>OY756219.1:2950833-5879166 GCA_963576875.1 Acrobasis repandana
ACGAGTTGACATAAGTCAATACATCAAATCGCCGCGATGATGTCGCCGAGTGGAGACATGTTCATATAAAAGTTTTGCACCCCCCTGTATTGAAATCTCCGAGCTATAAATAAATCTGAATCATTAATAGAATTCAAAACCGTACGAAAATAATTATTTTTTGTAATTTTTTTCTTCCAGCTTTCTATTATATGGCAAACAGTTAAAGTCAGGAGACTACTATATGCGTGGCCGATGTCCCCCCCGCTCACCGGCCGCCGCCCGCCACGAGGCCGGTAGCCGTTAACATACAAATAGGAGATTTTTGGTATGCATTTGGCGGCTGATATTTTTGGTGAATTAGGATACGTATGACAGAATATGTATTTTTTATTTCGCTGAAAGAGCACTTTTCTTAAATAGCCTATTGTTGTTATTTACCACTGCTGGGCAACGGCTCCCCCTGTGTATCTTTCTGGTCGCATTCGGCTGACATGTCCCGCTCAGCTCCATTTCAGCTTGGCAGTTTATACGCCTACTTATTCTAAGTTTTTTAATTAGGCCTTTTTAATTAAGACCGGAGTGGGCTGATATGGGGTAAAAAAACAAAAAAAATGATAGTTCCTTTTATTCCTGACCATGTCAAAACGAAAGCAAAGCGAAACAAAAAAAAAAGAAAGATTTATCGAAATAAAACAAACCACAGCGACATATTCGTAAAACAACCGACACCCATTGTTGTATTTGTGAATCGACCTTTATCGCATTCGCACCACCAGTCACCAATGGCGGAGAATAAATAGCAAATTGGCGAGTGATCGATGGGGCTCGGAAAAATATCTCAATTCATTAAACTGTTTGCGTCGGGCAAAATATGGAGTGGGACAGATGTGACACCTCGTGCGAGTATCTACATACGATGACGGGTTATGTTATAGTTCTAAATTAAAAACATGAGATTCGAACTCACGCCTCTCAAGTCTGTACCATGAGTGCATATTTATAGTTCGTTGACGCCTTGCAAAAGCCGCGTCTTTGAAAGAGCCGGTGCCGGTGACAGTATGCCATCCATTTGAACGAATAAACTGGCAATACTCTAAATTTTACACAATACACAATTTTTTTTTCTAATTCGACGTATTTTTTTTCAAATCGGTTTATAAAACAGAGTTGTGAGTGATTGTAAGGCATCAAACGTATATAACCGAATTGAATTAAAAAGGTGTGTTTTATTTAAAGATAAATCCCTGTTGCACATTATATATATTTAAGAATGAAATATAGGAAACAGACCAATAGGCAAACTACGAGCCCGATGGTCAGACGATATTGTAACCCACTCTTCCTTCTTCTTTCATATATTGTGATCTGCAAAGGCTCTAACGGAATAAATTCCATATATTCTGTAGTTATTTCTGCAGTGGATGAGACTGGCACAGGAACGTAGCAAGTGGCGCAAAAAAAATGAGGTATATGCCCAGCAGTAGGTTGAAGTAGGCTGAGAAAAATAGTATGTGTTTGAGCTGATGCTCTTGGGTTGTGTGTGGGTAGACTGTATTATAGGTATATATAGGCGCTTTGATTATTATTAATAATTATTTATTACAGAAATTTACAAGTAACAATGCCGACACAAAGATGGTCGGCGATGGATAGTATATTAGATATTTCCGGTCCGCTCCGCACCGCGTCGCCTCGTCCGGTGTTGCCAGTGGCCGAAACATGCTGCCCGCCTTAAAATGTGTATTCCAAATTTGTTTTTGAAGGGAACATATGTGGGTATATGCCCTGGTAATGGTCCATTCTTGGTTACTTTCTTGGTTTATACGTTAGTGATCCTTCTGCACTGTTAATATTTTGTATGTCAGTTGCTATCACATCTTCGGTGGCCACAGACCATTCACTGGCGTCTTTGGTGGGCTCTCGCACGAGTTGATTTGATCCATCACTTTAAAACTATAAATAAATGTCTGTGTGCCTTATTGTAATTTGTAACACCCGGTTATAAATGTAATTATAAATGGCAACCCGTCAAACGCGAAAAAAGACACAATAGTTAAACAATGGACGCCCGGTCGGATTCGACCGATAGGTGTTTGACGGGTGTTTGAAAACACATTTACAGTCTTATTATAAAACAAGGTCTTAAGATAAATCAAGTTTTAAAGTCGATCTAAACTAAGTAACAAGGAAAATCTTATTACAAAACGAGGTTTATTATTAACTTATTTATACCTACAAATAAGACCTACAAACTGTACAAACAAACGTCATACTCATATTGATATGATATTGATAATTGAATTTTGTTGTTTTTATTTGATAAAAACCACATCGGGCCCTAGTAGGTTTGTACTTAACTTTGACTTATCTTTAAAATCATCACGTAAATCAAAATAAAACATCGAAATCGTAGTAAAACTGAAAACATACCTGATGGCTATTCTTCTTTCTTTTTCTTGAATTTAAGAGCTTGCTCTTGTCGGTGGAGTTTTGATGGCTGTTAATAAATGCTTATTATATCCAGGAAATGTGTTGAAACTGCCATGAAGATGATTTAAACGTATTTTTATTGTTTTACAAGTTTTCATGAGAAAATTCTTATTAAGCACAATTTCAACTCTTTTATTCGTTTATTTTATTTCAAAACATTAAAAACACGATTTGATATTTCTAACACTACACAACACGCATGAAAAAACAATATTTATCAAGATTATTCACAAATTACAATCTCACAAACGTAAACAAACTTGTTACTGGGCGGGAGAATATGACGATCACAGAACAATATTACTCCTAGCGGAGATGACAATACACGGAGATACGACCACAGACTAAATATAGAATTACGTTGTTAAAGTTGTTAACATTGTTGCGTTCCATTTATTGATATTGCAATAACTTTTTTTACTGTCAATTATATGATTTTTATTAATTAGATCAATAAATAAGAGGTCTTTGGTAAGATTAGATACGTATAATAATTTTAATTAAATTATTTTATAGATGAATTCCTTTTCAAATAAAATCTTTTCGAAGAAATTATATTATTATGAAAAACGGAACGTTTTTCCAACTTAGGCACAAGACTATCGTGGAACTATGTTGATCCGTCTTTGTTGGAGGTTTTATAATGAAACACAGTTTATCGTAGGTTTATCGTTTGTTACCGTACTAAACTTAGATTATGTTAATACAGGACTAAACCATGATTAAGGCCTTTTTTTTTTAATAAGACTGTTAAAGTTTATATTTTCCATCAAGAATTAAAGATAAAAAATTACGAAATTAACTTGTGAACTATATCACTAAATGGGTAATACGTTTTTTTAAAAATTAAAGACTAAATAAATTACATCACTAAATAAAGGTATATGGTGAAGACTTGTTTTATATGTTCATCAGTGAAGATCATATCTACTAGTATTAGTACTGCACTCGAAAATCGTACTGCATTTAGTATTATCAAGTTTTATAATGTGCTCTTGTCGGTGGAGTTAAGTGGAGATGCCTCCATTCCTCTCTTCTCATTACATTTTGCCCCTCCTAAAAAAGTCTACATCCGGGGTACTGTTGGGGTGGCACCGGGTGCGGATATTGTATTTTTTTTTTTTTTTTAAAGATTTATTCATTATAAAAACAGTACAATTACAACATACAGTATCTGCCAAACTGCGCAGCAGTTTGTCGGCAGTTGTTCTCGTGGATAACTTACGCAGCTATATGTACTTATTTCTATTTTTATTTTTATCAGTTAAACTATCTATGGGAAACAATACTCGTAAAATGTAAGTACATGTTCATTTATGTGTCATCAAAACTACAGTTGGCGACCTTTCACCTTACTTAACTAATTACTTCTATTGAAGTTATTACAATAACATTTATTAATTAGTGTTACACACATCACTATTTCAACAATTTTTATTTTATTTATATATATTTGTACGCAGTATAGTGTTTCCGTGTGATATGTATGTATATTATACCACAGAGACATACATACATATACACATACACATATACGTCAAAAGGACATTTTTATATAATTGTCTTTTTGGCCCATAAACACGCATTGCACTCATAAAAAAAAACTGGCCCTGCCAGACCCGTCACATAGCAATAAGGCTACTAAATTATTTGACAACAATAATTATAGTTTACCCTACATCAGCAGCATCGCACCACATAACCGGTCCGAGGAATGCAAATCTCTCCACAAATGCGACAGTAGGTACAATGTACATATCTATTATTTACGCCTGAACCTACAGCGCAAGGACTAGGCTGTAGGTTAGTAAAAGTATAAATATAAAAAGTCGTTAATTTACGGACGGAAATAGGTTTATCAAGAACAATTAAAATTTAATTATTTCTTGCATAAACTAATATGAATAGAAAACAAAGTGTTTTTATTCTCTATTCATTTACTACACATTTGTTCCACAATATATCTACACCACAACATATTTAAGGACATAAAGACAAATAGTGTTTTTTTAATATAGTCTTTAAGTTATTTTTACTTCTTGCCTTAATCACTTTTTTTACTACTTCTTGTGGCAATTGATTCATGTAGACTGGTGTGACATATCTCCTTTCACGGTTTCCGTAATAATTTGTAACTTTAGGCACGAAAAATGTAATTTTTTTAGATAGTCGGGTTGGGTATGTAAACTTCCTTTCCCGTTTATGCTCACTATTATCAAACTGCTCAAGAAAAATAGCCATTTTCACCTTCACTTCTACTGGTAATATTTTGCATATTTTAAATAAATTTTCATAACTCTCAACTGATCGCTTGACCTTATTATCAACCAGTAGTTTCAGCATTCGCGTTTGAATAGCTTTAATTTTATTTAAGTGAACAGGAAAGGTAAGTCCGTACGCTCCCAGACCATATGATATTACTGCATCAGCTAATGCGTAATATAATATATACATAATAGTCCTAGATATTACATACTTCAGACTGTAAAGTTTACTCAGAACTGATCTCAATTTATTACACACCAAATCGACATGGAGATTCCAACTAAAGTGACAGTCTACCGTGACACCTAAGTATTTATATGAGTTCACACTCTCTATGGTCTCACAGTTACAGTTCTCTCTATTGTCATTAAAGTGCAGACAGTCATAGGAATGTCCTTTTATTCCAAATGATACTTCTTTATTCCTATTATACGGTGATCGAATGTACATACATTTGGTTTTATTGACATTAATGATGATCCCGTTATCATGTGCCCAGCGTACTATGTTATCGAAATCATTTTGAACTTTACCTTGTATCACTGATTGGTCCTTGTGGCTATAAATAAGGCATGTGTCATCAGCAAACATATACATACTACAATTTTTAACAACATTAGGCATACTGTTCACATGCATTTTATAGCCAGTAGGGCCGTACACTGAGCCAGTAGGGACACCGTACTTAATTTTACCCTTTGTGCTGACTTCACCGCAGACGCTGACCTCCAACTGCCGACCACTAAGGTATTCCCGAAACCAGGCGTTCATTGGACCGCGAATGCCACATTCCTCCATAGACTGCAACAACCCGTCATGACCGAGGGTGTCAAAGGCTTTTTTAAAATCGATGAACATTACCAATACCATTTCCCGTTTATTTAAGGAGCTGTTTACATTATCAACAAATTTAGACAGGGCACTGGCCGTACTCCTGTTCGGACGAAACCCATGCTGAGCATCACATATAATCTCATTTTTTTCTAAAAACTCTGTTATCTGATTGACTATAATTTTTTCGACTATCTTATTGATAACATTTAAAATAGCTATGGGTCTGTAATTTGTATACTCCGCATGTGAACCCTGCTTATGTATTGGCCTTATAATTGCCATTTTTAATTCGCTAGGATAAACACCTTTTTTTACGCTTAAGTTAATGAAATGCGCAATAATCGGTGCTATTTTATTCTTGATTCTTTTTAAATCCTTAGCCCTGACACCATCCGATCCCGACGCCTTGTTGCAGTCAATTTTATCTATCACTTTAACTACATCATATGGTAATACTCGTGTAAATCTGAAACTTACGTTACTCCTACTCACATACGATTTACGATCTAAAAATAACTTTTGACACTTATGGTTATTTTTAATATTTTCTATTTCCTCAGTAAATGTTCGACAAAAGCTATTACATACATCTTTTTTTGTTGTTCCTTTTGCTAACATGTACTTTTCAATCACACTGTCCACCGACAGCTTATTTCTTCCTAACCAACTATTAACCTGACTCCATATTTTAAGCATATCTCCTTTACAATCTTCTAATTTCTTTTTCCGACCCTCGTTCCTAGCCCTATTTATCAATTTATTTGTGTGATTTCTATATTTTGTATATTCTAGTCTATAGCCATTATTTTTAGGTTCCGACTTCCATTTTCTAAAAAGATTATCCCTCTTCTCAATCATGTTCTGTAACTGTTTATTTACCCATGATTGAGTATTTCTTTTACTATTACAAGTATGCTGAAAAGTGCATGTGTTATAAATATTCTCAAAAATATCAACAATAGTACAATAAATTTCGATCGGATCTTCTAATTTCAATAAGTCTAGCCAGTCTATTTCATTTAATTTTTTTGTAATCATTTCTTCTTTATAATAGGTTTTAGAAGTAAAGTCTATTGTTTGTTGCCCTATATCAGCTGCGAGACCTATTAAGTAATGATCGGCGATCTTACTTGACACCACATAAGTATTGATAGTACCTGCTACGCCAGTCCGCACGAAGATGTGGTCGAGGCACGACGCCGTCCGCTTCCCGTTAACAATGCACTCCCTGGTTACGTCACGCACACCGCACTGCAATCCCAGCTCACTCAACTTATTTAAATACCTATTTGCTGTCACGGCGAGCACTTCAATATCCTCTTGTAAAATGTCAATGTTTATATCTCCAATCAGTATTAAATTATTTCGTCTTGGGATATTATTTAATGCACTTATCAACTCGGTAATAAAGATTGTCTGCTTTGTGTGAGGCGGCCTGTAAACGATAACTATATTTGTGGTATAGTTATTCATTAGTAGCTCTCCGCTAAGCATCTCGCACTGTGTCATACTCACGGGTATTTCAACGGGTTTGTATGCAATATTATTCCTCACATACAGTAATATTCCTCCGCCCCGTTGCACCTCCCTGGTCAGCAAATAACTATTAAAACCATCTATATGGTATAAAGGCTCCTCTTCTAGCTTAATATTTATTTCCGTTAGACATATCACATCCAATTTGTCAAGACATCCTTTAAGTAATGTTATTAGCTCACTATAATGTTTTCTTAAGGAGCATAGGTTTACGTGTACGATATTAAATTGGTTTGTCCGTCCGTTGATCGTCTCATGCCATAATCTTATATCCTTGTAATTATTATATTCTATATCCTGTAACTCGGGTTGTGATATGAATTCTGCTGACATACTGTAGTATTTTTTTTTAAATTTAATTATATATTGTTATATGAAGGCAAATATGTATGAATATGTATAATTATTTCTTATTTTTTAAGCGAATTACTCTTGATTCTTTTTAATATATGTTTCAATATCGCTTTCAAAATTAATTTGATAAACTTGATTTTCATCCTCACTTTTTTTAATTAATATTTTTCCATTCTGGATCCATATAAATTTATAGTGTTCCTTGAGACGCATTTTTACATTCCAAAAAAGTTGACGCATTTGCTTTGTTAAGTGCTCATTCATATAAATTCGAGACTTATTACCATCTTTAAACACAGTGTCATTCGTAATACAATTCTTCCCACATTTTATCCATTGCATACGGGCCTCACGCGTTTTAAATGATACAATCAATGGCCGTGGCTTTTTGGCCTGGTCCCCCGGGACTCGCCACGCTTTCTCAATATCTTCTGTCTCTAGGTTGAGTTCCTTTCCAATCTTCCGCGTCACCTCCAGGGCACTCTCCCCTTCACGGTTCTGGACATTGACAAGTTCAATTTTTTTGTCAAGCTCCTTCTGCTCAATTCTCATCAATCGTTCTTCTAGTGCCTTATTAGACTTCTCCAGAAATAAGTTCTTGTGTATGATATCTTTCACCCTGTTCTCTTGTTTTTTTGTATCATCTTTTAGTATTTTTTGAGTTTTCTCTAATTCCATGTGCTTTTCACTAAGATATGCTACCGATTTTTCCAATTCTTTCCCTGACTTTTTAATATCATTAATCTCGTTTTTTATTTCGGACATGTCATTATGTAGCCCTGAGAATTGAGCATTTTGGTCCTCCTTCATTTGAATTAGCGTGGAGTTTATTTTCTCCATTTCCTTCTGAAAGGACAAAAGGGTTTCATTGAGGGAGCCAGTGTCACAGCAGGAAGTTCTTGGACGACTGTGATCATGGGATACACTGGAATCACTGTCAAATTCATCCTCAGACCGCTTCTTTTTCTGGCGAGGGTTAATCCAATAATCCATTGTCCGAGTTTTATCTTTCTTTTCTGCTAATTGTGAGTCCGACCCAAAATAACTTTTATCAGGTGTTCGGGGCATCTTAACTGTTGTCATTCACTTCCACGTGCAACATTAGTTAGGTTAGGTACGTAAGATGCACCTGTTACTCACTAACGGTGAGTTGACTACTTATGGTCGCCACTTCTCTTTCTTTCTTAGCGCTCCGTCCTTTTCTTGTAACCAGCGCTCGTGGTGTCACAATTTGACGCGGTACTAATTACTTGCTATTGATCTTCTTTTATCGTATTGCGTTGTCCTTTTCACTTTTTTAACTTATAAAGCGCAACCAGATACGCGACCGGCTCATACACGTTACCCACGAGGACTGTATCACCGGGTGCCATCCATGCTAGCTACGCCACTGCAGTATACTATACATTTTGAAATGTCGCCTAAATTATTATATATAAAACAAAGTCTAGACATCATGTATCTCTGTGGTCACTATAATGGTCGGTACGAAGCTTCAAATCGTCTGTTTGTTTTTCTATTTAACTTTTTTTTTTAAATCGAAGACCACAGAACGAAATCTCAGTCGTTGTTAGCTTTGCGGTTTAGTCGAATAACTCTTGTTTACTTTTGTATATTTGTAACAGTGGGAACGTGCCATGATTTTTTTTCTTCTTTGTCTACCTTTTTTTATTTCGTTTCTTATCTTTTTTCGATAACTTTTATAAGGTCACTTTTGTCTATAATACTGATTACGCATCTGTAAATTTATAATGCAAAACTCAACCCAAATTAAAACCAAAGAAAACTCAAAACTGCTTAACGTATTTTTATAAATTTAACCTTAATTCGTGGGCAAAATATTCCAGCAGGAAAAAAACTTCTAATTTAGAGCGATTTGTGTGTCGCATATCACGTAAATTACCTGAATTTTAGTCCTAAATACACTAGTTCTTCCACAATCGTCACATCTATTAAATATGTCAAAATTTATCCAAATTGAAAGTATGTGATAAAAAATCCGCCATGAGCATTGTAATGCTATTAAAAATAATTATGTAAAAATTAATCAAAACATTGTCACTTTCTTTAAAAATTTTATGGAAAACCTTGGGGGAGGTCTATGTCTAGCAGTGGACTACCTGTGGCTGATGTGATGATGATAAAACTTGAAGTGGCCACAAACGTAAACAAAATCTTTCTTTCCCGGACGTATTATTACAAATGAGGCACATCGTGACCATCGCTTCGTGACTGTGTCGCCTTGCATTCAGCTCGCATAAAATAATAGCTAGCCAGAATGGTAATGTGGTCGTCCCGAAGGGTCAGCTAGTAGGCAGGTGTCCTACTAAACTGCGGGCACATACGGGACGATATCGCGGACGGGTCGGTCGGACCCTCGCGTATATTTGTGATGAGTGATGGTGATTTACTTTTAGATACTAAGCATAAAAAAATTGCGAACCAGGGGCAAAGGATCAGCTAGCGGGTGTCCTACTGAACTGCGGGCGAATACGAGATGAGACTGAATACGGAACCGGCGCGAATGTTTGCGTGTGAAGGCAAATGCGAATTGACTCTGTCACCTAAGCACAATGGACTGGTTTTGAAGTCTCCAAGGGTCTGCCAGTAGGCAAGTGTCAAGTTATTGCGGCAGCATAAAATACTGAGAAGAGGTAGGGTTAAGGACAATTTTTTTTTTTTTTTATGCAAGTGATAACGAAAATGCTCTTAGACTCTCAGCTTTTGTCTCCCCGACTGCTCAGCCTAAAATACGGAAAGAATATAAAAAGATAATGTTAATCAGAATAAAAGACAGTACACCTCTGACTTAACAATACTTGACTTTATCCAATATACATCTTTTACGTTATTAATTTTGTATACAATTATGTAAGTAGGTCTAAAAACGTTTATAAAATAGAACCGGGCTTGATGTGATTTGATTTGGCAAGTATATGGAATCAAAAACTTCGTTAAACTCAATTTTTGCCACTAATAAATCAATAGAACTCAATAAGAAGTTTAGGTATGAAATTCTGCCCGTATTTTCCACTTCTGATTGTCAGCGTAACGAGGACGCATTATCATCAGCCTCATTGCCATTGGATGCGCCTCTCATTACCGGAATCGATGGGAACTTTAAACAGATCTCTCAGTTAGGACTGCAACAACGCCCTTTGGGAATGCATTTGTGCGAAAAGTTTAAGTTGACATGATTCACAATTTGCAAAACTGTGCGTGTTTTTGAAAAATCACTGTTATTAAACTACTACAGATTATTCCTCAAAAATTTACATAAAAATCTTAAGGATATTCTACAGACACCCATAATAGCCAAAACACGATTGAGCATTTTTGGCTCGACCGTCAACCTTTCTTGGGAATGCAGTCGTATCTGTACGTTAGTTCTTCTTCGTCTAAGTACGCGTACTTATATTAATTCTGTGCCATTGCTTAGCGGAAGCCATCTATGCAACTTACTACCTGGGTTAACTTGTATATAAATGTTTATGCATATGATAATCATGGACTTCGTTTTTGGGTTTATTGAATGCGTTGACTTTTACTGCACCATTAACTTTTTACTTGATGATAATTTTCTAGGTTATTCTGTTATCTAATCTGAAATAGCATTCGTCTTGCTTTATATTACTCTCTAAAACTATAATAAAAATCAGCCAATCGGCACATTTCGGTTTCTTTTTCATGCTGTTCCAAAATGGGGTTAGAGATTTGGAGTAAAACGCCAACACTCTTATGGAATTTATTAACTAATGGATGATATTAACGAATGCTCTTCTAAATGTCCGATGTCCAATTCGTCAAGTACTCGTAGTTACAAGTTCGTCGCTGAAGTATTTTAAATGTTACTCGCCGATATCACTTGTTAATGATTAACTTCGAAGTTATCATCGACATACATGTAAAGACTTGGAGTGGTCCTATTCTACTCTGCCGGAAACCACACAGCTAATAACTAAAATAAAATATAACAATTGATATACGTAAATTGTCAAATTACCACATTGAAACGACGCAGACGGGGTTTAATCTGCCATCTACAGCCCGGGGGACATATTATTGCAGAATATGTTCCCTATTGTCTTTACACATATACATCGTTACAAAATGCCAATTCTTGACAAGTCCAAAATTAAATCAACGCTAAATTCCACCATATTTATTCAACATCTCTTTGCATGTAGCATTTTGTAAATTGCACGCACAATCCTTATAGGGTCCAGGACCCCATAAAACGATGAGATAAGAAATTGAATTTACTCTTGAACGTCATAAAATTTTAAAGCGTCCATTTTAATGGCGTTTTTTATCCTGATTTATAATGAAATTTCGGTTTTTATTATTATTTAGACTTAAGGTACCTGCAAAACAAATTGTCGCGAGGTTAGGTGAGGCCTGGTGGATGGACAGTCCTCCAAAGTACAGGCCCAATCTAATCTGGTTTTGGTACTGTCATTTCGTCTAGTTGCCCTGCGGTCTGCTCATCTATGTATCTTACTTTATCTTACACTAATTTTGTAAGCTTACTAATTTAGATAAGATAGTAACCACCTTACCTATCATATTTTTTTTCTTACAAACTTTTATTGTAATGACTAAGTACTAATCAAGTCAAATGTAATAAGCCGAAACTCGATGGGGTTGCGCTGTTTAATTACAGGGTTTCTATAGTCACCATCCGGCGCCACCATCAGATCAGCTTCTTGTTATAATAAATATTGCATTGTCATCTGATACATTATCATATTATACCTCATCTTAATCAAAAACCGGGAAATGGCTCTTTAACTCGAAAGATTTGACCCAAACCAATAAACAGCTTGTAAAAATCTGCACTCCTTAAATCCTAATCCTAATCCTAACTTCCTAACTAATATTATAAATGCGAAAGTGAGTTTGTATATTTGTTTGTTTGTTTGTTACCTCTTCACGCTTTATCTACTGAGCTAATCTTCTTGAAAATTCGCATACTTATAGTTAGGAGTAGGTACTGAGAAGGACATAGGGTACGTTTCATCCCGGAAAAATGTAATGTTCCCGGTAATATAGTACAATGCTACCGATTTTAGAAGCACGTTTCTTTTGTCAAATTCGCACTTTATGACCGATTTAAGGCAGATTTTTTTTAATACGGCGGTAAGTATATAGCTCTAACAAAATATACTTACTGGAACAATTTTTCAGCCAATTATACTAACAACTTTCCCCAAGGCACATACATAAAAAAATAAAAAATAAAATACGAAGGTTAATAAATATTTTTTATTGTTATTTTATTACGAGTATGTCTCATTACTTGGCAAGCACTGAAAGGAAATAAATGTTTCGACGGATTTCCTCTACAGTATAGTCTGTGGTATAGTGTTGAGATGAAATGGAAATGAAATTGTATTGTTACGTTACCAATGCAATTTTTATTTAAATGTTTGTAGGAAATCCTTTATTATAACTACTGGCACTAAAAATATTGTACTTGTAATTTGATCTTGGCTTAGTACGCAGCAACACTCTGGTTTTATTATGATAATTAGTATATGCGTATTCTATTTTACAATTCGCTCAGTTGACAATTGTGAATGAGAAAATGACAAAAATACAAGCAAGTTAAATGCTATTTCTGTGATTTAATTTCATCCGCAGGAAGTCTGAAATTACCTGTGGGAAACGGTTTGCATACAGTGTGTTCCGGCACTTCCGATAACCTTGCTTAGGTCGACTGATCTGGTAACCATTCGAGAACCTTTCTGCCCCAGCGGACATCGGTTCGTCACGCTATTCTCTAAGCACACTGCCACTACAATAAGCTACTCTGTTACGCTATGTCATACTGTCTTTAGATTATCTTCGAATGCCGTTACTTCCCATTGCAAGCTCTTCTTATCTTCCTCGCCATTTGGGGTCGGCTTTTATGTCAATTCTTTTCATAATATCCTGTCCTTCATCATCTCATAGATCCTTCTGTTCAAGGGTATATATTACATCGATATATCCAGAAATGGGTTTAGGTGGGAGCACCACATTACATCAACTTCTTCAAAGGACCTCTTCGTGTTGGATCTGTTAGACCCGTAAATCTAAAGGAGACAATACAAAAGTAAGATTACATTAGCATTGGCATTAAAGTGTAATCTTTTAGTGGCCTCGTACGATATCTACAGGAAGCGATAGAGTGGTCCTATCCTAGGCCGGACTTCAAAGGCCGCATTGGAAGCTCTATCATTAAAAAACGAAAGTAGTGAAATGCAGCGTTAACAGGTCTGTCCCTTAGCCACTTAACAATATTAACATACAAAAGTAAAAGTACAAACAATATGGTGCACGTGTGGGTGCGGAAAAGTCACGACACCCGAATTAGTGGCACCCACGCACTTTCTACTGCCACCGTGGAAAATTGGATACATACTCTTGTATAACCTTAATTGACAACTGTTTTAGAGATTTTCACCTTTCAACACACTAGATAAATATAGATTTTTGTGTAGGGAATACTAACCCACCCACTGTTTAAGTTAAAATATTACTGTAGTTGCACTAAGGGAGATACTGCCAAAATCTTTATACTCGTACTGGCGTCGCGGAGCCCTAGCGTATGAAATTAAATCTTAGAAAATTTATTTCATGCCACAAATAAGTTTTCTAGGGTTAATTTTGTTTGATGTATCCTAGTGCGGACCACACCTAGTGTCATTCAACTTGCGAAAGAGTAGCAAAGTGTACTCACAGTCCACTGAGATTCTCCATTAATTAATTTAATTTAGAATTAGTAAAACGGTTCTGTATTTTAATGTTATCTTCTTATCCATGTAAATTGACCGACATATTTCTTTACCAGCGCGCTACTGCTTCCGCCCCCACACGAATTTAATTAAAAATCAAATTAAAAAGTTAATTGATCTCTATTTAACATAAATCTGGTCTTAATTAACCGCTGTTTAATAGTAAGGAACATAAATTGTTTTTTCATTGAGGAAATACTTAGAATCGAGGGTAGTCTTATAAAAATGGAAAGTGTTCAGATATCAAATTAAAATTCTAGGATGTTTTATAGTTGCTTTCCATTTTATTCCACAGGCTATTATATTAATAAGCAAATCAATCAACTTTTAAATCAATTATGATTTTTGATATTTACCGACTTCATAGAAAAGTTGTGTAAATCAATTTTTAGTTTTAGTTTTTTATTTGTCTGTCTGTCTGTCCGGCCGTCAGTCACAGGGCTCTATCTCTTGAACCGTAATAGCTAGACACTTAAAATTTTCACCGATTATGTATTACTGTGGAGGATATAACAAAAAATACTTATAATAAAAATAGTTAAAAATTAAAGGGGGTCGTCATACAACGTGTTTTTTTCAGCGTTATAACTTGATCTTCATAATGGCATTAACTAGATACTTGAAATTTTCACCAATTATGTATTACTATGACCACAATAACAACAAATACTAAAAATAAAATAGTTAAAAATTAAAGGGGGTCGTCATACGAAAAACGTGTTTTAGCGTACGAGTCCGACTCGCACTTGCCCGTTTATTCTTTTTTTTCCGCAAGAACTTTAAACCTAGGATTTTCGTTCTTTAAGGTGACGAATGAATGGCGAAAGCGTGGTATCTCGATGGACATCAACATTTCTAGATAAAGCGACGCAAGCAATCGCCGCCGGCAGATTCGAACCCCGATACCTGTCCGATGCCGATAGCTGATCTAGTCGGACATCTGCACTAGCCACTTTCGACGCGCCTTTAGAAGACACAGTACCAGATCGGGATAGTTACCTGAAACAAAAAAGAACACAATTTTAATTTAGGCTATCAAAAATTTGACTTAATTGCTGGCCTGGGAGAAAAGAAAAAACTTAATAAACCAGCTTCTTCTCTTCCCGTGCTGATCTTGGACGCCAATGGAGGTGATGGGCGAAAATGTAAATCATGTGAGGTGATGCGGCTTCGGAAAATGGAATCCAAATAATGAACCCATCATTATTTGGATTCCATTTTCCCCTTTGTCCCCCACCATCACGCTAAAAATGGCCTCTAAGTTTTGCATACTTAGGCTCTGTCTGCTTACACAAAATGCCCTGTCTGCCCCGTTAGGGATAGAGACGTGATAGTGTATGTATATGCCTACAATTGTTGCCTGTTGTTTTTGTATTTTTGTATTTCATTTCGCATTTGTATATCATTTCATAAATCAAATTGTTACTAACCCTTTGTATGGATCTCGATGTCCGAAATAAATGATTATTATTATTATGTATTTATGTTTTTTATTACACCCTTTTCAGGGGATTTGAATATTTTCCCGGGCTTTTGACCAAGCAAAAATATTTTTGAAGTTAGTAGTCAGTATATTTTGTTCAATGGAAATAAATTTTCTGACAATCCTAAAGGTATTGAGGAATATTGAGGATTGCTGCTTTTTATTATTATTATAAATCAATTTTGAGCCAATGCTGCATTCACACGTGTTTATTCCTTTCATCCTTCGAATTTAAATTTAACAAAATAACGCTACATAAAATTAAGTACATATATCCCCAATGATTCGAAAATGAGAAATAAAACCGTTTAAGTATACAGAAATTTCTATCAAAATTTTATAGCAAGTGAGTTTATGATACCATATCTTGAACATCTCACTTGAAATCTACATTACAACTTGTAAGAATGCCGCCGAGCCGCATTTTATATTGTTAAACATATTATCTAGTCGGAGATTATTGGAAAGCAATAAATAATAATAGACTGCGCAAGAGTCGGTTGCGTGAGGCACGCTACCGTGCGCGAAGCCCCAGGGCTGCGGCCGAGACTCGTCTCCGTGCACACACGATCTTGGGAGGAATGTCTAAACGAGACGTACATAATAAAAACCTTAAAGTTCTGACTAAAAATATTCTTGAATCACAGGCAAACAATTTTTTTTCATCAAAATCGGCTTTGCAATCGCACAGACACACACGTTAAACTTCTAACACTCTTCTTTTTGTAAAACAATATGGATTCCACGTTATTTAATACACCTAAAGATGGATGGAGTAGTGTTTCTCTTCCAGATAGTAAAAACTAATCGTGTAGCTACACGATTAGTAAGTAAGTTTTAAACTTGTATTATGGGATACTTACTCAAAGAGACTATATATTAAAATAAATACACATACAGGATGATTTTGACCCTCTGAGCTATATTCAAGGAAAGTACTCTATGCGCAAAATAAAATATACATGTTCTCTTACAATTACCTTGTTTCATAATTAAAAACTAAAGATAACAGCCCTCCAAGGTGTACGGCAAATTCCCAATCGCAGTGATACCAACCGCCATATGATCGCTCGCCCCGCGCGCCGCCTGCAGGAAGGGTGCGGGCGGTCATACGGAGGAATCGAGCGACAGCGAGGTCATTGACACTAATAATAAAACGTTAGCCATGTATTGCAAATGTGTGGATTATTCATAATGAAGAAAAAAAAAGTATTAATTTTCTATTTTGTGTTCTATTATTGATTCTGATTCCAAGATTTCAATATAGCTCAGTGTTTTAAAATCAACCTGTATAGATAATAAAATGTGATTATACAGCAATTCAACCGTTATTTATTATCCATTCATCACGCAAATGCCTTCTTAACTTAAGCCTATAGAATATTGAAGATTAGTCGACGTACATGAGTAATCTATAGTCCATACAACAGTGGACACCGACACCGTCCCGTCAGCTATAACGAATCACAATTGTGTCTGCAACCACACTTTCAAGGCATATTTGCATGGTGGTTATTATGCACGCTGTGCCGTGCTACAATGGGCACGGATCACGCGCCCGGCTTTGTGCGCCGGCGCAGGCGATGTAAATCACTCGTTTAGACTATTGTAGAACAGACAGACCTCACGATGCGAGATATAGACCCCTGGGAACATGCCACTAAGTATATTAAGATGAATATAGGAGCAAATGGCCTTGAATATAGTGATAATTTTCATATTGCTAATCGTCAGTCACTAAATAGCCCTTTAAATTATTTTATGAACTGCCGTTGAAACTATTATTGGTGATCCATCTAGCTTTAAAACTTGCCGTGGCCACTTTTGGCGGAGGCAAGTTTTAAAGCTAGACGGACTAATGTAAATACTTTCAACGGTAGTTCATAAAATAATTTAAAGGGCCATCTATTTAGTGCCTGACGATTAGCAATATGGAAATTTTCTCCATATTTACAAGTTAACAATTAATTTCAAATGAGGGCGCCACTTTAAGGCCATTTGCTTCTATATTCACCTTAATAAAAATGAACTCGATGGCCTAAGGGAGTATGCTGCTCTTACGCATATTTAACTACTTCGGGCGTGATACACTATTTTGGATTGGTGACCACAAGTGGCAGTTAATTAAGAGCCCGTATGACCCTGATAGTACTTAGAGCGATCTTAAATATTATCGATATTAACGAAATACTTACTTTGAAATAAATAAAACAGCAAAGTTCAAGACTAACTCTATACATAATATGTTTCGAAAAGACGATTCCTTAAAATTTTCTTTATAGAAAAAAATTGCGAAGTTGCCTCTAATTCACCTCAGAATTATACTAAAACGGAGAGTATTAGTAAGAAATACAATAAATTAGCCCTTGTAACTTTGGATTATAATTGTATTAAACATAAGGCAGGGATCATATGTCTTATTTCCTAAATATTCTTTGTAAAACGAAAAATACCTCAAAAACCAGAAACGCGTAAACCAGCCTAATTAACCTCCCGTGATCTTTTCACCCCGCATGGCTCGCTGTCTCGCTTCGGCTAGAGTAAATTTGTGTGCGTGGAAGCGGGAGCAAAATTTAGAATATCCACATCAGCTTATCACATTAAGCTACTGGTGCCGGCTTAGATGAGCTATGTCATATCATATGACGTTAGAAACACACACACTATCACGTCTTCATCCCTAACGAGGTAGACAGTGCATTGAGTCCAAAGACCACTTTTATCGTAATGGTTGGTGTGAAGGTGAAAAAATAAATCAAAATAAAGGTGGGTTTCCGTCTGAATGTCCTATTAACGCCTATTTCTGTGAATCGATTGTTACGATCTGCAAGGATAGTGAAGCAACTGGAATATTCTAAGGTTTTTCTTTTCTGCCACACAAGCATGAAAGTAGATGACGACGTTAAACACACCAAACCAAAAAAAACATACATGTACACATATCTTTAATAATTATAAACTTAAATATTAATTAGTTAAATGCTTATAAAGCGATCAATCACTTCTTCTTCTTATCTTTCTTGCCTTTCTTAACTTTCTTCTTCGAAACTGGCACAGGTTCCGGTTCCGGCTCAGGAGGAGGGGTAGGGGGTAGTTTACGTTCAGGCCATTTACGCTTAAGATAATCTATCACTGACACTAAATTAATCATTTTCCCTGTATCAGACTTCGGGCCCGGAAACCTATTAGCCAGTTCCTCAATCAAGTCATCATCCAACGCAGCTCCAGCATCCCTCACATCTCTAGTGAAAATCTTTATACTCATTGGCTGAGGATTATCTCTATACATCTGTTGAATAAGCAACGATATATCAACTTTATGCTTCTTAGGTTTCTTGCAAATAGCTTCACATCTATCGAAAACTATATTTCTAATGTCGGTCCCTTTAGGTACGAATTTCTTTTTTACGTCGCCGTAAGTTATAACGGTACCACCTCGAAGTTTGTTTGAAAGGACTTCATCACGAAGTTTCATGAACTCGGAATCTACAGTTACATTATCAAGCAAAAGCCGCTTCAATTTAACTTTGCTTACTGTCAAACGGCTTACTAACTTTACAGCATCGGCAATCGACAAAGGGTTAAAAGATAAGTTTAAAGTATCCAACTTAGTGCACTTAGTCAAATTAAATGCAATAGATTTAATAACATTCCCTTCTAGCTTATTATTACTCAGATTTATATGACGTATATTAGGGTTCTTAAACAGCAGCGCTAAGGCATCACCGATGCGTTCACCACCCAGATAATTCCAGGAGAAATTTACTTCCTGTAATGACAGGTTGGTCGACAGCTGAGTACAAAGCGCGAAAATTGGTTTCGGAGATAACATGCTATTCCAAGACATGTCTAAATGAGTAAGTTTGTTATGAGTTTCAAAGGCTTTTGCTAGTGCCAATTGAGATATTCCAGTGAGCTTATTAAAACTAAGGTTTATGTTAGTGAGGTCAGCACCTTTAAATATAGCATTTGCTAGCAATTCCACGCCAAGATCGCTAAGCTCATTTCTAGATAGATTAAGAGTTCTAAGCGCTCGGTTCAAATGTAAATTTTCAAAAAGGCGTCTTGCGCCCTCTAGACCTATTCTACAGCCAGTCAGATTCATTTCTTTCAAAGTCACGTTGTCTATCAGCATGTCGCCTAAATGGAAACAACCGTCTTCGCTTATCCAATTATCTGTCAAATCAAGAACCGTTACGATTCTATTTCGTGACAGAGCCATCGCCATAACCCGAAAATTCTTTGGATGAATGCCATAATACTTCAAATCTATTTCCTTTTCAATTAACCCTCGATAGAAAGATCTTACCGGACATAAATCTGCTTCTTTGCAAAGGGCTAAGTATAGTTCCTGTCCATCATTAGAATAAATGATTTCAGGTTCTGGCCTCAGAAGCGCATCCTCGATTCCTGGGTCTTTTATACCTGGGTAGTTATAGTAAACGTGTTGTAGAACGGAGCTGGCGGAAAGTGCAATATACTTTGCGCATATCTCGCCACTTCCAGGGTCATATAAATCTTTGGCATATTTCAGCCGCTTTATGTTTTCTTCTGGTATTTCCAAGTCTAAAGAGGACCATTCTTCCCTCGGAGGATCTTCCGAAGAAGATATGTCTTTTTCGAATATAACCTCCACGACGGAAGCCTCCTTTGCCACCATCGTTTCGCTCGACATTTTATTAAGAGTTAAAGAAAATACCAAAGAACAATGAAAACACAACAGCTGCTCAAGGTTGTCTTAAAAGGAAATGTCATTAATGCTACCGATTTTCTTTTTATAAATGACAGGATTAGATTAATAAAAAAAAATCTTGTCATCTTCTTTCAAAGAGAATATAATACACTTACGTTTCTTCTTTCAAGATTCGGAGTAGAAAAAAAACTAACAGTCAAATGTCACAAACATGGGTTGCTTTGCATTTTTCTGCGAAACGATAAATTTTATTAAAAAATAGGTTAAACAATAAAACAATTGCAAATCATGCAATACCCTTAAAAAAATATTACCACACTTTTTTCTCCTTATCACCATTTCTGAGATAAAGCTATTGTAAGATGATAAGCTATGTACGCATTGTTTACATATAAGCTATGTAAGCATTGCTTACATTTTTAGAGTTCCGTACCCGAAGGGTGCAAACAGGACCCTATTACTGAGACTCCGCTGTCTGTCTGTCCGTCTGTCATAGGGCTCTATCTCTTGAACCGTAATAGGTAGACACCTGAAATTTTCACCGATTATGTATTACTGTGGCCGCTATAACAACAAATACTAAAAATAAAAAAAAGTTAAAAATTAAAGGGGTCGTCATACAAAAAACGTGTTTCTTCAGCGTTTTAAAACATTGTACGGTGTTACGGAACCCTTAATGTACGAGTCCGACTCGCACTTGCCTGTTTATTCATTATACCTGAAAAGCTAAGCGAATATAGTTTAAGAATGTATAAGAAACATTTTGAAAATGTGAAAATAAAACCCTTTTCTTTGCCTTTTATTTGCAGGTCGCACTTTGGAATTTTATATTTCGGCCGTTTAAGCCCCGGACCACGCGACGTATTCAGCCTATCTCCGTCAAACTATCACTCTCTCACTATCTCTGTCTCACTCTCTCACAAACTCTACGTGCGACAGAGACACGGCATCACGAGACGTATTCTGCGATCTCTTTCGATGTACTTTGTGACGCAGTTTACGCTAAGTTTACCTAAAAACTTAACGCCGGCCCTGAGGCCGGACCTTACTCAGCTCATTTTCAAAAGATCAGGTCAATGACAGATGCTATGGATTTAAAATAATAATAAAATGTTAGGTTTCCCTGCTGCCCAACCCCTTGTACAATAGACGACCTAAATTCGGCTATTAATGACACGAGTAAGTGTGGGTGGCCACACATTGGTCCACACTCATTCAATAATTTTAGCCATTCCGACTCGCTAAGAAGAAGAAGAAGGTATCCTATTACTTAAAACACAGAATAGATACTAATACTCCGTACAGAAGTCTCACTCAGCAAAGAAATTCAAAGAAATATCTACTCAATGTTAGTGATACGGTTTAATTTAGCTCACATTAGAACTCAGCACCTTTTTGTTTAGATACCTAGACATCCATTGCAAGCCAATTTCATCCTTATGACACAGAATACAGTAAGAGTAAACAGAAGGGACTCTTCTAAGGTACGCGCAATATACGTCCCCGTTCCCCGCACCCGCACCTCTCCCCCGGTTCTTGACGGCCAACGTGAGAAATCGAGGCGAAAACGGGGGAGAGGTGCGGGGACGGGGAACGGGGACGCCTGGGTGACGCATATTGCGCGTACCTTAGGAGTTTCCGGCCTATGCTTATGACTCTGGACAAACGATTTGTATAACTGAATTTACGCGCGCATAGTAATAATGTAGGTACATTTTGAATACCTAAACGGGGAGTGACACAGGCTTGCTTAAAAGGAGTTGTTTATATATATATACCTTATATGTAATCGGAAACGGCTCTGCTAGTTTAATTTTTATAGCAACTTTTTCTACGTGAGTTTCGTCGAGCAAAGCTCGGTTGCCCTGGTACTATTGTTTCAATGTGTCTATAGTTATTCTGTCTCGACCAAATTAAGATAACAAAATAATATTTTAAAATTAATAAATTAATGTATTAACTAAAACAATTACAATTATAATAGTCTACTACGAAATACTTATGTATAGTCAACTACGAAATACCTAAGTTTTTAAAATATTTAAAATTAAAATATTTTTTTAAAACATAAATTAAATTACTTAAAAATATTTCTTATTAAATACAATTTTCCAAACTCCATCTCACAATATTAACATATGAGAAGTTATTTCTTTTTCTTTCCCTTTCCCTTTTTGTCACCTTTTTTTGGGACAGGCAGTGGCTCGGGTTCCGGGGGGGGAGTGGGCGGCAACTGCTTCTCAGGCCATTTTCTTTTTACATAATCCACCAGCTTTCTGATATCAATAGTCTTTGACTTTGCCGATCGAGGCCCCGAAAATACATTGATTATTTCATCAATAAGGTCAACATCAATACCCACTTGATTTGTAGATAAGGCGTAAAAAAAATCTTTAGAATCCATTATGTCAAGTTTGTCCTTCAGTAGCTGCATTGCTACAAGAGCCATATCCCCAGGAAGCTTCTTATTTTTCTTTCTTAAAAATTCTGCACGGTTTAACAAAACCTCTCGTGGGTCTGGCCCTTTGGGCTGAAACTTAATTACAATACGACCATGTTTCACTACAAAATTTTTCTTAGTCTTCATTTCTTTAAAATGTTCTAATAGTTCAAGGGATCTCTCATCAATTTCAACATTCTCCATCATCAGTAGGTGAACTTTTACGGCTACACTCTTCATTTTGGTTAAAACTCGGAACGCGTCATCCACTGACATTGGATTGGAAGATAAATCTAAGTATAGTAATTTTTTAGCCTTATGTAAATCTGTTATAAGAGTGGTAATATCACTACCGGCAAATCGATTGTTGCTGAGGTTTAATGAGCGTAAATTGGGGGCATTTGACACATTTCTAACTGCGATCGCGAGTCGAGCTCCTGCCATGGAATTCCAAGATAAATTTAATTCTTGTAGATTTGAACTTTCTGACAATCTGCTTAGCATACTAAAAACTCCAACAGGAGAACATAGATTATTCCATGAAAGATCTAGCACAGCAAACTTATTGTAAGTCTCAAAAGCTTCAGCTAATGCTCCAGCGCCTTTACTACCAATGTTGTTTCGGCTTAAAAAAATTTCGTCGACGTTCAGACCTTCAAAAACAGCTGCGGCCAAATGTTGAGCCCCACTGTCTCCTATATCGTTTTTGTTGAGATTCAATACTTTCAGACTACTATTATCTGTCAAGCCAGCAAGTAGCCGTCTTACTCCTTCTGCTCCTATTTTGCATCCAGATAAATTCAGCTCAATTAAATTAGTATTCTTACTCAACATTTGACCTAAATGATAACATGCGTCGTAATCAAGGAAATTATCAGTCAAGTTAAAAACTTTGACATTTATGTTTGATTCCAGAGCTAAAGCCATGGCACGGATGCCTGAGGGATTAACGCAGTAATATTTTAAATCAATCTCTTCGTCTAGTAACCCTCTATGAAACAGCCTCACTGGACACTGATTCATTTCTTTGCAGACTTCCAAATAAAGCTCTTGACCGTCATCAGCATAAAATATAGGTGGTTCTGGATGTAGTAAAGCTTTCTCTATACCAGGATCGACAATAGCTGGGTAGTTGTAGTAGGGATGTCGCATGACCGAACTGGCAGACATGGCGATGTACTGCGCACATATTTCTCCACTCCCAGGAGAGTACAGACCTTGTTCATACAAAATTATTTTCTGATTCTCTTCTGGAATTTCTAGTTCCAAGGAAGACCATTCCTCCATCGGCGGGTCCTCAGAACTAACATATTCAACTACTTCTTTGATGACTTCTGTTGGAGTTTCTTTGACTGATCCACTGTCTTCAGACATGTTTGATTGTAAAATATAATAAAATCAAAAATAAATTACAAATGCAATCTTAAAACATGTAATAATTTTTTTACTGACATGAGTTTTTAAATGTCATTAAAAGAGAATACAAATACTCTATGGTTATTGTTCTTTGACAAATAGAACACAATATCACAACGCGCCTCATCGAGACAACTGGAGTACTTAGCTATCCAGCGGGGGAATGCTGCAAACGTTTTGGGCACAGTATTTTATTAATGTTTAAAATATATATATATACATATTCAAAAAGAATTATACTATTACTCTCCGATATCGTGAATAGTCTAACCTACTTCCAAAGAATGCACTTCTCAAATTTTTAAAGAGCCGGTATAAAAATACACTTGAATCTACCTTTTGTAATGCAGAACCTCAACTTCTTGGTCTACTTATCATTTACTAACTTTTAAACTTTTAATTAAACTTGCATTAAGTAAGATAAGTTCGGTTTAGCTCTCATTTTATTACTTGATGCGTTGTAACCTTTACACGTTAAGGTATACGTATGGTTGGTTAATTGGTTATCCAAGATGGCGCACGCGCACGCAATGTTTCGATGTTTTAATTAACAGTCCAGATGAGATAAGTGCATATTGGGTCCCATAGATTCAGAATTGGATTTATTTGTGACCAGTATATAATACTCGAGTAACTAACTTTGACGTGTGGTTCCCGGCAAAGTAGAATAGGACCAATCCAAGTCTTGTGGATGTCGCAGAAGGCGAATTAGGAAACACAAGCTTTGTCGTTTTAGTCTCCACTGCAGGAGCACGACCCTCTCTGTAGTACTAGAGCCATACTTAGTCAGAGTAGCCAGATTATTTGGCCTACATTCTCCACGCTGGCCAGACGGGTTGGCGAGGTCTCATTAATGTTTAGAAGCTTTGTTTAGCTTGTGTTTCCTAAATCGCCTTCTACGACATCCACGGGAAGACTTGGAGTGGTCTTATTCTACTATTCCGGGAATTTATTCATGGCTTAACGCTTCTGCGTATTTAGCCAGGAACAAGTTAATAAAACGTGGTTTTTTTTTAATTCCTAACAAGTTACAATCAAAGGTTGGTGTAGGCCTTTGATTGCTTTAAGGGAGCTTCTGGCGACAAATCTATACGAGTCCACTGGTTTTCATAGCCGATTGAGTGGCGGACGACGCCCGAAGACCACACAGTCCGCGAAACAAATATCACTACAGCCGTACTATGACTGTCCACTTTTACTATTTCACATATTGTTCATGAGCATAGCATTTATAACACCAAAAAACACCAATTTTATATTATAAAGTCCACTAAAATCTATTTGCAAAATAATTAAAAGAAAACCCCAACCGAACTCCTTGATTTCTCGCCAAAAACTCCAACGGCATTTGACTTCATTTGTATTTCCATGAAAGTTTAAACCTTCCCACAACCCGTTATCGAACCGATGATTACAAAAGGCGAGGTACCGATTGAGGAGAAAGCCACTAACTTCGAGACCTGAAGCACTGAAGGTCACCCTGATTCCCGGTCAGGGGTCAACGGCCAATAAAAATGAATTAGTACTGTAGTGCAGCTTCCATCGATGATAGGGTTGTCAAAGGACGTGCAAAAGGGAAACTAGTTTAATAAAATTTATTTTAGCCTTTTAACCACATGATGTCATTTTCGAATTTTGGATTGCTTTTCGATGCAGTATACACAGGGTGTGGCAGGTACTTTGTTATTTAAAAAATCATAAATTACTTACTAAGTATTTAAAATATTTATATTTTCACATAGCGGTACATTTAAAGATTTCTTTCGTTGCTTTTTGTTTAAAACTTCAGATTTTGACCCTCCCATTGTATTGAACAGAACGGTGGCTTTTTTCAAGATATCATTTTTTAAAAGGGATAGAAAAAAAAAAATATTTACCGCTATGTCAAGGAAAGCCAATTTGAATGATATCTGTATTACTTTTATTTCACACATTTTTTTTTGAATAAGGTTTTTCTTGCGCCGCAGCCTGTATACGAGTATATGAGGTTTTATTTTAATGCCCCGTCATAAATTTTGCTTTTATTAACATGCCTGCAAATTACCTATTCTGCGGTCTAAACGTGGTTGGCTAGTTTGTTAAACGTAACACATTGACAATCCAGCTGAACGATATTCAGCTGTTTAACAAAACCAAGCTGTAATGCCAAACACATAGAGGTTAAGTGGATTAGCGGTTTAAATACCATCCAACTGCGACATACGAGTATACTTTGGAATCAACGTTGTAAATGTTTTTAACGAATGTTTTGTAAACGATTAAACCTAATCTTATTTCCCTTAATATCGTAAATCGACTCGCCGTAATCAGCAGTATATCGAATCAATCGAGTTCGGCCACGTGACGAATCCGGGATACGATTACGAAACGAGTGCGCCGAGTCGAAGCCCTTTATCGATTTTATGATCCATTTGAGTGTTGGCTAAGTGGCGTGTAAATCAGATCAGTGGTTTATGGCCATTTTTGTTGCTTTCGGCTGTCGTAAAGGAAGAAGGATTTTTGAGACAAGCGGACAGGGGGTAACAAAAACAATGAATGCTTTAAGTGCTTTTGATAGATTTAGGTAGCCATATCACCAGAATTTTAATTCAAATTAATCAGTAACAACTTTGGGTACGGAACCCTAAAAAGGTATATTTTGGTTCTTTAATTCGAATAAAAAAGGTATAATTTGGTTTAGATCTGATTCACTAAATCTATTCATTTAAATTCAGCATGACGTCACGATTAAGACGAAACACAAGGGCCGTTTTTCCATACAAACGCAGTCCCCTACCCTGTTTCCTCCCTGGATAATTCCGGCAGAGTTATATTTATTTTCCTAAATATCTTTAGCCACTATTAGCATGTCCCTATGTTTTCTTTATTAAAAGAGATATGAACGTTCAAAAACCTAAAAAAATGGCCAGATTTTCCGCTGTGTTCAAACACCCAGAGAAAAATTTTGACTAGATTATATAAAAAATTAAAACATAGGAACACCGCTAAGTCTGTACTTGTAAGGATGTACTTATATTGGTTAAGTTTTGGAGAAGAAATCAGGGGACTACGAATCGTTGATTTTCTGTTCTTTTAATAGGTACTTTCAGTCCAAGCTGCAGTATGTCTCTATCGCACTTGCTCGGTTGTTGTTCGGGCACAGCGCGGCAGCAATAGATTTTACAAATACCTATTTTTAATTTCTCTAGCCCTTGGTGTTTCCTCTACGTTTTTAACTTGACGGAAATGTTAATCTCCTCAGTTCCCGACTCCAAAACTTCGAAACGCTGCATCTTTGTGAGTTTCTACAACTGTGATAAACCGAAAAATATGGGTCCACTATTTTTGGATAATTTAACTGACGGACTTGATCCGGTCAATAATTTAAGGATTCAAAAAAATAATAGTAGGTATGTTATATATTTATAAATGTGTATTTTAGTTATTTCGACACGATAAAATAAATTAACAAAATAATATTTTAAAATTAATAAAGAAATGTATTTACAAATAACAATACTATTAGTCAACTCTACAAAATACTTATGTATATAAAAAACCAAAATTAAAATATTTTTTAAAAATATTAATAAGTTGTTTAAAAATATTTCTTATTAAATAAAATTTTCTAAACTCTATTTCACAATGTTAACATATGAGAAGTTACTTCTTTTTCTTTCCTTTTTTGTCATCTTTTTTTGCCTTGGCAGCCAGTGGCTCGGGTTCCGGGGGGGGAGTGGGTGGCAACTGCTTCTCAGGCCATTTCCTTTTTATATAATCCACCAGCTTACCGATATCAATACTCTTTGACTTGGCCGATCGAGGCCCAGAAAATACATTAATTATTTCATCAGCGAGGTCAGCATCAATACCAACTTGACCCGCAGATAATGCGTTAAGAAAATCTTTAGAATCCATTTTGTCAACCTTGTCTTTCAGCAGCTGCATTGCTACAAGAGCTATATCACCAGGAAGCTTCTTCTGTTTCTTTCTTAAAAATTCTGCACGATTTAACAAAACCTCTCGTGGGTCTGGCCCTTTGGGCTTAAATTTACTAACAACACGCCCATATTTCACAACAACTTGCTTCTTAGACTTCATTTCTTTAAAATGTGTTAATAGTTGAAGAAAACTTTCATTAACGTAAACATTCTCCATCATCAGTCGCTGAACTTTTACGGCTACACTCTTCATTTTGGTTAAAACTCTGAAAGCGTCATCCACTGACATCGGATTGTAAGATAAATCTAAGTATAGTAATTTTTTAGCTTTATTCAAATCCGCTATAATGGTGGTAATATCATCACCGGTAAATCTATTATTGCTGAGGTCTAAAGAGCATAAATTGGGCGCATTTGACGCATTTCTCACTGCGAGCGCTAGTCGAGCTCCTGCCATAGAATTCCAAGATAAATTCAATTCTTGTAGATTTTTATTTTCTGACAATCTGCTTAGCATACTAAAAACGCCAACAGGAGAACATAGATTATTCCATGAAAGATCTAGCACAGAAAACTTATTGTAAGTCTCAAAAGCTTCAGCTAATGCTCCAGCGCCTTTACTACCTATTTTGTTTTGGCTTAAAGAAATTTCGTCGACATCGAGACCTGCGAAAACAGCCTTGGCCAAATGGTGAGCCCCACTGTCTCCTATATCGTTTCTGTTGAGATTTAACACTTTCAAACTTCTATTATCTGTCAAGCCAGCAAGTAGCCGTCTTACTCCTTCTGCTCCTATTTTGCATCCAGATAAATTCAGTTCTTCTAAATTAGTATTCTTACTCAACATTTGACCTAAATGATAACAGGCGTCGTAATCAAGAAAATTATCAGTCAAGTTAAAAACTTTGACATTCCTATTTGATTCCAGAGCTAAAGCCATGGCACGGATGCCTGAGGGATTAACGCAGTAATATTTTAAATCAATCTCTTCGTCTAGTAACCCTCTATAAAAGAGCCTTACTGGACACTGATTCATTTCTTTGCAGACTTCCAAATAAAGCTCTTGACCGTCGTCAGCGTAAAAGATAGGTGGTTCTGGATGTAGTAAAGCTTTCTCTATACCAGGGTCGACCACAGCTGGGTAGCTGTAGTAGGGATGTCGCAGGACCGAACTGGCAGACATGGCGATGTACTCCGCACATATTTCTCCACTACCAGGAGAGTACCGACCTTTCTCATACAAAATTCTTTTCGGATTATCTTCTGGCAGTTGTAGATCCAAGGAAGACCACTCGCTCATCGGCGGGTCCTCAGAACTAACATATTCGACAACTTCTTTGATGACTTCTGTTGGAGTTTCTTTGACTGATCCACTGCCTTCAGACATGTTTAATTGTGAAATATAATAAAGTCAAAAATAAAATACAAATGCAAATCTTAAAACATGGTATTAAATTTATAACTGACATGAGTTTACCAATGACATTTATAATTTTTTTTTGTGAAATTTATCAAAAAGGATTTCATATCGTAAATAGTCTAACCTTCTTCCTAAGAAAGGGCCTTCTTTATTTGATAGCTGGTATGAAAATAAACGTGTATGCTATCGTCTATTGTAGGGCAAAACTGAGGGGCAAAACTAGAGATATTGGAGGTAAATAGATTCCGCGATGACGTCTGAAAAGCATAGCTTGTTTTGAAACGTAGTGGCTACGAACAATAATTCTCTAGAAATCTAACGCTCCTACATTCACCGCTTCAATTCTGATTCCATTTACGCAAACAAACTAACAGTAATTACAACGAAACACTCAAACACACACATAGACAAAGATGCATGCGATTGGTCGCGACAAGGTCACGCACGCGTCATCTTCGCGTCGGTTGAGCAGCCGACTACCCCGAGCCGGCTACTCGACCGACGCAACGAGCGGTGAGGTGTCAACAGATGTCAAGTATGGATTATTAAAAAAAATGTAAATGTCAGTAAATGTCATTAAACAATGTTATTAAAATTTTGTTGTGTTATATAGCAACATTATTATTTTGTCGTAATATCAGATAACATTTTTACTTATTAGGCGAAGTTTCATTCTTGCAACAGTAAATTCCGATAGGAGAGAAAGAGACATAAGATAGGTTTTAAGTCAGATTCTCTCACTCCAAGTTCTTTGGGCAAAACCTGCCACTCTCCTTGGTCAAATTATTATACAAAGTGGAAGAGACATACCCGTAATAAATTGAACCACGGGCTACACTAGATCACTAAAGTATATACATTAGTCCGTCTAGCTTTAAAACTTGCCTCCGCCAAAAGTGGCCACGGCAAGTTTTAAATCTAGACGGATCACCAATAATAGTGTCAACGGCAGTTCATAAAATAATTTAAAGGGCTATCTAGTGCATGACGAAGAGCAATATGGAAATTATCACCATATTTACGAGTTAACAATTTATTTCACACTTCAAGGCCATTTGCCTATATCTTCACGTTAAATTATCTCACCCAGCGCAAGTTTAATTGAATATATATATTTCAAATGAGGGCGCCACTTCAAGGCCATTTGCCTATATCTTCACCTTAAGGTAAGCCCTCATTTTATTACCCGACGACGGCGAAGCCAAAAGGGTTATGTCTTACGCCACTATGTATGTATGTATGTTCATCTGTTCTCCATATTTTCAATGATATAGTGACAAATGAGGTACTCGTAAGTATCGTCGGAATTATCTTGGCTGCCCGCTGGTTATAGGATACTAGCTTTTGCCCGCGGCTTCGCTCGCGTATCCCACGGAAACATTACTTTTTTCCGGGATAAAATGTACTCTATGTCCTTCTCAGTACTCCTAAGTGTATGAGAATTTTCATTTATAATATTAGTTGGGATTGGGATGTAAGGTCACAATCAATTTTGGCGCTCTATAGGCCATAAAATCCTTCTCCTTGCGTCGTAATCCTCATTGTTGAGGATAAAGACGTCGTGATCTCTATGGAACATCTTCCGGTGTACTATGTCCCGCCATTCAGTCCTGTGCCCTGCAGCTCGGACATCGTCGCTGACTTTGGTCTCGAGTGCCGAGAGAATCTAGTCGGACCCACGCATTCCACTGCGTCCCTGGATCTTTTCCTTCTATTTTGCCTGAAAAGAGGAGTTTATCAAGATTGTCTCCATGTTTCCTGGAAATATCTCCGAAGAATTCAAGTATTGTGCGTAGGCATAATGTGGAGAGTCTGTTCTTTATTCCTAACTAGCTGTGCCCGCGACTTCGTTCGCGTGGTTATCGGAACGTAATGTTATATAACCTAAAGCCTTCCTCTATAAATGGACTACCAAACAAAAAAAGAATTTTTCTAATCGGACCATTAGTTCCTGAGATTAGCGCGTTTAAACAAACAAACTCTTCCGCTTTATAATATTAGTATAGATAAAATAATGAACTGAAAAATAAAATAAATCGAATCATATATAAATAGTATCAAATGAAACATTATTAGCTGTTGCTCCCTGCTGAGCTGGCATTAACTGGATAAGTATACTTTTCAGCATGAATTCCGTGGTCGGGTTTAAGTTTTAAAACTATATCTTGTGTAACGCTGAGTAGAGGAATTGCACTAGCCCATCTCGCACTACAAACGTTATCTTGGTTTATCAACGGTTCCAAGCTGCGGGAACTGGTCTCACGAAACAGAAAGCGATGTCTGACGACCTTCGTCACCTCGGCTCCCTGGCCCCTCGGGCACATCGCAAGTGCTGGATACCTAGAAATGCTTTCGCGTGGAGGGCCAGTGAAAGTCTCGCCCCAGGGCGCAGGCCAAGGCCATTTGATCGGCTGTACTGTTAATTGATTCAATGATTTGATGTGGTTTATATACTAATGGCTCTGTGAGCTGTAAACCTCGACTCGACTCACCCCCAATCCGTGAAGTTTATAGGATAAAAAAAAGCGACCAAGTGCGAGTCGGACTGGCCCATGAAGGGTTCCGTAGCAGCAAGTAACATAATAGAAAAGTTCTAAAGGTAAATTGCGGTTTACGATTTATGACGTATTAAAAAATAACTATTTATGATACCGAGACCGCTATAGTTTTAATTGAAAGTACATACTTTAAGGTATATACCACATTTTTTTCAGAATTATTTTAGTAATATTTCAATAGTTACGGTGGGGTGGGACCTCAAATTTTAATTTTGTATTAGATTATCTCAAGACTGGGGGGTTTGATATACAGAGTTTCAAAGCAGTTTTTGTTGCATTTTAAAAGACCTTTTCAACGATACCCCACTCGTTGGGGTTAGTCTAATTTAATTTTTTAAGTCACTTTTCGTTGTATGGTATTATTGTATAACATTTTTTCATAATTTTAAAAACCAACTTTTGGAACTTCAATATCTATCTCTCCACCGATTTTCGTGACAATCAATGCAGTAGCGGTGGAGTACGAGCCCTAAAAAGGTGTTCAGACAAAAAATTTAGTCTTAATAAGGGTAACAAAAAAGTATTATGACACACTCGTATTTCAAAATTTTTCGTAATGGCAGAAATATTTTCTTAAAGTTTTAAACCTCCATATGACTGCCATTAAAAAAAATTACAAAAACTGAATCCACAAAAAAATACTATATAATTATCGAACCTGCTCTACAACATTTACGAGAATCAGTTGATAAATGCGACCTGTAGGCGAGAACAAACTGACAAAGTGACTGACAAAAGCATTTCGCCAATCTCGAAACTGAGACGCTCCTCTTTCTCCCTTCAATTACACTTTTTCTTCATCTTAGCGCGTTCCCGATGGCATCCTCCACTTTGCTGCTTCGGAGCCCGTGGTGTATGGGAAAGTCAGATTCAGGGTAAGGGGTCTCTTAAGGCCGGACCTAAATTTTCCGGGGTCCAGTGCTGCTCCCATTTACAATAAATCATTTCAAAGAAAACGGAGACATTATTTAAAATTTTGCTACTACCAAGTCCTAGATAATTTTTCAAAGTATTTTATGAACTACTGTTTACAGTTTATAATGAGAACGTTAAGCTTTACTACGCACATTAGCCAAAAGTGGCCGTTTTTCGCAAATGTGCGTAGTAAAGCTTAACGTTCTCACTTTAAACTGTAAACAGTAGTCCATAAAATACTTTGAAGGGTTATCTAGGACTTGGTAGTAGCAGAATTTTAAATGATGTCTCCGTTTTCTTCGAAATGATTTATTTTAAATAGCACTGGACCCCGGAAAATTCAGGTACGGCCTTAACACAAATGAATTTTTCCTAAATGATTGCCAAATACGCGTAGTCTATTTAGTTAAGAACAGACGTAGGCCTTTTATGGCAGAGTCGTTGTCCAACAATTGTCTGTCGGCTTTTACGTACAACAGATAAGAATCGCTGTAATTGATAATAGTCTATGAACAACTAATCGTGTTTGAGCCGTGCGTAATTACAGTTGCGTAGAAGGAATTTGTAGACAGTTCAGATAGCATGTTGCCTTTGCTCTAAATTTAGTTGGAATGACAGGCAGTTCACAAAATGTCTGCGATTATCTCTGCAAACTATAGCGTTCTTGGTTCACGTGTCTCGAGTGCCTAAAAATCAGACTTTGGTAAATGGTCGAACCACAGGCAGCGTAAGATGAGTGACGCAACTTGCGTCATGTTGCGCGCGCAAGTTGCGCGGGTAGAAATTGTTTGAACGTCGCACATCTTGCGCTGCGTGTGGTTCGACACTTATGCTTCTTACAATGAGAAGAATTGAAGCACTCAACTCTATACCATATAGATTTAACAAAATAAAAGAAATTTAATTAAATATCAAGAAGTCTTGAGATAGGACTGATCAGAATAGTTCTAGTGCGAAGAGGAAAGTCATGACCGCATGCCTGCTTCGTAAAAATATCCAAAAAGCTTACAAAACTCTGTTCCAAGCAGACTGCGCCAATTTTGATTCAGGTTGAATCTGTGTAATATTGTTTTGATGTAGCTGCATTTAAAAACATAAAGACACAAGTTGTGTTTGTTACTTACTCTCAGCCGCAGCTCACAGCGCAGTCTAGAAGCCCAGACAAGCACTAAGTACATCTTTAATCGCAATAACTCGTTGTGAACGCAGCCGTAACTCAACGGCGCGCCCTCGCCATGTCCACTCATAACTGACACCAAAGAGGCAGGGAGCAGTAGACGAACACTGCGTTTTCAGTTCCATTTTCAAACCGAAACGACAAAAGTCAATCACCGAATGAGTGTAGCATAAAGGGTTAAGATAGAGACTATGTCGTCGACAACTGTGTGTTTGTGTGTTCAAAAATAAATACGTAAGTAGGAAAATGAGACATAAAGTTGAATAGACCGCTAAATATCAAATATCCTAACACACAGAATCCTTAACCAAAACCTTAATAAAAATTTAGAATAGCAACACTCAAATGTTTTCTTGGCTTTTGCCAAGCAGTGGGACACAATATTGGACTAATAAAAAAAAACAAATGAAGCATTATTACCTGTTATGTTATGACGTTAGCACACTGTAGAATAGGTATACTGAGAAATCTATCAATTGGGTAGATGACTGGGTCAAAAAGAAATTATTTGGTACTGTTAAGAGAATAAAACGTCACAAAACAGTGTCACTTGTTATTGATCATATCCATTTTCAACTTGATTTTGGACTTAATAATGCAGAAAAACTGATATTAAGGGCGCTATTTGACTCTAAAAATAGATGACGTCACGGTTTTGTATTTCATACAAATCCCATAGTAAATATTTGTTTAGAAAAAAGTGTCTGATTTGACTTGTTGTCATCTAGCGGATTTATGGAATGTAGACTTTTAATGAATTTGACAGAAAAATCAGCTCCCTTAATATCTGTAGCATACACATAGGTAAAACTGATTAAAAGGGTGCTGATTTTTTTATGAATATGGCGTTAAAAAGTTTACTGACATTAACAGACATTTTGTTTCCATGACTGTTTTAAAAATTAAAAACTATATTATTAAAGTTTTCGTAATCTCAAAGGAGACGTCCAACACAAAATTAAAAGTCGGTAAGTTACTCACTAGGCTAGTTACACAAAACAAAGAGTGACTTTATCTTTAGACAAGCGCTGGAAATGAAGTGGCACTTTTTACAGCGTCGTAAAATACGTAATTCCTCTTTGTAACTCGTTTAACCAACTTAGCACACAGGGCTAATAGTACAGAAATTAAGCAGGCTAAAGGTTGACAGAAATATAATGCCCTTGGCTTTTGTAGCACTGGGTCAGTATTTTTTTTATTTCCTGGCTCTCTTTTTTGTGCCTCTCCATTATTGTAAAGAAGTAATAAGTTAAATACTATGCACCTCACTTATCAAACGCCCAAAATACCGTAGTCTATAATATGCGATGTTTTTTATGATAACTAAGGAACTTTCCTGAGTAAGAAAAGTAAAACGGGGTTAGGGGAAATGGCACTGGGTCGGTAGCGTATTCCGCACTTGAATTGGAGACCACAAGTGGTACAATATAACCAGCTCCACTCTGATTCAGAAGTTTAAGTTGATTCCGGCTGTTATCATTAGATTAAACTCGTGAAATAACGCTACATTAGAGAAAAACTACTAAAGCATTTTTTTAACGTTACTTCTCTATTTTCAGTCCCTGTACCCAGTGTTTGTCTATGACATTAGCAATTTAATGTCTATGGCCACGGCGAGTGTTTGATTTAGAGAAATGGAAAGGCGTGGCGAGCATTGTTTTCACTTGAAAATTTACTGAACCCAGATAAACTGTATTTGGTTTTGTCATGAAAGCTGTTTAACTGATGTGGAAAGTTGATTTAATGCGGCGGACCATGCAAATGCTGATTGTCCAAGCCATTGGCAATGATCACTAATCCACAATACAGTTGTGCTATAGCTTGGAGAATCCATTTTGTAGTAGAGTCCTGTGCCACATTTCTAACGTCAAAATGGCAGTAAATTATAAACTCTCGTAATACTATTAAACTTGTATAAATTTTACTTGCTTCAACAGTACCTACTGGTTGGCAAGTAGAAAAGGCCTTTAGTACGTCATTTATACAGGTGATTTTAAAAATTCTAGATATATTCAAGAAAAGTACTCAGCTAAGCTAAGCAAAATAAATTCATATTCTGTCATATGTTTATATGTTTGTTTTGTAGTAAAAACTAAAGATATCAGCCGACAAATGAATAAAAAATCTCCCATTTTAATGTCACCGCCCGTTACCGGGCGATACGGCCGCGCGAATAGTAAAGTCAGAAGGTTAGCCATCGATAAGAAATTCAGGACAAAAGAACAATGATAATTATTTTTCTCTTATTACTTACTTTCATACGCTTAGATTTTACCGAGAGCTCAAGGTTCTTCAAAGAGTCCGCGAAAATGTTTTTTAGGCCAACGGTAGTCCTTTATCTAAAATAATGAACAAAAAAGTTTACAATGCTCCTCAAGACGAATCAATTGAGTCCAAACTCGATGGGGTTATGTTGTTTTATCACAGAGATCAGGTCATTGGTACCATAATGCATTGTCACCCAACATACATAAGTATGAAGTTTCAGCCCCATCGAATAATGTAAAGTGGGCTTAATTTAGCTTGCAAGATTTGATATACGGGCACACAAACAACGGGATAGGTAAAACAAAATAAAAGCTTGTAAAATACTTTACTGTTTTACTGTGTCTAAAATTGGCAAGGATTCCGTACCACTCTCATAATGGAAAGGTTCCACAACGCTTGATATATGAACAAGACCAAATGTGACGACTTTAATCGTAACTAAACATACAGACGGAATTTAAAGCGTTGTCCGAGAAAGCAGAGACAAACAAGGTCTGTCCAAACATATCGGGTGATTGTACTGAACAAGGAGCTTAGAAATTAATGTACTCGATCACGGACGTAATATTATAAAGTAGAAAACAAAATGAATAATAGGACCACAAAGAAAAGCGAAATAAGAGAATGGTAGTGAATTGAGCTGAATTTTCCAGTAGTAACCAAAGGAAGATTTGTCTTGTGAAGTATTCAAATCAATACAGCCAAAGCCCATGCTTAAGGCCGTACCTGAATTTTCCGGGGTCCAGTGCTGCCCCCATTTAAAATAAATCATTTCAAAGAAAACGGAGACATCATTTAAAATTTTGCTACTACCAAGTCCTAGATAACCCTTCAAAGTATTTTATGGACTACTGTTTACAGTTTAAAGTGAGAACGTTAAGCTTTACTACGCACATTTGCGAAAAACGGCCACTTTTGGCTAATGTGCGTAGTAAAGCTTAACGTTCTCATTATAAACTGTAAACAGTAGTTCATAAAATACTTTGAAGGATTATCTAGGACTTGATAGTTGCAAAATTTTAAATGATGTCTCCGTTTTCTTTGAAATGATTTATTTTAAATGGGGGCAGTACTGGACTTCGGAAAATTCAGGTACGGTTTTAAAGTACGCCCTTAAGGCCGAACTTGAATTTTCCGGGGTCCAGTGCTGCCCCCATTTAAAATAAATCATTTCAAAGAAAACGGAGACATAATTAAAATTTTGCTAAGTACTACCAAATCCTAGATAACCCTTCAAAGTATTTTATGAACTACTGTTTACAGTTTAAAGTGAGAACGTTAAGCTTTACTACGCACATTTGCGAAAAACGGCCACTTTTGGCAAATGTGCGTAGTAAAGCTTAATGCTCTCATTATAAACTGTAAACAGTAGTTCATAAAATACTTTGAAGGGTTATCTAGGATTTGATACGAGTAGTAATTTTAAATAATGTCTCCGTTTTCTTTGAAATGATTTATTTTAAATGGGGGCAGCACTGGACCCCGGAAAATTCAGGAACGGCCTTAACCTAGACTTTTCCATACAAATGTAATCTAGCTTTTATTTTCATGTAAAATTTCGACATTTTTTTTGTAATTTTAAAGAAATTATATACATCGTGTTAATGAAAGAACGAAAACTTCTCAGATGGTACCTGAGCCCATGTAACTGAACAACTTTTGTTCAACAACTTCCACAAAATCCAAAAAAAAAATTTCGGATTTTCATACAAATTGACTCGATCAGCTGATCAATTTGTATGAAAATTCAATTTTTTTTTATAGTTACGTGAAAGTTGTTAAACAAAAGTTGTTTAGTAACATAGGCTGAGGTACCATCTGAGAGGTTTTGCGTTCTTTCATTAACACGATGTATATGAACTTGAAACTAGAATTTTCACTAATATTCTACATCAAATATATGAACTTCAATTTTTGACCATAAAAATTGTAAACTTACATAAACTAATAATAATAATAAAACTAATGCTGCAACTGATATCTCAGTCTTAGGTCGTTCCAGTTTCCATCCTTAGCTGGAAAAAGACAGCAAGCGCTCGGGCTTTGGAGCCCGTGCATTTTCCTTCAAAGGCTTTTTCTTTTCCAGAGACACAAGTCAATAGTAAGCCAGGAAAGGCGAAGACCGCACAACTAAGAAACCTATTGCGGCACATACTCCATTTAATTCCCAGTTGCTCGGTACTGGTGTCCCAAAGGAGACGAACAAAACATAGGAAAAATATAATTGCTCACTCGTCTCCGCTACAAGGCGCGTGCGCAGCCCTCAATGACAAAAAGCCTTTGAAACCCTCGGAAAACCTTAAAAGGATCGCCAGGAACACACCAAAGCGGCCACAGGAATTCATGAATAAAAATACCGAGCCAAAAACAAAATGGCGCCAATTAAGGCGCATTCGGGAATCTCTAACTTCGGTTCGACGGCCGAACAAGGCTTGACAGTGGAAATAAATACCTATTTTAAGATGGTTAACTAATGATGACTGATTTATTTTAGTAAATTTATTAAACAAAAACTTCTCTTCATAACCCTTTAGCTGTTTACAAGAGAAAATGCGCGTAAGTAAATTGATTACTGTGTGTCGATAAATTTGAAGACAGATGAATAATTAAATTAGGATGTATTTTCGCTAGAGCTTTCAAAAACCAGAAAGGAAACCTCGAAAGTATTTCTTCCTATTTCTTTCAAAATAACATTTAAGACTTGCAACTAAGACGAGTTGTTATTTAAGGCGAAATAGGTTCACAATTCGCAATACTGTGCGTGTTTTTGAACAATCACTGTTATGAAACTACTACAGTTTATTCCTCAAAAAATTTACATAATTTTTATATCAAAAAGTGATTGTATAAAATAGTAATAATATATGTATTATAAAGGCGAATTTAGGGAAATTCTAAAATCTATCGAACCAAAAATGCTTAATCGTGTTTTGGATATTGTGGGTGTCTATATATATAGAAAAGCCTTAAGATTCTTATGTAAAATTTTTGAGGAATAAACTGTAGTAGTTTCATTACAGTGATTTTTAAAAACACTCACAGTTTTCTTGGCTCCGAACTGACGGGGCCTTAAACGCGTTCCGAGTTGCGTTTTAAACGAGTTTCTACATAGTCTTTGCGTTTGCGACTATCGAAACTAATTCGTAACAATAACATGTACATAACCACAACAATAGCAAAGGTATCATTTCAATTTTAATCAAACACAAGGCCCTACATTTAATTTCCTTTACCATGTCACTGTCAACAATGCAACGACAATTTCCCGCCAGGCACGTGCGGCAACGATACTTTAATTACGGAAAAGAAAGCGACAATACATTAACTAATAATAAACCTTAAATAAACAGTAATAGGATTGAAAATAGGTGCATTTGCCGGCGCGTGCGCGTCGGTCGTGCGATAACGCTACGCTATCAACAATGGGTATTTAGGTATTTAGCGAAAGTGGAATGAAAGCGAAGATTTTGACGTACACGAAGTATTGACGTGTGTTCAGATTGAGGAAAACTATATCCTTAAGGCCGTACCTGAATTTTCCGGGGTCCAGTGCTGCCCTCATTTTAAGGCGAAGATATAGGCAAATGGCCTTGAAGTGTGAAATAAATTGTTAACTCGTAAATATGGTGATAATTTCCATATTGCTCTACGTCATGCACTAGATAGCCCTTTAAATTATTTTATGAACTGCCGTTAAAACTATTATTGGTGATCCGTCTAGCTTTAAAACTTGCCGTGGCCACTTTTGGCGGAGGCAAGTTTTAAAGCTAGACGGACAAATGTAAATACTTTCAACGGTAGTTTATAAAATAATTTAAAAGGCTATCTAGTGCATGACGAAGAGCAATATGGAAATTATCTCCATTTTTACGAGTTAACAATTTATTTCAAATGAGGGCGCCACTTCAAGGTCATTTGCCTATATCTTCACCTTAAATAAATCATTTCAAAGAAAACGGAGACATTATTTAAAATTTTGCTACTACCAAGTCCTAGATAACCCTTCAAAGTATTTTATGAACTACTGTTTACAGTTTATAATGAAAACGTTAAACTTTACTACGCACATTTGCGAAAAACGGCCACTTTTGGCTAATGTGCGTAGTAAAGTTTAAAGTTCTAATTCTGTAAACAGCAGTTCATAAAATACTTTGAAGGGTTATCTAGGACTTGGTAGTAGCAAAACTTTAAATTATGTCTCCGTTTTCTTTGAAATTATTTATTTAAAATGGGGGCAGCACTGGACCCCGGAAAATTTAGGTACGGCCTTAAGTGTCAATAAACGGTACCATGAATCCATGACTGACGGGTAAATCGATGGGAATAGAAACTTTTTACGATGTAGAATACATGGATAATTCAGGGTTTAATTCAATATACTGAAACTGTTTTAAGGGTCGATTCAGTCCATGATACTGAACAACTTTCCCCAAGTAATATACCTACAATAAATAAACAACAAACAAAAGCTAGATAAAAGCTTGTACAAAAAAAACAATACATCACAGGCGGACGAAGGCTCAAAGTTAAAGATAAAATCTGGTAACAAGTAATTTTTAACGTGTGCCAAATTACTTTAAAGCAAGTAAGCACAAATCAATCATAGTAATTGAATAAAGTGTAAACACTTCTATCTAGTACAGTCTGCATAAAAAACGTCAGCGGATTTCCGCCAGCTGCCGAAATCACATGCTAAGCGTAAATTACGCTGAGTGTATTCAATTTAGGTCAGTACGCGTAATTAATATACTTACGTCTAGCTAGAAACAAGTGAATGATAGTAATTCGTTTTGTATAAAGATAAAGGTTTTGTGTAACCGGAATCTAATTTGAAAGCTTGAACTGAAATACAGGCTGACTTCTTAACCACCAGCCAAATTTTTGGAGCAAGTTCAGTCCATGATACTGAACTACTTTCCATAAAAACAATTAACGAAAAACGATTAAGAAATTTCGCCTTCCCATACAGATTGGTGCTCAGCCCAACTGATTTTGTATGGGAGGACGAAAAATTTTTATCTATTTTCAATACATTTCTTTATAGAAAGTAGTTCAGTATCATGGACTGAACTTGCTTCGAAAATTTGGCTGGTGGATAAGAAGTCACCCTGTATATAACGTCTAACAAATATACTGACACTATTTTAAGGGTATATTCAGTCCATGATACTGACTGATCAAGAAACATATGTCGAAATATAAAAAAAAAATTGCTTTCCATACAAACTCAAATCAGCAGGTCGATCAACTTGTATGCGAAGCCAAAAATTTTCAATTTCGATATATTTACGTTACTTGGGGAAAGTTGTTCAGTATCATGGACTGAACATACTCTTAAAATAGTTTCAGTATATTTTGTTAGACTCTGTATAGGATGAGATCATATCCTCATCAACATCATCATCCCAGCCCTTCTTTTGCCCACTGCTGAGCATAGGGCTTTCTTCGTCGACACCACCCATCTCGGTTCTGTGCTGCTCTCAGTAGCGGCGTTAGGGTAGGGCGCGGTTGGGCGACCGCCCAGGGCACCAGATACAAAGGGGCGACAGGGGGCGTTTTTGGGCAAGGGGGGGTCACAGGTAATAATAAATATATAAATAGAGGCTGGTTAATGGCGGCAACTCCTACTCTTATTTGTATGCACCCTTCCCTCCCTCCCTCCGTTAACAATGGAAAATTTGAAGAATCCTATATAGTACTTGTACCCCCCCCCCCCCCCGTCGGCAGAAATAAATCCTCCTATAAGATTGAAGCTTAAGTCAGAGTCTGAATGGCAGTTTGAGGGGGGCGGGCGGAAAATCTCGCCCGGGGCGCTGGTAGAGCTAAAACCGGCACTGGCTGCTCTCATCCAGGTGCGACGACCCGCAACTTTGATTATGTCGTCAATCCATCGCATAGGCGGACGACCGACGATTCTCTCACCCGTTCTTCGCCACCATTCAGTCAGTGCCTTGCTCCACCTGCCATTACTTCGTTGGGCTCATGTCTTGGTTTAAAAATAATTCTAATTTCTAATACGAATAGCAACAAGAAACAAGCATGCATCGTTTGCAAAAAGCCACGATGCGAGTTTGTGCATCATCATTAACTGAGGTACAGTCAGCAATGTAAATAAAAAACCGGACACGTTCCGTACCTCCGTGCAATGTTTTAAAATGCCGAAAAAAACACATTTTTGCCTTTAATTTTTAACTTTATTTTAGTATTGGTTGTTCTTCTTCTATCGTGTCAATGGCAATGGATTCAAAGTGTTTTGGCCCAGAAATTCGCCACATCTACCTATAGCCCTTTGGTTCGCCTCCATTAGATCGTCTCTAGAACAAGATGCGTTGGACGTGGGGCATGACAGCAGATGTTCCATGGACTGGATGCATCCACTGGCACATTTGTCGTCGTCAGAATATTTCCACTTCTTTAGCTCCTGACATCTACCGACGCCTACCCGGAGTCTGTTTAGCGACTTCCAAGTGCGCCAGGGTAGATTGTGGCCTGGTGGAAGCTTTTCACTTATGGGAAAGCTGCTGGGAAACTTCTTTAAGGTGAAGGTATAGGCAAATGGCCTTGAAGTGGCGCCCTCATTTGAAATAAATTGTTAACTCGTAAATATGAAGATAATTTCCATATTGCTCTTCGTCATGCACTAGATAGCCCTTTAAATTATTTTATGAACCATCGTTGAAAGTATTTACATTAGTCCGTCTAGCTTTAAAACTTGCCTCCGACAAAAGTGGCCACGGCAAGTTTTAAAGCTAGACGGATCACCGATAATAGTTTCAACGGCAGTTCATAAAATAATTTAAAGGGCTATCTAGTACATGACGTAAAGCAATATGGAAATTATCACGATATTTACGAGTTAACAATTTATTTCACACTTCAATGCCATTTGCCTATATCTTCACCTTAAGTATTGGTTGTTATAGCGGCCATAGTTACATATTCGGTGAAAATTTTAAGTATCTAGTTAATGCCATTATAAAGATCGAGTTAAAAACGTCGAAGAAAACACGTTTCTTGTATGACGACCCCCTTTAATTTATAACTTTATCTTATTTTTAGTATTTGTTGTTATAGCGGGCACAGTAATACATAATCGGTGAAAATTTCATTGTCTAGCTATTACGGTCCAAAAGGCAGAGCCCTGTGACAGACGGACAGAAAGCAGAGTCTCAGTAATATTGAGTATGGAACTCTAAAAATACAGTATACAAAAAAATACAGTTTTATTTCAGTTTCGTTACTCATATAAACGCACCTTTTAAGTCTACATTTATATCTTCCAAAAATGTCTACCAGCTCTGGCTCTATGTACATATTTAAAGAAAATAGAATACATCCATGCAATATTATTGGTTCCCGCGGTATTTTCCTCCAGTGCATCATGTAATGGCGAAGTGCATGCGACCTACACGACTGCAATTACGTTGGAACCGTAGAAAGTGATTTGCGAGCAAAAATTGATTTCCATCGCATTTTCACTGAGTGAGTGCGCCTGCGCCGGAGATAGTGTGTGGATTTCTCCTGTACACTCATCACCATAATAATATAGTTAAGGTTTTATTTATTAACAGGCAACAGTCGAACCGAACCGAAGAAGATCTCCAGTTACGCAGAATAGGGAACAGTGGCGTCTTCTGGTGTCAGAAGCCAAGAAGACTGGGTCGCTGAGTCAGCGCAGTAAGTATTAAGCAATAGTGGCCTTTGGGTCTTGTGGCCTTTGGCTGTGTCTACCTCGTTAGGTATACAGACGTATTAGTGTATCTATTTACTTATTGTTTTTTATTTATTTTATCTTTAGTAACGATATTCGAAAATATGAGACCCCGTGTATATATATGTGTATATATATATATATATATATATATATATATATATATATATATATATATATATATATATACATATATATATATATATATATAAAATATATAATTATTTAATATAATATATTATTATATTGTCATATTTTTTGAAAATGATAAAATGATAGATGGACATGACGTTTTATTATGGCAAGATCTCAAAATTATAGTTAACATATCCCCAAGAAAGCTATACTGAAATAGGAATAAAATTTTCAATCTCCCATACAAATTTTAATCAGTTGACCGCGCGTTTGCACAGGAATTTTCCCATTGTAATTTATTCCCAATATATCCGTAAATTTTCCCCTAAATTTCCAATATTAGGAATATTTCCGGGAATGTTTACGGGAATGTTCCCAAACTTTCCAGGGGCGGCACTAGAGCGGGAACTATAAAATACTGAAGTTGTTTTACGTTTGCGAAATGAGCAACAGTCCTTCAAATATCTAATCTGAACCAATTAAAAATAAAATAATTACTCTTAACTAATAAAAATAACACTTTTAATAACACCTGCTATTAGTATTTGAATCAAAATGAATAGATCCATTCTGAAGTGACCTTAAGTAAATAGGTAGGTGCCATAGCAATTGGTACTTGCACGGAACTTTGCACAATAGAACTGTAATAATTGTATAGGAAATCGACTTTTGGGTCTCAGCAGTGAAGGTCTTATAGGTGCAATGACAGGTGCCTAGACAGGTTAGAAGTGTGATCTAAAAATTGTAATTAACAACTATTGTAACCACTTTTACAGCAAATAAATATATTATTATTATTATTATATAATGAAGTTTCAATGCAACAGTGCGTCCACACATTACTGTGCCGCTCAACGATTTTCGCCGCTGCGGCTGCGGTGCCGCTCGCTTTGATTTTGTTAGTATCAGAGTAATAATATACTACGTACAAGTATTTGTTTTTGACGCCGCGGCGGCACTGTGTGTAAGGGTCAGTACTAATAAAACAAATACTAACACTAGTTTATTTTCCAGGTAAATTAAAAAAAACCCGGCTTTCAAGCGTTCACCCCCAATAAATTTTGAACGGATGAACCGATTTTCATTAAGACCGACATAAAAGTTATGTACATTTCTGCGTATTTGTGTGAATCGATGCTCTTATATAAAATTAGAATCTATGTTGGAATTCTCGATCAAGCAAAAGTTAATATTTTTCAACATAAAAATATTTTTAAAACCAAATTAACCGACATCATACGAGTATCTAAGTTCTTCATCATATCTTCTCCAAATTTAAATGGGACCACTAAGATAGTAAAGGCTTAAAAAAAACATCAAAATCGGTTCACAGTTGGCAAAGATATAGCCCAACATACAAAAAAGAAAGCAGAACTAAGATTTTATTTATGACATAGGTCTCCCCCAAGGATTTTCAAAAACGACCAATCGGTAGTGACCTGCATCCAGCGTTTTCCTGCAACCTTGCTCAGGTCGTCCGACCAACTAGTAGGTACTATCCTATAGACATACATATATTTGCTTTAAAAATACAGGTGTACTATATTGTACCACTTAGAGCCATATCGGAAAATCAGACCACCTGTCAACTCCAACACTCGACAACTAGTGCAAGGTGAATTAACAATTAAATCCATATTGATTTTTACCTTCCAACCGATATAAACTCTATTTCAATCGAATAGAGTCGAGCGAGAAATCGTTGCTATGGAGCGTGGGACAATTTAAGGTTACAATCGACTTCTCGCAATCCATTATCGATTCTCGATATTAATCGCCTACAACAAGATTTGTCCTAAATAACATTACTTTTTTGTGTTTTATTTATTTATTTTTATTTAAAAACTTTATTGCACAAAAATGTTGTACAAGTGGTGGACCTAATTAATGCCATATGGCATTCTCTACCGGTCAACCATAAGACCAAGCAGAAAATATGTGTGGCTGGCGTGATTAAAATATGTATAAAATTACATAATTAAAAAAAATATCTAATATTAAATATGACCTACTTATAATATATAGTATAGATAAAAATAAATAAACAAATATATACCTAAACATATAAACTAATAAATATATATTATACATATACAATAAATACAAAATAATTAAATATATTAGGATGATTGTGCTAGGCTAGGACTGCTGGAGAAACAATTTATGTACCGCCCGCTTGAATGCCATGCGACTGGGAGCCCTTCTGATAGACTCTGGCAGGGCATTCCAAAGCCGGATAGCCTTGACCTGGAAAGAGTTTTCCATGAAGATAGAGTGGTGAGGAGGAATAGCAAGGATAAGAGTGCTAGAGGAGCGAAGTGAACGAGAATGAGTAAAACTGAGAAGGTTGAATTTAGATCTTAGATAGTTAGGGGACTGTGGATTGTTCAGGATAGAATAGAGCGTAGATAGAATTTTAGCGTTGCGACGTAAGGGTATTGGGAGCCATGCTAACTGGGAGCGAAATGAAGAAATGTGATCGAATTTACGTAAATTAAAAATTAAATTAATTGTGTTTCGCTAAATACTAGATAGTCTAAGTACATTGTTTCTTTCATTACAAGTATTAGTAGATCATTTATTTTAAATGTTGCCCTTTCCTTACAATGATGTTAATATTTCGGTTAATATCGTTAGTATATTTTTTAACCCAGCTTATTATTTCCATTTGGAATAAATCAATAAAAATCGTCGTTTTATCCATCGATTCCAGAGTTTAATAACGATATAGCGTAATGAATAATGATACGGGAACATACACCATGTAGGTTTTAATAAAAGTCCTTTTATACCCAAGTTAGTAATAAAACCTCCTTTATTTTTCGTCGGGGTCCTTTGAATGTCGGTTGAAATACCCGTGGCACTATTATTAAAATCATAAGAACATTCGATTAATACGATTCGAATAATCGCAAGGCAGCTGCGTACAATCGAGATATCAGATAAAAAATCGCATAATAACAGCACTGGCTTAGCCAAAATAAATTTTGAATGGTTTTGCTCCTTTATTTTATTGTGTTTTGAATGTGTTTTCGTTTTAAGAGAAACGAATAACTAGAAGCATGGGAAGGTCAACAGTTCGTAGATGTTGTTTTGGATGCAAAATCTACTTGCGATTATTATGTTTGTTGAACTGACAATAAATAAGTGGAAACTTCATATAAATCGCATTTGGAAAAAGTTTTCTAAATGTTTCTCGTACAGAGACGGTCAGATATCTGTGCCCAGTAGCGGCGTTAGGGTAGGGCGCGGTTGGGCGACCGCCCAGGGCGCCAGATATAAAGGGGCGACAGGGTGCGTTTTCGTAATAATAAATATATAAATAGCGGCTGGTTAATGGCGGCAACTCCTAGACTCTTATTTGTATGCAGCCCCCCTTCCTCCCTTCGTTTACAATGGGGCGGAAAATTTGAAGAATCCTATATCGTACTTGCACCCCTCCGCCCCGTCGGCAGAAATAAATCCTATAAGATTGAAGCAGAGTCTGAATTGCAGTTCGGGAGGGGGGGGGGGGGGGGGGGAATCTCGCCCGTCGCGTACTACGTGAAGTTTTAATTGTTTATTATGAAGCCTAAGTGCTTCTTCTTTCTGACCTTATCCCACTTTACGTGGGGTCGGGACAGCATGTGACTTAGTACTTATCAAGACACGTAATAGGCCCAAACTGGATGGGGTTGAGTCATTTTACGACACCTATATTCCCTATAGCAATTTTCCTGCTCCATCATTAGATCAGCTTCTTGTCATAATAATATTGCATTGTCATCTGATTTACATTAGCATACACAATTTCATCTCAATCGGAAACCGGGAACTGGCTCAAATTTAACTTCCAAGATTTGACTCAAAAAACAACAACATACATGGCAAGCTAAATAATGCTTGTACAAAAAAAAAACCTCATTTAGGTATTATAAAAAACTGAATACCAAACTATTTCTAACACAATGTAATATGAACCCTATAAAATGTATTACTGACTTGAAAGCGGACGGGAGCTAGCCTTTAATTTAACAAGTAATTTAACGTCATTTAACCCTTTACACCGGTCTTAATTAACTTGGCGCATGGTGATAGTGCCATAAACGTTGATCTAAATTGTGCTAAAGGGTTAATCGTGTTAGGGTTCCATGCTATCGTAGACAGTTAATTACTTTTGCACGTGTCTTGTATAAGAAGTGTATCTAACTCGTAGTATCTTTCTTCGTTTGTGTTAGTGATCAATACTGGCTGTATGTTAGTTTGTAATAACTTTATTGTACCAAAAACATTTAAGAATAAAAAGACATAATACGGAACAGCAAATATACAAAGGCGGACTCATTAACCAGCGATAGATTGCGAGCATATTTACTCAGTTAAGTTAGAAGCATATAAGTACTTGTATTAGTTTTAACTAATTTAAAAATATTTGATAAAAAAATGTTTTTTTAACTTATCTTTGACTCAAAATGAGCATAAAAACAACCGAGTTACGTTGGAAAGGATCCTTTTACCGTATTTTATCATGTTTTTATTTAGATTCAACAAAAAGGTTATAAAATATAGTTTCTTCTCATGAACTTAAATAACGAAATTCTACGGAGAACCATCACGTGTATTAAACTCACGCTTGACTTTTAGTATTGTGGCGCCGCTGCATGTAATTTTATTTTATTGACGTGTGATGTAATGTTCATTTAATGTTATTCTGCATTTTATTGGAGAATAAAAAGTTGATTAATTTTTATGTATAAAAAAATAGATTTCCCGTTTCACCCACGTGATCACACGCTACTTGCAAACACTCAATATTAAAATAATATATTTAAATATGAGTTATTAAATTAATTCAAAAGTTCATGAACCTACAATCAAATTAAGTCATACTTATTGAAAGTCATATTTTTAATTATTTTTAGTGCAAAAGCTACCGATACTAGCGTGTCGTAACGACCACTGCTGAGAAGAAACGCCGAAAGAAACTCATTTACACAGTATTGGTCACCTACGCGCTGGAAGGGCTTTGTCAGTTTACAAAGATATTATGCCTAATACAATGTTATCACAATATAACATGTAAAGTTTGCGAACGAGTACCAAATCCACTGTACACTGAGTAGTCCGAGCTGACCAGTCCCTACTGGCGGCGCCAGTTTACGAGTTGACGCGTGAATCAGCCATCGCTGATCATCAGTCTTCTTGAACTCTCTAGACCTTATCCCATCTACTTGAGATCGGCATTCTTGTCCTTATGTCCTTTGCACGGCCCTGAGCTGTGGTGGCGTCCATGTGTGCTTGTTTCAGGTTACGAGTTACTCGTATTTTCAGGTTTAGTCTACATCGCAGCAAAAATAAATTCTGCAGCGTCAACTTTGCATTTTTTAATGCTCTTTTAGTTGCCGGATGCGCTTGCCAGCTTTTTCTTCTCCAAACATGATATGCTCAATAATTACGGATCCAAGGATGCCAAAGGCCATTTAAATTAGCAGAATAGGAACCAGTACTCACGTAAAAGTAGGGATAGTCTAACTACCAGTAGTACCACAAACGTTCACAGTTCCAATAACTTCCATTGCGTGGGCGGTATGTGATATGTCCCACACTGTGTATGATTTATAACATTCCTCCCTTCAAATGTACTTACAATGTGCTAACTAATGAAATTAACTTCAATTGACTACGAATTAACGAAACACATTCGACCTCCGTCGAGATCAAGCCATGCATCGTCTCATGCACAATTACGTTAATAGCGTCAATAATTCGCACTGCTTAGTGGGCGGTATGTTCCTTACTGTACAATGTACATGCATCTGGACACGACTTGAGAGTAATGATACAGGTTTAATTACTCCTCATTTTAGCATTCCCGGTTGCAACCTTGTGATTGGGAGACGCTGGAGTAGGCAAATTTACCTACGTGAAAGCAACAAGTCAATATCTGATTTTCGTTTTCGATTTCGATTTTCGAAATCCCGATGCGGGTGTGTAAGACAAGGTAAGCACAAAATAACCCAAAGAATCAACGTGCTTCTCAATGTGGACCCCAATGCAAGATGAGATAAAATGTAGGATGGCCTAACGATAAACAATCATATTGAAACAACTAGTCGTAATTTTTCTAAAGAATAGCTCCCATCCTATCGTAATTTACCGTCATCTCGAAACCAATCAACAGTCCCCGCCCGAACAGTGCGAGTGTAAATTAATTTATTACACTGTCGTTGTGTAAATAAACGAAGTGGCTCAGGCCTACAGCCTTTAACTAACTCCTAGAGCAGGTAAACAAGATGGCAGCACAGTTATACCACGAGCGGAAATAGTCTGGAATTATGACTGGGCGCTATTGGCTTTATAGCTTTCGTTGTTTTGGGCTGAGGTTTGACTTATAAGCGAAAGCCAATGCATTAATTTTATAAACATATTAAAGAGTTTACGGATGCACAGATCTGTAGATCCTATTACATGCAGTATAGCACTTTCATTTATGAAACTAACTAACAAAGCTCAAACAAACTTTGGAATCCGTTACTTTACGATAGAAGTCCTCTTAGAACTCTGAGCGAGTTCTAAGTATCTCATACTCGCACAGAGTTCTGACAGCATATCTTTATTGAGTAGTTTATAATTATTGTTCTTACAAAATATATGCAAACAGATGCAACTTCTTATGTGCTTTATTTTCTATGAGCAATAATGAGAAATCTTAAATTATCCATTTTATTTAAAGAGCTCTTATACCAAGGAGCTCGATTATAAACTTAAAAGGGACATACTAGACAGACTACCTTAACAAATATACAATTCATTTAACATTTAATCATCATCATCAGGTCTTTTTATATAGTCTCCACTGCACGAGCATGACCTACTCTGTACTACCAGATTCATACTTGGCCAAAGCAGTCAGAAGATTTTGCCTACTCTCCCCACGCAGGGTAGGCCAGAGAGGTTGGAGAAATCACATTGATGTTTATAAGTGTATATCCCAAGTCGCCTTCTACGAAATCCACAGCAAGACTTGGAGTGGCCCTATTATTCTACTCTGCCGAAAACCACACGTTCAACATTTAAATCTAAAATTTAACATAATATAAAAAAATCGCTTCAGCTTTCCGCTCACAACCAAGCTGCAGCTCTGTCGATGTTAATTAAAATTAATAAATTTACAGATACCTCGCCATCGGCTCTCTCAGCCGTCGTAAGCCGTAGGAATGATGTAGATGTGGCCCCTTACTAAAGTTATAGTTTTCAGCATCTCATACCGTACCTGGAAAGAAAAAAATAAATATTAGCCTTTATATTCATTTAAGAATCAAGCTCTTTGTGTTAATGCATGGAAAGAGACATTGATAGAATGTCAATTTTTGAAAGAGATAATAGAGTGCTTTGCCATTGCCTTCACCATATCACACACTAGTTAACGTTATAGTTAGTGTGCAAGTTTCCTCACGATGTTTTACTTTACCGGAAGTGGTGGTAGTTGACAATTACCAACATACAAATTCAGAGGTACAAGTCGTGCCTAGTTAGGATCGAATTCGTGTCTCACAGACACACAGCCAATGCTTTAACCGCTAGGCCACCACCACACCGTTAAATAAAATTATTTTCGCATTGAGTACAGTTTTTAAATTTTATAATAGCAAAGAACCTTACAATTATTTTAAAATATATAGGTAATACATACAGTGAGTAAAAAAATTAAGCTGCAAATTATTTGACTTATTTGAACAATCTCCGGATGCAAGAGAAAATTCAACCGCCTAATAAAAATGATGAAATATCTAAATACATTCAAGATCTAAAATAAGGATAAGTTTGTATTAAAGATCTCTAAATTTTTTCAATTTCTCATGGTAACATTTTTTTTTACTTATATCAAATCTATAAACGGCGGTCACCTCATGACCGAAAAAAAATTTGAAAAATATTTTTTGTTAATCTCTTTTCATCCATCCCTTCTCCATGCCCAAACCATTCTCTACTTTTATCACTACGTCCTCTTTCACTCCACACCGATCCCTTATAAGGGATGTTATAACATCATTTCTTATTCGACCTTTCAAGGTAACACCACACATACTTCTCAGCGATCGCATTTCAACTGCATTTATTCTACTTTCTATAAACTGATAGACTTTAATAACATGTCACTGCAAACCAACTAAACATTAAAATTAGCCGTCAATACCGTGGCAGGTGGACTGTACAACGAGGCACCTCCTAGTGCCGGACTTGACACCTAAATGGAAAAGTCTGCCTAACATTTTATCGTTTGTTTACTCAGCAGACGTTGTTAACTGGTTAACGTTTAGTTGAATAGAAATCCACACGTTTGCTCTTTATTCACTACAAACTAATAACTTGTGTCTATAACGTTACTGGAATTAACGATGATCCAAAATGTTATTGAGATTTGTCAGCACAGCACTGTCAATTTTATTTTAATACTTACATGCGATAATTTTATTTCGGAAATAAAGAATGTTAAATGTGGTATTTTATTAAAATTAAAAAAAAATGCTATTTCGACACTTAATAATATAGGTCCAGGTTAGACGGACAGATAAACGTTCTAACGTTTATTAAATGTTTAGTACTATTAAGATGTTTAATAAAAAAAAACTCGCAGGACTTCCTGTTTTTCTTTAGAACCCTAAAATATGACCACTTTAAAAGCCGCTGCTAGAAAACATCGGTACTATGAACTCCTAACCTCCAGATTTCAGATAAAATTTCATTCACCATTCCACAGACTAAAAATGCAGTCGCGATAATGTAGTAGCACGACTGCCGAATTCCGATCTGTGCTAAATATCCCTACGTCTCTTTCTAACATTAGTATAAAGTATGCGTTAAAGCGAGAGAACGTATTGCTGCAGATACTAGGGACAGTGAAACCAGAGAAAGTGTCCAGATCATTGCGTGAAATTTAAGGCTTACCTGCGGTGATTAATCAAAGTTATCGGCCAGCCTAGGTTTCAATTATGGGGAATGATAAATGACAAGCAAGGAAATGTTAAATTGATAAACTACATTAATGTGTAATATAACTATAATTTACCTCTCCAACCCGACTGTCTGGTCAGCGTGGAGAGTGTAGGCCAAATCCTTTGACTTGGCTCTGGTAGTACAGAGAGGGTCGTCCTCCTGCAGTGGAGACTAAAAAAGACCTGGATAATGACGATGATGATAACTATAATTTAAAAGATAGAGAGAAGAAGAGAAGAGATTCTCTTTTCAATTACCTATATAGTTTCTCATGTTTTAATGGAAATTATTATAGTCAACATACTCGTACGACATAACAGACTCGAGATGCCTCCATCCTTAGCAATGATTTTCTTTTAATCCAATAACGGAAGAATGAGAATATGGCTAAAACTTATTCTAGTTTTGAAGTTTGAACATTGTTCGTGTCGTGTTAAAACAAAACCTGGCAACTTTTTGCTGAAACCTGACCCTTCGATTTAGCAGAACGCAACCCGATCTGTTCCAAAAATCTACGAATACAATAGCATATATTTCAATGTCAATTTGCGTTAATATCGATTATCGTATCGTACGACATTGAACAATACTTTCGAACGACACGGCACACCCTCCATTGTGCTCCGTGTGTTTGACTGATTAGTTGTCGGCAACAGACAAATCAAGATCCATTTTGATACTATTCTTAATTTTACATCACCTGTCTCTTTTACTCATATGAATTGGCAGTATATCGCTGTCTTGTTCATTAATATCGTGACGTGAGAGTGCGATCGTTTAGCATAATTTGTCATGGTAATCTTTTCTATTGAGATAAGGGAAATGCGTTATGACACCTAATAAATTAGGCAAATTGATATTACGAAGTTTATTTGCATTTTGATTGGAGTTTGTGTTGCCATATTTGACGACCGCAATAGGTGAAAGTTGCCATGCTGTAGAAATTACATGACATGTTTGAAGACCTGTCAGCACGGAACATCTGCTAATGCACAATACAAATATGGATGATAAACGTCGTATTATCTGCGGAAATCGGTTGAGAATGATTTTAGCTTTCGCTTAATTTTTTACTGCCTTTGTTCAGAGCTAGGTGTCATTTGAAAGATTTAAAATTTTCTATAAATCACCAAGTGGACACATCGTCTTATATGAATCTTAATAACGGTTTAAATTTAGCTACTATTAAGTATGCAGAGGGAAATGTGCCAATTGGCGTTATAAGTTGATCAACAGTAGATCTACAGTTGTAAGTTATTCATTAACCAATTTTTATCAAGTTGGGTTATAAAAATATAGGACTGATGCGAAATTCAGAGCATCGTCTCCTGAATTTTTAATATTACGGAAGAAGGTAAGTTTATTCAATCTGAACATAACTATACCATATGTAAACGTACCTTTTGTCACGAACTGCATCAGGAAGATGCAAACCAAGTTATAAATCAAGTTTATGATAAACTGTTCCGCGTTTTGAGATATGCATGTGCAAACTAGTTAAGTGCGTGGGCCTTTTGAACACATAATAATTGTAATCTATACCAATATTATAAAGCGGAAGAGTTTGTTTGTTTGTTTGTTTGTTTAAACGCGCTAATCTCTGGAACTAATGGTCCGATTTGAAAAATTCTTTTTTTGTTGGGCATTCCATTTATAGAGGAAGGCTTTAGGCTATATAACATTCCGACAACTACGCGAACGAAGTCGCGGGCACAGCTAGTAATTAATATAATTCCATGGTTCGTAAATTCAGAGAGAATAAATTATTCACCATTCTTATGAAAGTATTATCCTTGCTAATGCTTAATGGGCTGATCGTCAGGGGTCACAAGATCGAAGTACGGCCAATCTATTGTGTTTAATTTTTTGCATCTTTGATAAGTATTGGACACTTAAGAGTCCCCTTACCTTAGAAAGAATTAGTTTCCCATACAAACATAGTCTACGTTTTATTTTGAAACGACAAGTCAGATTTTGGTTAAAATTTGTAACTTTAAAGACTTATATATTTATTTATTGCATATATCTATGGTTATAATCGGTATTTACAATCAAAATATGAACTTAAAGAGAATATAGTGTATTATTTATATAATTTATGACTAAGGACTTATTAATAAGGAAAACTTTTACACACTATATTTTTTTTCAAGTTCATATTTTGTCTTTGAAAACCAAATATAACCCTAATTGTATGCAATTTCTTTAAAGTTACAATTTTTTACCGAAATCTGACATGTCGTTTCAAAATAAAACGTAGACTACGTTTGTATGGGAAAGACTAGGGTAAGGGGATTCTTAAACAAACGAAAAATACACAAACTATGTCTCTATAACAAGATAGTTAGGTAGGTAGGTATTTACTGGAAAATCGGAATAATTTTTGCGTCTACAAAAGTCTTCGTCTGCATTCATAAGTAAGAAACATCTGTCAATCGCGGAAACCGTGGAGATGTGACGTAACCAGCATGACGGCAATTATTTTGGCGCGTCGCCGGCCGTTGACCGCAGTGAAAGTCGCCCGAGGCGCCAAGCTGGCTGCCGGCCCACACCCCCGCCCTCGGCTTCTTGTAAATAAACTTTTTTTACTCTCTCATAATGGTATAGAGCTCGATAGCCCAGCGGTAACCTGACTTTATAGTATTTACAGCAAGCAAAGTAGGTTGAAACTCGTAAGACTTGGGCATTGGTCTTGCTTGTTACTACTCGCATTGTTAGAAGGCAGTTGTCAAATATCATTTGATATATTTTTTTACCAGGCTTAAAATATTTTAACACAAATATAAGTCACATGCTTAAAACTCTTTACCAACCCGCACGCAATGGTGTGGTAGAATGACTAAACCCCGAACTCCTTGAAATCAAAAATCGCGCAAGATCCACGCCCTGCAGCGCGTATACTTAGAGCTTGGTCTACGAAAAGAAATGTAGACTGTACCGATATTACAAGTGCCAGTTCTCTGAAACTAGGTAATGCCACGTTCACACAGGGCGGAAGCACGCGTGGCATTTTCTGATGCGCCCCATGACGCAACAAGTCGTGGTCCTAGGAAGCCGTTGTGAAATGTTAGCAGAAGCGGTACTTATTTTATTTAGGAAAAGCGTTATACAAACCCTACCTCACATTGAAAATCAATTTCGAAATGGAAATACGCTAAAACTGCTTTATAATCTGACTGCTTTTTAATCTGTCTCTTTCACACATTGGTCCACACCCATATAATAATACTAGCCATTTCGATTCGCTAAAAAGAAGAAAAAGAATATGTCTCTCAGGGTTAGTTCTTAACAGCCTATATCAGTCCACTACTGATCTAAAGGCTTCTCCCAATAAAGGAAGGATTTCCTCATAATCACCACGCTGGGCAGTCGGGTTGGAGATCGATGATAGATGTTATAGTCGTAGCACGGAAGACGCTACTGCCCGTTCTCTGTTCACTTCCCTAATTCGCCTCTCGACACCCGTGGAAGAGGAATGGGGTGATGACAAGATGTATTCTGCTCTGTCATCATCACCCACAGACCTAGAATCGCGCCATGTCATCACCACACGGCATCTGTCAGGCTTGGAGTAAGACTAAGCAATCTTTAAAACTCTGTAATCTTCAAAATGTTTATTATTTTTTAGCAAAATTCTGTCACCCAAAGACAGCCTGTATTGCCTTGACAAATAGGTCACACTTGTCTACATAGATTGTTTTTAAGTGTTTTAGTACAATTAAGTGTTTTTAATTTTACTTTAATTTACTATGTACCTCTTGGATACAATGTGAAATCAATAATGTTAGCAACTCTAAATACACTTCTCTGAACTTAATGGATACCATCTACGAGTAAAATAAAAGTACCTTACATAAACCAAAGTCATAATGTGCAATTAAAAGTTACGAAATAAAAATTCACAAAGATTTGTTTCCGAAGCTGTTAATTCGTTCAATTTAACAATACGGCTAAAATTAACACGTTCTATTGTGTAATTCTGCGAGAAAGCTTTTCAACGCTTTGTTTTGTGGGAATTGTTTGTTAATAAAACAATGTTTGATTACACTGTAATGCAATTTCCGGACGTGTATTCCATGGGATGGTAATCTCATTGTATTGAGTGTATGATGGTTATTTGTTGGGTCACTGGCCTATTGGAAAATTATCTCATAATTCATTTATTGTACTAATGCCTGCGGCGTAACCCGCGTGGTCAAATCTTTGTCAGTCCCACGGGAAACTTACATTTATTTCCCCGGGATAAATAGTAATCTTGTGAGTTGAAAAGCTATCTACGTGCCAAACATTCAAATACGTTCAGCCGTTTTGGCGGTGAAGCTGAACAGAAGACCATTCATCCAGGAATCCATACACTTTCGCATTTATAATAGGATTTTCGCATGATTTGTCCAATCATTGTACGGTACAGTCAGTTGACAGCAGGGTATTTCCTTCTTCTTTTTGCAGCGGTAATAGTGGGGAAATAACAACGCATTTGAGTAGCTTGATGTGCTATTGATTGTACATTTGAAAAACAACTGAAATTAAGAATAGAGAACTTTGTCTTCTATGTTGACTATTAGACTGAACTACCTCAATTTTAGTATCTATTTCATTAATATTGCGATTAATAGTCTTAAATCCGGTCAATGTGAGACCGAGTGTATTAAAATTTTTAAAGATTACTTATAAATGACTATATCCGACAAATTCGAAGATTTTATCGAGAATATTACTAAAATTAACATTGAAGAAAGTGCAAAAATAACTAAATAACTAAGAGCCGCGGGCTTAACGTGCCGTGAAACACATAATACTGGTGTTATTATATTACATTAAAAAGTAAAAGTCCTATAAAACAACACTGGCATTAAAACTGATAGTTATTAATAAGCACATAACTAAAACAATAGAGAGAGCCACATTCAGAGCTATCGGCCATCGATTACAAATGAAACCGAGAAGTGGAATCGAGTGGACTCGATTATAGTTGGAGATAATGGGAAGTCACGTCCGTAAAACAATTACGCGATGAGTTGTGACTTACAAAACAGTTTAGCGGATTACTAATTTAAATCCATGGCTTTTATTGCTCTTGCGCCGGCTGATTTTCCCGCCTCTTTTAGGAATACAAAGTTTATTTAGGAATACAAAAACACTTAAATTAAATAAATTTAGACAGACTAGGGCGTAAGGCAATTTATTTTTGAAACTGAATGTTATCAACTGATATGGGCAAATTGTATAATTTATGTACTTTTTAATACTTGTACCAATTTGGAATTATTATAACCTAAAGAGAAATTGAATGAAAAATTATGAGCAAACTACTTCTTCGTTTAAGAAGCGGAAGTTTTGTTTTTATTACAAACCTTCATAAGTACAGTTTTTTCTAAAGAAACACAAAATTATCTTATCAGTGTTTACTTAATTGCTCATAATCCAACCATCGTTCTTCTTATCGCCTAGTTCTTCCTGTTTTGCAACGACGTTGTTATTACGAAATCCAAATTGCTAGGAAAACATCTCAATGGGAGTTAACTGGCGTTTGACGGGTAATTATTTAACACGAAGCCGCCATTAGAGGACTATCGAGGCACAGATCTTAACATGTATACAGCCAATGCCGCTGCCAGACATTCCCATACATTACATGTGTGAACTGTGTACAGCGTAATATTGAGAGGAAGAGTTTGTATTTTTCGTTTTACATTGAGGGTAATCCTCCAAGTTCATTCATAAAAAAAACATTTAAACCTCTAAGTCTGTGATGTGGAAAACTTATAGCAAAGGAATTGAAGCTCATAAATGAGTCTCAGAAGGTTAGATGATGGCTAATTATAGAGCCGACGCACGGAAGCTAAAAGTATAGGCAGATTACCTAAAGTATAGATAGTATCTATATATGAATATATGTCTTAGGTTAATGATAAATAATGGTCAAATAGCTAATTTAATTTAATCCGTCCAAAATTTGCTTTTATCAGCACCACCTGTAGGTTGACTAGTAGAAAAGGCCCTATATCTTAAGTCCGCCTGTTACATTTTTTGTAATAAAGTTAAATAAATAAATAAAATAAATAAATAACCAGCCACATGGTTAAATAACGCAGTAAAAGGAACATCGTTCATGTTCTGCTCTGCTATAATATCGAGGCACAGATCATAAGGTGTTCACCTCAACCTATTGACAACCCAGAGCAGACAGCTAAGATGTACGAGGACACCAGATAGGTTGAGGAAAAGGGTGGTTAAAGAAGAAAATACCATAGTTCTGATGATTAAATTAAGAGTAAGCTCTTATAATAAAATCCAAGCGCATGGTTCCGCAGCGGCGGCGTTATGAGTAAACGCTCGAAAATTTAGATTCGATCAGAAGGGTAAAAATACTTCATTGTAAACTCGTCCTTGAAGGCATGGCGCCAAGCAAATTACCATTTAATTGTTCATTTAATCACTTCGGATCGGATCGCGATAGTGCCATACGGTGCCATGTATGTGCGGTCGACGCCCTTAGTCGTGATTACATCCATCATTGTTTGCCACGACCCAAGGTCGATCTGACGGTAATGGGTGAAGGTAATGTAAACCTCATTGGTGTTAAAAAAATTGTTACCTTTGTAAATACGACTTGTTTTCAAAAGTGACTCATGATAGAGGAAAGATTTTTTTTTATAAATATATATATATTTTAAATATGTACGAAATGACCTAAAATATTCCCTGGTAAGCTCGGGGCTCTATTTTTGATATTATCGTATAAGTCACACATACTCACCTTAGAGAAAATATGTAAGTACATTTTGAATAAATTGAAATAAAAGGATCTTTTTTAATATATAATAGAATTACTTACATATTTAAAAAGCGGTGTTCTTCAGTGTATAAATTCTTTTTCGAATTTTAATTAATATACGAATATCTTTGTTTATTTACTTGGAAGTAACTGTCGACCACTTTAAGACTCATTACCACAACCTTATTTCTTTCATTTAGTCAAATTACACCTCAGCTCATTTTTTTTGGGAACACGCCCATAAATCAGTAGAATTTAATGCAAAACTGCTGATTTCGTGTCATTAAACACGCATATTACGCACTTGCAAATCGGAATTTCAATTTTCATATTGTGGTAATCGCGCAAATTGCCAGACGCCATGACAGTTTTAAAATTACGCCGGCTTCTTGAAAAATTACCTCGGGAATAAACGTGGTTGTTTTGGCGTACAATCGGTATGCAGTGTCGTTTCGAGAATTTTCATGTATTATGTTATTGAATATCATTAATCTGAAAACGTGGTTATAAATCTCATCAACTTTTTGCTTATTTAAAACGAATACTTCTTGTTGCGTTCTTCAATTACTGTAGGTTACGACCTCCTTCCACCTCATGAAGTTACTCGCATTTCGCTATATGATAGTCCTCTGATTTTGCCTATCTGCAGCGTTATTGAGAGCATTATCTCTGATTTTGATCTGAGACAAATCTAATTCGTCTAGAGACTTTAGTTTTTTTAAGTTACCCCTTACGTCTATTCTCTCCTATTTTGTCCCAACAAGTTTTCGTGCAGCGACAATAGGGGCGAATTTGTAATGATTTTAGGTAGTTTGATGTGCTGTTGCCTAATAGGAATACACATTTTTCACACGTAACTAAGCGTAAACCTCCATTTGTTCATAATTTAGTATTCAAATATCGATCCTGACCTAAAGTCGAGGGGTCACCAGCCAAGGTCGAGAGTTGTCAACGCGTCGATCACGAATCATGGAATGATTCTTCAATGAGTCACTCGATACAATCTAATGCTGCACTAATCGATACTGCAAATACTGTTCGAAATAGAATTCGAAATTCAAATGAGACTCCTTCCATCCGATTGGCTTTTCGGAAGGTTATGGGAGGCGTGTACGCATTCAAAATTAAAAATCATATATGAATAGGTTCTTTATAATGTAATATAAGTAGAGAAAGTTTTGAAGTAAAATTTTTTTGAAGTAGCATAATATTCGGTTAATCTTCACGGACGGTAGGCGTCGGTTTTCAGAGTCATAAATATATGATTTTAGAGCTCGAGCGGCTAAGAAATTACCCATAAATGTACATCGCGTCGATTTATTTGACTTAATCACATATTTGATGGCGTGATCATAATAAACACCTAATACTCGATTTTTATCTGGGATGTTATTGACATTAATAAAATTTTATTATTGTAAGGCGTAAGATATTTTTTACATTCCAGAGTACAAAGCACCTAAATTTTCTAAGCTCAAATACATTACACCAGGATAACTTTTTGCCAGTGCGCTTTTACAGCAAGTTTAGTCCTTAATACTGATATAATTCCTTTTAGGATACATATGTAATAGTCGCAAAATAATTTAAAAAAATAAGTTTAGAAAATCCAAAAGTGCACGCCTCATAATCTCATTTTTCACAATTAAATTGAAATTACGATTAAACTACATTGAATTAGACCGTGATCTTCGAAAGGACTTAGTTTTGGATAATACTGAAGCGTATAAAAAAAATGGACTTGATCAGATAAGTTTTTCGGGAGTTATCGTGACCACGCCAGTTTCCATACATACAGACACACGGACGTCCACAAAATGATTTTATTAAACATTGTTTTTATTTATTTAAAAGGCAAAATGTCTTTTAAAAATGTCATAAGTGTTGAAACTAGTGCTTTTCTTGACATTTATGTGTAAATATTATTGTACAAGTGCGATAGAAAATAAATAGAGACACATTTAGTTAAAAAATCACTTGATTTTTGTAAGGCGAGAGTAGAGCACTACCTGATGCGCTTCGCTTATGAGGCGTGCAATACCACAAAAAACGAGGTAAAACCCACAAACTCATAGAGCATGTTTTTTTTTTAATTTACGTGCGTTTTTCAGTAACCCTATATGCAAGTATGATAGTTCAAAGCCTCCTTGATTTTTAAAAAGTACTTTTAAACTGACTTGCAAAATTTTTAAGTAATAAAGCATATAGAAATTAGCATAGATCTGTATCTGTAAGTGTGGGAATGTAGTTAATTATACCTCAATACTGAGTTACACTACTAAACCCACACGCTGTGAGAAAAATTATTATTGTCAATCACATGATAATTATGAAATCGGTCGGCTATTAAAGTGTTAAGTACCTACATGTAGATGGTTGTGTAATTTTGTGACTTAATTTAAGCTTGTTTTATATATTTAAATTAACGTTATAAAGCTTTTCATGGATGTGCTGATGTCACTCCAATTTGATCATTAATGTTATTGATGATTTTGAGTAATACATTTTTATTATGTTTCTACTGATTAGTATTAGATTAGACATTCTAAACAAATAAGGATATTGCCGCTTCTTCTACATTTTGTTGCAGTTACAGCAATTTGTTGCCGTTTCTTCTGCACTTGCGCTTAGGAAGCAGAACTAAACATTCTAAACAACTAAGAATATTGCCGCTTCTTCTACATTTTGTTGCAGTTACAGCAGTTTGTTGCCGCTTCTTCTGCATTTGCGCTTAGGAAGCGGAACTAAACTTGTAAGTAAATGATCTGACAACAACAACTTTTATAAAATCGAAAGAAAAAAAATGACAATTATCAAGTGATACAAATATCCAAAGATAAATAAATGATTTTGACTTTGACTTATCAAATTTTAGTCTCAGTTTTAGATACATCTTTAGCCGCGTACGGCAAAAGCAAAGCATATTGACAGTAACAGTAATAGGTACCTTCCCATCTCTCAGAGTCAAATTGTCTTAGGGTGGGGTACAAATACATATAAGTTAAATCTTTGTAATTTGCCTATACTTAAAAGCCTACTTTGACGTAATTACTGCTTTAAAGTGAGTCGCAATTTCTTCAATTCATGGAAGCAAAGTGTAGTCACGCAAACGAGTGATTTAATCATATATTTCATACAAAAACTTGTCTCTGGTCGATTTTATCTTTTTAAAGACATAAAGAATGGCTGTCGCTAATTATTTTTAAATGCTTAATTTATTTAAATGCCTCGCATTCGCTCGCCGGTTTCTGTCTTCAATGTCACAATATAGACAATAATAATGTAACTAATTACCAGGTTAACTTAAAAAAGAAATGTTTCCTGCAATAAAATACAAGAAAAATAAAAAAATATTATAAAGTTTACCTAGTAATTAGTTAATTAGTGTTTTATTATTATTTTTATCAGGCGTATTACTTTTTTATTCATAAATTCAAAGTATTTACGTTGTAAGGTCTATCTATATGTCCAACACAGTGTGGCCGAAATAATGACGAGTACTTCTTCGTACATTGTAAAATTTTTAAACAAAAAAGACACTGTACATTTTTATCGCATTTTTCTATAGAAATTATGTCGAAAAATGCATTTTACTGGCTGATTATGGTAAGCAGGACATTTGCATCAGCCAACCATTGACGCCAATTTGAATTCAATTTATGGAAGCGATAAATTTCAATTTTTCATGCTGGCAAGACAATTTCCTTCGACAAATGGTAGTTTATTCCTTTTATGTCGTTAATTGATTTTAGCTCCTCCTGTTTTTGAATATGTTTGGGCTTTAAGCTTTTTTTTAAGTATGTTAAGATTGCCAGTGTTGTTGTTGACATTACTTACAGTGTCAATGTTTTATTCATATCATACAACATAGAGAGACAAGGGTCGCTAGCCCTAAGGCCACGTTTAGCAATATTGTGGGTCGAAGGTAAAAAACGGAGATCATAAGAAGGAACAGTTTGCTAGGGTTCCCATCGCCACCCGCGGGGAAGCGAAGAGGAACCAATGCCCCGGGTCAAGCCCGAGGCCTCTTACCAGGCCGGGTGGAGGCCATTCCAGGTGGGAATGGCCTGGCTGTGAGGGACGGGGTGAAATTACTAGTGGTCGCACGGGAGGATGAGTGTCAACATAAAGGTTGCTAGCCCACCGCCTAAATCAAAGGATTCTCAGATTGCCCATTCCCTTGAAACAACTAAAGCAAATAGTACCTACATAAACCGCAGACTAAAATTTAGATTAAATAATTCATGTCACATGGTCCTCCGCCACTGTCAAGTTATTTTAGGTTGATAATGGTTAAACCTAGTAGTAACATTAGTCCGTTTTTTGCTTCCAACCCAGCATGGAAGCAAGCATATTGCATGTCTTATTAAATAAACGCCTTCCTTCGCAAGCATCAGTGAAAGTAGTTTTGTTTACATGCTGCGCACACGCATGCTGTGACGACAGTTTGTTGAACCTAGCCAGTACTGCATCGCTAAGTTGTGAGGACTTGTTCACATGCGGTTTCTTTATTTTGTTATTAAGTTAATGGTTGGATAAAAAAAAATATTTACAGACAAGACAGACACGGCAGACATAGACTTTTGGGTATTGCGACTCTAAGCAAGCAGAGTCCAGGGCATTAAGACTCAAAGGCCACTTTTAGCGTGAAGATGGGCGAGAAGGTGGAAACAGGAATCAGAATAGTTATGGGTTATTAACATGATTGCATTTTCGCAGACAGAGCCCAGGGCCACAAGACTCAAAGGCCACTTTTGCGTGAAGATGGGCGAGAAGATAGAAAGAGGAATCAAAATAGTGATGGGTTAAATACATGATTGTATTTTCGCAGAGCCCTGGGCCGCAAGACTCAAGGCCACTTTTAGCATGAAGATGGACGAGAAGGTGAAAAAAGGAATCAGAATAGTGATGGGTTATTAACATAATTGCATTTTCGCCCATTTCCTCAATCAGATTCTATGACCTGCGCCGGAAGAAAAGCTGCTGGTACATTCTAAGTTTTTTTCTTTTCTACCAGACCAGCATGGAAACAAAGTTAGTAGGATTTAAAATATACACAATATAGTAAAAGCACCCTTTGAACTGTTATTTGTTAGCGCAGCACGTATCGCTGGGCCCTGGGCAATGGAATGGAATACACGACCCGCACAGTAGCATCGCAGCGTGAACAGCATTTCAATACTACACGCATGGGACCTCGCATACTAACACCGCATTAGAGAAACTGTACCTATCTATTTTGCGGATTTACATACTTGTCACCGCTAAATACTCTATAATATTTTGGAATAAAACTAATAGTACTACTATACTAGTGGGAAGTACATATTGAAATATGTATCTTAACTTGCATATGGATTCACATTGGGAAGCCGTCGAACCTATGGGTTATATTGTAGTTACGCCCTTGCCCTACTCACCCGCATCGGGATTTCTGAAGAAGGACTGCATAAACAGGGCGACTTTTTAAACAGTGTCCAAATTTTTGAAGCCAGTTCAGTCTATGATACTAAAAAGTTATTAAAAATCGATAAAAAAGAATTCCATACAAAATCCGTCTGTCTGAGCGCTGATTTGTATGGGAGCACGAAAAATTTTTATAGATTTTTAATAACTCTTTATAAAAAAGTAGTTCAGTATAATGGACTGAAATTGCTCCAAAAATTTGGACACTGCTTAAAAAGTCAGCCTGTATAAGGAGAATATCACTCTGTGCCAAGTGCCTGTAGTCCTCTTACTCAAGATATGCTGATCCCAAGAGGTCTTACTTACATGCGCTTAACAGCCATTGAGTTGCACCTATACTCCAACTACAGCTCTGATTCTTCACATGCCCGAAATTTTGGGCTCTCAACAAGTCTCAGGGCACCTGTACGGCCTTACGAACTTTATGAATCTTGATGTCATCCAGACATTTAGATCAACCGCGCGATATTCTTTCGTCCGTAGGAAAAATATCATCAACTAATTTTTTGTTGGTTTTTTTTTAAATTTTTTCTTGAAACTTTAAATTCATGGTTACGTAAGTGTGTGAAGATTAAATTCAAGGACATCGATAACGACTCGATTAACATTTTCACTATTATATTATCTTTGGTTGAAGTGCGCACGCGATTCTATAATTTCATTGTTTGTTAAAATGTTAAATTGAATGTTATGAGAACTGGGAAACATGGTCACGCATAATTTTGTAAAGGACGCATCGTTAAACGTTGCGAAAATCTATTGCATAATTGTAGAGCTTTTATATTGATGAAATTAAATTTTAAATACGTTTTCAATGATGTAAAGTTGTATGAATATAGGGACCTAACACGAACATTCTATTCGTGGTCACAGACAGACTGTGTTCAAAGCGCGAAAGTTTTAAAACAAAAAATATCAAGTTCTTTAAAAAAGATACCATAATGTACCAGTTTGAAGTTTCATCAATATTTCTAGTCTCATAATTGAAAAGGAATAAGAGGAGAAGGAAAACACAGAAGATTTTTTGATCAGATCAAAGAAAAATTAAATGTGAAAACTTATAAGGAGGTTAAGAACTTAGGAGCAAAATGAGACGTGGAAAGCACTCCACCGACCAAAGCGCGGCTCTTAAATACAAGAAGAAGAAGATATAAAGAAGAGCTCTGGATATCAAATTTATGTGCAAATCCCAGCTGAGGACGTTGACAGTGGAGTTACTCAACTGAACGCCACATTAGCAGATCTTCTCTCCTTGTCGCAGGATTACGGTATACAGGTGAACACATGTCAATCAATGATATTAGGCAGTTCTCAGCAGTTGACAAAAATTAACTTAAGTTCTGTTTTACCAGTAGTATACAATGGTGCCGTTATTGAATTTAAACCAGTGGTCAAAAATCTTGGTCTTTTTATTGACTCCTCGTTGAAATGGACTGCTCAAATAACTGAAATTAGTCGGACCGTTACTTATTCACTTCAATATCTTAATCGCTTCAGAAATTTTCTCCCTATTAAAACTAAGATCACATTGATCCAAACGTTGATTTTTCCCATTCTTGACTATGCTCATGTGTGTTATCCAGATCTAAATGTGGATCTTCTCAATAAGCTGGACCGCCTTCTTAACAACTGCATTCCATTTATTTTCTGCTTGCGTAAGTATGATCACATTTCTGCTTTCCGTTCCAAACTCCATTGGCTTCCCATCCGACTGCGCAGGCAACAGAGACTTCTATGTTCTCTTTTCTCTATTCTTAAAAATCCCTTTTCTCCGCAATACTTGAAATGTAAGTTTCAATATTTTGCGGACATGCATGATCGGCAACTTCGCTCCAGTAACACGCTCAAGCTTCAAATTCCCTTTTATCGATCTAGCTTCATGTCCAATTCATTTACTTCTCAAGCTATACGGCTTTGGAATGCATTGCCCAAGGACATCAGACAAATATCTAGTAGACATTTATACAAGAAAAAAGTGCATGATTTACTTTTTAAATCTTTCAACAATTAGGAGAATTCATCGATTCTTTCTGATCTTTAAATATATATATGTATATATGTATGTATATAATATGTTGTATGTATAAATATAGTATATTTATTTTATACGATATTTATGTATGATCATTTAAAAGTACTTATTATTTCTGGATTGTTTCTATCTATTTTAGACGCCAACTATTCTATCTGTTTCTCTTCTCCTAAAGGTTGACAGGGAGAGAATGCTTAAGCATTAAGTCTACCTATTGTAGCTTTTGGCTCAATAAAATTAAATAAATAAATATCTCACAACATGTTGAATTACTCAAAAAATTGTAGAGAAAAAAAAACTTTTCCTACGACATAAAACTGCAATGTGAAGATGTCTTTCGATGACCATAATTGGATATTCCCGTATGGACCAACAACGCTAAGATACCACTATTAAGGCATCTAAAAGACGATTGAACGTGAGTCAGTTAAGTCACACTTGAATTTGCATTTCATTCAATCATTGAATGTAAGAAATTGTCTCTTAAGGCCAGGATATCTTAAGGATATTCAGGAAAAATTTAAGCAATATAAAAAACTAAAAACTGTTTTCTTTGATTTTAACGTAGAAAATTTTTGTTCGTTTTGAGTGACCAAACACATAACATTTCAAGTAGCTTGGCGACTATCAATGATGGCAGCAGAGACAAACAGTGGCTGTGTTTTGACCATAAATTAGACCTAGAATTTTTTAATGTGTATTAAAACCTAAGAAGATGCCGTTGTTATGATACAATACCTCTATTTTTTTCGATGTGTCATTAAGGAGATCTTATTGGTTCTCCCAGCCAAAGGAATTATAAATAATCTAGAATTCCCACGAAGTGACAAAGTCGTTCCCAAAAAAGATACCTAAAGTTGTATTTATTTTTAGGGTTCCGTACCTCAAAAGGAAAAAACGGAACTCTTATAGGATCACTTTGTTGTCCGTCTGTCCGTCCGTCCGTCCGTCTGTCAAGACCCTTTTTCTCAGGAACGGTCTACTGTCCCTTGAAGCTGTGAAAAAATCAAACTTCTAAGCCAACGCAATCAAAAGATACAGCCGTTTATGCCGCAAATTTTCGACACTTGCAAGGGAATCAAAACCTACAGGGTGCTTCCCGTGAACTCAGAATCTTGAAATTTGGTACGAAGCAACGTCTTATAGCATAGATAAAGGAAAAATTACGAAAACCATAAATTTTTAGTTACATCACATAATATATTTTTTTTTAATAATTCTAAACTTACTACCCATTTCCTCATAAACGCGTAGAGGTATTAAATTGAAATTCATACCAAATACTAAACCTTGCAGGTTTGTACGGAACCCTCGGTGCGCGAGTCCGACTCGCACTTGGCCGGTTTTTTTTATTTACACTGTATTGTACACACATACAAATGTAATAGTACAACAGGCGGACTTAATGCTAAAAGCATTCTCTAACAGTCAAACCTTTGGGTTGATTAGGAGAGTTAATGTGGGTGTAATAACACATAATAAAAAATAACAATAAAAAACTAAATCAAATTTTAAACTTAAAAATAAAATAAAAAGAAACATACCAAATATAAATATTAAAATAATACATATACCTACATATTAATTACATAAATACATACAAACGATTGTAGGTGTCTTTTTCTATTTTATTGCACTGGCAGTTTGCAAGAAAAGGACGCCTACAACTTTAGGTAAGATGTTTGGGAACGTTGAGAATTTAAACATAAGCATTATGGAAATATTAACTTTATGTAAGTAATTAAGTTTAATTTTGAATGTTGCTTTACGAGATTATGACTTGCAGACAGTCGAGATTGAATTTAATTTCTTTGGTCACAGCACATCGGTCGATTCCCGTCCTGAACCGAATAACCTTTGCCTTAACAGTGTACACTATTGGTCGCTATTATAAGGGCAGTAACTGGTGCCCGGTCCCGGAACTGGCGTCAATGAGTCGTAAATCACGAAGACCTAACGGTCAGGTGTGTGTCGGCTTTATGCACAGAACTAACACTTGTGGAGACGACATTGGACATTCTTACATCATCATCATCTTTCTCGCCTTTTTCCTATTTGGGGTGCCTCCATCGTTTTTTATCATTTATTATATAGGTAATTAGTAATAAATAACCTCCTTCTCCTTTATGTCCCACTTCACATATCCCCCCCCACGTCTTTTCTATCTCGTAGCCATCTAGTAAGTTAAGGTGAAGGGGTAAGCAAATGGCCTCGAAGTGTGAAATAAATTGTTAACTCGTAAATATGGTGATATATATATACATATTTCCATATTGCTCTTTGTTATGCACTAGATAGCCCTTTACATTATTTTATGAACCACCGTTAAAAGTATTTACATTAGTCCGTCTAGCTTTAAAACTTGCCTCCGCCAAAAGTGGCCACGGCAAGTTTTAAAGCTAGACGGATCACCAATAATAGTTTCAACGGCAGTTCATAAAATAATTTAAAAGGATGTCTAGTGCATGACGAAGAGCAATATGGAAATTATTACCATATTTACGAGTTAACAATTTATTTCACACTTCAAGGCCATTTGCTTACCCCTTCACCTTAAACATTTTGGCCAGATGCCAACCATCTGGCCAAAATGTTTAAGGTTTGTTTAAGTTTCCACAACTTGCTTGACATGACCGTACCATGTTAAGCGATGGCTTAAGTGACATTAAGTGTAAAGGTGTAAATGATAAATGACAACCCTTTATAAGGACTCTTATCGAAGGCCGTAAAATCTATCCACATCCATAATTTGATCATACATTTTATAAATGAAAGTCCTCCGACGCGTTTATCTGTCTGTCTGTATTAGATAAACTCTGAAATTACTAGGCCGAAAGGTAAACATAAATTATCTAAAATTATTTTACCTGGAAGGGAAACATTTGTATAAGTTGACATTGTCGTAGTTTTAAAAAAAGAAACTACGCAGTAGTCAGTCGGCCGACCAGTTTTAAACCAAGTAGGTACTAACGTTACAATTGTACCATCAATGGTACAAGTGGTCCTGTGGGATTTGTCGATTCCCTGCGGTATATTTCTATGACATAATGTTATTATTAGGTTCAGCTAATGCAGCCATTTGCGAGGTGCGATCTAGGAAGCGCAGATTTGCTTTGTGAAGCAAATGTTGAGAACTTATTGAATTGAGAGGTAAAGTTTCATGAAAAGCAGAGCCAGAATTGCAAAGTACCTTTAGATAGAAATTGTCGTAGAAATGTTAAGACAGATTTTTAGAATTTTATATTCTGTTTTTTTATTATTATTTTAAGTATTTTTATTTATTTACAAAAACATAATTATTTACATCGAAATGTGGTAAGCAAAACCAATTCGAGGTTTATACGCACATTCAACTTGCAATACAAATTTTACACACAAAATACACATGCACATAACTACACGAAAATTACAATTTAATACAAAATTATGATTAAATAAAAACTTAATCAATATAACTACCTATTCAAGGCAAGTTAGTTAGTTATTACTTAGTTCCTTATTATTATTGTTAGTTACTAATTCAGAATCACAATCAACGTTTTTTTGTTACTTAAAAATTACATGAGTAATCAAAACCTAGATCTATCTACTATCCAGGAATTATATGAATTATCGATTACTTAGTAAAGAATACCTTTAAACACTTAAATAAACGGGCAAGTGCGAGTTGGACTCGTACATGAAGGGTTCCTACCTCTGTACAATGTTTTAAAACGCTAAAAAATAATGATTTTTATATGACGACCCCCTTTAGTTTATTGACTTTTATTTATTTTTAGAATTTGTTGTTATAGCGGCCATAGTAATACATAATCTGTGAAAATTTAAAGTATCTAGTTAATACCATTATAAAGATCTAGTTAAAAACGCTGAAAAAACACGTTTTTTGTATGGCGACCCCCTTTAATTTTTAACTTTTTTGTATTTTCATTATTTGTTGTTATAGCGGCCAAAATAATACTTAATCGGTGAAAATTTCAAGTATCTAGCTATAACGGTTCAAGAGATAGAGCCCTGTGACAGACGGACAGACAGACAGACGGACAAACGGACAGACAGCGGAGTCTCAGTAATAGGATCCCGTTTGCACTCTTTGGGTACGGAACCCTAAAAACTACTTCTACATAGTTTTGTTTGAACATTTCAAACTACCTCTGATAGCTTTTACAAAGGAAAGGTAATACTAAAAATTTAAAGTAAAGAGTGAAAGTATGAAACTCCTTAATTTTGATAAAATAAAAAAAAATTACAGACTCCTCTTACAAAATGTAACCAGTACTTCCGAAAAAATGTATGAGCACGGCAATTTAAAATAATAGCTGCTATTCTTCCGTATACGTATAGGGGACGACAGAACAAACGTAACAATATGGACTTGCACAGTCCTTTTGACATTGTAATAAAGTCTCCTTTCATATCGGTATTTAACGTTTGGGTATATTTTCATGCTACAAAAATGCGCTGTTTTGCAACAATACCCGGTTAACTTTGGCAATTACGGGATATTATTTTGAAGAAAAAAAAAAGTCCTCATTATGTTAGCGTGCGCACACGCAGCTGCAGAATTCGACGAGTTTGGACAATTTTGCGTTTTCAATTACCTAATTTGTCACGTCAATATTCGACCGAGCAAGCGAAGCGTCTGTGTCGAGAACAATCCAAACATGCTTTTGTCCGTCTGTCTGTCTGTCTGTCGGTTAGTTCTCGCCTACAGGTCGCATTTATCAACCGATTCTCGTGAAATTTTATAAGCAGGTTCGATAAAATTATATAGTTTTCTTTGTCGATTCAGTTTTTTTGGAAATTTTTCAAAATGGCGGAGATATGGAGGTATAAAACTTTAAGAAAATCATATTTCTGCCATTTCAAAAAAGACTCAAAGATGTTAAAACTTTTTGTTACTAAGACGCAACTTTTATGTTTGAACAACTTTTTTATACGATACACTTCAACGAGTTGGGGGTGAGTCGAGGTTTACAGCTCTACTAGTTATATTTGCAGACATGTTTCAAACTTTTATCACTTCCTACAACAGTGGGCTGACCGGTTGAAAAGAAAAATACGAGCCAGTATAGTCCAGTCAGAAGTATTTTTTAGAATATTGTCTAAAACAAGATAAATAATATCAGTTAATTGTTTTTTAAAAGAATTTTTAGACAATGCGACAGCTGCACACAAGCAAAAATTTACCCCTTTACAAATGTTTCGCGGTAAGTCAAGTTAAAATTGCATTACGATAACTAAAAAAAATATTTTTGGCTGGTCAAGTTAGATTATCAAAAAATATTTATTTATTTTACTCTTTATTGCACACAATTTAACAAATTATACATAAATAATAGAGACAAATTTTAGCATACAAAAGGCGGCCTTATCGCACAGCAATCTCTTCCAGGCAACCTTAGGGTAGTATGGATACAAAAGAAATTTAGATATGTTACAGGTGAGGTGCAATATTTCAAAGGAGATATACAAATAAAATGTTATAGAATACATATAATACAATCTTATATAAAAAATATTTACATATCCTTACTTCCTTACTAATATTATAAATGTGAAAGCGTGGATGTTTGTTACCTTTTCACGTAAAAACTACTTGACGAATCATCATGAAACTTTGTACACATATCCTGGGAGGTACTAGAAGTAACATAGGGTACCTTTCATCCCGGGTGGGATACGCGAGCGAAGCCGCGGGAAAAAGCTAGTATATAATATAAATAAGATAGTGTACACGAAAGAAAGTAAGAACCTAAACAAGATGCGAAAGGAAAAGAGTGACTTACAAAGAAGAAAGGAAGTGTGATTTGACTTGTGATTTAAAGCTGGCTAGCGTTCGAACCTGTCGGATGGACAGTGGCAGTGCGTTCCAAAGCCCAAAATATTGTATACGTATTTTTTTATTTTCTGAACATTATATAGCACATAGCTTATATTTTAAATTTCGCATGACCTCACGATTTAGTACGATTTTCACTAGATGGTGACGTTAATACCTTAGTGAATTTTTACAACTTATATAAACCGAAAAATATGGGTCCAAATATGGTCCAAAAATATCAGTCCACGTATCTATTGTGGCAACATATCAATGAATTTCAATAACATGATTTTCTTTTGTTTGATCATCGATGGGTATGTACTCGTATTTCTGAATCTAACAGTAATTGTTTCCTTTAGCCGTAAAACAAACATGTCAATTTCACTATAACGTCTTCCCAGCAATATGACGGGAAATTGCGGCGCAGTGAAACGTGGGTTTAAAAGGAAAATGGCCAATCACCGGCATGTTATGGCCATACAGACTCGACGACTTTTACTTTATATACAGACCACCAGTCGCGCAACCAATTTCCCCTTTTTTCTACACTGGTATAGTCTTAAGTCTCTCTCGGTGTCGGCGCCTTCCGTATGATTCAGCGTGTTAGGTTGTGTTACAACGCAAACTCGTTGAAGTGGCAGTGGGCGGGACACATAGCGCGACGAACCGATGGCCGATGGGGCAGAAAGGTTAGTTAGTTAATTAGTTAAAATCTTTATTGCACCAAAACATAATGATACAGAGTAAGGTTCTCGAATGGCGACCACGTACTGGCAAGCGAAGCGTTGGACACCCACCCACAAGGTGGTCAGACGACCTGACCAAGGTCGCTGGAAAGCGCTGTACGCAGGCCGCTCTAGATCGGTCATTTTGGAAATCCTTGGGAGAGGCCTATGTCTATTTATTAATCTGTGGCTTCGCTTAGACAGGCTTACTTAGGAGAGTTCAATGGGTAGGAAGGGGCAGGTGGCGCTCGGCGGCCATATTAAATTAAAAAAATAAACACAAATAGCAGTCATCGAATTCCTTACAACTACATTATGAAAAAAAAAAACATTCCCGTCCGTGGTGTTTGTAGTTTTAATAAAAAAAACATGCCCGTCCATTAGTGGTATTGTAGTTTTAATAGTTAGGTATAAAATATAATAATAATATCCGGGTGCATATAGGTTTATTACACAAAACTTCACACACAACTACATAGAAAGGCATAAAGCTAAAAATATAAAACATACTGAAACTAAAGGCATGTCCGTCTTGTACACTGTCTAGTCTAAGTCCACTTTTATTTTCTAATACACTTTCTGCGATCGCTATCTGCGATGTAATCTACGTCCGTACAGAGAATAGACATGTAAGAGCATCGCGATAACACTAATTATAACTCTGGTACAAAATACGTTTACACTTGTAGTGCCGGTATTTTTTAATTAATTTAATTTGTTCAGTTCCAACGATTGTAATGAGATAGTGGATTGCATGTATAGAAGCGTTATTCCAATTAAGTTGGCATTGTTAGTGGCTACTTTTTAATTTTTAGATATAAAAGTTTTTTTTTTTATCTTCTCAGCGTGTGTGGTTGCAACGTTGTTAGCAGTGTGGCTTAGTCCGGGATCTGTTTATAAATTATCTGCAAGATTTTTTTTTCAGTTTATTACTAACTAGTAGCCTGCTCTGGCTACGCCCGAGCACATTTCATACACCAAAATCTTCGATATTTGACAAAAAAATTTAAAAAAAACCCTGACTTAAAGCGTTCACCCCCAATAACTTTTGAATGGCTGAACCGATTTTCTTTAAAAATAGCTAAGAACGATCTCAGACAAGGCTTTCGATTTAAATAAACCGCATCGAAATCGATCTATTCGTTTAGGAGATACGATGCCACAGACACACAGACACGTCAACTTATAACACCCCTCTTTTTCTCTCTCAGCTCTAATGGAATGTAATCACTGCTTTCATCATCATCATCAACAGGTCTTTTTTAGTCACCACTGCAGGAACAAGACCCTCTCTGTACTGCAAGAGAGATATTAGCCAGAGCAGTCAGAGGATTTGGCCTACACTCTCCACGCTGGCCCAACGGGTTGGAGAGGTCTCATTGATTTTAAGAAGAAGTTTATAAGCTTTGTTCAGCTTGTGTTTCCAAAGTCGCCTTCTACCACATCCACGGGAAGACTTGGAGTGTCCTATTTATTCGACACAGCCGGGAACCACACGGCAATCACTGCTTTATAATCCATCAAATCTAAAAAACACAAAGAAAGTACATGCGAAAAGCGACTTCAATTATTATTAGTAAACTTATATTTAAAAAAAATATTAAGATCATTCGCAGACGAGAAATCAAGGCTATAAAACATCGAATGCACATTACTAATGGATGAAAAGAAGGTACAGGAAGAAAAGTACTAAGAACAGTGGATGAAACTGGCTTTGAATAGAGAGTCTTGGAAAGAGATGGGATACCTTTGCCCAGCAGTGGGATAATGTAGGTTAATTAAAAAATCAAAGAAAAAATACTCCTTTCCCAACCAATCAAACGCACTCGACCACACAAAAGACATCTGTATCTTTTTTATCGGCTTATCGAGCGAAATGGTCACGGTGTTTATCTCGCGATAAGATCGCCTGTCACACAGTCTCAGCTAATTAGCGCAGTTTCTATGTTTGTCTGATTGATTGCTTGTCATGGCGGATCGGACTTGGAAAGTTAGTAAGTTCAGATTCTGGCAGTGCCGCATGTAGATCCTCTGAGATGACGTAACAGGCAGAACTATATACTTATACTTCAATACATTGTTAATATGTTGCATTGCATTCTATACATAAATACTTTAAATATTGTATAAACATTATCTTTTCTGTTTTCTTATATTTTTATACAAAGTGGAAGGGACATACCCGTAATAAATCGAACCACGGGCTAGATCACTATAGTATAATGAAATTAAAATAACAGCCAAAAAACTTTAAAAAAATTTGGCGTTTCCATTCAAATCGTCCGGCCGGCCGCACACTTTTCTATGGAAATGCCAAAAATTTTTTTTGTTCTTTGGCTGTTATTTTAATTTTATTATAATATAGTGATCTAGCCCGTGGTTCGATTTATTACGGGTATGTCCCTTCCACGTTGTATATTATTTCTATTTATTTCTAAAAGCCAACATTTAAAGGACAAGGCGAGGAAGATGATGCTGTTGGCTTTTTAATAAATAATAGGGATTTGAGGTCGGCTCTGTATCTCAACTCCCTACCATCGTTGAAATAGGTATATAAAAGATTTGGCAATAGTTTTTACAATTTTCTAACTTGGGCTGGCTCCCAAACCCTGGGTTTGGGAGTAGCCCACTTTACTAGGGGCACCAAAAAAAGCCATCATTAAAATACAATGAAAGAAGAAATATGTTACATCTAAGATGCTGCCAAATATAATAAAAGCCAGATGCTGGAATGCTTTCAATAGATGGCTATCAAATAAACGAGAAAATCCCTCTTTAACATATCAAGTTACACGTAGATTTCTGAAACGGAAGAAGTGTCTGCGATAATATTTTTTTTTTTGGTGCAAAAAATACTATACGTTACTATTTCTCATTCGTGGAAATGTGGATTTGCTACCCCAGGATCTGACTACGCGTAAGGCGGAAAGACGAGATATGTATATATAGTAAACAAGCAGTCCACCCCGGCTTCGCCCGTGGTACACACATAGCCTATGTCACTCGGGGATAGTGTAGCTTTCCAACGGTGAAAGAATTTTTTAAATCGGCCCAGTACTTTTTGAGCCTATTCATTACAAACATACAAAAATAGGTACAAATCTTTCCTCTTTATAATATTAGTATAGAAGTATAGATATAGATATACTTATAACATTTATTTTCGTCAGCTGTTCGCTAGTTTACTTGAGACCATTTTAGAAATATTCTATCCAGGTCTTCTGAGTCATGCTACCTTAAACTTTTTTACCGAACCTCTCTTATTCGGACTTGTTTTTTTTAGCACCTTTCGTTCCTTTTACCTAGTAATTACTTCAATTTTGTACCAATTTCCCACAATCGACACCGGCGTCAGGCGTCACAGAAAACGAAATGACCGGTCTAACTAGAACAATCGGATACTTTTACCATCAAAAAGCACTTGAACGCAACAAATTTTACACTTTTACTTTTAGACCTACTAAAAACAATGATTTGGCGAAAATCACTCGTGGGAGACTTAGACGGTCATAGATCAAGTGGGCGACAGACGTGGCGTCACGCATTTTGATTTCAGTCTATGTTTGTAGGTATATGGGAAAGTATTAGTCAAATAAAACAAATAAACAGGAGCAAACTGTAGCGATATTTTCCCTACCTGGAAATTATTTAAAAAAGAATCTAGTTAGAAAGACATTGTATCATTTACAATAACTTGTAAAGTAGTAAAAATATCTTGGTATGTTGTTTATGATAGTTTATATGTAAATCTTTTAAAATAAAGACTTATTTATTAACTATCTTACGACTGGCATAGAATGTAAAACATATTAGAGGTGTCACTTCTGTTTCTTCTATTTTCTTTTACCGGACAAACCACAAAGTGCGAAACTATGTAACGAGTAAGAATAATTGCAATAAAGGTATTAAGCCCTTGATTGCTCAACATGACTTGTCGATATTTGGGCAGTGAAATCCATTGTTAGAAACACTTCATGATTTCTAGTAATAGAATTTCCCGTTATTAAAAAAACGTACGTGCTTATTTTAGCTATTATAAAAACAATTTTATCAGAACGCTAAAATTAGGAATACATGTTTTGAATCACTCATCCAAACAGATATAGATTAGATATAAAAAAAACCAACATTCTGAAAAATGTAGAGAATGTAATTTGGAAAGGGCACTTCTGTGACATTAGTTGGTCTCGGGTAGCTATCGTCATGTCTATCTAATTGTAAGTCTGTATCTAGATAATCGACACTCGTGAAATCGATTGTTCGCGGTGGAATCGAGAAAAAGTAGCAATCGCGATTCTTGAAGGAGAAAACTTGTGAACATTGAATGACACTTTATATTGTGTTGCTTGCTTGCAATCTTACCCATACATGTAATCTTTATAGAAAGTTTGTAAGGATTTGTTTGTCTGCTTGATCAAGCATTATATGTATACGCACTTATTACTGAAAATATATAGATAATACATTCATTATCTATATATGTATTTGTTATAAAAAAAATAGTATCGTAGAGTTGGTATCCCATCCCGTAACACAAGTCTCGAACTTACTTTGTCGCTAGCTCAAACTGTGTGATTCACTGATTTGACTGTATATATATAATATTATTATTATAAAAATTGGTTTGTTTTTTGTGTGTGTAAATTGCCCACACTGGTGTCAAAAAGCTGCCTAAAAACATCTAAGATTGTTTGACGACTGCCATACAATGACAGCTGAGATCAACGGCACATGTTTTCCGAAGCACAGAGGAGCTCAATTTTTTTTTTATGCCACAGCGATGTGGCATAAAAACCGTCCAAACCGTGGCCCACCTACTATCGTGTAGTCATGGGTAACTCCGGATTCGAATATTTAAATGAGCCGATTCATCAACAGGAGCCGATATCCGTACTGAATCCCGGTAATCGTTGTCGGCTTCCGCGAGTTATTGAGTCCGCACCGATCTTGGTCCCGCCGGGAACCGGCGGCGCCTGTCAGGTCACGAGCCGCGAGGCGCGTCTCGAGAGGAATCGGGAGTCGGGAGTCAATATTATTCTGTATTGAAACCGGAAACAGAAGGGACGTCTGTATTATGTAGATTCAATAGCGAAACTTAACGGACTTCGGAGCTGGAGCCGATAAAGAAGTAGGAATCATTAAGATGAGTCGGTACCGGATCCGGAGTTGAGCCGAAACACTACACGGAGTCGAGATTACCCATGTCTACTATCGTGCCCCAGCTGCCCAACCCAACCTTATTGTACCTTGTACAATACACGACCTAAATTCGGCTAATGTCAGGGGAGTAAGTGTAGCCACACAGTGGTCCACACTCATATAATAACTTCAGCCATTCCAACTCACTAAGAAGAAGAAGAAGCCACATCCATCTAAGTGCGAACCACGCCTTGCCGCTTGCTTGCTAAGTGAAGGGCCACCGGGCAACTCGGTATTTACTTGCTCGGTAGTTATTTACTTAGTATATCATTTATACTAAAATATCTTTATATATTTATAAGTAAATATCATTAGTATTTCAATGGTATGACGTTCGTGGCAGGACATAATTCCCTCGTCAACTTTCGTTCAGATGACATGTTGTTAACTGCATCTAGAGTGTCTGCAAGAAGGTGGACAGGTCGTCAGACCATCTAGTAGGCTGATCTCTAACGCTACGCATCTTGCGTCAGATAGATAAACTCATTTATTTGCTGCTGTAACACACATACAAAAAATATACAAAAAATAGGAAAAGCAGACACTATAAAAGACATACCAGGGTGAATCCGAGTAAATGGTAATGATTGGACGTCCTATGGTAATGATAACAGTCAAATGGTAATGATGTAATATAGGAATTAATATTAATATCATCACCATTACCTGTTATCACTACCATTTTGACAACGTCATTACCATTATCGACGAAATTCTCGGATTCACCCACCAGCCTGTACAATTTTTTTACGAGTGTGCTACAGCAATCTTCTTCTCGTATCGAAAGCTCAAAATGTAATTAAATTTTTTCCCTTCAGTAGGTTGCCACTTTCACAGCGTTGTCTGTAGCCTCACATAGCTACAGCAATACAAAAAGGGCACAGTTTTGGTAATATTGTCCGGGAGCAATACGAGTACACTGATTTTAGCTGTGACCTGAACGGTGCGGTGCGTGGTGCGAATTTAATACTTAATTATATAAAAATAAAGAATTAAAAGCAAGACTTAATGTATGATTATTTATATAAATTGTGTGATAGAATAAATAAAAAAGTTTTAAATAACGTGACGTCAGTGCTCTTTTCCATGATTTAAAAAAAAACCACACCACGTTATATCCAAAACACTTACTCCAATTCTTCAAATTGTGTCAAACTTGTAGAGAATGTAGAATATGAGAATATTACCTGAAAAGAAATTAAATAAAATTAGTATTACTTTTAATATAACAGTATAGAGAAGATATTCATTTCCCCTGTCTAGCTGGTCTGGGAGGTGAGAAAAAACTTAGAATGTACCAGCTTTTTAATAGACGATTTTGATTTCCTTTTCACTCACCATAACGCTAAAAGTGGCCTTTGAGTCTTACGCCTCTAAGCTCTGTCGACCCCGTGAGGGATAGAGACGTGATAGTTTATCTGTAATTATTCTGTGTATCAAGTATCTACTGACGGACAAATAAACATAAGAGATTTGTGTTTGTGACATAGAGACTGAAGGTTCGAGCATTAATGCAGCGAAATCCTAACCAATAAAACTTAGAGTATGAATCAACTCTACTCTCAACTCTCTCGATGTCGACAGGAAACGTAGCCGCAGGCGAGCAATAGGCATGTGAACAACGAATTCACCACCAAAATCATAAATATCGATAGCGCGAAATGTAAATTAAATCATTTTATCGACATTAAGATATCGAGAAACCTGTCGGTACAGCGCTCCACCCGTAAACCGTAACATTTTTATTATGACACGGACTTTATTCCAACGCAGCGTGGCTGTTACGTTTGATTCGTTATAGTCTGTATATACATAAATAAATAAAACGAGATACCTGTTAGTCATTATTATGTTATACTGTTAATTATGAACAGAAATAGATATGTAAATAATAAATATCTATTTCAAGTTAAAATGATGTAATAAATTGTCATTTTATAGTTTATTTACATCAACAAAATAGACGTAACAAAATTAGTTTTAAGGTGAAGGGATAAGCAAATGGCCTTGAAGTGTAAAATAAATTGTTAACTTGTAAATATGGTGATATATATATACATATTTCCATATTGCTCTTCGTCATGCACTAGATAGCCTTTTAAATTATTTTATGAACCACCTTTGAAAGTATTTACATTAGTCCGTCTAGCTTTAAAACTTGCCTCCGCCAAAAGTGGCCACGGCAAGTTTTAAAGCTAGACGGATCACCAATAATAGTTTCAACGGCAGTTCATAAAATAATTTTAAAGGATATCTAGTGCATGACGAAGAGCAATATGGAAATTATCACCATATTAACGAGTTAACAATTTATTTCACACTTCAAGGCCATTTGCTTACCCCTTCACCTTAATCCAAATTTAAAATAATTATTTATGAATGAATCATTTCACAGCAATAGTTTGCCTTTTGTATGCTAAAATGTATCTCTATTATTTGTGTCTAATTTGTTAAATTGTGTGCAATAAAGAGTAAAATAAATAAATAGTTGGCGGCAAATTATATACTTACAGTCTGCCAAATAATAAGTAGAAACAAATAGGCGCCACCGTAAATGCGTTCCAGGAAGATTTAGGAGCATCTTTCTACGGCGATTGTTCCTAAACAATAATAATTAATATATACTCTTCTGTTCTGAGTCCGCCCAGCCAGCAGTTACGCTGCAAGAACGTATGAATGAGGTCTACCTTGGAGAGTGCATCATCACGCTACAGACAAAAGCCGATACCAACCTTAGTTCTTTGAGTGTGGCGATGCCAAACCTCGTTATACCACTCGCATAGCTCAAGAAACCAGTTGGAATCGTAGATAGGAATAGAGGAGCGTAAGAGATATTCGCAGTCAGGAAGTAGTAGTGAGATGGAGTTGTTAGAACTGACCGAATACTTGTATTAAATCAGTTAACACTGACAGTACTCGTATATTCTCTTTTAAATAAATATAGCGATTAACTTATTGGCATCTAGCGGATTCATGACTGTCGCGGCGACGCGTCGTCTGCTGCTGCTGGCTGTCTGCAGTCTGCTATGAACTTGTACCTGCGGTTACCCACACCGCACCGCGCACCGTCGCGGAGCGCGGTTTCTACATACTGACGCTCCCGCGCGATGACGCGTTATCAGTGGGTGGGAGTAGGCATGTTTTCTATACAAACTTAGATACTTGCATACAATGTTAAAATCTGCCGCGCCGCGCTCCGCGACGATGCACGGTGCAGTGGGATCACCGCCTTATTAACGTGCGAGCTTACATGTGGAAAGCCTGCACTTTCCATTTCTCTTGCACCTGTCTCACACCATAAATACTTGTGAAGCACCTTTTGTTAACAAGTAATTTGCACGTCTTTGTCTGCTTTTCACACAGTATCATGATTGAAAGATGATTTTTAAGTTGCTCCCTCACCGCGAGCATTTACTTGTAATGTAACATTAAAGATTCGACTTTGAGCATTACATTACAATACTACCTCCTTGACTGACGAGCATTCACTTAAAAAAATGAAAATGAAAAAATATAATGAAAAAATGAATAATGAACAATATTTATTTGGTAGTATTATATTGTGTTACATACAGTGTCGGAGAATCCTTTTAGGCATTTATATGCCTGTAGCAGGATTGTCCACTCTTTCGTCCATTTAAGTAACTTAATAATATTAAGATATGACAGAAATTATTAAACAATATTATCAAATAATATTTTAATATTATACTTAAATAAAACTAAAACAATTTAAATTATATGACGATTTTTATATGCCAGAGTGTGTGTGTGTTTTATTTGAAAGGAAACGGAAATATCATTTAAAATTTGGTCTTGTTTAAGCCATTATCAAACAATAATTTAATATTATACTTAAATAAAACAATTTAAATTATATGCCAGAGTGTGTGTTTGTGTGTGTGTGTGTGTGTTTTATTTGCTAGGAAACGGAGATATCATTTAAAATTTGGTCTTGATCAAGCCATTATCAAACAATATTTTAATATTATCTATACTAATATAATAAAGCGGAAGAGTTTGTTTGTTTGTTTGTTTGTTTGTTTGTTTGTTTAAACGCGCTAATCTCAGGAACTAATGGTCCGATTTGAAAAATTCTTTTTTTGTTGGGTAGTCCATTTATAGAGGAAGGCTTTAGGCTATATAACATTACGTTCCGACAACCACGCGAACGAAGTCGCGGGCACAGCTAGTACTTAAATAAAACTAAAACAATTTAAATTATATGACGATTTTTATATGCCAGAGTGTGTATGTGTTTTATTTGCTAGGAAACGGAGATATCATTTAAAATTTGGTCTTGATCAAGCCATTATCAAACAATATTTTAATATTATACTTAAATAAAATAATTTAAATTATATGCCGATTTTTATATGCCAGTGTGTGTGTGTTTTATTTGCTAGGAAACGGAGATAACATTTAAAATTTGGTCTTGATCAAGCCACTATCAAACAATATTTTAATATTATACTTAAATAAAACAATTTAAATTATATGACGATTTTTATATGCCAGAGTGTGTGTGTGTGTTTTATTTGCTAGAAAACGGAGATATCATTTAAAATTTGGTCTTGATCAAGCCATTATCAAACAATATTTTAATATTATACTTAAATAAAATAATTTAAATTAAATGACGATTTTTATATGCCAGAGTGTGTGTGTGTTTTATTTGCTAGGAAACGGAAATATCATTTAAAATTTGGTCTTGATCAAGCCATTATCAAACAATATTTTAATATTATACTTAAATAAAACAATTTAAATTATATGACGATTTTTATATGCCAGAGTGTGTGTGTGTTTTATTTAAAAGGAAACGGAGATATCATTTAAAATTAGGTCTTGATCAAGCCCTAGATAACAGTTTACGGTAAGAACGTTAAGCTTTTCTTAGCATTTTTTCCAAAAGTAGCCGTTTTCCGCAACAATGTAGTAAATAAATTCAAATAATTTATTTCAAATGGGAGCAGCACTGGACCCCGAAAAATTTATGTATCCCCTTAAATTGTGTCTTTTGTTATAAATGTTATAATCCTAGGCTCTGTCTAAGCCTCACGAGATAACACTCATACAATACAACTTTTTAAATGTTTTCCATACAATTTTTTTTAATGTTTTTAAAGGGTAACGAAAATTCCCCCATGCCATCAGCCTCCCGTAAAAACAAAGTAACTAGCTAATACAGATTCATTATCACGTCTCCCTAACGGGGAAGACAGAGCCTAGGGCCATAAGTCAATAAGACCCGAAGGTCACTTTAATGAGATGGTGAGCGTAACGATGGAAAAAATGGAATCAAATAATTGATGGGACCCATTCCCTCGATCAGCTTTATCAATCTGCGCGGGAAGAGAAGCAGCTGGTACATTCTACGATTTTTCCTTTCTCCCAGAGCATGTAACTAGCTAAACATTTCAATAGCTCCAAGCGATGCTAGTGCAAACAGCTGGTCCGTGTCACTTTCACCACTTGTCACGGATCAAACGAGCCGTCAGCCGGCTCGGCTCGATTTCATCGGATTCCGAGCCCCTGTCGGTCGTAAATCACACGTAACTCAGTTACCGGTGCTAGGATTTCGGCCGTATCAGGATCTCCTGGGCGTGGATCACAAGTTCACAGTAGACACTGATTAGTCTTCTCCTTCTCGAGTCGAAAGGCTATTTATTTATTTAATTAAATCAAACTTGACCAGTATTTGGCCACAGCGATTCTCCGGTCATTTGCCTCATTTAGGTCTTATATTGTACAGGATGTGGGGCATTTCGGGCATGACAGTAAGTGGTTCATTGATTGGACAACACCGCATTCGCATTTGTCGTTTTTGGAGTAACGCCACCTAACACGATTTTCTAGACACCGGGAGGTGTCTATTTAAAGACTTCCAGACTGCCCAGGGGAGGTCGGCACCCGGTGGAAGTTTCTCAGCAGGCGGAAGATCAGAGGGTGAGCCCGGGAATTTATGATCCCATAGCTCTATTCTAGACTTAGCGGCTTCTTTTGCATTGATGGCTGCTATCTGAGAGAGCTGTTACGGCTGTTCAGACGTATGGGTGGTGGTACACGGCCAAAGACTGGATGCCTGCCATCGTGTGTCTGCCTGTGTCTCTCCACTGATTGGTGACCACAAGTCGCGTTAAGTATCTCGAGTTCCCTTTTTTTTACATGGAGAAATGGCCAACCTACACCGCTCACCCATGGGGATGGTGAGCAATAGTGTGGGGTTCGAACCCATTAAAACTCCATGTTGCCTCTAGTCGTCAATTAAAATAAAAATTAAATTAAAATTAGATAATGAAATTAACATAACTATGTAAGAAAATAAAAACTAAAAAATATACATGAATAAGCACTATTGTATAAAGGAAATAGTAGAAAAGAAAGCTTACAAAACCAAAAAGTGAGACCAGAATAAAATACAGTTGTTAACAAGGTTCTTGTTACTTTTAAATGCCAATTTAACTCCTAACCTGCCACATTAAAACCTGAGATTTCTCTATCCCACTCAGCTATCTCGGTTACTACAAACACCAATTTAATGTGCCACCGTGTTACTCAATTTGGACTGGCAAAGTGATTCTTGTAAACGCCGTCTTTCTCTCTCTAAAGCAATTTAAAAGAGACAAATAAAAACGACAATTTGTGGAAAGCTGTGTTCACTGTCGGCCCATCAAACGACGTGTGGATTTTGACGCTTTCTGATTTAAAACCTGTCGGAAATGTTGTTTCAAGTTAAACAAATGACGGTGCGAACGTTTGTCACTTACGAGTACCTGATCAAATTTTTAACACTTCTGTGCACATATTTTGAGAAATACTGACTAAATTCTGCTATATTGAAATGGCTTAACTTTTTTTTTTATGTCAGGACGGTAAACGAACAAGCGGGTCATTTGATGGTAAGTGATCACCGCTACAACAAAACAAAAGCGTTACCGACCTATCAGGGGCGATGGGGAGGGGGGGGGGGGGGGCTCCGGCTCTCTCACTCACCGAGCGAAGCATAGAAGCGGTGAAGTTACTACTCAGACGTCGATTTTCTGTGAGAGTGTGGTACTTCCCCGGACGAGCCGGCCCATTCATGCTACTAGCAAAACTGAGTTTTGCCGGTAGCGTGGCTCTACCACAACTAAAACTTAACTGTGCGATCGATAAACAACTAAAAAAGAAGCAAACAAAAGAGTGAAGGAAATTGAAAAAGACGACGATTAATAGAAACTACATCATAAATCGACGAAAAGAAGAGCTCTAAACTACACTGTCGGGTTTTTTCCAGAGCTTCCGTCAAATCATGTTTATTTCCACCGTCACTCCGGAGGTTTCGATCCACAGGCAGGGCAACTTGGAGAATCGCCTTTTTCAAATTGTCCTGAGTCTTGGGTGTTTAGCTATAAACTGGTATGTATTTATTATAAAATAGAGAATAGTTGAGTTAATATCCCATAACACAAGTTATAACTCAGTGTAATTTGTCCCTGTTGTGTAGTTCTTTTCAATTATCTAAGTTAAAGCAACATACAAGATTAAAAAGTTTGTCAAACATCACCAAGTACCTCGGTTGCCTGGAAGTGATTGCATTTGTGATAAGGCTGCCTTATGTTATCCGATTTCTGTATTCTATAAATCTGATCAATAAAGATTGTAACTAACCAAAAGTAAAAGAAGGATTGTATACAAACGCAGCATGTGACACGCCGCAAGCGCTGGCGCAGGCGCCCATCTTATCATTGCGTAACATATGAAAGCTGTCACAACTGGATACATTACTTAATAGAGAAATTCTGTTCCGAGTTTACGAGCAACGTGTCCACTGTTTATGTTTGGCTCTTATCATTTCGACGATAAAGGAACGGGTTTTGAGTTGCTTATGAATCGATCGGGTCTATGAGCGATGACGTGACTAAGTAGCAGAGCGCGGAAAAGAACTACGCAAGGAAATATTGGAAGAACAGATTTAAGATTCTCGGTTGTCACAATGATATCACATGAGACCTTTAATCTTACTCCAAACGGTATTAAAGAAAATATTAAAAATAAAAATAAACGAATATTAAAGAAATATTCAATGTACCACAAATAATCATAACAGCTAACTGATTAAGGGTTAGATCTCATCTATCAGCACGGAACAGCAGTTTCCTATGCTGCTATCCTTTCCTGTCGCTCAGAAGAGTAATTAGATTTGAATTCAGCACCGGCCGTGCTGCAGCGTTCCTTCGCTCTCTCTCGCTCTAGCAAATGACGCTTCTGAGCGACAGAAAAGGATAGCAGCATAGGAAAGTGCTGGTCCATGCTGATAGATGAGATCTAACCCTAAAATTTCACGTCACGATAAGTGTTACCACTGATTATTTTTTTCAGTTAATTAAAGGAGTTTATCAATTAGTTACTCGTAGTTAATATTTCGTATATCGTGTGATTCATGTTTAAATTTTAATATATTTATTTTATTGAATTATTACCTCAAATTGGTTTGTTAAGTTAAAAAATGCATTTTGCTCGGTAATTCGATCACACACAGTGGCAACATCCCATCTGATGATGTATTCTTGGGCCAATCGCGTGACCCAGCTGACACGGGAAGAGAATACTGTGTTTTATTTTTATTATTTTTATTTATTTATTTTATTTTATTTTATTTTATTTTATTTCGGAAAACTTACAGCTATTTCATTATCTATGTAAACATAACCGCAAATAGTTACAAAACTTAGCCAATAATAAGTTTATATTTATACCCTATTAAAGCCGAATTTGGGATGGCGGCGGCGCGGAATCAGGCGGGCACGGAGGTGCGTATCTCGTGTAGGTTTTGGAGAAAGGGTGGAATGATAAATATGAAAAAAAAAACAGCAGCACAAAATAACTCTATGTCGAGAAAAAATGCATAGAAATACTCTTATGGCCGTTGTAGAAGATGCCCAGTTAAATAAACACTTTTTTACTGTTATATAACTGTCAGACGTCCACGCTAACCATTCCTATTATCACCCACTTACTTCATATATTATTGTACCGACTTTACCTGTCCTCAAATATTGGTTCAAGATATTACTGTTGTATTGGTAGCTCTACAACCGTTCCCGTTTTAATGTTTGAACTGACTACTAAAAAGGGTAATGCGAAGTTTGTATGTAAAAATGACCTGATGATGATGATGATGATGAATCTAGGTAAATAAGCTATCTACATGACAAATTTCATTCCAATCCGTTCAGCCGTTTCGGCGTGAAAGCGAAATAAACATCCATATGTAATGGGATATGTTCATTAGAAATTATAGTTACAGGAAATATGTGCTCAGACTTTAATCAGTACTTGTGATATATTGCTAGCCGGTGAGCTTGCGAGCTGTGCGGTCAACACAATTAACTAGGCGATTTAGTGTTATGTGCAGACGAGTTACGCGGACACACGGCCAGAAAGTATTGTGAGCTAGAGGTAGTATAACGACATTTTGATAAATAAACGAATTTTCTTTCGTTTTTTCTGTTTAATAATTACGGTACTTTTTTTAGTAATTGTTTCTTTTTCGTGTGTGTATGTGGCCAATACTGGTGTCAGATCTTTCAAGCTGCCTAAAGGCATTTGACATAGTTCTCAGGTGCCATAATTGTATGGCAGTTACGACGGCCGATTATGGCACCCGAAACCAACGGCTTTACGTGCCTTCCGAAGCACGGGGGAGCTCGAGTAATTTTTACGCCACTTGTAGTCAATCCAAGGGCGGACCACGCCCAGTGTCACTTGCGTTAGTGCTAAGAATTCGTACAGATTTCGGCAAAATTTTGTAATTTCCAAGAAATTGCATGCATATATCTAAGCATATAACGGGTTTTTGACATATGTACATGCAATTTCTTTGAAATTTCAAAATACTGCTGAAATCTGACATGTCATTTCAAAATAAAAGCTAGACTACGTTTGTATGGAAGTAAGGTAACTCTTAAGAGCGCCCTTCCCGTCTTACTTTTCATACAAACGCTCGTACGTGATTATAGCTTTGTTACAGATCTTTCTTTCAAACTTCCGAACTAATAGGTTTTTGTGCGCTATTTCTAGGTTTCTCTTGAATTAAAAAAATAAAACTGGGAGAAACAAATTCATTATAAGCCTCCAAAAATCTGCTTTTTTCTCAAATTTTACCTAAACTTCGACCGTTCATAAAGTACTCATAAATTGTAAAAGTAAAGAAAATATTTTGATATGAACCTCGCAAATGTAATCAAAATTCTAAATACATTTATTTCACAAACTTTAAGGCTTACTGAAAAACACGTATTACCTGGAACAAATTTGTGAAATTTCCGTACCCTATTTTTCGTACAATGTTATCGCCTTCTCACTTGCTGCTGCATGAAATTGCATTGCGCTGGATGAAACAACAAGCTTTTCTCAACCATGCTCGCGTTGACGATAGACGGGCCGGGAAGCGTCCTCTTAAGGTGAAGATATAGGCAAATGGCCTTGAAGTGGCGCCCTCATTTGAAATAAATTGTTAACTCGTAAATATGGAGATAATTTCCATATTGCTCTTCGTCATGCACTAGATAGCCCTTTAAATTATTTTATGAACCACCGTTGAAAGTATTTACATAAGTCCGTCTAGCTTGTAAACTTGCCTCTGCCAAAAGTGGCCACGGCAAGTTTTAAAGTTAGACGGATCACCGATAATAGTTTCAACGGCAGTTCATAAAATAATTTAAATGTAGCCCTTTAGTGCATGACGAAGAGCAATATAGAAATTATCACCATATTTACGAGTTAACAATTTATTTCACACTTCAAGGCCATTTGCGTAAATCTTCACCTTAAGTCCAATTTCTAGATTATTAAATTAATGCATACGGGAATTAACGCGAAACGTACCTTTTATTTATTTATTTTGCTGACGTTTCATTCGGGTTTCACCGAACGTGGTCCCAGCTTGACTGAAGCAGCGATGACGCCTACGCCTCCCCCTGCCCGGTGTGATCTTCGTCCACCGTCATATTGTTCATTTTCCAAGTACCGTCACACACTACACTCACAGTGTCCCTATTCCGTAACGCAACCGTATTCTGGTGGTTAACCGATTGTGCACCAAACCGGGGTTGTGTTTTGTTAATCACTGGATTCCACACTGCTGACAATTTAAGGCCATCTTCTCGGTTGAAATTGTTAGGATGTTTCTTAATTTCAATCGCCTCACGTACCATCCTAGTGCGATAGTGGCAATCGCCAGCGAGGACTTGCGTACGATGAAATTCAATCCAGTGATTAGCGCCTGCTTCGAGTAGATGTTCTGCGATGGCCGATTTGGTGATTTGTCGGTTCTTTACAGCGGCGATGTGCTCCTTGATCCTCTCAGCTATAGTCCGCTTCGTTTGACCTATATAGGAAGCACCGCAGCTGCAATCCACCTTATAGACGCCTGGAGTTTGTAGTGGCAGCACATCCTTCGGAGTGCCTACCATGTTGATTACTTTACTACATGGTGTGTATACTGTAGGTATAGAATACGCTCTCAACATGGTTCCGATCTTATCTGTTACTCCTCGGACATAGGGCATGTATGCCGGCTGCCTACATACATCCGGGTGCTTGCGTCTCCTTTTCGGTAGTATGTGCGTCCTGTTCAACTTGTAACCGTTGTTCCTGAGTACCTCCTGAACATGATTCAGCTCGCTTTCCACATGCTCAGGGTCACAGAGGTCAAGTGCCCTGTTTTTAAGTGATGTCACAACGGATTGCAAGTGACGCGGGTGGTGATGTGATGTGGCATGTAGGTACCTGTCTGTGTGTGTAGGTTTCCGGTACACACAGTGAGACATGGACCCATCGGGTCTAACGGTTATTTTGACATCCAGGAAGGACAACGATCTGCCTGTTTCCATCTCATAAGTGAACTTTGTCTTCGGGTGGATTGAGTTAAGATGTTCAACATACTGATCTACCTCATGTTTTCCTCCTTTCACGATACTGAAAACGTCATCTACGTATCTCTTCCACAACTTTCGTTTTAGGGCCAATGCTTAACGCTTTTTCTTCAAAATGTTCCATCCAGAGATTAGCAAGTACAGGGGCTACGGGACTTCCCATTGCAACTCCATCAATCTGGAGAAAGTATTGACCTTGAAAAAGGAAATAACTGCCATCTAAACAATTTTCCAGTAGCTCAATGTAGTTAAAGGGCATCTCGTTGTCACTCAACTTTTCTTTCACGACATCCAAACACTCCTTAATTGGAACGTTAGTGAAAAGTGACTCCACGTCAAAACTCACCATCACTTCATCCGGTTCCAATGTAAGACCTTGTAACATTTGGATAAAATGTCGGGAATCCTTTACAAAAGACGGTGTTTTTCCCACTAGTGGCTGTAATACTGACGCAACGTGCTTCGCAAGATCGTAAGTAGGAGAGGCAATTTGACTCACGATTGGCCGCAACGGCACGTTGGACTTATGTATTTTAGGTAGGCCATATAATTTTGGTGGTTGATGTGCTTTAGGCTTATATAATTTGTCAAACTCGTCATCTGTAAATAAGTCTCGATTGTCCTGGATGAGAGCTCGTATTCTACGTGTGACTCTGGCCGTCCAACACTTTCGTTCCAACACCTAGACGAATACCCTACGAAAACGTAATTAGCAGCGTTGAAGAAACGATTGTACGTAATAGCATACCTCCTAGCGACGCCGATACCTTAAGGCAGGATGTCGCGGTATTACTTGGGAAATCAAAACTTCCGGCTAGTAACATTACTATGGAAGAGCGTCAAGCACTAAAAAGTATAAAGGAAGGTACTCAGGAACAACGGTTACAAGTTGAACAGGACGCACATACTACCGAAAAGGAGACGCAAGCACCCGGATGTATGTAGGCAGCCGGCATACATGCCCTATGTCCGAGGAGTAACAGATAAGATCGGAACCATGTTGAGAGCGTATTCTATACCTACAGTATACACACCATGTAGTAAAGTAATCAACATGGTAGGCACTCCGAAGGATGTGCTGCCACTACAAACTCCAGGCGTCTATAAGGTGGATTGCAGCTGCGGTGCTTCCTATATAGGTCAAACGAAGCGGACTATAGCTGAGAGGATCAAGGAGCACATCGCCGCTGTAAAGAACCGACAAATCACCAAATCGGCCATCGCAGAACATCTACTCGAAGCAGGCGCTAATCACTGGATTGAATTTCATCGTACGCAAGTCCTCGCTGGCGATTGCCACTATCGCACTAGGATGGTACGTGAGGCGATTGAAATTAAGAAACATCCTAACAATTTCAACCGAGAAGATGGCCTTAAATTGTCAGCAGTGTGGAATCCAGTGATTAACAAAACACAACCCCGGTTTGGTGCACAATCGGTTAACCACCAGAATACGGTTGCGTTACGGAATAGGGACACTGTGAGTGTAGTGTGTGACGGTACTTGGAAAATGAACAATATGACGGTGGACGAAGATCACACCGGGCAGGGGGAGGCGTAGGCGTCATCGCTGCTTCAGTCAAGCTGGGACCACGTTCGGTGAAACCCGAATGAAACGTCAGCAAAATAAATAAATAAAAGGTACGTTTCGCGTTAATTCCCGTATGCATTAATTTAATAATAATGCAACGCGATAGTTTAAAAGTATTTACAATTTCTAGATGGCTAAGGAAGCCGCTCGTGTGTATCGCATAAGTACGGTAGTCCATTTCTTTGTGGTAATTGAGAGTGTTACTGCTTCCTCCTTCTTCCCATATCAGGGGATCGAGCTACCAGCTGAATACCGGGAAAAAACACATTAGCATTACCTCTCGCGTTGTTCATAGTGTACACTGGGCGAGTCTAATTGCGAGTAATCTTTAATTTCAAAAACAGCATATATCAGTGGTCTGATAAAGGCTGTTTTTGAACTTAAAGACTGGCCTAAAGGCATCTCCTAATAAAGGATGGATATGCTCAAAATCACCATGCTGAGCAGGCAGGGCTCTATCTCTTAAACCGTAATAGTGGCCTTTAACAAATACTAAAATTAGGATAAAGTTAAAAATTTAATGAGGTCGTCATACAAGAAACATGTTTTTTCAGCGTTTTAACTCGATAATTCTAATTTTCATCGATTATGTACCTTATTACTTACTTACCTTATACTTTATTTATTACTGTGGCCGCTATAACAACAAATATTAAAAATAAAATAATGTTAAAAATTAAATGCTCCTTGGTCATTTTGGGCCACCGTTTTCCAAACTTCTGTCTGTCGCTCCTTTAGCTATGTACTCTCTTAATCAATCGCTACTCGTCTCGATCTAGGCTTTCGACCAGTATGAACCCCGTCTCGGCGGACAGGCTCAGTGAAGCGGGAAGAAATGCGGAACGGCCATTCTGTCTGTCCGTACTTAATTCTTTTGTTTATAATTGTCGTTTTTCTTCGTTGTTTAGCATGAGTTAAAAAAAGGTTCCCATCTTTCATATGTTTATGATAATGTTTTCTTTAAAAGAACAATACTACTTTGTGTAGTTTTAATTGTAAAAGAGATCATTAATTATACAAGCAACGGTTTAATGGTTTTATAATTTTACAATTCCATTTAGTTATTATTATACATCGAAAGCGGTGAAATACTACTCTTTATACTTATCTTGCAACTCACATTTATTTATGACTCTAGGTATAAACCCAAAGGTTGACTGGTAGACACCGCTTTTTAGCGTTCAGTTCGCAAATTGTTCTGTACAATTTGTTTTTGATGGACAATAAAGATTAAATAAAATAAAAGGAATTAGGCACACGAGTTCAATATGTGACCTGAATCTATTATATTAGCGAGCACGGCGGGCGTAATAGGTGTACAAAGGTAAATACACACTTTCTTTTCCAAAACTCAGACAAGTCGAACCCCCTGTAAACTTTCAGAAAGTAATGAAACTTCTCTGGAAATAGAGCAAAAATTAAAACCGCTGTATCGCGTTGACCATACTTCTTGAGAATACATTTATCGAAGTCTGTTAAGCATTATATCCACTGAATGTTATAGTTGTACAAAATGTTGATGTGAGACAGTGACGTAGACAGACAGGCGATCGATCAAGTGTGGAAACGGACTGTTGCACAATGTCTTGTTTCTACAAATCGCATCTTATCTGATCTAGACATGTGTTGTATTGTCTGTTTTTTACAAGTTCCTATTTCGCCGATTGCTGAAGGAGAGTTTTGTTTTTGATCGTACTCATGTGGGTGAACATTCTGTATTAAAATTCAGAGTATACAATAAATATTCTAGAAAGAAAGTCTTTTTTACAGATGACCGTGATTCGAAGTGAAATAAACAAACTGACAGGATAATGCTAATTCGGAAAATAAGTGTCAGCTTTTGTTGTAAAAAAGTATTTTTCGATTGTTTTAAAAACAAAATAAATGTCGTAAAAACTTGCCTCTTCGTGAAAATTTACGGATGGATGAAATTGGGATTAATAATATTCCCATTTGAACTACTGTTACGTTACTGCCAACCGGTAGATCTATTGGGACTAAAATTCCCAGTTGTCCTACTGTTACAACAAACTTGGTAGGACTACTGGGACTAGCTCGAAAAAAGTACTGGAATTTCGTCCATCATATTTTGTACATTTAATATAAAAAAAATTGTAAGTAGATACAACAATTTATAAGTAACGCTAATCTTCCAAATCAACTCGTATATTTTTACTTATTTTTTTAATATAAAAACATGAAATAGTAGTAAAGCTCAAACGATCTCACTGACGCTCGTCAGTAACTCATAAAGTCTGAGCATTATCGCAGAAGCAATCGTAATATACCTCACTCATAGCGGCCGGTCTGGTTCCGCATTGCAGCCGAATCCAGCCCGCCATTATCTTGATGTGTACATTCATCTAAGTAGCCAACTAGACTATCTATAGATAGACCAACCGCTCGCCGCCGCCTTTAATGAGTCTTCGCCTGCGGGGTACAGGGGCGCGGGAGTATGACGACTGAGGTGCGGGGGGCGGGCGTGAATAGCGTGATACACGCACACTCCTCCCTTAGTCACGTCAAGTGTTCAGTATATATATATATAGAGTAAAAATACAGTTTTCTCGTATCTGAGTTATGGTACATGGTAAACTTTTTTTACACTCCAGTTTAGGGTCATCTAAAAAGCTTTCTCATTTTCCCAAGTACAGTTGATGGGACACTCAGGGCAAGCTAGCAAGTTTTCTGGAGTTTGTTGAAAGAAACCATACTGGCAAACCTTTTGCGAGCTGTCTATCATCTTGACCGACTCTACGACATCATTATATTGCATTGCCATTTGATTTAAACCTGTACGCAGTAAGTGGATCGATTTTAACCAGCAACATTGCTCAGAACTACCTAACCTGCCGGACAGTACCTGCGTGTCCTACGCTTCGCCTAATACGTGATCGCCTTTGAAGAAGGGTGTTACAGCTGGGTTATGTATGTCGGTGACTTTTATACCTATATTTACATATATTGTATTGGATATATGTATATACATACACTATCACGTCTTTATCCCTAATAGGGCAGACAGAGCATTTTGGGTCTTGGTTCCATACAGATAGCGATTTTAGCTTGATGGTAGGCGAGAAGGTTAAACTAAGGAATTTGATTTCTTAGTCTAACCTTCTCGATTCTCAAGTCGAAAGTAGTAATTAGGGACTTTTATTCTTCAAGAATCTCTTCTTCTGATGTTTGAATATAAAGTGTAGTCTATTAGAAATATGTCGCAAGTCCTATCAATAGTCTGAGCCAGTTTCATCAAGAACAATCGCAATAATTCCTTGAAAGTGAAATCAAGGCCGACTGTAATTAAACACCAAATCCAATCTCCTGGGCATCCTAGTTCGCAATCAGGTACTAAATCATACAGGGAAAGCTGACAGAGCCCAGCCCTGGAAATTTTATCGGCTGCATCGATTTCTAACTTGGAAATTCTTGAGGAGATTGACCAGATGCTTATCACAAGTAATCAAGAAATTTCATAGGCGCAGGAGACTAAAATGTAGTGCAAATCTGGCTAAAAAGGCTATAGACGGAACTAAATTTATTTTGGAAATAGGTAACTTGTACACAAATAAATCGGCCAAGTGTGTGTCGTTCAGAATAGAGTTCAGACGTTACAAGTTACAACTACATTTTACATGCCCTTAGCAAGGTTGCAAGAAAACGCTGATGCAGGCCGCTTCCAATCGCTTGGGCGGTCTTCTGATATGATGATCTAAATGATCTATTGCTAAACTATGAAGTTGTACTCCGATGCCAACTACCAAGTTCTAACATCATCCGAATCGTAAGGAACAATATACACGCAGTTCCGCCGGGTTAGAAATAAAAGATTCGTGATAGTGTAAAAGTAAAATAAAACTATATTAGATATAAAAATAAAATGTACATATTGCTTTTACAAGAAGAAATTAAAAACCGCGCATTACTATATCTGACAGTTCCTTTTTTTATAAATTCTTAGTGGCCAGTATTTTACTAGACCCCAAAGAGGTTGCACTTGAATTCACTTTGCTACTAAGTGGCTACTAACAATACCAACATTTTATACAGATACCTACAAAAAGAATATGGGATACAGATACTCTTTTCTGTGAAAAAGATAGTCTATCTTGTGTCTTCCGTCAAACAGAAAATTTCATTCCAACACTAACTTACATGTAAGTGCAGTTATTACAATGTCTTGACGTCGATAATTTATCGCAAGTTAGAAAGTGGGCCAGATTTGCATGGCAAAACTTAGGCCTGCTTCACACGGAGCAGCATAACGGAATAAATAGCCAGCCGCGGCAAAAGCATGGCACGACTCGGCGTCAACTTTTTCCTTTACTTGTTCTATTAACTTAAAGGAAAAGTAAAGCTATACTTAAAATAATAACATTAAATAACTGATTTTAGAGGGTAGATTCTTTAATGAAGCGGCAGTTAGCCACTAAGCCCGTGCAAAGCAGGCATTAGAAATGGTCTGGCGTATACGTATACGTTCTAGTCTGATAACGCGTCACGCTGCGTCGCGCATGCGTATCGGGTGTCGCCTTTGTTTGTTGTATTAGGTTTCAGTCAGAGCGTCACGAAGGGACAATATTTAAGACTAACTAGTAAACTATTGTCATCCATAATAGTCTGAAAGAAAATAATACAGTAACCATGTTCATAAAAAATGTTCCTCTTCTAATTCAGTTACATAGTAAGTATGCTACCAAATGAAGAGTCCGTTACCCTAGAATCCCAGACGGGCTGGAGAAGTCTCATTGATGTTTATAAGCTTTGTTAGCTTATGTTTCCTTATACGCCATCCACGGAAAGATTTGGGAGTCCTATTCTACTTGCCGGAAACAACACAGCACGTTTCTGTTAAAGAGGAGTTATTCTAAAGTAGTCTTAGGTTAGGACACCCGTGTATATAGGAAGGGATGGTGGCAAATTGTAATAACTCTTTGCCGTCCCCACACGGCTAGTGTATTGCATTATTATTTATATTAATTGTTTGTTTGTAATAACTTTATTGTACCAAAACTTTAAGTATAAAAGACAACATAATACGAAAGAGCAAATATACAAAGGCGGACTTATCCCATGTAGGGATCTCTTCCAGTCAACCTGCGATAGATTGAGAGGATATTTACTCTGTTATAAGGTACGTAAGCCGGTACGTATAAATTTAACTACAAGATACTTACATATCTACACACATAAATATATACGAACATACTTACATAAATACTTATAGCAATACAAATAAACAAACTATACACAAAATACTAGCTGTGCCCGCGACTTCGTTTGCGTAGTTGTCGGAACGTAATGTTATATGTATATATGTTAGCCTAAAGCCTTCCTCTATAAATGGACTACACAACTGACGACCTCCGTGGCGTAATGGTTAACACGCTAGACCGCTAATCCGGAGGTTCTGGGTTCGATTCCCAGCCAGGGCAAGTTGGAAAATGGCCTTTTTCATATTTTCCTGGGTCTGGGTGTTTATCTATATCATAAAATATAGTGTCGTTGAGTTAGTATCCCATAACACAAGTTTAAAAAACTTACTTTGGGGCTAGCTCAATCAGTGTGATTTGTCCTTATATATTTATTTATTTATTTATTTTAACAAAAAAATAATTTTTAAAATCGGACCATTAGATCCTGACATTAGCGCGTTTAAACAAACAAACAAACAAACTCTTCCGCTTTATAATATTAGTATAGATAGGTATATATTTAATAACATATTACAGATAAGTACTTCATTTAGTCCAAGTGTGACGCAACCAGAGAGGACTTCGATAATCTAGTTTTAAATGAATCCAGTGAAGGTGCCATCCTTACATCAGCTGAAAGTGAGTTCCAAAGTCTTGCCGCCAAGACTGTAAACGATTTGGAGTAAGACTGTGACGTATACGGTGGGATGTCCAAAACGAGGCTGCCGGCTAAGCGCAAACGACTATCCACATTCCGAAAATTAATTCTGTGTCTAAAGCTCTTTTGATAGATTTTTTTCTCGAAAAATTTTATCAAGCCACAAACAGCAGCATCCCATGCAAGTTGCGCCATGCCACCTGATTCGCGATGCACCTAACGCGAACATTATTTTTGCATTACAGGACGCCATTAAAACTACATCAGGTCAAATACGAACAAGTGTATAAACAACCAGTAGGTAATCTCTCAACTTATTCTTGCCAGAGGCGTAGTTTGGACTAATATAGACTTGAGCGAACTCACATCAGCGAGGCCCCTTTTCTTTCATTACCACGATCTACCCCAGTTATTTCTGTAGGTCCATCATCAAATCAAATAACAGATAGGTCCATCCCCGTCGTCTATAAAGTCTTACTAAAAAAATATACTGAAACTATTTTATGAGTGAATTCTGTCCATGACACTGAACAACATTCCCCAAGGAACATATATCCAAATATGAAAAATATTTTTTGGCTTTCCATACAAACTCGGATCAGCTGATCGGTCAACTTATGTGGCGGCCGGAAACTATTTTTCATATTTCGATATATGTTCCTTGGGGAAAGTTGTTCAATATCATGGACTGAATACACCCTTAAAATAGTTTCAGTATATTTTGTCAGACCCTGTATATTTCTAGCTTTTAGCTTCACGCGTGATGCCACGGCGCGCACGCAGGCATAGCTACGCCGGGGCACAGGCCGGAATCTCCTAACGCGCAATATGCGTCACCCAGGCGTCACCGTTCCCCGTCCCCGCACCTCTCCCCCGTTTTCGCCTCGATGACTCACGTTGGCCGTCAAGAACCGGGGGAGGTGCGGGTGCGGGGAACGGGGACGCATATTGCGCGTACCTTAGGAGATTCCGTTCTGCTTACTCTTACTGTATTCTGTGGCCGGGGTGTTACATGCTTTTTATTACGCTTGTCTAATGTAAAATGTTAAACTGTGGATAACAAAACGACCACTCTCTTCTCACATCGTAGATAGATAAAATATTTACGATTTTTACTAATTTATTGCAGCTCCTTCATAAAGAAGCCATCGTTAGACAAGTGAATGCTTCTTCTAATATAATATTTAGTAGCTCGTTTATCTTCCAGAATTACTGGCAATATAATAACATTTGTCTTTCGCCTGAATAAAGATTGCCTTCTTGTCGTACTTTATGTAGGACTGGTCGGACAACCGATCGGCTGGTATTTTACACCCGGGAGGAAATTGGATTATGCTGATTTTGTATTAAAATTGCGCGTAAGTACATATGTTTCTTAAAATTATGCGTGTTTATGTATTTTCTAGTTTGTAGATTACGCTCAGTACATTAGTTGTGTTGAATTTGACGTTTTTCATGTGTGTAAGGCCGCGTCCACAGACACTTGGAGTGCTATTTTTCATTCAGGGACTCACATTACGAATGATTTGCGCGAGTGTTTCCAAACGGGCGATTTGCAACGAGTGGTCTGAACCACTCGTAACTTTGACATTTGTAGCGTACAAATGTCAAAGAAACGTTCCATGGAGTATCAGTTCCGTTTCACGCTGCTTTTTCTATTTTTGTTGAAATGTTTAGAAAACCATTGACAAATGTATGATATTTTCTGCGTAACACAATATTACTAATCGCTTACACGATGGTTTTAAAAATACGCTGCAATGCGTCGGAACGCGAGTGATGAGTTGGAAAACTACACGTTTTGTGTTTCGCTGAGTCCCTAAATGAAAAATAGCACTCCTGGGCGGCCGCGGCGACGGCCGCAACTACAAACTATGGGAATTTTATGGCGGTCCGCCTCGCACGCCGCGCCGTGTGTCCTTGGACGCGGCCTAAGCGGCCAACACTGGTGCCGGATTTTTCAAGCTACCGAATGGCATCTGATATAGCTTGACGACTGCTACAACGATGACAGCAGGGACCAATGGCCATCCAAGTGCAAACCACGCCCAGCTTCGCTTAACTTGAGAAAGCGCTGGTAATGCGTATTGCGTTTTGTTGAAGAAGCAGCTGGTACATAGGTGTTTTTCTTTCTTCCCAGACCATTGTAGAAGCAAACAGTAACTATCTTTATTTTCCCTTTCTTGGCCCCAGCGATATGGGCCCTTGAAAAAACATCAACGCGCCTATATAGTTCATTACACTTATTTTCTAATTAAATGTTTCAAAAAGATCATATTTTGAATAATTTAATCCACATCCATGTACTAGATGTAACAAACTGCTGGTTACAACCATCTGACTTGTTTACTACGTACTTCTTTTTATGGATGTCTGTAATACTCGTAGCTCCTTTACATACATCATTGTACAGATTTTTGTCCATTGCTGCGTTGGATTGAAAACTCTCAAAAGCTTTTGTGAGTTAAACAGATATGTACAGTGAATTGGCGCAATGATGGCCCAACTTGTGGCGGAGCCTTATGAGATCGCTTCGACGGTAAGATCACATCTGCACCTTACCTTTTGTAAAAAGTTTCCTATATAATTGTAAATGTGTTTAGTCTTTTACTAAAGTACCGCATACTGGTTTCGTTACTAATGACCTGATATTAAAACAAAACGACGCATACTTTTTGTCCACTTTGATTAGATGCGCGATCCATTTCATCTTGCGACAAAAACGCGACAGACAGCGACGTCGACGCGACACGAAGACTACATAACATTAATGTACTCTGTAGCGACATATTTATCGACGTAGATGTGGTTCTGAATGTTTTATTACAGATAATAATGAGACATATAGTTTGAATCAAGAATCGTCTTACAAATGGTATTTCTTTACAACCAACGATGCTCAAGGCCGAGCGAAGTGGAGAACAAAAAGCCAGAATGCGGATCCCGGGCTTAGTATTACTGCTGGGGATGCCACTGGAAATACGCTGGGGATGCAACTAGGAAAACGCCACTGAAGCATTACGTCAAATAATTGTTTAATGTATTAAAGCCACAGATCTGTATATACTACTAGATAAAGAAAGTCCTTCAATTTGTATGTAAACCTGGTGTGCCAATTTTCAATACAATATTTAATAAGAAATTCACTTACAAACGGAAGGAATCTTTTTTATTACTTCCTCCAACGTTTTTCGACGAGTTTTTAAGGCTTAAAACGGCAGAATTAGGTATTTTACAGTGGAGTGGTTAACTAAACATAGGTTAAGGAGTTTGATCCTTTATACATATAAGTAGCAACTAAAAATAAAGGTTAATATTCTAATTCCAGAAGGAATATTTTCATCATATTCGTTGCTTCACAAGCTATAAAATCCTACCACAGAACTATTCTATGCTAATAAGACACTGAAGTTGCTTCACATCAGTAGTGTTGTAAATTGAGATGAGCCTTATATTTTTAGACTCCATTTTAAAACAAGACTCATTTATAATTATTTGAAGTTACACAGTCTATCGAAAAAGTTTGCGTATATTTTAGGAATTATTTTTAGGAAAATTTCACAGTAAAGGAAAAGGATAGTGGTCCGATAAGTTTAAAAAGAGATGATGGGACGACCTTGATTCCTACTGCAGAGATTGGGCCTCGAAGTCGGCAGGTAAATCTTAACATGCTGAGTTATACGCATAATATGACAGGAAGTAATAATGTCATAGTATTTAAAATCATTGTTAAGGCATATTTTAGTGAATAAATAAATGTTTTTGCTGATTAGAGAGACAATAATTTTTCGACCCATGGACTCAAAGTCCCTACAAAATATTAATATAGCATTATCTACAACGTGACCCGCGCAGTAATAATATTGTATCAGTCGCAACTTGCAATTACTGCAATGCATCCATATAAGTCTAGTGGATTTTGAATAGGTTTGTTTCGTAAGAGAGGTAGGGTGAGCTAGTTGATCAAGATTTTATAGGAAGACATTTTTGAAGAGGGCAACCTGGCCACCATATCCGTCAAAATACGGTTTCAATTGGGTAGATGACTGGGTCAAAAATAAATTATTTGATACTGTTAAGAGAATATAATAAAACGTCACAAAATAGTGTCACTTGTCATTGATTGATCATATCCATTATCAACGTTTTCTAGATTTTTTAATGCAGGAAATCTGATATTAATAGCGCTATTTGACTCCAAATATCTATGACGTCACGGTTTTGTATTTCATACAAAACCCAAAGAAAATGTTTGTTTTGACATTTAGAAAAAAGTGTCTAATTTGACTGAGTTTTTGGCGGGAAGTCAAGGGGTTCGGTGCAAATTGATTTTAGTGGACTTTATAATATGAAATTGGTGTTGTTTGGTGTTATTAATGCTCATGAACAATGTGTAAAATAGTTGAAGTGGACAGACATAGTACGGCTGTAGTGATATTTGTTTTGCGGACTTTGTGCGTCTTCGGGCGTCGTCCGCCACTCAGTCGTTTATGAAAACCAGTGGACTCGTACAGATTTGTCGCCAGAAGCTCCCTTGAAGCAGTCAAAGGCCTACACCACCCTTTGATTGTAACTTGTTAGAATTAGGTTAGGTTAGGATCAGGAATAAAGAACAAAATCAAAGATAGGCTCTAAAGGACATGTATCCAGAGCTGTAAAATTATTTAATAAAAAAAATCTTATTTGACTTATTGTCATCTAGCGGATTATCAGTTTAGCAATACACAGTGACGCCCTTTTAAACAAGCTTTTATTTTGTTTTTATATGCTTGAGTCAAATCTTGCAAGTTAAATTTGAGCCACTACCCAATTTCCGATTGAGATGAAACTTTGTATGCTAATTTAAATCTGACGACAATTCAATGTCACTCGTATTATAACAAGAAGCTGATCTGTAGATGCTGGTCTGCCGGCTATAGGAACCTTGTAATAAAACGACGGAACCCAATCAAGTTCGGGCTGTTACATTTGTCTTGTTTAGTGAAGCAAGTCCTAAGAATTGGACGCCAATAAAGACCACATTTAAAAGACTTATTCCTGCTTATCACTAAGTGTCTTTTACGTATAAAACTTCAAATATTTCCAATAGAGCACGAACAGTAATGCACCAGTAGCCATTATCGCCATTACCGGCGATTACATAATACCTAAGAGTTATAATACTTCTGACAATTCGAATTCTATAACCTAAAATCGATTCTAAATTCATAAAGTTACAAATCATAATCAATTTTCTGTTACGGAACATAGTACAGGGGAATATGAACTCTATGATTAAAACAGTAAGGTCGCTTTTAAATTGACCTGTCAAAGTATTTACTACTTCGAATGGATAGTATTACTACTTATCATCAAAGGCGCCAACTAGAGCGCACGCCCAAAACGCCACAACCGCGAAATCTGTAAATTCAACAACTGTGAACAAAAGTAGCTGCCGTAACGGTCAGCTATAGAATAGACATTGTAAAAAGTCACTGATTACTTCATACATTGATTGAATCATTTCAATCACAAAGCAACTAAATAACAATGACAACATTGAATGCAATACTTATTATAAATCAAGAAGACTTGATAAAGATATCGTTAAAAGGAGCGGACAGAGCCTAGAGCCGTTAAACCTTAAGCGAAATTTAGCGCATTAGTAAGCGTGAACATGAAAAAAGGGAATCAATATAGTGATGGATTGCTCGCCTAGGCTGTTACGATCTGCACGGGGATGCTATCTTCTTTCTTTTTTCCCAGACCAGAGAGTATTCAAATTCTATTTTTCGTTTCTCACTCAAGCATGACTATTATTAATCGCAGAAAACTATCATAAAAACTCAACTGATGCAACAAAGGAAGTCGCTATTAAAAATCACTTAAGCCAACCAGATGTCCAACATAATGGAAAAATTAGTTTCGGTGATCTAATCTCCAGAATAAGGTAGAAGTCGTTTCCGAAAATGTCAAATAATGATTTAGGTGCGGACACGCTGCATTGAATGTAGACATCCTGTCACTTGTTTGTTAAAACACGAAAAAGTTTTTAATGGGTTAGCTAGACTTTTCTCACGGCGAATGAAAAAAGAAAACAAACTGAGTTACGCTACTTTATTTTTAGATGGTATTTTTTACTACTATCAGAGGAAAAATAGTACTTAGACTGCCACCGTGGTCCAGTGGTCAATGCGTCTGCCTTGTGATCCGGAGGTCATGGGTTCAAATCCCACTGGGATGCATACTTTGTGAAAAGTTGTTTCCAGTCTGGTTACGATATTGCAGGCTTGAATCACCTGATTATCCGAAAAGAAAGATGGGTCCGTGCTTCGGAAGGCACGTAAAGCTGTTGGTCCCGAACGCCTTTTAGCGTTTGTACCTATCCTAGGATTGGCTCTGGTCTACCCTTTGGGTTGCGGAGGTCAGACGGCAGTCGCTCTGTGTAAAAACCAGTAACCTCGTCAAATCACCTAGGTAAGGTAGCGGACCCCGGGCTCTGAAGCGTTACCGTTGAGGATGCAACCGGGAATACGCTCGGATGATGAGAGGAAAAATAGTACTTATCTAGAATATCATTAGAAATTGAGCTGGGCGGTCAGACGACCTGATGAAGGTCACCGGAAAACGTTGGATACAGACCGCTTCTAATCGTTTACTTTGAATCCTTGTGAGATCAGATGACTGTCCAGCAGTGGACTTCCTGCGGCTAGCGATGGTAGTCATCGTCATCATCAGGTCTTTTTAGTCTCTATTGCAGGAGCACGGCCTTCTCTGTACTACCAAAGCCATATATTAGCCAGAGCAGTCAGAGGATTTGGCCTACACTCTCTACGCTGGCCAGACGGGTTGGAGAGGTCTCATTGATCTTTATAAGCTTTGTTTAACTTGTGTTTCCTGAGTCGTCTTCTACGACATCCACGGGAAGACTTGGAGTGGTCCTATTCTACTCCGCCGGGAACCACACGGCTTTACACGGCGGTGGTAGTAATAGTAGACAATATATAGAAAAGTTTCATTTCATTTAAGGAGTTTATATCGACTAAGTTGTTTAAAATCATGAAAAGTACAATTATTTAAATAAAAAAAATTAAAAATAAATCAAACAAATGACTAGTTGCTTACACTTAAGAGTTCTCCGTACCCTATACTTAAAAAAAAACGTATTCTATTATTTGGTCGTTCTAAATAAAATCGTTTTAAAATTAAACCTAGACTACGTTTGTATGAGAAAGTCTGATTCTGTCTAGGGTAAATTCTTAAATGTATAATTTTACATGTCTTATCTAAAATGACATCTTTCCAAACTATAAAGTATAATTTTTGCCTTTCAAAGCAGTCGTGCATGAGCTATGCGCCACTTGTCAACCGAGCGGCGCGGGCAAAGCGCGAAACGACTAGAAAGTCAGGAATTATCCATTTTACCCGATGTCGCAGTTTTACCGCAGCTCTAATTGGCGATTTCTAGTTTTTATGTCTGGAACTGATTATATCATAATAGAGGTAATATTGTTCACATGTTTTGTTAATAAGGGGGCAATTAAATATTTTCACAGATACGTGTATCTTCATCATATCAGCCACAGGAAGTCCACTGCTGGACATAGGCCTCCCACCAAGGAATTCCAAAACGACCGATCGGCAGCGGCCTGCATCCAGCGTTTTTCTGCAACCTTGCTCAGGTCGTCTGACCACCTAGCAGGTGGGTGTCATACGCTGCGCTTGCCGGTACGTGGCCGCCATTCGAGAACCATTCTGCCCCATCGGCCATCGGTTCTTCGCGCTATGTGCCCCTTCAATGAGCTAATCCGCTGGGCTATGTCTGTGACCTTTGTTCTTCTACGAATCTCCTCATTTCTGATTCGATCTCGTAAAGAAACACCTAGCATAGCCCTCTCCATAGCCCGTTGAGCGACCTTGAGCCTTCTTATGAGACCTATAGTAAGGGACCACGTTTCAGAGCCATAAGTCATCACTGGTAACACACATTGATTAAGCACTTTCGTTTTGAGGCACTGGGGTATTTTGGACGAGAAGACACTGCGTAACTTCCCGAACGCTGCCCAGCCGAGTCGGATTCGTCGAAAGACCTCTTCTTTGAAGCTGGAACTTCCTGCCTGGATCAATTGACCCAGGTAGATATACTGGTCTACAACTTCGAGGGTGGAGCTCCCAACAGTATCTTAGATCATAAATCAACGTGTATCTTACATCGGCTTAAATGACCTGCGCTGTGAGAGAAGCATCTGGTGTATTCTAACACTTTTTCTTTTTGCCCAGACCAGGTCGGGAGATAAAAATATTTTCACATGGAATATAAATATTTTTCTCGGCAAGTGGAGGTCCATAGTCTCTGCCTACCCCTGTGGGAAACAGGCGTGATAAGTTTTGGCAACATAAGAGTAACTTACCCTACAATTAAACACAGCGATATACATACATTCTGGGTTCGATCCCCAGTCAGGCAAGTTTTTGTTATATACAAATAATAAGAGTCAAAGTTGCAATGAATTTAGACAAACAGTTGCTGTACCTAATGCATATACCTCTATAATATGTGTTCCTAACAATATCAAAAAATATAAATTAAACTATAGATTGCAAAGTATGTAGTAAATTAAAGAACTAGGTACACGAAAGATTAAAAAGATTAAGCTTAGGTATTCAAGTTAATTAAATATGGTATTTTCTTGTCTTTTACGGCCCTTAAAAAAACTATATAAAACGAAGGTTACATTAAAGCGATAAATGATCCTAAAAGAACGTCGCAGTTCGCGGAATTTTTAGTTCAATCACACCGATTAATCTAAATTCGATACTTAATCGACCAAAAAGAATCGATAAAATCCAACGAAAGATCAGAGCGGTCGATTTTTTTTTCTTTATTCAGGGTCTTAATTCTGCAATCGAGTGCTACTGTTAAGGTAGAATATTTATAATACAAAATATCATGAAGAAAAAGATGCTAAAAATGGTAAAAGTTTTGAGTCCATCTTGATGGTTAAGTGTAGAGGTGCTCAACTGCTCAGGCAGTGTACTTACAAAAAATCTTAACAGTTTTATTACCAAACATGAATAATTTAACTTGATAAGAAAAAACATACATTAAAATATAAAAACCTCGACTCATTTTTATTCTTGTTTCATTAAAATAAACGGGCAAGTGCGAGTCGGACTCGTACATGAAGGGTTCCGTTCCTCCGTACAATGTTTTAAAAAGCTAAAAAACACGTTTTTTGTATGACGACCCCCTTTAATTTTTAACTTTTTTTTATTTTCAGTATTTGTTGTTATTAATTAATTATAATTGCTAGGTAGTCAGACGACCTGAGCAAGGTTGCAGGAAAACGCTGGATGCAGGCCGCTTCCGATCGGTCGTTTTGGAAATCCTTGGGGGAGGCCTATGTCCAGCAGAGGACTTCCTGTGGCTGATATGATAATGATGATGATTTGTTGTTATAGCGGCCACAGTTATACATAATCGGTGAAAATTTCAATTGTCTGGCTATTACGGTTCAAGAGATAGAGCCCTGTGACAGACGGACAGACAGCGGAGTCTCAGTAATAGGGTCCCGTTTGCACCCTTTGGGTACGGAACCCTAAAAGCCACCCAAATCTTGAAATAATTTAAAAAAATCATCTTGAATGCACGTAATTGTTCTTTACTCATCTTCATCTTAGCGCATTCCTGGTTGCATCCTCAGCTGTGCTGCTTCGGATCCCGGGGTGCGCTTTCCCACTTTTTCTTCTCCAAATATATACTCGTATGTATGTCAATGGTCCTAAGGATGAGAAATCAAGAAAAAATAACCGGAATTTGACTATAGTTTTACGACCCTCTTTGGAATTAATTTTATTATTTTTCTTTACTCTATTGCAGCAGAAACTAGTCATACGTAACTAATATTTAATTAGCCGGATAATTTTATTATAATATAACATTAATTCACTTCAGATGTTAAATGCAGCAAATAATATTCACTTATTTTTGGGCGACTTCTTGTAATTTCCATTATCTTTATATATTAATTAATTGAAATTCGGAGATAATTTCTCAGGCATATCTCCGATCAGTCCTCCTCGATCACATCGACGCTTCATCCTTTTTTCTCAGACGTAAATTCGATAAAGGGAAGAAATATTATTATTATGCAAAAAACAGTCGAAAAAGGCTGAGACGCGAGTCGAATCCGCAAGATTACGATAAGGAACACAAAATAACGATAGTGCACAGAAAGAGGCTTACATTGGTTTCATAACAATGTGACTGCCTCCGTGGTCCAGTGGTCAAGGCGTTTGCCTTGTGATCCGGAAGTCGTGGGTTCAAATCCTACTGGGAAGCATACTTTGTAAAAAGCATTATTGCTGAGGATGTAACCGAAATTTTAATGGAGGATGGATGGTTTTAACGGAAAGGTTGATGCAAACGGGAATATGCTCGGATGATGATTAGTTTCATGACAACAGCTCTATGAAATCGTTTTTCAATCGTTATAAAAATTAAATTGGGCAAGACATGGCGGTAGGATGCACAGCGAAAGATGGGCCAGAATTGCATCAGAGTGAATGCCTGATGATGGTTATCGTAAGGTTACCATCTCCAAAATTATAAAAGCCGGACTCGGCGCTGAATATGGCCGGCCATTTAGCACCCTTAAAGCCGAAATAGATATGTAGTGTCGGACAAAGGTCATCCGCTTTGCCAAAAAGCCTTACAAAAGCCGGATAAGTTGTTAGTTCTGGAGAGGTCTAAAAAAGTCATGTTAGATTTTGATGACGCGATTTTATGTTCTATTCTACAGTGGTTAAACTATAGCGCAATTTATGAAAAGCAGTTCTATATTCTCTTTATTTCATGTTAAAAACTGCAGGGGGCTCGCACGTTGGCGCCAAAAAGTGTCCAAAAAACATGGCCGCTACGGAACGCAGGCGCGAATACGAATTTCAAGTATTAAATATATTAATCATACATCGAAAAGCGTTATCAATTCAGCTGTCAGGATCGTTTGAATGGCTGCAAATTAATTTGGGTTGGAAGGAAATTTTAATGGAAAGGTTTTGCGCATGCGCATGCACTTGCAAATTGAAAGACTTATCACTCATTTTTCGATGTTAAAATTAATCCGCAGAATGTCCGATTCTCAAAAGGCCACTTTAAAAATTTATATATTAATAATCAATTTTTTTCTTTAATTTTGATAAAAGGACGTACAATTTTGTGGGTAGTTTCGTTAGTTCAAACTCGTTAGGAGTCTATTTTCAAAGCTCATGAAAGACACTTTACGTGAATCTCGTTCCTTTTGCGAAATGAAAATCACGTACCTTAACTGTAATCTAATCATAGATAATTCTATAATTTGCAACAAAACGCACGTCCGCAAAAGAACGACACGCAGTCGTTCTATTTCTCTCATTAAAGTCCTTTTAAATTTAATATTTCCAGTTCTTTTTGCGAATCTGACTTTTTGCCACTTATAAACAAATCAGACATTCTGCACAAGTTCAAGCGGTCATTGACCTGGTCGCATTGTACCCTGTCATCACCGTACTCATCAATACAAATGTCTCGGCATTATCTGCGGTGCGATGAATCGCGATAACTGTATTGGTAAAATCGTGGTCATTTGCGTCGATATTATCGGATATAGAGTTTAATGACAACTTTATCGTACTGTACTCTTCGTTGCTGTTCTGGCCGTAAAGAAAAAAATATATTCCAGCTCTTCCTGCAGAGATCGTAAAAGTCGATAGACGGCACTGGCGAAAATGCGAATCATGTTGATGCGATGCAGCTAGTAACCCAACACTACTTTGATTCCTTATTTAAAAAAAATTGCGTTCCGTCTATTTATTTTGCATTTCACTCATTTTTTTCAGCCAATTGTTAATTAAGGATAAAAGAAATAAATACAACTGAAATTAAACTAAATATAAATAATATAAAATAAATAAACATAATCCTATTTCCATGAAATAGGATTCAGTGGCGCAGACGAAAGGAGGCTTATGCCCAGCAGTGGGTCGTTGAGAGCTGACGATATGATGATGATGAAATAAATATAAATATATAGGGACAAATCACACTGATTAAGCTAGCCCCAAAGTAAGTTTTCAACTTGTGTTTTGGGATACTAACTCAACGATACTATATTTTATGATAAACTAGCTTTTGCCCGCGGCTTCGCTCGCGTCCTTTCTTAGCGGATGCCTACATCATAACATCTACCTGCATGCCAAATTACAGCCCGATCCGTCCAGTGGTTTGGGCTGTGCGTTGATAGATCACTATGTCAGTCAGTCAGTCACCTTTGAGTTATACATATTTAGATAAATATATAGATAAACACCCAAGATCCAGAACAATTTGAAAAAGGCCATTTTCCAACTTGGCCTGGCTGGGGATCGAACCCAGAAACTCTAAACTAAAACCAGACAACATTGATTATAAAACTGACTAGATCTGTTTTTTTTTACTGATCGATCATCCTTAATTTATTTGCTGACTATTGTTTGCTGCTGGTTAGTTTTGACGGCCGACAAAAACATACTTCTTCTTCTTATTTAAGAGCTTAGTGGCTCTTGTCGGTGGAGTATGCGCCAAACTTCTCGGTTCTCTGCAAGAACGTTACTTCTATTAAATGACATTTCCATACTCCATTTTTTGGAGAAGAGTAGTGTGGTGGTTTCTCCATTTGCCTTCCACACCGTGGTAAAAATCCAGCAAAGACCTTTCCGGAATAATTTTCCATCGGCTCTCTGCCAGTACTAGTATCGCCACTGCCCAACACTAGGCGAAGATCTATTTGATGGCGGTCTTTGATCGCCATAAAACATACTATGCTGTCAAAATATTTACTTGGCTTATTTGTCTTGCTGACCAAATTTTTAAAATAAAAACCAATTAATTACCTAACTGCCCTTTAAAATTATCAAGTTATCAACTCAACTCTGAACTCCAAAATGATGAATAATGCTATGTTTGGTGAAAAAAAAGAATCTTACCTTTGTTCTGTAGAGCGGATTGGAGAAGTCCCAGCCCGGCGCAACGAAAAGATATCCGCATTTTGATATCTTTCGACTTGCCTGCGAACAAACACAATTATTTTATTAATATTTGTCGAACAAACTGACACAACAATCATAAAAATAAAGAATAAAATACACCTTTACATTTATAATTAAGGATGCTATGCTATCACGTCTGTATCCCTTATGGGGCAGACGTAATAGCATTTTGGATCTTGCGGCTCTGAGCAGACAGAGCTAAAGGCCGCAATTTCAAAGGACATTTTTAGCGTAATGGTGGACGAGGAAGTGAAAAAAGAAATCAAAATAGTGAAGCTTGCTAGCCGCATCGACTATTAACATGGATTACATTTTCGCCCATTCCCTCGATCCAGTGCCGGTTTTAACTCTACCAGCGAGATTTTCCCGCCCCCCCTCCCCCTCCTGCAATTCAGTGACTTAGGCTTCAATCTTAAACGAAGGGAGGGGGGGGGGGTACAAAAGGGTCTAGTACTTGCCGCCATTTACCAGCCGCTATTTATATATTTATTATTACCTGTGACCCCCCCCCCCCCCCCCCCCTTGCCCAAAAATGCCCCGGTCGCCCCTGTGATCTGGCGCCCTGGGCGGTCGCCCAACCGCGCCCTACCCTAACGCCGCTACTGCCTCGATCGGCTCTTACGATCTGCAGGAGAAGCAGCTAGTACATTTAAAGTTTTTTCTTTTCATCCCAACCAGAATGGAAAAGAATTAAGGATAATTAGCAAAACGTACACAATGTTTTCGAAAGCTTTCTTTTGTGCATAATGAAGAAAGCAAAATGAAGGTACATTGCACCAGATGCCACTCCAGCCGTAATTTCGGATCCACTTATGTTCAAAAATTCGAAGAAACGAGATTAATATGCGCATGCGCACCCTAAACTTGATTCTAAATGGCCGGCCGCAGGGCCAGATTTAGGTATTAAAATGAAAAACGAGCGTGGCTAAATTAATTTCTTTCTTCTTCTCTTATTTTGTTCGACCATTTTGTTAACGCGTGCTCTTGACGCCTTCGAGTTAACTTTTATTTTAATTTTTATTAATATCGTAAAAAAAACGAGATAATTATAATAAATATCATACAGCCAACACTTTCTACTCGTATGGTACGAGTAGGTATTCATTACAAAAATATTTAGCATAAGAAACGATTAATAATACTTACTTTGTATATAAAAAACCTGCATTATGAACATTAACAACCCTTTCTAAATTACATGCATTCATGCGAAAGTGACATTTCGCGAAAATAGTTTGAGGCTTTTCACTAAACATTTGGAAACAATTAAATTTTATGATTCTAACCGCCAAATGTCTAACTAATAAGGCGCGGTATCTGCTTTCTGGCTTCATATTTTCTACTTTGTGGTCTTCTATATTGGTTGTGAATATGGGAGATCATCTACGAGTATAATATCTTTATTATATTATATTGAAATATTCCGTGATGTTAATTAAAAGGAATTATTATCAGTGGGCGGGTGAGAGCACGACTCGATGCTCTTGTGTGTGTCATTTAGATAGCAATTTGTGGTGTGAATTTATATCTCATTGACAGGTAAAGGATCTGAGATTTAATTCATTTTATAATGGATGAATGTAACTGGGCAGGACACCTGGCGCGACGGAACGATGGTAGGTGGAGTAAGGCCATCACCGAGTGGTATCCCAGACATGGGAAACGTAATGTAGGACGTCCGGCGGCTAGGTGGGTCGACGATGTCAGCAAGTTGCTGGCAAGAATTTGAATGCAATTGTCAGGGACAGATCAAGATGGCGCAGACAGAAGGAGGCTTATGCCCAGAAGCCCTGAAAGCTGACAATGATGATAATGGATGCAATATCTAGTAGATTTTGTAGCATTCGTTTAGTAAATCGAATCTAGTGACGGATTACGGCTATAATTCGAATACGGCATTTCATCTCATCTTATTTTTTTATGAATTATATCAAAAAGTGACATAATAAAAAACCGACAAAAAATTAGTGATTTTGTATAAAATATTGTCCTAAAACAAACACAGTGAAATACCAGAGTCCTCGTGCTATAAAAGGCCTCATGTTTTCAGAATAATAGATTTTTTACTACTATAAATAAAGTAAACGGGCAATTATTTTAATGCAGTCGATAACTTAATGTTAAATACCTAACTACTCGTAATACATTCAATTCATGTATTTATCCACTAAACGTAATTACAATTATATCGAATCACGTTTCAATCGTTTCAAATCTATACAATTTAAATAAATGGAATAAATTTAACAATATTGCAGTTAAACAGCATTATTACAAGCTAAATAGGCAATTTCCCGAGCCCTAACCGGCTCAGACAATGCTCAGTCCAAACACGGCGATCGCAATCGCCACTACCGATCTAATTCGTGGGCTCGATTTCAGAAAGTGTAAATAATTCGAATAATCGATAGTTGTCGAGTCGCCAGGGCGCGGGGAGGGGGGAGGTCGTGAGAACTGGGCGACTTGCACTTTCGACGGCGCGCGCGCAGGCCGATGCGCGATAGTGCGGCGCCGGCGAGTCTGCACGAGAGCCCACAATGCTTAGATTAATCGTCGATCGTTGAAAACACTCCTTAGACGGCCAGAGGACCTTAGAAAGCCGAGTCGACCCAAAAACGGCAATGAAATCGCCAAATTGCCAATTTCAGCACATCGTGATGCGAACATCAAATAAAAACGTCCCAGGACAATGACGAGGAAAATCTTTAAAACTTCACTTTCTATTTGACAAAAAACGCCGCAAAAAGCAGGCGCTCTCACAATCACGTTTCGATAAACACTACAAAAGACAAACAAACAAACCCGCAGCGGTTCGACGTGACTCATATTAAAACAGATACTGTCGAAACTTTCGGCCTAATTGGAGAGCAACTGTACAAATAACAGCTCATAAGTCTTTAATAAGTAATTATTTATTACTAACCGATGACTTTAAACTGTTAAAGGTCTGATCGGAAGTGCGATAATGTTTAAAACCAAGTGCCAAGTGTATTATAATAATAACTTTATAAAAAACTTTTTATACTTTAATGCAGGAATCACAACACCGATTCCAGCATCAAAGTTGGAAGTTTGTTTATTTATTTATTTAATCTTTATTGCACAATAAAATAAACGTACAAGTGTCGGACCTAATGCCATATGGCATTTACTATGGAATTATGAATTTATTTATGGAAGTTACTCGTTAGCCGTTATTTCGTTTCTTATCTATTTTATTTATATTATATAGGTATTTCTGTGGTGTAAGTTTTTTGAGAAAAACTGTGTCCTTAGGAAGGATTTGGTAGACTTTACACTATTAAGTGTAATGAAATCAGAAGTGGCACAGCATAATCAACACCAACATAAGTAAAAGTAACTTTATTTTCACTCAAGACTTTGCCAATTAGGCTCCAAAATACTTCCAATTGTCGAAATTGGTCGTAAGTATCGCGCTGTCAACAGTGGCGAAATAAATCAAGACAATTAAGCGAAGCGATATGAATCGGGCACTTCCTAAACGGGAGACGTTTCGACAGAAGTTCAGCCCTGTTGAGCCAGTGTACTCGACTCTCTAGGAGGCCGTATCGTGTGACACAGCACTAATAACTTGACCCCTGTTTGGTATGATTTCTCGTACAACTGACAGATCAATTTATCGGGAAATATAAAACTAAATTAGATTTTATACGTTAGATTAAAGAGATGATTGATTGAAGATGGAAATTTTACAGCCAGCATCTAAGTATGGCTTTATGTCTTGCGACCCTGGATCTAGATCCTGAATCTAGACCCTCGATCTAGAACCTGGAATTAGACCCTGGATCTGGAGACTACCCCGAAAACAAGTTTATTTGTCAGATAAATTGAAAAACCCCCAACTTTCAAGCGTTCACCCCTATAACATCTGAACCGCTGAACCAATTTTCATCAAACATAGCTAAGAACCATGAACTATGTAAATCGGTCTATTCGTTTAGGAGATACGATTCCTCACACAGACACGTTGCATTTTCTATCGTGCCAATGAGTCGTGTATAACCCTTCAGTTAAAATGATTGTTCTAATGATATACTCGTAATGATGATGATATCATCTTAAAATAAGAAAAAAGCCGATGCGCACACACTGGGCTCCGAAGCAGCACAGATGAGGATGCAACTGGGAACCCTCTAAGAGAAAACGATAATAATGATAACATAAATCATAACGTTACATCACTTTATACTTTCCTTTTTTCAATATAATAAATAAATAGGCCTCATTTCGACACCAGTACGAAACAACGGGAGGCCGACTCAGCACAGCTACCGACATAATTATCGTATCTAGACCACTCTCACTGCAGCAAAAAGAACTGCGACGTAAAGAAAGCATCAGGTGCGCCTCCATTTCACTTTCATCTTTCTCTACTACCTGATTTAAACTCTCTACCAAAGCTACAAAGCTCAAATTTTAACAACAAACGAATTATTGACTCAGTGAACATTTGTATCTCAAATTGAACTTAAAGTTTCGACTAATAAAGTTGAGAATTGATTTGTCGAAGAAGTACAGTGAGTCAGTGAGCATTTCATTATCAAGATTTACGTGGAAACCCTTTAAAAGCTGTTAATTGTGAACGCTCAATTCGATTTCTAAGCATTTCTGAGGTTCTCTGTTACTGAGTTGTAGGTTATTTTAAAGCATGCCAATTTTACTTTTACATGCAACGAGTTGTAGAGTATTTATTTATTTATTTACACTTTATTGTACACACATACAAATGTAATAGTACAACAGGCGGACTTGCGGACATGCTAAAAGCATTATCTAACAGTCAAACCTTTGGGTTGATTAGAGTTTATGTGGGTGTAAACCATAATAAAAATACCAATAAAAACGAAATAAAATTATAAACTTAAAAATAAATATCTGTATAATATTTATAAGTATAAATATTATACAGATACACTATCACGTCTTTATCCCTAACGGGGTAGACAGAGCCGTAAGTGTAATAGTGGGCATGAAGATGGAAAAGGGAAATCATAATAGTGATGGGTTGCTAACCGCATCGCACAACCGCATATGATTCAGATTCTCGTCCATTCCCTCGATCGGCTTTTACGATCTGCAAGTATATAAATATTATATTAATACATATACCTACATATTAAATACATACAAACGAGCAATAAACAGATATATACATATCTATAAATACATATTATACAATCAAGTTTGTCTCATATTTAATTGAAAATGGAAATGCCTGGAAATCCTAATTTTAAAGGAGTCGCGGCTAGGTGCCCTTCTGATGGAATCAGGGAGAGCATTCCAGAGTCGTACAGCAGTCACAGAGAAAGAGTTATCGAAATAACCTGTACGGTGAGAGGGAAAAGCTAGGGTCAGAGTATTTGAAGAACGTAGGATACAGCAGTAATACAGTTTTGCCGTGTAGTTTCGGGCAGAGTAGAATAGGACCGCTTCAAGTCCTCCCGTGGATGTCGTAGAAGGCGACTTGTAGGAAATACAAGCTGAACAAAGCTTATAAAATCAATGACACCTCTCCAACCCGTCCGGCCAGCGTGGAGTGTGTAGGCCAAATCCACTGCTCTGGCTAATATATAGCTCTGGTAGTAAAGAAAGGGCCGTGCTCCTGCCGTGGAGACTACTGTAGAAAGACTTGATAATTATGACAGTTTTGATAGCTTTTCCATTGAGAATAAAGATCAAAATTTTCTACCGGCTACCACATCTGCTGTACTCACTTCTTCTTCTAAGAGCTTAGTGGCTCTTTTCAGTGGAGTATGCGTCAAACTTCTCAGTCTTCAGCCATCTATAGCGCTTGAAACGACTGTACTCATTGGTTGGAATTCGTTATCATCATCATCATCAATAAAATAAAACGTAGTGTCGAGTTAATGTACTACAATCTGAGCTGAGCGCTCATTTAATATCGTCACCATCATCATCCGAGCGTACTCCATCCTCAGCGGTAATGCTTTAGAGCCCGGGGCCGATACCTAACCTAGATTTGACGAGGTTACTCGTTTTTGAGCTACTACTGTCTGACCTCCGCAACCTAAAAGTTAAACCAGAACCAATGCATTGTCATCTGACTTACTTTAGCATACAAACATCTTAAACGAAAACCGGGAAATGGCTAAAATTTAACTTGCAAGTGTTGACCTAAAAAACAATTAAACAACAACAAACATGCATGCTAAATAAAAGCTTGTAAACGACTTTGTAAAGTTACTAATTAAGACAAGTATAGTTTACTTTACAAGTTGTAAATGAGATGGTCTTGATAAATTCTCAAAGAAATCAACACACTTTTAGACGACAGCTATCTTATTGTTGGGATCTCAATAGTGGATCATGACGGGCATTGTGGCTTGCGCATGCGCATAGCGACAAAATACAAACAGTATAGAAGGATACAATAAACACTTTACTTCTTTATTTATCCAAGATGACTTAGATGACACCACGAATACGTACCAACGTGCGTGTCTTCTATGTCGATACAAACTATCTCTTAAGTAATATGCACAATTTACTTTTTTTATCAAAAAGTTAAAATATATTTAAAAGACAAGAAAACCCTAGATAAAGAGATGGCCTTTAAAATTTAATAAGATATGTGTCTATGGCTCCTCTTTATGTTCCGCGTTCTTTTACCGTTTTGAGCACGGTATCCTGAGATTCTACATAAAACCAACGTGTTTTTGACTAGCGGACTGATGTGCACGTTCTGTAACCTCTTTTCTTTTGTGTAGGAACTAATGACAGACCATTTAGCAGAAGTATCGCGGTTGCAGTCGATTGAGATGTCTAAGGTTTTTTTTTATTGTTTCCTATTAAGACGTGAATGGCAGAGAGATGGAGCGATGGAGGTGGATAGATGAAAGATGGTTGAGCGACCAGGAATTTGTTTTCTTTCAGAATTCATTCTTATTGCATCTTTAGATCTAAATCTAGTTTTTGTATAGTTAATTTGTTTGGGTTTTTGAAAACTTTAGCAACGCGATTATGCTGACGACTACTGGTTCTTGGGACAGAAAACGATATCCTATTTTGCAGAAAAGCTATTACTATGACTTATCCAGTAATTAGCGCTGCTTATCGTTAGTATGCTAGCGCAGCGTTAACTGTCAACGAATCAAATATTTATTTAGTAAATAGGCCTTCACAGGCACTTTTACACGTCAATAATTTAAGTATACCTAGATACAATTCGTGTAATGTTTATTTATACATATTTTTTAAAAAAGCTACCGATACTAGCGTTTCGCAACGACCTGTGTTAACCCTCACTGGCGGCAATGCAGCCGCATAATATCACCAGCTGCAGACAACATTAAGTGATTTCCATTAATGGTAGTATTGAATAAGTCTAAACCTGCCATCACTTGTCCAGACTGCATATAACAATATGACTTATGCATAATCTTGTCGGACCTCTAGACCAAGGATTAAAGATTAGCAAGGTCAAGAGCGAGTAAAACAAACAGACCAGCGTTGTTAAGTACATAAGTCATTACAGATCAGCTTAGCCAATCTCCGATTGACTTAATCCATTTTTGCGTGACTGCATTCTGATGCCGGTTGAGATAGTGCCATTTGACCCTGACGGCTTTTGTATGCTGTCTAAACAATATGAAATGTGTCAACAGCTATACAGTTAGCTTAGTTTTGGGTTGGCAACAAATGATAGATTGTGGACAAAGCAAAGAGAGTTAAACTATAAGTTTAGATACAGTTCGTGCATGCAAATGATTTGCAGACTGTCTCTTCTTTGCAACTCCTTCAAAGACGAGGCCTTTGTGGCGCCGGTAGTCTGCTAACCATTTGAGTGAATGTACATTTCATTTCTTTGGGCTTAAAGCAGAGATTTCCTCGTCCATTTTTGCGTTCCCGATTGCATCGTTAACTATGCCGGGTGCACTTTCGGGGTTTTTCTTCTCCAAATATGATATGCATGTCAATGGTCATGGTCACTCATAGATGCCGAACTCGATGCGAAGTTCAAACCTTTTAAATCTTTGATCAGTTGGACGGAAAGGAAAACCAATGAGGAAGTATTAGTAGGAGGGAAAAGAAGACTGCTGGGCGAAATAGAAAATAGGACATGACTCCTTATTGCACGCCTCATAAGCGAAGCGCATGAGGTAGTGCTCTACTCTCGCCTTACAAAAAATGGTTGCCTGTAAAGTCGGTTTTACGGGCGAAGATTTTACGTGACAATAATACGCCAGATCATAGTTGAGTGGGAGAGAGACGCAAGGCATTCGGCGGGCCTCTCTCTCGTTCGGTGACTCATCGTAACGTTACCGAGCGTTACACTTTTTCATAAGTGACTCCCAGCCGCAACCTAATTTAAGACGTTGTCACGTCAAAATTAAGTGATTTTTTTTAACTAAATGTGTCTCTATTTATTTTCTATCGCACTTGTACAATAATATTTACACATAAATGTCACGGAAAAACTTCAACACTTATGACATTTTTAAAAGACATTTTGCCTTTTAAATAAATAAAAACAATGTTTAATAAAATCATTTTGTGGACGTCCGTGTGTCTGTATGTATGAAAACTGGCGTGGTCACGATAACTCCCGAAAAACTTATCTGATCAAGTCCATTTTTTTATACGATTCAGTATTATCCAAAACTAAGTCCTTTCGAAGATCACGGTCTAATTCAATGTAGTTTAATCGTAATTATTATTATAAAAATACAGGTGACATATTAAAAATAATTTTGGATGTGAGGTTTGTTGAAAGAGTTAATACCTATGTATGATGAGTACGAATGTGTAACTGGCAAGTAAGAAAAGAAGTAAAAAGAAATTTGAATAAAGAATGTTGTGATTTTGTTTGTTTTATTAAATATGAAAGACGAATAAATGTAAAAAAAGCGATAAGTTAGTTAATATTTTATTTAATTTGCATTAACTAATTGAGAATGAAAAGAACAATCAGTGGTAACACTTTTCTTGACATTCGTGACGTAGTCTTGTGTCTTTTTCTTGTTTTTGCTTAGTTTTTTTGAGATTTCTCAAAATCTACCGGTCCGAATCGGTTGAAATTCACAGGAAATCTGAGTTGTATAGAACTCTTTGGAAAGCCACTTGTTTGGTTCCGATCGGTTTAGTTGTTCAAGAGTTATAAGCGGGTCACATACACACCCATACACACCCACACACACATACGGATAGGGTGCATGACACTTGCTCGTGAGTGGTCAGGGAAGATTCCTGAGACCTTTAAACGTCGAGATCTAATGAAAACTCGACTTTTCAAAAACGGGGTGAAACTAATAACGTCCCGAATTTTGAAAATTTTCAGTTTTCTCAGCGGGAAGTTAAAAATAAAAGTTAAAAATAATCTCCAGTCTTGCGTTAAAGCCGACACATACTTTTCTTCGTTTTAAGTTAGCAATAATACAATCAAAATTAATTTAATTGTGAAAAATGAGATTATGAGGCGTGCACTTTTGGATTTTCCAAACTATTTAAAAACATACTAGAAGGAAAGATAAAAGGTAGAAGAGGTCCAGGACGACAAGAAAGAGCTATGTAGACCAACTGAAAGAAAAAGCAGGGATCATGTCGTATCAAGCACTAAAAATTAAGGCAGAGAGAGAACCGAGAAGTTTGGCGCATACTCCACCGACAAGAGCCACTCAGAAGAAGAATTATGTAGGTTAATAATGAAAAACTTTTCTAAATATGAGACTCATTTTTAAATAATCTTTAAAAATGTTTGATTGTGCGAGCGGGAGCGAAACAGCCAACCAAGTGCGAAATGCCTCTTAAAAACACAAATTACTTCGACGAAATAAGCATTGCGAAGCGTTTTCATGTGTGTCGAATCAAAATCTAGGTTGTAACGTATTAATGGAGGCTATTACGCCTTAAGGGGGTTATTGATCTGCATTGTTAGCAGGATCAAAGAGACCGGACACTTTCGCCGCCCACGGGGAGGCGTGGGCAGGGTGACTATCCTTATTGCAATAACTCGTTAAATAAATCAAGTTAAAAGTTTTAATACCCAGTTTTAATATACCAATAGCATTTCTACAGTCGCACATGAGCCAAATCGGTCCAAGGGTGGCTGGGATCTCGAAAATGATCTTGAAAAAATGCTCTATATATATATTATTTACATATACATATATACATGTAAATTCTTAGCCGTGTGGTTATCGGCAGAGTAGAATAGGACCACTCCAAGTCTTCCCGTGGATGTCGTAGAAGGCGACTTAGGAAATACAAGCTAAACAAAGCTTATAAAAATCAATGAGACTTCTCCAGCCCGTCTGGCCAGCGTGGAGTGTAGGCCAAATCCTCTGGCTGCTCAGGCTAATATATGGCTCTGGTCGTGTACACAACAGTACAGAGGGGTTCGTGCTCCTGCAGTGGAGACTAAAAAAGATCTGATGGCGATATAACTTCTGAGTTTATCGAATACAGACTGGCAGATGGATAGACGCGCCGGGATCTTAAATGAATAAAAGGTATGGAATAAGTTACTATTAATATTCCTTCCTTGCTGATCACGAAGAAAAAAAAAGTGCTATTATAATTAAAACGAATAACGATGATAAACAGTATATCTATTGTTGACTAGACATAAAAATTGAGCCTTGGCCCAGTGCGACGAAGTGCTCAATTGACAAATTGCGGCTATCATTCCATTGCGCTAATAACAGCGCTCCGTCACTGTCGCGTCTCCATTGAACCCGTAATGGTTATGTACGATTGAAAAATTAGCCTGTGAACTTATATTTGAGTAAGTAGTGTCGTCAAAATGCAATTATTTGTCTAAAGTAAAGACAAAACAAGTTTATTTGTTAGATAAATTAAAAAAACCTCCTTTCAAGCGTTCACCCCTAACCGAACTGATTTTCATCAAACATAGCTAAGAAACATCTCGACAGACAAGGCTTTCGATTAAAAAAAACCGCATTGAAATCGGTTAATTCGTTTAGGAGCTACGATGCCACAGACAGGCACAGATACGATCTAGTAACAATCTGCGCGGGAAGAAAAGCAAGCGGAATGTAGGATATAATAAACGGGCAAGTGCGAGTCGGACTCGTACATTAAGGGTTCCGTACCACCGTACAATGTTTTAAAACGTTTCTTGTATGACGACCCCCTTTAATTTTGAACTTTTTTTATTTTTAGTATTTGTTGTTATAGCGGCCATAGTAATACATAATCAGTGAAAATTTCAAGTGTCTAGCTATTACGGTTCAAGAGATAGAGCCCTGTGACAGACGGACAGACGGACTGACAGCGGAGTCTCAGTAATAGGGTCCCGTTTGCACCCATTGGGTACGGAACCCTAAAAATTGAAAACAAGCAATTATTTAAAAAATATGCTTAAATACAAGCTAAAACAATAAACTAGAAAGTAAAATGCTCCTCAAGACGAATCAATTCAGCTCTTAACTCGGTGGAGTTATGTTGTTTTATCAAAAAGATGGCCACCTTCCGGCTTCATCATGAGATCAAGTCATTGGTACCATAATATTGCATTGTCACCCAACATACATAAGTATGTGAAGTTTCAGCTCCATCAAATAATGGGAAGTGAATATAATTTTTTTTACGTACCTAATGGCAAAAACTTAGATCACAAAAAGGAGTGTCTAATTCAGCTTGCAACATTTGACTACGGACACAGAGAAAGGGACAGGTGTATTTAAATAAAAGCTTGTAATAAATTATATACTTCGAGTTGGAAGGAGTTAAGCGTGTGCTAGTTAGCACAACGAGCTATTAGTCCAAATTAATGGCACTTTACGGCATAGTTCGTCAATTGCATCGGGGGCAGTGCAACTGCAATGGGCCAAGGCCAAGTGCGTTAGCGATGACTGCATGCAGCATTTAAATGCTGATGAATATGACACTAATAAATAATATAATACGGTGTTTGACATATTTTGAAAAAATGTTTTCAATAATTCTTTATTACATAATAAGCACATAATATTAATATTTCCAGGATATCTATTGTATCAATAATAATCAATGTTGAAGTTTAAATTTCCACAACTGCGCCAAAAACGCTAGTTTCTGTCATGGCGGCGGTTATTTGTCAGATGACGTCACACATAGGTGACACTGGTAATACGCGCATACAGAGTCTGTGAAAATACCACGTTTACTTATGTGTGACGTCACCGGAGAACGCCTTTCACAGGTCGTTTCCGTCATAGATAAAAATAAATAAAAAGTTGTAATTTTATTCGAATGTTTCGCAAAAACCATGTACTATTTAAACAATCATGTTTCTATATGCTCATATCTGATGGGATGACAACAAATTATGGTTTATGTTGTCCAACACAATAGGGTTATTGTGTACTGTATTTGCCAGAAAAAATTAAAAAACCTACGACTTTCAAGCGTTCAACTTCAATAAGGCTAAATCGTCTGACTGATTTAGCTAATATATGGCTCTAGTAGTACAGAGATGATGGTGACACCTGGCGACCGTACAACCATGAGCTCTACGAAATGTATTAAGAGCCAAACATTGTGAGGTTTATCAAGATGGGCAGGTCACGTAGAGCGAATGAACAATGATATAGCTCCCAAGCGCCTCCTAAATGGTAAACCCGACGGGAAAAGACCCCCCGGACCAGACCAGACCAAAACTCAGATGGCTGGATGGAGTACAAGACCTAAAAGTGCTTGGAGTGATAAATTGGCGAGAAAAGGCCAAGGACAGAACCGGCTGAAGAGTTTTGCTTCACCAGGCCAAGGCCAGGCCAAGGCCCACCCGAGGCTGTAGTGCCTAAAATGATGAGAGAGGGTTGTGCTCCTGCAGTGGCGACTAGAAAAGACCTGATGATGATGATAACTACACTACTCAGACGTCGATTTTCTGTGCGATAGTAAGGATGGACTTACTTGCTTGCTAGCTTGAAAAAATGACACCAGTATTCCTTCGGTGCTGTACGATACTAATCCTCGTAGAGCATTCAGCATTTTGCAACTATATCTAGTTATCTCATAGTAACACACATCTCTCACTCAACGTAAATAAGTGTGGTATAGGCGGCTCACAGCTGTCATGAGACGAATTTATGGCTCTATGGATATGGAATTAAGGGTGTGCGGTCATTGATATTTACTTAACTTTATACAGGGTCCAACAAAATATACTGAAACTATTTTAAGGGTACATTCAGTTCATGATACTAAACAATTTTCTCCAAGGCACATATAGCGAAATATGAAAAATAGTTTTTGGCTTCTCATACAACATGACTTACATGACCTATCAGCTGATCCAAATTTGTATGGAAAATAAAAAAATATTTTTCTTATTTAGATATTGTTGCTTGGGGAAAGATTTGCAGTATCATGGACTGAATTCACCCTTAAAATAGTTTCAGTATATAGTTTAACTTAGACGTAATAGAAATTTAGATACAATTGTGTATAAATATAATTATGTATGTATACTTTTGTAAACAAAAAAACCGATGTAAGAAAAATATGACAATGTTGTTAACCATACACTTAGACTGTGTGGAGTAGATACTAATATTGTACCAAATAATACTTATTGTTATTTAACATTTGCTTTACCTGAAAAGGTTAATAACATGGACTGCGTCAACATCGGTCTATTCGTTTAGGAGCTACGATGCAACATACAGCCACACAGACACATCAAACTTATAACACCCCTCTTTTTTGTCGGGATTTAAAAAGAGTCGTTTTGAGACATGAGCTAGTGGACGGCGGCCCTTAGCACAAACCTATAGAAAACAGATTAGGCACCCGTTTTATGGTCCATAAACCTCCACAGAACCTACCGGCGTGAAATAATTTATTTACCATAAGCCCTTTGGCTTTGGCATGGATATCAGGGTATCAATAGCTGATCTAGTTTGGAGCCCGGATATTTGAGGATTTCAGAGGATTTGCTCTACAAAGTACCGTTATATGATCGAAATTTGAGGACATTGTAGGAAATGTAGACTTTATAATGTTTCTAAGGAATTTCCTCCCACACACATCTACATCATTATCATCCGAGCGTATTCCCGGTTGCATCCTCAGTGGCACGCTTCAGAGCCCAGGGGTCCGCTACCTAAACTAGGTTATTTGACGAGAATTTTCCATAATACTGGATCTACACCGGGTATCATTAAATAAGCTATGCTTATTAAGTCTTTAAACGCCATCTTCATCAAAGCGAATTAAAAAAAAAACATACATTTTCATACAAATATTTTTGTCTCGCCATTTTCCGACATTTACAAAATTTTTGGTATGCCATGCATGTCTCTATGTTCGTGTCTATCGGACCCATTAATGCTTAGTGTGGGCCGTTTGTTCCATTTCTTTACTTGGATCTCACGTACCCAGATTCGCCACGACAATTCTCGCCCTGTCCCCTAATGACATAGCGGTGCGACAATTGTGATCCCGTTCGCGACACACTGACAGTTGACGATTGTAACCATCGTTGTGTCCATGGCATTACAATTTTTTTGCAGCAAATGCTGCAATCATATCTGTTCTCAGTTTGATGTGGCGCCCAGTGGCTTAGCGGTGGTGCGAGCGCTTGGTTTGTTGGATATAATCGTAGAACTAGATGCGTATCTAGTAGGCGGTCAGACCTGAGAACGGTCAGGAAAAAGAAGAAAAATGCTGCACGCAGGCTTTTTTTGTTCAATCATTTAGGAAATCCGAGAGGACGACGAGTATGTCCAGCAATGAGTGTCATGCGGCTGAAATTTTGATGATGACTTTCACCCACTTTGAACCTTTGTAAAATATGAATAATGCAACTGGGTGCGGGCGGGACCAATTTTTTTTACTAGCTTATTGTGTCCCTTTGTTGAACTAAGGCCTCCCCAGCCTTCTATGCATCTCTGGTGGCGGCATTTTTTCAGTTCTTCTTATTAGCCGTAAGATGGTCTGCCCATCGTGTTTTTCGTCGCCAGCCTACAGAAACCAATTCCGTGGTTACTTTTGCCCACCTATCCGAGTGCATCCTGCAGACATGACCGGCCCAGGCCCACTTGAGCTTAGCTGCCTTTCTCCCCATGTCCATTATTTTAGTCCTGGAGCGGATGATTGTATTTCGCACATCATCTGTCAGTTTGATTACTTCGCTTCATAAAGCGCTGGGAAAAGACTTGTAATAAGGTGAAAGAACCGTCAAAGCCCGTCTTAACTTATGAAGCTGGACCTATACAAAGTGGAAAAGATATAAGCGTAATAAATAAAAGCACATACTTATATATATACTCACCCAAGACCCAGGACAATTTGAAAAAGGCCGTTTTCCAGTACTAATATTTAATGACGGTGTGCAAAGAATCATTGAAATCCACCCGGTAGTTTTTGTTTTGAGGATACATTCTCGTAATGAAAACTGATGAATTACTTTGTTTGACAATTAGGTTTTCTAAACTTTACTATGGAACTTTACTTTTTTTACAAGCTTTTACTTACTTTTACCTGTCTGTGTGTCCGTAATCAAATCTTGCAAGCTAAATTAGACCCACTTCCCATTGTTCGATTGAGTTGAAACTTCACATACTTATGTAAGTTGGGTGACAATGCAATATTATGGTACCAACGACCTGATCTCATGATGAAGCCAGAAGGTGGCCACGGCATCTCTGTGATAAAACATCATAATGCCACCGAGTTTGGGCTCAATTGTTTCGTCTTGAGGAGCACTTAACTTTTTAGTTTATTGTTTTTGATAAAAGATTGTTTTGGATTACTTGCTTTATAATTTAATATTAATTTAGTGGTCTAGTAGCCTGTGCTATCATTTATTACGCTGATGTCTTTCCCACTTTGTACTTACAATACAATAATACCCTTTATTGCACAAAAGAAAAATACAGGACATAACCATCTTACTAACCATCTAAACTAGAAAATGCGCAAAAGGCCTCTATTTGTATACAGGGTTTAACAAAATATACTGAAACTATTTTAAGGGTGGATTCAGTACACGATACTGAAAACAACTTTCCCGAAGGAATGTATATCGAAATATGAAAAAAAAAATTTAAACCTCCCATCCAGGTTGACCGATGACCATATTTCGATATATGTTTCTTGGGGAAAGTTATTCAGTATCATGGACTAAATTTACCCTTAAAATAGTTTCAGTATATTTTTTTAGACGTTATATAGTGTTTTCGTAATTGATTGTATCTACTTTCTGACCGAGAATGACCACTGTTTATGAAGTTATGTAAATTCAACTTCATTCAATTGAACCGCCATGACTTCACTTTCCGCCATAATTTCCGAAATGGAATAAAATCCGAATTGTCCATTATCATGAGTCTCCGCACACAATCGAAAAACGAAACCCTTTTGTGTACCTACTCTAACTTATTATACAATGTGACAACGGGGCCGTTGACCTCAGTGACGTCATCGTTCACAGTTACCGCAAAGCGAGATACAATAAAAATAAAAATTACGACATTTGTGTCACGAATATTAATTTTTCGGGAAATGGTGTCACAAAAACTGACGCAAACTTGTCTAGAATGTTTTTAAGGGCACCTGCTTGGCGTTGCGTTTTTTGCAACGATAAATTTAATTTAGCTTGAAAAACGTGACGGTCACGATATTCGTGGGCTATCTACTAGTCAAAAGTACGGTGAAATACATGAAAAACCGTGACACCCTTTCGTAACCGTACCTTTATTAAACTGTACTTTTTGGTATGTACCTACTTAAGTAAAGATGATTTCAGGTGGTTGGAAGTAGGCAAACAGGCATGGCCCTCTTCTTCACCTTAGCGCGTTCTCGGTTGTATCCTCAGCTCTGCTGCTTCGGAGCCTTTCGCTTTCTCGCCATTTCTTCTCCAAATATAATATGTATGTCAATGTTTTTTTTTTTTTTTTATTAGAAATTTGAGTGCGTTTGATCTCTATCTAGCCTGATGGGAAGCTAAGATGAGGTCTAAGGTGTATCACGCAGACTCAAAAAATGCCTGTTCACTCTTGCCTTGAAAATCCCTAAATTATATGTATGGGGAAACATCGACGCAGGGAGGGAATTCCACACCTTAGCGGTTCGCACAATGAAGGAGGAGGCGAATCGAGAGGTACGATGAGGAGGAATTTCGACCACAAATGGGTGGAATCCCTGTCCACATCGTGTTGTCCGATGGTGGAATGGTGCAGGGGGAATTAAATTATGTAATTCCTGCGCACACTCCCCGAAGTGCAACCTGTAGAAGACACACAGACTTGCTACCAGTCGGCGATGTTCGAGGCTGTGGAGCCGTCCTGCCGTAAGCAACTCATCACCAACGAGTCTTCTGGCACGTCTGTCGATAGCTTCCAGGGCTTCGAGCTGATAGCGGGCAGATCCATCCCATAGGTGGGAGCAATACTCCATACATGAGCGGACTTGAGCTGTGTAAAGGCTCAACAGTTGGTCAGGGGTAAAATATTGTTGGACCTTGGAGAGGATGCCCAGTTTTTTAGAAGCCGTCTTAGCCCTGGACTCAATATAGCTACCGAAGTTAAGATTTGATGAGAGATCGATACCGAGAAGTTCGAGATGTTCACCCAAAGAAGGAACAGTTACGATTTAGCTAAAGTTTTACGACGGCCGCCTGCCTGAAGTCACTTTAGGAGTGCATTTGTGTGAAAAGTTTTACGCTCGGACACCGCCCGACGTCAACCCTCCTTGGGAATGCTGTATTTTTTGTTTGTATTTCGTGTCCTGGGCGATATTCTCTCCCCCTCCCCCCAAATTGCTATTCACTCTCATTTAGGCTTCAATCTTATAGTATTTATTTCTGCTGACGGGGGGGGGGGGGGGGGTGCAAGTACGATATAGGATTCTTAAAATTTATTGACTTGATTGATTATATTTGCACGTCTGCTTGCAGGCTGAATACGATGGATTTAAACAATTAAAGCCATCGTATTCAGCCTGAATACATTACAAAATAGGTGTTCAGTACAAACACCTATTTTGTAATGTATTCTGGCAAATAAAGATTTCTGATTACGAACAATAAGATTATAATTCGATGGTGGGTAGGGAAAGTTGTGAATATAAATCCTTACTTATATAATATTATAAATGTGAAAGCGTGGATGTTTGTTACCTTTTCACGCAAAAACTACTTGACGAATCATCATGAAACTTTGTACACATATCCTGGGAGGTACTAGAAGTAACATAGGGTACCTTTTATCCCGGAAAAGTGTAATGTTCCCGTGGGATACGCGAGCGAAGCCGCGGGCAAAAGCTAGTAAATAATATTGCAAAGTAAACCATTTCTTTTCGAAGTCGTCATAGACGCATTTTTATGCAAGTCAGGCATTTGTCAGCATAACATACATAATTAAAAAGCGCCCATCAGCACATTGCTTGCATAACGCCTTTCTCGCACTTGTCAACAAAGTGGGGCAGTGACGTCACAGCTCATCACGCTGATAACTAGTTTTCACCGCGGTTTCCACCGCGAAAACCACTTTCCACGACGATTGTTGGCAATTTACTTACTTTCTATAGAGAAAAACTGTCGCGGGAAAATAATAATGATATATAATTCACTGCACACGTTGATATGAAATTTACATGATAAAAGAACAAATAGATACGCTATAAAGAAATTCTTTACAAAAAAAAAGACCGAATTCAACATATAAATTATAGGACATTTAGGAGTTTGTTCCATATGTCGAAACTTCTTTATTATATCTTCACCAAATTAATATGGGATCACCTAGATAGTAAATGCATGCAAATAAAAAAGAATCTTGAAATCGGTTCAAAATTAATAACGATATCGCGTAATATAAAAAATACGTAATTAATAAACGTCCTCCTTTTTAGGAAAAGGAAGACCGAAAACTGAGACAGAGGATGAAGTTTTTCTAACAAATTAAAGAAAAGTTAAGGTCCTACCAGGACATTAAAAAGATAGCAGGGAGAAGAGAGGAATGGAGGCATCTCCACTTAACTTCATTCACAAGAGCAAGTTCTTAAATTACAAGAAAGACATAAATCATCATACGAGTATGTGTATGATGATAGATATACAGATAGAATTTTTTTTTACTGCTATAACACAAGTACAAAAATATACAAAAAAAGCAGACACTATATAAAAAAAACACACCTACCTGTTCATTTTTAATGTGTGTGCTACAGAAATACAAAAACGACACAGCTCAGTGATAATATTGCCCGGGAGCAATCACTGATTTTCAGCTGTGACCTGAAGAGATGCGTGGTGCGGATCCAATACTTAATAATGTAAAAATAAAGAATAAAAAATAAGACTATATGTATGTTTATATAAATAGTGTGATAGAATATATATGATGAAATCTCAGATATCTCAAAAATCATCAAAAGCAATGCTCATAACATACGAGTAGAAATAAGTCTGCTTTTAACCTTTTTATATATAGCACCCCACCTTTACCATATCACCACCAAGCCATTGTTCTCGCTTGACAATTTCTTGTAATTAAGTACTGTCTGTAGTTGTCGTGTTGTGTCGTGATCGTAGTTAGCGCCAAAGATTGCATCTGTGTTAGATTGCGTCACGAAAAGTGCATCAATTACACGTAACGAACTGCACTGTTATAAATCAGTCGCATCTAGTAGAGATATATCATTGATGCAAATTGTTATATCTATTTATGAAGCGGTAATTATATTCTCTTGGGACATTACGAATCTTCCTTTTAGACAGAATCAGACTTTCCCATACAAAGAAGTCTAGTTTTTATTTTGAATAAATTTGAACAGTTGTAATTTCCAAGAAATTACATATATAACTGGTTTCCACAGTCAAAATATAAACTTGAAAGAAAATATAGAGTATCATACCATATTTGACCATCAGTATGGAACTAGTTATATGCCAGCGCTTTTTTTAGCCTACCCGGGCGACGGTAAACCATCTTTAGGCAACCACTCCGTTGCAATTCTAGCCCATCTTTCGCTGTGCATCCTACCGACATGCCCTGCCCAATTCCATTTCAGTATGGCAGTCATATGTCCCACTTTTAACTCCTACCACACTTGGCTTCATAGCTCTCTGACAAACCTTGAGTATGGACTTCAAATCCTCGGTCAAAGACCACGTTTGCCAACCATAAGTTAAGACAGGCAAGATATAGGTGACCTATACTGGCAAAATGGGATAGAATATTCGAGAATCTAATATTATAGTACTTTCGGCAAACATGTGTTACAAACTTTAAATAATAAGTCGGGAGCGAAGGCAAAAGCGGAAGCCAATCGTACATTATCATTATACTTTTAATAAAAGTATGATAAAAAGCAGTACAAGCACCAGCATAAACTGACAATAATTTAGCTTGTAATATTAAATCTTATAGCGCCAAAAAACGGGTAAGTAGCGTGCGCAGAATTTATAAAATAAGTTTAAGTGCACCATAAAATTTAACGTCAATCAGATCTCAACAAGTAGTTTTTTTAAAGAACAAATTATGTATATCTGTAGTTATTTAATAAAATATAATCAACGTAAGTACTTATATACTTAACGTTAATATTTTGAGGGCAAGTATAGTAAATGTAAAGAGCTAATGATCATTAACAATGTAATAGGCATGATGACTAAATAAGAAGAAGAAAACTAAATATACGTGGATAACTGACGGACTAAATAGAGCAGTCTTTTTACCGAGTCATCATCCCTATTAATTTGGTACAAGTGGTTAAAACTGATTTGTAAATTCTAAGGTGAAGATATAGGCAAATGGCCTTGAAGTGTGAAATAAATTGTTAACTCGTAGATATGGTGATAATTTCCATATTGCTCTTCGTCATGCACTAGATAGCCCTTTAAATTATTTTATGAACTGCCGTTGAAACTACTATTGGTGATCCGTCTAGCTTTAAAACTTGCCGTGGTCACTTTTGGCGGAGGCAAGGTTTAAAGCTAGAAGGACATTTTCACATTGCCCCGCACCACGCAGCGTAGCGCGTGAATGCGTGTTCTAACGTTGCTTGTAAATACCTCCGTTTGTATAGAAAACACGCACAGTTTAACACACGGAAAACGCATCCAGAAAACGCAACATGCAGCGTGATGCGTTGCAGTGTGATAATCGCCTAATGTAAATACTTTCAACGGTGATTCATAAAATAATTTAAAGGGCTATCTAGTGCATGACGAAGAGCAATATGGAAATTATCTCCATATTTACGAGTTAACAATTTATTTCAAATGAGGGCGCAACTTCAAGGCCATTTGCCTATATCTTCACCTTAATCTACACTTGCACTTCGCACTTCTTTTATGCTTATCCAATATTTTATATAAGCTGTTCTTAAAATATACAAGTTGAAGGTAAAATACACTATTCTATTTATGCATCAAAGTTGGGTAAACGGCATAGAGACCTATTTAGAAAGAGCTGCAGTGTTCTGTCAGTCATAGAATCTGCTACAAAAACACACACGAGATTCCCGCCCATTAAAATTCCGGCGCACTTCTCTATTTAGAACTATAATAGGCCATAACGACCCAGGTCCATCTCGGCCCTGGAAAAAACCGTCAGATCTGCCGCCTGTGTAGGCCGTTCCCATTGGACCCAACACTTTTGATGAGCCCATATTGTACATATATAACCATGATTTTGTGATCCAATTTTCACTTTTTTTTATTTTGGATTCTGATTTCGAGTGAACAAGTCATTTTTGCAGAAATGCAGTCATTAAACTTTGAGGTACATTGACATTGGAAGGATATGCCGTAATATTTTATTAATTTCTAAACTACTAATATTAATGCTAAACTAGTTCTGTAAGAATAGTGGATTTTGAACTTGTGTCAATTTTCGTCAAAATCGGTTAAAAATGTGACCTGTCTGTTTCTTCTTCTATCGTGTCAATGGCAATGGATCTAAAGTGTTTTGACCCAGAAATTCGCTACATCTATAGCCCTTTGGTTCGCCTCCATTAGATCGTCTCTAGAACAAGATGCGTTGGACGTGGGGCATGACAGCAGATGTTCCATGGACTGGATGCATCCACAGGCACATCTGTCGTCGTCAGAATATTTCCACTTCTTTAGCTCCTGACATCTACCGACGCCTACCCGGAGTCTATTTAGCGACTTCCAAGTGCGCCAGGGTACATTAATAATAATAATAAGGCGGCGAGTCACCACCTGCCTATTTTATCCGTGTTTCTAAACATTGGTCAGGCAGGTGCCATAGTCCTTCCCATACCCATGTTCCAATCCACTAGCATTTCATCCCAATAGACCTAATGTAGTTTTTTCCATTAGTCCTCAATAGTCCTGCACCTACTGGGAATTGTCAGTGAGAACATTGTAGTGCCCTTACTATCATGCCCTAGTGAGTGCTCCATTACAAACTATAGCAAATCTCTCACAAGGCCTCTACATGTTGGACCTGTGTCCCCATGCAAGCCTCAAAGGTCCGGGATACGTCCCGTGAAGGATAAACCTTGAGAGAACATAATAATAATAATATAAACATTGTGGCCCGGTGGAAGCTTTTTACTTATGGGAAAATTGTTGGCGAGAACAGACAGACGGACGAAAGGATTTTCTGTCAATTTAGAAACTGAGACGCTTCGCTCGGTCGGTCAATAAGGTTGATCAATTCTTTTACACCTCAACTGGTAAATCGATTAAGATGATACCAAGCACACCGGTTATGAATATGACCCAATTTCATGTCATGTGTGATAAGGAAAGACGCAGAAATAAGTTAGTTTGTAATACTTTTTGATCTAGCGAAATATCGGCAGCTTGACAAACGTGTCATATAGAAAACAAACTAGAGAACTATTTTGGAGCATTCCAATTCAGGTTTGGGAGTGACACATCTGTTAGCGCGGAACAGTACTTTCCTATGCTGCTATCCTTTTCCGTCGCTCAGAACAGTAATTTGCTAGAGCGTGAGAGAGCGACGGAATGATTCAGCACCGGCCATGCTAAAGTTCTGTCACTCTCTTTCGCTCTAGCAAAAGATTGTTCTGAGCAACAGAAAAGGATAGCAGCATAGGAAAGTACTGTTCCGTGCTGACAGATGTGTCCCAACCCTTATCATCTACATGAGGGTTCGGACACATCTGTCAGCTGGGAACTGCTCTGTCTGTCAATTTTTGGGGGAAAAGCCGATATAATTGCTTCGGGTCGGCTTTGTTGTTCGACAAATACTGCCGAACTGACAATGCCGGCCCGAGTAAGTGTGTAGCAAGAGGTAGAGACAAATACCCATGAACCAAGAGGAACACATCAACAAGAAGTAGAGACAAATACCCATGAACCAAGAGGAACACATCCTTGATAGTATCACGAGAGTTAGTGGGTGAGAGCAGTGATTACGTATAATCAGTTGCTCCAGTAAATTACTGATAATAAGCGGTTCGGGAGGCGTCACACCTACTCAAATAGTCCCACGGTTTGGCTACAATGTATCTTTTATTTATTTATTTACTAGCAGTCCACCCCGGCTTCGCCCGTGGTACACACATAGCCTATGTCACTCGGGAATAGTGTAGCTTTCCAACGGTGAAAGAATTTTTTAAATCGGCCCAGTACTTTTTGAGCCTATTCATTACAAACATACAAACATACAAAAATAGGTACAAATCTTTCCTCTTTATAATATTAGTATAGAAGTATAGATATAGCAAACTTAAATGGTTGTAACATATTGTTGATACGCACCTAGAGTAAAGTTATCTAGATCAATTTCACAGATTATTTCACTTTTCGATTCGCAAGAATGCAGATAATAAGTTGGTAAGAAAGGAGACCAAATTATTGTACTTTGTTTAGAAGGTAAAGATCAGTTAAAATAAAAGTTAGTCACAAGAGGCATATTTCTGCCAGAATTTTGTAAGGATTGAAGCACTCCTTTAATCGTAATTAATCATAGCTGCGAAAATAATGTCCGAAAAGCAAAGAATTTTGGTAGGGTAAAAAAAAAGGAGCTATTCATTACGAGTAATTAGCCATGTGGTTCCCGGCAGAGTAGAATAGGACCACTGTGAGTTGTTGTATTGTATTGAATTGTAAGTCTTCCCGTGAATGTCGTAGAAGGCGACTTAGGAAACACAAGCTAAACAGAGCTTATAAACATCAATGAAACCTCTCCAACCAGTTTGGCCAGCGTGGAATGCAGGCCAAATCCTCTGACTATTCTGGCTAACATATGGCTCTGGTAGTACAGAGAGGGTCGGGCTCCTACATTGTAGACTAAAAAAGACCTGATGATTCATTAGTAGGCGCAAAACAGTTTTGATTTGGGGCCGCCCACATATTATGTCACGCAGAATTTAAAACCAACCCCTTTCCCGTTTTCACGTTTTTTTTCTGCTCCCCTTAAGATACTCGTACTACCTGTAACAATTGGCATGACACCCATCGCTATAACGTAATATGTCCTTTCGTATAGAAAATGTGTCATCATTTCCCAAATTAACACAAATAGACACAAATTAATTTGAATTGCAGCTTGCGGCACTGATAACTCATAAGTTTCTTTAACTTCATGCGGCCGCTTCTCCTAAACTGTCTCATCCAGGATACGAATTTATAGCCTTGACAAAATCAATTTTTATTGCAAAAACTGTCCACTTTGATCACAATCAAACAAGCGTGGTCGGCATACCCAAAGCGAATGTCACGGAGATTGTGTAAGGCACGCGGGTTCTCGCGCGGATCGTGCGTGATCCGAATTTTGGCCAAATCAAAGCATATTTCACGTTGGTCAATCAAGAACTGGTTTGTACAGACAGTTACCCTTCACGCATCTTTCTGCAATGGGAATAGTAGCGAGATTACGTTGAAAAGTGTGAATAATTCGACATTGGAGTTTGAAGTATTTGAAGTCAAGTTAGACGACTTATTTGCTTCCACGCTGGTCTGGGACAAAAGAAAAATACCTTTTTTTTATGTCATAGGACGGCAAACGAACAAGCGGGGCACCTGATGGTGATCACCGCTGCCCATGGACAACTGCAACACCAGGGGTAATCCATTTCTCCATCTTCTCGCCCACCGTCACGTTAAAAGTGGCCTTCAGTCTTGCAGCCCTGAGTTTTGTCTGTCGAGGGCCGCAAAACCCACTGGGCTCTGTCTACCCCATTATATACATACATTATATGGATAAAGACATGATAATGTATGTATGTATGTACATAGGTTAGACGACTTTATTGCTGTTATATTAAAACATAGGTTTTGCTTTCTAGAACTGGACATTATATTGTAGTTGTAGGTACAATTTACATTATCACAGCTTCTCGATTGATGTCAATCGTACCAGCTTGCAGAAATCAAGAAACGTACGATAAGTGTGCCACCAATATTTTGTACCACGCGTCTCTCTAAAACATTTTTTTTGATTTTCAGACAATATAAGTCAACCGTTCGCCACCTATTTCATTAAAATAACTTTCAAGTCCTGAGAATATTGTAAATGTCAAGCCAAAGCAGTACAAATCAAAGATCAATAAAAAAGCGTATAATTCAATTAATCACATGACCTCACAAGTAAGACCAAAACCAGCTTTTACATCTGTCAAATCTTAATCAAGAATCAATTATGAGATTTATGAATCCAACCTGACGTTTCACGTAATAGCCATTAGAAATTTTGACGCTTTTTTAACCGTGGAAATTGTACGAGATTGCATAATTTACAGGTTATAAAACCACTTTCTACTGATAACAGTTTTTAGTATGCAAACCGATTCGCGAAACTTTTTTATATCAGGCCGGTTTTTGTAAGGTGGAGATATCGAATGGTCGAAAACTCAAATAGTCTACTGTAGAAACTTGTCTACAATGCAATTCGGAACTCGTGTCTAAATAAAGCAACTCGTCTATGTTGCAATTAGTCTGAAATGTTATTTTGTCTCATCATCATCATCAACAGGTCTTTTGTAGTCTCCACTGCAGGAGCACGACCCTCTCTGTACTACCAGAGCCATACTAGGTCAGAGCAGCCAGAGGATTTGGCCTACACTCTCCACGCTGGCCAGACGGGTTGGAGAGGTCTCATTGATGTTGATAAGCTTTGTTCAGCTTGTGTCACCTAAGTCGCCTTCGACGACATCCACGGGAAGTCTTGGAGTGGTTCTATTCTACTCTGCCGGGAACCACACGGCAATTAAACTTATTTTGTCTAAATTGTCTTAATTATTAAGCCTTCTACTGAAATTGGTCTGATCACCATTGATCTGATCACCTTGCTAGTCTATGAATCTCAAATCATAAAAGCTATAATGTATTGGATTATAAGAAACCTGAGAAGTTTTCTCAATAGGTGAGGGGCTACAACCTAACCGACCATCATTAACAAAATGGCAGTTAAATATTTCGGTGTTACCTATGAGCTATAAAACTTGTGTCCCAGGCTCTGTCTCGTAATGAGTAAAGAATTAATTAATATGTGTACTGCGGGTTCCCCTATCTGGCAGAATATTGATGCTCCGAAATTTATTTGGCATAACACACTTGGCATAATCTTCTTTAAACGAATATGTTTAAGGCATAAAATTATTTAATATAATTATCGTTTGGCCGAATATAGTATGTTGAAAATTAAATAAGGCAAGCAATTCAAATTTATACTATTATATAGAAGACAATGTACCTAAAGGAATTCCGAGTCAGAATTTAGTATCTATTGCCTTTCCTAGACTAAAATAATAAAAAAGAAATAACTTAAGCTCTGAAAAATGTTTTCAACTACCAAAATTATTCCTCGGTATTAATTTTAACACCTCAAATCTCCACAGCTTTTTAAAATTTATTTCCTTCAAATAACTATCACCGAAAACGAGTATAAACAGATGATTTACGCCACCGAAATAATTGAAGCTTTTTATGTGCACATAAACCCCTGTTGTTGGTATGAAATGACATAATTTATGGCCTATACGCTACATTTATCACTAAATGTTTGAGGACCGTAGCTAAACGCGGTGAAGCCAGTTAAGTGAAGAGGTTTTTAATTATTATAAAACTTTTGTTTAACTAAGCACATATTAAGTTAAAAAAATTACATCTGCCTAGTTGGTGTAATTTAATACTTAGCGTCCTTGATCACATATCAAATGTATCGTGCAATGCTGTTACTGACAAGGGTCAATGTGTATTTTATGAAGTATATTTTGGCTGACTGACTCGGTTGCAAACAAATGACGACGTTACTAAATCATTTCTAATCTGTGGTATGCGGTGCCATAGTAAGGCATCAGGATTTTTTTTTATTATGCAGAAATCTACTTAATTATCGACTTTGACATAAATAATAGAGTTTAAAAGATAAAAAATCCAATATTTTTTCATTAGATTGCCCTTTTGACTCATTATTCATTTGAAGACTTAAGTTCAATAAAGCCCGAATAGTTATTATTCGGGCTTTATTGAATTTAAAAGTCTTCACTTATACTTAAAATCATACTGATTCAAAATTTTATTATGTCAAACAAAATAAAATAAATTATAGGTTTCCTTATATTGATCTGTGCTACAATAGTGTGACCAACTTCCGAGCAAAATGTGGCCGTAAAAAATCACAATAAAAAATACTGAACTCGTTTCTTCGAGGCCACTCTTTAATGTCCTTATCTTCGTAATTTATTGGTATCGGTAAAATATGTGAGTTCTCTGTTGTAAATCATAACTAACTGGATTAAACCAAACGGTTTTGGACTGCTAATTTTTAAATTAACATCCGAAATAAAAATAGATGCGCGTCGTAAATTTTATTATGTTGAACATACACACACATATGTTACACACATACTATCACGCCTGTTTCCCACAGGGGTGGGCAGAGACTATGGACCTCCACTTGCTACGATCCAGACAGACCTCTTTCGCTTCATGTACACTCATCAATCTCTTCATACTTGCCCTTCAGTTACGGGTACTTCTTATCTCTCCTTTATATTATGTTAAACGATATTATGAGTAGGTAAATCAATTACAGACACACGGGCAGGCAGACACAATAAAAATAACAATTGTTTAATGTTTATTGCCATAAGTGTCGCAGAAAGAGTTCATACATCATTTAAATGGGACCAGTGACATCAAGCTTCATATATGTAAGTATATTATATAGCTTTTTTCACCTGCATACTGGACAAGTTGGCTAGTCCAACACTAGTGACACATTGTGAACATTTTCCTGGATATAGTCATACCCAAAGAATGAGAAAGCCGTCAGGAACCGTACATACTTCACATTACTAAGCGTCCAGCGTGACCTACAGTTATTGAATATTCTTATGATGTGTGACGAATGGAGCCACACGGGTCGCTACCTGATTTCTATGCGAGACCTTCCACCGTACATAATTTTCTTTGGGTCAAGAAAACCACCACTATAACAAGACCTGCTGTACTAACAATCTGAGCACAACAAATATTACGTTCCAATTGCTTAGGGTTCTTAAATATCTGGATGCGTTACAGCACGTCCCTTTCAAGATGGCGGCTCATACGTGACAGTCCAGAAGACGGGAAACAATGGCAGGTCCGTTATGAATATTGAGAACTTGTGGATAGTTAAACGCACGCTTCAGAAATTTTCGCCGTATATTTTACTAGCCGACAATGAGACATACGTCGCGCGTCGGAATGCTTTGCGGCCTACTGCGATACGCAACATTTACCGCCACTTTCAACCGCCATTTTGCGTTCGATATTCAAACTTTTTGTCACTGATACCGTTATTGACACTGTGGCTTGGTTTCGACAGTGTTTGTACACCACAAAAACAAGGAACGTGCTATTTTGATTATTTGACACGGAATTATTTATGAGCTTGTTTTTGTTGTTGTTGAAATGACGTGTTTTGTAGAGTTTTAGTGTTAAGCATATGTGTTTTAAACTAATAAAAACGAGCTTAAAAGAACCAGATAAAATCTAATACACGGTTTCAATTTACATAAAGTTGATTGAAATCTATTAATTACTATTAAATTAATATTCAGACAATAATTAGAAATAAAAACTCATAACCTAAATATTAATTATTCATAAAGAAATACGATAGAATCAAAAAGATCGAATTTCTTAGAAATGATGCATTTCTCTGGCCAATATAACATCCGCTTGTTCCAGTTTCGTATTTTTACTTTTACCACCGAAATGAGCTATATTTAACTGTGTTACTAGTTAGTTTTGGTGAGTCAAACTATAAATATTGAATATTTATCAAATGTGTCGTAAACAATGACTTCTTGGAACAATGACAACGAGGCCAAGAGATGTATCACAAGTTTTGTTGTTGTTTTAAGGAAAATAATAAAAAATGTATACATAGCAGATTTTTCGTAACCTACTACTTACGTACTCCACTGGCTCAGCAACTCGAAGTGGACGAGAGAGCGCCAGGGTTATCCATTGTCAAAAATAAATTATTTCATAAAATTAAATTTAAACAATTAATGCAGAAAATCAACGTACAATACACCTCAATATGTCTGCCGTGGCGGACCAATTAGAACATCACCGCAGTCTTTAAGATAAACAAGCCAAATTATTTAATTTCAGTGTTCGCAAACACAAAATAAAATTGAAGAAAATGAAGAGAAATGCGTCGGAAGTGTGTGTTAGGAGGCCGGGGAAGCGTGCGCTATTTGATTTGACCAATAAGCGCGGGTGCTTGTTACCAACCAAGGTGAGATGTCAGATGTTACAAATTATATGTAGCTATGTGCCTACTAATGTAAGGCTCGCTCGTTTTTTTGGGTAAATGGACTGAATACCCTTAAAATTGTTTCAGTATATTATGTGAGACGAAGAAAAGCCTCCCCTTCCGCTTCCAGTCATCTCTGTTGGTCACTTACTCCTTTATTCCCTTTTAAAATGTCGCAGCTCATCCGACAGCGAAAAATAAATAACAAATAAACCGGCCAAGTGCGAATTAAACTCGCGTGGAGAGGGTTCCGTACAATTGATTGAATTCTTATAGGTTTTTCTGTAATCTACAAGCAAAATACAAAAAATATATTTTTTTTTTCAAAATTTTAGGCTTAGTAGTTTCGGAGATCAGGGGGGGGGGAATGGTCAATTTTCGTCTTCTTTCATGAAAAATCAAAACTATTTATTTTACAATAATAACAAAAATATATTTGAGATCCTCATAACGAGCCTTTTCATTTTATATATGACACAGTAAGGTTTGCAAAACATTTTTTTTTAATTTCCTAATTTGTCCCCCGAAAATGACCCTTATTTAAAAAAAAAATTATTTACTTTGCACTGTGTTTGGGTCATAGGATTACAACATTCTACCAAATTTCACCTGATTCGGTCCAGTAGATTCGGAGCAAATTGGCTGTGACAGACGGACGGACAGACAGACACACGAGTGATCCTATAAGGGATTCGTTTTTTCATTTTTGTAGAGAACCCTAAAAAGTATGTTTTGCGTTCATTCCCGTGTGAAAAAATCGCAATACATGATCTATACTTCTGTCTTTATGTTGTCTCGAGCGTTCAGGCAAACCGAGTTTATTGGAGACCACACACGCTTGATTTATTTCTGCGATGAGCAATAAAGCGACGAGGCGAGTACAACATAATTGGCGACATTTCTACGTAGTTCCTTTAGACGTTTCTTCTCAGGAAATATAAATATAGATTACACAAAATGTACACAAAAATTATTGACGTGTAAAAGTGCCTACAAAGGCGTAATTATTGAATAAATATTTGATTCTTGATTCTTGCTGATGCTGATACTTTGTACTGACACTAAAAGAGGTCTTCTTACAAGTTTTTATTTAGCTTCCACTGCTTGTTGTTGTTTATTTGTTATAGGTTTCAGATTGAGATGTTCGGAAGGCTAAAACCCGCTTTTCATTTAAAAACAGGTGAAAGCACACTTTCTTAAACAACTGTCAGACAGTTCTTAGTGTACCTATGTAGTATATGTGAGTGGTACCTGTGGCACTACCCTTGTCTTTCTCAACATCACCCGGTTGGTTGACTGGTAGATAAGGCCTTTGGCTTTAAGTCCGCCATTACACTTGTATTTGTGTATGAAGTTAAATTTAAGAAAAAGATGAGATTATGTATGCTAATGTAAATCAGATGACAAAACAATATTATTACAACAAGACGGTGATCTGATGATGGAGCCGGAAGGCTATAGGAATGATGCAACCCCATCGAGTTTGGACTTATTACATTTGTCTTGATGAGTATAGGCCTGAAAATAAAAGATTAAAAAAAAATTGCGCACTGGAAAAAGATCTTACGAGATTTTATTTTTGAAAATATATATACAGTGTTGTATACAATTAACTAGTTAAAATAAAAATCAAGCATTACGTACAAACCGCATACGTCGCGGGCCAGTGCAGCGAAATTAAATTACTTACATGCCAGGCAGTTTTTGCTGCTTTTTACGTAAGTCGGCTTCTTTAATTGTTAGGGCTCTTGCGACATGCGTCACATACTTAGTGTGCTATGTTGGCGTGAGTGGGACTTAGCTCGGCTCTTAGCGGAGTCTGTGTACAACGTGGAATGTATTCGAGACATTTACTTGCACTTTCGTTTGTATCTGGCGACAGGTAAGACTACGCGAAATAAGGCTGCACACAAAATTGTGTCGTGTGTCGAGTGTTGTGTCGTGTCATGACATGCGATAAAAGACTTAAGTCCTGTCTGTCGAATAAGTCAGTGGCCTTAGGAGTTACGTGGCTGGCCCTTCTTCGGGAGAATTTGAGAAACGCGCACGGTGCTCAATTGTAGCTACTAATTAAAGAAAAGCCTATGTAGCAAAATAGGGCTAATCTGCGGTGCCAGCATGGCACCGTAGATAAAACCCAGATAAAGTTCATATCGCGCGACAGACTAGTGTCATCCCGCTCGTTATTATAACATAGAATGAGAGAAATAGGTGTTAGCGCTTAATAAACGCTATCATCGCCGGAGCCATGGTACGGGGGCAGAAATCACTATTATACATTAGCGTACCATTTAGTATAGCTATTGTTACAACTTCTTCATAAATAGATAAAAACTACATTAGGAACTTACTAACTACTACTTAATGTATCCGTAATTAACAATTAAATATATTAACGATATTATTGAAATTATCGTATTTACCAATTAACAATTGATAACGAAAATCATCCAACAATCTTATTTTTACGTACGTAAAATGAGGAGTTCAATTACTTATTCACAGAATTTCATCATGAATGGACCCACTCCAACTCGTAACCACAATACATGACAAATTCGCCGGCCGTATCATCAGGCCCAATTTGAGAGAAAAACAAAGGGTGGCCGGAATGCCTGCGAAATTAAAGGAATTGCTCGACTGCCGCAATCTGGGCCCAAATGACCCACCTGGGTCCATTATGAACCGTTGAAACTCTTGTTAATTTCAATAATTTGTCACTAACACGCGTGCATTTTTAATAAAATTCGCATCTCGGCCTTTGGCCTCAGGCTGCGCCAAGTTACTTAGGGGAGCCGTTTGTATGAAATTTGCATGGGGGGGGGAGTAATTTATTTTTCAAAAAAAAAAAAATACCGGCTCTGATAATTCCTTACGTACCCCTTCCATTTTGTCTATGGGGCCAAATCTCCAAGTCTTACCGTTTTGCCAGGCCGTACCCCTTCCACATCAGGTTTCTGCAAATCCTCAAATGTCAGATTTTTCTGGTACTCGAACCCCAGCCCTCTATACATTCCACTTAATGCTATATAGCTTTGTTGTGCTGGGTGTTAGGTTTTATTTTCGTTACGGAATTTCTTGATTCGGTCGCCGCGCTCTAAGCCCGCGATAAAAGCTATGCAATAGCTTAAAAAAAAATCAGTTTAAAGTGTAACATATATTTGTCTTTTCTATGTCAAAATTAATAGTAAAAATTACCCCCGCACCGCAAGCAGATGGGATAAAACATCGGCACCGCACTGCAAGTCACATACAAGTCAAAATTAGCCGGGAACGCATGGAACGTGTCAACGAAGCATGAAAGTAGTTAGACTAAGTGCGTATTAAACCTTATATAAAATAGATGCTTTATCTATAATTCTTGTGCGTGTTCGTGAAGTGAAGCCATGGCAACCGAGTTTAGATGCATCAGCCCAGAGGGTGCAATTAGGTACCGATTTGCTTACAGCAGAGCCTCGCGCCACGGGCAGAGATCGAGTTAGAATCGATACCATTGTATCGATATCGCGATATCGATTGTATGCGTAGATAGATGCGCTGGAGAGATATCGAAAGCATTTTGTAAGTAGAAAAAAAGAGGTTATTATTCTTATGAGACATAAGCAGGTAATTGATGGTAAGTGTCATCATCCCCTTATAAGCAAAGCAAAAGGGCCTATGTCATTATACCACAGGTAGGAAACTTCATAGAAGCGGAGTATCACTACACTACTATAAACGAAACTATACACCCGTGCACACGTCAATGCGTGTGTGTTCGCCCGCTCTCGCCCCTCGACAAGGCATATACGGGGGAGAGGTGCGGGAACGGGGAACAGGGACGCATATTGCGCGGGACCTTAGGAGATTCCATTCTGTATGGAATACTGTTATTAATTTCTGTGATTATACAATACAATACAATACAAAAATCTTTATTGCACCAAATAAAAAACAATAAAAAATTACAAAGTTTACGGAACTTATAAATAAATAAGGTACAAGATACGTAACTACGATGTACGTTATTAATATGCGATACACTGATAACTAACGTAAAAGTCAGCTACTGGCCGACATGTTTCAACCTCATGCGGAGGCCTTCCTCAGGGCGAATGTGACTCGTGACGCGCACTCATAGACGTCCCGAGCCGCACTCAAAGATGTATGTTCTAAGTGTTAACTATCTATGCTCCAGCCTTAGAGCAACACGGCTCCATCTCATCGGTACACTCCACGCTAACATAGATGCTATTTGGGATCGCCAATTAATATGATCACATATTATGATTCACATTTTCACATATTCCCTCGGTAGGCTTTGAAGATCTGCGCAGGAAGAGAAGCAGCTACATTGTAAGTTTTTTCTTCCCAGACAAGCAATGACAAGCAATCAATTTAACCCTACTAATTAATAAAAAGTACTTAAAATCCAAACAATTTAAGAACTTGGAAGAAATCGGATCCACAAAAACACGAACATATCGGATCGAGCAAAAGTTTTAAAATTTTCACACGGCAGCGAAATTTACGATCGGTTAAAACAAATAAGGTGAATCGCGATGCATTTCTCCGCAAGTAGGTCGCAGAATAAGGTGTGTAGAGCCTTAAATACAGTTGAATGAAGCTTACGGGTCGCCGACTGCTATCTTACCTGGAAATAAACAAATAAGGGTTAAGTAAGTTGTTGGAACAAAAAATTAAAATTCAGAGAGTGAAATGTATGAATTGATGAAGCCCTTGGCTTTTGGGTTGTATGGAGAGGTCAAGGATCCAACCAAAATGTAGTTGGATTAAGATAGAGCCTCAGTTTATTAGGAATTAACATATATAATAATATTTAAGTATATGTATAAATACGAGCAGGGCAGGACACTCAAAAATTAAACAATCTGTTATTCCTCAATTTTTTATTTAGAGTTATTTATTTTAATTCTTGATAATTAAATGATGCTTTTTTTTGTTAAAATTTTAATGTATACATACATACATACATACTATCACGCCTGTTTCCCACAGGGGTAGGCAGAGACTATGGACCTCCACTTGCTACGATCTTGACAGACCTCTTTCGCTTCATCTACAGTCATCAACCTCATAAATTTTAATGTATAACTACTATTAATCAGATTTTTATGTATAAATAAAATAAATATAAATACGATAGTAAGTAAAGTAATACATATGTAGTTCTATATGTATATATTGAATGATCAAATATAAATCTGGACTCCTGCATAGTGAAATATTCGCCAATACACCGAGGTTAATATACATTACAAATATTACGCTGCAATCGTAGGAAATGATTTGTCCAAAACAATACTTAAACTGAAATGGTTACGAAACTGACTATATTTTAGTTTAGCGCACGTGCAATACAAATGGTGTAATATTTTAGTTATTTTGTCATCAAACGTTTTATGTGCTAACGTAAGGTGATGCAATGAAAATCGTAAAAACAAAATATAAAAGTTGCTTTATTTCAAACCCGAAAATGTTACTTCATATTACAACATTGACGATCTGACCAAGGTCGCCGGAAAACGCTGGATGCAGGCCGCTTTATTGGTCATTTTGGAAATTTCTGGGAGAGGCCAATGTCCAGCTGTGGACGATATGCGGCTGAAATGATAATAATGATGATGCGGAGAAAACTGTTTCGCTAGATTCGCAAACACTCGCCCTGAAGATGATCGAAACCTGGGGGTTACTCCATAAAATAAAACGACAGTCTTCCGATAGTGACGTCCTACAAATGGCGACACAGAAATGTTAAACCAAATTAGACTTTATCATTGTATTAGTAGCGCTCAATGATGCTCGTGGTTCCCTTTAGCCGTGTGGTTCCCGGCAGAGTAGAACCACTTCATGTCTTCCCGTAGATGTCGTGACTTCTCCAATCCGGATTTGGCCTACACTCTCCACGCTGGCCAGACGGGTTGCAGAGGTTCCATTGATGTTTATGAGCTTTGTTTAGCTTGTGTTTCCTAAGACGCCTTCCACGACATCCACGGGAAGACTTGGAGTGGTCCTATTCTACTCTGCCGGTAACCACACGGCACTATACAAGTGGAAGGGACATACCCGTAATAAATCAGACCGCAGTCTATAGGTATTAGATCATTATACTTAGTATAATGAAATTAAAATAAAAGCCAATAAACAAAAAAAATCGACATTTTCATACAAAACATTGCAGTCGCCCGGGTGATTTGTATGGTAATGGCGATTTTTTTTTTTGGTCTTTTGACTGTTATTTTAATTTCATGATACTAGTAGCCCATGGTTCGATTTATAACGGGTATATCCCTTCCACATTGTATAATATTATGGCAATAAGTGATTTATATTCCTAATAAATTTTGGACTTTTTCCGCGCTATGTACAAATTCAGCGTATCCCGCCTCTCACGAATTTAACGGGCAACTAACCGTATCTTTTATACGGTAAACGTTTTGAACTGGGGTCAGACTTTACACATTTTTTGTAACAAGTCTGTAGCCGTCTAGGAATTGGAAAAAAATCATCCTCAGGTCAAAAAGTCTCAGTAAGACGATGCAATTTAACTTTTTATTCTTGATACTCTTACAAGATTACATTTCGAAAAGAAAACAACATCACCGCACGTATATTTTTTGCAATTTTCCTAGTATCATCGCAACTTACTGTTGTAGGCCACTGCACGCTCATCGTTTTGGAAATGTTTGATAGAAGCTTGCACTGGATTATATAAAGATGAAATTATAATGAGACTTAAGAACTAACATTCATCCGAAAGTGGTCGTCTGGTAGACACTAGTCGGCATTCCCTACTATAACTATGTCAGTCAGTGTACATACCTAGAGACCTAGATGCATTTATCTTTGGCATTTAATTATCTGATAAAACATTTAATTAAATTATGATTTCTATGTGAAGTAATCTTGACTTATCGTCTTTCCCATCACAACGAAACTTGTTATTAGTAAATTAATAGGTAAATAGGTAAGTACCATTGACATAGAATATATAGACCAGCTATCTCAAACATTGGCCCCTGTTCTATTTTTGAAAATGACGGCATTAATTTTATCATACGTATTTAATTTTCAACCAATGAAATATGGTTACTTACCGATGGAAAGTTATTTCTTATATTTATAAGTACTTTGTCATGTTTCTTGAATTATTCCTACAGAGTATTTTAACACACACCAAGGCATTTTAATTTAATATTTACCATATTTTCGTATGGTTTTCGCTTTTAAACTGTCGAAAGTAACTTCTAAGCGTAGTTAGAGTTAAAATCTTTATTGCACCCAAAAACATAATGATACAATATAATAGATTATAGAAAACAGATGTCAAAAGGCGGCCTTATCGCAACTAGAAGATAGGTAAAAGAGCTAGCACAGGAGTTTTTTGGCGGGAAGTCAAAGTGTTTGGTTGGGGTTTTCTTTAAATTATTTTGCAAATTGATTTTAGTGGACCTTATAATATGAAATCGGTGTTGTTTGGTGTTATAAATGCTCATGCTCATGAACAATAATGTGAAATAGTTAAAGTGGACAGTCATAGTACGGCTGTAGTGATATTTGTTTCGCGGACTGTGTGGGCGTCTTCGGGCGTCGTCCGCCACTCAATCGGCTATGAAAACCAGTGGACTGTATAGATTTGTCGCCAGAAGCTCCCTTAAAGCAATCAAAGGCCTACACCAACCTTTGATTGAACCTTGTTAGGAAAAAAGAATTTCCCACGTTTTATTAACTTGTTCCTGGCTAAATACGCAGCAGCGTCAAGCCATAAATTAAAAAAAAAAAGAGCTAGCAAGCGACTAAGTGAAGTTTATGGAGATAGCTACAATTGAACGGGACAAAACAGTGATATGTGGTGTCTCCTCTAGTTTTACATAATAGTTCTTTGTTAATTAAATAAATATATAGGGACAAATCACAAAATAATAAATTAATAGGCAAGTACTTGCATACTTTTATCAACAAGTCAAGCTTAGCGGCAATGACTGGACAAGACAAGGTGCGTCAAAACGCCCGTTATCAGATAAAAGCTGATGTGGCGATAACTGGTACATTGCTAAATTAACGCGTCAAAGGCTATCTCGCTGAATGCAATGTAGATTTTCCGGTCCACTGTACCGTTCACGAAGCCCCATTGTGACTAAAATGGTCTATTTCACAACCAAGGGACGGAATGAAAGTTTTAATTGCTTAACATACGCTGTATTTAGCAAAATTTTATATGTCCTTAGACTCTAGAGGCGAATAAAAATTTGTCTCTCATCGCACTGAGTTGGACTTTTAGAAAAAGAAATTAAATTTGTTTAGCTGTCTTTGTGAACTTGAAGGTAGAGCAAAGATAAGGTTTAATATAGCTTTGTTTTATGACGTTTTTGCTTTAAAACATTGTTAACTTCAGTCAGACACACAAGTACTAGTCTAGTAGGGGTCTCCTATGTCCATACGAATACCAAATATTCGATTTTCAAATGATCGCACATGAATAATTTTATATAAATATCTCCTTTGAAATATTGCACCTCACCTGTAACATATCTAAATTTATTTTGTATCTATACTATGAGTAGTATAGATACAAAAGGTTGCCTGGAAGAGATTGCTGTGCGATAAGGCCGCCTTTTGTATGCTAACATTTATCTCTATTATTTGTGTCTAATTTGTTAAATTGTGTGCAATAAAGAGTAAAATAAATAAATAAATAAAATAGTCGAGTTATTATTGGTCGCTAAAAAGTCGTAATTATACAAGGCATATTTAGTATTTATCCATTAATATATACACACATACTATCACGCCTGTTTCCCGCAGGGGTAGGCAGAGGCTATGGACCTCCACTTGCTACGATCCTGACAGACTTCTCGCCATCCATCTACACTCATAATTCATTTCATGCATGTTTTCCGTCCGATATTGATAAGTGATTGATTACATTCCACAATAAAAATACATGCGAAATGCGATAATTTATCAAACTAGATTTATATCAAATATCAATCAATGTTTGTTTAAATAAAGAAATTTGGTAATGTCTCACGATAGAGATTACAAATAATTTCTTGGATTGTATGGACGTTATCGTCGAACACTTATCTCGAATTAGCATACCTTTTCGGCTGTAATCAGAACCGGCGATTTGTCAATTGAACTTGTTTGTTTTGCAAGTACTTACTTCAACTTGTTGATCAGCTTCTATGACAGACTATTATATTAAATTTCTATGGATTGAAACTACTAATCTGTACAAATATTATAAATATCGTGTTTATGTGATTGTTTGTTTATCCATCCATACTAAAATGAATGAACAGATCTCTTAAACCCTATTTCAATTTCGTTACATTTCCGATGGATTAGAGAAATGTTTTTCCGCCTTACAGGGCAAATGGTTAATAATTCGAAGAAAAATATATATTTTTACAATGTTCCGAATCGACCTAGATATAGTCGCTTTTGGCTATATGCCTCATAGAGCTAAAAATTGAAGTAGGTAAGTATAAAAATATATTAGGACAAATGAAAAGCTAATATTTAAAAGTGTTTAATCTCATAAGTGAATAGTAATAAATATATTTATTTATATACATTTTTTATCTTGTTTTGTATACGCTTGCACCCCATTTATCGCCTTCTCATAAACGTCCCAATGGTACTCGTGTTTTGTGGTAGACAGCGCTTAGTGTTAAGTTTATACTTATTTAATTGTTTCCAAGATTTTGCCGTCCACACATTTTTTGATGTTGCCATTACTGACTGCAGTGTTTCACCCATTTTCTCAATTGGACATGTACTTTAGCCAACTTCAACAGCTGCACGAAAAACCGCGGGCTGCTTGCAGCGCGCGGCGCCCGAAAAGCTAGTTATAGATTGTAAATGACACAAAATAAATAAATAAGGAGTAAAAAGACGTAATGAGTATGAATTTATCCCATTATTTATACTAGGTAGTGACTTATAATATTTAATAGTCATTTTATATGCGTTAATGAATATTAATAAGCCGGTATTACATTCAATGATATATAATCACAGTTGTTTTGCATATGAAATATAATACACTTTAATTACTTTCAATTCAAGACAAATATGTATTACGAAACATCGACAAGTGGCCTTTGGGCGTCAAGTGGAGATTATTATTTACATAGACCTTGAATTTGGGCCAAATGTATTAAGTAGCTTATGTAACTAGTGCCTTATAATCCAGGCAATGCCAGGTGCCAAAGTTAAGAATATTAAGTGTCAACTTGCAGTTTCTATTTCGAAACTAATGGAAGACCACTTTAGACTAAACCAATAACTGGTCGGAATTCCAGGCTGACCTGTCGCTTTGATTAGTGACAGTTGTTGAAAGCTTAGGTGCGTAGCCTTCATGGCAAGGTGAAAAAGATTTTACACTGAAAGATTTTGAGTCTTAAAAATTTGAATCCTATGATTTTTGATTTATACAACATTACAACGCTCGGAACTCGGAATTCAATTCAATTCAATTCAATTCAAAATATCTTTATTATCATAGGATATTTATAATATCTCTTAATAATAGTCACTTTGTTTTGTTTTGCACAAATGTTGACGTCAAATCGTTACTTAAAGCTAAGTTTACGCCGCTTCCTAGGCGCAAGTGCAGAAGAAGCGGCAACAAACTGCACTGCACGTTTTCTCCAAAGACGTCAACTAACAAACTAAAAACTTAAAATTAGTTATATAGATGGACAGAGATTACATTGTTTATTATGTCATAATTAAATTGAATTATAAGAATTACGAAATTTAAAATAATGTCAATTTGTAAATTTAGTATGTACCAATGTACCTAAATTATGACATGTCTAAGTATACAAACCTTTAAGAGGGACCCGCGCCAAGCTCAAGCCAGACCTTTTTGTCTTTAAGATAGTCATCGGTCCTATAATAAGCCTTCTCACAAAGTACTTTCTTTACATACGCTTTGAATTTTCTGTCTGGCATATCAAGGACCGATTCTGACAATTTATTATAAAAAAGTATACACTTCCCCATAAAAGACTTACTGACTGTATTCAGCCTGTAATACGGGCTAACTAAGTCATTCTTATTACGTAAATTTCTATCTGTAAAATCACTTACTTTATTGAACATGGAAATATTTTTCCTTACATACATTATATTTTCAAATATGAATTGTGATGCAAAAGTAAGTATACCTATTTCCTTGAATAATTCCCTCAGTGAGTCTCTCGATCCTAAACCGTAAATAGCACGAATTGCTCTTTTTTGTAAAAGAAAAATAGTCTGAATGTCGGCTGCACTCCCCCATAGAAGTATCCCGTAAGACATTAGACTGTGAAAGTAACTAAAGTACACTTGTCTAGCAGTTGCTACATCTGTCAATTGTCTTATTCTCCTAACAGCGTAAGCCGCAGAGCTAAGCCTATTAGAAAGTTTAGTTATATGAGCGCCCCATTGAAGTTTCGAATCAATTGTGATTCCTAAAAAGGTAGTACTTTCAACCAGATCGAGTTTCTGACCATTAATTAGTATGTCAACGCAGGCTTGATTCACATTAGGAAGAGAGAATCGAATGCATTGGGTCTTGTTTGCATTTAACATGAGGTTATTGGCCGAAAACCAATCAGAAATTAAAGATAAGGTGCTGTTCACCGCGCTAGCATCACTGTTATGTCGATCTATTTTAAATATTAGCGAGGTGTCATCAGCAAACAGCACCATGTCAGCCTCTTTCTCAACCATGTAAGGCAAGTCATTGACATAAACTAAGAAAAGGAACGGTCCTAGAATTGAACCTTGGGGTACGCCCATTTTCACATTAGACCCGTGTGATTTTATGCCGTTTATATCAACAGTTTGAAGCCTATCTGTTAAGTAAGATTCTATTAATTTAATTGAATTATCATCAAAACCGTATTGACGAAATTTGAGCAAAAGTGTTGGATGATCAACGCAATCAAATGCTTTAGAAAGATCGCAAAATGATCCAATTGCATCATTTCTGTTTTCCCACGCGTCGTAGATATTAGTAATAAGTGCTACTCCTGCATCGGTGATCGATTTTCCAGCAGTAAAGCCGTATTGTTGGCTATGGAAAAGATTATTGGTCTTAAAGTGAAGTAGCATTTGATTGAGCATTATCTTTTCGAACACCTTACTCAAAACTGGCAGAATAGAGATAGGTCTGTAGTTGCCAGGGTCTGTTTTTTCTCCTTTTTTGAATAAGGGAATTAGTTTACTACATTTCATTAAGTTAGGGAATATGCCTTCATCAATACATTCGTTAAATATAAAAGCTAAATCGGCAGCAATTATGTGTATAATATGACTTACTACGGCTACTGACATGCCCCAGTGATCTTCTGATTTTTTTAAATTTAACTGTTTAAAAGCATCTATTATATCGCTAGGGCTAACATGCTTAAAATTTAATTTAGAATCACAAGGGCTAACATTACTCTTAAGCAAAGCCTCAGCACGCTGGGCGCTAGAACTCACATTAGAAGTGAGTTCCAAAGGAATGTTAGTAAAATAATCATCAAATATATTTACTATTTCTTCAGTTTTTGAAGTATTTTTACCACTACATTTGATTCGGCAAATATTTTTTTTGGTTTTATTTTTACCTGTTTCCTTATTTATGACACTCCATGTTTCTTTAATTTTATTAGGAGCATTATTTATTTTTTTGCTAATACTATTCGACTTGGCTCGTCTACAAACTTTTTTAAATATTTTAGAATAATTTCTAACATATTCTATAAAAGAAGAATTAAAGTTATATTGTTTTTGGGCATATAGATCATATAACCTGTTTCTACTTATGTAGATGCCGGTAGTAGCCCATTCACTAAACTGTGATTTACTATGAACTACTACTCTTTTTTGTTTCAATGTTTTAGAATACTCAGAGGAAACAGTACTAAATAGTTTATTATAATGGTCGTCAGGATTATTTCCTGTATATACCACTGATAATAATTTGCTATCTAAATTATTTTTAAGTTTTTTTATGTTTTTAGAAGTAATCGGTCTACACAAGATCTTATCTTTTCTCAAATTACTGGTGGACTCTTTGACAAAAGCTACATATACACCAGAATGATCTGAAGGCAATTTATTAATAACAGATTTATCACAATATTGAATATTACTAAAAAAATTATCAAGACATGTGCCAGATGTAGCTGTAATTCTGGTTGGCTCAAAAAATAAGTTTTCTAATCCATAACACTTAAAAAGATTTAGGAATTGTGTGCCTGTGGATTATGTACTAAAATATCAACATTAAAATCGCCGCAAATAATTAAATTCTTTTTACTAGTTGAACAGGACTTAAGAACCTGGTCCATTGCTTTTAAAAAACTTTTGAAATTACTATCTGGTGGACTGTATACACAAACAATTATATGATGATCAAGCTCGGCACAGGCCACCTCACAACAGCGCTCAACAGAATGTCTGACAATATCTTTCCGCTCTTTCCTACGGAAAGAATCTTTTATAAAAATTAAAGAACCCCCTCGTTGAGCAGACTTTCTGTTAAAGCAGCTAACAATAATATAGTTGTTTAGGCTGAACATCATCTGACTCTCATGCAGCCAATGTTCAGTCAAACATAAAATGTCCACATCCATTTCTTTTAAAACTAATTCTACTAATAATTCTTTGCCGGAAAGACCTTCTAAGTTTTGATGAAGTATTCTTAATTCATGAGGCCTTCCCGTTGTCTGAATGGTCAGTTTAAATCTGTCGTCAAGTCTACAGAATTACCGTTACATAAACTTGGTAAGTCTGTAGGTGTCTTAAAACTAGAATCTTGTTTACAATGTAAACTCGTCCAAAAATTAATATTATTTGCTATCAATGTAGCAATCTTATGTCTAAAATATTTTGAAAGATAAATATTATCTTTTGTCACATGACATTCACTTATAAAATTGTTAGTGTCAAAAAACACTAATTTATCACTGTAATGACATGTCATATTATGAATCAAAGTATTGAGATAGTGAATGATTTTGTTAGTTTTTGGAGACTGGCAATGTAGATATGGGAACGCACATAATATTATTTTGCTTACTTCTAGTTCAGATAAATAATCCATACAGCTGATTATTTCTTTCTTTCCTACTTTGTTACTATTGCCTATTAATAATACAACAGTAGATTTACAATTCAGTTTGGTTGATTTAATTTTATCTAAAATTTGAGTATAGGTTGCGTCCGGGAAGCAGTAATTTATACAAGTTTTATCTAGAATTTTGTTTAACATGCAACCCATATTGCGACCTATACTGTCAGAAAATACTATTGTATTACATGGAGGGTCAATAAAGTCAACACAATCAGACACATTACTACACAAACTACCGTCACAAGGAGAGAGCTCTGGTGTGGAGACACTGATGGTGGGCTGGGTGAATTGCCCGCAGGTACATTGCTTAGTTAATAAATCAAGAGTTTCTTGATTGTACCTGCTGTCGTTAATCAATTTCTCCACAGTCAGCATGTGTTCGGTATTTTGTTTTTGTTGGAGGTCATACTTAGAGAATAATTTGGAATAGTCTTGGAATATTGTAGGTACCAAGCAATTTTTCACGTGAGTGGCCCAGTTAACTATCAAACCTGCTTACAAAATAGCATCTCTTACTAACATGATTCGCGCTTACCCCATTTCCTTGATCGGCCTTTAAGATTAGCGCAGCTAGTAAGTTTTTAATTTTTTCCATAACCAGCACGGAAAAAAAGGAATAATTATCACATACAAACAAACATTCCATCTTTTCAGGATCCTTTGAACGCCATCATTGCAGACACAATAGATTTATGACTGTTCAGCGTTCAACGTGTTAAATACGTAATTAATTAAAATATGTTTAATTAGAATCAAGAATCATGATATATTTGATTCTTGATTCTCATTAAAATACGGTTATATACTTTTTAATACGGTTGTAATCTTGCGACTTACAACTACACCCACTTCGTTACATATCGACAGCTCGTTTAATTTTATTAATGGCGTATAAAGTAATTCGCACTATTCAGATAAATTGTCAGTAACTAGTTAGTAAAAGGATAAAAGCCGTTACTTCCACTGCGAGAAAAACGCCTTATTAATAGTTATACGTAAATCACTCGCCACACTATTACTGGGACAAATAGGCTCTTCTATTGGATTTGCATACTCGCCTGGAAGGTACGAGTTAGCACCTTTGCTGGGATAGGCTGGATGTTTGCTTTTTTTCGGTAAGTTACTGAGCTATTTGCCTGAGTCTCGGGCAGATCACTCGGACTAACACCTACCAATTTTAGGGTTCGACTATTACAAATCCTCTTTCATCTTAGCATGTTCCCGATTGCATCCTTAGCTGCGTTGTCGTCTGGATTTTCGAATTTTTCTTTTCATTTCGACACCCTTTATGGTCAAACCTTTTTCTCATTCTTCTTTAGGCTGAATTGAAATGAAATAAATGGGCAAGTGCGAGTCGGACTCGTACATGAAGGGTTCCGTACCACCACCGTACCATGTTTTAAAACGCAAAAAAACTCGTTTTTTGTATGACGACCCTCTTTAATTTGAACTTTTTTTTATTTTTAGTATTTGTTCTTATAGCGGCCATAGTAGTACATAATCTGTGAAAATTTCAAGTATCTAGTTAGTGCCATTATAAAGATCTAGTTAAAAACGCTGAAAAAAACACGTTTCTTGTATGACGATCCCCTTTAATTTTTAACTTTTTTTTATTTTCTGTATTTGTTGTTATAGCGGCTACAGTAATACATCATCGGTGAATTTCAAGTGTCTAGCTATTACGGTTCAAGAGATAGAGCCCTGTGACAGACGGACAGACGGACAGACAGCGGAGTCTCAGTAATAGGGTCTCGTTTGCACCCTTCGGGTACGGCACCCTAAAAAGAGCTCTATAAATCTTGATTTGTTGGGATAAGGGTTTGTTGTGGGTTTATTAATAAGTGAACCAGATATGTGATTTTTCTTATTTTAATGGTTCGAACCAGCTCTACTTTCTTACTAAGGTGCTTCAGAGCTTCAACATTAGTAATGTGATCCGACCAGATTATTTCGTCAAGATTTGTAAAACCATTGGAACCCGTATCTTCCTTGACGGTATCAGCGTTAATTAAAATTGATACTGAAAAATCAAAAATATCACAGTTGTAAGTGGCAACTTATTTTGGTTGGTTAATTGTCAAAATGACCCTTTCAACATTATTGTCACTTTTTAAAACTTAATTGACGAAACAAAAACTAGTTTTAACTTTCAATTGGGTTGAACACTGACCTGCAAACCGAATGGCAGTAGCAATAACTTATACGGTCCGAACTGTGTAATAAAATGAATTGCGTATGACATTATAGGAGCCAAAAAACTGAATGGGTCAGCCGAACAGGTCCAAGTGGCATTAAGAGGCAGCAAATTAAATCATGAGGATACCTCTGATTGTGCTTATGTGGAAAGAGTTTTTTCGCAAGATGTCAGATTATTTCAATGGTTTTATTTTTGTAAATATCAAACTTGTTGTGTTAAATATTTAATATCGATTTGTAAACTTGGTTTTTTTTCCAAAAAAAAATAAAGAGAACTGGGCATCAGCATTCGAATACCTACATTTCTAAAATTTTGTAACCACATAAAACGGTACATTGTGAATTGTTGTTAATCAGTCATCTAAATACCTACATACTTCACTATTTTAAAATCCCCAAAAGATTTTCATGTGTTTTAGTCATGTGGTTTTCACTAGCCATTTTTGGCAGAATAGAATAGGGCCACTCCAAGATTTCCCGTGGATGAGGGCAACGAAGCAAATACAAGCTAAACAAAACTTAGAAACCAATGAGACCTCTCAAACCCGCTTGGCTAGTGTGTATAAAGTGTAGGCCAAATCCTCTAGTCACTCTGGCCAAGTATGGCTCTGGTAGAAAAGTGGGCTGTGCAATGGAGACTTTAAAAAAAAACATTCGCTTTTATTTTTCTTGAATACTCCCATTTCCTATACTTTTATTTTCTTCTTCTTATTTTCAGAATCAAAGTTCTCATTCAACCAACGAAAGATGACGTCTTAGGTCGTTGACATTGAGGTCAAGTTTACTAATAAGACCACGATTAGTGACCAAAAGTTGCACAACACAAGCCTTTTTTTTTTTTTTTTGACGCGGAGAATATCCCTTCGGATACCTTACCGGTTACGGGACACCGGTAAGGTTATGTGGTGTTACCACTAAAAACTCCGCGGTGTCACCTCTCAGCCGCTATCGGCCGGGACCGTGTGCTTCTCTTGCTCCACAGCCCTGGCGCGGCCGGCCGCTATCTCAGCGGCCCCGGCTCACGGCACCCTCTGCTGAATCAGAGGGGCCGGAGAAACCGTCGCGTTGGCCTCTCGGCCCGACAAGAACAGGCGCGCTGACACGCACACGCGCCTGCCTTCCACTCCGGAGGGCTGTCCGTTGGACGATGGAATCCCGTTTCCACCGTCCAACCAGCCCTCATAATTTGGGGCCTGCAGAAGCAGGCCCTGCCCCAGTCCACCTGACGGTGACCGGGGCCCACCAAGCCGGCCGCAGGGGATAGGGAGAGCGGCAACGTAACACCGACACTCCTCTTCCCCTGCGGCCCCACCGTTGCCGTGCCAAGCGCCACGGCCGCGCTTGGTCGCGGAGGATAGGGCGAGCGGCAACGACACACCGACACTTCTCTTCCCCCGCGACCCCTACCACGGCTGTGAGAGTAGGGAGTAAACCCCCTTCTCTCACAGCCAGGCCATTCCCACCAGGAATGGCCTCCTCCGGGCCCGGGGAGGCCTAAGCCTCAACCCGGGCAATGGGTTCCTCTTGGCTTCCCTGCGGATGAGGCAGTCCGCAGGTACTGAGCCCCCCCATCGCGACAAGATGAGAACCCGGGCGGGGGGGGCACAACACAAGCCTGTCACAACAAATTTAACAGTCGGGGTACCGTTCTGACCCATGGTCCAAATATGGCCAAACTGTTCTTAACTGAGTATAATCGCTTGACAAAGCGACTCAAGAATTCTAAGTTATGCTAATCACTGCAAAATTAAGCTATTTGCATAATCCAATACAGTAAATGAGGATATTGGGCGTATTGTTAAAGATATCCTCTTTTCTAAGAATATTTCTTTTTTAACAAACAATTTCACAAAGTACAATACAAAAATCTTTATTACACCAAATAAAAAACATTAAAAATTACAGAGTTTATGGAACTTAACGTACCTTAACTTAAGTAGGCAACTATTTTACGAGTACGATATATTGAATATCTGTCATCAGCTTTTCCTTTAGCCAACTTTAAAAAGTTGTAACTTCTTATATCAATGTAAAGTACTTATTGTATTTGGATATTGTATCTATCTATTTTAGACGCCAACTATCTGTTCTGTTTTTCCTTTTCCTAAAGGTTGACAGGGAAAGAATGCTTTAGCACTAAGTCTATGTAGACTTTAGCTCTAACATTTTTAAATAAATAAATAAACAATGTAACGCACACTAAAAAGAAAGAAAGCAGATTATTTAAACGTAGATAAATAATATCTCTGCTCTGTGGCTGGACTCACATACATACTTTTTCCCACAGGGTTAGGCAGAGACTATGAAGGACCACTACGTACTAGCTACGATCCTGAAAGATCTCTTCACTTCATCTACATCGACAGAAATTCCGTATCGGATTGTGTATACATTGCCTATAAAATAATGAATTGATGAATCGGTATGTCATTTATCATTATATTACAGGTAATGTATAACAAATTAGACTCGGAATTCCAGAATAGCCAGAATGAGTCCACAATACCACCAATTAAATTTAAGATAACTTCTGCGAAAAACAGTAAATCATACTCGTAGATTCATTAAAATAACTAATATTGGTGCTATAAAATTACGCGGACGCATAAATTCTCAAATCGAAAGGCATTTCGATTTCCTCTAGGTTCTAAGATTTCAGATTGCAGTAGTGCATAGACCATTGCCGGACAGTCTGTAGCGAAACAAATTACCGACTCTACAGAAGCATAGGCCTAAACTCCCCAAGAAGCATAGGCAAGTGAAAAGTTTGCTATCCCAAGCAGACCTGGGGGCGCAGTTGCGGCGGAGATGAAGACAATCGAGCTTACCTGGCCAAAGACTGAAGAAGCCACATTCACATGCCACATCCACATTGTATTTTCACAGTCAGCAATTATTGCTACTCAATAGGCAGTCAAAAGAGGCTCTAGGGATAATGCTAATGGACAGGTGGCTTATGACTATTTATTTATTTATAAAAACTAAATTGTTCCATCTCTCAGTCAACCATAGGGATAAACAGATACGAATCATGTATGACTATGACTGGTGAAGAGTTGTAAAAGGCGTTAATGTTATTAGTTTGAGTTTGTTGCATAAAAATTCTGGCTTTCCTAAACTACAAAATTTGGAGACATTAATTGTGGCTTTGTGTTATAATCTAGTGAATTTCCTGCGACTAAAATGGTGATGATGATTCAAAACGTCTGTTTAAATACCTATTCAATCGTTATTTATTTTATTTATTATAAGTAATAAAGCAGGGCTCATGTCGTATCAAGCACTAAAAAGTAAGGCAGAGAACCGAGAAGTTTGGCGCATACTCCACCGACAAGAGCCACTAAGCTCTGAAATAAGAAGAAGAAGTAATAAAATAAAGAACGACATATAACAGGTGCGTGCGACACTTCTGTTCAACATAAGTGTCGCACCTGTATTTTCTACAATTTGTAGCAGCCACCTTAATCTACCAGCATCCTGCGAGCATATTGGCTGATAATTATCGATAATTATGTGATAATTTACCGCACACGCCCAAACATCGTGCTGCTTTTAATTATTAACCTGCCATTTTAACCTACTTGATCTTTGGTCTCATTTTAAATGCTGCCAGAGTTCTGGGTAGGGTAAGTTTATTACTTCATGTTACTTCATGGCGAACATTGTTATTTATTATTTGATATATTAAAAGATTAGCTTTTTCCTGTTAGTGAAAAATAAAAGATTACATAATATAACAAAAGAACAAACTAATATTACGACGTTCCATACATCGTACAATTGACATAATGCGTAATATGTCAAACCACGGACTATACTAGATCACTATAGTACGAGTATAATGAGATTAAAACTACAATCAAAAAAAAAACCGGCCAAGTGCGAGTCGGACTCGCGCACCGAGGGTTCCGTACAAACCTGCAAGGTTTAGTATTTGGTATGAATTTCAATTTAATACCTCTACGCGTTTATGAGGAAATGGCTAGTAAGTTTAAAATTATTAAAAAAATATATATTATGTGATGTAACTAAAAATTTATGGTTTTCGTAATTTTTCCTTTATCTATGCTATAAGACGTTGCTTCGTACCAAATTTCAAGATTCTGAGTTCACGGGAAGCACCCTGTAGGTTTTGATTCCCTTGCAAGTGTCGAAAATTTGCGGCATAAACGGCTGTATCTTTTGATTGCGTTGGCTTAGAAGTTTGATTTTTTCACAGCTTCAAGGGACAGTAGACCTGAGTAATTGATATAAATTTCAGCTTCATACCTCCACGCGTTCCTGAGAAAAAGGGTCTTGACAGACGGACGGACGGACGGACAGACGGACAACAAAGTGATCCTATAAGGGTTCCGTTTTTTCCTTTTGAGGTACGGAACCCTAAAAACAAAATAAAAGCAATTTTATACAATAGTGTGCAGCTGCCCGGGCAATTTATATGGGAATGCCAATTTTTTCTTTGTTTTTGACTGTTATTTTAATACCATTATATTATTATACCTACTATAGTGATTGATCTAGTATAGCCTGTGGTTCGATTAATACGCATAATTATATAAATTACACGTTGCCTATATATAGTGTCTTAGGTATTCTTGTGACATATATGCACACTTCTTCTGAACTCTTTCTTCTTTACACTTATACAGAAAATAAATTATTAAAGTTTCTGACGTCAATGTGTTGGCAATTCATAATTATAACGTAGCTGACATCTATCTCTAAACTATGACTACGCCTCAGGGCTACAGACATATTTGTCTGTATTATATATAATATAATAATAGCCCATAATCACTGAGTCAACATTTCGTTGATTTGTGTTGACAACTTTAGGGCTACGGGCATGTCCCGCACACAATGTTACTAGTAGTTCTGTATATTACAATCCCTTCAAAGGCCTTGTGCCAAACTAAACATACACTAAACTGCACTACTATTTGACCAATAACTGATTTCCAACAAAATGAAAAGGTATATTTACATAAGTGCAAACTCTAAAGAGTTTGAATAAAAAATTCAGAGACAAGTACTGGTCAATTTGTAATTCTTCCAATTTTCTAATTGATGGCTAACATACTGACTATAAGCGCAGCCGTTGCCCTCCCCGCTCGCAGGCCGCCGTCCACCAGTCGCGGGCGGTGACATTCAGATTATTGTTATGCATTCATCGGCTGATATCTTTGGTTTTATTATGAAACTTTGACAGGATATATATTTTTTATTTCGCTAAGAGTAAGTTATTGAATATAGTTAAAGGTTCAGCACCTGAATATATTTTAACCCTTTCACCGCGAGACTTTATATCAGTAGTCGTGCTCCCAGCGCGAGGAATTGTGAATATCCATAGTTTTTGGACGGATAAATCCGACGCTCGCAGAATGGGCACGAAAATGTTTGTCGGATTAGTCCGACGTTCGCGGTTATATGGTTAAATTCATTATAATTTAAATACCAAATGTGGCTGCAAGTGTATTTCCATCGTGAAGCACAAATATTCCGCTTAAAATTTATGTCGTTCGAAAATTACTAACCTTAAACAGCGTTTATTTATATTTGAGGTGAAAACAGTTGTCAAACAGTTCATTCCCCGACAGTGCCCAATAAACTCTATGGGGCGCCCAGTGATCTCTACAGCCAAATAAGGAGACGGAACTGAAGAATAAGTCGTGTACATAAACTCTAGTCGTGGACCGGCGGCGGCATTGATAAATGAAAAACGTTTATGCAATTCTGAATATTAAGGGTCAGCAATTTTATAAAAACGCTACCGTCTCATTCAGCTGTTTTACAAAACCGGGATATTTTGCCAAACTGATAGAGGTTATATTTGACGACCTCCGTGGTCAACACGCTTGTCCGCCAATCCGGAGGTTCTGGGTTCGATTCCCAGCCAGGGCAAGTAGGAAAATGGCCTTTTTCAAATTGTCCTAGATCATGGGTGTTTATCTATTTATAAGTATGTATTTATTAGTATCGTTGAGTTACTCGTAGTATCCCATTACACAATTTAAAAAAACTTACTTTGGGGTTAGCTTAATCAGAGTGATTAGTCCTAATAGGTATATTTATTAATTTATATGACACAGCGAATCCAACTGCGATATATCTACCACATAAGCGCGACTAAAGAAACAGCTTTATCAAATCAAATAAAAAGGAATTTTAGGACGTGCAGCGGTTGTCAAGAAACTTGGTATTATTAGTCCGTTGTTGTATCATAGGTTTATTTTTATTTTTGTGCTAACGGTGCTATGGTAAAATGGGTTTTTATCACTCTTTTTGCTTTGAACTCAAGAGGAAAGTAAGGTGTACTAAAAAGCGCTACAGGAGGAGAAACTAAGTACCAATATCCAAAATTTTGCCATTTCCGCTATTGTGTTAGGAGTAATACTGTACGGCGTTGTCCTAATACAACGCGTCTACGCGATCATCGCGCGAATAAGCGTTGCGTTACGAACATCGCGTGATTTTAACAATTTGCAATCGCGTGATTGTCAATTAGGATCATCATCATCAGGTCCCTTCCAGTCTCCACTGCAGGAGCACGACCCTCTCTGTACCACCAGAGCCACATATAAGCTAGAGCAGTCAGAGGATTTGGCCTACACTCTCCACTCTGGCCAGACGGGTTGGAGAGGTCTCATTGATATTTATAAGCTTTGTTTAGCTTGTGTTTCCAAGGTCGCCTTCTTCGACATCCGCAGGAAGACTTGGAGTGGTTCTATTCTACTCTGACGGGAACCACACGGCTAATTAGGATACTTGTTCGAAATCAATATTCGTACGAGTATAATTCACGTTAAATTGCGATTCGCGTTATGCCAACACCAAAAAAGGCGGTTTTTGCCTGGAAGAGATTGCAGTTGCGATAAAGCAGCCTCCTTATGACATCTGTTTTATGTATTTCATTCATTACTCTGTATCATAGAGTGTTATTGCAATAAAGATTTTAACTAACCAACTAACTAAAAACGTGCTATGTCAAGCTAGCTCGTATAAGTCCGTTGTCTCATAGGTTTATTAGTTTCGCGCATTCATATTTCTCGCGCGTGCGCTAACGGTCTGGGGTTGCCGCGTTGCCAGGGCTGGCCTATCCGCTTTCAATTTATGAGACAGATTAATTTACGTCTCCTAGCCCTATGGTTCGTTTGGTGACTTAATATCTGTGTAGTTCAATGGTATAACATTATTGAATGAGCGAGCGAAGTTCTTTGAGTCTACTTGAACAATCCGAAGTTTGTATGTATATATGAATGTATGTACGATAACTTGAGTAGTTTTCATCAGTTTCTAGTATCGTATAGTAATCGTCGTACATCATTGTCATACAAATATTACTAATGGCTCTGTAAGCTGTATACTTCGCGAGTCCGTCTTATGTACAACGCGCAACTTAAAACTGCCAAGACTCCGTTATTTTGAAAACGTCACCAAAAACTAAATCGACAAAAAATATGCACAAATTATCCAACCTGCTCACGAAATTTATCTTTGATTAGAATCTGACGAGTCATGAAAGATGCACTCTTTATGCCTGTAGAGAGAACAGCCGGACCTTTGGGACGACATGGTCCATTCTTATCTTGTCCACTTCCTCATCTCGTCCACTTTCCTATGCAGTCCACTTCCTTAATGGTCCACTTCCTAAGTGGTCAACTTCCTAAGTGGTCCACTTCCTAAGTGGTCAACTTCCTAAGTGGTCAACTTCCTAAGTGGTCTACTTCCTATGCATTCTACTTCCTTAATAAGTGATCCCCGGACTGTCGGACATACGAAAGCATTTTTGCCCAAGCTGAAACGGAGGCCATTCGCGCTTGCTTGGCCAATGATATTCTCATCTTCACTTCTTTCCAATTCTCGTTTTGTAAAGATATTTGTTTACAAATAATGCCACGCCACAATATCATGTATCTAAATATACTCGTGTATGTTTAAGGCAACGAGTTTTTAAAGCAATTTTATTTTGTTCTTTAAGGTCATCAGATATTGTATGTATAAATACTATCCACACAATGTTTTAAATGCCTCATTTTACATCGAAAAATAAAAACTTGCGAGTTATTCCCACGTCCCCCTATCATAATGAAATCCATATTGTGCAAAAAAGAGGTTGTAGAAACCTGTACCAACAGAAATAATTGAGATGACAGAAGGACCGCCACCTAGCGTCAACCCTCTTTGGGAATACATTTGTGGGAAAAGTTTTACAACCGGCCGCCACCCGACAAAATTTTTCGGGAATGCAGTGCTAGCACGAGATGGTTGCGCTTGGTCCATTAGTCGCCTCCTTCGACATCCCCAGGGAAGATGGAGTGGTCCTATTCTAGGCCGGAATCCACACGGCCATACTTCTTGAATAATACACATTATACAGAGCGTCACCACATACTGATTTAAAGTCACATCTAAGTCATCTTACTTGCTAAGAAGAAGAAGAATATTATTATAGTACATGGGCTAGTAAAGCTAAACAATAAAACGAATAAAATTATCTCAGTTTTGTCTTGACTTAATTGCTTTGATAGACACTAATAGCGAGTACCATCACGCTCAAAGTGGCCTTTGGGTGCGGCCCTGGGCTCTGTCTGCTAAGAGCCACAAGACCAAAATACTCTGTCTGCCCTAAGGATAAAGACGTGATAGTGTGTGTATAATAGGACTGCCTCCATTGTCCAGTGGTTGCTTTGAGATCCGAAGTTCGTGGACTCAAATCCCATTGGGGCTTCCCAATGGGTAAATATACTTTGTAAAAGTTGTTTCCAGTCTGGTTTTAATATTGCAGACTTGAATCACCTGAGTATTTAAAAAGAAAGATGATTCCGTGTTTCGGAAGGCACGCTGTAGGTCCCGAACGCCATCTAGCGTTTGTTTAAACCTATCCTAGAATTGGTTCTGGTCTACCCTAATCACTTAGGGTTAGGTAGCGGACCCCGGGCATTGAAGCATTACCGCTGACGATGCAACCCATACGCTCGGATGATGATGGATTGTATGTATAATAGCAAGTACTGACATGAATGATCCTTCTATAATCTGGATACTTTGTAAGTTAAGGGACTTTTGTCTCTTTGCCGTCTGGGGTTCGAAGGACGTGGCAAAGTCAAGATTATTTGAATTCCTTCGGATATTTTAAAACCGCAATGGCTTTGACATTTGGCAACACGGTAATCGAATCATAATCAGCTCCCATCCTGGTTTTATTATTAAGATTCGAGAATGAGGCACAAAATATCGAATGTTAGTAATGATAACTCGTTGACAAAATACCTACAAAGTATCTACATACAAATTATGAAACCTGCACATATTTTAAGAGAATCGGTTGAGAAACGCAACCTGTACAGGAGAAAAGCCGGACAGTTGAATAGAGATGTGGCCTGAGTCCGAAAAATTGTATTTTAAAATAATGGACCCATAGTTTTAGGTTTAACAAAGTAGTAAAAATTCACAAATATACAACGCGTCGAAGTTTCGGAGTAGGGGCGATTGACGTCACCATCAAGTCTAAATTGTGCTTAATCGTGACATCATGCAGAATTTAAATGCGCTGTATCTTTGTAATTATTTTCTAATAAAAAAAAAGAAAAAATACATATAAAATATTTTGTTAACAATCTACCTGATGAGCTAAAAATATTTTTTTAGTCCACATCCGTATAGCCGGACGGCCGGAAAGACAAAAGCATACAAAATACAAACTAAAAGAGGACTACAACCGCGGCGAAAGGTGCTTTTAGGATCTTGAAAATTACCTTGAGATTTACAAGCCATCGAGCAATCTTGTCAATGTCTTTTACTGGAGTATAGATCTGTTCTGTCCATAATTTGATTCGACAGGTCGCGGGTCGTGGAACTTATGACCTTATAGCTGCAGTGTAAAGGACAATGTTTCTGTTTATGGACTTCTTTTATTGCTGTCGCCTATATAGCTGTATTTTTTTCATTGTAAACCAAACTTTTGAGACTTGTTTAATGGTATGGCCATTGAGCAATGCGCGCGCGCCTCATTCTCTCAAAGCCGTTATCGGCGCGCCGTGTTAATCAATGGCTATGTCAAACGCCTTCAAAACATCCTCTATCAAAAAGCGATTTTGTTCTGTAACCGTATACCTGCCAAGTTCCTTAAGCGAGCCCTAAATCTGTGCGTGAGCGAGCAAAGGTCAAATTTGATTGAAATAAATGAAAAGGTCTTCCGTGGCAAATGCCACTTTTCTTGGGGATCTGGAGGCGGTGTGCGTTGAGGTTCACATTTCAACACAAGCCCTGAGGCTCGTACTTTCAATGCCGGTGACAACGTCACGAGTCTTAGTGCAGTTCTAACGCGTGACGTTGTCACCAACATGTCAAGAACTAGCCACATGATAATTTTGTAATTTTGATATGTGGACGACTTGATACTTGATACATATAATTTAGGGATTTTCAAGGCAAGAGTGAACAGGCATTTTTTGAGTCTGCGTGATACACCTTAGACCTCATCTTAGCTTCCCATCAGGCTAGATAGAGGTCAAACGCACTAAAATTTCTAATAAAAAAAAATTAAAAAAAATACTGACTTCAAAAGTGTATAAGTAATACGTTACTTCATGAATATTATGTCCCACGCATTCCACGACAGATTACGTCTATAGCGACTCTTTATCTCTCTAGAGGTCTTAGTTATTGAAATGCTGAATACATGTAATGTGCTTAAGATTTTTGAACGATTCACCACATCATTAAGAACTCGATAGGCCATTGCTGTTCTTCGGAGGTCAAACATGATGAAGAGTAGATGTGGAGTCATGGGTTTTAGGAGGAGCAGCTAACCTCGCAAAAGTTGAAAACGAACTGAATTATTAATAAATAATTTCAACTATAGTTGGGTAGATCTTTGGAAAAGCCAATGATCTAGCAGCCAGTCCCCATTCTCGTTCTCCATCAGGTCTTCCTGTCAAAGCAAAGCAAGATTATTATTCTTTATTTGTGTCTTCCCCGGAAGGGATAACATAATTTTAACGCGAATTTAGTAATTTTCAACTTCTTTCTCGGCAATCAGCGGAAGGCATCGACCAATTAAATTAAGCGCCGTTTATAATTTCCTTACTTCCTTTTATCATATCTTTCCGGCGGGATATGCTATCAGCAGACATATCGAAGAAAGTTTCCGGGCAAATAGGAAATTGGTTAAATGTTAAGGTAAATTCATACAAAGTGATCGCCAGATACCAAGTTACTCGAACGTTTTGTTAGTGATATAATCATAAATACTTATTAATAATATTTAAAAATTATCGTACAGTATAGGTATACAATAGGCGGCCTTATCGCCAAGGCGATCTCTTACAGGCTTCCTTTGGGTGGGATGAATTGTGCTGAAAAATAGAAGGTGCTAACCATGTTGAAAAGCGACTATGACAATCAAAGACCTGGATTTATTCATATCACAAAACACTGTCCTCTTTGACCGGCTACTCCCATCTCAAGGCTGAACAATTTTGTAATGTTAATGAATGTTACATACTGTAATAATAAATTAATGAACTTCGTCTCAAATTCTCGTGCTACATGCAGGTACAAACACAATGCAATCATTTCTAAGGCTGGCTCCTCCCATACAAACGGTACTGAGCATTTAGTGACATACCATTGCCACCATTCCAGCATTGGAGGCTTCACACATGCACTCCGACCTTGCTCGTAAAACTTTATGACTGTTCTGTGTTGTCGCTCAATTCACCCGTTGCCCTTTACACCTTAGCAGTACAACCGTTACTATTGGTTATGTTTGGAAATATAGTTAACGAAATATGTTTCTGCTTATTTTATTATCACTTGTATTAATATGAACTTTATTATTACTTTGGTGTCATGTTTTGAAAAGACATACTTTAGGTCGCTTTACACGGCAATCATTACCGTATAGTCTCAAAAATACACCGACAAACGCAAATACAGTGGCAACACCGTGTCAACCCATTCATTTATCTAAAAGATCATCATTCTCCGTAGCACGGTAACATTGATAAACCTGATTAACGTTTATATCGCGCGAAGGAGAAGTGCCATCCCGCTCGTTATTATCACGAGTAATATATGATAGCATCCGATAAACGCTGCTGTCTACGGTGCTATGCTACGTGGGCTGGGCAGGAATCACATTTTATCCTTGACTGACTTCTACGGTCTGCGCGATAAAAAAGGGTATATTCTATGTTAACCTGGTAGCAAAGTAACAACTTTGCTACCAGGTTAGCACAGACCACCAAATTTAAATTTAAAATATCTTTATTATCATAGGATATTTATACTATCTCTTAATAATAGTCACTTATGAGACCAGGCAAAATTTATAGCCGTTGCTGGTCATGTAATCCCAGTGTTGGGAAAAGATCTCTCTCTAAGCCCAGGCCAAATAGCCGAACATTAATTTCCGCAAAGCAAGCCTGAATATTGCAGTTATTGAAATTCTCTCCGCCGTATAAATGAGCCGGTGCCTGACGCAACTCTGCGCACGCGCATTGCTAACCGCGTTAGCGTTCTAGCGATAATTGCACGTCTAAGTCGAGACGGCACAGACTAAGAGAGAAATGGACGAAGCAATTGCAGTATGAAAGAATCTGAAGAATTTTGGGTGAAGACATTTTTCTGGACAGAAGCAGGACATTACTTATCCAAAAAATGCTGACTATACTACTATTTTCAGTGTCACTTACGTTGGTACGTTGGCGCTCTCTCGAAGGATATTTTTCTTACACAAAAATCTAGATACCCCGTTGCCTTCCAGCGTCTACCTATATGAAGGACCACATAGAGAAGTATGCCACCAATAGTTTGATATAATAGTACCAAAAGTATAAAGGTAGTATATACTACCTTTATACTCCAGTTGCGATATGTACTATGTATATATATACTGGATATGTATATATATATACATAAACTGGATTGCTTAATCCACTGTTTGACAAACCCACTAGCAATTTGGCATTTAGCTCGGTTTTGTTAAACAGCTGAAAATCGTTTAGTTGTACATAGGTATAGTATAACGCTAGGCTACTGATTGTAGGTTTGAGATTATTTTGTGTATAAGAAACCTAACCAAACCACCAGAAAAACGCATAATTTTAGTCAAGTTACAAATTTATCCTTGATAATTCTTATATCTGCGTGCATAGTTGGTCTATTTGGTTGGTGGTCGACGTTCCCCGTCTACTCCTAATGACTAACTCTTGGAACAGAACTCGTTTGAACTTAGTGCAGCCAGTTTTTCATAGCATTGTACATGCCTTTTATGAGCTGACCGTTCCTTGACTCCTGCAAAAAATGCGTTTTTGAGATTGCTGCAACATCCTAGTAATGTACAATTTTCAATGTACTCTGCCAACGGAACGTGAAAAATATAACTTTTCTGACTTCATATAACACACATATAAGGAAGGAGGGGAAGAGGAAAGCCCAGGCACAGCTATATGAAGCAAATCAAGGAAAAAGTGACAGCAGTTTCGTACAAGATGTCAAGAGGTTGGCGGAGGATAGGAAGGAATCGAAGAAACTATACCGACAAGAGCGCTGCTCTTAAATTTGATGATGATTTCACACAATGACACCGTCCGGTATTCTGACCAGATAAAAATCTGACGTCAGACACATCCTAATTCTTATAGTATGCGGGGTCTAGAAGTTAGAATAAAACATATACCTTCTGGCGGGCGTCCAAATTTTCTGACAGAATTTCTTATAAAATGTGTCTAACCATGTCGACATATAGCTTTGTAAAAAAATAAAGAAAAGGAAGACCTTAAAATAAACATGGATGCATGCTGTCGGTAAAAAGTCACTATTAATATTCGGGAACAAAACTGAAACTAGTAGTTTGTAGCAGACGATTATTGATGATGTGATGAATTAAAAAAGGCTTAGTTTCTGCATAAATACTTGATTTTCAGTATGTTGGTACTTACAGCTCAAGCTTAAGTTTGCATGTAGTTAACTTGATCGCTTACCTGGAAATAAGAAAGAAATTGTTAAAAACGCGTCCAAAAGAAACGAGCAATTTCTGAAATTGCTCTGAAAGCCTCTATTTTATCAACAAAAATAAAAAAGCCAGATTTCGATGTGTAGGTCATTAAACTATATTTTTTTACATAGATCCAATAATAGTGCTTAAATGGCCCAAGTAGGTAAATAAACTACGATGGAAAAATAAATAAACTTAAGGCGAAGATATAGGCAAATGGCCTTGAAGTGTGAAATAAATTGTTAACTCGTAAATATGGTGATAATTTCCATATTTCTCTACGTCATGCACTAGATAGCCCTTTAAATTATTTTATGAACTGCCGTTAAAACTATTATTGGTGATCCGTCTAGCTTTAAAACTTGCCGTGGCCACTTTTGGCGGAGGCAAGTTTTAAAGCTAGACGGACTAATGTAAATTCTTTCAACGGTGGTTTATAAAATAATTTAAAGGGCTATCTAGTGCATGACGAAGAGTAATATGGAAATTATCTCCATATTTACGAGTTAACAATTTATTTCAAATGAGGGCGCCACTTCAAGGTCATTTGCCTATATCTTCACCGTAAAAATGTTTATTAAATAAAAAAATTAACACCCACGATTTGAGCGTACGTGCAAAACTGCATAGTTGCATACCACCAACGACTTTCATCCAGCGTTTTATTGTAGAACATTGTTATTCGCAATAAGGAAACGACTGGAAAGCTTTCTCAATAGAATTGTCAACCGCAAAGCGTTGTTTTCTAAACTATTTACGGAAAATATTATAAGTTCTGTGGGTGTCGGACCGCAATGAGGTTTTAATGCTGTTTCGATGATAGTTCGTTTATACAGGGTGATTTTGAACTTCGTAGCTATATTCAAGGAAAGTACTCTTTAAGGGAAATAAAAAATACATGATGTATTTTGTTTCATAAAAAAACCAAAGATATCAGCCGTCAAATGTTTACCAAAAATTATCCAAATTGAAAATATGTGATGAAAAAATCCACCACGAGTGGGATTCGAACCCACGACCCTCACGTTAACGCCGTGAGTGCACTACCAATTGTGCTATTGTGACTTCGAATCACCCCGACTAATTTTCTCATCACATAGTACACGCATTTCAAGCATGCGTAAATCTTCAATACAATAAGGAATATGCATGTACTCGTAATACCAATCCGGCTCATATTTTTATTTTACAGTTTCTATTAATACGTTACCACGCCTAGTTAATTATTTTTCTTATTGACTCTTATTTGTATTAGAAATAAATTATTGAAAATATGCAAATATTGCGCGGGAACTTTTGACAAACAAAAGGGAAATGACGACAAAGTTCACAAAAAGGAAATGACAACTTCGGGTGCGTTCGGTAGGACTGTCCGTCCATGTAGTTTGACTATCGATGACATTCGAAAAGTATGTACTTTTATATAGAGGTTTAACAAACATCACTGGCTGATAATATCGAAAGTACCCAAAAGAGAAAAGCTTGCGTTGACAGCTTCTGTCTCTAGCGGATATTGCAGACTTTGACGTCATATTTTAAAATCGCGTGTTTTAGTTGTTATAATCTACTTGCTATTTTTAATATTTATTTTCTACACCATATACATGTTTTTCGGCACTGATTTATTTTTTGCGGCTATTTCTCGACGAGGACTATCGATTAAAAATATAAAAAAAAATGCATGCATACTCTCTATTGGTAATATTTATATATAACATAACTAAAAATAACATCATGAAATTAAAATTAATCTATAAGTACATACTTATATAAAACTAAAGTAAATAAAAATGCTTAATTAACATTAAATGATATAAAAAAATCGATACTAAGGTATGGAACTATGGATACCTAAGAATACTCTTTTAAATACCTACCATTGTTTGCGAACAAACATCTAGCCGAAATCTATTATAAAAATAGTCGATAGTAGTCGCGGAAGTCTGCGCCGACCGCAGAGGGCGGACCACTCCACCAAGAAATGCTAATGGAAAATGCACTAATGCTCAACTTACATTAGCTTAGCACTAAGCGTTTAGTTTGAACGCGCGTGTTGCACTTCTAGTGTTGTATGTTATGATTTATTATAAAATTCAAACTACGAGTATTTAATCATCATTATTAGGTTTTTTTTATTTTATTTTTACTGCAGACTGCATGAACACGACCCTCTCTGTACTATCAGAGCCTCCACGGTGGCCAGACGGGTTAAAGAGGTCTCATTGATGTTTTTAATGAGCTTATATTTCCTAAATCGTATTCTAATACTCGGTTCCACACACAAGAAGTCAACTCTGACATGAGAAAATTGCATTTTTCAAAACACGGAAACATTGTGGTTGAAAACTAAAAAACTCATATTTTAGCCATTTCGAAAATCGTTTGAAAATGTCGTAAAACGGTTTTTGTTACCCTTATTAAGACGCAATTTTTTTGTCTAAGCACTAACTATAAAGGGACCTGCCTGTCCCTTTTTGGTTCCTACGCAGTCTAACTCTCGACGTTTACAGCTCACAGAGTGATAGTGATAAATCACGTCATCATGCAATTTTTTTATATTATTTGTGATTCGTGTACATAAAGTAAGCCAGCGTAGCGCTTAGCACTAACCCCATGTAAGCATAGCACTATGCCAAGCGGAAAACTGGCAAAAGAGTTACTGTAAAATATTTTTATTACATAGGAAGCGATAGGAATCATTTTCCAGTAATTGAAACATGGTTTCTTGAGAGATTTTGGTTTGGAAATATTCTTTGCGGCGATTTGTGAACCAAAAGCTTTAGCTTATTACCTTTCAATGAGTATTCACGGCCTATAATATGCCTATAATGAAGAAGGAAATGGCAAACCACTCCATTATCTCTGCCAAAAATGTTTTTTGTGTGCGTCTCTTTCCATACAATGACAACGACAAGAGCATGTCTCTTAGATATAGAAGAAAGAATAGGCGTCGTAATATCTGACTCTGTCTCCTCCGTGAGAAAAATAGACCTGATAGTAAAATTTTTGTTTTGATACTTAAAGACCTGTGAAAAAAAGTTCCCGCCAGGGCTTGTTAACGATACCAAATTCACACTAAAAGTAACGTTGAATAACGTTATTTTAGTGGTAACGTTATAAGGGGTATCGATAATACAGTTTATAACGTTATCAATTAACGATATAAGAAACGATACTTTTTTTCAATACTTGTAAAATATTATATAAATAGCTCTAGTAGCCTACTAGACAAACTCTCATCAATTTATTCTGTAAAAAGTTCCCGCCAGGGCTTGTTAACGATACCAAATTCACACTAAAAGTAACGTTGAATAACGTTATTTTAGTGGTAACGTTATAAGGGGTATCGATAATACAGTTTATAACGTTATCAATTAACGATATAAGAAACGATACTTTTTTTCAATACTTGTAAAATATTATATAAATAGCTCTAGTAGCCTACTAGACAAACTCACATCAATTTATTCTGTCAAATATCAAAAGAAATACAGTGTTAACAATACCTTTTACCGTTAATATCATTGGTAACGTTATCTGATTATCGGGAAATAGTGGGAAAAATACCGTTACCCAGCATAACGTTACCTTTGCTGATAACGTTAACGCCGTTTGACAGAATTAACGTTACCAGATTTTTAACGGTATTCCAAGCCCTGGTTCCCGCCAACAACAATTGCAAGCCGGCTTCCACTCAGCGTGAACGAGAACTCCACTGCTGGACAAACAGCTAGTCACGGGATAGGACCCTTCAGGTAAGTGGCGTGGGCGCAACTGAGGTGGTCCAGAGTTACTACGAGTTCTCACTGGGTTTTCACGTCATTGCTTCACGCAGACCTAGTTTTTGTTTACTGTGTTACTTTGGTTTCACTTGTAACTCTCATTCATACAAAGCTCGGCACGCTCCTCTATTTTTTGAAGAATCTTTTCCATTGATCTGAAAACCTTTTTTTTCTATACAGGCTGACTTTTTAACCACCAGCCAAATTTTTAGAGCAAGTCCAGTCCATGATACTGAACTACTTTCCAGAAAAACTATAATAAAAACTCGCCTTCCCATACAAATCAGCGCTCAGCCAAACGGACTTTTTATGGAAGGACGAAAAATTTTTATCGATTTTTAATTAAAAAAATTATAAAGTAATTTTTTTTCTATTTAAACGAGGTTGCCTGGAAGAAATTGCTTAGCGATAAGGCCGCCTTTTGCGCATTTCCTAGTTTTTAAGATAATTATGTCCTGTTTTTTACTTTTGTGCAATAAAGGGTATTGCATTGTATTGTATTAGGTCGTCTGATCACCTAGCAGGAAAACGCTGGATGCAGGCCGCTTCCGATCGGTCGTTTTGGAAATCCTTAGGGGAGGCCTATGTCCAGCAGAGGACTTCCTGTGGCTGATATGATGATGATGATGTATTGTATTATAAAGTAGATCAGTATCATGGACTGAACTTTCTCCAAAAATTTGGCTCGTGTTTAAAAAGTCACCCGGTATGTTAAGGCCGTACCTGAATTTTCCGAGGTCCAGTGCTGCCCCCATTTAAAATAAATCATTTCAAAGAAAACGGAGACATCATTTAAAATTTTGCAACTATCAAGTCCTAGATAACCCTTCAAAGTATTTTATGAACTACTGTTTACAGTTTATAATGAGAACGTTAAGCTTTACTACGCACATTTGCCAAAAGCGGCCGTTTTTATGTCTCCGTTTTCTTTGAAATGATTTATTTTAAATGGGGGCAGCACTAGACCCCGGAAAATTTAGGTACGGCCTTAAAATAATGCCGTAATTTTCGTCTAGTACAGATAGGTGTATGTAGCCCTATCTTCAGAGGGTAAGTGCACAACGTCGGGATATTTCTTTCCTAATTTTTTTTTATCAAAAAAGTCGTGGAAGCGGCAAGACTGAATTGGGATTGGGCAGGTCACGTCTGTCGCATGCGACCAGACAGATGGGCTCTCATTCTGACTAACTGGATTCCAAGTGATGGGTAAAGGAAGGCAGGAAGGCCTAGTTCCAAGGTTACGACAAGGATTGGTAGGTAATATCCAGGATAGAAAAGCATGGAAACAAAGTGGAGATGCTCTTGTCCAGCAGTAAATAAGGAAATATTTCCCCCAAAATCGCATTTATAGATTTTTAATAAATTAAACTTATGTCTTGCAGATATGCTTATGATGATGAATAAATTAAATCATAAACTACGAGTATATAGGTTTCCTGGTTATTGCATTTGAGATCTTCTTCTTCGTCTAAGCGTGTTCCCGGTTGCATCCTCAGCTGTGCTGCTTCAGAGCCAGGGGTACGCTTTCCTGCTTTTTCTTCTCCAAATATAACATGCATGTCAATGGTCACGGATGCCAAAGACCTTGCTAAATAGAGAAAAAATAGCCAGAACAGTTTAAATGATTTGGCTATACTTTACGACCGGCCGCCTGACTTCAACCCACTTTGGGAATGTATTTGTGCGAAAAGTTTTACAACCGGCCGCCGCCAGACGTTAACCCTCCTTGGGAATGCAATTGTAGCACGAGATGTTTGTGCTAAGTCCTTTAGTTTTATTGCATTTGAGATGTAGGTACATAAAGAAAACCATTGGTAGGATTGATCGTAATGCAACATACGAGTAGTAACTAATGCAATGATCGTATGCGAGCTGTCAGAAATCGGGATTATAATTTTCCATTCAAAGATTACCTACTATTTATTTATTTAATTTATTGCTCTTATAATATTGTTGTAATATGTATTCGCGCTGTCTATCACAAAATGACATTAAGAGGCATGAAAAAATATATCAGCAAAAAGCTGCAGTAAATCCATAAATGCATTTAAAAATAGACTCGACAAGTGGTTAAGGACAAATAAAGTGTCGTTAATAAATATATGAATTGTGAAAAGACTTTATGGACTCTCAGCACTGTGTGAAATAGACATATCAGCTCTGAGCTGCTCGTCTATAATAAATAAAATAAAAATAAAATAAAAAAGTGAGAGAAACACAGTAGAATGCACCAGTTAATTTTGAACAAAATTGTCAAGTTCATTGTGTACGTGTACAATGTATCACCAGGCCTGTGTCACTCCCCGTTTAGGTATATCGAAAATGTACCTACATTATTACTATGTGCGCAGGCGGCCCCTCCGGGTGGTAAATTCAGTTATACGAATCGTTTGTCCAGAGTAATAAGAATGAAATTGGCTTGCAATGGATGTCTAGGTATCTAATACGAAAAGGTGCTGAGTTCTGACGTGAGCTAAATTAAACCATATCGCTAGCCACATTGAGTAGATATTTCTTTCAATTTCTTTGCTGAGTGAGACTTCTGTACGTTAGTATTATTTATTCTGTGGTATCACCAAGCATGCACACACATAATTGGTAAAGCCACAAAACTAGTCGAACTGGAAGTAAAACGTCTTCGTGTCGAGCGAAATTACGTGGCTTCCTGTCGATAGGGCTACGAGAAACCGGGACATTCGGCTATTTGAAATATCCCCCTGCCTTTAAATTAAAAAGTGCAATCCTTGGACTACTAATACTCTTTTTGACCTTGTAACAATTTTTCTGCACAGAATAATTTAGTTCTTTTAGCTATATTCATGCTCTATAAAAGCAGGGTCATGTCGTATCAAGCACTAAAAAGTAAGGCAGAGAACCGAGAAGTTTGGCGCATACTCCACCGACAAGAGCCACTAAGCTCTTAAATAAGAAGAAGAGAAGAAGCTCTATTCAATATCATCATCATATCAGCAACAGAAAGTGCACAGCTGGACATACGCCTTCCTCGAGGATTTCTACAACGTCTATTAAATATCAATCATGGCTTTTGACACCATCAAAAAAAAATCTCGACTTTAATTCCATCCAGTGATCTAGTGCAGTCTATGGAAGCTTACGGAAAATTCTCATAGACATTCCGAGCAATATTCCTAAAAATGGAAATTTAGGGGAATGTTTACGGAAAAATTGGGAATATTCCTGTAAATTTACAATGGCTTACACAACAGCAAAAACAAAAATAGGTTCAGCAACCAAATCTGTCAACCCTACGAGATACAGCCATTATGCAATTCGAAGAGCAATACCGGGAAATCCGGCCGACTTCCCCATGTTACGATACGTGACGCAATTAAGAGCTATGTTTGAGAAGAGTGGTAATTGTTTACTTATGTAAAAAACAGCTTTAAAGAAAGGGGGAAGCTGTAAGGTTATGTTGTAATCAGTAGATAACAATCAATAAAACCTCTGCACATTAGACGACTTGTCGTCTACATACGTGGTGCAGGGGTGGGTGCAGTTTTAACCACCAGCCAAATTTTTGGAGCAAGTTCAGTCCATGATACTGAACAACTTTCTAAAGAAACTTCTGAGCGCTGATTTGTACGGGAAGGCGAATTTTTATTCGTTTTTGTTACTGATTTTATAGAAAGTAGTTCAGTATCATTGAATGAACTTGCTCCAAAAATAAGGCTGGTGATTCTGTATCGTTAGATTCAGAAATGAGACACGCTACAAGTTTATATCGCTGTCATTATCAGATAGATATCAGCTACAGGAAGTCTACTGCTGGACATAGGCCTCCCCTAAGGTTTTCCAAAATGACCGATTGGGAACGGCCTGCATTCAGCGTTTTTCTGCAACCTTGAAGGTCGTACCACCTAGTAGGTGGGTGGGTGTCCGACACTGCGCTTGCTGGTACGTGGCCGCCATTCGAGAACCCGTCTGTCCCATACAAAATTATACAGTCATCTGTAAAATGTTCCACTAATCTCAAAGATCATTAGTCCAGGTGGAGAGTATGGTCCACCTGCTTTCTTGTCTAGGGTGCTCCAATACCTGAACTCTCGAGGATTTGCGGCTACTGAGGACACCGTCAAAATTTTCTTCAATATCACTAATCCATAACACCCGATGAAATCCATTTTCAAACAAGTTATTACGTAATTCTTCTCCATTGGAGCCAGTATTACAGTTTCGCACGCTCACTAATTACCGGCGACGGAGATAGATGTCTGTAATGACGCCCCGGGGCTAGGCGGCGAGTACTTCACAGGTACCCTTAGAATAGCCGACTTACAAGTCTTACAACTAAGGCAGGTTTAAAATGTTATGCAGATGATAGGAAATTGATTTTTTCTTTCTATTATGCGACATGACATTCCATAAGTCTGTTGGTTTAGGCCAAAAAGCACACAGGCTTTTGTAGTTACTCGTAATATTCGCACTCCAAACCCCAGAGCGTTTCGGCTGGTCCGACGGCGGACACCCACAGGCTTTTGGAGTAAGTAAATATCAATCAAGTGAGATTACAAATGCATGTTGATTTCAGCGAGGAAGCACGCAGGCTTTTGTAGTTGAAACTCACACTCCATACCGTTTCAGCCGAGCCGAGGCCTACGCAGGTTATTGGAGTATGAAAATAGCGTTAATGCAACTACAATTATCCCCGAGTAGCTCATCCAGTTCAAACAAGACGTTGTAGGTGTCTTAGGTCCGCGTTCTGTCGTTAGCAAACAGCAAGCGAAAAACGTTAAATAATTTAATATAATTTACTGAGAGAGTTAAAGAGATAATGTTTTTTTCATTGTTTTACTTGAAACAGGACGATATCGGCACTTTTTGTCTGAGAGGTAAGTAATACTAGAAATTTTATCAAAATCAAAAAAACAGAAAGAAATATGCTTTTCTGTGACTGTTACTGGTATTGAAGTCTGTGTTATGTTTTTAAATATATCAATAATTAATTTGTTCAATAACATTGATGACCTGGCCGAAATCAACGTGCATTTGTAATCTTTCTTCGTTGATATTTACTTCCTCCAAAAGTCTGTAGGTTCCCGTCATCGGACCGGCCGAAACGCTCTGGGGTTTGGAGTGCGAATTTTAACTACAAAAGCCTGTGTGCTTCCTGGCTGAAATCAACAGGCTTATGGAATGTCGCTTCTATTATACATGTTTCTTCCATGCTGGTCTGGGTGAAAATGTAACAGCTGCTTCTCTTTCCGCGCAAATCGTACAAACCCATAGGGAATCAGCGTGCATCTGAATCATGACAATAGGCGATGCGGCTAGCATCTCTTCTCAATTTTGATTCCCTTTTCCATCTTCACGCCCAACATCACACTTAAATGATCTTTGGATTTAGCTATTCTAAGCTCTATCCCGTTAGTAATAAACGGGCAAGTTCGAGTCAGACTCGTACATGAAGTATTCCGTAACACCGTACAATGTTTTAAAACGCTGAAGAATCACGTTATTTGTATGAGGACCCCCTTTATTTAACTTTTTTTATTTTTAGTATTTGTTGTTATAGTGGCCATAGTAATACATAATCTGTGAAAATTTCAAGTATCTAGTTAATTTTTTGGTTATAACTGACGTGAGACACAGACATTACTAATTAAGATAAGCGGGTCACTCACTCAAAAAATCTGCTACTTAATTAGTAATATCTAGTTAATTATTAAGATCTAGTTAAAAACACTGAAAAATACACGGTTTTTGTATGACGACCTCCTTTAATTTTCAACTTTTTTTTATTTTTAATATTTGTTGTTATAGCGGCCACAGTAATACATAATCGGTGAAAATTTCAGGTGTCTAGCTATTACGGTTCAAGAGATAGAGCCCTGTGACAGACGGACAGACAGCGGAGTCTCAGTAATAGGGTCCCGTTTGCACCCTTCGGGTACGGAACCCTAAAAAAGGCGTGATAGTGTATCTGGAGATGTATGTCGGTAATGACGCCTCGTGGCTAGGCGGCGAGTGCCTCGCGGTCTATAGGGACTCGTTAGTCTCGTAACGTACGCGGATGAGCTATTTTTTTGGGCACCTTGCGTCTGAAAGCGCTTTTTCTACTAGCCATAGAGCCTCGCCTCGCAGGTTAGCAGTTATGCAGACGACAGGATTTTTTTTGCGTTTCTTTTTATTTATACATATTTAGTTTGTTTGTTTGTTTGTAATAACTTTATTGTACCAAATTTAAGTATAAAACACAACATAATACGAAAGAGCAAATATACAAAGGCGGACTTATCCCATGTAGGGATCTCTTCCAGTCAACCTGCGATAGATTGAGAGGATATTTACTCTATTATATATAAGGTAGAAGCCGGTACGTATAAATTACTTATCTACACACATAAATATATACGAACATACTTACATAAATACCTATAGCAATACACATAAACAAACTATACATAAAGTATATATCTTACATACATAGGTATATATTTAATAGATATTAAAGATAAGTAATTAATAGTTATTATTATTAAACATTTAGTACATTAGAAACTAGAAAAAAAAACCAGAACAGTTCTTGGCACGAGTTTATGTGAAGATCATCATCATTATATTTAAGACACAGTTCTTCTTGTCGGTGGAGTATTTTCCATGTCTCCCGATCCTCAGCCAAATGCTTGACTCCCATATACGACACGACTTCTGCCTTTCCTTTTACTTCATCCATGAACGGTCTTCTTGGCCTTCCTTTTCCTCTTCTTACATCGATTGTCTCCATTAACGTTCATTTCTCCTTGACACGTTCCAAAACCTCTGTATTAGTTTTTTTCTCCTTCCAGCTTATCTTTTCCATACGCCTCCAGCACCACATTTCAAAAGCCTCCAGACGTTTTCTATCCTTCCGATAGAAGATTCTTCTTCTTCTTATTTAAGAGCTTAGTGGCTCTTGTCGGTGGAGTATGCGCCAAACTTCTCGGTTCTCTGCCTTACTCTTTAGTGCTTGATAGAAGATACTCGTACTTATTTACAAAAACGTTAAGTGAGCAGCAAAACACGTCAATGACAATTATGCATGTCAATATCGAGTGCTTTATTCACAGAGGAAGTGTGTAGGCGACCTGTGTATGTAGGCTGGCCACTAACTGAACCTTGAATTGAATATTTATTTATTCAATAACTCAGTTCGAATGTAAGTCTAAAGGTATGAGTGCATTCAATCTACTCCTATTTGCGCATCGATTTCTGGTATTATCGTATTTTTTTATTATGGGTGCGATAAAGCATTCGAATGTTTGTGTTATCTATCAGATAATGTTTTAACGAAAATAGATGAAACATGCATAATTATATTTACATACATTTTTGACTTTTTTGGTGCTTTAGCACCAGCCGTGCTGCAGCTTTCCGTCGCTCTCTCTCTCGCTCTAGCAAATAACGCTTCTGAGCGATAGAAGGATAGCAGCATAGGTAAGTGCTGTTTCGTGCTGATAGATAAGATCCAACCCTAATGCGTTAAGCGGAGACCCGCGACGGGTTCAGTCTGTCTCTGTCACAAACTCAACGTGCGAAAGAGACACGTGACCCGCGACGGTTTCAGCTATCTCTGTCGCACGTAGGGTTTGTGACAGAGACGGACTGAAACCGTCGCGAGTCGCGGGCGTCCGCTTGGCGTAGCATTACCATAGGACGTGCAATCATTACCATTTTTACATCGTCATTGCCATTCACGACGAAATTCTCGGATTCACCTGAGACCAAAGTAGGAGCAAAAATAAAATTGTAATATGTATACTTACTTACCTAGTATTTGAACCTATGTTATCTACCTTTCGCAGGTTTGCTAGTAATTTGTGTGCTGCCATCTCTGTGAGCAGCTGGTACCAATAATTACTCGTAGTTACCAAGTTTCTGCTATTTACGTGCCCTCCAAAAGTTGCTATGACGTTGAGTGTTACGTTAGTACCTAATTATATTATCTATCGCGTCCACAACTAAAACGGCCAAGTCTCTCTCAAGCTATTCTATGCATTCCGTGGATAGAAATAAAGGTGGTTTGACCGTGAAGTGTGTTGCATGCCGCTGCCTTCCAATGTGAATTGCCGCTTAGTGCAATATATCTGCAGCTATTCCAGCAGAAAGTGGTAGCGTGAAACACGAACCTGACGAGTATCAGACCGTAAACATATCTCGCAGATGCTGGTATAATAAGAATGTTAATTAATTTCATTTTGTGGGACAACGCATTCAAAAACCTATCTAAATATAATGAACTTCAGGTTGGCACTTAGTGGACCAATGATGAATAACAAGTTTATTTACCAGAAAAATAAAAAAAAACCCCCACTTTCAATTGTTCTCCCAATACCTTTTGAACTATACGGCTGAACCAATTTTCATCAACATAGCTAAGAACCATCTCGAGGATTAAAAAGCATCGTAATCGGTCTATTCGTTTAGGAGCTACGAAGACACAGGCAGATACACAGACTGGCCAGTAGGGACTGGTCAGCTCGGACTACTCATTGTAACTTATTTCTGTGCATTGGATTTGGCACCCGTTCGCAAGCTTTACACGACCTATCTTTAATCTGAGCTTTACACATTATGTTGTGTTAACATAGTATTAGGCATAATATCTTTGTAAACTGACAAAGCCCTTCTGGCCCGTAGGCGACCAATACTGTGTAAATGAGTTTCTTTCGGCGTTTCTTCTCAGCAGTGGTCGTTGCGAAACGCTAGTATCGGTAGCTTTTAAACAAAGAAAAAAATAATTTAGATATAAATAACCATTACAAGTAATGAACACTATAATTATTGACGTGTAAAAGTGCCTGCAAAGGCCTAATTACTGAATATATATTTGATTTTGATTTTGAGACACGTCAAACTTATAACACCATCATCACTGCTTCAGTCAGGCTGAGACCACGTTCAGTGTAACCCGGACGAAACGTCGGCGAAAATAAATAAAAAAGGTAAATAAAATGTTTTGCATTATTTCATTAATTTAATACTCGTAATAATGTAATGCGATAATTTAAAAGTAATCATGTTGTTAACAAGACTTTTTTATTTCATCCAATCGTCGTCCATACCCATAATTTGTTTTCAAAATTCCTGCACCAAGCTGAGCCGCTCAAACCGGTCCAACGTGATAATATTATGATCTATTTCATCGAGCGGTGATCTATAACGCTCGTGTCGATGGGCGATGCTTTATCGAGCCCACAGGTGGCGTTGATTGCGATTAGTGGCGTCTTCCGGGTAGCTACTGCCAGATATGCTCTCCTGGTATTTCTGTTTCAAACTTGTTTGAGATATTGTGTCGGGAATACTGTTTGTTTGCTTGTTCTTTGGTCTTCCATGGGAGAAAAGAAAAACTTAGAATATACCAGCTGCTTCTCATCCTGCGCAGATCGTAAAAGTCAGTCGAGGGAATGGGCGAAAATGCGAATCAAATTAATAAGGCGATGCGGCTAGCAACCCTTCACTGTTTTGATTCCTTCTTCCACCTTCTCGCCCACCATCACGCTAAAAGTGGCCCTTAGGTCTTGCCTCCCTGGGCTCTGTCTGTTTTGAGCCGCAAGACCCAAAATATTCTATCTGCCCTAGGATTAAGACGTTATAGTGTGTGTGTCTTTGGTCTTTTAGAATAGTCTGCCAGTATTATTTCAAATGCGTTTGAGTCATCTTTTTTTTAATACCAGCCTAGTCAATCCACTGCAAGACTAAGTCCTCTTGCAATAAAGGAAGGATTAGCGCGTAATCTCTACGCTGGGCAGACAGATTGGTGATCGCAAGAGATGGTATAAAATCGCTGCTCAGATGACTCTTCCAACAATTCTTCTAAGAGTGTTACATAGGAAATAGGAGATATAGAATAGACCTCCCTTAGTCGCCTCTTACGACATCCGTGGGAGACGAAAGAGGTGGTAAAATATATTCAAATCTGCCGTCACCACGTGGCGATGTTATATTGGGTTCACTCGTTATGTAAAATCCTATGATTAATGATAAGAACAAATAGTGCGAAAATCGGAACCAATACTTAATTGAATATCATTGCAGTACACAAAGTAATTTAGGTCAAAATTAATGTAATTTTCCTAACAATATTAGGTAATTTTGTGGTAATTGACGACTGTATCAAATTAGTAATCAGGCAGGTGGTCTAGTAATAGCTAACAAGTAATTTGTGTAGTTAACAACCGAACAAGTTACCTACTCTGTACGCACCTGTAAACAGTAGTTCATAAAATACTTTGAAGGGTTATCTAGGATTTGGTAGTAGCAAAATTTTAAATAATGTCTCCGTTTTCTTTAAAATGATTTATTTTAAATGGGGGCAGCACTGGACCCTGGAAAATATAGGTACGGCCTTAATTTTGGTCTTCGTCGTCCAATTTATAAAAAAAAGGTCTAAAGAATTTACGGGACTACCATCATCGTTATCTTGTCGGCTGCATGAAGTTCAGTGCTCCACTGGACATACGAAAAAACGTATGCATCAGAAAAGTCACTTTATTAGGTCTGATTTAGTTTTGAATTCATCATCTGTAATTATTTTTACACTGGGGAAATCGCGGAAACTTTTATGAGATTTTCTGCGATTCCTGAAAACTGATTCTGTTAGTATCATAGTCGTATTTCTGTATTTTGTTTTGAAATTGAGTTTAAAATTTGCAGCATTCTCAACCATCAAAAATACTCCCACCAAAAACATGGAAAAAAAGTTATCAGATTTCTTGGAGAGCCAAGCTCCTTGCTCTACACGTCTTAGCCTAACTCTTACTCTCATCATAGCGTATAGCGTTCTGCGTGAATAGTTTAGTAGTCTTAAGTTCTCTACAATCCCTACACCTTATTAAAAATTTGTAGCCATGCCGTTTCGTAAGAGTAACGTAGACACTCCTATGGGCTTATGAACAAACATAATTTATTTACTATAGGAGTACGTTCATTTTGTGCCAATAGGTCTTTGAGTATCAAAACGGCCAAGGGACACATTTTGACTTTTAGTTTGTAGGTTTGTAGAGAACTTAAGATTAGGATTCACGCAGAAAGCTATACGAAAGTATCACAAGCTGTCATTTGCAGGTATCCAAACTACAAGTCACTTGATTCTCGCCTCCAAATTACGAAATATCGAGTTTACCATTGAACATGCGTATTGCCTTGAGCAACTGGGACGATGTTGTCACCGTGAAGGAAAGGTGACAAATTACAAGGGAACCACTTGTTTTATTGAGTGACTTTTTTGGTATGTCGGCTATGCATATATATATCTAGTAGTTCGCCTCGAATTGTGAACTTTCTACCCTTTGACAATGGCTTCACTACCCAAGTCTGGGCAAGCAATGTTTAAGTTACTCGGAGAACTTTGTTCGTTCATTCATTTAAAGAATTAGAAATTCTTGCCCTAATGCCTGTGTCCAACAGTAGTGACCATGTGAAGCTGAAATTATGACGTACCTATATGGTGAATTCAAACAAGAAAAATAAAGAACGAATAAAGTATGATAACTTATTTTGCGAGGGTAAGATAACATCTGATATAAAATTTTCAAGACATGAAACTTTTCCCGTTCTAATGTATTCAATATTACTCGTACGAACAAAATGTTGAAATTAGAATAGCATACTTACATATTATCAAAGTCAAAGGCAATTTTTTTTATTCAATGTAGGATAATAGGTATATCACTACGAACAATAATTCTCTATTTCGATGGTATATCACTTATTGAAGGTCATTATTTTTAGTGCAAAAGCTACCGATACACTATTATCGTAGTTACGACCACTGCTGAGAAGAAACGCGGAAAGAAACTCATTTACACAGTATTGGTCGCCTTCGCGAAGGAAAGGCTTTGTCAGTTTACAATCACGCCTGTTAGGACGAGGCTATGGACCTCCACTTGCTACAATCCTGACAGACTTCTCTCGCTTTATCTACACTCAACACATCACTCTCTTCATGCTTACCCTCCGATTTCGGGTACTTCTGACGTCTCCTTTTTTAAGAATGTCTGCAATCTGGTCGCAGTACAATTAGAATAGCGTAGATAATTAAAATTGATGATAAATAACTGAACCTTGATACCTTTTATAAAGTAAATGAATCTTTGTTAGGGTTAACCTTGGTAGAATTAAGACGGTTGTAAGAAAACCTTTGTTGGGATAGATTATACCAACTGACATTGAAACTGGTTACAAAAAGACAAGTCCACAAAAACTTGTTTTGGTGCTTAAGGAACGGTTAAAAAATTACCATATAAGAAATAAAAACGACCAAGTGCGAGCCGGATTCGTAGACGAAGGTTCCCATTGTACAATAACAGTATGGATTTCCCTTGATTTTCTCTAACTTAATATTTTAGCGTTATTGGTCCGAATCAGCTAAGGACATAGGAAATGAAATAGGGTAGACCGTAACCTAGTAGTGGGACAGTTTAGGTTAATAGAACGAATCTTACAGCAGTCAAGAAGTAAAAATAGTGACTGTTTCCTTCTAATTGTAATTCTAATTGGGGACACACTATCGCATGCACTCCGAAAAATGGGGACACATTACCACAAATTAAATTGTCCAAGAAAAACATGTTGATGATTTGACTCATTATGAGAAGTGGAGGGTGATATCATTGGATCGGGATGTATGGCAAGAAAGAGAGGAAGCTTTTGACCAACAATGGAACTACTTGGCTAAAAGAAAATTTTTAAGTAGCAAAAGAAATACACAGAATATAAATTACGGTTTATGAGACAACCTTCCGACATACGAATAGAGAAGTGATTGCAGACAGATTAGGCTTAGTGAGATAGTTTCGTTGGGTACGGAACCCTAAAAACAAATGCATAAATAAACGCTGTGCCACAACAGCCAATAAAATTATTGTATTCAAATTCAATAAATATGATTGTTTTACAAATATATCTTGACATATATTTATATACGTCTCAGGCACGTGTTTAATTTACATAAACGCCGTTTTACATAAAACGTACATAAATCAGAATGCGGTGGCGAAGCGACAAATACAATAAACATTCCTTTTAAAACAATGGTATGACTACTTGATGTATTTTTATGGAAAGCACATTAACTAATGTGTTTTATTTTAGGTGGTATGTCAATGACCTGGAGGTTACCCTACTTCCAAAACAATAAACTAGTTAGTAGGATAAAATTTGATGTCACTAGTTCTATGGAAACAAATTTTCAAGAATTCAGAATGGTAGTATACATTGTAAAGTTTTTCGATCGATTTAATACATTTTCTTGTTGTAAGTATTTCATATTATAATTATTATTTGAGATGGGCCTTGTTAAGCCAAAAAATATGATATCAGCCAGAGAATAATAAAATAAACGGGCAAGTGCGAGTCGGACTCGTACATGAAGGGTTCCGTACCACCGTACAATATTTTAAAACGTGAAGAAACACGTTTCTTGTATGACGACCCCCTTTATTTTTTTATTTTATCTTATTTTTAGTATTTGTTATTATAGCGGCCATAGTAATACATAATCTGTGAAAATTTCAAGTGTCTAGCTATTACGGTTCAAGAGATAGAGCCCTGTGACAGACGGACTGACGGACAGTCAGCGGAGTCTCAGTAATAGGGTCCCGTTTGCACCCTTTGGGTACGGAACCCTAAAAAGAAGTGTTGGTCGTCTGAAGTCTGAAAGAGGTAAATGTTGAGAACTTTTTGTTTATTGGGACAAAATCATAAAAATACATTAAAAAAAATTATATTAATAATTAATTAATTTTATTATTAAATTATTATTACTACTATTTATTAAAAAAAGCTTCATACTAATCTCGTACAAAATTCTTTTACATTGTACCATAAATCTCATATTGGCCAGTTAGTCATAATTCTCTCCAACATGGTTTAATGGCGTTTCACCTTCATAAAAATAGTTATTTGGGTTAACAAACTTTCAAACTATAAATAACGCGTAAACGCTAACTGCGCTCAATTAAGCCCACATATTGTCTGTCGATAGAATTTGTCATTCGATACAAATATATCGAGTTGATGAACTTCCCACGCCGACCATCAGAGTCATCTGATTGATCTGATAGCCATGTATGTAATCATGTTCATGGTGCAGATAAGTTCTCGAATAGCAGCCACGTACCAGCAAGCACAGCGTACACCCACTTGCTACGTGGTCGGACGACTTGAGCTGGGTTGCACGAAGACCAGGCCGATGCAGGTATGAAGATGCAGGCCGCTTCCGATCGGTCGTTTTGGAAATCCTTGGGTGAGGATTTCAGCAGTGGATTTCCTGTGGCTGATATGATGATGATGTGCATAAAGCATGAACAATTGAACGTACCTACGTCCCTTGATAACATTTATTTCTGGTCACTTTCTCCTTTTTGGTCAGCTAAATATGTGTGGTGTCATTTCTAAGCTACGCTGCTTATTAAGAAATCCACAATATCATCTACTCCAGACAATAATGTTAGATAAAATTGCCAGAAAGCGCATGATGGGAGATCTCAAAAAATTGTGGCTGAGGTACATAAAAACTGTAGAACAACTATTCAGGCTTGCCATGGACAGATCAAGATTTATAGAGCTAACTGACAATATTCAAGAATGAAGCGGCACTTAGAAGAAGTCACATTTCGCACAGTGGTCAGCTCCATTGGTTTTCAAACCTAGCTCACATATCATCTTTGATGACGTCAGGCCAGGTCTCGTCAATCATTTCTATTTTATTAACTATTACAGGTAGGTAAGTACTCTTCTATTTCTTCCGTATTACACTATAAGTGGAGACGGGACAAGAAACATAAGCAGCACCCGTAGCATGGCACCGACACGCCAGCGTTCATCGAAAGCTATCCTTAATACCTTGCTCTACATAATAATAACGAGCGGGATGACACTAGTCCATCGCACGATATAAACTTTAACGGCGTTTGTCAACAGTGCTAGCATGACACTGTTGACAAACAGTTAAAGTTTATAAATGGAACTCTATCTAATCTCGAATTTTAACTCTATAACTGTCATTGTGTGTGATCGTCTATGGCATAAGGGGCGGTCTCATTGCACCAAAGATGCCCGATAAGGGACACTGAGCGATAACACGACCCCAAAGGCCAGGCCCAGTCACGCAGGCGCAAAGAAATGTCATTAACATAACAGAACCGTTTATATCGGGTGATCTGGCGACTTGTCTCTCAAAACTGTAACTTTAACTCTCAAATTGATAAATACTGATCAACTAACGCGGGAGACAAGAGCCCAGGGCCGCAAGATTCTAAGGCCACTTTTAGCGAGATGGTGGGCGAGAAGATGGAAAAAGGAATCACAACAGTGGAGGGTTGCTAGCCGCATCACCTATTAACATGATTCGCATTTTCCGTTTTTCTCTGCGCGGGAAAAGAAGCAGCTGGCACTTTCTAGGTTTTTTCTGCATGGAAGACAATAGAACCAAAAGAGTGACGGATTGCTAGCCGCAGTTCACGTCGCGTCTCGATGTCATCATTATCATCAGGTCATATTTGTCTTCACTGCAGGAGCTCTACAGTACTCTAGTACAGAGAGGGTACTACCAGAACTAAACATGGCCAGAGCAGTCAGAGGTTTTGGCCTACACTCTCCACGCTGGCCAGACGGGTTGTTGGAGAGGTCTTATTGATATTTGAGCTTCGTTTAGCTTGCGTCTCTTAAGTCGCCTTCTACGACATCCACGGGAAAATTAGGAGTGGTCCTATTCTGCTCTGCCAGGAATCACACGGCTAATATGACACCGAGATTTTCACTCATACCCTCGATGAACTTTTTTGATCCGCGGAGGAAGAGAAGCATATGGTACTTTCGATGTTTATTTCTTTTCCCAGACAAGCATTGAAAAGAACTTAGTCTGTATTCCCGGCAAATAGCCGTGTGGTTCCCGGCAGAGTAGAATACGATCACTCCAAGTTTTCCCGTGGATGTCGTAGAAGGCGACTTAGGAAATACAAGCTAAACAAAAATTGTAAACATCAGTGAGACCTCTTCAACCCTTCTGGCCAGCGTGGAGTGTAGGCCAAATTCTCCGACTGCTCTGGCTAATATATGGCTCTGGTAGTACAGAGAGGATCGTGCTCCTGCAGTGGAGACTAAAAAAGACCTGATGATGATGATACTCGTAGTATGTTTTATGTAGAAGACCAATCATCATTGTAACGTTATTAACTTTTTCTCATGTATGTGGATAGTATGTTTTACAGGCAACAATAACAGCACGTCCGCTATTGCATTTCACTGGAAATTATCATAAAATATTCACTTTACACTCGATCCAGAATGCTGAACAGACCGCGATATGTTCCACATAAAAACAGTGTTGGTGAAAACTATTAAGAGTAAAGATGTGAAACAATTTGCGCTTTGGCACCACACACACACTATCATTTCATTACTCGTCCATTATATGTTCAAGATTTTTCTAATAGACATGCTTCCGAACTGAGTTGTGAACAGCGTTCTTTATACGTTATTTTCTTCCAGGCACCAAGCAAGCAGGTTATTTTCTAGCATTCACAGATTACTAGCTTAGGTACTTACTATCCTGGCTCAGCAGCACAAAGTGAGTCTTGGCCTCCAGCATAAGAGCACGCCAGCGCTTTTGGTCCTGTGCTACTTTTCGCCAGTTGTCGTCAACTTGCAGCTCACGCAGGTCTGCCATCACTATATCGCTTCAGCGATATCCCAGGTATCCCGGCCCACTGGAAAGCAATTAGCCGGCCCTGATATGCTCTTTTCACCCCCGATTCTCCTCCATTCTTTCGACGTGTCCAAGCCAGTACAAGACCGAGAACTGTTTGCATATTCTTGACTGGTCACATAGCACTGCTCGAAGCCCATTGCTGGGCAAAGGCTCGTCAAGCTGACATATTAAATTTATAACAACTCGAGGTGGTTTTACATCTTCTCCGTGCAAACCTAAAAATGTACTTGATACGCTCCTCCTTTTCATTCAACTCTAGAGTAGAGTAGTTATCCTTCTGTTAGTAACTATATTTTGCAATGGTGGAATGTCGCGGCGCGATCACGAACGAATCGATTTTCTAGCCGTCAATCCATCGAGTGATTTATTCGATTCGCACTCGCGTCGCATCGATCGCCGACTGAAAACAATTACATCCACCGAGGTAGGGTTAGCTAGCGCATAAATTAATATTTTTAATTCATTTCCACATTATCACGATCTATATTTATCTATAATAACTTTATTCCTAAATGGGGTAGACAGAGCCCAGGGCGGTAAGACCCAAAAGCTACGTTTAGCGTGTTGGTTGGAGTGAAGATGGAAAAAGTAAATCAAAATAGTGATGGGTTGCTAACCGTCCGCCAATTTAATTTCATTAATTTTATGGTTTCGTAGACACAATAACAATACGGGATTACAGCGGTTAATTTGAGTTGGGTGTTAGAGATTACAAGCTTATAAGAGAAAAATAATAATATGTAATATACACACTAGTTTTGAAGTGTTCAAAATAGTTCAAATGGTAGGACCATTTAGTACGTTGTAAACTTGTAAATCATCGTTTCCTGACTAGCTTACAATGTTTCGACCATAAATAATGACGTACTGTAGGAAACAGTCTATTACGACTCAGGAATCAGAGTCTCATATATATTTAGGTTCAGAGAATGGAGTTCACACCAAACTATTCTAATGCCCATAAAAAATAGATGTATTTTTTATTATTCGGTAAACTATGTAATCAGTTTTATTGTATCATGGACGAAAATTACAATAGGACTGATAACCCCATACAAAAAAGCTTACTCTGCTAAAAAGTAAAAATTCTGTCTTATTTCTAGATATGGCTACTAAGTATATTTTAATAACGCCCGTTAGACATACAAAGGATGCTGGGTACTAGGCTGACGGTATCGTCGATATCCACTTTATTATTTCCTTGCTGACCGTACCGTATCGCCATTGCATTCTCATTACCGTCTCGATATTATTAAGAACTGGCGACCCGCCCCATCCATGGCCCTACAAACCTTCCCGAACCAAACTAAAGTTATTTTTAAGGCAGGAACAAGAAGCAGACCGGCGACAGCTAAAATAGCAACGTGCAATTAGCCGCGGGTTCCGGGTTCGATGCCCGGGTCAGATAAATATTTTACAAGATAGTATTGGTACAAAATAAAGGCTATACAGAATTGGTACTTTAAGGGTTGGGACACATCTGTCAGCACGGAACAGCATTTTCCTATGCTGCTATCCTTTTCTGTCGCTCAAAACCATCATTTGCTAGAGCGACAGAGAAGCGAAGAAACGCCGCGAAATCGGCGATGCTGCCGCATGTGTCTCAATCCTAAAGGAAACACATTCAAAATACGCTTATTTATAGTGCAAATATCACGAAATGTCATATTGTGTCGATGCAAGGACGATGTCGATGGTTCATCGAACTTTCTAAGGCACTCCTATCTAAGGCATTGTCTGTAAATATAAGTCATCTATGGTGCACGTATTTGCATACCCCGGACATGATAAAAGGTTGGACATCGCACCGTTCATCATGTTAACCTCTCAGGGACCTTAAAATTAAAATTACCTTAAAATTTAGTTCACATGTGAACCTATCCAGTATTTCCAACTGAACTTCTTTAGGGTCCCGCCCGTACCCGAAGGGTGACAACAGGACACTATTACTGAGACTCCGCTGTCTTTTTGTCTGTCACAGGTTATGCCACAGGGCTCTATCTCTTGAACCGTAATACAGCTATACTTGAAATGTTCTCCGATTCACTGATCGAAAAAATTTGTATTTTTTTTTTGTCACTGGAATAAGCCTTATTGTCTCATAGATTTTTGTAAAGTGTATATGGACATAATTTACTTTTATTCCTAGGACGTCAGAATTTTGAATAATGTCATATCAAAGATCCGATTTTCCCGATTTTCTGATATTTTCAATTATTTATATTAAATAGCTTCTGTGCAGGTTATTTAATTCTGCCACATTAAATAATGTAATCACTCATCGAAATCAAAACAAAATTTGGTTTACCATTATACCATTTTTATTTAAGGAGTTATACAAAATTTAAGTTACTATAATATTTCCCATACATTGTGTACTGCGCGTATTGTATACCGTTATACCGACTCGCACAAAATCTTTAATAAGTCCATTTTTTTAAATAATTTAGAAATGATGTAAAAAGTATTGTAAAAAGTAGGGTTTGCACAGTGTTAAACTGTTATTTGAAAATTGAAAAGGAGCTAATTGAATGAATAGTATAATTTTAAAATTAACAAAAATTAAATAAATATAGGTATATTTTTGACGTGATATATTTGAAAACTTAGACGTCCTACACATTTTTTATAACAAGATTCATGTTTTGTGTACTAATTTCTATTAGAAACCGCTGCAAGTATGCTTGTGGCAAAATCTTGTTGACCAGTGATGTATTACTGTAGCCGCTAAAATAACAAACAATAAAATAAAGTTAAAAATTAAAGGTGGTCGTCATACAATAAACGTGTTCTTTTCAGCGTTTTAAAACATTGCACGGACGTACGGACCCTTCTTGTACGATTCCGGCTTGCACTTGCCCGGTTTTTAATATAACTATAACAAATATATTACATACTTTATGATTAATTAACGACTTATCTATTTGTATTCTCAATATTTTGTTCTTAGATCTCGTCGATGTCATATTGAATACCAGTGGAATAGCTAGTAATTCGAGTAGGTGCTAGGAAATGTCTACAAATTATGTGATCAGTGTGTAGAGGTATAAGCGGATAACAAGTGGGGTATGAAGTGTCTCATTTCATTATTAGATCTTTTTAAGTCTCTACTGCAGGAGCACGACCCTCTCTATTACCAGAGCCATACTTGGCCAAAGCAGTCAAAGGATTTGGCCTACACTCTCCACGCTGGGCAGACGGGTTGGAGAGGTCTCATTGATATTTATAAGCTTTATTTAGTTTGTATTTCCTATGTCGACTTCTACCACACCCACGGGAAGACTTGAAGTGGTCCTATTCTACTCTGCCGGATATCACACGGCACTGGTGTCATTTATTTAATCCAAATCAGTTCGGTCCATGTGTCCTTTTATATGGGATCTATCAAAATCAGTTTGTAAGATAGCCTGTGCTTGGTCTAAGAGAACTGCACCAGCTGCTTCTCTTCCCACGCAGATTGTAAAATCCGATTGAGGTATGGGCGAGAATCTGAATCATGTTAATAGGCGACGCGGCTGGCAACCCATCACTTTTTTATTCCATTCTTCCATCTTCACGTCCACCATCTTGCTAAACGTGGCCTTTGGGTCTTATGGCTCTAGGCTCTGTCTGGCCTATTCGGGATAAAGACGTGATAATGTATCTATGCCTATCTGTTGCATACTTAGCCGTGCCGCATTCAGCTTTCCGGCTTTTCCTAGCCAGTCTTCGGCTTTGTTAGTAGGCCTTTGGATCTTACAATCCTTGGCTCTGACCGCCACGTAGACAGTAAGACACCAGATACATCCTTTATCTCCTACATAGTGATATTTTTTGTCATTGAAGCCAAAAAATCTTAAAAGATCAGCAAAAAGATAACTGTTGAAATATCTCAAATGATTGACACTTGGCTAACTGGGTATCAAATTTTGACGAGGGTTCAACTAATGCTTACTGGTAAGATCAGGTGACGGATTAGGTAACCTTCTCAAGGTTATGAAATTGCTTCCTACAAAGTCAAATAGGTTTTTTTTTTGTTCATATTGTGGTGACATGAGCGAGTTTGGTGTCAAATTAAATTATGTCAAAGTTTGTATTTATATTTACGTGAGTATGCACCATATAATGTGAGCATCTTTCTGACATGGTCACTACCACGGATTCGAAATTTTATCTCTTAAGTATACAGGGTCTATCAAAATATACTGAAACTGTTTTATGAGTGAATTCAGTTCATGATACTGAACAACTTTCTCCCAGGAACATAGTCTTATATCGAAATATGAAAAATATTTTTTTGCTTTCCTTACAAACTCAGATTAGCGATCAGTCAAATTATTTTTCGTATTTCGATTTACATTTATTGGGAAAAGTTGTTCAAAATAATGGACGGAATCACCCCTTAAAATTTGTGTACTAAATTAAAAATAAGGGTGTATAATTAGTTTCCTGATAGTTAATAAAAATCAGGAATAAACATAGTAGTTCTATACTTCCTGCACAGTTACACTTACTGCACGTTATCGTCACGTCACGTCCATTTTTCTTATAGTACGTACCTGAAACGAAACAAACATCAATGTAATAGAACACAAATGTGGGTCAGAACGACCACAAAAATGGCCGATTACGTCATTTGATCGCTGCCACCGTTGGCGCTACGCTTGATGGCAAAAGGCGTGTTATTGTAATACGTGTGAGGATTTTTTAACATGAGCTGACGGCGGCGGCGACGGCGATTATGGTGCACCTGATGGTATTTAGTGTACCATTTTCTACTTCTATGGTACAGTGGGCCACATAAAAAGTATACCACCAATAGTATCATAGTACCAAGAGTGTAGAGGTTGTATACTTTTCTATGTGGCCCACTGTACATGTCACCATTGCCCATGCTCGTTGCCAAAACATAAAAACTCACTTCAGAATAGTTCCTTTTCATTCTTCTTCGTCTAAGCGCATTCCTGGTTGCATCTTCAGCTGTACTGCTTCGGAGCCCGGGGTGCGCTTTCGCGCTTTTCTACTCCAAATATAACATGCATGTCAACAGTCACCCAAGGATGCCAAAAATCTTGCAAATTGGAAAAGAAATAGCCGAATCAGTTTAAATTAATTAATAAACGGGTAGCAACCCATCGCTATTGTGATTCTTTTTTCACCTTTCCACCCACCATCACACTAAAAGTGGCATTTGGGTCTTGTGACCCTGGGCTCTGTCTGCTTAGAGCCGCAAGACCCAAATTGCACTGTCTGCCCTATTAAGGATGAATACGTGATAGTGTATTTGTATACTTTTCTTTTGTCCCAGACTAGCATGGAAGAATACTGAAGAAGTATTTCAAAATCATTCAACAAACGTCGCAATCAAACCTGCAAGAACACCGTTACTTCCAAAATAAATTACCATTGACAAAAACCCAGTGACCGCTATCTCCATGGGGCCCATGGTCCACCTGACCGGCCGTCACGTAAATATCACTTGGCCTTTTTGTCACGTACCTAATATCAGTTAGCTCGTGCTCTTTTTATATGTACCAATTTCACACGACTGTTACTCAACCATAAATTGTTTTAAGGCGTTAAGAGCCCGTACTACCCTAAATTTTTTAGAGCGATCTTAAATATTATAAATATTCACGAAATACTCACTTTGAAATAAAAACACAGCAAAGTTCAGGACTAACTCTAAACATAATAGGTTTCGACAACACGATTGCTTAAAATTTTCTCGATAGAAATACATTGCGAAGTTGCCGCCAAATCAACTCAGAATTATACTAAAACAGAAAGTATGAAATACAATAAATTAGCACTTGCAACTTTGGATTATAATTGTATTTAACATAAGGCAGTCATCATATGTCTTACTTTTTAAATAAATCTTAAATATTCTTTGTAAAACGAGAAAAACCTCAAAACCAGAACCAGCCTCATTGACCCACCGCGATTCCCGACGCCCCGCATGGCTCGCTGTCTCGCTTCGGCTAGAGTAAATTTGTGTGCGTGAAAGCAGGAACAAAATTTAGATTATTGACATCAGGCGCCCTCTTAAGAGGAAACACCAAGGGCAAAATGAAAAATAGATATTTGTAAAATCTATTGCTGTTGTGTAACCCCAAGCCTCCTCCCGCAGAGCGCGATAGAGACAACTGCAGCTTGGACTGAAAATACCTATTTAAAGAACAGAAAATCAATGATTCGTAGTCCCCTGATTTATTCTCCAAAACTTAACCAATATAAGTACTTTTTTCATTACGAATTAACAAAGACTTGATCGGTGTTCCTATGTTTTAATTTTTATAAATAATCTAGTCAAATTTGTTTTCTGAATGTTTGAACACAGCGGAAAATCTGGCCATTTTTTTTGGTTTTTGAACGTTAATATCTCTTTTAATAATTTATGAAAAAAAAGAAAACATAGGGACATGCTAATAGTGGCTAATAGATATTCAGGAAAAAAATATAACTACCGGCATTATCCAGGGAGGAAACAGGGGACTACGTTTGTATAGAAAAACGGCCTTTGTGTTTCGTCTTAAGTTACGCAGCAGTGGAACACCGAAATTTTTGATATGTGTCATTCATTAATGCTTTTCTTCTTATCAAACAGCTATTAATGGAAACAACCAATGCCTTCCATCTCTCTCTGTCCAAAGCCAACTCTATTACATCTTTGTAGGTTGAAACATGGTCTTGATCTTTTAGTTGTTAAATAAAACTGTCTCTAGGTCTACTGTTGCTTTGCCTCTTTTTCCTTCTTTTTTCCCTCTCCTAGAGTTTATTGCTTGTAGTAGTTTGCGTTTCTCTAACAAGTGCCAACACCTCCTCATTAGTTTTCTTTTCTGTCCAGCGAATACCTTTAATTTGCCACCAGCACCCCATCTCAAACGCTTGCAGTCTTGCTTTATAAGCTAATAAAATAAAATATAATGAGGAAACAGTAGCATTTTTAACGCCTTGAATTTAGAATAAATGTGACTAAGATACTTAGGAATAATATTGAAATCAAAATAGATGTCTAAGAAATAATTGGCTGTTATAATGAGCCATAAATGATTGATGCGAAACGTATTATTTAAGACAGAAAACCGCAACTACTATTAGCATTCTAGATTCTAAGTAATATTTTTTTTAAGGAAATGAACACAAACGGGTACAAGATCAAAACAAGGTCAATTTACGCCCAAGTTCGTAAAAATTACCTAAGTTTAGTTAGGCATTTTTTACGCATTATATGTATAATGTATTTTTGTTTTAATGGAACTTTTTACTAATACTAAGCTCCCTTAGAACATTACGCGTTTTCCGAAAACCAGAGACCTTTTACCTACTCTTGATATTTCAGTCACGGTAATAATTCGTATAAATCCATTAAACACTATCCATTAAGTAAGTATACTACGATGTGTAACAAAAAGGGGGTATCAACTACGAATAAGTATGCTTATTCGTAATAAGTATGCTTTTTCGTAGAGTATCAACCCGAAAGGGAGTTAACGTACTAACAAATTTGAATAACTTTTACTATGGGACCATCACTGAAATCGCAAAAAAAAACTGCAGCTCCATACATTTCGTTTAATTTTGTATGGAGCTGCAAATTTTTCGCGATTTCAGGGATGGTCCCATAGTAAAAGTTGTTCACATTGGTTAGTACGTTAACATCCTTTCGGGTTGATTTTTGTTACATGTTGTATATATTTAACATTAATCTCTATACTTGTGTGTCTCATTTGTTTAATTGTGTGCATTAAAAAGTAAAATAAATAAACAAACGTCTGAATGATTGAAAAAAATGAATTCTGACAAGAAAAGGATAACGGCGCCCTTATCTTTTAGAGCCTTATTGGCCAGTTGCTTGTATTCTGCACTTTTACTACGTCAGTACACTTATATTCTTTGCATTGAGTATTTATACTACATTTTTTCATGAAAAGACTATTTCTTCATAGTTATTTGATGCATTCGTCTCACCAACTAAAAAAGAAAGTTAATCTTTTCTGAATTTTTTAAACCAAAAATAAAATCATTTGACTGACTGCGTTAGCGTAGGTGTGTGCGGCGAAAAAACTTGTATTTTAATAGTCGAGTAGCGATTCTTGCGTGCTACTTGCGCTAGTAATTGTCCAGAATACTCGCCTGCCGTCAGACAACCGGTCGGCCGACTAGTCATAATTTGCAACAGTTTAAATCTTTACTTTGAAATTCTGAGAATGTTAACATTTATTTTAGTTACTAGTTAGTTGGTGCTTATTAGGTAGTTTTAAAATGAAGTAAAAGAGTTTAAATGCTACTTACTTAAAGGATAGCCGGGCGTGTATGTACGACGGTAATCATATGGCCGCGATTATAGATGTTATGTACCAAGTAATAAATTAAGCATTTTTCATAATGCCCGGGAATTATGAATAATATATTTTTGTATCGAATACGGACATTGAATAGTTAAATTACACTAGTTCTCGCGTGTTCTCATGGGTGCAAGCTGAAAATCAGCAGTTGCTCTTCTGGAGTCAACTTTGTGCTTATAGCCTTTTTGTGCTGCTGTGGCACACAAATGCATGCCTAGAATTAAGATTTTATTAGTTTTTCTTTTATTGTGATTCTTATTTGTATGTATATGTGTGTTACAGAAGAATGAATAAATGAATGATCTATCTATCTATGATCATAATAATGACAAGCTATTTTGGGCAAAGTAATTAATTATAATTTAAACTTCTTTATTGATCACATTGCCTAGACATTATGATTATTATTCTGATAACACAAAGGTAAACTTGCCGCGATTTTTTGGCTTTTTTCTATCATTGGATTTTTTTTTAAAAAGTCAACTTTAGTATGGCAATTCAGCCGTGATAACTTTTCAGTCCGAAACTTCAATTAATCCGATCTCCTTTCCCACCGCGTTTGATCTCAAGTGTAAGAAACTAGTAAAACCCAAGTCTAATTTTATGCAAATTACGCCATTGCTATAACTCGATAACGCCGGTGCCCGTATTTTAAGAGACGATTGCCCTCAAAAAATTATATGGGCCAGTAGGTGTACCGCGCTTCTGCATGTAGACGGGTTTTTATGATAGATGATTGTCCAATTTGCCGAGGTTTAGGTAAAATAAAACTTTTGTTTGGATCGCTTTAATAGTGTTTAATTTTACTTATGTTCTGTCTGACGAGATACATAAACGGACAACCTTTTTGGAAATCATCTCTCCTTTCTTCTTTATCAACCTGTAACAGTCCACTGCTGGACTACAGGCCTCTCCTATTAAAGGGAGGATTTTCCCATAATCACCACGCTCGGGTTGGTGATCGCAATAGATGGTACGAGTATAAAGTCGTTGCACAAAGTACGCTGCTGACGTGTGTGCGTAAGAGGCGACGGGAGGCGTAGTACGGGTACTTCGCCTCCCTTAGTCGCCATTTACGACACCCGTGGCCGAGAAAAGGGGTGGTGACAAATGTATTCTACTCTGCCGTCACCACACGGCAAATCATGATCTAGAAATGGTTTCCAATTCTAAAAACTTTTTTTTATACGACTTAATTGGGCACATAGATGTAGGGAAGGTCTAAATGAGAACACTTTTTAATACTTATTTTGTATTTATTCTAGGAGCACAATACAATGCAGCTTTTTATACAATGGCGTCGTCTAGAGTGAGAGAGATACATTAGACAAAGACCAAGACACTTGTTCGTTCAGAAATTGATAACTTCAAGTTATGGTTAATATCAAAAATCCTACAGATTACATAGATGTAGAAGACCGTGTGAAATGAACTTGAATGAAAATGAACCAACGCAGACTACGATGTACCGTAAAGAGAGGGTGCTCTACTAATTTAATTCAGTATGACTCTGTCTTCTTTAAATTTTAAAAAAAGAACTACAATTTCTGGTCTTTCTTCTTTATCAGTTCCACTTCACATAATTTCTCAATGCAAATGCTTGATTTATCAACAAAAACATCAAAATCACCGTATGTGTGCATGCTCGTAGAATATTTGAGGAGTTCCCCCGATTTCTCGAGGATTACATCATTAGATCTTCATCTGGTGCTAATGGGACCTGGGTTCATCAGTATAATACCACAGAACAAATACTAGTACTAACGTTATAATGCTGAGGCACAATATCATCTTCATTTGTAATAACAAACATGGACGAGCTCACACTGTCACTTGATCTGCAAAAAACTGATACTCCTTGGTCATTACACGTGCGTCCTTCCTTACCAACCATGTTAAAAAATATGGATAGTACAGAAGGACTCATCTTATTACCTCTAAAATGTATAGAGAAAGTTTATACACGGAAAAAAAAAGTTTAAAATTTCAATCATATGATGATTTGACAGTTTGAGACATAAACACAAATAAAACTGCCATTACCATAGGAAATACACTATCGGTGGCTTTTCTGTGGGTCACCAGTACGCCCCTCTCAAGTACACTTTACGTGATTCATTTTTGATAACTCGCGAAGACAGCATCGTCATTGCGATTTTTATTAGTTTAAGTTTGGATTGGATTCTCTGAGACTCCGTCTTACGAGTGGTACACATAAAAGCAGGTTGCTGGCAAAGACGCAGGTTTAAAGTTGCTGGGCGTCTACCAATGTCCGTAAGTGGACGTGGACAGGGATTCCACCCATTTGTGGTTGATATTCCTCCCCATCTTACCTCGCGTTTCGCCTCCTCCTTCATTGTACGAACCGCTAAGGTGTGGAATTCCCTCCCTGCGTCGATGTTTCCCAATACGTATGATTTAGGGATTTTCAAGGCAAGAGTGAATAGGCATTTTTTGAGTCTGCGTGTAATACCTTAGACCTCATCTTAGCTTCCCATCAGGCTAGATAGAGGTCAAACGCACTCAAATTATTAATAAAAAAATAAAAATAAAGTAGTACCCCAAGATTTTACTTTTATTAAACGTCGACCTCGTACCTGTTTTCTTCATCCTAGGTCCTAGACCTATCCCGTTTCATATGAAGTCAGATCTCACATTTATTCGGCGATAGTATAATCAACCCTGAGTTGTCCAGTTGAATACATCCTACACTATTAACAGCTCTGTCATGCCGGACTACCATGTAACGTCCCGGAACTCTTACGTTCAGGCAAGCACAGAGTTTTTGGCGTGACGCTTGTCTCTCCGAATCATGTGCCTACATCTCATCATCTTCATCATTTGAGCGTATTCCCGGTTGCATCCCCAGCGGTAGGACGGTAGACGTAGCTACTGGTTTTTACACAGAGCGACCGCCGTCTGACCTCCGGAACGCAAGGCAAACGCCTTGACCACTGGACCATGGAGGCAGTCCTACATCTGTCCTCTCCCTATTTGTGTCTACAGCCATCGATCGACAAAATATATCGTTTTTCGCATCGCAAACGACACGGGCGGTAATTACAGTGACTCGGACATGATATCCTCGTGACAAAACTTCCGCGACGTATCGAGTGCTGTATCAAGTACTGGTATCGAGTTACCCTTGTCCCAACACGGCGTAAGGAGAGCCGGCTGTCCTTAGCGATCCGTCCGAAACACGATAAGTTAGTAATTAAGGTCATGTTGTTAATACTACGGATATTTGCACAATGCGACAGATGGTTGCCTTTAACAGATTGCTGGATAGACTACTAGACGTATATCAATTGTTCTTTTTATTGTGACTGGCTGAATGTCCAGCAATGTGTCAAGTAAGTAACACTTCATTGCACCAAAAACACATAAATAATATTGAAAAATATGTATAGTTATTATGAAATAAGTACTATACTGTCTTCTGTGGTATAGGCGGCCTAATCACCAGACTATCTTTGGGTGACAGGAATACGCTATTTTGCAACAAGTTAAATCAGATACTATTTTCTTAACGTCAAAAAATATCGATTTGTGAAGTCATAGTTCCTTGGAGTCTAATAGCGCTCTTAATATCCGTCTTTTCTGTATTAATAAATCTAAAATCACGTTCAAAGTTGATTTGATCAATAACAAGTGGCATTATTTTGTGACGTTTCATTCTATTAACAGTACTAAATAATTTATTTTTCACCCACCAAAATACCCAATTGTTGTGACTAGCGTGTTGACCATTACCACAGAATACAGTAAGAGTAAACAGAACGGAATCTCCTAAGGTACGCGCAATATGCGTCCCCGTTCCCCGCACCCGCACCTCTCCCCCGGTTCTTGACGGCCAACGTGAGTCATCAAGGCGAAAACGGGGGAGAGGTGCGGGGACGGGGAACGGGGACGCATATTGCGCGTACCTTAGGAGATTCCGGCCTGTGCCATTACGCCACAGAGGTCGTCAAAAAGTACGGAATTCTCAATTAGCTAGTTCAACTCGTAATAGTGAGGTTTTTTACACAATACATGGCATAATAGATTAATTGATAGAAAACAAAACATTGTCAATACAATCAATCACTAAAGGAATGTATCAAGGCTATCCGAAACTACCGAGTTTCTCAATTACACGTCCATTAATATGGTAAATGACCTCATAATTGCTAATGAACGCCATTCATATACGTACGGAAGCGACGCGTACCGTACCGTACCACAGATAACATATTACTTACCGTACCAAGTAGGTACTTTGTAGGCAAGCAGGGTTGACATTTGTAGAATTTTCTTTTAGTTTTTCCTCATCATTATTTTCTGGCCTTATTACATTATTTGTAGCTCAAAATTAAACTCAACTAAAAGATAAATATTTCGCGAGGTTTATCGCTGAGACTCCATTGGAGATGGGCGAAAATGTTTTTTATTAAGAAGACCATAGGGTCTTTCGATGTATTAATAAAGAAATGACATTGATTGCAAACACTCATAGCAGAGCACTAACTCAACTCCAATGGAGTCTCGGCTTAAGGCGAAGATATAGGCAAATGGCCTTGAAGTGTGAAATAAATTGTTAACTCGTAAATATGGTAATAATTTCCATATTGCTCTTCGTCATGCACTAGATAGCCCTTTAAATTATTTTATGAACTGCCGTTGAAACTAATTTTGGTGATCCGTCTAGCTTTAAAACTTGCCGTGGCCACTTTTGGCGGAAGCAAGTTTTAAAGCTAGACGGACTAATGTAAATACTTGCAACGGTGGTTCATCAAATAATTTAAAGGGCTATCTAGTGCATGACGAAGAGCAATATGGAAATTATCTCCATATTTACGAGTTAATAATTTATTGCAAATGAGGGCGCCACTTCAAGGTCATTTGCCTATACCTCCACCTTAAATTGATTATTTATTTGTTTAAGAGTCATCTCACACAGAGACGCGACGCGATGCGACGTGGAGTACTTGTATACTACACGAAAAGATACTAATTTCAGTGTGAGCCCGCTGCGCCGCGCTGCGCAGCTGGGCCAACTGAGCAGCAACTGTGTGAACTGACGCTAAGGACTAACTTAAGGTGAATATATAAGCATATGACCTTGAAGTGGCGCCCTCATTTGAAATAAATTGTTAACTCGTAAATATGGTGATAATTTCCATATTGCTCTTCGTCATGCACTAGATAGCCCTTTAAATTATTTAATGAAACACCGTTAAAAGTATTTACATTAGTCCGTCAAGCTTTAAAACTTGCCTCCGCCAAAAGTGGCCACGGCAAGTTTTGAAGCTAGACGGATCACCAATAATAGTTTCACCGGCAGTTCATAAAATAATTTAAAGGGCTATTTAGTGCATGACGAAGAAAAATATGGAAATTATTACCATATTTACGAGCTTTTGCTTATATATTCACCTTAAGTGAGATGATTTGGTTTTCATGATTATGCTTATCGTACATGTAGATGGTGCCTGCAAAACTAACAAATCTGGTCCTTTTTAGTACATCAAACATTAATAATCTAGAATAAATGTTTGGTCACCAAAAATCCAAAACATAGCAATACTGATTTTTAGACTATAGAAAAAAGATGACAAAAGGCGGCCTTATCGCAAATGCAATCTCTTCCAGGCAACCGAGGTACTTGGAGATGTTTAACGAAAACCGGTGAGGCGCGAAGTTATAAGCAAGAGTGAAGAAAATATGTAATTAATAAATATACATAAATAAATACATACATACAAATATAATATATGTACATAAATACATACATTTATCAATATGTACACAAAAAAGATAATCCGAACAAGATAAGTGAGGAAATAAAGTCAAATTATAATAGGGATAGAAAGTGTGACTTCACTTGAGATTTGAAGCTGGCTAGCGTTTCAGCACGACGAATGGACAGTGGTAGTGCATTCCAAAGTCGAACCGCATTGACAGTGAACGAATTTGCTTCTTTTCTAGACTCTAGAACGTTTTATCCTCCCGTAATTGAGAAAAAACTCTACTGACGGGAAATACCCCTGATTGATGTCCGCAGTAATATACACGTATACGACGAACGAGTACGCGATCAGAGCATGCGCGCGCGCAGCCCTGACCTATCTGCTATGCATTGATTGCGCACTGATTGCGAATTCATTGCATAATTTCTTCTTCCGTTAACATTGAACTTAGCATGAGTCAAATAAATATACTTACCCGTAAGTACCTATACGAGATTTTTCTTTTACATTTTTTTTTTGGCCTGACCGGATGATGGTTATATTTATACAGTATACATACTTCCTGTAGCTATAAAATATCACTTTTTTAGAACTTTCTTAGTTGACACCTGGTTGTGAATCAGAAAAAACGTTCCTCTATCTAAACTTGTTACAAAAGCCATTTGTTTTGATGATGGTATTTACGATATACGATATATGTATTTCCAAAGAAATGGTAAATTTACGATTAACAAGGCCAATGAGATGTCAGAACACACTTGCAACATAATAAAGCTATAAAGGACAAAAAATAACGCTGTCACAAAGAATTGGCACATCTTCACAATATCATAATTTAAAACTAACATCGTAACCATATATCTTTTAGCCGACATAAAAACACGAGAAAATTAGCATAAATTCGTATGAATATATTGGCAATTCGGAACGTCACATCCGAATTTGCAACACCTGTAGTCATGTGTAAGACAACTGCCCGGGGCTGCGTTCTTGCAGGAGCCTCGCTTAAATTTTTTATAACGAAGATAAAATACTATGCTGATTTTTTTGGTCTTTAATAGCCTTAACATTTTGAAGTCTCTTCTCATATCAAGTAAGCAGATTGGCTAAATACACAGTTGCATCAAGCCATTAAAAAGAAAGTAAAAAGATAAGTTTTGATTACTGTAGTTATTACGCGTCTGTTACGCGGCTGAAAAATGATGATGAAATAAATAAAAGTTCCCAAAAATGTCTCCCGCCCTTGGCTAAAAAAAGAACAAGATATCGGATATCAAAGACGGCAAGATTGAACAACGGTTTCTGTTTTTATGTATGTCTGAAACCTGTCGTGGGTATAAAAACAAATTGACCTAGTATAGCCTTTGAAAGTATGGCCTAACTGTGAGTCATCGTACGCAAGCGTTAAAGTGCAGATAATTACGAGTAAATATACATTTTGATTAAGAAATCTATATCTTGTATGTATATGTCGTTGTAGTTACAAGTGCTAAAAATAAACGGGCAAGTGCGAGTCGGGCTCGTACATGAAGGGTTCCGTACCACCGTACAATGTTTTAAAACGCTGAAGAAACACGTTTCTTTCTTTCTCTATGACGACCCCTTTAATTTTTAACTTTATTTTATTTTTATTATTTTTAGGGTTCCGTACCTCAAAAGGAAAAAACGGAACCCTTATAGGATCACTTTGTTGTCCGTCTGTCCGTCCGTCCGTCCGTCTGTCAAGACCCTTTTTCTCAGGAACGCGTGGAGGTATGAAGCTGAAATTTATATCAATTACTCAGGTCTACTGTCCCTTGAAGCTGTGAAAAAATCAAACTTCTAAGCCAACGCAATCAAAAGATACAGCCGTTTATGCCGCAAATTTTCGACACTTGCAAGGGAATCAAAACCTACAGGGTGCTTCCCGTGAACTCAGAATCTTGAAATTTGGTACGAAGCAACGTCTTATAGCATAGATAAAGGAAAAATTACGAAAACCATAAATTTTTAGTTACATCACATAATATATATTTTTTTAATAATTTTAAACTTACTACCCATTTCCTCATAAACGCGTAGAGGTATTAAATTGAAATTCATACCAAATACTAAACCTTGCAGGTTTGTACGGAACCCTCGGTGCGCGAGTCCGACTCGCACTTGGCCGGTTTTTTTGTTATAGTGGTCACATATATCTATCTATCTACTAATGCCATTATAAAAATCAAGTTATTATTGTATGACGACCCCCTTTAATTTTTAACTTTATTTTATTTTTAGTATTTTTTGTTATAGTGGTCACATATATTTATCTATCTAGTTAATGTCATTATAAAAATCAAGTTAAAAACGCTGAAAAAGACACGTTTCTTGTATGACGAACCCCTTATATTTAAAAAAAAAATATATTTTTAGTATTTGTTGTTATAGCAGTAATACATAATCGGTGAAAATTTCATGTGTCTAGCTATTATACGGTTCAAGAGATAGAGCCCTGTGACAGGCGGACAGACAGACAGACAGACGGACAGACAGACGGACCGACGGACAGACAGCGGAGTCATAGTAATAGGGCCCCGTTTGCACTGTGAAAACTTGAGCAAGGTGGTGTCGTTAACAGTGTCGCGAGTAAAATGGTTTTTTTCCATCTTAAAAAAATGCCCAATGCACCGAAAAAAGTTTTCACTTCAATAATAAATACAAAGCACAGACACTTGAATATAATTGTTCATATCTTTGAACATTCACATGGTTTTTTTGACATTTGTACGCTACAAACATCTTTTTATCGAGAGATATTTTCCAAAATATACTCTGGTTGGAGCAAAAAGGTAGAGGAACTGTTAAAACCGTTATGACCACAGGTTAAAAGCTATTGTCGAATTACTGGATCCAACACTGGAATCAATTTTGATGGTTCAATAATTGATGGATGCAAACGATAGCTGCGTGTGGCCAGTTTCTGTCGGTGAGATTTTTTATCGATGCCAATTTGGCGAAATATTGTTAATCGATAAATTAAATTGACTTGTTTACCTGTCAATTTACATGAATAGGTGGTTTTAAATATAGTATGTTCTCATTCGGTTCGCATTTTCTAATCGATTGTGAAAGACCCGTCCTTAGTAGTAGACTTTATATTTCTATACGTACATTTTTTAACAATTAAGTGAAGAAGCGATTTATCACTGATGACCAGGTTTTTTCAATATGCCTAAACCAATATTAAGCATAATGACTGCTATGTAATGACAACAGCCGATACTAACGACTTAATATACCAGAGAAGCAGGAGGTTCAACCGTGACTGGAGAAAGGTTAAAGAAGATTCTTAGGACCTCGAGATGTTGACTTCACTACAAAATTACATAAACAAGACATTGTTGACGTAGATCTTGCTCTCAAGTCAATGTCTCATCGATACGAGGAAATATCGGCGTTATAGATCCTTACGCAGAATCAATAAGTCGCGTTCAAAGTTTTCCGTATGAGGAAAATACTTATTTGCGGTTAGTGCAGTTAAAATGAAATTAATGATTTCATTCAGTGGGTGCAGTGAGCTCAGAAGAAACTTAGCAAATCAATTTCTGGAAATTCAGTTTGAGAAATCAGGTCCTTTTTAGCTGTGCTTTTTAATCTCCACAGCACGACCCTCTCTGTACTATCAGAGCCATATATTTTATTAGCCAGAACAGTCAGAGAAAAAAATAAACAACCCAAAAAATTCATTTATTTATTTCCAATGCAGCTCGTATTTACAGGGTTTCCGTAATACAACATAATAGCTATAGACTATTAACAAACAAGGTACATGTATAAATGCCTCATTTGTGAATTTCCCCATTTTTTATATTTAAAATATATTTTTGTCTACGACAGAACAGACTTTAAACTCGGTTCTGAGCAATTTATCGCCGGTACGGATTCTACTGATCTTTTGATATAGGTACTATTTACACCACTATAGGTAATGGTTACCACTATATAATATCTGACTCCAAAAATTTACTGGCTATATTTCTTATTGATTATCCTAATCCTAATCTTAACTAATATTATAAATGCGAAAGTGAGTTTGTATATTTGTTTGTTTGTTACCTCTTCACGCTTTATCTACTGAACCAATCCACTTCAAAATTCGCATACACATAGTTAGAAGTACTGAGAAGGATATAGGGTGCCTTTCATCCCGGAAAAATGAAATGTTCCCGTGGGATACGCGAGCGAAGCCGCGGGCAAAAGCTAGTTATTAATAACTTGCTTTAAAGGAGAATAAAATAAAGTAAGAATATATAGTAGTGCATAAAAACACAACAATAAAGAAATGAGTACACGACAATATCTAAGTGACGTTACGGTTATCAACGTGACCTCGTTGAGACCAGGTTATCAGCCTAACCTCGTAACAGTACAACTCATGTTTGGCCATTCATGACCGATGACTCACTTGAGGTGATCTAAGTACGTGTAATGATGCACCGCGACCACCAGAGGGTCCAAATGACGCTGCAACACCATCTATAGAAAAGCATGAATGGGAAAACGATTGTAGAATCGTTTTCCGACATTTATTGGTCCAACGAATCATCCACCGACTCAACATTTCGCATTTCGACACCTGCTTGACAGTACGCTTTGTATCCGTACGATTGTCCGACACAACATGTCGACCTCCGACACCTTCTTCTTTTTCTTATCGAGTCAAAATGGTTACACTGTAGCTTCAATTTCAAATCATCTGTGACCAGTATGTGGCCACGGCGATCGCTTTGGGAAAAAACCGACTTGACTTCCTATATATTAAATTCTCATGATCTAATTTTTCATCGAGCACCTCTTAGTTCCAATTTCATTAAAATGGTGATGCTTCCTTGAGCCGTGAATCTCGGAACAACACTGATCCTTTACTCCATAAAATGGCACTACAGTCGTCCGATAGTGTAACACAGGAACACTAACACAGGTTTCTTCTAACATCGGGCTCCAGGTTAGGTAGGAGAAATAGGGGGAGGGGGAAAGGTGGAACTTTGCCGTAGCGATATTTACTGATGGATTTCAATCAAATTTGAGAGGCATACTGAGGACTTCATTCTACACTAGATATTGCAAAATAACAAAAGGAAGTGGAGGAAGGTAAAGTTTGCTGTAGCGTTATATATGGACGGTATTCACTGCTTTGCCAGAGGAAAGAGTCAGATATTGTGTGGTTATAAGAGCTCGGGAGATCTACTGTTCTCACAGAACTTCCAATATAAATTGAGTACAATAGGAGGTCTTATCGCTTACAGCGATCTCTGTCAGACAACCAGTGGATGGAGAGGACTCTAAGAAAGACAATGACGGCGGTGTAACTAACCAAGAAGGGAAAAATAAAATCAGATTCAGTAGGAACTAATATCTAAGCAAATTTACAAGTAACAAACTTATTATACTAATTAAAAACTTTTATAAATTTATGAAACATGAATTATACCTTCCTACATACTATAAAGCTGCACCTACATTTCCTAATGAACCATAAAACTTTAATTTTATCTTTAAAACTGACCTCAAATGTCGGATTAACAACGGGAAACATTTTAAAACAAAAAAACACAATACACAGTAGTCAAATTAATTCAGACGCGTTGTGAATAAATTAATATGTATGTGAGTAGTCAGAAAGCAAGTATTAAGATTATAAACGGTATGCTTTAAATTAGTCGTAAAAATAATTTAAATTTGTCTTAATGTAGCGGTTTAAGGTGAAGATATAGGCAAATGACCTTGAAGTGTGAAATAAATTGTTAACTCGTAAATATGGTGATAATTTCCATATTGCTCTTCATCATGCACTAGATAGCCCTTTAAATTATTTTATGAACTGCCGTTGAAACTATTATTGGTGATCCGTCTAGCTTTAAAACTTGCCGGGGCCATTTTTGGCGGAGGCAAGTTTTAAAGCTAGACAGACTAATGTAAATACTTTCAACGGTGGTTCATAAAATAATATAATATACTATCTAGTGCATGACGAAGAGCAATATAGGAAATTATCTCCATATTTACGAGTTAACAATTTATTTCAAATGAGGGCGCCACTTCAAGGCCATTTGCCTATACCTTCACCTTAAATCAATACAGATGAATAGATGATAACTCCATGACTTTTTTACATGTAGATACTACACATAGGTGAACGAATTTTATATGTGCGTTTGTTTGCGCTTGGTATGTTTTTTGTATGTGCAATTATTAAATTCACAGAAACATAACCAGAAAAATACATTAGAAATTGACGTAAATAATGTGCCCCAGAAACTTAAAATTACAAAAGAAAGCAATCAAATATTTGGTGTCGATAAGATCTTTATTGTTCTTGCTACACTTATTTCCAACAAAACTAAACTAAATCTAAAAAAGCAAAACGGCTTGGACAAACTTTTTGCGATTTCACCATCCAGCGTCGAGAAAATAATCGATACTACGATTAATCGAATTAATCGGTCGCACTATCTGATCGGTGCTCATCGTAACCCAGTTTCATTACAATGCAGCTCTCGGTCAACAATCGATTCTCGTGACTTTCGTATCGAATATACTATCGATACCGTTTACAAATATTTCGACATCGAGATATTGATCGATTAAAGTGTAAGGTTGGTGTTTCATTCAAAAATAGTAAAGTTCGAGCGGTTAAGCTTTGCAAACACGAATTGAAGAAAGTTATGGATAAACTGATAAATAAATGTCGACGTCTTGGCGTCCAAGCAATAAACGGGCAAGTGCGAGTCGGACTCGTACATGAAGGGTTCCGTACCACCGTACAATGTTTTAAAATGCTGAAGAAACACGTTTCTTGTATGACGACCGCCTTTAATTTTTAACTTTATTTTATTTTTAGTATTTGTTGTTATTGTGGTCATAGTAATACATAATTGGTAAAAATTTCAAGTATCTAGTTAATGCCATTACAAAATTCAAGTTAAAAACGCTGAAAAAACACGTTTCTTGTATGGCCCTTTAATTTTTAACTTTTTTTATTTTTAGGCCGTTCATTGCGGCCACAGTAATACCTACATAATCGGTGAAAATTTCAAGTGTCTAGCTATTACGGTTCAAGAGATAGAGCCCTGTGACAGAAGGACAGACGGACAGACAGCGGAGTCTCAGTAATAGGGTCCCGTTTGCACCCTTTGGGTACGGAACCCTAAAAAGGGTCCAGTAGTGGGGTATTGAGTTCAGATTAGATTCGGTACCTAGAATAGTCAATTCATAATAAGGATTTAAAAAATATTTAAAAACTGACACATTTTTTTTGGTCGGACATTTAAAGTTGAAACTCTGAAAGAGTTTGATTTGAGAAAAAACATTTTCAAAGTTTAAAATAATATTCCATGAATTTAAAATTTTTGGTTCTCAGAAACATCATAGAAAGTCATACATGCATATAATAATAATTGCGACAAATGTTACCAACAACAGACAGATAGACTAAAAGGTAGAGACGTCTTCAAGAATGTGAAAATGCAAAAGCATAATTTGTTTAAACATTTTTTTTTTATATCTAGCGAATATACCTCTATAACTTAGGTAAAAGCGAAAACAGGTTTGTGTTAACGTTCTAATAACAGTTAACCTCAGTCGAGGGCAACACTTAAACTAATTTATATTAAAAATTTATACAATTTCGACTAATTAAAACTAAAGCAACGTTTGCATACCTCATTGACTCCATTCTTAATTAATTTTAAAAAGAAAGGAATATAAATATTTATTTTCTCTAATTCATACTGGAATTCTACAAATTCTTCAATAACAGTAACTCACAAAAGGAGGACAAGCATTAAAAGCATCAATTTAAATATACTATCGTCATTAATTTAGCTATTTATCATCGACAAAATATATTGGCCATGTATGAATATTAAAATCACATCATCGATAAAAAATATGTTACATTTCGCTTATTAATTTCTGGCTGTCTGTAAATCTTTTATTTAAAACGAGTTTCCTGTGATAGAAATGGAATGTAAACAAGTACGAAAATTACATTTTCTACAATTTTTTTTTTATTCCACATAATATAATCAGTAGTATATTTTTATATAATTTATAAAAAAAATTACTGAATGTAATTAAGAGTCCTGAAAATAACAACAAGTGGTAATACTTATCGTGACATTGATAACGTAGGCTTGGGCCATCGCAGGAGTTATATTATTGTACCATGCTACAATAGGTAGACCATTCTCTCCCTGTAGACCTCACCTCATGGTAAGTACTAAGGTACCGTAGTCTCCTACCTTTGGATGCCTCTACCACAAGTTTAAAAATTTTAAATGATTAAATAAATTTATTCGACACAATCGAACGCGATGCATCGATAAATCGTGCTTTACGTTCGAATAGATTTAGCAATTCGATTTCGTAATCGTAATGCCGTCGGTCTAGTTCTGATCCACAAGGTCTCAGATGTCTGTCCTGCCGTTTTTGTTTAGAAGTGACTCAGAGCAGCGGACATCCGCTGGACACCTGTCTTGCAATATTTAAATGTCCTGTGCTTGTCAGATTGATGTGGTAATAAATTTAAATTTATCTTCGGAATTACAGATAAAGTTGCATTTATGATTTTACGCAATATCCTCTCAGAAGTTCTGAACCTTGTATTTTGGAAATTAAGTTCATTACAAAATCAATCAAGTTTAACACAAAAACAAAATCAATAATTATACAAATTAAACCTAGGATGCAAGGCTAATGGTTAATACTTTTTATTCTATTTTTTTTATCCATTTATCCAGAGGATCATCCTTTCAAGCTATGCAGTATTCAGTGCGAGAGTACCAGATAGACGTAATTTATTTTTCAAATTTCAATATCTATGTTCCCTGGGGAAAGTTGTTCAGTATCATGAATTGAATTTGCCCTTAAAAGACAAGCTCGTAGCCAGAGGCTTTTTTTAAAATTTCGATATAAGTACCCCATCGGATAAGTTGTTTAAAATGACGTACTGAATCTTTGCCCTTAAAATAGTTTCCCATATAATCTGTACTAATATTTTATAGAGAAAAGGTTTTGATTATTTGTAATGGATAAACTCAAAAACTACTGTTCCGATTTAAAAAATTCTTTCACCTACAGAAATCTAAATTATCAGCGAACAACTAAGGCTTTTATCTCTGCTCTGCTTTGCAGTGCCCAACAGGGTCCATAAATGAGTGTGGGATCATACAATGTATATGTAATCTGCATGTAATTTGAGGAGCAATAGAGTATTGAGTATTAATCATTCAAAACGCGGGCAACGCCGCACGAAACAGCTAGTTTTATATAAACGAAAAAGAAAAATACCTCGTCGAGTCTTGAAATGTCCATGCAAAGCTTCAATGCACTTTGCAACTGCAAAAACGAATGCACACAGACAAAACCGACTGTTTTACTAAATAAAACATCGCAGTGCAAACTATAGTTTTTCACCATCGACAACAGATATTCGCAAAGCAAATATAACGAGCCAAGTGATAGGTAAAAGCGATTTAGAAAGAATCAACATTCGTATATGTTAGGTACCTATCTTACAGATTGCCGTGTGGTGATGGCAGAGTAGAATACGATTACCTATTATACGGTACCTATTCATAGATTCACCAAAACACCTGACTCAAATGTTGGTCACTACTAGCCATAGCCACTAAGCTAAACAAACATACTATCAATAAATTCATATTTCCAGTAGAAACTTAAGCTTGCTTGCAGTAAGCTTTCGAGCACTTTCATCTGACCCCCTGTTTGAACGCACCGCAAATCACAGTTTCTAGCTACTGGGGTCATCCTCGTAAACATACTCGTAGCTTACTGCCACAGATCATGTACAGGACTAGAAGTCGCTTGACGCGACATTAGGACTTATGTGTGGCGTAAATGGTGAATACGCTACTCGGCTACTCTGGAGTTCTAGGTTGATTCGATCCCAGGCAAAGCAAGTCAGATAAGGACGATTTCTAATTTTCTGTGAGGTATTTGTTAAAAAAAAATATAGTAAGAATGTAGTATATAGTCATTGACCACACACAATGTTTAAACTTTCATTAGAGTAAGCTCAATCTATGAATATGATTTGTCTATACATATATAAGTATTTATAGGACCGTTGAACTTATCTGCACGTTGTGTAATTGTGACGTCATGTCCATTTTCTTATAGTACATACCTGAAAAGAAACAAACATACAATTAATTTTTTTGACAATGTTAATCCACAACTGGCGGTAGTAGTTAAAGTGGCGTTATAGAGCAAGTATGATACTGATGATTCAGAGCAGTCGCGAGAAGTCGCAGTTGTGTCTTTCGCAGCCATGTATGACATTCAAATGTGGTAGATTATGACACTTGAGTCACTTGACCATCAGTTCGCGCTTCTGTTCATGACAAAGTACCTACGAGTACTTATATTGCGCTGTGTTTTCTTTAAATTTTGATTATATGCATCGGAAGGATAGTAGCACACACATTTAAAATTGTTATGTTTTTGTGTCAAATGTTTTATTATGTTTGCCTCTTTTTGAAAGTATATGTGTGTTAGCAATAAATAAATGTCTTACAATTCAATTTAAAAAAAGGATGTGTATAATTTTCTATAAGTAGCCATGATAATCATCATTACTCGACTCGATAAGTAGAAAAGCTTCATTTCGCTCACACATTCAACAATTCGCTCACTTCGCCCGCAAGCGTATTCTAGCCCTTTACATTTCTGTGCTAAGCGATAAAGCTATGTGCTTATTTAGAAGTACGTGTCGCGTATGGATTTCCATTTAAGTTTATAGTTTTATTTATATAAATTTCTACTGAAACACTTTGGAATGTGATTTTTTATGCGAATGCTAAACGAGAAAACTTGTTTCATAATTAATCGATAAGAGTTGCCACAGGAAAAAACGTAAAAAAAACTTGAAATAAAAAAATCTAAAAATATTCTTGTTAGTCAAACCCATTATAAACGCGGCTTACGCGCACGGCCTAGAATTTAGAACATAATTTCAAAACTATTGAGATCATATTTTCCATAAAATTTTCGCTCTTGCTTATGCCTTGTCCTTAAAGCCTCAAACTGACAAACAGACATGCAAGTAAACACGCTGCACGAGTGCCAAAGCAAATTGTGGAACAAAAGTACAAACCCCATGTTTGTCTACCAAGTGTAAACGGATTCTGCGCTCGAGGAAAAATATATATATGGAAAAGGAGTTGGGATCTGACCTGACTACGACTTCGAATTATTAATACATATTATGTTATGTATGATATAAAGATACTAATACAAGATCTTCGATGATATATCATGTATTTAAATATGCTTAATACGTTTACGTAAAACTAAACGCAGCCTTAGTTGTCAAAAGGGGATTTGAGGTTAGCTGTCAGATTGACAGATAATAACGCAGCGGTATCGCTAAAACAGATTTATATTGTTAAATAGTATTAAAGTACAATCTTTGTAAATAACAGTAATATAATGGGTATAAACTAAAGTAATGGTTTTAATAAACGCCTAAAAGGATCCCTAAACATATACACAAGAAATAGTAGGCTTACAATCAGTGTTCCTATACTCATGCAACTCCGAAGTTCCTTTTCTTAAAATACGTTTTCTCTTCAAATACTGGTAAGTATTAAAATTTAATTTTTTGCTTACGGTTGATCGTTTACCTAGTATTTGAACATATATTACCTACTTTTCGCAGGTTTGCTAGTAATTTAAGTGCTGCCATCTATGTAAGCAGTTGGTACTAATATGTATTTAGTCTATAAGTTTGCTATTTACGTGCCCTCCAATAGTTTGCATGACGTTAGCACCTACCGGTCCCACCAGATAGCTGTTTTAACTGACAAGACATACTCGTATATCATTTTAGAAAAATTATCTTCAGTAGCAACGTCATAAAATGCACAAGGAAATATACAGTAGATCGGAAACAGTAACTTTACGACTGGTACTGATGATTAACATTCGCATAACTCATAAGTTTTACTTTCAGTTTCCGTTGCTTGAGGCAGGAATTGATATAAATTAATATAAGGTTCATTATGGTGGTTTTACTTATGTAAATTGATACAACGATCGGTTTCAATTTTCAAAATCTGATACTTAATTTGGAATTCTCATTAATAAATTTCAAAAAAGCTTTTCGGTTGTTACAAATAAAATTGAGTAGTATCCTGATAGAGTAGAATATAATTCGTTTGTTTAATCAGTGAAATGAATTTACATCACAAAATAATGTCACTTTTCATTAATTAATATTCATTTTCGACGTGATTTCAGATTTATTATGATAATGTTGAAAACTGATATTAAGCACGGTATTTGACTCCGGAACACTGACGTCATAAACCGCTATTTCGTACAATTATTGTTTCGATGTTTAGAAAAAAATTATTAAATTTATTCACACACAAAAAATGCTTTTTACTTACTGAATCAGCGAGTGTCCGTACAGTGTGTCAATTACTGGACTGGGAGTAAGTAATAAGCATTTTTTGTTGAAAAACCCTATTTATAGTAAGATACGGTAAGGAGGAAGAAATTTAAGGACTAAAAGTAGGACTAGATAGATAGACTAGATAGTAGACTTTTGTTTTTATTATTCGAGATTTGAGTGCGTTTGACCTCTCAAACGCACTCAAATCTCGAATAATAAAAACAAAAGCACAAGCGAAAGTAAACTCTAATTGAGCAGTGAGATATGAATCAAGTGCAATTTAAAGTACCTATGCGTAATGAATGACAATGACACTACACATGTGTGAACTCAGTGTAAACTAAATGAATCAGATAACTCTTGAATGAAAGATATCTTGTTTGCCCACGAGTAAAGTAAACAGATTTGTGTAAGTTTGTACGTTTCGCACAGCCTTATTATTTTATCATATCAGTCAAGAGTGGCGTGTTATTTGATGACAGATTATATATACATTACAGGGTAATGTAATGATATTTGAAGTGATGACCGATTGTACATACATTCCAAAACGTTCAAGGCATTAGGCAAGTGAATAGGCATTTTTTGAGTCTGCGTGTAACACCTTAGACCTCATCTTAGCTTCCCATCAGGCTAGATAGAGGTCAAACGCACTCAAATCTCTAATAAAAAAATAGTTGCCCCCTTTATATGACAAAAGTGGCAATTAAGACCCTATTTTGGCGTTAGTTGCATAAATAAATAAATAGATAAGGACACAATCACACTGATTGAGCCCCAAAGTAAGTTAAAACTTGTATAAGGCCGATATGTTGATATTTCTATAAAAATAGTTTTGTTTTTATACTTTTTTTCCGAACCTAACTATACATATACATATAGAACAAAAGTTGTTAAGTTTCGTGGGCTGAGGTACCATCTGAGAGGTTTTGCGTTAGTTCATTAATACATTGTATACCGGCAAAAACAGATTGCATGTAGTATAGCTTACATACTTATGTCAGTTTACATATAAGTATTTTGTCACTAACATCACTATAGTAAGAGGTATTTCCATATTTTGCATTGATTTTATCATGAGCGGCCCACCGTAGTCTACACCAACATAGCTGCAACCATAAACAATTGCCTCTAACAACTGAGTCATTAGGAGTCAATTATCCACATCGGAGATGTTAAATTAGAATATTACTTGATTGTGCTTGAGCATAATTGCTTTTCAAAGGATTTATATGTTTGGATTGATGATGCAAATACTATTTATGTATTTAGTAAGGTATTGTGTACCAACATAAACAATTAACATAAAACTTTGAAGGGAAATATATTATTTATGCCCAAAGAAAAACGTAATTTCAAATCATTTTTAGTAATAATAATTATTTATTTATCTGTATAAAATAATACATTTTCATGGAATTTTAACTTCTAAAGCATGAGCAGTAGGCAACACAGAATATACAAAATAAAATAATAAACTGACTTTGCTGACATTCTGCAAATGTCAGCAAATAACTCGATAGTACAGTATAAATTGTAGCGACTAAAGCTAAAAATATAAACCAAACCCTCACAAGAAAAAAAAAGGTTGACAGGGAGAGAATGCTTTAGTACTAAGTCTACCTATTTTAGCTTTTGGCTCTATAAAAGTTTTAATAAATAATTAAGTAAAATTACTTATTATCACGTATAAATATAACATAATATATTATTCTAGACATACAGAGTCAATACCAAACATAGTACCCTATAGAAAATGTACTTACCTATAATTTTTATCTCATTATCTCCGTTTTGTATGTATGAGAAGACCTTGCGCCCACTTACTTCCTGCATTCCGACCTATCGGTATTGTAGAATGTTATAAGACAAAAACATATCATGAATACAGGTACCGCCACGTCTTTAGCCCTTGCAGGGTGGATAGTCTCGGGTAGAGCCGTTTTTATAAAATTACCACGTTCTATTTGTCCATAACTTAGAATATATTCTATATTCTATATCGGTAAAATATATAAATATATTCTATATTCTAAGGTCCCTAACTACTTTTAAATCGCTGTGCGGATTGTAATGCTTTTTTTACGAATGTGTAGAGCATTTCTTCCGAAAGATTTTCTTTGAGGGGCTCGTGCGTGTGTTACTGGGGTGGCTTTTAGGGGCAATTTTTTATATTTAGCACTACGGAGTGCTAAAAAAAAGCGAAGCATGTATACGCCTAGGACGCCTAGGTGATCTTGGGACCTTAGCCCATCAATAATTATGATTCTCGTTTTTCCTCTTTTGTTTCTACAACTTAGTTCAGCTTGACTTTAATTTAAGCGTGTGCTTGAACTCTGTTTACACTGATCTTCTTTTTCTTATCGAGTCGAAATGGTTCATTTTAGCTTCAATTTAAAATCATCTTTAACCAGAATCCGGCCACGGCAAGTTCTCTGTCGTGAGCCTCATTAAGGTCCTCTACAAATTACATCCCATTATCTCAAAAGTCATTGTAACTACTAAACATGCAACTAATATTACCATGTACATTACATATATTAGATTAGACATCTAGTACCACAATGACAAGTACTAAGTTCTCACTAGGAAGAAATGTGGGACCGGTATAGGAGTAAACGGTAATTAATAGAAGGTCACAGTGGTCCGTTAGGCGGCGCAGGCGCATCTCGACTTATATAGCATGTCCGCTGCACCGTAAAATGAAAATAGTACAGGTACAACAATTTTGTCTTTACCAGAGTCCAGAACCCGCGCTCCTGAGCAACACAGCACAACACACAAAATATTTTTTTATTACATACATACTATCACGCCTGTTTCACACAGGGGTAGGAAGAGGCTATGGACCTCCACTTGCTACGATCCTCACAAACTTTTGCTTCATTTTCACTCATCAATCTCTTTAAACATGCCCTTCGGGTACGGGTACTTCTTATTTTTTTTATTAAATAATTTTACGGCTCTGGATACAAGTCCTTTAGAGCCTATCTTTAACTTTGTTCTTTATTCCTAATCCTAACCTAACCAGTTACAATCAAAGGGTGGTGCAGGCCTTTGACTGCTTTAAGGGAGCTTCTGGCGACAAATCTGTACGAGTCCACTAGCTCTCATAGACGACTGAGTGGCGGACGACGACGCCCCAAGACGCCCACACAGTCCGCAAAACAAATATCACTACAGCCGTACTATGACTGTTCACTTTAATTATTTTACACATTGTTCATGAGCATGAGCATTTATAACACCAAACAACACTAATTTCATATTATAAAGTCCACTAAAATCAATTTGCAAAATAATTTAAAGCAAACCCCAACCGAACCCCTTGACTTCCCGCCAAAAACTCCCGGGTACTTCTCACCTCTCCTTTTTTTAAAAAGTCTGCAATCTGATCTCAAAATGTTTGCAGAGGTCGATTATTTAAATTTAAAAGGAAAAAAAAACATATGCCTTTGAATTCAGAAGCTCCTCCTTTTAACAAGCTTTTATTTAACTTGCAATGTATGTATGTTTAAAATTGAGTTGCAAGATTCCACCTGAACACACGGTAGTTGTGTTGGGGTGGATTCTTGCAAATCAATTTTGAAGTAGATATCTTCAACTGATTGAGCTGAAATTTTGCGCGCATGTGTATATCGCGTGACAATGCAATATTATTATGACTTGGAACTGATCTGATGATGTAGCTGGAAGGTGGCCATAAGAACTCCGTAATAAAACTGCGCAAAACCGTTGAGTTTGGGCTTATTTGTATTATGTTGACAAGACCTTTGGTCTCACAATAGAAGCTTGTACAAAAAATTATTATTTTTATAAAAACTTATCAAAGTACACTATGAACAGTCGTACAAAGCAGGTACGTATCTGTTCCATAGTTGTTTTATAGCAGCAGGCTCTGTATATAGCGAACGACTTTTTAGCGGGAGCTCCCGGACTGTACGCTGAATTCTGTTTCTTGTCCAAACGGGACGTAACGGTGACAGGTGGAAAAACGAGGTATTTTAACACTGTTCTTTTAGGTTACTTTTGGTGTTTGATGTGTAATATCTTTCCTTTCCTGCAATCTGTGGAAGAAATTTCGTGAAATGTGTAAAAAAGGAAGCCGGGGAAACGGGCGCTATTTGATTTGGCCAATCAGCGCGGTTGCGTAAGGCTCGCCGATATTTTTTTAAATTGAAATTGCTTTTTAATCTTTATAATATGTGGTCGTAAAGAGCTTCCTTAGTGGTCTGGGAGCTAAGAAAAAACATTACGTACGAACGTACCAGCTACTTCTCTTCCCGCGCAGATCGTAAATGTCAATCGAAAGAATAATAAAATAAATAAATAAATATATAGGGACAAATCACACTGATTAAGCTAGCCACAAAGTAAGTTTTTAAACTTGTGTTATGGGATACTAACTTAACGATACTATATTTTATGATAAATACATGTAATAGATAAACACCCAAGACCCAGGACAATTTGAAAAAGGCCATTTTCCAACTTGCCCTGGCTGGGGATCGAACCCAGAACCTCCGGATTAGCAGTCTAGCGTGTTAACTATTACGCCACGGAGGTTGTCAAATGATGAGAATGGGCGAGAATCTGATTCATACAAAAGGCGATGCGGTTAGCAACCCATCACTATTATGATTTCCTTTTTCCAAACCATCCACTCGTACGTGCCAAACATTCCAACTTACAGACGTGTTTGCGTGATTAAGAACATCACATACGAGTACGTCCAAACTAGAAAACAAGAATGAGAAACACATAGGAGCAAGTTTTTGTTTTTTAGAAAAGATTCCCGTATTGACCTTTGGTCGATTTCAATAGTTGTATGATAGATAAAAAAATACAAACACAGTAAAGATAAAAACTATTTCATTTCATTCACAAGAACGTGGTACAAGAACTGTAACAGTTCGAGACAGTTAGTACAGTTATTGAAATGTAAAAACCAATATACCTATCCAACAACAATGAAACTGCTTAGGTATTATAAAAACTGGCCACCAACAAAACGAAAATCAATCAGAAGCAAAGAAAAAAAGAACAATTTAAATTAAAAAGTAACCGTTACTAGCAATCATTACTCTACTCATGGTACATATCTAAGGAGGTTCTATTCTAATAAACTGTGCTCGTAAAAAAAAACACGAAAGCTTGGTCTGTTTGTAAAGAAAAATGTTTCACTAGTTCAGTCTACTAAATGAACAACTGAACATACAAGAATATTATTTTCCAGTGCGCCACTCACAGTGAGCTCACTCTATGATCTAATTACAACATAGAGATAGTATCGTATGTGCTACGTACACCGAGAGTGGAAATAGCTAAAGAAAACAGCGAAAAAATATGAGACCACTTGTCTATGGTTTGAAATTTTATAGTGATATTTAAACCTTTATTATGCATGGCTTACTTTATGGTACTACAGATCCAGTAATGGAAATTCACAAGATCTTTTTTTCACCGGTAAGTTGTATTTTGTTATTTTTGCTTATATTTTTATCTTATCACACTATCACTGAAACTGGTAATACAAAGCGATAGAAAAAAGTATCTAATTTACCTGTATTATGTATATAATCCCAATACCTTTTATTTTTTTCATAAAGTTTCATACTTATATTTTGGTCTCGCCTTTTTACCACTAATTGCCATTAGTGACTGATTGATTGATAACATTAGAAAAACGCAGAACAAAGATTTGACGTTTCGTATAAACCCGTGGGGTTATACCACTTATACCTAAATTACTTGCAATGATAGTTGTACATCGGTAGATGCGTCTAGGCACTCATCCTGCTGTTAACTACACTGTTTATATATCTAACGATAAACATCTAGCAGATAAGAAATGAGTTGTTATCAGTTCATAATGAGGCAAGGAGCACGCGATGGCAGCGGCAACATTACTACCTTGAAGTATAGTCGACAGTGGACTTTATTATTGTTGTTTTGGTTTATAATGGCCACACGGAATAACATGGGTTTATAAGCTAGAACACCAGTCTTTACATCGGGTAACGTTTAGGCCATTATTAACTCTTCAGCTAGACTCTTTACTCTATTTTTACTAGAATACAGGCTGACTTTTTATCCACCGGCAAAATTTTTGGAGCAAGTTCAGTCCATAATACTAAACTACTTCCAAAAATTTTGCCGGTGGATAAAAAGTCAGCCTGTATATTATTCCACTGATGGACTACAAACGCAAATCCTGGCGTATCATGTGGTAGGTCCCCCCTCCCTTCAGGTCATAAACTGCCATGGGTCACATGGAGGTACCTGAATCACCCCTGAACTGAGATATATTGACCAAGAAGCACAGTGCGAGTCCGGTCACAATGACCAGACCATGCAGCACCTCCTCTCATGCCCCACCACCTGTACCAAGTTTGACTTATACTCTGTTACGACGACCGCCAACGACCTATAAAAATAAGACACCTCCTTGGGGTTGGGCCAGACCCGGCCGCCCGAAACAGAGCGAGAAAAAGAAAGCTGGTATGCCGCAGAATCGGCGATGCGGCCGCATTCCCGCTGTTTCTCGCCATAGCAAATAACTGTTCTGAGCGACAAAAAAGGATAGCAGCATAGGAAAGTGCTGTTCCAAACCCCTAGATAAATTTTGGTGCCCGGTGCGGTCGCACAGCTCGCACCGCTCCAGAACCACTACTGAAAAGAGCCAGGCTCTCAGCAGCGTCATACTCGTATCTCACTATGACTGCATTTCGAAAGACCATAAACAGGCTTGACTTTTGAATCGTGCCAAAATCTCACTAAAACGCCTAAGGCGCGGACCAAATGAATAACACCGAAAAAACAGCAGCGTTTTCCATAATCTGTCCATCGTTCCCGGTATTTGGTCGTCTCGTTCCCGTTAACTCCACGTAACTGCTTACCGGGAAGCAATGTAGTGATAAATCTACTGCTATCGGAAAGAATTCTTGCGGATAGTAAATCATGAAGGATGAAACCGGAGCCTCGGGCGCGGTTACCTCTGGACTGGGTTCTGGGGGCGTTCCGTACGTAGAAACTAGTAATTTTTAGCTTTATAATACAAGTATTTTTATTTAATAGGACTAGTTGTTTTTAGATTCAGAATCTTTTAAATGTGAACTACATCGAAATCAAACTGTGACAAGTAATGAGCCCCTTTTCCTTATGGGAATATGTATTACGTTTGGTCCGGTTGAACCGGAAGACAGACCCAAAGGTCTGTCTACTGACTAAAGGGATACCGACGCAACTAAAAAAATAGCAATACCTATTTAAAAAGAACAAGCAAGAGTAGAAGTTGCGATTGCTGTAATATATGTCTTTGCGTAGTCTGATTAAAAAAATTCTAACGGAATAATAAGAATAAAATTGGCCATTAATAAGGAACTGAAAAAAGATTGTAAATATGCAATCCCAACCGTATAGTTATTACCCGATTAGCAATTAACGATAAAACTGTTACAAATAACGCTAACGAATGAAACAGAGCTGATCGGGAACGTTACTGACCATTGCTAAGAAATCACTGGGTGATAATTTAACAGCTATTATTACCCAGGTTCATTGGAAACGTGCGCGTGCGCATGCCATGCTGCGAATCAGTGCGCAGTGTTGCGACGACTTTCTTCGCTAATGAGTTAATTGAAATTGCTTGATGTTTTACGCTTCATAAAGTATTCTAACTTGCCTGTTAAAATTGCAATAAGGAATTAACGTGAAATATACCGTTTTTAGGGTTCCGTACCTCAAAAGGAAAAAACGGAACCCTTATAGGATCACTTTGTTGTCCGCCTGTCCGTCCGTCCGTTCGTCTGTCAAGACCCTTTTTCTCAGGAACGCGTGGAGGTATGAAGCTGAAATTTATATCAATTACTCAGGTCTACTGTCCCTTGAAGCTGTGAAAAAATCAAACTTCTAAGCCAACGCAATCAAAAGATACAGCCGTTTATGCCGCAAATTTTCGACACTTGCAAGGGAATCAAAACCTACAGGGTGCTTCCCGTGAACTCAGAATCTTGAAATTTGGTACGAAGCAACGTCTTATAGCATAGATAAAGGAAAAATTACGAAAACCATAAATTTTTAGTTACATCACATAATATATTTTTTTTTAATAATTTTAAACTTACTACCCATTTCCTCATAAACGCGTAGAGGTATTAAATTGAAATTCATACCAAATACTAAACCTTGCAGGTTTGTACGGAACCCTCGGTGCGCGAGTCCGACTCGCACTTGGCCGGTTTTTTATTGCTCAATTTTCTCGGATAGGAATTATATGCAAGTGGAAAAGTTGCGGCCAGATACGAGTATGTACTTGAAGTTGAAGTGCTGCTAAAATTGGATAAACATGTATTTTTCAGACTTTTAAAATTCTCCTGACAAACCACTGAAAGCCAAGACTAGGTAAATACACAGATTTCTTTGGTCTGAGAGTAAATAAAATGAGTATATGTCTCATTGAAACATTTTATCGGTTTCGACAAGAGTCACAAAACCGTCTATAATAAAAATTACTCGCACTGGGAATCAAATTCAGGACCCATATCATGTCGACTACAGATCGTCACATTCTTGCATACCCGCAAATTCCTTATTAATTTGGAGCCCAACCGCAGTAAGTTTCAGAAAACAATGGTTTCCAATTAGGTCCAGTTAGTCGGTAATGTACCGATTGCAATATGCACCAATGCACCACCGTTAGTACATGGACAAAGCAACGAGAGAGTAGAAGAGGAACTGTCGCTTGAGCAACGTGTAGCGCAGAGACATGCTAAAACTAAACAAAAATGATTATTTCCTGTTTTTTCAGATACTTACAATACAATATAATACAAAAATCCAAGTTAGTCTTAGGATTTTCAAAATCTCTTTTTATTTTATATTTACACTCCAACCATTCCAAAAGTATGTAACCTTTTAAAGTTTGGGTTGACTGGAAGAGATCCCTTCTTGGGATAAGTCCGCCTTTGTGCAAGTTATTTTTTTTCTCTTTGTATTAAATAATGTACATAAATGTAATTTTTGTACAAAAAAGTTACTAAACAAACAAACAAAATATTTTATTGTACCAAATAACATTTAAAATAACAAAACTTACAGAACTGTATATAATTATTTAAGGTACAAGAGGCAGCCTTATCGCCGAAGAAATCTCTTACAGTACAGGCAACCATAAAGAGAAGGAGTGCGAAGTATACTTAGTTGGCTGGAAGAAATTCCTCACTGGGATAAACCAGCCATTGTACATTTTTATTTCACTTACATAAAGAGTTAATACCAATAAAGTCAAAAATATGATATGACCACTGAGTCCAGTGTAAGACACTGCTAGCTGGTGTATAAATTCTACACGCGCGCAACTATTTATGAATTTTATGTTTTCTGCTTGGATGCCCCTTACATCTACATGTTCTCCGAAGTTTATTTTGATTAATTTATATGTCGCGTAACTGATTGGACTTCTTGATTCTAGTTGTGATTTACCTTAGAACTTCCATTTTTAAAAGAACCACTTTCGGCAATGTTAATATGTATGCGCTGCTTATAACATCCTACAAAGAATCAATTCTATACAGTCGTTGCTTTGTGCTATATGGGAAACCGGACAATTACGGTATCCGATTGTATTTTATTATCCTAATTAGTAAAGTGGATCGTGTAGGGGATTTATAAGGCAATTAGGCCATTTTTACCACCCAAAAGCCATTTGCCCACCCAAAAGGGGTATGTTTTCAGCATTCATTCCATTTTTGTAACTTACTATTTATTGCTTCAACGTATACCCATAAAGTTGAATTACAAGTTTGTATAGACGGACGTATCATGCAATGACGTTGAACAAATACAACGGCCATTTGTCACACTTGATTTCCATAGAAAATAAATATAAATAAAATACAATAATATACGGACAAATCACACAGATAGATTTAGCCCCAAAAAGTGAGTTCAAGGCTTGTATATGGGATACTAACTCAACGATACTATATTTTATAACAAATTTTTATATAGATAAAAAATCCATTAAAAAATATTGTTTTATCTTTCTATCAGAAGATAACTATTGTTTTATGTTTAGCCAAGATTGATGAATAAAAAGTATCATACACATACGGCACTTACCGAGATTGATTTTGTTTTGAGCCAGGAAAAGGGACGTTGAAAAATCTTGCTCAAGTCATTACGAGTATGTAATCGCGAAAGTCTAAAATCAGTTAATAAATAAAAAGATCTGACAAATCACACGAACTCTGAAAACGTATTCCCTCCTTTTCTGAACAGACGTGTAAAAACTATCGACATGGGAGCTTATCCCACCAACCATCAACATGTTTGGGTTCTGCGAAACGGCGCCGCGCGCCGCGCCGTACCGGGAACCGCCGACAGACAGACAGATTGCCTGCATTACAGATCTATTTGATCTATTTCTTAGCTTCTCAAAGTGAGTCCCAAATGGGGAGCGCAAGGGGGTATAAATCCGAAAGCAACGCAGTTATTACCGACTATTATTTAACTTGCTATGTTCGTATGTATATGTAGATAACTACTCTGTTCAATAAATTTGCAAACCTATTTTTACCTACTTGCTTCTGTCCCATTTCGTACCACCGAGCTGATAAATCATGAATGTCATTGGAACTCCATGATAGTAAATTATACGAGTCTGTAGAGTTTATCACAACCAACATTTTAGATTCTTAATTACTCTTAAATCAAAACTTTAACATATTTAGACGATACATTTTATTCTCTACTAGCCAGCCCCTTTTAACTTTCTATATATAAAAGATGCCTATATATAGCACCGTGCTTCGTTTTATACGCGCAATAAAGCTGGTATAATTTGCACTCGATTTGGTCGAGTCACTCGCCATTAAACGCGTTGAGGTGTAAAGTGAAGTGAGTGAGGTTTATTATAAGAACTATCGACACGTCGCCGCCGCAACGTATCCTATATGTGTACCTTGTACAGGATGGAATTGAATTCGTTGGCATCCTTTTAAATATCCACTATACCCATGATACAAAGTAATTTGAGCCTAATAAAACGTCAATCAGAAGTCGTCATTTTCATATTAAAGAAAACTTCTAAACATGCGTTAAGCTCCTTGATAGATACTATTACTGCAATTATAAATAAAAAAACTTATCGTTATAAAACTCATGAAAAGTAAATTAATTATAATAGTATTAATTTCATTGCGTCGTCGTAGATTCCGTAGTACCTAACATTCGTTCCCTCAATCGGTCGCGTGACATCGCCTTTCCCCACTCGACTTTAAACCTTATCCACGCAACTTAAAGTCTGTTTTTGCATGCTGGCCGCCCGCGCCACAGCTGGTGAGTGTACTTACCAGCGCCAGGGTCATAGCCCTCTCGCAAGCGCGACGCGTGATGTTTTGATACTTTGTTTATTTTTCTTACTTTTCGATACTTTTTAATTACTGCACTAATTTCAGTATTGTTACCGTAAAAAATATCATTTTAGTGAGTATGTTAACAAGTTAAATTAATGCCAATGATTTCAAATGCTCCCTGTATAGCCGGGTCAAAATATCATATTATGGTTAAATTAATTAATAATATAAGCTAAAAATTTGGCACGAATGTTATGAACATCATGATTCATGATATATGATATGTTAAAAGTACATAGAGACACCACGTGTGCAAAAAAAATATGGTCAAAATATTTTAGATATACTTACGAGGAGCATATTGAGCGAAATCATTCTTGTGGCAGAGTTCGAGTCTAGCTAGACAGTCCGTTGTTTCAGTTATTTCCAGATTTCTTTCCAGATTTTCGTCCGTGGTCAGATTTTTAAAGCTATCTGGCATAACTTAATGACAGTACGTTTGTATGTAGGAATCGTTGTATTTTTTTCGTTAAACGATAATGCGAATATTTTATAGGTACTGCATCAACTGCATGTAAGATGACGAATTTTTCGAAGCAAGGTAGTATCCGGAAAACTGGTGGAAACTGTATGCAGGCCGCTTGCATTCGGTCATTTTGGAAATCCTTGGTGTCTGTCACATCGTGGAAATAACTAAGCTGACATATATCATGATGATGATGATGATGATTAGAAATCAATAAAGATATGATGACGCGTCGATGTACGAGTCTCTTTAAAGCATGCTACAAGTACAATCTCTTTTGACGACATCCGTGTTGTAATGGTCAACACGCTAGTATGCCAATCCGGTGGTTCCTGGTTCGATCCCTAGCCAGAGCAAGTTTGGGAAATGGCCTTTTTTAAATTGTCATGGGTCTTGGATGTTTATTTATATATGTATTTATTATTAAATATAGTATCGTTGAGTTAGTATTCTATAATACAAGTTAAATCTTACTTTGGGGCTAGCTGAATCAGTGTGATTTGTCCGTATCCATCTATCTATGTAAGATTATCAATCTTTTGTAACCATCAGCAAATTCCTAGACGTCTTCATTCACAGCTCGGTATTCTAGACTAAATAATACAAAACGTTTGTTTAAGTTTCAGTGCACTACGACTACTCGTAAGTATAGAAGATCGATAGCGGCAGACATATGCGTTTTATTTTGTCTGCGGGCGTCTGCGAGCCGCGCACTTCAGACTTTATGTCTAGATGGATTCACTTGTAAATATGAGCTGTAACAAAGTATATTCAAAATAATTAAAGGATGATTAGCAGTATTCCTTAGTCGTTCAGTATTAATAGACTACATACGCCTTATATAGTATTACCTTCAATATAAAAATAAATCCAACATCGTAAACCGACAACGTACTAAAGTACGAGATGTTAGTACAACGGTAACGAACTTAAAGTGGAACTGGGCAGGGCACCTGACCCTACGGTGTGATGGCGATGGAACAAGGCACTGACTGAATGGTGGCCTAGAATGACATAATCAAATTCGCAGGTCGCATCTGGATGAGAGCAGCACTGGACCGAGATGGGTGGAATCGACGAAGAGAGGTAGCTCAGCAGTGGGCGGAAGAACGGCTGGGATGATGATAATGATAAATGCAAAACGATACAGCTGTCAAATGTCATAGTATTCTTATGGCCATAATATATGATTACTTGACAATTAGGCAGATTTGCACGGAAACACGTGTCGACTATTTTCTATCGATAATTTTGGACACTATTTTCGATTACACACACTACACTAGTCGATAAATTAACTAAATAATCTGCAGGTCAACCTTTAAAACTACGTAATATTTTTAGTTGTCTTAAACGTGCGTCATTCTAAACACTAGCGGGTATAGCGACTATAAAGTGAACTATTTGAATGCAAGTGCATACCAAATGCTGAACTTTGACGACTTCGCTGAAGATACGATCGTTCGTTAGCTCCGAACGACTGCTTAAAATACTTGTCGAAGTGACTTGCGAAGCCATTTGAGAATACGGCAGTATTTGGCTATTACGAGAACGTAAACAGCCTGTCCTCTTCAGGATGTGGAGGAAATTGGATGGCTTTTTTTCATCTTTTTCGTCTAAGCGCATTCCCGGTTGCATCCTCAGCTGTGCTGCTTCGGAGCAAGGGGTGCGCTTTCCCTGCTTTTTCTTGCCCAAATATAACATGCATGTCAATGGTCACCCAAAGATGGCAAAGACCTTGCAAAATGGAGAAGAAATAGCCGGAACAGCCTGCCTGACGTCAACCCTCTTTGGGAATGTATTTGTGTGAAAAGTTTTACAACCGGCCGCCGCCCGACGTTAACCCTGCTTGGGAATGCAATTGTAGCACGAGATATTTGTGCTTAGTCCTTTAGTCGCCTTTAGTCGGTTTTTTATATATATATATATATTAATAAATTGTTCGAGAGAAAAAGGAATCAAAATACTGATGCGTTGATAGCCGATGCGCCTTTAAACATGTTTTTCAGTTTCATCCATTCCCTCAATCGATTGAACATGTAATTTTTTTTTATTTTGTGCGTGTTTGAAACCATGGTAAGATACGATAAGATACGAGTGAATCTAGTGGCAGATAACATCTTTAGGCTATTATTATGAATACTACAGTTTATTAATTTTTTCATTGCAGTTGAAAATTTATGTTATATTTAGTATATAGTAGATTTTCCCTAACGACTTATTTTACGACCAACTTTACGTTAAGGACGTGGACGCCACCAGTCAGACAGTAATAGAAACAATGCAAGTGCGACATAAAATCCGTCTGGTCCTGTCTAAGCACTTTTATTCTCCTCGTTAAAGGTACAAAATATAGAGACAGACAGAAGGGTAACCCGGGCCACAGAAGACAGTAAGAGTATACAGAACGGAATCTCCTAAGGTTCCGAGCAATACGCGTCCCCGTTCCCCGTCCTCGCACCTCTCTCCCGCTCTCGCCTTTTCGACGGGCAAGAGCGGGCGAACACACACTGCAAGGCCCACGCGGCCGCAAAAGAACGGGGGAGTGGTGCGGGGACGGAGAACGGGGACGCTGCGTCCCCGTTCGTCCGGTCGCATATTGCGCTTACCGAGATTCCGTTCTGTATACTCTTACTATCTTCTGTGCCCGGACTTGATATTTTTGTTTATTTGAACAACTTATACTCGTATGCTTAGGAATTTCTTTTTTTCGAAGAAAGCAAAGGGCAAACTGCCCCTATTCCCCATTTTTATTTATTTATTGTACGGTTTCGCGAAATCTTGACTTTGTAGAATTTTTGTTACAACTTCACTTGCTACAAAGTCAAAAGTCTTGGCATCGGCAAGTCCAAAGTCCAAATCTACAGGAAAAAGTGCCAAAACTTGCCAAGTAGTGTATCAGAACCGCTAAAAAGCATGAGCGTCTTATCTGTTAACTCTTTAGTTTGTCAAGGCTTCTTAGAACGCAGCATTTTACGCACATTCGAGACGAATGCAATTTTTTATTCCATAGTAAAATACCTTTCTATTTACTACCCCATTACATTTCTAAAAGGGCATTGATATTGCCCTTTTATTTACACATCAAGACAATTCAAGAAATATAAATTATACTGTTTTTAAATTGTAAAGGTAAAATAGTTACATAGCTTCATAAGTTTATCTCTATAAACAACCCTGCAGGAGCATTCATCTTTTTATGATCATATACAGGATGTAACAAAATATACTGGAACCTGGCTGATTCCATTCCACGATCCTAAATAACGTTTGCTAAGGAACATACTCGTATTTATACGAGTATGTTCCTTAGCAAACGTTATAACTTATTTCTATACATACTTATAAGTATACGTTTGCTAAGGATAAATAATTTGGCATCCCACACATGTTGACCAATCAGCTGATCCAAGTTTCAAAGCATTTGAAATAGTTTCAGTAAGTATATTTTATAGTTTATAAAAAATGAGGCATCCGTTTTTAATTCTGTTTTAAATAGCATTTGTACATTGCGTACAGAACTTGACACCCATTTAGATCTTACTTATTTTGTCTGTGAAGTCGACAACCACACCATATCATATTATTCCTATGTTTTTGGTGGGATAATCTATGACCTCGACTATAAATCAACTTACAAAGTAAAAAAAAAATGATCTAATCTCCGCCGGTCTATTTGCATCCGTCAGTCCGCGTGCACCTGCGCTGCATCTTATTCTGGTCGTCGCGACGCCGGCCGTCGACCCCGCCGACCTGCTTACCGAAATATCGTGAACACGTGCTAGAAATGTGCACGAAGACTCGTACTGGGAAGATTTAGTCAACAAACGTCGGTAAACTGTATTTTTTTAAATTATTTACGGCTCTGGATACGAACGAGGTCCAAATATCGTGAACACGTGCTAGAAATGTGCACGAAGACTCGGACTGGGAAGATTTAGTCAACAAACGTCGGTAAACTGTATTTTTTTAAATTATTTACGAGTCTAACGCATGTTTAGAGGTTTTCTTTAATATGAAAATTACTTCTGATTGACGTTTTAATAGGCTCACATTACTTTGTATCATGAGTATAGTGAATATTTAAAAGGATGCCAACGATTTTAATTCCACCCTGTATATTACTAGCGTAATCATTGGCGCGAAGACTGACTGAGAAGATATAGTCAACAAACGTCGGTAAACTGTTTGTTTATTAATTATTTTACGGCCCTCGATACGAGGTCCTTTTGAGCCTATCTTTAGTTTTATTTCTAACAGGTTTCAATCAATGGTTGGTGTAGGTCGTTTGATTGCTTCAAGTGGGCTTCTGGCGACAAATCTATACGAGTCCACTGGCTTTCATAGCCGATTGAGTGGCAGACGGAGTCTAGAGACGGCCAGACTACAGTTCGCTAAACAAATATCACTACAGCCGTAGTATGACTGTCTACTTGACTATATCACACTTTGTTCATGATGATGGGCATGAGCATTTATAGCACCAAATGACACTAATTTCAAATTATAACATCCACTAAATGCGAATCATGTCAATAAGGGATGCGGCTAGCAACCCATCATTTTAATACCTTTTTCTAAGTTCTCGCCCACCATCACGCTAAAAGTCGTCTTTAGGTCTTAAAGCCCTGGGCTCTGACTGCTAAGAGCCGGAAACCCAAAATGTTTTGTCTGCCCCGTTTGCAATTAAGACGTGCTAGTGTATGAAATGCCTAGCCTATCTTGCAGACCCTGGACTTGTTCATACTTATATCATATTTCTTTGATACGGACAAATATTAAAATACAGTTTAAAGCCCAAAATCAAATAAGTATTGCATGCATGCATGCATTTCAACTTTTATACTGAGTAAAATCGGCAAACGGCGTCATGTAGCCCAAAAAATATGAACAGGTAAATATTTCTGACAACGGTACAAACCGCTAAACCGTGGCGGTTGAGGCGATTACCGATTTAAGACAAAAAGACAGCTTTTCCCACCACAGCTTACTGTTCTTAAGTCAATTTGCATCGTTCACCACACCTCTACGTTTGTGTACAATAAATATTTGAAGGCTAACGGCATTAAAACATGTTTGAACATGTAAATAAACTAACCCTTTAAATTAAAATCGAGGGTTAAGAACCAATGAAGCTCTTTTTTTTCTTTTCTTGATATTAGCGATCAAACTTCGTCGAAGTTTATTTTGCCAGTGTCTAGTAGACTAACAAGTTACAATCAAAGGTTGGTGTAGGCCTTTTTTAGAGCTTCTGGTGACAAATCTATACAAGTTCACTGGTTTTCATAGCCGATTGAGTGGCGCTCGACGCCTGAAGACGCCCACACACACAGTCCGCAAAACAAATATCACTACAGCCGTACATGACTGTCCACTTTAACTATTTCACATATTGTTCATAAGCATGAGCATTTATAACACCAAACAACACCAATTTCATATTACATATAAAGGCCACTAAAATCAATTTGCAAAATAATTTAAATCAAACCCCAACCGAACCCCTTGAAATCCCGCCAAAAACTTACCAATGAAGCTATACGTCCTTACTCACATCACAACAAAAAAGACCCCGAGGTAGATCCAGAAAGCGCTGAAGAAGACCTACTAAAAATGAGAAAGGACACACCTTGAAGAAGACAGGCCAAAATAGCGACAAATCGTTGTGGAGGCCAAGAAAGATCCACAAACAGTTGTACTGCAATCGTTTGTCGCCATTTTAGCGACTTTCTTCAGCGCTACAACGCCGAAGAAAGTAAGTTAATTAAGAACTTTTTACTCATAACTACTCATAAGTCATAAATCACTATCGAAGTTAAAGATTTAGAAAAGATGATACAATTGAAATCATTATGTTATGACAGAGTGAGGCAATAAAAGAAATTAGTTTAATAATCACCGATAGCCTCAAGATATCTTCATTATATTTAAATTTATAATCACTTAGAATATATAATGAGATTGCTCCCACCGACCGTTATTTTGTAAAAATAAAGTTTGTGACATATGGAAGAGTGCTGTTATGTAACCTAAATTATAGTAAGGTTTCAATTATATATTTGCCAACGGGATTGGGTATAAATAAACATAATTATATATTATATTACTTTATTATGCAGTATAGTGCAGTTAACCTAGAAGTTAGTATAGTCTAGATTAAATCGAGTCAGCAAATCGAATAGTTTGGAATTAGAATCGTTATGTACCAACGTATTTATATTTCTTTAAAAAATTACTTAATTTTTATAGTAAAAAAAAAATGTTATTCCTAACAGCAGAAAAATATTTAAAAAAAATAATATTAAAAAAATTAAATTATTGACTAATTTCATACGATACAATATAATGTATTACAATGTTTAAATAACAGTTTTGTAGCAATCTAAACGTTTCCAAAATTTTCATTTCTTAGTAATAAAAAAATCAAGTAGTTTTAGAACATTCAAGTCCAAGATTTACCCGGCTTAGTAAAATCAAAACAGCATGTTTATACTAAAAATACCAAACTTGGTAATAACATTAAAAATTAAAAAAAAATGTTGAGTAACTATTTAAATTGCAAGCTTTTGTTGCTGGAGCCTCCTTTTAAGCAAAAAGTATGCTTGTGTCAGGAGACTCCGCTCTTTCTTATCTCTAGTACTTTTTAATACATAGTTGACCAATTTACAAATAAGGTAATGGTTTAATCGATCGAAAAGTTAGTGATGATTTTAATTACGATAATAATGAGATACGTTCTTCTTATTAATTAAGTACACAATGTCGAATTAAACCTCTATCTACGAGAACATCAGGTACAAGTCATTACATTAAATTGCTAGTAATAACCAACAAAATGTAAATAGCAGCCCAGCGATCGAAAGTGAACGCACCTGTGACGAAGCCGTGACCGCCAGTCGTTTAGCTCTTTTTCGTCGGGTCACTGTGACGATAAAGTACTGTTATTTCAAACTTCGAACACGGTCTTACGAAATACGAAGTTTTTAATTTTTCAAAAATATGTATTATAATTTTATTGGGCGTGCAATGCGTGTTTGACGCAACGGGAAAAACAAAAGAGCAAAAAATGTGTCTTCTGAAAGAAAAATTGATGACGAAATTTTCATCGTCATCCTATCATGGTCGTGCATACAAACAATTTTCATAGGCTTGTATGGTCGTATACGTCCCTACAAACCTATGAAAATTGTTTAAAAACTGCAACTGCAAGGCTCCATGTATAAATTTAAGTGAAAAACACATAAACAGGCCGAAAAAACATGAACGACTTTCACTTAAAAACTAACGTAACGTACTCGTATCTAAATAAATCGGGTAATTAATCAAATAATAATATTTATAAAAAAAAAATTTCGTTTCTCGCGGATTATTGGGGCATAATACAAGGCGACCCAACTAGACATAAAAAGTCCGTCTATGCTATTATTGTCGCTGTCACGAGTCCTCTGCATCATGGAGATCAGGCTTTTGCGCTACTTACTTTGGGGCTAGCTTAATCAGTGTGATATGTCCCTATATATTTATTTTTTATTTTGCGCATAGTAGCATGAAAGTCATCCACGTGTGCCTCGGCAAACATGCTTGATGAGCTGAAGATACGGGGTAGCCGCAGCAACGTCCTTATCCATCATTCCAAAATCATTTTTTTTTCAAGGAACCAATATTTTTATGTCAATGTAATAAGGTTGAGATTCGTCTGTGTTCGACCGGCCCCATGGGGCCGTTTGGGCTAAAAGTGTTGTTGTATTGAAGGCGAAGGGAGTTCAGCGAACGTTGGGAGCACTTAACCTATAGGCTGCAGCATAAAATAAAATTGAAAAACACAAAAGGGACAAAAAATCGTCCCACAGCGAAACTTCACCGTTGCAGTGCAGACATGATTGAGTAATATGTATGAATTATTTACGATGTGGTAATTTCCTGACCGACCTTTTTAGGTGTTCCGCGAGACTTGTCTTAACTCAAACCTTTTTGAAGCCGTACTTTATGTTAACCCTGAGTTTGCTCTTGTATAATTTATGGCCACTCGTATTCTCCTTTCTTGTGAAATTCTCGGATTCAATGGCCGCACACGGGAGACGTCAGCGCAAACATGCTATATTGAATAGTCGTTTTGGACAATGTGAAAAAAAGCTTACCATAAATCTTTACTTTTAAGGACTGGACAATGGATTTTTAATATGAAAATGTATGCTTTCCAAAGAGGAAATGCTGCCAGCATCATGAGCAACTTTGAGCCAGGTTTTTACTCGAGACGGTATTTCAGAATATTTTAGTTTTAATATTTAGTTTTTTTTTATTATCGTTGTAATTTTCTTTGCCATATCAATAATTTTATATGTACCTACCAATTAGTGCGTTGAACTATTCTCAATTAAAGCATTTACCTACATTCTAAAAACGCGTCTATATAATCCATAAAGAGTATGTAGATGTTGCAATACAAAACGAACTAAAGAGGGCAATGCGGCCAACTATGTTGGTTTGTGACCAAATACGATGGTCATTGGCATGGCTAAAAATATAGGGGGGGGGGGGGGCAGTCGTCTAGTTGACAGTAATGTGACAGGCATTTAATAAAACATCATAAATCAATATCCCAAAATGTAAACTGTCACATTTGTAATATTATTATTTACTTCTAACTTCTTTAGTTTTATTTAAAAAAAATTGATGAAGAACTTACATTTAAACAAAAGACCTGCTTAAAGCCTTGAACCATGGTATTAATTATATCAGATTTTAATTTTAATTGTTCATCAAATACAAATTGTTCAGATTAATAGGCGAATTAAACTCTAAAAGCGTTGTCTACCAGCCATCCTTTGGGTTGTACAGAAAGTCTAAATGTGGGTTGCAAGATAAAGTGTAAGTATTCTATGTAGGTCTAAGTATGTAGGGCTTTACCCACTCTTCCTTTCCTCCAGCTACGCCCATGATGATAATCAATTTAATCACTTAGGCCTTAAAATAACGAGATAAGTAATTGGTTACGCTTAATCTTTGGACAAGTATTAGGAGGATTGTAGCATGATCGGCCTTGAACTGACGGCAGGGCCGGATTTAGGGCAGGGCAACCGGGGCTACTGCCCCGGGCCTACACAAAAGAGGGCCCCCCGCAATAGTTAGTTAAAATCTTTATTGCACCAAAACATAATGATACAGAGTACAGGTCGTGCCAAACTTTTAGATCGCTCTGAAGTTGCCTCACTCAGGTTACAAACAGGGACAGAATATTTACCACATTAATATTTTTTTCAGAATGATTGCAAGAATGTAGATATGATATATATACACAATCAACAAAAATACAGCAAATTCTATCTGCTATGGGTATTTTACTACTGCGACGCGAATTGCCTCAACTTCAGAGCGATCTAGAAGTTTGGCGCGACCTGTGATAGATTAAAGAAAACAGATGATAAAAGGCCTTCAGAAGAAGAAAGAATCAGACTAGTAAAAACTTTTCCATTGATATAGCCACGCTATGCATAATGCATTGCCCACAATGGCTAATCCGGCCCTGACTGACGGCCTATCATTTTGCACCTAATACTGAATCAATAAGCCAAATCTGATTGAGCAATACGCTCATTGACTTATAGCTACACTGCGTCGCCTCGCCGTCACAAAGTATTTGTCATAAAAATCTAATTAGCCTCAGATAAGTCTTGACAAAAAAATGTAACTGGCTATAATTTTTTTTTTTTTTGTTACTGCTCTGCGGCGTGCTGATTTGAAAATGGAAATAAGACTATGATTATGCAAGCCCAATATTTTATGTGGTTGTACAAATGCACCATATAGGGAATAGAAATGCAATAGTGACTTACTCGTAGATGTTGAAAGCAATGCAAAATAAATTATTTACCAGATAAAACTGCATGTAGGCGGCACGCGTTGGCGGGAATTTTAACGTCACGGTGTCAGCGCGCGTAACATGACAAATATCGTTTTTACGTATTGACACCCTGCCCTTTGGCCAAAAGAAGTTAACAAGTATTTACACACTTCATTTTATGCTTACGTAACACCGTTAAACTATGAGAACCGAAATCGAAGCCTAAACGGTCATCATGGAATCTATTGGACACCTCAGGTTAGGTAGTTCGTCTCGAACTGTAATTCGCGACTCCTTTTATAACCCGAATCTCGGCAACCCTTTGAATGATTCAAATTTAAGAAAATTCATACTCCACCGACAAAATCATAGCTCCTAAACATAGATGATAGGTTAGATAGATAGTTAAAGAAAATATAAGAGACTTACTAGAGATTATCGAACAGAGATATTGTAGAAAATAAAAAGACGAAAAATTTTGTAACGAAGGCGATTAGCAACCAACAAATCTCTTTTTCTATAAATATGTTTTTTTTTTTATTGATCTTATATCATTGCAAAACAAAAGTACGAAATAAAAGTCAGTCGTCACAAAATTCTCCAATAAGGTCGTTTGTTTTCTACAGATATAACTTACGCGGTGATCCCACTGCACCGCGCACCGTCGCAGAGCGGGGGCGGCAGATTTTAACATTGTATGCAAGTACCTCAGCTTGTATAGAAAATACGCCTAGTCCAATTCAACACACTGAAAACGCGTCAACGCGCGGAAGCGTCAGTGTGTTAAAACCGCGCTCCGCGACGGTGCGCGGTGCAGTGGGTTCACCGCCTCAGTTATCCCTTTTTACCATGTGTATTTTTGGACCCACACACACCATACAAGTGCATATGAAGTATTATGCAACCAAGCAAAAACAGAGTACATCTAAAACAGCTGTTTCTATGTTTTTAATACCTCTATGGCATAGAAGCGAATAGTAGGTAGGGAAATAAAATTCACGTAACCCACTATAAAACTCGGTAGTCCATCAAACGTTCGCTGTAAGTTAAAGCAATAAACATGAGGTATCTTTAATTTTATCACTTAAAGATTTCATATTTCTTACAAATCCGTACGTAGCCCATCGGCGGACATCTTTCTACGTCATAATCATAGACTCTAACAGTACGTGCCTGTTGGATACTGAGAATCAATCGCATTATGGAACCGTTATTGACGCTTCGTAGTGACATAATCACATAAGTCAAAGTGTTAAGACATAGGACCCAATAGAATTTCTAGCAAGTTTGGGTTATAATGGTCAAGATATGACTTTTCTATTGGCACAAAATTAATTTTAACAAACATTGGCTACGAGACTATGAGAAGGTGCTGACGAATTAAGAGTATTTGAAAAGGATTGGATCGAAAAGACCTAACATAGAGAGTACTGGAAAGAAATAAGGGAGGCATTTGCCCAGAAAAGGGACATACATGGCTTATATTGAATATGATACTTACCTTTTTAACGGCTGTAGCTCAATCGAAGCTAATATAAGTGCTGATGTGTGTTGTTTTAACAACTCAATTTCGATATTGAAACATCTAAAGAGTTTCACACGTAAGAAGATTTATTTTCTTCAGAGTTGCCAACGCCCGAACCACAGGTATTGTAGGCATTCATAGACAACAGTAATGAACAGTAACGATAACAACTTAGGGGCCGTCCAAATATTAAGTCACACAAGATTTGAACTTTGTCCAAGTAAACCATGTCACGGTTTTTTCGATTCCAGAGGTATTACCAGGAATATCCGTCCTCGGTGAAACCAAATACTTACCCGTGCGCTTACTTATCAGTGCGAGCTACTCGTAAAACTTCACCCCGTCCAGTACTCCACATTTACTCTGATCTGTTGATATCTCCTAATGAGTTTGACTGACAAAAACTTACCTTTAAATATGGTGGCGATACTAACTCGTGACAAGCGATACTAAAATATCTATTTTAACTCCGTTTAATACACTCACCAGTTGTAAAGATCACTAATCAGATTTACAGACTTAATGACTCTTTTAGCGGCGAACCACTGATGGAATTAACGTACCTGGAAAAAAGAGAGCGTTCATTAAAAAGGATTGAGACTTAAATACGCGAATAAAAAGGCTTCTTAATGATCGCCGTAAAATACGTGCAACAATTTGGACAGTTAATTTGGCACTCGTAAATTTTTAAGTCAACCTAACGGGCTACGAGAAGGGGCTACAGAAAAGGGCTGTAATGAGTTTCCTCTGTCTGACATATGAGTAAGTAAGTTTATTTTGCGCGATGAAAAAAGAACTGAAAAAGTATGAGGTGAAAACATTGTGGTTTAACAGCTTTATCATGTAGACATTCAGGACAGCTCATTTAATTTTGACTTGAATATGATCTTTTAAGAGATGGAAACCTGGTTGGCTCGAGTTGTCTACATGAATAGCCAGTGTGGTAGTGCCAAATGTGGTAAATATACTGAAACAGTTTTAAAAATAATCAGTTTAGGTTAAATGTAGAATAAAATGGCAAATGGTAGTAAAATTTGACAGCTGACAAACGTCAAGTGGTAATAGCGCTATCACGATGAAAACAGATAAGTTGTTGATCCCATATTGATTTTATGGATAAAGCACGCTAAACATCGATTTTACGTCGTTCAGGCAACTACAATGTCTTCAATACCGTTAGTCAACATAAAGTAATAAGATTACGACCACGTTTTATTATGGCTTCGGAATTGATGTCGATAATCACATTAAACAAGTAGATAATCGCATACCCCACACAGATAAAATAAATCGCTGAATCAGACCAAGTTAACCTTTAAATAATTTGTTAAATGAATTAACGTTTTAAAAGTACACGCGCAAAAAATGGCCCTAGATACGAACATGGCAGAATGGAATACTTTCCTTAGCCTCATTACAAATTAAAATGGCGTCGACAAGGACGCCAAGTTGTGGCTCAGGCGAATCTCAAGAATAAATCACTGGAATTAATTAATTATCCCAATTAACAGGTGGCCTTCGGTAAATGAAAGAATTTACGAGCCGCATTTAAGAAAGCAGAACAATTGTGATTGAGGACAACTTCGTAGAACTTGTTTGGGTACGATCAGAAATTCTAAATTATAATAATTTAAAATTCTGGCTTATACGAGTTTTTCTAAATCTTTGGGCTAATAGATAGAGATGGGAAGGGCTAGCAGGACATGAACAATTATATCCATGAGATATCATCCTGAAAAACAATAAGGTCGAAAAAATAAGATGTTCATAAGCAAGTGTACCATCAGATGATATCTATAAAAGCGAGGGGCAGAAAATCCTAAACCTCTTACAATAAAATGTTCTAATCAGAAAACTAACAAATTCAAATTACACAACTTGTGATTTGAGATTTGACATTTCAGAACGTCGGTTTGACAGGTGCCATCTTTAATGGCCGCGTTTAGAGTTTTTGGCGGGAAGTCAAGGGGTTCGGTTGGGGTTTGCTTTAAATTATTTTGCAAATTAATTTTAGTCGACTTTATAATATGAAATTGGTGTTGTTTGGTGTTATAAATGCTCATGCTCATGAACAATGTGTAAAATAGTTGAAGTGGACAGTCATAGTACGGCTGTAGTGATATTTGTTTTGCGGACTGTGTGGGCGTCGTCCGCCACTCAGTCCTCTATGAAAACCAGTGGACTCGTACAGATTTGTCGCCAGAAGCTCCCTTGAAGCAGTCAAAGGCCTACACCACCCTTTGATTCTAACTTGTTAGGATTAGGTTAGGTTAGGATAAGGAATAAAGAACAAAATATAAGATAGGCTCTAAAGGACTTGTATCCAGAGCCCTAAAGTTATTTAATAAAAAAAAAATGGCCTTGTTTAGAACGTATAAAACATAATTTATTAAAAGTGTTAACTTTTATCGACGATTACGATGATCGATCTTGATCGGCAATTATGTAGCATGATTCGCTACGGTCTGAAAGGAGGAAACGACAGCCGATCTGATAATGCCGCTAATAGCTCATTTATCAACGTATGTTGAGTATTTTTATAGAAATGTCGAGAATGTGCATACACATATCTTTTTTGTTATCGCTACATCAATCGTGGAACCTGAAGAGCTTTTTAATTTAAAGTTGCGATACGTTATTTAAATGCCACAAGTACAGTTCACAGTAGTATCTCCTTTGGATTCACGGGTCTTTTCACCCCGGTCCTTTGGGAGACTTGCGCGGGGATACAGATCCAACACGTAAAGGCCCTTTGGAGAAGTTGATGTAATGTGGCGCTAAAAACCCATTCTTGGACCAATAAAAGGTATACCGTTAAATAGGTTTCGGCATGTTCAAGGACCTATTGCAAGAAAAAGGAAAGGTTTTATTGGTACAGTAGTATTTTTACCCTTCACCTCATAAATATGCGTGATAGTTTTCACATTATGTAGAACACAAAACACACACATCGGAAAATTCCTGGATATACAAACTTTTGCACTTGTTTGTTTATACAATCAGTTACTTGTGACTACAATTAGCCTACATTTCGTTTACCATAATTTATAGGCCCAGGTAATGGGCGTATTAAATTTATTAATTCTACTTAGCTTTGTTGGTTGAAGGGCTAATTTATGATTTGACCATTTGAAGGTTTTTCTCAATGAATACAAATCATTTTATATTATGCCCTGCTGTGTTAACATACTAATAATATAAAATAGATTGCCCACGAATCTGATTCAGCGAAGAGATTTAAATCATTGTACTGACAAGTAAGATTACTGGTGCACGCAATAGCGTACAAGATTTGTTTCATACGTACAAATTTCTTCATATGAGCGTGTGGGGTGCATCGGCTGTGCTGCTTCGGAGGCCGGGATGCGCTTTCCCAATTTTTCTTCTCCAAATATAATCCAAATAGCCTGTAAATGGTCATCCAAGGATGCCGAAGAGGAAAAAGCCTAAATAGTTTAAACGATTTGGCTATAGTGTTTTATTTTATTTTATTTACACTTTATTATACACATATACAAATGTAATAGTAAAATAGGCGGACTTAATGCTAAAAGCATTCTCTAATAGTCAAACCTTTGGGTTGATTGGGAGAGTTAATGTGGGTGTAACACATAATAAAAAATAACAATAAAAAACGAAATAAAATTTTAAACTTGTGCCAGCCAGTGTTACTAAGACTGGCTGTTTGACTGGCGTCAACCCTTTTTGGGAATGCATTTGTGCGAAAAATTTAAGTAAATAATTTGACATCAATAATTGTGAACCGGTAACAAATTGAAAATAAGTGACCGAAGTACTCGTATCAAATGATTAATTAAATAATTTAAGTTGAAATTTGAAGCTTATAAATGTCTATTATTAAAAGCAATTCATCGTTCATGTCCCAAGACAAACATCCATGCACCAGCAGTAATTGCAACAATTAACCTCTGGCATTCAGATTGGCTTGATTAATTACGCCATATTCGACATCCTAATAAAGTTAACTTATCTAAATTGCATCCTCGAGATGGTAGTCACGCTCGTTGCGAAAAAGCTTAGTAAAATACCTTATATACCTACCTTAGGGCTGAAATATATAACTTGTATCTTTACAAAAAGTGAAGGACGTTAAAGGCTTAGGAAAGCGCGTGTGGCACCCCTGTAACGAGCTTCGTAAGATACCTTTAGGCAGATCGAAAAAATTTACACTCGATAAGAAAAAGCAGACCTACTAGTAAACAAATGTACTTATCAAGAAGTATTTATTGTTAAATAGTTACTGTGCCGCAGTAGTTAGATTCCCATAGCTCGATAGTATCTCTCGTAGAGGTCGCCTTGCCACTAGATCAAGGTTCGATTCATTTAACAAGGAGTTAGGTCAGTAGTTTCACAGCCGAACCCGCAAACTGAACTGATGCACTTATATTTTTAATTGATTAAAACTAGGTTAAAAATCGATTAAAATTCTAAAAAATCGGCAAAACTGTATAAAATATCCGTAATATTCTTCTTGTCATTTCGACGGTTTGATTAGACTTTATTGGACAAGAATCGGGCCACCTCTATTGCATTGTCGGAAGCGGCATATAGGTCATCCAAGGTGCAGGCCTGTTTGGACACCTCGGACATGATAGTGGGACATCGTTTGTGGAGAGAAGGCGAACTCGCACTGTTGATCATGCGAGCGGTCCAGTATTTTCCACTTTACTAAATTGTCTTTTCTGCGACCCGGGTTCGCAAAATGGGCCATGGCAAATCATGACCAGAGGGAAGTTCCTCGAGTAGTGGTATAAAACAAGACACAGTGAGGCTTCTCTCCCACAGATACCCCCAAATATTCGTAATAAACTAGTAGCACCTACTTTATTTTAAATTTACTTTTGATTATTGTGATACTCAGTTAGTGAAATAAAGAAGTTTAGTGTTGTCTTTGTTTTGTAGTTTTGTAGCACATATATTTTCACATCTTATCCCTTGCGGTATTCAGAGAAAAGGATGCAAGGCCCGTAGACCTAATAGATGGGATCCGATACCCAAGTCCGATTTACATGTATTAGAATGAATTTTGTTCCAGAGATTTTTTTGCGAACCACGATGCTACATCTTGAAATTGCTGTGAAACACGGTGCATCGACGAACGTTACTCCGAAAAATATTTCTTCCGAACTGAATTCGTTCGAAAGAACTCTGCTACGAAACACGGAGGTTTGTCCAAAAAATCTGTCGCCTACTAATAACCACGTGGTCGAAAATAATCAGATATAGTGGCAACTGGTTCAAAAGTTTGATGATGGGCGTATTTACATGGACACAAAACTTTAAACACCCCTATTTTTATGTCAAAACAGGCAATACGAGTAAAATCATAATTTGTACTTATTTATTTTTATTTAGTTAATTTTATTACAAATGTCGGACTTAAGGGGGCGCCTGATGTCAATAATCTAAATTTTGCTTCCGCTTCCACGCACACAAATTTACTCTAGCCCAAGCAAGACAGCGAGCCATGCGGGGCGTCGGGAATCGCGGTGGGTCAATGAGGCTGGTTCTGGTTGTAAGGTTGTTTTCGTTTTACAAAGAATATTTAAGAGTTATTTAAAAAGTAAGACATATTATGACTGCCTTATGTTTAATACAATTATAATCCAAAGTTGCAAGTGGTAATTTATTGTAGTTCTTAAATACTTTCTGTTTTAGTATAATTCTGAGGTGATTTGGAGGCAACTTCGCAATGTTTTTCTATCGAGAAAATTTTAAGCAATCGTGTTTTCGAAACTTATTAAATTTAGAGTTAGTCCTGAACTTTGCTGTTTTTATTTCAAAGTGAGTATTTCGTTAATATTGATAATATTTAAGATCGCTCTAAGAACTTTAGGGTAGTACGGGCTCTTAAAGCCATTTATCTACCAGTCAACCCACTGGTGATGCCGAGAAAAGAAGACTTTAGAAGGAGGTGCAATACCGTAATTTAATAATGGAGGTGGACTGTGGAGGTGTATTTACTTATGTTTATTAGAATAAAATAATACATTCAACGTATTTATTGCAAACAAACGGACATTGGCAATGTTATAATATAATTAAATAATTATTAATTAATGTAATAATTATGACACTTCATATCCCCGCCTCGTCGCACCGTTGCGAACACCTGTGGCTTTATTAAGCCTATAGCTAGAAGAATGTCGTAAGTACAGTCAGCAGTTACTTCACATCCCTTTATTGCAGAGGTAATAAAGGCTCATTTGTAATGATTTCGGTAGTTTAATGTGCTGTTGAGTGTACAAACACGTGGGTATAGTAATTAAGTCGTAATAACTGCTATTACTACATAATAAGTAATAATTTACCTGACTTCAGGTACCTCGTAATTACTTATTTCTACCATGAAGATAGTGTTTACAGTGCTTCGGTGTAAATGGTGAGAAATGAAAACGCAACTATAAGGTGGTTCTTTCTATGTATGTAATACGTGTACGTTAGTTATAGTAAGTAGTAATAGTGGTATTTCTTATCGAGTGTGTATGCTCTATTATCGTATTTTTTGAGGTGCCTTAAGACATCTGACGTAGCTCAATGACTATTTCACTATTCAAAGATATCTTTATTATCGTAGAATATTTATAATATCTCTTAATAATAGACATTTTGTTATTGACTTCACAACAACTGAAGACGTCAAATCGTTGCTTACAGTGTAAGTAGTAGTACTGTAAGTTGACGTCCTTAGACTAAATGCTGCAGTGCAGTTTGTTGCCGCTTCTCCTGCACTAGCGCTTAGGAAGCGGCAACAAACTGCACTGCAGCATTTTGTCCAAGGACGTCAACTTACAGTCTAAGTGATAATGTCTATAAGCTATGTGATATGGTTAAGAAAGCATGAAAAATCTGAAATCTGACTTGGCCACCCACGAAAACGAACAAAAAACAGTATCCGTTCACAATATGCACACGGTTGCCTTCAAGCAACTAATATGTATTGTGTGCATCAAGGAGAAACATATAAATAAAGTGTTATCGATAGTTACAATGTTGCAATCTCTTATTTATGAAAATTGCATAATAAAGCAGATACTCCCTACATGGAGTGGAGTGCTGAAGACCACCGCTGCATCCGGCGAAGGGCCAGTGCAACATGCATGGGAAGACGTGGACGCTAGTTGAATTAATTAGAGTATGTTTTTCATAGGTTTCGAAGTTATGCTTTTACTAGTTGATGTACCTAATAGGTAGTTTATGAAATAATTTGAGATATAAACTCGAAGAGTTGCTATGGCATTATATCACTTGATTACAAACAATACGCTGACGCTAAGGAAAACCGGACATCAATAATGCGGTACGGATAGACCAGAAATAAAGAATTTTAAGTGTTTCCTTGCCAGTAGTGGTTGGAGATTTAGTGCAAATGGGAGTCTAGACTTTAGAAAAAAGAAAAAAATTAATGCATGTTTCTGTACATTTTCTTTTCATTTTATTGCTCCAACCAGCCCATTGACGTACGTAAGTACATAGTAACTCGCCGCTCCAGCCCGTGGTAGTGTGGCGCTTGGCGCAGCCCGCCCGAGCCACACCCCACTTCCCCCTCCCCAAAGGAACGAAAAGAACGCACGAAAGATGGGAACGACCCGAAAGACAAGAGAACTACTACGTCTGAGCTGAGACTGGCCTCCATCCGTTTTCCTGCAAAACATCAACTGCATTAACGCCAAAATTTTAATTCAAATTCAGAATTCAAATCAGAAAGGTTGAAAATTGCATTTGGTATACTATACATGCTACAAAATGGTTGGCCTAACTAAAATGGCTCCGTTACACATTAGCGAGAGTAAAGATATGATATTTGTTAGAGGACTCATGCAAAGCAGTCATATTTACATTTTTCATCTCATCTATACGTATACGAAAAACGATGTTTTTATCCCAAAACATTTGCAACTAAAAATCACTGGTGATTCTCGCGGAACTGAAATTGAAAATGTAAGAACTTCACTCACAGTAAGTTTTGACGTGACATGACGATGACGAACTCAACTTAATCCATAACTCATCCCCCTATTCCTCATCCGCCTTAGAAATCATGTTGTCCAGCAATGAGTGTCATGGGCAAGGGACGCAATCAGTTTCTCTTTCTTAGAGGTTCTGATCAGTAAGTAATGAGTACATATACTCGTACTTCTAATACTTTCGGCATTTGTGGTTCCTTTTACCCACACAGCAGCAAATATGATGGATTGGCGGTGCTGCGCGTGGGCATGAGGTCCTGCGAGTATGCTAATCCTGCATGCGGCGGAGGTTACACAGCTACGTTAGAACGATTGTTCGCTGAGAAGGGACACGCGTTGTACCAGCTGCGACATTTCGTCCCACGATATGCTATTATGGCGCCCATGTTGTAATTAATATCGTTTAAAATAACCATTTGTCAGAAAGATTGCAGGTAAGGTTTGCTTTGTTGCACGTCTTGAAACTTTATAAATTGAATTATTTAAGTATGACGGTCCTTCTTCAATTTCAGTTTATTTATTTCTATACAAAATAAATTGTGTTGAAATATTGTTACTTATAAACTTATTTTAAGCTAGTCACCTGACTAGCTTAAAATAAGTTTATAAGTAACAATACCTAGCAGGTAGTAGTAGGTAGGTACCTACCTACCTACCAAATTACATTTTTTTTCTACAAGCACAGGCTCAAACATGATCATATTAACTTATGTAAAATATTGTTACAATAAGAAAATTTAAATTCTTCTTCCAAAATATTGGGATTCATAACACCTATTACATATTGGCCAGTCTCCCCTCAAAGTAGGTATGGGTTGCCTTCATTGCAGTGTTTTCAAAATGTTGTAGACTTTATATCTATATAAAACGAGTATTATCGATTTTTTTCAAATTTTATCATTACATGACACTCAGAAACAACTAACAACAATGTAATATACAGAATACAGAAAGAAGAGTTGACTAAAAAGTGGTATTGTTATATGAACAATTATTTGCAAGTCCATTCAATACTACTTTTAAAACAAACGATTCATTCGATACACAAAATACAATGATTTGAAAACAAACGTTTTCAAAACATTGTATCGTTCTCTGGACGTAAACGACACCTGATTTATCAATACGCGATCAATAACAAACAACCATCGGAAACAATGCAAACAACGTATGGATGGCTGGAATTGGCGGGAAACAATAGTGACAGCAGCGGCATGATGAAATCTTCAGACGAGTATCCGAACGCATACAATGCCGCGGTCATGCGATTTTTCGAAATTTAAACAAAAAATAAAAGGAGTTTACACACGAACACGATTACACACTTAGTTTCAGTAGTCGAAGTTGCCAGTATCCTCATATGCATTCACACTCTACTTTATAGCACTCAACTAAAATAACTCTTTTACTACAAACTGTTAACTCTAATATTACGAACGAACAACATCTTGCAGTTATTAAAAAGAATCCATTTAGAAAAAAAAGTGGCCAAGTGCGAGTCAGACTCGCCCATGAAGGGTTCCGTAGCAGCAAGTAACATTTTACGATTTATGACGTATTAAAAAAAAACTACTACCTAACTAGATCTCGTTTAAACCAATTTTCGGTGGAAGTTTGTATCGTACATCATATATATTTTTTAATTTTATCATTCCCTTATTTTAGAAGTTACACGGGGGACCAATATTTTACCACTTTGGAAGTGTCTCTCGCGCAAACTATTCAGTTTAGAAAAAAAATTATATTAGCCTCAATATCATTTTTGAAGACCTATCCATAGATATCCCAAACGAATGGGTTCGATGAAAAAAAAAATTTGAGTTTCAGTTCTATGTATAGTATAGTATAGTTCTTGGGGACCCCCAAAATTTATTGTTTTTTTTCTATTTTTGTATGAAAATCTTAATGCGGTTCACAGAATACATCTACTTACCAAGTTTCAACAGTATAGTTCTTATAGTTTCGGAAAAAAGTGGCTATGACATACGGACGGACAGACAGACATGACGAATCTATAAGGGTTCCGTTTTTTGCCATTTGGCTACGGAACCCTTAAAAGAAGGATTTATCTATTATGGAGTCCAACCAAGTGTGTCCGTCTGTATCTATTTTTTTGTGCAGTAAAGATATTATAGATAGCAAGACCTCGTAAATTGTAAATTTTTTAAAATACTATTTCTGGCGTAGACATGGCTACCTTGGTCATACATAAGTAACACGTATTTGCATGAATTAACGAATGCAACTGGATAAGCTACATTATAAACAGATCGTAACTACGTACGGACAGATACGTTTTGCAGTTAATAACTTCATAAAGATATTTCAATTGGATATAGAATAAAGTGCTATTTTTATTACGATCCTATCAGCGGTGCCATAAAATGAATATAATGCAGAATTTACAGCGCGCGCCCGTACTGCCGTACTGGGCATAAATATACATCTTGCACGCACGCCACATATTTTGTGCAATTCTGCTCGGAACCTTGGATACAAAATATAAATGCCCAATGAACTACTATATGTTCCTTGTACTAGATTTTTCCAAATATATATTTTTGTATGAAAGGTGTCTATTCGAAAGTGTTCTTACCTACTGTACATAAAAAGTGGGCGGGGGGGTCCATTCGGGGATGTTTAGAATTATTTTTAATATGTCAATGAAACGGCATTGTGTCTCAAAATACAGAACTCAGTCGTAGACAAGACTTATAACTTGTGTATCCACGTCATTTTGTGTACGAAACGAAAAATATTTCGCAACCTACAATATAACTTGATAACGCCCGTTTTGTTTAATTGCGTGGAAACCTACATATATTTGTATGTGTGTATGTCCATTTAAATTGCACTGATCAAGCAGGTGCCGAACCGTTGCCACGCAAATTACTCTTCTCAATAACGAGTCGATGAATTCAATTATTATTTAATCGCCATTCAAAAGGTCCCTACAATTACATCTACAAGCACATGACGAGTCATTGGAGTCAAGAAAGTATTAACAGTTTCGAAATCGAATGTGGCAAACCGAGTTGTAATCGATAATCGTATCGGGAGACCTACTAGTTTCGAAATTGAATTAACCGGGTGTAAACCGCGGTTTTGCAATAAAATAGATGGAAAATTATATACAATTAAGAGTAGGAGCCGTTCGGCTGATAGCTCGGCGCCGGCCGGGGTTATGGCGAATTTCACACGATCCGGCTGCCGGAAGGCGCACCATGACAATTTCCGGCAGCTGACACTAGTGTTACTAACACATACACATTACACACACGAAAAACAAAACAAACATACAAAATGGTGTTCCCAACATTCGTGCCAATTTTCAGTATTTTTCAGCGTTATGCGAATTAATGTAACCATGATTTTGACTCGATCCCCGGCCAGGGCAAGATAGAAAATGGTCTTTTTCGAATTGTCCTGGGTCCTGGGTGTTTAACTATATGTATATGTAGTACGAACTGACCATAAATTATACAACGTGGAAGGGACATACCCGTAATAAATCGAACCACGGCCTATACTAGATCATTATAGTATAATGAAATTAAAATAACAGCCAAAGAACAACAAAAAATTTTTGCATTTCCATACAAAAGTGTGCAGCCGCTCGGGCAATTTGTATGGGAAGGTCAAATTTTTTTTTCATTTTTCGACTTATTTTAATTTCATTATACTATAATGATCTAGTATAGCCCGTGGTTCAATTTATTACGGGTACGTCCTTTCCACTTTGTATACACAGACCAGTCTACGTTACCGCAAGGCCTCTCCGTATCGTCCGGCAATCGACACGCGTGCAAAAGAACTTAGAAGACTTGCCTCTATGAGAATGTGTAATGAAGCAGTAATTTAGTACTAACTGGAATACTGAATGGAGGTTTATTCCCTGGTGCCTGCGGGGCCTCGGAGAACCTGTGACGATTGAATTCGATGAACTGAGCCGGAGTGGAGATTATGATTTTATGGCCAATATTTTTTCTCTACATTTTACACTTTCATGATGGTCTAAATTAAAAATATGTGATGAAAAATCTTCGCCTCGAGTTTCATTACGTATTTTTAATCAATCTCTTGTTCTTATTATTTTTAATCAAAGGACCATCTCTAAAATCGCGAAAATAAAAATCTGCAGCTCCATACATTTTGATACGATAGGTATTTAATTTTGTATGAAGCTGCCGTTTTTTTTTTTTATTTCGGGGATTGTCCTATAGTAAGTTGTTCATATTGATTAGTACGTTTACTCCCTTTCGGGTTGGTACCCCCTTTTTGTTACACGTTGTATGTCTTACTCAAATTACAATAACCTCAAAACTATCTCACTGAGGGCTAAGACGTAAGGCGCATTATAGCAAACTATATTTCCTATCGTTTTTAAAAATAAAAGACTTTAAAAACGAAGTAAATAATACAAAAGTAAGTAAAGAAAAATATTTTTGTTTCAGATTTTTTGTCATTTTTCATTCTCAGTGGTCTAAATGTTAAGCCGTCAAATGATAGGCTTTTGTATTTATAGGATCGTTACATAGTTAGTAGTTATGACTTGATTAGTACAAGCCACGGAATATAGAAACTAGTTGCTTTTCTGTGGTACAAGCGGCCATCTTCGGTACCACTAAAAACAAAATGGCTGCTATTTTATTACGGAAGAAAAAAAAAATATTAAGGGTGATTTGCCACAAAAAATTTCCCTAAGGGTGCGGGACACTATTACTGAGACTACGCTGTCTGCCCGTCTGTCACCACACGACTCACAAGGCTCTATCTCTTGAACCGTAATAGCTAGATGCTTTAAATTTTCACCGATTATGTATTACTGTGGCCGCTATAACAAAAAATACTAAAAATAAGACAAAGTTAAAAATTTAAGGGGATCGTCATACAAAAAACGTGTTTATTTTAAGCGTTTCGAAACATTGTATGGAGGCGCAGAACCCTTTATGTACGAGTCCGATTCGCAATTGACCGTTTTATTTTAATTGATTTATTTCGTCTACACTACAGGAGTTTTCCAAATTTCTTAGTTATGTTACATCAACCTTTAAATCATAACTTATTTATCGCTACCTTTGTAAATTAATTCAAGGTGTAAAAAACAGATCGATTTTCTGATCAATGCCATTAATCGTCCGACTACAGGCTCCGACACCAATGACGCACACACTGTATATAATGTAATGTACCGTGTCAGCTGTACATTTTACACCTGTATGTTGTCCTGATAATCGACATATTATTATCGATGTCTGAAGCATTGTACATACAGGTGAAAGCTATATTTACCATGACGCAGGCGATACAACCAATTACGATATTAACATACAAGATGAACTAGCGTTTATTGGACAAACTGGACCTGGTGTTCAGAACAAGAGTGCTAAAATATGAAGTGAGCACGGCTACTTTTTCCACTTGACAACCGACAATTTAGCAGATTTTTGGAAGGCTGTATAAAACAATAGAACAGATAAAATATACATAGTTACTATCAAGTCTTTATTCCTTACACTGTGTACCCCAGAGTCCAGCCTTAGCATAGCACCGTTGATAAACTCAGAATAATTATAACGCGCGAAGTACTAGTGCCATCCCGTTCGTTATTATCACATAGAGCGAAATAGTAATAGATTGTAGCGCTATGGGGGCTGATTCAGTTTTATGTAAATTTTACCTAAGTACAGCAAACGGGAATAGAACAGTGTATGCTAGCCAAGGCTCGGATACCAGGTTAATATTTAACCAGCTCATTAGAAACGCCATACATTTTAAAAAGAGCATTAACATATTGATTCCGCTCGAATTTGGGTTCTGATCAAAGAACCAATAATAAGTATTTTAGTTTGCGTAACCAGGTTAATTTCGTTCGGATCATTTTGGCTCCGCCTACCGACACCCTTTACCCGCGCGCCCGCCTGTATCTTTCTTGCTTTATAAAACAAGTTCCGTTCAACTTGTCTTGAAGATGACGGGAAGCCCCGCCCTTAAATCGTTTGAAATTAACATGGTTAATCCCGGCGAATATAACGCTCGCGTATCGATTCCGCTCCTAGGGAGTGTTCGCGAAAAACCTGGTTGGGGATGTTAATGAGCTGATATTTTTCGAATCGTTCCCAAGCCCTGCTGCTAGCCCATCGTCTATCGATGTCTACCACCTTCACGATACCATGCGGCAGTACCTACGAGCGCCTCCTTACTTCCAAGTAAGGAGTACTTCGAGAGGCACGCTAAGCTGGTCCCGGCTGTCATCATTAGATGGTAGTCGTCAAGCTATGCCATACGCCTTTAGGTAACTTGAATTATCCACCAGCCGCCGTAGCATGGCCCCGTTGATAAACCCAGATAAAGTTTATATCGCGCGACGGACTAGTTTATTTATTTTATTTTTATTTTTAACACTTTATTGTTGCAAAGTAAAAGTATACTTTTAACAAATGGCGGACTTAATGTAAGAGCATTTTCTCCCAGTCAACCATAGGGATAAACAGAGAAAAAAAAACTAGTGTCATGCCTCTCATTATTATTACGTAAAGTAAGATAGTAATAAATAAAAGCGATTCGAAAAATATCAGCTCATTAACATCCCCAACCAGGTTTTTCGCGAACACTCCCTAGTTCAACAGAATGCAATATTTTAATAAATGGGGTGAGAGTGGAGCAAGTGAAAGAGTTTGTATATTTAGGATGTAAGTTTACAAAAGATGGCAAGCACGAGGGTGATGTGGAAAGAAGAGTGAATGCGGGTAACCAAGTGAATGGAGCGTTGCATTCCTTTATGACCAGCAGGAAGGTATCAGATAAGGCACGTCTTGCTGTTCATAAAGGAGTACTAATACCTAGTCTAATGTACGGTAGTGAGAGTTGGGTATGGCAGAGAAAGCATGAAAGCAGAATAAATGCAGTTGAAATGCGAGCGCTGAGGAGTATGTGTGGTGTACCTTGAAAGACCGAATAAGAAATGATGTTATAAGAGATCGGTGTGGAGTGAAAGAGGACGTAGTGACAAAAGTAGAACAAGGAATGTTAAGATGGTTTGGGCATTTAGAAAGGATGGATGAAAATAGATTAATAAAAAATATTTATAAGGTAAGTGTGAAAGGAAGAGCGGTACAGGGTCGACCTCGGCGAACGTTCTGCGATCAGATTGCAGACGTTCTGAAAAAGGGAGTGGTAAGAAGTACACGTAACCGAAGGGCATGTATGAAGAGGTTGATGAGTGTAGATGAAGCGAAAGAGGTCTGTCAAGATCGTAGCAAGTGGAGGTCCATAGTCTCTGCCTACCCCTGTGGGAAACAGGCGTGATAGTATGTATGTATGTATGTAAATAAAAGCGCCCGATAAACGCTATCGCCGATGCCATTGCACCATATTAACAACTTATTATACACAAATATAAAGAAGTATCTATGTACGAAGTTGCCTGGTTCCGGTCCAAGTTTAACTGTTATGGCCCTCACTAAAACATTATCTGGGAATAATCTGCGACTAGATGTTGACATTATCGACCAACTGAAATAAGCATAGTAGATAAAAAACACGCATGGTTGTAAATGCACTCTGGCTATGCTAATGCGTGTATTGGACATTTAGTAGCTGCACATGGTAAGATATTATCTTGACTAGATCCCCCGCGTCTTAGCTCTTAGCGAGTGGTAGCCAAGCGTCTGTGAGGCACGCTTCGATCCACACTGGACGCGACTTGTACCTCAGTTTGTTATTATCATGTATGGTCATTTTCAAATCACCACTTGCTTCCAGTAAGGGAAAACATCGTGAGAAAACCTGCACACTAGTTCACTAGTGAGAAATAATTACTGTTGTCACTAGATGACGTCATTGCGCTACGTCAGATGCCTATAGGCAGTTAAAAATATCTGACACCAGTATTTGCTATTAACCTCGGTAAAAGTTAAAGTATTATCTATGTTCTACTTCCAGTAGCATTCACAGCTGTACTGTTTTGGAGCCCAGAGAGCGGTTGCCGGCTTTTTGTTACTATTTTCTTTTTATTAGATATTTAGAGTGAATTTGACCTCTATCTAGCCTGATGGGAAGCTAAGATGAGGTCTAAGGTTTAACACGCAGACTCAAAAAATACCTATTTACTCTTGCCTTGAAAATTCCTAAATCATATGTATGGGGAAACATCGACGCAGGGAGGGAATTCCACACCTTAGCGGTTCGCACAATGAAGGAAGAGGCGAATTGAGAGGTACGATGAGGAGGAATATTAACCACAAATGGGTGAAATCCCTGTCCACGTCGTGTTGTCCGATGGATGAATGGTGCAGGGGGAATCAAATTATGTAATTGCTGCGCACAGTCCCCGAAGTGCAGCCTGTAGAAGACACAGACTTGCTACTTTCGACTTACTATATATCATTTTAAGGATTCTCGGAACCATTTTAAAACGTTTTGGCTGTGACGGCTGACCGCGCCGCTTGACTTCAGCCCACCTTGGGCTTAGGAATGCTGTTGTTGCAAGAGATTCCTACCTTTTAGTATCGAACCACATGTAGCGTATACGCGACGCATCTTGCGTCGCGTAATGTTATATGTTTGATATTGCTTTCATAGAATTTATACCTACCATTCACACCACGCGAAAGTTACGCGTCTAGAAAATTCTACGAACGACGCAAGATGTTTTGGCTTCATGTGGTTCGGTCCTTAGAGCGTTTACAAACTATGTTACGCCACCGCAGCAGCGGTTTTCGCTTCTGCGGCGCCATGTGATTGGATTTTCTTAGCGTTTATAAACACCGCAGCGGCGAAACAAATCAGAATGAAAGATCGCGGCGCCGCAGCATTGAAAACTCTTACGATATCTACAGAGTCGGAGACAGATGGAGTGGTCCTTCTTGAGTGGTTACCGAGTAAACTAAATGGCACATCGTCTCAAGAACGTCTCACGAGAAGTTCTTACGACGTACCCCACAAACGCAAAACGAAGCAAATTGATTTTTTAACGTTTTAATTAGATCACTTTTAGCTCGGCGCCGCTATCTCGTTCCGATACCGATTATGCTAATGCAAAAACGCATCGTGACCGAAGGAACATTTGCAGATAATGCCAAACGCTAGTACTGCTGCGTTAATGTTTAAATGGTGGCTAAACAATTAAACTTTTAGCAACTGAATTCAATTACCAAGGAGACTGCATAGTTAGTTCTTTATCAATTGTGGTTTAGAATGATGCCGAGGTTTCGGTTTCTATCACCTCGTACCATTAAATAGTTACCAATAAGATGTACATATTTAGTATGGCAAATGGGTTGACCTTCGAGAGATGTGCCTGCCTGTCAGTAGCTTTGATCTTCGAGAGATGTGCCTGCCTGCCTTCTATGTCTACGTGCGGCACTTTTTTAACTTTGTGCTCTTTTATTATTTTGCTCCTTTATAATTTTGCGCTATTAACACTAGCACGTCTCAAGAGTCGTAACAGCTTTCTCAGGCAGCCAAGCATACCAGCAATAGAGGCTTCTAATGCAAAAGTTGTGAGGTGGATAAATAAGTATCCACCTTACGAGTCAAATATCCCTCCTGCTGAAAAACTCCCACCGGGTAGAGACCTCCCCTGGTCAGTCTGGAAGTCTCTCAATTGACTCCGGGCTGGTGTTGGGAGGTGTCGGGAAAACCGAGTTAGGTGGCGTCACGCTGATAAAAACCTTTGCGACTGCGGTGCCATTCAAGCGATGGACCACCTTTTGTCATGTCCGAGCTGCCGTCATGTACCATAGAGGACCTTAATAAAGCTAACGACAGAGGGATCGCCGTGGCCACATACTGGTCACAGGTGATTTAAATTGAAGCTACAGTGTAACCATTTTGACTCGATAAGAAGAAGCTATTAAACATTTTGCTCTTTTATTGTGCGAGTGGTTATCATTTTGCGCATTTACAGAGGGCACAGAAAGTCGGTACTCGCGATTTTCACATCTAGTAGCAGTCGTTAAACTGTTCCAAAAATCCACATGCTTTCCAGAAAAGAATCAGTCACTCTCACAACTAGGATTAAAAACTGACGCCCTTCTTGCCTAATCTAGCTTTTACTTGTCAGATTTATATATTACAGCATTATTTTTAAAGAAATTGCATACGACCAGGATTTTAACTAGTATTCCACAGTAAAAATATGAAGTTGAAAGAAAATATAGATGACCATCAAAATTGAAAAAAAATCTTGAGTACGTTTGTATGCAAAAGTCTAGGGTAGGGGCGTAAAGTTTTTAGACATAACATGCGATCCTGATAAGGGCTATTATATTATTAACAGCCTACCTAAAACCACCATTTTAAACAGTCATATTTATTTATCAAAATTTAACCAAGTCCAATAATGCAACCAGAATTATTCTGGAAGGTGCCGTGGGAAATGGTTGCCGTAGACTTGATATGTGACACGCAGACAGGCTGGCTCGTAACTTTAATTCGACACATTATATTATCAGAGGAGATTTACTATAACCATAAATGATAAACGGTACAGATGTGGCGCTTCATAGAGAATGCGGTTGTGCACATGTGACGTTAACAGTCGCGGTCGAATATTGGATTGGAGCTAACTAGTATTTAGTTCGAAATAAATACTTAATTACAACTAGTTGTTTTTTCGCGTCTGATCAAGAAAATACTAGTAAGGCTTTATTTTGACTCTATTGAGCTTAATTTTAGTGGTTACCAAACGTGTTTGCATCGAAATGGGTTTTATTTTTATTTTGGACGTTTCAAAATTGGTTTTGGACGCTGAAAATCAAAATGTGTGAGTATTACTAAGCATGTTGAAAAAGTTGAAAACCGCTAAGTGACTAATTTATATATTCATTACTCACACCTTTTACTTGTATTATACACGTATTAAGAGACCAAATTTGTCTATCATTATAACTCAAGACGCTGCAGTATGAGAATCGAAAATTTCATACTAGTCATTTTAAATCTTTTTAAAATCCACGTTAGTAATTGTAAAATAAATAAATGAATGTCTGGTAAAATTTCAATGGTAATATTTTTGTACTGTTAGTAATTTGTGACGTAACGCAATACAACTGCTTATAAATGGGGATCCGAGTGTGGATAAAAGACAGCGATTAGACTGCGCGGGACCGTGGGCAGCTCGAGAATATGGCCTGTAAGAAATTCGTCGCGACGCGTTTATTGTTCTCGCTTCAATTGAAACTTTTTTCATTAAATCTCTCTTTATATTCTCGTCCACTTGTTTGTAACGCTGGCCACTAACAAACATGAAAAAAATCTTGCCTGTGACAGCAATTCTCAGAGAGTGAGATATACTATACGTATAAATACTCTTACTGTCTTCTGTGATATAGGGTTGTATAGGGTAAGGCTAAGTACTTGAAACTCTAAAGAAAGCAAATTCCGATTTCGAGTCTATGGGAATTGAATTATCCCTTAAATTGGCTTTTCTTTTCTTTATCAGCCTATAACTATCCACTGCTGGACCATAATCACCTGTACTACGCAACCTCGCTGGGCTGAAGGTTGGTGATCGCAGTAGATAGTCTAAAGTAGTTGGAAAAAGGTAAGTATAGACAACTATTGTTTTATTTTCTCATACATAACTATCAAAAGTTCTAAACTTAAAAGTGACACCACGCTCATTTGACAAATAAAGGACTAGAACTAGAACCAAAACAGTTATGTTTACAACACTTCAAAAAAGATTATTTCAAGTTTCTAACGCTACACATTTTGAAGATCTTTCTCTGCTCTATGATCACTTCATAAAGCAAACAAAGCCTTTAGGAGAGCGTCACACATTACTAAACAAAACTAACGATAATGTTTGTCGAGTCAAGCTATGCAAAGAGAGAAAATTACACTCGTTTCTTTGAAGGTTAACTCTACGCCAGTGTTGACGTGTACCTCGGTAAGGTTATCTTAAGGACATCAGCATATGGGATAAAAGACCGCGTTAAATGATTGCCGTTTGCAACCTACTTAGACATAACCTCATGGCATTCCAACGCTATCAAGTTACGAAGCACCGTTCCTATCCCACCGTAGCACGATACGCACGAATTTTTAATTATGCAGCGTAGACGTAAACATTGAGAACTCCGTCAAGTTGAGATGTGCGCTCAGTCCAAAGTAACAGCACAGGTAACAGGTAGGTGCTAGAGTTGTCTTTAATTGTCCGTGTTATCCGGTGTCGCGTTCGCGGCGTCCGCTCCGCGACCCACATAATATTGTTGTTTAGTGCTGGCCCATTGTATTGTTAACGGTATGGACTATGGAGACAGCATGAGTTGGTTATCGCGGGTGTAAATTTCGCAGAGTCAATAGATACTAAACCAGCACGGTTCGCGTACTTTATAAGCTAATCTCATGCTGGGTTTGGCATTAACGACTTAATAAAATCACTTGAACTTTTTAACGGCCAACCGAAAATATTAAAGTGTCACATGTTTCAATGCAAATATATTGCAGCCATATTTATATTGCCATCTCATTTTGTTGCAGCAGCAAAATAACAGGAATCGATTATGGTTTTCGCAATTATTTCAACTGAGTCCACGATATTCTCGGTAATTATAAGAAACAACGATTCCATTAACTGGTTTCCAATTTCCTGTTTCTTGTTAATTGCCGGCAATAAGAGATTTCAATACGATTTTAGATGTACATTAGGCGTGCGCGTACACAAAAATGCCAGTCGGGGGCGGGGCCCTCGGCCAATGCACCTGGCGATCGCGCCGGCGCATTCCTCACGCACTCCTTTTTATACTACACTACAAGTTTAGCCCAACCACTCTAAACTAACCCCCCTTGCCCTTCCCGACGGGACACGCACGCGATAGAAAAGTTCACAGCCAGTCTAAAAGACAGATCAAAGTTAACTGGCCACTTTCGTAAGAACGGAACGCCACATCTCCTATTTTCTTTTTTAATTTGACTATCCATCTCCACGTCTTTGTTGCTCGGATCAAAAACTTTTTGGATAGTGTAGCGGCCAGTACGTCGCGTCAGGTTTTAGTAGCAAATATTTACATTGTGTAAAACTATACGGCTTTTGTCGGATGGATTTATGAGGCCTTTTAGGGCACTTGACTTTTGAAGAGGAATAAATTAACAGGTGCGTTCAAATTGCCCGGCTTTTGATCAGCGGAGGTTCTTATCTGTAACACAGTAGTGACAGCGCGCATCACTATTATCGGGGACTTGTCATGTAATTTGCATATGGCAGCGAGCATATAAAAACTTTAAATTGAGTTTTATCGTCGGCGGAGTGAGATAAAAGTATGTCAAAGTAAAGTAAACGAGCTTTAAGTTCTGCACTTACGCATTAACCGCAAAACTCGAATGCGCCGGCGCCAATGGCGGCATTAGGGACGATTCACACGGGTAATTCTGCTTAGTAAATTAAATTATATAGGTGGTAAAGAAAGTTTTGGTCTTGATCAATGTAGGTACGCCACGTCGTATCACGCAATCAGCAGTACTTAATGTGTGGAGACTTAACGAGATTTTTTACTAAATTTTTTGGTGTCAATCAGAAATAGATAACCTTCGTGTAAACTCCCCTTTATACTATAATCTCGCCTTGCTACTTTGTGTTGTCAGTTTACACATACGTTAACAAGGAAGTTATACATGAGATTTAATTACAAGATTTCATAGAGATAATTTAAGTGTCGCTTTTACCCAAGCCGGGAACATAAAACAGAGAAACAATAGAAGGATAGTAGCAATAACACTTTTATCGTCATTCCTTAACTATACTTCCTTAGCTGATGTATGGATACTAGACAGCGACTTGCATTGTCTAACAGCGCTGCTTGTTACCAATGGTCAATAAAATATTTTTAAGTTAACTAGTAAAGTTTAAAGCATGTGTCAAGAGCGAGCAAACAATAAATGCATAAAACATTGCGGTCGCTAAACGTACAGTTTTAGAGAACATTGGTCCCATGACACGTATGCTATAAGGGAATGTGCTCCCTGTAGCGGGCAACGTGAGGTATTTCAAAAAGGGTCGTCAACTAACCACGTGATGTTTTTAAACCCACCCTCCCCCGGTATTATGTGGTAAGGTTTTAGACACTCAACCCAAAGTCATGTGTATTTTTTTGGTAAAACAGTACGTCTAATTTACCGAATATTAATCTCATTAAACTACTCCTCCTCCCTTGTGATATTCCGTGACTTTTTCCAAACCCCTCCCCCGTTTTATGAAAGCCGTGTGGTTCCCAGCAGAGTAGAATAGGACCACTCCAAGTCTTCCTGTGGATGTCTTAAAAGGCGACTTAGGAAACACAAGCTAAACAAAGCTTAATTTACCATAAATGAGACCTCTCCAACCTCTGGCCAGCGTGAAGAGTGTAGGCCAAATCCTCTGGCTAAGTATGGCTCTGGTAGTACATAGAAGGTCGTGCTCCTGCAGTGGAGACTAAAAAAGACCTGGATGATGATGATGATGTGTGTTGTCTTCTAAGGTGATGATGTCTTCTGAGAAACCTAATAAGTTTTATAAAAAAATGTGCGTAGCCGCGGCCTCAGCGTCACACCTGTACTCACATTATTGTGCAGTGTCAAACAAAGCAATAATTTAAACAAACGCGTGTGGCCCAGTGTGCGTGAAAGCAGAAAGCGGCTAATTATTTACACTCCGACCCGGTACGCGGGTAGTGACGGCGAGCAAGGTGTAAAAGGTTGCTAACGACCTGGGCCTACTTAGGTTACACCTTACCCATACGGAATGCGCCGATTGGCTTCCGCATATGTAAATAATAAATAAAAAGCCCCTATCTATGGTATCTATTAATAAAAACCGCATTAAAATCAGTTCAATATTCAATATACATATAAATACATGTACACTCTAGCAGCTGGTTACATGAACGAACACACAAAATAGCATTTGTCGTAGGTTGCAATGGTCTAGTAATTTGCATAAATTGGACTCAATTTGTTGATTGTCTTTGACAAGGTTGTTTAGGCAAGAGTCAGGTGAAAAGTGATTCATTCACTTGGTAATCTTCACAGACTAGGTACTTAAAAGAAGTAAGTTGTAACCTTTCCTAACCAAAAGAGAGCCGCCTACAGCGTGCGTACGTCTTGCGGAAACCGGCAAGTCACATTGGAAGGAAGACGCTGCGAGTTACCGTTCTGTATGTCAATACCTATATTAATTCTGTGCCATAGGTCTCCCAACGACAAAGCAATGAATAAAGCAAATAGTTATAAATATGCATGTATAAGCGCTAATGGTGAAATAAATATTTTTATGCTAATAATTACAATGTATGGTGGTATGGTGCAAGAATTGGCAGGTTTTTCATATATACTCGTACTTATATAGAAGCAGGTGAAACATTTTTATCTTTTATCCCCAAGCTAGCGGGAAAAATGATTTATGCCGTATATTTTAATAAAGCCAATAAACTACGCAAGCAATGAATTTTAATTATCTTAAATTGATAAAGTTTTACTCATATATCGGCGGTACAGTACATACAGGTGCTACGTGATATTTAATACCATATTCTTCGAACCAGACTATATTAAATTTATTGCAAAGATAAACTGCCTTTAATGTTGTTTGTTTAATAAATAAAGTTGAAAAATACATTTTCTTTTAGCAAACAGCAAGATCATATAGTCGACAAACCCAGGTAAGTACTTATATGGTATTTATTTGTTAATATATGTAAATATATCAATTAGTGTAGAACTTGCAATTAGTGTGTGGAACTTGAGCATTTACTAAGAGTACCTTAGCTATAACAAGACTTATTCCTCAAGAGAAAATATTTTTTTACTGTCACAAAACAAGCTAGCATTATAATAGGAATAAAATACGTACTATCAACAATATCATTTTTTTCTGTGAAAACTAAGTAAGGAAAGTGGTTTGCCAGGCATGCACGAACTAAGCGCATGCTCGAAAGAAATTCGCCTAATAATTGTACTTTCTCCACCGCACGAGTACGTATAAAAAATTAGCATCTATTTAGCAAGCCATGGAAGCAAGGTATTGTATTGTTGTTGTATATTGTTATGGCTACTATTCGCGGCAAAATGCAGCGTCACCGCGCATGCGCGTCCAAAATGGACGTCACTTCGTTAGTGGAGCATTTGTCAAGATAATTGTCCAAAGCGCGCCGTTTGAGGCTCTGACGTTTCCGTATTGTGAATAACCGGCATTAGCCATTACAGGTGTCTAAGTATCGAAACACACTATGCGAAAATAACGCGACTGACCTTCGGCGTGATTACGCCCAGAAATGTGCCACTGGAAATATTCCAAATGTACGGGAATTTTCCCATTATAATTTTACGGGAATAGTCTCAATATTTCTGTAAATATTCCGGGAATGTTTACGGGAATATTCCCAAATTTTCCAGGGACGGCACATTACTAATTACGCCTGCATTATTTGTATTAAGCTAGCAAGTAGCATAGCAACACATTTGGCACGTTCTGGCGTACAGCCGAACTTAGGTTGGAATGTAAATCTGGCGGCATCGCATTTACTTATATGCTGAATAAGAAGCAAGAAAAACATTATACGCGACGAAAGTTCAACTCGTAAAAAAATTTCGGCTTTTACTGTATGCCATATCAACAGAATACGTAAAAACGTATATCTCCGCCGAAATTCGGTCGCGTCATGGCGTGATATCGGCATACTGTGACAGGGCACTTAAACAGGCGGATAGAGACGAGAATCACAACACATTAGATACGGTCTAGCCTTGGCTTTGACACTGCCACGTGCTACCAAATGTGGTTGTTTTGTGCCCAATTATCTCGACCGACTCGTTTGTTCGCTATAAGCAGAAATTGTCTCTGTCGTACTTAGGACTATTTGTTCCATATGCGGTCAACAAGGAAACCTTTTAGCCTCAGTTGAGTGAGAGACATACATTGAATTGTCTTTATTTCTAACAGGGCTGAAAGAGGCTGAAGAGTATATAAAACGGAGAGGACGGAGAGGGTTCCGTACAATTGATTGAATTCTTATAGGTTTTCCTGTAATTTACAAGCCATGAACTATATTTCGTATTTTTTTCAAAATTTTAGGCTCAGTAGTTTCGGAGATCAGGGGGGGGAATGGTCAATTTTCGTCTTCTTTCATGAATAAAATCAAAACTATTTATTTTATAATTATAACAAAAATATATTTGAGATCCTCATAACGAGCCCTTTCATTTGATATATGACACAGTAAGGTTTGCAAAACTTACTATGTGTCTGAGTCCTACCAAATTTCACCTGATTCGGTCCAGTAGATTCGGAGCAAATTGGCTGTGACAGACTGACGCACGAGTGATTCTATAAGGGTTCCGTTTATTCATATTTTGTACGGAACTTTAAAAAGACACAAAGACCACGAACAGCGTGATAATGGGCGTGAAGATGGAAAAGGGAATCGTAATGCCTGTTGATATGATTCGATTCTCGGTCATTCCCTTGATCTGGGAAAAGAAGCAGCTGGAACATTTCACATTCTTTCTTTTTACAAGCTTTTATTTAGCTTGCTCTGTTGTTTTTTAGGTCAAATCTTGCATAAAGTTAAAGAGCCACTTCCCGATTTCTGAATAAGATTAAATTTTGTATGCTAATGTAAATAAGATGACAATGCAATATTATGACAAGAAGCTGATCTGATGATAGAGCCTGAAGGTTAAGGAAAGCTATAGAAACCCTGTAAGAAAACGACCACCACGCAACCCCATCAAGTTTGGACTTTTTAAATTTATCTTGATAATCTATCAATCAATTCATCTATTTTAGGCTACGGGCATGACAGTAAAAATTAGTTGTAAGACCTAGAAATTAACGCCTTTAAAATATACTGAATGTTTACATTTAATCTCAAAGTATACAAAGTAGATAATGGTAATTAACATTATCATGACGAAATACCTGATTGCTAAACCTGCAGTGTAAGACGTCCGCATTCGAAAACGCCGATAGATTAGATATGATAAGATACGAAATCTGCGATCATCCAAATCATTATTTATTTTATATAATTATATATAACAGTGCTGTAACAGTCAGTGAATTAAAACATTTAGAAAAATTTCGTATCAAGTCTTTTGCTTCTCCCTGAGAGTAACGTTTATATCTTTTTATTATCCCATTTATTCCTATTTATTATCTATCTATTATTCCTACATACTCTTCAAATAATTTTATGTAGGGCTTACCTTACAACATGGGACCGGACAGGTGGGGCTGGGACCCTAAAGTCCTATAGTAAGTGTTTCGCACTAAAACGCAGTATCTACCTTAAGAAAACAATAATAATGAGGCCTGCTTCATAATTACACCTGTATACAGTTTATTTACCATCATTCACACCGGGCCTCAAAGGGGTTCCTACTTGTTTACCCAGCTGCGAGCCTGCGTAAGTGACTTGTATTTGTTTTTACCAAATTATCGGTGAATGGTCTAAACCTGGTTTCGGTTAACAATAATATGGTAAGTATATTACCTTAATTGCTAATAGAACGTTGCTTTAGTGGAGCTTGGGAAAAATATCACAAAAATGCGCCAACATCCCGCGAGTGTAGGATGGACCAAAATTTAAGTATTAACATCTTGATTAAATTTATAGCTTCAAATGGTTTCGAAGACACCAAATATGATATTTTGTATCTTTTTTTCTTTGGTTTTATAAATAAATCGGCATATAATGTTGAGCAGGCGCTTAACATAATGTAATATAATACAATAGGTATATACTATAAGTACAAATGAATAAAATATACCTCTGATAATATACCTACATACTTATGATTATGACTATAACATCCCAAAATACGTACATATATTCAAATATACAATATACATCGTGTGAATGAAAGAACGTAAAACCTCTCAGATGGTACCTCAGCCCATAAAACTGAACTTTTGTTCAACAACTTTCACGAAATCCAAAAAAAAAAATCGGATTTTCATACAAATTGATTCGATCAGCTAATCAGTTTGTAAGAAAATTCAATTTTTCTTTGGATTTCGTGAAAGTTGTTGAACAAAATTGTACAGTTTCATGAGCTGAGGTACCATCTGAGAGGTTTTGTGTTCTTTCATTAACACGATGTATAGGAACATAAATAACCTGTGGTGGTCGTCAAGTTAATAAGACTAAAGCTGAGATGAAGTTAATCTCGCATTTTTTTTTTATATTAAGTGATAAGGTGTCACAATCACAACACAACACACTGGTGCTATTGTCAAACACAATGACTCATGCAAGTGTGCAGAGCGTGGCAAAAACCACCTTGATTTTATTTGTTTGTTATTTCAGTGCACTCCCCACCTACTTATTAGTTCGATTCATTGCAGAACACATATGTACAAACTTAGTAATTGCAGAATTGCAGACAGCTTTTCTAAATTATAAATATTTTATTAATAAAAAGTAAATGATTCAGCTATGAACTTCTACTCTCTAACTAAACGTTAAGGCCGTACCTGAATTTTCCGGGGTCCAGTGCTGCCCCCATTTAAAATTTCATCATCATCATCATCATTTCAGCCGCATAAGGTCCACTGCTGGACATAGGCCTCTCCCAAGGATTTCCAAAATGACCGATCTAGAGCGGCCTGCGTCCAGCGCTTTCCAGCGACCTTAGTCAGATCGTCTGACCACCTTGTGGGTGGGTGTCCAACGCTTCGCTTGCCAGTACGTGGTCGCCATTCGAGAACCTTTCTACCCCATCGGCCATCGGTTCGTCGCGCTATGTGTCCCGCCCACTGCCACTTCAACGAGCTAATCCGTTGGGCTATATCAGTGGCTTTTGTTCTCCTACGAATTTCCTCATTTCTGATTCGATCACGTAGAGAAACACCGAGCATAGCCCTCTCCATAGCGCGTTGAGCGACCTTGAGCCTTCTTATGAGACCCATAGTAAGGGACCACGTTTCAGAGCCGTAAGTCATCACTGGTAACACACATTGATAAAAATTTGAAATGATTTATTTTAAATGGGGGCAGCACTGGACCCCGGAAAATTCAGGTAAGGCCTTAACTAGTTATGGATGTAGACCGCTTACATTTTTTTTTCTCTTTTAATTATATTTTTATCACTTTATTTTATTACTTACTCTCTACTTTTTTTAAAATACGTTAATTAAAAAAAAAGAGATGCAAGCGCGTTTTTGAGCTTGGCATTTTATCAAATCATAATATTTATCCTATAACGCGGCGAAAAGCACACGCAGTCTAGAACATTTTATCAGATGAAAATTCGTCGGACAGGAAATAAACGGGCAAGTGCGAGTCGGATTCGTACATGACGGGCTCCGTACCACCGTACAATGTTTTAAAACGCTAAAGAAACACGTTTCTTGTATGACGACCCCCTTTAATCAAGTGCGAGTCGGATTCGTACATGAAGGGTTCCGTACCACCGTACAATGTTTTAAAACGCTAAAGAAACACGTTTCTTGTATGACGACCCCCTTTAATTTTAACTTTATTTTATTTTTAGTATTTGTTGTTATTGTAGTCATAGTAATACATAATTGGTGAAAATTTCAAGTATCTAGTTAATGCCATTATGAAGATCAAGTTAAAAACGCTGAAAAAAACACGTTTCTTGTATGACGACCCACTTTAATTTTTAACTATTTTTTATTTTTAGTATCGGTTGTTATATCTGCCACAGTAATACATAATCGATGAAAATTTCTAGTGTCTAGCTATTACGGTTCAAGAGATAGAGCCCGACGGACAGACGGACAGACGGACAGACGGACAGACGGACAGACGGACAGACGGACAGACGGACAGACGGACAGACAGACAGACAGCGGAGTCTCAGTAATAAGGTCCCGTTTGCACCCTTCGGGTACGGAACCCTAAAAAGCCGAAGTTGTTATTGATTTAATACGTGGGACATTTTTGAAAATCTATAGACGCTCCCCCCACAGATAAAAAGGTATACATCATATGATTTTTTTTTCTTTTTATCATCTAAGCTTCGCAAGTTCGCAACCCAATAGGTCTCCATGACGCTCGAGTAAATCCAAATTTAGCATCGTAGGAGCTACCATAAGTTCTCAAAAAACAGAATATTAATCATGCATGAGATATCCAGATCATAGAAGTCGTGTACCCGTCCATTTATTAAAGCAGTTAAAAGCAGTAAGAACAAACAAACATGAATTATTTCAATGGGAAAATACGAAGTATTTTAAAAAGCGAACTTATTTTCTTTTTTTTTTTAAGTGCGACTGCGATAGCCATAGACGCGGTAGGCACAGGCAGCGAAGCGCAAACATCCTGGTTGCAGGCTGCAACGGTACTGCAGATGCAATGACCCTCAACATATAGGTGAACTGGCGTGATACGTAGTGTAACAAATGATTACTTCCGGTAAAACTGACGCCTAGGAAATAGGTACTCTTCGTAAATTTCTTTTTCGCGAAATTTCTATTCGTAAATGTTTCTAATCGTATATACCTACGTGAATTCCGTGGACATGAGTGTACCGTGGAAATTTAAGTTAGAAGACCCTAAATGATAAAAACAGAGTAAGTAGGTAGGTATAACCTACAATAAATAATATGGCCCTACTACGAGTAAGTAGGGACCTTACCTAGCTACTTGTGCTTGGTCATACTTTTACTTTTTTTAATTTTTTTTTTCATTAGAGGAACTCCCGAGAATACGATCTAGCTACGTTTGTCGTCGGTATTTCGGTACCGTAAGTATGTACCTACCTATGTATGTACCTATGTATTATGTAAAAAAATATTCAAGCCGATTAACACGACTTAGCGGAAGGAACTAACAATTTTTCTCGATTAACTGTTTTATTTGGAATTTCAATTGATAACAAGTTGATATGTACATAAATACTTTTCCGTTTTCCGGTATTTTTCCACGATTATTTATGGGACGAGATTATTATTAATTATATATTAACCATCTACGAAATTATTATAAAAATTGATAACTCCCGCCTTAACATAAGCATGCCTCGATAACTGTAAATCGCTTATTAAAATGACGTCATTAACTTTGGTCTAATTATCTCATACAAATTGCACAATAATAAGTAAGTAGGTAGGTAGTACTGGATACCATTTAAAAAGTCCAAAGATAAATTGGTAATCTGTGGGTTATTCCTATCTTATCTGTGATCCAAAGGCTTAGTTACACTGTGGACTGCGCCATTTTAGAGGGATTTGGAACTATTATTTACTTGAGTTTAGCAAAGCAATAGGTAGGTAGTAATATTTTGTGTCATGAAGATCTTTTTACTGTCGAATTAATTTTACTTTTCAAACTTTAAAATTATCTTACCTATCTAGTTTAACCGAAATATACTTCTACTTGACTAGTAGAAGTAGGTATATACCTATTTTCATACAAGCATTTTTTATTTATTTTCATGAATGTGAGCAGACTTAATTTTAACAAGACTAGGTACAACAATCGATCGAGGGTATTTTTACACTAGTTACCTATTCACAGACCTAGAATCGCGCCTTAATTCTATGTACCTATTTGACAGTTTGACACTTCTTGCGTGATAAAATCTACCCTCATTACCTTACTTTTAGCATGTGCACTTTCTTTATACCTACCTATCGCCATGGAATACAATCTAGTAGGTGCACACTTAACTAACATAGAGACATGAGAGAGACCAAATACAATTTTAATAAGTCGATGAAATCCGTTAGATCAACACCTGAAGTGGTCAGCCCACGCACACATGCACAACATGACCAAATGAGCGCACACCTACCTACATCCGAATAGAATAGGTATTTTATATTGTCGATTGAAACGTGTTCGATATAATTAAGATATTAACTCACTTACCCGATTAGATTCCAAGGCCTCGGCACTGTGCTCTTCTTTCTGTCTGAAGCAATTAGTGCACTTGCTCTTGGTGAAGATGTTAGGCGCAAATTTCCTGCAATCCGATCGGCCAGGCATGTTTGACAAAGGTCAGGGTCACGTCAAGGTTCACTATGTCACCGTGCAAAGCATGGTGGTACTGTAAAACACCCACACTAGACGATAATCGCCTTTTTTCAAAAACCGAACACGTAGTTTATCACGCGCGCACCCACCGGCGAGTGAGCTATCAGCGAAATCACTGCAAGTGAAGTGAGCGTTAACGTCGTTTAAAAACACATACACTAACACAATCTCCTCCGGCAACCGAACACCGAAGTAGTCGAACAATCGCATAAACAATATTCGTATTCACGTCAAATTTTAAAACAATAAACATCGATTTTACAACGAACACGCGGAGTTCGCGAGCGCGCAGCGACACGACCGCACGTCCATTTTACATCTGATAGAAAACCAGCGATCCAGCGAACACAGTTGTTGTTTTACAACTTCTCTTTTCTTGTTTATGCGCTGCAACTTAACTGTCTATGTAGGTGTAAAATTACAATTGTAGTAGTACTATACGCATCTCACTCTGTCTTACTGCTAGTGTATAACGCCATCCTTTGCACACTATTTCATTAATTAACTTTCTACACTTAGCGACATCTGTCGGTGGAATTGAAACGTATATATCTCGCAACTTGAAAGCATTGCCATCAATAGGTAGTCGACGCGTGAGCATGGTTGCACGCAAACAATAGAGAAAAGTTTTGGTACAATGTAATAGATGGCGCTGTGTTTGAATTCAGTATATTTTATTTAACTGACTTTAAAAAAGAGAAGGTTCACAATTTTTAAGGAGGATGGCTGTGGCTCGAGTGAATGGAAATGGGGTTGTATTGTATTTGTTTTACCTTTAAGATTTATTGTTTTTTCGTGGTTTAATTAAGATAATACTTAATTAAGTCCTTATTCCAAAACACTTTAAAAAAGGAGGTCCTAATCTAATCGCAATATTCTCAATGCATTTCTTGCACTCCTCCATTGACTTATACATCGTGTTATTTATGTAACGCAAATCCTCTCAGATGGTACCTAACACAGGTACCTAAGCCCATGAAACTGAACAACTTTTGTTCAACAACTTTTACGAAACCCAAAAAAAAATCGGATTTTTATACAAATTGACTCAATCAGCTGATCAGTATGTATGAAAATTCAAATTTTTTTTTAGTTTCTTGAAAGTTGTTGAACAAAAGTTGTTCAGTTTCATGGGCTGAGGTACCATTTAATTAACACGATGTATATGAATAGGTACTATGTACGTAAGTACATAGTATCTTACTGAACTCCTTACAAGTTTCTCTATTCTTTTCGGTGGTACTGCCAGCTCGTTGAATAGGTAGGTCTACTATCACATAACATAATAAATACTTTGTACTAGGTATGTAATGTAGGTACATATTTATTCTCTAAATCAAATCGTAATAAATAATTCATAAACAGTTCAATCTGAAAAACGACTACTATAACTATTATAAATATTATAATATTTAAATTAAATAATCATATAAGAAATGGTAAAAAATACCAAGTGAGAAAAAAAATCCTATAAAAATATTATAATATTTATTAAATGGATATAAGTACTTCAAAATTTATTTACGGTTTGTGTGGTTTTGTATCTTCACGCCAATATAATAATATTTAAAAAAAAATCACAAACATACCTCAATTTGCTTCAATTTACCTTAATACCAAAAAAATTATAATCTAAATTACTAGTCAATTTCGCGACACAAAAAATAATAAATATAATACAAAAAATTATAATAAATAAAGCACAGTGAAATATTCGTCGAGAGCGAGCAAAGGCCCGGCCCGAGCTGTGCACAAATTATATGTACTTGTCTTGAGAGCTGTGAAGTATATATGTGGGAAAAATTCATTCATATAGTTATAAATCCGAACGAAATTATATTTTCCAGTAACGATTGTTTCGTTTGTGTGTATCCGAATAATGAGAAACGCCTCAAACGCCCTTTATGACAGTGACATTGACATTCATTAAAGGGATGTTTAAAAAGAATTTTAGATATATCGATATTCATGGATAACGTAGTAAAGAAATAGGAAAGACTGATGATGACGAAGTCCAAATAGTCCAATCGAACACAGAAAAGTATACAAGCGGGGATTTGAGTGGGATAAAACAAGAAAGAACTAGCTAGGCTGTTATGTTAGACAAGACAAGTGTTGGGTTGGCAGTTGGAACAATGCATACAATCATAGTAAACGCGTGTTCGGTTTTATTTATTTGTATGAAAAGTCCACCTGTGCCTGGAAATGAGCACCTAGGCCACTTCGCGCATTGAGAGGTAGTTGTTTCTGCCCGGTACCTGTTACTTTAATACCAATTAAAAAAATTACATTGTAACATTTATTTATTTTATTTAAAAACAATGTTGTGCATGAGTATTACAGTTAAAAACACAATTGGACAAACGGTGGACTTATCCCAGAAGAGATCTCTTCCAGTCGACCAGTATGACATAAAGACAGTTACATATTTAATAGGACGGCAGAAGTACGTACGTACAGAACGTACAACGAAAGCACACCTAAGGATTTTTCGTAGGACTGCGCGGAATGAGGAGGGATGAGGATGTAAAAGTGGTTAACCACCAGCATGAAGACGGCCATCAACAACTAGAGAAGAATTTGTCACGAAGATATATTGTTATTAAACAGGTGAGCTAGAATAAATAGTATGTTAAAAAGAAAGAAAAGAACATGAGTGTGACGATGCTGTCTAATAGGTAACCACTTCAACGTTGTTATGTTACTGTCTTACTTTGATGTCTTGTTAGATATCGCTAATGCCATGCCAACTCATGTGAGCCCATACGCAATAATAATTGTAATTATGGGTGTAGTGTGACGTCTACAACGAAAAATTATCGAGCGTTTATCGATATAGTATCGATAAATGATTGAAAACCGTCACACCCCAACACTAAAATAAACGTCAGAGCAGGCAGTCAATGAAATTCAGGGAGCCGCAGCCGCGGGCAGAGTGACGTGTGTTTGATGGTGTGGTGCGATCTCATCTCAATAATCAATCAAAAGTTTTATAAGCGCTCGCCGCCTCAGCAATAAGCACGCGTATTGCTGTTTGATTCCTCTAAATATATTTCGTTCAAGTTAAAAAGTAGAAGCAATAACTTAACCTTACTGCAACTTTACAACTATTAAATACGTCCGTTATAAACCAAGGCTGAAGCTCTGGATTTCGGCCTATTTATTCATGGTCTATCGTATTCTAATAAATTAATTTTGCGGGGATACGAAATGTGCTTCATTTGAAGTCGGTTTACTTGTAATCAGTGACTGGGTACATCTATATTTTGTCGTAAGCGGAAGGATAACTTTAGCGGTGTGAATAATTGTTTTTGAAGTATGGAGGACCTGAGTTTCATTCCGGATATCCCGACGGGGCCCCTGGACGTGTATAGGAAAAATATTTCCTTTGATTGGAAGCGGCTGAAGCTTGCACTGGAGGGAGATCTTGACTTGTTGAAGTTAAAGGTAAGAAGTGTATTTAAATATTGTTTTAAGTAAGTACATACATAAATAATAAAGCTAAGCAAATAAAATATCTTCTTTTAAATCTCTACCATGTGTTTCTCTCATTTACATAGCCTTTATTTGTTTTTAACAAGATATTAAAAATGATCAGTCACAGGGTTGTGGGGCATAAATGAAAACCATCTTCCACCCATTACTGTAATTACGAGTTTTGGAGTAGTGCTTACATTGGAAAGACTGTACAAATTTTTTTTGTGGGGCCTATTGTATTTTTAAAATCGGAAAAGTGCAGAAAATGGAAAAAAAAATTGTTTAATAACTTGAACCTAACCTTTTTTGCCCCCATAGTGGTATTAAAAAAATAACCTGAACCTACCTAGCTTTCTGCCCTTACAGTCTTTCCGGGTGGTCATAAAAAAACCTGAACCTATGTACCGCCTTCTGCACTCAGTCTTTCCGCCACCCCTAAAACTTTATTAAATTAGCTTATTTTGGTATTATTCAACTCATGAGGATATAAACTAGATTTGTAAGTTTTGATTATTTTATGTAATTTGGTTTTAAAAAGAAAAACTACCGTCCGTAAACCGACTTTACAGACAACCAATTTTTTTTTATTTAGAGCATACAGTACTTTCTTCAAATATAGCTCAGAGGTCCAGCAGTGGACGTTATGCGGCTGAAATGATGATGATGAAATCAATGGTCAAAAACACTTAAAGTAGTAAAGTTTGATAAAAAGTAAAGTTGACAAATTGTTTGTGAAGTATAACAGATGTTCAGATTTACATAAAATCCAATGTCAATAAAAGGTCAAAAATCAAATAATATTTAATTTTTTTGTTAGAAAAACAAAGAAAAAGAAAATAGTGTAGTCATTGGCCTAAAGTCTGCCTTATATCTGATGTTTTCTGACCTTGTCCTTTTCAAAATACACATACAATGTACTGTAATGCACAAGAAATAAGTTTATTATCTTCAAAATAAAAAGGTAGTACTACCTATTCCACGCATTGGCAACCCATCTTTCTATTTCTAACATCATTAGGCCAAGGCAAAAAACCTTGTAAGTGTGTCTGTAATATACTCGTATGTCTTCTTCTTCTTATTTAAGAGCTTAGTGGCTCTTGTCGGTGGAGTATGCGCCAAACTTCTTAGTTCTCTGCCTTACTCTTTAGTGCTTGATACGACATGACCCCTGCTTTTTATTTCAGTTGGTCTACATAGCTCTTGGTCGTCCTGGACCTCTTCTACCTTTTATCTTTCCTTCTAGTATGTTTTTAAATAATAGTCATGTCACATTACTTGTATGTACTTAGCCATACATATTAAACAATTCCATTCTTTTCAGTACAAAATATGGCACACACTAGAGAAGGATCCGCTGTTCGCGCACCACATGGTATCGCCTTCCATGGAGGAGCAGAAACGGATCACTCAACTCCAACTGAAAAGGATTAATGAGTACAAGTTTCTCACATATGAGATGTTCAAGTCTAGTTACAGTAAAAGGGTAAGATTTCAGTTAATGCATGCCGGCAATATGTATGGATGAACAAATACTAGAAGACTAACAATAAAAACCCCTTACAAAAAATACGTACTGTGTTAGAAAGCCAAAGTTCTGTTTTCTAAATGTCACTACAATGCGTGCTGGACTGCTGGATACTAAGGCTGACACGGTATCCACGAAAAATTAGAGATGGCGCTTGTTTGTTCATAGAAAATGAACGCTTATACCGCCATCTGTCCGAAATGCGGCACAACTACGAAACTACCTTCTTTCGAACTAGTAGCTCCATCTAGCTACAACGTTTAAACTTAAAATCAATTTACGCTTCAAAGTAAGAAGGTTATCAGTCCTCTAGTTATTGTTCGTTTATTCTTCTTTACAATAGGTTTGACCAGTGCTTGGCTACAGTCACTGCCCGATCATTTGCCTCTTTGAGGTCCTGCATTGATCAGCGTGTAGGGCATGGGGCAGGACAATAGATGGGTCATTGACTGGACAGCACCGCATTCGCACTTGTAATTTTTTGAAAAACGCCAACTAACCCGGTTTTCCTGAGTTCCCCTGACACCAGTCCGGATTTTACTCAAAGATTTCCAGTCTGCCCAGGGGAGGTCAGCACCTGGAGTTTCTCACAGGGCGGAAGTTGAGAGGGAGAGGCGGGAAATTTATATTCCATTGCTCCGGTCTTGTTTTTTCGAATTCCTGTTATATGGCAATACTTAACCAACGACGAATATTCTTTGTTTGACCGCCGCCGGTGGCAGGCCGGCAGGTACGCTGGGACTGTTGACGGCAGGTATACTGGGTTGGGCGACATCTGGCAAAAGTTTGCATGAACTAACTGGTGGTGAAAGCACAGAAAGTAATTTAGATCACAGACCATGGATCAAGATAGACACAGCCTCTGTACGAATTTGCCTGCCGATCTGACGTCAAATTGACGAATTTAGGATCGCCACTTTTAGTCCGTGTATGTCAATGAATTAGATCGGACATTGAGCTTTGTACTGTAAAATACCTAAATCTGCCGTTTTGAGCCGTAGAAACTCGTTGAAAAACGTTGGAGGAAGTAATAAAAAAGATTCCTTCTGTTTGTAAGTGAATTCTTATTAAATATTGTATTGATAATTGGCACGCCAGGTTTTCATTCAAATTGAAGGACTTTCTTTATCTAGTAGTAGGTATATACAGATCTGTGGTTTAGTTAGATCAAAGAGCGAGAAAAAAGCCTCATTACGGCGCAGCGAAACACGTCTAGCGGGAGACGAGTTTCCGCCCTAGATTTGCGATCCGATGGGACATGATTCTTTGAAATAGAAAGCGTCACTGACTAGATGTATCCTTGATGGTTTTAAACTTCGTTTGGTTTTATGGTTGTCTTTAATCGCATAGAGAGGTTTTTTCAGGGTTCCGTACCCAAAGGGTGCAAACGGGACCCTATTACTGTGACTCCGCTGTCTGTTCGTCTGTCCGTCTGTCCGTCTGTCTGTCCGTCTGTCCGTCTGTCCGTCTGTCTGTCTCTCCGTCAGTCACAGGCTCTATCTCTTGAACCGTAATAGCTAGACACTTGAAATTTTCACCGATTATGTGTGGCCGCTATAACAAAAAATACTAAAAATAAAAAATAGTTAAAAATTAAAGGGGGTCGTCATACAAGAAACGTGTTTTTTTCAGCGTTTTTAACTTGATCTTTATAATGGTATTAACTAGATACTTGAAATTTTCACCAATTATGTATTACTATGACTACAATAACAACAAATACTAAAAATAAAATAAAGTAAAAAATTAAAGGGGATCATCATACAAGACACGTGTTTCTTCAGCGTTTTAAAACATTGTACGGAGGTACGGAACCCTTCATGTACGAGTCCGACTCGCACATCATCATCATCATCATATCAGCCACAGGAAGTCCACTGTTGGACATAGGCCTCCCCCAAGGATTTCCAAAACGACCGATCGGAAGCGGCCTGCATCCAGCGTTTTCCTGCAACCTTGCTCAGGTCGTCTGACCACCTAGCAGTTGGGTGTCCTACGCTGCGGCTGCCGGTTCGTGGCCGCCATTCGAGAACCTTTTTGCCCCATCGGCCATCGGTTACTCGCTCGTGCCCGTTTATTTATATCCAATGTAAGCATCTGTGTACTCAGGAACAGATTTTTGATATAGTTGCTTTAGTTTGAACGAGTCGGTAGTGTGTTTTTTCTGTACTTTCGTACGAACACTTGGTCAAGTCACACAAACAAAAACTTAATTAGGATAAATTAAGTTTTTTAATTTAGCGGTGTGGTGATCGGCAGAGTAGAATAGGGCCAGTCTTTCCGTGGATGATGTAGAAAGCGAACAAGCTAAACAAAGCTTATAAACATCAATGAGACCTCTCCAACCCGTCTGGCCAGCGTGGAGAGTAGGCCAAATCATCTGGCTGCTCTGGCTTTATACTGGCGGAGGTCATGCTCCAGAGAGGGTTATGCTCCTGCAGTGGAGACTAAAAGACCTGATGATGATGATTACATATAAATCTAATATGTTTGTTTTAGACGCGAACTATCATGACCATCAACGAAGCAGTCCAGTCGCTCAACCCCAGCCTCTCAGTCAAGATGGCGATCGGTATCTACCTGTTTTCAAATGCTTTGCTCTCACTCGGCACGGAGCGTCATTATAAATTCTATGAAGCAACAATACTACATAGAGAGGTGAGTTTCATTTTAAAAGTATTGATTTTATTTAGTGTTTCTGTAGCTGGCAGGCGACCGATTTTTAGCTTTATCAGCTAAAAGGCCAAAGGACTTCATTACAACACCACAATGGGGGCTTAAATACTCGACCTCTGGATCACAAGGCAAACGCCTTGACCACTGGACCACAGAGGCAGTCATGGATACTACCCAGTAGTCTATCATATACAACGTGGAAGGGATATACCCGTAATAAATCGAACCACGGTCTATACTAGATCATTCATTAATCATTGTTGTACATATAATGAAATTAAAATAACATCCAAAACTAAAAAAAAATATAAATAAAAAGTGAGCAGCCGCCTGGGCGATTTGTATGGAAATGTCAATTTTTTTTGGGGTTTTTGGCTGTTATTTTAATTTCATTATACTTTAGTGATGTAGTATAGCCCGTGGTTCGATTTATTACGGGTATGGTATGTACCTTCCACTAAACTTCCGATAAAAAATAATACTGCTCTGTTGGATCAACCTTCTTCTTTATCTATGCGTGTTCCCGGTTGCATCCTCAAAGGTGCTTCGGACTCCGGACAGCGCTATCCCACTTTTTCTTCTCCAAATATAATATGTATTTCAATGGTAACCCAAGGTCTTGTTTGACCATGCGAAATCGTGAAGAAAGAGCCGGATGTTGGATTAACCTTCATTCGCCCCAATATCGATATGGGTCATGAATTCAATCTTGAAACGTTCTGCAAATCGTTAAATACTTACAAAATAGAGGACAAATTAAATAAAAAAATATTTGTGGTAGAGCCACGCTACCGGCAAAACTCAGTTTTGCTAGTAGCATGAATGGGCCGGCTCGTCCGGGGAAATACCACACTCTCACAGAAAATCGACGCCTGAGAGCTTCACCGCTTCTATGCTTCGTTCGGTGAGTGAGAGAGCCGTCGTTAGTCGTATTTTTTTAAAATGTTTTCAGGTTGAAATTGCCAGCTGTATTGTGTCATTTGATTTATCTTAATTCTGAGAGTGACACTGGGTATATCAAAAATTTAAAAAATCCAAAATGGCCGATTTTTGCGCCAAATTATATATCTTCAAATTTTTTTTATTCAGCACCTATCGAGTGAGGTATCTTAAAGGATTTTATATAAGGATTACAAAATTATATGCTACTTATATGTTTTTACATGAAAGGAATGAGAAATGCTAAGAAATAATGCTTATAGGATAGGCGATGCGGCTAGCAACCCATCACTATTTTGATAACACCTTCTCGTTCTCCATCAGTTTAAAAGTGGCCTTTGAGTCTTGCGGCCCTGGGCTCTGGCAAAATGTCTTCCCCATTAGGGATATAGACGTGATAGTATGTCATCATTATCATGATCAGGTATTCCTCAGTCTCCACTGCAAGAGCACGACCCTCTCTGTACTGCCAAATCCTCTGACTGGTTTGATAGTATGTATGTATGCATATCCTCAAAAATGTAATTTCCAACAGATCCTGGCGAGTTTTGCTCTGACGGAGATCGCTCACGGCTCGGACGCTCGCCTCATGCGGACCACGGCCACCTACGACCCGCGCCAGAGGGAGTTCGTCATCCATACGCCAGACTTCGAGGCCGCCAAATGCTGGGTTGGTAATCTAGGTAAAAACTCGTTTGTTTTTAATTATTAATACTGCTTTTATTTCCATAATATGTTCCACGACCTAGCTAGATCAGTGTTCAGATACGGTACTTGACAGATTTTTAAAAATCGTTTTGTTTAATTCATTATTACATAATAAGCACAACACATCTATATTTCCGGGATATCCACATTGTATTATATCAATGTTGACGTTTACATTTCCACAACAGCCCCAAGAACGATAATTTCTGTCACGGTGGCGGTTCTCCAAAAATTATAAACATGTCTATGCTCTCCCAAGAATGCCGCGAAGACGATAGGAAATCGAGAAGAAAAAGCCGTAACAGTTTAAACGATTTGACTTTAATTAATCGACCGGCCGCCTGCCTGACGTCAACCCTCTTTAGGAATGCAGTTGTAGCACGAGGTGTTTGTTCTTAGTTCTTTAGTCGCCCCTTACGACATCCACAGAGAGAGATGGAAGTCACACATTTTATTCTTCTCTAGTTTTGGCGATGGTTCAAAGGTAATAAAAAAGTAAAAATCAATGACTAAACGTAAGACGAAAAAAACCCTTGAGTCAAATAAAATAGAAAATACTTTTAAATGCAATGAAAAGTCAGGCCTTGTGAAACTAGTTTCTATTTTTCTTAAATGTTTTTAAACTGAACAAGTCGCGTGACGAGCCTGCCGAAAACAACTGTAAAAAACCGGTCAAGTGCGAGTTAAACTCGCGTGAAGTGGGTTCCGTACTTCTCTCTGTTTGCCTGGAATCTAAAAGCAATGAAATACATATATGTATATTGTATTTTTTTTTTCAAAATTTTAGGCTCAGTAGTTCGGAGATCAGGATCAATGGTCAATTTTCGCCTTCTTTCGTGAATAAAATCAAAACTTTTTATTATACAATAATAACAAAAATATATTTGAGATACTCATAACAAGCCCTTTCATTTGATATATAACACAGAAAGGTTTACAAAACTTTTTATAGAATTAGTCCCCCGAAAATGACCCTTATTTAAAATAAAATATTTACTTTGCACATATGTGTTTGGGTCATAGGATTACACCATCTTACCAAATTTCACCTGATCCATCATCCATCCATCACCATCCTATAAAGATTCCGTTTTTCATTTTTTGTACGGAACCCTAAGAACGACGACGAAATTGTACAACATGTACATTGTACTAGGTTCTGTCATGTCGCACGTAGAATGTACATTTTCACACTCAATAAACTGCATATATCGAAGTTTATGTTTTGTTCACCGAATTATTACTAGTAAAATATTTTTGGTAAATGCACATGAACAAAACGGAAATACTACCTATGTGCGTCTCTTTCCACACAATGACACTGGCTTGGCTCTTAAATGTAGACAGTCAGACCTACAACCTATAGAAATAAAAAATACTATATAATTTACATAACAAAAAGACATAAAATACGATTGTTTTAATTCAAGGCATTTCGAACCAACATAAATACATAACCGCTGAAAACACTACCCTGTTGTTTTGGGACAAAGCTTTAAATTTTTACAGAACTATTTGACGGACGTCCGTGGTGTATTGGTAACCACGCTAGCACGGAATTAATAAGAGTATTATCACAGGATACAGTAAGAGTAAACAGAACGGAATCTCCTAAGGTACGCGCAATATGCGTCCCCGTTCCCCGCACCCGCACCTCTCCCTCGGTTCTTGTGGGCCAGTTTGTGTCATCAAGGCGAAAACGAAGGAGATGTGCGGGGACGGCGAACGGGGACGCATATTGCGCGTACCTTAGGAGATTCCGTTCTGTTTACTCTTACTGTATTCTGTGGTATTACGCTAGTCCGCCACACACGGAAAACAGTCTTTTTATAATTGTCATGGGTATATATTATACATATAATACCTCTATAGTATCGTTGGGATAGTACAATATAACACAAGTTTAAATAAACTTACTTTGGGGCTAGCCAAATCAGTGTCAATCCGAAGCGAACGAAGAAGGTCACCGATTCAGTTTCGGCCAAAATTCTTTTGTGTGTCCTAATTCCACTTTTCCGGTAGTTCTCGGCTACAGGTCGCGTTTCGTCGATCATTCTCAGTAGATCCATTGACCAGATCCATTACGGATCTAGTGAGATTTTTCTCTCTTAGTAGATCCAAGCTTTGCTCAACCGAATCTCGTGAAATTTTGTGATGTAGAATATTTTGTCACGCCTGTTTTTCGAAATTTTTCAAAATGGCAGAATTGTGGGAGATGACGTGATAAATATCGCATTCCAGCCATTTCGAAAAATATTCAATAATGTCATATTAAAACTTTTTTGTTGCCCTTGTTAAGACGCAACTTTTTTGTCCTAACAACTTTTTATCCGATAAACTTTAAGGGGTCAGTGTGTGAGGGGGCTATGCAAAGGCAAACTCTACTACAGCTTGCAGGGCCCCTAGTTTATTTAGGGATATTATTAATTGCACATGAAATAAATAATCACCCATCAATTTAATCTCATCCTTAATATACTATTTTACATCAAATACTCGTAAATCAACAATCTTATCATAAATACTGACTGCACATCAAATTTACTAGGTTCAAGCAAACCTATAGGTTACGTTATGTTAGAACTGAGACCAACTAGGAAAGTTCTATCCATTTTACTACGCCACGAATATAAATTGCAGTTTGTTTAATATTTTCAGTTGAGTATTTTGCTGTGCAAACAGTAATTTTGATTTGCGTTTACATACTACCCTTATTCTTCGAGTAAAACAGTTCTGCAAATACCATACAGTATACTAAATTTTATTTATTTAGTGTGCATAATTAGTGTGCATATTTTTGGTAAAACTTATTTATAATATAACATATTTTGTTCGAAAAAAGGGAATATACAGTTATCGATTTAAATACATGCCGTTTATTTATGCTTTAAACCTATTGACGCAAACGCGTGCAGTAAATTTCGTCGGCGGAATTCGTCCCAATGTGATTTTTAAGTACCCATTACTAGTCGTGTCGTGTCACATACGTCCCTTATAAAGGCACTCACACACAGTCGGCTTCCAAGTCAGACATTCAGATATTCCTTATCTGAATAGATGTTACTGTCTTATGTGCTTTGGGTTACAGCCCTGGGCTCAGTCTACACCGGGGATAAAGACATGATAATGTATCTAACAGATACAGACGTATCTGTACCCACTCAGAATCAGAAATCGGACCGTGTGTAATTGGCTTAATGTACGCATGTTGGCCACTTATGACGATCAATTGAAACTCACTAATGGCTACTGACATGCTCATTGTACTCATACTCACCACCATGTGAAGTAATTGACGCATTCGTTCGCTTGTGAAATATGATGACGTCACACCATTGCTTCCCAAGAAGTATTCAGCCCATGTTATCGGTAAAAAAACCAATTACCAAAATGTATTTTTGGTATCGCTGATTACCTATTTTTGCCAGACTACGCGGTAAAACCAAAAGGAGGTTTATGTGTGTCGGCGCTATGTATGTATTGTTCATCTGTTACTTCGTGACTTCAATGATATCCATGATACCTTGACAAATGAGGTATCTTCGGGAGCGTCTTGGCAGTCCGCTGGTGATAGGCTATATGACGTCACAGTAAATTCTATAAGCAGCCCTCTGTAGGCTATGAAGTGACGGAACTAAAAAAATCGATTCGTACTATGTAAGGTATCAAATGAAAGGGCTTAATTAGCAAATTACAAATATATGTTCGTTCAAGTTCAAATATCCGATAATTGCTGAAATTGAAACCGATCTGATACATACATTTTTGGTACATTTTGTATGTACCTTTTAGCATGTATAAAAAATAATATTAACGCTTTTTTGCTAAAATTAAGAGCTGGCCCGGGCCCTATTGTTCCGGCCCCCTGCTGTACATACCACAAAATAGAACCCTGCCACCCGGGCCCTTCAGGCCCAGTCCGACCCTGGTCTATTCTATACTGTCACCTGGATTTTAGTCTTTTAACTATATCTTGTAAACATGTATGTATTACTTACCTCGTTTAAAATACTCGTACTTTTAAGTTATTTTAACGTGTCATAACTTCTTGTATGTAGGCAGTCTTATTCTTTCAAAAATTTCCATTAGGTACATGAATTCATTAACTTGCAGCGTTGTTTATTACTGAAAAGTGTCGAAAAACCCAAAGGCTTCCGTACCTACTTTTTAAGGAGTTTCTGGTGACGGTGGGGGGGGGGGATGCTAGGAGTCAAACCGCTTTTTAAACCAGCCGCAGCCCCATTGTACACCATTATAAAAAAAAACTGACCTTGCCGCCCGGGGCTTGGGCCTCGGTTTGTTGCCCCCCTAGATCTGGGGCTGGGCCACGATGGCGAGTGCGAGATGGTAAACTGCTGCAAATCGGCGCTGGTTGTGGTTCCTATTCCTAAGCCGCAGCAAAAAGCCGAGCTAACCGCCTTTTCGGCATTCTATAGGTTTAAGACGCCTCGCTTCTTTAAATGAGAAAGACTTTGCTATACCACGCCCCCCTCCCCCTGTCGTCTTTATTTAGATTTTGCCGCCTCTTGTAATAAACTAATTGTCAATAACTGGGGTAGATCTTGGGAACGAAAGATAAAGGATTTGCCCACGCTATAAATATAAAAAGAAGGGCAATGAAATGAATTGCGCGTTGTAAAATACATCTTCCTGTTGGTACGGTACGTATTTTTCCTTACGCGGTCTTTACCTGCTTGCTGGCATAACGACGTCAAGGATGGTATGCGTGCCAATAGTCTTACTACTACCAGGGATGCTCGAAACAGTGCGAAGTGGAAACGTAAGAGCAGGTAATCATACCCCAGGCTTCAGAGCTTTACATTACAGCTGAGGATGCAACTGGGAACTTCAACTTTACCAATGAAAATGCCGTTTTTAGTACCGGCCATTCCATAGGTCAGTGTTTTTCAACCTTTTTCATGAGGCAACCCCCTTAGTATGTAAAAATGTTTTGCGACCCCCTACCCTCCTCTGTTTCTCACCTGTGTTTTATAATGTTACAAATATCAAATATATATTTTTTTTTCGTTATTAGCGATACCTAATACATAGTCAGTATGGGATCATAAATGTCGATACGTACGTTATGTAATCGCATGAGGATAGATTAAAAAACAATGCAACATAAACCTTGTTTAATGTAAGTATATTAAATTGCATTACTGATAACGAAATACTGATACTGTCACAATTAAATCCATTTGGCGTTTCTTCTCAGCAGTGGTCATTTTGAATATCTTTCCTTTAAAACAAAACTAGTGATTTGCCTTGCACTTTATACAGGCTGACTTTTTAACCACCAACCAAATTTTTGGAGCAGGTCCAGTCCATGATACTGAGCTACTTTCCATAAAAACAATTAACGAAAAACTAAAGTAAAAATTCGCCTTCCCTTCAGCGTGTAATCAGCGTTCAGCCAAACGGATTTTGTATGGAAGGACGAAAAATGTTTATCGATTTTTAATAACTTTTTTTATAGAAAGTAGTTCAGTATCATGGACTGAAATTGCTCCAAAATATTGGCTGGTGTTTAAAAAGTCACCTGTATCACAGAATGACAGAATGCATCAGAGTACAAATCTGTATGTAAGTGTTTAAGTATACGCTACTAAATCTCTGTTTGTTCATCCATTATAAAATTTTGTCTGTTAATGTAAATCATATGACACTGCAATTTTATTATGACAAGAAGCTGATCTGATGATGGAGCCGGAAGGTGGCTATGGCTTTAGGAACCTGTAATAAAACGACGCCACCCCATTGAGTTTGCGCCTATTACATTTGACTTGATTAGTATTAGGCCTCACAATAAAAGCTTGTACAAAAAAGTTAAAGTAAAGTAAAGGCTTTTTTTTTTAAAAAAACTTATTAAGCCTGAGAAGATCTTCAACGAATATTTCAATTTACTTATTTATTTCTTAATTCAATATACGTTGATAAACCAGACACCAGTGATAGCCCAAAATCGCCTTGGTTTTTATAAAATCTAATTAAAAGTTTCATAATACTCGTATATAATCACGCTCAAGGCCAGTTAAACGTTATTCTGATAACAATAACGCCCACCGTTACGAGATCGAGGCATTCGCAATTATTGTGCTGCAGTTACCTAAAATATCCGATATATATAAGCCATGTGGTTCCCGGCAGAGTAGAATAGGACCGCTCCAAGTGTCGACGACATCCACTCCTGTGGATGTCGTAGAGTCGTAAGCTTGTAAACATTAATGAGACCTTTCCAACCCGTCTGGCCAGCGTGGAGAGTGTAGGCCAAATCCTTTGACTGCTCTGGCTAATATATGGCTAGTAGTACAGAGAGGGCCGTGCTCCTGCAGTGGAGACTAACAAAGACCTGATACTGTAAGCTGCAGAAACGAATGAAAACGAAAAGAAGTCGTTCCCGTACTAATGAGCAATGATCGATGAAGTATTTTTCATAATTATGTTATTTAGAAATTGATTTTAATAATTATGTAAGGGAAAAATAATGACCCTTTATTTGTTTTCATAATTATGATATAAGGCAATCAGTCACAGACATATGTTGAACAAAATTTATTTATAGCTTATCGATTTATCAAAGTCTTTTGCGAACAATAGTACGATAATACTCGTAATAGGCAATTAATTGTTTATGATAAACCATTATTGGGATATCAATATAGTAGTGATATCGATGTTTATTTGCTTTTGATTTTATCGGCCACGCCTTTCACTTCTTAAGATAAAATCTGTTCCTGATTTATGTGTACATTAATAAAAAAATATTAATAATTATTATAATATAAAAATAAAAATTTCGCTTTTTAAAATCAGAGCACTAAGTGTAATTTTGATTTTGACTCAAAAGGCATTATTGATCAATTTAAAAATGAAATACATATAGCTTCATACAGTTAAACTCAGTATCCATTTAATTTATCGGTTACCGAGAATGTAGTTTAGAAATGAGAGATGTGATCATAGTTGTAGAGTCCAAATATTAATCTAATGCAGAAATTTTGTAGACGTTCGTTTTAATTTAAAGTAATTAATAAAATAGTAAAAAGTATTTATTATTATATGGTACTAGACAAGTAGGTTGTGTGGTTCCCGGCAGAGTAGAATAGGAGCACTCCAAGTCTTCCCGTGGATGTCTTAGAAAGCGTCATAGGAAACACAAGCTAAACATCAATGAAAGCTCTGTAGGCCAAATCCTCTGACTGCTCTGGCTAATATATGGCTCTGGTAGTACAGAGAGGGTCGTGCTCCTGCAGTGGAGACTAAAAAAGGCCTGATGATGATGATGATGACACAAGTAGGTAAGCAAAAACGTAACGCATTGACGTCATGACTGGTTATATTCCCGGAGTAAAGCTGACAACGCGGATTATGTTACAAATATTGTAAAGTAATATTTATTTGTAGTTACTGAAATATAAGATTAGCTTGCAGGTTCTTCCGACATTTTGCTGCATAAGCAGTGACTGTATTAAAATACGTATTCGTTTTAGTGTTACTATGACTTTGTATCTCCATTGTACTCGTAACTGTTACCTAAAACCCTTTTAATTTTCCCGTTTTGGCGTACTTATTTAGGGTAACTTAACTACCAGCTAAATTTTCGGAGCAAATTCAGTCCATGATACTTTCTATAAAAATAACAAAACAAAATTGCGTATTCCCATACAAATCAGCCATTAGCCAAACGGATTTTGTACGGCAGGATGAAATTAGTTTATCGATTTTCAATATGTTTTTTATACAAAGTAGTTAGTGTAATCTGTGCAAATAGGCTTACGTGGTACTTAGTATGTTATCAGATTGTACATGGTACATGCATTTCGCCTCTACGACGATGACTAAACACTTTAAATCTCTCCGAAAAAGCTAATTTTGCATAACCCTCGCGCATCGTCATGTAAAAACCATTTCAAATGAGTTCACTCTATTACTAAGCATATAACGTTTGTCTGTATGGATTTCTCTATCTATCCCCTTCTTTCCAGGCAGAACATGCACCCACACACTACTCTTCGCCCAGCTGATCACTCCCGACGGCGAAAACCACGGCTTGCATGGCTTCGTCGTGCCTATACGCAACCCAGACACCCTGGAGACGTATCCTGGCCTGATAGTCGGCGATATGGGCGAGAAGATTGGTGTAAATGGAATTGACAATGGGTGAGTGTCTTAGCGACTACGCCATTTAAATGTCCCATACCCGCTGGTATTTGTTCAGTTGATTACTAAGGATGATGAAAACCATGGTTTACATGGCCTCATACACTTCCTTGTGTCTATCTACAACCCAGACACCCTGAAGACGTATCCTGGTCTGATAGTCGGCAATATGGGGGAGAAGATCGGTGTAAATGGAATTGACAATAGGTAAGTGTATTACCGACTGCGCCATTTGAAGTAAATGTCTTTCACGCGCTAGTAGTTGTTCAGATGATTACTCTGAACAGCGAAAATCAAGGTTTTCATGGCTTTGTAGTACTTATCTTGAAATCCAGATAAACTGGAGACTAATCCTGGCCAGCGTAAATGGAATTGACAATTGGTAAACGCGCTATTACATCTATGTATAAATTAGGTGCTAGGAGTCTCTTCGAGACCTATTTAAAGACATATGTAAATGTTTTGACTCTCCTTTCGCAATTCATCTATGCGAACAATATGTACGTGTGTCAGAGTCTACATTTTTTATCGAAAAATTATAATATTCATAGTCTACCTCAGCTGTTCGGTTAGAGAAAACAAAGTAGCGTTACCATTAGGTATCTAAGTTTAAGACTGCTGTTAAAAATCAATTATTAAAAAAGCAGCCAAGTGCGAGTCGGACTCGCCCATGAAGGGTTCCGTAGCAGCAAGTAACATAATATAAAAGTTCTATTGCGGTTTACGATTTATGACGTATTAAAAAAAAACTACTTACTAGATCTCGTTCAAACCAATTTTCGGTGGAAGTTTGCATGGAAATGTACATCATACATATTTTTTTTAGTTTTATCATTCTCTTATTTTAAAAGTTACAGGTGTCTCTCGCGCAAACTATTCAGTTTAGAAAAAAATTATATTATAAACCTCAATATCATTTTTGAAGACCTATCCATAGATACCTTACACGTATGGGTTTGATGAAAAAAAAATTTGAACCCCCAAAATTTATTGTTTTTTTTTCAGTTTTTGTGTGAAAATCTTAATGCAGTTTACAAAATACATCTACTTACCAAGTTTCAACAGTATTGTCAGCGACGTACAATATATGAATATGAAATAAGGATGATTTTAGTTAGAAAAAAATTGTATAGAAAAATTTTATAAGATGCATTTTGCCATAGTCAAATCTCTTAAGACATTGTAAGTTTGTTTGATAAGTTATGTTAAGTTTTATGGAAATAAATACTTTTTTATATTAGATAGGGCATAAATTAAGCTAAAATGATCTAGGTTGTTTCATTCCCCTAATTTTTAAGTTACGGTACGTATTGTAAGAAAGAAATAGCAATATTGATTGCAAACTAAAAAGCAATACCATAACGAGAACTGCTAGAGGTTTTTTTTTGTAAATAACATGGAAATTACAGATTATATTTTGAAAACTAGAATTATAAAACATGTATAAACATGAAACACATGACTGGGAATTAAGAAATTGTAAATAATTGAATGCCTTCATAGTACAAACCGATGAGAACTGTAGATTTCACTAGAAAGAGATGCACTCATAAGACAGACAAGGAAATAAAGAAAACAAAACCGTGTGCAAAAATTTTATGATGAGTGCTAACTTTGTTATATATATAATAGAATAATTCAAAGACTTTGATTGGTTTATTTTTTGCTGAATTATACAATCTAGACAGCCTAAAACTGTATAAATCAAGTCACGGTCTGTATGGGGTCATTCAGTTTACCTCAAGCAGTCCAGTGATAATAAGTAGTAATAGTAAACAGTAATAACAAGTAGTCATAGTGAACAGTCATAGTGATAATAAGTAGTTATAGTGAAGTAATAAAGTGGTGCATAAGTGAAAAGTATAGTGATTTTATTTCTACAATAAGGAAAATCCCTGAAGGTCTATGTTTATATTTTCATTTATTTTTCGACTTTATTATTTTTCTATTGACTTTAAATCTGTGATTACTTGTGATTTTTTAATGTGAATGTGCAATAAGTATAATCCACCCTAGACTCTTGAACACCTGAGCTAGGCCTTCTGCCTCCCTCACAAGCCTGCTGGCCCGACCCCAGTCACTTACGTCGTCGTCGCTGCACGGACGACCCTGGCAGGGCTCGAGCGCCGCCACGCTGCCGCAGCACACAGCTACGCCGCCGCTGCACCCGCTGCCGCCGCACGCTGCCACGCTGCTGCTGCACCTGCCGCCGCGGCACACAGCTACGCCGCCGCTGCACCCGCTGCCGCCGCACGCTGCCACGCTGCTGCTGCACCTGCCGCCGCGGCACACAGCTACGCCGCCGCTGCACCCGCTGCCGCCGCACGCTGCCACGCTGCTGCTGCACCTGCCGCCGCGGCACACAGCTACGCCGCCGCTGCACCCGCTGCCGCCGCACGCTGCCACGCTGCTGCTGCACCTGCCGCCGCGGCACACAGCTACGCCGCCGCTGCACCCGCTGCCGCCGCACGCTGCCACGCTGCTGCTGCACCTGCCGCCGCGGCACACAGCTACGCCGCCGCTGCACCCGCTGCCGCCGCACGCTGCCACGCTGCTGCTGCACCCACCGCCGGAGCACACAGCTACGCCGCCGCTGCACCCGCTGCCGCCGCACGCTGCCACGCTGCTGCTGCACCCACCGCCGGAGCACACAGCTACGCCGCCGCTGCACCCGACGTGACTGTGACATACGGACGGACGGACAGACAGACATGACGAATCCATAAGGGTTCCGTTTTTTGCCATTGTAAATGACCATCTGTTAAAAGTTCTTGGAAATAAATACTGCATTTTTTTAAAATGTACAATGTTAAATATAATGTATGTCATAAGAATAAGTGTAAATCTGTATTGCAACAAAGCCCATCAGGCTTGGTAGGGACCCATACAGAACTGGATTTCTTTCGGCGTATCTTCCTAGCAGTGGTTGTCCCGAAACCCAAGCATTGGTCGTTCTGAAACACTAGTAGTTTGTAGCTTTTGCACTAAAAATGATTTAAAAATGACTTTAAATAAGATATATTTATCCTACATTTAATAAAAATTTTGAATTGAACTTGGTTGTATAATATGCTAACAAGGACATCAATATAAACGTGTTTCTTGAATTGAGAAGACTAGTAAGTTCTAGCACAGAATAAATAATACTAACGTACAGAAGTCTCACTCAGCAAAGAAATTCAAAGAAATGTCTACTCAATGTGGCTAGCGATATGGTTTAATTTAGCTCACGTCAGAACTTAGCATCTTTTCGCATAGATACCTAGACAGCCATTGCAAGCCAATTTCATTCTTATTACTCTGGATAAACGATTCGTATAACTGAATTTACCACCCGGAGGGCCCGCCTGCGCGCATAGTAATAATGTAGGTACATTTCGATACCTAAACGGGGAGTGACACAGGCCTAGTTCTAGTAATAATTATATTTTTTTTACAAATTTTCCAAGTGTCCGTATAATCTAAAACTTCTGATATTGTCATCATGTGACAGCAACTTGAAAAAAACTTCAGCAGCACGTGACCGACTGACAACATAATGGAGGTTCAATTAATCGTGAAGTGCAAATGCAGTGAAATGACCTTTTGCGCCGGCCATGCAGAAAACCACATGACACAGCGGAAGGTGACGCAATGATCGGCCTTATCGACCAGGTAGATGATGGTTGATAATGATATCTGTCGCTATCTCTCTTATCAAGAGATAGGTCGTGTGGTATCGGTATGTAGGTAACGGTGTCTGTTTTGATATGACATGACATGAACATGATGTATTTGTTTGGGTTCTTGTTATATAAAACCGAAGCCTTTGTATGATTTATCCATTGTAATGGTAGGTGGTATTGCTTTTAAATAGGCAATAAGCTTAAACCCTATAACTTATTTTTTCGGTAGTGCTACAATGCAAACGGTTATGGATTTATATTTAAATAGAGGCTAGCCACGAAGCCCCCGTTGGCTTCATCTGACTCTAATGTGGCTAAGTCATAATATGACTAGCACAATCGAAGGAAATAAGAGCATGCATGTCGTGGCTTTGGATCCAGGATCTTTACTCCATAAAATTACACGACAGCGGCCCGATAGTTCGTCCAATTTAATGTCAAACCAAATTAGACTTTATCATCATTACGTTGGGCTCAATATTGCTTGACACAGCAACGTATGCATGTTGTGTCGCTTTTGGGGTAAAACTTCCGAACTTTTGGTTTTTAATAATATTTTAAATGTACTAGCCTTCATCTCGGAGCTCGAGCGACTACCCACCATAGCCACTCTATTATTTGATATGCGTGGATGGATATGCATCAAATAAACGCTTAAGTACCTACATAACATGAGTAATATCACAGTAAACTTCCTCAAACTGAAACGATAATAATAGTATTATCGATCAATTTTCATAAGTCTACGTGACGAGGTAAACGTAACGCTGAAACCTAATACAGCCATCGCCTATTCATGAAGTACTTAAGAGTCCCCTTACTCTGACCTTTCCATGCAGACGTACTCTAGCTTTTATTTTGAAATGACATGGCAGATTTCGGCAGTATTTTTCATATTTCAAAGAAATGGGCATTGTTAATTTTTTTTGGAAAGCGTTATTTTGGAATTCGTTTTGAGATACAGAGTTAATGAACAGATGTGGGTAATTTATTTGCCAAAATAATCAATGGTTTTGGATATTTCTACAAACAAACGTATGGCCTTTGTTTGACCTTACTCCGCGGCTGTATCGGTTTAAGCTCTGAGTCCTTTCATTAAAAAATACGAGTCACCTTTATGGTATTTATCCGTCCGTCATTGACAATAACGTCAAATTTCGTTTCCGTTTCCGCCAATCATAACTAAGAAAAGAACTTTCCGCCAATCATGGGCAACTGAATTCACTGAATGACACTGACACTGACAAAGACTATCATGACACTAGTTTGATTTTATTTTTTAAATATATATTGGGCTTTGCCGTTTGTTTTGTTAAGACGCGACTTTGTCTTTGGCATGTTTTTTATAATAATTTATAAAAAATTAACTAAGCCGTAATATGACAAAATATTCAAATTAGTTTCTTGAAATACGCTATATTTTGATATTAAAAAATATAATTATTAGGGTTAAGAAAAATTAACAATCCCCATTGCATATAACTAGTTTATTTCTATTATTTTTTCTATTTTTTTAATAACGCATATATGTAACTTGTTTTTGTTCAAATGTGCAATAAAGTGTTTAAGCAAGTAAGCAAGCAAACTAGTTTTCTACAGTCAAAATATGAACATGAAAAAAGTAGAAGTACTGATGGTCAAATATGAAACACTACCTCTATATTATCTTTCAAGTTTATATTTTGACTGTGAAGACCAGTTATAATATAAGTAATTTCTTTGAAATTGCAAAATCTAAAATACGAAATCGAATATGTAGTTTCAAAATAAAAGCTAGACTACGTTTGTATGGGAAAGTCTGATTCTGTCTACGGTAAGAGGACTCTTAATTGCCTACTATAACACCTGTGTCCAACAGGGGTAGGCAGAGACTATAGACCTCCAGTCCTCCACTTATAATGAGATTAATGAGTGTAGATGAAGCGAAAGAGGTAGGTCTGTCAGGATCATACAAACTACTTTCAAATTAATCGAGATAACCCGATTAGAATTGTTGTATGATGAACAAGAAGATAAGAAAGGTATTTCGCGTTTACTCCCGTGTACAATTTATTCATTAAATACATTCACATGAAATACACAGGGATTTCCCTACTTATTAGTTTAGCAGAGGTTTTGCCTACGGTACGGCGGTGCCGTTACTATACTAGTATTAGTAAATATAATGCACTTTAGACATAAAGTTCTTCATTGATATAATACGCGTGTGAATCATTGATTTATATTTAATTGTGATTGTACGGGCGATTCCTCGTAGGTTATCTATAGTCAAGTTTAAATGATATTATTGTTTAATAAACAGTTTATTTTCTATAAATAATAATTTAATAGAGAGTATGCATGCATTTTTTTAATATTTTCAATCGATAGTCCTCGTCGAGAAATATCTGCAAAAAATAAATCAGTGCCGAAAAATATGTATATGGTGTAGAAAATAAATATTAAAAATAGCAAGTAGATTATAACAACTAAAACACGCCATTTTAAAATATGACGTCAAAGTCTGCAATATCCGCAAGAGACAGAAGCTGTCAACGCATGTTTTTCTTATCTGGGTACTTTCGATATTATCAGCCAGTGATGTTTGTTAAACCTCTATATAAAAGTACATACATTTCGAATGTCATCGATAGTCAAACTACATGGACGGAACGGACAGTCCTACAGAACGCACCCGAACTTGTCATTTCCTTTTTGTGAACTTTGTCGTCATTTCCCTTTTGTTTGTCAAAAGTTCCCGCGCAATATTTGCATATTTTCAATAATTTATTTCTAATCCAAATAAGAGTCAATAAGAAAAATAATTAACTAGGCGTGGTAACGTATTAATAGAAATTGTAAAATAAAAATATGAACCGGATTGGTATTACATGCATAATGCATATTCCTTATTGTTTTACAGTGATACCAGTGTGAGTAAGCATTACTAACGTGGAAATTATCCATATAGGGTTGCCTGCCGCTTAGTCCGTGCGTGACCCAGATTTAGGATTCAAAATGTGTGTATTACATACGTAGATTTCCGTCAAAAAACACTGCTTTACTCGCATAAATTTACCATTCCAAGTCTAGAGCTAAATGCTAACAAGTTACTAATCAGCCAAGAGATAAGTTTCGCGCAATATTATGTAAAAATAAACCGGTTGCATAAACAATCACATCAGGAATGCGGCCTTGACTGTTCCGCGTTTCGTCTGCTCGAATTAGATTAAATGTTCTCTCGTTATCGCGGCTGAGTCACCCCATATCAGGTGATGGTACTCGTGGTCGATGTTGTTTTACGATAAGGCATACCTCTGTCAATCACCTGACTTGTATTATTTATTTGGCTAGTACGTACACAATTTACAAAAAAGCATTCAAAATCACCTGATTAACAGGGAGTTTTTGTAATTGGGCTCCCCACGCATTAGCCGTGCGTATGTTCTCCACATGTTCTCGCGTTATCGCGGCTGTATCACCTGATATCAGGTGATGGTACTCGTGCCTAATGCTGTTTTACGATAAGGCATACCAATCCCCTGTCAATCACCTGATTTGTATGTTTTATTAGGCCAGGGCGAGTACGTACACAATTTACAAAAAAGCATACAAAATCACCTGATTAACAGGGAGTTTTTGTAATTGGGCTCCCCACGCATTAGCCGTGCGTATGTTCCCCACATGTTCTCGTGTTATCGCGGCTGTGTCACCCGATATCAAGTGATGGTATTAATGCAGTTTTATCATAAACCTAATACAGGTCGATTTTGTATCCTCTGGCTATATTAAATCTGGAATCAGAATCACTAATAGAATCTACTATACGCGCGGCGGTTGCTCTCCTCGCTCGCCGGCCGCCGCCTGCCATTCGCCCGATAGCAGGCGGAGGGTTTCAAAATAACGCTGTGAACTAACGTACAGAAAAGAAGCTCACAGCTTACCCCAGGGGTTTTTCATGAACTTCCATGCTAGTCTGGAAGAATAATAAAATCATAGAATGTCCCATCAGCAATAAAGCCTTGTCAGTTCGGCGTTTCATCTGCCAGAATAGATTAAATGTTCTCGTCTTATCGTGACTTTGTCATCTGATATCAGTTGGTGTTAAATGTAGTTTTACGAATAAAATAATTTGAATGAGTGAATAATAATATGACATGCAATGTAGGGGTAGAATGACAGCAGATTGTTTACTGTATGCGCTAGTGCCGCCATTTGCGCCGAGTTTTCCGTAAAATCACAGAATAAATAATACTAACGTACAGAAGTCTCACTCGGCAAAGAAATTCAAAGAAATATCTACTCAATGTGGCTAGCGATATGGTTTAATTTAGCTCACTCAGCACTTTTTCGCATAGATACCTAGACATCCATTGCAAGCCAATTTCATTCTTATTACTGTGGACAAACGATTCGTATTACTGAATTTACCACCCGGAGGGGCCGCCTGTGCGCATAGTAATAATGTAAGTACATTTTCGATACCTAAACGGGGAGTGACACAGGCCTGGTAATATGTCCTAATAAAAATCTGTATATGTCAATTTTACTAAGCTCCAGCTTCACTTTTTTGATTTGCCTTTACACCTACACTGAACGTTCTCATTCGACATTATTTTTTATTCTATGTTTTGGGTCTTATGTCCCTAACTTGTGTCTACTCATTTAAATAAAACATAAAATATTCATAAATAAGGCCTGACAAGTTCCATATGATGTTTTACTAAATACGTAACTATATTTTGTAAGTAATAAGTTAGTAACACATTATTGCACTAAAAATAAATAAAAAAAAATAAAAATATGTGCAGTATAGGTATACAATAGGTGGCCTTATCGCCAAAGCAATCCCTTACAGGTTGCTTTTGGGTGACAGTATGGTATTGAATTAATTATGTGCAATGCAATGCACCGTCTGGCCGGCGTGGAGAGTGTAGGCCAAATTCTCTGGCTATTCTGGCTCTGGTAGTACAGAGGGTCGTGCTCCTGCAGTGGAGACTAAAAAAGACCTGATGATGATGATGAACGCAATGCATAAAAATAATTATTAAATAAATAAATAATTAGATCATGCGAATAGCAATAGGTACATGCTAATCGAGTGCTTAAATACTTTTGTAGTTCAATTTTCCTACTATACAGGAAAAAGCGTAAATATTTTGCGGCAAAATTGAGTCATCTGCGTTCATCGATGACATATAATAAAGAAATATGCAATCCGCTCGTTTCCAAATCAGATAATTTTTGCTTCACGTCAAAACAAACATTTTCTATGGGATTTGTATGAATTTAACCTTGTTACGATGCTGCATGCCACCTGCATGCTGCATCTCTTCCAACCTCATTTCTTTCTCATCCTGTTCACTTTTCATTCCTCATTTCATTTCAAATTTTATTTCATTCCATTTTCAAATCATTTCTCTTTCGGTCATCTCACATTCTACCATCATCTCTCGTACTGTTCCCTTCTATTCCTACGTTCTATCTGATCTGTTATACCTTATTATAATATAATATATATATAAAGAAGTTTATAAGTTGTGTGACAAATAAATTTAATCTAACTGTTGTGTCGAGTCTCTGTTCTCCACTCCATCTACTTCTTTATATGTGGGAACTCGACTAAGAGCACCGAGACAGGTCAAGGTCCCACAACCTAATACCCTTTATTGACATAATTATATTAAAAACTAGGTAATGCGCAAAAGGCGGCTTTATCGCTAAGCAATTTCTTTCAGGCAACCTAGCTCAAGTAGTAAAGTGACCGTGACGTCATAGTTTCTTGGAGTCGAATAGTGCTCTTATTACATATTAGTTTTTAGGAATGAAAAAAAGAAACGAAAATCACGTCCAAAATGGATATGATCACTGACAAGTGTCATTATTTTGTAACGTTTTACAGTACAAACTAATTAATTTTTGACCCAAGATACTATCCTATTGCGAAAAACATGCCACAGGCGAATGAAAACGACTCTCCTTGGCCTCATTCTATTGCAAAGGATGGCCATTACCATTTAGTGGAGCAATAATAGTAGTGTTATGGACATTTGCATCAGAAATGTCAAGGGCCGGTTTACAATTTTTTTACCCGACTTCGCCAGAGGTTATGCCAAGGGTTATGCTTTTCGAGTGGATGTATGTTTGTATCTATGTAAATTTCTTTGGCAAGCTCTGTAGCATTAATGGCTTGATGGATTTTAGCTTGAGACGTGAGGTTAAGACGAAATAGAGGGGCCGTTTTTCCATACAAATGTAGTCCTCTGTTTCCTCCCTGGATAATGCCGGTAGAGTTATATTTTTGAATGAATATCTATAGCCACTATTAGCATGTCCCTATGTTTTCGCTTTTTTTCATTATTTTTTTATCAAAAGAGATTTGAATGTTCAAAAACAGCATATAATGCTAAAAAACAGCATATAATCTCGCTCATTTTTGTTTTTTGACGTGACAACGTCTTAAATTAGGTTGCGGCTGGGAGTCACTTATGAAAAAGTGTAACGCTCGGTAACGTTACGATGAGTCACCGAACGAGAGAGAGGCCCGCCGAATGCCTTGCGTCTCTCTCCCACTCAACTATGATCGGTCTGCCGCCGTTGTCACGTAAAATCTTCGCCCGTAAAACCGACTTTACAGGCAACCATTTTTTTTTATGATTGGTTACTTTTAAGTTTTTATTGATTATTAAAATATACCAAAATTAGGATCTGGCGTTGTCATATTCTGATCCTGATCAGGTGTTACTATTTTAAGAAGTATTATATCACAGAAATCGTTGCATACCAAAACAATATCTTACTGTTAAATGTGTTTATTATAAATGTCTATTTTGTATTGCATAATGCTGAGATTCTATATGTAGTAGATTGATAGTTGTGTTGATTTGTAAGATATATTTGACTCCCTGCGACATTGTCCGTTGCTGGACATAGCCCCCGCTGGATTATCTCGCTGGACACAATCAGTGGCATCAGTTTTGATGGAAATGGGATGATCGACCGTTTTCTTGTTAATTATAGATTTATACAGCATTACATAATATGTTTGAAACAATATCTAAATTGAAAATATGTAAAGATTTCGCCACGAGAGATGGGAGGTTCGAACTCACGCCCCTCACATCTGTGAGTGCACTTCCAATTCTGCTTCCACATCTTTAAAGCATGCGTATTTCTTCAGTGTGGTATTTAACTAAATTCATATTAGATGAACTGAAAGTGAAGAAGGCTTTTAAATATGAAAATCTGATTATGATGGCTGAAAATCAGCGCATTGCTCCTTGAGCAATATTTTCGCTGAGCCTACGACCTTTGTGTGCTGGTGCAGCATGCATACATACATCGCATCGCTATAAAATCTGTATGCAAATAACGTAATATCATTCATTTATGTTTTGTGTGTGAGTGTGTATGTGCAGTTTTCACAAATAAACGATCTATGTATCTAAATATTGATTTATTCAGAATTAGAGCGGTTTCGCACTACGTCTGATCCGAATCCGTGAAGGTAGTGCGAAACCGCTCTCACACATCACAAAAGAGCGGTTTCGCACTACTTCACGGATTCGGATCGGACTTAGTGCGAAACCGCTCTTACACTGCTCGGAACAATATCTTAATTAATGTTTTCTTGTTGTTCCAGGTTCATAATGTTCAACCAGTACCGGATACCGCGCGAGAACCTCCTCAACAGAACAGCCGATGTCACGGAGGACGGCGTCTACGAGAGTTCGTTCTCGGATCCCTCTAAGATCCTAGGAGCCGCGCTTGAAAATTTATCGGCAGGTAATTACATACATACTTTTATCCATTTTGACGCACGCGACGGGCGACCGTCGCGGGCTCCCCGCGCGTGTGCTCCGTGAATACGCGACGGTCCCCGTCCATCAGCTATTTCAATTTTAACGGCGTACATTTACAGTCGTGTCGATGGAGAATTAATTATTACTACGCACAAATATGTATGGCAGTCAGTCGTCTGATTAAAATTATCTGCTCTATAGTCTATCCTGAACAAGTCCAAGATGCGCGTTCCTCCGCGCGTGCGTCCGTCGCGGTGAGGCGGGCCCCGCGTCCACGCGACGGACGGACGCGCGGTTCTATAAAATAAACCTTTTATATTGTTCCAGGCCGCATCGGCATAATGCAAGAGAGCTGCCACTCTATCTCCAGCGCCGTAGCCATTGCGATCCGCTACGCAGCATCGCGGAGGCAGTTCGGAGAGAAAGACGCCGAGATCCCACTGATCGAGTACGAGTTGCATGTTAGTCCATCTACATGTCGCACACAACATACATTCTATCCTACTAGTAGACAGAATCAAGTAAAAAACAAAACATACAGTATAAGAACTGATTGGAAACAAAAAAAAAAGGACTCCAAATACCAAAAAAAAATCCTAAATGGTAAAAATAATAGATATAGCTATCTCTTCTTAAATATATATATATATATATTTATATATATATTTCACTCCGTACCTAGACCATCCAATCTAGGGAAAAAAAAACTACGGATTTGCATCCCCTGTGAATTCTATAGCTATAAATCCCTTAGTAGTTACATGTCTGTCCAGATAAAATATACTTACTATAGCCGACCGCTCTAATGATTTTTCGCCTGTGGGGTACAGGGGCGCGGGAGTATGGCGACTTAAAGGGCCTAGGGAGGTGCGTGCGTGTATTACGCTATTCACGCCCGACGCCATAAAGAAGTTGTATTTCCCTCTTATTGTCTGATATAGCTTGTAAGTAAAATGGTTGTCATGGACTTTCATCGAATGATAACAGCGACAAAGTTAATATAATTAATAACGTAAGTAAAATCAAAGTAGGAGGTAAAAATAAAACTTTAATACTTACCTAGTATTTAAACCTATATTACCTACCTTTCGCAGGTTTACTAGTAATTTGTGTGCTGCCAACTATGTGAGCAGTTGGTACTAATATGTATTTGGTGTACAAGTTTGTTATTTACGTGCCTTCCAATAGTTTGTATGACGTTAGCACCCAATGACAGTGGGTTACAACGATTTAGCTTTCCTTCCGAAACAAGAACGGGTTCAAATATTTTTTTCTGATGACTTGACATTTGGATATTTCCAGCAATGGCGTCTGTTCGGCTACGTAGCGGCCGCGGTCGTGTTCAGGATATATATCGAGAGTTTCACGAGGACCTACACCAACATTGTTGAGAAGTCCAACGCAGGGCAGAAGGTAGATGACCTGGTAAGTCACATACTCGTTTTAAACATTGACAAAAGTGTATTGACTAGTAAAACAGTATATCAATTGCGTTTTCGTCTCATCTATTCGAAAAACGACCTTTTCATCTCAAATATTTGGGGCTAAAGTCACTGGTAGGTAAGTCTCTAGACACTGAAAAGTAAAAAAGAAACTCCCTAGGCTTTAAAACACATTTGCAAACTGAACACGAATGTAGAATCAAAAATAATATTGACAGTCAGCAAAAAAAAAACAAGAATGAAAGTGAAAGTGGCAATGGCGTTGTAATTTTTTCAAATTGGAATACAACACGGATTTACATGGATGATGGTAGGTCATCATTTTTTGGTTCTATTGCTTCAAAATAATATATGTATTAATAAAAACCAATTAAAACGCGCAATTGTTGTCTCTGATTTAAATAATTATTTTAAGGAACTATTTGGTTTTTTTCTTATACTATTTCAAATGTGAATAAATTCTTGATGAGGCCGATAGTAAATCAGTATGAAGTTCCGTAAGTAACATATTGTTACGAAACTAGGGTTCGAATTTGGAGAGAAACGCCAAACTTCGTATGAGGGATTTATTCACTTCGGAACCCTAAGATGACACGTGAAGATGGTCTTCCAAACGTCCAAGGTCCAAGTCGCGTAGCAGCTGAGGTCCAGGTATCTCGCCAAGGTAGTCGCAGGTACTTCCACTTATCGCACTAAGGTAGGTTTCCTTCGCTTTGAAGTAATCGCCTTAATAGCTCGTATCGAACTGCCGTGGCGCACCCACGGTTCCCTATTTATATGCGCCATCGAATAGGTTTACATTAATCTCGAATATTCTACATAGTCGACGAACGTGTTTCGAAGCATCCAGGCGCCGGGTATGGTGTGAGTGTAACATGGTCAAGCAACTCTAGACTTTATGACATAGGGCCTAGTTTCGCTTGTATTTCATTTTATTCTATCGTATTTCTTTTTGCTCGCGAACATTGTTCGAGAAGGTTCTGTTACGTTCGCGACAATATATACATATTTAAAGATATTAAGGATTACGCATAAGGAAAGAGTAATGAAACGATTCTAATGACTGGTAAATGTATAAGATGTTGTGGTCCTAGAAAAAATATTTTTATAGTACTTTTTTAGTGAAAACGCTACCAAATAAAGGTTAGTTACTGTCTGTTAAACTCTTTATTAGTTATTTGTACGTATTCTACTTTCGTTATAGGTATATATTTGCAAGTTTTTCTCATAGATGGAGATGAAAAGAAGAAAGTGCTAAGGATTCAACGGTAGAATCCCTCGCGACTCGTGATTCTACTGTGGAATCCTTAGTTTCGATCTGTAAAGTAGCGCCCTCGCCTTAAAACTATTATCTGTACGCCTTGTAGCACAATCTACTATTACATAACTATGCTGAAGGTAAAAAGCACAACAAAATGATACTAACTGTATAAATATTGCAATTGTATAGCCGAATACTAACTGAATCCAACAATTCAGTTACAGTTTAATAGAAAACAACGACCGTAACCTTGAGGTGAAGTTAGAAACAATGGATCTTGAAGTGGCGCCCTCATTTGAGATAAATTGTTAACTCGTAAATATGGTGATAATTTCCATATTGCTAATCGTCAAGCACTAGATAGCCCTTTAAATTATTTTATGAACTGCCGTTGCCACTATTATTGGTGATCCGTTTAGCTTTAAAACTTAAAAAAAAAGCTTTAAAGCTAATCGGACTAATGCAATACTTACAACGATTAGCAATATGCAAAATTATCACCATATTTACGAGTTAACAATTTATTTCAAATGAGGGGCCACTTCTGCTTGGTTTTTGACGTGACAACGTCTAATAACTCGATACTACGGGCTGCATGCACGAAAAAGATGACGTCATTGTCCCGTTACGCTTATTGTCGCGTTCCGCAAGTGAGAGCGCGGCACGAACGAGAAAGAGAATGTTTGACGTTGTCACATCTAACTACCGTCCGTAAACCGACTTTACAGACAACCAATTTTTTCTTTGATTCTTTGACTTTGACTATGACTATCCAAACCGCGTGAACGGTCGTTAAGCTTGATAATATAAAGTCTGACGTGTGTGGTGTGGACAGAGCGAGGCGGTTTCAGAGATCCACGCGATGGTGTCGTGCTCCAAGCCGATGCTGACGTGGAGCACCCTGCGGGCCGCGCAGCAGTGCCGGGAGGCCTGCGGGGGGCACGGCTTCATGAAGGTGAGTCTTTACACTTTCCCACAGAATTGGGTATCTGTCTGTGTTTGATTTTGTTCAATATTGTTTTCGTACCAACAATAGCACTAAAAAGAAATGTTTTTCTAAAAAAAAGCAAGAGAATTTGTTATTAAATCATCATCATATCAGCCGCAGGAAGTCCACTGCTGGACATAGGCCTCCCCAAAGATTTCCAAAACGACCGATCGGAAGCGGCCTGCATCCAGCGTTTTCCTGCAACCTTGCTCAGGTCGTCTGACCACCTAGCAGGTGGGTGTCCTACGCTGCGCCTGCCGGTACGTGGCCGCCATTCGAGAACCTTTCTTCCCCGACGGCCATCGGTTCTTCGCGCTATGTGCCCGCCCACTGCACCTTCAATGAGCTAATCCGCTGGGCTATGTCTGTGACCTTAGTTCTTCTACGAATTTCCTCATTTCTGATTCGATCACGTAAAGAAACACCTTGTTATTAAATGAAGCAGTCATTTCAAATAGTAGTATGAAAAAAAGTGGGAGCGTAGTGGGGATATCTTGCTATCTCTTTTGGACGCGCAAAACCTTATGGCAGTGACGTCATATTTCTAAATCTGAATCTTATAATAATGGCTAATAACTTACTTATTTTTGACCGGATAAATAAATCTTTTTGTTTTCGGTTTCAGATTGTTACTTTGTAATATTAAAAAAAAATGGAGTCAAGTACTGAATTAATAAGAGTATATTACATACAGAACGGAATCTCCTAAGGTCCCGCGCAAAATGCATCCTCGTCCCCCGTCCCCGCACCTCTCCCGGGTCCCCCTTGCCGCGGGGCGAGAGCGGACGAATACACACGCATTGCCGTGTGCACGGATGTATAGTTTCGTTTGTAGTAGTGTAGACATAAATAATACTCCGCTTCTATGAAGTTTCCTTCCTGTGCTTCAAGCTTGAAACTACGTTAAGCAGACGCCGCGGATGGGTTCAGTCTGTCTCAGTCATAAACTCTACGTGCGAGAGAGATAGCTGAAACCGTCGCGGGTCATGTGTCTCTGTTGCACGTAGGGTTTGTGACAGAGACGGGTTGAACCCGCTGCGGCGTCCGCTTAACGTAGTCTGTGCCGTAGTTCCAAGCCTCACAAAGCATTTTGGGTCAATGTTGCGCGGGGAGAGAAGCAGTTGGTACATTTTTCTTTTCTCCTTCTCCATTAACGAACAGAGGAAAGAGAATTATAAAAATTGCCTGTTTAGACATGACATTGTTCTATTCTACAAATTAAACTATAGCACAGAATACAGTAAGAGTAAACAGAAGGGACTCTTCTAAGGTACGCGCAATATACGTCCCCGTTCCCCGCACCCACACCTCTCCCCCGGTTCTTGACGGCCAACGTGAGAAATCGAGGCGAAAACGGGGGAGAGGTGCGGGGACGGGGAACGGGGACGCCTGGGTAACGCATATTGCGCGTACCTTAGGAGTTTCCGGCCTGTGACTATAGTTAAATGTTGATTTGAGGTGAATATATAAGCAAATTACCTTGAAGTGGCGCCCTCATTTGAAATAAATTGTTAACTCGTAAATATGGTGATAATTTCCATATTGCTCTTCGTCGTGCACTAGATAGCCCTTTAAATTATTTTATGAATCACCGTTGAAAGTATTTACATTTGTCATTTTTAAAGCTAGACGGATCACCAATAATAGTTTCAACGGCAGTTCATAAAATAATTTAAAGAGCTATCTAGTGCATGACGAAGAGCAATATAAAAATTATCACCATATTTACGAGTAAACCATTTATTTCACACTTCAAGGCCATTTGCTTCTATATTCACCTTAAATAGAATTACAATGCTCGGAAAAATATCTAAATCAATAATATGTCAAGAAAATTTTTCATTACAAGTGAGATTCGAACTCACGCCCTTCATGTCTGTACCATGAGAGCACTTAAAATTGACGAAAGTGCCAAGCGAAAATTTTTCTTCACATATCAATTTTGAACATTTGTTCTTGAAATCCACTTTCCTACACTTCCAGAGTGCAAACCTAGGCGACATCCGAAGCAACCACGAGCCAACGGTGACGTATGAGGGCGACAACCACGTGTTATCCCAGCAGAGCGGCAACTGGCTGCTGCGGCAGTACGACGCGGCCCGCGCGGGGCACCAGCTCGACTCCCCGCTCGGGACCGTGGCCTTCCTCCAGAGACACCAGCAGATCAAGCAAAGGAAGTTCCGCTGTGTGAACACCAGCGAACTGTGTTGTCCAGAATGTGAGTACTCTTAGACTAACGGGACATCAGCTCGACTCGCCGCTTAACTTAAAAACGCTGTCTTATATTCATCCTTGTAAAATATGGCTTCCGAATTTAAATAATACTTTGAATTTGAATGAATTTGATTTTGCAATATGTTATTGTTCGGTTTTCAAAGTTGTTTTAATTAATCCAGAATCTCAAGTAATTAAAAAATAGTTTTAGACCCGCTGTAAGTAAATTAAAATATTCCTCCTTATTATATTTTATTTTTGTTCCAGTCATAACGTCCACGTACGAATGGCTCATCTGCTGGCTACTGAAGCAGACGCATGAACAATACGAGGCAGAACTATCCAAAGGCCTGTCCAAATTCCAAGCCAGAACCAAATCTCAAGTGTACAGATGGCAAAAACTAACAGAAGTCTACGCCGAATACCTAGTCCTGATTTTCAGTCGAGATTCCATAGACAAGAAAGAGGCTACATTACAGCCGGTCTTGAAACAACTGTTCTTGCTTTACGGTCTATGGTCCTTGGATAAACATTTAGTGGAGTTGTATCAAGGCGGTTTCGCAGAGGGGGAGAGTCTAGCGCGGCTGCTGAGGGACGCCATCTTGGAATTGTGCGCGGGAGTGAAGGATCAGATTGTGTCGGTGGTGGATGCGCTTGCGCCGACAGACTTTGTTTTGAATTCAGTTTTGGGGAAGAGTGATGGCAATGTAGGTATTGTTTGATTAGTTTTAGATTAAAAAAAACTGTTTATTTAACAGTTCCCCATACATAAAACGTATTTTTTCGGTGTTTATGTACGATGGCACGGAACCCTTTTCCTCGAATCTTACACTTGAATAGTTTTATTTATTACAATGCAAATATAATATAAATGAGTTTCTTTCATATCGCCAAAGTTTTTCAATCTGTCTCCACCAAATTGATATGGGACCAGACCAACTTGGTAGTAAAGGCTTTCTAATAAGAAAAGAATGATCAAAATCGGTTCACAGGAGTCTCACAATATGCCTTAATAGATTTTATTGTTATTGATTGCTAGGATAAATACCACATTTAAAATAAATTTTCCTCTTTCAGCTGTACCAAAATCTCCAAAAAGCGTTATTCAGCAACCCCGGTGCCTTCGAGCGCGCAGCGTGGTGGCGCGAAGTGGTCAGTCTACCCGTTTCTAAGCTATAAGGGTAGTTTACCTTAGATAAACAATTCACTAGGGGCACTATGACGAATTACTGCTATGGCAAGACATGAGCCTAGCCATAAAACGTTTCACAGCTGTACGGGAGATCCGTACGGTTCAGCTGTGATACGGGCAACCAGTATGGGAAGCGCCCGCGGTGCTCTGAAGAGTGTTCAATATGATTGAACGGGTGGCGTACGGACTCTCGGAGCGTGTTTCGTACGGAACGATCCACGTTGCTGTGAAACAATATTCTAGCGCCTCACGTGTGTCTCCGCTCCGGGCGACCCGTACGGATCTCCCGTAGGGATGTAGCTAGAGTTGTTTTAAACACTTCCCGGCAAGGGTGGATCTAACCTTCAATTCAGAGGTCATAAGTCACTAGGGCCGTCAAATTCAAGCATTCATTCCCCTCACCTCATCCACCGCTTTCCACCACCATCCATCTGCGGGTCACACATAGTTCAGGGGGGGGGGGATTAATTTATGAACGGCAAGGCTCACGTATTGCTAAGAACTATAGTATTATTGTTGAGTTTATTATACTTTTTAGCTGTTACCATATGTGTAAATATTTCTAATAGTATGTCAACTCGGTGCACATCAACTCCGTGCACGTCTTTATCGAAACGCGAAATCTCTATCAGGCGTTTCATGGAATTCGTTAGTATTTACCGAAAACTTCCCTTTGAATTTGATTCAAAGTTTTGGGTTATGTTTGTTTGATTTGAATTAAAGGGTTCTAGACTATTACTCCAAAAGCGACACGACATACGTACGTACGAGTAGCTACGTGCCCGCGTTGCAGTGTCAAGCAACATTGAGCGCTACGAAATGATGATACAGTCTAAAACTGCTTTTGATTTGGTTTGACATTGAAATAGAACGACACTAACGGACGGCTGTCGTGTCATTTTATGGAATAACGGTCCTGCTTTCGCGATTTGGCTTCTAAGGCTTGAAACTACGTCTTGCGGACGCCGGGGCCCCGCGCCGACGCGGGGCCCGTCTCCCCGCGACGGATGCACGCGCAACCACTTTTGTATGAAAATGCGCAGGCGTCAAGGTAACGCAGTTTCCCAAATCCTAAAAATCGCTGAATCAAGGAAAAGCAAGACTTGTGTATGTAACTGCTTGGTTGAAAGACTTGTTGAAGTGCATTTTTGACCCCCGACGAAAGAGGTGGAATAAGTTTGGCGTGCCTGTGTATCTTTGTCTGTCTGTGACAGTTTAGCTCCTAAACGAATAGAGCGATTTCGATGCGGTTTTTTAAGGTTTATCTACCTAGATGATTCTTAGCTACGAGTATGTTTGATGAAAATCGGTTTAGCCTTTCAAAAGTTATTGGGGCTTATATGAATGCTTTAAAGTCGGGGGTTTTTTAATTTGTCTGGAAAATAAACTTGTTTGCATTTACCTGTCTAAATCAGCGAACTATAGTATTATGGAAGAGTAACTACAAACATTATCATCACGCAAAGCCCACCCCACGTCGCATGACGCAGCATCAAACAGCAGCCACTAATTGGACCAGTAATTTGGCATGAAGGAAGTAACGTCATTAATATATTGGCGGAAAAAGAGATGTAGCTTGTAAATACTGCCTACTCAATGAATGTACTTTTGATGGGGTCGTTTTATGTACTTCCATAGTATTTATAGTAAGAGTCTGTGACAACGAAAGTTGTCCATGAAAAAACCGCGTCAATTTAAAAAAATGTAAAGTTTTTTTTTGAGATTTTTATCTATTTTTAAATTTTTGCACTCTTTATGAACAGATTTGACACTTTTTAGTTTTTGATGTTATTTAAAATTTTAATTGTTATGGAATTATACAATTTTAAAATTAAATAGGATTTAAATGAAATATAAAAAAGGTGTATTTTTTTAAATTTTCCACAGTTTTTCACGGAAAACTTTCGTTGGCCAGACTCTAACTGGTTCTAAATAGATAAGTTCAGTTTAAATTACAGGTGCTTCTATTGTATTTACGTGTTAAAAATGTTCTTCATTGTTAATTCGTGCTATATCTGTGGTAATCATAATTAGTCACAATTATTAAAACATATTTTTGTTTTAATTGATATGTTATTAGGTAACCGACCATGTCTGTTGAGATTATTGTGTACCTGTCATTTTTAAAACAAAAAGAGATAACGGTTTTCATCCCTTAAACCTACTCCGGTTTTTACGATGTTTGAAAGTGATCTAGAACATTATTATGCATTATTACGTTCACGTTATGAAATAAAATGTCAAATGTTTTGATTTTTTTAAATTTCATTTATCTAAACAACATTTTTTTTGCAATGTATCGTCGTATTTACCCTTTTATTTTTACACTAAATAAAAAAAAAACGTATTACTATTATTAGTAGGTTTAAACGATTATCCGATATCCGCCCACATCAGGTTGACATTGACAGTCTGGTTGACATGAATGATAGAAAAGACCGGTTGACTAAGATATCCCTATGCGGGATAAGTCCGCCGTTGTATGTTTACTTTTTACTCTTTTGTACAATAAAGCTTTATAAACAAACAAACAAACAAACAGACAGATGAGTAGTTGTCAGCTTCTTAGGGTGGGTATTGGTAACAAACCTAGTAACAAAGTTAGTCCGTCTTTTATAATAAGACGGAAAAAATTGACTGGAAGTGATCCCTATATGGGATAAGTCTGCCATTGTATACAGGGTCTAACAAAATATACTGAAACTATTTTAAGGCTAGATTCAGTCCATGATACTGAACAACTTTTCCCAAGGAACATATATCGAAATATGAAAAAAATATTTTTCATTTGACTGATCAGCTGACCCGAGTTTGTATGGAAAGCCAAAAAATATTTTTAATATTTCGTTTGTTAGTCGTTATATATGCTTTTTCGTATATTGTATTTTATTTTTGTACAATAAAGTTATTATATTACAAACAAAAAAGTTTTAGGGGTGGAAAACTGTTATCGCCAGACACAATAATTTTACGAAAAATATTATATGCATGTGTTCGGGGAGCACAAACAAATATGATATAGCAATTTATTTAGCCACTATTTTCGCACGTATGTTACGTACCCACGAGTTTTAAAATGTATGTTAAATGTTAATGTCAAACAGCAAATGACAAGGACGGCAATAGCAAATGGCTGTTTGATATTGATCGAATAAGCGTAGGAAATTTCATAAATATTTTTTTGTCGCACTTGTCAAATGAAGCTGATTTTGGGCCTGATGTCGCAGTTATATCATCAGCCCCCGTAGAATGGCACCGTTGTAAAATTAAGATAAAGTTTATGCCGTGCGAGAGTAGCGCCATCCCGCATGTTATTATTATTTAGGCTCTAAATTACGTCAAGCGAATGCCCCGGACGGGTTCAGTCTGTCTCTGTCACAAATCCTACGTGCGATAAAGACAGCTGAAACCGTCGCGGGTCACGTGTCTCTGTTCAAGCCATACAGCGAGATAGTGGTAGTAATAGCATTCAATGAAGGCTATCGCTTGTGCCCCGGGGGTTGGTGACCGAAATAAAATAAAAACGTGGTGACTTCTTTCAATATTGTGCTCTTAATAATACTTTGTAACGTGTTTCCATATCTGCAAAATTTGGTGAATACCAAGCAGAAGTGGCGCTCTCATTTGAAATAAAATGTTAAGGCGAAGATATAGGCAAATGACCTTGAAGTGGCGCCCTCATTTGAAATATATTGTTAACTCGTAAATATGGAGATAATTTCCATATTACTCTTCGTCATGCACTAGATAGCCCTTTAAATTATTTTATAAACCACCGTTGAAAGTATTTACATTAGTCCGTCTAGCTTTTAAACTTGCCTCCGCCAAAAGTGGTCACGGCAAGTTTTAAAGCTAGACGGATCACCAATAATAGTTTTAACGGCAGTTCATAAAATAATTTAAAGGGCTATCTAGTGCATGACGTAGAGAAATATGGAAATTATCACCATATTTACGAGTTAACAATTTATTTCACACTTCAAGGCCATTTGCCTATATCTTCGCCTTAACTCGTAAATATGGTGAAAATTTCCATATTTCTCATAGGCACTAGATAGCCCTTTAAATTATTTTATGAACCACCGTTGAAAGTATTTACTAAGTCCGTCTAGCTTTAAAACTTGCCTTCGCCAAAAGTAGCCACTTTTGGTGGTTCATAAAATAATTTAAAGGGCTATCTAGTGCCTAACATTGAGAAATATGGAAATTTTCAACTCATTTACGAGTTAACAATTTATTTTAAAAGAGGGCTTCAAGGTCATTTGCTTCTAACTTCACCTTAACGTACGCTAATGAGTCTGTGATTAACTGAGATAGAAAATAAAGCTAGAAATTACAGGGTGTACAATGTACATATAGTTCTAATAGATACTGCATATTTACTGCTCATATCATTACCAATATTTAGCTTGGGTGCCGGGAGATGGAATGGTACAATTTAATCAAGAAATAAGTTATAATACATGTCTTCACACATTTATACATATATTATATACAATAAGTTGTTAGCTTGTGTTATGGGTTAGTAATGTATGTATATGCAAGCTTACTTACTGACTCAGTCATACTATATTTTATAATAGATGCATTGTAGATAATCATCCAAGAAACAAGACAATGTGAGTTAAATACCAATTATTTTATTCTACGTTATATTCAAGCTATCAAAACTTTGTACACACTGTTCATAATATACCAACATATCGCATTTATTTTTATTGACTATATTGAATTGTTTTATTTTTATATATTGTATTTTTATATGCTGATTTGCTATTTTTAGATTTTTTTAAAATACTGATTTCCAGTTTTTTTTCCTAAATAGCAAGAAAATATTTAAAATCAGATTTTATTTAATGTATTTTTTTATATGCTTATTTGCTATTTTTAGATATTTTTTTGAATACATACTGACTTCCAGTTTTTTTTCCTAAATGGTAAGAAAATATTTCAAATCGCAGTTTATTTAATGTATTTAATCAAAATGTTTATTGATTTTATTTTATTATACTTTTGATTTGGTAATAAATTTCAAATCTCATTTTATTTAATGTATTTAATCAAAATGTTTATTGATTTTATTTTATTATAAAAAACAAATATTTTCTCTTTATAATATTAGTCTATATTGGATTTGGTAATAAATGTTTATTGATTTTATAACAAATCGATTTTTTGTCCTTAGTTTTTTTTTATTGAATAAATAAAACTATGATTTAAGTTTGTTTGACCCGCTCTATAGGCACAATATTTAAAAAAATACATGTGAAGTATAAGTTCTTGTTACTCTGTCAGATAATGTAGGTACTATGATTGTTTATATTACGGCTAAAGATGGGTGTGAATATAAATCTAAGAAGAGCCGCTAAAGTGTAAAAATAAACTTAAGATTAGCCGGCTAAACTTAGGTTTTAGGTAAGAGTAAACAGAACGGAATCTCCTAAGGTACGCGCAATATGCGTCCCCGTTTCCCGCCCCCGCACCTCTCCCCCGGTTCTTGTGGGCCAACTTGCGCCATGCAGTGTGTGTTCGCCCGCTCTCGCCCGTCAAGGCGAAAACGGGGGAGAGGTGCGGGGACGGACGCATATTGCGCATTACGCATATTTGTTCTGTTTACTCTTACTGTATTCTGTGACCTTACTTATGTTTACCTAGCTAATCCCCTAGGATTATGTTCATACCCATCTTTAGCCGTAACATATACATACCTATAAATTCTATTCTACCTGATTATACTTTATTTATAGTTGATCGCTCCGTGGAAGTGCCTTCCTCTAATAAATATGAATGTACCTTGTATATTTGTATGAAATATACCTTGTGTTGTTGTCGGTTACGAGCTATGTGGAGCTTAGGCTCCAAGTAATAAATTTATTATGGAACTTATTTAGTTTTATTTATGCTGTAATAGCAGCTCGTCCATACACAATCGATCTAATATGTATTATTCACATTAAGACGATAAACGAAGTCCAGTGCTGCCCCCATTTGAAATAAATTATTTGTAAGGAAAGGGAGATATCATTAAAATTTTAAGCTACTAAAACCTAGATAACCCTTCAAACTATTTTATGAACCACTGTTTACAGTTTAAAGTGAGAACATTAAGCTTTAGTTTGCATTTTTGCAAAAAACGGCCACTTTAGGCAAAAACGCAAACTAAAGCTTAACGTTCTCACTTTAAACTGTAAACAGTGGTTCATAAAATAGTTTGAAGGGTTATCTAGGTTTTAGTAGCTTACAATTTTAAATCATATCTCCGTTTTCTTACAAATAATTTATTTCGAATAGGGGCAGCACCGGACTCCGTGTATCGTCTTAAGGCGCTATGAGTTCACAGCTCACACTACCGACTGTTTTTGAAAAATTACTGTAATTAAACTACTAGGTACAGTTTATTAAAAAAAATACTGTAATTAAACCACTAAGTACAGTTTATTTTTCAAACTGTAGTAGTTTAATTACAGTATTTTTTCAAAAACACAGTATTGTAAGCTCTGAATAGACAGCGCCTTAAGCGTACTGCGATTGATTTTATTTTGGCCCAGATATTTCAACGATCCTACTGCTGTCATGGTCACTAGACTGAAAAAATGCGGTGGGTGTTGAGTTGTTAACGGTGACCGGTATACCCGGTATACCCTCTAAGTTCCTAACAGAACTGACGGTGTCCCTTAGGGAATTATTTTTAGATGATTGCACAAATTCAAGACGACTGACGGACAACCCCACACAAAAAAGCCTACTAAAGCCAGTCTTGTATTATTACCTACGAGATGTCGCTACTATCTCACCCGTTAGCCGTACAAAGGATGCTGGGTGAAGCTGATGATGAGAGAGATGGTGCTTGTTTGTCAAGTTCGTAGTAAATTAACGCTTACCGCCATCTTTCCAAAATTAAGCGGCACCACTACGAAGCTATCTTCTTTCGCACTAGTAGCTCCATCTAGATACAAAATTTAAAGTAAAATCGAATTACGCTTCAAAGTATGAAGGCTGCCCTTTTGTATTTGTTGGTCCGTGGTATAAGCACAGAAGACAGTAAGAGAGACGGAATCTAAGGTACGCGCAATATGCGACCCCGCATCTCTCCCCCGTGCAGTGTGTGTTCGCCCGCTCTCGCCCTGAGACACCGTGAGAACGGGGAAGAGGTGCGGGGACGGGGAACGGGGACGCATATTGCGCGTACCTTAGGAGATTCCGTTTTGTATGTTACTCTTATTGTCTTCTGTGGTATAAGTAAGTTCTGACGACCCATAAACACTGTGCCGCCGACGCGCGACGCTGTATAACTAAATGGAATGGAAATAAAATAAAAAAACTTTTTTAAAACATTTATTTGTATAAGAAACTGTGATAAATTTTAAAACGAATTGGAAGCGTCATTACAGTACTGAATCATTTCATTTACAGCGATGACCCGATTTGTACCTACAACAACGTGTAAAGGTACTTCTGTATCTATCTATTGTATGGAATACAATGACGATACGGTAATGAAAATACTTTTTTTATTTATCTACTTTTAGCTCTCACTCCGCTAGTTTTCAACAAGTCAAATCAGATACTTTTGCCGAACGTCAAAACAAAACATTTTCTATGGGATTTGTATGAAATTGCCAACCGTGACGTCATAGTTTCATGGAGTCAAAAGTTTCTTTTCTGCATTGTTAAATTTAAAATCACGTTTAAATTTGATATGATCAATAAAAAGTCAAATAATTTATTTTTGACCGATGAAACTACCTACTTATTTACACTCCAACTCGGCGGACTCCTGCAAACGATTGCAAGTGAGAGATACCGATGCTAATGGCTATTCATCTCTCACTCGCACTCATTTTCAGGCTATAGACCAGCTACAGACCACCATACAGACTGTGAAAAGATGGGGCTACAGAGGAAGTAGGTCGGCACTTGAGTGGTGCCCTAAATAAAATAAAACCAGTAGGTGGACGGCTCAGGACCGATATTTACACTTTCAGAACTGTAATGGCGTTAACCAACAATTTAGTGAGCAAAATGTGTGATGTGCTTATGTTGGACTGTGCTAATTAAAATAGTGCCCTTATCAGGTGCACAACGTGACCATACATTTATATTCAAAGTTCATCAACGTTAAAAGAAATTAAATTTAATTATTTGGTTTCAATGTCTTTGCTTGAAATTAAAGGCTTGCACAGAATTTCCCGACTCCGATTTCATTGCCTTCAATGTAATAATCAATCTGAATTTTATCATTACACTACTGAACTGAACTAGGCAAGGCGGCTATATATACCGATATGAATTAAAAAGCCGGAATTCTGCACCCATAGCATGGCACCGCCGACAACTATCACTATCTCGCTCTACGAAATAAAAACTAAGCGAGATAGCACTAGTTTGACGCGCGATATAAAATTTATCTAGGTTTAGTAACGGTACCATGCTACGGCGGCGGTAGGTCAGTCAGATTAATGTTTTACAAATAATCAATAACTATTGCATTGTATATATACTGATTATTGTTATAAATCGTCTCCCGACAAAAGTATATTTAAATAATTAAATCATTATTATTAAATTATAATAATTTCACTCATCATTCGATTAAATGCATCACTACCTTTTTTCAATAAAAATATTTTTCTCTTACACTATGAGTATGTTATCTACTCTCGTGTTAGCTCGTGTAACTATACTTAAATTACAAAAAGTAAAACTTCTAAAAATGATGGATCAGTTGCTTGAATCCTACGAACAATTATTCTCTAGAATCGTAACTAATCCCGAAAATCATTCAACGCGATATGTACCGCGGCGGGCGGGGCTTAAAATATGAACAGCGCGGCGCGACAGTTCGCCGTGACACTCGAGTCGTGCGGTTGCGTCGCAAGAAGTTTCCTTTGAGAATATTGCTGTTTTTGCGATAATCGATTCATTAAAAATGCCTTCATGTGACGTGAAGTGGTGTAGAAGCCATACAGACATGAAAATTAGTTATTAAAAAAAAAGTAACACGTAAACAAGGTTATTTATTTTATGGTACCTATTATGCGTAGCGTACTGCATAATAGGTACCATCCGCGCGTTGTACCTCAGCGCTCGTTGCGTTGACTGCCCCACCCGACCGACGACGACGCGTGACTTTGTCGCGACCAATCGTTTGAGTGTTTCGTTGTAATTACTGTTTGTTTGTTTGCGTAAATGGAATCAGAATCGAAGCGGTGAATGTAGGAGCGTTAGATTTCTAGAGAATTATATTTCGATGCTTAAATCCCATGAAATACGTAATTGTGTAACTAGTAACTAGAAGAAACGCTAATTTGCATCTTTGATATTTTTGTGATGCAAAACCAAGCTGTATTACCACTCTATGTCGTTAGCTCGACGACAGTGTGACATTCACGGCCGGTTTTGCAGGCATATGCTTCCGCGCTAATTATGTGGCTCGGATATTGACAGTTAGCGCTCTGTCTATAGCCAAGTAATTGTTATCGTCATGAGTGCTATTACAGTGTCCCGACCAGGGTCGCGAACTGTCACTGGGCCACTGTCGCTTGTCTGTGTAAGCCCTTAGTGGTCGTTATTTTGAATTTGTTTGTGTTTGGGTGCGCAAAGTACATTTTTTTTTGTCAAGGAATCAATATTTTTATGTCAATGTAATAAAGTTGAGATTCGTCTGTGTTCTACCGGCCGCGGCTAGTTCGGCACATATTCACACACACACACTCACTTTCACTTATCCATCATTTTTAGAAGCCAAAGAAAATAACTAAATCCTATCTAAATCTACAACCTTCGATAAGTACCAATCGTGTAACGCAGTCTTCTTGTCAACTGTCGTATTTCTGACTGATTTCAATAATTTTAAAATGAAGGCACATTTATATATCAATTAAAATTGCTGTTGTTTTGAACATTTTCCAAAGCTTAAAATTTCATTTATAAAACTATGTAAAAATGTTTTTACATTATGTGCCATAAGTATAAGCAGAATATACGCGACCGAATTTCTGCCCAATTGTATTACCAGCGCGTAAAGTTCGATTGCGCCCATTTTTCGGTGCGTCTAACACTACATTTTTAAATTGAAGATTGATTACATTGGACGTCAGTCTGTAATTTTTGTACTAACTGAACGATTCTCCTATAAGGCAAAGATAATATAATTACTAACGTAAATTAAGGTATGCCGCCAAATCGGCGTCGTATATTCCGCTGAATTAGCACAAAAAATTAATAAATTTAATCAATCAGCCAAATACAACAATTAATTGTAAAGTGCATTCTTATACATACTTATAATAGACAACCGATAAGGAACGAGTGTACATTATAATAAATATTTGTGAGCTACGTCGGTGGACTGATATGGCGCTCCTAAGGACAAAGAAATGATAAACTTCGGTTATTTTAGGAATGATCTTGGAGTGAAACAACAAAAAACGAACCCAAAACGCTCAAATGCGTTTCTAATGACTGATACGACTTATCGGATACTATTTTTCGACTGACAATTGGTAAACATTTTGATACGCAATACTATGATACTTAATCTGTATCTCCCATAAAAACCGAAGTAATGTAAAATAAATAATACAAAGTTGTCAACAACTATCGAACGCTAAATAAAAGTTAATAAAAACGAATACTAGCTACACATCAATACAAAAGATTATCTTACGAGTTTTTATTACGTTTTTCTTTTATAATAATCTAACACTCAAAAATTGACATCCGACGCACAAATGGAAAAATTTTGCGTATACAATTATCGGGTATGTATAGCAAGTGATAATGTTAGTTTCTTATAACTTATAACCCTCCGAATCCAAGAGAAGCGGGTCACGAATATTCAGAATTTTTTTCTAAATGTCATGATTCTTCAAGTTGTATTTCAAATGTTTGGCTGAATTCACACTGAGTGACATTCCGTGTCTGATATAATAATTTGCCAGTAAATGTTGATAAATTCCAGATTAATCGTTATAATACAGGTTATTTATATTTAATCAAACACGGCATTTCAGACCATACTAAAAATGGCGGCCATGTTAAATTTAAAAATGTCAATGGAGATAATCTCCCCAGAAACACTGTAAAATTTCTTTGTAAATCTTTTTCTCAAGTAGTGCATTGATTTTCATACCCGACATCATACGCGTCAAAATGAAATTAACTATTGTCACTATCAGTGATAGTGGAACTCGTCATCCTGATGACCGGGTTTTGAGTGGAGTCACTAGAGTCACACTCCACCATCAAAATCTCATCAGGGCTGTCATTCCTATCAGAATTGCTCTCGGTATACGTGCCCGTTGGAGATTTATCTTCAATCACCGCTTTCAGATACGATTCTCTATCCATAGTCGCTGCATCTCTAGCTAAAGCCAAAACGTCTAGAGACATCATGCTTTTAGACTTGTTATCGCTATCCGCCTTGCTTATTGGAGGATTCGTATGTTCAAAAACGACTTCCCGACTTCTAGATTTAGTTTTTGATAAATTTGTTTCCGTTTTCCACGAGTCGCTTGGAGGTTGTATATATTTATTTGCTGTGTTGGTGCTAGTTGTTGGAGCGCTAGAATTTCTTGGTGAGCTGGCGGTGAATTTGGATCTTTTTTGTTGATTGTTTTCCTTCATCATGAGCAATTGGTCTAGCTTGTTGATAGTTTCGTTCAGTTCTAGTGCCCACGCTTCGTCTGTTTCTACATCATTTCTGTCTATCGGCTTGAGAGCTAGTTCTCTAACGCGCAGTCTTAGTTCTTGGAGACTAGATTCCTCGTCTGCGTGGTCTTCACATGTTTCATCATGAACAGGGTCTCGTTCGGCGCCTACTCCTGGCTCTCTCGGTCCGACTGGAAGAGTGTCCTTCCCTGGTGGATATTCACCTCGTCGCCTATGAATCTCTTCCGATATCTCCTCTAAAGCCTTAAGAGACTTGGAGTATCTGAACTTGGCGTCTGCTATAAGGCGCTGCAGTTTCTCAATCTTCTCATTCTGCGTCTGGAGTTGCTCATCGCAAAGCTTTTTCTCTTCGAAATAGAGCCGGGATTTTATGATATTCCGTTTTAGATTGTCTTCCAGTTGAGTTACCTGGAACATCAGACAAATATAAGTAAGTAACGAAGGCCTCTTAAAGCTAGGTACTTCAAAAAAGAGGTTATCAATTCGACCCATATTTTTATGTATGTATGTATGTTACCTGATATGTTCGCCAAGTGAGAACCAATTTTGATAGTTATTTTTTAATTTGAAAGCCTTTCCTAAGTAGTTGGTCTCATATTAACTTGGTTAAGATATGATGAAGAACTTTAGAGATATGGAAGAAACTTCTCAACGAAAATGAAGACGGATGCTTTTTTTCTTTTTAGGGTTCCGTACAAAAAATTAAAAAACGGCACCCTTATGGGATCACTTGTGCGTCTGTCTGTCCGTCCGTCTGTCACAGCCAATTTGCTCCGAATCTACTGGACCGAATCAGATGAAATTTAGTAGAATTTTGTCATCCTATCATCATCATCATCATTTCAGACGCATGACGTCCACTGCTGGACATAGGCCTCTCCCAGGGATTTCCAAAATGACCGATCTAGAGCGGCCTGCGTCCAGCGCTTTCCAGCGACCTTAGTCAGATAGTAATCATATGACCCAAACATATATGTGCAAAGTAAAAAAAAATTTTTTTTAAATAAGGTTCATTTTCGGGCGACTAATTAGGAAATTTAAAAAAAAAGTTTTGCAAACCTTACTGTGCCATATATCAAATGAAAGGGCTCGTTATGAGGATCTCAAATATATTTTTGTTATTATTGTAAAATGAATAGTTATGTCATGAAAGAAGACGAAAATTGACCATTGACCCCCTGATGTTCGAAACTGCTGAGCCTAAAATTTTGAAAAAAAAAAACAAAATATAGTTCATTGCTTGTAGATTACAGGAAAACCTATAAGAATTCAATCAATTGTACGGAACCCTCTCCACGCGAGTTTAACTCGCACTTGGCCGGTTTATTTAATTTAATTATTTACTAACCAAATAAAAATCCATGCTAGACAAATACCTCTAGTAAGAGGAAGAGAAGAAAAGAAACAGCTTAGATGCCCAGGATGTTTAGGTATGTACTTTGTCATGTCACATTTATCCTAAGTACCTTTCTTTCCGCCGCGATATACGCTGCCGCTTTTTTCTGATGCTCGCGCCCACTCTCCGCCTTCCTTTTCTCAGCGTCCATAACCTGATGATTAAAAAAATCTTAACATTAACTTTTTTTTCATTTAACATTCGGAATAGGGTCGATGACAAGTTCACAAAAATTATATTCTATTAAGTACGACAGTTAGATTTATTATTCAAAAATAAAGGAAACTATTGCTTTTCGATTTATCAGAATTCGAAAAATTAAAAAAAAAAAACAGAACTTCTAAGCCGGGAGTGGGGGCTTGTGAAATCACCGCCTTGCAAAAATTGTACAAAATCGAAATTTCAATGCGCTGCATAGATGCCTCCGCAATTGTAGCACTAGATGTTTGTGCCTAGTCTAGTCTTTTAGTCGCCTCTTACGACATCCACAGGAAGTGATGGAGTGGCGGAACCTAAAATTTGCTTATCAACGTCATTCTCTTGAACCGACCTTGATGATAGCATGGTTGAGCACCTCCTGCCAGTTGCTATCGAACTGCCACTCATCCTGCTTGCTCACAAACCGCTGCTCCGCTAACGTCACTGTCTCTTTTGCAGCTGCATGTAGTTCTGGAAAAGATAACAGTACATACAGGGTGATTATGAACCCTAGCTATAAACCTACAGAATAGGGGGACCTTTATTATATTAGTATGAATGGGAATTGACAAGAGTCATTTTATAAGCACTTGACCAGTTTTATTTCACCAGTGAGCTAACAATAGGGATGATGACTAGGTCAGAAAAGTATTATTCTTATTAGTCAGTTAGTTAGATACATCATCGTCATCTTCCTCGCCCTCTACCTATTTGGGGTGGGTTCTGTATAACTTAAACTCTTAACACATTCCCCCCACGTCTTTCTAGGTCGTCCTCTATCTCTGTGGCCATCCACCTTCAAGTTAACCATTTAATTAGCCAGATGTTCGGCATGCCGCATCTACTCGTAGATATGACCGTACCATGTTAAACGATGGCTTTTTAACTTCTCTTTAAGGCCGTACCTGAATTTTCCGGGGTCCAGTGCTGCCCCCATTTAAAATAAATAATTTCAAAGAAAACGGAAACATTATTTAAAATTTTGCTACTATCAAATCCTAGATAACCCTTCAAAGTATTTTATGAACTACTGTTTACAGTTTAAAGTGAGAACGTTAAGCTTTACTACGCACATTTGCGAAAAACGGCCACTTTTGGCAAATGTGCGTAGTAAAGCTTAACGTTCTCATTATAAACTGTAAACAGTAGTTCATAAAATACTTTGAAAGGTTATCTAGGATTTGATAGTAGCAAAATTTTAAAAAATGTCTCCGTTTTCTTTGAAATTATTTATTTTAAATGGGGGCAGCACTGGACCCCGGACAATTCGGGTACGGCCTTAATCGGTGCCACCTTTAATTAGATTATTCAAAAATTATGTACCCATATTTTTCAGTTTATCAAAAAACTAAAAATTCACAAAGATACAAGAGTATTTAAGTTCGGGGGGGCTTGTGACGTCACCGCAAATCATTTGTTATTCAACATTATTTAAAGTAACGTTATCTAAGTAGGTAAATATGTATTTGACTCCGAAATAGTTTCTTTTGTTGCTACATCTACACTAATATTAAAAAGAGGAAAGATTTGTACCTATTTTTGTATGTTTGTATGTTTGTAATGAATAGGCTCAAAAAGTACTCGGCCGATTTAAAAAATTCTTTCACCGTTGGAAAGCTACACTATCCCCGAGTGACATAGGCTATGTGTGTACCACGGGCGAAGCCGGGGTGGACTGCTAGTAAATAATAACGAGGGAAGTCAGGAGCATAGGTTAATAATATATGTAGAAGATAATATTGGAAAGACGAAAAATTCAAAAGTCAAGGTGTAATTGACATATGCGTAATTAATTGAACCACGGGCTTTACTAGATCACTATAGTATAATGATATTAAAATAAAATTAATAAAAAAAAACAATAAAATCGACATTCCCAAACAAATTGTCCGCGGGCACCTGCACACATTTGTATGGAAATGCCGAATATATTTTTTTGTTTTTTGACTGTTTTTTATCATTTTTAATATCATTACACTATAGTAATCTAATATAGCTTGTGGTTCGATTTATTATGCATATGTCAATTACACGTTGTAAAGTTTAAGGGTTGGATCTCATTTATCGGCATGGAACAGCACTTTCCTATGCTGCTATCCTTTTTTGTCACTCAGAAGTGTCATTTGCTAGAGCGAGAGAGAGCGACGAAACGCAGCACCGGCCGTGTCGCAGCGTTCCGTCGCTCTCTTTCGCTCTAGCAAAGGATATCAGCATGGAAAAGTGCTGTCCCGTGCTAATAGATGAGCACCGAACACAAGTCTCGGACTTATTTAGGGACTAGCTCAAATGTGTGATTTGTCCTTATATTTATTATAGTGTTTTTGTGAATATTGGTGGTAATAGCTCTTTCCTTTGAACCACAGATACAATACACATTTTCTGTGGCCCCTACCTTTGTATTTGCCATGTGGCACTGCCAGTAATTTTATGACATGCGTACGAGTATTTTTATTAGCGTCCCTGGCCGCAGCGATCCTTGATAAGCGACATCCTGTGCGCCCGATGCGCAAACATCTCCCAACTAACGATCTACACTATTTTCAAGTGCATACATCATGTAGACTATCACGTCTTTATCCCTAATGGGACAGACAGAGCCTGGAGTTGTAAGACGCAAAGGTTAGTTTTAGCGTGGGCGTGTATTTATTTATTTATTTACACTTTATTGTACACACATACAAATGTAATAGTACAACAGGCGGACTTAATGCTAAAAGCATTCTCTAACAGTCAAACCTTTGGGTTGATTAGGAGAGTTTATGTGGGTGTAACACATAATAAAAAATAACAATAAAAAACTAAATAAAATTTTAAACTTAAAAATAAAATAAAAGAAACATACTAAATATAAATATTATAATAATACTATACCTACATATTAAATACATAAAAACGAGCAATAAATATACATACATATCTCTAAATACATATTATACAATCAAGTCTGTCTCATATTTAATTGAAAATGGAGGTATCTAAAAATTCTAATTTTAAAGGAGTCGCGGCTAGGAGCCCTTCTGATGGACTCAGGGAGAGCATTCCAGAGTCGTACAGCAGTGACAGAGAAAGAGTTATCGATAAAACCTGTACGGTGAGAAGGAATAGCTAGGGTAAGAGTATTTGAAGAACGCAGGGACCTCTCATGAGTAGAACTTAAAAGTTGGAAACATGATTTGAGATACTCAGGGGTCTGGGGATTATTTAGGATATTGTACAGCTGACAGAGAATATGTTGGTTCCTGCGTTGACGAATTGGCAGCCAATTGAGCTGAGAACGAGATTAGGAAACGTGATCGTATTTGCGCAAGCAGAAGATAAACCTAATACAGTAGTTAAGAAGACGTTCTAATTTATTTAGTTGTTCCTCGGTTAAGTCCAGATAACACACATCAGCGTAATCAATTATGGGGAGAATTAAAGTTTGTGCTAGCATGGTTTTTGTTTTCTCAGGCAGAAAGTTTTTCAAGCGCTGTAAGTAGTGAAGACTGGCAAACACCTTTCTGCTTACTTCTGAGATGTGAGTACTCCAAGATAAAGTGTTATCAATCCAGAGGCCAAGATTTTTGACCTCAGTACTGAAAGGGATATTGCAACCATCAAAAGTAATTGGAGTTACGATACTCATATCTATAGCATTTATTTGCCTCTTGCTACCAACAATTATGGCCTGGCATTTTTGAGGATTGACCCGCACCCCATAGTTGTTGAACCAATTCATGACACTTGTAAGGTTATCATTTAATAGCGAAAAAGGAAATTATAATTAAATTTTTAACAAAAAATCAACCGACTTCAATTTTTTTTAGGAGTTTCTTCTATATCTCCAAAGTTCTTCATCATATCTTCCCCAAATTAAAATAGGACCAACTTGATATTAAAGGCCTTCAAATAAAAATAGAATCATCAATATGATTCAGATTCTCGCCCATTTCCTCGATCTGCTTTTACGATCTGCGCGGGAAGAGAAGCAGCTGGTATATTCTATGTTTTTTTTTCTCCCAAACCAGCAAGGAAGAACAAAAGTATTAGGGAAGTGATAATAACTTTATTTGTTTTAGTGAATCAACATTTACCTACGTATGTACGTACGTATTTGGCTACACAAAAAAAACAGATGTACGAGTAGGTAATGTCAAACACAGATAAGACTGTAGTGATTATGAACCACATAGATAGATATATTCAAGGAAAATACTTAAGGTGACGTGGGTTCACAATTTGCAAAACTGTGCGTGTTTTTGAAAAATCACTGTTTTTAAACTACTATAGTTTATTCCTCAAAAAAATTACATAAAAATCTTAAGGATTTTCTACAGACACCCACAATAGCCAAAACATGATTAAGTATTTTTTGGCTCGATAGAAAAAAATCACAAACATACCTTAGATATATACAGGCTGACTTTTAAACCACCAGCCATATTTCTGGAGCAAGTTCAGTCCATGATACTGAATTACTTTCCATAAAAACAATTAACGAAAAACTAATATTATATAAAAATTCGCCTTTTCATACAAATCAGCGCTTAGTCAAACGGATTTTCTATGGGAGGACGAAAAATTTTCATCGATTTTTAATAACTTTTTTTATAGAAAGTAGTTCAGTATCATGGACTGAACTTGCTCCAAAAATTTGGCTGGTGGTTTAAAAGTCAGCCTGTATATAATATATTAGATAATACATTTTTTGGTATAATTTTCATATAAAAAGGTGATTGTATAAAATAGTAATACGTATTATAAAGGCAAATTTAGAGGTATGTTTGTGATTTTTTTCTATCGAGCCAAACATGCACAATCGTGTTTTGGCTATTGTGGGTGTCTGAAAAAATCCTTAAGATTTTTATGTAATTTTTTTTAGGAATAAACTGTAGTAGTTTAATAACAGTGATTTTACAAAAAACACGCACAGTATTGCAAATTGTGAACCCACGTCGCCTTAAGCGAAATCAAAAATACATCATCTGTATTTTTATTTGTATGTATTTTGTATCTCCCATCTGAATGTCACCGCCCACTACCGGGCGACTGGCGGGCGGCGAGACAGTAGGTCAGCCATTTATTTAAAATCGGAAAAAAGTTCCTCTTTTTCTTACGGTTTTGTGTCAAAACCAGATGGAATAAAGCTTATCAACGCCCTTGGCAGTAGATACTAATTTACACAGATGTAACATCAGAAAATTATATATCAGCAAGATAACATCATTTACAGCATATAAAACATTTGATGTAACTAGGACGTGTGAAACTATATAAAATCTTTTACAAAAAATATACATTCGCTTCGGTTTCTTTACGAAATGTAACAATGGCATTCGGAGTCCACTACCCGTGTGTTAGCATTTCCAAAATCTGCCATAATTTTTAACCGACTTCAAAAAAGGAGGAGGTTATCAATTCGACTGTATGTTTTTTTATTTTTTTTATTTTATTTTATTTTATGTATGTTTGTTACGCGATATCTTCGCCAATTGTGAACCGATTTTGATGATTCTTTTTTTATTTGAAAGCCTTTACTACCAAGTTGGTCCCATTTTAATTTGGAGAAGATATGATGAAGAACTTTGGAGAAATGGAAGAAACTACTTAAAAAAATTGAAGCCGGTTGTTTCTTTTGTTAAAAATTTAATTATATTTATATTTATCATCGTCATCAACAGGTATTTTTAGTCTCCACTGCAGGAGCACGAACCTTTCTGTACTACCAGAGCCATACTTGGCCAGAGCAGCCAGATTTGCCACTCTGGCCTCCTCTCCACGCTGGCCAGACGGGTTGGAGTGGACTCATTGATGTTTATCAGCTTTGTTTAGCTTGTGTTTCCTAAGTCGCCTTCTACGACATCCACGGGAAGACTTGGAGTGTTCCTATTCTACTCTGCCGGGAACCAAACGGCAAATTATCCTTTATTTATACTGGCAACCCAAAATGGTGTTTTAATAATGTAAGATAGTTGGCATTACCGGCCAAACTTTCAGCTGTCAAATTCTGACATTTGAAGATTTGAAATTGAAGAGTGCCGCGCTTTTGACTTAGAAACGAAAAAGTTTTTTACCCAGTGAAATCAAAAATACAAGATTTAAAGAATCCCCTGGTTTTGTTTAAAAATACCCTGATGAGAACTTAAGTGATACTTGGCGATTCCAACACGTGGATACACCGGCTTGTGACGGCTTGTCCCACTGGTAGGTTAACGGAAAATTTAAGTTTACTCGTTAGGGCTGTTACAGGCGAGCGACAGTTCGCGTCATTCATCAGTGATAATCGGCGACCGTCGCGCAATAATTCGCGATACTGGTCGCCGAGCAGGGTTGCGAGCTATCGCCCGTCTGTCAAAGCCCTTACTGGTGGGCATCAACAAAGGTGCGGAAAGCACACGAATGATAGAAAAACAAATGAACGTCATAAACAAATACATTATGGCTTGACTTTTAGACATGTCACCAGTTGGAGAAGCCGGGATTCGAACCCGGAACCTCAGTTATAAATAAAAATAATAAAATCTTTATAAATAGATAGGTATTCTATAGGTGGCGCTCTGTGACTACTTCCACTGCCACAAATTTACATTAACGAATAAGAATATTCATCGAGTTGAAAACTGCAAGACAAACGTTCCAAAGTTAAGAAAAAAAAATTGCATCGGAAATCGATGAGACTCCAATAAGACAGTCAGCTGAACAATTAGCACGGAAGACCTCGTCGTGGCGGCCAAGGATCCGCGGATAACAGTTCAATACTCAACGTTTCTTTTGTTCAAAGAATTTTCACACTAAACGACCTTGATATTGATGATTGAATTCATTAACATCGAGAAAATGCTATTTATAGTCAAACTACAAACTTGTTAGGATTCGGAATTATATAACATGGAATTTATGGCAGCGATATGCGCTGAGTATCTTACATCGTACAGTCGATGTGTAGATAGATATATATCGACTGAAGTATACTTACACAATGTGTTCGGGATAGACCTACTGATTTAATAGCATGTCGTCATCATCAATACGAACAACTTATATTAGGGGAAAAATACTGACATGACAGAGCCAAAGGCCACGTTCGGCGTGATTATGGGCGTGAAGGTGGAAAATAGTGACGGGATGCTAGCCGCATAAATAACCTATTTAAGCACCTAGGCGTTGCAAAATTACGTAGTTTTACCGAAAACCCCGGTAAATTACGGATATTTTACGGTCATTTATATAAATTACGGTAAAATTACTGGTGACTTTAAACATTCAAAATTTTTATTTGTGTGTTTTTTTTGTAATATTATGTATATGTTTTTTATGCTTTAGAAGTGAAAACTTCTTCGAAACTTCCATTACTGTCACCACCTTGTTCAAGTTTTCACTTCTGTCGGCACTCCAGGAGACACACTTTTTTTTACTGTCGCTATACATATCATTTCGTATTTAAATAGTTGATTGTGAAAACTGATTATTCTGCTGTAGACCTCGCGAGTCTGTCTTTTCATCACACCCCTGACCACTTGAATTTTATCGGATACAAAAGTTATCCGGAAAAAGTGCGTCTTCATAAGGGTAACATAAAAGTCTTATGGCGTTTTGAACAATTTTCGAAATGACTAAATTATGATTTTTTAAAGGTTCGCCCTCATATTTTTTTAATTTTCTAGAAACTCAATCTTAACGTAACCTTCTCATAAAATTTTATGAGAATCTGTTGAGAAATGCGAGCTGTTGGCGAGAACAGCCGGAAAACTGAACATGTGGACATCCGAAATCTGGACACACGAAAGAATTTTTGACAAAGTTGAAACGGAGACCGGCTTTTACGTTCTGCGATAGTAGAGAATCAGTTGGTACATTTTCAACTTAGCATTAAGTAATTCATTTAATTTTTCGTGTAAGTGGCCAACACTAGTGTAAGATTTTTCAAGCTGCCTATAGGCATCTGACATAGCTTGACGACTGATACACAATTATGACAGCCGGGACGAATGGCTTAACGTGCCTTCCGAAGTACGGAGGAGCTCGAGAAAATGGTATGCCACTTGTGGTCACACATCCAAATTCGGACCACGCTCAGTGTCACTTAACTTGCGAAAGCGCTAATAAGTAATGCATACCGGGCCACCTCGCATTAATTCAGTATGACTTACGAGTATGTTTGTAAAACATAAGCCACTCCCGCCACCCGTAGACCATCTGACGTTACACTTGATAATACGTATCTTATCGCGCGATAATTGACTTCCTGTGGGGCTCATACTGCCCCACGGTCACGGTCATGGCCATGGTGGCCGTCCGACCGTGCTCCCACCGGATTCCAATACTATGCCAAACTCAGTATTAATCTAAAGTTTTGACGATTTACTGAGATGGAAAACGTCATATTATTATTCCAACCTTCGCATTTATAAAATTTCAATGACAAATATTAAAAAGACAAAACATATTTCAACTAAGATAGATTTAGCAAATGCTTGTTATTTTTTATGAATATGAGGGCAAAACTTTACCGGCATTTAAAAAATATCTTAATCGGCTTCCTATCCTGTATAAAAGTTAATGATACAGGATAGGAAGCCGATAAAGCCTTGCCACCCTTCATCTTGTGATTCCCTCGCCTGATTTTATAAAAAAAAATATCTGTTTATTTTCATATATTACGTTGCTTTACTCTATACCTACTTACTATAGTGTGGCATGACCGTTTCGCTGCACGTACTCGCGAGAGCCCACAGGCGGCAGCTGAAAATCAGTGCCTTGCTCTTGTAGTGAGATACGCGCTGAGCTGTTGCCTATTTGTATCACTGCGACACATAATAACAGCCTGACTGGCATGTATGTGTTATGTTAATTTCGTTGTTTTTATTTTATTGTTTTTGATTGTATTGTGTGTCTTTGTTGGTACAAATAAAGCAATTACTTACTTACTTACTTACTTACTTAAAGACTTTTTTAAATGCCTATTTATTTACTTTAGTACCTATCGAAGCAGTAACAAAATATAAATGGAAATGGGCAAAACATACAATCAGAGGAAAGGAAAATTGGTCTCAATTAATATTGAACTGGTTCAGAAGTAACAGGAAAAGAAAACGAGGCAGATGGAAACAGTTGGAGGAGGCCTTTGCCAACCTATGGCATACAGACAGACAGAAGAGGCGATGATAGTGATAAGTAAATTAAGTATGAAATATAAAATACTGTCTGAATAAAGGCTTTATTATTTACTAGCTGTGCCCGCGACTTCGTTCGCGTGGTTGTCGGAATGTTATATAGCCTAAAAGCCTTCCTCTATAAATGGACTACTCAACAAAAAAAGAATTTTTCAAATCGGACCATTAGTTCCTGAGATTAGCGCGTTTAAACAAACAAACAAACTCTTCCGCTTTATAATATTAGTATAGATTATTATTACCTATCAGCCGGAACATTAAAAATAATTTTACAAGCATACACACATCTAGGGGCGAGTTATCAAAGAATTTGACGTTTCCTTTTGGACATAGTAAACTGTGGATTGTGGAACGATAGAAGCGTTTCGCTTCTAAGGAAGTTGGGTTAGGACACTTTGTCCACTACGCTACGCTTCCAAAGAGACGCTATCAACGACTTTTCACGGGCTCGTTGGAACTGCACTGCAGCCTTTCGACACAGAGGACAGTAAGAGTTTCGACACAAGAACGTTCTTGTGCGGCCGCGTGCGCCATGCAGTGTGTGTTCGCCCGCTCTCGCCCTGAGACAAGGCGAGAACGGGGGAGAGGTGCGGGGACGGGGAACGGGGACGCATATTGCACGTACCTTAGAAGATTCCGTTCTGTATACTCTTACTGTCTTCTGTGCTTTCGACATACGGATTTGGGGGCTAAAGCTACATTGACTGCTTCATAGTACGAGGACGAGACTTGTCTTCACAAGTGTCGAGCCTTTCAGTAAGCGCTTGAAGACGACGCGATGTCTCGTTGAAAAGATGGAAATGTAGTTTTTGTCTAGTCAAGTCTAAACGTTAGTTGGTCGTAGATTGACAGTCAGTCAGTTCCGTCGAGAGTGGCGTAGTGGATATGGCAGTGTTACTGGTGCGATGGTAAGTGTCATAGTGATGGTGAGAGTCAACCAAAAACCAGTAACCTCGCCAAGTAGCCTAGGTTAGGTAGCGGACCCAGGGCTCTGAAGCGTTACAGCTGAGGATGCAACCGGGAATGCGCTCTGATGATGATGATGGTGAGTGTCGACGAGCAGGGGGCTCACTTACCACTAGCTCTCTGGAATTGCACAGCTGCCTTCTGACATTCTGACCTAGCGGCTGAAGCGACGTTGACAGCCTCGTAGTATGGCCGAGACTTGTCCACGCAAGTGCCAAGTCTCTTCGTGAGCGCTTGCAGACGACGCGAGGTCTCGTTGAGAAGCAGGTGGAATGTTTTCATGGATTCCTGGAATAGAGATGCGGTGTAAGTTCTATTGGAAATCTAAAGGGTCAGGCAGAATTCGTACAACACTATAATACCTAACAGGTTTTGCATCCTTATAAATGTCATCTCGCTCTTAAATTTATTATTTTCATAAGTTTTGTTAGTGCATATAGTCCATATAGCCGACTAAGTGATGAAAGCTGGGCGAATTTAATACATTTCCGATCGCTATTCCATCCATTGCCGGCTGCGCATTCGGTATGTATAGACAAAGTATAAAATAAATAATATTTCATACATTGCCTAGGTGTTGCATAGAACGCCGGATTATACAGATTGCCGGTAACACATATATGCAGTCTCTTTGTTAGTTATGCTTATGTACGGCCTAATAGTAAAAAGAGTATTCGGAAATTTAATTGATATAGAATTTAAAATATTTGGTGACAAAAATAGCAATAGATTTTGACTCAACATACCAAAGCCTACCTACACTATCACTGAACTACGAATGCTTTCAATTTGTGGTTAATTTCATATTTTAGCTGTTCATATTATAACCACGGAAAGTGCATGCAGGAAAGTGAATTTTAATGACATTTCAATATTTTTAAAATATTAAATGGCCGATAATCGTACACGTGAAAACCAGATGACAAATATATCATTGTATAGGTACCTACAATATGGTAAACCAGACTGGTTGATAAGCGGTGTACCTATCTAGTTTATAACGCGAAATACGATGATTTTTTTTTATATAGGTAGGAAAAAATTAAACATATAGCTGTAATTAATCCCAATTCTTAAGGCCTTTTTTTACACTGACTTAGGTTTACATGAAGGAAACCTTACTATTCGAGGTATATACGTATGTAAGAGGATGACTTGGGCGTAAGTATTGATCTCCTTTCAGCTTACATTACGTCCATGTGTTACATTACGTCCCAGAACTATGCAAAGGCCTTAATTTCTTTTAGTGATCCGCATATTTTGTACAAAAACCCGGTTATTCAATCAGTGTGTCCTGCCCACCATTATCTATGATGTCGAGACTTGGACGCTCACTAAAGAGACTGTACAAGTTGAGAGTTGCACAGAGAAAAAGGGTTATGAAACTGAAATTGAACTGGGCAGGTCACCTGGTACGTCGGATTGATGGCCGGTGGAGTTGGGCATTAACAGAATGGTGGCCTAGGAAAAGTGAAAGAAGCGTCGAACGTCCTGCAATGAGATGGGTTGAAGATATAAAAGTCGCGGGTCGCACCCGGATGAGAGCAGCACAGGGCAGAGATTGGTGGCGTCGACGAAGAGAACATTAATACATTTGACAACCTCCGTGGCGTAATGGTTAACACGCTAGACCGCTAATCTGGAGGTTCTGGGTTCGATTCCCGGCCAGGGCAAGTTGGAAAATGGCCTTTTTCAAATTGTCCTGGGTCTTGGGTGTTTATCTATATATGTATTTATCATAAAATATAGTGTCGTTGAGTTAGTATCCCATAACACAAGTTTAAACTTACTTTGGGGCTAGCTTAATCAGTGTGATTTGTCCTTATATATTTATTTATTTTATTTATTACAAGTAAAAATCCGCATGCCGTTCCATTAATTTATGTTGCAATGCCCTATAAGAGTTCATTTGTACCTACTATCATAAGCAGTGACTATGTTGTGAAATGTAATACATGTACGTACAATTTGAAAAGCAATTAAGAAATTGAACTGAATTGAATTGCTGTATAAGGGCTGAGATGATTACGCTATATTATTCAAATGATAACTGTCTTATCTAGTATATGACGCAACTTGTCTCTTCAGTCAGCGTTTCAAAGGCTTTGATATTGTTTTATGGTTACGATAGCCAATAACAATAAAATCTTCAGTTTTATGGACTTTTCCAGCTTTGTGATTTTACGCGTCTGTCCTTTACTCTTTGACCAAGCAAACGAACGGCCAAATATCTACTAGTTTCTGTATTTTTTCGCGAATTTACATCCTGAGATTTTGGGAAATGTTTTAATGAAAATTCAAGAGTATTCTACTAATTTCTGTATTTTTTCGCAACTTTATCTCTATCTACATAAGTCTGAGATTAAAAATTGTTCCCTTGGGATTAAAAACTAAATATTCAGCGGTAGTTTGTAAACTTTAATGTAAAATAAATTTGTAAATATCCTACACGGTTTATTCACGTAGTGTGATCGGAAACGCCCACTAGTTTCAGTCACGGCCATCATCAGGGCGAGTTTATAATATGCTATACAATCTCCAATGACTTCTCCAATGGTTCCTATTTAAATTTGCTATTAAAATACCAGAATGAACTCGAATTTCATTCGCTATACTTATTCTGAAAGAATCTGTACTTAAGATTTTTTACGATTTTATTGGGTTTTTATGATTTTTATTGGGTAATGGGTAAAATCATAAATCGTTTTGAGATGGATGTGAGTCAAAATACTGTTTAGGTACTAGCGATTTTAGTTTTTCTTTCGGTGGTTGGTCCCTGGACAATACAGATTAAGACGAAACAGAGGGGCCGTTTTTCCATACAAACGTAGTCCCCTGTTTCCTGCCTGGATAATGCCGGTAGAGTAATATTTTTTTTCCTGAATATCTATAGCCACTATTAGCATGTCCCTATGTTTTTTTTTCATAAATTAATTTAAAAGAGATATGAACGTTCAAAAATCAGTAAAAATGGCCAGATTTTCCGCTGTGTTCAAACATCCAGAAAACAATTATGACTAGATTAAATAAAAAATTAAAACATAGGAACACCGCTGAAGTCTTTGTTAATTCGTAATGAAATAAACTGGCAAGTGCGAGTCGGACTCGTACATGAAGGCCTCCGTACAATTTTTTAAAACTAAAAAAACACGTTTTTCATATGACGACCCCCTTTAATTTTTAACTTTTTTATTTTTAGTATTTATTGTTATAGCGGCCATAGTAATACATAATCTGTGAAAATTTCAAGTATCTAGTTCATGCCATTATCAAGATCTAGGTAAAAACGCTGAAAAAACACGTTTTTTGTATGGCGACCCCCTTTAATTTTTTACTTTTTTTATTTTTAGTATTTGTTGTTATAGCGGCTACAGTAATACATAATCGGTGAAAATTTCAAGTGTCTAGCTATTACGGTTCAAGAGATAAAGCCCTATTTCAGACGGAACCCTAAAAGGTACTTATATTGGTTAAGTTTTGGAGTTCAGCGCAAAGGTCTCTCCCATTTCTCTCCATGCATCCCTGTCCATTGCCATTGCCGACCAACCACGTTCAAATTACTTCTTAAAAATGTCAAATCAAAAGATCAAGTTGAACTGTTGCAGTAGAAGTATACCTAATAAAGATCTAAGTGCGGCCAGCATGGCTGGTAATGATGATAAAACATCTGTTAAATAACATCCAACGTGTACCTACTTCCACAGTGGTTAAGGTTGCCATCTATATGAATCTTGAGGTTCAGTATATGCAAAGGTAAAAGTTTAAAGTTCTTTAATTTGCAATTCAATTATATTATTTCATTGCGTATTGTATTTTACGACCATCTTTTTCCCTGTCTTTGCTGCCTTTTAAACGAAAATAAGACAATACAAAGAAATGAAGGAAAGCAATTTAATATTAAAGGGTTTTTAGATAACCAACACCTCTTAAAGTTCATCACAAAGTGTTCTACTATTTCGTGCATTCTTACTTTCCAGAGCTTCCTGTCAAAAGTCAAAGAAAGTTGTGGTTTGAAAATTTTGGGTCGATTATTTAATATAACGTTCCAACACTGCTAACCCTATCAATAATTGTGCTAATCTGCGCGCGCGACCTCGCCGTATCGCTTATTGACCGGCGCACCTTGGCGGCTCGCTCAGACTAACGCTATATACGAGCATGTATCGTTTTCGCATGCTGCATTCAAGCTCTGCGCATTGTTTTTAAACAAAATGTTTTGTTTTTATTCTTGAGACTGACCCGCAATATCGTCTTTACCAATACACCCCGGCCAGGGCCCCATCATCACGGGGCCCCGAAGGACCGACAATATCTCTCACAGTTATTCTCAAAACATTTTTGTCGGGAACATTAAGTACCTTTTTTTTACATACAAAAGTTACAGCTTAAAATGAAATAATCGAAATACCTACTTCCTAAGCTTACTTTGTATTTTTTACGGTTGAAAAATTAAATTTTAAAGCGTAGTATGTCAGCATTTTTTTTTAAATTATACGAGAATAGATTTTGCTCAATAGAAAACTTGAAAAAAACATTACTTATCGTAATCGTAACCAACAGATCAGTAGCAACAAATATGTTTTCTGTGCCCATAATAAAAAGATCATAGTAAAAATATTAGCATAGGTATAGTTCGCTTTATGACTATGTACTTTCCAAAGTAAGGGGCCCCAAATTCTTATGTGCTCAAAGGCCCCAGTATAGTTGAAGACGGCCCGGCTGACACGAATCAGGCAGGGTGAGTCAACAACAATAGTAACTCTACCTAAAAGTAAAGTACGTTACTTATGTACTTCGCACTCCTCTTTACGGTTGCCTGTAAAAGATTGCTTCGGCGATAACGCCGCCGCTTGTACCTTATATAATGTATTGTCCTTTATACTTTGTATTTGAAAACGTTATTTGGTGCAATAAAGATTTTTGTATTGTATTGTATGTTGATATAGAATATAACTACGCGGAAAGAGATAAGTGCATCTCCACTCTTCATCATTGCCAAATTTCTTGGCTTTAGAGAGAAAAGGAACACGTCAGGAATACAACAGCCTTTAGGCGGATGTGAGTCAAACTGTTTACTAGCGTTTTTACTTTTTTTTTTAAGGAGTCATAGATGGTCTCTGGACAAAACAGACTTAGCTGGACATGGAGTGAAAGCATTATAGCGGGAGCAAGTTGGAGAGCGAGAGCCGAAGGGATTTGTAGTTCCTTGAAGTGGCATAGAGGTCGCCACAGCATGATGACTGTTCGACGACTGGACGAATGCATTACGGACTTATTAATAAGACGCTACAATAAGGATGATGACTGGGTCAGAAAAGTATTATTCTAATTAGTCCGTTAGTTAGATTATCCAAAAATAATGTACCCATATTTTTCAGTTTATCAAAAAGTAAAAATTCACAAAGATACAGAGTATCTAAGTTCCAGAGTGGGGGCTTTGTGGCGTCACCGATGTGTAAAATCGTAAGAAAGCGTGATGTCATGCGAAATTTAAAGGCGCTGTATCTTCGTCATTTATTGTTTCTCAGAGAAAATAAAAAAGTGTACTATATTTTTTAATAAATCTAACTGATAGGCCAAAAATATTTTTTCAGTCATCATGCCAATTGTACACGAACAATGGCAAACTGATGCCCCCGATTGATTATAGAGGTAGTAAACAGAGTCTTTGATGTAGATGATTGGAAACGGGACTTTGCCCCGCAGTAGGTCATAAACAAGCTACCTATTGAAATATACCTCTAGTATGTATTCTTGTTGTTTACCTATATATAATACAAGGATATTTTAATTTAAAATTTTAGTACAAATATTGTAAGGGGTGATTCAGCCTATCATTTTGAACAAGTTTTCCCAATACTTAAATGTCTTTTTCGTCTATGCGCGTTCCCGGTTGCATCCTCAGCTGTGCGGCTTCGGAGCCCGGGGTGCGCTTCCCTGCTCTTTCTTCTCCAAATATAACATGCATGTCAATGGTCACCAAAGGATGCCAGACCTTGCAAAATGGAGAAGAAATAGCCGGAACAGTTTAAATGATTTGGCTATAGTTTTACGACCGGCCGCCTACCTGACGTCAACCCACTTTGGGAATGTAGTTGTGCGAAAAGTTTTACAACCGGCCGCCGCCCGACGTTAACCCTCCTTGGGAATGCAGTTGTAGCACGAGATGTTTGTGCTAAGTTCTTTAGTCGCCTCTTAGGACATCCACAGGAAGAGATGGAGTGGTCCTATTCTACTCTGCCGGAAACCACACGGCGAAGTTTTCCCAATAAATTCGTATATCAAATATCAATACGAAAAGAAATTTTGCTTCCCTTACAAATCGAAGTAATTACGTGATCTTATTACTTTAGTTTATTGGAAAAAGTTGTTTACAATGATGGACTGATCACCCCTAAAAATATTTGTACTTAAATAACCTTGTGTAAAGACGCAATACAATAGTGGAAAAGGCCGTCTTGTCCGGTATTTACATGTATTGTAATAAAGTTAAATAAATAAATTAAAAATAATATTCTCTTCACAGCTATTGGTAACACACATGAATGGAGACTATTGTTAGAAAACACGTTTACTTTTCGTGAATACCGAGTTTTCAAACTGATGTTTATAATGATTGTTGACTTAGATCTATGGAGGATATTCAGAGAACATTCGACAGCTGTGGTTGTTATGCCGTTATGTTTACAAAAATATGTGTCATATACATACTAATATAGGTATATCATCACGTCTTTATCCCTAATGGGGCAGTCAGAACATTTTGGGTCTTGCGGCTCTAAGCAGACAGAGCCCAGGGCTGCAAGACCCAAACAAAGGCCACTTTGGTACAGCATGATAATAAATTATTATATTTATTACTAGCTGTGCCCGCGACTTCGTTCGCGTGGTTGTCGGAACGTAATGTTATATAGCCTAAAGCCTTCCTCTATAAATGGACTACCCAACAAAGAAATAATTTTTCAAATCGGACCATTAGTTCCTGAGATTAGCGCGTTTAAACAAACAAACAAACAAACTCTTCCGCTTTATAATATTAGTATAGATGTCATGCTGTACCAAAGTGAAAAAAAAAATATATAAGGACAAATCACACTGATTAAGCTAGCCCCAAAGTAAGTTTTTAAACTTGTGTTATGGGATACTAACTCAACGATACTATATTTTATGACAAATACATATATAGATAAACACCCAAGACCCAGAGCAATTTGAAAAAGGCCATTTTCAAACTTGCCCTGGCTGGGAATCGAATCCAGAACCTCCGGATTAGCGGGCTAGCGTGTTAACTATTACGCCACGGAGGTCGTCATATGGTGGGCGAGAAGGTGAAAAAGGAATCCGCATCGCCTATAAATATGATTTGTAGTTTCGCCCAGGCCCTCGATCGACTCTCATCCATATACATTCTTTGTCAAGTACCTTACGTACTCAGAAAGACAAAGAAAGAGCTTTCTTTTGCGATATTATGCTTACAAAATTAATATGTAGTTTATCAAAAATACTTCCTAGCGATATTTAGATATACGTATTTAAATTGCGAAAGGAGTATACTTTTTAGAAAACCGAAATTCGGTCTAAACTCCAAACGTAACCTTTTCTAAACAAGTTTTTTTTTTCTTCAAAAATATACTTTAGTCAATATTTACAAATGAAGTCGGTGAAATAGGTCATGTAATTCAAAACTAGGTTTCATAGTCTAGTCTGCTAACAAGATTGAAGTCAATTTATTTCAATTCAGCTCTAATTCCATTCACAAACGTCGTGGAACGTTTAGTTTACATAATTATGTAATTATTTAACTACGGTGACGTAATGTTGTGCCATAGATATGTAGATTTCGGTGAAGTATTTAGTAATGGTATCTAGCAATTTTCATGCTTAGTTCGAGGTAAAATCGGTGGATAGAGACCGATGGAGAAACCACATTTTTGTGACAACGCAAGTACTCTCGCATAATAATTTTATCACCAGTTGCCATGCAATGTCTTCTTAACAAAGAAAAGATTACGGGCTGATTTTTCACGGGCCAAATTTATAGAGGAAGTTTTGGCTATGATACTGAAATATTTCACTACCAAGGACCGACCTTACCTTGTTAGGTCTTTAAACGTAATGATGACTAGTGATGGGCCCCTGGAAATATTACTTTACCATTGTTAATTAACAATTAAATATAAATAATAATTAATAATATACAATAGAATTTACGGAAATATTCCTAATATTTCAGGGAAAAATCCCTATATTTCTGTAAATGTTTACGAATGTTCACTAGCCATGACGGTCATCTGGTGACCGACAAAAAATCAAAAATCTATTGAGTCTGCAATGCTGGCAGTCAAGGCGTTTATAAATCATGACATCATGTACATGAAAGAAGATGACGAGGGATAGAGCAAAATGGAAAAGACATTGTGCCAACCCACATGAAGGATAAGTAAGAAGATTATGGGTTGTACTTCTTGTGTGGTGGGTTACATGTCTAGCTGAAATACAACGTGGAAGGGACATACCCGTAATAAATCGAACCACTGTCGATACTAGATCATTATAGTATAATGAAGTTAAATAACAACCTAAAAGCTAAAATAAATTTTGATACTTCCATACAAGTATGCGGCCGCCCGGGCGATTTGTATGGAAATGTCGAATTTTTTTTGGTTTTTTGACTGTTACCTATTTTAATTTCATTATACTTTAGTAATCTAGTATAGCCCGTGCTTCGATTCATTATGGGATTTACGGGTATGTCCCTTCCACTTTGTACCTTATATTAGTAAGTCTGAGACACTAGACTGTAGGGACTGGACGTAATAGGACACTGGTGTGTTTGAATTAGTATAGTCATTCTGAGACACTTGACATTGTGGGACTGGACGTAATAGGACACTGGACTCTTTAGCACATTGGACATGTAGGAGACTAGATATTGTCAGCCACAACGATCTAAACGAAATAAGGATATCACTGTGTACGACAAGAGTGATTGATATTTAGGGCACTTACGAGTACAGACTAGCGACCGTATGCCACCGACAGATCGCGACACTAGTCAGCGACATCATTGACAATTTAACCGCTAAGTTGGCAACCGTCGTCGCGTCGTCGCCGACCAGGGTAGCACTGTCGCTGGCACGCTGTCGCTCGTGTGTCTGATTCTTATGACGTTTGTCGTATCATGACTACAAGAAGTTGTGATCACTAACAATACATGTTGTTAGTAAACGCAACAACTTGTCCCAGATTTACTAGCCATTCGTGAAACAAGATCATAAAGTATCTTGAACATGACTGACGTACGTTCCTCTCATCAAGAGAGCTATTAGTCACGCATGCAGTAAAAAGGCGCAGGTAACGGGTTCGCACCGGTAATCGGCGCTATGTTGACTAGGACTGTACAGTAGGGTTGCCAGAAACAGTCAATTCTCAAAAGAGGTCGCAGGTAAACACGATTCTACGATCAAGATACATCTTTATCGCATCTTCTATCTTTTATGTATAATAGTAAGAGTTGCGGACTGTCGCCGAATGCACGGAGGGGCTTGAGAAATTTTAAGCCCCTTGTGGTCACTTATCCAAGTGCGGGCCAAGCCCAGTGTCACTAAACTTGCGAGAGTGATAAAAATGCGTACTCCCACCGGGCTACCGGGCTCCTCATCATCAGCATCTAGCTAATGATGCGGGCTAAGAAGAGTGAGAGAGAATTTATAGTTGTCCTATAAATTATAGGACAACGTTTGCTAAAGACTGGGACAACCCTATGTAGCTTGCTAGCAACAGGATTTCTTTCATCTTGTCACGGTTGGAGGTTACTGCATTGTGCCACACCCTGTGTTACAAGGTATGCATTTCCTTTTTATGAATGCACTGGCTATTTGCATACTATGCAGTTGTCTTCATCTATGTCCCTATTTTATAATAAAAACAAGATATTCTTCTCTGCTGGACGGGTCTTTTATCTTTATCAGTATTACTTTTTCACTGGTAGACATTTTATGAGTGATAGAGTTTAGGATAGAAGAAGGTAGACGAGGTACAGGAATACCATGAAAGAGCTATGTAGACCAACTGAAAGAAAAAGTAGGGGTCATGTCGAATCAAGCGCTTAAGAGTAAGGAGGAAGACCGAGAAGTTAGCGCATAATCCACCAAAGAGCGACTAAGCTCTTATATAAGAAGAAAAATTGAGAATTTAAAGAAAACAGAAAATATATCAGCTATTTATTCTTCTGCGTAGATCGAAAGAAACGACGGAAGAGTTTCTACCAATATAATTTATTAGTACCTGTTTTGTTCTGTGCCAATATTTCGCCAATTCACTCGATCGGCTTTACGGAAGAGAAGCAGCTGGTACATTCTAACTTTAATCTTTCCCAGAACAGAAAGAAGTCATTGGTATGAAAAATCTGTCACAGTGAGGTTGTTTAATACGGGGATGGATTATTGCGGGTCCATTAACATATTCCTCAGAAATTACCTAACAATTTCCATATATTAACAGTTAATTACATAATTTATTTACAAACCACTGCGTTTGCTTAACATAACGAGGCAAGAACAAACATGACCTTGTAAATTGCGCATTAAATATGTATACGACCCAAATAAAAGGGTATGTCGGTCGAAAATTAGCTTTCCCACGTCAACCCTTTTGAAATCAGGTGCTTTACGTCGAGGGACCATCCTGATTGAGAGACGTTAGAGAATAACCTTGAGGATTCTATTGATGTAATTTCTGTTTAATATTTCAATTTTTAAGTGAAAAAATTTAATGTTCTGGGTACGTAAGTGTCAAAAGATACAAAGCCAAAGTTGCGCACCCGAACTTCGAAAAATTACGCCTGCAATGTTATTTGAATTACTAGCAATGTATTACTACTAGACTATTTTCTTTTCATGTGAACACGGAAAGCGGATCATAAATCAAGTTTGGCGCAGCCAAGACACGGGCTTCCTTCAACTGCTGCTGCTCAATATTTATTACACGGTCACGGCCGCTGGTCAAGATAATGCGGATTTTTATGTATTTAAGTGTTTGATTTTACAAAAGAGCAGCTTATACAACTGACATGTCTATTTCAGGCACTGTTGAAAAATATCAAGTGTCGTGGTGAATGGTGCAGCACTATTCGGCGAGAATCGACACCCAAATCTCTGCGCTAATTTTGAGTCAGTCTATTGGAAGTCCGCGTGTGTTAGATACGTCTGTTATTTTTTAAATATATATATATATATTTAAAAAATAACAGACTTTAATTAACAGACAGAGAATAAAAAAAAATTTTTTTTTTTTTTTTAATAGCAAGGAACTATGATTTATATTTAACAGTTAGCTTAATAGTCTATCTAATCACATATTCAAAAAATGTTTAGCGTGATGGTGGGCGTGAAGATGGAAAAAGGGAATCAAAATAGTGATGGGTTGCTAGCCGCATCGCCTATTTACAGGATTCGGATTTTTGACCACTCTCGATCGGCTTTTACCATCTGCACGTTAAGAGAAGTGGCTGGTACATTGTACGTTTTTCCCTTACTCCCAGAGGAATGGATCAAGTAATAATTTAAAAATATTTTTAAGAACAAGCTTTTAAGAATCCCCTTACTTTCCTAGACTTTCCCATACAAACGTAGTCTACGTTTTATTTCCAAATGACATGTCAGATTTCGGTAAAAAATTGTAACTTTAAAGTAATTACATATATCTAGGGTTATAATTGGTTTTTACAGTTAAAATATGAACTTGAAAGAAAATATAAGGATATAAAAGTTTTCCATACTAATGGTCAAAAATGATATAATGCACTATTTTCTCGTCATATTTTGACTGTGAAAATCAATTATAAATCTGACCTGTCATTTCAAAATAAAACGTAAACTACGTTTGTATGGGAAGCTCTGATTCTGTCTAGGGTAAGGGGGACCCTTAACTAAAGCAATAAATTTAGCTTGCACGATTTGATTACGGACACAGAACGGGACAGGTGAAACTAAATAAAAGCTTGTAAAAACGCCCGAACGTAGAATAATTGCCACAGAAATTCGACCATCAGTTACAAAGTCATGAAAACGGGAAATGCTCTATAAATCATGGACGGCGCGGGAAAGGCTTCCTTCAGCGACGGAGTAGACTGAGTACTCAATATTTATGACGCGGTCACGTCACTCATGGCCATCAAGATAATAAATCGTCATGGTGCGGATTTTCTAAATGTGTGAGACTACATGACTTTTGTACCACCAAAATTGTACCACATTTTCAGCAATAAACTTTCTCTGCGTTCCCGGTTGCATCCTCAGTTGTGATACTTCGGCGCCCGAGGTGCGCATTCTCGCTTTTTCTTTTCCAAATATAATATGCATGTCAATGGTCACCCAAAGATGCCAAGGACCTTGAGTAGTGGAGAAGTAATAGCCGAAACCGTTTAAATGATTTGGCTTTAGTTTTACAACCGGTTTTACAGGCGACGTTAATTCTCCTTTGGAATGCAGTTGTAGCACGAGATGTGCTTACGAGTCTTTAGTCGCATCTTACGATATCAAGGAAGAGATGGAGTGGTCCTATTCTAGACCGGAAGCCAGCTGGCTGTACACGGGCAGTGATCCTTATCTATCTTTCGTGTGTGTAAGTGCCACGGTGGTGTCAGATTTTTCAAGCTGCCCAAGGCATCTGATAAATATAGCTTGACGGCTGTCCCATAATGGTGACAACCCAAACCAACGGCTTAACGTGTCTTCCGAAGCAGAGGAGCTCGAGATTTTTAAGCTATTGCATAGCTTTTATCGCGGGCTTTGAGCGCGGCGACCGAATCAAGAAATTCCGTAACGAAAATAAAACCTAACACCCCCCACTCCACCTACCGACCGGCACAGCGGCGCGGCGTTGAAAGCCGTGCATCGTCTAACGTCGTATGCACTAGCTTTACCGCGGCAGTCCCCGAGTGCCACACTTTTTTTTTTAATTTGTCACCCATTTACTTGCTTAACTTGCGAAAGCGGTGCAATGCGTACTCCGCCGGGCCACCAAACTCCGCTCATAAATTATGACTGATGCGACCAGGGCGCAGGCTTCCTAAGACATCGTACTACAAAATATTTATGATGCGGTCACGGCCGCTCAAGTTAACATGTCATGGAGCGGATTTTCACGAAATAATCTTATACCTACTTTCAGCTGAAATATACTATATTATACAGTACATTTGGTTTGCAAACTCCATTTTTTTTAGGAGTTTCTTCCATATTTCCAAAGTTCTTCATCATATTGACAACCTCCGTGGCGTAATGGTTAACACGCTAGACCGCTAATCCGGAGGTTCTGGGTTCGATTCCCAGCCAGGGCAAGTTGGAAAATGGCCTTTTTCAAATTTGACCTGGGTCTTGGGTGTTTATCTATATATGTATTTATCATAAAATATAGTGTCGTTGAGTTAGTATCCCATAACACAAGTTTAAACTTACTTTGGGGCTAGCTTAATCAGTGTGATTTGTCCTTATATATTTATATTTATTTATATCTTCACCAAATAAAAATGGGACCAACTTAGTTGTTGGTAGTGTACTTACTTATGGGTAGTTAAAGACTTTCGCAAATTAAATAAACCAGCCAAGTGCGAGTTAAACTCGCGTGGAGAGGGTTCCGTACAATTGATTGAATTCTTATAGGTTTTCCTGTACTCTACAAGCAATGAACTATATTTTGTATTTTTTTCATAATTTTAGGCTCAGTAGTTTCGGAGATCCGGGGGGGGGGGGTCAATATTCGTCTTCTTTCATGAATAAAATCAAAACTATTTGTCCTTTCATTTGATATATGACACAGTAAGGTCTGCAAAACTTTTTTTAAATTTCCTAATTTGTCCCCCGAAAAAGACCCTTATTTAAAAAAATATTTATTTACTTTGCACATATGTGTTTGGATCATAGGATTACAACATTCTACTCAATTTCACCTGATTTGGTCCAGTAGATTCGGAGCAAATTGGCTGTGACAGACGGACGGACAGACAGACAGACGTACGAGTGATCCGTTATAAGAGTTCCGTTTCTTAATTTTTTGTACCGAGCCCTAAAAAGAATCATCAAAATCGATTCACAATTGGCGAAGATATTGCATAACAAACATACATAAAAAAAATAAAAAAGCATACTGTCGAATTGATAACCTCCTCCTTTTTTGAAGTCGGTTAATAAATTAATAAATACTAAGAAATCACACAGATTGAGCTAGCCCCAAAGTAAGTTCGAGACTTGTGTTACGGGATACTAACTCAAACTTCTAACACCTCTCACTTTGCTTTGGTGGTTAAAATGTAGGTACATAAATAAATCAAAATCAATAGAACTTTCTAGAATAAACATTAATATCTAAAGCCATCACAACACTTCAATAAACACAACCTTGCGCCAATTGAGCCCGGTCAATTTGTGAGTAATGAAAATCAATAGTTTGCTCGAAGGTACTTCAGTAAGGAAGCCCTACGGGGGCGACGCGGCGACGGGCGGCTTAGGGGATTAAGACGAATGACTTTTTATTCGCAAAGCTTTATTTCAGGAACGGATTCCTTGAACGAAGTGCCGTTGGAAATATTCCAAATTTACGGGAATTTTCCCATTGTAAATTTACGGGAATACTCCCATTATTTCCGTTATTATAAATATTCCCCTAAATTTCCATTTTGAGGAATATTTCGTGGAATGTTTACGGGAATATTCCCAGTTTCCAGGGACGTCACATCTCTATTTTCAACTCTCATTATCGAGTGTGTTAAGGCCGTACCTAAATTTTCCGGGGTCCAGTGCTGCCCCCATTTAAAATAAATCATTTCAAAGAAAACGTAGACATTATTTTAAATTTTGCTACTATCAAATCCTAGATAACCCTTCAAAGTATTTTATGAACTACTGTTTACAGTTTAAAGTGAGAACGTTAAGCTTTACTACGCACATTTGCGAAAAACGGCCACTTTTGGCAAATGTGCGTAGTAAAGCTTAACGTTCTCATTATAAACTGTAAACAGTAGTTCATAAAATACTTTGAATGGGGGCAGCACTGGACCCCGGAAAATTTAGGTATGGCCTTAATAGCTAACAATGCCATAATGTAGCATGGCACCGACAATATCTTTTATCGAGCGCTATCTCGCTCTACGTAATAATTACGAGCGGGATAGCACTAGTCCGCCGCGCGATACATACTTTATCTGGGTTTATCTACGGTGCCATGCTACGCTGGCTTGGTGACAGATTTTTCGAGCTGCCTAAAGGCATATACAGATCTTTTTTAAGATGGTGGGCATGTAGATAAGAAAGGGTATCAAAATAGTAATGGATTGCCGTTTCTTCGATCGACTTTCAAGACTTGGCGGAAGCTGAAGGAGTGGATTTACTTTTCTGCAAAAGCATGAGAAGTTCTCAATTATCAAGTTATTAATGGCTAACGACACAGACCATGGATCAAGATAGACACAGCCTCTATATGAATTTGCGTGTCGATCTGACGTCAAATTGACTTCATATAGGATCGTCGCTTTTAGTCAGTGGATGTCAATTCATTAGATCGGACATTCATTATCTACGGTAAAATACATAAATCTGCCGTTTCGAGCCGTAGAAACTCGTCGAAAAACTTTGGAGAAAGTAATAAAACTTTTCTTCCGTTGGTAAGTGAATTTCTTATTAAATATTTGTATGAAAATTTGCATTGAATTGAGTTAGTGACAAAATTCATTATAACACCCAAGAAACTAGTGTGCAGTTTTCCTCAAGAAACTAGTGTGCAGTTTTCCTTAAGAAACTAGTGTGCAGTTTTCCTCAAGAAACTAGTGTGCAGTTTTCCTCAAGAAACTAGTGTGCAGTTTTCCTTAAGAAACTAGTGTGCAGTTTTCCTCAAGTGGTGGTAGTTTTAAATGAACGTACATAAGTACAAACTCACTCACCCGTGTGGTACCGGGTTAGAATAGGACCACTCCATCTCTTCCTGTGGATGTCGTAAGAGGCGACTAAAGGACTAAACACAAACATCTCGTGCTACATTTGCATTCCCAAGGAGGGTTAAGGTCGGGCGGGCGGCGGCCGGTTGTAAAACTTTTCGCACAAATGCATTCCCAAAAAGGGTTGACGTCAGGCAGGCGGCCGGTCGTAAAACTACAGCCAAATCATTTAAACTGTTCCGGCTATTTCTTCTCCATTTCGCAAGGCCTTTGGCATCCTTGGGTGACCACTGACATACATGTTATATTTGGAGAAGAAAAAGAAGGAAAGCGCACCCCAGGCTGCGTAGCAGCACAGCTGAGGATGCAACCGGAAACGCGCTTAGACGAACAAGATAAGTACAAGCTCAGAGGTGGAAAGGCCACAATACTCTATAATAACACATACTGATTGCAGAATTCTAATTAAGGCCGTACCTGAATTTTCCGGGGTCCAGTGCTGCCCCTATTTAAAATAAATCGTTTGAAAGAAAACGGAGACATTATTTAAAATTTTGCTACTACCAAGTGCTAGATAACCCTTCAAAGTATTTTATGAACTACTGTTTACAGTTTATAATGAGAACGTTAAGCTTTACTACGCACATTAGCTAAAAGTGGCCGTTTTTCGCAAATGTGCGTAGTAAAGCTTAACGTTCCCACTTTAAACTGTAAACAGTAGTTTATAAAATACTTTGAAGGGTTATCTAGGACTTGTAGTAGCAAAATTTTAAATGATGTCTCCGTTTTCTTTGAAATGATTTATTTAAAAAAGGGGCAGCACTGAACCCCGGAAAATTTAGGTACGGCCTTAAGTTTTTTAACCCTTTAACCGCGTACGTCGGATTATTCCGACCAAAAACTATGCATATTCACAATTCCTCGCGCTGGGAGCACGACAACTGATGTGAAGTCTCGCGGTGAAAGGGTAAAGAGAAAAGTATTTAAAAAATACACTTACATCCAACTCCAGCTCCAACTTGTTAATCTCATCAGTAGCTGCGTTTAGTTTCTCCAATTCGACCTGAAAATTGCGGAAGAACTTGAGACAGTCACAGGGCACCCTCACATAATATTCCCAAACGTAAGGCAAGAGCAAGCAACACGTCGAGACGGGAAACAACCGAGGTTTTAGTAATTTCAATTTAGATTTAGAAAGACAAGACATCTTGACACACTATTATATCTTACAAGGCCGAGATTTATCTTAATGTACCTTATGAAAAATCTACAACACTATCGCCCAACCCGCTCGCATGAAATTATCTCTCATGCAAACATCAGATCAAACGGTCTAGGCAAATCGTTATCTGTTATCGTTATCGCTGTTAAAAGTTTGACACAATCACTGTTTTGTAAGAATGTTATTTTTGATCAGCTTTAACGGCAACAGTTAAGTGTGATGCAGATTTTCACGGATTGTTTCCTGTCCCTAAAAGCAATCTACTTAAAATAATAACAGTATTACTTACTCATTCTTTCCGATTTAACAATTTGGATGATAAAAAAATAAAATAAATTGCACAAATAATAATGCTAAATTACAATTTATTCAAATAATAATGAATACAGTATATTAGAATCATACATGCGATAAATTTTACAATACAAAAATACTTTTTTACGCATTCAGTTATCATTTTGAAATTTTCACCTAATTTTTGTGTGGATTCGAAAAAGATAATAAAGAAATTGAGAATCACTGGCTATTTGTATGATTAAACATTCTATTTGAATAACAAACTTAAAATTATTAAAGATTTAGACAATAAGAATTGGAATGGTTTATTTAATAAGTATTTGTTTGTCCTATATTAATGTTAAAATAGACAGTTTATATTATGAACACTTCACTTTTGGTAAAGTTAGTCTTTTAAATATTTATACAGTAATAGGTACTCGATAGTTAGGCCGACAGGCTGTGAAAGGAATAACACACTATACTCTATATTAGGTATAAAAAATATATGAGATTACTAATGAGTAAAAATTAAAAAGAGAAAATCTCTCGTAACATAGTGCGAAAACATAAAAATTAACAATTTGTAACATTACTTTACCGGTGGTTGACCACTAAATGCTAACTGAATACAATACAACTACCATAGCATAAATTTAACATAAAAAGGGTTACAAGTTCACATACCAATAATAATAAAATACTATTAGAGATTCCAAAGAACCTAAGTAAACAAAATGTTTAAATAATGGTGTTAAATTAATTAATTAATATTATTTAAACTCCACTTCTACATTTACATAGTATCAGTGGCATATGTGGATAATTTTATTGCATTTTCTTAGGCCCATTAAAGAGAATATTAATAAAATTTCCTATATTCTAAAATTCACGAATAAATATGAGAAACAAAATTATAATTGTTAAAACAAAATAAAAAAAAATCTGATATTATATGACTCCCAACATGTTTCTTGGAATAAAAGTGTTAATTTAATTGAAAAAAAAAACTATTTTTTCATATTTTATTAGCATGGCATTTACTTTTCAACATTTCAAGCACGTCATCTGGGAACCAAGTACATTTCTTTACTACCAAATAAAAAGTAAATATTTAGAATATTTTTCTGCGGGACAAATAAAGAAACTGAAAGTTATTATATGTGATGTAAAAAAAAATTCCTGTGCAGAAAATTCGCAAATATTGTGACATACATAAACTTTAGCAAACATGGCACATCTCTATTCTGGAAAATAAGTTAGTAACGCTGCAAATATACTCCTAATAGTAAGTCCTTTTTATATGTATAATTATGAATAATATTGGCGAATTTATTGTGATACAAAGTAACTTAATTTTATGGACAGGAAACAGTCCTAGGTACCAAAGATATACATTTTAGAAATGTGTACTATTTAATACAAACGCCTTCGTACAACAAGTTAACTACAACGTGATTCATAATCATAAGGATTTGGACCAATCATTGCACCTCACTATCACAAATATACTTTCCAGAAACAAAACGCCGCTTCACGAGTGATAGTCTGTATCCACTGCCTATAAGCTCAAACTCTATGCCGGATAGAGTGGCTCCTTCACAGTTGAATTGAGCAGATAAAGTGGCCTTTGTTGAGGGGCCTTGTTTTAGCTCGAACCGCGCCCGCAGAGACCCTACGCCTCTGTCCTCGGAGTGTTGCGACAACTCCGTGATCCGCCACATTGCCTGCTCATTGTCGCTGTTCCATGTATTCTTTGGCATGGCAATGACGTTCTTGACAGCCCCGTTCATCGGCACGCATACCGATACATTGAGCAGCGGCGACGGCGGGCTCATCGCGTGCAGGTTGTATTTGTAGTCTACTTTCAGGTCAGTGTGATCCCTCTCGCATTTCCAGTAAGCCACCAACTGGTAGGGACACGACGCGGCGCCCGGCTTCGGCCGTATCTGGTACTTCAGTATGTCTACGTTGAAGTACTGGGCAGTAGGGTTCTTCTCGGACTGCCGCTTCAGCAGAGACGTCAACGCTGGCATGTTGAACTCAACAACGGTGGAGTCTCGCGTAGACATCATGGCGTTAATACTAATTAGTTGTTTATTAGGCAAAACGTTGTCTAATCTATGTATGTTTTTCAATCTGAAACATAGCTTCGCCGGGTTCGGGTTGTTAGCTAAAACGCCGACGATACCTGTGGGGAAAGACAGCATCATATCGCCCGACATCTTAACTTGACATTTAGATTCATCTGTACCTCTGAAATAAGCGTGAATGATTTCATGAAAGGCAACAGCAAGGGGTATCGTGTCGGCCATGCCTATCGTGAGCGGCGATGGACCTCTAGACCCTGAAGAGCCAGCGGTTCGGAAGTCGCCTTCCGAGCGCCGCGACGGAGGTCGAGGCAGCGAAATAGACGTCGTGGTGGGAGTAGACGTGCGGAAATTGGACTGACTCATCTCGCCCACTTCCGAAAACAGGTCGCCGACATCGCCGGTCGAAACTGGGGTGGGGCTTTCTAGCAAGTTAGATTGGTTAGCTTGCAAAGGCGCGTACGGATTAGACACATTTCCATGTGGTGAAGTGGGGTTACTAGCTGTAGGACTTTGGAAAAAGTTAAGATCTAAAAGATCACTACTGGCTTTACTTGTATTTGCATTTGAACCACGCCTTGTTGTACCAATTTTGTACAAAGAAATATTCTCTACTGTAGCTCTGAGTTCATCCACACTCGCCGACATAGGAGCACCACCATTACTTATTGGTTTAATTTCTACATGGATCTTGCGGTCCCTTTCCTCATCAGAGTCAGAATCAGAAGTGGAATAGGCACTACCCTTTTCATCTTTTGGCCTAATGCAATATCCCTCTTCATCTACCTCTGGTGAATTAAGATCCTCTTTTGTTGGAACTTCTTCCTCTTTTTCCTCTAAGTCAGATTTGTCTCCAGCATTAGAATTTTCTGATATTTCATCCTTTTTCTTTTTTGACTTTTTCAGTTTAGTCTTACTTCTTTTGCTACGCATAAACCATTTGGACTCCCGCAGGGTAGTACGTCCCATGTTTTCATCCTTGTCGGGAGCTACAGGAGTAGCTGGTGTACCGCTAGGACTGGAAGGAGCAGAGCATGGAGCAGCCCCTTCGATGCTACCACTAGGTTCATCTTTGCTTTGAAAGTTAGGAGTAAATAAATTAAGAAGAGAAGTTGTTCTTCTTGAAGTTTTTGTAGCAAAGGACGGCTCTTTTTTTGGTGCTTTAGCTGGCTGGGTTGGTTTGTGAGAACCATTTGAGACAGTAGATATCTGATCAGCTTCTGATATTGAGTTATTGGCTGAACTAGGTTTAGGGAATGAAGGAGGCAGTTCTACTAAATTTGCTTTGTCCATAGTGTTGTATTTCTCAATGAGTATTTGTTCTAACAGTTTCTCTACAGTCAATTCGAGACATTGATGCTTGAAATCCCTGTGAACCTGCCCCATGAGGTCATGATTATTTTGAATAAGATCTGCGTAGGAATTGACAAACTGTTTCATCTGTTTCAGGTGTGCTTCCTCAACGTCCTGAAAATGTTTGCATGTTTGAGTCATTTTCTTTTCAAAGTCTTGTTTCACTAAGTTGTATTTCTCTGCAAGCTGTCTGTAGTCCTCATGAAGCTTCTTCAGCTTTACCTCAGCTTTCTCAATGTCCTTAGCAGATGCATTATCTTTCCGCAGCTTGTCCAATTCAGCTGCTTTTGTTGTGTACACATCTTTTGCCTTCTGGAGGGCTTGTTTTGTGCTTTGAATGAGTAGTACTACCTCTAAAGTGTTGGACTCAGAGTCTTTGACAGCTTTGTGTTTCTTGTGCAGCTCGTCCGCATAGCGGGCCACATCTTTGACCAGCTCACTGACCTTCTGGAACATGTGCTGGTGCAAGTTGGATAGCTTTTCGGCGGAACATTTCAAAACAGTCCAAAACGGCGCGAAAGTACCCTGCGCACAGTTACTGTTCGCTTGTTTAGCTAACTTGGTCAATAATTTAGAATTAGTTTCCTCTATATTGGACCTCTCCCTGAGGTAATCAGAGAGCTCTTTGCTAGCGATCAGTCCGTACTTCATGTTTTGATACAATATATCGTATCCATTGTGCTCGCTGGCGAAATAATCTACAAAGTTGACACTCATCTTTGCAGTTACTGAGGCGAACAATTACAGTTATTCAATATAATGTCACTCACTGACCTGTATTCTAGGATCGAGCTCAGTATCACCATTGTCGTCTGCTGGAATTGTGAACGAGGATTCCTCCATTATAGTGCTAGGACTACGAAACCACCCAATCACTTTAAATTACATCACCGACACAAACGAAACGCGTCCGTACAGCGTCACCTTCACTGCAGTCTAATTAGTACTAATAAACCAAACATAGATGAAGATATACGCAATTTTATTTATTTTTAAATCGATGGGAACAGCAAAACAGTCACGTAACGTGTTTAATTTTGCAAAATAAATAATAAAATATGAAATTTTCATTCAAGATGACGTCCACTTTCATGACGTCGAATCAAAACAATAGACAAACAAACCATACATGAACCATACAATACAAAACTTTTTTATTTACGCTTATTTATAGTGCCGTAAACTTATCGTATAGATATCGTAATCGAATTAGATTGCTTGACTAAATAGAATAATAGAACGATTTGATGGAAAGAGATAAGATTGAGAATTTGAGACCAAACAAGAAACTCACACTCAAGTCTCCAGTCATTTATCGAAAATAAGGGCCAACCTCGGCATGAGAGGTAAAAAGCTGGAAACTCGTATAGACCTTTATTTTGCCATTCTAAATGTTGTCTCAAAAGTCTCAAAAAATCTCGTGTCCGCGTCTTGAGATATTCAAGGTCAAAAGGTTTCTTGCAAATATCTCGTTTCCTATGACTTTTACGCTATTTACATGAATATAAATATTGTAGAGGATAAAATTTTATACAACTTTCGTCCGAAACTTTTTTTATACGTGGAACTCATATCATATGTCTTACTTTTTAAGTACCTAACTCTTAAATATTATTTGTAAAACGAATAAACCTCAAAACCAGCCTTATTGACCTACCGCGATCTTTTCACCGCGCATGGCTCGCTGTTCGCTTCGGCTAGAGTAAATTTGTGTGCGTGGAAGCGGGAGCAAAACATACACTATCCACAGTTAAACAAGTTAAATGACAATAATAAAAAAATAGTAATTAAATATGTTCTTATTACTCTGCCCAAAAGGTAATGGACAATATGTATGATGCCCGGTCAATTTGATTATTTTAATAATTATTATTAAATTGCATAATGACCGGGCATTATATATAATGCCCAATTTATTACTTGGTCTATAACATATATAAAAATATATATATATATATATATATATATATATATATATATATATATATATATATATATATATATTTTTATATATATTTTTATATATATATATATATATATATACAGACAGACAAACGGACAGATAATCAGACGAAACTTTTTCAGGGTTCCGTACCCTTTGGGTACGGAACCCTGAAAAATGCGCTAAGTACACTACCTGTTGCCGTTTTTAATATAGAGCAAAAAAAACGAAAAATTCTCATTCAACTTTTTGAATCGTTATATCTCAGCAACGGTAACTCCCAGGAAAAAAGAATTCAGACACTTTTTATAGACAATTATTTGATCTACACTACAAGTTTTGTCTCAACTAATTTTATGATAACATTTACCGTGTTGCTGAAAATTGCCAAAAACCCTTTTTTGTGAACTTTGATCCCGAGTAATTTTTTTTCAGGTATCGGATCGATGAGAACTTTTTATATTTCATTTCTGATGGTGTTTTGAACAATCCTACCAACTTTCAGCTGGGTGCAAATTATTGTAACCTCGGATGTTCAAATTGATCGGGCTATCAACCAATTTTTAAGATTTTAAGACCTAGTCTTGCCTAGACCTAGGCTGGTTCATACTGCAAGTACCTACTTACTGCGTGACGACGCGATCATGCGACACCGGCGCGGCAGTAAGGCGTGGTCGATTAACAGATTCATGTACCTAACTTTGCTCAACACTATGATATTTCATTTTCTCTCTATAGTGTCTATGGAATTATGATAGTAAAATTGGAAGTTAAAATATTTCGATCAAATTACTTGTCTTCTCTTTCACACCTACTGAAATTCCGTAATCACTTGCACTAACTTTGATAAAATGCTAAGTTTGCCGGCCTTGGTTGGGTTATATGATGCTTTTTGTGCAGTTTGACGTAAAACAGCTTCAACTTGCTCCAATTTCGTTGTTCAGTAGAAGTGGAATTTATAAGAATTTCTTTTTATGAGTGAAACAACTGGCTTTCGCTATTCGTTGCTCAGATCTCTATCTGAAATCTGCGTGTCCAGAGTTTGTTTCTGAGACGGGGATCGTAGTCAATCTGTATGCAACTGTTACGCGTTGCCTCGACTATGTCTTACCAAGGATCACCATATTCGGGCCCGGGTGATGAATACGACTTCGAAGATGATGGGTACGACGATCTAGATGAATATCGGGATCCAGAAGACACGTTGCCACCGCCACCAGTGGACGACAGCGACGAAGGTATGTTTTGTTTACGACCGTGATTTTTAGCCTGTTTTGGCGTCATATTTCAATATTTTTGACCAAAATGAGGTATTGTACACTGTATTGGTATTGTAAAGTAAGCTAAACCTTGTTATGTTTTGATGTTGAGGTTATATACCTTCTGTATTGATTGTGGGGCTCTGTTCCCGCCTATTTCATTCGCCAGCATTCAAGTGACGTAATAAGTCTGTTTCTATGTCACTTTCACCATAAAACAGTTATCAAACAACATTCAACATGTTGCTCTGTGAAAAAGTTGAATTTATCAATGTTAATGGTGATGTGGTAATGGACTAGTTTTCAAATATATTCTTGTATTATGTTTTAACCCTCAACACAAAAAGATCAGATAAAACTTATTTGTAGCACCAACTGAGTATAACAATAATAAAAGTAAATTTAAAAGTTTGGTGTTATAAATTTGATGTGTGTATCTGTGTCCCTGTGAGTCTGTCCATGGCATTGTAGTTTCTAAACAGACGTATTTTGATTTCAACACTTTGCCTGCTGAAAAATGCACCGTGTGTTTTGCGAAAATGAAAACACATACGGTGCGTTTTCAGCAGGCTAAGTGTTAATCATGTATTCTCAGCTACTATGTAAGAAAACTTTAAAAACATGGAAGTACAGTGGAAACTCTATGTTACATAACTCTATTTAACAGCCAATTCCTTAAAACATCGAAATTCCTTGGCTCTGGTTGGTTTGCTTTATTTTCCATACAATGATACACTCTATGTAGCGTCGCACCCACTCCAAATAACGTCGAAAATACGTCATCAATAAGCAATAAAGAGCACTTTCTTAGCAGATACAGACCGTTTCTTGTTCAAATTTTTTGTTTCTTGCTTTATTGTCTAGCATGGATTTACCATGACTGACCCCATCATACGTACCAGAGATTCTAATTTTGTTTGTTGCGATTACTTGCATGTGTTTACCTCGGCCGCTAGACTGTCCTAGACTGTCGTTAGGTTGTTTTGGCAGGCAACAAAAAACGTCACGAAGATAACAGACTACCCTAAAATTATATTGATTTTTTATTCACTCCTTATCACGACAAATTTCTACGAGGGCTGTTTGATAAGTACCCGTTTTCTAAATATATTAATATCACTGGCCGCAAATAAGTATACCACCTTTTTAAGCCATTTTTCAGAGGCGGGAAAATAATAAAAAAAATGGCATTTTGTTTTTTTTCTCATTTGACAACGATTCAGTGAAGGCGTGAACTTAAAATTGTTAAAATGAAGAAAGAACAGTATCGGTCTGTAATTAGATTCTTATTTTTGGAAGAAAAAACATGTGATGAAATAAAAGTAAGAATGCAAGCAGTTTACCATGAATGTGCTCCTTCTATGACAACCGTCAGATATTGGTATAACGAGTTTAAGCGGGGGAGAACAACCGTCTTTGATGAGGATCGCCCAGGCCGGTCAGTTGAGGTGACTACAGACGATATGGTTAAGAAAATTGAAAATATCGTTTTAGCCGACCGCCGAATTAAACTTCGAGAAATGGTTGATGCTGTAAATGTTTCAATCGAGAGGGTACAACACATATAAGAAGAAAAATTGGGTATGAAGAAAGTATCGGCGAGGTGGGTGCCGCGTTTACTCACGGAGGAGCAAAAACGGAACAATTTACCGGAACCGACTGACTACTTCGGAGCAGTGTTTGGCCGTGTTCAAACGTAACCCGAAGGAGTTTCTGCGTCGTTTCGTGACCGTGGACGAAACGTGGGTCCACCACTACACCCCGGAAATGAAAGAGCAGTCGAAGCAGTGGATTTTACCGGGTGAATCTGCTCCAAAGAAAGCAAAAACCGTCCCATCGGCTGGAAAGGTCATGGCGACCGTTTTTTGGGATTCGCAGGGTATTATACATATTGACTATTTAGATAAGGGAAAAACAATAACAGGGCAGTACTATGCCAATTTATCCAGAGTTGTGACGGCTAAATTAGCACGGTTACGCTACGAACTATTGTCTCACCCCCCGTATTCTCCAGATTTGGCCCCATGTGATTTCGTTTTGTTTCCCAACCTAAAAAAATGGCTCGGTGGCAAGCGATTTTGATCAAATGACGAAGTCATTGCCGCCACAGAGGCCTACTTTCCAGACTTTCCAAAATCATACTTTTTGGATGGTTTATTGAAGCTTGAGTATAGGTGGAACAAATGTATAGAGTTAAAAGGTGACTACGTAGAAAAATAAATGCATATATACAAAAAAAAAGTTTTTTTTTCATAAACGGGTACTTATCAAACAGCCCTCGTATAACGTCGTAAAATGTGCATTCCCTTCAGTGACACTTTATATATTAACACTGTATTACTTAATTTCATTACCATTTCAGATACAGAAGAAGCAAGTGAAACAGATATACCCAAGAATGATGAGCCTCTCGAAATCAAGGAACAGTAAGTAACATACTTATTACTAAAGCATAAGGTTCTAATAACCTACCTTAAGAGACCACAAGGTACCTCAGAGGACTACACATCATAACTAGAAAACTAACAGCTTCTTGTCTAGTCGAAATGGTTTTACTGTAGCTTTAATTTCAAATCATCACAACCAGTTTGTGGCTAAAGCAATCCCTCTGTCGTTAGCTTCATTAAAGTCCTTAATGGTACATGCCGTAGGGCAGCTTGGACATGACAGAAGGTGGCCCATTGATTTAATGGCATCAAATTCACATATGTCGTCAGCGTGACACCAGCAGCTAACTAACAGCTATATAACTTCCTCTTGCTTTCTTATAAACACTTCCACTGCGGGAAAATGCACCGTGTGTGTTTCGCAGAACAGAAAACACCGTGTGTGTTTCGCAGAACAGAAAACACAGTGCGTTTTTCCGCAGTCAAAGTTTTAAGTGTGTATATAGCGTGTGTATAGCGTGTGTATATAGTGTGTATATAATAGCTAACACTAGTGTGAGATTTTTGGAGCAGTCCAAAAGCATCTGACGTAGCTTAATGAATGTCCTCTAGTGACCACAGCCATTTTTACACACTAGACATCATCATGAGTAAACCTGCCACTAGTTCAATAGAACCACAGAATAAATAATACTAACGTACAGAAGTCTCACTGAGCAACGAAATTCAAAGAAATATCAACTCAATGTGGTTAGCGATATGGTTTAATTTATTGTATTTATTTATTATTTTATTTTATTTATTATAGACGAGTAGCTAAGAGCTAATATGTCTATTTCACACAGTGCTGAGAGCTATATATATAGCTCACGTCAGAACTCAGCACCTTTTCGTATAGATACCTAGACATTCATTGCAAGCCAATTTCATGCTTATTACTCTGGACAAACGATTCGTATAACTGAATTTACCACCCGGAGGGGCCGCCTGCGCGCATAATGCGTAATGCGCGAAGACCTTAACTTAGTACTAAATTTAAACCATTATCCCCACCAAACATAGTATAGACAAAACAGTCATAAAGACCTCGTACAATATGTCCTTCCTTCTCTTTTGTCACTGTCAACTTCATTTGGGTGAATATACAAGCTTTATTTTAATTGAGTAAAAAAAAAATTACTTCCCATTATGTACAAATCGAAATAGTCACGTGATTTTGTTAGTATGTGAAGTTAATTATTTTTTTCGTATTTCGATATAAATTTATTGGGAAAAATTGTTCAAAATGATGGAGTGAATAACCCCTTCAAATATTTGTACTTAATTAAAAACAAGCTTGTATTGTAGAGGTGTAATACAGTTATATCAATTATTATTTATCAACTAGGTAATTATTATAAAATTATCTGTAAATAAATAACACACAAACAAAGCAATCGAATTTAGAGTCTCCACTCCATAGAACTAAATAAATGTCAGCTGGATATTATCATCATATCAGCTACAGGAAGTTGGGAAGTCCACTCCTGGACATAGGCCTCCTCTAAGCATTTCCAAAAAACCAGTACTAATATAATTACCAATTTTTAAGCAGAAAATATTCTGATATTAAAAATTTGCAAATAAGCCTTAGTAGGAAAATATAACTGATGAAATTCAAGGAAAAAATCATTATATTGCAAGTTGCGAGTGATCAGTATTATTTTAATCATAATTATTGAGTATGCTTGCCGTGTCGTGTAGCTAGTATCGGTAGCTTTTGCACTAAAAATAATTAAAAATAATGACCTTCAATAAGTGATATATTTATCCTACATTGAATAAGAAATGTTGACTTTGTGTGGTTCCTGGCAGAGTAAAATAGGACCACTCCAAGTTTTCCCGTGGATGTCGTAGAAAGCGACTTAGGAAACACAAGCTAAACAAAGCTTATAAACATCAGTGAGACCTCTCCAACCCGTCAAGCCAGCGACCAGCGTGGAGAGTGTAGGCCAAATCCTGCTGCTCTGACTAATATATGGCTTTGTTAGTACAGAGGGTCGTGCTCCTGCAGTGGAGACTAAAAAAGACCTGATGATGATGATTGAGTATGCCAGCCATCATGGGGGGCTTTGATTAAATAACTGAAACATCACAGCTGTCCAAAAAAATTTTTATTGGTTTTTGCCATCTGTGCCTGACTATGACAGCGGACCACCATTGTACATTAGCAGTCCTGCAAAAAATCTGTCATGTAGGGCCAGTATACCGGTCATTTTCCAGCGAGATATGTATCAAGTCCTCTATCTTGTCATAATAATCACTTAAATCTGAGCAGGAAACTCATCCGTAGAAGGAACTTGTTCATATTGGAATATTTTTATTAATTTAATTCATATCATCATGTCATTGTATAGACTAGCGAATACATAACCACAGAATTGATATAAGTATTAACATACAGAACGGAAACTCGCAGCGTCCCCCCGCAATATGACGTATGCACCGCACCCCTGTTCTTGGCGGCGTTTGATGGCTTTGAGTTTTGACTAAAACACACACATTGACGCGCGCATGGATGTGCATGGACGTATGTTTATTTGTAGTAGTGGTAGGCATAAATGTTACTCCGTTTGTATGGAGTGCCATACATGTTACATGACTCGTGTAATGTAGTGCAAGTGTAGATACTAATTGCCACATTGTAATATTAAAACACTTGCAGGATGTACCAGGACAAGCTGGCAAACCTTAAGAAGCAGCTGCAGCAGCTGGAAGACGGCATCCACCCTGAGTTCCTGCGGAGGGTCAAGCGGCTTGAGCACCAGCTACACGAGAGGCTACGGCTGAACAGGATCTATAAGTAAATATCATAAATGTGATTTCATATTCCTGGCCGTGTGGTTCCCGGCAGAGTAGAATAGGTCACCTTCAAGTCTTCCCGTGGATGGTGTACAAGGCGACTTAGGAAAAAAGCTGATCAAAGCTTATAAACATCAATGAGACCTCTCCAACCCGTCTGGCCAGCGTGGAGAGTGTAGGCTAAATCCTCTAACTGCTCTGGCTAATATATGGCTCTGGTAGTACAGAGAGGGTCATGCTCCTGCAGTGGAGACTAAAAAGACATGATGATGATGATTTCATATTTTACGCGGGTCTTGGAGAAAAAAAAAGTAGAATATACCTGCTGCTTCTCTTCCCACGCTGATAGTAAATGACGATCGAGGGAATGAACGAGAAAATGAATCAATAATATGCGATGCGGCTAGCAACCCGTCACTATTTTGATTCCCTTTTTCCATCTTTACGCCCGACATCACGCTAAGCGTGGCTTTTGGGTGAGGTCGCATCAGTACGGCCTAGTGGTGCCACTAAGGCGTATGAAGACAAGCCTCGACAAACTCGTAGTGGCAGAAAAGTACATTTTCCCCTCCGATATGTAACGTGAGTTTAAAAAGGGGGGGAACAATGAGGCCGTACTGATGCGACCTCAAATGGAGAGAAACTTTTTTATTGTATATATTTTATTCGTTGTCCAGACAACTGAGTTTTGTTTATGTGGTTGATGTCAGTCAATAAAAAAATCTATTAATTTTTGCCAACTAATTATTTTCTTTAAATATTTATTAAGTACATGAGCACCTACAAGGTCTTACAGCCCTAGGGTCTGTGTAGGCACAGAATAAATAATACTAACGTACAGAAGTCTCACTCAGCAAAAAAAATTAAAGAAATATCTACTCAATGTGGCTAGCGATATGGTTTAATTTAGCTCACGTCAGAACTCAGCACCTTTTCGTATAAATACCTAGACATCTATTGCAAGCCAATTTCATTCTGGACAAACGATTCGTATAACTAACTGAATTTACCACCCGGAGGGCTGCCTGCGCGCATAGTTATAATGTAGGTACATTTTCGATACCTAAACGGGGAGTGACACAGGCCTGGTGTGGGGTATACAGGTAAGGAAATGTATCTATATTATGTTATTTCTTATAACATTTTCAAAACAATCTGCTAATTTCCAATAAGTCAAATCAGACACTTTAATGTCAAACTTCTTAATGTTTTTGATGTGTCACTAGCCAACACTGGTGTCAAATTTCAAGCTTCCTTAAGACATCTGAGCTTGACGACTGCCATACAATAATGAAAGCCGGGATCAACGGCTTAACCTGCCTTCCGAAGCACGGAGGAGCTCGAGAAATTTTTGTGCTAGTTTTTGGTCACCTATCCAAGTGCGGACTACGCCCGGGGTTGCTTACATGCAAAAGCGCTAGCAATGCGTACTCACACTGGGAAAACAAGTGCCAGTAAATATTCTGACATGAGATTTCAAGAAAAATATTTTTTTACAGAGACCACATGTACGAGGTCGTGGAGAAAGAGTACATAGCAGAGAAGAAGGCGGCAGCTAAAGAGTTCGAAGAGAAGAAGATAGAGTTAAGGGAGAACCTGCTTAATGACTTTGAAGACAAACGGAGATCCATTGAAAACGAGAGGAACAGTATGGAGCTGAATGGAGACTCTATGGAGGTGAGAAACATAATTATTTATTAAAGTGCAGTCATAGAGGTAGACTACGGAAGAGCTGGCGAGACGACATCGATAACTTCAAAAAGGAATGGTAACAAGCTGCTTAAGACGATACACGGAGTCCAGTGCTGCCCCCATTTGAAATAAATTATTTGTAAGGAAACGGAGATATCATCATATAGATACAGATATCAGAACCACTGTTTACAGATTAAAGTGAGAAAATGCAAACTAAAGCTTAACATTCTCACTTTAAACTGTGAACAGTGGTTCATAAAATAGTTTGAAGGGTTATCTAGGTTTTAGTAGCTTAAAATTTTAAATGATATCTCCTTTTCCTTACAAATAATTTATTTCAAATGGGGGCAGCACTGGACTCCGTGTATCGTATCGTAGACATCAGTGGAAGAAGGAAGGAGAGGCCTTTGCCCAGCAGTGGGATACATTGCTTGGCTAGAAAAAGAATTTTTATTATGTTTCTTTTTCTTTAAATAGACCAAAAATTAAAAAAAAATGTATGGGTATATGTTATAAAACATACTTTATGGACATTCGAAATATCTACACTCATTACAAATTCTGTCTGGTCTTTCTAAAAGAAAAAACTTATGTAAGTGATAAAATATTAAGCCTTCTTTAGACACTAGTGTTGGCCATATACAATAGGACATATTACGCAAAACTGCGCAGATGGCCGCACTAGCGCGTACAGTAAACAATCTGCTGTCATTCTACATGTCATATTTTTTCACAACAAATAATTATTATAATATTTAATTTTGATAGTTTTGTTATTATTCACTCATTCAAAACCTATGCTGTGGTGAAATGGCAATTTAAATCTCTAATAACTAGGTATATAATTTTACATTCATTTTCACAAATTTATTGCGAGTTTGATATACTTGTCATTGTCAAACATTTGTTTATGGTCTGCGCTAATGCTGTACTCTGGAGGCAGAACATTGCAGTAATATCTCCTATTATATGAGGGCTGTTTGATAAGTACCCGTTTATGGAAAAAAAAATTTTTTTTGTATATATGCATTTATTTTTCTACGTAGTCACCTTTTAACTCTATACATTTGTTCCACCTATACTCAAGCTTCAATAAACCATCCAAAAAGTATGATTTTAGAAAGTCATTAAAATAGGCCTCTGTGGCGGCAATGACTTTGTCATTTGATCCAAATCGCTTGCCACCGAACCATTGTTTTAGGTTGGGAAACAAAAAGAAATCGCATGGGGCCAAATCTGGAGAATAGGGGGGGTGAGACAATAGTTCGTAGTGTAACTGTGCTAATTTAGCCGTCACAACTCTGGACGAATGAGCCGGGGCGTTGTCGTGATGAAACAGTACTTTTTTCTTTTTTAAATGGGGTCGTTTGTCCTTCAACACAGCGTCGAATTCATCAAATAAATTGGCATAGTACTGCCCTGTTATCGTTTTTCCCTTTTCTAAATAGTCAATATGTATAATACCCTGCGAATCCCAAAAAACGGTCGCCATGACCTTTCCAGCCGATGGGACGGTTTTTGCTTTCTTTGGAGCAGGTTCACCTGGTAAAATCCACTGCTTCGACTGCTCTTTCATTTCCGGGGTGTAGTGGTGGACCCACGTTTCGTCCACGGTCACGAAACGACGCAGAAACTCCATCGGGTTACGTTTGAACACGGCCAAACACTGCTCCGAAGTAGTCAGTCGGTTCCGTTTTTGCTCCTCCGTGAGTAAACGCGGCACCCACCTCGCCGATACTTTCTTCATACCCAATTTTTCTTCTAATATGTGTTGTACCCTCTCGATTGAAACATTTACAGCATTAACGATTTCTCGAAGTTTAATTCGGCGGTCGGCTAAAACGATATTTTCAATTTTCCTAACCATATCGTTTGTAGTCACCTCAACTGGCCGGCCTGGGCGATCCTCATCAAAGACGGTTGTTCTCCCCCGCTTAAACTCGTTATACCAATATCTGACGGTTGTCATAGAAGGAGCACATTCATGGTAAACCGCTTGCATTCTTACTTTTATTTCATCACATGTTTTTCCTTCCAAAAATAAGAATCTAATTACAGACCGATACTGTTCTTTCTCCATTTTAACAATTTTAAGTTCACGCCTTCACTGAATCGTTGTCAAATGAGAAAAAAAACAAAAGAATGCCATTTTTTTTTAAATTTTCCCGCCTCTGAAAAATGGCTTAAAAAGGTGGTATACTTATTTGCGGCCAGTGATATTAATATATTTAGAAAATGGGTACTTATCAAACAGCCCTCGTACAGGACTTAAAATCATAAATCTTTTTGTTTTGCTGTAGTCGGGTAAAAAGGAAAAAGGCAAAGTATAGTTGTAGTAATTAAATGTATGAAACGCAGGTGAAACCAGTAATGAAGCGCATCCTGCGGCGGCGCGCCAACGAGCCGGCGCCGGCGCCCGAGAAGCGCCGCAAGCCGCTCGCCACCACGCTCACCTTCCAGCTGGACGAGCGCGACATCGACGCCGACCTGCGCGCGATATCCAGGCCTTCGCCCCCGCCCCAGAGGATACACACGCCCTCACACAACTCCACGCAGCCCAGGAAACATCTTAACTCCAGTAGTTGTGAGTACTTTTTATGTGACCAGTTTTTTATATGATTGTGACATAGATGCTGATCTATGGATGATATCCAGGCCGCTCCCCCCCTTCACATACAGTATACACGCGTCTTCAAACAACTACACAAAGCCCAGGAAACATCTTAATTATCGACCATGACTTATGCTAAGATAGACGTCTAGTCGCCGATGAACTAGTGTCGCGAACTGTCGCTCGTGTGTAAAAGCCCTTAGATGATTGAAATATCTAAAATTATTGTTTATTTTGGCGAAAAAATTACCCACAACTGTTCATTAACTCTGTATCTCGAAATAATACTTTCCAAAAAAAAAGAACAATCCCCAATTGATACCAAATTTTAAACTTTTAACTATTTGAAATAGTGGAGTCAATTTGACACGTGTTTATATTTACCACACATCACAATATGATTTTCTTTCAAAGGTCAATAAATAATTCTTTATTTTAACACCTTCAACACTATACAATATTTATTCTAAATCCTCAAATTTCTACAGGTGAATCCCCAGTTCGTGAAAACAATGACACATCGGAGACTCGAGTGGAGGATGGCAAGTTATTGTACGAGAGGCGGTGGTTCCACCGCGGACAGAGCGTGTATGTGGAGGGCAGGGAGATAGCCAGGTTTCCCGGACAGATACACGCGATCACTGATGAAGCGGTGAGTATTATTAGCTTTTCTGTCGATCCCCGTGACGTATTGGTTAACACGCCACTCCGTCACTCGGAGGTTCTGAGTTCGACCCCTAGCCATGGCAAGTTGGAAAATGGCCTTTTTCAAATTGATATGATGACTGAAAAATTTACTTTTTCCCATCGCTTAGATTATTAAAAAATATTGTATGCATATTTTTTATTTTCTCTGAGAAACAATAAATGACGAAGATACAGCGTATTTAAATTTCGCATGACGTCACGCTTTCGTACGATTTTTACACATCGGTGACGTCACAAGCCCACTCTGGAACTTAGATACTCTGTATCTTTGTGAATTTTTACTTTTTGATAAACTGAAAAATATGGGTACATTATTTTTGGATAATCTAACTAACGGACTAATTAGAATAAAACTTTTCTGACTCAGTCGTCATCCCTATTGTCTTGGGTCTTTATCCATTAAGTATATGTCATCATCATCATAATCGTCAAGTCTTTTTTAGTCTCCACTGCAGGAGTCTGTACTGCCAGAGCCATACTTGGCCAGAGCAGTCAGAGGATTTGGCCTACACTCTCCACGCTGGCCATATGGGTTGGAGAGGTCTTATTGATGTCCAAGCTTTGTTTAGCTTCTATTTCCTAAATCGCCTTCTTCTACGACATCCACGGGATGACTTAGAGTGCTTCTATTCTACTCTGCCGGAAACCAGGCGGCAATAAATATATGTATTTGTTATAAAATATAGTATTGTAGACATAAAAGAAGCAAGCTCTGTAGCTTCATTTTTCTTTTCTGGCAACAGTATTGATGAACAGTACTTTACTTTTTTAAAGCTTTTTATTGCAGTGCCAACTGCCATCTTTGCAAGGCATCATTTTGAATCCAACATTGGATTTTTAATGAATAATTTCTCACTGAAATTCGGAAATACATATAAGATGGAAAAGAGTCGATGCAAATATATCTTTTGTCTAATTTTTACTTTTTCTTCCTTTTCAAGATATGGGTGAAAAGGCAGAATCTCGAGCGGTTCAGGATATACATATCGCAGTTAGCGCGCGGCAAAGTGACGTTAAAGAGACGGGCCTCGTAAGCCGTCCAGTGAGTGTGTGTGACGTCACAGTTAGGACGCTAGTGTGGTGATGGTGACACAGTTCGAGCGGGCAGTGCGCCTCTTTGGATGGATTTCTGGAGATCTGGCAATAAGGTTACACGATTGTTTTTGGTTGTATGGTCTTGGTAGTCATGTGAACTCTTTATTTTCCTCACCCTCTCCCTATTTGGGGTCGGCTCTGTATGTCAACTGTAACATCATACAAAATATACTAAAAGAGCGAAAGAGAGAAAGAGCGACGAAAGGCGGCAGCATCGCCGATTGCGCGGCGTTCCGTCGCTCTAGCAAATGACGGTTCTGAGCGACAGAAAAGGATAGCAGCATAGGAAAATGCTGAGAGATGTGTCCTAACCCTAAGGATATTTTTTTCATATAATATGTTCCTTGGGGAAAGTTGTTCAGTATCATGGACCGAATGTGACCCTTAAATAGTTGTAGTATATTTTTAGACCCTGGTAATGTGTAAAAGAAGAAGAAACAAGTCTATTTATTGTTTAATAACGAGAACTTAAAGTGGTTCTAGGAACATTTGACGCCTACGTCATGTGTCGATAAAATAGATGACGTCTGGACAGACGGTGTTTTTGACGAACACCTGCTACTGTTTAGGTTTTGTCAAAGGCATAGTCTGAATTACGTAACACTTTTAGATACCTAAGTCTGATAACTGAATTTAAGTCATGAGTGTCTGAAAATAGGTTACAAATTTCTTAAAAACATACATTTTGTGGCATGTGATACGGCTCAATGTAACAATTTTATTACAGTTTGAGTTGCATTATCATCCAAGACCATCCCTCCATCTGGGTTAAATTCTTCAGATTAGCAGCAGGTATTAGTTAAACTCATTAAGTGGAACTGAAGACAGGAACCGGGTTGTGGTACTTGTACTTCGAATATTTCCCCCGACTCTAGTCAAGTTTAGAGTTTCTGCGTCGCTTCGAACTTACTGATCAAATCTGTAATGAACTGTATAAGCACTTGTTTTGATTAAACGTAAAGACTTTGTCTGTCATATTTAAAATGCGAATCAACGTTAGAACTTGGTACAAGTTTTATCCGCCCAACTCAAGTTGACATCTACCAACATTTCTATGCTCATATTATATCAAAGTCAATTTGTTTTCGCTGGATGTTGGTTTGTCGGCTTTTATATTATAATAAGACATTATAAGTCGTGCGATCTCATTTGTAGAAACGACAGTATACAGAATAAAGCGATTGTTTTTACTGGAATGTAAAATGACTGCCATGTAAGCAAACCTCAAAAGTGAAATTATTTTTTTGTTGCGTTAGGCAAACATTTTATGTTCTCGTGAATTTAGGATTGTCTTTCCCAGGTCTCGCAACAAGCTTGTCTTCTTCGTAAAGCAACATAATATGTGCTATAAGAAGCGCCAGTTGACCAGTCAATAACGCACATTGATCTATCAGTCTTCAGAAAAAAATTAAACGTATTTAATTTCAATTTAATTCAATTCAAAATATCTTTATTATCATAGGATATTTATAATATCTATTAATAATAGTCACTTTGTTTTGTTTTGCACAAATGTTGACGACAAATCGTTACAGCTAAATTTTGTTGCCGCTTCCTAGGCCCAAGTGCAGAAGAAGCGGCAACAAACTGCACTGCAGCATTTTCTCCAAAGACGTCAACTAACAAACTTAAAAGTAGTTATGTGGTACTTACCTATACTCGATCAAGAAAACATAGTGCCTATGTCATATGCTATTTGCATTTGCTAAACTTATTATCTTGACTATAGATAACGAAATGTGGCGATAGAAAATAGTTGCTTGTCAAAAGTCGTGTTTACCGTTTGAGTATTAATTAGAGCCCACATATGGCGAAGCAAAGCGCCGCGAATTTTTCACTGCCAAAGTATTATCGACTTTGTTAGTGTTGAAATAAGATCGAATACGGGCTTCAGTGCGGCACAAGTGTCGGCGACAAAATGGCGGCTCCCACCCGAGTCGTGTTAATTATTTTCGATCTTATTTCATCGCATACAAAGTCAAGAATGCTTTGGTAGTGACAAAATTCGCTGCGCTGCGCTCCGCCATATTTGCGCCGGCCCTTAACTTCTTCAAACGCGCAGGAGTGCCATTTTTGAAACGCTGACTCACTAAACATGGTTTTATCCATATAAAATCATTTGTACTGACTCCGCGTATCAAAAATGGGTCCGCTCATAGTACAAAGGTAAAGGTACACTCGTATACTTGGGGTAGTGTCAGCTCGCTAACTCATTGCATGATAAAAATATATATTAGTGCTGCCCTTCCGCATATTTCAATTTGGTTCAAAAACAGGAAGCAACAGACATAAATGTCAATGTGCCCTATTGACACGTTAACTGGCGCTTAGTATTAATAGATATATATTCGTCAATTGTTCTACATGAACTCGAAATTTAAATTTCGGCGCGCGGCGCACTACATTCCTATTGGTTGAACACGTCGCGCGCCCGCGCAGTGTATTCTGCATTTTATTTTCTTATGAATGTGGCAATATTATTTATAAATTCACTCGGATATTGAGGCATTATTTATTTTTATCTCCAATGGATGCATTATATTGAAATCTAATTACGAGGAATTTATTTAACAGTATAATTATTAACATGACAATGTATATAAATAGATTGGTCGTCTGATTAGGCACTTGGGTATTATTGGTAACTATTGTTCTATTTTGTTAAATAAATTTTCGACTTAGATGTATACGATGGAATCGATTTGTATCCGTGAGCACAAATGTTTTTCACTGTTGTAAATGGCGGTTCAGTGAATATAATAAAAATATATAGGACAGCACGCGATAACTCGGGAGGTTATTGGCCTCGCTTCGCCGTCACTTCCCTTTTGGAACTGACCGAGGAATGAAGAAAGTAGACAGGACTGCAGAGAAATTTTAATTTGTTATTAGAGAAAGCACAAGATCGGACCGTGTTGAAAATGTGGTGGGAGGTCTTTGCCCAGCAGGGAGACACGTAATGGGTCTAATATGAGCAAGCCTCCAAAAGGACCAGGCTGAAAAGACCCGTGAATCCAAAGGAGCAATTGATGACTCATTTTTTGCTGTCTTACTAAATAGGACATAGATAAGTTAATAGGGAGTGGCGGAAAGGCAGCGTCAAAACCGTACCGAGTTTTTGTGAACTGTATACAAAAAACAGTATTGTACACCCAACGTAGCATCACGCACATGCACGCGAACCATTAGCCATGTGTGCGACAGAGATAAACTGTCATTCGTCTTTGTTCCACCCCCTGGCGTGGGACTGAGATGGGTTGATTTGTCGCGTGTGTTTGCGTGACATGACAGCGTTGGGTTATAGCACCCAATTTACGCTTCCGCGCGACGGACTATTATTACGATCAAACGAGTGTGAGTGCGAGGTAACGATGCTAGTAGATATCTGCCTCTCGCTCGCACTCATTGGCCGAGAAATAGCGATGCGTTTTGACCTAACAACAATAAGAGGCAGTTTTGACAACCTTTCGATGTGTCAATGACAAAATGTCATTGGTTGTTAGACACAGTACTTGTCAGAGCCATTTGCGGGCCTCAGCTGTAGTTCGGCCGCTTTGGTGGGTAAAGTTGGGATATTGTAAATACCTGTAAAATGTCCAATGTTGTACAGATCAAATGTTGCTGTAATGTATATGAACTGAGTTTTTGATGATCGCTTTTGTTTTTCCGATTTTTTTTGTGATTATTATATTATTATTATCGTGTAAATGTGTTGTGACGGATTGTAAATAGTATGTGAAATGTTTTACGAGAGTAGATGATATTGAGACAAGATCTTTTAAATTACATTATAATGTATTAAGATTTACTCGTTTTATTTGGCGTCGTTCCTTAGAAAATCTTCTTCATCTTACCGCGTTTCCGGTTGCATCTTGAGCTGTGCTGCATCGGAGCCTGGGGTGCGCTTTCCCGCTTTTTCTTCTCTGAATATAATATTTATGCATGTCAATGGACACCCAATGATGAATATCGAGAAAAAATAGCTGGAACAGTTTAAACGATTTGGCTATAGTTTTAGACTGGGTCAATTCCCATTCGCCATTCACACTTAGCGCAAGTAGGTCGCGGATGCTCGAACAGTCTCGCACTCGTACAGTCCCGCAGATGCTCGAACAGTTTCGCGGATGTTCGATCAGCTCGAGCCGAGATGCCGAGAGGATGTTCGAACACGCTATCTTTTCGATAAGGTTTTATTGTTGCAAACTATTTTCAGCTTTGTCTGAATGGAATAAGGTTGATATTTAATTACCACTTAAAAAGTGCTCAAACATTTTCCGCCTAGTCTAAATTGACTAACCGCCTGCCTGACATCAACCCTTTTTGGGAATGCATTTGTGCGATATGTTTTACAACCGCCCGACGTCCCTCGCGAATGCAGTTGTATCACGAGATAGTACGAGTACATACATATTATCACGTCTTTATCATTAATGGGGCAGTCAGAGCATTTTGGGCCAACAGACATCTTAGGGCCGCAAGACCCAAAGGTCACTTTTAGCGTGATAATGGGCAGGAAGATGGAAAAAAATGAATCCAAATAGTGATGGGTTGCTAGCCGCTTCGCCTATTGATATGGTTCGCATTTCCACCCATATAAATGAAAACTAGATAAGCTAATTTTACCTACTTGCAAACGCAATGAATAGGGTGTTCTATACAGGTGTTGCGAAATACAATCCGCTAGATGACACAAGTCAAATCAGACACTTTTTCTAAACATCAAAAACAAACTTTCTATGGGATTTGTATGAAAATCAGAACCATGACTTCATAGTTTTGTAAAGTCAAATGGCGCTTTTAATATAAGTTTTTCTGCATTTAGACCAGTGCAGGAGCCTTTGAAAATGGTAAGAAGTGAAAAAAAAAATATAGTAGGATGAAACCCATTGGAAAAGGAAGAGAATATTACAAAAATGAGAGGAAAATTAAATTACGGGCGATCTGAGGTCAGGGGGTGGTGGGGGTGAGGTATTAAGGGTAAAAGATGGTTTATCTCGATTTCCAGCTAAACTACGAGTCCTATAGAAAAAAGTTAAATGGCGAAGTTGTAGGTAATAAAAAAAATTACAACTTTTTTATTTCAAGGAAAAAACAGAAAATGTAAAAGATAAAAATAAAAAACCAAAAACTTGGCTTTTTGAATTTTTCACATAAATTTTGAGGTTATGTGAAAAAAGTGTAAATACAAAAGTTGTAGATCTTTTTATTACCTACAACTTTACCATTTAACTTTTTTCTATAGGCCCCCTAGTTTTGCTGGAAATCGAGATAAACCGTTTTTTACCCCTCGCCCCCCACCCCCCGACCTAAGCCCGTAATTTATTTTCCTCTCATTTTTTTTCTCTTCCTTTTCCAGTGGGTTTCATCCAGCAAAAATTTTTTTTTGGTTTCAAAAATTATCGGCACTGGTCTAATTAATAAATCTTAAATCATGTTGAAAATGGATATGATCAATGACAAGTGACACCGTACCAAATAATTTATTTTTGACCCAGTCATCTATCCAATTAAAAATCTACATTGGCTATATTCATTCATGCATTTAAATCAGACTTTTATAAACGATCTATAATGGCGCTATAATTCGCGTTTCTTACGCGTGAACCACCGATTTTTTTCTACCTGGTCAAATTGTCTCTTAACTCTACCTACATAAGTAACCGACTTACAACAATAGTGTATTGTTATTGTAAACTTACGCACATTGCGTAACGCTGTCTGAGGCATGCCAACTTGTGACGTGACTCTCAATGTGGTCAGTGGGCCACCCATCAGGAATTCTCCGCGTGTCGGCGACACATGTAGCTACACCAATTAATATCGAATTAGGAAAAATAAATAAAAAATCGTAATGGGGTGACACCCTAATGTTGATATTAAACGATTATTTGATTAACTTGTTATGACATTCTAGCGCTGTGGTTTTATGCGATTGGATCTTCGATCAACAATACAGCTAGATATCGGGTCGGCGCAAAAAATACGGCTCGCCAAATAAGAGCGTTCCCGGCGGTGAGCTCTTATTTTGTTTAGCTCAAGGAGAAAAACACTTTATACGTAGTGTAATAGCGTTAATTTCAAAGTAAATGGCATTTGATATTCAAGCGGACAGAATTTTGCTGTGATTTCGTAAGTAACGCGTTGTCTAGTTGTATTTTTGTTCGAAGGATTGGATCAAAGATACTTTAGATTTTAATATAAATGTGAAATTTACGTTCGTTTTGCGGCGGTGAGAATTAGATCGATTTACAGGGTTGATTTGTTTAGGCGCTGTCAGTTCAGAGCCCACAATAGGAACTGTGAGAGTTTTTGAAAAATTACTGAAATTAAACTAATACAGTTTTTTCCTTAAAAATTTTACATAGGAATCTTAAGGCTTTTCTACAGACTCCCACAATATCCAAAACACGATTGAGCATTAAGTATTGGCTAGATAGAAAAAATCACAAACATACCTCTATATTTATAAATTGACCTAATATATATCGTGGTCATGGATGAAATGTTCTAAATCCAACCACTTTTCCACTCTACCTTTGTTGATAGGTCACAAAACAGAGCGCCATATATCTCCACATCTTGTGTTTCGCATTTGGGGGACTTTTTCTTCTAGGGTTGTTGACTCAAATTTTGTATCCAGTACATCGCCACCTAATACACCCCTATGACACAGAATACAGTACCCGCACCTCTCCCCCGGTTCTTGTGGGCCAACTTGTGTCATCAAGGCGAAAACGGAGGAGAGGTGCGGGGACGGGGAACGGGGACGCATATTGCGCGTACCTTAGGAGATTCCGTTTGTTTACTCTTACTGTATTCTGTGCCTCTGAGGCTGAGTATAAATCACGCTTGGTACAGCTGGTGGGACACAAAAGGGCACGAGAGGAAATGCAGCATGGTCTGATCGTCATTTGGAAGACTTCATAGCGTGTCGATGTTCAAAATTAAATATTTCTCTGGGCCCATTGAGCGACTTGTACTGCGACAGGGCTTGCCTTGTACGTTCTCCAGCGTGCAGGTATTTGGGCACGCTGGGCAGTTCAGTAAGTGTGCCTGCCACCTGACCGGGTTATTCTTACATCGGGCAACCTGGGTTGGCCTGGGTGACCAATATGCAAGTGTCTTAACCTATTAAGACACTTCCATATTGGTCATGGCAGTTCACTACCAGATGGTAACTTTTATGCAGGTGGAACGAATGATGCAGTGGTGCAGCTCCCCAGCCAGCGACTCATACTCCCCGTGGTCACATCAGATGTCATTGGAGCAGTTTTATGCATAAAACTGCGTCTGCTTTTTAGCCTAGATGGTACAGCGATGTCGTTATGCATAGGGTGTCTGGGATCATTTGGGAGTCTGTATTCTGGTGACCGACACTATTTGGTTGAAGCTCTACGTATTTTACTTAGATACCTACCTTCTAGAATTTCTCTCTACAATGCCGCGTAAAGAGTCTTCTTCAAACATTTTAATGAAAAGCAAATATTTGCAAGACAAAGTACATTCCAAACAGCTTCTGAAACTTGCAAAACCAGTGGAATAATAAAAACTGTTCACCATGCCAAAAAAATTAACCCTTTAACCGCGAACGTCGGATTAATCCGACAAACATTTTCGTGCCCATTTCGCGAGCGTCGGATTTATCCGACCAAAAACTATGGATATTCACAATTCCTCGCGCTGGGAGCACGACAACTGATATAAAGTCTCGCGGTGAAAGGGTTAAAATTACTTTTGATAGAAAATTTGAGTAGGTGAGCGTTTCGTCCCATAAAATTTTCGTCCCAATCGCAATAGGACGAAACACACACAAAAAAGTATTTAGAATTCTGTGTGCGATTCGTCCCATTGATTTTCTAAAAGTAATGTCAGCAAAAAAAAAATCAAACGAATGATATATTATTAATATTAGGCTTACTAGGTGTTGTCTCAGGGTTTTATAACATTACCAATGATTACCATTTTATAATTTTTTGTCATTTTATTGTTGATTTTCTTTTAATAACAAATGAATATTATTTACAAATCAATATTTTGTCTTTTATTTTTATTTTGATTAAGCTTGTGTTGCTGTCTGTACAAAATAAATTTAAAAAATATTATAATAAAAATATTGGGACGAATCGCACACAACACATACTTTGAACTTTTTGAAAGTAGCTTTTCGTCCCAATGGGACGAAAAATTAATGGGACGAAACGCTCAAATACTCGAAAATTTTAATTATTTTGAATTAATTTAAATATATTGAATTATCGAGGTCTAGTTTAGTCACACAAAAATCCATATTGATATTTTTTGAATGTGTTTTAAGTTTTACGTTTCTGTGTCTGTCTGTGGCATCGTAGCTCCTAAACTTAGAATAGACCGATTTCGATGCGGTTTTTTAAAATCAAAAGCCTTATTTGTCGAGATGGTTCTTAGCTATATTTAATGAAAAACGATTTAGCCGTTTAAAAGTTATTAGGGATGAACCCTTGGGAATCCGGCAAATAAACTTGTTCCGATTGTTCCTTCATGTCATATCATACCTACAATGGATCGATGTTTATTTCTCTGCATGCAAATCCTGAGGCATTTTAAGCAGAAGAGCCGTGTGTCTTCCAACCTAGATAGGACCACCATCTCTTCCTGTGGATGTCGTAAGAGGCGACCAAAGGAATAAGCACAAACACCTCGTGTTACAACAGCATTCCCAAGAAGGGTTAACGTTGGGCGGCGGTCGGTTGTAAATCTTTTCGCAAAAATGCATTCCCAAAGAGGGTTGTCCAGGCAGGCCACCGGTCGTAAAACTATAGCCAAATTAAAACTGTTTCGGCTATTTGTTTTACACTTCGCAACGTCTTTGGCATCCTTGGGTGACCATTGACATGCATTTTATACTTGGTGAAGAAAAAGCGGGAAAGCCTGCCCGAGGCTCAGAAGCAGTACAGCTGAGGATGCAACCCAGAACGCGCTGATATGAATAAGAGAGAAATAAGCAAAAGTAACTTCAGTACCTACATTTTGCTAGGCACGTCGTCTACTTAAGTAGTTGCAGCCTTTTAGTTAAGTAAAAGAAAGCATACAAATACTAATTGACTATACCCAGTAAGTAATAAAAGATGTGTATCACAGGAGTTAGGATGAGCTTCGCCGAAAATGCCGCCCAAATCTATGTACAGTTAGGTCCTACGTCGTAATGGACAAAGTCAATTTATAAAGTCGATGTCCTGTCGCCTTGTTAGCCAGTCTCGGAGGCATCGCGCGGCGCTGCGCCATTCAAACTTCGCCACCGATGCGACACTACCGCTCCCAAAATATTTTCAAAAATCGCTTCGGCCAGTACAACAACCATCGCTATTCGAAGCACGCCTAGCACCTAGGCCGTCCGCGCCAACGCGCCACTGACACATTTCTGCAGTTTCGCGCGCCGTTTGAATTTAGAATAGTTTTTCAATTTGTTTTTTTAATTTGGTGTTTTTCGTAATATTGTGCCAGTACCACGTGTTTATAAAAAACTGTGATTTTTCTTCTGGTGATCCTGTGATAATAATTTGCTACAGGTAAGTTTAGATTTAGATGTTTTTATATTCAAATACAATACATTATAATTAATAAAAACATATTAATAGTTTCTTGACACCGCTTGAATAATATTAATAAAAATTTGTATTCATAAAACGCGTCGAACTTGTGGAACAACTTCGTTCAACACATTTGAAAGAAACAAACATAACCGACCGTGTCACGCTATATTTTAAAAAAAATCTGATTTAAATATCTTAATAAGCTTATGTACGCTTTGCGAGTAAATAAAAAAAAATACCCTTTAGCCAACAAGGCGGAGACAACAGATATTCTTAATTAACTGTCTCTACTTTTATATAAACTGCCTTTTCAACAATTTAACATGAAAATATCTAGAAAATCTTTCTAATAATAACTAGCCTTAAAACCACTATGTTTTTTTCTAGATAATTTTAAAAGTGAACATAAACGAACAATATTCATAATCTATACAAAGATAATATATAAAAAAATATACCGATTTTGATGCGGTTCACTTTAATGTATAATATTTCACCGGAAAGGTTTATTTTATATGTGTAATACATGCGAAACGCGCCGCTAGCAAATACAAAAAAAAATTAAGAAAACGCGTAAACGCAACTCAACCTAGGATAACATAAAGCCTAACTGTAAATGAACGCTAAATACATTAAAACAATCGAGTGCGACTCGTGTCAAACAAAAGAAACAAAGTAAATCAGCAAACAAACTAGAACCGGTAACATGAACAGTTGACATTTTGTTCAAAAAAATAAAAAAAGGTGATTCGTCCGCGATGCGATGGCGATGCGATACCCATCATAAGAAAGGCGATACATTTTTACGGTTTTAATGATAATTCGATTCCATATTTGTCACATTATATATAAATTATTGGAAATTAATGTCAATGTTGTTTTTTTGGTATAATTTGAGAACATTAAAATTAGTGGACGTTTTCTTATTATTCTTTTATGTAGGTACCTAACGTGCATGCATTTTTCTTCTTTTACAAACTGCCTCGTGATCTTATTATCAATAATCTGGATATTCTTGCACAATTCGTAACATTAACATTCCTACACAAAAGTGTAATCTTAGCTAAATTTTTTTTTTCTGTGAATTCATTACGGCTTACTCCGATTTTGTCGATTTTCGGAAATGTTGTATTTTGTTACGTAGTTAGCATTTAATCATTATTAGAGAAAGTATATGCTCTAAGTGCTTTTATTTTCTGGAATCATAGATGTGTATGATTCCAGAAAATATAATGTAATATAATAAATTTTATTAATTACTGCTCTGACATTAAATTAGCTTTTATTTTTAATACTTAGGTATAATGTGACTTTGCCCAGAAGTCTTGAAAATGTGTTACATTTTTTTATGTTTTTACGAATAGTAATATTAATTTACGTTATTAATATAGAAGTGAAGTATAAACGCCATCTACAACTAAGTACATGAAAAATTATACCGAAATATCTCAAGATTCTAAATATTAATATCTAATATAAATATTTGGAGACAACATTATAGGTAATTGAATAAAACGAAAATTAAAAATGTTGATTTCGAAAGGGCAACTAGGCGATAATTTAAGATTACATTGACAGCAATTGTGCATTAAACTTCTACAATATGTGATTCTGTCACTACAAAGTGATATTTTTTTTTGACATAACTAAGTATAGGTATATACAGGATGTAACAAAATATACTGAAACTATTTTGAGGTTGAATTCAGTCCATGATACTGAACAACTTTCGCCAAGGAACATAATATATCGAAATATGAAAAAAATATTTTATATTTTCCATACAAACTCGGAGTAGCTGATCGGTCAACTTAGATGAGAGGCCAAAAAATATTTTTCATATTTTGATAAATGTTGACCTTTGGATTCACTCTTAAAATAGTTTTAGTATATTTTAATAGACGTTATATATTAATAGAGAAACTTGAAATAGATTATAATCTGTAGCTCTACCTACCATAGGTAGGTATGTAGTAAGTAGAGTCACAGGATGTCATCTATTTTAAGTTTTTTAGATCTAACATTAGAACTTACATCTTCTAATGTTATCATTTACTTGTACTATGTTTACTCGTACTCTCATATTCAATTGTTTTGTCCCAATAAAATCCCTGGAGGTAGGCTGCTTCACATTACCGGCCGCGTTACTGTTCAGTAGTCTTCTTCTCGAGCTGTAAAATAACGATGAAATGACTCTTTTCCCTGGTTTAAATATTACTTAAACCTCGTTCCTATGTATGATTATCTAGAAAAAATCGTAATACTTTTCTTAAAGGAAAACAATCTTTGTGGAAATAAAAAAAAAACAACATCAGAGTGCTACATTTTGTTTCATATATAATTAACTAGTATAACTTTTAATAGTTTAATTTATGAGACAAGTACATTATCATAAATAATAATATAGCGTGTCAGGAAGTATCCAGCCAGTTATTAATCAACTAAAAAAAACAGTTTATCATTCGAGAACACGACTTAACGAGGGATGGCCGAGATGTAAGAAACAGCATGCATAGTGGAAAACGTTATTTTTAGCAGTAATTAATTCAGGGCGGATTTGTGGAAGTTTTTTGGGGTAATTAAGAAATTCCTCCCTTGCGACAGTTGACCCACAGTGAGAGTATCAAAAGGCGCCTAGTCACAGATAGGTTCATCTCGCAGTATTATACAAAGTAATTAAATGATCAGACATTGGTTTTCCATACAAACTCAGATTAGGTAATCAGTCAACTCAAACAGCCAAAAAAATGTTTATCATATTTCGACATATGTTCCTTGGCGAAAGTTGTTCAGTATCATGGACTGAATCTACTAAGACTAAGAAAATGCAAGCTAAGATAAACGAAACTTATACTAAAACATCAGTGAGACCTCTCCAACCCGTCTGGCCAGCGTAGAGAGTGTAGGCCAAATCCTCTGTCCCTCAAATGTAGGCCAAGTATGACTCTGGTAGTACCACAGATCTGTATATCTTGATACTTGTTCAGGGGTAGTACAGAGAAGGTCGTGCTCCTGCAGTGGATACTATAAAAAAGACCTGATGATGATATTTTATTAAATTGTTATTTTTGTTGATGCTATACATTCATGTTTTCGCGATCCCTTTATAACCCTGACCACGTGAAACACTTTGATCGTTTTTGTTAAGGCCGTACCTGAATTTTCCGGGGACCAGTGCTGCCCCCATTTTAAATAAATCATTTTAAAGAAAACGGGGACATCATTTAAAATTTTGCTACTACCAAGTCCTAGATAACCCTTCAAACTATTTTGTGAACTACTGTTTACAGTTCATAATAAGAACGTTAAGCTTTACTATGCACATTTGCCAAAAGTGGCCGTTTTTCGCAAATGTGCGTAGTAAAGCTTAACGTTCTTACTTTAAACTGTATACAGTAGTTCATAAAATACTTTGAAGGGTTATCTAGGATTTGATAGTTGCAAAATTATAAATGATGTCTTCGTTTTCTTTGAAATGATTTATTTTAAATGGGGGCAGCACTGGACCCCGGAAAATTCAGGTACGGCCTTAAGTATTAAAAACAAGGCATCAAGTTTTTATGGAAATTAGCCTAAATTTTCGTGCGCTTTGAAGTCTTTTCTTGGCAGAATAAACAACTATGATAAAAACACGCAAATTCTGTGATACTATAAGGAGCATACCGTTTCTCGTGTGCGAAACTGTTTTAGTCCATTTCGGGCGGGACGATCGCGATGAAGAATTCCGTAATGAGGTCGTGTGCCTGGAAGAAGAGGCGCGCTTTTTACGCAATTTTATGAGTGGCCAGTTATCGCTGCCTTTGTATTGAAGAATTCTACATGTGTACATGTGTATAATATAAACATATACACATGTAAAATACAAGAAACTGTTCATATACACTATATATGAACAGTTTCTTGTATTATTTTTATGTATGTATGTATGTGTGTAGTTTCTTTTAAAATGTTTTAAGTATGCATTTAAGTAAGTTTTATGAGTTACCCGTTCGTGTATTATTTCTACCAATAAAAGTTTTTATCCTGTTTTTTATTTTTTACTGACTTCAAAAAAGGAGGAAGTTACAATTCGTCGAAATATTTTTTTTATAGAGGTATGTTCCCTGATTTCTCAAAGAAGTCTGAACCGATTTGGAAAATATTTTTTTTAAAAGGTACTACTAAGAAGATACATAGTTGGTCCCATTTAAAAAAATATTGGTTGTGTGCTTGCTCTCTTATCGCAAAAAAAATATTCCGCGTAAGTGTTCAAGTTTATAAAGAACGCCGCAATATTACAATCGGGGTCTTTAATCTTTTAATTAATCAATCATTCCTGCCTAATTACAATAAATGGAAATTTTGAACGTTTTGAACGTTCATCGCCCTTTATTGGCAAGATTTATTCAACGAAGTTTTAAAGATATGTTATGTGCCTAGACTTTTTGTAAGTTGCGATATTGGAAAAGGTCAAGCTAGAGTCGGTGCAGAAATGGAGCGGGTTTTTGTATATCTCTATATTTATTTATGTACGTAGAGACATCTCGTTGGGCAACCTCGACCGCCGGCATTTTTGTTTTTGTGCTCAAATTAAAATTATGTATGTAATCCTTTGCAAAGATTTAAAGTAGGTACCTGCTGTAAAAAAGTGTGGACATATATCCTTAAAAATATTTGAGATTGGTAACATATGCTTTGGAGCTATCGTGGTCATATTTTCAGAATGCACATTCTGCACTTCTTCCTTACCTCACATTTATTTACCTATATGCTGTCGGCGCAAAGTTTATTATTTGGGTCAAATCGTGCAAGTTAAATTTGACCCACTTCCCGGTTTCCGATTGAAATTAAATGTATGCTAATGTAAACATCTTGTTATAATAATTGCCCTAGCTAGCTAGCTTTTGCCCGCGGCTTCGCTCGCGTATCCCACGGGATAATTACATTTTTCCGGGATGAAAGGTACCCTATGTCTTTCTCTGTACTCCTAACTATGTGTATGCGAATTTTCAAGAAGATTGGTTCAGTAGATAAAGCGTGAAGAGGTAACAAATAAACAAACAAATATACAAACTCACTTTCGCATTTATAATATTAGTTAGGATTAGGATTGCATTGTCATCTGAAATGCAATATTTTTATAACAAAAAGCTGATCTGATGATGGAGCCGGAAGGTGGCTACAGTAATAATGTAATAAAACGACGCAACCCCATCGAGTTTGGGCTTTTGACATTTGTCTTGATCACAATAAAAGCTTGTACAAAAAAAATATTTCTTTTCAAAAAACTTATTACAAGGGGCACAGTTTGTAACCCCTCAACATTGATACTTCCCCCAACATTTCATTTTGAAAAAGTGCACTTGTATGTAAACAAAGTTTCGGTTTGCTGAAAAGTAACCAGTAACAAAAAAATATAAAAAAAACATAATTTCATTTTTTTTTATTTATCTAGGTCTTCTTTATCTTATTCCTATCTGAGTCTGATATACTAGTAACTTTCAGAATCAAATACACACTTTATTCGAATATCTTTGTTTTAATCTGTATCAACTTTATAATATTATGTTCTCAAAAACGGAGGCTAAAGACAGGCTATAAGCAAAAGTGAGTATTCATTTTCAAAAGTCAGCTGTCAACATATTTCTTTCGAAGCGAATCGAGCGTACCAGATCATCTGTCACTGAAATAAAAGAAATGATATCGAATATAAATGATAACTATTGAAATCCCGCGGCCTTGCCCTACTCTTTACCTGTGGTATTACCATATGATTGATATGCGTCGTAGATACTGTACGGAAATGTTAAGGTTTTTTTAGATGTACACATTGTAAAGTGCGTGGTATTCTGAGACAGATAACTATCTGAAATCTAGATTTTAGATAGACGCCGTTAAGTAAGTTGTCAAGTGAATCCAACGACTATATAACCTTTATCAATTTGAAATGTCAAGTATGTAGAGTTAAAGCTTTTATTACGAAATTAGAATAATTTAAATGCTGCAATAACAAATTGTTAAATATATTTAAAGAATTCCGTTTTTTTGCATTTAAAAATTCGTAGATCTAAAAAAATACTGGAAACAAATATTAGTTAAGTAGTGTCAGTTGTGTTTTTAATATTTTTTTTAGGTTTTTAGGAAAAAAATATAAAAAAAATGTATATTTTCATTTATCGTTGCTGTAATCGCTTTGCATCGCTTGCACTGTCCCCGACGACGCTGCATGCGGACCGCCCCGGAAAGCGCTACGTCGACACTTCGCGGCGGGCAATAACCAAAATTCAGATGCACCTGTGCCCAAAAACCTCCCACATGGTTCAATAGAATAAAATTGTATTATTGGTCCACCTTCGATCGTAATCAATTGTACCTTTTTTTAATTATAATTTTAAATTGAATTAAACTAAGTTAACTCAAGAAAATCTATCTTTTCCTGCGACCTCTACTGTACAAAACGTAAATCACTGGAAACATCAATCTAAGTATGACTCAGAACTCGATAATTTATGTCAGTTTCTTATCTAGGCGATTTGTTTTGTATTATATCCAGTACTTAAAAGTTTCTATTTTCTCTGTGTTATGTTTTAAGTTGTGGTTGGATAATCGGCACTTTATTTGCCTAAACTTCACGCGCATCCGTAACACAGCGTTGATACAATCACCAATCTGATAAAAATAAATATCATTTAAATCAACTTTGGTAAGTATTATGATAAACTAGTTTTGAAATAGCCCCGTTGAAAGTACGTAAGCAGTATTTAAATTTGTTAAAAATGTTGTAAACATACCTTAAATATATATATATATATATTATTATTGGGCTATTATATATATATATATATATATATATATATATATATATATATATATATATATATATATATATATATATATATATATAATAGCCCAATAATATTACTATTATATATATATATATATAAAAGTAATATTCAAATTTTTAAGAAATTTTAGAAAATTAACAAAATAGATCAAGTTTTTGTAGGCACTAACATTTTTAACTAATAAAATGGCGTGGGTAAAGAGTACACGTGCCACTGCCTGTGTTGATTTATTTGTTTATGACCTATCCACTGATAGTCACAAATATTTTATTCCCTGTACTTTCACGATATGAGAAAGTGACCATATTAACCGGCTGACCATATTACCCTCCCTTACCCTAGTCATTAATTAACTAGTGTTAAAAAAAGTTAGTAAAAAAAAAGTAGTTAAAAAAATATTTTAAGCATAGGTACTTAATGCTTAAAATATTTTTTTACATAAATGTTTTCGATAGAGCATAGTCGGCCAGTTTATAAAACAAAATAATAATCTTCTCTTATTAATCTTATTTTATACTTATTTTAAAGAAACAACATGAATTCATACCTCTATTTAAATAATGGACTCGGAACATTACCGTACATGAAAAAAGATCATACTTCGTGACGTAGATTCAATGTATTTTTATTACTTGACTAGACGGGCTAGGAAGTGTCATTCTGATTCGTAATGAAAGACATACAATAGAGATCACTTTTTATAGTCCCTACCCACGTACTCGTATGTACTTGGCGCCATGCTGAGTTTACTCAGTAGGTATATTAATCACGCAGACGGGTACACCGTGAATTATCCTTTTTCATAATTATATGTCTTCTGTAGGGTAAAAATTACCAACGCGCAAATTGCAGTTTTAAGAAATAATTAACTATACTCACATTGAAAGTTGGAAACTGTTATTCGATGACAGGGCTTACCCTGTATGATTATACTACCCCTTAGCAAGATTAAAAAATGAACTTAAAAAAAAAAATGAAATGCCACTGAGTATGCCGATACAGGTAGCCTTCTGGGCACGTTGCCATGGGGCAGCCATTTGCTAGGCCTTTTTCTATGAAGCAAATAGTAAGTTAGTTAAGATTTAATTAAGGTACTCTCATTTTATATTTACGTTTAATTTTTATTTACATTAAATAAACCGTATCAAATTAAAAAAGAAAATACCTACTTAGTTTAAACTTTAAAGTAAAACCACAATCATCTTTTCCAAACAAATCATACAGTAGTGACTTCTTAAAGTTAAAACTACTTTTTAATGTGTAAACTTGCCAACATAGGTCACTTAAAGTGATGTATGTTTTAAGATAATATTTTTTTATCTACACGCACGTGTGGGTGGGTCGCTACCAAGTAGATCATTTGTCATTCTCATATCTCAAAACCGTTTAATTTATCACAACATCTCATTTCAGAAACACGTTTAACAGCAATAAGCGAAACTCGCAGATTTATCAAAGAGAAATGAATAACCAAACTTCGTATTAAGATCTCTGAAGCGCCCTCGAGATGGCACACCGATTGAGTGGCAACAATGAATACAATAACGCTTGAGTACACTTTACTTTATTGACTTTATTATTCTTGATATTGACTTGAAATTGCCATGGAGAAGACATTACAAACAGTTACACACATGACAATCCACTATCCACTAAGCCAATCCATTCTCTTAGTAGATGACCTCTCAATTGCTTCGTGTGCCAAAATGGAGTCTTTTATTGGACTGTCGTGATTATTGTCCTAAAGACAATCTATTGCAGTGGAATGGCTCGATTCATCCGAAGCTATTAACAGGACAATCCACTAAGACAATGGATTGGCTTAGTGGATTATCCTGTATGTAAATGGGTCAATAATTAAAGAAAGATAAAAAAGTACCTTACATACGAGTACAAAACAAAACATACGGACGTGTCGTCGACTAGAGAATTACTTCCTACTTATGTATTATAAAGAAAAAAAAGATAGAATAAGCATTGCTTAGGTTTGCGTGCTAGATTTTAAACTGCTTTATGTAATTTATGAAAAAAGAAAACAAGCTTAATTAAATTAACAAACTTTGTCTTACAGTTCATTGGGGACTAGGCGAAGCGAGCACATAAATGCATTCCATATAAAATTGCCAACGAGTAAAGAAGATATAACGTCTTTGTGTACTACTTTCGAATTTTATTAAAGTAAGTAAGATAAAATAAAATAAAATAAACTTAAATACTTACTAGAATTTTACTCTATAAAATCGTGTTCAAAGTAAAAAAAAAATATTTAATGTAACTAGAATCACTTATTGAATCATGTTCATGTGTGGTGCATTACGATGGCTCTACATGTTAATCTGCAACCAAATAATGGCACGTTTGTCTGTTCCTGTTATTTACCTCTGTACAATAATTCGCAAAGATCCTCCTCATTATTGACTTTAAAATTATTTATTGTACGTTATCGCAGAAATGTGATTAATTTCAGTACGGACGGACGTAAATGCGGGTTAAAAAGGTTGCCTGATGTATTTATTCGGGCGAGAAAGCTATTAATAAAGACACTGTTTATTACTGTATGAATGGTAAAAAAAACAAAAGTCATATTTTACGCTGATTCAAGCTCGTTGGCCATTTTAATTGGTATGCATTTATTTTCGTCAATTCTAAGTGGATAGTGCTTACTGGCAAGTATCTAAGTGAACCTACTGTATTTAAGGGAATTCTTGTTTTAAGGTTCAGAATTTTTCAGCTATTTACAAGTTACATTAAAATGCTAATTGATTGTGTGGTTGCCAGAATATTCCATTGCCTTCATTTTTCTTCTTTGACTAGAACACAGTGGAAACTAAATAAAAAACCAGTGGCTTCAAATCATTCTGTACCTCAATGTAATTATTCTCTCTATTTATTTTGTTTTTTAAATTAGGTTTTATTTATAATACCTGTTTATAAAAAAAATCTCGTTAGCGCGATCCTGGTTGCATTCTTAATGTGCTAAATTCTTCTCAAAATGTACCTAAATACCCAAATACATCTACTATATAATTACCTCTATAAATCAATGCCCGCCAAATAATGTCGTAGAATCGTGCAAAGTTAAGAAAAAAAAAATCAGAACCAGTCCAACCAAAAGTTCACTATTGTCCACATTGTCTTCTTCATATCACAGTGAACAATAAACAATCTTTAGGTCAAATTAAATTACCCCAAAATATCATCACAATTTCCAAGATATGCGATAATTTAAATAATACTTACATCGTTCCGCCTATTACCCTACTCTAAATTCTAGATCATTGGGTGACCTAATTGGAATTTAAATTGTATCGTAGTTTCCTTCCTCTCTATATCAGCATCGTAGGTATTGTAATGCGTTTTTAATTTGATAGAACTTTATTGCTTTCATTCAAAACGGAGAGAAGAACAAAACGTCAAATTTATGCAAATGTAAGATAATAGATTACTCAAATTGTTATGTATTGTCAAAGATAATATACGAGTAATTACTAACGTAATACAGATACCAAAAGTCATAAAAACTTTTGAAAGGCACAGTAACTTGGTTACAAATTATTAGTACCAGCTGCTCACAGAGATGGCAGCACACAAAAAATATTTAAATTTTTATTTTTGCTTCTACTTTGACCTTACTTGTCTCACCACCTTGCGGTAGGCCGTTAACATTCTTTTTAATAAAGTTTAATAAATAAAATAAATAAAAAACGTGCCCTATTAAAAATTATTTAGTGATAATCGTTTTATGTCTTTGGCACCCACTGGTATTGTTACACAGGTGTCCGAATCTACCTTTCGGCTGCAGGTGCATCGCAGTTTAAATTTTTATCACGTGCTCGTGCATGAGCAGCCACTATGATTCTGCAGTCGGCTTGTGCGATTTAGTGGCTGTTTTGGTAAAAAAAGTAGCAGTCTTAGTGTTGCTCACCTCACTGATTCTAATGAAATGCTCCTGCTTTTGAGTAATTGCACTTTTACCAAACGTGACACGGCCTAAATATTTTGGCCAACTCACTAGTTTATTTGCCAGATTTTCATGAACCATGATCATGAACCATTTCGACAGACAAGGCTTTCGACAAAAAAAAACCGCATAGATACGTTTAGGAGCTATAACATATGAGATACATACACGTCAAACTTATAACACCCCTTTTTCATCGGGAGTTAAAAATAGAGCGGAATCCTACTTCTAGGGAACTGCATTCTCTTTCAGAGCTTTGTCGATCTTTGGAGCTAAATTTTAAACTTGATAAATGTGTTTTGTACTAATACATAACTACAAAAGACAATACTGTCGGTTGTTTGATTCCTTTTCGTGGAGTGATAAAATCTTCTTCGTATATTTACATTTCTTTCTTGTTCTTATTTGTAGAGTGTAAATATGTCAATGAGTAAAAGTTACTATAAATAAATATGTTTTAATATATTTAATTTTTAGGATTCCATTTTGAATTCATTAAAATGGAAATACCTACTTTAAACTTTAAAAACAAAATTTTGAATACCTTTCAGGATTCGCGAGTTTCTTTGAGCTACCTGATTTCTTTTTCTTTATTTTAGTTTATATTATATGTAGGTTTATGTATACTTATATGTAAGTTTATTTTTACTAATATATGTGTAGGTTTATATTTATATATATATATTGTTCATCTTTTATACTCTAGTATTGTACTAGCCACTTCTGCCCCAAACTCATATTAGTTAAACATTCCTCTCAATTACTGGCCGGTGGACTGGAAGAGATTCCTATACGGGATAAGTCCGCCGTTGTATGTTTAATTTTCTGTTTTTGTATCTGCTTCTCTTTTGTGTACAATAAAACTTTATAAACAAACAAACAAACATTACTTCTTATTAGTTTTGTTTAGATATTACTTTTTAATTTAACGAGGGTTATGAGTTAAATCCGAAAGTATTGTAAATATTAACATGGCTTGCATTTGCATCTGACGCTATGGTATGGTTAAGATGGTAGTCCCACCTGTGCTTAGTGTCAGTGGTCTGTAATAAATGGTCCGAATAATATCGTCCATCAATCAATGCCCGCTTTGAAGGAGGTAAAGTAACTTGTCGACGTGTATTATGTCAAGTTTGAAAAGGAAAGCTTCTAGAGAAGGGGTTTTTAATTGTCAATAAAAATCAATTAATAGGGATAAGACCATGATATACTTCGAAGCAAGTTATGTAAATAGTCGTTTCTGCAAGAGTAGAGGTAAATAAAAACATTACCCAAAGAAACAACTATATCTACATCAAATTATTATTTCTGTGTCGTACTATCGCTAGTATTTACTATCCCAGTAACATTTTGATTTACATACCTATATCAGGCTGTTACAAATGTGTGGCAAAAGTCGACTTTTGTAAAATACCCAAAAAATATAAATGGTACTTCCATTAAAAGGTATTGAGTAAAATCGATGTAACGGAGGACCGTTACATCAAGTCATTTCCAAGCATTTGCACTGAATTGGAGCGATGCCGGTAGCTTCAAAATGCACCGGTCGACTCCCAATGAGTTAGATGCCAGACATTACTGAAAGGAAATGTACCTCAATTCAATTCAATTCAAAATATCATTATTATCATAGGATATTTATAATATCTCTTAATAATAGTCACTTTGTTTTGTTTTGCACAAATGTTGACGTCAAATCGTTACTTAAAGCTAAGTTTACGCCGCTTCCTAGGCGCAAGTGCAGAAGAAGCGGCACCAAACTGCACTGCACGTTATCTCCAAAGACGTCAACTAACAAACTAAAAACTTAAAATTAGTTATATAGATGGACAGAGATTACATTGTTTATTATGTCATAATTAAATTGAATTATAAGAATTACAAAATTTAAAATAATGTCAATTTGTAAATTTAGTATGTACCAATGTACCTAAATTATGACGAAGTATACAAACCTTTAAGAGGGACCCGCGCCAAGCTCAAGCCAAGCCCAAGCCTACTTATGTAATTATGTAACTACACTTTATTTGTCAATTTTGATAATAGTGTCTAGCTAGAGTGTGATTTTTAATTTTTGTCCTTGCTTGCTATCCTAGAAAATACGATATACCTAATTTCCGGATGAGCACCGAGTATTTTTTTGTGTCTGGAATTCTTTCAAGTAGGTTTCTTAATCTTTTTTGTAAATGTTGTTACAAGAAGGCTCAACCGTTTAAATAAACATAAATATTGATTGTAAATGTGTAACTATTAGGTGTTTCAGAAATTTCGTTACGCCTAACTGCAGCGAATTAATCATTTATTACTTTATATGATTATATTCTATTAACGTTACATTTAAATGGCCAAAACAGTAGTTAACGTTTTTATTTAGTAATTAATTAATAAAAAAAAATCTTGTCGATAAAAAGCGATTAACAAATTTATTTAAATTTAAGAAATGTTCTAATGCCTATTAGTTGTTAAAATTTCTTACTTATTCTCAAATAAAGAGATATGTCAATTGAGAGTCGAGTGATAATATCAATTGGTAAAATCTGCTGATAGACCTAATTTGTAAGTCTTTGTTCAGATTGGTCGAACATTAATTTTGTTCGTACATTCAGTGCTCTAATAATAATTGGTGAGTGCTCTATTATGGTCTCGCATGACGGACACCCACGAAACCTGTGAAATGTCAAACGGGACCACTTAGAACTGGCCGGCGACCCTGACATTACAATCACTATCCACGTATTGGTTCCGTGAGCTAACACGGGCACAGAGAATATGTGGACCCTCATTACTCTTCACCAGCCCTCTTGTACCTCTGAGTTTGTACTCATGTACGGTAATTTTCAACTACCACCACTTTACTTCCGTTGAAGAAAAACATAGTGAAAAGACTGCAGTGCACTCATCATCTCCCTTACCTTTTCCCATTTTATTTGGGGTCGGCGCAGTATGTCTTATGCCTCCATTTCCCTCTATCACCACAGAATTAAACAATACTCACGTACAGAAGTCTCACTCAGCAAAGAAATTCAAAGAAATATCTACTCAATGTGGCTAGCGATATGGTTTAATTTAGCTGACGTTAGAACTCAGCACCTTTTCGTATAGATACCTAGACATCCGTTGCAAGCCAATTTTATTCTTATTACTCTGGACAAACGATTCGTATAACTGAATTTACCACCCAGAGGGGCCGCCTGCGCGCATAGTAATAATATAGGTACATTTTCGATACCTAAATGGGGAGTGACACAGGCCTGATAGTTACTATGTACCATGTACGTAAAATGTACCTACATTATTACTAATGTAGGTACATTTTCGATACCTAAACGGGGAGTGACACAGGCCTGCACTCGTCATTCCTTTATCAACTCCAACTACGAATATATCCATGTCATGCTTTACGCACTCCATCCATCTCTTCTTTGGTCTTCCCCTACCCGTATGTCCGTTAGCCTGAATATTAAGTGTTTTTAGGGTTCCAAATGGCAAAAAACGGAACCCTTATGGATTCGTCATGTCTGTCTGTCCGTCCGTAAGTCACAGCCACATGTATTCTGTAAACCGCATTAAGATTTTCACACAAAAATAGAAAAAAGAACAATCAATATTGGGGGTTCCCCATACTTAGAACTGAAACTCATTTTTTTTTATCAAACCCATACATGTGGGGTATCTATGGATAGGTCTTCAAAAATGATATTGGGGTTTCTAATATAATTTTTTTCTAAACTGAATAGTTTGCGCGAGAAACACTTCCAAAGTGGTAAAATGTGTCCCCCCCCCCCTGTAACTTCTAAAATAAGAGAATGATAAAACTTAAAAAAATAAAAAAAAACTTAAAAAGAAGTTCCGCAAGCTAATATATGATGTCTATTTACAGCTAATATGTGGATCCTCATTAATCCTTAAAGCCGTACCTGAATTTTCCGGGGCCAGTGCTGTCCAGTCCATTTAAAATAAATCATTTCAAAGAAATCAAAAAATTTTGCTACTACCAAGTCCTAGATAACCCTTCAAAGTATTTTATGAACTACTGTTTAAAGTTTAAAGTGAGAACGTTAAGCTTTACTACGCACATTTGCGAAAAACGGCCACTTTTGGCTTTGAAGGGTTATCTAGGACTTGGTAGTAGCAAAATTTTAAATAATGTCTCCGTTTTCTTTGAAATGATTTATTTTAAATGGGGCCAGCACAGGACTCCGGAAAATTCAGGTACGGCCTTAAATCGTTTGGGAAGCTGACGGCCAACATCCAGTAATGGAGGGACACTAAAAGAAGAAGAATTAATCCTTGCCCCCTAAGTAAGAAAGAGGTGTACTGTACAAAGCCAATGGTTATTGAATAATTGGTTCCCGGCAGAGTAGAATAGGACCACTCCAAGTCTTCCCGTGGATGGCGTAGAAGGCGACTTAGGAAACACAAGCTGAACAAAGCTAATAAAAATCAATGAGACCTCTCCAACCCGTCTGGCCAGCGTGGAGAGTGTAGGACTCTGGCTGCTTTGGCTAAGTTATGGCTCTGGTAGTACAGAGAGGGTCGTGCTCCTGCAGTAAAGTGTTAGTGCATTTATTTTATTAAATATTACAAGCAATAGAGACTGCAATCAATATTTATTTAAAAAGCAATCCAATGTCTGGTACCTACTTTTTATCAATAAAGATGCTATATTAACATTTAACTTGCTGTTTATTACACTTATTTGGAAGCATCAATTTATTGATATCATAAATTTGGCAATTACATCTTGTTTGCTGCGAAATCAATTTAAGTAGTAACTGCATTGACCTTCCAATGTAAGCAGTATTGATTGCTAATAAATTACTGCAAATGTTGAATTATACTGACATTAAGTAACGTTCTATAAAGAATCGACTCTTATTTTAAAAACATTATATTAATACCAAACAAACAATAAATAATATAAATAAAATAAAATTGTTTGAAAAAAATGGAGAAGAAATAGGGGGAACAGTTTGAATGATTTGGCTATATTTACAACCGGCCGCCGCCAGACGTTTACCCTCCTTGGGTATGCAATTGTAGCACGAGATGTTTGAGCTTAGTTCTTCAGTCGCCTTTTACGATATCCACAGGAAGAGATGGAGTGGTCCTATTCTAACCTGGAACCACACGGGTCTTTTATCTAGAAATATTAATAATCGAAATTATAGCCATGTGGTGAAGGCAGGATGGAATAGGATTTGTTGCCATCCCTTTCCTCTGCCACGGGCGCATAAGAGGCGATTATGGGAGGTATAGAACGGGCAGCAGCGTCCTCTGTGCAATGACTTTATGCCATCCTATTGCGATTACCAACCCGCCTGCCCAGCGTGGTGATTATGGGCAAACGCTTTCTTTATTAGAAGATACCCTTAGGCCAGCAGTGAAAGAAGCTGTAAAGAAAGAGATATCCGGACTGGAATTAATATCTTTTTAGGTACCCTTCTGTGTTTCCTTTAATACGGTAGACTAAATCTATATGAGAAAACATCTAAAAATATATACTTGAGATAGGCTAAAAAAAGCTGGAAGATGTTAGTTCTAGTTTATAAAATAAAATATAAAATTTAAATTGATTGAAATTTTTCAGTTTTACCATCGATCAAATATTACTAAAGTAGTTTTACACATTTTATGGCACTTATCGAATGAATAAAATTTTCTTCTTTTCTAAGTGGTTCATTAGCACCATGTAATTTAATAGAGACACTTTAAAAAAATGGGTGTAACCCCCTATTGTGAGAGAGAAGAATGAGATTCAAACTTAGGAACCCCGAAAAATACTAAGTTATGACTGAGATACGAACCCTCCTGCCTTTGTTAAACACGATTTATACTTGTAAAACTCGGTTACGAGCTAAAAAACGGGCAATTAGTACATCACAATCGCATCTTCAGAGCTAGCCGGCAAAGCGGGAAGCAATTAGCGAGGAGGCTCGCGAGCTATGCCCATTAACACAAGTACTGTCTGCTCGCATTGCTTTAAATACGGGGATTCATTGCTTGTACATTTTTTAAGAAATAAGATTTTTCGCAGATTCACTTAAGGCCGCAACTGAATTTTCCGGGGTCCAGTGCTGCCCCCATTTAAAATAAATCATTTCAAAGAAAACAGAGACATCATTTAAAATTTTGCTACTACCAAGTCCTAGATAACCCTTCAAAGTATTTTTGCGAAAAACGACCACTTTTGGCAAATGTGCGTAGTTAAGCTTAACGTTCTCATTATAAACTGTAAACAGTAGTTCATAAAATACTTTGAAGGGATATCTAGGACTTAGTTGTAGCAAAATTTTCAATAGTGTCTTCGTTTTCTTGGAAATGATTTATTTTAAATGGGGGCAGCACTTGACCCCGGAAAATTCAGGTACGGCCTTAAATTGTTTCTAACTTTTACTTCTCCACTTCGCTCAATATTTGGCAACTTTGTTGACACACATTTATCATCTTCGAAGTAGAACAGCCATAAAACGCAATCTGGGCTTCGAACCAACACAAATATGTATGCAACCATTGGACTTTTTTTTACGAGTAGGTACAGCAAACATGCTAAGAAAAGCTTAACGTTCTCACTTTAAACTGTAAACAGTAGCTCATAAAATAGTTTGAAGGGTTATCTAGGGCTTCATAAAGACCAAATTTTTAAATGGTATCTCCGTTTCCTTTCAAATAATATATTTCAAATGCGAGCAGCACTGGACCCTGGAAAATTCATACACTATCACGTCTTTATCCTTAACGGGGTAGACAGAGCCAAGGGCGGTAAAGCCCAGGCTACTTTTAGCGTAATGGTGGGCATGAAGGTGGAAAAGGGAAATCATAATAGTGATGGGTTGCTAACCGCATCGCCTATTCATATGATTCAGATTCTCGCCCATTCCCTCGATCGGCTTTTACGATCTGCACGGGAAGAGAAGCAGCTGGTACATTCTATGTTTTTTCTTTTCTCCCAGACCAGCAAAGAAGAAAAATTCATGTGTTAACTATTTTGGCGCTCCCTGAAATATCCGCTCGCAGGTGCCCCCCGGTTTGCCCCTTCCTAGATCCGGGGCTGGATGCGACCAGGAATGGCTAAAATGAGAATGAAGAAGACTATAAGAGACTTGTTCTCCTACACCGTAAATGTACCAGGAAAATATAGTTTGTTTCACTGAGAAACTTGTTCGTAAGTTAAAATACGCAGTAAAAGTATGTTGTGGTGATGTCCGTCCGTAGTAATACAAGTTAACAGCATTGTTTTACTTGTAAAGAAACCATACACCATGTTTCTCAGCTGAATGTCTTCCTGCGGTATCGACAAAAACACTTTTGCATGAAAATAAAGCAATCGAACCTTACCTCGGAATAAATCTTATTGAAATGGATGGGAGCAAAAACAAAACGGTTTTGGAATTGGATTTCACTTGACTAATGGCTTTTAGCCAATTTGGAGAATAACGATCCGCCCCGGGTTTACCCGTTTTATTTTACATGATTTTATAGGACCCAACTTTTTTTTAAGTTGTCTGAACATTGAAAACCGTACCTAACGTTTTAATTCATGCTTGTAACAGATTCCTGTAAAGTTTAGTATGTTATAGAATACGGTATTTGACGAAAAGTTCTTTTTAAAATAATTCTGTATCAACTAATAAGCACAATATTTTAATATTTCCTTGATATGTATTGTATTATCAATCAAAAACAACAATGTTGGAGACACAGAAGTATGAAGATTAAATTTCCACAACTGCGCCAAAAACGCTAATTTCTGTTATGGCGGCTGTTATTTGTTAGATGACGTCACACATAGGTGACGCAGGTAATACGCGCATACAAAATGTCTGTCAAAATACCATAAAATACCACGTTTCCTATTATGTGACGTCATCGGAGAAGACGCCATTCACAGGGCGTTTTTGGCATAGATAAAAAATAAAAAATATTGTAATTTTATTCGTATATTTCGCGAAAACCATGTATTATGTATGACAGGGAATTTTAAGGGTTAATTGAAACCATGATACCGAACAACTTTTCCCAAGGAACATAAATCGAAATATAAAAAAATATTTTTGGCCTTCCAATCAAGTTGACCGATTAGCTCATCAGAGTTTGTATGGAAAGCAAAAAAAAAATTTTCGATTTGCCCCTAAGATTCATTATATTTTGTTCGATCCTGTATATATAACAGACAAATGTAAAAAGAAACCTACCAGACACACATACACGCTACACGATGCTCAAGTAATTTCGTCGTACTACATCAAAATTACATCATTAAAAATATCCTATTCCTAATTTGCAGTGTTAATTTATCTCCTTCACATATTTTGTTCACATGTCGATGCTAAACCGTATATGGTATGCCGAATTCAAAGACTTTAGGAAACGACCTTGAGGTTTGTGAACTTATAGCAAACTGCCCACTTGTGGACATAATTGTCGCGGTCTACAAACGAGTTTGGAAACTGTAGCCGTTAAACAAGTATCCATTATTTTGCATCGAACTACCGGAAATGTTGTAAAGTCAACAGCACATCTACCTATCCAAATTTACCTAAGTCTACAAACAATAATTCCCTAGAAATCTAACGCTCCTACATTCACCGCTGTGATTCTGATTCCATTTACGCAAACAAACTAACAGTAATTACAACGAAACACTCATATAGCGATTGTTCGTGACAAGGTCACGCACGCGTCATCTTCGCGTCGGTTGAGCAGCCGGCTGCCCCGAGCCGGCTACTCGACCGACGCAACGAGCGGTGAGGTGAGGAACGAGATTTACTTACATAGGAAAGGCGAGTCCTGTGTTTTTCATGTCTGTATGGCTTCTATACCACTTCACGGCACATGGCGGCATTTTTAATGAATCGATTATCGCAAAAACACAGCAATATTCTCAAAGGAAACTTTTTGCGACGCAACCGCACGACTCGAGTGAAGTGTCGCGCCGCGCGGTTTATATTTTAAGGCCCGCCCGCCGCGGTACATATCGCGTGGGAGTTTTCGGGATTAGTTAGGCTTCTAGAGAATTATATTTCGATGACCTAAGTACTACTTCTTATTGAGTCGAAATGGTTTCACTGTAGCTTCAAATCCAAATCACCTTTGACCAGTTTGTGGTCACGGCGATCCCTCTGTCGTTAGCCTCGAAATTTACTGCAATTTTGCTGCTATTGTTGCTGGAAGGGATGCATGCATCAATGGTTTTAATTAACCTGTTGTTGAATTACCTATTTCAAATTGTCCTGGCTCTTAGGTGGTTATCTATTACAGTCGTTATGGTATGACAGAATAAGCTTATATGTTCACGTGTCTACACGCGGTCGCGTGTTGCAGCTCTGTCTTTTTATAAATCCCTAGGGTCATACAATCCCTAAGGATTTGATTAGGATTTATGCAAAAGGAGATTCGGATTTTCATCGTCGTTTAAAAAAAAAATGTTTATTTCCAATTAGGTTGCTCAAAAATTTTATATCAAATCCTTATGGAATCCCAAAGGGCCTTTGAAAAGACAAATGGCTGTCATCAGGCACGCGACAAGGTGAGTTCATAAGTACCTATGCGTCGACTCGTTTCGTGAATCGTGACTCGTGATTCATAATTCATACGTCAGACCCTAGAGCATTGTTAAAAATTAAAATAAACGATACTTAATTACTCACTATAGTCACTATAAATACGATAGTAAAGTATTTGTTAAATAAGTGATTCACGAAACTGTAGTTAACTGTTTTAAATGACTTTTATGTAGTTTCCAAAGCATTACTATTAAGTTTAAATTAAAAAGATACTTTCTAGAAAATATTGAGAAATTAACCTTTAACTTTTGACGTGGTTACCCAGCAGCACAAATTAGATAGATATGGTACGAGTATAACCAGCAGAAGTTGTTATAATATTGGCAGGCGTTTGTCAAATTTTTTGAGTACAAGGATATATGTATGTGTTTAAATTTTTGTATGTAAACTCGTAGGCATTTCATCACAAACCTCAGTGGTTTATAGAAATGACATGTAAATATTCTGTTGTACATAATTGACAACATTTCAAAAATTTTATATGCATATTTTAATTTTTTTCCTTAAAGAACTTCTTTTCCTTAAAGAACGTGGTACGTGTTTTACTGACTTGAAAGTCTTCTCTGGACAGAATCAGAGTTTCATATACAAACATAGTCTACGTTTTATTTTGAAACGACATGCCAGATTTCAGTAAAAATTTGTAACTTTATAGAAATTGCATATATCTAGTGTTATAATTGGTTTTCACTGTCATGTCACGGTCGCATTGCTTATTGATATGATTCAGATTCTCGCAAAACTTATTTTGCATTAATAAATCAATAATAAGTGACATTATTTGTATGGAATAAGAACAATACCATGTAGGTATTTCAGCAGGTGTCCGCTGTCCGCCCGCAAGAGCGCGCTTCTGTCCTCGAGCCATCAGTAGGCATCTTGCATTTTCCATATATTTATAAAAGGTGTAACTACTTCTTTTTGTTTGATACAGTATTGTTTGAGACACGGACCAATTTGCGGTCCGTATTTCATCCGTTCGGGTGTGGCCATTGTGATTCAAAACAGTTTTTTTCTTGTGAGCGATTTTGCAATGAACGATGACGCTTTCGGGGCCAATGTGATGGTCTAAAGGATTGTATTTTTGGTAGTAGAGTTAACAATATTAGATGAGCCATCAAATATCGCCGCTTTAAATTTTTTAATAGTTTCTAATTTTTAACCAACTACAAAAAGAAGAAGTTCTCAATTCTACTATATGTTTTTTAGGGTTCCGTACCCAAAGATGCAAACGGGACCCTTTTACTGAGACTCCGCTGTCTGTCCGTCTGTCACAGGGCTCTATCTCTTGAACCGTAATAGCTAGACACTTGAAATTTTCACCGATAATAATACATAATACATAATGTATTACTATAGCCGCTAAAACAACAAATAAAAAAAGTTAAAAATTAAAGGGGGTTGTCATACAAAAAACGTGTTTTAGACACTTGAAAATTTCACCGTTTATGTATTACTATGGCCGCTATTACAACAAATACTAAAAATAAGATAAAGTTAAAACTTAAAGGGGGTCGTCATATAAGACACGTGTTTTTCAGCGCTTTAAAACATTGTACTGGGGTACGGAACCCTTCATGTACGAGTCTGACTCGCACTTGCCCGTTTATTTTATATGTATGTTACGCGATATCTTTGCTAAATGTGAGCCGATTTTGATTTTTTTGAATATCTAATTGGTCCCATATTATTTTGGTGAAGATACGACGAAGAACTTTGGAGATATGAAGAGGTTTTTTTTTGTAAAAAACGTTCTTACCATTAGATAGTAAATCTGTATCAAGTCAAATCCCGAGGTATGGCAAGGATCAATAGCCTTTAGATATCGTAAGGTGCAATAAAATATCAACTCATCCAAACCGTGATACTGTGCTATATAATATAACTAGTGGTTTTCAATTCTCGTCAAAATCGTTTGAAAAGCGAGAACAGGCAGTCACTCTCGAAACTGAGACGCTTCGCTCGTTCGGTAAATAACTACTACTTGACATGTGCACAATTGCACACTATTCCGCTTTTCGCTTAGTACATGTTTGATAACAGAGGAAAAGCCGGCAACCATGGTGGTGACATTTTCAGAAAGATTTATTAAAAAACTAGCTTTTGCCCGCGACTTCGCTCGCGTATCCCACGGGAACATTACATTTTTCCGGGAGGAAAGGTATGTATGTCCTTCTCAGTACTCCTAACTATGTGTATACGAATTTTCAAGAAGATTGATTCAGTAGATAAATCGTGAAGAGGTAACAAACAAATATACTAACTCACTTTCGCATTTATAATATTAGTTAGGATTAATAATAATAATAATAAAGCCTTTTTATTTCCTTAATAAAAAAGAAAAAAATCAATTTACAATTATTAAAGAGCATGCTGTTAATAACTAAATTCTTATAATTAGTAAATCAATTTATACAAAACAAATGAAATTTAAGAAATATAAAATAATTTCAAGTTAAATAAATCATAAATTCAATTAATAATTATTTCATTTGTAATTTATTAAGGACCTCTTTAGAGTCAAGGCCTCCTCTAGTTTTCTCCATTAGTTAGGATTAGGATATCTTAAAAGACACTAAATTGACCTGAGAAATCGAGCATGAGTGCCAGATAATCACTCAGTCGTGACGCAAATTCATATATCATTCAGCTGCCGAATAATTTATTATTGAAATAAAAATCTCAAAAACAGAATGGACGCATACTTATCGCTTTTTAAAATAAAAATGGAAGTTGACATCTCGGCTTCAATTTAAATTCAAGATTATCCGAACGAACATGCAACGGCGGACTACTGTATGATAAAAAGTCGATTACATCGCAAAAAAGTAGACTGGCATCTTGCTGACTTTCATATCCATTGACGTTTATGGAGGGACGCAATAACATACTAAAAGGGTCAGCCGATCAGTGTATAGCTATTTCAATAAATATATCCGTATTTGTATCGACATGTACTTCAATTTTCAGCTGATACGTGTTTTAATTCACGGTTGAATTGCCTTCCGTCGGCTTGTATCGACATTTCTTATTAAAATGACGTTATGGTATGTTTATTTTGGATGTTGCATTATCGATGGCCGCCTGTGGATTGAATTCGAAGTTGCTTTAAAGTTGCTTTAAGAATTTAGAATACCACTTAATTTTGATCATCATTCGACGACCAACATTGGTTATAATTCCAGACAGAAGTCAAATAAACAATTTAAATGTTAACACCAACGAACACTGTGCTTGTGACCCTAAAGGCTCTGCTACTCCCTAGGATAAGACGGGATTAGTATGTATGTATTGTATATTTACGTTAGTAATTTGGGGCTCTGGTGCAAGGGGTCACCAAGATCTCTCCAAGACTGATTTCCGCCGACTTCAAAAAATGAAGAGCTTCTTTAATTCGAATGTATATAACTTTTTTATGTATGTTTCTCAATAAATTCCCGTTTTTTAACCGATTAGGAAATTCTTTTTTTGTATACCCACGAGCAAATTGGTGGTCCCATGAATTGAAACTGATGTAGAACACCAAACATTTAAGTCGCTCTTATTTGTTTTAAATTATTCGCTTACCGATACAAACGATAACATAGCGATCCAACGCGGAAATGCGCCCAGCGTTCGTGATTGTTATTAAATTTATAGTATTTAAGGCCGTACCTGAATTTTCCGGGGTCCAGTGCTGCCCCCATTTAAAATAAATCATTTCAAAGAAAACGGAGACATTATTTAAAATTTTGCTACTATTAAATCCTAGATAACCTTTCAAAGTATTTTATGAACAACTGTTTACAGTTTATAATGAGAACGTTACGCTTTACTACGCACATTTGCCAAAAGTGGCCGTTTTTCGCAAATGTGCGTAGTAAATTTGCTTTTTTAGGCAGCCGTGAATAAAACAAATCAACATTGCCAAATTACAGCAAAGTATATAACTTAAGGTCCATATAGTTTTTAGATAATATACAAGTTGTGTGCTGCTTGGGTTGTTATATCCACCCAATTATCGACATTCGAGGGTTAGTTTTAGTTCTCTCTACCCGATCACTGGATAAATAATATAGCATGTGTGTTTATACATAAGTATATACATACGTACATAATAGTATGTCAAATGTATGTAAATGAGTATCTGGAAAACGTCGGCTGCGGTCAACGGCTTAATCAGGTTGTGATTTGTGACTTATGTGCTGCCAACATTAAAAACACATAAATCACTACGTGCGTCTCACACTTTCGATATAGGAATATTAGGAATATATATATATATTATTTTACTGAGGAAAAAAAAATTGAAATGATGATGATTTTCTATACTTCTCCTCTTTTTCATCTGCACGCGTTCCCGGTTGCATCCTAAGCTATGCTGCTTCGGAGCCCGGGTGCACTTTCCCGTTTTTTATTTTTCAAATATAATATGCATATTAATGGTCACCCAAGGATGCCAAAAATCTAGCAAATTGGAGAAGAAATAGCCGGAAAATTTTAAACGATTTGGCTATAGTTTTACGACCGGCCGCTTGTCTGACGTCAACCCTCCTTGGGAATGCTATTGTAGCACGAGCTTTAAGTGCTATTTTTCCTTTAGTCGCCTCTTACGACATCCACATCCACAAGAGATGGAGTGGTCCTATTCTGACCCGGAACCGAAAACGGTTCCGATGATTTTCTATACTTACCTAGATAAAAATCAGTTGATACGTATATACTTATGAGAAAGTTCAAAAAACAAAAAAAAAACAAACATTTATTTAAAGTTTTAAAATATTCCTTTTAAATTAGCGTAAGTTTAAACAAATTGCGCCTACAAAAGACATCAACGAGCAACTTCTTAATCTTTCTACATTTTACACACATTTTAGGGTTCCGTACCCAAAGGGCACCAACGGGATCATACATATTACTAAGACTGTTCCATTCGTCCGTTCATCTGTCACAGGGCTCTATCTCTTGAAATTTTTACCGATTACTGTGGCCGCTATAACAACAAATACTAAAAATAAGATAAAGTTAAAAATTAACGGGGGTCGTCATGAACATGACCGGTTTTATTTAGTATTAAATTTTTAAATTTAAATACCAAATTGAAATGTAAGTATTAAAATTTACGGCCATTTATTTCACCTTATCGAATTCGAAAAACCAATAACATGTTCCGGAAAGGCGGCGTCGCGTGAACCTGGACACTTTCAGATACCTCCCGGAGAACGGTACGTAAATGTTAATGCAAATAAAGTTGCATTACAGTTATGGACCCTTTATAAAATGTAGTTTTACGAGAACTCGAAATGCCTGTTTCTTAACTTAATACAGGGTTTAACAAAATATGGGTGTACTTTCTTATAAAGACAAAAGTTTAACAGATTTTCGTTATTTAGAAATTGAAAAATATGAAAGATTATCATGTCATAGAATAATCAATATGTAGGTTACTCAGTATAAAGAATTTTTAATAATAGATTTTCGTTGCATAGAAAATCAATAATTAGAATGTTTGTTACGAATAATTTGAAATCATAGAATTTTATTACAAATAACATTTACTTTTGCGATGTTTCTAATATCAAAATATCAAATTAAATATTATTATTTTTAATAAGTTTAGTTAATATAATATTTATAACCTACAAGTTAAGCCTGCCCTATTCTAGTAAAATGGATAAAACTTGCCCAGAAAGTCGCAGTTCTAACCTAACCTAACCTATAAGTTTGCCCTAACCTATATTGTGGTAGCTATTTATAATGTATTCTAACTTATTATATGGTATTTAGTTTGATTGAACAATGTTTTCACTTAATACTTCGTTAAATAATAATTTTCTGTAAAATAAAATTCCATGAAAGATTATACCGAACAAACAATATTCTTTAAAGAAATATTCTACTGTATGATTAGTTTGTTAAATGAAAATATGAGATTCTTAAATTCATTGAACTGTGTTTCTATAAATTGTGTTTCATTCAAGTAACTAGTCTTTGAAACAATAATATTTGAAATAAAAATATAAGAATTAAATATTCTATGAAAAATTTTCTGTGAATCGAAATTCTTTGAAATTTCAGTCTGTGAAACAAGGGCACCCACAAAATATACTAAAATATCGAAATACGAAAAATAATTTATGGTTTCGCATACAAGTTGACCGATCAGCTGAATCGAGTTTGTGTAAAAAGCCAAAAATTCTTTTCATATATGTTCCTTGGGGAAAGTTGTTCAGTATCATGGACTGGATTCACCCTTAAAATAGTTTTAGTATATTTTTTTAAACCAGGCATTTCGAGTTCTCGTAAAACTACGTTTTATAAAGTCTACATATGCAGCAGCAGCACAGCCGAGGATGCAACCGGGAACGCGCTTAGACGAAGAAGAAGGAGGAGTGTATGTGTGTAATAAATATATCAGGATGACTGGAATTAATGATGTAGTTTAAAAAATAACAGGCTTCTTGTAAATAATAAACAATTTTAGCACAAACGGTTATCAGTTCCATTCATCACTGATATCGCTAATTAAGTGGCACTGCACTCGCTTCCAAAGCTTATTTGTCTTGTCATGAGCTTATCGGGCTTTGACTATTTCATTAACTTAATGTAGGTAATATTACACTGACCAAGAAAATTATTGTTTATTTTTTTACTATTATAAATTTTAAATTGGACGATATTATTCCTCACCATTTTTAATGAGATTTTCCTATTAGTTAATTATTGATTTATACAGTACTAAAATACTCGGAACAATATAAGATATTGTTATATAAAAATATGTAAGTGCACTTTTAATTGTGCTACCGTAACATTTTTAGAAGCAAAACTTAAACTAGTCAGTAAATGTAATTAAAATTTGAATAATATTATTATTTAGTTTAAAAATAAATAAATATTTAAAATACTGCCATATAAACATCTTTATTTAAAGCAATATTTATAACAGTTGACTTAAAATACAAACTTGTAAAAGTGTTTCCATAACTCAAAACTTAATAAGCCCTTAAAACATGTGTTATCTAAATAACCTTAAGTTAACTTTATTGTAATATCCTCACAAATGTTTAAAATCCATTTGTCAGCATTTAGCTCCAAGAGAAACAACGGCTTTCATTAAACATAAGGAAGTTATTGCTGGCATAAAAAATAACGATTTTCGGTAACTTGAGACAGATCCGATTTTCTTACGGTTCTCTTAAATGTTAATTATAACTGTGGCTATGGATGGCAGTGATATTGTTTAAATCATTATGTTTATTTTACAATATTATGGAGTAGAGTGATTAATCAATTTGGAGAAATGATTTCCTTTAATTCCACTTAACACATTGACTGTCAGCATTGCAGACACAATAACTTATTTGTCAATAAGTAGATTTTTAATTGTTTGTCGGTCACCATGTGACTGCCATGTCTTTTAAATACTTACCCCTTAATCATAAAATATACGAAAGTTTGATAACACTATTTTAGATAACATACGTTTTGTCTTGTTCTTGCAACGTCAAATTTTGAAAAGACAAAACATATTTAGACTAAAATAGGTTTAGCAATCGTTTCTATTTTTTTTAATAGTTAATAAAGATGCTAAGTTATGGCAACGCTGGTTTTTTGAATTTTTTAGTGGTTAAGAGATGCTAGCCGACCGTAAAAAAGTTCTAAATAAATTATAAAATAATAAAAAAAAATTGATGCTATGACTTCCATCCATTCGTTATATCCTTTCGCTGGTTCACTATATACATAAATATATTATGTACAATAGTTTTTCCCGGTTCTAATTAGGGTTCGAAGGAATACAGGGTGCGCGGATTGTGTAGGCGGCTTCTACATTTCACAACTTGGTTAACTGGAAGAGATCCCATAATACACATATAAGTCCGCCATTGTACACATTACCTATATAGTATATTAACGTTTCTATGATTGTAAATATTTATGTACAATTAAGATGAATACAACAAACACAGTTAATAATAATTTTATTTGCTGGATTTTTGAAAATATATTTTCCTTTTTATCTTATGTCGGAATATTACGTAACTATCGATCAGAACGGTAATATAGAAATGAATCAGAATTATTATAATTAAATCGATTGTAAAAAGCCATTCATGTCATCTCAACATGACTCGCCATTGTGTTGCCACTCGGTTCAATGACACGGATCGATTATTCGATGATTTTTTTATCGATAATACAAATCACAATATCGCCAACCGTTTAATGCGATGAACATCTCTGTGATTATCTGAGATGATTATCTTGCGATTTATTTTTAAGTGTGGAAAAGCGGGTCTTTTCTTTTTTAAATAGTAAAAGTATAAATATACTTTACTATAATTTTCTTATTAACACTTTGACTGCGTTTTTCAACAGTCAAGGTTAAGTATATGTTTTTTTCTTTTTATCATTCGTTTTCCACCCGTTCGATATGGGATTATGGGATAAGTCCACCGTTGTCAATTTACACTATATGTTGTTTTTGTCTTTAATCATGTGTTTTCTTAGTACAATAAAGTTATTACAAACAAACAATAATTTTATAAAAGGTCTAGAAAAATATTTTAAAGCTTTTGAAAAAGGAATATCCAATTTTGTACAATTGCTTCAGGGAATAGGAGCATTTTTGTATTTTCATGTAATTTTACAATTTGGGAATAGTTTTTCAGTCAGTATGACGTTCACGCGGAATGAATTGTCCCAGACAATAATTTAGTTGAATATTTTGTTAGACCTTATATTAAATACTATAAAAAGAGGTCCAAGGTCGCTAGTAGCGTGTGTCTGTTTATTTACATATTTGAAAAAAAAAAAATATTTTAATATGCTTTTTATTTACTGTTAGATCAAATATTTCAAAAAGTGTTAGTCTATGAAAATCACGTGTCTCTAGAACTTATACAAAAATATAAATTTATATATATGCAGATAAACTGTCAGGCAGTTTGGCAAAATTTTTATTGTATATGTAGATTCAAGTTTTGGAAATGAATAAATAAATTTAAAATTGATTATAATTGTATTAAACACAAGGCGATATAAAATTAAATATATTAATTATAATCAATTTCTGCAGCTAGGTATAAGTATTGAAACTCAATTTAAAAATATTAAGTAAGTAATATATTTAAATATAAATATAAAAATTTAAAAAAAAATTATATTTTTAAATGTTTGCGATTTATGTGGAAGTGCGGCATTTCGCGAGGGTCATTGTCACCATCGTACAGTGTGCTCGGAGTCGGCACCACATCCATTTGAATAAATCTCGCATGCTAATGCCACCCTCTGACTCATCTCATCTTAATGTTGGTTATTTTTAGTATTAATGGCCTAACAAAAGATCAATACCAACCAACCTGTAAAATAACACTAATGGGACAGAAATTCATTACATAATTATAATCTTCGATTATCAATACAACTAGAGATCGGGTCGGCGCAAAAAATACGGTTCGTCAAATAAGAGCTCACTCCCGGCAGATAACTCTTATTTTGTTTAGTTCAGTCAAGGAGAAAAACACTTTATACCTACGTAGTGAAATAAGGTTGACTTCACAGTGAATGATAATCGATATTTAAACGGAAAGATTCAGCTTTGATTTTGTACCTAACGCGTTATCTAGTTGTATTCTTGATCGATGCATGTAATACAAGAATTCTAGCTACATTTCCGCGCTGGATAGCAATCCATTCGTAGAGCGAAAAAGCCCCTTGCACCAGTAACGAGATTTTCTTAACATAACTCAATTTTTAACAAAAAAAACAACCGACTTCAATTTTTTTAGGAGTTTTTTCCATATCTCCAAAGTTCTTCATCATATCTTCACTAAATTGAAATGGGACCAATGCGGTAGTAAAGGCTTCCAAATAAAAAAGAATCATTAAAATCGGTTCACAATTGGCGAAAATGTTTTTTTAATTTTTATTTATGTTTGTTACGCGAAACATAAATAAAAAAAAACATACAGTCGAATTGATAACCTCCTCCTTTTTTGAAGTCGGTTAAAAATACAATAAACTATTTATATCGGACAAGAAGCCGCGCTATTAAGCTCTCATAAAAATAATTTACTGGGATTCAATCAGCAATCGGTTATTGAAATATCATGGAGACACTTCGTAAGCATACTATTACGTTTTATGGTTAGTGCTGTTTTATCTTGTAGGTACATAAGTTATATTAATATCTTTTTACTATTGAGTTTGACTCTATAGTGAAATGAAACGGAGCCTTTAACATTAGCATTGTACTTACATTGGACTATAATTTTATGTGGATGTCGTAAGAGGCGACTAAAGAACTGAGCACAAACATTTCGTATTACAACTGCATTCCCAAAGTGTCCTAAAACTGGAGCCAAATAGTTTAAACGGTTCCGGTCCGGCTATTTCTTCTTTATTTAGCTGGCTTTCGGCATCTTTGGGTGACCATTTGACATGCTTATTTATATTTGGAGAAGGAAAAGCAAAAAAGATGACCCCGGGCTCCGCACAGCTCAGTAGTCAGCACAGGTGAGGGTGCAACCGGGAACGCGCTGAGATGAAATAAGTTACGAGTATATTGGACAAGAAGTATCTAGTACTGAGAAAAATAATTTCGTATCATTTCCTGGAAGTAATTGATTCTGAAATACAATAATATGTATAATGGAGACACTTCATAACCGAGTCTTCGCTGTTCGGTTGGTAGTCTTTAATCTTGTAATTTATATTAATATCTTTTCACTAAAGAGTCCAACAAATAACGCAGCGGGTGAATAACACCCCCCTGCCCCCCGCCGAGCAGCTGGCTTCATATCCTCACTATCGTTAATCAAGTTAAATAATGTGCTAAAAAGACGACTAAATACGGAAGGGAGCGATCGGAATCCGATGTAAATAACCAATTATAGAACCAGTCGCGATTATATTTAACTCGTAAACTCTGTGCTCCAGTTTTTTTGTGTAGAGCTAAGTAAAGTTTAGATATGCATCATCAAATCATTGTAAGCAGATTAGACAATAAGAATTTTTTAGTTTTAGTAAACTTTTTTTAAATAATAAGTATTTTTATGTATTTTAGTACCTATTTAAAACTTTATTTACAGCAACGAAAAATAAAAAGATACATAGAAAACTTCTTAAAAACTAAGATAAAAGTAAAAACACTATACTCACTACACTACATTACTACAAATAAAAAAGGTTGGGTAGTTATTTACCCTGCGGCAACGTGCTCTGAAGGCTGGCAGCATGTAAAATAAACTTAAATAATATATATCTTTACACACAGAGAACTATTGCTTATTTGCAGTATAAGGAATATGCATGTAATAGCAATCCGGCTCATATTTTTATTTTACAATTTCTATTAATACGTTACCACGCCTAGTTAATTATTTTTCTTATTGACTCTAATTTGGATAAGAAATAAATTATTGAAAATATGCAAATATTGCGGGGGAACTTTTGTCAAACAAAAGGGAAATGACGACAAAGTTCACAAAAAGGAAATGACAAATTCGGGTGCGTTCGGTAGAACTGTCCAAAATGTAGTTTGACTATCGATGACATTTGAAATGTATGTACTTTTATATAGAGGTTTAAGAAACATCACTGGCTGATAATATCGAAAGTACCCAAAAAAGAAAAACATGCGTTGACAGCTTCTGTCTCTAGCGGATATTGCAGACTTTGACGTCATATTTTAAAATGGTGTGTTTTAGTTGTTATAATCTACTTGCTATTTATAATATTTATTTTCTACACCATATACATGTTTTTCATCACTGATTTATTTTTTGCGGCTATTTCTCGACGAGGACTATCGATTAAAAATATAAAAAAAATGCATACTCTTTATTGTACAGGAAAATCGACGGTCTCATACGGGTGTCAAGAAGGAATGAATAAAATCACATATGTAGTTATTCGAAAGATGTCACTTAATTATCTACTTATCAGATTTAAAGAGCCAATCAAAATAACAGCGATGTCTTTCAATCACTAGCTGTCAATTAGTTCGGGTGAAAAAAACATATTTAAGGTACTTTACATACAATGAGTGTCTGACCGACATTGCCAAGTAATAAGGTACGGAACCTTATTACTGGTTTAATATGCAGGAAGCGTTGCTGTCAATGTCTAAATGACATTTTAGTAGCATAACGGTGTCCTATATACGCAATTAATTACGATTGTACTAAGAAAGTGTATAACTACATTACAAATAAAAATCAAACAAATTTACCAGTGAAGTTCGATGGTACTCGTATGAACAGATGGTAATTGTTATAATAATTACCATCTGTACCTAACTTATAATAATTCGAAACGATTTATTATAAGTTAGGTACTCATGTATTTCAACCGCGAGTTTTTATTATTATTATAAGACGTTAAAATGTTCTTCTAACCTGGATTTTAACAGTTTTGTTAGAAGCAAGGCTGGGCGAACAAGTAAATCTAGATATTAAAAGAAACGAAATCTGTAAAAATATATTTATTAAATATACAAAAAATACTTCGGTCTGGAATTATACATAAATCATGTCCTCCGCTGCGTTCATGTCTGCTATTAGCTTAGGTCTATGCACGTCGTCGCCCACTTCAGCAACAGACGAGCCCCCGGCTCTCAATGCCACTGCAACGTGAATGTCAAGGGTAAGTTAAGTATGTTGACTTCGCGACTATGACATAAACCCCGTGATTTCCTGGCGATACCCGTAAACAATCTGTAACACAAATTTCGAGAGGCTATGGACTCCATTGGAGTATAATACCTACTCAAACCGTATCTCTTTTAATAATTAAATTATGAAATAAAGATAATCATAGGGACATGCCAATGTATCCATAGGCTTTTTTTTGGAAAAAAAATCATTGCTGTGCTGGCACTATCCGGCGAGGAATCAGGGGACTATATGCTGGTATGGACATACGATCCATCGATTTCCTAGAGGAAATTATTTACATTAGAATGTATTCCCGTGCGTACAATTTTACACAAATTTGATTATTGTGATTATAGTATAATCACAATAATCAACTTAATAATTATTATTACGTTGAAAAACTCCCACCGGGTAGAGACCTCCCCTGGTCAGTCTGGAAGTCTCTCAATAAACTCCGGGCTGGTGTTGGGAGGTGTCGGGAAAACCGAGTTAGGTCAGTCTTACGCTGCCTCACACGGCCTTGTTTACAATGTAAAGAAAACAGAGTTCATGGTTTTTAAGTCGGGCACCAAGTGTCCTGATACAGTGCCTCCAGTCTCATTAAATGGAGTTGAATTAAAGCGGGTATATAAATTTAAGTACCTAGGACACTGGGTAACAGACGACCTAAAAGACGATGTAGACATGGAGAGGGAACGCAGAGCATTGTCAGTTAGGGTGAACATGCTGGCTCGAAGGTTTTCTCGATGTACAGATCCGGTTAAAATAACACTTTTTAAAGCCTACTGCACATCTCTGTACTCGGGTGCCCTTTGGTTCAGATATACTCAAAAAGCTTACAATGCTCTGCGAATCCAATACAATAATGCCTTCAGAATTCTGTTGCGACGGCCACCGTTTTGTAGTGCGTCAACTATGTTCACCGTCGCCCATACTAACGGGTTTGACGCGGTTTGGCGCAAGAAATCTGCAGCACTGCTGCGCACGGTTCGCTCTAGTCGCAACAGTATTTTGAGTGCGATAGCCGAACGATTTGACAGCCCACTTATTAGGGGGCTCATAGATGGAACCCGGTCGCTTTTAGCAATACAGTACTAACATGGTTTGTAAGGGTGCCGTTTTTACACTTGCAAACCATGTTAAATGCTCGTTAAGATAGCTGTATATTTAGATAGGTTTAATTTCTAACATAGAATAAGTACCATTGTTACTAACACCTGGGCCTATGTTGTCTTAAATAAAGATTATTATTATTATTATTATAATCATTATACTGAAACTTTCAAGAAACTAGAGGAGTAAAACGAAAAAAATTTTAACATAAATAATCCTATAAGCCGTGTGGTTCCCGGCAGAGTAGATTAGGACCGCTCCAAGTGCTCCTGTGGATGTCTTAGAAGGCTACTTAGGAAACACAAGCTAAACAAAGCTTATAAACATCAATGAGACCTCTCCAACCCGTCTGGCCAGCGTGGAGAGTGTAGGTTAAGTTCCCTGACTGCTTTGGCTAATAGGTATATGGCTCTGGTAGTACAGAGAGGGTCATGCTCCTGCAGTGGAGACAAAAGACCTGATCATGATCCTATAAGCGTTATGCAAGGAATTGGGTAAAGAAACTGGGGGATGTGGCAAAAGTATTTTTGTCTCATCTATTACTTTGGGACATTTATTTATTTAACTTTATTACAGAGAATTGTAACAGGCGGACTTAAGGTCGTTGGCCTTTTCTACCAGTCAACCTACAGGTGGTGCTGAAATTAGATCATTTCGGAAATAGTGCAAAAACTGAAATGCTAGAAACTAGAAACACTACAATATAAACCTACCTACATACCTAATAGAAATACACAAATACAAATACATTATAATGGGGATAGTGTGAATACCTTCTTCTTCATCTAAGCGCGTTTCCGGTTGCATCCTCAGCTTTGCCGAGTGATGTGCCGTTCCCGGGAACGTTCCCCTATTTTTAGGGAATGTTACGGAATATTGGATTGTATTTGTATTATAACCATATCAAGTGATGCATTTACGTTAAAATATATTTACAGTAATATAAAAATATATCTGATAAATAAAATTACAACTTTCCCTGACATTTCCATTTTTTGGGAACATTTCCGGGAACGTTCCCGGAAATACGGGGAACGGGAACGGCACATCACTAGCTGTGCCGCTTTGGAGACCGGGGCTGTCCCGCTTTTTCCTCTTCAAATATAACATGCATGGCAATGGTCACCTAAGGATGCCAGAGACAAAGGATAGTGTGAATACCTATTTCTATTTTATCCTAGGACATACCCCAATATCAATCTAAGTTATATTTTTGTTATTTTTTGTCGGAAAAAAGAGGATTTTTTTAAAAAAGTGGCGTAGTTGTTAATACCTTATTTCTTTAATTATTCTTAAATGACAATAATGACACACTTCTCTGTCCCAAATTGGACATCTCACATGCCAGATACTGCAGTTTTTGCGGTTCATTGTAAGATAAGTAGCCAGTTTTAATTAAATAAAGACTGGTAAAAGGCCTCAAAAGCTTTTTGTTTTTATTTTGAGACAAGCTGTAAGAAAGACGTGACTCACTTGCTCTGCCTGTCAAATCAATTATTTTTTTCAGTAATCATTCATTTACTAAGCAATGTTTGTATTAGCATGCGTTACTTTATTACTAATATGACATGCAAATAAAATTTATAAACAGAGATTAATTTGTAATAATAGCCATATAAAGAAAAACAACTTTTTCAAAACAGTGTGCATCACAGTTTTATGGTTGAGTTTATTTAAAATCAAAAATATCAGTTTATTATGTATTTTTTCTCGGAAAAATACATAATATATAACCTCGTGTGTTGAAAAACGTCGTACGATATACGTGCGTATATTGGTTAAACACACTCAGCTCCATTATGCCCTCGCCTTCGGCTCGGGCTTAAATTCCGCTTCGTGTGTTATAACCACCATAACGCACTTATATCGTAATGTACTATAATAATTCACATGACAAAAAATAATTTAATATGGGTATGCCTGCTAGCAGTGCTTAATCTTGAGCTCTTCTCTACTTAGTGTACTTTATCTGCTTAATTTGAGCAAGTTATGAAATGTGAAATATCTTAAACTACAACTTTCAAGTTTTACTCTAAAGGCGAGAAGGCATCGCATTTTGCTAAAAACAGAAAAAAAGTTTTTTTTTTTCAAATTAATAAAATAAAATAAAAATTACAAATAAAAAAGGGACTCCAACGCGTCGCCGCGAGGCAGGTTACTCAAAAGGCTGGCAGCATTACCCCTCTGCACCGCGATAGAAATCCTTTGTGCAAAGTAGCTGCCTGCCCTCGGATCGCCCGCAACATCGCGGAGACGCGTTGAAATAAAGTTAATTTTAATTATACATTTTAAGACACCGTGCACCTGCTACATAATCTCTTCCTGACATTATCCATGAATCGGTTTACTTTATACTTACCTACTGACTCAATAAAAAATGAGAAATTTATATTTTTTAAGCGGCAGCTTATGAATAAACAACAAGTTTCAGACCACACGTGGGTAAAATAGCGTAAGTAACTTGAGAGAGAGATTATAACATGTACATTGATGTAGGTACGTTACTGCTATAAATGCATAGCTTTTTCACTTAATTTTGTATCTTATGGTACCTGTTTTATGTATTGTTGGTTTACAAACACGCATAGAAATGCTGGTAAGAAATGCCTACTTACAAATGCTTTACGTGGTGTTTATGATAGACCGTTCAACATATATTCAAAGTACGTTAAGGTCAAAATACTTATTTGCCAGTGACAGGCGTCTTAAAAAATGTTGCCAGCATAACTATGAGTACCTAATTTAAATTTGATTAACATACAAGCCTAATTACTTAGATGAGCTCTTATTAAATAAACAGAAGAACTAAGTACCTATTTAAAGAAATTGGCCTACGAGGCCTTCTAACGTAGCTCCGGGAGAGCTAAGGATATTGTATGTACTTACTAACCTATTGTATGTTTGGTAGGTAATCTAAGATTTTTTAGAATAATAAAGATTTAGGCTAGGTATTTGAAAATTTACTTATGTTTTTTATAGCAGTTTAAGTTCCACTGCTGAACAAAAGCCTCCCAACCTTGCTTCCATAATTCTCTATTCTGGGTCTTTTCCCTCCAAGCCCTGTCGTAACTCTTGAAGTCGTTTGACTATCTTGTTCTAGCCCTTCCTCTCTGAAAATCAGTTAGATTGAATTGTAATAACTGTTTATATTAATTAAGTAGGTATGTACTTAACTATGTTTATGGCTTGCCTAATGGAATTTTTATATAAACTGAATATATGTATGTATAGTTTATATATCTTATGTAATTTATTATTTGTATATTTGTATATATAATACTCATCTTTCATTACTTTAAGTTTTAATCTTGCACCCCATTTACTACCTTTTCTACTACGTTCCTAAGATGAACTGGTAGACAATGCTTAGCATTAAGTTTTACCTTTTGTATTATAATCGTTAGATTATTGTGCAATAAATATTAAATAAATAAAATACTTGTAGTCGGAAGTCCTGCGACACAATCTTAAGCCCGGTACTCGAGTAATGTCAATTTATTTATTTATTGCGTAATTCGATCCACAACGGAATATTTCCTCCTCCCTCACCCTTGACATTCGTCAACTGTTTCACGCTTGTCATAAACATGATAAGTCGAACAGTTATTACAATTCAATCCTCTCTGACTTTCAGAGATGAATGCAGATGATTTTTATGCATTTAGTTATCATGGTTGAAGTTATTATTTATCAGGATACAGAGTAAGGGAGCCTTTATAAGTATTACAATGTATGTTACTTATTTTGTGCTAAATCGTGGACATACATAGGTACCTAATTTAGTAATACTTGTTATCTTTTTCAGTTTATCTTACGACAAATAAATTGATGGCGATCAATGTTCGCCATTGCTCGTGGTATTCGTATAAAATTGATCTAATTTTAGTAGAAATTTATTCATAAAGTAAAGTAACAGGCATGTACCAACTTATGAAGGATATGAAGTTCATTTGTAGAAATCACTATAAGTATAATGATTTATTTACTAAACAATACCTATCTTAAATAAAACCTGCTAATTATGCGATCTAAGTCTACAGCCACATAGTAATGAGCTGGTTAATGACATGAAAACAAAAATTATTAGTAACATTTTTGTCGCATTTCAGATTCTAAAACTGCCCTGTATATTTCGAGCTTTTTATTTCTGTTTTATGTCAACCCGAGACATTTTATGATCCGCGCCCTAAGGGCCAATTACACCATACTCGGGAGTATTTACAACGTGACAATTCACGCGTATTAACACAAGTCTTTGACGATTTGTGTGTTTTGTGCGGCATACATTCCGGCATACATTCCGGCATACATGTATGCCGTTTAGGGTACGATAGACAAATATTTAACCATGATTTTAGTTGACCAGTTCAGTACCTAGAGACTTATACGTGCGGTGAATTACATTGTCAAAAAGCACATTAGTATTAAAAAATTAAATGTTTATTATTATTATTACCAGCCATTTCTGTTCTAATACTGGGCAAATTCCTCTTTTTCGGTCCATTGCTCTGGACCTCTACTCTCACTATAGTAATAGTATAGTGTCGTAATAGTGGAAAATTTTCTATATGTAAAGATAGTACTAATAAACCATCTCTTTGCAATAAATTGTCTTAAGGCCGTACCTGAATTTTCCGGGGTCCAGTGCTGCCCCCATTTAAAATAAATCATTTCAAAGAAAACGGTGACATTATTTAAAATTTTGCTACTACCAAGTCCTAGATAACCCTTCAAAGTATTTTATGAACTACTGTTTACAGTTTAAAGTGAGAACGTTAAGCTTTGCTACGCACATTTGCGAAAAACGGCTACTTTTAGCAAATGTGCGTAGTAAATCTTAACGTTCTAATTATAAACTGTAAACTGTAGTTCATAAAATACTTTGAAGGGTTATCTAGAACTTGGTAGTAGCAAAATTTTAAATGATGTCTCCGTTTTCTTTGAAATGATTTATTTAAAATGGGGGCAGTACTGGACCCCGGAAAATTTAGGTACGGCCTTAATGTAGTAATGGAAAAATACCTTACCGCGTAAATACAATTCACACTTGGCAAGTTCGGAACAAGATTGTAAATATTTGTTATGTGACTGGTATTAAGTGCTACATAAATTGTTAATTACTAAGAAAGTTCAGTCAAAAGTCGGCGGTGGCAAGTCGTTTATTATGCTTGTACTGCTGACAGGATGATCTAGAGTGATCATATTTTTGCCTGCCCATTATCCTGCACTCGTATTTTACTGAGGACCTTATACTCAACACCTTTCAACAGAATTGGAGTGATGAATATTTATGACATTCGCGGAATTAAAGGAATTATCAACAGGGAGGCCGTTTATATATGTATAAAATAAACATATAGCAATATACTACTCTAGCATCTTGGCTTATTAGGACAGGCGTGTCTGTTTTTTTGGATATACCACTTGATTTTTGCAACATTCAAAGTGAAAAAATCTGAAGATTATCAATATTGACATATTATATCGGCTGCAGTTACGCCTCGGAAGCAGTACTTAACAAAGCAGTGAGTAAATGGCAATTCGACAAAATGATCAGTATTCAAATATATTATAGGTACAAACCGTACAAGCCTGATAATAAATAATATATAACTACTAAAAGATATTTCAATTTGCTTTTTACTAATGGAAGATTTATCTACCCTATGTAATATTATATGTTGCGTTTTATTATTGAACTAGTGGCCCGCCCCGGCTTTGCACGGGTATGTATTATATATATAAACCTTCCTCATGAATCCTTCTATCTACTAAAAAAAAACGGCATCAAAATCCGTTGCAGAGTTTTAAAGATCTAAGCATACATAGGGACAGACAGCGGGAAGCGACTTTGTTTTATACTATGTAGTGATATATATTTTATTAACGAGAAAAAAATATATACATATGGGTCGATTTATAACACTACACTACCTACTCCATTCTGACGGGTAGTTAAGAAATATTGCTTGATGGCTTTTGGCTCCTGACTGGTTGATACGATGAGGTCAAACACGACCTTTCCTCATTCGGATTATGAATACTTTGTAATATCGTCTCCGTCGTTATTAACCGAGCCAATAAAAAGGAAATTAAAAAGTACACGATTAATATCGTTTGCATGTAATGACACAAGCCCATTGTTCAACTTGCCAAGGGTTCTTTCGGCTTTCTGTATGTTACGTCTTGTCCTACGTAATGGTCCCATATTTTGAGTTGACATCGTGTCCGTAAACAAATGAGTATCTTACGTGGCTGCGATAGACGATGAACGTGAATGCGAACTTTTTTTACTGCTCTGAATCATCAAGCACTGCTCTATAACGCCACTGTGACATCTCGTGCGTGACTATTCCGCATATTACCACTAAAACACCAAAGCGACATTACGGCACACGACCGTGACTGTGAAGGCGGAGGCAATAGACAGAAAGACATTTTTTTTCAACACTCCTCAGCTGGGATAAGATAGATGGAAAAAATATATTTGAGAAAAAATAAACCGGCCAAGTGCGAGTTAAACTCGCGTGGAGAGGGTTCCGTACAATCGATTGAATTCTTATAGGTTTTCCTGTAATCTACAAGGAATAAACTATATTTTGTAAGTTTTTCAAAATTTTAGGCTCAGTAGTTTCTGAGATCAGGGGGGGGGGGGGAATGGTCAATTTTCGTCTTCTTTCATGAATAAAATCAAAACTATTCATTTTACAATAATAACAAAAATATATTTGAGATCCTCATAACGAGCCTTTTCATTTGATATATGACACAGTAAGGTTTGCAAAACTTTTTTTTTAAATTTCCTAATTTGTCCCCAGAAAATGACCCTTATTTTAAAAAAATATTTATTTAGTTTGCACATGTGTTTGGGTTATAGGATTACAACATTCTACCAAATTTCACCTAATTAGGTCCAGTAGATTCGGAGCAAATTGGCTGTGACAGACGGACGGACAGACAGACGCACAAGTTTTCCTATAAGGGTTCCGTTATTTCATTTTTTGTACTGACGGAATTACGTTTTTGACGACCTTCGTGGCGTATTGGTTGTGCAGTTTGAACCCCGGCCAGGGCAAGTTTAAAAATGGCCTTTTCAAATTGTCCTGGGTTGTGGTTGTTGTCTATAACATGTATTTATCATAAATATAGTAAGTATCCCATTGGATAACATTAGTTGAATAACGTCATTTAAGGCAAGCTCAATCTGTGTGACATGTCCCTATATATTTAATTAATTCATTTATTTATGTACGTAGGTGATTATAAACCGATATTTCGGGCCACGTTTAATATTTATAAGCCCTCCTGTCGACCCTCGTTAAAAACCAATTATACAACAAAACATTTCTTTATTAATCAGACGCTGACCACTCTCTTTTATTAATCAGAGGTCTTTATTGCATGGAAAATGTTAATTATCTTACAAATTGCGCTATTTGCATGTAAAATGGGCAATGTGGCTTGAGTTATAGTGATTGAAATCTTCACATTGTTCAAGAAATACTTAAATAAAAATACTTGTAGTCATTTCCAGAGCACTCAGTCTTCGTACATTATCTTGTGATCAGTGATTTAATAAAATCTTTACTGAGTAAGAATAATAATAATAATAATAAATAAATATATACGGACAAATCACACAGATTAAGCTAGGCCCAAAGTAAGTTCTAAACTTGTGTTATGTGATACTAACTTAACGATACTATATTTTATGATAAATACATATATAGATAAACACCCAAGACCCAGGACAATTTGAAAAAGGCCATTTTCCAACTTGCCCTGGCTGGAGATCGAACCCAGAACCTCCGGATTAGCGGTCTAGCGTATTAAGGCCGTACCTGAATTTTCCGGGGTCCAGTGCTGTCCCCATTTAAAATAAATCATTTCAAAGAAAACGGGGACATCATTTAAAATTTTGCTACTACCAACTCCTAGATAACCCTTCAAAGTATTTTATGAACTACTGTTTACAGTTTAAAGTGAGAACGTTAAGCTTTACTACGCACATTTGCGAAAAACGGCCACTTTTGGCTAATGTGCGTAGTAAAGCTTAACGTTCTCATTATAAACTGAAAACAGTAGTTAATAAAATACTTTGAAGGGTTATCTAGGACTTAGTAGTAGCAAAATTTTAAATAATGTCTCCGTTTTCTTTGAAATGATTTATTTTAAATGGAAGCAGCACTGGACCCCGGAAAATTCAGGTACAGCCTTAACCATTACGCCACGGAGGTCGTCAAAAAATATAAAAAGTGAATAAAAATGTTAAGATGAAATCCTTCTGATTTAAAGAAGGAAGGTGTTGAGTGTTGATAAGGAAAAATGAATATAATATAAGTATAGATTATTCCTAATTTTTGTCAATATCCATAACGAAGATGTGATTAATGTGTGGTCGAGAATGCATTAGCATTAAGTCCACCTTTTGTACCATTGTGGTCAATAAATATTTAATAAATAAATAATGTGTCATGAAAGTGTGACACAAATCCGCGGGTTCATATTACTTAGTGCGTAAAAACTGAAAGCAAATTAATTTCCTGGAAAAATCGACTTTTTGCAACCTTCAATTTATTTATTATTATTATTTTTCTAGCCATTTATATTTTGTATTTTTTTAAGCAATTTAGGTTCCATAGTTAGGAATTTTAAATTTTCATTGCGTGCTTTTACACCATGATACCGACAAGAGCTTGGCTCCGACGTAGTTGGGCAAAAACCTCCCCTTTTGTTGCCAATTACTTCTATCTTTGGCAGTTTCCCTCCATTCTTTATCAAAAGCGAACAACTCGTCTCTCCATCTCATCCTTGGTTTTCCTCGGTTATATTGTTATTATTATAAATACATTGATATACTTTGTACAAGTAATTTTGTAATATATAAAAATGTTGGTCTTTTAGTAGTAGGTACCTGCTTGGGGCATGATATTTTATTAAATCGATACCGTTAACGTCGAAGGGCGTTTCTTGCCGAAGATTCTCTCGACGTTCACTCATCAGGTGTTTTATTCATATACGGTTATCGCAATCATTGCCTTTAAGGGTAAAGGGCTATAAAGGACTACACTTTAAGGTGCGTTTAAAATGACTTATTGCTGTCCAATCAATCTACAGCGGTACCTATAGATACTGGAAATGCAATATAGTTGTGTGTGTACATTTTTAAACACTTGTTCATGAAGTAACTGAACCAGGAAGTAAGTATATATTTTAAAAACTTACAACTAAGTATATACAGGGTGACTTGTTTACCACCAGCCAAATTTTTGCAACAAGTTCAGTTCATGATTTTTGCAACAAGTTCAGTTCATGAAATTGAATTTCAACCTTTTTTTTATAGAAAATAGTTCTGTATCTATTTTCTATAAAAAAAGATTGAAATTTTCGTTTTTCGTTAACTGTTTTATTGAAAGTAGTTCAATATCCTGGACTGAACTTGCTCCAAAAATTTGGCTGAGGGTCAAGCCACTCGGTATTTTGAATAATAACTAATTTTGAAAAATAATTTAAGATCAAATTACTTATGGTGGTTTTACAGTGCCTAGCTATTAAAAAGAAGACAAATTTGAAAGATGTTACAATTTTCCATTTTAAAAAATAGCATGATTCGTGAGATGTGGTTTAGAAAATAGGAGTAATTAGTTAGCTCTATATTTGACAAACACATTTACCTCTAAGCATGTAAGTGTAGGTTTTGGTTTAAATCAAAATACAATCTTAGTAAAACTATGGACCAGTTGAATACAAGATAAGTAGGAAAGATAAGTGTATTTTAACAGTAAGTGAGCGTGTCAGACGCGAAAATAACATGTTCCGGATCAAGAAGATGCGCAGGCGCAGGTCGGACTGATGGCCGCAATTACAGTCACTTGTAAACGATAATTTAAATCGTTCCCGGTAATATACGGGTGGTACGTGTCCGTCATTAGTTTGGGAAGGCTTCGAAATACCAGGCTTTGTGTTGAATTTCACGCATTTTACTTTTAATTCAATTAAAATGGCAAAAGCTATTAATATCACTTTGCTTTTTTGTATCATCGAAACTTAACAAATCCACTTAGCTTAGAACAACACTGTCTACGGACCCACATCGAATTGGAAATTACCGAGACGGACCACAATATTTTTTTTACAAATACTTAATTATTCTAAAATACTTTATTCCTTGAAAATTTATGGGGTATAGAAGTCCCTACATTTCGTATAAAACATATCGTAAGACACTGTATCGTGCTTTGTACTCTTATGTATTCTGTGATCGTGCGTAAAAACTACATTAAATAAGTTTAGAGATAACTAACTAAAATATTTCAACCAATCTAAATGAAAATAATATATATGCTAGATATATATATTATTCAGCTTTTCCATACTAAGACACTTACTCAATTTTGTACGGCAGAAAATTTTTGTTGATGTTGTGTATATAAAATTCACACGCTTTCAACGAAAATTACGTTTTCCTGGCGAATCTGGTAATTAGCGTTGGCGAAAACAGAGTTTTTTTAAAGAACATAAATTATGCAAATTGCCGTATAATAGCGGCATTATAATGCAATTACGGTGAAATGCACGTCTTCATTATATTAAATAAAGATATCTCGTTAACAAATAAACGTGCATTTATGGGATTTCTGGAAAGTTTATTATAGTTGTCTTAATTGTATCATTTTTTGGAGATATACGATACTTAGAGACTCACTGTCATACTTATACACTTAACGTTAATAGAGTAGAAACCAATTAGTAGCAAAATAAAAAGAAATATGTTGTACAAATTAGTGAAAAATGTGTGCCCACAATATTAGTTATTTGCAAGCAAGCCAAATAAAGCATATAGAGGTTAATATATATATATATATATCTATATCATATATTTATGATATTACAGGCTTATTCGAGGTGGGTTCTTTATATTAAGAACTTTTTTACAAGCTTGTTATATTTAGCTTGCCCTGTTTGTTCTTTTTTGGGTCATATACAGGGTGACTTTTTCAAGTTCAGTCCATGTTACTGAACTACTTTCTATAAAAAAATGTATTGAAAATAGATAAAAATTTTTCGTCCTTCCATACAAAATCAGTTGGCCTGAGCGCCAATCTGTATGGGAAGGCGAAATTTTTTTATCGTTTTTCGTAAATTTTTTAAAAAAAAGAAGTTAGTATCATGGACTGAACTTGCTCCAAAACTTTGGCTGGTGGTTAAAAAGTCAGCCTGTATTTGCAAGTTAGAGCCACTTCCCGGTTTCCGATTGAGATGTCTAGGCTAATGTAAATCAGATACAATGCAATATTATTTAAACAAGAAGCTGATCTGATGGAGCCGGTAGGTGGCTATGGGAACCTTGTAATAAAACGACGTACATTTCACTTGATAAGTACTTAGGCCTTACAATAAAAGCTTGTAAGAAAAAAAATTTTTTTTTTAGTCTCTTTGAATGTGCTCCTAGTGTAAGAACATAAACTAATTTTTCTTGGTAGTTACATATTTTTTGTGTAAATTTTTGGAATCAACGGTATTTTCGAAAAATGCTCAAAAGATCGTGTTTCCGTTCTTGTGACATGCAATTTCTGAAGATAATCGTCTCAACCCGAATACAGAACGTCAGGACAGGACCGGAACGGTACCTGACGAAATTTATTGTCGTGTATTTTATATTTTTTATTACTTGAACTTAGGTACTAATTCTTTTTTAGTCATGTGGCTCCCGGACTAGAATAGGACCACTCCATCTCTTCCTGTGGATGTCGTAAGAGACGACTTAAGGAGTAGGTAGTAAGCACAAACATCCCGTGCTACAACTGAATTCCCAAGGAGAGTTTACGTCGGGCAGCGGCTGGTTGTAAACTTTTTGCACAAATGCATTCCCAAAGAGGGTTGACGTCAGGCAGGCGGTCGGTTGTAAACCTATAGTCAAATTGTTTAAACTGATTCGGCTATTTCTTGTCGATATCACATGGTCTTCGACATCCTTGGGTGACCATCGGGTGGTTTGGGTGACCGGGAAAGCACACCCCGGGCACAGAAGACAGTAAGTCGGATATAGAACGGAATCTCCTAAGGTCCCCGCACCTCACCCCCGTTCTCGCCTTGTCGAGAGGCGACAGCAGGGAACACACGCCCACGTGTGCGTTTACGGCGGCACACTGCGGCACAAGAACGGGGGAGAGGTGCGGGACGAGGAACGGGGGCATATTGCGCGTACCTTAGGAGATTTCGAGACTCTGACTGTCTTCTGTGCCCCGGGCTCCAAAGCGGCACAGCTGAGGATGTAACCGGGAACGCGCTCAGATGGAGTGAGGTACTATTTTTATATTATGCAAGTATTTTATATTTATTATATAAATTTAATTACCTAATAAATTAACCTAACTTGTAAGCTATGATACATATAAATCTGGTATAAATACACACTTTAATAATATTGTTTATTTCCTTTGTGGCAAAACCTGTTAGTTACGTTTATTTCGATAGTTATTACCTAACAATCACAGATAAAATGAAAGGTGAATGAACTGTTCAGAAAATATCAACATATAAATTTTCTTTTAAGAGAAGAGTGCACTCTTATCTTTTTGATCGATGTTAGTATCTTTCTTTATTTTTCACCATCATCATTCATTATTTATATATATTGTAGGTTTGTATATATTTATTTGTTATATGTATTATAGATAGTCTTATGTACGTATGTAGGTATATTCTATGAGTTATATTTTATTTATTTGTATATTATATATATTGTATTATATTATATAGTGTTAAGTAGACATATATTATATTATGCACATATTTTAATACTTTATTTTGTATCTAGTTTTTTGCGCCGCAACATGATTTGTATCTGTTTATCCCTATGGTTGACTGGGAGGGAACGCTTTTAGCGTTAAGTCCGCCAATTGTACCATTTTTTTTTTATTGTGGAACAATAAAGATTTTTAAATAAATAAATAAATAAAATGAATATGGAATTTGTGTAAAATAGAGGCGTGCCGCAGGCGCAGTTAAGGCCGTACCTAAATTTTTCGGGGTTCAGTGCTGCCCCCATTTAAAATAAATCATTTCAAAGAAAACGGAGACACTATTTAAAAATTTGCAACTACCAAGTCCTAGATAACCCTTCAAAGTATTTTATGAACTACTGTTTACAGTTTAAAGTGAGAACGTTAAGCTTTACTACGCACATTTGCGAAAAACGGCCACATTTGGCTAATGTGCGTAGTAAAGCTTAACGATCTCATTATAAACTGTAAACAGTAGTTCATAAAATACTTAGAAAGGTTATCTAGGATTTGGTAGTAGCAAAATTTTAAATAATGTCGCCGTTTTCTTTGAAATGATTTATTTTAAATGGGGGCAGTACTGGACCCCGGAAAATTTAGGCACGGCATTAATGTCAAGAAGATGAATATTTTAATCATGGATCATGAAATCATGATTCATGACCTAACTAAAAATAATGACTTATGAATATGACTGAATTTATTTTTAATTAATAAAAACTCCGAGCTGCGCTCAAGAACGCAAATTGTGGATGTATGCAAAATCCGCGAAGTTAAATTTGGTCCTGGGCGGGGTATGCGCCCCAATAGTCGGGCCAGGTTGTCTACATTCTTATGGATGCACTCCAGATTAGGGGTAGGCAGAGGTCCAGATGGCAGGACGAACTTGATAAATTTGTGTACGAATGGCAGAAGATCGCTGAAGACAGGGACGTGTGGAAGGATAAGGGGGAGGCCTTGGCCCAGCAGTGGGACATGACACCTATTGCCTAGCAAAAAAATTACGTTTTGCATATAGGAAAAGGAAACTTATTTTTAACCGACTTCAAAAAAGGAGGAGGTTATCAATGCGAATGTACCTATGTTTTAATTTTATTTTATGTATATTTGTTATGCGATATCTTCGCCAATTGTGAACCGATAAGCCTTTACTACCAAGTTGGTCTCATTTTAATTTGGTAAAGATACGATAAAGAACTTTGGAGATATGGAAGAAAGTCCTAAAAAAAAATTAAGTCTTTTGTTAGAAATTTAATTATTAAACAATTGTGTTTTACTCTAAGTTAACTACATGCATTTGAATATCACTTCGCCTATTGATATAAATATTTTTTTCTTTCATTCACTTGATCGGCATTTCCGATCTGCTCAAAAAAACTTTATGTGTTTAATTCACAGGTTTAATTGAATTAATATACTCTTTTCCTCTATTTCGTAAAAGCTGATCAAGGGAATGGGCGAAAATGCGAATCATGTTAATAGGCTAGCCAGTAATCCACCAGTATTATCATTACTTGTTCCACCATCACACTGAAAAGTGGCCTTTGGCTTTGTTTGTTTAGAGCCGCAAAAGCTTAAATGCTCTGTCTGCCCCATTATGGATAAAGACGTGACAGTGTGTTTAAGCATGTATTGTTCCATTTCTAGTTACAGTTTCTTCTTCATATGAATTTCTCACGATTTGTTACGCGTTTATTTCAGAGTGAAGTTTAAACACTAATTAGGCTTGAAAGTAAAGATGGCCTTGCCTTGTAATACAAAAGAAGTAGGTAAGTAGAGTACTTCTTTTGTATTGCAAGTCCAGTCTCAACAAAGTCTGAATGGATACAACGGTGCTTTTTATGAAAATTGAGACAATCGCATCTGTAGTTAATCTTGTGTAGGTATACTTAGTAATAATTTAAAAAGTGTATCTTTTTTGGTGACATTTTGTGGAAAGACACGCACACCATGCATATTTTTATTAGGTATTTTTATTTTTTAATTCAAATTTATATTAACTACATAAAGGCGTTCACTACTGCCGATGATTTACGCTCTAATTAGGCTTATGCAAAACATGAGTGTTACCTAATCCTAGCACTCCCATTATTATATTATTTAAACAAGAAGCTGATCTGATGGAGCCGGAAGGTGGCTATAGGAACCTTGTAATAAAACGACGTACATTTAACTTGATAAGTACTTTGGGAGCCTTTTGTGGTGCTGCCACTAGTATATAGTACACAAGCTGACTTTTTAAACACTGTCCATATTTTTGGAGCAAGTTCAGTCCATGATACTGAACTACTTTCTACAAAACAAGTTATTAAAAATCGATAAAAAATTTTCGTTCTCCCATACAAAATCAGTCTGTCTGAGCGCTGATTTGTATGGGAGGAAGAAAAATTTTTTATGGAAACTAGTCAACCTGTATATATTTATATAAATATAGGAAGCCGACTACTCAAACCTTGTCCGGTGGAGACAAGTATGCCATCTGAGGCAGCCTATGTCTGTCAAACCGAAAAAAAATGCATATTTTGGTAGTAACATTGACGAACGCGGCCAGCCCTGGAAAATTGGAAAGCGCGTGGTGTTGCTCTATGGGTATATAGAAATAAAATCTACGTAATGGTGTGGTATGCCATTTCTTTATTCGTTCAACACGATGTAATGGTTTTCTTGCAAGCAAGTGGCAAGTTGGCTGGTGAAAATTATAGTACTCGTATATCTAAATGAGATAGATTGGTCTACAAATGTAGAAATATGAGTCAAATCTCGGGGGAAACAATGCAATTTTTTAATATAGGTTTGTTATCTGATCATACTTACAACCACGGTCAGTCTGGCAATAGAGTCGAGGTGGCATTTGCCAACCGGGCCCCAATCAGCGCAGGCCCCTGCTGTACAGCTAATATACCTAATATTAGCTGCTTTTCCAAAGGTATCAATGATCTGCCTATAAAATGGCGGAAGTGTATCGATAACAACGGCGCATACTTCGATTGATTAAATAATAATTTCTTTAAAAAAAACTTGTTTCACTTTTTTTATACTAAACGGCAATTTCATATGTAAGGACCTAATATTATATCAAGCTGCAAATATACGATAATTACTGAACTTGAAACCGATCTGATATGAACTTAAGAACCCTGGCACCCGGGCCCTAATGTGCTGTACATATCACAATACAGAACCCTGCCACCCGGGCCCTACAGGCCCAGTCCGTCCCTGCGTATTTATTCATTAATTCATCGCCAACATGTTGCATTGCATATAAGAGACAAATATAATAATACATAATACAGTAATACATGTACCAGTTTAGGTGTGGCGATACAAATATCGAAATTATTTATTTGCGCGAGTGAGTTATATACAACTACCACCGCTACCAACGTAGTTCAATCAACATCAACTACCTACAGTTATTACACGCCTCCTTTTGTCTTCTATCCATGCGTCATAGTTTAATACCTGAATAAAGATTGTAATCATATAATGACATAATATTCCATATGGCACCTAACACCTCTGTCAAGGCCGCGAGGACCTTAACCCACGCCCACGGCGAGCAACTGTCAACGCCCGTAACCTCAAGGGATTGGCCCAATTGACAAGCGAAGAGCGATTTTAAATTGGCTTCGTGACTATTTGTTGCTACGAACGAATATACACTCATCCATAATTACTAGAAAATATTTTATGTCGATCATTGTCCAAAATAACAAGAATGCACGACGAAAATTTGAAAGTTATAGCTGAAAGTTACTTACACCGAAATAAACAAATAAATAGATAAGGATAAATCACACTGACTGACCTAGCCCCAAAGTGAGTAAAAACTTGTATTATGGGATACTAGCTCAACGATATTTTATTTTTTATAATAAATACATAAGAACATAGATAAACACCCAAGACCCAAGACAATTTGAAAAAGGCCATTTTCCAACTTGCCTTGGCTGGGGATCGAACCCAGAACCTCCATATAATATTGGTATGCTTATTACTAAATGTGGAAAATACGAGAGGTTTCCACAAGTGCCAAGACACAAGGTCTATAGTATAGGAATTGTAATTTCTATACTAGAGACCTAAATAAAAAATAAAGAATTTATATATATATTTTCTTTCGCTTTATTTTCAAACTTGAACCAAACTAACGCAAACATATCGTAAATGAAATGTTACAGAATAATCAACTCTCAAGAAGATTTTTCTAGAGTTCAAAATATGAAAGCGGCTGTTGTCACAAAAAAAGTTTAGGTGTATTGTCACGTATTCTATGCAAATGATTTGTGAAAAAGACATCAGCGTGTTACTGCGATACGGAAACATTTTCCTACTTCGGATTATCATTTTTCATCGTAATAAATTTGATTTCGGTAACTTTTATATATAAATAACTTTATTGTACCAACAACATTAATACAAAAACAACATTCGAAAAAGTAAATAATATAGTACAAAGGCGGACTTATCCCATGTAGGGATCTGTTCTAGTTAAACTGTGATATAAGTATGGATGGAATGCTTTTACAGAGGCCTATTCTAAGCATTCCAGTAGTGGAATATGGAGAGCTGTGAATGATGTTTACCTGGATTGATATTTATATTTCAAAAATGGATCACCAGAGTTTCAATTATACCTCTAAACTATAATACCGTGTAAATATTCTACTCGTAGTTTTGATATACTATTAACTAAATTTAATCATACTTATTCAGTAAAGATCAACTCTTACCAATGTTAGTTGCTTGAGTACGTAATGTACTCTGGAAGTCATATAGGTACCTTCTTAGTTACTCGTATCTTAAAGTTTATTGTAAGTAAAGGTCTAAAGTAAAAGCATAAAAACTAAAGAATTCATAAAATTTCAAGAAGAAGACACGCAAATTCAGGCTATAAATTCCTCGCAACGACGAGCAATTAATGAAAACATGAAATCATTTATGCACACAAGCGCATCGTACAAATTATATCGATTGAATCCGGTGGGGCAGAGTAAATAAATTTCCTTACAGCCGGCCAGGTTGTCACGGGCCGCTTACGTTCGACAGATAAAATCGATGTTTATTGACCGCTGACCGTAAAGGCGAATGCGAGAAAGCACCTGGCTATCGAATTTCTTTGAATTCCATTCATATCAAAGTCAAAAATGCAAGCGATCTCGCAACCGAGATTTTATTGTAATTCTTTAAACTCAAGCGCTTTTTAATGGCAGTTTTTTTACACAGGCTGTGATTTTACTACATACTTAATTAAGGCCGTACCTGTATTTTCCGGGGTCCAGTGCTGCCCCCGTTTAAAATAAATCATTTCAAAGAAAACGGAGACATCATTTAAAATTTTGCTACTACCAAGTCCTAGATAACCCTTCAAAGTATTTTATGAACTACTGTTTACAGTTTAAGGCGAAGATATAGGCAAATGGCCTTGAAGTGTGAAATAAATTGTTAACTCGTAAATATGGTGATAATTTCCATATTTCTCTACGTCATGCACTAGATAGCCCTTTAAATTATTTTATGAACTGCCGTTAAAACTATTATTGGTGATCCGTCTAGCTTTAAAACTAGCCGTGGCCACTTTTGGCGGAGGCAAGTTTTAAAGCTAGACGGACTAATGTAAATACTTTCAACGGTGGTTTATAAAATAATTTAAAGGGCTATATAGTGCATGACGAAGAGTAATATGGAAATTATCTCCATATTTACGAGTTAACAATTTATTTCAAATGAGGGCGCCACTTCAAGGTCATTTGCCTATATCTTCACCTTAAAGTGAGAACGTTAAGCTTTACTACGCACATTTGCGAAAAACGGCCACTTTTGGCAAATGTGCGTAGTAAAGCTTAACATCTCATTATTAACTGTAAACAGAAGTTCATAAAATACTTTGAAGGGTTGTCTAGGACTTGGTAGTAGCAAAATTTTAAATAATGTCTCCGTTTTCTTTGAAATTATTTATTTTAAATGGGGGCAGCACTGGTCCCCGGAAAATTCAGGTACGGCCTTAAAGACTAAATGCAGAGCTTTTCTTAAGGCTCCGATTTGAGATTATTTTGATTGATTTTTCAAAAGGCGATGAGGAAGGTCTTATTTTCGTTGAACCTAGAACTAAAAGTATATCAAAAGCCAACAACACATAAAATACAGTGCAAACTGAAATGTATTTAGCCTAAGAGGTTGATGTAAGTATACTTACTAAATTTTGGAGAGGCCCTTAGTCCAGCAGTGACCAAAACGGTACATACATGCTGGTAAAGAATAAACATTTATTACAGAATATGATTTCTGTGTACTGTATTACATTTTATTTAGAACAAATATATGACAAAAAATCAAATATAGGGTAGATAACACTAGTTTACAAAATTTTTAATTTTTTTGTGCTCAGTATTTGAAACTTGTTGTTTCTTTTAGATTTTTGTATGCTAAATACGGATCTGATTATGATTTTTTTCTAGGACGTCAGAATTGGAAGTATTGTTATAACAAATTTCCAAATTTTATCAATTTCCCCTTTTTTATTTTTTTTTAGAAAATAAACTACTATGCATATAATTTACTTTTATATTGTAAAATAAAAGATCACTCTTCTTCATCAAAATAAAATTTGATTTATCCTTCTATCATTCTTATGTACACAGATATATGAAATTGAAGTTGCCATAACATTTCTCATACTTTGAGCACCGTGTGCATTGTATGGCAATATACCGGTCTATACAAAAACGCAAATAACTCAAATTCGTAAAAGAATTGAGCTCTTATCTAAATGAATTGTACAATAGAAGGCTTGCACTATAATAAACTTGAATCAAAAAGTTCTAAAAAAAGTAATTGAATTTATAGTAAAATTTTTAAATTGGCAAAATTTACGAAAATTTAATTTTTGACATGATATATTTAAAAACTTACACGTCTTATTTTTTTTTTATAACCAGATATGTGTTTTTTGTACTAAATTCTTTATGAAACCGCTGCAAGTATGCGAAAGGCAAAAACTTTGTAAACTAGTGTAATTAATGATTTAAAAATAGCATTACATGCTCATGCTCTAAACAATAAATAACTAAAACTAAACAATTATATCTAAAACTAATATTATAATAAAAAAAAACTTTTAAATTGAATATTGTTTAGAAAAGTAATAATCCGTCAATAACAGAACTTTCACATGTTGACAAAACAAATAAAAGAAACCAAAGTTAAAAAAAATTAAAAATAAATGCTAAAATCATTAAAAACCGTTATCGAGTCTTTAACCTTAAATCCCGCTTCGCCACACGGCAGTAAATCTCAAAAAATAAAATCTACGAACCTGACAATGAATTTGTAAACGCCGTATTAAGGAATAACGGCAATAATTTGTATTTTTATTGGTTCCAGATGGAAATGAGATACAAGCCGGGCGGGACGTCGTTCTTGACGTATTGGATACTACTTCTGCAGGTAACTACATAAATTCTGGATACAGTTGTAAGCCAATTAAGTGCATAACTGTTTTAAATGTTTATGAAAATTATGCGGTATGAGTGATTGGGTGCGATTTATTTTTGTAAAATAGTTTTAAAGGCCGTACCTGAACTTTCCGGGGTCCAGTGCAGTTTTCTTCGTGTGCGGTGGCAACTTCAACAAGTTATTTATTACTTTTTTCCTGAAATGGCCATCGAGTCCTTGATATATAGAAATTGATAAAAGGGTCTTTCCTGTTGTATACAATTTGATTGAACTAATAAACTATTAGACAGACGTTTAGTTTAGACCAATACAAATCATTTATTCCTTCAATTTAATTGAACAAATAAAAGTTACTCAGTTGTATACCTATATGTGGTACAAAAGACATACGAGTGTGATTTTGCCTGCAAAAAAATACGTTGATGGGGGGGGGGGGGGGTTATTAGTTATACAATTTTGAATGAGGAAGCTGAATATTGGTTTACAATTTAAGAGTTGAATCCATAATACAATTTGTTGCTATTTAGTTACACTCTTATCAGATTTCGGCTTTGCGTACCGTTTCCGAATAATCATCATCATCATCAGGTCTTTCTTAGTCTCCACTGTAGGAGCACAACCCTCTCTGTACTATCAGAGTCATACTTGGCCAGAGCAACCAGAGGATTTGGCCTACACTCTCCTCGCTGGCCAGACGAGTTGGACAGGTCTTATAGATGTTTTTTAAGCGTTGTTTAGCTTGTATTTCCTAAGTCGATTTCTACGACTTTCACGGGAGGAGTGATCCTATTATACTCTTCTGTAACCACATGGCTAATTAATTCCTTCAATTTAACTAAATACAGAAAAGTTACTTAGTTGAGAATATACGTGGTACAAAAGACATCAACGAGTTACGAATGTGATTTCGCCTGCATTAAGGCGACGTGGGTTAACAATTTGCAATACTGTGCGTGTTTTTGAAAAATCACTGTTATTAAACTACCACAGTTTATTCTACAAAAAAATTACATAAAAATCTTAAGAATTTTCTACAGATATAGAAAAAAATCACAAACATACCTCTAAATTTTTCTATTGAGCCAAAAATGCTCAATCGTGTTTTGGCTATTATGGGTGTCTGTAGAAAATCCTTAAGATTTTTATGTAAATTTTTTGTAGAATAAACTGTGGTAGTTTAATAACAGTGATTTTTCAAAAACACGCACGGTATTGCAAATTGTGAACCCACGTCACCTTAAATTACATTATTTTGTTATTTAGACTTAGATTACGTTTCCGACTAATGTTGTTTACTTACTGCCTTTTTAATACCTGTTCCAGATGCTGGGCAGCGCCCGCCGCGGGGCCGAAGGTCACGGGCGGCTGATGGACCCGCCCGCCAGGAACTCCATGTGGCGGTTCGGCTTTCCCAACCCCGTCAACTATAACGACAATGAACTCTTCTGCGGGGGATATGCCGGTGCGTGAGATTATATTTTCATTATACAATCGTTAACAAACATACAATACCAACACATATACATACATAAAAGCGCCGTATTGTTCAAGTAGGCTCTGACTGAGAACTTCACTCGCTTTGCTTTCTCTTTTAATTACTATATACAAAGGGACATACATACCCGTAATAAATTGAACCACGGGCTAAACTAGATCTTCAAAGTATAATGAAATCAAAATAACAGCCGAAGTACAGAAAAAAAACGACGGGTTGCACTCCGGGAGTGCCGGCAGAAGTGAAAACTTGAGTATTAACGTTGTGCATTTTTGATATTTTGGAATGGTTAGGGAATAATTTTGCACGAATTGCTTTAATTATCAGTATAAAAGTACTATCATTTATGTGGTAAATACAATATTTATTTATTGCGCTATCGTACACAAAAATGTCAATTTATATTACATTAAAAAGTTTATCTCTCAGCTAAACGAAACAGTAGGCGCAGGCATACATTTTCGCCGCGCCGTAGGAAGAGAGAGGGATACATATTCTCCTACGCCGCGCCGGCTGCCTACTCTCCATCCGTCTTACGAATTTTCGATCAGGACACGTGTCCTGACGCGAGTTTAACATTTTTTACCCATTACAAAAAAAGTGCACAAAGCCGCTAAAGAAGTTTTCAGTTCAAAAAAATTTCTACATTTCCATACAAAAGTGTGTAGCCGCCTGGGCGATTTGTATGGCAATGTCAAAATTTTTTATGTTCTTCTGCAGTTATTTTATTTTCATTATACTATAATGATCTAGTATACACTGTAGTTCAATTTATTACGGGTATGTCCCTTCCACGTTGTATAACATTTTTTGGGTTTTATATGTATGTATTGTATATGTTCTTTCTTCCATGCTGGTCTGGGAGAAAAGAAAAGCTTTGAATGTCCTAGCTGCTTCTCTTCTCGTGTAGATCGTAAAAGCTGATTAAGGGAATGGGCGAAAAAGCCAATCATGTTAATAGGTGATGCGGTTAACAACCCATCACTCTTTTGATTATATTTCTACCTTCTCGTCCACCGTCACGCTAAAAGTGGCCTTTGGGTCTTGCGGCCCTAGGCTCTGTCTGCTTAGAGCCGCAAGATAAAGACGTGATAGTGTATCAGTATGTTTAAATATGAATAGGTATGTTCAGATAAAAACTTTTAATTAGATTGTTTACTTCTCATAAATAGGTAGCCCTCCAAAAAAGCACCACATGTTGGTTAATTGATGTACTCGTAAAAGGCTTAATTCTTAAAAAAAGTTAAATAAATTATTATAAAAGAACATATTCGTATAGGTTTTTAATATAGGGCGAGACTACGACATAATGCCTAAAGCTATAGCGGAATAAAGCTTGCAGAAACCGCTTCACAAAAGCAATTACTGCATATACTTACGAAGTTACGAGTACATACATCACTATATCCGTGTTTTTGACATTCCTCGGGCGGGCATTATCCTTGCATCGAGAACAATTGGACAAACATTTTTTGTTCTGTATAGATTAAGCTAATGAAGTGAAGCCAACGCACGGAAATAACACTTGAACAATGTAAGGAGGGTCCAGAAGAACTACATAACGTGCATTTAAAACATTTTACATTTTTTGCCTACAACATTGTTTACCTACTTTTGTATGTTTATTTTTTGCTAAATTTATTAACATGTAAATGTGCATGATGTACAATAAATGACGGTAAATATTACATTAGTGTGTACACAGTCAGTGTACATAAACCCTTGGCGGGTGTAGCGCTATTATAACAAAAAATTAACTCACAATAATTCGATTAAATTTAAATAAGAATTTTAATTAAAAATCAAATTTTATATGCATTAAAATGTCAAAGATGATATTTAAATAGATAATAGTGTTAACATTACATAAAACACGCGCGTGAAATGTCTGCATCATCTATATTTAAAATTTTCTTTAGAAAGCTTGCTTGTAAGTTTCCCTCAAAATCATCACTATAGTAGCACACATCACCACTAGTTGCTTCCGATTAAGAAATAAGTAAACTTGTATTATACATAATACATAGAATACAAATTCATTAGAATTTGTATTCTATCGATGTTGTAAAAAGGTATATATCAAACTTAGATTTTTTTCATATGTTATAGTATTTATAGTGAAAATAATACGCTAATAATACTACGGTAATTAGCCTTACTCAGACTAATAAGTAATTTTACATTGACCTAATTTATGAAGTAGGTACTTATTTTATAAGAATGTGTCCATCGGCACTTTTATAACAGTCCCTATTAAGGGAAGGCTTCTTGTTCGTGGGACCTGTTTTCATTGTCAATTTGTCACTGGTTTAAACGGTTTATTTTTTAAGTTTATACTTAGAATGGCATACAATTCTATCAGAAACATTCTACTACCACTCTCAAGAATGAGGCAATTGAAGGTGTCATTTCTGTACTTCCATATTTTGCGTCATAGGTTCGTCGAACTTTGCGCAGCTAACTCATCTCTATTCTTTGAAATCATACCGATGTGTGAAAAAACTTAAATCAATGATGTCTTCTTCATCCTTTTAATAATATAATTAACATGACAAGTAGTTTACGTAAAATTGTCGAGATTTTAGGCATCGTTCACACCAAACGTATCGCCGCTGACTGTGAGCGCGCATAACGCAGTTTATCGCTTTTAACACTTTTTAAACTTCCTGTTCACACCGAACCAACAATAACGACAATACCTACTGACAGTGGGCGTGCTCGACACACTCAGCGGCGGATAATACGTTTGGTGTGAACGATGCCTTATACTCAGTAGCATAACTGTTTCCAGTCCAACAGACCTACAGTTATTTAAACAAACCATAAGTAAGTATACCTAACAATAAATTATCACTACTATTTTTTCTTTGTGCAAATATTTTTTTTGCTGCGCTGTTCTTTTCTTTGAGCGTCCCACATCTTATATATGTATATCTGTCTACCATGTGAGAGATACAGACGTGAAAATGTCAACAAATAATTTATAAAAAAATAAATCAGTGCACAAGAAAAATTTGTAGGTTAGTTCTCCAAATGGTTGACACGCATCTCACATCTATAGTTTCACTCCATCTACCCTGTGAGACATACAGACATGAAAATGTCAATATTTATTTATCACGCTGTTTTCTGTGTAGTTCAGTGGGAGCAGAACAGCGGTCGGTGTGGAGTCTGTGGCGACGCAGATCATTTGTCGGAACCACGTCCTCACGAAGCTGGGGGGATGTATGGGAAGGGCATCGTCACGAGGCATTACAGTGTTGGCCAGGTAAATAGCGTATGCCTACTTAATTCCTTCGCTAGCAGTGTGCAAAATTTCCTTTAAAAACAGTAATATAGAATCAAATTAAATTAACTATTATGTAATTTTATCATTGATCATGTCTATTTTAAACGTGATTTTAGGTTTATTAATGCAGAAAATTTGATATTAAGAGCGCTATTTGACACCAAGAAATTATGACGTCGCAGTTTGGTATTTCATACAAACCCCTAGAAAATTTCTTGTCGGAATCAGACAGAATCTGTATTGAGGTCGGAAACTAGCTGATTACTTAGTAACTCAATCGTAAGGGCCTTACCACACTAGCAATTTGCGGGCGAGTTCTGGGCGGGGCGAAGGCGCCGTGTCCACGACCGAGAGAGCTGTAGAAAACTGTAAAATGCGTTATCTCATGAAGAAATGTTGTAAAAAGAAACAGAGGCATACAGTAAAATAACTATCTAATGATACTGATTTCTGATTTTTTTCAGGAAATTGAAGTAGAAGTGGAACTAACGGCGAATCACCTCGGGACGTTCGTGATGAAGCTCTGTCCGAACAACAACCCTAAGCAGGAAGCCAGCCAAGACTGCTTCGACAGGTAACCAGCTCAAAACTATTAAGGTGAATATAGAAGGAAATGGCCTTGAAGTGGCGTCATTTGAAATAAATTGTTAACTCGTAAATATGGAGATATTTACGATTACGTATGTACGATTTTACGTATTTACGATTACATATTTACGATTTATTTATTTATCATATTTACGAGTTAACAATTTATTTCACACTTCAAGGCCATTTGCTTCTATATTCACCTTAAACCTTTTCTCTAGAATTCAATCGAGCGTTAAGAATTTTACCCGACTGCGTCAGAAGAAGGGTGGTTTACCGTGACTGAAAAGAAATAAATACATATTTCTTTTCAGCCACGTCTTGATGGATTTTAGCTTAATATTTCTTCCAGATACCCTCTGTTCATATCGGGGACGAGAGAAGACAGATTCCTGATCCCCTTGGACACAAAAAAGAAGGACATCTTCCGGTATCGGGTTCGACTGCCACCCTACGTGACCTGTACGCAGTGCGTCCTGCAGTGGACGTATTACACTGGTAACTATAAATAACTATTGAAGAATCCCACTTCTGATTATGCTGGGGTTTATGAATGTAAAGGCAAAGTAAAAAAAAAACATTGTGTTTCCAATCTTTGGATGTTTTTATCCCTGGATTATTCTTTTCTTTCGATTTCATAATAGTTGCTGACGTCAGACTTTTCTTGAAGTTTAGTTTAGCAGTACCTACAATTACTGGCTTTAGCAAGTTAAAAAGCGTTTATACTCTATTTACTAATAAGTATATATTATTATTTTTTAGGAAGAAATCATTACTTATGTGCATACATTAAAAATGTGGATGAGTAAAAATCCAAGGATATATATAAAATTTCGGATTCTCAGACGTGTATCGCAAAGCCCCTAATTTTCACGCTTATCGCGATAATGTATGTCCTGCATTTAGAAATCGATACTCTGACCAATACAATGATCCTTTCGTTTTCTTTGTCGTTTTGGGATCCTACTCACTTCTTTATAGGTGGTCCTCGTATCCAAAATAAATCAAAATACGTAATTGATAAGATTAATGTAATGAAGAAATTGGAGGATTGACGTCCGGCAAGCAGCTGGTCGTAAAACCACAGACTTTTAATGATTGTGGCTTTTTATTTTCTACTTCGTACAGCCTTAGATATCTGTTCTTGGGTTACTACTACGATAACGTACGACATCACAAACGAACGACCTGTCGGCGTACACGCGCGACAGTTCAAGATAGGAGTGACGGTCGGCGACAGGTGGCGCAGGCATACTGTCGCTCGTCTGTTAGAGCTCTAACCAATGAAAGTTGTATTTTCCTTACAAATACTAAACCTACTTATGTTTTAGGTAACATGTGGGGTATCTGCGCAAACGGCACGGAAGCAGTCGGCTGTGGTCGCTCAGAAACCTTCAGGAATTGTGCTGACGTCAGCGTGGTGACCAGCACGGGCGGCATCCCGCCGGCCTTCGCGGGCGACCTGCGACGGGACAACCCCTTCCAGCTCTACTATCGGGACTACAGCATGCCACAGACTATATACCCGCTAGTTGTCAGGTATTGCCTGTGGCTTTTAAAATGTACATGTTAACTTGGCTTTATGGATTTTCAGATGATATCAGGAGTATATGTCACAGAGAAACGACAAACGGATCTTTCTCTGGTAAAAAAAAGATTATGATTATGTGCTGGAAGATTAAGGAAAAATACGAATTTCCACATTTCGTTTTATTCTAAAGACTATGTCGATGATTTGCTGTTTTTTGGTAGAGTTACCTCTTGGCCTAATTTTAATTTGTATTGTTGTTGTAGGTATACGTTTGTATTTATTTATCACAAATAATCACAATCAATATGTATCATTATCACTGCACTGTTTAATGTATCATACAAATTATTGTAACTATTCTATAGTCTACCTTCTACTTATTTATGCTACTCTGAGAGACTGGCGGGTGATTTTTTTATCTGTTTTCTATTATGAACATGTAATTGTAACATTAAGTACTAGAGAAACAAGAACAAGACCATACCTCAAACAATTATCTAATCTTTTAAAAAGGTTAATTGTCCAAGTTAATAAAAATGTAAATTCTAATTTTGACAAATCGATGGCAGATCTTACCTCTCGAATCTTCATTTAAAAAAACCAGTCAGTCTCTAATATGCTTAATATTTCAGAGAAGTACCTAAAGACGTCGAGAAGGAACCCTTGCGTGCTATTAGGTAACCTTCTTCTTCTTCTTCAATTGTCAGTTTATTCGTGTTAATAACGCACTGTATCTGTGTATTCTGTTTTTCAGCAATGATATTGACATATCCGACTCGGAGGAGGATATAACCCGCCCTATTGTCATTAGGTATAGCACGATTGTTACTATTGGGTCCTGGGTCGGCCCTCTGGTAGAGGCGACTGGGGCGGATTCTGTTGTGAATAAACTTCTTGGTCGGTTTGGGCATTTGTTCGGATTGATTACATATCTATTAAGTTCGCTCTGTGACGTACTGTGATTATAATAAACGTGGTGAATGTTGTTACTTACAAAAATTAGAAATAAAAAACCTATTGTATAAAGATTCGACTAGAAAGATTATGAAAAAGTAGTAGGTAATGTTGAAATCCATGCGTTGAGATGCATAAGCATATATTAGTAAGTGCAAATACTTAATATAAAATCTTTTTAGACAGACCCTAACGGAGAAAACAAGAGAAAAAAAAGGGAAAAAAGAAGAGAAAAAGAGTCCAAAATGAAAAAATAACAGAAATAAACTATTTATGGATTTTAAAATCAATCCGAATGAAGACCCCATGGCTTTCAATAAAGCTGATGTAGCCACTTGTAGTACATAATTGTAAATATTTGTGTGAATTGTTTTTAAACCATGTAGTAGTAGTCTGTTGTGTCGTAACACTCGTAACTAACCAATGTTCGTATTTTGTTATTACAGTGTTGGAGTTGGAAATTATTCTTAGTTTCCACATAATTTGTCTTTTTTTGTAACCTTGTTTTAACACTTTTTCAGCCCTGTATTGTACAGTTTTGTCACTAACTGGAATGTGTAAAACTCTTTCAATAGTTTGTATTCTTGATGTTTACAGGTTGCCTGCGTCTTGTCTTTAGCTTTTCCTACCCCATCCAAAGGCGATAAAATGTCACTAACTCGTATTAAGTTTCTCTTTTAATCCTAGATGAAGTTTACCCCTCGTAGAAACTATTGATTAAATAATACTGTATATTTTCTTCGTCTAAGCGCATTCCCGGTTGCATCCTCAGCTGTGCTGCTTCGGAGCCCGGGGTGCGCTTTCCCGCTTTTTCTTCTCCAAATATAACGTGCATGTCAATGGTTACCCAAGGATGCCAAAGACCTTGCAAAATGGAGAAGAAATAGCCGGAACAGTTTAAATGATTTGGCTATAGTTTTAAGACCGGCCGCCGGCCTGACGTCAACCCTCTTTGGGAATGTATTTTTACGAAAAGTTTTATTGTGAATACAATAGTAGCACGAGATGTTTGTGCTTAGTCCTTTAGTCGCCTCTTACGACATCCTCAAGAAGCGTTGGAGTGGTCCTATTCTAACCAGGAACCACACGAGTAAATAATACTGTAAATATTAATGTAATTTTTATTTGTACCTAGATTTTGCCCCTACTAAAAAAAGCTTAGATCCGGTACTTGAGGATGGTATCGTGTTCATATGAAATGCTGACTCTGAGAGTCTGTGTATTTGTCCGCCAATTGTAAGACAATTTGTACACTAAAGTTTATAAATAAATATTTGTATGTATGACTGTGACACTTTCGTTGAGAAAAGTACACTTTACGGATTGATCTGTTTTATTTTTGCTGTACTTATTTATAATCCACCAACTCTTTGGCAGGATCTGTTGGCATTAAAACAAACCATTACAACTAGGTTTTAAATAATATTGTTACACATTCCAGAGACCAAGTGTGCGGGCCGACGGATGCGTACCGCGTGATCCCCGGCATGCTAAGCTGGTGCCAAACCAACTGCCTCTCCTACCCGCCTAATTGCCCGCCCACGCTTTGTCAATGCCCGTAAGTAAATTTGTTACATTTGCAACCTGGTAATACGTAGAAACTATATTTTAAAAATACTTTTTTAAAAACGTGCACTCTTATTGATAAAAAAATATCAAACGTTTGCTCAACCTATTTTAGTTAAAATATGTTTTGTCTCGTTCTTACTAAGTCAAATATTGAAAAGGGAGATACAGACAAAACACATTTTAACTAAAATAGGTTTATAGCACGTTTGATATTTTATATGAATAAGGGGGTAGGTAAGTAGTTATTAGTTTTTACTACTTGTTGAAAAACTTCTTCTTATTCTTCCTTTCAACCTATAGCAGTTCACTGCTGGACTAAGTAAAGCTCTCCCAGTCCCAATAAAGGAAAGATTTGCCCATAATCACCACGTTAGGGTTAGGTAGTGATCGCAGTGTAAAATCAGGCAAATTCAAGGACGCTGAAAATCTATAAGTAACTAAATAATTTATTTTGATATGCCTTCTTCTTCTATAGGTGCCGCTTTATTCCTGAAGATTGGCAGTCAGCTCTTTAAATCTTGATTTGTCCATGGCAAGCCTGAACAGTTAGTTATTCTACCGTTTTGATACCAGTCCATTGTCTAATGATCTTCAGCCAAGACATTTTGCGACCCCCTGCGCTTTCCGGAAAGTTTACCCATCGTTATTGTCTGGAGCAGATGATATTGTGGGTTTCTTAACACGTGACCAAGATATGTAATTACCCTTATTTTAATGGTTTGAACGACCTCTACTTTTTTCCCCATACGCTCCAGAACTTCAACATTACTAATGTGATCCGTCCAGCATTCTACGGTAAGACCACATCTCAAACGCTTTTAAATTCTTTCGAAGGCCTTCTTTTAAGGTCCACGTTTCGCAACCATACAACACAAGAGGCCAAACAGCACTGAAGCAACCTCGTTCGCAATTAGATGGAGAGTTCTCGACTACACAGCACTTTTTTCATCTTCTCAAAGCCTTTTGATATGCCTGACATGACTCGATAGGTTTTAAATAAAAAATATTTGAAGACATATCATTTGGCGCCAAAAATCCGCCATGTTGTTAATATAGACAATCCTTAACATAATTATTACTCACACCCTCCAATCTGCCGCGCTATTTGTGTCAAAGTCATAGGTATGATAATTTCGTTTACTTTTTTCTATCTCCATAAACGAGACTGTATCAGTACCTATTCTTCTCAAATGTTGCAGGCAAACGTGCGAAGCTGTCGGCGAGCTGGAAGGTCGGGAGGGCGCCGACGTGTACTGCATGGACCAATGCATCGTGTACCCACCGCGCTGTCCGCGAAATAGGTACTTAACTTACCTACCTATTCATTTCAGAGTTTCTTTTTATTTCAGTGGGACATTTTTATGGGAAATTCGATATTTTTTCGATTTAACATTTTGGTTCTCAATGTTCAATGGTTTGCAATTAAAATAATTGCAAACCATAAAGTACATACATGTGATGACCAGCAATACAACCTAAGGACATATATGGGCCAGTCGGGCAGCAATTTGGTTAGAGAAAAGGGGTAGTGTCGACCTATAATACATGTATAACGTAAAGGTGTGTGCTTGCAAAGGCCTAGTTTCTGAATCAACTAATATGTAAATATAATAGGGACGAATCACACTTAATGAGCTAGCCTCAAAGTAAGTTAATCTTGTATTACGGGATACTAACTCAACGAAACTTATTTTATGATAAATACTAACATATACAAATAAATAAACACCAAGACCCAAGACAGTGGCCAACATAGAAAACAAGTAAGAATCTTTTAGCTCTTATTTTAGCTTTAACAAATCATTTTAGCTTTTTTCCACTCGATAACTCGAATTATTAACACAGGTGTAGCTGCTACGACGACAGACTCGGCGGGCTGGACTATAACGACGAGTACGCCCGGTACGTCACTCCCGGTAGGCTGTTCCGCATAGCGCCAGGAGGCGATTAAATACCTATGTTTACAGCCACCAAGTTTTTTGTGCCAGTGAACATTATTCAAAGTAGTTTTTACTTACGTTTGACATTTGAACTAGAAGCCACATTTGTTAACGTAGGCACAGAAAACATGGCGGCTTTAGTCAGTTGTAAAAGACCAGGGCACAATTTAGTTTTGATTCTAATGCCATTAGTGATGTTTAGTTATGTATCTTTCCTTTTAAAATAAGGAATAGTCACTTTACATTAATTTAATGTCTAACCTGTTAGGGATAAAGACGTGATTTATATCTGTATCACTAATTAAAGGCCGTACCTAAATTTTCCGGGGTCCAGTGCTGCCCCCATTTTAGATAAATCATTTCAAAGAAAACGGAGACATCATTTAAAATTTTGCTACTACCAAGTCCTACATAACCCTTCAAAGTATTTTATGAACTACTGTTCACAGTTTATATTGAGAACGTTAAGCTTTACTACGCACATTAGCCAAAGCTGGCCGTTTTTCGCAAATGTGCTTAGTAAAGCTTAACGTTCTCAATATAAACTGTAAACAGTAGGTAGTTCACAAAATACTTTAAAGGGTTATCTAGGACTTGATAGTAGCAAAATTTTAAATAATGTCTTGCGTTTTCTTTGAAATGATTTATTTTAAATGGACTGCAGCACTGGACCCGGAAAATTCAGGTACGGCCTTAAACAATTAATAGGAATAGTCCCTGTACACTATCTCAATGTCTACCCCTTTAGGGATAAACACGTGATAATGTATTTGTATCGCTAATTTAAAGAATCAATACAAACAGGAAGATTTTTCCAGATATGTATTTAGTGAAAGCTACGACAATATATGAAACACAAAACGTATAACCTCACACTGATGCGCGAATCAAATGTTCTTAATTCCCATATTATCTTCAGATAATGTTGTTCAGTTGCATGGACTAAAAAAATATGTTCAATTGTTAATGTAGGTGTGCACTGGTCTTTCAATAAAATAACATCCGACGTCGCTAAGATGAAAAAAAACTAATACTTTGCAATGCTATTTCTACTATGTACTATCGTAGTGCCATAACCCCAAGTTCCATATTTTTATTTAAAATAACTTACTTTATGATATTGTTGTTTTTAAAACAGTTGTTTAAAGTAATAACCTTAGCCAAGATTTTTTTCCCCAAAAGATGGGAAAACGTACAAGAATATAGTTTTAGCGACCAGAAGCGGGTTTATTTAAAAAAAAAAGAACTGACGTTAACTACAAAGAAATAATTTTAATAATCAAATCAATTAATTACAAAATGGCGTAAATAAATTGTTTGGCACACAAGTACGTAAGCTACGACACGTCCGAACGATACGACGACCCAAACGAAAAAGAGCGCGCGCCGAGTGGTAGCGCCTTTATATATGGCGGTCGTCGCTGTCCCCTCCAGTCAAGCCACTGACCGCTAACACGGCCTCTCCTGACACCCTGACGTCCTCGTCAGGATCTGAGTCAGCCTGGATGAGTCCTGAAACATCCTCCGTACTTTCAATAGGCTGGTCTGACCTCGTGGATGGACCAGGCTCAATTTCGTCATCATTGGATCTCGACTGGTCCTCGTGTTCGTCATCATTTCCTGAAAAGTTAACAACATGTTGTAAACTTATTGTTAAAAAAACTATTTACCTAATACTAATGACCTAGTAAAAGTTATTTGAGATTTATTCATTTAAAAAAATCCCAAACAAAAATACTGATCAAATGCAACATGGAATAAAGTCGACTCTAAAACCCATTGTACGTACAAAACAAAACACTGTTGGCATAGGCACCAAGTTCGCATACCACCCAGTGACTCGTCGGCATAGGCACTAAGTTTGCATACCGCCCAAGATTTCCACACCGTAGGCATAGGCACTAAGTTTGCATACCTCCCGGTGGCTGTCAGCATAGGCACTAAGTTCGCATACTGCACAGACTTTTACACTCACCTCCAAAAAAGGCAGCGCATGTCTCGGGTGTCCATTCGCCCTTCCACGGTACCAGATATTGGGCGGCGGCATACGTAGTCTTTCCGTATGCTCCTGCCATCAACCGTAGCTCGTACCGATCATTCGGCATGGGCCTGATGACTCGATATGGCCCCCGCATTCCAGGATCCAACTTGCCCTTGGATTGCGCATACTTGATGACGAACACCATGTCATTCTCTTGGAAGACCGGGGGAAGTTGCCTGTCTTCATTCACTGAAGCATCCTGCTGAGCTTGGTTCTGCGACAGCCGTTCGGCCGTCCTCTGCCGGGCCAATTCCCGCCGTGCTTCTCGATTAGGTACTGAAGACTCGTCTGAAACATCTCTTATAAGAACACGAATAGCTGGAGTGGCATTTTCATGGCCCACCAATAGGTTTAAAGCAGAGGTCTGGGTCGTTTTTTGTTTCGTCACATTTAGGATGAGCTGTAATTGCCAGAGTTGATCAGCCCACTCGCTTTTTCTGTGGTTCGCCTCTATCCGGAGCATGTTGAGCACTGTTCGGACATAGCGCTCCACCTGGCCATTAGCATGGTGCATCTCCGGAGTGATGTGATGGATCTGCACCCCTAGTACTTGCATCCATGAAGTGAAGCCTGATGCCTCAAACATACGTCCCCTATCGCATACTATTAGCTTTGGTGTGCCAAACAATGAGATTACAATTTTTAAAACCCGTTTTAATTCATCTAAATCTTGGCGATAAATTGGTATAAGTAAACAAAATTTGCTGAAGGCATCAACAACCAACATTACATGTTTAAAACCGTTGGACACCGGCAATGGCCCCAACACATCGGCATGTATTGTATCAAATGGGACATTTGGCTTATCCCAAGAAGATATAGGCTGTAAAGGAGCTCGAGGAACTCTCTTATGAGCAATGCACGTGAGACAGTGGGCAATATACTTTTTGACAAAGGCCCTAAGGCCTGGAAACCAGAAATGTCTCAAGATTAAGTCGAGAGTTTTCTCTATATTGATATGGCTATGCTCATCATGGAATATTCTGAGGAGGCTTAAACGATGACCCTTTGGTATAAAACAAAGCAGTCGGGGCTCTTCTCCTAGGGGAAAGTATCGATAGTACAAAATGTCATTACGTTTAACGTAACGAGTGGAATCTAAGTGCCCTTGTTCCAATGACTGTATCAACGTTTGAGTCTCCTCATCGCCTGACTGAGCAATCTGAGCCCAATTTCGTGGTTTTTCAATGTTACTGACGGGATTTCGACTAAGATAGTCTGCGTGTGGCATCATGACCCCTTTACGGTAACAAATGGTAAAATTAAAATCCTGTAAATAGATCCACCATCGCGCCACTCGCGGCAGTAAATCTCTCTTATTTTGTGTTGCCTTAAGGGCGTTACAGTCCGTAAACACGGTGAATTGTATCCCGATCAAATAATGTCTAAAATGACGCAAGGCCCTCACCACCGCGAGCGTCTCTAGTTCATACGAATGGTATTTCCCTTCAGCCCCCTTTGTAAGTTGACTGTAATACGCCACTACACGACGGGAACCATCCGCATGAATTTGCTGCAAAATGGCACCATAACCGAGGCTGCTCGCATCGGCGTGGACCTCGGTCGGTAAATCTGGGTCAAATATAGCGAGCACAGGCTCATTAGTAAGACACGAAATAATTTCTTGCCTTACTTTCTCCTGTTCGACTCCCCAACAAAAATCTACGTCCTTACGGGTCAATCTCGCGATACATGCAGTTTTCGTGGAATATCCGGCTATGTACTTCCTGAAATATCCCGCCAAGCCTAAAAACTGCCTAACCTGCTTAACATTCTGCGGAACGGGAGAGTTAGAGAGAGCCTGTATTTTGCTCATAGATGGGCGTACCTCCCCATTAGACACGACACGACCTAAGTACTCAATCTCAGTGCATAGAAATGAGCATTTCCGTAAATTGATTGAGAAGCCTGCTTGCGTAAGGGTGGTCAACACCTCTTTCAAAGTCTGTAAACCTTCTTCTACTGATGAGTGAAGGATCAAACAGTCATCAATATACACCAAAACCTTTCCTACATTTATGAATTCACGCAACGTTTGACTTATTATGCGCTGAAAAACGATAGGTGCGTTGGCCAAACCATAAGGCATTTTTTTATACTCATAGTGCCCCTCGCACGTAACGAACCCAGTGAGAGGGATAGATTCATCATCCAAACGGATCTGGTGGAAGCCAGTAGCCATATCTAATGTCGTAAAGTACTTACTCTTACCCAAACGATCGATGTGGTCATCGATGAGGGGTAACGGAAATCTATCCTTCACCGTAATTCTATTTAACGCGCGAAAATCCACGCACATGCGGTCGGAGCCATCCTTCTTCTTTACCAACAAAATTGGGCTGGAGTAGGGGGACTCCGACTCGCGTATGATGCCCTTAGCCAACAGATCGTCAATAATCGCACGCACCTTTAATTTTTCATCGTGGGACATCTTGTACGGCCGGTAGTAAACAGGGGTGTTACTATTCAGTCTGATATGCATGCTACCGGTAGTGACGGTAGTGGTGGCGGTACCAGAAATCATAAATGCTGAATATTCACTAACGATAGTTTTCAACTGCTCCAGGTCATTACCTGTTAGCGTAGTTTTAAGCAGAAACTCCCTATCAGACTCCACAGATAACACACTTCTAGAAACCGGTCCTCGAATGATACGCTGCGAATCTTTTGTACGTATATAGGTCACGCCATCCCTGTCCAATACGTCTGTCCCTATTATGACAGGCGCGTTCATGCATTCGTCAGGCACTACAAGTAAGTCTACTTGTAAAGAAATACCTTCCAGTTCTATAGTGAGAGTAACGTAAGCATTTATATTTGTTAAAGATGCGCCTACCCCTTTTATTTGACAGTTAATGGGCTTACGCTGGCAAGAAAGATGATTTGCAACTGATGAGGAAATAAGTGAAACGCCAATAGCACCACTATCTATCAAAATGTCTACAGGAATCCCTTGAATCACGCCTACAACGATATCACTGCGTTTAGCGGAAAGAGAGGAACAAAAACTAACGTTAATCTGACCGCGCTGTTGTGAACGCTGTTTCGCAAAACATTTACTAACGTCATGACCCGGCTTTTTACAGTACACACAAGTCAAAGTACCCTCGGATTTATTCGAATGTTCTGGCTTTGACTTCTGTGAGGTATCGATAGGTTTCGGTTTATTAGGACAACCCGCCTGTCTGTGTCCCATTTTGCCGCACAAATAACACTTACTAGGAACACTAGGGCGTTTAAAACCCGGCGCTTTTGGTCCATCGTTACGAAACGTAGTGTTTCGCTGCGTACGCGCATCCGTCACTAAATCCTTAGTAGGTTTCACAAAAGTAGACAGAAAACCAACAACATCGTTAGGTCCTAAGTTGGCGTTAGTTGCGGATGCTTTCACATGCGGGTCCCTAATTCCCCGAACAATGATTGCCGATATGAGCTCGTCGCTGAGGCCCCTTACAATTCGTAAACGCAGCAATGATCTACGCGCATATTCAGCGTAGGTACGGAAACTGTCCGAGTCGGTAGACATAACTTCATATAAAATATTAGCCACATCAATTTTCTTAGCACATAACGGCCTGAAATCACTTTTAAAATTAGTCCATGAGCGGTCATTCGAGACCCACTCGTTAAGCCACACTTTGGCATCTCCTTTCAGACAGTTTCCGATGCGAGACATGCACTCATAATCATCCCATCTGTTGGCAATTTTAGCCCTATCAACTTCATTAAACCATGCCTCCACGTCGTGAAGGTTGGGATCAAAATTAGAGATAAAATAATTATGAGCACTTACCGACCTTAACGAATGTATTGCCTCAACGATTTGCTCCGTGGCTCGACCCGCGGACTGCACAGACGGCTCAGCGACACGCGACCGGTCCTCCAGCGCGTCTAGTCGAGCCGCGATAGTACTCAACGATTCGAAGTGACTCCTTGGGAGAGACGGGGTACGCACACTACGAGACTCGCGGGCGCGACCCCGAGATCGACCGCGCCTACGCGAATGTTTACCGCGATCACCAGAATGTCGTTCGGGAGAACGCCACCGCGACCGAACACGACTACGACTTCGCGAGCGATCCGCATTTTTATCAAACGAGTGTTGACGCGAGCGACTACGTTCACTACGCCTGCGCCTTGAATCCACCGATCTTCGCAACGCATTTCGCAAATTACGTTCATGAGAATCACAACTACGCGAGCGCGAACGCCTTTCACGCAAAACACGCCCGTGTTTAGGAATTTGCGCTCTACCCTCTCTTTCCATTACGAAAGAAAAATAACGTAATAAGGATACCACGTGGTAATTAAAATGCCAAACAATTTAAACCAAAAATAAGCAAAACAAATTTAAATAGTGGGAGTGAGACTATCCCACTTCTGATTTTAGCGACCAGAAGCGGGTTTATTTAAAAAAAAAAGAACTGACGTTAACTACAAAGAAATAATTTTAATAATCAAATCAATTAATTACAAAATGGCGTAAATAAATTGTTTGGCACACAAGTACGTAAGCTACGACACGTCCGAACGATACGACGACCCAAACGAAAAAGAGCGCGCGCCGAGTGGTAGCGCCTTTATATATGGCGGTCGTCGCTGTCCCCTCCAGTCAAGCCACTGACCGCTAACAATAGGATATTCCCTACGACGATGGCCCAAGACTACGTCACGAATGTCACGATATACTGTTACCACTGATTGTTATTTTTAGTAAATACATAAAAGGACTTTCTGAAATACTTAATAAATATAAAATATAATACTAGTTAACTTAACTATTTCGTATATCGTGTGATTCATCAGTTTAATTTTTAATAAATTTATATATTGAATTATTACTTTATAATTGGTTTGTTAAGTTAATCGCATGCATTTGCAACACTCCCAACCCAACTGATGACGTATTCTTGGGCCAATCACGTGACCCAGCTGTCACGGGAAGAGAATACCTATGGGAAACCTTTTATAAAAATGATCGAATTAACAAACTATCACTGAGCGTGTATATTTCAAAACATATCTCCTTCTTTTTCGACACGTCTAAGAAGATTGGAGAAATGTATGTTATTCTTTAGTGGATATTAAACTTTTTTGTACAGATTTAGAATATTTTATTGTAAGTCTATGATAATCTAAGTACTTATTATGTAAATTAAATTCTTAATACTTATCATTTTGTCGTAAAAATTACTCAAGCCATCAATTTATTATTGTCAAAAAAATTATATGAAATACCTACCTACCTACCTACCTACAGTCATAGAATATACGTATTGTAATTTTAATATTTATAATCTAATTCTCTGTTTGTGTCCATGGCCGATGGATGCCACATTTTGTACATTAAATACTTACTTAAATATTTAGATATATTTTGTAAAATAAATGAGATTATAATTTTATATTTGACTTTTATGAATTCTCCCTACATATCCCTACGAAGCATATCTTTTTTGAAAATCAAACATAAAAGACCTTAGTCCCCAACCCTTAGGTTGGGGACACATCTGTCAGTATGGAACAGCATTTTCCTATGCTGCTATCCTTTTCTGTCGCTCAGAACCGTCATTTGTTAGAGCGAGAGAGAGCGACGGAATGCGGCAGCATCACCGATTTCGCTGCGAAGAAAAGGATAGCAGCATAGGAAAATGCTGTTCCTTGCTGACAGATGTGTCCCAACCCTTATGCAATGACGATAAAATTGATATTAAATTCTACCTTTGTTTTTCCATAAAGTGTATGTAAGCTTAAAGTGAGTTTAAATTATTTGATTTTAGATTTACCTATTAGTAGAATAATCGTATCAAGAATCTGTAAGCAAGACTCGATCTGTAGTTTTGTTTAAAAGTGAACGACGGACAAACAAAACAAAATGCATTAATAATCAAAACAAGTACGTTTTTAACTAGTAACCAATAACTTTTGAACAGCTTAACAAACATAGCAAGAACTATCTCGACAAACAAAGCTTTCGATTAAAAATACCTCATCGAAATCGGTCTATTCGTTTAGGAGCTACGATTACACAGACACTCAGATACACGTCAAACGTATAACACCCCTCTTTTTCTTTGGGGATTAAAAAGATAATAAAGCTTGGTTCTATCACCGGGTTCTATAGATAATGAGAAAAAAGGAAAACATTTTGTTTAAAACATTGTTATTTATTATGGCAATACTTTACACAATTACTTACATCTAATTTAAAGCATAGTTCATTGGTCCGTTGTGATGTTTATATTTTGTCTGTTAGCTATAAGGCGGTTTACCTTCCCGGCGGTGGGGAGCTGCCGAAGCGTTGGTAGATCTGCGGGACGTCGTAGTCGAAGCCGTCGGGCTTGGGCGGCCTGTGGCCCGTCTTCGTGAAGCCTGGAAATTACGTGGTTATTTGAGTTTTGACGATAATTTTTAATCACAAGAGTTTCAAAAAGCTCAGTCATTATCTTCTTGAAGCTAGCGTTATTCGTCACTTCATAACTTTTACCCATTGTAGCTGTTACTACGCGGCCTTTTATATTTATTTCTTGTCTTTTATTGTCGATACAATAATATTTATAACAAATGAAGGTAGTAATGAAGATTTACGCATGCTTGAAATGCGTGTACTATGTGATGAGAAAATTCGTCGGAGTGATTCAGTCACGATAGCAAAATTGGTAGTGCACTCACGGCGTTAACGTGAAGGTCGTGGGTTCGAATCCCACTCGTGGCGGATTTTTTCATCACATATTTTCAATTTGGATAATATTTATAACGCATTATGGAAGGGCGGTGGGTTGATTTGCTAGTTAAAACACCTATAGCCGGCTCTTGGGGCCGCGCCTGATTTATAGATTATCCTAGAGACAGTTGGATGGAAGCTTAAAATAATTCGTTTCCAGGGCCGTAAAACTACCAAAAAAATAAACAAAATAAAAAAAACTATCCAATGGCGCTCTTTTGTTTCGGGCGCGTAGATCGTAAGTTAGTGAGTACGGCGCTGCCCCCAAAAAGCCCAGGTACAGGACCTGTACCTGGGCTTTTTGGGGGCAGCGCCGTAATAAATACTAACAAACTCCAAGTTACAATTCCCGTGGCCGTGCTTGAGAAATGCAGCTATAAGGCTGCGTTTCTACTGAAGCGGAGCGGAGCAGAGAGGAGCTTAGCGGTGCATGTATTGACCAATCACAATACTCGATATCTCCGCTCCGCTTCAATGGAAACAGTGGATTACATAAAATTAAGAGCTTGCGTGGTTCCGGCGGACTGAATGGAGGCCTCCGCTCAATCCCAGCGAAGCGGGCGGTGCGAGGAGGAGCGGGACGGGGTGGGGCGGTACGGTGCGGAGTAGAGGGAATTCGAAAATAAGTTGAAAATTCCCCATGCTCGGAATGGTATTTTATATGTTGTCGACTCAAAAATCTATGTTTTCTTTTTGAATCTGTAAGGTCGAAATAGTCAATGCCACTTCATCTGATTCGTTATCTTCATCTTTCAAAGGTATAAAAGAATTGCTCTCTTTTTTTTAAAGACAACATGGCGTGCGGTCTGTCTGAGAAATTGACTGCTGATATGCACCGGTTTTGTTTTTACTCCGCTCTACCCCGCTCCACTCGGTTTCGCTCCACTCCACCCTTCCTCGCTTCACTCTACTCCGTTCCGCTCCGCTTCAGTGGAAACACTCACCTCTTTTTACGTCTCTTCTCCTCGCCTCTCCGCTACCCTCCGCTACGCTCCGCTTCAGTGGAAACGCAGTCTAAGGCTTGCGGGGGCATTATAGCTGCACTTCTCAAGCACGGCCACGCGGTGCTGCTGTCGACTACTGTCTTCGCACCACAGGTCAGAGTACCTCGCGTTTGATAGCACGAACACCCCAATATATAGCTGAAGGAACCGTCTTTTACCTGGGTTGTTAGGGGGCAGCAGGTCGGGGTCCCCACAGGCCCGGCAGCCGCAGCGCTCGGGCACGGCCAGGCGGTGCTGCTGGCGCGTGCCGTCCTCGCACCACAGCTCCACCGTGCGCGGGGAGTAGCGCGCTGCCTGGCAGCACGAGCAGCTCGATATGTGGCTCGATGTTGCTGTAATAACATTTTACCTTAGTTTATACTCGTATATTTATCATCATTAGGTCCTTATCTCCACTGCAGGAGCACGAACCTCTCTGTACTACCAGAGCCATATATTAGCCAGAGCAGCCAGATTTGGTCTACACTCTCCACGCCGGCCACACGGGTTGGAGAGGTCTCACTTATATTCATAAGCTTTGTTTAGCTTGTGTTAACATATTTGTAATATATTTTATTTTTATAGGGTTCTTTAGGCATTCAAGATGCAGTACTAACGTACTCTAATAAAATAAGAAATGGAGAAAAATTCTACGTGAGCAATGTAATATTATATATATAACGTCTAACAAAATATACTGAAACTATTTTAAGGGTGAATTCAGTCCATGATACTGAACAACTTTCCCCAAGGAACATATGTCGAAATATGAAAAATATTTTTTGGCTTTCCATATAAACTCGGATCAGCTGATCGGTCAACTTTGTATAATCTTTTATTGTGATTACCCTAAATTCTACTATCCGGGTCCGACCACCGACAGTCATTACCAAAGTATTTTTAGATTTTTATTTCTTATTGAAAGTCATTTTTCAAACTTACTTTTAGTACCCTCAGAAAACAGAAGTGTGAACTAGCTGTGCCTGAGACTTCAACCGCATGTAAAAGTCGCCTAAGTTTTTTCGTATATCATTAGTTATCCAGTCATTAATCATTGATAGAGTATTTTCGTATAACATCAGTGCCAGTAAAATCCTGTCAAAATAGGTCTAGCCATTTAGGAGAATAGCCGGAACAAACAGAAAACAGACAGAAAGACAAAAAATGTGTCTTTGTTAACACTACAGTATAAACTTCCATATGCACTTAGAAAAAAATTACTTTGATATTATAAACAGACACTTCCATTTTATTTATATGAATGTAGTTGTGTAATGTATGTATGTATTGATGCAAAAATCTACAAAGTAGGGTAAAAATATCTCACCATTGTTGAAGGTGGTTCCTGAATCGCAGTAGCCCTTGCACTCGTTGAGTCCCTGTATCGGCTGTTTGTTGACGCAGTGTCCGTGCGGACCGAGCCGGACGCGGACCATCAGGACCGTGTCCGCAGACGGGATCGGTTCGGGCACGCATGTACCTGAAATTTCAAGTTTTAAAATCTATTGAGGAACTAAAATTTTCAAATCAATTATGTAATGTATGTAATTTTCCAAAATCATTTGACGTCAAATAGTTTAATATTGAAAATAAGAGATTTTGGCGGGAAGTCAAGGGGTTCAGTTGGAGCTGCTTTAATTTATTTTGCAAATTGATTTAAGTGGACTTCATAATGTGAAATTGGATGCAAACATAAGGATGCAGTCATATGGTACAATACTCACTAAGCGCCCTGGGTTTCTCCACACACACGGGGCAGCAGGTGCCGTTAACGATATTGTCCACCTCACAGTAGCTGAGGTCTCAGAGGTCAAAGACATCATTTGAAATTTTTTATACGCTATGGTAAAAGTCATGGACTCAAATATTATGTCGCAAATCTCAAATGTTTCATGGCGGATAAGGTCCGGAAAGAGTTCCGACTGGGTTTTATAAAATAAACACAAGAAATCAAAAGTGGAATAAAAGCACTTCTAATGTGGTACAATACTCACTAAGCGCCCTGGGTTTCTCCACACACACGGGGCAGCAGCTGCCGTTGACGATGTCGTCGACGTGGCAGCGGCTGAGGTCGGGGCAGGTCTGCCGCGCCGCGCTCACCATCACCTCGTCTCCAGACTTGTCGCAGGTGTACGTCGTGCAGTTATCATCAGAGTACCACGTGTCACCTATGAGAAACACAAAATGTTTATCAAAATATTACATTTTTAATATTTCCAAGACCAAGGGTTCCTAAGGAGTATATAGCTACTCACCAGATGCCTTCAGCTCATCCCACCACACACTCACCTTACACTCCCCTCGCTCACTCTCGCTCCAAAGCCAAGGGCTCCTAAAGGAGTATAGCTACTCACCAGGCGCCTTTAGCTCGTCCTCCACCACACACTTGTCCTGCTCGCAGCGTCCGCAGCACTCCCCTGCCTCCGGCTGCCGGTACACCCACCCTCGCCGACACTCCTGGTCACACGACTGCACGTGAGCCACGTGAGCCAGTCTCCCGCCGTCGTCGCGGGAGCAGGTCATGTTCTTGCACGGGTCCGATGTGGGGTAGGTTTGACCCTCCTGGGAAATAAACATGTAATTATTTTTAAAAAAAAGTGTGATTAGATGCGCAACCGGGAACACGCTCGGATGCGAGATCATATGTTGTTTTTATTATTTAAACATAATTTATATAATTTGCATATAGTTTTGTAATAATTTTATTAAATCCTTTTTTTTGATACCCAACTCTATAGGTTTTAAATGGGAAAAAAATAAGACATAGTTTGGCGTCAAAAATCCGCCATTTTATATTCTTTTTTATTACACAGATAAGACAAATCTAACGAGACCTCTCAAAGTGCTCTCCCCACTTCTCGGTTAACACTTACAAGCAAAATAGGTGTTTATTCCCTAAATAATTATGATTTGTGGAAGAGAATTCATTTTTAGGCTAGACAAACTATGCACCGGTATAGAAATGACTAATATATGTCCCCGTAAGCAGTAATAACCTGGTAAATGTCGTTGCCGACCCGACACGCCACTGGTTCGTTGGTGGGGCAGCACTTGCCAGGGGCCTTCTCTTCCTTCAGCACGAACTGCTTGCGGACCGCGTCTGATACCTTCGGGCAGGTCTCATCATTCGACTGGACTTGAAGCTAGAAAGAAAAGGGAATCATGACTCACAAATAAATATGACCTAACTACAGAAGTAGGTAGCTCAGTAGCCGTAACCTGTCGCTAAATGTGTAATTGTCACCAATTTCCCATACAACATATTAGCTGATAACGGCGGAATCATCCGCGTAGTAAAATTTTCGTCAATACACCGAGAACCTCACATTTTCCTGGTTAAAAAGTGTCTTATGTGTTTATTTATTTATTTATCAAACTTTATTGTCCAAAGTAAAAATATACTTTTAACAAATGGCGGACTTAATGCTAAGAGCATTTTCTCCCAGTCAACCATAGGGATAAACAGAGAAAATTATCCAGGTAATAAGATATTTAAACGCCAAGTTTCATTCTAAACCTTTCAGAGACCCATATTTTTTTGTATGTATGTAACATTCATCAAATTTATACTTACATACAAAATATAGCCTATATCACTTGCACGATAATGACAAATCGTTTGACATCTCATTATCGAAAATTTGATAAGCAGTTCGGATGCTACGATGGAACAGACATAAATATCCACATACACATTTACTCCGAAAGGAAGGGTAATGATTTTTAAGATAACCCTTCCTTTCGGCTTTGCCATAGTCAAAGAATATATACACTACGCGAAAAGAAACGACACTAAAGCATGCGTGCACGTAAAATCGCTTGCGACTATGTGTGGGTGTCTGGATGTGCGAGAGGGCCTTGAGAGGCGCGCGGGGCGTGGAATGAGCCATCGCCGACTGCATTGGCCGAGGGCTGGCACGTTGTTCGCGTCTCTCTCACGCACCGCACGATATTCCATTCCGGTTCGGTATCAACCCTAGCGTTACGCGCTCCGGCTCAAGGTCACCGGCGTTCGAACTCTCACGTACAGGAAGTGTCGCCGCTGTGCCATAGTCAAGTAAAAAAAAGCAATTAAGTTGCTCCTTACAGTGCCATTGACATCGACGCAAGTGTAGTTGGTGCAGAAGTCCTTTGAGACCCACTTCTCCCCGACAGGTTTCTCCTGCCCGTCCACCACGCAGGCCACGGGTTTGCATTTGCCGCAGCATTGCTTGCTGCCCGCCTCCGCTGGGAAGTACTTCCAACCCTGGATCAGAAACACTTGTTAAAATAATAATATACCTAACTCGTCAATATAGGCAGCCTACCCCTGGAGACGTACATGAAGCACATGCTCTAAAATAAAACTATACAGAAAAATCGTGCCTGAATTTTTTTTTACACAAAATAGCTTTTCCTAAATGTGAAGCTGAGAGAATAATAGATAAATGAAGTTAATTTTGATGCGAGAAGAAGAATAGCTAAGTAACAATAGTGTCAGATACTATTTTAACAAATAGCAAAAATCTCTCACCTTTAGTTTTTGTTTGTTTGTTAAAACTTTATTGTACATAAAGAACAAAAACAAAACTACTAACTGTAACATCAAGACATCCAAAGGTACAAGGGCAGACTTAACCCAGATAGGGATATTTCAAACATTAAACTAATTTGTATAATATAGCTTCATCAAATGCCTTATGGCAGTTTAAACAATCTGACATCTGACACACACACACACACACACACACACATATATACACACACACACATACATACACACACACAGAGAGAGAGAGTTAGGTATAATACGATTATTAAAAGAAAATATGGGGTTTGAATAAAGAATCTTTCAAAGTATGAATTCGGGGTAACGTACCGGCTGGCAGTCTTCGTCGCAGTGTTTCAGCGTGGTGACTTTGTCCAGCTTGCCATCTCCCAGCTGTTCGCAGCGGAACGACTCGCACGGGTTGTACGGCAAAGTCCAGTTCTCACCCACCTGCAATGAGTCCAGTAGATTAAATAAACATTTTGCTCCAATATTAGCAAATACAAAAGTAAGAAAACAATTTCTAAAGGCAATATGTTTGTTATCTCTCACTGCAACCTGAATTGGTTACATCAAAGTGTCAAACACAGGCACATAGACAGGGATAACTAAATAAAAAATATTGTGATTGGTGAAATTCTGAATAGTTCTCAGTTGGCAGGATCTCATAAAAAAGGAATTGATCGACAAAATACATCACCCTCAGTGATATGGAGTGCGGTGATAGTCCGGTCGAGCGGTCGATCTAAAGACATTTGGAGTATAGTTTCATATGGATGTGAAACGTGGACAATGAGGAAGAAGGTCAGAGAAAGAATAAAAGCATCCGAGATGTGGTGCTGGAGGAGAATGGAGAAAATAAGCTGGAGGAGAGGGAGAATTTTTTTTAAAGTATTAATATAAGAAGGAAGATGATTGGACATCTAATAAGACATGATAATCTCTTCCGAATAATAGTAGAAGGCAAAATAAGAGTAAAGGAAGATCGAGGATGAAGTTTTTTTCCAACAAATTAAAGTCTGGTGTATGGTTCCACCAGGACATGGCAAAGAGAAGAGAGGAATGGAGGCATCTCCACTTAACTCCACCGACAAGAGCAAGTTCTTAAATTTCAAGAGAGAGAGGATAAATGAACTCATCATGATTATGAATTTAAAAGTTGATAGCGTTCATTTAATGTTCAAGAAGATTATGTTCACTGCTCAACTTTGCTGATTTTGATAATATGTAGAAAAATGTTTAAATTGTAAATTATAAAAATATGTAATGTCCTACTAAAACACAAAACCTGTTTTCGTAGTAAATGTCTTCATACATCATAATATCAGGCAAATTGCATAGAATAATAAACAAAAAGTAGTACAACATTGTGAGTCCTGCCATTCCTTTAAAGGTGAAGGTATAGGCAAATGGCCTTGAAGTAACGCCATCATTTGAAATAAATTGTTAACTCGTAAATATGGAGATAATTTCCATATTGCTTTTCGTCATGCACTAGATAGCCCTTTAAAATTATTTTATGAACCACCGTTGAAAGTATTTACATTAGTCCGTCTAGCTTTAAAACGTGCCTCCGCCAAAAGTGGCCACGGCAAGTTATAAAGCTAGACGGATCACCAATAATAGTTTCAACGGCAGTTCATAAAATAATTTAAAGGGTTATCTAGTGCATGACGATAAGCAATATGGAAATTATCACCATATTTACGAGTTAACAATTTATTTCACACTTCAAGGCCATTTGCCTATATCTTCACCTTAAAAAGGTTTAGCTGCTGTTTATACCATATTTTTATACGTACCCGGTAGATGTCGTCTCCATGCCGGCACGCCACATGTATCTGTCGGGGACAGCACGCGAAGGGCACCGGGCGCGGCTCCCACACGAACTGCGCGTCGGGCTCCGGCGCCGGGCACGACGACACGGAGCAGGAGGACACGGCGCCCCCGGACGACAGCTCGCAGCGACACGATCGACACGGCCCGTCCAGCCAAACAGAGTCCAGCTACACAGGAAATAAACGAGATCGTCAGTAATGCATCTGGGACAAAAAGCAAGGTTACATGGTCATTCTGGCATCTTTCCAGTCCATCAGTCTGGTCAGAATGATCGGAGAATGATCGTGTAACCCGCTGAATGACAGACTGATGGTGCGGACTGATGAAAATTAAAATTGTTTTGAATGATGAAATACTGATGGGAGACTGATCGCGTAACCCGCTCGTATCATTCTCGCGTCAGTCACCGTACTTTCGTTACTTTACTACACACCGTACACCAATGTACATAAGGTTCATTATAGGTCTTTGTCGTACACGTACTTTTTATCAGACTGCTGTCATTCTGGATTGACCGTGTAACCGTGAAAAACATCCATTATTCTGGCGTCAGTCACGTCATTCCAGAATGACTGATTCCAGAATGATCGTGTAACCTACCTCAAAGAGTCATGAAAGGCACCCCACCGACAAGAACCTGGCTTTTAAATAAAAATAAATAAATATATACAGACAAATCACACAGATAGATAGCCCCAAAGTAAATCGAGACTTGTATTACGGGATACTAAGTCAACGATACTATATTTTATAACAAATACATATATAGATAAACATCCATGACCCAGGTCAATCTGAAAAAGATCATTTTTCATCTTAACCTGACCGGGATCGAACCCGGGACCTACGGTATGACAGACTGGAATCATGATGACCACTAGGCCACATAGGTCGTTTTAAATGAAAGAAAGAAATGCGATTAGGTACTATTTTTTTTTGTTTTTATTAATGGCTTGACGCTACTGCGTATTTAGCCAGGAACAAGTTAATAAAACGTAAGAAATTATTTTTTCCTAACAAGTTACAATCAAAGGTTGGTGTAGGCCTTTGATTGCTTTAAGGGAGCTTCTGGCGACACATCTATACGAGTCCACTGGTTTTCATAGCCGATTGAATGGCGGACGACGCCCGAAGACGCCCACACAGTCCGCGAAACTGTCGCTGACGATGACGATGGAGCGATGACTGTCCACTTTAACTATTTCACATATTGTTCATGAGCATGAGCATTTATAACACCAAACAACACCAATTTCATATTATAAAGTCCGCTAAAATCAATTTGCAAAATAATTTAAAGAAAACCCCAACCGAACCCCTTGACTTCCCGCCAAAAACTCTCTTAGGTACTATTACCGTGTTATACTAATCATTAGGGCGTATTTGCCTAAACTTCATGCTCATGCTTTAGGTACACCTAACACAGAGTTGATGCTTGTACAACCACCAACCTGATAAAAATAAATGTCTCACGTCCCTTAAATCTACTTTGCTATTATGGTTACAAACTTGTTTGGAAATAGCCCCGATGAAAGTACGCAAGTCGTGTTCAATAATAATATTATTACTTTGTCGCAATGAGTTCTAAAAAAAATTATAAGTAGATAATATTTTTAACAAAGCCAGTACTAGCGTTTAGATAAACCATAATAGCAAAGTTGAATTAAGGAATATTGATATTTATTTTTATCAGGTTGGTGGTTGTATTAACGCTGTGTTATGTACCCGCGTGAAGTTCAGGAAAATAAGCGCCCGATTATCCGACCACTACTACACTATAACCTCCGTGGTGTAATGGTCAACACGCTAGTCCACCAATCCAGAGGTGCTGAGTTCCATCTCCAGCCAGGGCAAGTTGAAAAATGGCCTTTTTCAAATTGGCCTGGGTCTTGGGTGTTTATCTAATCTTGGTCTAATCATTTTAGTTTGACCGTAAAAAAGTCAAAGCTCAGTGTTCCATCTCGCTTTGATTGTTGTACGAGCAGAAATTATATGGAATTGAACACAACAAATGATTCATGATAAAACTTACGTCTTTGACCATAACCTCAGGCACGTCTCTCGTCTTCTCGCCACCCCGTGAGGCCGCTTCCCATTCCAGGCTGACGATACACTTGTCCTTGGGCAGCTCTGTTAAAGTTAAATGATATCGTTGTTAATTTAATATTGCAACACAGTTTTTTTTTAATTAATTTCGATAGTTTGACGGGAAAGCAGTAAATGAATCTGACATAAGGGCAGGTTTAGACGAAGACTTTTAAGCCGCCTAAATTACGGCGCTAGTGACAAGCAGGAATGCACGCCTCAGCCGTTTAGACAATGACTATTTTAAAAATTATTTATTATATTAATTATTATTTAGTTTTAAAATGGTGCGAAAAGTGTTTATACAGTGCCTAGTTTAGGCGGCTGAAAATAGTCTTCGTCTAAACCTGCCTTAAAACTATAGAAAAAGACTTGAGTAAATTGATAAAATATTTATAAAATCCGCTTCATTATTTATTTACTTACCACATTTGTATTCTGGACAACATTTGCCACTAACGTTATTGACGGCAAGATTTTGGAACTTCGGGCAGTCGGGTTTCCTCGGGCATGTCTCTGGGCGACACAACATCTGGGCAATTGGGCAGCAGCCGCTACTGTCTACTAAGCGCTCCATGCCTGCTTCCATGATCTCTACCTCGTTGTCGCTGGGCAGGGGGTCGCATTCGCTCGCTGGTTTACATTCTAAGAGAGCAAGGAAATGTGATGGTATAGTTAAGTGAAACACAAAAGATTACTTTATTATCACGTGTGTCGGTATAATAGTAATCACGTGGCGTAAGAAGACACGTGCGTATTTTACAAATAAAAACTCGTAAACACCACCTACGTATCGTAAACTCCACTACAAACTTGTTGTGTACGAGCATCGAAATATAATCTCCAGAAATCTAACGCTCCTACATTCACCGCTTCGATTCTGATTCCATTTACGCAAACAAACTAACAGTAATTACAACGAAACACTCAAACACACACATAGACAAAGATGCATGCGATTGGTCGCGACAAGGTCACGCACGCGTCATCGCCCCGTCGGTCAAGCAGCCGCCTCCCCTGAGCCGGATTATTAAAATGTTTATTTACTTACATATGTAAAACATATATAAAAGATTCTTTCCGTAGCAAAGAGCGGAAGGATATTGTCAGACATTCTGTTGAGCGCTGTTGTGAGGTGGCCTGTGCCGAGCTTGATCATCATATAATAGTTTGTGTATACAGTCCACCAGATAGTAATTTCAAAAGTTTTTTAAAAGCAATGGACCAGGTTCTTAAGTCCTGTTCAACTAGTAAAAAGAATTTAATTATTTGCGGTGATTTTAATGTTGATATTTTAGTACATAATCCAAAGAGCATACAATTCCTAAATCTTTTTAAGTGTTATGGATTAGAAAACTTATTTTTTGAGCCAACCAGAATTACAGCTACATCTGGCAAATGTCTTGATAATTTTTTTAGTAATATTCAATATTGTGATAAATCTGTTATCAACAAATTGCCTTCAGATCATTCTGGTGTATATGTAGCTTTTGTCAAAGAGTCCACCAGTAATTTGAGAAAAGATAAGATCTTGTGTAGACCAATTACTTCTAAAAACATAAAAAAACTTAAAAATAATTTAGATAACAAATTATTATCAGTGGTATATACAGGAAATAATCCTGACGACCATTATAATAAACTATTTAGTACTGTTTCCTCTGAGTATTCTAAAACATTAAAACAAAAAAGAGTAGTAGTTCATAGTAAATCACAGTTTAGAGAATGGGCTACTACCGGCATCTACATAAGTAGAAACAGGTTATATGATCTATATGCCCAAAAACAATATAACTTTAATCCTTCTTTTATAGAATATGTTAGAAATTATTCTAAAATATTTAAAAAAGTTTGTAGACGAGCCAAGTCGAATAGTATTAGCAAAAAAATAAATAATGCTCCTAATAAAATTAAAGAAACATGGAGTGTCATAAATAAGGAAACAGGTAAAAATAAAACCAAAGAAAATATTTGCCGAATCAAATGTAGTGGTAAAAATACTTCAAAAACTGAAGAAATAGTAAATATATTTGATGATTATTTTACTAACATTCCTTTGGAACTCACTTCTAATGTGAGTTCTAGCGCCCAGCGTGCTGAGGCTTTGCTTAAGAGTAATGTTAGCCCTTGTGATTCTAAATTTAATTTTAAGCATGTTAGCCCTAGCGATATAATAGACGCTTTTAAACAGTTAAATTTAAAAAAATCAGAAGATCACTGGGGCATGTCAGTAGCCGTAGTAAGTCATATTATACACATAATTGCTGTCGATTTAGCTCTCATATTTAACGAATGTATTGATGAAGGCATATTTCCTAACTTAATGAAATGTAGTAAACTGATCCCCTTATTCAAAAAAGGAGAAAAGACAGACCCTGGCAACTACAGACCTATCTCTATTCTGCCAGTTTTGAGTAAGGTGTTCGAAAAGATAATGCTCAATCAAATGCTACTTCACTTTAAGACCAATAATCTTTTCCATAGCCAACAATACGGCTTTACTGCTGGAAAATCGACCACCGATGCAGGAGTAGCACTTATTACTAATATCTACGACGCGTGGGAAAACAGAAATGATGCAATTGGATCATTTTGCGATCTTTCTAAAGCATTTGATTGCGTTGATCATCCAACACTTTTGCTCAAATTTCGTCAATACGGTTTTGATGATAAGTCAATTAAATTAATAGAATCTTACTTAACAGATAGGCTTCAAACTGTTGATATAAACGGCGTAAAATCACACGGGTCTAATGTGAAAATGGGCGTTCCCCAAGGTTCAATTCTAGGACCGTTCCTTTTCTTAGTTTATGTCAATGACTTGCCTTACATGGTTGAGAAAGAGGCTGACATGGTGCTGTTTGCTGATGACACCTCGCTAATATTTAAAATAGATCGACATAACAGTGATGCTAGCGCGGTGAACAGCACCTTATCTTTAATTTCTGATTGGTTTTCGGCCAATAACCTCATGTTAAATGGGAACAAGACCCAATGCATTCGATTCTCTCTTCCTAAAGTGAATCAAGCCTGCGTTGACATACTAATTAATGGTCAGAAACTCGATCTGGTTGAAAGTACTACCTTTTTAGGAATCACAATTGATTCGAAACTTCAATGGGGCGCTCATATAACTAAACTTTCTAATAGGCTTAGCTCTGCGGCTTACGCTGTTAGGAGAATAAGACAATTGACAGATGTAGCAACTGCTAGACAAGTGTACTTTAGTTACTTTCACAGTCTAATGTCTTACGGGATACTTCTATGGGGGAGTGCAGCCGACATTCAGACTATTTTTCTTTTACAAAAAAGAGCAATTCGTGCTATTTACGGTTTAGGATCGAGAGACTCACTGAGGGAATTATTCAAGGAAATAGGTATACTTACTTTTGCATCACAATTCATATTTGAAAATATAATGTATGTAAGGAAAAATATTTCCATGTTCAATAAAGTAAGTGATTTTACAGATAGAAATTTACGTAATAAGAATGACTTAGTTAGCCCGTATTACAGGCTGAATACAGTCAGTAAGTCTTTTATGGGGAAGTGTATACTTTTTTATAATAAATTGTCAGTATCGGTCCTTGATATGCCAGACAGAAAATTCAAAGCTTATGTAAAGAAAGTACTTTGTGAGAAGGCTTATTATAGGACCGATGACTATCTTAAAGACAAAAAGGTCTGGCTTGAGCTTGGCGCGGGTCCCTCTTAAAGGTTTGTATACTTAGACATGTCATAATTTAGGTACATTGGTACATACTAAATTTACAAATTGACATTATTTTAAATTTCGTAATTCTTATAATTCAATTAAATTATGACATAATAAACAATGTAATCTCTGTCCATCTATATAACTAATTTTAAGTTTTTTAGTTGACGTCTTTGGAGAAAACGTGCAGTGCAGTTTGTTGCCGCTTCTTCTGCACTTGCGCCTAGGAAGCGGCGTAAACTTAGCTTTAAGTAACGATTTGACGTCAACATTTGTGCAAAACAAAACAAAGTGACTATTATTAAGAGATATTATAAATATCCTATGATAATAAAGATATTTTGAATTTTTGAATTTTTTTTTTTGAAATTTTTTTGAAAGGCGAGTCCTGTGTTTTTCATGTATGTATGGCTTCTATACCACTTCACGGCACATGACGGCATTTTTAATGAATCGATTATCGCAAAAACACAGCAATATTCCCAAAGGAAACTTTTTGCGAGGCAACCGCACGACTCGAGTATCCCGGCGGACTGTCGCGCCGCGCTGTTCATAACTTAAGCCCCACCCGCCGCGGTAGGTACATATCGCGTGGAATTATTTTTCGGGAAATACTTACGATATGACTGCCTCCGTGGTCCAGTGGTCAAGGCGTTTGCCTTGTGATCCGGAGGTCATGGTTTCAAATCCCACTGGGAAGCATACTTTGTGAAAAGTTGTTTCCAGTCTGTTTAGGATATTGCAGGCTTGAATCACCTGATTATCCGAAAAGAAAGATGATTCCGTGCTTCGGAAGGCACGTAAAGCCGTTGGTCCCGAACGCCATCTAGCGTTTGTACCTATCCTAGGATTGGTTCTGGTCTACCCTTTGGGTTGCGGAGGTCAGTCGCTCTGTGTAAAAACCAGTCACCTCGTTAAATCGCCTAGGTAAGGTAGCGGACGCCGGGCTCTGAAGCGTAACCGCTGACGATACAACCGGGAATACGCTCGGATGATGATGACTTACGATCCTATAGAATTATTGTTCGTAGTGTACGAGGTATAAAAGCGTAACTAGCGTCGATAAGGCCCACACCCAGAGGGGTGCCTGTAGTAGCAGGCGGCGGTAGCAAGTCACTGAAGAGGACCACAATCCTGAGCAGCAGCCCCGCTTCCACAGAAAGGCGGAGGTACAGAAGAACCCACGACCGATAAGTCGTCATTCTTGTTCGGGTAGCGGTACACTAACTCTTGAATACACGCGATTGTACTATGCTGTGGGATTAGCGATGACTCATTGACTTACGATTATTATAATGAATGCGGACTACATGACCTATTTGTTATAATGGCATCCTACTTCACCTGGACGGTAAGCCCTGTTGGCATAAGATAACTGTGCGGGCTAGAGAGTTTAATCTGTGATTTGGTTTTATAAGGAAGCTTCTCATACATGAGCGCGAGGAGTGGCGCTGACCTTACTGTCACTTTAAATAATTTCCACCTAACCCACTCTTTCGGGATATGCGTATTATACATTGTTGTTGTGTTTTATATTTTATATTATCATTGAAATAATAATTGTAAAATTATTTATGAATAAATAAAAATAGAAAAACCAAATTATTACAGACAAGTTCGTGGCAGTAGTTCTATAACATACCGCAAGCAAACTCCTTGCAGCCGTTTGTCGTAGTCTTCTGTTTGAGTACTTGCCCGGGTCCGCAAACTATCTTCTTCGGCTCATCGCACACTGGGTTGTCTTGAGGTTTGGGGACTGAAAGGCAAAACTCACATTACTTTCTCTTACTTATTTTAGATATTAAAGTACTATTAAAAGAATCTTAATATTATCCTCCGTATGTCATTAATTTTCAACACGATGGCCGCCGATGCTCGGTCGACGAGCAGGTTGTCGTGTGAGTGACATGATTTTATTCTAGAAAAATTAATACATTTTTCTAAACTAAAATCCTATATTATATGATTATCTAGGGGCTAGTAGATTATATACAGGAATTAGCCATCCAAAGGCGAAGGTGCTAAATATATGTATGATTTATCGCTCGACGTGTATACAAATTTTACATCATACCTAAGTTAGGAAGTGGGATTTCGTGCCTGTAGCAGACGTGTGTCGTCACTTACGGCCCCTAGAAATGTATAAGTAACAAACACATCTCGGATAAAAATATGTAGACATATTCTTCTTGTATTTAAAAGCTGCACTCTTGTCGGTGGAGCTCTTTCCATGTCTCTCTTTCTTACACTAAGTACTTAACCTCCTTACCTATATGTTTCAACATATATCACTCACCGCACATATACTCCTTACAGCACTTAGTGGCATCCACCGGCTTGCTGAGCAAGTCCTCGTCGTGTCCGCACACGGGCGAGCTGCACGTCTGCGTGGTGCATGCCACGTGCGCCGCGTTCTCACCAGACAGCTTGCTGCACGTGCATTTTGTGCACGCGTCCTCCTACAAACATTAACGTTTGATGATCTATTTTTTATAATTATTGATATTAGAATCAAACTATCGTTACTACGAGCAGCATATCGCGGTTTTTGTCTGGTTTATTCAGTTGTTATGATATAATATGGCTTTTATCGCAGTTCAAGACGAGGTAAGGACAAAGGTTACGGTTGACATAATTAATTGAATACTGATAGATATACGTCACTATGCAGATTCGTTAATTAATAACCTGCCCCTTTTATTCAAAAAAATATACAACGATTGCTAAACCTGTTTTAGTTAAAATATTTTTTATTACTATGTCTCTAAGAGACATAGTAAGAACAAAACAAAACAAATGTTTGATATTTTTATGATTATGAGGATATATGTTTAATAGTAGGGTTTATAGTAGATAAAATGGGTAAACAAGATAATGACCTGCCACTCGTCGCCAGCATAATGTTCCTTCTTCGCGTCGCATGGGAAGCACTTGCTTGCTTCAATACAAGTGTTGTTAATTCGAACCTGAAAATGTTAAAATTTATAGTCATCACAGTTCAACAATGATAAGTAGTTTTTAATAATATTCTTAAATAAAAACGTTAAAAGTAGAACATATTAAGTTTAAATGGACTTTTAAGTTCATAAAGTTAAAGAGTTATTCTGTTTTGACTTATTTGTCCCTGGATAGTATGGACAATGGACATGTGTAAAGAAAAAGGTTACTTATTGGGCAATTATTGAAAAATGACGATAAGACAGCGCCCCTTCTCTCGCTGATCTATGAGAAGCTGCCTTGTGAATCCACATCTGTTTTATGAATTTGAATTATTGGCGCCCTATATATGGGAGGAGAGTCATGTTACTAAGAAGGTATTTTATTATGAAGGAGCAGAAATAAGATGGCGGATGAAAAGATGGATTAAGTAGGTAAGGAAACAAGTAATTATTAAAAAACAAATAAACCTGACGGCCATCATATAAGTTGTATATATTTTTGTAATCCTTGTATACAATCCTTTAATTTGATACACGAATAGATAATATTGAAAAAAAAAATCGAAGACATAATTTAGCGCGAAAGTCCGCCACTTTGGATTATTAAAATTTTTGGTATACCCAGTGCCACTCTTAGAGTTAGGACAAATCTAACGACACCTCTCAAGCTAAAATCCATCAAGCCGTTTAGGCTGTAGAGCGTGCCAAGGAAATTTACATACATACATATATACACTCGAAAAACATAACCCTCCTACTGGCGCAGTTGGGTAAAAAGAATGTGACTAGTGAAATGATATCGATATTGATCCACGTAGAGTTGGATTAAGTGAGGAAGAAGATAAGAAGAAAATGGTAGGCGTGAAGAAGTTAGGAACAAGAATTATACTTACTTGTCCCTCTGAACAGTAGCAGCCTTCTACCACCGGTTGCTCGCATTTCTCAGGGTGCTGCTTCAGATCGTCGTAGTTCTCGCAAGTTTGTTCACATTTCACGCATGGTCGGTACACCAGTGGTTCAGAACTGTAAAAAAACGAAGCTTGTATACCTATTTAATGGTATCTTGGCTATTCGGTGGTATGTGACATTAGATCCATATTTTGTATATTTGTACTTTTTTTAAAATGGTTCAACCAAAACATGAATAGAATTCAAAAACTTTTTGAGTAATTGAATGTATAGGACGGCGAGAGGTTTTTATTTATTTAATACATTTTAGGAAGACTTACAGCTATAAATAAAAATTACATACAAATCATAGGAAATAGAAAGCCATTTAGAAGTCTCCACAAGTAGAAGTCTTCGGCGAACAAAAAAAAACACAATATGCCAAACTACATAGGCTTATAAAAAAAATGTATACGCATTGAATGCGATGTTACTATAAAAGCGAAAATGAAAATACAAGATACCTACCACAAATTAGATATGTCATGTATGTTAGAATACGTCTTCAGCGGACTAGATACTATGGCATTACTATACACACTGTTTAGTCTCTGGTGCAAATAGAAGATACTCACCACTTGTAGGGACACTTGTTCTTAGTCCTCCAATCCAGACACACGCCGAGCTGAGCGCACGCACTCGCATACCGCTGCAAGGTGTCGCACGCGTCCGTCGAGTTGAGCGCGCACAGGTCTGACGAGCACGACTCCACGTACGATTGGGGGTCCACCAGGGCGTGGCACTGAACATGAAAGATAACATACATACATGGTTAGTACATACATCAATGTACAAAGATGTCGTAATAGTATAGTTTAAAATACTGACACATAATGAAGGGTATTAAAATACGAGTGACTGATATACCACACTAGTTATGTACACTATCTATAATCTCATAAATTGGGACACTCAATGAAACTACTAAATAAAAGCGTATAATTGGCGCCTAAACCTGACACTTCACCGTGTTACAATTTTAAAAAACATCGGGTTAGCGGCACACGGCACCCTCCCTTTTTGAAAATGGATGGAGTGTAATGCCAAAAAATTGGTGAGCCCTATCATGATTGATGGTAATCTTTTCGGTGGAGATCACCATCATTAAATAGTTTTTTGCTAATGGATGGGGCTTACCATTTTTATGGCATTACAAAAAAAAAATTAATTTTCCTGACAAAATGAATTCTATCCAGGGCCGTAAAAATATTTGCCATGTATCGTAATGGTAAAAAAAATACTTTATAACATTATTTTGCTAGCGAAGAAGTGGTGTAAAGTGATTCTATTAATAATTTCGGGATTGTGTTGATAAAGTAATATGCCAATATAAATCGGTTTAAAATTAATAATTCGAATTTTACGCTTTGAGATTAGATAAAACTAAGTATTTCTTTTTCATTGGCAACCTAGACATCAAAGACAATGAAAAAAAAAATAGCGGATATTATTATTTTCTTAGTCCTTTAGTCGCCTCTTACGGTATCCACAGAAAGCGATGTTGGTCCTATTCTAGGCTGGAAACCACACGGCTAGAGCTTATACTTACAGCACCAAAGACATCCGGGTTGAACAGGCTGTAGCAGGGGTTGGTCCCGGGCGGCGGGGGCACGCAGGCCGGCGGCGGCGGGGGCGCGCCGCACTCCTGCAGGGGAGGGATGTCCAGCTTCGTCAGGGCTGACGGACTGGCTTGCCAACTTTCTCCGAACTGAAATTAAAGATAATTAAAATCAATTATTTATCTACCTAGTTTTCGGTTCGGATGGCTAATTTCTGTGCCGAATTTGCGCGACTGAATTCCCGCTCCTAATTTATTTCTTTGTGATAAACGCGACGTAAGTTTGGCATAGGCGTTGCTAGTAATTCAAACAGCACTGCAGGCGTAATTTCGCCGAAGTTCGGTGGAGCAACTTTGGTACCTATGTTTTGACTTATAAAAATCGGTACCTATGTTTAAACTAGTGTCACAGAATATAGTAAAAGTAAACAGAACGGAATCTCCTAAGGTACAAGGAATATGCGTCCCCGTTCTTGTGGGCCTACTTGTGCCACGCAGTGTGTGTCCGCCCGCTCTCGCCCGTCGTCAAGGCGAAAACGGGGGAGAGGTGCGGGGACGGGAAACGGGGACGCATATTGCGCGTACCTTAGGAGATTCCGTTCTGTTTACTCTTACTGTATTCTTTGCTAGTGTCTAATGTGTGCATATAATGTTATTTGCATTACCAGCAACACACTATGCCGAAGTACCGACGCATTTTGGCTGAATCGGAACTTCGGACTGGCGGATGTTCGGCGAAAAGGTGACTGTAGGACAAAGAGATTGGCTCACTTCATCGACGTCGTCGGTGACAGTGCCGTTGCTGGTGATGAGCAGTGGTTCGGTGCCGCCGCAGACTCCGCACAGGCCTTCAGTGCGATTGCTGTACAGATGTGTTGGCAGTCGCACGGTGAACTCCATCTTCGATTGCAGAACTAATATCTGTACAGAATTTTACAAAATGAATAAACAAATAACGACATCTGATTGAGCTAGCTCAAAACTAAGTTCATACTTGTACCTACATATTAATACACATGTCATATAGATAAACACCCAAGACTCAGGACACTTTGAAAAATGAAATTTTCCAACTTGCCCTGGCTTGGGGTCGAACCCAGAACTTCCGGAGTGGCGGACTAGCGTGTTAAACACTACGCCACAAAGGTCGTCATGATTTAACACTGCGAAATTTCTAATAAATGAAAAAAAAACAACTTTACTATCCCGGTGGCCGCTCGCCGGCCGCCGCCAGTCACCCGGTAGTGGACGGTGACATTCAAATGAGATATATTCAGATAGGCATGCATTTGTCAGCTGATATCTCGGGTTTTCATTATGAAACAGGGTATACAGGGTGTAACCAAATATACTGAAACTATTTTAAATGGATTCAGTCCATAATAATGAACAACTTTCCCCAATAAACATATATCGAAATACGAAAAGTAATTTTGGTCCTTCCATACAAGTTGACCGATCAGCTGATCCGAGTTCGTATGGAAAGTCAAAAATTATTTTTCATATTTCGATATATGTTCCTTGGGTACAGTTGTTCAGTATCATGGGCTGAATTCACCCTTAAAATAGTTTCAGTATATTTTGTTAGACGTTATATATATGACAAAATTGGTATTTTGTCTTTCACTTAAAGATTACTTTCCCTAAACATAACTGAATTTAGGAGGTTCAAAATCACCCTGTATTAGTTTGAAATACGAGGAATGTCAACTTTGTAGAGAGCATACGAGACAGATATACTAACTCTGTCTCTTTCGATGTGTCAATAGGCAATGAAAATAACTAATTGGCTAAAAGTATAACAAAAGCTTACCTCTACGTGCACGTCGGTGAGCATCAAAGTGATGTCCAGCTTGTTCACCAAGCTGGCTGTCATCCAGTCGGTCTTCAGCGGGAACTTAAATACTGCTGTCTCGCCCATTGTCATTTGCAACTGCGCATACAGATTCGAAAGAAAATTCATGAACATCAAAATTAAAGAAGAAGTGAACAATTATCACTTCTTTTCAATTGTTTTGTACATATTATACTCATAGATGATTATGAAGGGTTATGAAAAGGCTTCGTACAGCGCATGGCTTAGTGAATGAAGAATATCTTTATGAAGTACTTATAGTTTAGTAAAGTTTTTATTTACTGTACTATTATTTTAATAAAATGTGATTCTTAATCCATGGATATTTTCGAGTTTTTCGTCACAATGCCGTCATAAATCTACGTCAGCCAAACCTACTACAGTGATCGTAGTCGGCACTAAAGTGCAGAAGCCGAACTACGAGTATTCACGTAGTTGGCACGCAATGGGTCTTAATAAAATAAAATAATTAATTTTACTAAAAATAAAAATTCAATCTTGTGAAAATGGGTACCCATCGTTTATCTACGTATTTACCTTCTTTGTGGCAGGATCCTTAGTGATGTGTATGACGTTCTTGTCGTATATAACATGGACTGCTTTGGTGCATGTGACGCCAGCTTTGCCTTCGCACGGCCCGTTAGTAGCAAACACCTGTAAAGAACGAATAACAACTTGTGATGAACGAGCCAAAAGTGGCCGTTTTCGCAAATGTGCGAAGAAAAGATTCACTTTCTTACTTTAAACTGTAAACAGTTGTTCATAATATAGTTCGGAGGGTTATGTAGGGTTTACTAATACGAATTTTTAAATAATATCTCCGTTTCCTTTCAAATATTTATTTTCAAATGGGGGCAGCACTGGACTCCATGTATCATCTTAACAGGTTAGCATTTTTACCTATTCCCTCGATCGGCTTTTACGACTAGAAGAGATTCCTTCTTGGGTCCGACTTTGGCGGTTATCCCACTGCAACGCGCACCGTCGCGGAGCGCGGTTTCTACATACAGACGCTCCCGCGCGGTGTCGCGTTTTCAGTGGGTGAGAGTAGGCGTGTTTTCTATACAAACTGAGCTACTTGCGTACAATGTTAAAAATCTGCCGCGCCGCGCTCCGCGACGGAGCGCGGAGCAGTGTGAGAATCGCCTTTGTGCAGGTTTTTTTCTTCTTTATATTTGATTATGTACTTTAATTTGATTTTTGTGCAATAAAATCTTAAACAAATAGGATATTAATAAAAAATTAATGGACATTTATTGTTACAGTTAACAGAAACGAACCTGATACTTATGCTGTCCAGTCTCATTCCTATCCCTGGAGGCGAGATAGGTGCAGTTGCCCAGGAACGGAAACTCGTCTCCTTCGAACGTGGTGTAGGTCGCCGGGGTGCCAACACCTTTGCAGTTGCCTGGAGAACATTTATGCTGCTTATATTTGTTCAATTTTAATTATATTTGCTCAAGCTATGTCAGATGCCTTTTATCAACAGGTCGTGTTTAGTCTCCACTTCAGGAGCACGACCCTCTCTGTACTACCAGAGCCACACTTGGCCAGGGCAGCCAGAGGAAATTTGGCCTACACTTCCCACGCTGGCCAGACGTGTTGGAGAAGTCTCATTGATGTTTATAAGCTTTGTTTAGCTTGTGTTTCCTAAGTCGCCTTCTACGACATCCACGGGAAGACTTGGAGTGTTCCTATTCTGCTTTGCCGGGGACCACACGGCAATGAAATCAGATGATTTAAGGCAGCTTAAAAAAACTGACTCCAAAATTGGCCACTTAGAAACATGAGAAAAAAGCATCAATAACTTGAAAGTGCACTGGATGGACGATGCAAAGCCAAAGATAGGTTCAGTACTCACAGTCTAAACAGTCGGCAGGTGCGATGCACTGGTCTCCCTTCCTCAGGGTGCCCTCCGGACAGTAGCAGCCGGGGAAGCACTGGCCGTCCTCCGCGAGGCAGGCCTTCGCGGCCCCGAGCGTGGAGCAGGCCGGCTCGCAGCGCTTGCGGTAGCAGTCGTTGTGCACCAAGGGCGGGGGACACTCGGCAGCTGATTAAATGATTCATAAATTAATTTAGTAAAAATAGCAAAAAAGGAGGGTAATGTGTTTCGCCGCTTTATTGTGTGTTTGTTTGTATGTTCATCTGTTCCCTCGTATAGGTTTTCAATGGTATTCCTGATAACTTAATCATTTAACAATTGCTTAGCGATAAGGCCGCCTTTTGCGCATTTCCTAGTTTTTAAGATAATTATGTCCTGTTTTTATTGTATTGTATTGTATTGTATAACTTAAAAATGAGATAACGTTGGAAGCGTCTTAACTGTCCGCTGGTTAGATGTGACGTCACAGTAAATTCAATATGGCGCCCTCTATATATGCAATAAATTGTAAGGTATTAAATGAATTTCAAAAAAGTTGGTGTGTTACTACAGCATCTAGAAGTTAATCGTCAAATCTCCGAAGTTCCATTACAGAGACAAACAAATGATAACCCCGAAGAACAAAAAACTAACGGCATTCTATAACCCTAAAGAATAAAACACTCACGGCAGTCCATCTGCACCCTCCACCCGCCGAGGTCCACATCCCTGTCAGCCGCCAGACACTCTCCCACCAGTGTCTCCAGCACTTGACACCGACATTGCTCAGAGGTTCGAGCCGTGCCGTTAGTCACCAGCTCAGCGCACTCGCAGATCTTCTCCAGGCAGATAGTGCGCCACTTGTCCAGGTTGAGCACTTTGCCGCACTTCGAGAACGGTTCTTGTCTGAAAATATTATCATTTTTAAACTAGCTTAATCATTAATCAGAATTTAAGCAACGCGTTCCTATTTCTGATCCCGTTTTATCTTACGAATCTTGCTTTGCGTAGCTTCGAGTCCTTGACTGTGTCTACCCCGTAAGGCAAGGCGACATGTTACTCACGTGATCACGTTGCACAGCTTCCAAGCATTCTTCTGTTTCTGGTCCGTCACGACCCTGGTCTGGCAGGCGTTGGGCGGCAGGCCGGGCCGGGCCCACGAGCGCCCGAACTGGTCCACACTGGCCGCCAGCCTGCCGTCGGGCATGCGGCGGTCGTTGCGGATGTCTCCGTCGTACGCGCCGCACATGCCGTCCACGGAACCCTTGTATTTAGTTGGTACCTACCATGGAAAATAATTGTTCTTAATTGTGTCTTTTGATGGAGAAAATATCAAATAGTTAAAATTATCACGACTGCTTTTATGTTTGTCAGCGAGCGATGATGTAAGGATTCTAACGATACATATTCAAATCTGTTCAGGCTTTTTGAAGTTAAACACTGACACATGAACGTCACAGTTGGTACACGTCTGTCAGCACGGAACAGCATTTTCCTATGCTGCTATCCCTTTCTGTCACGTCTCTTTCATGCGGCAGCATCACCAATTCTGCGGCGTTCCCTCGCTCTCGCTCTAGCAAATGACGGTTCTGAGCGACAGAAAAGGATAGCAGCATAGGAAAATGCTGTTCCGTGCTGACTGTTGTGTCTCGACCCTTACACTCCTTTTTTGGGTCCAAATAAATTGATCATAAAACAGTCAGCAGATCAAAGTTCAAAGCTGCAGAGTTTTTCTACACTAAAATTGTTTTTTCGGAAGCAGATCTTCGAAATCATCTTGATAGCGGTACACCAGCCGAGAAGTTGGTATGTAGATGATGGAATCGGGACTACTCAAATACTAGCCCCACTCTTGACATCCCCGTTTGTAGTGTATTGGACAGTAAAGTTATATCTCCTTGACTTGATGGCCAGCCCATTGCCAAGTTTGTCCACATCAAAGCTGTTCTTCTGAAAGCAGATCTAAAAGGTTTGAGCCACGGTGTATCCGTTCTTGTCGTACTCAGATCATGTGGTTAGCTTACGGTATCTAGACGATGGAATCAAGACTACTCACACCAAACATGTTTGTCAGTTGTATACAACACAGTCAAGTAATATGTCCTCGATTTGATGGCGAAAATATTGCAAAGTTAGTCCACCTCGAAGTTGTTTTTCTGAAAGCAGATCTACGAGGTTTGAGCCGCGGTGTATCCGTTCTTGTTGTACTCGGATAATGTGGTTGGGCTTACGGTATCTAGAAGATGGTATCAAATAAAACTACTCACCCCAATCTTGACATCTCCATCTGTAGTGTACAGGACAGTAAAGTTATATCTCCTCGACTTGATGGCCAGGCCATTGCCAAGTTTGTCCACATCGAAGCTGTTCTTCTGGAAGCAGATCTTGGAAGTTTGCTCTACTGTGTACTCGTAGTTGTCGTACTCGATCATGAGGTTCGGTTTCACAACGATTAGTTGGTCATCTTGGTGAACGATCAACTCGTTCTGGCAACCTTCCACGCGGCACTTCTTGCGGACTGTGGAAATAAAAAAATGTTTAAATCTAAATCTCTTGTCGGTGGAGTTAAGTTGACTACCTCCGTGGTCCAGTGGTCAAGGCGTTTGCCTTGTGATCCGGAAGTCGTGGGTTCAAATCCCACTGGAAAGCATACTTTGTGAAAAGTTGTTTCCAGTCCGGTAAGGATATTGCAGGCTTGAATCATCTGATTATCCGAAAAGAAAAATGATTCTGTGCTTCGGAAGGCACGTCGCCATTTAGCGTTTGTACCTATTCTAGGAATTGGTTCTGGTCTACCCTTTGAGTTGCGGAGGTCAGACGGCAATCGCTCTGTGTAAAACCAGTAAAATCGTCAAATCACCTAGGTTAGGTAGCGAACCCCAGGCTTTGAAGCGTAATAGCTGACGATGCAACTAGGAATACGCTAGGATGATGATGTCGGAGGAGTTAAGTGTAGTAAGCTTTCCTATTTTTCGTCAACTCTTTTTATTTATTGTAAGCCTCTTTTCAACCTTCGGGATAAATAGAAATCTAGTTGGCGCTAAAGTAATGTACTCAAGTACAAAGCAGGTGTATCTCTCATTCCAATATTTTTCTGAGTATAAATATGAAATGAGTAGTAAATAAGTTTAGTAAACGATATTTTTTTTATGAATAAGCGAGTTACCCCCTTATTTATAAAAAAAAATGTGAATCTTGTTCTTGCAATGTCATATATTGAAAAAAGTGATATGGACAAAACATATTAGGTTTAGGAAACGTTTGATTTTTTTATGAATAAAAGTGTAATAAAAGGGTTTACGTATTCTTCAATCTTACCGAGCACGCTCCAGGCGTCGAACTTGTTGTCCCTGGCGAGGATGTGGAAGCACACGTCGTACTTGTACTCTGCGCCGTCGAACGTGTTGAAGGTGCGGCCCGTCACGTTGCACCACGCGGGCCGCTCCACTGGCGGCACGCACACGTATCTGTCAATATATGTAAGTATATCATCATCAACAGGTCCTTCCAGTCTCCACTGCAGGAGCACGACCCTCTCTGTACTGCTAAAGCCATACTTGGCCAGAGCAATCGAAGGATTTGGCCTACTCTCTCCACGCTGGCCAGACGTGTTGGAGAGGTCTCACTGATGTTTACAAGCTTTGTTTAGCTTGTGTCACAGGCCGGAATCTCCTAAGGTACGCGCAATATGCGTCCCCGTTCCCCGTCCCCGCACCTCTCCCCCGTTTTCACCTCGATGATTCACGTTGGCCGACAAGAACCGGGGGAGAGTATAGGAGGTACCTTAGGAGATTATGTCCTGTTTACTCTTACTGTATTCTGTGCTTGTGTTTCCTGAGTCGCCTTCTACGACTTACATGGGAAAACTTGGAATGGTCCTATTCTCCTCTGCCGGGAATCACAAAAGGAAGGTATCTTCAAATATATGTTTTAGGTACATTTTTAATAACTTATGGAATTCTGTTAGTTGTTATTGTATTCAAACACTTACAGCGGACATTGATCAGCAGAGATGCCTTCTAGTTTCAACGAGTACCTCGCCGGGCAGGCGGGTGTGGCGCACACTACCACGGGCGGGGCGTGCCCAGGCTTCGGCGGCGGGGGCAACTTCGGCACGCACTGGAACTGCGGACACACTTGTTGCTGACTGTTGTTCGTGATGCTCGGCTTGTCCAGGGTGAAGCGGTTCGTTTGAGGCATAGGGGTCGGTGAACCTGTAGAACATCAAAGATTTTAAAACATCCTTATTTCAGTATCACATCATCGTCATCGAGCGTATTCCCGCTTGCATCCTCAGCGATAATGCTCCAGAGCCCGGGGTGCGCTTTTCCAATTTTTCTTCTCCAAATATAATATGCATGTCAATGGTCACCCAGGAATGCCGAAGACTATGCAAAATCGAGAAGAAATAGCCAGAACAGTTATGAAGATTTGTGCGAAAAGTTTATAATCGGCCGCTGCCCGACGTTAACTCTCCTTAGAAATGAAACTGTACTTAGTCATGTAGTTGCCTCTTATGACATCTACAGTAAGAGATGGAGTGGTCCTACTCTAAACGGAAATGACACATAATTTAAATAATATGGTAACTTTAAAACATCCTCCATATTAGCCGTGTGTTTCCCGGTAGAGTAGAAAAGGACCACTCCAACTCTTCCCGTGGATGTCGTAGAAGGCGACTTAGGAAACACAAGCTAAACAAAGCTTATAAACATCAATGCGACTCTCTAACCCGTCTGGCCAGCGTGGAGAGTATAGGCCAAATCCTCTGACTGCTCTGGCTAAGATATGGCTCTGGTAGTACAGAGAGGGTCGTGCTCCTGCAGCGGAGACTAAAAAAAACGTGACGATGATAATGATGATAACCTTAAAAAAATCTTACCATATCCGCCTCTTGAGAATCCTCCTTTCGAGAAGCCTCCCTTCGAGTATCCTCCTTTGGAGTACCCTCCTTTAGAATACCCTCCGTACCCGCCGCCCTGTCCGCCGCGGTAGTACCGCTGGTAGGAGTACCGCGGGCGCGGCGGGGGGAGCTCCGAGCTCGAGGTGTACACGGTGGAGGCCGCGCTGTAGCGCACCACGTACCCGGGGGGGCACGCCACCGGGGGACACTCTACGGCTGTGGAACGTTGTCGGATTTTACATAATAATTCTTTTTAGTTAATAAAGTTGTATGTAACTTGACAATAATAAATAAATAAATATAACACACAGATTGAGCTATCCCTAAAAATAAGTTTAAATTTGTACTATAGGATACCAACTCAACGATACTATACTATACTATACAAAAACACGATTGCTTAATATTTTCTCGATAGAAAAAAATTGCGAAGTGGCCTCCAAATCACCTCCGAATTATACTAAAACGGCTAGTATTCTAGAAATACAATAAATTGGCCCTTGTAACTTTGGATTGTATTTAACATAAGCCAGTCATCATATGTATTATTTTTTAAATAACTCTTAAATATTCTTTGTAAAACGAAAAAAGCCTCAAAAATCAGAAACGCGTAAACCGGCCTCAATGAGCCGCCGCGTTTCTTTAATTCCCTCCCCGCATGGATCGCTGTCTCGCTTTGGCTAGAGTAAATTTGTGTGCGTGGAAGCGGGAGCAAAATTTAGATTATCACCATCAGGCGCCCTCTTAACTATGAAAGTTTGCACTAAAGTGACTTACGTTTCGGAGTGGTGACCGGCGCTGAAGTGACGAGAGCAGCGACGGTAGGAGCCACAGTGGTGACCACCAATGGCTCCAAAGTACTTGTGGCGATACTGGTGGTACAAGCAACTTCATCATCCGGGCAGTCTTGCAGACCGTCGCACCACTTCTCCAGAGGCAGGCACAGTTTGCTGGTGGGGCAAATCTTGGTGTTGTTTGGACACGGCTCGCAGAGGCACTCGCAGGTAGATTGGGATAGTTTTGGTACTAGATCCTGTAAACAGTAACCTGCGCATGAGAACGAGAACTTACCCTAAAAGACTACTCTTTCTCAGCATCACCTGGTTGACTGGTAGAAAAGGCCCCTGGCCACATCATCATCATGACGTCTTTTTTAGTCTCCACTGCAGGATCACGCCCCTCTCTGTACTAACAAAGCCATAACTAGCCTAAACAGTCTGAGGATTTGGCCTACACTCTCCACGCTGGCCAGACGGGTTGGAGAGGTCTCATTGACGTTTATAAGCTTTGTTTAGCTTGTGTTTCCGTCGCGTTGTACGACATCTACGGGAAGACTTGGAGTGGTCCTATTCTACTCTGCCGAAAACCACACGGCACAGATCCGACACGGATCCCTAGCCACAGATCCGTATGTTTAAGTCCGCCATTTACATGTATTGTAATGAATTCACATCAATAAACGAGGAGAGACTAAAGGCCTATTTACACAGTGCTTGTTTCTTGCCTGTTGCATACAATTTGACGTCACGCGAAATAAAAAATTACTGTATCTTCGTCATTTTTAGTTGGTCAAAGTAAAGAAAAATAAGTTTACAATATTTTTTAACAATATAACTGGAAAGCGCTGGACGCAGGCCACTCTAGATCAGACATTTTGGAAATCCTCAGGAGAGGCCTATGTTCAGCAGTGGACGTTATGCGGCTAAAATGATGAATCTAACTGCCGGACTAAGTACATTTTTTTCAGTTATCATGCCTATTTAAAGCTAAGGACGTTGGCACATCCTTCACAGACAAGAGCCACATACAAGATGTTGAAAAAGATGATGGTAACAAAATCTCACCGCTGCGCATGCGCACTCCTTGACGGGCTTGCAGTCCGTGACGCCGCCAAGCTTGCACACGCACTCATCACAGTTAGAGCCGCGGAAGGTAGATCCCACCGAGTATCTGTTGTACAAATAAATAAGTTGGTCTGGTGATTATAGGTAAAATATAGGTTGTTAAAGGAAGACAGGCTGCTTCGCGCCGGCCGCGGTAAGTTCATGCACCGCTAAGTACGCGCCCACTAGCCAAGCCGTTACATTACTCAACGCTTTGATAGCTCGTATAGCGAACGTAGACATTTTCTTAGTTATAATTTTAGAAAAATCAGTGTCAAAGAAACTAAGAAGAAATTAACTCACGACATAAAGCCTTCGACACAGGGGCACTGGTCCCGCGACACGCAGTTCTCTCCGTCGTAGTATTGAGGAGCGATACACGAACAAGACGCAGTGGTGACGGGCTTGGGCACTCCGGGGCAAAGCGAGCAAGGCTCGAATGATCTGCCTTCCTCTTCTGGCTCTATCGGAGTCGGGGATGCTGGAGGAAGTAAAAATATCTAGTTTAGAATTGTACAATATACATAAATCTTGGAATCAGAATTACTGAAATTTGAAAGAAAAATTATGTGTATCTATTTCCATACAATGACACCGACAAGAGCTTGGCTCTGTAATGTAGTAGAAGAGTATAATAAGTACACTGATCACATCTATTATTGGTTTTTATCACATCAGCTTTCTTGTGACAATAGGGTAGTATCCAGGATCAAAAATAAATTATTTTGTAATGATACGAAAATAAAACGTCACAAAACAATGTCACTTGTCATTTATCATATCCATTTCAACGTGATTGATATTAAGGCCGTACCTGAATTTTCCGGGGTCCAGTGCTGCCCCCATTTAAAAAAAACCATTTTAAAGAAAACGGAGACACCATTTTAAGTTTTGCTACTACCAAGTCCTAGATAACCCTTTAAACTACAGTTTATAATTAAAACGTTAAGCTTTACTGCGCACATTTGCCAAAAGTGGCCGTTTTTCGCAAATGTGCGTAGTAAAGCTTAACGTTCAAACTTTAAACTGTAAACAGTAGTTCATAAAATACTTTGAAAGGTTATCTAGGGCTTGGTAGTAGCAAAATTTTAAATGATGTCTCCGATTTCTTTAAAATTATTTATTTTAAATGGGGGCAGCACTGGACCCTGGAAAATTCAGGTACGGTCTTAAGAGCGCTATTTGACTCCAAGAAACCATGACGTCACGGCGTGCGTACATAATAAAATACTTATTTGTTTTGGCGTTTAGAAAAAAAGTATCTGTGTTGACTTGTTGGCAATCAGCGGATTAACTTACGGTAAGGCTCGAAGCAGCCGATGGGCTCGATCCTCATCTCGATGGCGTCCTTCCACTTGAGAGGCAGCACCTTCAGATACCGCGCGTGGAGCGGCAGCCGGAACATATGCGTCACTGTACTGTCCGAGTCGAAGTTGCCGGGGAACACCTGATATCAAAAACATTTTTTAATAAAATACTTGAATAGTTTAATAATAATAGTTTGAGTTTTAGTACAGCATCTTGAATGCCTAAATAGGTACTCTATAAAAATATTGTATGGCTTCCTACACTTTAAATTGAATATCTTCATTGTAACATGGGTGAAAGCAGATAGCTCACTTGTAATAGTGGCTAGTAGTGTACGGGTTGCTAAAAACTTATTCGGGCCAGTAATAATCGACACAGTCGGGCGGTACGATCGAATATATGTACTCGTAGATCGAATATCGGTAGAGAATGTTCGGGGGAAATCCGATACAATTGCTTCGGGTCGGCTTTGTTGTTCGACAAATACTGCGGAATCGACAATGCCGGCCCGAATAAGTGTATAGCAACCTTTAGGTGACGCATGCGTGTTGAAGGAATAGGATATGGTAGAGAAATTCAACTTGCGGTTTAAATAAACACGTGATAGCTCAGTTGGGAGAGCATGATCATAAAGATCAGGAGTGCTATTTTTCATTTAGGGTCTCAGCGAATCACAAAACGTGTAGTTTTCCAACTCACCACTCGCGTTTCAACGCATTGCATCGTACTTTTGAAACCGTCGTGTCAGCGATAAGTATATGTAATATCATGTTACGCAGAAAATATCATAAATTTGTCAATGGTTTTCTAAACATTTCAACAAAAATAAAAAAAGCAGCGTGAAACGGAACTGCTTCTCCATGGAACGTTTCTTTGACATTTGTACGCTACAAATGTCAAAATTACGAGACCACTGGTTCAGACCACTCGTTACAAATCCTTCGCATACACATACCTACCACTACGTAGTGGTAGGTCTGTGTTCGCATACGATCAACTCAAAAATGCGCCCATTTGGAAACACTCGCCGCAAATCTTTCGTAATGTGACTCCCTGAATGAAAAATAGTGCTCCAGGTCGCCGGTTCAAGTCCCGCTCGGGTGATATTTTTCACCATTTCCAACGATAATATATGTAAGTGTTAAAATTCATTTCATTATTTCGTTTGAGCACTGCATCTTGAATGCCTAAAACCATATAAAAATACTTCAATTTTAGTTGCTATAATTACAAGATTACCGGGTGTACTGAGACAGCACGCATACTAGAAAGATATGTTGAAGCTAAAACCTCCAAAAAATATTTACAGCCTAAAAATACAACAATTTATATTTATGTGTGTAGATATGTAAGTATCTTGTAGTTAAATTTATACGTACCGGCTTCTACCTTATAACAGAGCTTCTACCTTATAACATACCTTATATCCTCTCAATCTATCGCAGGTTGACTGGAAGAGATCCCTACATGGGATAAGTCCGCCTTTGTATATTTGCACAAACCTTATTTCGTCCATCGCTGCCCACGACAGGGTTGAAGGTGCTGAGGTCGGAGGTGTACATCACGCTGTAGGAGGTCACCCAGCCCTTGGGGCCGCCTTTAGTCTTGATCCCCGTGAGGTTTCGAGGCGCCGTGAAGTCGAACTACGGACAAAAGATAGTTTATCGCATCTCTTTTTTGTTTAATTCAGTTTAAAAGTTGTTCTTGTCCAAGTAGGTAGATCTACCAAAGTGGTCCTACTAGTGACAACTGGGAATTCATTTTCGTTATGTGGCGACATCTACGCCACTATATAAGAACTATACTGAGTCAATAACGACTACACGTAAATAGTTTACAAGGAGCATACGAGATGGCGCTGACACATCCTACATCCCGATATCAGAGTTCCTGCGATTGGTTGCATATACAGGCTGACTTATCCACCAGCCAAATTTAAGGAGCAAGTTTAGTCCATGATACGGAACTATTTTCCATTAAATCAATTAACGAAAAACTAAAATAAAAATTCACCTTCCCATACAAATCGGCGCTTAGCTAAACGGATTTTTTATGGGAGGTCGAAAAAGTTTTATCGATTTTTACTAACTTTTTTTATAGAAAGTAGTTCAATATCATGGACTGAACCTCCTACAATACACCTGTGGAGCCGCGGTTCCCCACTCGAACACCATGCCTGGTATGAAGATCTTCCCTTTGTGGCGGTCCAACATACCACCTCGCTCCCACTACAGTAACGTCGTAAATAATGATTAAAAAAGGGAATCCGGACGCGTGTCTCCCCTGATGGTTTTAAGTCCTGGCGTCTTCCCTAGGTCGGGGAGACATCCGACCCGGCTTCTTGATAATATGTTGAGTACTCGACATACCATGATCCATTCCCCGGGCGTGCTGTACGCCGGTCGCCAGCCTCGCGTGCCGTCCAGTTTGAAGAACTTGCGGCCGTCGTTGTTCGAGCTGACTTCGATGTTTTCCAGTGGTAGGTCCGCTGCTAGCCCCAGCGGGTCCGTGCATTGGATCGGCGAGGGCTGGAAAGTTATAGCGAATAAGTAAGAATATTCGTTACAAGGAAACACTGTCATGTCTTTATCCTCTTCAACTGCGACAGATACATTATCACGTCTTTATCCCTAATAGGGTAGACAGAGCCCACGGCCGTAAAAAGCGAAGTTCAGCGTTAAGATGATAAAAGGTATTTAAAATAGTGATGGGAAACCGCATCGCCTATTAACGTGATTCAGATTCTCGTCCATTCCCTCTATCAGCTTTTACGATGTGGGTGGGAAAGGAGGAGCTGGTACATTCTGAATCAAATTTGTATTTGACCGGTAAGGAAGACTCTATGACTCTATGAATAATTGAAATAAGGAAAATACGGGGAGTCAGTCCAAAAATATTCTTCAAAAAGAAATCAATGGCGATTCAGTACGCAATCATCATCATAAACATCATCCGAGCGTATTCCCGGTTGCATCGTCAGCGGTTACGCTTTAGAGCCCGGGGTCTGCTACCTTACCTAGGTGATTCGACGAGGTTACTGGGTTTTACACAGAGCGACTGCCGTCTGACCTCCGCAACCCAAAGGGTAGACCAGAACCAATCCTAGGATAGGTACAAACGCTAGATGGCGTTCGGGACCAACGGCTTTACGTGCCTTCCGAAGCACGGAATCATCTTTTTTTTTCGGATAATCAGGTGAATCAAGCCTGCAATATCCTAACCAGACTGGAAACAACTTTTCACAAAGTATGCTTCCCAGTCGGATTTGAACCCACGACCTCCGGATCACAAGGCAAACGCCTTAACCACTGGACCACGGAGGCAGTAAAACTGTTCAAATTCGATTCAGTACGAAATATATAATTATTATAGGAATTTCGTTACTTTGAACCGCAGAGACCTTCGCCTAAACAATGTTAAGTAAGAATAACTCTTCGCCTAAACAATGTTGAGTAAGAATAACCCTCCTCCTAAACATTGTTGAGTAAGAATAATACTTCGCCAAAATAATGTTGAGTAAGATAAGTAATATCTAATGAACAGTGACGTCATCTTACGGTAGTGGCGGTGGAAATTTCCTCCGTAGACATTGGTTCCTGGCATCCGATGACTTCAAAACGCACAGCTATGTCCTTATGCCACGTCAGAGGACGAATGCGAAGGAATTTAGCCTCAATCGGGGGCTCGATCATCTGCTTCAGGGGCGTCTTGTGGTCTATTGGACCGCGGAACACCTGTGTATAGGAAAAATAATAAAATTTCTGCCTGTGTGTTAATATCGAGTAAGTCGAGACTCTTTATAACATACATAATTCTCCTAAAAACAAAATTAAAATACGAGTTTCTAAAAACTCGTCGAATATAAAAATTATCCCATTTTTAATGTATACTAGCTTCGCTCGCGTATCCCAAATTCCACTGAAACATTACTTTTTCAGGATGAAAGGTACCCTATATCCTTCTCAGTACTCCTATGTGTATGCGAATTTTCAAGACGATTGGTTCAGTAGATAAAGCGTGAAGAGGTAACAAACAAACAAATATAACTCACTTTCGCATTTATTATTAGGATATACATATATTTAAATAAGGAATGGTGAAAAAATCTCAGTTGGAAAGAGCATGGTCGTAATAAGACTAGGTAGCAAGTTCAAGTCCCGTTTACTCGGTGTTTTTTCAACATTTCTTATTTTTTTTTAGTTCGAGCACTTTAGTAATGAATCTTTCTTTTTCCAGAAACCATTTGTTTGCAGAGTCAAAATTATTTATTCATCTTTGGATTATTGATACTTGATCATTGTCAATTTTACTTTCGATCTTACGTCAGATCATTTACTTACAGCCAAGTTTAGTGCCGTTTCCAAAAATGTGTAAGAGACCCAAACATGATGAAATATACACAAATAAGTCTAACACATTCATCATGTCATGTTTGACCAACCAGTAGTAGTAGTCCTTCACCTACCTTCGGCTTGCCATCAGCGTCGTTAACCAACGAGAACGCCTTCCCATCATCGCCATACATGACGTCATAGCTGGTGACGTACTGGTCGAAGATGGGACTGCCTTGCATCACCACGCCGTAGATAGGCTCCCGATGAGGGAATTCTACTTGGATGTATTGATGCTGGTCCATGATTTCGGGTGTCCAGCTGCCAGCTAGGACAGACAGAAAACGAAATATTGGCTACAAATGTTGCGTTAGAGTGGCATACTGAATTTTTACAGTAAATTATTTCGACACAGTCCCAATTTCGAAAAACAATAGTTCAACTACTCATCTCTTCGACAGAACATATTTATTACTCTAAAGTGGTCGTTAAAAGTAGTTTGTGCTGCTTTCATGGTACTTCAAGTAACTCGTATGAAACAAGTTTTTTGAGAAAGCTACCTTGAGAAAGCGCTAATTTTGTATCTTCGACCTTTTGTTTTGTAAAGTAAACTAAGACTTAGAGCCTTTGCCTTCAAGTATTCTTAGATATACATTTCAGGTCTATAGTCTATACTCTTACTAAGCCAAGTTACCTAGGTAAAAATCTTATTTCTATGTTGATAATAATAAAAAACATAAAATACCACTCTTGTCTGTGGTCAGTCCGTTGAGCTTGGCATTCTGAGGACTGAAGAAATCATTGGAAACGGAGCTCGCGGTGAATGCTTCGTCGGCAAGCGGCTCCTCTCCAAACAACAGGTTCTTGTAGCTGAAAATAATCACTAATATAACACCAAGCGGTAAGAAAAAAAAATTATTGTTAGTGAAAAAACACATCTCCCAAATTTCTAAATGTCTATCCCCCTCAACGCTCGCCGGCTGCCGCCCGCCACGAGCGCACGGTAGCGGGCGGTGACATTACAATGGGGGATTATCGGTATGCTGGAGGAAGCTTATATCTTTGAGACAAGGTACTTAGGACAGAATATGTTTTTTTTTTATTACTGACCCCGCACGTTCCCCCGCGCGTGCTTGTGTCGCGGGGTAGCGGGCCCCGTCGGTCGTGCGGACGCGGGGTTTGCCTCACACGACAGACGCACGCGCGGGGGCACGCGACGGACGCCCGTGCGGGGCACTTTTGTATGGAACCGCGCGGGTGTCCGCGTTACGCAGTTTCAAGCCTTATGAATTATAAACGAAGTTATATGTCTACAGATCGAGTACTTACTTATCAGGGGAACATTCGGGCGGTGGTGAAGCCGTGTTAATGATTATCAGCGGGGTCGTCACAGTTGTCGAAGCTTTCGTAATAGTGGTCGATTCAGTGACTTCGATCAATCTTTCCCGGACAGTGGTAGGCTCAGTGACTTCAATGAGTTTCTCGTGCGTGGTGCCGCTGGGCTCGTGCATGTGGACGCAGTCGCTGGTGTCGCAGTGGAGGTCGTTGTCGAGGCATTGGCATTTCATGCAGTCGCTGGTTATTACGCCACCGGGCTATCATGATTAAACATATATTCATTAGGGTTGGGACACATCACATCTTTCAGCGCGGAACAGCACTTTCCTATGCTGCTAACCTTTTCTGTCACTCAGAAGCGTCATTTGCTAGAGTGAGAGAGAGCGACGGAACGCTTCAGCATGGTCGGTGCTGAAACTTTCCGTCGTTCTCTCTCGCTCTAGCAAATGACGCAATCCTCAGTACAAGCGAGAATATAGCGAGAATGCGACCAATATTTTGTAAATGAGTTTCTTTCGGGTTTCCTTTAAGCATTGGTCGTTACAAAACTATCATCGGTGAGTTTTATTTAAAATAATAAATAATTTAAATATAAATAGACATTACACGTAATGTACACAAAGTTATTGCCGTGTAAATATGCCTGCAAAGGCCTAATTACTGAATAAAGCACCAAATTTGGAATTTATTATTATTACATCGTTTTATTTCGTAACAGTATAACTTAGACAAAAAAAAACTCGAAATGTAAGTAATCTAAATAATTACCTTAATTATCTTTCCTTCAGAGTAACATGTGCAGTCCTTGATCGGCACACATGTCTCCTCATCTCTCCACATCTTCCCTTTGCCACACTCCTTGTCCTTCAGAGACTCCTCTACGCAAGCCTCCGCACATTTCTGTATGAATAAAAAGGAATATGCAAGAGTATTATTAAGAAAAAGAAATGTGGTTAGATACGTAGGTTGTAGGAGAAAATTAATGACTTTTTCCTCAGAATAAGAAATAATGTTTGCCAAAAAAAAACGACGGGTTGCACTCCGGAAGTGCCGGCAGAAGTGAAAACTTGAATATTAACGTTGTGCATTTTGATATTTTGGAATGGTTAGGGAATAATTTTGCACGAATTGCTTTAATTATCACTATAAAAGTACTATCATTTATGTAGTAGAATACAATATTTATTTATTGCGCTATCGTACACAAACATGACAATTTATATTACATTAAAGTGTCCTTATCATATCCAAATTCATCCAGGCGTCTTCGAGTAATCGGGGAACATACATAAAAAAAGATTCCGATGAATTGAAAACTATTCCGACGAATTGAAAAATTGGCGATTATCGGGCTATGCTTGATTGTTGTTATTACTATAACTATTATTTACTTTTTAATTTAACAAATTGGTTGAACTACTAATATTATTTTAATTAATTTAATAAATATTATATAAATTGCAATATATTTCACAATTTGTCAATCCAATTAATTTAATTTAAGTATATTTCAAGTCAATGTTTTTATGTCTTTTTAATTCAACTTTATTGTGCATTAACACCGATGATATTGTTGCATGCGTCTCTGTGGATCTCAAGGTTGTGGCTGAAAATTGGTGGTTTGTTCTATGCAAACGTATCGCTGAGCCACAACCCTTTGCTATCGCTCCGGCACACATACTACACTACCTTACATACCTACTATTTTTGTTGTTATTAAACATTATTATAAACTTCTAAATTTATGTAATGTAAGTGTAATTATGTGTGTCTTTTTGATATCAATAAAATAACTATCTATCTGTCGCAGTTGAATGGTATAATCCGATAATTCACTAAACCTCTAGCTGTTTGACATTACAGCTCGGTTTCGTAAAACAGCGTTAAAAACTGACACCTCATACGCAGAATGGCATAAACGATTTGTATTCATCAATGCCGCGGCGCAAGACGTAAGACTGTAGATTTAGTTAGGAATTCTTCACAGCGTTCCGAGAGTAAGCTGTTTTCATCGAGAGATATCGAAGACATCGTTTATGATTTTGGACTGCAAATGGTTCGGCAAAATAAGCAGATCTTTAGCTTGGTTCCCATACAGTTATTTCGACGCCCGCCTTCCGGCGGAGATATGGAGAATTTACGTGAATCAAATGAAGGCCGAGAGAAACCGCTACGCCGCCATTCAAATTATGTCGCGTTAACAAACTTTTCTGTATTCACTTGCATCGAACTTTGTATCGTTCTTTATTGGTGTTCTATGATGTTGGAGACTAGATTACATAGTAAGAAGTTGAATAGAGGTTTTATTTTAATGCCCCGTCATAAATTTGTTTGTTTATAACATGCCTGCAAATAACCTATTCTGCGGTCTAAGGGTGGTTAGCTGGTTTGTTAAACGCGACACATTGACAATCCAGCTGAACGATATTCAGCTGTTTAACAAAACCGAGCTGTAATGCCAAACAGCTAGAGGTTTAGTGAATAAGCGGTTTATACCATCCAACTATGACATATCTACTTAAAACCTCCTCCTATTTTGAAGTTGGTTAAAACAGAAATACACCTACCTCTCCCGGTTTGCACAACCCTCTGTCGTTGAGCGTCTTGTGGAAGTGGTCGCATAGTTCGTCGCACGGGTATGCGCAAGGTTTTAGCACCTTGCCCGGCCCGCACGGACCGGACGTGGTCGCTAGCAGCGGTGCTAGGGTCGGAGGGACGGTCTCTGTTGAAAGGTCGGCAAATTACTTACTGAATTTTATTGGAATTTTGCATATATAGGTAAGTTCTTCCGAAAAAAAATATCGAAAAATGCTTTTCTTCTAATCACTACACTACCAAACTGCAACTTAGAGCGTTGCATCCTCAGCTGTGCTGCTTCGGAGCCCGGTGCGCTTTTCCGCTTTTTCTTCTCCAAATATAATAAGCATGAATGCCTAAGAAAATGTGAAGTCGAGGAGAAATTGCTCGAATTGTTTAAACAATTTGGCTATAGTTTTACGACCGGCCGCCTGCCTGACGTCTAACCTCTTTGGGAATGTATTTGTGTGAAAAGTTTTACAACCGGCCGCCGCCCGACGTTAACCCTCCTTGGGAATGCAAATATAGCACGAGATGTTTGTGCTTAATCCTTTAGTCGCCTCTTACGACATCCACAGGAAGAGATGGAGTGGTCGTATTCTAACCCGGAACCACACGGGTAACTACTAACCATTAACTAAGTAGTACTATTACCAGTACTACTTAGTTAAAATTTATAACATGTCCGCTAGAGGGGCGCCTATAAGGTACTTTCCTAGGGTGCTCTTGACATTTGATCCGCCTCCGCCAATCTTGATAGTATTATCAGGATAATTAGGGGTTGTATCAGTATCTGCAAATAAAATAATTCATATATTTTAAGTAGTGGGACTTAAAATATATTATTCAAATACTGGTCAAATTACTTTACAAATTGACATAATAAATTCGATCAGCTGATTGCCCGTTTGTCTGGGACTGAGGTCTGGAACGTAAATTTTTTCCCCTATAGTGCCTTGTTTTTCTCGGGGAATTACAACTACAATGGTCAATACCTCCCTATAAAAAATTTGTCATTGGAAAATTTTAGTATATGTAAGCCCGTGGCCAACACTGGTGTCAGATTTTTCAAGCCATATGCCAATGACAGCTGGAATCAACGCCTTAACGTGCTTTCCGAAGCACGGAGGAGTTAGAAAATTATTTATGCCACTTGTGTTCACCAATCCAAGTGCGGAACACACCCAGTATCACTTAACTTGCAAAAGCTATAATAATGCGTACTCCCAACGGGCATCCGAGTTTTTCAACACTCTATACTATCTCAACAATCTTTAAAGTGGTATAGGGTCAACAACAAGTGGACAATCTCTCTTTGTGCGATGCCAGCTTTGTAATAAATAAATAGCTTTTATTTTATTATATATTTATTATTAACTAAGTTAGTGGACCTGAAATTATGGCACTACTGTTTGTTTTTTAATCTGTGTTATGGTCGGTGCCATGTTATTTAGTTCCGATTTTTTCCGCAACATGGCGAGGTCCAGTTGTCCCCCGTGTGGTTCCGGGTTAGAATAGACCCACTTCATCTCTCCTTGTTGATTTTGTAAGAGGCGACTAAAGGACTGAGCACAAATATCTAGTGCTATAATTGCATTCTCAAGGAGGGTTAACGACGGGCAGCGACCTGTTGTAAATTTTTTTGCACAAATACATTCCCAAAGATGGTTGACGTCAGGCACATTGTCGATACCTAAACGAGTTAGGGAGTGCCCCGTTTAGGTATCGAAAATATGCCTACATTATTACTATGCGCGCGGCAACCACTCGGAGTGGAAAATTCAGTTATACGAGTACGAATCGTTTGTCCAGAGTAATAAAAATTTAATTGGCCTGAAATGGATGTTAGGTATCTAAAAAGGTTCTGAGTTCTGACGTGAGCTAAATTAAACCATATCGAGTAGATATTTGTTTGAACTTCTTTCTTCAGTTTACTTCAGTACCTATTCTGTGGTAATATGAATCTCACCTAGAACAGTCTGGCACTCCGGCCTGATCTGGAAGACGGCCGACGGCCAGTCGCATATCATAGTGCTGGGGTTGTACAGGGTGCCGGCGGCGCAGGCCTTGAGCACGGTGTGCGGCTTGTCGGGGTTCAGGAGGTCGGGGGTGCACTCGTAGAACTGCGCACAGTTTTTGGGATGCGGGTAGCTGGGGTGATCCGCGTTGACGCACTGGAATTCCTCTGTTTGATGGAAATAGAAATCTTTTGAATTACCCAAGTAAGTTTTTATTCAGAGGAATAAATTCCGTCACAATATGCATAACACTTAATTAAAACACTATCCGTCTTATTATAAAAACAGGACTAACTTTGTTACTAGGTTTAAACCATTACCCGCCCTAATCAAGTTGACATCTAGTAATATCACACTATGTCACCTGTCACTGTCAACTTGATTTGGGCGGATTATGGTTTAAACCTAGTAAAAAAGTTAGTTCTGTTTTTATAATAAGACGGTATAATAACATCTCACCTTTTTACGAATAAAAATCAATTGGCAAGCTGCCCCTTAACATTGCAATGTTATTTTGGAGCTAGCTCAATATCTGGCCAATGCCAGCAATTATAAGGTCAAGGTTAATGTCACACGCAATTTCAAAAAGTTGAAATGAGAGTAAGAAAGAAATTTGTCAATCATCAATGTGTACAATACTCCTAGTTATATTTAATGAATTCTTTACGCGATTTTGTTATATAATAAAAACCAAATATATCAACTGAAAAATGCATACCAGATCTCCTATTGTAATGTCACTCACCACCCACTACCGGGCGGCTGGCGAGCGAGGGCCGGCAAGCGGCAAGGACAACGGCCGCGCGTATTAAGGGTCAGTAGGTTAGCCATTTATTAGAAAATAAAAAAATATTTCTTTGCATTTAGAACCGGCCCCATGGGGCCGGTAATCGAATCTCAACCTTATTACATTATCATAAAAATATTAGTTTCTTGACAATAAAAAGTGACCTTGGAAAGAGGAATTCCATTAAAATCGTCATGTATGTACATGACATAACCTAGGTTACAAGCGAGTTCTTACCTTCACACTCGCAGTACACCCGTATTTCGAAGTCAGGACAAGTGTTTCCAGTCTCTTTGCACACCAGTCCTCGCTCCAAACTGCATTCCACGTCTAAGCCGGTCTCCTTTGGCGATTGGTGATTGACTTTTGTTCTGCACTCGATCTTAGTCATCATGTCGCGCTTGCACATTGGTGAGCCGATTTGCTAGAAATAAAGAGGATAAACGTCAAAGAAAATTTGAGTCAGTAGTTTTACTATACTTTGTTAATAAAATCCTTTTCGAGTCGAAAGGCTATTTAATTTATTTATTATTATGTTTTTATATGTTTGTATACGCCCATTTTCAGGGAAATTATATATTTTTACGGGCTTTTAGCCAAGTAAAAATATTGAGGAAGAATTTATTCAATGGAAAAAAAATTACGTACAATCCTACAGATATTGAGGATTGCAGCTTTTGCAGAAGAAGATAATCAAAAGATGTATTTGCAAAATTTTGAAACTATTGTGGAGGGTTTTTCGTATAATGCTAGTAGACGAGATGATAATAACCGATTTTAACAAAAAATATTATGGGACCACCTGAAATACATGGATTATGTATAATATCCTTTAAAACATAGAAAGAATCTTCCAAATCGGTCCAGGCGTTTTCGAGTAATCGGGGAACTACTTCTACAAAAAAAAATGATTCCGACGAATTGAGAACCTCTTCCTTTTTTGAAGTCGGTTAAAAAAGTTATCAAAGTCAACAATAACAACAAAACAACTCACGAAGTCCTTGGGTTCAGGCACCGGCTCCAGCTCGACGGACTGTCCTTTGGCGTTGGCTTCGGGCGAGTTCTTGCTGACCCACGCCGTCCAGCCAGTGACGCACTTCATGGGCTCGTCGTGCGGCCGCGGGGTGGGGGGGGACGGGGCTTCCGTTGGCTGCACAGACAAAATATATACATAAGGTCATATACGCCGTTGAAGTGTCCTATTTATTGGGCTGATAGAATACAATACAAAAATCTTTATTGCACCAAATAAAAACAATAAAAAATTACAAAGTTTACGGAACTTATAAATAAATAAGGTACAAGAGGCGGCCTTATCGCCGAAGCAATCTCTTACAGGCAACCATAAAGAGAAGGAGTGCGAAGTATATGAGTAAGATAACAGGTGGCGCAGTTAAATTTAAAATAATATAGTTAGTTAGTTTAGAATATAGTTGATAGTTGTATTTGCGAAACATATCGAACCACGGACTAAGTATACTAGATTATAGTATAATGAAATTAAAATATCAGTCACCAAACAAGAAAAGATTCTTCATTTCCATGCAAAACTGTGCAGCCGCTCGGGCAATTCGTATGGGAATGTCGAATTTCTTTTTTGTTTTGACCGGGGTGAAAAGTGATCCCAAACCAGTGGGATGGTACAAGTCTGTCGCGCGATATAAATTTAATCTGGGTTTATCGACGGTGCCATGCTCGGGGAGCTGGATTGAAATGACTGAATTGAACCTACCGCCAGTGTAGAGCAAGGTTGTCCAGTACACACTTTGTGTTTCTTCGAGCACCTACACGAGTGGCACGCATCTTCTTCAATTATCCCTCCCTCAGGGATCTCGGTGCCATCATCCAAAGTCACACACACAGGCTTGCACTTGGTGCGAGGCACGCATTCCAAGAACGTATTGTTCGTGTATACTGAACCGTCTGGACAGGATTTCTTGGGCTTGCAACCTGAATAAGGATACAAACTACATTAATATTTGCGCATACCTAATTAATCTTCATAACCAATAAACCTAGACCTTATTTCAGAAGTGTATATAAGAACAACACATAGAAAACGTGTAGAATTTAAGAGCCCGTATGACCCTAATAGTACTTAGAGCGATCTTAAATATTATCAATATTAACGAAATACTCACTTTGAAATAAAAACACATCAAAGTTCAGGACTAACTATATAAGTATACATTATAAGATTCGAAAACACGATTGCTTAAACTTTTCTCGATTGAAAAACATTGCGAAGTTGCTTCCAAATCATCTCAGAATTATACTAAAACGGATAGTATGCAAGAAATACAATAAATTAGCACTTGTAACTTTGGATAATAATTAAACATAAGGCAGTCCTCATATGTCTTACTTTTTAAATAACTCTTAAATATTCTTTTTAAAACGAAAAAAACCTCAATACCAAAACCAGCCTCATTGGACCTACCGCGATCTTTTACCGCGCATGGCTCGCTGTCTCGCTTCGGCTAGAGTAAATTTGTGTGCGTGGAACCGGGAGAAAAACATTATCCAGATCAGGCCCAGGCTTAATTATATTTATCTAACAGAACTAACGGTAGTGAATGCGCACCGACCGCCACACAAGTGTATTAGAGCATTTAACAATATTTTTCAAGTAACTTTGATTTTCACAAAGTAATAAAGTTATACAAATAAATAATAAAACCGGCCAAGTGCGAGTTAAACTCGCGTGGAGATGGTTCCGTACAATTGATTGAATTCTTATAGGTTTTCCTGTAATCTACAAGCAATGAACTATATTACTTTTTATTTTATAATTATAACAAAAATATATTTGAGATCCTCATAACGAGCCAGCTTTCATTTGACATATGACACAGTAAGGTTTGCAAAACTTTTTTTTTCAATTTCCTAATTTATCACCCGAAATTACCCTTATTTAAAAAAAAAACTTTTATTTACTTTGCACATATATATGTATTGTGGTCATAGGATTACACCATCCTACCAAATTTCACCTGATTCGGTCCAGTAGATTCGGAGCAAATTGGCTGTGACAGACGGACGGACAGACAGACGCACGAGTGATCCTATAAGGGTTCCGTTTTTTTAATTTTTTGTACGGAACCCTAAAAATACAAAAATAAAACTGAAAATGATACGACTTGCCTTCAACGCATGCGTCTTGCTCGCATTGCGTCTTCACATCTGCGTAGCCGATGGTGTTGTCGCACGTCTCCAGCGGGCACGGCGGAAGGCAGGCGTCGTAGTTTGAACACTCTTCGTCGCACTGCATCGCTGTAAAAAAATGAAAATCGTATAATAGAATCCATGATTACGTCATCATTTTATAACTTGTTAGCTAAAGAAATTTTCTAAAAAATTAAAAAGGTGTTGTAGAAGCAGCAAATACTTTTATTAGAAAAGTAATAAAATTACTTAAGTCATCCACCTGACAACATTATTGTAAAGCCAATTTAAATTTGAATTTTTCATCCTTAGATCAAGGATGTAGCTGAATGGTTTGCGTCTCCATTTAGCCAGGAATAGTCTGTATTCTTAGTCTTCTTAATATTTTTTTATAAAAATGACAGATGTAAATAAATATTAAAATGTGTAGGTACATGTTCCTGTCAAACGTAAATTTACGTTCCTGTTTAATTTGTTCCTGTTAAACGTAGATTTAGATTTAAAATAACACTAGAATATGTAATAATAATTTAATTAATAACTTGTTAAACTTGACATAGTGAGAAAGAGTTGATTTCATTTCGTCGTTTCAATAAAGACTAATGAAACTATCTATTTTATTGATTTAACTTTATAGTTCTTACTTTTTGCATTTTGACAAATGACACACCCTCTTCCCAAATTTAGGTCATTTAAGACCCATAGAAACATGACATAAGTGTCAGTGCTAATAAACAGCAAACATTTTAAGCACGGATGAAGATTACGTAATCAAGTCAAATTATTTACTTTGCACATATGTGTTTGGGTCATAGGACTACAACTTTCTACCAAATTTCACCTGATTCGGTCCAGTAGATTCGAAGCAAATTGGCTGTGACAGACGGACGGACAGACAGACGGACGAGTGATCCTATAAGGGTTCCGTTGTTTCACTTTTTGTACGGAACCCTAAAAAGAAAAAAAAGACGAAGATGTGAAGACTTACGACACAGCTCCGGCGTCCTCCACTTAAACGTGACGCCCCGCATCGCACACGCGTGCGCGTACGCAGCGAGCGCGGCGCACGCGCATGCGCAGTCTCCGCCCGCGTCGCACGCGCACGCGTCCCTCTCGCAGCGCTGCAGCCACTTGTCGGCGGGCACCTCCGAGTGGCACAGCGAGAACGGGAACCGCTTTAGAGCGCCGCAAGTGTTGACCGCCCATTCGTTGCGTTCTGGACGTTGTTTGCAGTGATCCTGTGTATCAATTAAAATAAGTACAGTGACTTACTTACTAAGGTTTTGTACACTTTATTTTATTTGGAAGATTAACAACTACTCTAATTTACATTGAAAATTACATATACCTACCTACACAGGAAGTCCATTACAGGTCCTCACTATTAGAAAATATTGTATTAAAAAAAATATGACCTCTAAACAATATGTTATCATCAGTGGTCGGATAATCGGATGCATATTTACCTAAACTTCCGCTGGTACCTAACACAGCGTTGATACAACCACCAACATATAATGAAAATAATTGTATTTCACAGATGCACTTTGCGATTTATGGTTTACGTATACTATAAGTGCATTACCACGTATTAGCCTTGCACAATATTTTAAAGAACGTTATAAGTTACCCTCTCTAAAATACTGTGCAAGGCTAATACGTGGCTATACAACTATACTACCTATATGTAAACCATAAATCACAAAGTTGAATCTGTGAAATACAATTATTTTTATTATATGTTGCTGGTTGTATCAAAGCTGTGTTAGGTATCAGCGGAAGTTTAGGTAAATATGCATCCGATTATCCGACCACTGGTTATCATTTAGAATCTACTCACGAGAAGCTACTACTGCATATTCAGTCATACCCTTTGTAATTAATATGATTTATACATTACATTTAATTTAATAAATAGACTTTTCACCATTCATTATATTAAATACCAGAACCACATCATCATCATTTCCGCATAACGTGCACTGCTGGACATAGGCCTCTTCCAGGGATTTCCAAAATGACTGATCTAGAGAACCACAGCCAGGACTTTATTTTAAAATTAACATACAGAATGCATTAGATAAAACTCATCTCCCGTTTTATCCCTTTAACACTATGGATTAATCCGACAAATATTTTCGTGTCCATTTCGCCAGCGTCGTAGATTTATGACCAAAAAATTTATTATAATCACTGTTCCTGGCGCTGAGGGACTACTGATATAGTCTGGCAGTCAAAGGGAAAACACTTCTCGGAAGATAAGTAACTGATATTACCGCGTAATGGGTTTTAGAAGGTAACTAATATGGTGTCCCGCAGGGTCCTATTCTAAGACCATTTCAAAAGTTTTCGAAGTCAACATATAAATAAGTACTTACACCAACGGGATTAGGTTTAGGACAGGTGGACTTGAGTTTCCAAGAGTCTGCGAAGATCAGCGGTGAAGATTCCGCCATGCCGCCTCCCGATGGTGTTTGGAAGTCGTCGCGGGTGTCTCCATTGTAGTTACCACATAGACCTTTCACCTGAATGAAATAATTCAATATTATAACATTTTATCCGTCTTATAAGACTGTCGTAATTGCCCAGATTATCCGCCCAAATCTAGTTGACTAGATAGGTATCAAATTATCAACTTATTTAGGGTGCATAATGGTTTAAATCTAGTAATAAAGTTAGCCCGTATTTTATATTAGGGGTAAGTATATGTTTTTATCACCCATTCAAATATGTAAAAAATTAAATGATGAAAAAAAAAAAATTAAAAAAAGTAATATTCAAAAGTAACTTCAAAAGTTATAAACATTTGACAATCACCATTAATAAAAATCTTTTCAAGAAATAATTAAATAAATATTTGGGTAAATTCGAGAAACGATCGAATTAGGGTCAGTTCACACCGAGACGCGACGCGACGCGACGAAGCGCGCACTTTGTAGAAATATAGAACTTGTTTACTAGACAAAAAGGGTGAGAGCCCGCTGCGCCGCGTAATGCAGCGCTGCACAACGCGGCATAGCGGGCTGTCGCTGAAATTAGTATCTTTTTGTCTAGTAAATAAGTTCTATATTTCTTCCAAAGAGCGCGCTACGTCGCGTCGCGTTTCGGTGTGAACTGACCCTTACACACACCAACGTCTGTGCCGGTCAAAGGAGTACTTACCCTGCCCTGCCATAGCGAATCAACCTTGACGTAAACTCTGAGCTCGCGGTCCCACTGCAGACTGACTCCCAGCGAAGGTACGTCTAAGAACACGTACGCACCTGCCAAACGTAGCTTTATTCTGCAAAGACAAAGCCAATCATTGGATAAATAAACCAGTCAAGTGCGAGTTAAACTCGCGTGAAAAGGAGTTCCGTCGCATAGGTTTTCCTGAAATCTACAGGTAAGGAACTATTATCTTTATTTTTTTATTTTCAGAAATATAGGAGGGAATGGTCAAATGTTGCCCATTTTCTTAAGGCCGTACCTAAATTTTCCGGGGTCCAGTGCTGCCCCCATTTAAAATAAATCATTTTAAAGAAAACGGAGACATAATTAAAAATTTTGCAACTACCAAGTCCTAGATAATTCTTCATCGCGCTTTGAAACCATATATATATGGTTTCAAAGCGCGATAGTTTACAAAACAAATACACCCATATTTTTTATGTTGTCTAGCTCAGAATATAGCATAGTGTGACGTCACCTACCTCTTAAGATTTGAAGTGTCAGGTAGCGGCGAGTTTCTGGTAAGTGACACGACTTCCTCGCTGCCAGGAGCACCCACTTTGAGCACCACTGACTTAGAGCAGGTGGCGCCGGTTGTTCCGCAAGGTACATTCTGGTGACAACAATTTTATATGGTTTTTTTTAGGGAAAATTGAGTCATAAATAGTGATCAGTATCAAAATAGTTACACTCGTGTAAAGCCACTCATATGTAGGTATGTATCGTGTTTTCTGTTTTTCTAAAGTGCCAGCTGCCAGTAGTCATTTGCGATCGCTACCAGTAAAAGCGCCTCTCCGTGCTTTAAAATTTGGAAGGCACTTAAAGATGTGCCTACAGGAAGCCTTGTCTGCGCCGTCTAACGTGACGACGTGAGAGTCTCCCCATGTAGTAAATATTCCTAGGAGAGCCTCTATCTAGTCAGAAATAGCTAAAAACATGGTATTTTACATGTATTTCATCAATAAATCCGTCATTTGCATTCGCCTTCAAAGTCGTAGTATGCGCCGTCGAATGTGTCGACGTGAGAGCCTCCCCACGTAGTACATACTCCTACGAGCGACACTACCTACCGAGTTATAACTAAAGACGTAAATATTATACCTGTATTTCAACAACAAATCCGTCACTCGCGTCCATAGATCCCTTAGCCAGCAGATAGGTGCACACTCCTTCAAAATCGTAGTCTGCGCCGTCGAACGTGACGACGTGAGAGTCTCCCCACGCGGTGCAGATGCCAGCGCATTTACGAGCGCTGCAGGACCAGTTGCCGTTCTTGCATTCACTGTATTGAAAGATAAGAATAAAGCAAGAATTAGACAAGAATCAAGAATCAGGAATCAGGAATCAGGAATCAAGAATCATTTATGTAAATTATACAATAGATATCAATGATGAAAGTTTTTTTTTCACAGATTGAGCTAGCCCCGAAGTAAGTTCAAGTCTTGTGTTATGGGATGCTAACTCAATGATACTATATGTTATAACCAATACATATATAGATAAACATCCAATCAATCAATGTAAGTACTTATGTTCTAGGTACCTAATTGTAGAGGTATAATACAATATTTTTACCTATCTGTGTTTTTACCACATAGTCATTAAAAATCTGTCCCCTTAAATTAGTGAGTAAGCTACCAAATGAAGGCGTGCAGACTTTTTTATTGCATTGAAAGATAAATAAAGTACTCCTTAAATCAGTAGTGTTATACTAAATAAGACTAGTCGTTTTCTTCTCAAAAGACAAGTGAAGAAGAAAATTCGGACTAGTAAAAATTATTTGGCTGTAGTTTAGCGATCGGTCGCCACAATACACATACCATTATGTCTTTATCCCTTGTAGGGTAGACAGAGTCAAGGGTCGCAAAATGTACAGACTATGCTAATATGGTAGGCCTAAGACAGGAGTAGTGTATTCTATCAATGTCTATGTACATTTATTATACACAAAATAGTAGGGTTCAGCAAAAAGGATAGTTGGAGGCGCCGGGTATCGATCCCGGTACCTCTCACATGCTAAGCGAGCGCTCTACCATCTGAGCTACGCCCCCGATGGTGTAGTTTACGAAAAGAGACACTTACTATACACAAAATGATAGGGTTGAATAAAAAGGATAGTTGGAGGCGCCGGGTATCGATCCCGGTACCTCTCGCATGCTAAGCGAGCGCTCTACCATCTGAGCTACGCCCCCGATGGTGTAGTCAACAAAACGAGGCTTCACGTCCAGTAAACTAGATCGATCAAAATGCGTAACGCATAAGTTCACCTTCGACAACTTTCACTCGCGTCCTCAAATCAGAACCAGTTCATTCATAAATTGACTGTAGTTTAGTTCAGTAGTAGTGACCCAATTAGATAACTTGATTGTTGTTTGATTTTTGTTTGTTTGTTTAAGATCTTTATTGCACAAAAGTCTCATTAAAGATTTTTTGTTATAACTTTGAACTGCTCCTATAAAGTTTGAATAATAAAGACAACAAAATGCCAATACAGAATAAACAAGCTTTTTATTAAAAAAAAAAAAACATTTTACCGTATAATAATAAACAAACGAATAAATATTAATAAACCAGACATCGTATTTATGTCAAGCAATTTAGACAAATCGAATGACACCTCGTACTGTATGTGGCAAAAAATATCGACATCGGTGCAATAAATATAAATGCATAATCTGTCTTCCTCCGGCAATTGAATAAAGAGATAATACATTTTCTTTGATATTTATTATACAGGGTGGATTTGAATTCATTGGCATCTTTTTAAATACCGACTATACCCACGATGATCACATTGGTCCTTGATATGCCAGACAGAAAATTCAAAGCTTATGTAAAGAAAGTACCTACTTTGTGAGAAGGCTTATTACAGGACCGATGACTATCTTAAAGACAAAAAGGTCTGGCTTGAGCTTGGCGCGGGTCCCTCTTAAAGGTTTGTATATTTAGACATGTCATAATTTAAGTACATTGGTACACACTAAATTTACAAATTGACATTATTTTAAATTTCGTAACTCTTTTTTTTTAAATTCCATTTAATTATGACATAACAAACAATGTAATCTTCTTCTGCACTTGCGCCTAGGAAGCGGCGTAAACTTAGCTGTAATTAACGATTTGACGTCAACATTTGTGCAAAACAAAACAAAGTGACTATTATTAAGAGATATTATAAATATCCTATGATAATAAAGATATTTTGAATTGAATTGAATTGCATTACTACAGACTATTACTAGTAAGTATACTAGATTTTAGTTAATCATTAACTACATTTTAGTTAGCCTTACTCGTGTACCATAATATAATATGTATAATATGTGGCATGAGTTAATAGAGACTAGTACTATAATTAAAAATGAAAAAAAATATCAAAAGACTTAGAAAAAGAAATTAACAGTATCAAATTACGAATGAGATCAAATGCAACCTGTATGTAGAAGTAAGTTGTAGGATTCCTTACCAAGTGTTACATTCCTCCTGCATCTGGTGTCCGTCCGGATAGCTCCGTCCACCGTGGTGGCACGGACACTGGTCGGCCCGCACGCACTGTTTGGAGGTCGAGTCCAAAACATAACCCTTCTTGCATTGGCAGCCCGGGCGACATTCCTCGCTCGTGCGAGACGGAGGTAGGTGCATGTTCTAGAAAACAATTGAAGTTCTTAGTAACTACTTAATCAGTTATGCCCTATCAAGAATAATGTTGTATTACTAACATGCTAGAAACGGGTAACTCACGTCAAAAGTCAGTTAATGTCAGGCCTTCCTCAGGGCAAATGTGTTTGGCGACGCCGACACGAAGATGTACCGAGCCACACTTCGTGTGGGCGTCGATATGAGATACTTCGGCAGGCATAAACAAATCGCGATCGACTAAAATTTTGATAAATCTTTGGACCTTGTGTGGCAATTTTCGTCAAAATCGGTTGAAAAATGCGACCTGTAGGCGAGAACAGACAGACGGACAATAGCATTTTTGGCCAATCTTGAAACTATGACGATTCGCTAGCTCGGGCAATGACCGGAATGCCTTATTTTAATCTTATTAAAGTCTTTATTGACCACAATGGTACAAAAGGTGAACTTAACGCTAATGCATTCTCTACCAGTCAACCTTTAGGAAAAATAGAAATTAATTTACTTGCTATAAGCGCTTAAAGATCAGAGCTATCAGCTCGAAACCCTGGAAGCTATCGACAGACGTGCCAGAAGACTCGTTGGTGATGAGATGCTTACGGCAGGACGGCTCCAGAGCCTCGAATATCGCCGACTAGTAGCAGTCTGTGTGACTTCTACAGGCTGCACTTCGGGGAGTGTGCGCAGGAATTACATAATTTAATTCCCCCTGCACCATTCCACCATCGGACAACACGACGTGGACGGGGATTCCACCCATTTGTGGTATATTCCTCCTCATCGTACCTCTCGATTCGCCTCCTCCTTTATTGTGCGAACCGCTAAGGTGTGGAATTCCCTCCCTGCGTCGATGTTTCCCCATACATATGATTTAGGGATTTTCAAGGCAAGAGTGAATAGGCATTTTTTGAGGCTGCGTGTTACACCTTAGACCTCATCTTAACTTCCCATTAGGCTAGATAGAGGTCAAACGCACTCAAATCTCTAATAAAAAAATTAAAAAAAAAGATGTACTTAGTGTAGACATACCTTGCAGGTAAGAGGTTCAGCGATCTCACAAGTAGTGAATTCCATATTCTTAGTGGCGCTGCAGTTGGAGCGAAGGTCCTCGGCGGGCGGGAACCGCGCGATATCCGCCGGAGTCGCCGGCACGCACTCCCAGGTCCCGCCTACACATGTACTGTACAAAACAAGTAGTCATTATTGTAAAAAAAAACTGCATTAAGCAACGGCAGTATGTCTAGGATGCAAACGGGAACATGTTCGGAGGAACGGAGTAGCATGTCGTTTTTAGCATTTCTCTTCTCCTTCCAAATTACATTTAAACATATAAGTTTTTTATATATTTGCAATCCTTATATAAAATCCTTTATTTTGATACCCACTCGATAGATTTTGAATTTTAAAAAAATTGAAGACATGATTTGGCGCCAAAAATCCGTCATTATGTTTTTTTTTAATTATTAATATAGCCAGTGTCACCTTCAGAATTAAGACGAATGTAACGACATATCTTATCTTAAAAGCGATAATAATTATCATCATCATGATAAAGAATGTTCCAGAACAGCCTCAAGATCATCATCATATCAGCCACAGGAAGTCCACTGTTGGAGATAGGCCTCTCCCAAGGGTTTTCAAAACGACCGATCGGAAGCGGCCAGCATCCAGCGTTTTCCTGCAACTTAGCAGTAGAACAGCTTAGCAGTAGAATATTCTAGAATTGTACTCTTACCATAGCTCTCTCTCGCGTCTCCCCGCCCTGACTTCCTTGTACTCAGCGTTGAACTTCATGCCCTTGTGGTAGCAGGGGCACAGCCCCACCGGCACACATACGCCGCTCTCGTCTAGAAGCTAAATAAATACAAGATTCAATAAAAAGTTTAAACTAGTGGTTCTGTAGAACAATAGACCTCATGAGCTCTTATAATCATGCAATAACATACACTTTCCCCTAGCTTAGCAAAGCCATTTCAGTGAAATTTGGTTATACTCGTATATAACGCTACTGCAAACTTTCCCTCTTTCCCCCCCTTTACGTAGAATGTAAAATAAAATCCTCTTAAATTCCACCCCCCTATTTCTCCCCTAATCAAAAATAGCGATGACTAAACATTTTAAATAAATCAAGTAACTTGTGTGGCAATTTTCTTCAAAATCGGTTGAAAATGCGACCTGTAGGAGAACAGACAGACGGAAAAAGTATAGTTTGTGTGCAGTAGCCACACGTGCACGATTTTGTACCACGAGCTGAGAAGGGGGGGGGGGAGGGAAATTCGAACTAGATAACCATAATGTACCTGTCCTGGAGGGCAAGCGCATCCCTCAACGCAGCACGGCTTGCAGCTGCTTGACCCCGACGCTATGAGCGCCATGTCTGAGCATTGCCGCAAGCAGCTATCGGCGCACACTGTGTATTCCTGTCCTCCGGGGCATTGTAGCTCTGGAAAGGTAAATATAATTGAACAAGACAATAATTACGCTAAGATTACGACCTATTGTCCAAAGGTACCGAATTTCAGATCACCTGGTGAAAGAAAAATACCAGGTGCAATAAAGAAGATTGCTAGCTGCATAGCCTATTACAGTAGTTACATCTGACTAGCGCATGTCAGCCATGATTGTGTGTGTGTAGATTGACATGCAAATTCAGGAGTAGTCAGTAGTGTCAAATTGAAATTAGTCCGCAATTCTACATCAAAAAATCTGTACGTGATCATCTTGCTAACGCTACTCTTAGTAACTCACACAAAAGCGCATGTACCTACACACACGTTACAACTACAACCAAGGGTTTCGCGCATGCGTGAGATACTAGAACTGTTACTAGATACTGAACTGTTGCGTGAGATAAGATTCGGATTTTTACGCATTTCCTCGATCGGCATTTACAGTCTGCGCGGGAAGAAAGACAGCTGGTATATTCTCCATTTTTAGGGTTCCGTACCCAAAGGGTGCAAACGGGACCCTATTACTGAGACTCCGCTGTCTGTCCGTCTGTCACAGGGCTCTATCTCTTGAACCGTAATAGACACTTGAAATTTTCACCGATTATGTATTACTGTGGCCGCTATAACAACAAATACTAAAAATAAAAAAAAGATAAAAATTAAAGGAGGTCGTCATACAAAAAACGTTTTTTTTTCAACGTTTTTAACTCGATCTTTATAATTAATGGCAATAACTAGATACATGAAATTTTCAGCAGTTATGTATTCCTATGGCCACTATAACAACAAACACTAAAAATAAGATAAAGTTAAAAATTAAAGGGGGTCGTCATATAAGAAACGTGTTTCTTCAGCGTTTGAAAACATTGTACGGTGGTACGGAACCCGTCATACGAGTACGACTCATACTTGCCCGTTTTTCTTTCTTTTCTCTCAAATCAGCATGGAAGAATGCGTTAAGTTTGACTTATATTGTAATCAATCAAATATAAGATTGTGTGCAATAAATTTAAATAAAAAAAAACATTGCACTTTGGGAGTGCCGGCAGAAGTGAAAACTTGAACAAGGTGGATCAGTGTCGCGACTTCAATAGTTTCCCCATCTCAAAAAATGCCCAACGCGCCTAAAGAAGTCACTTCAAAAATAATAATAAAGGAAACCTACTAGGTAAGGGTTGGGCCACATCTGTCAGCACGGAACAGCACTTTCCTATGCTAGCGACGGAACGCTTCAGCACCGGCTATGCTGAAGCGTTCCGTCGCTCTCCCTCGCTCTAGCAAATGACTGTTCTGAGTGACAGAAAAGGATAGCAGCATAGGAAAGTGCTGTTCCGTGCTGACGGATGTGTTCCAACCCTAACTGGTTAACTTAGGTTTAGAAGATTTATTAATACTCACCGCATTCCTTCACGTTGTACCGCCACTGCACTTTGACGCCACTCTGCGCGCACGCCATGGCGTAGTCCCCGATGATGGGGCACAGACATTTAGACACGTCACCGCTACACGCGCACATGTCGTACAGACACGACTCGTAGTAGGGCTCCACGTCCACGTACCAGTGGCACTCTGCCAAACAAAGAAACTGTTATAAACTATCGTTATAATATACTGCCAAAAATCGTCAGTGTGAGCGTTGCTTTCCATACCCATCGACAAGAGCCTGGTTCTTAAATGCTAGAGAGATTAAAAGGCACAAGATGAAGCTTGACTACTGCCTTTCAGCACATCAATGTGAAAATATACAACGTTAAAAGGACATACCCGTAATAAATCGAACCACGGTCTATACTATTCTATTCATTATAGTATAATGAAATTAAAAACAGACAAAGAACAAAAAAAATTCAGCATTTCCATACAAAAGAGTGCAGCGGCTCGGGCAATTCGTATAGGAATGTCAAATTTTTTTTTGGTATTTCGACTGTTATTTTAATTACATTATACTATAATGATCTAGTATAGCCGGTGGTTCGATTTATTACGAGTATGTCCCTTCCACTTTGTATATGTAAGTATTTATGATAAAATATAGTATCGTTTAGTATCCCATAATACAAGTTTAAACTTACTTTGGGGCTAGCTCAACCAGTAGAGTTGTCCTTATATATTTATTATTTATTTAAGTATCAGATTGCTTTATGGTTCATCCTACCTTCAAAGAGACTGGTCTTCAACCTATTACAGTACTTTTCGGCAGCCTGCTTATTCTCCACATTAGCTTTACAAGGATGCTCAGGTTCCGTAGCCATGACATCATCGCAGAGCTCCCTAGTCTTCCACTTGTTGGCGAACGCGAGTGTGGACTGCTCGATGTCACCTTCCGGAGTCAGGAAGTCGTCTTTTTGGTTCAAGTTGAATGTGCCGCAGAGACCCTGATGTAAAATATATAATAACAAACAATATAGCATGGGATGATATATAGGGTTACTTTTAAAAAACAAATAAAAAATTTCGGCTTCCTATACAAATCGGCGCTCAGCCAAATGGATTTTGTATTGGAGGACGATTGAAATAAGCAATAAAATAAAAAATAAATGAAATTAATAATATGCGTAAAAATCTAATAATTAAAATTCCTCCTCTCTTCTTTGCAGTGCCCAACAGGGTCCTTATATGAGTGTGGGATCATACAACACTGTATATGTACCTATATGTAATCTGCATGTAATTTGAGGAGCAATAAAGTAGGTATTGAGTATTGGAAAGTAGTTCAGTATCATGGACTGAACTTGCTCCAAAAACGTTGCCGATGTTCAAAAAGTAACCCTGTATTTATTTATTTTTTTTATTTTTAAACTTTATTGTTTAACAATCAAATTGTCTTACGATTGGCGGACTTAACGCTAAAAGCTTTCTCTCCCAGTCAACCATAGGCATAACCATAACCTGTATTTGTACCTTAAACAGATTTTGCGCTATAAAGATCGGAACTAAAATCATGGCTTCGTTCATACCACAGATTAAAAAACATACGACGGCCATCATTTCAGGTCTACTAACTTAGTTGTTGACCATGGACGAACAACGAAATAGAAGAGAACTGACAGCCATATACAAAAAAGCGTAACTAGAAAGCCAATATCCTGTATATTTCTAGATGTCGCTACTATCTCGCCCGCTAGCCATACAAAGGATGCTGGGTACTTAGGCTGACGGTTTCTAAGAAAAATAAGAGATGGCGCTTGTTTGTACGTAGAAAACGGACGCTTATACCGCCATCTTTCTGAAATTAAGCAGCACTACTACGAAACTACCTTCTTTCGAACTAGTAGCTCCATCTAACTATAACATTTAAACTAAAAATCGAATTACTTTTCAAAGTATGAAGGTTGCCATTCCTCTTGCATTCGTTCGTCTATGCCTGTACCAAGAAATAATAACAATGATTTTTTAATTTAATAGAACGGATGAAACAATGACATTACCTGTGTCTTTCCTTGTAGTGCTGGAGGAACGTCAACGAAGACTCTGGTGCTGCCATCCCACCAAATATCGACTTTGATCGGCAGTTGCACTAAAAAAGAATATTCAAATAAATCGCGAATGTCTTTCGTGTTCGTACACAACGACAAATCTGAGGGGCTACTTCATAAAATAATACGATAGTCGTCCGATAGTGACGTCCTATTTCTATGTAAAACCAAATTAGACTTTATCGTCATGTATTAACGCCCAATGTTGCTTGACACTGAAACGCGATTACGCAGTTGTACGTAACTGCGTATCCGCGTGCCGTGTGCCGCTTTTGGAGTAACCCTACTGAGGCCACTGAACGGAGTTGTGGTAGTATAGTCCGCAAGGTGCTCTTAGCGTCCTGCCGCCGCCGTAGCATGGTACCGTTGATAAACCAAGTTTATATCGCGCGACGCACTAGTGCCATCTCACTCGTTATTATTATGTAGACGAGATAGTGGTAGATGTTCGCGCTCGATAAACACTGTCGCCGGTGCCACGCTGGATCCACTTACATATTATGAGGCTTCTATTGATGTTAAGAGCAATTATTTACAAGTTAGCATGGTGGGAAAATAAATACCCTCTCAGCGGGTGGAATATGAGATGGTGACACCTCATATTCCACCCGCTGAAAAACTTCCACCGGGTGGCGATTTTCCTTGGGCAGTCTAGAAATCCCTAAACAGGCTCCGGACTGGTGTTGGGAGATGTTATGAAAACCAAGCAAAGTGGGGTTTGTGACTGTGGAGCTGTTCAAACTATGGCTCACCTACTAGCATGTCCCAACTACCCAACCCCTTATACAATAGATGACCTAAACTCGGCTAATGACAGAAGAGTAAATGTGGCCACACATTGGTCCACACTCATATAAATAATATTAGCCATTCCAACTCACTAAGAAGATTTAATACTAATGCATTGCTTTTGGTGGGGATGAGTCATAATCAGTGGTCGGATAATCGGATGCATATTTACCTAAACTTCCGCTGGTACTTAACACAGCGTTGATACAACCACCAACATATAATAAAAATAATTGTATTTCACAGATTCACTTTGCGATTTATGGTTTAGTATTTTAGAGAGGGTAACTTATAACGTTCTTTAAAATATTGTGCAAGGCTAATACGTGGCAATGCAATTATACTATATGTAAACCATAAATCGTTATGTTCGTTATATTTACCTAAACTTCCGCTGGTACCTAACAGCGGAAGTTTAGGTAAATATGCATCCGATTATCCGACTACTGGTCATAATTTAATAGGAAAATATTATTATTTTATTAGGAAAACCTACTGAAGAATAATAAGAACACTCACCAACAACAAAGAGTGAAGACGCAGCGCGGATTCTGACGTTCCCGACGGTGACGGGCAATGACGTCACCTCTTTCCCGTTCACGAGGATGAACCCTCCTTGCTTCAAGTGGATATCAGATCCGTCGTAGTTCACGGAGACCGCCTTAGTGCAAGACGGCTTGCCTTCACCCTTGTAAGGCGCTAAGTTCATAGCCTGGTAGAAAACAAATAAGTAAATTAATTAAAAAGTATCTAACTTACTGTACAAAACTAGAAACATTACCCTTTCTGGGTTAGTTGGGTAATGTCATGCTTATCTATCTATGAAACTTTGGGGATCCATCCTTACTCTGCAAAATCCGTCAAGCTGTTAACACTACAGGACGTCACCGACGTCATAATGGAACGGACATACAAACATACCTACACACATACATACATGCGCGCTTAAAACATTACCCTTCTTCTGGGTCATTCGGGTAAAAATAAGTAGTTATAAACTGAGGGCAGTAAAATAATGTTACGAAAAGCGAGGACGACAACTGTGATTTGAATCTTTCTTTATAACCGCCCGAGGTGTGTGTAAAATTTAACGTGTGTTGCATTAGCTAGTATCAAAGAGCTATTATGTCAAACTAAAGTAGACACAACATATCTCTGTTTTGTCCCGTTCAATTGTAGCTATCTCCTTAAGGCGACGTGGGTTCACAATTTGCAATACCGTGCGTGTTTTTGAAAAATCACTATTATTAAACTACTACAGTTTATTCCACAAAAAATTGGTTGCCTGTAAAGTCGGTATACGGGCGAAAGTTTTACGTGACAACGACTTCACTCCACTTCACTCCAAACTTGACTTCCACTCGGGCATGGTTAGCCCGCCTAAGAGCGAGAGAGACAGACATAAAAAGTGAAAGGCACGCGTGCCTCTCCCTCGCTCTCATTGTGAGCGCATAACGTGAGCGGAGCGTAACGCAGTTTCTTGAAGTGTCACCCGGCTAACCAATTTAAAAGACGTTGTCACGTCAAAATCTTAAGGATTTTCTACAGATACCCACAATAGCCAAAACACGATTGAGCATTTTTGGCTCGATAGAAAAAAATCACAAACATACCTCTAAATTTGCCTAAATTTGCCTTTATAATACGTATTACTATTTTATACAATCACCTTTTTATATGAAAATTATACCAAAAAATGTATTATCTAAATATCTATCCGTTTTGGCTACAGAAAAAATAATAAATATAATACAAAAAATAATAAATAAAACACAGTGAAATATTTGTCGAGCGCGAAGAAAGGCCCGGAGCCGCGCTCGACGATATTTCGCAGTGTTTTATTTATTATTTATTTTGTATTATATTTATTATTTTTTCTGTAGCCAAAACGGATAGATATTTAGATAATACATTTTTTGGTATAATTTTCATATAAAAAGGTGATTGTATAAAATAGTAATACGTATTATAAAGGCAAATTTAGAGGTATGTTAGTGATTTTTTTCTATCAAGCCAAAAATCCTCAATCGTGTTTTGGCTATTGTGGGTGTCTGTAGAAAATCCTTAAGATTTTTATGTATATTTTTTTAAGAATAAACTGTAGCAGTTTAATTACAGTGATTTTTTAAAAACACTCACAGTTTTCTTGGATCTGAACTGGCGGGGCCTTAAACTTCACTTAGTCGCTTGCTAGCTCTTATACGCCTTGTACTTTCGACAGTTTATAAGCGAAAACCATACGAAAACATGGTGGACATTATTAAAACTCATATTTTTTTAAGTCCTAAAGAATACTTCCCTTATTCATAAAAAAAGAAACGTTTGCTAAATCTATTTTAGTTGAAATATGTTTTGTCTTGTTCTTGCAATGTCATATATTGAAAAGAATGATAGGGACAAAATACAGGTTTGGCAACTTTTGATTTTTTTATGAATAAGGGGCGTATTGTTTAGTAATAACAAAATAGAGTATAAACCTCAGTGATAGCTCCCGAGCAAGCGACGTTCTCCACCTCAATGGTAAAGTTGTCAGTCTTCATCAAGTTGTAAGTGCAGTGTCCCATAAAGTCATATCGCAGTCCATCGAAGGTCGTGTAGTGCGGGTCGCCGACGGCGCTGCAGCGCGCGCCGCAAGCTACTTGCGTGCAAGTCCATTCACCGGCTTGGCATGTACTGTGGGAATTAACACAATATTATCATTCACCTCACCAAGCACACTAATTAATTAATGTTTTCTATCTTTTTTATATTTATATTTTCTTTTTTGACGTGACAACGTCTTAAATTAGGTTGCGGCTGGGAGTCACTTATGAAAAAGTGTAACGCTCGGTAACGTTACGATGAGTCACCGAACGAGAGAGAGGCCCGCCGAATGCCTTGCGTCTCTCTCCCACTCAACTATGAAAAGACGTTGTCACGTAAAATCTTCGCCCGTAAAACCGACTTTACTGGCAACCATTTTTCTTTTAATACTTTACTTCTATAAAAAAGAATTTTAGAATCTAGCGCTCTCATTAATGATTTGTTAATAGACTTTTTAGGCATACATATAATGGAAAACAATCAAGAACGACACAAAAAATCTTAATGTACTAACCAAAATATGATTGTTTTCTGTTTTGTGTGCTAATAAATAAATGAAAAAAATGGTTGCCTGTAAAGTCGGTTTTACGGGCGAAGATTTTACGTGACAACGGCGGCAGACCGATCATAGTTGAGTGGGAGAGAGACGCAAGGCATTCGGCGGGCCTCTCTCTCGTTCGGTGACTCATCGTAACGTTACCGAGCGTTACACTTTTTCATAAGTGACTCCCAGCCGCAACCTAATTTAAGACGTTGTCACGTCAAAATGAAATTATGAAAACTAGAAACATACACGCCTGTTTCCCACAGCGGCAGGCAGAGACTATGGACCTCCACTTGCTACGATCCTGACAGACCTCTTTCGCTTCATGTACACTCATCAATCTCGTCATACATGCTCTTCGGTTAAGGGTACTTCTTACCTTTCCTTTTTTTAGAATCAATCTGATCGCAGATTGTTCGCCGAGGTCGCCCCAGTCCCGCTCTTCCATTCACACTTGCCTTATAAAATTAGAAACTTTTCTTACAATCCCATAGCTCGAAAACGTCTCTCTCTCTCATCTCAGCGTATTCCCAGTTGCATCCACAGCTGCAATGCTGTGAAGCCCTGGGTCCGCTTTCCGTCTTTTCCTTCTCCACTTCGTACGGTCTTGAGCATCCTTGGTTGTAAGACAATTGGCACGCATATCATCCTTGAAGATGTCAAAAGCAAACGTTTCTTGGGTCAACCACTATTGCCGGGCCCCGGCGGAGGCAGCATGGCTATTATTACTTATATATATTACCCACGTAACTTGCCGGTTTCCACAAGACATGATCGTACCAGCGTAGTATGTCTCGACAACGTCTTAACCAATTAACTCAAAATTCGATTGTTCTCGTACATGTTAATCGGTCGTTTTCAGGCCAGAAAATCTAATAGCATCATGCAATTGCAACATTCATTAATTCACTAACAACTTATACATGACAATTATTCTAGATTGAAATGATATTAATGATGCCAGGTTTATAAAAACTTAATTGGCGAGCCCCTGCTACCTGTTAGATTAGCAAAACATTTTAACGAATTTTTTTATAGCTTTATAAAAATGTGACGAACTAACCATGTATTACACTCCTTTTTAATAGTCTGTCCAGGCTTGAAACTCCTGTTTCTTAACCGGCAAGGGCACTCTGTGTTGGGTACACATCGACCTCCCTCTAATAACAACCCTTCGGGACAGAAGCATCCCTCAACGCAGGTGTTGTTGTCCACTTTGCTAGACAGCTGTGGCAGCATGCAGCTGGGCTGGGAGTCCGGCCCGCAAGCTTTGTAGATCTTGCCTTCAGGACACTTCACAGCTGGTTGTTTAAATAAAACGGTCAAGTGCGAGTTAAAATCGCGTGAAGAGGGTTTTTTATTTATTTAATTAATATTTATTGCACAATAATCTAACGAATATAGTTCACAAAACTTTTTTTTAATGTATATATTTCAAAAAAGTGGCCCCATTTTTCAAATTCATTTACCTTATACAACCGTCTTTGGGCCACTGACTTACATCATGTGTACTAGATTTCAACTCAATCGGTCCAGTCGTTTCGTGGCAAATTGGCGGTGACAGACGGACGGACAGACAAGTGAGTGATTCTATAAGGATTTAGTTTTTACCTTTTGAGGTACGGAACCCTAAAAACTAAAACATAGGTGTTTTTCTTTTGTGCAATAAAGGGTATTGTATTGTTTTATATAACCAATCAAAAATACTCGTATATCTACGCTGTTAAGGGCATAAGTAGAAGAAGTATACGTGAGTACTCACGGCACGTTTCATCATCTCGCCAGGCCTTCATCTCCTCGACGCCATGCCGCAGACACTCCTTAGCGTACACCGACACCGTCCTGCACGCACACTCTTCGGGACCTGGACCACAGTAAATGTATTAAAATGCTAAATCCCTGACCGAATGGTACAAATACCTAAAATGAAGTAACAATTACTAGAATAAAAATGTCATACCAATCATAACCAGGAAAGCGTAACCCCTCTTTTATTGTGTGAGTAGACCAAATTGATACCGCAAACTTCTTAGTGTGTAATATCGGTAGATATTAAGAGTATATTATAATGATGCCTAAAATCGAGTAAGGAATCCAGCACACTAGTTTCACCAGTGCGTAAGAATGACTTTCTCAAACTCTTTTCAATAGCTTAACGACTGCCATTCAATGACCAACGTCTTTACATGCCTTCCTAAGCACGAAGGAGATCGAGCAATTTTATTCCACTTGTGGTCCATCCAAGTGCGGACCACGCCCGGGGTTGCTTAACTTGCGTAAGCGCTAGCAATGCGTACTCCCACCGAGCCAAAGTGCTGCTCTCTGCGTGTCTAGTGTAAGGACAATATATTCATTACCTTAATATAGAAAAACTTAAGGCTTACTTAAACTGGCTGCGCAGGCGCAATAGTCCCATTGACAGGTTTCTAGCAGCATCGATACATCCATGACCTGAAAATGTTAATATGTCAGTACCTTTCCCTATTATTTTTATATGAAGTGAAGATGGGAAAACAAAAGAAATGTACCTTTCTTTTGTTTTTTATCTTCACGCCCACAATCTTGCTAAACGAGCTTTAAGTATTGGATCTCATCTATCAGCACGGAACAGCACTTTCCTATGACGCTATCCTTTTCTGTCACTCAGAACAGTAATTTGCCAGAGCGAGAGAGAGCGACGGAATGCTGCAGCACGGCCGGTGCTGAAGCGTTCCGTCGCTCCCTCTCGCTCTAGCAAATGACGCTTCTAAGCGACAGAAAAGGATAGCAGCATAGGAAAGTGCTGTTCCGTGCTGGTAGATGAGATCCAACCCTTAGGCTTCATTTGCCCCGTTAGGGTTAGATAAAGACGTGAAAATCTATATGTATTTTTTTTTTGTCAGTGCTACCGAAAAGCCCCGACTCTGTGCTACCGAAAAGCCCCGACTCTATAACTAACCTTGGAACACTTCCTGAACTTCTCTTTGCTGAATATTTTGGTGCAGAACTGAAGCGCTTTCTTCATATCATCGTCGTTTTTGGAAGAGCAGGCGTTTACTTCCGTCGGGCTACTTTCACAGATATCTGGGAAACGCGTACAATTTTATTAAAAACTTTTTTGAAAATAAATACACTTTTCAAGTGCGAGTTAAACTCGCGAAAAGAGGGTTCTAGACTCCACATAGGTTTTCTGAAATTTATAGGTAAGAACCATTTACTGATTTTTTTTACGGAAATAAGAAGTGGTGGTTAAATTTCGCCTATTACCAAAAAAAAATTAATAAAAAAAAGCCTTTATTTATTCCATGTCCCATTTTAGATTTTATCTTATATAATAGTCCAGTTAGTTAATTTATTTTTTTCACTTTGTTTATTTATTTGTTCTTTTTTGTAACATCGATATGGCTATTTCCTTAAATAACGTATAACAACCTAATTTTCAAATGTTTAAAAATGGACCCAAAGCAATGAAAAATAACTCTTGTACCAGTAAAACACACTGACCACCAATCTTGTTGAGTTGCCACGAAGATGCCATAGCAGTGTTGGACATAGCGATCGCTCCTTCCTTGGTCTTCAAGTCGTTCTCTGGGTTGCTGTCCAGAGTGCCGCAGAGACCTTCGGTGTTGTTCCACAGTTGCACATTTCCTTCCACAAGTACCAAATTCTGTAATATAGTTTTGAATTACACTATCCCACAATGTGATATCGAAGAGGAAGTTATCCAGTGAGACAAATTTGGATTGGGTACCCATTTTTATTTATAAGAATTTACCAGCACGACAGTTGTAAAGGTAATATAGATTTGAATAAAAGAAATGTGTAGAAAAGCTTAACGTTCTCACTTTAAACTGTAATAGTCCAGTCATTTTAACCAAAATACTTACAGGCAAACTCTGGGAATTCAAGATAATAAGCTGTAAGTTCGTACAAACCTTCATTTTGACATCCTAAAACTTATATTTGATTGAGACTACGGATTGACCTTGAATAATACTTGAGGTTGAACAACACTGCGCGCTCACTGCCCCTCTATCTTAAAAACAGTTAAACATACAAAAAAAACTTTTTAAACAAAAGTTGTAGAGAATTATTCCTCTACAATATTTGACGTACAAAAATTAGATTTTTTGACCTTTGACCCCCAGGAATCCATAGTCTCGATCACCCTATCGTAGGTAGGTTTTGAGACAAGTTTTAGGGTATGATTTATATATATATAACGGGACTTAGCACGAACCTTTTTTATTGTTTTGTCTAACGTTTCGAAAAAGAGTTACATTTTTCGTGGTCAGTCTGCGACCACGAAAGATGTAACAATAAAAAAGGTTCGTGCTAAGTCCCGTTATATATATATAAATCATGTGTTCAAAGCGCGATAGTTTAAAAACCAAGTTTTAGGATGTCAAAATGAAGGTTTGTACGAACTTACAGCTTATTTATTATCTTGAATTCCGAGCTGAAACCCCTAAAATTACTGGACTATAAACAGTAGTTAATAAAATAGTTTGAAGAGACTTGATCAAGACAACATTTTAAGTGATATCTCCGTTTCCTTTTAAATAATTTATTTTAAATGGGGGCAGCACTGTCCCCGAAAAATTTATGTATCCCTTAAGTATAATTTTAGTCTCTATCACTAACCTCAGTGTCCCACTTGAGGGTAACTCCGGCCGCGTCCAGGTTAACCAGCACATAATCGCTGGGCATGGCGACCCTGATGCCAGGCAGGGACGCCGGCATCGGGATCAGGCGTTTTGTGCTGCGGAAAGCTACTGTGCCGTCCTCTGATAAAATAAAAAAAAATTACAGATACAATACATTTTAGCTATTTACACACTCAATTAAAGTGTAATTCAGAGGATCTACATTCGGACTAGGTTTAACAGTTTCTGAAAAATAAAAACACTTACTGTGAAGTGTGAAATAAATTGTTAACTCGTAAATATGGTGATAATTTCCATATTGCTCTACGTCATGCACTAGATAGCCCTTTAGACGGATCACCAATAATAGTTTCAACGGCTGTTCATAAAATAATTTAAAGGGCTATCTAGTGCATGACGTAGAGCAATATGGAAATTATCTCCATATTTACGAGTTAACAATTTATTTCAAATGAGGGCGCCACTTCAAGGTCATTTGCCTATACCTTCACCTTAAAGAGCCCCTTGCCCTAGACAGAATCAGACTTTCTTATACAAACGTAAGTAGTTTATCTTTTATTTTGAAACGACATGTCAGATATCGACAAAATTTTGTAATTTCAAAGAAATTTCATATATAGGCATACAGGCATATACTCATAACTGGTTTTCACAGTGAAAATATATAACTTGAAATCGCTTTTAAGTTATATATTTTGACTGTGACAACCGGTATTCAGGATGACTTTTTAAACACCAGCCAAATTTTTGGAGCAACTTCAGTCTGTGATACCGAACTACTTTCCATAAAAACAATTATCGAAAATCGAGAAAAATTTTTCGTCCTCCCATACAAAATCGGTTTGGCTGAGAGGCGATTTGTATGGGAAGACGAATTTTTATTTTAGTTTTTCGGTAATTGTTTTTATGGGAAGTAGTTCAGTATCATGGACTGAACTTGCTCCAAAAATTTGGCTGGTGGTTAAAAAGTCAGCCTGTAAGTATAATATAGAGTATCATTTCATATTTGACCTCCAGTTAAAAAAAAATCTACACCCTTATATTTTCTTTCTTATACCTATGCCTAGCATATAACTGATTTTCTACGGTCAAAATATGAATTTGAAAGAAAATTTTACAACATACTGCCAAAATCTGATATGTCATTTCATAATAAAAGAACTACGTTTGTATGGAAAAGTCTAGGGTAAGGGGACTCGAAGTTAAAATAATTTAAAAAATAATAATAATAATAATTTTACCTCCAACGGCTAAAACATAGGGCTTATCCTCCAAGTAGATGGTCAGCTCACTGGGACAGTACGCCTTGCCCTTGCATTCACCGTGACGAACTGCGATCGTGTACTTGTGTTCTTTAGCGTCCCTCACGAGCACGTGCTGGCAGGGAGACTGGAAGCTGTGGCAGAGAACAAAGAACAATAGGATAGAGTCCTGAGTCAAAAATAAAGAGAATAAAATGTCGCAATATTATGACACTTGTCATTGATCATATCCATTTTCAACGTGATTTTAGATTGATTAATGCAGAAATACTGATATCCTAATCCTATCCTCACTAATATCCTTACTAATATTATAAATGTGAAAGCGTGGATGTTTGTTACCTTTTCACGCAAAAACTACTTGACGAATCATCATGAAACTTTGTACACACATCCTGGGAGGTACTAGAAGTAACATAGGGTACCTTTCATCCCGGAAAAGTGTAATGTTCCCGTGGGATACGCGAGCGAAGCCGCGGGCAAAAGCTAGTAATATTATAAATGCGAAAGTGAGTTTGTATTTTTGTTTGTTTGTTACCTCTTCACGCTTTATCTACTGAACCAATCTTCTTGAAAATTCGCATACACATAGTTACGAGTACAGAGAAGAACATAGAATACCTTTCATCCCGGAAAAATGTAATGTTCCCGTGGGATACGCGAGCGAAGCCGCGGGCGAAAGCTAGTTAAAAAAGATTATTTGCCTAGTTCCCTATCTAGGTATTTATTATTGACGGAAAATGAATTGAATATACTTTTTATGGGCCCATTTTGTGTTCTTGATTAAGCTTCTAAGTGTAGTTCTCTGACAGCAAATGAAGAAAGTAAGTTGTAACAACTGCTTCTCACGAATTGATTAATTTGAATAAGGTGGTATCGGTAACAGTGTCGCAAGTTGGTGTCGGTAACAGTGTCGCATGGTTTTTTCCCATTTCAAAAAATGCCCAACGCGCCTAAAGAAGTTTTTCCTTCAAAAATATTGTAAAGTCTATAGGAATAGAACCCGTAAGGCAACCATAAAGAGGTAAAGTTTTTTACCTGTAAATCTTCCCATCAAAGGTCTTATAATGGACGCCAGCCCAGGTCAAACAAGTGCCGCCTTTGGGTGTTAAATCCTGGATAATTACTGTCATGGCGCCTGACTCCCCTCCACCATATTTCCCGTGCTCAATGACCGTGTGGCTCTCTCCCATGCTCCCCATCCCACCGTAGCCATAACTGTGGCTGCTGCTACTGGTGGAAATATTCCAGCTGTCGCTGCTTTGGTATGTCTGAAAAAAAGACATGCTACTTTTTTGGATTCGGATGTCCATACAAAAACCTTCATAGCTTCGCCACTGGCTGTCCATCCGCGGTTTAGCTCAGAGACTGTTAGGCTGCCTGTCCACTAAAGCGAAGAAGAGAAAGGAGGAGCGGAGCTGTGCAAAGTGCTGTGACAGTACTTTACTTCACATCAATTCAAATAAATGTCTTGATTGAGACTAAATATAAATTGAGCCAAATAATGTATCCATATTTAGTAAACTGGTCATTGTTTTAGTGAAATAAAAAAATGCAATGTCCGTTCCGCTCCAGTGAACAAGAATTTAAAAACTAGTTTTAAAATTCATACCAATAAACGCAAGCGGAATGAGAAGCGAGGAAGCGGAGCGGGGAAGTGGAGAAGAAAAACGATCGCGGGTGATGAAAAGCTCAAATAACTCGTCGAGTCATAGTCCGTTACCCCGCTCCCGCTTTCTCGCACCGCTTCGCTACTTAGCTCCGTTTTAGTGGACAGGCAGCCTTATATATATAACCACACCATTATTTTTCCTCAAGCATCTCATAGTGTGGGGTAAGTATCGTTAGGTACGTCTTTTAAAAACTTGGGGACTGTAAAGATCATATTTCTATTCAGTGATCCGTTTGCGAAATATCAAACGTGCACAATTTTGTTTTAATTCTGAAAAAGCCAAAAGTTTCACTTACCCTATTGATGTAGTTGCTTGGCGTTATCACCATGACGTCCTCTGCAAAGAGAGCTATACATAAATTTACTAAAGAAGACGATTACAATAAAAAGGTGAAAAATGAAAAAAGAAAACATAAGTAATATGTTGTCATTGTGGAGCATTCATTTCTCCACGGAAATAGACGGTACCTAACAAAGCATAGGGAAACATAAACTGTACGTCTATGTAATTAAGTTTTATTTTCTAAATTAAGCATTTTCTTAACCAAATTAACTAAAACTGCAAAAATGTACGGCTCTCCTAAACGAACCTCTTATTTATGCATTGTAAAACTAAATACAATACAACAGTTTTCACCAATTACAATATCTAGAATACAACACCAAACAAAATTTATATAAATAAATAACATTTTGTTTGGTGTTGTAGCCTCTTGGTGTAAATTGTTTACGACTGCTTTGGTTTTCACAGCAAGTTGCATTAAAAGGTTTAACAAGTGTCATACTCACTGAAGACACAGTGCGGCACGGGCTGAGGCTCGAACACGCCGGCGCTGTATTTGCACGAGTAGAGCGCCGCGGGCGGGGAGCTGAACGTGGACCCCGACGGACACCGAAGCTTGCACGAGAAGGAGTCGTCGTCCCCGAAGCAGGAGTAGCCGCCATTGAAGGCTAGTTTACGCATGTCGCACACGCTCGCAGCTGGTAATAAAAATTATAGTGTAAACAACTAAAAAACAGGCTTTAGTCACAGAAATTAATAAGAGTATCTCCTAAGGTCCCTTGCGTCCCCGTCCCCGCACCTCTCCCCCGTTCTCGCCAGAGAGCGAGAGCTGGCGAACACAGACGCATTGACGTGTGCACGGATGTATAGAGGTAGTTTCGTTTGTAGTAGTGTAGGCATAAATGATACTCCGCTTCTATGAAATTATATACCTGTCATTTAGTGTAAACATAGTTTTTTTTATTTTTTTAGTAATTTTGTACGCCATCTAGTGAGATTCTGGCGTTACAAACTATAATTTATTTTCCTGATGATCCTAGTCAAGATAATGCGAAAAACATATTTGATTATTGTACGAGTATTGTCACCGGACCTTGATATGTGTGGAAAATTTCAAATAAAACTGACGTTTTTAAGTGGGTGGAAAACGCATTCGCAGATTCAGTTATAAACATACATACATACAAACAAATATACAAGAGAAGCTAATAAAAAGCGTGTAAAAATGAGATCTGTGTTATTTATGTCGCCGCCATTTGATTCTTCGGAGCAGAGCGTGGTAAAATTTAATATTCGATTACTGTTACGATTACGAAAATGACAATCTTAAAATAAACAAAACGCAGCTAACTCACCATATTGGCAAGCTGGCCCCCTAAATCCATCTGGGCACTGGCAGGTGTTGAGCGCCAGACATACTCCTCCGTTTTGGCACGGGGGCTCGCACTCTGGCAGGCAGTCTGGTATGGTGGTGAAGTCTGCGCGCGTCGGCAACCATTGCCCGTCCACACAGCGCATATTGGCGATGTTAGAGCCATCGATGAACTTGTAACCTTCCCGACATTTTACCGTACAGAAGCTGTACAAGAAATTCAATAATTAAAAATGAAAATAGAAGAAGTATAATGAGAAAAAAACCAAGTGCGAGTCGGACTCGCGCACCAAGGGTTCCGTACAAACCTGCAGGTATATAGGTAAGTTTAAAATTATTAAAAATATTTTTATTATATGATGTAACAAAAAATTTATGATTTTTCGCAATTTTTCCTTTATCTGTGCTATAAGACGTTGCTTCGTACCAAATTTCAAGATTCTGAGTTCACGGGAAGTACCCTGTAGGTTTTGATTCCTTGCGAGTGTCGAAAATTTGCGGCATAAACGGCTGTATCTTTTGATTGCATTGGCTAAGAAGTTTGATTTTTACAGCCCCAAGGGACAGTAGAATTGAGTATTTAATATGAATTTCAGCTTGATACCTCCACGCGTTCAAGAGAAAAAGGGGAAAAAGACAGACAGACGGACAACAAAGTGATCCTATAAGGGTTCCGTTTTTTCCTTTTGAGGTACGGAACCCTAAAAAAATGAAATGATGGCGCCACTGAATATTTACTATAGTGGCTCCGTGAGTTGTAGACTTTGCGACTCGGATAATTTTATCCCTAGACCCGGCACTGACCGCCTGGCTCCAGTCAGTTGAAATTTAGGCATATGAAGATTATTTTTGCTCCGAGTGTTAAATCTGTGAACATCACTGTTATTCTAATAACAATTTATTTAACTAAAACATGATGATAAAGTCTAATTTGGTTTGACATAGAAATATAACGTCACTATCGGACGACTTTCGTATGTTTTATGGAGTAACCCTCCAGTACTCACTCGCTGGAGCAGTTCCTCGCGGAGTTCTGCGGGAGCGGCGGGAAGACCAGGCAAGGCTTCTTCTCAAACTCGCAGTAGCGGCCGTGGAAGTTGGCGGGGCACAGGCAGGTGTTGGTGTCCACGCAGATGCCGCTGTTCTTGCAGTCCGGCTCGCATTTCGCTGTTGAATTTAAATTAATCTTTAACTCCTTGTAGAAAGACATTTTCTACGATAATTTTAGAAAATTTGTTAATTGATTCATCATCATTCGAGTGTGTTCCCGGTTGCATTCTCAGCTGTTACGCTTCAGAGCCCGGGGTCCGCTACCTAACTTAGGTTACCTAGGTGATGTGACGAGGTTACTGGTTTTTCACACAGAGCGACTGCCGTCTGACCTCCGCAACCCAAAGGGTAGACCAGAACCAATCCTAGGATAGGTTTAAACGAACGCTAGATGGCGTTCAGGACTTACAGCTTTACGTACCTTCCAAAGTACGAAATCATCTTTCTCTTCGGATAATCCTGTACTATATAAGCTTTATCAAAAAATTATAAAAATACTCGATGAATTATATCAATTGCCGTATTAGTAGGCAATTGATATATAAGTACAATATGCCATTGGCACCTTTGGACTATTAGATAAGGCTGTACCATTCTCTGTAATAGAAGACCATGACCCAAACAAACTGCACTGCTAATCATTAGCCCGAAGGAAGGGTAAATATTATCAACGACATTGAAAGTTATGTAGGACATAGTGTCATTGTTAGTACTTGCAGCGGTCATTTTGATGTTAAAATAGTTATACTTCAACAGACATCCGGTTGGGATTTGATGTGGCTTCCGTTTGAATAGATAGCGAATAATTCAGCCCACGCTTGTGATAATTGAATGTTAGGGATTTTATTATTTTTAAGAGTTTAATGCAATATCTGGGGGCAGTGAACTTTTCTGTGCCAAACAATTTAAATAGGTAGTTTAAAAATAACTGACAAATTCTTCTTTTTGGTCGAAATGGGAACTATTAATAAATCAATATAGTTTTCGTAGGCCCCTGATTTCTCCTCCAAAACTTAACCGATTTAATTTCTTTTTTCATGAAAAATTTAAGAAAGGCTATGGCTGTGTTCCTATGTTTTCTTTTTATAATATAATCTCGGTTTTGTTTGCTAGATTTTTGAACATCGTGAAAAATCATACCAATTTTTTCAGGTTTATAAAGTTTCGTATCTAAATAATAGGAAATTATGAACAAAAAAGAAAACATAGGGACATGCCAATATAATGTAATGGTTAACACGCTAGACCGCTAATCCGGAGGTTCGGAATGGCCTTTTTCAAATTGTCCTGGGTCTTGGGTGTTTATCTATATATGTATGTATAATAAAATATAGTATCATTGAGTTAGTATCCCATAACATAAGTTTAAAACTTACTTTGGGGCTAGCTCAATCAGTGTGATTTGTCCCTATATATTTATTTATTTATTATTATAAACATTTTTTTTTTAAATAAATCATTGCTCTACTAGCACTATCCGGCGAGTAATCAGGGGACTACGGTTGAATGGAAATACGACCCATCGATGTCCTCTTAAGGTCCTCATTGGTACCTACATGACGTAGGGCAGTTCGGACATGACAGAAGATCGTCCATATAGTAAATGGCACCACAGTTGCAAAGGTCGTTATCAGCGAGAAGCCACCAAACTTGGTTTTCTCGACATCTACCAACACCAGTCTGGAGTCTGTTGAGAGCTTTTCATACTGACCTGGTAGGTAAGATTGTATGCACACATCGGTGATAAAGAAAGCCTTAGATCACATATTGTTCACTGACATCATATTTCAATGAAACAATACCTATATGTTGCTCCAAGCTGAGCTTAACTATTTGTATGAACCGCGAAAAGTCTGGTAAGTAGGTTTGGAGATTAACTTATCGCCCACACAATTTTTTTGATAAATTTATTAAATGTACAGACACGCGGTTTCTATTGCTTTATTATATGTATGAAGATGATATGATATACTAATACCTATATTGTCATCTAATACGTTATTTAACTTATTTCTTTTTGTATTATTTATTTCAGAAAGAAACATAATCAAAAATTTAAAGCAAAATGATTTTTTATCCACTCAAAAATAAGTGAGTTCAAATTTGGTGGAAAGAAAAATACACCACTGAGAAGCAAATTTATATTAAATCAAATGTTCGATTGATCAGTAATAAGGCCTTTGCAGGCACTTTTACCAGGCCTGTGTCACTCCCCGTTTAGGTATCGAAAATATACCTACATTATTACTAAGAGCGCGGCGACCACTCGGAGTGGTAAAGTCAATTATACGAATCCTTTGTCTCGAGTAATAAGAATAAAATTGGCCTGCAATGGATGTCTAGGTATCTAAACGAAAAGGTGCTGAGTTCTGACGTGAGCTAAATTAAACCATATCGCCTAACCACATTGAGTAGATATTTTTTTGAATTTCTTTGCAGAGTGAGACTTCTGTACGTGAGTACTAATACCTATTCTGTGCTTTTACGTCATTAAGTTTGGTATAAAATACAAGTAATGTTTACAAATATAGAATTTATTAATTTTTTGTTATTTCAGAAAAGCTACCGATACTAGCATTTCGGAACGACCACTGCTGAGAAGAAACGATTTAAAGAGACAGAAGTGTGATGTGGTTAAAATGCTATAACAAAATCCTATTGTAAATAATTTTAACTTACCTGTGTATGGTTCGTTAGCATTGCCGTGAAACTCTTGGTAGGAGGGTCTGAAACAGAGGATTTATGTCCATCTAAATGTAAGTCTAGTTTATGTCACGTAGGTATATACTATAGTACACATACAGGGTGATTTTGAACCTCGTAGTTATATTCAAGGAAAATACTCTTTAATTAAGCGAAATAAAAAGTACATATTCTGGTGATATTCTGTCATATGTATCTTGTTTCATAATAACAATCAAAGATATCACCCCACAAATGTGTACCAAATATCCATTTGAATGTCACTGTCCGCTACAGGGCTAGTGGCGGGCGGCGGCCGGCGAGCGGGGAGGGTAATAGCCGCGCGCATTAAAAACTTAGTACCTAAGTAGGTTAGCCATTTATTAGAAACTCGGGAGAAAAAAAATTACAAAAAAATTTACTGTCTTTACAAAAGAATTATTTTACACAAGTCTTTCAGAGCCTATCTTTAGTTTTGTTGCTTCTTTATTCCTAACAAGTTACAATCAAAGGTTGGTGTAGGTCTTGATAACTTCAAGGGAGCTTCTGGCGACAAATCCATACGAGTCCACTGGTTTTGATAGCCGATTGAGTGGCGGACACACTCACATAGGTATTATTCATGGGCATGAGCGTTTATAACACTTTTTTGAGTCTAAACTTTGTTTTACAGCAGAAGTGCTCATTTTGTGAAGTGATCGTTTTGAGAAATGCACATTATGAGAAGTGCCCCCTTGTGAGAAATGCACATTCTGCGAAATGTAAAATTTTATATGAGTGCTCATTTTGCGAAGTGCGCATTCAGCGTCAGACCCCACCAAACTACACCTTATAAAGTCCACTAGAATCAATTTGCAAAATAAATTAAAGCAAACCCCAACTGAACCCCTTGACTTCCCGCCAAAAACTCCACGTTGATGCATTCAAGTATTATGATCAGTTATATACGGATAAAATTTTAAAATAAAGTACTAAGGTAATGCCTGTTGTAATGCTGTAGTAAATGTTATTTATACTTACGCGTTATTATTGGAATACCATGTTCTTTTTTCGCCATAAGAATAACCATTTTTAGTTCCTGAATAACCATTCTTGGTACCAGAATAACCCGATTTGGTTCCTGAATAACCGGTTTTAGTACCAGAATAACCAGTTTTAGTACCCGAATAACCGGATTTGGTTCCTGAATAGGCGGTTTTTGTACCACCATAAGATTTGGTACCAGAATATTGCTTTGTGTATCTATAGCGTTTGCCAGGTGGAATACTTGGGTACATTTCCTCTGCATCTGCATTTCTTAGATGGGACGGCAGGTAGGCTGGTGCTTGGACGTCGCTTTGGCTGCAAAGCATGTTAGTAAAGTTATACAGGGTTTAACAAAATATACTGAAACTATTTTAAGGCTCAATTCAGTCCTAGATTATGAACAACTTTCCCCAAGAAACACATATCGAAATATGAAAAATATTTTTGGCTTCCCAAACAAGCTGATCCGTGTTTGTATGGAAAGAAGAAAAAAAAATCATATATCGATATATGTTCCTTTGGAAAAGTTGTTCAGTATCATGAATTAAATTCACCCTTAAAATAGTTTCAGTATATTTTGTTACGCGTTATATATTTAAACCAAAACATAACTATTTTCGAATCGCCGCACCTGAGATAACAACACATGACCGAAAACCGAGATAGACGTGGCCTCAACAATAGGAGATACAGGTACGTACACTATCACATCTTTATCCCTAATGGGGTAGACGGGCAGACAAAGCATATTGGCTCTTGCGGCTCTAAGTAGACAAAGCCCAAGATCGCAAAAACCAAACCATAAGAGATGGTAATACTACTGTATTACCATCTCTTATGGTTAGGTTATCATAAACAAAATATACTTAGGTACATAAGTAATATAAATTACTACTAGTAAATTCAATCCACGAAAAAATACATTTGATTTTTCTAAAAAGTAAAAACTTTTGGGAATCAAGGTCTTTTTGTTCAAAATCATATATGGTATCAATAAGTAAGCAGGACAGAGAAATAATCGAAGCATTCGAGATGTGGTGCTAGAGGAGAATAGAGAAAAAGAGTTGGATGGACAGAGTAAGCAATGAGGAGGTACTAGAAAGAGTAGGAGAGATTCTTTTTTAAACTATTTAAAATATAAGAGGGAAGGTGATTGGACACCTAATAAGTCATGAGTGTCATGACAGTCTCTTCAGAATAAATAAAAGGGTGACAAGGAAAAGGAAGACCGAGGCTGAAGTTTTTCCAACAAATTAAAGAAAAGTTAGGACTAAGGTCGTACCAGGACATAGAGATGGCAGAGAGAAGAGAGGAATTTAGACTTAACTCCACCGACAAGAGCAAGCTCTTAAATTACAAGAAGAGATGGCATAGGGAAATTTATTTAGTATCGGTTGGTCTGAACTTACTTTTAAACTAGGTGTGTATATTTTGTCGGGCTTTAGAGTCATTTTAGTTATACTAGTAAATAGCGCATTACTTGTAAATAGTAAGTTCTCCCAAACGTCTGTACCTAAGGTTGTGGTTACATACGTACACATACAAGTATAAATTTAAAAATATTGGCCATAGTCAACGAGACTGGAAGTCCACTGCTGGACATAGGCCGCGTAAACGATGCTTCAAGACACTGAAGCAATATTCACAATAACGTATATTTAAAGCCGTAAGTGCCTTGGTAATGAAGTAAAATAAAAATAAAAAATTTAGTAAGAATTCTTATTCATCTTTTTTTGGAAGTGGCAAAGATATCAGGGATGAAAAAGTTACATGAATCCTAGGTTTACATGTGGTTGCGTTCTTATATTAAAAATAAACGGGCAAGTTCGAGTCGGACTCGTACATGACGGGTTCCGTACCACCGTACAATGTTTTAAAACGCTGAAGAAACACGTTTCTTGTATGACGACCCCCTTTAATTTTTAACTTTTTTTTATTTTTAGTATTTGTTGTTATAGCGGCCATAGTAATTCATAATCGGTGAAAATTTCAAGTGTCTAGCTATTACGGTTCAAGAGATAGAGCCCTGTGACAGACGGACAGACAGCGGAGTCTCAGTAATAGGGTCCCGTTTGCACCCTTCGGGTACGGAACCCTAAAAATGCAAGTAAAATTGTGCTGTATGTACTCACGGATCGCTTTCCGAATAAGACGATGGTACTGGTACCCCGTAACCTCCATCGCATAAGTATATTCCAAGTAGGAATATCAGTCCTTGTAATACCAAATTCATTTTGAATTTGCTGTTAAATACTCATAGTTATAATAATCACTTGTTTTTTAAATCAATTATTATTACGATAATAACACAGTTGTGTAGGCTCCGAAGCCTCTAATCAAACTGAATCCCGAATGGTTATGTGTTATTATATTATCTCCTATTACATAAATATTCAGGATACATGTACTCGTAGATATAATATGACGGATAAATAATTTAATGTCATCCTTTGATAAGAAATTGAATTATCTGAAAATGCAGGATCTGTTCCACGCCCATGTTAGGCACTATACATATAATCCTCTTTTATTTTAAAAACATAAAATATTGTTTTGTACTTACCTGTTCTTTTTTCAAAATCGGCGGGAAAATTAGAGCAATGTCCGAGTCTATGTGCATTTGAGAGGTATGTAAACGAGTTCTTTTGTAATTTATTTATTTTAATCTCGATTCTCGACCAACATTGATATATTTTGATTTTACAGTAAAAAAAACTCATATACTATAGTTAATATTTTTAAAAAGTCTCAGAGTTCTAGCCTCGAATTTGATTAACAAGCAACAGTGCTTTAAAATGCCACCAAAGAATAAAAGAAAACAATCACTAGATAAGGTCGAACAGGTAAGAACAATTTCTAGATTCAAAACACAAAATAATTTATTATTTAATTTCGTACCACAGCACGAAACTGAGCTGTATATATAGTAATATTTTGTGAATTGCTTGCCGAACACAGAAGTGTTGCCGAATAAAGATTTTCTTTCTTTCTTTTGTACGACTACTCTTAGGTAATTTACATTCTACATTTTCAGCTCAAAATAATAGAATCCAGGTTGCTCAACGTAAGCCTAAAGATTGAAAACTACATTTTCAAGAACAGACCGATTTCCTTACAAGATGCAGAAGTCTACATTGAAGAGGTTTCTGCATACAAATGGCAATGTAGAAGAGATTCTCGTATTTCTCAGGTAAGTACCTGCAGGTAAGTAGCTTACTTAGCTTTTCGAATTTAGCTATTCCGTACTTTTTGTCAAATGTTACTTGTCCACACACAGAAGAATAAAATACTACGTTATGTAGACTCAAGCAATCAAATCAATCAAATATTTATTCAGTAATTATATCAGTAGTTGGCCTTTGCAGGCACTTTTACACGTCAATGATTTTAGTGTAGGTACATTACGTGTTATGTTTATTTATATCAAAGAGCTTGGACCTAATTTATATCTAAATATTTTTTTAAATAGCTATTGGTACTAGACTATCGTTTCGCAACGAAAACTGATGAGAAGAATCGCCGAAAGAAACTCATATACACAGTATTGGTCACATACACGCCAGAAGGGCTCTGACAGTTTACAAAGATATGATGCCTAATACAAAGATCACAATATAAAATCACTATAAAATGTAAAGATTGCGAACGAGTACTAAATCCAATTTACAGAAATAAGTACTTAATACCTAGTAATCTTAAAACTAGGAGCCGAGCTGACCAGTCGTTACTAGCAACACCCATTCACGAGTTGACACGTGGATCAACGATAGTTACACATAGCAGCAATACCCTGGTATTTTACCCAGAATTGGAGTACCCATCCTGGGCAGATAGAATCAACATCATTTCAGCGCATGACATTCACTGCTTGTCATAATCAGATGACTAGGCTTGGACCTATACTCTAAAATCGACACGACATACGTAGGTAGCTACGTGCCCGCGGTGCAGTTTGCAAGATTGAGCGCTACAAAATGATGATATAGTCTAATTTGGGTTGACATTGAAATAGGAAACTATCGGACGGCTGTCTGTCTTGTCATTTTATGGGGTACCTAACAGTCCTAAGGGCGTCCGCTACGTTAAGCTGGTGCACGCGACGTACGTGTTTAGACTATCTCTCTCATAAAATCTACGTGCAAAAGAGATATCAGAAATCGTCGCATAATGCCGTCTCTGTCGCACGTAGAATTTGTGACAGTGATAGACTGAACACCGCCGCGTGCGTGCCCCAACTTTAGGTGATACATGGAGCCAGTGCTGCCCCCTATTTGAAATAAATTATTTGAAAGGAAACGGAGATATCATTTAAAGTTTCGTTCTAGTAAGCCCTAGATAACCCTTTAAACTATTTTATGAACTACTGTTTACAGTTTGAAGTGAAAACGTTAAGCTTTAGTTTGCATTTTTGCGGAAAACGGCCACTTTTGGCGCTCTAACATAGCTGCGGACGGATTCAACCGACTGCTTGCTGTAAGGCTTGCGTAACACTGAATTGGCAACGGAGCAGTTAAATAACAACACATTATAAACTTTATGTACAATGTAATTAGACGCGCGGCACGGCGGGGCGGCTCAAGCAGTCGCGCCTCGCTCATTTTATCAAGCGACAACTTATGACAATGTACATATAGTTTATAATGTCTTATAACTGGTCGTCGCGTCGTTGTCAATTAAGTGTAGCGCGAGCCTATTGCATAAGCGTTAGTGTTGCCTACAGGCAGGAGTAAGTCACTAACGCTGACATGAAGCCATCGACTTCTTAATGTCAAAACATTGTTAACATTGAGAGATCTCTATAATAGATTAGTTAGATAACTCATTAGAAATTATATTATTATGACTTGAGTGCCATATGGTCTACTCCTAAGCGGTGCATCAACCTACATTAGTTGCGGTCAAGGCGGACGGACGGAAGGATGCTCGTAGGAGCATAGGATCTGCATCGCCCATACATTTAAATGCAATGAGTAGGCGGCTCAAACTAAAACGAACTATTTTTTACTGCGACTTTACTTAGGCAGGGCTAATTTACGTAGTGGCTAAGAAAAATATTTTATTTTATTTATTATATTTATTTTCATACCGCAGGATCAAACAATACGTATGTATTTTCTGATCCCACTGTACACTTTTGTATGAGAAGGACTAAAATATGTTTAGTCCCACTGGAAAAGTTGTTCACACTGTCGAAATTCAGTAACTTCCTATACTGATTTTTCATGGAACACGCTAGCCTCAACTTATCTGCAGGGGCGTAGTCACCGCCGTATCTGCCGTATCAATTATACGGGGCCCCCGGACCACGGGAGCCCCCGACATGCGTGAGCAAAAATTAATAAAAACTTCCCAATTTTTTTATATAAATCTAGTAGTTAATAAATCAGTTTGCCGAAAAAAAGGCAAGGAGAGTATATATTTAATTTGAATTGTTTGTAAATATTTCTTTTAATTTTATGCAAACATTTTCTTTACTTTTTTGATAAATCTTTACCCTTCATAAGGGCCCCCAAACAATTTTTTATACGGGGCCCCGCAAAGGCACGCTACCCCACTGCTTATCTACCACCTTTAAGAGGAAACCTCAAGGGCTAGAGAAATGAAAAATAGGTATTTGTAAAATCTATTGCTGTCGCGCTGTGCTCGAACTACAACCGAGCAAGTGCGATAGAGACATATTGCAGCTTAGACTGAAAGTACCTATTAAAAGAACAGAAAATCAACGATTCGTAGTCCCCTGATTTCTTCTCCAAAACTTAACCAATATAAGAACTTTTTTCATTACGCCACAACAGACTTGAGCGGTGTTCCTGTTTAAATTTTTTTTTATAATCTAGTCAATATTGTTTTCTGGATGTTTGAACACAGCGGAAAATCTGGTCATTTTTTTAGGTCTTTGAACGTTCATATCGCTTTGAATAAATAATTTATGAAAAAAAAGAAAACATTGGGACATGCTAATAGTGGCTATAGATATTCAGGAAAAAAATATAACTCTACCGGCATTATCCAGGGAGGAGACAGAGGACTACGTTTGTATGAAAAAACGGCCCCTCTGTGTCGTCTTAAACTGAACATGGTGTTTTAATTTAAGTATATGTATAGTGATTTCATAGATATGAGAGATCAGATAAAAACAAAATAAGGTTTTGTGGTTTTAAAAATAATTTTATATCATATTGTACCCACTACTTACAGTATTTATTGTAAAGCTGAAACGACCATCCTTTTTTTGAACATCAACAAAAGCTTGGTAAAGCAGTATAATTTATTAACCAGGGTCTGTAAGAAAAGAAAAAAAAGCTTAGAAGTCCCCAGCTACTTGTTTTCCCCCACAGATCGTAAAAGCCGATCAAGGAAATGGGCTAAAAAAACGAATCATGGCGATGCAGCTAAAAACCCATCACAATTTTAATTCCCTTTTTCATCTACAACATGACCATTATCACGCTAAAAGTGCCCTTCGAGTCTTCGAGCCCTAAGTTCTGTCTAACCCTATATGTATCTATAAAGTATTTTATCACCTTTTAGGTACACTATACCTGCGTGAGGTGAGTATAATGTACCTAAAGGGAGTTGTGTGTGCAACAGCTACCATAAAGTTAGTTTTTCAGGTTACAGAAAAGCTGCTTCGCCAACTAAAGGCTGTGATTGAAGAAGGAGAGTCGACCAATTCATACAACGTACAACAAGTTATGGAAAACAGTATTATTACGTGCCCAATGTCTCCCACCTATTCTCTAGAAGAAATTGACATGGTTGAAGAACAAGATCCTTTATCTAATGAAACTCAAGTAAATGAAAAAGATGATTTGGAAAATAGAAATAATAGAAAGAAAAAGGATAAAGCAATAAAAATAGTCGATCATAATGATTATTTTATTGATCTAAGTAGACATGAAGATATCCATGAAAACAATGCAATAGTTAACGATACAACAACTACTTTGTGCAGTTCAGTTCAAAATATAGAAAGATCTATTTCCGAGCTTGTAATAAAATCGGTAAAGGAGGCAAAACCAAATGAACTACAAAAGGTAATCAAAATAAGACAACCCCAAGAACCTAAGATCAATGAAGAAATATTAATGGAAACATGTGTACCACAGAATCCACAATATCCTCGTAAAATAAACAATCAGTATCAAACCCTGATTGTTACTAATGAATTCAATTCGGAGAAAACTATATCTAACAAAGTTATACTAAATGATTTAACTGCATCCTTCAACCAATTAGACAAGACGCCTCAGAATCTACCTAAAAAGAAAGGCAGAAAGAAAGCAGCTCAACGAAATGAATTTAATAATAGTGAGATAGAAATCCCCAAAAAAAGACGCAAGAATAAGAAAATAAAAAATGCTATTGAAACACAACATAGTAACGAAACTACTGTAAATAATAATCAAGTTAAAAGTGCGCGTCTTTCAAATCTTCCAAACAAAAATACTTTGATAAACCCACCTGCATTACAAACTCAAAGTGCGCGTCTTCCAGATCTTCCAAACAAAAATACTTTGATAAACCCACCTGCATTACAAACTCAAAGTGATCCCATCAAGAAAGTATACAATAACAATGTGGAAAACGATCTATCGTGGATAGAAAGCATCAGATATATTAGAGAAGTTGCCCCAGAAGAGATTGACCCAAATTTGAAATACTATGATGATAGTTTCTGGGACACTTTTGATTTACCCTACAACTGGAATGATCAGGACTTCTTGTAAAAAAAATTAATTGTTAATGAAACAAATAAATGCGATCCCAAACTTTAATAATTTCAAAGTAGTAAGATATTAAGGTATATACTTATTAAAGTTTAAATGACATGAGTCAGACGTTTCACGAAGCAACACAATTGCACAATAAATATTTTAATACATCTTAACTTTACATTATTGAACCCATATTATATTATTGTTATAAATAATACATATTTTTATTTATATCACAATGCAACTCCTATAAATAATTTATATATTTTTATAGGCCGTTAAGGCAAGACTCGACCGGAAGTTGAAAGGGACACTATACCGAACTTAAACAGCCAATAAGATTTCATTATATAATACATCGAAATGAAATAAAATTCTTTATTTGCAAGGGTAACAACTCTTAAGGGTAATACGAGTAGTAATAGCTCTTTAACATAGGCATACATAGGTATGCAGAATACATCTAAATGTACCTATGTGTTGTAATAAAGTAATTATATTTTTTTTAATTAGTATTACACAATTGCATATTTAAGTCAACATAAGCATTAAGTATACAACGTGGAAGGGATACACCCGTAATAAATCGAACCACGGTCTATACTTAGATCATTATAGTATAATGAAATTAAAATACCAGCCAAAGAACAAAAAAAAATTCAGCATTTTCATACAAAAGTATGCAGCCGCTCGGGAAATTTGTATGGGAATGTCAAATTTTATTTTGGTTTTTCGAATGTTATTTTAATTTCGTTATACTATAATGATCTAGTATAGCCCATGGTTCCATTTATTACGGGGATGTACCTTCCACTTTATACATAAATTATAATGTATTGCAGTTAAAAATAGCGTAAAAAATCAATTAATCTAACCAGAGGCTTTTATTTTTATGAATCCCTCGATTTTTGTACAATTAAGTTATACAATATTAGGTACTCATACGAAATATTTTTGACAACTCAATAAGTACAAGCATTTGGCAAATATCATGCAGATAAGGGTGTTTATTAACAAGACCGATCCGATTTGTAAGACCATTAGACCGAACATGACAAAATGTTGATGACGTATGTCTAAGAGTTTACTTGCTTGGATTAGGTACTATTTATTTCCAAAGAATTTATAACACAATTTAGAATAACTACGAGTATAATAATATAAAAAAACCCACATTGAAAATTAAACTTAATGCCACGCACAAAAAGCTCATATTTTCATAATGTTTATGTTTAAATACCTAACGTTCCCAAAAAATGTACCTAAAGTTATAGGCGTCCCTTTCCCGCAATCTGTCAGTGCAATAAAGTAGAATTTTATTATCCATTGTTGTATATCCAGTTTGTAGAGCTTTCAAAAGCGCCATTGGTTATGTTCCGGCTTTTCTTCGCCAAAAAAGTTGCGTATCTATATATTGGTCGTACAAATCGGTTCGTAATTTTACAAACATAATTACAACTTTATTTAAATGGCAATCCATTAAATGGCATTAGTTGATCAACATCTTAACGTTATTCATGTAAAAGCTACGTCTAACCGTATAACAGTATAAATAGGTATGTTTACAACATTATTATCAACATTTAATTCCGAGAAACCGCTAAACGGATGTATGGAAAAAATGACATGTGCGTCATTCTAAGTAATATCGTTACATTTTCCTCTTTTAATTTTACGTTTAATTTTTATTTAGAAATATTATCCAGATCTATGCAATAAATTGACACTTTTATTGCCAAATACTCAAGCGCATTTAAAGTAATTAAATGTTATAATCTCATGCTGTCCCTATCTAGCTTAAATATTACAAGTATCTAGACAAGGACATTTACGAGTATGTATTTGATTACATACAATAAGATTGAGTATTTGAATTAGTCGTATTATTTCTTTTTAGATAATGAAATAAACGGGCAAGTGCGAGTCGGACTCGTACATGAAGGGTTCCGTACCTCCGTACAATGTTTTAAAACGCTAAAAAAACATATTTTTTGTATGACGACCCCCTTTAATTTTTAACTTTTTTTTATTTTCAGTATTTGTTGTTATAGCGGCCACAGTAATACATAATCGGTGAAAATTTCAACTGCCTAGCTATTACGGTTCAAGAGATAGAGCCCTGTGATAGACGGACAGACAGACAAACGGACAGACAGCGGAGTCTCAGTAATAGGGTCCCGTTTGCACCCATTGGATACGGAACCCTAAAAATGAGCAAATATCGCAAAAAAAAAGGGAACTAAAGTTAACATGTACATATACAGATACACTATCACATCTGTAGCGACCTCTACGCCACTTTGAGGAACTACAACCACAACACAGTTTACAAGAAGCATACGAGATGGCGCTAACAGTATCCTTCACATCTCGATATTAGAGGTCTGGTTGCAACTTGACATATACAGGTTGATTTTGAAACACTGAGCTATATTGAAATCTTGGAATCAGAATCACTAATAAAACACAAAATAGCAAGAAAAAGAATACTTTTTTTTTCTATTTCTCATTAGGAAAAATCCCCACATTTGCATTACATGGCTAACGTATTATTATTAGTGTCAATGACCTCGCTGTCGCTCAATTCCTCCGTATGACCGCCCCGCCCCCTTCCTGCAGGCGGCGCGCGGGGCGAGCAATCATATGGCGGTCGGTATCACTGCGATTGGGAATTTGCCGTACAACTTTGAGGGCTCTTTGGTTTTTATTATGAAACAAGGTAATTGTAAGAGAACTGTATATTTTACTCGTATTCAGCGCATAAATTACTTTCCTTGAATATAGCTCAGAGGGTCAAAATCATCCTGTACGTATATGTATGTCCTCCGACAATATACCGTCGGAGCAGTGGTTCCCCAGGCACAACACCATGCCTGGCGGGAATATCTTCCCTTTGTGGCGGTCGAGCATATAACCTCGCTCCCGGTCCCCTATAGTGGTGACCTCGACGTGGTTGTAGTTCCTCGAAGTGGCGTAAAGGTCGCCACACATCACAGCGTTATCACTAATGGGACAGAAAGAGCATTATGGGTCTTGCGGCTCTAAGCAAACAGAGCCCAGGGCCGCGCAAGACTCAAAGGCCACTTTTAGCATTGCCAGCTTTCGGTGGCGCCGTAATCCGCTAGATGACAACAAGTCAAATCAGATACTTTTTTCTAATCGTCAAAAACAAATATTTGAAAATCAGAACCGTGACGTCATAGTTTTGTGGAGTCAAATAGCGCTCTTAATATTAGTTTTTCTGCATTAATAAATCTAAAATCATGTTGAAAATGACAAGTGACACTTTTCTGACGTTTTATTCTCTTAACAGTACCAAATAATTTATTTTCCATCGTCATCTACCCAGTTGTTGACAAACAATACTAATACAATACTAATAATAGATAATATTTATCTTTTAATTTAAATATATACACTTATTTAATTTTCTACAATAATACAAATATAATTTCTTTTATAACATCAACAATACGAACACTCATTTGCTTGAAATATATAACAAATTATACACGAACTATTTATTCGCATAATCTCAAAATAAAATATAATAAAATATACAAGTACGTTTCTATAAACATATTGATATATTAATTAACACAATCAAATATCACAACTATTAATTACATCGTTAAAAATATTCCATTAAAAGCTACATCGAATTATATATAAATATTATCGGTAGATCGTAATCACAAAACAGTGAAAAGGCATAAGTTAATATTAGTTATTTAAAATGTTTATACATCCAATATCCCGTTCTATACTTTGCCGTTCATAGGCTGCCTATCTTAATTATTAGGTATTTTGCTCCTCATAATTTCTTTAACCACCGCCCAATTTTTGACTACTCGTATATTGAAAAAAATAAAAAAAATATTATTAGAAATATGAAATTATAATTTGTACAATACGAATATACCCACAAATTATTACAGTATCTACAAATGTTTTACATAAACAAACAGCCCACTAATTTAACACGTATCACAAAATCAAAATCTCTTTATAACAGAACAACCTCTTCCCCTTATAATATCCAGATACAAAAGTATTAACAGAAAATACAAACAATTCATGTTTTACATATATATCATTTATATTATAAATATATTAATAGCCCGCACAAGTACAATTGCACATAAGTATGTTTTAATTATGTGCAATTCTACTTGTTACTATCGTGTTAATTAATACAGTACATATTTTAAATCTAGTAGATTTTAAAATGTACGTGAGGCACCTCGCGCCCCTCGACATAATATGTACCTAGACCAGCTGTCTGGAACATTCGCCGTGATATTTTTGGTAATTTACACCGGTCGCACTGCGAAGTCGTTTTTAAGTAGTCCTTCAAAACCGCAGCGCTAGATTTGCTAAGAGAACCGACGAATCATTAAAGATGGCGGCGGGAATTTTATCATCCATATCTAATTTTCAAACAATGAAATCTGGTTACTTACCAACGGAAAGTTATTCCTTTACACTTTACCATTTTCTTTGAATTGTTTGTACAGGATTTTAACTCACACCAAGCCATTATGTTTAGCCATGTTTTCTCATGAATTTCGCGTAACTGTCGAAAGTACTAGGTGCATAAGAACTAGCAAACGACTAAGTGGAGTTAATAGAGATAGCTACAATTGAACGAGCGGGACACAACAGTATTGTGTGGCGTCTTCTCTAATACTTTAGTACATAGTAGCTCTATGAATTAGCCGTACGGTTTGGATTAACTAACGAAACTCTTCATAGCATGCAATTTTAGGCCTTATAACAGTGACTTAACGTATACGAGCGTGACATAAGTTTATGTTACGGAAAATGAGGTGAATGAGCACTTCCTAACCCCCGATTATTCGGAGCTTATGCATAGAGTAAGTATCATAATATTAAGTCTTGTACATATTTGGCAAGGCATTGGGTAAACAAAGACCAAAGTGTATTGGCAAATATGCGACAAACGATGATTGTGTGTATGAATGAAGTACCGACACTTTCAGAGTACGCCAACGCATTTAAGAGTGAACGCAAATGAACAATAGGCCGTTAACATTGGCCTAACGCACTTGACCAATACGCCTGGTAAATGTGTACAAGGTCTCTTACAAATTCATAAACCTTTCCTTCCTGCCATCTCTATCCAGCCTCAATGGCTTCAATTACAATTTAGAAACTAAACTTCCCTCTAACTTTGAAGAAGCCCATTCCTGTCTTGTTATGTAGTAGTGACGTCACGCCCACGTAGCTCTGTATGACGATGGGCGAGTGGTGGATACAGCACGCAGAGGAAGGCATGGCTTCGATCGCCCGCTGCAACTTTTGAGCAAATATCTCCATGTCGTATGTCAACTTTTCTTCTGGACCGCCATCTTAATTTCAGAATTGTAAATTTAGAACAATAAATCTCTCGTAGAACATAATAAATTGGTAGTCGAATAGTAGTAATAACTGTAGTATTCTTGATTTATAATTATGACATGACAACGTATTCTCAGCCCACATCTTGGGTGTTTATCTATCTACGTATTTATTATAAAATATAGTACCGTTGAGTAAGTATCCCATAACACAAATTTAAAAAACTTACTTTAGTGTAATTTGTCCTTAAATATTTATATTTATACATCTAATTTTAATATTAGTTTAATTGTAAGTTGACATATTTGGACAAAATGCTGCATTGCAGTTTGTTGCCGCTTCTTCTGCACTTGCACTAAGGAAGCCGCACTAAACTAAGCTGTAAGTAAATGATCTGACGTCAACAACTTTTATGAAATTGAAAAAAAAATTGACAATTATTGAGTGATACAAAAATCCAAAGATAAATAAATGATTTTGACTTTGGCTAGTAGAACAAACTGCTTATTGTTTTTACGAAACTACGAAAGAAAAAAAAAGTAAAATAAAAAGGGCTACTTAACTTACACTAATTGTCTTTGTATTCATTCATAATATCATCTCCAGTCTTCATGTTCCACAGACACACCTCATTTGACGTTTCAACTCATTTTGTCTTTTTTATAACATTTAGTTTATGTCTACGGGTTGGTTTAATAGGGATGATGACTGGGTCAGAAAAGTATTATTCTTATTAGTCCTTTAGTTAGATTATCCAATAATAATAACGTACACATATTTTTCAGTTTATCAAAAAAGTAAAAATTCACAAAGATACAGAGTATCTAAGTCCCAGAGTGGGGGCTTGTGACGTCACCGCCGTGTAAAAATCGTACGAATACGTGACGTCATGCTAAATTAAAATGCGCTGTATCTTCGTAATTTATTGTTTCTCAGAGAAAAGAAAAAATATGTGTACAATATTGTTTAATAATTCTAACCGATGGGCCAAAGATTATTTTTCAGTCATCATGCCTATTCTCTAAGGTCATGAAAATAACCATAGATATAAATTGAATGTTCAACAATCAATACTCATCTATATGTAAGCACTAATCTTTGAGATTTTTACTTACATACCGCGACTTTAACCCTTGCGGGGTACACATATGCACAGGGGTACACAACAGAGGGTCACAGACACAAAACCTAATCCTTCGCCAAATATCAAATCAAATCAAATATTTATTTAGTAATTAGGCCTTTGCAGGCACCTTTACACGTCAATAATTTTAGTGTACATTACGTGTAATATTTATTTATACTTAAATAATTTTTTCTTTGTTTAAAAGCAACCGATATTAGCGTTTCGACCACTGCTGAGAAGAAACGCCGAAAGAAACTCATTTACACAGTATTGGTCGCCTACGCGCCAGAAGGGATTTGTTTACTAAAGATATTATGCTTATTACAATGTTATCACAACATAAAATGTAAAGCTTGCGAACGAGTGCGAAATCCAATTTACATAAATAAGTTACACTGAGTCTTAAAAAAAACGGAGCCGAGCTGACCAGTCCCTACTGGCGGCACCCGTTCACGAGTTGACGCGACACAGAAATTAATAAGAATTTCATACAGAGTGGAATCTCTTAACGTCCACCTTTCCCGTCCCCGTACCTCTCCCCCGTTCGCCCCTGTCGAGGGGTGAGAGCGGGCGAACACACACGCATTGACGTGTGCACGGATGTATAGTATCGTTTGTAGTAGTGTGTATAAATGATACTCCTACGCTTACCTTTATGCCAGTAAATGGGGTGTGATGCGAAGGTCAAGAAAGGCACGTCCTGGCTGAAGGGGTTCCAGACCGTCTTCAGCGGCAACGGCTCCCCTTTATTCCACATCAGGCGGACTCCACGCAAATTACGCTCTCTGCAATTACATAATACTTCATAATTAATTTAATTTAATTTTTAATTTTATTAGTTCAAATGCATTTGAAATTTTTTTTAAAAAGGTAAACATAGTATGTACTTAGGTGCTACTTATTTCTAAAGAAATTTCTTCCAGTAGACCCGCGAGAGAAAATTCATAATACGGACTATCATCATCTGAGCGTATTCCCGGTTGTTTCCTCAGCGGTAACGCTCCAGAGCCCGGGGTCCGCTACCTACCGTAGGTGATCTGACGAGGTTACTGGTTTTTACACAGCGACTGCCGTCTGACCTCCGCAACCCAAAGGGTAGACCAGAACCAATCCTAGGATAGGTTTAAAAAAACGCTAGATGGCGTTCGGGACCAACAGCTTTACGTGACTTCCGAATCACGGAATCATCTTTCTTTTCGAAAAATCAAGTGATTCAAGCCTGCAATATCCTAACCAGACTGGAAACAACTTTTCACCAAGTATGCTTCCCAGTGGGATTTAAATCCACGACCTCCGGATCCCAAGGCAAACGCCTTGACCACTGGACCACGGAGGCAGTCACAAAGTCTGCTACTAAAATTAAGAAACCAATTTGACAGAAGGTTTCCCTTTTACTGGCTTGTATCATTTTATTCATTCACAGCATAGTTCAAGTTTGCAAAAATTATGATAAACTAAGTACATTGTATAGGTATTTCAATTCTTGATTTACACAGCATGCATTACAAGCAATGCTCGGAAATAAGTAAATTAAAAATATGTGATGAAAAAATTCGTCAGGGTGATTGGAAGTCACGGTAGCACGGAAGTGCACTCACAGTACAGATGTGAGGGGCGTGAGTTCGAATCTGACTCGTGGCTAAATTTTTCATCACATATTTTCAATTTAGATATAGGTATTTTAAATCAAAATATAGTGGTACTAGACGTTAGTATTTTAATAAGCAGTTAATAGATAAATCCAATCATGTTTAAGGATTGGATTTCATCTATCAGCACGGAACAGCACTTTCCTATGCTGCTATCCTTTTCTGTCGCTCAGGAAGTGCTGTTCCGTGCTGATACATGAGATCCAACTCTAAGTTTTTAAACTGCAATGAACGAAAGGATGCAATGACACACAAACAAAATAGCTAAGTATCAAATATGGAAGAAAGTCTCCAAAAAAATAGATGCACAACAAAACACAATACAACACAAATGTGTTAAAAAACATACTTTATAGTGAATTGATAAAGCAAATCCAAACAATGCACTATGTGAGCTATAAATAGCGTCTAACAAGCTAACAGACAACGAAGAACAAAAACATGCCTCTACGGCAACATAAGGTACCTAGGTTCAAAATACTTGGGATCGAACAGTTTAGACTCCTCGCTGACAGGACTAGGTCTCCGGCACAGGCGGTCTATGACGCAATCCTTGACGACGGTCGTCACCCCCGTCGCGATACCGTTTAGCCGGCTGCATGGGGATGAAGGAAGCGACACATTAGGCTCAATTTACACTGCGGCAGAGTCGCAGCGATTCGCCGAAATCGTACATAGCATAATGAACTTTATGTCAATCGTATAATGTTCAAACGGCGTGTTTCGGCGACTTCGCGAGAATACGCCGCTTGACGCGCGACAACTTTTTGAGCCCAAATTTAGTTTGAACATTATACGATTGACATAAAGTTCATTATGCTATGTACGATTTCGGGGAATCGCTGCGACTCTGCCGCTATGTAAATTGAGCCTTATGATTAGACCGTAAGCGTTTACACACACTCTTTGCCGCGGCGCCGCACGCATGGCTTTTGTATGCATTTCTACTGACTTATCACACGGCGCCGCTGCGACGGCGATGCGCAGTTGTCGTGTGTAAAGGTCCATACAATCCACTAGTTTCCAACAAGTCAAAACAAATACTTTTTTCTAAACGTCAAAACAAATATTTTCTATGGGATTTGTATGAAAAACGCAAGTCGTGACGTAGTTACTTGGAGTCCAATACCAAGGAGTTACTAATATCTGTTTTTCTGCAATCTAAAATGTCGTTCGAAAATTATGATGAATGACAATTTTGTTACGCTTTATTCTCTTATCAAATTACAAAATAATCTCTTTCTGACCCTGGATACTACTCTACTGCATACAAAGTTATAAGTACGCGGTGCCGCGGCCGCTGCGGCGCGTGTGTTAATACTCTAATCACCAAGTCGACGACGCTGATACTACTCCGACTCGCCTCACAATAAAGGCCCCGTGTACACTTTGATTAATGATTAGTGCAAGTTCACATTTTCTGCGAGTGCGAATAGAAAATGTATGAACTCGCACTAATCACTAATCAAAATGTAAACAGGGCATAAAGCATTGAAATGTGAGATTTATGTCGCTGGAATTTCTATAAACAATAATATTTGAACATCGTACAATTCTTTCAAATAAATTTAGAAATCGGCGTGACTTCGACCTCGAGTTAGTGTGAAAATTAAAATTGAATTTTAATCTTAATGAAATAAGAAATGGTGAAAAAATACCAAATGAGCAGGATTCAACTCGCGACCTTGGCCTAAATACGACCATGCTCTAACCAACTGAGCTATCACGTGTTCAACCCCGCACGCCGCAGGAATAGCAAATGGTGGAGAAATTCGGCATTCACCATTTCTTATTTCATTATTTAATTTAAGTAATTTAGAACTGCATCCTCAATACCTAAAAACCCCATAAAGATAAAATTTATTACTTTTTTTAGGAGTGGTGAAAAGACACATACGTCTGAGTGCTACATAAATAAACACCCAATTTAGCATTTATTATAACAAAGATATACAGATATATAACTGTGACCATTTATGATGAAAATGATATACTTAATTAACATTTTTATCGTATGTTTTTGGTACTTACGGTACTAAGGAAGATGGAGGGTACACCAGCTCCCCAATGACTAAGGTGTCCAGGTCGTCAAGATAGGTCTTCTTGAAGTCCAGCTGTTTCATGGCAATGAAATCGTATTTTATGGTCATGACTAGCCTCGACGTGAGCAGTACAATCCTTTCCTTTTCGTTGTCCCAAAGAGTTATTCTGTAAAAAAAATTAAAACATTTGTTTGCTTACTTTAACCTTTTCCAGGACAGTTACATTTGTAAACATAAACCCATGATTATTATTGCTCAAAGTAAATGAGGAAAATTGTCGCTTTTTATTTATTGTTTTTGGTTTGTTTTCCCCAAGGAGTTAACTACTACTAATAAAACATAGAAGTACTTAATTACATTCCAGTACTATAACAACAGTCTTCAGTGCCGTAACTGGCCTTCTGAGCGCTCGGTGCGCATTTTTATAACAGCGCCCTTGAAATTTTTTTATGTTTTTACACAGATTAGGTACTAGTACTTATGTACAGAAGTCTCACTTAGCAAAGAAATTCAAAGAAATATCTACTCAATGTGGTTAGCGATATGGTTTGATTTAGCTTACGTTAGCACTCAGCACCTTTTCGTTTAGATAGACATCCATTGCAGGCCAATTTCTATATCTAATTATTACTCTGGACAAACGATTCGTATAACTGAATTTACCACTCCGAATGGCCGCCGCGCGCTTTGTAGTAATGTAGGTATATTTTCAATACCTAAACGGGGAGTGACACAGGCCTGGTTTTTATAAGCTTATAATTAGCTTGCCCGGCTGTTTGGTGTTGGGTATTGGGTCAAGTTTTGCATGTTATAATTAAACCACTTCCCGGTTTCCGATTGACATAAAATTTTGTATGATATTGCAATATTATCATAACAAGAAGCTGATCTGATGATGGAGCCGGAAGGTGGCTATAGGTACCCTGTAATAAAACAACGCAACCCCATCGAGTTTGGACTTTTGACATTTGTCTTGATTAGTACTTAGGCCTCACAATAAAAGCTTGTACATCTTACAATTTTTTCGAAAAACTTATTCCATATGTTTATTGATGTTGCCGCGATCGACCTCCACCGCGATCACCTCTGCTCTAAATTATAGGTATTGTTTGTGGTCCTGGTCTGGTCATTTCTGCGCCCCTCCAGGGTCTGCGCCCTGTGCCTGGGCACCGCTGGCACCGCCCTAGTTACGGCACTGACAGTCTTATACAAAATATAAACAATTTGTCAGATTCAATGTTTATAAATTTAATTACTCTAAAGGACTAAACACAAAAATAGAAAACAAAGTTAATCATTACATACTCAGTCAACAGCCACGAGCCCAGGTACTCCCCATCTTCAGGGAACAACAGAGCGGTGATGCACTCTTGTATGGCATTCTCCACTACTCCCTTTCGAAATGTAAAGAAGTCTTTTATGTTTTCTCTGTTGAACGGCACATCGTAGCGTGGGTACACAGTGTGAGTGTTGTCAGAGGGAACGGAGGACCCTCCAGCTTCTTCTGGCCTTTGCTCGTCATTTCTTGCATCTGTACATCAAATTCAGAAAGATTTAATACCATCAATGAAGAATTTCAAGAGTTACTCAAATCAATACAAAATCAGGGATTTTTCCTGTATCAATGTTTATACCTATATTAATTCCACCTTTATTAAACAAAATTAAAATAACTAAGAGGTAAAGCTATGTCATATGACATTTTACAGTTGTCCTTGTATTTTGCGACTTCTTAATTGGTATTTAGGGACTGATTAATCTAATTATTGAGAACACAGGCTACAATATAGAAAATATAGATACCAACTAAATAATGAATGAATGCATAAAATGACATCTACAATATTTTAGGTAGGTTAACACTTAGCCTGCTGAAAAATGCACCATGTGTGTTTTGCAAAAATGAAAACACATACCATGGGTTTTTAGCAGGCGAAGTGTTAATATAGATCCAAAAAAACTAATGGTATTTAGAGAGCTTATTAGTGATTTATTTAAGTACTAAAATATCATCTTTAGTTCTTTACTTAAAAAAATAAATAATTAAATCAATAATTACTATGTAAGAGCCCATTATTGTTGTACATGCAAGGATGTGTTCTTCGAAGCCTTATCGTATTCTTTAGGTTACAATCTTTAATGTGATTTATTGAAACTGCAGTTTTTAATTTACGAAATGCTGAAGCTGTGAATGCAAAAGAAAGAAAAAACTTTAATGGAGAAATGTCGCTGCGGAGAATAAATTAAATGCGGATAAAGATAGAGAATCAAGTGTGTAAATATTTGTTTACCAGCGAAAGATGACGTCGAAGATGTTAATGAATTTGCACCCGATAACACCGAGGAGTGTGCAGTGGCTTTAGGTTTATTTTTATTAGATGTTTCTACCGCAGTGTTTTCAGTATTTGCCGTATGTTCAGCCGCTATATGGTCAGCAGATAGCTGCAGAGTTCCGCCACGAAACTCCAGGTCTTCGTCTATGAGGTCGCCCATGTTTCTAACAGCAATAACAGACAAATATTAGTAAGATTTTGTTAATTTTAATTAATTTATCAATTTACGCAAAATAATCGACCGACTCCCGACTCCGCAGTGATAAGAATTGTCAATGTCAATGTATCATGTCTGTGTCATTCATATATAGTTGTCAAAATAAAATAAAATGCGTATATTTTCAGGCAGAAATATCAGTGTTCCATTTTCGCGAAGTCACTAAACGAACACCGTTCCATACAATACATCGTTCTTAGTGACTGTGCGTTTTAAAAATAGGGTCCCAGAATTTACTGAATTACTGGCGCCATCTATTGTCGAGTAGATAAACTAGCGAAAAGCATATACTTTTAATGAGGCTATCTACGTGTCAAGTAGTTTTTTTTTATTTATGCAGTTTTTTTATGCTGGTATCCCCAACCACAACAGCTGGTTGGTGAGTTGTCAAATGGGGTTGTCAATAATTGAGAAACGAAAGAAGTGCTTGCTCTCTAAAATTATTTGCGGTTTATTTGGATGTGTATTACGTGTTAAATTATCTATAAGTATTTTGTGAAACATGCGTTTGGGATTACTTATATTTTGTACGCTAATATACAGTGCGTCGGCGTGGGATGACGATGATCTGGAGGTTTTCGATGTGGTTGAAGAAGTCAACCAGAATTTTTATGAATTGCTAGGTGTTACGCAGGTTAGATCGCTATATGTTGATTCAATATTTATACAGCTTTCAGAATATTTGCAGTCAATTATCTATTAAATTTGCATTTTTATTCATTCGTCCTTTCTCCTATTTTTATTGAATACTGATGTTACTATATTAGTCTCTTACCAATTTTTTTTTTCTATTTTAAACGATGAATTAGGAATACCTATTTATTTTGTAGGACGCTGCCCCTTCAGAGATTAAATCAGCATTCAAGAAACTAACATTAAAATTGCACCCGGATAAAAACGATGCCCCTGATGCAGACGTGCAGTTTAGGAATCTAGTCTCCGTACACAATATCCTTAAAGATCCAGGGAAAAGGGAGAAGTATGGCAAAAATATTTCCTCTTTCATTTTATGTCAACAAGGATTTTTGTATGTGACTTTGATCTTTACATTGATTTGTTGGATGAGTAACAAAATTATATTATTAACCAGTTGATCATCCACTTGACAGGCTCCGTCTTCAGCTATGATCGTGTTCTATAGATAGAGCCCATCATCATGATGCTTGACGGGTTAAATTAACATTACGGTTTCATAAGAGCAATTAAACGAAAAATTAAATGAAAACATATGTATAAGGAGTTTAAGAACTTGGCGGAAGAAAGAGAGACATGGAAAGCATTCCACCGACAACAGCCCAGCTCTTAAATATAAGAAGAAGAAGAGCAACTATGTCTTGATAATATTCCTAGGACATCTTTAAATGTTTCATTTAATTTACTGCCCTTCAGTGTTACCCTTTGTTTTCTAAATAGATGACAGACCCACTTTTATACAAGTAATAATAATAATACTTAGATTAAAAGTAATTAATTAATAGATAACAGCAAGATAATTTTTTGATGTATAGACAGCCACAATCACAATTTATCAATGCTGTAAAATTTTAGATACAATGAGGTGCTCAAGAATGGTCTTCCAAACTGGCGATCTGCAGTGTACTACTACAGACATGTTCGCAAGATGGGCCTTGCGGAAGGTGGAATTATCCTGTTCATCATTATCAGTTTTGGACAGTACGCTGTTGGTTGGGCGGCTTATGCTGAAAAGAGGTTTACTGCTGTATGTATTAAACTAATAATAATGTTTTGTTGTAAAACTACTGGGATTTTTTCCTTTGTTATCCTTTGTAAGGTAACTCATATATATATTTTTTTTTGCCTACGTAGTATCCTAATTTTGGGCCCTGTAATATATTGTTTGGCAAAAATGAAACTGTATTTATTTATCATCAGGAACAAATAATAAGCAGCAGAGGAAAGAAATCATCCAAAAAGTCTGGCTTCGACACGGGGCTGGCAGAAATCCTAGAGCAGCTTCCCAAGCCCAGCGTCAAAGACACCCTGCCATTCCAGATCCCAAGGTTTCTGTGGTGGACGGTGACTGCCATCCCGAGAGGCATAGCTGAGTTAAAACGGATGAAGAAAGAGAAAGAGGAAGAAGCTAAAAGGCAGAAAAAGAGGTTTCTAATATTATTTTTCCACTTTAATTGCCTTATCACTACACTGGGTTGGCCCCTCCAGTAATTTCAAGATTTTGTGTTATACATATATGGATTTACATCTTCATATTGTATGCAATGATTTGATTCCATGCTGTTGGTAGGGTAGAAGTATTCTCTTTTTCCTACTTGAGATTCTCTCAAGAACTATATGATCTATTGAGAAATATGTGCTCAAGTGTTAGTACAATGTGATCTATATTATACCAGTGGCTGCTTTTTATAGAACGCCATAAAACCAAAAGTGGTCTTTGACCCTTATGATATGGCTCTCCCTTTATTTGGAGAAGCTTAAAGAGGCTATAGGCTATAAAGAGGGTCTTTACAGCCTATGTCTTCTTTAAAAATATAGGCTATAAAGAGGGTCTTAACAGCCAATATCTTTAAGGATATAGGCTATAAAAAGGGGCCTTAACAGCCTATATCTTTAAGGATATAGGCTATAAAAAGGGGCCTTAACAGCCTATATCTTTAAGAATATAGGCTATAAAAAGGGGCCTTAACAGCCTATATCTTTAAGGATATAGGCTATGAAGAGGGTCTTTACAGCCTATATCTTCTTTAAGTATATAGGCTATAAAGAGGGACTTTAGAGCCTATATTTTCTTTACACACTTTGTATTTCGTACTTTTACTCAGTCAGCTTTCAACATTCATTCATTTTCATATCACCTATTTAACATTTTTACATCGGAAATCAGTGTAAAGTTTAAACTATCTATTATTTAACATCTTAACTCAACTTCTAAGGTGTATGGTCTGGACCGTACAATCTTCAGCAGCCTATATCTTCTTTAAGCCTCTCCATATAATAAATATTTGCCCATAATCACCAAGCCGGCTGGGCAGATAGGTTGGTGGTCGCATGAGATAGTATAAAGTCTTTGCATACAGGACGCTGCTGTGTTTGCTTGTTCTCTGTTACCTATATCTCCCTTAGTCGCCTCTTACGACATCCGTGGGAAAGAAAAGGGGGCTTTCTGTCTACCCTGCACAGGATAAAAAGGTGCTTAGTAAAATTAGTATATAATATTTAAAACTTGAACGAAATAAATGTTGTTTTCAGAGAAGAACAAGAAGAACGTGAACGCGTGGAACGCGAGGCGGCTATGGCGGCGCTGCCCAAGACGGTGCGCCGGCGACGCTGGGCGCCGCCCGAGCGCGACGGCTGCGTGCTCGACCCCGCCGACGAGCCCGAGCCCGCGCCCGGGGCCGCGCCCGTCACTCCGGTGAGGCCTATCACTATCTTAAGGCCGTGTCGTGCCAAACTCTGAGGGAATGAGGTGCGGGACGATCCCAAAGCACCCCGCATGCTTACATATTTTTGTTTTGTTTTGAACGTAGATTTTATCGGTGTTCAATGAATTATTTTAATAACTATTCTAGCGTTTCATAATCATGAATTCATTTCTTTCTCAGTCACCACCAGTGATCTCAGGAGGATTGTGGACGGACGACGACCTAGCAGAGCTAGTACGGCTCGTGAAAAAGTACCCGGGCGGTTCCAGCGAACGCTGGGAGCGTATCGCGGAAGCCATGTGCAGATCTGTGCCGGAAGTGACGCACATGGCCGCCAAATTGAAGGACAACTGTTATAAACTGCCGGGACAGGAGGCCAGTGAGCCACCGCCACCGGAACCAAATAAAAAAGTAAGAAAAAAATTCTTTTTAACCCCTGACAAAAATGAGAGGTGTTATAAGTTTGACGCTAATGTCTGTCGGTCTGTCTGTCTGTGGCATCGTAGCGCTCGAACGGATAGACCGATTTCGATGCGGTTTTTTTACGTGAAAGCAAGTTTCCTTGCGGTGGTTCTTAGCTATGTTTGATGAAAATCGGTCCAGCCGTTTAAAAGTCATTGAGGATAAACGCTTGAAAATCAGGGCTTACTCTAGCAAATACATAGATGGCGCTATCCGTAGCGCGCATGTAGCGCGACTTGATGTCCGTATCAAGTCGTATCAATAGTTCCGGTTCACATCACTAGATGGCGTTCTTGACAGGCGGGGTTTTTTTTAATTTGCCTAGCAAATAAACTTGTTGTATAAGGTTTTCAGTCCTCTTGGATTTTGTTCGTCAATGATATATATCGTTTAAAAGTAAAATTTACATTACCTAAATTATTTGCACCTCCTCCTCCTCCAGCTATGTCAGATGCCTTTAGGCATTTAGGCATTGCCTTTAGGCTTGAAAAATCTGACACCAGTGTTGGCCACTTACACACACGATAAATAAACAAACAACCTCCTAAAGTTAGCTTTTAATCGGCATCACTAGTGGGTTGACTGGTAGATGAAGCCTATGGCACAGAAGACAGTAAGAGTATTTCATACAGAACGGAATCTTCTAAGGTCCCGCGCAATTTGCGTCTCCATTCCCCGTCCCCGCACCTCCCCCGCTCTCGCCTTGTCTCAGGGCGAGAGCGGCGGAACAGACGCGCATTGACGTGTGCACGGCGGCACAAGAACGGCGGAGAGGTGCGGGGACGGGGAACGTAAATATTGCGCGTACCTACCTTAGGAGATTCCTTTCTGTATGAAATACTCTTACTGTCTTCTGTGTCTATGGCTAAGTTCGATTAGTGCATTTGTAATAAAGTTAAATAAGCCGTGTGGTTCCCGGCAGAGTTGAATAGGACCACTCTAAGTCTTCGCGTGGATGTTGTAGAAGGCGCAAGCTAAAGAAAGCTTTTAAACATTAATAAGACCTCTCCATCCCGTCTGGCCAGCGTAGAGAGTGTAGACCAAATCCTCTGGCTACTCTGGCTAAGTATGGCTCTGTAATACAGAGAGGGTCGTGCTTCTGCAGTGGAGACTAAAAAAGCCTGGATGATGATAAAAGTTAAATAAATTTTCAACAGACATGTACCTAAAGTGGATCTAATTTCACCGGTTTTAGATATATATAAAGCAGCTCATAAAAAAACGCATGTGTTATAAACGTAAATAGTGAAATTATATTACATAACCGCACTATTTGCTATTTATATGCTTCAAATTGTTTTTTTTTTAATATCGAACTGGCCTGCCGCCAGCCAGTTGGCAGCGCGCCGCGTTGATTTTAAAAAGTAAAACGGCGGGAAAGCAACTGTATGCATCACAGTTTTATAGTTGAGTTTATTTAAATTAATAAAATTCAGTTTGAGATATTTTTCCTCGCAAGTGTTGAAAAACGTCGTACGATATACGTGCGTATTATTTTGAAACACACTCGGCTCTATTACGCCCTAGCCTTTGGCTCGGGCTGAAATTCTGCCTCGTATGTTATAACCACCATATAAAACGCACTTATATCGTAATGTACTATAATGAATTACAGGTAAAAACCCGCAAGGCAGAAGAAGTGTCAGCCGGCAGCTGGTCCCAGCAGCAGCAGAAGGCGCTGGAGGCTGCGCTGGCGAAGCACCCCAAGGGCGGCGCCGGCGAGCGCTGGCAGAAGATCGCCGGCGCCGTGCCCGGCAAGACCAAGGTGCGTCGCTCACCTCTATCTATACATGAATTTTCCAGAGCGTTTGTTAAGTTAACTGGACAACGCAAACTTACTCGTATTCTACAAATACGTAGATATTTGACATTATTTTTAAAACTGGTTTATTCAATCTTGTTCAAGGTCGTATACAAAATTATGCTAATGTTGACTTGACTGTTGACTTATATTATATCACTGAATCTAATTACATTGTCTCTACGAGTATATCTACTAATGGGACAGAAAAAAACAATATATTGTTATACAAAATCTATGTTATGTAAGTCATGCTAATTAGTGATGCCAACTAATTCAACAGTTACTGTAATTCATTGTTTAATTTAAAGTGCGAACGTTAAGCTTTTTTAAACGTTAAGCTAAGTGGCTGTTTTCCGCAAAAATGCTAAGAGAAGCTAAACGTTCTCACTTTAAACAGTAGTTCATAAAATAGTTTGAAAAGTTGTCTAGAGCCGTAAGGTACAACATTTTTAATGATAACTCCGTTTCCTTTTAAATAATTTATTTCAAATGGGGGCAGCACTGGACCCTGAAAAATGCATGTATTCCCTTAACCTTTTTACATAACGATTACTGTGGTTACTGTTAACCCTTATTGTATGGGTTAACCGAAGCAACCGGTAACCGTTAATAAAGGGTTACCGTTATGCATGGGCTTTCCGATTCCTGGCTGGGGCTACTAATAATCCCTTTAGTGGTTTACTTTGGAGGAACAACTGTGCCTTTTTCGTCCCTATAGTTCCTTCAAATCGCATATTTAAATTTTGTGTTTGATTTTCAGGAAGAATGTATGCAGCGGTGTAGGTACCTATCAGATCTGTTGAGGAAACAGAAGCAGAAAGAGGAAGAAGATCAGCAAAGAGAAGAAGATGCGCCAAACGACGCAGAAGAACTCCCAAACGGACTGGAAGCGTCATCATAGAATCAAAGAGTATAAATTATCTTCACATAGGGCCGGATTATCCAACAGGCAATACCACAGAATAAATACTAATACTAACGTACAAAAGTCTCACTCAGCAAAGAAATTCAAAGAAATATTTACTCAATGTGGCTAGCGATATGGTTTAATGTAGCTCACGTCAGAACTCAGCTCCTTTTCGTGTAGATACCTAGACATCCATTGCAAGCCAATTTTATTCTTATTACTCTGGACAAACGATTCGTATAACTGAATTTACCACCCGGAGGGGCCGCCTGCGCGCATAGTAATAATGTAGTTACATTTTCGATACCTAAACGAGGAGTGACGCAGGCCTGGCAATACTATAAGTGTTTCAGAATTAACGATAGTCGACCTCGGTAAAATATTAAGTATATACCTATATAATTATATATTATGTATATAAGTGTCTACGTGTAAATAGTATCAATATTATCGATAGCATTTTATGAGCAATATTATTGATAATGGCAATACTATCGATAGTTTTACCTACCTATCGAAAATATACCTACATTGTAACTACGCGCGCGGCGGCCCCTTGAAGTGGTAAATTCAGTTATACGAATCGTTTGTCCTGCGCAATAAGAACGAAATTGGCCTTGGGTGTCTGTGGAAAATCCTTAAGATTTTAATGTAAATTTTTTGAGGAATAAACTAGTAGTTTAATTACAGTGATTTTTTAAAAACACAGTTTTCTTGGTTCTGAACTGGCGGGGCCTTAAGACTACAGTCTTCGACCGTGGGAATTTTTGATTGAACACCCGAATTTATATTTTCTTTCTACACATACGCATTGCGCTGTATTGTACATGCACCATGGAGACGAATTTAGACGAATTCAGAAGCTCAGCGAGCGGTCTGCCTTATCAGCGTTTTCGTCCCCATATTTATTTGAGAATTTCGGAGAATTTTTAATTGTTCTATCTTTTTACAGAAGACAAATTATTTTTATTTATTTATTGTACGTGTTAAAGCATGAATCAATCTTCAACCTATTTTTTATTTTTTTTCGTATGCGCAAAAAATCTGACGACTTATTCGCTTATGTTTTCTTTAAAGTTTAACCTTTTTAGCTAAGTTTTTGAACGAATTATTTTTTTTTTTTATTAAAATCTTCTCATTCACTTTTGAGGATTTTCCTTTGTCTTTATTTCTCTGTTATTTAAACACAACTTCATGTTTTAAATTCCGTGTAAACAACAATGACATGAACGTCGCACACCGCAAAAAATCGAAACACGACTCAGGTTATTTGGAATTAAACAAACTATTACAATGAAAAGCAATAAATTGTCTAATTCACTTTTTTAATACTTAAATAATCTTTAATTTAACATATCTTAACATATTGTTACTAAGATAGTTTGGCTCCAATCAGCTCCGAAAAAGCAGTCAAAATCAATAAAAATAAGGACTGGGCCCGTAAGTGATAAGTCCGCCTTTAAACCTATTCTTTAGCTAATTTTCTTTTAATTGTTGTTATTCTCAGTAGGTGTAATAAAGATTTATCTTATATGGGATAATTCGACCCTGTGTTTGCTACGTATCAAATTATGGAAGTTGCGTTACGTTTGACGTAAATACTGTGTTGTGATTTATTTAAAATAACCAGTGATTGTGCATCACAGACGGAATGTTGGACGAAAATGAAAAATAAAGTTGTTATGAGAAACGATGTGTTTGTGTGTTTATTGCTAAAAATTCTCCACCACGATAACACGGCGCAATATCAGTGTCAATGTCAAATTGCCATTTTCTTTCGCCAGCTTTGTCAATTTGTATGTATGACAAAGATAACGATAAAAATCTCCGGGTTTGAAGTGAAACATGAGCTGTACATTTCCTGCTGTCGACATGGGCACGACATAGGTATGATTAAAAAAAAAAAATTATTAGTAATCATTTTAAAAAAATTAAAATTAAACTTAATGCCCCTTAAGTACATAAAGTTTATATTTCCACTAGCGGCCCGCTCCGGCTTCGCACGGGTATGTATTATACATATAAACCTTTCTCATGAATCACTTTATCTATTAAAAAAAACCGCATCAAAATCCGTTGCGTAGTTTTAAAGATCTAAGCATACATAGGGACAGACAGTGGGAAGCGACTTTGTTTTATACTATGTAGTGATAAAGCTTATGTTTAACCCTTTAACCGCGAACGTCGAATTAATCCGACAAACATTTTCGTGCCCATTTCGCGAGCGTCGGATTTATCCGACCAAAAACTATGGATATTCACAATTCCTCGCGCTGGGAGCACGACCACTGATATAAAGTCTCGCGGTGAAAGGGTTAAATACCTTAAGCGACGCCTACAAATATAAATTATGTATAATTCACACAGATTACTCACGTAGTGTAGTCTAAAATGTCGACTAGTTTCATCAAAGCAAGCAGTAAGACTCAAGTTACATTGACGCAGAATGGAAGCGAATTTTTTAAACTCTTCAAAGCATCATCGTTCCCGGTTACATTGTCAGCGGTAACGCTTCAGAGCCCGGGGTATGCTTCCTAACCCTAGGTGATTTGACGAGGTTCCTGGCTATTATACAGAGCAACTGCCGTCTGACCTCCACAACCTAAAATAGACCAGAATCAATCCTAGGAAAGGTTTAAACAAACGCTAGATGGCGTTCGAGACCTACAGCTTTACGTGCCTTTCGAAGCACGGAATCATCTTTCTTTTCGGATAATAAGGTAATTCAAGCCTGCAATATCCTAACTAGACTGGAAACAACTTTTCACAAAGTATGCTTCACATCGCTTCCGGATCACAAGGCAAACGACTACCACGGACCATGGAGGCAGTCTAAAACTCTTCAAAGCATAATTAACCCTATGTCAATGTGGTAATGCATAAAATTGTGTCAACAAAAAGAACTTCCGCGGAATACAATGCTAATTTGTACTGTATTCTCCTTGATTATAGAAGTACTTTGTGAATTTCTTAAAATTTGCGCATCGCCGTCCAATCGTCTAAACCGATGGAAACTAATCGGCATTTTCGACAATTCCGACTCTACACTACGTCACTGGTATGACTCTCCATTGATTCAGAGTAACATATATACCTACTACTACCACAGAATACATAAGAGTCAAACAGAATGGTATCTCACAGCGTCTCCCGCAAATTGGCGTCCCCGCACCTCTCCCCCGCACTTTGTGAGCTTTGACGGCTCCAAACCAGGGTTTAATTACTAGCCGCACGCAATACGCGACGTGTGTTGTCTTGAGAACTGTCAACCAATAGTAACCATCATGGTGAGAAGGTGCGCGTATAATAATTGTTTATCCACCCAATACTCTAAAGAACGTATATTTCATACATTTCCAAATGATGAAAACAGGTAAGCAAAGCAACAATATAATTTCACGTTATTACCCAGCAACCATCTTGATATATATACCCTTCTCGCTCTCTCGCATTGGCGGGAGATATACAAGAGCGAGATTGTAACATTGCCGGATTGCTAATAAGCAATCCGGTAATGTTACATATGACAATGACAACTTGACATGCTGTTTGTAAGCGTGATAAACATTTGTTTATTTTTATTGAATTTATTCATATAATTACCGTATAGTTTTGCGCCGAATATGCAAATTACTATATTACAATAGTGAATTAGTGAAATTAGTGCATTACATTATAAATGACTCAATAATAATCAGTAAAGTGAACTATAGGTGAAATGGACAATGGACATAATGAAAAATATTTGTGAAGTGATATTACGTAGCTGTTTCCGACTTTTCTGTAACATTTAATGCATATAAAACAGAATATTTTTTACGTCATAGTGTTCGCAAATCTTCCGGTATGGAAAAATATAATCGTAAATATGTCGAACTCGTTAGTAGGTAGGTATTAAAATAATTCTGCGGTGCGACCCTAAGTGTAAAACTCACACATCGACGTGTGTACAGATAAATTGTTTCGTTTGTAGTTGTAGCCACTACAGAATACGTCGCGCTGAAAATTCATCACCATATTTGGTCATCAACTTACATCGCACGCGCTATTCGTCTACAACTCCAAATTAGGAAACATATCGGGACACGGGAGCAGTGTCGCACCGCGCCAGCCAATCAAAACACAGGAACGAGAACATTACCTTATTTGGCTATCTGTTTGTCCCTAACCACTGTATATAAACCCGAATTTTGTAAATAAATTATTCATTCGACTATCGACTCAGGAGCATAGAACACGCATTATTATTTACCTCCAGCTAGGTACACGTACCCTACTACACACACCATCGTTAGCATTCATAAGCTACAGTGGTGACCCCGACGTGATACAGTGGTGACCGCCGACGACTCCGCGTGTCACGCGACACGCGGACCACCAGCTCCAGCGTCAACCGACGCGACGTCCTAAGCAAGTGATGTAGAAGCACTCACCGAGCCCACATCCTCCGCACCCACGTCCAGCTGCCACCGGAAGAAAATTCTGCCCAGCTGCGCGCCGTGCACCAGGAACTCCAGCTCATCTCTACGCAACCAGCGTTACTTTTATCGTGCACTTCATTTCACCGGCACTGTATGTACCAAGCACTACGATGTCCACGACCGTTCAAGAATATCAAGAGCTCGTCCAGAGTCTTCGAAAACTATCACAAGAAATCGCGCACCTCAAGAAAGTCAGATCCGCCACTTTGTCAAACACCGGGTACAGCCATCAACATCGTCAGTCGAGTCATCACCGTCCGGCACATTTTCATCACCGCTCACGAATCCCACTACCGCGTCCCACGTCACCTGCCCGTTCTACGACGACCTGCCACAAGGAAGCTAGAACTCTCGCATCGACAGACAACAGCGACGCCGCCGGAACATACCGCCTATTCGTCACTGATAAGAAGACAGGCTTATCATTCCTCGTCGATACCGGTGCAAATATTTCCGTCGTCTCTCTATAAATAATATATAAATAGAATATCCACGTCCAAAAACAATAGAAGAACTTAGAAGATTTCTAGGTATGGTCAACTTCTACCGTGAGCACATACCGAACGCCGCCGTCATACAAGCACCGCTTAATTCATTTCTACACAATTCGAAGAAACGTGACAAAACACCAATCACTTGGAACGACGAAGCTACGAAAGCATTCGAGGCATGCAAAGCAAGCATCACCAACGCTGCTCTGCTCGCCCACCCATCGCACGAAGCCACTCTCGCTATTTTCACCGACGCGTCGGACACCGCCGCCGGCGCAGTACTTCAACAAAACATAAACAACACATGGCAACCACTTGGCTACTTTTCGAAAAAATTCAGCGACGCACAGAAGAAATATTCGACGTACGACCGAGAACTACTCGCAATCTACATGTTTATGAAACATTTTCGAAAAACATTCGAAGGACGACAACTTATTATTTTCACTGATCACAAGCCACTGACATACACAATGAGCAAGGTACAATCCGCGACCGAGACATCACGGCGAACGCGACAATTAGCCTTCATTAGCGAATTCACATCAGACATACGACACATCCATGGAGAAGAAAATACCGTTGCCGACGCACTTAGCCGAATTGAAACAATTACCTATCCGTCTACCATCAACTTTGAAGAACTGTCACGCGCACAAGATCAAGATAGCACTATTCCATCATTACTACAACAGCCAAATCTCGCGATCAAGAAACTCACGATTCCCGGTACAAACATCGCTACCTACTGCGAAACGTCGACATCGCAAATTCGCCCTTATGTACCAGCGAACTTTCGCCGAAAAGTCTTCGACGCAATTCACAACGTAAGCCATCCCGGAATTCGCAGTACGAGAAAAATAATAGCACAGAAGTACTTTTGGCCGTCAATGAACACGGACATTGGATTATGGGCGAAAACTTGTATTCCCTGCCAGAAAAGCAAGATACATCGACATACTCAAAGCAAACTAGCCGAATTCCCGCCTACGGACAGATTCGAGCATTTGCACGTCGACATAGTCGGACCTCTCGAAACCACCGCTCAAGGACATCGCTATCTCATCACCATGATCGACCGAACTACGAAATGGATAGAATGTGTACCAACAGACCATATAACAGCCGAAAACGTCGCAAAAGCAGTGTACGACCACTGGATCACAAGATTTGGATGTCCAATCACCGTAACTACCGATCAAGGCCGCCAGTTCGAAAGTGAACTTTTCACCAAACTTATGAACCTCATGGGCTGTCAACGGAATCGAACTTCGTCCTATCATGCTTAATCGAACGGGATCCTGGAACGTTTCCACCGTTGTCTGAAAGCTGCACTCCGTGCCAAGCTCACCAGCGCAAGTACCAATTGGGTCAACGAACTCGGAACAGTACTACTGGGACTTAGAACCGCCCTACGCGAAAATGGAGTTACGCCCGCGCAACTGACCTATGGCTGCAACCTACGACTTCCTGGAGACTTCTTCATCACCTCGCCATCACCAGAAAACACCCTGGACTATAACTTCGTCGAAAAACTACGAAAAATAATAGACGACAACAAGCCACGAAACGCAACGACGTCACATCGAAACAGCAGGCGTATTTTCGTTCACAAGGATTTGAAAACATGTAGTCACGCCTTCATCAGGACTGATGCAGTTCGAAAACCACTCCAAACTCCATATGAAGGCCCATACAAAATACTTTCACGAACCGACAAGCTATTCAAACTTCAATTACCGAACCGACAATCTACTATTTCGATCGACCGACTGAAGCCCGCCTACATTATAGAAGATTTTCAAGATAGTTCACATCAAGACACTTTACTCCCGGATTCGTCATCACAAATCATCATCACACAGCACTGCAATCCCATTCCAACCGCAATCGCCCGCGCGTTAAATAACGTCAATGACCCGCCGCCGCGTGCCAGCAGCGAACCGCCCGCATCGCACACACCGCCCGCGCGATCCAGTTTACGCATCCCGGCCGCGCCTGATACAGCGCTACTTCCCGCCACAAGACAAACTCGCTCCGGAAGGAACATCAAGTTACCGGTACGCTTTCGCTAAGGAGGGAGTACTGTAGCCACTACAGAATACGTCGCGCTGAAAATTCATCACCATATTTGGTCATCAACTTACATCGCACGCGCTATTCGTCTACAACTCCAAATTAGGAAACATATCGGGACACGGGAGCAGTGTCGCACCGCGCCAGCCAATCAAAACACAGGAACGAGAACATTACCTTATTTGGCTATCTGTTTGTCCCTAACCACTGTATATAAACCCGAATTTTGTAAATAAATTATTCATTCGACTATCGACTCAGGAGCATAGAACACGCATTATTATTTACCTCCAGCTAGGTACACGTACCCTACTACACACACCATCGTTAGCATTCATAAGCTACATAGTAGTAGTAGGTATATATGTTACGCTGAATCAATGGAGAGTCATACCAGTGCTACTACTACAAACGAAACAATTTATCTGTACACACGTCGATGTGTGAGTTTTATACTTAGGGTCGCACCGCAGAATTAATTTAATACTTACCTACTAACGAGTTCGACATATTTACGATTATATTTTTCCATAACTGAAGATTTGCGAACACTATGACGTAAAAAATATTCTGTTTTATATGTATCAAATGTTACAGAAAAGTCGGAAACAGCTACATAATATCACTTCACAAATATTTTTCATTATGTCCATTGTCCATTTCACCATTAGTTCACTTTACTGATTATTATTGAGTCATTTATAATGTAACGCACTAATTCACTATTGTAATATAGTAATTTGCATATTCGGCGCAAAACTATACGGTAATTATATGAATAAATTCAATAAAAATAAACAAATGTTTATCACATTTTCACGCACAGCATGTCAAGTTGTCATTGTCAACAATGGCATTTACACTATAACCCGCGGAAATCTATTTGGCATCTGCGTGTATGTGATTACCTGTGAGCGAGGAGCCAATGTAACATTACCGGATTGCTAATACCCCTCTCGCTCTTGTGTATCTCCCGCCAATGCGAGAGAGCGAGAAGGGTATATATATCAAGATGGTTGCTGGGTAATAACGTGAAATTATATTGTTGCTTTGCTTACCTGTTTTCGTCGTTTGGAAATGTATGAAATATACGTTCTTTAGAGTATTGGGTGGATAAACAATTATTATACGCGCACCTTCTCACCATGATGGTTACTATTGGTTGACAGTTCTCAAGACAACACACGTCGCGTATTGCGTGCGGCTAGAAATTAAACCCTGGTTTGGAGCTGTCAAAGCTCACAAAGTGCGGGGGAGAGGTGCGGGGACGCCAATTTGCGGGAGACGCTGTGAGATACCATTCTGTTTGACTCTTATGTATTCTGTGACTACGTAGTAAACCGTACTCCAAGAAAGTCAAAAACTCGTAGCTGGTCTACGCTGCTGCTACGAATGCAGCGGGGTCATAGCAAGATACAAACTAAATGTCATAGCTTGCTACGAGCCACTTTGTAGACATCTTCGTAGCTGGTCTACGCCGATGCTATGAATGCAGCGGGCTTCGTAGCAAGCAGTAGCAAGACAACAAGTTAGATAGGTACAAACTAAAAAGTCGTAGCTTGCTACTTACCACTCCACTCTGTAGACGAAAGTTATAACTCGTAGCTGGTCTACGCCGCTGCTACGAGTGGAGCAAAGTCGTTAGCAATCCATATTTTTCAACTCCACGCCCTGCATGACGCTAAATCTCTTACAGCCACAGGCTCTGTCTGCCCCGCTAGGGATAAAGATGTGATAGTGTATTTGGCGCAACTTTTATATCTCTGGATTGATTATTTAAATATAGGTATAGATACATACGTAGTCTGTATGCAGGGTCGCATCTGTGAATGAGTATTTTGCAAAAGATAGGCCAAGGTCAAACGGGTGTCCTATAAACTAGCTGAATTGCGGACGATTCCGAGAGACCGTTCAATTAGCACCAGTGACGTGCACTACTTTTTTACAGGGTAGGCACACTTACTTACCTACCTAAATAGAACGGCTCCATATTAAACAAGCATTTATTTTATTTTATTAAAAACACAAAGTACTCGTACAATTATAGGTACTCGTAGAGGTACATGACCAAAATATTACATTCATACACACATGTTCTAGGCTGTACTCAAAAAAAATTGTTGACCGCATGATTAGATTATATATATATATAATATCTACCTATACACATATAATATCTACCTATACATGCATAAGTACTTAACTTTTACTTACTTGTACGTAACTTTTTATAAACTATGTGCATTGGACATTTCTGGCTAGTATTCGACATTATGCTGCTGTGTGGTTTCCGGCAGAGACCACTCCAAGTCTTCTTGTGGATGTCGTAGAAGGCGACTTAAAAAACAAGCTAAACAAAGCTTAATCAATGAGACCTCTCCAACCCGTCTGGCCAGCGTTGAGAGAGTAGGCTAAATCCTTTGGCTACTCTGGCTAAGTATAGCTCTGGTAGTACGTACAGAGAGGGTCGTGCTCCTGCAGTGGAGACTAAAAAAGACCTCATGATGATGATGATTCGACATGATGTCTACCCTGTGCTACCCTATATATTAGGGTGGCACAGGGTAGAACAATTCTACGTGTCTGTATGAAATATACGCTACTGATTAGGACGATGCCAATCGAATATAGGAATGAGGATACTGAAATTAAGTTTTGTCATATAAAATCACTTATGCAGGCATTTGCAACATCTACGATAGATAGTATAGGTACTATCGATACGACCCACAGCTTAACGTGCCTTCCGAAGCACGGAATCATCTTTCTTTTCGGATAATCAAGTGATTCTCAATATCTTAACCAGTCTTAACTAATCTTGGAAACAACTTTTTCACAAAGTATGCTTACTAGTGGGATTTGAACCCATGAACTACGGATCGCCTTGACCACTGAACTACGGAGATATAAAAAACTTCATTGTTTGATTCACAATAAAAAAAATAACAATTAAGCGTTTCCACCCAACCTACGTCAACCCTCCTTGGGAATGCATTTGAGCACGAGATGTTAGTCGCCTCTTACGACATTTACAGACAGAGCTGAAGTTGTCCTATTCTACGCAGGAAGCCACAAGGCAAACTATATTTAAATTATTGATTTATGAATTTCAGGTGCCTGGCAACAGTGCAGTGACGAACGCAACTGCGTCCCGGCTGCACCTCCCGATATTCCACCGCCACGGCATCAATCCGCTGAATTCACACGAAAACCAACTTTAAATTGCGAGCTACAAACCCACTAGCCCTATATTATGCCCTAGCAACTACGTCACACAATATAGGGCACGGCGCAGGTTTTAACTCGACTGCAAACGTAAATTTGTCCAACGTTACAACAGTCCAGTATTGGGAGAGCTCCGGCTAAAAACGGAGCCTTCCCCTGACGAGTAAGGGTGGTAACAGCGCGCGGGGGGTAAACTAGCTCAAGGTATATTGGTTTTACGAAGACTGGCGTACGGTAGGTTAGTGAGGCGCGACCCTTCGGGGCGTTCAGCTGGCGCGGGGATGGAGTGCGAGGATCATTGTGATTATTGTCCCGCGTGACTCGTCGAGGTGTAGTGACATCTTGCCACACTGCAGCAGGGCCCATGTCGCAGAAAGAGAGGCTCTTCGCGCCGCTGCTTGCCATCACGATGGTGTTCGCCTTACTTTCTCTCATCTTGATGGGGATGCTTATGTCTCAACCTACATTAGTAACTGTAAGTTTTTTTTAAACATTTGCTCATTAATCATTTCATGTTAACAGTGTTTTTCGCATTATAAATGCCAACAACTAATTCTTTAAAGTCTTATGGAGTATCTTTGTTTTATACAATCTGAAAACTCTATCATGCTAACATTTCGAGACAAAAACATAGAAATTACCTACCTACTTATAAGTACGAATTTTGTTATCATGTGACCTCAGACCAAGGATCAAGAAAGTGATTCTTCGATGGCATTCCTAAAAATAGGACTTTTTAAACACTAAGTCTAAGTCTTTATTACCTACATTTTCTCTCATTATAAGTACTAAGAGGTAGATAAAGCATTGCAAACATCACACAAACATAATAATAATCTTTTAAAGGTACAAGTATATCGCAGTCTATTTATTAGCTTCATTGTTTTATTTTGACAATCGCGTTCCTCCCCTGAGAACATTCTTCAGGATTCGTTATGTTGCCACTCTTCAGCTAATGTTAGTAAAGTGGTAGTTCTGAGAAGTGTGTGTTTATGGCAATATCGCGAAGGATTCGCCTTCCTGGAACGTGATGGCCCGGCGATCGATTGGATGGAAAACATGCGCCGTGCTCGACGATTTTCCCGCGAAAACTGGATTGCGTGATTTTGCTACCACCTGTCTGATTTATACAACCGTAATAAACAAAGATTTTTTTTTTAAATTAATGGTTTTAATTGGCAACACGATATGTTACAACCTTAAACTTTTTAGAAGGAACTGGGAGAAAAGTCTTACATGGCTTAAAGTACTTAATAAGTACATCATCCTAATAGTTTTTGAGATTAGCTGGTCCAAACAGACTTGTCAAGGATTTATTGACTTGTACCTGTAAATTTATACGCTCATTTTTAACTACCGCCACTTGATTCCGGTGAAAGAAAACATCCTGAGGAAACAAGTGCTAGAAACTAGTTCACTAGACTATAATAATGACTGTTGTCACTATATGGCAGTCATTAAGGTACGTGAGATGCCTTTAGGCAGCTCGATAAATCTGACACCAGTGTTAGTAATAACCTCAATAAGAAAGAAAAAATTAGGTAAGTAAATAATTTTTTCGTACCACTTGCTCAAAAAAGTCACATTCTATGGCACAAAAAGCGAACATAACAATAGTCATTTTTAATCTGTTAAAAACAGGGAAAGAAAAATATACTGAATTTCATTAAGCCTCTAGACCAAGAATGAAAACAGGGAAAGAAAATGAATGAATGAATTTACATTACATACATGAATGCAAAAACAATATCCTCTAGAGGGAGAATGTAAATTTATACTGAACTGAAATAATTTCTATATTGTTAAGCGTAAAAAAATAACTATTTTGAATCGACAACATTTACCACACACATCTGTATACATATATATTATAAAGTTTGATTATTTTTTATATGATTTTAGTTTACAATAAACTAATACTAAAATAATCGTAAATAAAAATTACCATTCAACTAAACTCTAAACACCATAACTATTTGCTAATTACCATCCATACTAATTCTAATTACCGTTTTCACAAAAAAATTATTAGCTTTTTTCTCGAAAAGTAGTAATCCGGCGTGTGTATTTTTTTATACATGCTTTAAAACATTCCAAAGATTCCAAAAAGTAAAGTCCGGTTTTTGAGTGATGTTTTTTCGTTCTTTACTGACAGCCCGATATGCACGAAATCAAAGAATGACTCATCCACAGGAAGAGATGGAGTGGTCCTATTTTAACCCGGAACCACACGAGTTACTTGGTACTTATATTATCTTTGACTTTACCTACCTATTTAACTTAACGATGCTTACAAGTAGCTATTATGAACGGCATTGATTGATTTTATTTATAAAAGGCGGCCGTAGGTAGCGTCAGTCATTCAACCGCCCATGTAGACTATAGGCAAGAATATATACACTATGCTACAAGTATATAATTAGGTACCTTTTGAAGCTAGTAACTAAGTGACTAGGCGTGACCCGTGGGAGCGAGGCGCGTCTTTGTACCTCTGAGTTAGCTTGTACCAGTCTTCACCATAACATCAGCACTCGGGGCCCGTGCCCAGGGCCCCAATTTCAGGGGGCCCCGAAGGACCACCAATTTCTCTCACACATTTATTCTCAACATTTTTGTCGGGCACATTACACTTTTTTTACAAATCAGTAATCTTATCGGAAGGTATTTACAAGGCATATACTACGCCATTATAGTATATCGATGACTGCGTCTATTCCTATTGTATTAATTAATAATATTTCCGAACGCATCCTACCTAATTTACTAAGTACACCATCTAGCGATCACTCACGCAATCACTCCGATTCCAAAGTCAAGGGTCCCAAAAGGGCCCCAAATTCTTGTGTGCCCATGGGCCCCAGCCTAGTTTAAGACGGCCTTGCTCGTTTACGGTCACTTTCAACTGCCACCACCTGCTTCCGGTAAAGAAAAACAGTGATTACTGATTATTAAGTTAACTAGTGTTTAAAGCCATACATAAATTTTCGGAAAACGGCCAGTTTTGGGTCCAGAGTCCAGTGCTGTTCCATTTGAAATAAATAATTTGAAAGGAAACAGAGATATCATTTGTATTTATGAAGCCCTAGATAACCCTTCAAAATATTTTATGAACTAAGTACTGTTTACAGTTTAAAGTGCGAACGTGAAGCTTTTCTTAGTATGTTTGCCAAAAGTGGCTGTTTTCCACAAAAATGCTAAGAAAAGCTTAACGTTCTCACTTTAAACTGTAAACAGTAGTTCATAAAATAGTTTGAATATGTCCGTAAAATATTTTTTGTACAATAAAGATATATACAACAACAACAACAACTTATATAAGGACAAATCACACTGATTGAGCAAGAATGTCTAAAAATAAATAAACTAAGTACCTACCTATTTAGAGAAAAAACATTTCTGCATACAAAGTTGATACACACTATTTCAAAGCCTTCAGAACAAACTTCTTTGACGTTTTGAAATGAGTTCAAAGCTACTGGCATTGCTAGTAGCTGTACAAACACGATATGAAAGTGGCTTCGCTTGGAAGAGTAGTCGAGATTGAGCGAGCTGCTTGGTTCAAAGGGTTCTGGAATGAGAGAAATGGGTTTTTTAAATTTTGCTTATGTTTTCTTTGATGTAACGCCAAGATCTAAGTAAACGCCTGAATGAGATGAGCAAAAAAATAGACAGATTGAAACTGTGCCTGTTTATATGATTTTTTACCTTATAGGATCACTTTTCATCGCTATAGCTAACCACTATAGTGGCGTTGAACCAAAAACACCCTGCATCAAAATATGTCACTCCCTTGGATTTGAATAGAGGCAAAAATCTTCCAAAAGTAGAAACGATTTTTATATTACGAATTTTGTTTACACACGTGAGGCCCTGGGGTCCCGTATTGATACGGCTGATACCGCGGTAGCTACGCCCTGCTAACTACCCAACTCTAGATAAAAACTGTAAAACAATGTGTAATAGTATATAACAGAACAGCCAATCAAATTAACGTGAGACGCGTAACCTGAAATCTTAATGCACTTTTTTAACAAAACATGCCAAGGCTTTCAGAATTTCAGGATTGTAACTAATAGGTAATAAAGGTATTTATTTTCCATTCTCTATTGCTTCTAATCAGAGGCGGATTATCCATTAGGCAAACTATAGGCACGTGCCTAGGTGCTTGGGCTGCGAGGTAACAAAGGGGCGCGCGGAATTTTTAAACCGTAATTTAAAACTACCAGCTATGCAACGTGACAAATAAAAATCTGTGCCACACATGTTGTAACGCTAACTATAGTTATCAATATTTACTATTACCGTCGGTACTTAGTTAAAATTTATAACATGGCCGCTACAGGGGCGCCCATATAAGGTGTTTGCCTAGGGCGCTCTCGACATTTAATCCACCTCTGCTTCTACGTGTAATTAACCATACGTTCCCTGAGCAGTGCAAGACGGAGCTCCCGTGCGCTGACGGCAAGTTCTGCCCCGTCCCGTGGGAGTGCTGCGACTCGGGGTGCTGCGCCCCAGGCACCGTGCCCCCCCTCGTGCTCCCGCACGAGGACCACCCGTGGTACACCCAGTGGTAAGTACACTCAGTGGTAGTAATACTTCTGTTCCGGCTGTAAGTAAATTGTGTGTGGGTGCAGAGTACAGTTTCGCTCATGGTTTTCGTTTTGAAAAATTCTTAATTCAGTGATACAAATCAAACAGATTTTCACATAGATGGTTTGAAATTATTAAATTATATTTTTAAATTATATATTAAATTATAAAAATAAATAAATATTTACAAACAATTTATAGCATGTGGTTAGAAAATTTTTCAATCTTCAGGGTATGCACCACGCACGTTTGTAACACCGCCAGTGTTACTATGGTCACTTACCATCAGGTGGTGACCATCCCATATGGCTGCTTGTGGTATAAAAAAATAATACATACCTAGTTACAGTTTGCCTATTCTCGAATGACAATCATTAAAAACTGTTGTTTCTCCGGATAGATCGCATTAACCGCCTATTGTAGGTACTCGCCTAATTTATTAATTTGTTTTACGGCCGGGAGTGCTATTTTTTATTCAAGGAGCCACATTACGAATGATTTGCGCAAGTGTTTCCAAACGGGCGTATTGCGAAAGAGTCTTGACCACTCGTGATTTTGACATTTTTAGCTTGTAGCGTGCAAATGTCAAAGAAACCATTCATGGAGTTTCAAAACTCCATGAAAGGTTTCACGACGGTTTCATAGAAAATATTTTTACATGTTTTGTGTTTCGCTGACTACCTCAATTAAAAATACCACTCCTGGACGACGAGTCCTTTAGAGCCCTTTTTTAAATTTATTGTAAAGTTCTTTGTGTTATTTTTTTTTTGTATACTATAAAGAGTATCTATTTTTGTCACCAGGCCAGTCCTCTTCCTGCTGGGCACGCTGGGCGGCATTATCCTCTGCTGCATCTATTGCCTCTTCTGCAAGCGACAACCACCAAACAGCGTCTACATGTGCTCTCTTTCGTGCTGCGTGCGGCGCCCCACCTCCAACCAGGACTCCGCCGGCTCCCTCTACCCCCCACCCCGCTACTCCCGCTGCGGGTCCTTCCACCAGGCTCCTCCACCGTATTCTGAAGTGATATTCTTATTGTGAACTACTTGATTTCGAGTCTATTTAGTTTCGCCCCTTTATTTTTTTGGCACTTACATATATTTTTCATTTGATGAACACTTCTAGGCTGTCACGGTTATAGTTGAGTCTGTTCGGTTAAACAGTGTTGCTGTGGACATACTCACATTCTCTACAAATGTATACGGACACAAAACTAGTCTCAGAACTGGACAATGAGACCATTTCGCCCAGACCCCGACGGCCGAGATAAGTCAAACTGACGAAAATCAATTTTCTACTCACGTTTATTTCATTAAGTATTTAATCAGTAAGGAATTAATGCTAAAAGCATTTTCTTTTGGGTTGATTGGAGTGCTTTTAGCAAAAAGCAACGTATAAAGCTTTCCAATCGACAAACTTAAAAAAAAAAATCGTATCTTAAACCTACTGGTAAAGGTAACTATACGATTAAGGTATTTTAATTTTGTCCACTAGAATTATTTTTGTGTAGGTACTCTAACTACTTGTTAGTACTTACTTGTATTAATTCTGTGACCACGTGTTACAACCAGCGACATTGTTTAATCGAACGGACTTCAATGTTGCATGATTGTGCTGATTTTTGGATTGATGCAGAATGAATGCTTAAAAACGCACTATGATGATTATGACGTGTACTAAGTAGTAGTTATAATAATGTCGTAGTTGGATAGCATAATCCGCTTATTGATAAAACCTCTAGCTGTTTGGCATGGTATACACCCACTTACCAGAATTTCATATGCCATAATTTCATCTGCTATAATGATCAACAGACATAATATTGTTTCTCATAGTTTCATATGTCATACTCGTTGTATAATATATAATATAGTAAATATTAGTCACGTGCTAGAAACTTTATTTTCCATAAAGTCAATTTCAATAATATCACTTGTAATTATCATTGTAAGCCGTAATTACCATATTCCATAACATCGCTTGCCATCGTAATTACTTGCTATCAGAAAGAAGGTTAGGAGTTAGAACTGTGACCCCCTTAGAAACAACTTGCTACCAGAAAGTAGGTTAGGTTAGTTTAGAACTGTGACCCCTCAGAAACGACTTACGACCAGAAAGGAGGTTAGGTTAGAACTGTGACCCCCTCAGAAACGACTTGCGAGTCTTGCGACCAGTAAGTAGGTTAGGTTAGGTTAGAACTGTGACCCCCTCAAAAACGACTTGCTACCAGAAAGTAGGTTAGGTTAAGTTAGAACTGTGACCCTTTCAAAAACGACTTATAGTGGTAAGTAGGTATAAGAAATAAAAACAATGTTAATATATATGCATAATCATGTATGGCGTTGAAATATTCTGTTAAATAATATTTTTGCAATTTATAAAATGGATAACAATACGTATGGCACTCAAGAGTATGTCACATATATTTTATAGTAAATAAAACATTCGGGCATATGAAATTCGGGTAAATAAAATTCTGGCACATTATATTGTTGCGTAAACCTTCAGGCAAACAATAGACATTCCTATTAGAATACAGATTTTTTGACATCAAATTTCTTTTCCCAGAAAACTATTTCACGATTTTTATTGCTATAGGTTTGCCTTACTAGTAAAGTAGAACTAGCATAGCTAGCTAGCAACTATTGGTCGCAGTTCTAACCGAACCTGACCTATAGTTTTGCCCTAACCTAGTCGCCGGCCGCTCCCTCGGCACGCTCGCTTCGCTCGCTCGCCACATTTGGTAATGTGGTAGGCCTTCTAAATTGTATATAATTTCTTTAGACAGAATTGTTCAACAACTTCTCTAGCCGCATGGATGAATACAAGTCGTTCATTCCATTCCGCGTATTAGGGTTCGGTGTTTAATAAAACCGAGCTGTAATGCCTAACAGCTAGAGGTTTTATCAATTAGCGGATTATACTATCCAACTGCGATATATACATCTGACATTTTATGAATATGCTGTCTAATAATTTTAAACAAAGAAGCGACTATAATTTCTGGTCTTCTTGTCTAGTGAATTTCTGGTCTGGTGAAGTGGAATTGGTGAATTCCACTCCCGAAACACTAGTTATAACCGAAAAACTAATTATAATTGCATAAGTTGATAAAAAATGCTATGCAATAGCTGACGGCAGTCCCCGAATGCCACACTTTTTTTTTATTGACAAAAATATTAAAATCATAAAGTACTCGTTTATAGAATGTGTGCATAGAATATAGGAGAAGTCTCCTCGATTTATCTAGTACCTATTCCATCACCAGACATTCACCTGGTGGCAATGGGATCAACTTGCGTGTATACACCTTCAAATAAAAAATAAAACAAAATTTATATATTTTATTTTTATTTTTTTATATATTTTTTTTATTTATATAAAATAAAAGAAAAGTTATTGTAAGGAACATTATATTAAAAAATCTATATATACAACGTGGAAGGGACATACCCGTAATAAATCGAACTATGGTCTATACTAGATTATATATAGATAGACATTATAGTATAATGAAATTAAAATAACAGCCGAAAAACCAAAAAAAAATTTCGGCATTTCCATACAAAAGTGTGCGGCCGCCCGGGCGATTTCAAGTAAGTATTGAAATGTCAATTTTTTTTTTGGTTTCTTGACTGTTATTTTTATTTCATTATACTTTAGTGATCTAGTATAGCCCGTGGTTCGATTTGTTACGGGTATGTCCTTTCCACGTTGTATAAAAGCGAAAATCACTCACTCATCACGAAATCTCGAAAACTAAATAACCAATGAAGATGAAATTTGGCAGGAAGGTAGATTGTGACTAGGAGACGTCCGGTAAGAAAGGATTTTTGGAAATTCCATGTCTAAGGGGGTAAAATAGGGGTTGGCAGTTTGTATGAAACTTCGTAATTTTTAAAGTAAGACACATGAAATTTTTAATGTACATATGTTAGTAGTTGACAGAAAATATTAATGCGTTTATTAGATTGTGAAAATTACATCCCTATAGGGCTGAAATAGGGGTTGCAAGTTTGTATGAATCTTCGTCATTTTTGTAGCGAGACACATGACATTTTTGAATTAGTAGGTAAATAAATAAATATATAAAGACAAATCACACTGATTAAGCTAGCCCCAAAGTAAGTTTTTTTTTAAACTTGTGTTATGGGATACTAACTCAACGACACTATATTTTATGATACATACATATATAGATAAACACCCAAGACCCAGGAAAATTTGAAAAAGGCCATTTTCCAACTTGCCCTGGCTGGGAATCGAACCCAGAACCTCCGGATTAGCGGTCTAGCGTGTTAACCATTACGCCACGGAGGTCGTCAAAAATAATAACCCATTAATTGGATTTTAATAAATTGAAACCCCAGTTTGAAAAAAAAACAATCTAATTTGTGTAGTCTACGCGGGGGAAGCCGCGGGCAAAAGCTAGTATACCTATATAGGTACTTAAATACCTTTTGTAAGCTCTATCCACGGTAATGTATATTATACGGTAGTGCTCTAACCTTTGGTAAGCTCCTCCTTTTTTACTCTTCTCTTTCTGGTTGGCTTCAACCTTCAATATTGAAATTAACGGCTGCGGCAACCCCACTTCAAGAATGAGTTACGAAACGTTGCAACGGAGACTTTCGGGCGCTCATATTTAATTCATTCTCGTTACAAAATTGCCGGCAGCGAGCCAAGGCCAGTCGTCTGGGAAACTTCAGATAATATTCCTGCGTACAAAATTCACAACCTAAAACCTGTGCCTAAAACCAAGGCTGGCTTTCTTACTACTACAACACTTTACAGCCTTTTTTTTTACGTCCGTAAACTGCGACAAGCGGGATCACAAGACGTTTCAGTCTATCTCTGTCTTAAAATCTTCGGGCGAAAGAGATAGCTGAATCCGACGCGTGATGCCGTATCTCCCTCAGGTATCTCCTATTCTATGGATCCCTCTGTCGGACGTAGTTTTTGAAAGAGATAGATTGAACACGTCGCGTGATCCCACTTGACGCATTAGTTTGATCGGAGCAGAGATATGGGATATAGTCGGAGATAAAATAGGTATCTTCTGCAAAATTTTAGAATATTTTTTACGTAGCAATGTTGGTGAACACTTGTGTCAAGAAGATATACCATATTATAAAACTACATTATGTACCTTTTTTAACCGACTTCAAAAAAGGAGGAGGTTATCAATTCGAATGTTTTTTTTTGTTGTTTATGTTTGTTACGCGATATCTTCGCCAATTGTGAACCGATTTTGATAATTCTTTTTTTATTTGAAAGCCTTTACTACCAAGTTGGTCCCATTTTGATTTGGTGAAAATATGATGAAGAACTTTGGAGATATGGAAGAAACTCCTAAAAAAAATAGAAGTCGGTTGTTTTTTTTTTTTTAAATTTAATTATTGATAGAGGATTTGCGTTTTTAAAGAATAAAAGTCGCCTCATCTATGCGCCTTTCTGCCGCGCCAGACCGTTACCTGACGTGACTTTTTAACCACCAGCAAAATTTTTGCGCGCTGTATGCTGTATCTTCGTATTGTTGTTGTAAGATAAAAAAAATCCGACGGGCCAATCAGAAATTTTTAGTTAACAATTATCAGTTGCTTATTTTTGAGATTATTTTCAAACCTTTATTTTGTAGTTCTAAGTAATGATTTGGTTGTCGCAGGTTACCTCCAAACCCGATCTTTATCCCCTTGTTATCACATGCGGGGAGGGAGATGGTAAGGCGGGAAACTACCTTATGGTGCAATACTTCCGGAACTATGTAATTCGCGCTCCAGGTGAGTGAAAGAAACGTGAATAAATAAGGGTTAGAGAGAACTTAGGGCCATGCTCCCAAAAACCACGTTTAGCGTAATAGTGGAGTATAGGTGGCGTATTCCCGAAAAGTAACACTGTGTGTAAGTGTTACTTGATGGGAATACGGCGCGTTAAGTGCAGTAAAGACACATTGGTTCTCATCGGAAAAAATTGCTATGAGTAACAACTAACACAGGAACGGTACTCTATTTCAAACTACTCTCCTAGGAGAGGAGACCTGGCGTCCTGAAACACAGACGTTCAGTCTAGTTTAGGCACCAGTCTCTCACAATATTATTATTTAAATATCTGTACACTGTAAATAGAGAGTATGCATGCATTTTTTTTATATTTTTATTCGATAGTCCTCGTCGAGAAATAGTCGCAAAAAATAAATCAGTGCCGAAAAACATGTATATGGTGTAGAAAATAAATATTAAAAATAGCAAGTAGATTATAACAACTAAAACACGCCATTTTAAAATATGACGTCAATGTCTGCAATATTCGCTAGAGACAGAAGCTGTCAACGCATGTTTTTCTTTTTTTGGGTACTTTCGATATTATCAGCCAGTGATGTTTGTTAAACCTCTATATAAAAGTACATACATTTCGAATGTCATTGATAGTCAAACTACATGGACGGACAGTCCTATCGAACGCACCCAAACTTGTCATTTCCTATTTGTGAACTTTGTCGTCATTTCCCTTTTGTTTGTCAAAAGTTCCCGCGCAATATTTGCATATTTTCAATAATTTATTTCTAATCCAAATAAGAGTCCATAAGAAAAATAATTAACTAGGCGTGGTAACGTATTAATAGAAATTGTAAAATAAAAATATGAGCCGGATTGTTATTACATGCATATTCCTTATTGTATATAGCTCATAAGAATATTGTGGTGAGAAAAATAAATTTATTATTATTATTATTATTTATTTTCCTAAGGCTAGTCATCATTCGGACACATGATAATTATGGAAAACAAAATTAAATATTTTTAATATTATGGAATGTAATATTTATAGCAAACAAAAGGGCATTTTGTATTTAGGGATTTCAACTTTAGGGCACGTGATATTATGTGACATTATGTTAGGGCTAGAAATCATTCGGACACATGATGATTATGGAAAAAAAAATATGAGACCTTAAATTATAGAGACAAAATAGAGAACCCACTGGAACTTATCGGGAAGTTTTTCCCCTTGAGTAACAATGGTACTTACTCATCAAGGTGTTACTCTTAGGGAACAAACGAGCAGTGCCGGAAAAAGCCTCTTCTGCGCCCTGTGCGAGCTTCTATAACTGCGCCCTTGTTTTTTTTTTAGATAGAAAGCATTAATGATCATCAAAAGTTTCAATCGGACTTAGATAGATTCTCAGAATATTGTCATCTGAACAAATTGAGTCTGAGTGTGAATGAATGTAAGGCTATCACTTTCTCCAAAAAAATTAATAACATAAATACAAATTATTCACTAAATGGCACTCTTCTGGAAAAAGTTGATAACATTAAAGGAGGCCTAGGAGTTATTTTGACACAAAATTACACCTGGACATACATATTGTTAACGTAATTAGCAAGGCTAGAAGGATGTACGGTCTGGTTGCGCGATCTTGTTCTCAGTTCACACGGCCTACCGCTTATTGCCTTATGTACACTTCATTGATACGCTCCCAACTTGAATACGCTGTGCCCGTATGGAATCCACTTTATAACATATACATAGATGCAATAGAATCAGTACAAAAAAGATTTTTAAGACTCTTGCACTACAAATGTTACCGCAATCGTATGTCTTACGAAGATCTTTTGAATAAATATAATCTGTTACCACTTAAACATAGACGGTTGCAACTTGAAATGATTGTGCTCTATGTGATCTGTAACAACAGATACGACTGTATGCCGTTGCATAATCAACTTTGCTATAAAGTTCCCAGTAGAGTAAATCTCCGTCACCCATGTAGGCTGTTTCATAGCACTGTTTGCCGTACCAACAGGTAAAAGATCACCACTTTCATTTCATTTCATTTATTTATTTCTTAAACAATGTACATTATGTTAGAAAATAATATAACTATACAAAAATAAAAACATAAGAACATTAAAAAAATAAATAATAATAAGATTATAAATTAAAATTAGAAAATAAAATTAAAAAGAAATAAAATTGTCAATCTTAAATTAAAAATTAAGTCAAGTGCTCATACATTTTACAATATACATAATGTACCTAAAATTGGTCAATGGTATAGCAGCACTTTTCCAACAGAAGATCACGCAGCTTGGACTTAAACACTAGATGATTGCGTATGTCTTTTAGTTCTCTTGGTAACCTGTTAAACAATTGAATGGCCTGGTACTGTGCTCCGTGTTTTACAATATCCAATTTAGGATGGATGCCATGCCATTAGTGAAGTCACGTCTCTTCCGATTCTGTCACTGCACCGATTGGTTGATCATACAACAATTTATTTAACAAATTATAGGTACCCTAGAGCAATGCTATATATAGGCCTACTTTTTTCATTCAGGGTGATAAAATAAAGCACAAGGAACTTGGTTTTGGTGGACCAATTATGTAATATTTTGGAAGAAAAATCTATTTTTTTTTAGCACTGATGTGGGCAAACAAGCAGACGATCCATCTGATGTTAAGCAGACCATTCGCCTATTATACCACCCACTGTGTCTCACTCACTAAAACCCAAACGGAAGTTCACAAGTGAAAATGCGTTGCCCACCCTGATGCTAAGATTTAAGGCCACTATTGTCTTCATACTGTGTTGGAATCGAGCACTAGGGGCGCAGCGGGAACTTATCGGAGCAAACCGAAAAAAATAATAGTCCTGCCTGGTCTGGCCATTCTTGCGCCCTCGAGAGTCTACGCCCTGTGCCTGGGCACCGGTGGCACCGCCCTATTTACGGCACTGCAAACGAGATTCTTGCCTATTCCCTCGATCGACTATAGCAGGGAAAGAAACAGCTTGTAGGTACATTTTACTTTTTTTCTGCTATATCTACATGAAAGAGACATCACCCAAGAAAATGACTTTCATTCTTATGAGGACTGGTTAGGGAACGGACTGCTTCTACGATTGTCTAATTAAATTTTATTAAGTTTTAAGTCAATCTCAAGTAAAAGTCGAGTCACCCTTGCTCACGCTCAATTAATCCGGTTAATCAGCTTATAAAACAACAAACTGTCGCGAACCAAGTACTGACAAATTGAATTATCGTGGAGAGTGCAAGCAGTGCTTTGTTGACTGTTCCAAAGTGCAAACGGCTTGGGATAATGCTGGATTCTGTCAAAAGAGTTTACAAGAAACACAAGGGCGGTCTCTGGTTGGCGAAACTCAACGTGACTATACAGTTAGTAACAACTTTAGTAACAAGTAATAATTTAAAAGACTCTTATTTGGATTAGAAATAAATTATTGAAAATATGCAAATATTGCGCGGGAACTTTTGACGATGGGAAATGACAAGTTCGGGTGCGTTCGGTAGGTCTGTCCGTCCATGTAGTTTGACTATCGATGACATTCGAAATGTATGTACTTTTATTTAGAGTTTCGAAAGTACCCAAAAAAAATGCGTTGACAGCTTCTGTCGCTAGCGGATATTGCAGACTTTGACGTCATATTTTAAAATGGCGTGTTTTAGTTGTTATAATCTACTTGCTATTTTGAATATTTATTTTCTACACCATATACATGTTTTTCGGCACTGATTTATTTTTTGCGGCTATTTCTCGACGAGGACTATCGATAAAAATATAAAAAAAATGCATGCATACTCTCTATTAAGACGAATCTAATGACACCTCTTAAGGCGACGTGACAGAAAAAATTATAAATATAATCAAAAAACAAAAAAACTGCGAAATATCGTCGAGCACGGCTCCGACCCTTTCTTCGCTCTCGACGAATATTTCACTGTGTTTTATTTATTGTTTTTTTTGTATTATATTTATAATTTTTTCTGTAGCCAAAACGGATATATATTTAGATAATACATTTTGTGGTATAATTTTCGCATAAATAGGTGATTGTATAAAATAGTAATACGTATTATAAAGGCAAATTTAGGCAAATTTGGAGGTATGTTTGTGATTTTTTTCTATCGAGCTAAAAATGCTTAATCATGTTTTGGCTATTGTGGGTGTCTGTAGAAAATCCTTAAAATTTTTATGTAATTTTTTTAAGGAGTAAACTGTAGTAGTTTAATAACAGTGATTTTTCAAAAACACGCACAGTATTGCAAATTGTGAACCCACGTCACGACGATGACAAAACGACGCAACAATAAAAGCTTGTAAATTTTTTCAAAAAACTTATTTCAAATTTCGGCCATTCTATTAATTTGCGCGGGCGGAAAAGCCTGGTATTCAATGTTTTTCTTTTCTTCCAGGCCAATATTATATATATATATATATTTTTATCAGGTATTCCGTGTGTCCTTATACTTTTTCGCTACGTTTTAATTTATTGCCAAACATTTTACAGGTTCTCTCTCAGCGACGAGTACTGCCGAATCTCTCAACTCCAGTTTCCTATGTAATGCGGCGAATGAGGTGAGATTAAAACTGAAATACTAGTGTTTCTGTTCTGTGACAACAGTAGAATAAATAACCGCCACTTTCCCCTTCCCATGGCTTAGCAAAGCCGTTTCAGTGAAATCCGTCCATATGTAACGCTACAGCAAACTTCCCACCACCACTCCCTCCTTTTGAAATATTTTTTGCAACAGCTTATTTATATGGAGTCCTTAGTGTGCCTCTTAATGTGATGCAATACAATGACATGCAATTTGATTGAAATCCTTCAATAAATAGCGCTACAGCAAACTTTTCTCCCTTATTTCTCTCCCAATCTAAAATCGCCATCAACTTAAAAAATTAAATAAATCAAGGAACTTGTGTGTGCCAATTTTTGCCTACCTGAGTGGGTTGAAAAATGCGACCTGTAGGTGAGAACAGACATACGGACAAAAGCATTTTTTTGGGAACGTTCCCAGGGAACGTTCCCGTATTTGTAGAGAATGTTACGAAATATTGGATATATGTATTTGTATTATAATCATATCAAGTGATGCATTTACGTTAGTAAAATAAATTTACAGTGATAAAAAATATGTCTGATAAATAAAATTACAACTTTCCCTAACATTTCCATTTTTTGGGAACATTCCCGGGATAGTTCCCGGAAATCTGGGGGACGGAAACGGCACATCACTAGTCCTAACTCTTGGCCTCTTAAGAATTTTATCAATATCATCCTACCACGCATAAATCTTTTCTTCATTCGTACCATGCCCTAGCTGCCAGTTCTGTCGCTAAAAATAAAATGTTACAGGCAAATACCTTCGTCCCGCCTCCGTACTCGTGCGAAAGCAACTACGACGACTGCGCGGGGGTGGGCTGCAGGCGCTCCTTGCTACGCTCGCTGTCCTCGCTGACAGAGCCACGCGCACCGCCCCCGCCTCGCGCCCGCACCACTCCTGATGTGTCCCCCGCCCCGCAACCTACGAGAACGAGAGACACTGCTGTCGTCTTCCGGGAGAACCTCATCACGTCGCCAGTTCAACCATTGGTAATCAACTAGACTGATGCTACGCTCAATATACTGGCAGAGTCCTGGGTGCCATCATAACTTATCCCACTTCTCTCGATGTACATTTCCATCCATCAAAGTAAAAGTGATTAAAAGAAGGTGACCTAAAAATCAAGTATAGACGCACAAAATGAATTTGCCACCTATTATTAGGTAGGTATTGAGGTTGGTCATCCAAGAACAAGATGGGTCGACGATATTAGAAAAATCGCAGGTTGACAATAGTTTCAAAAGGCCCAAGACTGAGATGAATGGCATATATTAAGAGAGGTCTATTCCCTGCGTGTGGATAGCTGTCGATGATGATTGACACATACTATATCCGTAATACCTACGTACATGGTATGTAAAGTCGCTTCCATACAGGAAAAGTTACAGAAGGTAAGTAGACTCCGATGGTATGGCCATGTAATGCGAAGAGACGAACAACACGTGGTTATGAAAGTTCTGTGCCTGCCTGAACGTAAGAGAGGTCCGGGTCGCCCACCTGCTACATGGTGGACCAGCATGACAGCCGAGAACTCGACCCGACAACCAAGGACAGATTGTCCTGGCGCCGAGTAGCTATGGAGAGCCAACCCCGCATAAAACGGGAAACAAAGAATTAACCCAGACATAAATAATTATGTCACCTGTATTGACTGTTTAGTTTGGGACTCTGGGTTCACCCTATCTGAAATGTAAAGAGTGTAGAAAAAGCCATTTATAGATACTGATTAAACTTTTTCTGTATTTCAGGACCCTTCATACGATTTAGAACTAGACCTCATCGATTCTGAGATGTACTGCGACGGCGCTTGCAAGCCTCGACTAGGGGCTTCGCCGCCAGCGGAGCGCTCGCCCTCCAACCTCGACGAGGACGACCTGTCGCACTGTCACTTGTACCGGTCTGGGCGGAGGGTCCCTGGCTCTCGCGAGTCGCCGCCACTGCCTACCAGTCCGACACAAACCTCTAGAGAGTCCATGCTAAGGAGGCTGAGTGATGAAAGGAGACAACGGCGGATGGAGCAATCCAAGAAGTCGCCTAAGGCGCGAAAGTCGAGCTTATACATGCCACTGTTAGTGCCGTACCCTGGGAGGACGTGTCGAAGGTCGCCCGGAACACGAGCGTCGTCGTCTAGATCAGCGCCCGCCACGCCTTGCAACCCACTAGTCCCGAATCTCCTGCACTTAGCACCGAGGGTTTTAGCCTCACGGCACGTATTAAGATCTTCGAGGGCTGAAGAAGAGAGCAATCCTCTGCTATCAGGAACCGAACAGATGAAGCCTGATCACAAGTTCTAGAGTCAGACAGGGCTGGACTAGGGTTACGCAAATAACTCATAATCCAACTCCCATCAATGTAATAGTACTAAGTATATAGAAAGATGGATGTTTTAATGTTCATGATGTCTCCGTCGGCCTACCGTGGCCTAAATTGAACCCTTGCCGTCTCCTCCTCAATGGTCTATTCTCAATGTTGTGACTGTTTTAACGATCTGTGCTCAATATAAGGTAGAGCGACTGATCGTAGATAGATTAAATGTTATTAAATATTATACTGCATTAATGTGTAAGATATGAGCTTGTTGGACATTGTTCACTTGCCTTCTTTATGGAATAAATTATTCTCTAAATGCCGATAGTGAGTTTTATTTTATTTAGATCACTAATTTAGTGCAAGGAAGAGGAAAATCCACAGTACGCAACCACACAACTCAACTTATTAGAATAGGTTAAAAATACTACACGGAGTCCAACTCCAAGCATAGATTTTCTCATCATATTATTGTCTCAGCTCAATAAGATTTACCTATTCAGATTTATACAGACTTTTTAAACACTGTCCAAATTTTTGGGTATCAATTTGAAGGGTAAATCTGTCTGGCTGTTAAACAATAAACGTAGGTACCAAAGAACATATTGATATTAAGTATTAGGTCCTAACATATGAAATTGCCGTTCAGTATCAAAAAAGTGAAACAAGTTTTTTTAATGAAATTATTATTTAATCAATCGAAGTATGCGGCGTTGTTATCGATACACTTCCGCCATTTTATAGGCAGATCATTGATACCTTTGGAAAAAAAATCCTGGGAGCGAGAGTCTATGAACTGTTTGAAGGCGGTTTTGACTGCCTCATCAGAATTGCCGTCGGCGCACCATGAAGGCTGCGTCTTTGTAAGAGCCGATGCCGACTTTGAAGCGCACCGACAGCATGCCATCCAATTGAACAAATAGACTTGCTTATATAAGTTTTCCTAAGCGCCGCGCGCCGCTTATTCTGAGGCCTGAGTACAAACTTATCAAGACAAATGTACTTAATAAGCCTCATCTCGATAGAGTTACGGTTCCTATGCCACCTTCCTCTGAACCCATTTTCCCCACGCGCAAAATGGGAGCAACCAAATTGCGGAAAAATGTCCTCGAGGGAAGTATAAGAAGTAAGTATGCCACCTTCCAGCTCCATCATCAGATCAGCTTCTTGTTATAATATATTATATTGCAGACAACTGATTTATATTAGCATACATAATTTCATCTCAATCGGAAACCGGCAGTGGCTCAAAATTTGAGTAGAATAGGACCACTCCAAGTCTTCCCGTGGATGTCGTAGAAGACGACTTAGGAAACACAAGCCAAACAAAGCTTATAAACATCAATGAGACCTCTCCAACCCGTCTGACCAGCGTGGAGAGTAGGCCAAATCCTCTGACTGCTCTGGATATATTAGGTCCTTACATATGAAATTGCCGTTCAGTATCAAAAAAGTGAAACAAGTTTTTTTTAATGAAATTATTATTTAATCAATCAAAGTATGCGCCGTTGTTATCGATACACTTCCGCCATTTTATAGGCAGATCATTGATACCTTTGGAAAAAAAATTCTGGGAGCGAGAGTCTATGAACTGTTTGAAGGCGGTTTTGGCTGCCGCATCAGATTTGAAATTTTTTCCTTGTAAAAAGTTATCCAAATTTTGAAAAAAGTGGTAATCGGTTGGGGCAAGATCTGGAGAGTATGGTGGGTGACGCAGAGGTTCCAGTCGCAGCTCCTCTAACTTGGCGATCGTTTGATGTGCAGTGTGTGGTCTAGCGTTATCCTGAAGGAGCAGTGAGCTAGAGCAATTCATCAGTCTCGGTTGTTTAATGGCGAGCTTTTCCATCATTGTTGCAATTGTTGGCAATACAAGTCTGCAGTAATCGTCTGGCCTGATCTCAAGAAGCTGTAGTGGATATCACCAGCACTGGTCCACCAAACACTAACCAGAATCTTCTTTTTGGTCAGTTTTCGCTTAGGGCAAGGTTTTGCCGGTTCTCCAGGGTCAAGCCATTGTGATGATCGCTTCCGATTGTCGTACAGGATCCATTTCTCATCACAAGTCACGATACGGTTTAAAATCCCCTCATTATTGTGGCGATTAAGCAAAGAAACGCAGCAAGCAACGCGTGTTTGTTGGTTTGCTTCAGTCAATTCGTGCGGTACCCACTTTTCGAGTTTTTTAATTTTTCCGATTTGGCGCAAGTGGATAAGTATCGTTTTGTCACTTATGCCGAAGGCTGCTGTTAATTCAGAAGTGGTTTGAGATGGATCCGCTTCCACTATCGCCTTCAATTCTTCGTTATTCACTTGAGTATCAGGTCGTCCACGAGGCTCATTGTGTAAATCGAAATTTCCAGAACGGAAACGTTGAAACCAAAAACGCACCGTTCGTTCGTTAGCGGTGCCTGGTCCATACACGTCGTTAATTCTTCGAGTCGTTTCTGCAGCACTGGTGCCACGGTGGAACTCGTATTCGTAAATACCGCGAATTTTCAATTTGTCCATAGTTGTTGTTATAGCAATGTTGAAACTCAAACAAATGATGTTAAAACAAATGAAATACGAATTTTAAAACAATATTTTTCTGGCTTTATTTCGAAATAAATTTGAATTTGTAATTCCTAATGAAACGCAAGATATTTGATTTTAAAGTTGCCAGTATTGAAAATCGGCAATTTCATATGTAAGGACCTAATATATCAACTGAAAACATTACTCTCTTTTATTTAGCAGTTGGGTTAATAGATAAACGTGAATCTATGATCTTTGTAAGAAAAAAAATCCATTGACATTGACAGTTTTCTGACATATTAAATGATCATCATATCCATCAAATATCAAATGATATACATCATCATTATTTTCCCGATTCCGAGTTCAGTTTTTTTTCAGGTGCGGCTTCGGCCATGCCTATGAAACTTAGAACATTGCAGAATTTTAATAAAAAAATTTTATTAAAACGCCATCTAGTCACGAATCAGCTAACCTAACTCCTAATGCGTGTTATAGAATAGGAATATCAAATGGTGGAGGAATTCGCCATACGAGGTAGAACACGTAATAGCTCAGTTGATTAGAGCATGGTAAAAATAAGAGCAACGTTGCGAGTTCAAGTCCCACTCACGCAGTATATTTTTTACACCATTTTTTTATTTGATAGGAATATTAAATGATGGATAAATTCGACATGTGCGAACGATTGATCACTTAATAGCTCAGTTGTATAAGCTATGGAACATAGTCGTATTTGAACTGAGATCGCGAGTTCAAGTCCCAGCTCACGGCACAGAATACATAAGAGTCAAACAGAATGGTCTCTCACAGCGTCTCCCGCAAATTGGCGTCCCCGCACCTCTCCCCCGCACTTTGTGAGCTTTGACGGCTCCAAACCAGGGTTTAATTACTAGCCGCACGCAATACGCGACGTTTGTTGTCTTGAGAACTGTAAACCAATAGTAACCATCATGGTGAGAAGGTGCGCGTATAATAATTGTTTATCCACCCAATACTCTAAAGAACGTATATTTCATACATTTCCAAATGATGAAAACAGGTAAGCAAAGCAACAATATAATTTCACGTTATTACCCAGCAACCATTTTGATATATATACCATTCTCGCTCTCTCGCATTGGCGGGAGATACACAAGAGCGAGAGGGGTATTAGCAATCCGGTAATGTTACATTGGCTCCTCGCTCACAGGTAATCACATACACGCAAATGCCAAATAGATTTCCGCGGGTTATAGTGTAAATGCCATTGTTGACAATGACAACTTGACATGCTGTGCGTGAAAATGTGTTAAACATTTGTTTATTTTTATTGAATTTATTCATATAATTACCGTATAGTTTTGCGCCGAATATGCAAATTACTATATTACAATAGTGAATTAGTGCGTTACATTATAAATGACTCAATAATAATCAGTAAAGTGAACTAATGGTGAAATGGACAATGGACATAATGAAAAATATTTGTGAATTGATATTATGTAGCTGTTTCCGACTTTTCTGTAACATTTGATACATATAAAACAGAATATTTTTTACGTCATAGTGGTCGCAAATCTTCAGGTATGGAAAAATATAATCGTAAATATGTCCAACTCGTTAGTAGGTAAGTATTAAATTAATTCTGCGGTGCGACCCTAAGTATAAAACTCACACATCGACGTGTGTACAGATAAATTGTTTCGTTTGTACTAGTAGTAGGTATATATGTTACTCTGAATCAATGGAGAGTCCTACCAGTGCTCACGGAGTAATTTTTTAACCGTTTTATTTCATCTTTTAGTCCCTTGGTGTTGCGAAAGCATGTTACCAGATGGCGCCACTAATGTTAAAGCCACAGTTTCTTATCTATTTCAGTATATACAATAGTAATCTATGGCTTCGGCTTCGGGGTTATATTTGTTTACCAACAAAGTATTAAATATCTGTTAATTTGTTAATTCCACATTTTTTTATTTAATCAGCCAAGCTGACGTCGAAAATCGACTTCGATATGAGTCTCCAACCAGACTTTGGGCCCGATTCCGGCGGGAGAGTAAAGGTACGATCACATTTGTAAAGTTTCACCCATGAGTTTCACCGTATTTCCTGTTTTCTTCGCTACATCTACTACTACTACCTCTACTACCTACTCCTACCTCTTACAGGGGTTGACGATAGTGAAGCCAATAGTTTACGGGAACGTAGCGCGTTATTTCGGTAAGAAACGCGAAGAAGACGGGCACACGCATCAATGGACTGTGTACGTCAAGCCGTACGCTAACGAGGACATGTCGGCGTATATCAAGAAGGTCCACTTTAAGCTGCACGAGAGCTACGCCAACCCCAACCGGATCGTCACCAAGCCGCCGTATGAGCTCACGGAGACTGGCTGGGGGGAGTTCGAGATTGTCATCAAGATATATTTCCATGATCCAAATGAGAGGCCGGTAAGTTTCTGTTTTAATGAGTTTTGTGCGAATGTTTGTTGATTTTGTTTATTTTACTTACTAAAATTTTGATTTGGTTAGGTGCTTTGTATGGCAGCAATGTTTTTGTTGGTTTTTTTCAATGACTTTGTTGGTTTTAAATAATTAACCCTTCAAGCAACAAGCAGCCAGATCTGGCCACTTTCAAGGTACCTTTGGGCTTTTGGCTGAATCTGGCCACTTTGGTGCCTAAGGTGTTAAAGGATGTTAATGTGCTGATGAAGGCGACATGAAAGATGATCCATTGCTGTATGTAAGTAAATATCAGGCTAGTTATGTTAATCTATCTGAGCTATATCTATTTTTGAATTATATAATAATAGCTGTACGCTGCGCGCGTTGCTACGCCAATTTTTTTTTCTAAACCATCCCTGAACTGTAACGAAAAAACAAAAAAAAGTTATCGAAATTGGTCAAGCCGTTTACAATTTTATAAAGGACATACAGACAAACATTCAATTTTATATATATAGATATACCTTGGGGTCATGATAAAAAAAGATAATTATTACCCTTTCATTCATTATTTCACCGACTGAAGTATAAATAATCTTATATTAATACCTATTTTATTGAAATAATTTTATTAAAAAAATTGAAGTAGGTAAGCACTACTTCAATAAAATGAATACTCTCAAATCTAACAAGCTAGTATTATATTCCAGGTTACACTGTACCACATCCTCAAGCTGTTCCAGTCCCCAGTCACGGACGGTGCTCCGCCTACTATCGGCCGAGCCCTGGTCAGTGAGTCATATGAGGAGATAGTCTTCCAGGAGCCGACACAGCTGATGCAGCATCTGCTAAACAGTGTGAAGCCGATCACCAATGGACAATGGACACATGATACTGACTGTGAGTATTTTTAGCTCATCACTATCCACTTAAGCACACTAAAAAAAAGTCACACAGGTCATAGAAAATTGGTAACAAATTATTATAGTCTGACCAATACCGCTGTACCGCTCCTGAGGTAGTATGCGCAGGAAGGCAAAAGTGGCGGCAGGAAAGATCATGGACTCGCAAGAAATCCATACTGTCAAATAGATCTTAAGAAATCGAAGTACAATATTTTAATGCTGTATACATATTATATCCTCTTCTTATTATGGTTCTATACGATTTTGTAAGCACAAATAAAAAAGCCAATATAAGTGGAATTAATGTGTAATTATTGGAATCAAATTGAATAAAACGTTTCGAGAATCACTTTTATATTCGAAACTATCTTTGTCTGCTTTTCTTTTCCTAAAATATTCGACCACTTTGGAAACGACAGCCTTTACATCTCGAGATAAAGCATGCACGACCCATTTTTGGATATTCTATTTCATGAGCATCTGACATAGACAGCCCCTGTCCCGCCGCTCGCATACCTCAGGCGCGGTACAGCGGTGTTGGTCAGACTTAGTATCAGCTGCTCAAAGAGATTTTACACAATTAGCACAAATTACAAGCAAACCTTCGAAAGGTAGGTAATATAGGTTTAAATACTAGGCAAGTAAATATAAAAAAAAAATTTTTGCTCCTACTTTGGTCTCACTTGTCTCTGTACCACCTTTCAGTTGACTGCTTACAATTTTGTAATAATAATAAGCCTCTTTATTTCCAATAATCTTACAATCTTACAAAATAATTCATATAAATTTATGTTATAACTTCATCTGTTATTGGAACCCCGCTCTGGGTATAGGCCTCCTCTAGATGATTCCATTTTTCCCTATTCTTTGCTATGCTTTGCCAATCTTTTCCTGCTATTATTTTTATTTCGTCGCTCCATCTGTTCTTTGGTCGGCCAATTCTTCTTTTTCCTATTGGTCCTTTCCATTTTGTAATGAAGTTAAGTAATTAAAAAACTAATGACGTAATAAAAAAAAACATTTATCTCTAAATATTTTTTTTTTTGCGAAAGGTATTTCACAGGTTTGCTTGTAATTTGTGTGCTGCCATCTCTATGAGCAGCTGGTATTAATAAGTTGTTAGTTTCTGCTATTTATGTGCCCTCCAAAAGTTTGTATGACTTTGTATGTTACATTATCAGGTTACGTTAGTAATTATATAACCTTTGGTATGCATGATATAAATCCTTAACAAATTTTCATGACACAGTATAAAACCTTTGAATTCCATTCCAGTTGAGGACAAAAAAGAGAAGACATTAGAAAAGATTGTGGCAGCTCAGATCAAAGTGCGCAGTGAGATCTCAGAGCTCAAAGAAAAGCTTCACCTGGCCAAGGAAACCATCTCCAAATTCAAGGAAGAGATCGCCAAGATCCAGAACAGTGATAAGTCGGGCATGCCAGGGTTATAGAGACCTGCCAGACCGTGTATGTGCAAAGTTGTGTATCATGAGTCCTCAAGCTCTTCCAGTAACTGAGTAATAAATTCAATGAAGCCGGTTTATACGTGATTTCATATGACAATCTCAATTTCATGTGTAGTTTTATATGGACTTTTTTTAAAAAAGTTCGTTGGTGTTCGATGAAGGTCTAATACCGATGACCGATCGTGACGAATTAGCGGGAGCCAACAACAAACGAATGAGGTTTGAGCAGTTGTCCTCAGATGAAGGAGAGGCAACAGTGGGAACGGATCTCGGCATTTGGCGACCCTTGTGAATTAGGCTAAGAACATACAGAAAAGACGTGACGTAGACGTGTGGCGGAGGCGGAGAGTCAATGCAACACAATATAAGCCTGAAGGCGCGGGCGCAATTCTCCTTACGTCAAAAACTACTTTATGTTAAAATTCTTAAGGATTATATTGTGTTGCGCCTTCGCCTGATATCTCCGCCACGTCTCTTCTGTATGTTTCAAAGACCTTATATGGGTATAAGGTCTTTGATATGTTTTTCGCCTTAGACAGGTGAATAGATTCAAATGTCTGAGAGCAACCGATTGACGAAAAGCATACAAGTACCACAGTAGTACCTTTCAAACACACCAATCTTATTACTCTGCACTTGATTGCAGCAAGTGGGATGTGTATTATTGCAAATATTATGTAAATTCTGAATGTAAAACTACTTGGTTAATCGACTGTAAGATTGTACACGACGCCGCAGCGGCAGCGGCACCACCGCCGCAGCGGTGCTATGTGTAATTGCTGACTACCCCATTAGTCAGGAACGGAGTTGCCTAGGTCTTCTATGTATATTATAGAAAGAAGTCTTATTCAAACTTTTTGTATCTGTCTCTGTTACTCTTTTCATCATTGTCTCTTTACACAGTAAAACAATAATAAATAAAACGTCTATGCTAGTCTCCTCAGCATGGCATTGTAGATAGGAATAGTTTACTTTACGCATAGAGTAGTATAAGTTACTTTACTATCTTGTGGCCAAAGACTATCCCTTTTCATCTCCATTGCATCCACGAAAAAAATTTACAATATCATCCCACTGTCTCGTTTTTGACTTCCATATACTGCAGTGGCTATGGCTATTCAACTAATGCCTAATATGTGGATTACAGTGGAATGGAAAGTCCTCCATTTAGGTGGTAATAGTTTATTGTGGGTGTCTATTTTCTCATACAATACGAGTATTGTAATATTATGTACGATAATAATAAATACAATAAGCTACGGGGTTTTTATTCCATAAACCGAGATGACGACAGTCGATAAAGCTGGATAAATATTAACGTCTATTTCATACTTGAGCAGGACCCGCATCCATAGCTTAAAGCCTTAAAGCCGCGTCCGGTGCACCAGTTTTTGAATATAACATTATAAGAAAACTTAAAAAAGGGGCTTGGCCTAAATGTTTGCTGAAAGTCGCAGCGGACGAGAAATAGAACAATGTCAAGAAACTGGCAATTTATAGTAATAAAATATGCAGTTGTGGGAAGTATTGCATTTTTTGTATTATATGTGACTGATTTAGGGGTAAAATAATGTATCATTGACTAATAACTTTTGTAAATCAATAAAATATTATGTAACATACATACAGATTGTTTATTTTATGTATTTTTTTAAAACCTTGTGTTTATAAAAAAACCTTCACTCCATCAGTTATGTAGTACTTATAACGCTACTGATTGAAGGAACAATGTTTTTCTCATGTCAATTTTTTAGGGCGGTAAATGAATATTCGTATTATTTACTTTAAATATTTTACATGCAACTTATGGTGATACATGAGGTCCAGTGCTGCCCCCATTTGAAAAAAAAAATATTTGAAAGGAAACGGAGATATCTATAAAAATTTCGTATTAGTAAACCCTAGATAACCCTCCAAACTGTTTTATGAACTCCTGATTACAGTTTAAGTGAAAAAGTGAATTTGCCAAAAGTGACCGATTTTCGCAATAGTGCGAAGAAAAGCTTCACATTCTTACTTAAACTTTAAACTGTAAACAGTAGTTCATAAAATAGTTTGAAGGGTTATCTAGGGTTTACTAATACGAAATTTTAAATGATATCTCCGTTTCCATTCAATTTTTTTTTCAAATGGGGGCAGCACTGGACTCCATAATATGTATCATCATAAGTATTAATCTGTGAAGTATATGCTCCCAACCTGAGAAACAGATATTTTCTTGTTTGAAACATAGATTTTAGATACAGATACACTATCACGTCTTTATCCCTAACGGGGTAGACAGACAGCTAAAGGCGGCAAGGCCAAGGCCACTTTTAGCGTGATGGTGGGCATGAAGTTGGAAATCATAATAGTGATGGGTTGCTAACCGCATCGCCTATTGAATTTGATATGATTCAGATTCTTGCCCATTCCCTCGATCGGCTTCTACGATCTGCGCGGGAAGGGAAGCAGCTGGAACATTCTATTTTTTTTCTTTGACCAGCATGGAAGAAACAGAGATACTTATAAAATAAAATAAAATCTATATTTATGGTTAGAAAGGTATATGAATGAAATAAAGGTAGGTACTCGTAAGTAAGGTACCTATAATACGAGTGTTAGCTTGTATGATTTTTCACAAGATATATTTTATGTTGTAAAGTCCGTGAAATAAACACACGGTCGATATTAATATTTTAATATCGTTAAGGAAGTTTAATTACTAAAGTGAAGCACGCAAATAGAATACCATTGAAATGGATTGTATTGTAACGTAGGTATTTACATTTGATTAGACAGCCCTAACTCAGGGTCAACCGCGGACAAGTAGTAGTTAAAATCTATTTCTTCGCACACGTTTAATGCGCAAAACTTTTAACAGGTAGTAAGTAGCTAGATACATGTAAGTGTACATAAAGTCGGCGAGTGCTAGAAAAGTTCTATCCATTTTACTAGGTTAGGGCAAACCTATAGCAATAAAAATCGTGAATAGATTTCTGGGAAATGAAATTCGATGTCAAAAAAATCTTATCATGCATGTGTCGCAGTTGGATTGTTTAATGGTTTCGTCAAACAGCGGATTATCGCTATTGTTTCACAAAACCGCTAGCCGTTTGGAAACATGGTTAGCGGTTTCAATGAACGTAACACGTTGCGCAATCTTAGACAATCCAGCTGAACGATATTCGGCTGTTTAACTAAACCGAGCTGTAATGCCAAACAACTAGAGGTTTCGTATATTAGCGGTTTATACCATCCAACTGCGACATATATAATATAATAATCAATGTCTGGAGTCGGGACTCGGGCATTGACATAGAATATAGGTACAGGCTGACTTTTTATCCACCTGCTAAATTGGAGCAAGTTCAGTCCATGATACTGAACTACTTTCTATAAAAAAAGTTAAATTTGTCGTCCTCCCATACAAATCAGCGCTCAGCCTAACGGATTATGTATGGGAGGACGACAAATTTTTATCGATTTTTAATAACTTTTTTTATAGAAAGTAGTTCAGTATCATGAACTGAACTTACTCCAAAAATTTTGCAGGTGGATAAAAAGTCATCCTCCTGTATAGACCACCTATCTCAAGCATTGGCTCCTGTTCTATTTTTATATGGCGGCGTGAACTTGTCGTACATAAGTAGGTAGGTACTTATTTAATTTTCAAACAATGAAGTCTGGTGGTTACTTACCAATTGAAAATTATTTCTTTGCCGTGGAGACCTTGGGGCCTTGGGGTGCGGAAGCCCGTCAGCTATACAAGGAGATTTCCGCACGCCTAATCGACGTCTCAGGGGAACCAAGAGCTGGCGCGCATTTTGGCCAAAGATTAAGCCTGGCCATTTAACGCGGCAATGCCGCCAGCCTCTTGGGCACCTTACCCTGCGAGCGCAGCGATTTGGGGTTACTGTAAACTTAGAGTCCGAGTTTTATAAAACTTATAGACGGCCTTTATTTTACCAACACGACGGAGGATTACTGCAAGTGACATCCTGGAGTTGCATTAGAAATTCGCATCCTTAAATAATGTTTTTATTTGGGTGGGAGGGGGAAGGGGGGAGGGGGTATCCCCCCGGTACCACTGCCCCCCGCGGAGATGGATAGTTTTCCGAGATATTCATGGTCAAAGTTTGAGGTTATGTCAGTAGCACAAGTGACTAAACGTACCAATTGGAAGGACTTGGGGGGTTTTTTTTGGGGGAGTGGACCATGGAGATGTTGGTCGCAGTTCTAACATAACCAAACCTATAGGTTTGCCCTAACCTAGTAAAATGGATAGAACTTTCCTAGCGTATGTTGGTCGCAGTTCTAACATAACCTAACCTATAGGTTTTCCCTAATGACGTTCCGTTGCACGTAACTTGAAACTCGTTTAAAAAAAGACTACGCGTCTCCGCGGGGCGAGCGGGGTGTCATCTGAAAGGGGCAACCCACCCCTATAAAAAACAACCCCTATCATCCCCGAATTCAAGATGCGAATTACTAATGCCAACCCGACATCCTTTGATGTGGCTTAATTTCCAATCAATTTATTTAGTTTCACCTGTCCTGTTGTCCGTCCGTTATCAAATCTTGAAAGCTAAATTAGACACTTCCCATTATTCGATTTAGCTGAAACTTCACATACTTATGTAAGTTGGGTGGCAATATTATTAAAAATATTGAAAATGAGTGAGTAACCTAAAAATGGGTGAGGACGGTTTAGGGGTTTAGGTCTAGATTTAGAGCTATCTAGCCCTTTTAACGATTTTACGTAACTATCTTTATAAACAGTGGCAGTGGCTATTAAACTTAAATATTTTTTAAACTTTAGGTAGCATTAATTCCAGTCAAACTCAAGCCAGATATCTACATAAAACTTGACAGCAAGGTGTTGAATGGTCTGAAGCCAATCTGTTTGGCACGCGATCTGTCGATACCTGCATCAGGTTTGCGCGACCTACTTCTGTCGGCTTGTTTGGAAACCTAAATACCTACTTATTCCACTAAGAACTAGGTATATCTAGAAAGCTTCGTTTTTGAACACACGAGCAAAGGGAACAATGTTTTCATAGACTGCTAGTAGATACTCCGGTGTTTGTATGTTTATTCGATGATAACTGGAGTAAGTACCTACCTATCTTTGATCGACGTTTCATGACAGGTGCCTACCTTGTGTGCTAATAGCCAATTTAAGTTTGGAGTTGGACATAAGCCATATATCTTAGTGAGTTCGCTCACAGTTCGAAAGCGAACTATTGGTATTAGGTACCAATTAACTAAGTATTTTATTAAACTTTACTTATTACAAAAATGTAACAGGCGGACTTTAAGGCCTAGGGCATTTTATACCGGATAACCTACAAGTGGTCCTGATAAAAGCAAATTTTGTGCGTAAGAAATAATTTTCAAAATTAAAACCCGACTTCAACTTCAGTGTATACTTAGAAGACATATTTTTTCCAGTTATTTTGGTTTCAAAACCGAAGTACACAACCGATCTTTATAAAATTTCTATGGGACCATCTGACAAGTATATCCTTTCGAACAAAAAAATAATTTTTCAAATCGGTCCAGGCGTCTTCGAGTAATCGGGGAACATACATAAAAAAAAAGATTCCGACGAGTTGATAACGTCCTCCTTTTTTTGAAGTCGGTTAAAAAGTACCTACCTACGTGCAATATTTTTTTATTTTTGTTGGTACCTAGATACGGTACTTACCTACAGTTTAGTTAAAGAATGGTAATTATTCTTTAACTTAAATTGTTACTAGTGTTACTAAAGATTGGAAACTCCTACCGCCTAGACCAGGGGTCACCAAATAGCGGACCGCGGTCCGTGTCCGGTCCGCCGCCGCCGCGCCGACCCATATTGTGCGGACCGCGAGAACTACTAGCACAGCAACTAACGTTTTATTCGAAGATGAACTCCATTAAGAATTAATTTCTATCTACACTTAGATACTGATGAATTCCAGGATTTCATGTCAATAGCTTGCACCAATTTTACTTCAAACTTCAGACAGCGTTCGCAACAAAAATATTCATTTTCTTCTTGATATGTAAAAAAATACCTTTGTTGTTTCGGTAATTACATTTGTTTTACATGAACCGTGAATTCCAATATTTCCAATTATCATGCCGACTTCAAACGGCGTAATGGTGGACAGTTGAAAATCGATACCGATCAACTGTTTTATTGAAATGTGACTAAAAATATTATTACCAGTATTCCCTTGATTGCTTTACATTTACACACGTTTGATAAAGTAACTACTTAATACACAAATGTACTGTCATCGACTAATGTATAAAGTAAGCATAGCCAGTGTTAATATACCTGTCGCAGTTGGATTGTGTGATCCGCTAATTAACAAAACCTATAGCTGTTTGGCATTGCAGCTCGGTTTTGTTAATCAGCTGAAAATGGTTCAGCTGGATTGACAATGTATCACGTTGTCAAAACATCTAACCACGTATAGACTGCAGAATATCTAGGTGATTTGCAGGTGTTTCTAGGTGTTAGTTATTATCAAACAAAAGACGAGGCAATTCATTGTTATGTTTTTTAATCACGCGTGACATGGAAATAAAACCTCTATTCAGCTTACTATGTAATCTAGTCTCCAACATAATAGAACACCAATAAGGAATGATAAGGCGCTAAAAATATAGTTAACCAGAGAACTAAGTAACCGTACCTACCTATTTATTATGTTGTCTTATTTTATTATTCTCTGAGAATACCTACATGTTCAACAACTTTATATGTAGGGTGCACCTAAGCTGGGACAGGTTAGACCCTATATACTCGTACATACAAAGCAGCAGAACACATAACCCTTTCTCCTTTTGACTTCAGTGTAGTCGGGTAAAATTTAAAAGGAATCGCTGGCGACGTCAATCATAAACAAGCAAGTAGACAGCCTATTGAATATTGTTAAAAATAGGTTCTAAGTTTGAAAAGGTGCCGTTTCTTTGTAAATATCGACACCTAGTTTCGAATTCTGCTACATTGTGTAGAATTGCGTTGTCACTATAAAACCTCGAGGTTATTCAACTAAATTAATATTCTTATTTGAGCGAACTACATAGGTATAATTTCGCAAGGGTCTAGGAGAACTAAATACTTTCACATACCTACAGGAGCGGTAATAACTATATTTTATTTTAGCTCTCCCTATACATAGATAGGTATATTTTTCTCATAAATTTCTAATATTATATTATACAGGTGACTTAATTTTTATCTACCGAAAAAACTTTTGGAGCAAGTTCAGTCTATGATACTTTACTACTTTCTGTAGAAAAGGTTATTAAAAATGGACCAAAATTTTTGTAGTCCCATACAAATCAGCGCTCAGCCAAATGGATTTTGTACGGAAGGACGAAAAATTTTGGTCGATTTCAATAACTTTTTTTATAGAAAGTAGTTCAGTATCATGAACTGAACTTGTTCCAAAAAAAATTCCAGTGGATAAAAAACCAGACTTTTTATGGCTGTGTATGATATTGTAAGTATTTATTATTGAAACGATTGTAACCTTAACTTTTAACTTGAACTGCTCGTAAAGGCCGCATCTGTAATTTCCAAGTTATCGTGAAGAGCCATGCACGCCAATCGCCAATACTTTAGAGCAATTTGTACACTTAAGAGGGCGCCTGACGCTGAGAATCTAAATTTTGCTCCCGCTTCCACGTACACAAATTTACTCTAGCCGAAGCGAGACAGCGAGCTATGCGGGGACGCGTCGCGGCGGGTCAATGAGGCTGGTTTTTGCGTTTCTGGTTTGTTAGGTATTTTCATTTTACATAGAATTTAAAAAAAAATAAGAATAAATAAATAAACGGGCAAGTGCGAGTCGGACTCGTTATGAAGGGTTCCGTACCTCCGTACAATGTTTTAAAACGCTGAAGAAACAAGTTTGTTGTTATAATGGCCATAGTAATACATACTCTGTAAAAATTTAAAGTATCTAGTTAATGCCATTAAAAAGATCTAGTTAAAATCGCTGAAAAAACACGTTTTTTTGTAAGACGACCCCCTTAAATTTTAACTTTTTTTTATTTTTAGTATTTTTCGTTATAGCGGCCATAGCAATACATAATCTGTGAGTATCTAGTTATTGCCATTATAAAGATCTAGTTAAAAACGCTGAAAAAACAGGTTTTTTGTATGACGACTTCCTTTAATTTTTTTATTTATTTTTAGTATTTGATGTTATAGCTAGCGGCCACAGTAATACATCATCGGTAAAAATTTAAAGTGTCTACCTATTACGGTTCAAGATATAGAACCCTGTGACAGACGGACAGGCAGCGGAGTCTCAGTAATAGGGTCCCCGTTTGCACCCTTTGGGTACGGAACCCTAAAAACTACGCTTTGAAAGTGGGCGGGTTTGGATACGCGGTCCGTAGCAATTGCTATTCTTACTACGGGTCAATCCAGCACTGGCTCTAATTATACCCGTAGATGAACTCTCTTTGGGCTCTATGCGGGAAGCGAGACACGTTTTACAAAGAATATTGAAGAGTTTTTAAAAAAATAAGATATATGATGACTGCCCTATGTTTTAATACAATTATAATCCAAAGTTACAAGGGCTAACTTATTGTATTTCTTGAATACTAGCCGTTTTAGTATAATTCTGAGGTGATTTGGAGGCAACTTCGGAATTTTTTTCTATCGAGAAAATTTTAAGCAATCGTGTTTTTGAACCACATGAGTAGAGTTAGTCCTGAACTTTGCTGTGTTTTTATTTCAAAGTGAGTATACTGAAGATCGCTCTAAGAACTATCAGGGTAGTACGCGCTCTTAAGTCGTGAAACATTTATCCAAGGTTCGGATCAAGGCTGAAGTTCATGTAAACAAAATTTCCAGGTGTGATAATGTACATTTCCTTATGTTTTGAGTCGCTGGTTAGCGAGTTGGTAGCTTTTTAGGATTCCCAACAAAGAACCCTATAGAGTCGCTATGTCTGTCCGTCTGTCTGTCTGCGGTTTTACTCAGAGACTATAGAAAGCTGTAATTTGGCATAGATATGTATAATTATTACGCAGACAAAGTGGTAATATTGTGTAATATCTATAAAAAAAAATCGGGTGGCTCCCATACTGTGCTCCACCCAAGGATTTCCAAAATGACCGATCTAGAGCGGCCTGCGTCCAGCGCTTTCCAGCGACTTCAAGCGTCTTACCACATTGTTGGTGGGTGTCCAACGCTTCGCTTGCCAGTACGTCGTCGCCATTCGAGAACCTTACTTACTTCTTACTTCTCCTGAGGACTTCTTTTCCGCAATTTGGTCCATTGCGCTGAACCCATTTTGCGTGGGGAGCCGGCGCTGTTATCAGTTCTCAAACCAGCCCAGCTCCTGCAGGAAGCCAAGAACGTTCCCCGGCGTCCTCACGGCTTCCTCCACGGTTCCTTGATGTTCCAGGAACCCCCTTCTTATGTGTGCGACGCCACCGCACCCGATGAGGAGATCTAGCAACCCTATTTGGATTCCCTTTTTCCATCTTAACGCCCACCATCACACTAAACGTGGCCTTTGGTTCTTATGGCCCTGGCCTCTGTCTGTCCCGTTAGGGATTTAGACGTAAAAATGTATCTGTATTGTCTTATAGCTGTGTGTGTAACATTTGTTTTTTATTTACTAGAACGACAGTGAATGCATCTTATTAATACCACAGAGACCACAGACTAAACCTCGTTAGGGTTGGGACACATCTGTCAGCACGGAACAGCTGATTGGTCGCGGAGGTTTGGGGTTAAGGTCAATCCAAAAAAATGTCAGGCTTTATTACTAGGCAGTTCATATTTTATAAGATGTATTGACATTGATTCCCATCTCTCTGTTTCTTTTGAGGGTACAGTAATTCAATGGAATGTGCCAAATGTGGCACAACTGTCAAAGACCTGGGTCTGCACATGGATTCATGTTTCTCGTGGAATACACAAGTCATAGAAATCTCCAAAAAGGTTACGGGTGTCCTAAGAACTCTCTATAAGTTAAAAAAAATCTCCCCAGTGACACTAAAACAATGCTAATGAACACATTGATCCTGCCAATCATAGATTATGCTGATGTGTGCTACTCGGACTTGACAGCTGATATGCTGAACAAACTTGACCGTCTTCTCAATAATTGTCTTCGATATATCTTTGGTCTTCGTAAATATGATCATGTGTCGTTTTACCGCTCCCAACTTAATTGGTTACCAATTCGTCAACATCGCAGTTTGCACATCCTCACAACCCTCTTTTCCATTCTATTTGAACCCGCTACTCCTGCATACCTCAAGTCTAACTTTCAGTTTCTGGGTGACACCCATGTCAGACATCTTTGTTCCTCTAACAATCTCAGCCTTTCTATACCAGCTCACCGGAGTGGGTTCTTTTCACATTCGTTTATTGTCCAAGCTATAAAGCTCTGGAACGCCTTATCAGTTGATGTTCGGAAGGCTAAAACCCGCTTTTCATTTAAAAAACAGGTGAAAGCACATTTTCTTAAACAACTGTCAGATAGTTCTTAGTGTATGTAGTATATGTGAGAGTATATCTTAGTATAATAATAGTGTGTATTATTTGTATGTAGTTTATGGTTTATTCTTACATATTTAAGTATACTTGGTTCATTTATTTACCATTTCTTTTTGAGTTTTTGCACTACCCGTGTCTTTCTCAACATCACCCGGTTGGTTGACTGGTAGATAAGGCCTTAGGCTTTAAGTCCGCCATTACACTTGTATTTGTGTATAAAGTTGAATAAATAAATAAAAACAGCACTTTCCTATGCTGCTATCCTTTTCTGCTAGAGCGAAAGAGAGCGACGGAACGCTTCAGCATGGCCGGTGCTGAAGCGTTCCGTCGCTCTCTCGCTCTAGCAAATTACGCAGATGTGTCCCAACCCTTACTCTGCAATCATATCGCAGTTATCTCCCTCGTAAAACTAATTTTAATGGGGGGCATTAACTAGCTCGAACTGGGGCACGCAATCCACTTGTTGACAAAGTCGAGCTACTCCCTACAAGGTCAAGACTTCACGGAAAACATTAGTGCGGCAGCGTGCTCTCCAAAATTACCACTATTAGGAAATGTAAAAAAGCCGGTCAAGTGCGAGGCGGACTCGTACATGAAGGGTTCCGTTTACGCTGAAAAATACACGTTTCTTGTATGACGAACTTTCCGGGGTCCAGTGCTGCCCCCATTTAAAATAAATCATTTCAAAGAAAACGGAGACATCATTTAAAATTTTGCAACTACCAAGTCCTAGATAACCCTTCAAAGTATTTTATGAACTACTGTTTACAGTTTATAATGAGAACATTAAGCTTTACTACGCACATTAGCCAAAAGTGGCCGTTTTTCGCAAATGTGCGTAGTAAAGCTTAACGTTCTCACTTCAAACTGTAAACAGTAGTTCATAAAATACTTTAAAGGGTTATCTAGGACTTGGTAGTTGCAAAATTTTAAATAATGTCTCCGTTTTCTTTATAATGATTTATTTAAAATGGGGGCAGCACTGGACCCCGAAAAATTTAGGTACGGCCTTAAACATTGTTTTTATTTATTTAGAAGGCAAAATGTCTTTTAAAAATGTCATAAGTGTTGAAACTAGTGTTTTTCCTTGACATTTATGTGTAAATATTATTGTACAAGTGCGATAGAAAATAAATAGAGACACATTTAGTTAAAAAAATCACTTGATTTTTGTAAGGCGAGAGTAAAGCACTACCTCATGCGCTTCGCTTATGAGGCGTGCAATATAAATAAAAAATTCGGCATTTCCATATAAAAGTGTGCAGCCGCCCGGGCGATTTATATGGTAATGTCGATTTTTTTTAAATATTTTGACTGTTATTTATAGCCCGGGGTTTGATTTATTACGGGTATGTCCCTTCCACGTTGTATAATGTAAATCAGATGACAATACAATATTATTATACTTAACAAGAAGCTGATCTGATGATGGAGCCGGAAGGTGAATATAGGAACCCCTTAAAAAAAGACGCAACCCTATCTATACATCTTTTTCGTACCTACAAGCTTTTATTAGCTTGAACGAAAAAATTAAAAAAGCTTATAGTTGCATAGCCCGATTTATAACTAGCCATGAAACAATGTTGCCTTCCAAAAGGTTTTCCAGGAAGCAATAAAAGTAGATATTAAAAACGACACACTTTAATAAAACATTTACGCGAGTACACGGACGGTACACGACACGACACCAACACTTTGAGCAACACCATCTCAGTAAACATTGGACGTATTCAACAAAAATAGACAAACTCTTATTTACCTAACGTTATCACTTAAATTGTCCTCTTCAAATGTTCTTTACATAGAAAACACGTTAATAAAATCACTCTTTCTTAGCCTAAATAGTATGATTAATTGTTAAAACCAACTGTTCTCTTTTTTCATCTTGTCTCGGTATCGCCCCTTCATTTCTAAGCCCTGGAATATCTCTGAAAGTTTATTCAGCTTCTGAGTGGGACTCTTTGGCAACTCTTCCAGTTTACACGAGGATTTGTCGTCTTCTTTCAAACAAATGTTGAATGTTTGTCTTTCTCTCAAACATAATAGCTTCCCCGTCTCGGGCATAGAGGAGAGTTTCGCCACCTGCATCGCAGCTTTCTTGAACCTTGTTTTTGGAGACAATTTTGGCTCTTTCTCTTTTCCTTCCTCCTCATTGTTCTCAGAGTGTGCAGTCATCGGCGTTATAGTTTTCCTTGTTACGGATGAGTCTCTCTTCCTGACTTTAGCAGCATTCACGTAAATCGGTTCTATAACGTCGTATGTGTTTTCTCGAACAAGTTGTTGGGGTTTCTTATCCAGATCTAAAGAGCTCTTCCTCGCGTAGCCATGGATCCTGAGCGGTGTTAACGGTTTTAGAACATCATGCAATTTCATAGGGGTGTTATCCAAGTCTGTTCCATTACTTTTGTTGAGGTCGAGAACAATAATTTTAGTTTTGGATTTATCGCTCTTCTGTCCGATTGCCGGGAGTGGATGGAACGGAGAGATGGTTGGTTTGATGGGTAAGTCGTTGTCTAGCATCCTCGTCTGTGCCGTTTTATTTTTCCGTGTCTTGAGTTTCCGCGGCGCATATATGGTGGTGAGCACGCGTGTTTTCCGCGGGTCGAGCGGCGCGAGTGGCCCGGGCAGCATGGGGCGTGCGGACGCGCGCGTGCCCGCTCGCCGACAGCCGCCGCTGACCTTGGGTGGAATGCCGCCCCTCCCTCGACAATCGAACAGCCCACGCGCGATAGCCCGCCTGACCGGTCACCGCAGACACGTAACGCCAAACACCGTTGCATGAACTCACCACGTCACAGATAAGGATCTGATCTGATCAACTGCCAAATAGCAGTATTTGTAAATTTTCCAAATTATTTTCGGAAAACTCGAAACAAAGAAACTTTGTTTGGAAGAGATTTTCTTTTTACGTCAAAAATGATGTGTGTCTTTGTGACTTTCATTAATGGCCAGTATGGTCATTAATAAAGTACGAAACGTACAATTGTACCTCTTTGCTGATTCCCACCTACTTAAAATTGATGAACGTGCGAACGATTAAGACTTTCTATTTCACTTCTATCACAATTCCAACGAGAAGCACGACAAATGCAAGCTTGCAATGCTGTAATATTTTCTTAACCAGATGGCTTTAATCCTGGCTTCTCATGGTAGTCTTAATTTATATCTAAATTATTACATATTCTTAATGCAATAAATTGTCTTTTTAAATAAAAAAATGCATATCAATTTTGTTCACGAGCTGCCCGAAAACATTCATCTTCATATTATGCTCTGGCGACAAAACCTTAGCCTTTCTTTTCACACGAAAAATTTCAACAGACTCCTGTTGGTGTCTTGATCCTCATATAACGGTCACAAATAAACAACGAAGAGCGATCCCTCATTTAATTTTGTGCTTCAAGGCATCCGGGAGACGTTATGGTTCCTACGCTGCATAATTAATTAATGTCATCATTACATCCGAGTAGGTATACCTACTGTCTTCCATATTCCATGCTGGTCTCGGAGAGAAAAAAACTTAGAATGTACCAGCTGCTTCTCATCCCGCGCAGAACGTTAAAGCCGATATATGGAATGCGCGAAATGTGAGTGCGGCTAGCGATCCATTTATTTATTTATTTAAAAAATTTATTGTTCCACAATAAAAATGGTACCTACAATTAGCGGACTTAACGCTAAAAGCGTTCTCTCCCAGTCAACCATAGGGATAAACAGATACGATCCATCACTATCCATCACTATTGTGATTCCTTTTCCCACCTTCTCGCCTACCATCACGCTAAAAGTGGCCTTTGAGTCTTGCGGCCCTGAGCTTTGTTTATTTAGAGTCGCAATACCCAAATGCTGTGTCTGCCCCATTAGAGATAAAGACGTGATAGTGCATCTAACTACTTCGCTCCGCCGACATGGTATCACATTAGGGTGGCTACCACGGCGGACACCCTATAATGACCATCATTACATCGATCCAGCGACCTTCGTATATCTAACGACTGATATTGTTTGTCGCATGATAATATAGAAAGGTTTATAATATTACAAAGTTATTTTCATTTCCGTTTTTGGATATTTTTAACTGTATGTTATTAGCGTTTTACTTTACTTTTTTTAATATTGTTTTATCTTTTCGCTTTCATTTAACATTCTGGGTGGGATCCACCGTACGGGCTGGTGTCCACAATGAGCACGGTTTCTAGTAGAAACGGCGCGGTGCCGTGCTGGGTAGAAAGTTTCTACACAGCACCATAGAAGACAGTATAAGAGTAGTTATTTCATAATCATAACAGCACGGAGCCGCGCCGGCTCAATTTGCACCGGCTTCATGTACAGATCTGTATAGAGCTCCATACATAACTGTATGGTTACTTCAAAAGCGGTACGCAAGACGTACGTAACTGCGTAACCGCGTTTCAGTGTCAAGCAGCATGAGTGTTAATACATAATGGTAAAGTCTAATTTGTACCCGTGTGGTTCCGGGTCAGAATAGGACCATTCCATCTCTTCCTGTGGATGTCGTAGAGGCGACTAAAAGCACTTAAAGCTCGTGCTACTCGTACAATAGCATTCCTAAGGAGGTCGACGTCAAACAGGCCGGTCGTAAAACTACAGCCAAAATCGTTTAAATTGTTCCGGCTATTTCTTCTCCAATTTGCTAATTTTTTGGCATCCTTGGGTGACCATTGATATGCGTATTATATTTGATAAATAAAATGCCGGAAAGCGCACCCCGGGCTCCGAAGCAGTATAGCTGAGGATGCAACCGGGAACGCGTTTAGATAAAGAAGAAGAAGATGAAGTGTAATTTGGTTAAACATAGAAATAGGACGTCACTATCTGACGACTATCGTATTATTTTATGGAATAACTCCTCTGGAACCGACGGCGATGTGCTGGCGCCGTGCCGGGTAGGAACCCTGCTTGTCGACACAGGTCCTTGATTCGTTCCTATCTCTAAAATCCTGATCGCAATCTATTTATTGATGTTTTTTCCTTGCTCTATGTGGTCAAGTTTATTGCCAAGTTGGTTCAAACTTATGCGGATGTGAGGTAAGACAAAAATTACTATTGCATGCCTGAAAGTGTAATGTTTTTTGCTGTACTACCTATTTTTACACAGTTTAAGCAATAAAGTTTTAAATTTGAAATAATTCAATGTTATCGAATATAGGATATTCGCACAAATTGGTTATCACCTTTAATAACAGGTTTTAACCATCTAGTTACAATTAAGACGTATTCATACTGAAACTCAATGAAATCAAATCAACCATTAACCAGCCTTACACTTGACAAGCCCTTGAATCACTCAAGCTAAGTGCCGTGGGATAGAGCAGCTGGAAACTCGCGTGTTATCATCATTATAACCTTTATAACGATATCAATAGGTTGGAATTGATATCCTTACGTCTGGGAATCTGCCATGCTGGATGAGCAATTGCGCAGAATGTCAAGGTTCAGGATAATTTAACTTGAACTTGAGCAGATGGTAAAGTGGAGGTAGCAATCAAACTATCAAGTATTCTATAGTAAATAATATTCATACAACGACTAATGGATGCTTATGTTTTGCAAATGCAACTACGAATTTTCAATTTGTCCATAGTTGTTGTTATAGCGATGTTGAAACTCAAACAAATGATGTTAAAACAAATGAAATACGAATTTTATAACAATATTTTTCTGGCTTTATTTCGAAATAAATTTGAATTTGGAATTCCTAATGAAACGCAAGATATTTGATTTTAAAGTTGCCAGTATTGAAAATCGGCAACGATACCTACGTTTAAAAAACTAATACCGTGTACGGGAAAATTCTTACTGAAAAGTATGAATTATCCAAAGCTCGGCAGCCATTTACGACTAAAAACGTATATTTTTTTTAAATGTGTTAAGACCTTTCATAAGATACCCCACTCGATATCGAAAAACATTGTTTATTTTGACTCGCACTTTTTTGTACGTAACATTCGTATAGTATATCAGTAATATTTATGGCAATGGTACCTATAAGTAGATACATTTATTGGATATGCGGTTCGGATGCTATCAAGATGCTTTTGCTCATGCTTCAGCAGTCTATGTATGTGTGTTCGACATACCACAGTGGAACACACAAACATTGACTGCTGAAATCATTACCTACCCTTTCTTTTGGCTTTGCGCGGGTAAAAAATACGTAAATACTCAGACGCGTTACTTCCTGCAGAACACCTGCGTAGCAAACAGGAATACTTACCATCCTACCTGTTTTAGATCCATAGAAAATCCAATATCATCATCATCAGGTCTTTTTTAGGGTTCCGTACCGGAAGGGTGCAAACGGGACCCTATTACTGAGACTCCGCTGTCTGTCCGTCTGTCTGTCCTTCTGTCTGTCCGTCTGTCACAGGGCTCTATCTCTTGAACCGTAATAGCTAGACACTTGAAATTTTCTCCGATGATGTATTACTGTGGCCGCTATAACAACATATACTAAAAATAAAAAAAATAAAAAATTAAAGGAAGTCGTCATAAAACCTGTTTTTTCAGCGTTTTTAACTAGATCTTTATAATGGCATTAACTAGATACTTAAAATTTTCACACATTATGTATTACTATGGCCGCTATAACGAAAAATACTTTAAATTAAAAAGTTAAAAATTAAAGGGGGTCGTCTTACAAAAAACGTGTTTGTTTCAGCGTTTTAAAACATTGTACGGTGGTACGGAACCCTTTGTACGAGTCCGACTCGCACTTGCCCGTTTATTATTCAGTCTCCACTACAGAAGCACGACCCTCTCTGTACTGTACTACCAGAGCCATACTTGGCCAGAGCAGCCAGAGGATTTGGCCAACACTCCACGCTGGCCGGACGGGTTGGAGAGGTCTCATTGATGATTGTAAGCTTTGTTTAGCTTGTATATCTTAAGTCGCCCTCTACGACATTCACGGGAAGACTTGGAGAGGTCACTCTGCCGAAAGCCACACGGCTGTATAGAGGATTATAACATGGTATAATATAGAGGATTCCCTCTAATAAAGAATAAAGCAGATCTCTACATTTCAGTCTCTAAATTTCCTTGTACTTACACCAAGCAAGATAAACCAGTATTTATTACCGTTAACAAAACTAAGTCTAATTTGAATGGCTTACCAGTTCCTTGATTCATAAACCAATATTCTAGAAGATTTCAAAATGCGCCCACTGCGTCTGAGCATAACTATTTATTAATCTGTGGTCTGAGTCCATGTCAGACGTTCCTGCAGAAACTTCATGGAAAGTTGAATCAGATTCATCATTATCAGATCTTTTTAGTCTTCACTGCACGAGCCAGGGACAGAGTAGCCAGAGGATTTAGCGTACACTCCAGGCTAGCCAGACTGGTTGGTGAGTTTGTATGAGATAAGATGTTTATATGTTTTGTTTAGTTTGTGTTTCCTACACCGCCTTCTACGACATCCAGGAAGACTTGGAGTGGTCCTATTCTACTCTGCCGGGAACCACAAGGCAACATCGTCATGATAAAATATCTTTGACTTATTTATTTTTATTTACATTCATGTTTTTCACTGGTTTGTTTTTGTTTACAGTTATTTTACGACAAATTACTTGTTGTTTTTCCTTGCATGCACATCATTAGCTTTTGTTTGGTCAGAATCACTATAGTTTGGGGCATCATTACGAGAATCAGATCGAAATTTGACTGACCTATAACTAAAATCGAATTTGGGTCAAGCGCATAAGTTTTGGAGTCCGAACACGTGTCGCCGAGGACGAAATTACCGAGGCTCGTGATAAATTTTAGATTGTGTTTGTTTCTGGTTACTATTGACTGGAGTCAGTGTTAATAAATAGCCTTTTCTGCCTCCTTCTTTATGTTTAGGATGTTTATCTAAAAACGCTTGGGTCTTGGCAGTGCCGCTTTTAGCTCTACCAGCGCCCAGGGCGAGATTCCACCCCCCCGCCCCCTCTTTCCTTAAACTGCAATTCAGACTGACTTAGGCTTCATTCTTATATTGGATTTATTTCTGCCGACGGAGGGGGAGGGGTACAAGTACGATATAGGATTCTTTAAATTTGCCGCCCCATTGTATACGAAGGGAGAGTGGGGGGGGTGCATACAAATAAGAGTCTAGGAGTTGCCGCCATTAACCAGCTGCTATTTATATATTTATTATTACCTATGACCCCCCCTTGTCCAAAAACGCCCCCTGTCGCCCCTTTGTATCTGGCGCCCTACCCTAACGACGCTACTCGGTCTTGGCTGTACGCTAGTTATGCTATGTGACGTCACACTTAACTCAATATAGCGCCCTCTATAGGCCTAGTAAAGAACTAAAAATAAAATAAATCAAATAATCCCGTGTTGAGATCAAATTAAATAGGTAACTTAATTAGCACATTTCAAAATTATACAGAGTCTAACAAAATATACTGAAACTATTTTAAGGGTGAGTTCAGTCCATGACACTGAACAACTTTCCTCAAGGAGCATATATCAATATATGAAAAATAAATTTTAGCCTCCTATACAAGTCGCCGATCAGCTGATCCGAGTTTCTATGGAAAGTCAAAAATTATTTTTTATATTTCGATATATGTTCCTCTCCTAGGGGATAGTTGATCAGTATCATGAGCTGAATTCACCCTTAAAATAGTTTCAGTATATTTTGTTAGACGATATACAACTTATTAGCTGTTTGCCTGATGTGCTTGCATTGGATAAACTTACTTTTCAACAAGAAGCTGGTAGTTGGGTTTTAGTTTTTAAAACTTTATCTTGTTATGTTTTAGACCCCGCGCTAATGAGGAAATGTGATGATCTTTATTTAATGCTTTTATATTCGTCTATACCTTTAAAAACATGGGCTTGGCGTTTACGAGCTCAGCTGAAAATTACAGACGTTTGTTATTGATGACTTCCAGTATGCGTAATACCCATACTTTATTAGTTTTATTACGCAGCACACCATTACAACCAGAATCAATGGAGGGAGGTGCTTACTCTATGCATACAAGTACAGATCGATGCGATATGCCCTGTGTGACTCATGTTGCGTAGGCGTGATGGGGCGTTCTGAAGGGACGAAAGTCATCATTTGGGTTCAAGTCAAGATAATCAAAGGTCAAGTTCACAAGGCGTTGCTGATGAACTGCTGAATCATAGGAGTCGGTCACGGGCACGGCGTTTAGGCTAATGTATAGATTATATATAGTTCATTTGCTAAATTGGTGTGCATGCCGTCGGCGCACCATGAAGGCTGCGTCTTTGTAAGAGCCGATGCCGACTTTGAAGCGCACCGACAGCATGCCATCCAATTGAACAAATAGACTTGCTTATATAAGTTTTCCTAAGCGCCGCGCGCCGCTTATTCTGAGGCCTGAGTACAAACTTATCAAGACAAATGTACTTAATAAGCCTCATCTCGATAGAGTTACGGTTCCTATGCCACCTTCCTCTGAACCCATTTTCCCCACGCGCAAAATGGGAGCAACCAAATTGCGGAAAAATGTCCTCGAGGGAAGTATAAGAAGTAAGTATGCCACCTTCCAGCTCCATCATCAGATCAGCTTCTTGTTATAATATATTATATTGCAGACAACTGATTTATATTAGCATACATAATTTCATCTCAATCGGAAACCGGCAGTGGCTCAAAATTTGAGTAGAATAGGACCACTCCAAGTCTTCCCGTGGATGTCGTAGAAGACGACTTAGGAAACACAAGCCAAACAAAGCTTATAAACATCAATGAGACCTCTCCAACCCGTCTGACCAGCGTGGAGAGTAGGCCAAATCCTCTGACTGCTCTGGATATATTAGGTCCTTACATATGAAATTGCCGTTCAGTATCAAAAAAGTGAAACAAGTTTTTTTTAATGAAATTATTATTTAATCAATCAAAGTATGCGCCGTTGTTATCGATACACTTCCGCCATTTTATAGGCAGATCATTGATACCTTTGGAAAAAAAATTCTGGGAGCGAGAGTCTATGAACTGTTTGAAGGCGGTTTTGGCTGCCGCATCAGATTTGAAATTTTTTCCTTGTAAAAAGTTATCCAAATTTTGAAAAAAGTGGTAATCGGTTGGGGCAAGATCTGGAGAGTATGGTGGGTGACGCAGAGGTTCCAGTCGCAGCTCCTCTAACTTGGCGATCGTTTGATGTGCAGTGTGTGGTCTAGCGTTATCCTGAAGGAGCAGTGAGCTAGAGCAATTCATCAGTCTCGGTTGTTTAATGGCGAGCTTTTCCATCATTGTTTGCAATTGTTGGCAATACAAGTCTGCAGTAATCGTCTGGCCTGATCTCAAGAAGCTGTAGTGGATATCACCAGCACTGGTCCACCAAACACTAACCAGAATCTTCTTTTTGGTCAGTTTTCGCTTAGGGCAAGGTTTTGCCGGTTCTCCAGGGTCAAGCCATTGTGATGATCGCTTCCGATTGTCGTACAGGATCCATTTCTCATCACAAGTCACGATACGATTTAAAATCCCCTCATTATTGTGGCGATTAAGCAAAGAAACGCAGCAAGCAACGCGTGTTTGTTGGTTTGCTTCAGTCAATTCGTGCGGTACCCACTTTTCGAGTTTTTTAATTTTTCCGATTTGGCGCAAGTGGATAAGTATCGTTTTGTCACTTATGCCGAAGGCTGCTGCTAATTCAGAAGTGGTTTGAGATGGATCCGCTTCCACTATCGCCTTCAATTCTTCGTTATTCACTTGAGTATCAGGTCGTCCACGAGGCTCATTGTGTAAATCGAAATTTCCAGAACGGAAACGTTGAAACCAAAAACGCACCGTTCGTTCGTTAGCGGTGCCTGGTCCATACACGTCGTTAATTCTTCGAGTCGTTTCTGCAGCACTGGTGCCACGGTGGAACTCGTATTTGTAAATACCGCGAATTTTCAATTTGTCCATAGTTGTTGTTATAGCAATGTTGAAACTCAAACAAATGATGTTAAAACAAATGAAATACGAATTTTAAAACAATATTTTTCTGGCTTTATTTCGAAATAAATTTGAATTTGGAATTCCTAATGAAACGCAAGATATTTGATTTTAAAGTTGCCAGTATTGAAAATCGGCAATTTCATATTTAAGGACCTAATATACAACGTGGAAGGGACATACCCGTAATAAATCTAACCACGGTACAAGAACATAAAATAACAGACAAAATAAATAAATAAATTTCGGCACACTTTGTATAGCTCGAATCTGGTAGTACAGAGGGGGTCGTGCTCCTGCAGTGGAGACTAAAAAAGACCTGATGATGATGATGAAGAGTATAGCAATGGTCATCAGCGACGGAGATCATTCCTGTTGGGATCTCCTCGCGGTAGAGCCTCATAATCTAACGTCCCACTAATAAATTTGCATCTTTTGGTGGCATCAGCGCCTTCAATTTAACAGTCGACCTAGATATCACGTATTTGTCCCTAACGGGGCAGACAAAGCCTAGGGCGGTAAGGCCCAGGCCACTTTTAGCGTGTTGGTGGGCCTGAAGGTGGAAAAGGGAAATCATAATAGTGATGGGGTGCTAACCGCATCGCCTATTCATATGATTCAGGTTCTCGCCCATTACCTTGATCGGCTTATACGATCTGCACGGAAAGAGAAGCAGCTGGTACCTACATTCTAAGTTTTTTCTTTTCTCCCAGACCAGCAAAGAAGATATAATAGCCAGCCTAGCTCACAAGATGTTGAGGTGATTATTGATTTATACAGCATTACAAATACTCGGAACAATATTTAAATTAAAAATATTTTTTCATCACATATTTTTAATTTAGATATACAAGGTGTTTTTAAATTAAGTATCGATATTTTAAAGGGCGATACAGTCCATCATTTTGAACATTTATAAAAAAAGCGGCCAAGTGCGAGTCAGACTCGCCCATGAAGGGTTCCATAGCAGCAATTGTAACATTTTACGATTTATGACGTATTACTCGTAAAAAATAACTATCTATGATACCGAGACCGCTATAGTTTTAATTGAAAATACATACTTTGAGGTATATACCACATTTTTTTCAGAATTATATTAGTAATATTTTAAAAGTTACGGTGGGGGGACACCTCAAATTTTAACTTTGTATTAGATTATCTCAAGACTGGAGGGTTTGATCTACATAGTTTTAAAGCAGTTTTTGTTGCATTTTAAAAGACCTTTTCAACGATACCCCACACGTTGGGTTTAGTCCAATTAAATTTTTTAAATTCACTTTTCGTTGTATGGGAGTGGGCTGAAAGAAAAACATTTTTTCATAATTTTAAAAACCAACTTTTGGAACTTCAATATCTATCTCTCCACCAATTTTCGTGACAATCGGTGCAGTAGCGGCGGAGTACGAGGCCGGACGGACAGACGGACGGACGGACATGACGAAACTATAAGGGTTCCTTGTGGACTACGGAACCCTATAAAAGAGGTTCTCATACAAATCGAAGTAGTGAAGTAAGCAAACAATTTTTTTTTCATATTTCAATATAAGTACATTTGTTAGAATCAAAATGATGGACTGAATCACCCCTTAAAATATTTGTGTTTAATTTAAAAGCACCTTGTATGTACATTTTGCGATAATTTTAAGAAATCCAGTTTTAATTAACATAGCATTGCAGATTATACCTTGCATTCGAGGTCAGTTAAATAAATTAAACTAATTGAAGTTATCGTTTTTAGGGTTTCCTACCCGAAGGGTGCAAACGGGACCCTATTACTGAGATTCCGCTGTCTGTCCGTCTGTCCGTCTGTCCGTCTGTCCGTCTGTCTGTCTGTCTGTCCGTCTGTCTGTCCGTCAGTCACAGGGCTCTATCTCTTAAACCGTAATAGCTAGACACTTGAAATTTTCACCGATTATGTATTACTGTGGCGGATATAACAACAAAACACAACTAAAAATAAAAAATAGTTAAAAATTAAAGGGGGTCGTCATACAAGAAACGTGTTTTTTCAGCGTTTTTAACGTGATCTTCATAATGGCATTAACTAGATACTTGAAATTTTCACCAATTATGTATTACTATGACCACAATAACAACAAATACTAAAAATAAAATAAAGATAAAAATTAAAGGGGTCATCATACAAGAAACGTGTTTCTTCAGCGTTTTAAAACATTGTACGGTGGTACGGAACCCTTCATGTACGAGTCCGACTCGCACTTGCCCGTTTATAATTTATTTTAAATGAGTTTACTAAAGACATTACAGTTTAGTGCTGAGCTAAAGTACAAGCACCGAAGTAACGTAAGATAAACGCTTTTATTTCGTCATATTGTTCTTAGGAAATATAGGGTGCTATATCCAGCAGCAAGTTAATCGTCATCTTGATGGGCAAAATAGCGGTATCAGTGTGGACCTTCAATATCTTCCAGACTATAAGAATTAGAAGGACCTAATTTATTATTATAAGTATCAAAAGGCAACCAAATGAGTATTACAAAAATAAAGAAAAGGCTGTTTAAAACAAGTAGTGATCCCGTCGTTTTGGCGTTCATCAGTTTTCCATACAAAAACGCTTCCTTTTGGAGCTTAATAAAATAATTTTATAGCTACTATTGTAGCTACTTTACAAGTCTTGTAGGATTCTGTGCGTAGCCAACAGGCACGTGTACAAATATACTTTATAGTTTTGTAATGGAATTAATATTCGCTTCAGTAAATGATTATATTATTCTAATTGATTGTTAGTTACCAAGTATTTTTGTTTGATTGGTATCTATGAAAATAGATACAGAATTGCGATAAAAAGTGCGTCGTAAATGTACCTGCAATATTAAAGATATGATTCGTTATCTAGTCAAATGTATGTAAGTGTAAACAAAGGTGATTTCCGTAGATAACTACGCTTATACGCTTTGACTATCATTTCATATCTAGAATAATACAACTTACGGCTAACATCGGAAATATGAGCAGTCGAAGTTAATGTACTGTTTATACCCCTATAAGTTTTTAGCTGATTTAGGGTATGCTCTTGGAAAACCATTGATATATTAAGTAGACAATACTTACGTTTAAGTCGATTGTTCTCTCGTAATAACTAATACCAATAAGCATCGCCTGAAGTTTTCTGGGATTAACTTTTAACCAAAAGACTGGGCCCACTCCTCCACCTGACGTAAATCGTAGTTCATAAACTCAGCAACAATAGCTGCATCTAAATCAAATACAGGATATTGCCTGTAAAGTCGAAGGTCGTCTGAGTAAATATGAAAGTAACAGGAAAGAACAAAAGTGACACAATTTATAAATATTGAGAAAAGCAAAGGTGAAAACACATCGCCTTGAGGAACACCCGCACTGCGATTACACCACTCGGAAAGTGACTTACCGAGGCGGACTCACTGTGAGCGGCCCCGAAGGTATGCATTAAACCACTCTAAGGCAGACGAAGAAACGTTAATAGATTCAACGATCCCAAGAAGGATATCGAAGTCAACAGAATTAAAGGCTGTTAGGAAATAAGAAAGTTGATTATTTTCTAATAAATAGGATAAATACTTACATAAAAACAAAGTACCATAGGTGTGGGTTGTTTACCCAGCGAATTTTCACATTACATAATATAAAGTTTTACGTTGTAGAATCGACATGAACATTTACACATTATACATTCGTTGTTTAGGTAGGGTTATACACTTCGCAATATATTTCAAATCTATTGTCTGGTAGATCTTTTGTCGGTTTGATTTTACATTACATAATAATAAGTAATTAAGGACAAATCACACTAATTGAGCTAGCCCCAAAGTAAGTTTTAACACGTATTATGGTGTAGGTATACTAAGTCACTCAAAGATGCTATATTTTATATTAAAAAACGTACTTAGATAAACAACCAAGACCCGGGACAATTTGAAAAAGGCCATTTTCCAACTTGCCCTAGCTGGTAATCGAACCCAGATCCTTCGGATTGGCGGACTAGCGTGTTGACCTTTACGCCACGGAGGTCGTAAAAGCATATGTTGAAAAAATGTTTTAAAAATATATTAAATGCATCAGTCATAACACTGACAGTCATAATTCATAGCTTTACCCAGAAAATTATTCCAATGAATAGATAATTAAGTATATTATACCCTTCATCTAAAACCAGCACCTTTTGGCTCAGTCCCGAAATGGAGATTTTCTCGTAACCAATGATATGACAGCGGCTGCATTCGTAGGTAAGCATAGTACTTTAGGCCCTAAGCTAACGGCGTATTTTATAAGCGCAGACGACGTGCGTTTTAGGAACGCGCGTATCAATTCAAACGCGCGTAAAACGCGATACAAATGCGCGCGTGAGGCGCGACTACGCGCTTTTGAATCGATACAATCGCGCTAACAAAGGGGCGTACGCAGTGGTCTCTCAACGAACCGCCATTGGCGCCATGGTACAACTGAGTCACTCTGATCAAAACGCGGCAGATACGCGCGATTAATGCGCGTCTGTATCGCTGTCACAGAAGACAGTAAGAGTCTTGCATAACGCTGTATATGCGCAGTACCCGCGCGTTTCATAATCACCCCGTGTGCTCAGGTTACAATAGGTTGCATTGGCGGTTGGCGTCTTCTACGCGTTTAAAATACGCCGTGTGCTTAGGGTCTTAGTGATGGGTGGATGACATACCAAACATGAAGTCGTGGACAGTCAGCATGTACGGCCGTGACCATGCCTCGTACGTAGCAGGAGTCAACGCCGCACGAGTTGCCAAATTCAATGTCGATTACGCGCTTCTTACGTCACGCATAGCGTCGGCGAGATACTAGCCGTTCAATGCCAGTCACATGGTTGCTACGATAAGAAAAACACGTCAATGGAACATTAGTGTCAATTTCTTTTTAATTTTTGGAGTTTTCGGCAACCCTGAAGGTTTTAATTTATTTTGATACTGGCAAAGAAATTTAAATTTGAATTATTATTTTAAATGTGCTGTGAAACAGTGTGAACCGGTGATATTTGCATTATATCGTTTTGGTGATGTGTTAACTAAGGTTTACGAGTAAGTTGCTATTATAATATACGAGTATTATTATAACTGAACTCAGTTTATCTTGTGATAGTGCACGAATATTTATTTATATTATTTTAGCATAATTTCGTTTGACTAGTTTAATAATTTGGTTTCTTTCAAATAACTTAGTTAAAAAGTCGCAATCACTGTGGTAGAGAAGATCCTTGACATTTTCCTGCTTGCCTTGATCGATGGTTATTATTATTAGTGAAAATTTTGAATGTTCTTAGAATATTTTAGGTAAGTAGGTACTTTCTATATAGCGTGTTATGTAAGTACCTATGTGGAGTGGAAATACACTGAAGGGCTCTTTAAATGTTTGTATCCAAAACATAACAAATCATAGCGTTTTATCTCCAATAACAAAAGAAAGCTTCCTTTATTTTTTACGGGTTAGCCAAGGACAATCATTGCCCGTTTTGTTCTTTAATTTTTTCGTTTGACTGTACTGTTCTTGGCTTGCTTGTTTTTTTTTTAATTTATTAGTTGTCCCAGTCGCCGGAAGAAAAATATTATAGGGTCTGGCAACTGGGACCGCGGTCGGAGTTTATTGCGGCTGGAACCAGTGGAAACTCTGCCTTACATGGACTTCTAACAATTTTTGGAAATCTCTTTCTCTGTCATCATATCTCTAGTCCTCATACTTTCTTTCTAGGACCTTTTTATTTTCCCTGTTGAAAAAAACATTATCCTAAATATTCCTCGTTTCATTTCTATCTACTTAGTGAGTATCTATTGTAATTGACTTAAAACTAAAAAATATTTCATTTTTACATCATTAAATCCTTATGAACACCAATATTTGTATATTTTTACTAGTATTATCTATCGCGCATAGTCTACTAAATACCATAAAAGTACCTTATGTAATTGTCATGCATTTGTCCATGCACCATAAACATGAAACTGGATGCACGAGTACACGCGACAATGCGTAGACATGACACCGTCATTATCTACTTATCATTGAATTGCTGCTTTGAATCACTTGAGCGATATGCAATATAGGTACGAGTATGTAGCTATTAGCTACTATGGAATAAAATATTTACTTAAATAATAATTATTTATTATGTTATAATTTTAAACGTCAAGCCAGGATTAACACAGAACCGACAAGAATTGTGAAAATGTATCAGGAAGGCCGACCCTATATAGGAAAGAAGCCAGTGGATTGAAGAAACGTTATTGTATGCATATGTATGTTGTATTGTGTATTATTTGTGTAGTTTTGTTTGTTTGTTTGTAATAACTTTATTGTACTAAAAACATGCATATAAAATACAAAATTCGAAAGAGCAAATAATGTTGTTTTCATACACATAGGTAGGTACTAATAAAGAGAGTACGAGTATGTCCGTTAGACTTACTGCTAATACAGAACCTGGGCAACCAAGTTTTGCTACCTAAAAATACACAGAAAGCGAAGACCTAGCTAGATCGATTTTTCGGCCCCGAAATCCCCTATTTACCAAATTTTATTGAAATCGTTGGAGCCATTCTGGGTAATAAAAGATAAGGAGTAAATTGGTACAAAATCATTGCTTTTGGAAAAAAGAACAGAAATAAAGCTCTTGATAGAGTTCCTTAGTTATTTTATTCTGGTTTAGATTACTAAATACGTTACATAACAGCAATCGTCTTATTTATTCACCCAAATTAAGTTGACAGTAACGAAAGAGATGGTGACATTTCGGGAGCCCATTTTTGTTAATGATTTAAGCCAAGTAGGTACCTATGTAGGTACGAAAATTAACACTGCGTTTTATAAAACAAATTCCGTCTTAGAGTAAGACAGCGTTTGTTTCTCTTCTCTTCTTTAAAACCTACTGCAACTGCAGATTTTTTTAGCCAGATAAATAATCATGGACTTCCTAATCGGCGGGCTGGCCGGCGCAGGGGCCACCATCTTCACAAACCCCATGGACGTGGTCAAAACCAGGATGCAGCTGCAGGGTGAACTAAGGTGACCATGATTCAGTGCCTTGCGTGTTTAATATAATAAGTATACAACTTATAATTATTATCAAATGGTTTAGCGGGAGAGCTTGGTTTGTGGACTTATGATGCGAAAAAGCGTGAGCGGAGCGCAGCGAGAAAGAAGCGGGATGCGTAAGGGTGATTTGAACTCGAGAAGGTATATGCGAAAGGGTGAAATTAAGGCCTGCTTACCTGTTTTGTCCAAAGTCCACCTCAATATTTATTGCAGCCGCACTTGAGTACACTTCACTAGACCTTGGAGTTCAAACAGATTATACATATACATATGTATTTATTATAATACATATGTATATGTTAAGATAGATAAACCCTTTGAGTAAACCCCAAGATTGTATCGTTGAGTTAGCATCCCATAATACAAGTTTTAACTTAATTTGGGGCTAGTTTAATCAGTATGGTTTGTCCTTGTATATTTATTTATATAGTTCAATAGTGATACTACGAGATGCACGAGCCCTGCTTTTTCTTTCAGTTGGTTTTCAGATTATTTTATTAATTTCATTGTAGGTCGCGGAAAGAGCAGGCCACGAAATATAGAGGGATTTTCCATGCGCTGTTCGTCATAGCCAAAGCTGATGGTGCCATGGCATTGCAGAAGGGACTTGCGCCTGCGATGCTTTTAGGATTCAGTATGAACTCTGTTAGGTGAGCCGCTGGAGGAAACTATTTCTGACTTTCTTTTTTTTTAGTGTTTAAGTGTAATGTCAGATTTTTCAAACTGCCTAAAAACATCTGACGTAGGTAGCGTGAAGGCTGCCTTACAATGATGACAGCCGGGATCAACGGCTTAACGTGCCTTCCAAAGCACCGGGGTACTCGAGAAATATTTATGTCCAGGGTTGATTAACTTGCGAAAGGCCACTAAGCTCCCCAAAACTCTAACTATAAACTAAGCTACGGTTGAACTGAGCTCCTCAAAATTTTAGCTATAAACTAAGGTACCTACGGTAGAACTGAGCTCCTCAAAATTCTGGCTACAAACTAAGGTACCTACGGTAGAGTAGAACCATTCTCCTTAGAATTCTGGTTATAAACTAAGATACCTACGGCAGAACTGAGCTTTTCAAAATTCTAACTATAAACAAAGGTACCTACAGTAGAATTACAGTGAAGATATACTAGAAAAGAAAATGGTTTGGTATGACAAAAAAAAATGAAGTTTGTTTTAATTTACTAAAGCGATCTTCCATACTTTTTGTTTTCGTGTTTGGACTATCCGAACCTTTTCGAAACCTTTACAGCAGTTTCGCACTACGTCCGATCCGAATCCGAACCGAATCCGTGAAGTAGTGCGAAACCACTCTCACACATCACACAAGAGCAGTGTCGCACTACTCACGGATTCGGTTCGGATTCGGATCGGACGTAGTGCAAAACCGCTCTTACCGTCATATTATAAAAACAGGACTAACTTTGTTACTAGGTTGAAACCATTATCCGCCCAAATCAAGTTGACATTGACAGGTGAGATAGTGTAATATTACTAGATGTAACAAAGTTAGTCCTGTTTTTATACTAAGATGGTTAGAGATTTACTCGTTGTGTACATCTCGTGGCGTGCCATCGCCAATTAAGGCCGTACCTGAATTTTCCGAGGTCCAGTGCTGCCCCCATTTAAAATAAATCATTTCAAAGAAAACGGAGACATCATTTAAAATTTTGCAACTATCAAGTCCTAGATAACCCTTAAAAGTATTTTATAAACTACTGTTTACAGTTTAAAGTGAGAACGTTAAGCTTTACTACGCACATTTGCGAAAAATTTGCGTAGTAAAGCTTAAGGCCCGTACCTGAATTTTCCGGGGTCCAGTGCTGCCCCCATTTAAAATAAATCATTTCAAAGAAAACGGAGACATTATTTAAAATTTTGCAACTACCAAGTCCTAGATAACCCTTCAAAGTATTTTATGAACTACTGTTTACAGTTCAAAGTGAGAACGTTAAGCTTTACTACGCACATTTGCGAAAAACGGCCACTTTTGGCTAATGTGCGTAGTAAAGCTTAACGTTCTCATTATAAACTGTAAACAGTAGTTCATAAAATACTTTGAAGGGTTATCTAGGACTTGGTAGTAGCAAAATTTTAAATGACGTCTCCGTTTTCTATGAAATGATTTATTTTAAATGGGGGCAGCACTGGACCCCGGAAAATTTAGGTACGGCCTTAACGTTCTCATTCATCACAGGACCCCGGAAAATTTAGGTACGGCCTTAAGCCGTAGTATTTAAGAAAATAGCATGAAATTCCCAATTTCTTTCGATTTCCTGATGGAAATCATAAACCATAGAAGTTGCCAATTGTCTACAGGTTAGGTACTTATCGTGTGGCGGAAGTCCAAGGTTGGACTAAAACCATAAACGGGGATGTGAGCTTACAGAAGGCCGTTTTCTGGTCAAGCGTGAGCGGCATCCTCAGCGGCGTGACTGGAAACCCGGCCTCGGTGCTGAAGACCAGAATCCAGGCTGAGGCGCACCCGAGCATAGCAGTAGGGAGGCAACATAGGTATAAAGGTACTTTCACTACACAATAGAGTTTTTTGGTTATGTTCACACCAACTCGCCCGCAAAAGTATTCACATTCGAAAATTAACGGCTTCAATGAACCGAGGTCGAGTCAGTCAGTGGTAACTAACACTGTATCTGTCATTTGGTATAGTAGGAATGACCCTATGGGGCATCGCCTTGGCGGAAGGCGTCTAAGTGATGAGATTGCTGAAGGTAGACAATTATTTTGTAGGGCTAGGGAGTGAAGAAAGACTTTAAGGAAAGCCATAGACCAAATATAACGTCTAACAAAATATACTGAAACTATTTTAGGGGTAGATTCAGCCAATGATACTGAACAACTTTCCCCAAGGAACATATATCGAAATATGAAAAATATTTCTTAGCTTTCCCTACAAACTCGGATCAGCTGATCGGTCAACTTATATGGGAGACCAAAAATTATTTTTCATATTTCAATATAAGTTCCTTTGGGAAAGTTGTTCAGTATCATGGACTGAATTCACACTTAAAATAGTTTCAGTATATTATGTTAGACCCTGTATACTTCCCCGGCGTTCTGCGGTTCTAGCAGAAGTGTGACGAGAGAAGAGAGAAGAAAAAAAATAGGAAATCTCTTATTTCTATAAGAGATTTCCTATTTTTTTTCTTCTTACACCGAGTTATTGATGTATCTCCTGCCTCACCAACCTCTCGGAACTGCTACGGATTAAGGCCCCAGGCACCAGTCAGGATGTCCAGTCTGTGAGTCGTATTTGGATCAACTTTACTCATTCCAGGAGTGTGGCATGGTTGCCGCACGATCTACAAGACTGAAGGCCTCCGCGGCTTCTTTGCCGGCGTCAACGGGACCTGCACCCGACTGGCTATCGGCAGCGCGGCGCAGCTTACCACATTCTCCTTGTAAGTGTACAATATGATATCATAGTGTCATGGGAGGATATAGTTTTACCCATGGCACTACTGGTAGAGTCACGGGAAAGAAAAATAACTAACCCATGATACTATAGGTACTGGTAGTGCCACGCAGTAATGTCACGTCATGGGCAACGAATACAGTTAGAAGTGAGATACGACTTTGAGCTGTAAGATAATTCCAAAAGAAATCGGAAATCGGAATCTGAATATCGGTTGGCAGACATGTAATTGTTCTTTTATTAGTACCTATCAGTCACTTAATTGACGCAAAAACAATGCAAAAGGAAGACGTTTGTTTAATTTCTAGCTAAAATATCCTCTTTTTGTTTTTGGTTTTCTTGTGTGTAACACTGGTGTCAGATTTGTCAAGCTGCCGGCTGTGCCTATAGCTTTTTACAACTGCCATACAAAGATGACAGCTGGGACCATTCCCTCTGACCGGGACCAGTGGCTTAACGTGCCTTCCAAACCACGGAGCCACAGACCTACCACTACTAGACCTGCATAGTGCGTGGCCACTTTAGTGCATCTCTTTCTATCTTTGATTGTTGCCTCCACCCATAATTTGCACACGTCACAGAAAACCCTATGGTTACTAACTTAAAATAAGCTCAAATAAAACCCTTTTAAATGATAAAATCCCTAAAATTAATAACTTTCTTCGATCGTTTTGCGGTTTGTTTGGCCCAGATTTTGACAGTAGGCCAGCTTATAGCAGCCACTCCGATAGAGACGAAAAAACATATCAGCGTTTCTTTCACACTCACGTTGTACTGTACTGTACTGTACTGTATTTGACAGTCTCTTTCTAGCAATATCGTTGCAAGTTTAGTAGTGGTAGATCTGTGCACGGAGCTCAAGAAATTGTGACACTTGTGGTCACCACGTGCGGACGACATCCAGGGTTGCTTAATTTGCAGCTAATAAGCAAACCCGCAAACGAGAAAAACATTACGGTCACAGATTTTTTTAAGGACGCCTAACTGAATGGCATCTGATGCCACCAATTTTTACCTTTGGCACCAAAACCGTATTGTTTCTGTAAAACCCGCAGCGCAAAACAAGCGTTGCTGTCTCGCGGGGTTTTCGGCAGCTCGACGTTTGGGCTGGCCTTCGGTGCCAGCGCCATGAGCGGCGTCGTGGTGGCGGTGGCCATCTGCCCCTTCGATGTCGCCACCGTCCGCCTGTACAACCAGGGTAGGACTTACGTCGGAACGCAGGCGACACGTTTTAACTCGACCGTCATCTTACAGTCATCATATCTAAAATAGATTGTTCAGTGTTTTGGACCTTTACTCCAAGAGCGGCATGACTTACATGCCTGCGAAATGATGATTTAGTTTGTCATTGAATTAGAAGATACATCAGACGACTGTCGTGTTTTTTGGAGTACAGGTCCAGATCTCGTCATTAATTGAACGCAAATGTTCAATGTTATCATGTAGACCTGTAAAATATCTAGCAAGTCATATTAACATGGCAAGGCCGTTGTGTAGCTTTTGACATTTGTAGTGAATTCCGCTTTGAAATCTATTCCCGTATTAAATTGAAGATAGTGCATACTCTTGGATTAAATAAAGATTCAGGGTTGGGACACATCAGTCAGCACGGAACAGCATTTTCCTATGCTGCTATTCTTTTATTAGTCGCCGCGGAATCGGCGATTAAATGACGGTTCTGAGCGACAGAAAAACATTGCAGTATAGGAAAATGCTGTTCCGTGCTGACAAACCCTGGAGAGGTGTCCCAACCCTCAATCAGTTCCATGCTGCTATACGCAACATCGCTACATGAGTACGATAATCATGGAGTATGGTTTTAACCCTAGATAACTAAACATTCGTCTGGCAGACTACGCGACCCCTTGCATAAGTCTAGTTCACATACTTTCGCGTACCCCCTGCTTGCACGCCTTTGTATACCTTCATAATTAGAGTAAAAAGTTGCACAAATGCGGCGTTTGCGCAAACAATTGTCTTTACTTGTGATTTATAACCACCGCGTCGCCTAGATGACGAAAGTTTAGTTATAACAGGTGCAGATTTTCAAAGGTATCTAAATTGCATTTTATTTTATATTAGTATTTTCAAATAAAAAAAATTAATAAATGTTTGTATTATAATTAGATAATATACAAATAATATGAATTTCATAAAAACGGTTATTTTTTAATGACTAGGGTTTATTAGTAAGATGTCATTCATACTACTAATTGCTTTCAACTTTTTCTCATATACCTAATATTATTGATGGATTTATAAATGGAAACATATGTCCTAGGCTGAAAGTAGAAATTCACGTTTATTAAGATTGATTACTTTGATAAAAGAAACAAGATAATTTAACTTCTGTGGTGATGACAAATCATTGGAAGGTTGAAAGTCAATACAATATCAGCATTAATACTGATGTCTCGTGCCAATCTTTGGGTTCTGAAGATGATTTTTTAGTATCAAGTAAAAGACAACAGAACCCAAATTATTAAACCGGATGATTTTATATTGTCAAACATGGAAAGAAACGTACTACATACTACGTCAGATGCTACAACGTAGCATTCGACATGTGCTTTAGCAACTCTTCGATTTTTATCCAGTAAAACTCATCATAAATGGTCATCTGCACTAAGACTACTCCTACTTATGTTATTATACGTCGCGAATAACATCAAAAATAATTAACAAATAACACGGCGAGATTTTGTTTTGAAACTGACAAACCACCTCATGGAGCCTTGGTTGCGGCAACTTGCTCGGACGGTAACTTTAAGACGTGACATCAAGGTCATGATAGGAGATATCCTTGGTGAAATCATATGAAGAATCTGCTCCATTTCCTTATGTATGAAATATTACAAAAAAATTATACGTTTGCCCGTCGAAATTGCTAAGGAAGACCAAAAATTGATGCCTTAGATGTAAAAAATGCAATTTGTGACACCCATAATGTAGATGTGTATAAAAGGTATGTGGCATCATTAGTATAAAATTATTTCTACCTATCTCTATTCACAACGAGCACTTTATACGAATCATGTAACAATTTCTTCCTCACGTTAAATTATGTTGATAATATAAGATTTTTTAATGCGTAGTCCGCTAGACGAATGTTTAGTTATTGAGTAACTCCCAGGATAGTTTAGTTATCTAGGGTTAAAGATGTGAAATTCTGCATCTACATTCTGAACCAATCCATCGGGCTGTCAAAGGTCGCCTGCGTGACGCAACCCTCTTATTTCCAGAGTAAAACAGAGTCTGCTCGCTAGAGGGTACCTCGAGCAGTCCCCCATAGTGTTAGCATGTGTGTCGAGCGTAGTGAGCGGCGTGATCGTTGTGTTTGTCGAGGGCCCGCTGGATCTAGTCAATACTCGACTTTATAACCAGGGTATGCTGCTTTACATTCGCATTAGTCGTCTGGGTGTGGGGATTTCTAACAAAACAATTGCACGCTCTACGGCAGTGAGTGCCCACTTCTTGATTGGTCTTTTTCTAGTACTTCGTTACAAGCTACCATATGGTATTAACAGTGCATTGACATGATTCATTACATTAGGATTCATAAATAGTAGGCGTCAAACTCTGAAAAGCCTTCCTAACCCTAAGTTAGAACGTCGATGATAATTTTCATGCTAAAATGTATCTTCATTCCTGTCATGCTTATGTACCTATCTTATTCCGAAACGTATTCATCAATAAGCTTGGGGATCTTGAAAATCAGTATGCATGCAATGATTAACTCCTTTAGCATGCAATACAATACAATGAAGAAAATTCATCTTACATTTATTTCAAGAATAATTATCAGTGCAAGATTCAACAAAGATGACCATTACCAGCAATACAATATTATTTCTCACATAAAGTCGGTTTTGTTCTGCTATGTATTTGTGCTTTTCTCATCTTCGTTGTTTTAAATGTAATGTCTTGATTTCTGCCAGTAGTAGTAGTTACGATACGACTACTAGTAGTCTACTCTTGAACATGTGAGAAAACATTTCAAATACTCGTGTATTTCAAATGTTTTCTGTATGTTGTTTGAAGGCACTAAATGTTTGATTTAAACTTAATAATAATCCACTTTTCTAATTTAGTAGTTTTTAGGGTTCCGTACCCGAAGGGCGCAAACGGGACCCTATTACTGAGACTTCGCTGACTGTCCGTCTGTCTGTCCGTCTGTCACAGGGCTCTATCTCCTGAACCGTAATAGCTAGACACTTGAAATTTTCACCGATTATGTATTTCTGTAGCCGCTATAACAACAAATACTAAAAAAAAAAGTTGTATATTAAAGGGGGTCGTCATACAAAAAATGAGTTTTTTCAGCGTTTTTAACTAGATCTTTACAGTGGTATTAACAAAATACTTGAAATTTTCACAGATTATGTATTACTATGGCCGCTATAACATCAAATACTAAAAATAAGATAGATTAAAAAATTAGAGGGGATCGTCATTCAAGAAACGTGTTTCTTCAGCTTTTTAAAACATTGTACGGTGGTACGGAACCCTTCAATGTACGAGTCCGACTCGCACTTGACCGTTTATTTAATTTATTTCACTGTTCTATCTTTGCAAAGTATTTTATTTACAGAACGTACAGTTTAGCAAAAAAGTTTAGAAACAGAACATCAACTCTTTTTCTAATCTTTTATACAACTTTAAATCTTGTCTCAATTTCTACCGGACTACTTTTAACTAAAAATTTTAATAGGTACCCTAATAAAAAAATCACAGGTCCAGCATCAGGCGGGCTACTATACAATGGCGTCGTGGACTGCCTCATCAAGATCTACCGGACTGAAGGCCTGTACGGCCTCTACAAGGGCCTAGGCCCCCTGTACCTCAGGATAGCACCACACACTGTCCCTCGTCATTTGGGACATGCTCAATAATATACTTACTAAGAGGAGAAATAAAACTAGTTGAATTATTAAATACTTTTATTTTCATGACTTTAGGAATACCTATCAAAAATAATAATATAAAGTTTAAAAAAAATAAAAGCTGGATTCTTGCCGTTATTTTAATCGTGAATCTTCAACAACACTGACAACACTGGTTGTTAGCACGTTATTTCTTTAGATATCCACCAAAGTCATTTCAAAAAAGAAATGTATTACAAATTAATGCTCAGTTTCACGATTAAAATTAACTGAAACAAAAGTGAAATGGAGGGAAATAGCAGAAAATCGAGCACTTATAAAAAAAGCAGAAAAAATCTACGAAGCACCAGAAACAGACACCGAAACGGATACTGAATTAGAAGAATCTAATCCGAATCAACCTATTTTACGACTTAGCCTACAATCGACACGTAGTAGACTTAGATGTCGCAAAAGACCCAGAGGACCAACTCCAACATCACCATGAAAAGAAAGAAGAATACAATACAATAAAATACAAAGAAGACTTAAGCAGCAACGCGACGGACGCCAAAACAACAAAGCAGTCTTACATCCTGCCAAATATTTATTACACACCAAGTATATATCTATGACCCATACTGATTTGGTGTCTGGATTCGGTCGGTTCTTACAACTCCTTTTCTCTCCCACCTCCTGACTGCGAATATCTCTTACACTCCTCTATCCCTATCTACGATTCCAACTGATTTCTCGAGCTATGTAAGTGGTATACTACAATTAAAATCTTCAAAAATAACTTTAAATCATACATCCTTAACGTCCAAAGATCCTAAATTTCGCTGCCTATTCTGTCTATTGTGTCATCCATTTTTATACAGCTCTATACTTTTTCAAATATACCTATGTGTAAGATTGCTGTCGAGGTCCTTAGAGTTTAAAGCAGTTCAACACCATCGCTTTTATAAATTTTTATTCAATGTTTTTATTTTATTGTATTATTAGTATGTTCTTAAATGGCGTCCGCGGAAGACCAGCGTCGCGGCTCACGCCCGACATATGCTGAGCGGAGACCATTTTGGTAGATAGATTTAAGTTTAGTGTCTAAAGTGTATGTGATATATGTTTACCAAATAAACGAAATTTCTTTCTTTCTTTCTTTCTTTATAACGAGGTTTGGCATCGCCACACTCAATGAACTGAGGTCGGTACACGTATCGGCTTTGGTTTGTAAGCGTGATGATGCACTTTCCAAGGTAGACCTCATTCATACGCTCTTTCAGCGTAACTGCTGGCTGGGCGGACTCACATCAGAACAGAACAGAACAGTTTCACGATTAAAATTAACTGAAAGAAAATAAAACCAGCAAAATATATATGCGTTTTAAAAATATACATTAACCTCAAAAAAGATTTGTTTGGCTTCATCAAACTTTCTCTTTATCATCGTTAGCTTTTACTTGCGAGGGCGGCGTGAAATGTATTTCCCAATTGAGGTCCAAAGAACTGCAGTCTGAACTGTCATCGTCATCTTCCCCCTCACAGCACGAGCATTCTTCTTCTTCTTCTTTAGGTTCTTCACACGTGCAGTCCGGGTTGTTAGGGTCGTAGGGTAAAATCCCCATTGCCTGTTTGTAAGCCCTGAGGCAAGTCCTCTCACAATATTCAGGGTGGAACGGATCTGGCCAATTTCCGACAGCTTCCTTCACCAGCCGCTGTGTCTTCCTTTCCCTTTTCATAAGTCTTTCTTCGTTGTTCGGCCGCTTTATCTTGTAAATCAATGGGGAATAGTTCTGGTTGTCACTGCCATCAGGATTTTCTGGAGTCACTTGCATCTCGACGCGATATTCTCCGTCTGTCTTACTGATGACCAGGCCGGGCCTTACCTCCGCGCGTTTTTTGGTCTTCCTTAATTTTTTATAGAATGTTGTGGACGATTTCTGCTCCTTAGCCCTTTTCAGCTTCCGAAGAAGGCCTTTAGAGACAGCGCCTGGTCTCCAACCTTGTGCAACCTGAGATAAAATATCAAAATATAAGTAATTAAAATATCAGATGATAAATTATTAGTATTGTGACTTTGAAAAATATAAAACAAAACAAAAAAAAATACTTAGACCTCTGCAGTCAAAATAAGAATAGTGCACGCATACTCGTTCTGTATAAACTAGAAACGAATCACTTTTCGCGTTTGTCCACTTGTATGTAGGATGTCTGCTACCTACTTATATGCGATTGACCGAATTTATATCTCTTAAGTAGGTAGCTTTAATGTGGTGTTCGATATGTAGTACATTTATTCGGCGCAGCGTGGCTCTAATAGAGGCACAAAACAGAACCCCTTTGATGTATAAAGTCAGTTTTCCCAAAAGTCTCCATTTCTCTCCTAATTTTCCTTTTCTAGTGTTTTCTTGCTACAAATAAGTATGTTTTGTATAACTTATACATAAATAAATAAATTATTACTATTAATAGTAATTGTCATTATTTTGTATTACTTATACATAAATAAATAAATTGTTACTATTAAAAGTAATTGTCATTGTGACCGTGAAATAAACTTATATTATATTATAAACAATTGCCGTCAAAAAAAGGAAATATAACCGCCGAAACTAAAAACTGTAACCAATATTTTAATCGACATTATAGGAATTAAATGAAAGATCCGAAGAGTATCAATTGAAGAATATTTCAAATGTTTATTTTTTAACAACTTACAGTTACGTTACGTTACGAAATTTAACTTAGCACAATATACCAAAATAAACAATTTTCACTTAAGTTATATAAATTAACATTAAAACCACAAATTCTTATTCCAAAACATATGGTTCCTTGGTCAGAAGGTATAGGATACCCGGGACACCTGTTGCCTCAAACAGTTAAACCTGGGTGTTACCCCAGTGGGCCCCCGCCTGAGTGCCAACCCCTTTATTCTGCGATGCTAATATCCTTTCTTGTTGCTGCTGTTTCATCATTTCACTGTTTATAAACGAGTGGAAACAGGGTACATGGAAAGAACTCAAGCTAATACCCTGTTCGTCTAATTCAGCTAGTCTCTGTTTGGGCCTGGGATTTTTAGGATCATTCAATCTAAAGAAAACCTTATCACCGTGAGGATTAACGGCCAAAACTCCCTTAGACGAAGGCGTAGGATGTTGACATTTTTGGCTACGAGCGTCGTAAACGTTAGGAATACGTATCTGAGCCTTCTTGCCTTTATTCGACGACTGTAGACGAGGGACTAGGGTTGGCTCTGGAATTTTTACGTCTTCGCCTCGCGCTATTAAATCTTTTAAAGCTGATAGCAATAATTTCTTATCCGGCCCATGCCCTACTATACCCATCTCAGACAAGAATTTTGGCGATATGTCACCGAAGCAGCTGAAAGTACCCGCAGATGGTTTACTTGAAACTGGCTTTGTAATCTTATCGCCTCCTCCGCCTTTCCCTTTCGGGACTCGCTTTTTCGCTTGAGGCACCTGCCTCGGCCTCGGATAAGCTCGCCACTTATTTTGAGCATCAACATAACCATCTATCCCTACAATATACCATTTACCATTTGAAGTCTGAAATTTCCCTATTTCAGCATCCACTAACTCGCCACCCGGTCCGAAAAATGTATTAGGAGCCCAGCGCCCGTCAGGAGCTATATATCCATCAACATTTATGTCCAACCACTTGTGTTCCGGGCTCCAAAATCCTCCTAAATCACTACACAATTGTTTTCCGTCCAGACCCTTGAAAAATCTAGGTACGGGATTACCATTTCTATCCAATAGTTTTACTTTGTAATCTAAATAACTATACTGACTGCAATTGTCTACTTTGACGACCTTTTTTGATTTAAACTTGGGATCAAACTTTGCATTAGGTGGGGTGAATTCTACAATCCACTCATCTGAATCAGTATCGCTGCTCGACAAAGACTCATGTTCAGAACAGGAACAAGAAACATCTTGGTTTGCTAGAGTGGCGTCTGGGTGAGCTGGGTAACAAGGACAATCTGGACTCTCGGTGGTGGGCAGTATTCCTAGAGCTTGCTGGTACGTTTTCAAGCAAATCTCATGGCACATGTCTCTGAATGCACTTTGGATAAACTGGCGCTGCATCCTTTCAAGTCTCCTTTGCTCGCGCTCCCGTTTCTTCTGCCTGACAATATTCTCCTCCTCTGTTCGCCCTATAGTATATGTTATTAAAGGTCTGTCTTCATACGGATATTGGTTAACAGCGCGAGGTTTATTATATGTTCTCATTGTCTCCATAGTGACAGTGTATTCTCCGTCTTTTTTATGTACAACAAGTAAAGGTCGTATTAAGGATTTCTTCGGTTTCGTATCTCTTCGTCTCTTTTTAGTCAACATTTCGCCTGGGTTTTTAGCCATTCTCAGTAATCTTAATACATGTTTATTAACAGCACCAGGTTTCCACAATGGACGAAACTAAAAAAAATTAAAAATAAATGTTTAAAAAAAGATAAATACCTCAATTCTGAGTACATAATAATAAGTATCTACATAATAGGTAGTTTTTATTATCTACTTTACCTTCATTCCAAGTACGTCTTCGGCTGTCCATAGCCAGCCCATATTTTTAGGTACGGCACCTAGCATCCCGGTACATGGCATAGCACAATGACTATGACCAATGTGAGGCGCTGAAACGGAATTTAATAAATGATTTTGTATATAAATCCAAAAATATATAACATTGTGTTCAAAAAAATAGGAAAAAAAATAATAATTTATACATACGTATACCTTCGTAACCATAGTTAAACTTAAATCTGTCATCCCTCGTTTTTTCCTTTCCTTTTTTATTAGGCTTTTCGGGTTCTGCTCTCGAACCTTTCGTAGTTCGCTTGCTATCACTTCCAGAATTACTCATCAACGTTTTTGATTTATGTTTATCCAATTTGTGAAATATAGGACACGGGAAAGGCGATTGGCCCTCTTTGCCAACGATTTCTTCTCCGACTATTTCATAGCCCCCACATACATTACAGTATGTAGTTTTTTTTACAAACCCAAACGTACATTCGCATGTACAATAACAAGGATCATCACCGAATTTCATCTTGGCGTCTATGCCTCCCACTACCTCTTCTACTTTTTCTGTAAGTCGTGGCCTATCTACACCTATCAATATGCGTTCATCAAGTTTAGGTTGTGGTTTCCTATGCTCCATTTCACTACATTTGACCGAATCGCACTTCTTTACAGATATAGTTCTTCCTGCTGGCACATCTACCGATATGTGACCCTGGGAGTCAGTTTCAGTAGGACATTTGCTATCACATATCCTTAATTTGAATCGGCTAGCTTCAGAAGGTTCTGCGGACGGAGTCGTATCATTTTGTACAGTAAAGTATCCTACGCAATAAACTTTATTTCCATATGATAGGTTTTGATCACCAAAAATGTAATTTAAAAGATTCAATTTATTAGCATATATTGAGGTACAAGATTTGGTTAAAGCAAGGTTAAAAAACCTTTCATATCGAGGCTCTGACTTTGGTATGTTTACTAGACTTGCGCTAATTCTACGTAAATCTAACTTTTTTGCAGGGGGCTTTATTTCTTCTGTTTCAAACTCATCATTAATAAATTTAATAATTAGGTTCTTGTCGGTGGAATCTGTTTTAACAGGCTCACTATATTTAGTTTCTTTGTGAAAAGTCTCTGGCTTCATCATTGTTATAGTTTTGGTTTTATTCGGCTTTAGTTTTTTATTCTTTTTTCTTCCATCGCCTACATACTTGGCTTTGACGATACCAGTGTCGATTTTTTCATAAGTTTCCCGCTTAATCAAGCTTACAATTTCTGTACGATTTTCTATATTATTACTTTCTGTTTGATTTACTATATTATTATCTACTATATTATCTATTGAAGTAATAGGTTGATTAATGCAATTTTTAAGATGACTTAGCTTTATCTTAAGACTGATAGTAGCCATACGTTTTGAAGTTACTTCATCAAACACATTATAATCTCCTGATACTGTAACTGGAATAGGTGATCTGTTACTATCCACCTTATTTAAATAATCAAGATACTTCAGGTTCCAGGGAATTTGGGTGGAGCCGAGTTTGTTCTCCGGACTATGACTACTCCACAGAGACAGTTCAATGGGAAAGGTCATCATGCATGTTTTCAATTCATTCGCGTTATGCGCCAGCAGTATCGATTGACCACATTGGAGTTTGGGTTGCTCGTGTTGTTTTGGAGTAGCTTTTGTTACTCGTACAGTTTTACGCTTTATTTTCTTTTTTGACAGTACGACAACAGTTTCATTAGGATCTCGGAGTTCGAGAGAAAATACATCGGCAAACTGACCTTTTATTACGAATTCTTTACACTTGATAAAACTTTTCAATTTCTCCACCACTACCTCAAACAAAAACATGGAATCCGAAAAAGCCATTTTCCATTGTAATAAAAGATTAATAAACGATTATTTTATTACTGAAATACTTGTAATTTTTGAGTCCGCCAAACAAATTTTTGATGATAATTATTGACAAAAGGTGTCACCTCTTGATTTTATTTTAATAAATGACAAACAAAATATTTTTATTTTCAACTCTTTGGAGGTGGAAAAATAACATTGAAAATAAATGCCTGCCTCCGTGGTAAAGTAGTCAAGGCATTTGTCTTGTGATTCGGAGGTCGTGGGTTCAAATCCCACTGGGAAAGCATATATTGTGAAAAGTTGTTTCCAGTCTAGTTAGGATATTGCAGGCTTGAATCACCTGATTATCTGAAAAGAAATATGATTGCGTCCGGGAATACGCATCGGATGATGTGTTAAAAATAAATGTCTACCTAAATGTAGATCATACTAATCCGTGATGGAGGTAGGTATACTGACTGAATCACCACACCACACAATACTGTGATCCAATCTTAAGGTTCAAAACCAGAAACGCATTCATTCACGGTGTAGGTATCTTTATAAGAAATTCTAAGTATGTGATCTTACTCTATTTAAGAAAATAATTACACCGCCGAATGTCGGCCTCATAAATATTTGTACACGCGACGACCCCCTAAGGAATGCAGTTGTAGTCAGGTCGTCGATATTATCAGGATTAGGAGGATACGACCCTTATAAAACCTATGGTCCGAGAGCTGGCACGAATTTTTGGGTAGGTATTTGAGGCAAGTTGAAAACTTGTCACATAGGTTACTACCTACTCACATAGGTTGCTTTAGCCCCTCTACTCACCAGCCAGGTCTGCAGTTCCGTGTTGGGGTATAATAGGAGAGGTATGTGATATGTTTTCAACTTGCCTCAAATAACTACCCAAAAATTCGTGCCAGCCTCGATCTACTAGTCTCTTTTACAAGCTAAGCTCGCGTAAAATGTGACTTGAGGTAATTATCTTATAACAAAAATCAGTTACAAAACCGACAAGACGTACTTACCTACATATCTGGCTTACGCCGAATTGGAACAGGGTTCTACGTTTTATCTGTAGAATTGTATTTACTCTAGTGCAAGCCGACTTTGCATTTAAAGTGATTCATGAAGTCCAGTGCTGCCCCCATTTGAAATAAATTATTTAAAAGGAAACGAAGATATCATTTGAAATTGTGTTCTAGTAAGCCCTAGATATCCCTTCAAACTATTTTATGAACGACTGTTTACAGTTTAAAGTGAGAACGTGAAGCTTTTCTTCGCACACTTGCGAAAAACGGCCACTTTAGGCAAAAAGCGAGAAAGCGCACCCCGGGCTCCAAACCCAGTTCAGTTAGGTTCGTGACGTCTTTGTGCACGCGTCTCAAGTCACATTCGCTCTGAGGAAGACCTCCGGATGAGGTCAAAACATGTCGGCTAGTTGCTGGCTCTCTACGTCAAAAATCCAAGGTATATAAGGTATATCGCATATTAATAGAGGAAAAGTTGTTAAAATACTCGTAACTTTTGGAATATAAAATTGTACCTATTATCAACCTCAAGAAGCGTAAACCTTACCTACGAGTACGTACCTTGTTATTTTGTACAAGAAACTGGCATATCACATTTACACATAAGTGTAACGGATAACCGTATCATTAGGTTTGTGTATTTTAGTGTAGTGAATGTTGTAATTGTAGAGCCTGATAAAATGGGATGCCATGTTAATTGCTCAAAAAATAACTCATCCTTAAAAACGACTGTACTTATGTTGTATAAATTGCAAATTTATTTAAATAATAAATAACGTTTATAAATTAAAAAAATTCGACTCAACTGTTAGAAGAAACGTTAGTTCTAATGGAACCTCTGTTTTCTAATGATGGGACTGCTGTCAATGTTGTTTGGAGAGGGTTGTAGGAAGGAATCTGCTTCCTTGGGGTGTTGGAGGCGCGGTTAGCCTTGGTTGGGCCTTTCGTAACTACACCGATGTCTTCATACATCATGAGGCTTCGCATTATTTCCTTGTATTTGGACAGTTTCCCCTCATCTATCAAAGGTTTCTTAACTTCTCCGTACCGACTAGCCGCATTTCTGAGTCGAGATTTAATTCTATTGTAATTTACAGAAACATTCATCACTAAAGGACTTTTAGCCTTAGATGAATAAGAAACAGTTTTCTTTACATTTTCGCCCTTTACAGTGGAAGTCGGTGATTTGCTTTTAGATGGCGATGTCGCGCGCTGAGCAACTTTGGTTTTTGTTTGGTTTGTTTCGGGCTCGCCCTTGCCTTTTATGCCAGCTTTCTTACTGCCCACAGTAGATGACGCCGTAGATTTTGTTTTTGCGTCTTTACCTGTTTGTTTTCGCTTAGGATACCATGCCCATTTTCCATCTTTGTCTATGTATCCGTCTATACCTATCTTTAAGTTTTGCCCTTTGGAATCGACGATAAACCCATCCTCAGCTGAATAAAGCATTCCATCGGGGCCCGTAAAATTCATGGGGACCCATCGCTGGTCGGGTCCTAAATATCCATCTTTATTAATTTCTAGCCAAACGTGATCAGGGCTCCAAAATCCACCCAAGTCGCTGCAAACCTGTCTTCCGTCTGGGCCCTTAAAAAATCGTGGTATGGGATTGCCGTATTTATCTAATATTTTTACTCTGTAATCTAAATAGGTGTATTGAGTTTCATCATCAACCGGTAGGGGGGGGTGTTTCGCTTTGGCGTCATACGTGGCTGCGGGAGGAGAAAACTCTATAATCCAGTCGTCGCCGTCCGTGTCTTCACTGGAAATGCTTCCTTCTTCGGAACACGAACAAGAATCGATCGGCGGGCTCTCCTCTGGAGCCCGAGTTTGACATGGACATTCAGGATCATTGGGATTTGGTAAAGGCAGGATTCCGATAGCTTGATTATAAGCTTTGACGCAAATCTCCTGGCATTTGTCTCTGAAAGTAGATTGCAGTAATCTGCTCTTCCTTCTTGTATCCCGTCTCTCTTTTCTTTCCCTCTGTTTCTGTATCTTTCTCTTTTCTTCTTCTGTTTTTCCTATTGTGTAAACTATTGGGGGTTTGTCTTCGTATGGATTTTGAAAAAGCAATCGCTCCTTTGAGTATTTCTTGAATACTTCCATCTGTACTGTGTATTCACCATCTATTTTCTTAATTAGCAAAGTAGGCTTCGGCTCTACCTTCTTTTTGCGTTGCATCATTGCACGTTTCTTCTTAGCCGTGATACTGTCCAAGCCCTCCCTCATTGCTCGGTACCTTCTTACAAGAATTTTGTTAGCGGCTCCAGGTTTCCATTGTGGCCGAGGCTAAAAAAAGGAAAGGCTAGTCGTAAAAAAAATTTAAAAAAATACTTAGTACATAAAAAAATCTCTTTCCTTATATTGAACAAACAAACAGTTGCTTACGTTACATTATGTCCCGTATATAATAGTAATACATAATTGGTTAGAGACCTAAACAAAAATCCGACAGTGGAATATAATAGGTAATATCAAAACGGTAGAAAACCGTTCGGGCTTGCCATTGACAAATTAAGATATAAAAAGCTGATTGCACCAAAAGAAGTATTAGAAACCTTACTATTCACTCCACCCGGACTACGGGCAGGTACTTACGGCACGAAGAAACATACTACTTACCTATTAAATTAATGCATACGGGAATTAACGCGAAACGTACCTTTTTTTTATTTTTATTTTTTATATTTATCACACCGGGCAGGGGGAGGCGTAGGCGTCATCGCTGCTTCAGTCAAGCTGGGACCACGTTCGGTGAAACCCGAACGAAACGTCAGCAAAATAAATAAAAAAGGTACGTTTCGCGTTAATTCCCGTATGCATTAATTTAATAATAATGCAACGCGATAGTTTAAAAGTATTTATACTACTTACTTGCTTGAACGCCCCGCGAAAGACTTTTGATATTACATAAAGTTACAAGTACATTTCACCTTTCTGCTGGTTTCAGATTTTAAACATAACAAAACGACCTAACGACATTACAATACGAGCAAAAAGTATAGTACACAATACCTTCAATCCTGGAATGTCCTCAGCCGTCCAATTCCATCCCATGTTTCGTGGAACTGGAGGGTACGCGTATTTCTTCTGATCAGGCTTCTTTTCTACCACAGCTTCCGCTAAATGATATTCCGTCATTAAATTTAATTTAATATTAGGTATGTAATAAAAACTATGACAATTACCAGTCATATTTACCTGTTTCCTCAACATTGGCTGTAAATTTACCCACTTTTTTATTTTCATGTTTCTTTTTCTTTTTTTCTTCTTTCTCTACTTTGTCAGACTTTTTCTCTGGCATTTTCATAGATCGTGACGATGTCAATCGTTTCTCCACTTGTGCCGGAGCTCCTTTTGATGCGTTAGTTTTTACACTAGCCGTTTCCTGCTTATTTGCAGTATCTTCATTTGGGAATGGATTTGGTGTCTTAATTTTATTTCTATCATACAGTTTATGGTATATGGGGCACGGATGTGGCCTCATAAACGCAGGTAGATTTACCATATCTTCTCCCAAGCATTGGTAGCCCTCGCATATAGGACAGTATGTAGTTTTATTTTTTGAAAATTTATACGAACATACGCAATCGCAATAACAGGGATCCCCATCTTGAGTCTTCTTTTTCTTACTTATGTAACTGTCCACAATAAAATCTTTTACGGTTTCTGCTACTCCGCACGACTTAACACAACATGGGTTATGTATTTTGTCAAAATTAATCATGATGTCGCTATCGGCTGGGCTAGGAGGATTAGTTTTTTTACCAGGACATACAACTTTACTTGTACACGAAGATTCATTCGGATCCGTCTTGGTCATATCTGTCGCACTAGTGCAAGTAGTTTTCGAACAAGATGTTACTTCTGAAGCCTTCACGCTGGGGCATTCTTTAGGGCAGTATTTAAACTTTTCGGATTCCTCGTTTGACGAATTGGCGGTTTCCTTTTCAAAGTCATGTTCCACCGTAAAATAAAATACATTATAGATTTGGTTCCCGCTTGAAAATGGACAAGCTTTTCCTTGGCATTTGTCACTTTCACTATCTCCTTCTTGGCAATCTTTAGAACAGACTGAAGAGCATGAGTCTCGCACCGACAGAGCCTTCTTCATTTGTTCCATACAGCCACATTGCGTAGAGAGCCCTTCTTGAGTATTTTCATGGGTGAAAAGTCCTTTGTGCCTTATGAATTCTTGCATCTTTTTGGCAAGAGTACAATCATAACTACCACAAGGCCCTATAAGTGTATTTATATCAAATTCTATATCGTCTTCATCAACTAAATTTTCAATATAAGCTCTCATATCCCTTGCTATCCTGCAATCAGGTCTGCCACACGGTCCTCTTATGTTGGCTATATCGAAAGTGGTTCCACGAGTACCTACCGGTTTCTTCCCAGCATTTATGCAAATAGGACACGGGTCCCTCTGGACTACATCTTTATATCTATCAGATAATGAACCCGCAGGCCACTTTGATTCTCTGCAGTAGCAAAGTCTATCTATGTCAGTAGCTTTAACTCTAGGTGAGATAGTAGGGCGGGGTGTCAACATCCTCATGTTATCATTACATGATACAATGATCTTCCTTACATAATCTACTATAAAATCAATATCGGGACAAGTATCTGGAGCTTTGTATATTGATTCTGGAGGCTTGTCAGCATTGCCCATACAACAATAATCACCCTCATTGAAGAATGTAAGGTTAGCCCCCGGTGCGTTTTTGAAGTCTGCATAGACGATTTTCTCACTCTTTGGTTTATCTTTAATAAAATTGTTTTCTATCTTGTTACAATTCTCTTCGAAATCTTCGTCTGTCGTCTTCATTGTGCACATGTAAGACGTTGTTTTGGAATTAATACCAGTATATAAATACTTCTTGACGCTAGGGTCCTCAGAGAGTGTCCGAAAAGCCGTGGTGACTTTGTCTGTCAAATACGATAATTTCACCTGAAGACTAATTTTAGCCATTAATTTTGCGGTGCCTTCTTCAAAAACATTGTATTCTTCTTTTAAAGTCACCGGCGGGGGATCTTGAGAATCACATATTTTTTCTAAATATTTTAGGAATATAGGATCCCATTGAATCCTTGAGAGACCTATGAATACTAGGGTGTCATCTTTATCCCACAAGGAGAGCTCCATGGGGGATATCTTCATGGTTTGGATGAGGAATTCGGCGGTGCTGGTGAATAGCACAGACTGTCCCGCTTGGATCGCAGGCTCAGGCGGAGGCTCTTCGACCTTGCCCTTGCCCTTTTTACCTTTTTTGGGTTTGGGTTTTGGTTTTTTCTTTCCTTTTTTTCCAGGTGGCTCCGGCGGCAACGGAAGAGGTTCGGGCATTACAATATGCATTTGTTTGGGGTCCTTCAGTTCTAGTGAAAATATGTCGGCGAAGTCGCTCCTGATTGTTAACTGTCGACATTCTACCATGAAGTTCACTTTTTCTATGACTACTTCAAACAGGAACATACCACTTGTAACTGCCATTTTTATATTTTTTGGTTATTAATTAATTAGCACTAAAAATTTTATGGAATATATGTCATTGCGGCGTCTATCAAAATGACACAGACACTGTTGACAATGTTTACGAATATTTTTTTGAGTAGGTATTGTACCTAATCTTAATAAAAATAATTAAAAACCTGGGATAAAGAACTATTTCAACAAGGAATATTCGGGTTGAGTCATCCATTGATGAATGCGGCCGAACCACAGCAAGAGAATTTAAGAAGCGCCCTTGATCGGCTTTCGAGAAGCAGTTGGTTCATTCTGTTCTTTCTGTTCACCACGTGTTCACTCCATAATTTCATCTACTTCTATGGTTCTTACATATCAGCATGGAAGAAACACTTAAATAAGTAAAATACATATTATTCATACAGTAGAAAAACCTGAAAAACATTACTCTCGTATCGGCAGTCGGTTAGAAGTCAGACATTAAACAAGTATTACCTAGATATAGTTTAGAAAACTAAAACACTTTGGGAAAATCCTTACTAATATTAAATGCTTCTATGTTTATACTTACCCATTTATGCAAGCTCGGCAGAGATTAGCAGCTAGGTACGTAAGTACATAGATCTCGCTGGCAGCTAGTTAATTATGTAAGTACCTACTTATATATTTTTAAAATGTGCTAATTCAGCCTTTTTATTAAATACCAAACACGGTATGATTTGACTGGTAAATCATGTGTCATCATACTTATAGATATAAAACCAACAAAATACTTATTCATTACAAAGAAAAATTAATCAAATTAATGCGCAAAGTATCGGAATATTTGAACACCGCGCTTGCCACGCGCTCCCAGCTAAGCTAGGCGGCCCGCGCGCGGCCGAAACGTCAGAGCGCTAAAGGCTTGTTCGGACCAGGCGAGTATTTTAGTTAAGTGGCGAGAGATTTAGTAGCTAAATTACTCGCTACTGCCCAGAAACCGTTCGCATTACGGTCGAGTCAGTCAGTTTAGTGAGTCGTGGTTTGCAAAATGAACGAGCTGCAACGCAATAAAATTAATAAACTGATTAAGCTAATCGTAACGGCTATTTTAGAAGGGGTGGATGAGGAAATTTGTGTAATTAATAAAAAGAAGCTATGGGTACGAAAATGGATATCGATCCATTTTCGTAGAAGAGAAGAAGTAGAAGAATCGTAGAAGAGATAAACTAGGAGCTACTAATATTCCACAAGCATTCATGTTCCACATATTTGGAAAAAAAATTTAAAGTTGTTTCTTAGCTCCGGCGAAACGACATTTTTGCGGCAACTGATGAACTCGAATAAATCAACGCGTTCGGACTTGCTTTAGCCGGTGAACCAGTGAGCACGGACGCGTGGTGGGAGGCGCTACTCGCCCGAAAAAATAGAACCAAATGGATCGACTTGACTAAATGAGCTACTAATATACTTGACTAAATTTTTGGTGTTCGGACACGTTTAGTAACTAAATTACTCGCCACTTGACTAAAATACTCGCCTGGTCCAAACAAGCCTTTACATCTTCCTTCCACAAACAATTGACGACCTCTGTGGCGTAATGGTTAGCACGCTAGACCGCTAATCCCGAGATTCTGGGTTCGATCCCCAGCCAGGGCAAGTTGGAAAATGGCCTTTTCAAATTTTCCTGGGTCTTGGGTGTTTATCTACATATGTATTTATCATAAAATATAGTGTCGTTGAGTTAGTATCCCATCCCATAACACAAGGTGATTTGTCCTTATATATTTATTTATTTATTTAACCTTCCATCGCGAGTCCATACTTTTTGTTTTTGTCATACTGCCTTGGTTAACTTGCACCAATTTTTTCATATGTTACGCTCAAGGTAATCGCTCATTGAACGAAATAATAGGCCACAAACAACACAACTCGTTGTGGCTAATGTAAAACGGCCACGACTAGAAATTCGTGTCGTGTCGTGGCGCCGTGGCCCATAACCACACAACGCGTTCTGAGCAAATTACATGAATTGGAAATATATTATAATTAGTATTTAATAATACTAATTATAATATATTTAATATTTTAATAATAAGTCCATAATATGGTTCATTATGGATATGCCGCACAGTGATTTGATGTGGGGGTTCACCTAGTCGCCCATGGGTCATGATGATGATGGTGACAATGATGATGAAGATGATGATGGTGTAACGAAGACGACGATAATGAGGATGACTATGATGATCATCGTCATCATTACATAATAATCATTATCATTATCGTCGTCACCATCATCACACTCAGAACGCGTTGTGGTTGTTCTGTAATTTCCACAAGCCACAACGCGTCGTGGCCGTTTTACAATAGCCACAGCGCCCACAGCACAGCCACACCACACCGCGTTGTGTTGTGTTGTGGTTGTGGCCTATTATTGCTCAATGAGCAAATATATTTTTGAAATGTGCTAATTAACACCTTTTTAGGGTTCCGTAGCCTAAGGCAAAAACAAACCCTTATGGATTCGTCATGTTTGTCTGTCTGTCAGTCTGTCTGTCCGTCCGTATGTCACAGCCACTTTTTTCCGAAACTTTGTATTTCGTGGATGTAAGTGGCCAACACTGATGTCAGATTTTTCAAACTGCCTAAAGGCATCTGACATAGCTTGACGACTGCCATAAAATGACAGCCGGGACCAACGGCTTTTACGTGCCTTTCGAAGCACGGAGGAGCTCGAGAAAATTTTGTACCACTCGTGGTCACCCATCCAAGTAAGGACCACGCCCGGGGTTGCTTAACTTGTGAAAACGCTAGCAATGCGTACTCCCACCGGGCCATCGAGCTCCTCTCCGAAACTATAAGCACTATACTGTTGAAACTTGGTAAGTAGATGTATTCTGTAAACCGCATTAAGATTTTTACACAAAAATAGAAAAATTTGGGGGTTCCCCATAATAATAATAATAGTGGCGTAATAACGGGGAAACCCGCTCTCGGGGGTAAGCCCCGTGATGGTGAAACCGGAGCCGCACCTCTCGACACCCTCAGCTGCTCACATTGTGTTGCGCCCTGGCCGCATCTTCGTGGCTAGTTAGCCCACAGGCAGTCTAGCCAACGAGCAGCAAGTCACCATCTACCAGGCTTAAATTGTTGTGAAAGATTTTTAGGTAGATGTCCGTAACTCACTCCATAACCCAGTTATCCGGTCCACTAACATCCCATCCACATCGCCCAAACCAAGTAAATCCCTCCCTGGCAATAGTTCAGCAGCTATGGTGGACTGTCCGTTGTTGCATCTCAATGGTATATTAAGGGATAGACCTCCATAGATGCAGCCATCTCACTTTTTAAATAAAAAGGTATTAAAAGGCCTCTTCATGTTGGCTTTGGCCCCATGAACGCCTCAAAGGACCGGGTCCCCATGGACCCGTGGCTGAAAAGCGTACCGACCGACATAATAATAATAAATTTTTATTTCAGACAGATACATTCATATTACGTTAGAACTGAAACTCAAAAATTTGTTTTTAATCAAACCCATATGTGTGGGGTCATAAACATAGTATCTCTAGACGCTTCATAAAAAATAGCAGCAGAATAACTATATCTGCTCTACTCGCACTAATTTGTCCGGCTCATATGAACGAAGCGAGATAGCGCTAGAGTGCATCGCCATCTTGAAATGCCGCGCGCCGTCAGCCGACCGGTTGAAGTACTCACGTTGCCAGCTGGACGTATGCGAGTCAATTGTGTTTTTAACAAAAATTTATAAATCAAGTTGTTTTATCGTTACTGTTTGTGTGGAAACAAGTGCTAAGATGCCTATCCTGTGTTCTGCTCTCGGTTGTTTCAGCCAACAAGGTATTTTGAGCGGAACAGGACAAAAAATATCCTTCCATCGGTAAGTCGTATTAAATACATTCGAGGAAGAAAATTATATTAAGGCTTAATTCGAGTAAAACAGCATGTTGACTTGTAGTTGTATTCGTTGGTAATTGGCGTAACAAAGTTTCGAATTCATTATTAGTAAAATGAACTCATTTTTATGTTTGTATTCATTGACTGTACCATTTTTGACAACTGAAATACCCTTGAAATTTAATCGTAGTGCTGCACCTAAATAGGTTGCTATCGATAAGTTTATAGGTACTTATTTCCCCATTCTGTGACTAATTTAATGAACGATATAACTATTTTATAATACATAAGTATTCTATTTTAGGTGTACCACATTAGGTATATTGTATTTTGTTTTTATTGCAGATTCCCAAAGGATAAAATTTTGAAAGAAAAATGGGTCAGGAATATCAGACGTGGAGAATGGACTCCTTCTAAATATTCAAGATTGTGTTCACTGCATTTTGAACCCACTTGCTATCGTGAAGGATCAGATCAAAAACTGTTACATTCATATGCATATGTCGCACATTTAGATCTTTTTCATAGGCAGGCATTATTACTTAACCATTTAAACATTCCTTTGTTATTTGGATTAGATTAAATTGTGAACGAAGTCACGTGACAGCTGCTTTGTGAGTCGATTGGAGTTCATGCTGACGATATGTACAATGACAACCGACTTACCCGATGATTCATAAGAAACCCGACTACTCTGCGTGACCGTTCAAATTTAATCGCAATTCAAAGTTTACAATGATATACATAATTACTTCTATGTGTTTTTATACTTTTATGAACGTCTTTTTGTTATATTCTGTTTTTATTTATTTTTTTTGTCTTATATGTGACAGATAAAAACGTCGGATGTAAGATAACACTGCTGTGGTAACATATTAATCTTCATCGCCGTATTTAATTAAGATTCTGACTATTTTTTTCAAATCATAACTACTTACGAAACTTTAATTTTGATTTAAAGTGCATTTAGTAAGTATTAGAAAATAGTAGCGTGTAATAGTTTTAATAAATACTCTTCTCTCACTCGCGAAGTTGGTGTTTGTAAAAAACATTTTTGGCAATAAATACAAGTATGAGAAATTCGAGATGTTTTTTTAACAACCCATTTCCTTTGGGTTTCCCATAACAAACACCAACTTCGCGAGTGAGAGAAGAGTATTGTCTGCCATTAATTGTCATTATCGATAAATTGCAAATCCCATCATCCCTGCTCTGCCCATCACTAATAGTATACATTAATATAAACAAATTTGTATAGCACAAATGGCGACATGAGGGTTTTAAGTAGTAAGTGTTGCAGTATATCGAACTCTGTCACTCTTATAACATTTCTTATTTGTAAAAAAGAAAAGGCTATAGTGTTTTCCGTTCATTTTTTTAAGTTTCCTCTATACATTATAGCTCTGTGTGTGGGGTTATCTAAAATGATATTGAGATTTCTAATATATTTTTTTTCTAAACTGAATAGTTTGCGCGAGAGACACTTCCAAAGTGGTAAAATGTGTGTCCGCCCCTGCAACTTCTAAAAAAAGCGAATGATAAAACTAAAAAACATATATGATGTAGGTCTGTGGATGTAGGTACATTACCATGCAAACTTCCACCGAAACTTGGTTTGAACGAGATCTAGTAAGTAGTTTTTTTTTTAATATGTCATAAATCGTAAACCGCAATTTACCTTTCATTCAATCAACAACGAACTACAAGAACTTTTATATTATGTTATTTGCTGCTACAGAACCCTTCATGGGCGAGTCCGACTCGCACTTGGCCGCTTTTTCATATAACGTTAACGAATTTTACATACATTCGTTAACGTTATATGATTTTTTGCATAAAAAATGTACCCCTACCTTTGTCACCCAGACGATAATGACGAATTGTCATTACGTACTTATCGGTCTGGGTGAATCTGAATCCAAATTATTACAAAAGAGATGTCAATACATCTGATGATGATAGGTGGTTTGGATGCTACGGTGTTGGGTTTCATTGTTCTGAGCTACGGTGGAACACACATAGATATCCACACACACATACATCTACCCATTCGTTTGACTTTGCAGTAGTCGGGGCGGGTAAAAACTAAAACCCGGAATCCTTTGTTTCATGCAGAATCCGTTTCACGCTCCTTTTTTATTAGGGTTCCGTACCCAAAGGGTGCAAACGGGACCTTATTACTGAGACTCCGCTGTCTGTCCGTCTGTCACACTCACAGGGCTCTATCTCTTGAACCGAAATAGCTAGAAACTTGAAATTTTCACCGATTATGTATTACTGTGGCCGCTATAACAACAAATACTAAAAATAAAGTTAAAACTTAAAGGGGGGCGTCATACAAAAAACGTGTTTTTTCGTTATATTTTTAGCGTTTTTAACTAGATCTTTATAATGGCAATAACTAGATAGGTAAGTACTTGAAATTTTCACAGATTATGTATTACTATGGCCGCTTTAACAAAAAATACTAAAAATAAGATAAAATTAAAAATTAAAGGGGGTCCTCATACAAGAAACGTGTTATTTTCAGCGTTTATAACTCGATCTTTATAATGGCACTAACTAGATACTTGAAATTTTCACCAATTATGTATTACTTTGACTACTTCTAACAAATACTAAAAATAAGATAAAGTTAAATATAAAAGGGGGTCGTCATACAAGAAACGTGTTTATTCAGCGTTTTGAAACATTGTACGGTGGTACGGAACCCTTCATTTACGAGTCCGACTCGCACTTGACCGTTTATTTATGTTGATACCTATGTTTAGAAAACCATTCATTGTTCAAAATGCGATTATCTTTTTTTTTTTTATTAAATAATTTTACGGCTCTGGATACAAGTCCTTTAGAGCCTATCTTTAATTTTGTTCTTTATTCCTAATCCTAACCTAATCCTAGCAAGACAATCAAAGGGTGGTGTAGGCCTTTGACTGCTGCAAAGGAGCTTCTGGCGACAAATCTATACGAGTCCACTGGTTTACATAGACGATTGAGTGGCGGACGACGCCCGAAGACGCCCCACAGTCCGCAAAATAAATATCACTACAGCCGTACTATGACTGTCCACTTTAACTATTTCACACATTGTTCATGTCATGAGCATTTATGACACCAAACAACACCAATTTCATATTATAAAGTCCACTAAAATCAATTTATAAAATAATTTAAAGCAAACCCAAACCGAACCCCTTGACTTCCCGCCAAAAACTCACAAATGCGATTATCGGCGTAAAACAATATGTCAAAGAAATTAAAAAAAGGGCTTGATTTCTGAACGTAAATCATTGAAATCAGCTGATTGACTGTCACTGTCAACCTACATTCTAAAAAAATTGAGTTGACAGCACAGAGTACTTTTGTATATACTGAAATAGAGACCTAACTTGATGCATAAAACCGGAAATAAAATTTTCGATGCATAGACAACGCCATCTGTTATTTCTAGTAGGCATTAATGTATATAGGTAGGTACTTAGTAGGTAGGTACGTATATACTATGCTTATGTATAGTAGAAAGGTAGGTTTGTTAGGTTTTAAAGGAAGTTTGGCCTTACTTCACAATGTGATGAACTATTTCAAAATTTGCGCTACTGAAATTTAAAAATATTAATTTTAAACTTATCTCATGGACTTACCTACGTATTACTAGCGTAAATCATTGACTAATCTACTTTGTTGGTACCGTACCTTTACCAGACATTGCGAAATAAGCCAAAAATAAAATAATAGGCTTGTTTATACATACATATATTAAAATTCAAATATTTTATAACAAATTACAAGTTTTGTAAATCAGATAATCACAAAACATTAAATACAGTCATGTTAAGTATTCAATAAATCCCAATAAATAAACAGGCAAGTGCGAGTCGAACTCGTACATGAAGGGTTCCGTACAACTGTACAATGTTTTAAAACGCTGAATAAACACGTTTCTTGTATGACGAACCCACTAAATTATTAACTTTTTCTTATCTTTAGTATTTTTTGTTATAGCGGTCATAGCTATACATAATCTGTGACATTTTCAAGTATCTAGTTAATGCCATTATAAAGATTAAGTTAAAAACGCTGAAAAAAACACGTTTTTTGTATGATGACCCTTACGTTTTTAACTTTTTCTTATTTTTAGTATTTGCTGTTATAGCGGTCATAGTTATACATAATCTGTAAAATTTTTAAGTATCTAGTTATTGCCATTATAAAGATCTAGTTAAAAACGCTGAAAAAACAATTTTTTTGTATGACGACTCTCTTTAATTTTCAACTTTTTTTTATTTTTGATATTTTTTGTTATAGTGGCCACAGTAATACATAATCGGTGAAAATTTCAAGTGTCTAGCTATTACGGTTCAAAAGATAAAGCCCTGTGACAGACGGACAGACAGCGGAGTCTCAGTAATAGAACCCTAAAAACCAGCCAATATAATAATGTCACATCTCATCAAAACGGACGTCATAGGTACACATGTGAAACTACTACTACGACGTCCGTTTTGTGTTTCGTGTATTTAGTATTATGTGATTAACCCAAGTAAGATGAAACCTTAAAATTTAATTTAAATATTTTAAAATAACATCGTCACAACTATGAAATAGGACAGAGCGCTTACCTGAATTATTAATTCTGAATTTACGTGAAAGTAAATAAACATAAATAATCACTTAGGACATAAAACAGATTCAATAATAAACATAATGACATGTCATCCGTAGACAGCCGCTGTTTATAGGTGATCACCATAGTCAGCGAAAAAAGCAGCTGGTTACCGGCTGGCTGGCTACGATAACAACCGGCTTCACATCTGTAATCACCACAGGTCGACGATAGCTCTGTATTGTTTTCGATTTCGAGGGCCTGTAATGCTTCTTTTTGTCGAAGCTGCCATTGACATTCAAATAAATTGTCCATGAAAAGAAGAAAGTATGCTGATTCCTTGCACTCGCTTGGCAAGATGCCTTTATCTGAAAGAGAAATATGAATAGTCAGGTTTATAAATAAAATAAAGATAACTAAATAAAGTATTTAAAAATGTTATCAAATCAAAATGATAACACATTGATAACATTTCGGGTATTTTATTACCTGCTAAATATCCCATATTAGACTGAAAATTTGTGTTGTGAGGCATATTTCACCTTCATTTTATTTATTTTGTCTGCGTAGACATGATTCGACGTTAATTTTGGTACATACGAGTAAAAGGCAAACGCCTCTGTAGGTACTCGGGGTTTTCTAGGTGCAGTATTTTTATATGACCCCATTTAGCCAATGGCTGGTGTACCTCTTAGATATTTTACATTTTTTGTAAGGAAATTATTCCGAATGCAAGGGCATTCGGAATTCGAGATTCTTGGAAGGCCAATAGGTGCGGTGGGTCATATAATGGTATAACTTCTTGCTTGTTGATGATCATTATACTTTCTTTTTGTTCGTTTTCTTCTTTGAGCCAAGCTGCTTTGGATTCGTTTATTTAATATATTTTCCTCATATTTTCATTGCATTTCTGTTGTTCGCTTCTTGGTCGCATATGTAGCAACGATGGTGAGATGAGACCTGCTTTCTGTAGTTATGTTATTGCATTTATTATTTGTTTTACGGAAATTCAAGGAATAGTCAAAAACACCACAAGATAACTGCGCCAGCGCAAAAAGACACCGAATACCGGCACTCTTGACTTAAAAAGAAATCAAATTGTTTTGTGTCCGCCCAGTCCGCCACACAGAACTATATTACTCCTAGCGGAGTCTTGGTCATGCCTATGAAACTTAGAACGTTGCAGAATTTTGATAAAAAAATTCAATAAAACGCCATCTAGCCAATAAGTTCTAACCTAATTCCTAATGCGTGTTATAGACTAGGAATATCAAATGGTAGAGAAATTCGCCATACGATGTCACAGAATACATAAGAGTCAAACAGAATGGTCTCTCACAGCGTCTCCCGCAAATTGGCGTCCCCGCACCTCTCCCCCGCACTTTGTGAGCTTTGACAGCTCCAAACCAAGGTTTAATTACTAGCCGCACGCAATACGTGACGTGTGTTGTCTTGAGAACTGTCAACCAATAGTAACCATTATGGTGAGAAGGTGCGCGTATAATAATTGTTTATCCACCCAATACTCTAAAGAACGTATATTTCATACATTTCCAAACGATGAAAACAGGTAAGCAAAGCAACAATATAATTTTACGTTATTACCCAGCAACCATCTTGATTATATACCCTTCTCGCTCTCTCGGTAATGTTACATAGGCTCCTCGCTCACAGGTAATCACATACACGCAGATGCCAACTAGATTTCCGCGGGTTATAGTGCTAAATGCCATTGTTGACAATGACAACTTGACATGCTGTGCGTGTCAATTTGTCATCAATTTGTCATCATCAAGCGTGATAAACATTTGTTTATTTTTATTTAATTTATTCATATAATTACCGTATAGTTTTGCGCCGAATATGCAAATTACTATATTACAATAGTGAATTAGTGAAATTAGTGCGTTACATTATAAATGACTCAATAATAATCAGTAAAGTGAACTAATGGTGAAATGGACAATGGACATAATGAAAAATATTTGTGAAGTGATATTATATAGCTGTTTCCGACTTTCCTGTAACATTTAATACATATAAAACAGAATATTTTTACGTCATAGTGTTCGCAAATCTTCCGGTATGGAATAATATAATCGTAAATATGTCGAACTCGTTAGTATATTATTTTACTCGTTAGTTATATATTTTTTTAATTTTATTCCTTTGGTGTTGTGAAATCTTGCTACCAGATGGCGCCACTGGTTTGATTTAATGTTAAAGCTTCAGTTTCTTATTTATTTCAGTATATACAATATTATTCTATGGTCCTGGTCCGCCATACCAAAATACCAAAACTACTACGGTGTTGCCATTTATGATTTCGCGAAATATACATACCCTTTTCAATAATCTATAAATTTTTACCCTGCGATTTCTTCTTGTCGTGTCTGATTGTATAATTTTATTATAAATCGCTTTTCATATGTATTAATCGTTTTAAATATTTTTATTACTGCATAAATATTTTTTTGTTGTTTATTATAATCTACCAATGTTACAAGATTTTTTGTGGTATTTCTAAACACTGCTCTACTAGTGCCATCTTACAGATTTTTATTGAAATATTTAATACATTTTACTAGTTATGCCATCTTTAATCTTTAGTTGAAGAATGTATTATACGATAAGACAAAAAAGTCATAGTTTACATTAACACTATATGAAAAAATATTACTTCGCTATTTGGTATCATAAAACTTATGAATTTCCCGGTTTCTTGTACTGAGATTACTGCCACTGGTTGACAGTTCGCAAATTCAGCGAAGACGAAGTGGAATTGTTACGAAACAATTATTTAAATAGTGGTAAATTAATTTTCTGAAGTGTGAAACAAATAATAAGATAGAAATTATGCTCAAGTCAATGCTTCCCAGGGATTATAGATGACTTTTTCCTTAAACCAATAATAGTAAGGTAAATATTTACATATTTTTAATTATCTCTTTTGCGTATGAAGTATTGGTTCTTTTGGTCAAAGTGCCATCACAAATAAAATATAAAGGTTATAAAACGATGGTCTCGCCGTCTCGCGTACAGATAACAGTACCTAACTGTGTAAAATCGTATTGTATCTTGTTTAAAAACTATCAACCATACATAGTGGTAGGTTTATTTATATCATTTTGTATGTACTTGCTTAATTGCGTTATTGCACACAACACAACCAATTTATTTGGTTACCACAAAACAACATGAAATAATACCTACTCTTTTTATGTGAGCGTAGAACTAGTGCAAAATCTTTCCCTTAGAAATTGCTGTCCACGCGAAGCTGCAAAACTCATCACGCCAAAACTCGAACAGCGCATTGTGCGAAAATGGAAGAGTGAAATTGGGTAGTTTCCTAGGTCAAAAATAAATTATTTGGGACTGATAAAAGAATAAAACATCACATTATATCACATCATCATCATCACTTGTTCACATTGATCACATCCACTTTGAACGTGATTTCAGATTTATTACTGTAGAAAACGGATAATAAGAGCGTTATTCGACTCTAAGAAACTAATGTCTCAGTCTGATATTTAATACAAATCCCATAAATATTGTTTGTTTTGACATTAGAAAAAAGTATCTGATTATAGATAGACATTTAGATTCAGCGGCTGGATATTTGGCTTTCTGGCCATTGGCCATATATAGCCGAATATCCACCGTAACATTTGGTATCAGTATCTTGCCAAACCCCTATCCATGGCAATGCTAATAAATACCTACTTAAAGACCTCTTTATTATCAAAAATCTATATATATTACTATATTACTAATTAATATATAATATAATACTTCTGTGAATAGAATACATATACCAATACGTCTGTAATTTTTTAAAATATCTAAGGTTTGACATAAAAGGAAAAATCATAAAAGTAAAATTGTTATGCAGTCATCTCTTCTTCTTCGTCTAAGTGCACTCCCGGTTGCATTCTCAGCTGTGCTGCTTCAGAGCCCGGGGCGCGCTGTCCTGCTTTTTCTTCTCCAAATATAATATGCATGTCAATGGTCACCCAAGGATGCCACAGACCTTTCAAAATGGAGAAGAAATAGCCTGAACAGTTTACAACAGGCCGCCTGCCTGATGTCAACCCTCCTTGGGAATGCAATTGTAGCACGAGATGTTTGTGCTTAGTCCTTTAGTCGCCTCTTACGACATCCACAGGAAGTGATGGAGTGAATTTATTCTAACCCGAAACCACACGGGTTAAAATAAGAATAAATTGTTATGCAGGATGCAATGCAAATTTTCTTTAAAAAAAAACAATTCTGTTTAAAGTAGTTTAAACCAATCAATAACCAAGAAAAACTATATACTATACCTCCATAATGATAATGTTCAAAACATAAAACATGTACATCTTCAATTGATTAAATTGAATATTACTTGATTCTTCACTGTTAACAAAAATATTGTGATGGAAATTAAAATTTGATTAAATCATATCATATGTGTGTATGCTAGATAGTCTTACTTGCTACTTGAGTGTACTTTATTTGGGGAGCATCATTTTAAACACTTTATGCGTGAATAAAACAAACCTTTTCATCAAGTTCGTTCAATCAATCAAACAAACATAACTCCAAAATTATCCCTCAGTCAGTATCAATACAAAATTAAAAACAAAACGAACCTTCAAAATTCAACATATTCCACAAATTTTAAATATTTTTAGTTTAGTTAGTTTTAACTTAGGTAATATTTTAGTTTGTTTAGTTTTAATTTAGTTACTTGTTAGTTTTACGTTGTATTTTTAGTTTGTCACTATTTTAATATGTATTTACGAAATAAAGAAGTAATAACATATTCCTTATTTTTAACCGACTTCAAAAAAGGAGGTTATCAATTCGACTGATTTTTTTTATATTTTTTTTTATGTATCATTGTTACGCGATATCTTTGCCAATTGTGAACCGATTTGATAATTTTTTTTTTATTTGAAAGCCTTCACTGCCAAATTGGTTCCATTTTAATTTGGTGAAGATATGAATGAAGAACTTTGGAGATATGGAAGAAACTCCTAAAAAAAATTAAAGTTGGTTGTATTTTTGTTAAAAGTTTAATTATTACATAGGTGTTTTTAATTTTTACTTTGAAAAAGAAGTCTTTTTAACTGACTTTAAAAAAAGAAGTTTATCAATTCGACTATGTTTTTTTTTTTCGCCAATTTTGGACCGATTTCGATGATTCTTTTTTTATATGAAAGCCTTTACTACCAAGTTGGTCCCATTTTAATTTAGTAAAGATATGATAAAGAACTTTGGAAATATGGAATGAACTCCAAAAAAAAATGAAATCGCTTGTTTTTTTTGTTCAAAATTTAATTATTACATAGGTGTTTTTAATTTTTACTTTAAAAAGAAATCTATTGATACAAAAATAAAGCGAAATGTGGATTCAATCTCCATAGCATGATGGACTTCGTTGTGGGTGGCCTAGCAGGCGTGGGTGCTGGTTTCTTCAGCAACCCGTTTGACGTAGTGAAGACCCGTATGCAGCTCCAGGGGGAACTCAGGGCCCGCGGACAGCATGCCGTCCACTATAGGAACATACCACACGCAATGTATACTATAGTCAAACACGACGGGATCAGTGCGTTGCAGAAAGGACTGGTGCCTGCACTGTGGTTCCAGCTAGTTGTTAACGGAGTACGGTAAGTTTTTACATTTTATTTCATCTGTTATAAAGTATTATGATAAAGAAGGAATAAATACTGTTAAAATCAGCATTTAAAACTTTGTCACAATAATATAATTTGTAAATAATATCTAATCAAAGTCTCCCATGAGGCTGGCATAGTCACACCAAGTGAACTGACCTTGGCAAAAAATAGATTAAAAAAAACACAATTCGCTCAGTTCATGATAGGTAAGTATATGTACAGATAAATACTACTACTTAACTCCTGCTAATCCAAAATACCACCGTAGACACATAAGAAAATGGATTACGAACACACAGGCTGGTGAATTTATTGTTTTATTTTGAGGCCATTCACATGAATGTTTTTAATATGACATATTCAAAACATTGCATAGTTAGTAATCTAAAACATGTGTGTTTACTTATTACACTGAAACTATTGTACTGAACAACTTTTCCCAAGAAATAGTATATATCGAAATATGAAAACTAATTTTCGGCCTAACACACAAATTCAAAGCAAAAATAATTTTCACATTTTGATACATGTTTCTTGGGGAAAGTTGTTCACTATCATACATACATACTATCACGCCTGTTTCCCACAGGGGTAGGGGTAGGCAAAGACTATGGAATTATGAACTGAGTTAAGCGTTAAAATAGTTTTAGTATATTTTGTTAGATTTTAAATACTCAGTCAATGGTTTTACTGAGGATATTTTTGTGACAAAGTCTGAAAGTCTTGTTTATGATTACGTAACCAAGTGAATTTCCGGTCATTTTAAGGCCGTACCTAAATTTTCCGGGATCCAGTGCTGCCCCCATTTAAAATAAATCATTTCAAAGAAAACGGAGACATCATTTAAAATTTTGATACTACCAAGTCCTAGATAACCCTTCAAGTATTTTATGAACTACTGTTTACAGTTTATAATGAGAACGTTAAGCTTTACTACGCACATTTGCCAAAAGTGGCCGTTTTTCGCAAATGTGCTTAGAAAGCTTAACGTTCTCAATTTAAACTGTAAACAGTAGTTCATAAAATTCTTTGAAGGGTTATCTAGGACTTGGTAGTAGCAAAATTTTAAATGATGTCTCGGTTTTCTTTGAAATGATTTATTTTAAATGGGGGCACCACTGGAGCCCGGAAAACTCAGGATGACTTTCTATGCTTTGTTGCTTTGAATATGCATGTTTCATCTCATCATTTTTAATGAATAAAATATAGCTTGACGATTATTAAATGAGTATGTATTGCTTAATGATTGATTACATGATCATGCTACTTGCATCATTTAGCTTATAATTTAAGTACCTTTACGAGCAGGGTAAGTTACACACCCTTATACAGTGGTAATAATGGCGATATTGCAATTAATTTGGTGTAAATAAGCTTGATGCTCTTGAATAAATCTGACTGAATATATTATGACTTACATTGGCGCAGAGTCGAAGCGTCGCGTCACGTCATGTTTTTGGCCTAAAGTATATTCATCTCTCTCTTCACCTAAAGCGCGTTCCCGGTTGCATTCTCAGCTGTGCTGCTTCGGAGCCCGGGGTGCGCTTTCCCGCTTTTTCTTCTCCAAATATAACATGCACGTCAATGGTCACCCAAGGACGCCAAAGACCTTGCGAAGTGGAGAAGAAATTGCCGGAACAGTTAAAATGATTCGGCTGTAATTTTACGACCGGCTGCCTGCTTGACGTCCGACATTAACCCTCCTTGGAAATGCAATTGTAGCACAAGATTTTTGTGCTTAAGTCCTTTAGTTGCCTCTTACGACATCCTCAGGAAGAGATGGAGTAGTTCTTTCTGACCCGGAACCACACGGGGAATATATTTATCTCTATTATCCCATTATTAAGGTGCTTTGTGTTATGCAAATATCGCGCAGCTACGTGTGGCTGTAATCGAGCAGGGTCGCGCTTAAATTTGTATTTGAATGGGATTATCATCAGGTCTTTTTAGTCTCCACTGTAGGAGCACAACACTCTCTTTACTACCAGAGCCATATATTAGTGATGAATACTTAAGGCGAAAAATATGACGAGGCGCGACGCTTTGACTCTGCGCCATGCCAGTGTGAGTTTCTTAACTCACACTGGCATGGCGCAGAGTCAAAGCGTTCGCTTTAAGAACTTTAGGTAGTATGGGCTCTTGCCCATACTACCTAAAGTTCTTAAAGCGATCTTAAATATTATTAATATTAACGAAATACTCACTTTAAAATAAAAACACAGCAAAGTTCAGGACTAACTCTAAACATAATAAGTTTCGAAAACACGATTGCTTAAAATTTTCTCGATAGAAAAACATTGCGAAGTTGCCTCCAAATAACCTCAGAATTATACTAAAACAGAAAATATTTAAGAAATATAATAAATTAGCACTTGTAACTTTGGATTATAATTGTATTAAACATAAGGCAGTCATCATGTGTTTTACTTTTTAAATAACTCTTAAATATTCTTTGTAAAACGAAAAAAACCTCAAAACCAGAACCAGCCTCATTGACCCACCGCGATTCCCGACCGCCCCTGCATGGCTCGCTGTCTCGCTTCGGCTAGAGTAAATTTGTGTGCGTGGAAGCGGGAGCAAAATTTTGATTATTGACATCAGGCGCCCTCTTAAGCCTATCTTATAATTTATAAGGCATAGTCAGTATTATGTTTTACGAATTAATATTATTTACGTACGTATGGTCACACATACCATATATAATTATTTTTGAGCTAAAATATTCCATTCCAGGTTAGGTATATATCAACATGCAGACAACTATGGATTATTACGGGACGAGAAAGGGAATACAAGATTTGCTAATAGTTTATTTTTTGGATCCGTATCCGGCATGTGTGGAGCAATGTTCGGGAGCCCACTGCAGCTCGTGAAGACCCAACTTATGTCATACTCCTCAGAAAAGATTGCTGTGGGGACGCAGCATGGGCATAATGGATTCTCGTATGCACTGATGAAGATTTACAGAAAGAATGGCCTCGGTGGCCTTTGGAGAGGCGCTCATGGGATGATGATAAGGAATTCCATTGGGTCTGCTTCGCAAATAGCCTCGTATGCCATGTAAGTTTTACTTTAATCATCATAATTTTAACCGCAGTATAAATTGCCTCTTATAATCATTCTTCTTCATCTTAGCGCGTTCGCGGTCGCATTATGATGTGCTGCTTCGTAGCCCGGGGTGCGCTTTCCCGCTATTTCGGCTCCAAATTTAATATGCATGCCAATGGTCACCCAAAGATGTCAAAGACCTTGCGAAATGGAGAAGAAATAGCTGGAACAGTTTAAACGATTTGGCTATAGTTTTACGACCGGTCGTTAATTCTCTTTGGGAATGCAATTGTAGCACGAGATGTTTATACTTAGTTTTTTAGTCGTCTCTTACGACATCCACAGGAAGAGATGGAGTAATCCTATTTTAGGCCGGAACCCAGACGGCTTCCTTATCATAATCACTAACAAGCTTAAAGAAATATATTTTTACATTTGAGATAAAGAATAGTAAACAACTGTATACAATTTGGATCAGCCTTCGCGCTACTTTTTACAGTTTTTTTAATCTACAATACTACTAATTATCTAGTGCCAAAACGAAATAAAAGTAACATCGGCCTGGTGTGGCGAGACCTTTAGCTGATGGCGTTACTTCATTCCAAATATATAAATTAAATTATCTATTGAGTATACATCGTGTTAATGAAAGAACGCAAAACCTGTCAGATGGTACCTCAGCCCATGAAACTGATCAACTTTGTTCAACAACTTTCACGAAATCCAAAAAAAAAAATCAGATTTTAATACAAATTGACTCGATCAGCTGATCAGTTTGTATGAAAATTCAAATATTTTTTTTTAGTTTCGTGAAAGTTGTTGAACGAAAGTTGTTCAGTTACATGGTACCATCTGAGAGGTTTTGCATTCTTTCATTAACACGATGTATATTCAGCAAATCTGATATGACAGTTTATGATTCTGTTATCGTCTGATATTTCTATTGGAATATCTTACAAAGAAAACATTATGACAATTACTTAGCGGAAACATAAGCTATTTTTAAACATCACAATAAACTTATAAGTCGCGTCACGTAAAAAGAACGCTGGCGGTCAAGCTGCGCATTAGGCTATTTATCGATCTATTTAATGAATATTATACCTAACATATTTTTCAATGTACCTACCCTACCAATAGCCAATTATACCAAGCCGCGAGTGAATATAGTACAATAGGCCTAGTACCTTTGTGCGCGAGTGTACCCATGCGCAAACACACCCCTTCTACTTTTTTCCAGCGTTCTTTTTACATGACGCGACCTATACCCATTTTTTTCTTCGTTATATAAATTATGTCCGCCTCATTAGAGATAAAGACGAAATAGTATGATGTAGATATGTTATGTAATTCATTATATCATGTGTATGTATGTACATACGCAGATGCGTCACATTTATGGCTAACACGTGAGTGACTGAATAATTATCACTTCACAACAATGCACTAGAATAAACCTTGAGGCGACTCTGACAACAGCTAGTGTACACCCGTGCGAAGCCTAAGCAGGCCGCTAATATGAACTAAAATAGGTTTAGTAAACATTTGTTAATTTTGATAAATACAAGTTTTCTCAGGCAGCCAAGCATTCCACTTAGTGAAGCCCTGAATACTAGATTGGCATGGTGGACAAATAAAAACTCCTCGTTTCCATCAAATCTTCCACCTGCTGAGAAACTCCTACCGGGTGGTGATCTCCCCTGGGCAGTTTGAAAGTCCTTAAACAGGCTCAGGGTTAGTGTGAGATGCCATGAGAACCGAGTCACGTGTGGTTTCTCAAACAACGACCGTTGTTCAAACCATGGCTCACCATGGCCCGCCTATCATGTTACGCCTAAACTGCCCAACAGAGACAGAGGACTTAAACTCGGCTAATAACATAAAAGTAAATGTGACCACACACTGTTCCACGACCCTATAAAAAGCCATTCCGTCTCGCTAAGAAGTCGACTAGATAAAATAAAAATAAAATTCCAGCTGCAAGGAGTGGATGGACAACCACGACATGTTCCAACAATCGAAGTACCTGTCAGCTTTCGTCGCGAGCAACATCGGCGCAATCGTCAAAACGGTCGCCCTTACGCCCATGGACGTCATCATGACCAGGCTATATAATCAAGGTGAGACGATCTTTCTATCATACTAACGCGTACCTGCAGTGGCTTGCAAGGCACGCACCTTATCGGTGAACACGGGGGGGGGGGGGGGGGGAGGGGGTGCAAGCAGCAATACAACCTGAATAATCAAGTTTGCGCCCCCTAAAACAACGCCAACCCCATATATGAAGAGATGCGCGTGCCTCCCGCCCCTAGCTACTTTGCCTTATAGATAATCCGTCAGTACCCCGTACCCTGGTTCTATCCTTAGCTGTGCTGCTTCGAAACCTAGGGTGCACTTTCCAGGTATTTATTTTTAAGACCGTTCACTACCGGCCATTTCAAATAAATATTATTTTTGTTTGGCCATGAATTCTAATTTCAAAATTATTTTAACATAAAATTAATTTCTTAATAACATTCTTAATAATCTGTCTTTTGTTTTTTGATTAAAGTTATGTTATCATAACATTTGAATCATATCTATAGAGCTTGCGGCTAGCAACCATCACTATTTTGTTTCCCTGTTTCTATCTTCAACGCATCACTATTTTGTTTCCCTGTTTCTATCTTCAACGCACCACTATTTTGTTTTCCTGTCTCTATCTTCAACGCATCACTATTTTGTTTCCCTGTTTCTATCTTCAACGCATCACTATTTTGTTTCCATGTTTCTGTCTTCACGCTGAATGTGGCCCTTGGGTCTTCGTCTCCGTTTACCCCGTTAGAGATATAGACGTGACAGCGTATCTGTACAACATTCATCTCTATTACAGCGGTGGACGCCGAAGGGCGCGGCGTTTTATACTCGGGCATCGTTGACTGCGCGCGCAAGATCACCAAGACGGAAGGTCTGTTAGCCTTCTACAAGGGTATGGGGCCCTCGTACCTCCGCCAGGCTCCTCACACCGTCTTACTGCTGGTCTTCTGGGATATACTCAAAGATGTACAGAAGGGCTTCGAACATCAAGATCTGATCCAATGATGGTGGTAGTAGATAATGTCTCCAGTTGTTGGTTGGTTGCTATAAATTTATGAGAATGCCTTTTGGTAGGAAAACCACTTTTATTACTATTCAACGATAGTTCTACTCTAGTTAGAACTATCGTTAAATAGTAACAAAAGTACTGTAGAATGGGGGGAGGGGGGCTCACACAGTCCTATTTTATTGGTTTTCTGGGATTTAGTCAAAGATGCCACAGTGCAGAAAGCAGAATCTGGTGCAATGATGGTGGTAGTAGATAATGTTTCAGGTGGTAGATTTAAATTTATAAAAATGCCTTTTGGTAGTTATATTATTTTTTCAATTAATGAACCGCCCAAGAGTTCCGCAAACTTCCAACCGTCACCGCGTAGTATTATAATCCTCTGTGACAAAATTAAGTCAATCTTAAAGCAGACTGTAAACCCAGAAGAGTATTGTGTCATTTGACATATCTGCAATGTTAATTTAAGGGTTACTACACACAAATTCGGGCCGTCATTTTCGGTTCGGCAGTATTTGTAACATTTTTCTACATACAACGTGTAACAAAAAGGGGGTATCAACCCGAAAGGGAGTAAACGTACTAATCAACGTGAACAACTTTTACTATGGGACCATCCCTGAAATTGCGAAAAAGAAATCTGCAGCTCCATACAAAAGTAAATACCTCCGGCCAAAATGTATGGAGCTGCAGTTTTTTTTTTCGTGATTCCAGGGATGGTCCCAGAGTAAAAGTTGTTCACATTGGTTAGTACGTTAACGGCGGACTTAATGCTAAGAATATCTCCGTTTCTTTACAAATAATTTATTTCAAATGGGGGCAGCACTGGACTCCGTGTATCGTCTTAACTCCCTTTCTGGTTGATAGGTATCCCCTCTTTGTTACACGTTGTATATTCGATTTTACCGCCGATTAATGCCGGGCCAAATGTGTGTAGCAACCCTAATAAGTAAGAGAACCAAAGAGTTATAATTTACCTTATGTACCTTCCCCAAGAACAAATTAAACTGACACCAAAGAAAATGCTATTCAATAGGTACGGGTAATTTTAGTAAATACTCTTCTAAAGAGAAAATAAATTTACCTTACAGACAGCTTCTTAGTTTAAATTAGGTTTAGGGAACAACAAATGTAGTACAAAAAAGATTGGTTAGAGTACCGTTGTGAATTTTTTGTAGCTGTAGATAATGAATCTGTAGTGGATGTTGGTGCTAAGTGTTGAAGACTTATGTGAGTTAATAGATTTCTGAAACGGAAAGGTGCTGGATGCATATTTTAAAGTAATTAATATTCGATTCCTTTGGTGATTTGTTTAGACAGCACAGGCATAAACATATTAAACTACCTCCTATTTTAAGATTAAAATAAAGGTATACTCCTGTGGTATACTCTGTATAAATAAAGCCACTTTTTGGTCAAGGGTAGACGTAAAATTGTATACAAATATCCTCGGGTAATATGTAGATTTTTTTTATGATCTGTGTTTTTATTTTATTTTATCGCCATTGGTGTAAAATCTAGTATCTGCCAATGATGCTAAAAAGTTAAGCTGACAAATAATTATGCTGTTTTAGGAGTGCTCTTAAAATCTCAGTGCTACATCGGTAGGACGTGCTCTATACTATTGCCAAACTATTTAATTACACTGCGTTGGTATAACACGGCCAATATCGAAAGGACATTTTCTTTCGCCGTCTTCGTTACATATGTTTATTTAGGGCTCTTACATACGAGCGACAGTTTGTCGCGCGATGGTCGCCGACTGGCACTGCTGTCGCGAACTGTCGCGCGGCTGTTTGCTGTCATTGGCACGATATCACTCGTCTGTCGGAGCCCTTAGTTTTACTCAAAGAAATTGTTTACAATTTAGAATGCTTACGAAGTGACAAAGCCGTTCCCAAAAATTTTTTGGGAACGTTAGGTATTTAAACATAAGCATAATGAAAATATGAGCTTTATGTGCGTGGCATTAAGTTTAATTTTCAATGTTGTTTTTTTTTGAGATTATTACTCGTAGTTATTCTAGATTGTATTATAAATTCTTTGGTTTTACTTGTCAATAAAAATGTAGATTAACATGCGCTGTATTTTCCCGGTAATATAGGTACCTATAGTCATTTTACTATAGGTACCTACTATACATATAGTAGTAAGAACCCAGTTCCTGTAATTTAAGTTGCTGAGTGTATTGTTGAGTTTGCGTGAGATATCAATTTACATTACATTATTATTCGTTTTTATATTATTTTTAGATGCCGTCACATTGAAAACTATTTTTTCTTGTTACAATACCATAAGATTCCTTTGCACTTGTCTCATTTACAAGCGGACCAGAGTTTTAGCTACAAGTTAAAATGGACTTTATGCTGTTGTACTTAATAAAAAATGTTTTCAATATGACGATTACATCTTCCTTTTAGCCGATCCATATGAATCTATGAATGAACCACAGACCATAGATGAACCCTAAGTAAATAATTGTTTTTACCTCACAATTTCACCAATACTGGCAAAATAGTACAAAACATACGTAATGTATGCTGTTGATTTGTATTAAAGTTAAATTACCTATATTAACATCACTACCGTACTTATTTATGCTAAGTCGATCAATCGAATGTTTCCTCTAATATCACATACTTACAGTATTAAACAATCTATCTTAAGCATTTTCATATTTAAGTTTAGAGTGATAATTTGTAGATATTGTATTTCACCCAATGCACATAATCCAAAGTTGTTGCCAAAGCTGTATTGTAATTTACACGTATTTTTTGTCAGTATATAGTTGAGCATTTAATTTTGTATATAACGTCTAACAAACTATTTTAAGGGTCAATTCAGTCCATGATACTGAACAACTTTCCCCAAGGAACATATATCGAAATATGAAAAATAATTTTTGGCTTTCCATACATACTTGGATCAGCTGATCGGTCAACCTGTATGGAAGGTCAAAAAATATTTTTCATATTTCAATAAACGTTTCTTGGGAAAAGTTGTTCAGTATCATGGACTGAATGTACCCTTAAAATAATTTCATTATATTTTGTTAGGTTTAGATATTTTTGTACTTGTTGCCATCCAAATAAAACAGAAATTTAATTACATTGTTCCTACATGGAATCTCTATACAAAATAAGATAAAACTTCTAAAGTTCTCGCTCAAAAGCCAAAAAATATATTTATACACCTACCTCTTGGCTTATAAATTTTTGCTAGACGTCTAAATCTGTGGTAGAGGCTGCTCAATCTTTTTATCGGTCGAGCCATTTGACATTTCAGTGATTTTTGGCGGGCCAGTGCAATAAGAAAACTATCGCCCAACTACTGAAACACTATCTTATCACAATTTTGTACAAAGATAGTTAATTGCCTTTATAAACTTTTCCGTCAGAAAATATTTCTTGTCGCCACAAGAAATATACATACTTGAAAGTGACCCGCACCCCACACTCGCCAGTGTGGGGTGCGGGTCACTTTCAAGTTGGCTGGAATTTTCTGACTGCAAGGGCCATAAAAAATAGTCAGCGGGCCACATTTTGGCCCGCGATTATAGGGTTAAGCAGTGTAGATGATAATCTATGTATCTTGCTGAGGGTGGGAAATAGACGTGCGGTGTAGCGTCCGATTGTCGGATTGATCGGACGGATCGGACTCCATACACGTCCGATCGTTTTCACCAGGCAAAAATTTCTCAAGCGCTCGCTAGCCGCTTTCTCTTTCGCCCAGACCATTGTATCACCTATTTTTACACAGTTTTATTTTATTTATTTAACTTTATTACAATACATGTTAATGGCGGACTTAAGGCCAGGGGCCTTTTCTACCAGTCATCCAACAGATGATGCTGAGAAAGCAATTCATAATTTTGAACAACAGTTCGAGCAATAAATAATTTTGAAGTTTGAAGTTTGTGTTAAAGGCAAAGAATATAAAGATCTCGAAAGTCGGAACCGCCGTGGCCCCGTTTCCGGCCGACCCGATAATCGGAACGAACGTGTTCTTAATGTAAAACGTTTATACGAATATTATACACATGTACGTGTCTTCTGATAGTCTGATCAGGTTTCCTAAAACCCGATGTCTTTTCCCAGTCTAAGCGTGTTTCCTTTTGGATTATTGGCTGTGCTGCTTCGGAGCCCTATTTTTCATTGTAGATAATCAATTTGTATACTTCAGTGCCTTATTAAATCAACCGATTGCAATGTTTTTGTACAATAGAAATTAACGCAAGAGATTTTTTATTTAAATGACTTATATTTAACTTAATTTATTGTTGAATTTTATGTTAAATTAAAAGGGCGTAGCTAATAACTATATAGCCGTAAATATTTATGTTCAACATGTTAAAGTTTAATTTGACTTTATCTTCTGATTGTTGATTTGTTTTTTATTTAGTAACATAATGGACTAGGCTTTACTCTGAAATTTAAAACGATTGTCGTCCGAGAGTGACGTCACTTTACAACGCCAAATGAAATTAAGTTTTATCTTCATTTTGAAGCGTTCAATATAGCTTAACACTAGCTGTTGATGTCGATACGATTTTGGAATAAAGCTTTCTTGTTGCTTCGTTTTGTTGGCTCCATGCCGGAGCAACGCATTGTTATTATTGGAATCCTTAGTTGCTTTTTAATAAATTATATTGTTGATTAAGACGATTTTTATTGCCTTAACCTTAAGGATTAGTACACATCTGTCGAAGTAACGCCTGTAGCGACGGAATGCCGCGGAATCGGCGATGCTGCCGCACTCCGTCGCTCTCTCTCGCTCTAGCAAATGACGGTTCTGAGCGACAGAAAAGTATAGGTGCATAGGAAGGGCTGTTCCGTGCTGACAGATATGTCCCAACCCTAAACCCTTTTGTTGTAGTCACGGACTATGCACTTTTTGGTGGGTCAAAGAAGGGGGCACCACTGTAGGTACCTATATGCCGAAACTCATTAACCCGTCAATGGGCAAGAATCAGAATTAAAATGCGTTAGTTGTTAGGTAACTTCCTATATTATTTCTTTGCGTATTACGAAATATTTGATAACAAGTCCAATGGGCCTCTCCGTGTTGGATCTGTATCCCCACGCACGCCTCCCAAAGGACCGAAAATACCCGTAATTCTGCGTATGCTCTTGCATATCCTTATGCTGAACATATCAACCATTGTAGAATAAGTTGGTATGGTATTGGGTAACTATGTTAGTGGGCCTGAATTGATAGCGACACCGAGCGTTTTTTAATGTTTTATGGGCGTTGCTATGTAGTTCCATTTGTTCCGTACTTTGACAGAAACAATTGGAAAATGTTGGAAGAGGCCTATGCATGACACGCTGGACACAAACTAGCAAGAGGAATTAATAGTAATATCGAAGGCCACTAACTTATTTGTCAACCTTTACTTACATGTCTAAAATAATATCTTAGATACCTATCAAGGTCAATAGAGATTTTTTTTTACAAAAAAGAAACGACCTTTAAATCTTCAAAGCTCTTTATCATTATCTTTACTAATGGGTCCATCTAGATAGTAGGCTTTCAAATAAAAAAAATCGATTCGCGACTGGTGAATAGGTAGGTAAGTATATAGAATAACATACATAAAAAACATACGGTCCAATTGATAATTTCTTTTTTTGAAGTCGATAAAAACTAAACTTGGGATATCTCTCGTTCTAGAAAATGGTCAGTTGAGTTTAAACATAAGTCTGAGGCACAAAGTCTGAGTTGAATATCTAAGTATGAGTTGGTATATTAACTAACTTTATATACATACATGTTTTCTCATTTCCAGATTGAAAATGGCTAAAGCACAGCATGGCTTCGACCGCGACGTCACCGACATGGCGATGGGCGGTCTATCCGCCATGTTTGCCACCGTCTTCACTAACCCAATCGAGGTAAACGTTTTTAGGGTTCCGTAGTCCACAAGGAACCCTTATAGTTTCGTCATGTCCGTCCGTCCGGGCTCGTACTCTGCCGCTACTGCACCGATTGTCACGAAAATTGGTGGAGATAGATATTGAAATTCCAAAAGTTGGTTTTTAGAATTATGAAAAATGCCCCTCCCATACAACGAAAATTGAATTTATAAAATTAAATTGGACTAACCCCAACGCGTGGGGTATCGTTGAAAAAGTCTTTTAAAATGCAACAAAAACTGCTTTGAAACTATGTAGATCAAACCCCCCAGTCATGAGATTATCTAATACAAAGTTAAAATTTGAGGTGTACCCACCGTAACTTTTGAAATATTACTAAAATAATTCTGAAAAAAATGTGGTATATACCTCAAAGTATGTACTTTCAATTGAAACTATAGCGGTCTCGGTATCATAGATAGTTATTTTTTAAAACGTCATAAATCGTAAACCGCAATTCACCTTTAGACCTTTTATATTATGTTACTTGCTGCTACGGAACCCTTCATGGGCGAGTCCGACTCGCACTTGGCCGCTTTTTATTTAATTTACTAGCGGCTCGCCCCGGCTTCGCACCGGTAAAACTAGAGGTGTCCCTCGGGATCAAGTCTTATTGTAATATAATGTTAAAATTGTTATACATACTTATACATATTAATAAATAACTATAAAAATTTCATCTAAACTAAATTTATATATTATATAATTTATTTTCCGAATACTTTATTTAAAATATTTAGGTCTAACAAATAAAAAAATATATAAAAGGATATTTTTAAAAAATTGCAGGCAATAAAAATATAAGTACCAAGTGGTTTGTCCTAATTTAATTTGTAATCAATTTGATTATTATTACGTAGTTGTAAACTTGTAATATTACTGTTGGCTCTGTACACGCACGTACAGTATGTCCTGTTATCATCGAGCTGTGAGTCATTCTATGCACCGGCCGGCGGCGACCAGTAGTATTGCCTACGTGCATATACATTTAAAATTAGACTAAGATAGTTCGAATTAGTTTGCTCGTATACTTTTCTTACTAATCACCCTGCATAGCAACTAGCTTACTTACCATAGTTGTTTACTAACGAGGAATCACTACCCGACCGTGATACAGTAAATTTATTACTACTACGGCGGGTTGACGGTCATCATTAAGTGTTCAACTATGCATACAAATAAGTACCTATTTAACTAACTGTTTGTAATAAAATTGTATATTGGCACTACTGTACTTTAAAAGTGAATAAAGAATTATTATTATTATTAATAGTCTGGGCCTGATATTGTTTCTCTTATATACTTAGTGCTGATATCATAAATAGTATTGATACATACTGATACACTATCACGTCTTTATCCCTAACGGGGCAGACAGAGCCTAGGGTGGCAGGGCCCAGGCCACTTTTAGCGTGATGGTGGGCATGAAGGTGGAAAGAGGAAATCGTAATAGTCATGGGTTGCTAACCGCATCGCCTATTGAAATGATTCAGATTCTTGCCTATTCCCTCGATCGGCTTTTACGATCTGCGCGGGAAGAGAAGCAACTGGTACATTCTATGTTTTTTCTTTTCTTCCAGACCAGCATGGAAGATATATTGAATGAAAACTGTAAATATCATATTTAGGCCGATGTCCTCCAACTATACCCTTCATTCATATACCATCCGATTGTAACGCTGCTGTAACCAGGGCCGGATTAACCATTAGGCAAAGAAGGCAACTGCCTAGGGGCCCCGCATAGACTAGGGACCAATGGCCCAGGCGAGTCCCGATTATTTGTTTGGCGAGCCATCGGGCGCCAATTCAGTCTTTTATGGGCCCAAAACCAAGCATCCTGTCTCTCTCGGCTACGGCCGGCGTTGGGACTAGGGCCCCAGGTCTAGGGTTTGGGGGCCCTACTGAAGGGCTCCAGTCATGCATTGTCTAGGGGCCCCGACATGGTAAATTCGGCCCTGGCTGTAACCAAACTAAATGAACATCTTAGCAGAATATACAGGCTGAGTTTTTAACCACCTTCCACATTTTTGGAGCAAGTTCAGGCCATAATACTGAACTACTTTCTATAAAGAAAAGGTATTAGAAATCGATAAAAATTTTTCGTCCTCCCATACAAAATCTAAGCGCTGATTTTTATGGGAGGACGAAAAATTTTTGGCAGATGGTTAAAAACTCAGCCTGTATAAATGGGCTGAACGTCACTCCCTTGTTCTAAATCTAATAAAGTTTTTTTTTGCAGTGTGGTCTACTATTTGTAAGTGTGCTTTATCACTGAATAAAGTATTTTCTATTCTATTCTATATGTATTATACAAGTAAACCTTCCTCTTGAATCATATTACATATAGAGGTAGAATAGAATAAGAAATTCTTTATTCAGTGATAAAGTAGTGAGGCGTTCAGTAAATTATAAATTTATCTACCTACTTAAGCACTTTTAGGTGGTCAAAACACGTCTACAACTGCAAGGGGAGCTAAAAGCGAAGGGCCACCACTCGGTGTTCTACCGGAGCGTGCCCCACGGGCTCTACGTCATCGCCAAGACAGAAGGATTCGTCGCACTGCAAAACGGCCTGCCTGCCATGTTGGGATTCCAGTTCTTTCTGAACACATTCAGGTACAAACATGGTCATAATCATCATTTCAGCCGCAGAAATCCAAGCCTCTGCAGGTCATAGGCCTCCCCCAAGGATTTGAAAGAAATATGTGACCTCCGTGGGCCAGTGGTCAAGGCTTTTGCCTTGTGATCATACTTGTGATGCATACTTTGTGAAAAGTTGTTTCACGTACGTAAAGCTGTGGCACAGAATACAGTAAGAGTAAACAGAACGGAATCTCCTAAGGTACGCGCAATATGCGTCCCCGTTCCCCGCACCCGCACCTCTCCCCCGGTTCTTGACGGCTAACGTGAGTCATCGAGGCGAAAACGGGGGAGAGGTGCGGGGACGGGGAACGGGGACGCATATTGCGCGTACCTTAGGAGATTCCAGCCTGTGGCTGTGGGTCCCGAACGTCATCTAGCGTTTGTTTAAACCTATCCTAAGATTGTTTCTGGTCTACCCTTTGGGTTGCGGTGGTCAGACGGTATGGACACCCCCCTGTGTATAAACACAGAATACATAAGAGTCAAACAGAATGGTATCTCACAGCGTCTCCCGCAAATTGGCGTCCCCGCACCTCTACCCCGCACTTTGTGAGCTTTGACGGCTCCAAACCAGGGTTTAATTACTAGCCGCACGCAATACGCGACGTGTGTTGTCTTGAGAACTGTCAACCAATAGTAACCATCATGGTGAGAAGGTGCGCGTATAATAAACGTTTATTCACCCAATACTCTAAAGAACGTATATTTCATACATTTCCAAATGATGAAAACAGGTAAGAAAAGCAACAATATAATTTCACGTTATTACCCACCAACCATCTTGATATATATACCATTCTCGCTCTCTCGCATTGGCGGGAGATACACAAGAGCGAGATTGTAACATTACCGGATTGCTGATAAGCAATCCGGTAATGTTACATAGGCTCCTCGCTCACAGGTAATCACATACACGCAGATGCCAACTAGATTTCCGCGGGTTATAGTGCTAAATGCCATTGTTGACAATGACAACTTGACATGCTGTGTGTAAGCGTGATAACATTTGTTTATTTTTATGGAATTTATTCATATAATTACCGTATAGTTTTGCGCCGAATATGCAAATTACTATATTACAATAGTGAATTAGTGCGTTACATTATAAATGACTCAATAATAATCAGTAAAGTGAACTATAGGTGAAATGGACAATGGACATAATGAAAAATATTTGTGAAGTGATATTACGTAGCTGTTTCCGACTTTTCTGTAACATTTAATACATATAAAACAGAATATTTTTTACGTCATAGTGTTCGCAAATCTTCCGGTATGGAAAAATATAATCGTAAATATGTCGAACTCGTTAGTAGGTAAGTATTAAAATAATTCTGCGGTGCGACCCTAAGTATAAAACTCACATATCGACGTGTGTACAGATAAATTGTTTCGTTTGTAGTAGTAGTAGGTATATATGTTACTCTGAATCAATGGAGAGTCATACCAGTGGTATAAACACTGGGATTGAACTTATTAACTTTAATAGGTAGGTAATTATTAACTTAAAATGGATTTTTTCATAACTTAAGTACTTTGAGACATCATGCTCACTTGAACCTTTATTGTTCACTCCCAGAAATTAAAAATATATAATTTCATGTAATTTTGGTAATAATCTAATATGCTTAAAATGCAGGTACGTCAAATGCGACGTTAAAGTATATGAAAACGTCATATTAGGTCCTTACATATGAAATTGCCGATTTTCAATACTGGCAACTTTAAAATCAAATATCTTGCGTTTCATTAGGAACTCCAAATTCAAATTTATTTCGAAATAAAGCCAGAAAAATATTGTTTTAAAATTCGTATTTCATTTGTTTTAACATCATTTGTTTGAGTTTCAACATTGCTATAACAACAACTATGGACAAATTGAAAATTCGTGGTATTTACGAATACGAGTTCCACCGTGGCACCAGTGCTGCAGAAACGACTCGAAGAATTAACGACGTGTATGGACCAGGCACCGCTAACGAACGAACGGTGCGGTTTTGGTTTCAACGTTTCCGTTCTGGAAATTTCGATTTACACAATGAGCCTCGTGGACGACCTGATACTCAAGTGAATAACGAAGAATTGAAGGCGATAGTGGAAGCGGATCCATCTCAAACCACTTCTGAATTAGCAGCAGCCTTCGGCGTAAGTGACAAAACGATACTTATCCACTTGCGCCAAATCGGAAAAATTAAAAAACTCGAAAAGTGGGTACCGCACGAATTGACTGAAGCAAACCAACAAACACGCGTTGCTTGCTGCGCACAGAATTATGTTGCTGCGTTTCTTTGCTTAATCGCCACAATAATGAGGGGATTTTGAACCGTATCGTGACTTGTGATGTGAAATGGATCCTGTACGACAATCGGAAGCGATCATCACAATGGCTTGACCCTGGAGAACCGGCAAAACCTTGCCCTAAGCGAAAACTGACCAAAAAGAAGATTCTGGTTCGTGTTTGGTGGACCAGTGCTGGTGTTATCCACTACAGCTTCTTGAGATCAGGCCAGACGATTACTGCAGACTTGTATTGCCAACAATTGCAAACAATGATGGAAAAGCTCGCCATTAAACAACCGAGACTGATGAATTGCTCTAGCCCACTGCTCCTTCAGGATAACGCTAGACCACACACTGCACATCAAACGAACGCCAAGTTAGAGGAGCTGCGACTGAAACCTCTGCGTCACCCACCATACTCTCCAGATCTTGCCCCAACCGAATACCACTTTTTTCAAAATTTGGATAACTTTTTACAAGGAAAAAATTTCAAATCTGATGAGGCAGTCAAAACCGCCTTTAAACAGTTCATAGACTCTCGCTTCCAGGATTTTTTTTCCAAAGGTATCAATGTTCTGCCTATAAAATGGCGGAAGTGTATCGATAACAACGGCGCATACTTCGATTGATTAAATAATAATTTCATTAAAAAAAACTCTTTTTTGATACTGAACGGCAATTTCATATGTAAGGACCTAATACTTATCATACATTGGAAGTAGGCTTTTGTGTGTGTTCTTTGATTTATTATATTTTTTTTGCTGGGAGGTGTGCAAAGACGAAATTATATATTAAAATAAGTGAAAAGACATTAATTGCGATGTCAACATATGTATGAGCAACCTCGGTAAGTCCCAAAATAAAAATTATTCGTATTGACGAGTTCTTCGAACCCTCATAATTTTTGTATAACATTTCACACAAAATAGCATGCCGGGTATTTACACCCAATATACTAGTTGTATGGGAACATACGAATTTACAGGCAAAAATTTTAATTTTTTGCTGGCATATGTTTGTAAACCTAATTTTATATCAAAATAAGCAAACAGACATCAAATGAGATTGTATCTGTATACTTATTTAATTTGGATATTTTAGTGATCTTACTCTTTGTCATTTATTAATTGAGATATATTTATTTATTTATACATAAGATGATAACCTTTTCATACATTTCTATAGATAAATTAGACGACTCGCACTCATTTATTAATAAATATCCCAATCTGCCCACTCAAACGGGTTGATAGGTTGATGGTTTAATATCCGGGTATATGGATGGCTCTAGTTATACGCACTGCAGATTATATTAATAGTTGATACTTATGAGTATGTCGTAATATTTTTATAAGGTACATCATGAGCAAATTTTATTAAAGCTCCGCAGATAGGACTTAAACAGTTTCAAAGTAACCCCCTCCCCCCCCTCTTGACTAAGTTATGTAGGTAATGTACCTAAGTTGTGATTATGTAAAATAATACTTACCTGAGTTATTTTGTCATTATGTAAAATGAATTACTACAAGAGTACTCAATAAATTTTTAATTAAACATCCTCATTTCAGATTAGGTGTGTACCGCATCTCCGAGCGTCGAGGGTTTACCACCGACTCCACGGGAAGGACTTCAATCGTCAAGGGAGCCGTCGCGGCCGGCATCGGAGGCGCCTTGGGCTCCATAGCGGGGACTCCGTTCTTCTTGGTAAAGACGAGACTGCAGGCGCAAGCGGCCAGGTACATCATTACTAGTTTCTAACAAGTCAAATCATACACTTTTTTCTAAACGTCAAAACAAACATTTTCTATGAGATTTGTATGAAATATCGGACTGTGACGTCATAGTTTCTTGGAGTCAAATAGCGCTCATAATATCCGTTTTTCTGCATTAATAAATCTAAAATCACGTTCAAATGATCAATGACAAGTGACATTATTTTGTATGTACCTACCTAGACCTAATGTAATAGATGTAATGAGGAGCTCGGTGGCCCGGCAGTATTACTAGCGCTTTTATTGGGGAGGTTTATTTAGATTTTGCCCCTCCTGTGCTTTATTTGGGGAGGCATAATTAGATTTTGCCCCTCCTAAAAAAGTCCACATCCGGTACTATTAGATTATTGATTCTTTCATTGTTATTTCAGGGCCATCGCAGTGGGCCACCAGCACAAGCATGCAGGGACCTTCGCCGCGTTGGCTGAAATCTATAAGAAAGAAGGAACCAAAGGTTAGTTGACTACAACTACCTACTGTAAAAACTTTATCAAGAACATAGACATAGACATAGACAGATTTTTATTTCCAGAAAAACACAACACATACAATACACTAAAGGTAACACATAGAAGAAGACAACATAGGATTTTGAATAGAATTATTCAAATTAAAACAAGAATAAAACCTAGCCAATTTTATTTTTAACACGAGGGTGGGGTGCAAATATTATGATTTTGGCGCCCCCTGAAACTGCCACCCGGGGCAGGTGCCCCGTTTTGACACCATAAATAGATCCTAGACCATAGTAATAAACGGGCAAGTGCGAGTCGGACTCGTACATGAAGAGTTCCGTCCCACCATACAATGTTTTAAAATGCTCAAGAAACACGTTTCTTGTATGACGACCCCTTTAAATTTTTTATTTTATCTTGTTTTTAGTATTTGTTGTTATAGCGGCCATAGTAATACATAATCTGTGAAAATTTCTAGTATCTAGTTAATGCTATTATAAAGATCTAGTTAAAAACGCTGAAAAAACACGATTTTTGTATGAGGACCCACTTTAATTTTAACTTTTTTTTATTTTTAGTATTTGTTGTTATAGCGGCCACAGTGATACATAATCAGTGAAAATTTCAAGTGTCTAGCTATTACGGTTCAAGAGATAGAGCCCTAAAAATTATAAACATTTTTTTTTAATTTCAGGACTGTTCCGCGGAGTCCAGCCCCAAATCCCCCGCGGAGCCGTCGGCAGCAGTTCTCAGATGGTCAGCTTCGCGTACGCCAAGGAGTGGTTGTTAGAACGGGATCTCTTTGCCCATTCACCCATCTTACTCTCCTTCTTCGGAGCTGTGCTGGGAGGCGTTGTCATGACCGTTTGTCTGAACCCGTTTGATGTTGTCGCGACGAGATTGTCCAATCAAGGTAAATATTTTTTCAGTATGATACAGTTCATAATAAAAAAATCGCTGCCGAACGAAATGAAGTGTTCCTTGCCATACATGTGATTGTTAAGGTTAGGTTGGATAAGGGGCCAAAGGGTGCCAACAGGACCTATTACTAGGCTGAGACTCCTGTGTCTGTCACAGGGCTCTATCTCTTGAACCGTAAGAGCGAGACGCTTGGAATTTTCTCCGATTATGTATTACTGTGGCCGCTATAACAACAAATACTAACAAGTTTATTTGCTAGCCAAATTAAAAAACAAGAACGCTATAGTGATGAAGTAGCGGAACTATCGATACGACTTGATATCCGTAGCGCCATCTATTATTTGAAAAAGAAAGCCCTGACTTTCAAGCGTTAAACCCCAATAACTTTTAAACATCTGAACCGATTTTCAACATAGCCAAGAACCACCGCAAGGGAACTTGCTTTCACGTTAAAAAAAACCGCATTGAAGTCGGTCCATCCGTTCGAGCGCTACGATGCCACAGACAGACAGACCGACAGTAATTAGCGTCATTATAACCCCTCTTTTTTGTCGGGGGTTAAGAACAAGATAAAGTTAAAAATTAAAGGGGATCGTCATGCAAGAAACGTGTTTCAGCGTTTTAAAACATTGTACGGTGATACGGAACCCTTCATTTTATTTATTAGAACTTTATTGTACACACATACAAATGTAATAAGTAAAACAGGTGGACTTAATGCTAAAAGCATTGTCTAACAGTCTAACCTTTGGGTTCATGTCCGTGTCCGACTCGCACTTGACCGGTTTTTTTATAATTTTCAGCTGTGGACAACCAGAACAAAGGCAAGCTCTACAGCGGAATGACGGACTGCTTTATAAAGATGGTCCGCAAAGAGGGCGCCGCGTCGCTCTACAAGGGACTGACCGCCAACTACCTGCGACTCGGTCCGCACACGGTGCTGTTGCTGGTCTGTTGGGACCAGCTGAAGATCCTAGAGGAGTACATGAGGAGATGACGTCATAAATATGTTAGGTTAATCAGTGGATGTCATTTTTTATCGCCATCTTTGTCATACTTACGATAGCGAAGTAGTGTGGATAGAAAATGTTGAACAATGACATTGCGCCATGTTATCGTGGTTGAATAATGCAATGGTAGAATAGTTACCACATTAAATTGAACCTTATACCTTTGACATAAAGTTCATAAGCAATAACAAAAAATACCTACGATGCGGTTAGGGATAAAAAGTAGCAAAAAGTGTAGCTTTTTGCGCGCATCTATGGGACCTAATTAGCTAGTCTTAAAATAGATCAAAAATTTTCTTTTACTCTTGTTACATAGGAATATATTGTTTATTTATACTTTATTTCATTTTAAGAAATAAGATTTTACTTATATATTTGTTAATATTTTTACGATTATTTTTCGATATTCATTTTACCAATATATTTTTTTTTCTTTTACTGTGTATTACCAAACGGCTATATTGTTATAAATAATAATTATTTATTTAAGCAAGATATATCATTCCTGAAAACATGTGATATTAAATAAAGCTTATCAATGTTTTAGCTAATATTTTTTATTTCTTCGCATTAACTTTGTCCGTATTTTTTTCAATAAAATAGGGCTTTGGGTATTAAGGCTCTATGCTCTATTTACCCTATAAGGTAAAAAGGCGTGGTATAAATATAACATCTGATCATTGTAAAAGTCTTTATTAGGCATTCGTACATACACACACTGTACTCGTCGGCTTTTCGCGAAAAATGAAAAACATCTTAAAATTATGCTATATGTGATGCGTTTAATTAAGGGCAAGTGCACATGTGACAAAATGTACCGAGGAGCATTTTTCACTTTTAAACCTTTACAGGCACTTCTGGCATAGGGTGAATCTCCACTTAAGCTGAACGGCATTGAGCGTACTAACAACGAATATAATTTCCTATATATACATAGATACTACACTACACATATCTTAACTCGTTATTTGATGATCAAGTCTAAAATTGGGGACCCTTACTCCAAAAGCTGTACGACATACGTTCGTAGCTACGTCTCCTAGCAACATTGAGCCCAACGAAATGATGATAAGGTCTAATTTTGTTTGACATTGAATTGGGACGATACTATCGGACACCTGTCGTATTTATGGAGTAAAGTTCCAGAAAATTGCCATCCGTTACATGCCGTCACATCGCCGCCCTTCGAAGTACTCCTAAAGTAATTGAGCGACGGATTCCTATCACATTTCATTACAGAATGGAAGTCATGTCATGTCATGAACATTATTTGGCACAATTATAAAATTCAAATATAAAATTTTTATATTTGATTTTTATAATACTTGACGATATGGATTTCTCCACATTATTAAATTTAATTATTTTACAAAAAAAAAACACATTAATTGAATTAAAATCATTGAAACAAATATATTAAGATCTATCCATCATTTCCTATAAATAAAAATATTTTTAAAAACTAAAAAAAAGAGACTACAAAATCATTTAGTCATAAAACATACTTAACAGAACATCTACAAGCTTATGTATAGACCTGTTTACAATAGGACAGCATAAAATTGAGCAAAAACTAAAAAAAAATCAGGTCCTATTGCGTATAAAAACATTTGTACTTATATCTTGTGTTACGTAGTAATAAATTGTAAAAAACTATCATACGATTAAGAAATAGATTGATATTAAGAACGCAAACCATTTTAAACACCAATGCAATTCATATATGTAAATAATTCTGCAGCGAATATCACCACCATTTTCATGTATTCTTGTATCTATGGTTCAACATAGTATATCTGTACAGTTTAAGAAGCATGGCAGCGCCTTTAACACAGATTAAAAAACTTACGGTGGAGCCATCCAAAGAAATTTTATATAATCTGGAATGCCTACGAAATGGCAAAGCCGTTTTAAAATAAACGGGCAAGTGCGAGTCGGACTCGTACATGAAGGGTTCCGTACCACCGTACAATGTTTTAAAACGCTGAAGAAACAAACACGTTTCTTGTATGACGCCCCCCTTTAATTATTAACTTTATCTTATTTTTAGTATTTGTTGTTATAGTGGTCATAGTAATACATAATCGGTGAAAATTTCAGGTGTCTAGCTATTACGGTTCAAGAGATAGAGCCCTGTGACAGACGGACAGACAGCGGAGTCTCAGTAATAGGGTCCCGTTTGCACCCTTCGGGTACGGAACCCTAAAAAGATACCTATAGTTGTATGTGTCTCTTTCTATTTTATTGCACTGGCAGTTTGCGAGAAACGGACGCCTACAACTTTAGGTACGTTTTTTGGGAACGTTAGGTTTAGACATGAGCATTATGGAAATATAAACTTTATGCGTACATGACATTAAGTTTAATTTTTATGTAGTTTTTTTTTAAATTATAAATTGTAGTAATTCTAGATTGTATTTAATTTCTTTGGCGCCATCATTCCAGTTGTTGACTTATAAAATATTTATTTCAGAACTTGGATTGTTGTAAAACGCCATCAACCTCTAAACAAACAATCCTTGTCCTATCCCCCACCGAAAGTTGGGATCCACAAAAATAATTCAGAACCTTCTCTGCAAAAAGTAATGTGATGATGACTGTTATGTAGGTACGTATAAAATGATGTTGTTTGTAAGTATTCATATCATTTCTTCACAAATAAATAATTATGACGGTGATATGCTAAGCAAAAAAAATGCTGCATTGTTCTTGGTTAACACTTCCACTGCTGAAAACGCACCGTATGTGTTTTCCTCTTTGGAAAAATACACACGTTGCATTTTTCAGCTGTGGAAGTGTGTAAAAAAATCAATTAACATTATTATATATAACATTAAGTTAATAACTTAAACGTTAGACCAATTCCACTAAAAACATTTTGAAATATTAAAACCGATGATAATAACACTTAAAAACTTAAAACTACTGGCGAGATTCTACTTGTGATGTTATGAATGAGCAATAAACATACAAAAAAACAATCGTTAAAACTTTCAGAGCGTGACTTTCCTAGAACTTCAAATTGGCACCTTATGACGTGTTGTAAAAATCAAAAAGTCATTTTAAAAATATGCCTGTTTCCTGGCAATATACAAAGCCACCAAGTTAAAAGTCGTGAGTAGGTTTTTCATATTTAGTTCTATTTCAGTAGAGTTTTCTTTGCTGGTCTGGGAGAAAAGAAGAAACAGAATGTACCAGCTGCTTTTCTTTCCGTGCAGATCCTAAAAGCCGATCGAGGGAATGGGCGAGACTCTGAATCATATGAAAAGGCGATGCAGTTAGCAACCCATCACTATGCCACATGCCCACCATCACGCTAAAAGTGGCCTGGGCCTTAACGCCCTACGCTCTGTCTGTCCCGTTAGGGATAAAGACGTGATATTGTATCTGTTTGTATACTGGGTAAAAATTAAAAAAAAAAGTACTATTTCTGAAATAAATCGTCATAAAACTTCGATCAACAATACAAGTAGATAACGCGTTACCTACAAAATCAAAGCAAAATTCTGTCCGCTTTAATATCAAATAACATTCACTGTGAAGTCAACCTTATTCCACTACGTATAAAGAGTTTTTCTCCTTGACTGAACTAAACAAAATAGGAGCTCACCGCCGCCGAGAGTGTGCCCTTATTTGGCGAGCCGTATTTTTTTCGCTGACCCGATTTCTAGCTGTATTGTTGATTTAAGTCGCAAAATTATGTAATTTTTTATTGATAACACTAACTCTTTCTATTTGAGATTTTAATCCTGAATCCCAAATAAGAATGTAATATTAAGAAATCTATTTATTGAGTCTTAATTTCAGGCACATTTAATTGAAATAATGTTGTTGTGACGTTTAGCAAACGTTTGCTTAAACTTTTTTTTGTATAAATATGTTTTGTCTCGTTCTTACTATGTCAAATATTGAAAAGGGAGATGAGAGAGGACAAAACATATTTTAACTAAAATAGGTTTAGCGAACATTTGACATTTTTAAAGAGGGTTTGCGAGAGTGCACGCTACAGAAATCTTGGTGGCTCCGTATAACTGTCAACTATCTAAACGACACCTGGGATGACATCGTGATGTCATACGTGTCCGAGTGCGGCCTTTCGCGTGGGGCGAGACTTGAACCCGCGACTGCACAGTTGAGCCACCTGAGCTGGAGTCTTGCCGCGGGTCTCCGGGAAGTACATTCTGGAACACAATGTTAGGCTATATGTAATCCTGGCTATCGTGGACATCGTGGTTACTTCAATAAATCCAAAGAAGTGAAAAAAAAGATGGGAATCATCAATCAATGTCACAATTTTTATTAACTAAATCGAAGACCAAATTAGGTATTTTACTGTGTCAAAAATAAATTATTCGGCACTGTTAATAGAATAAAACGTCACAAAATAATGCCACTTGTCATTGATCACATCCACTTTAAACGTGATTTTAGATTTATTAATGCATAAAAACGGATATTAAGAGCGCTATTTGACTCCAAGGAACTATGACGTCATAGTCCGATATTTCATACAAATCCCATAGAAAATGTTTGTTTTTGATGTGAAGAAAAAAGTTGGCTAGAGCCATACCACAGAATACAGTAAGAGTAAACAGGACAGAATCTCCTAAGGTACGCGCAATATGCGTCCCCGTTCCCCGCACCCGCACCACTCCCCCGGTTCTTGTGGGCCAACGTGAGTCATCGAGGCGAAAACGGGGAGAGGTGCGGGGACGAGGAACGGGGACGCATATTGCGCGTACCTTAGGAGATTCCAGCCTGTGGCCATACGTCAAGACAGAGTTAAGTTATCTGTCTCTCCTTTCTGCTCTATCTTCCCTTATGTCTCTCCTACCCCCTCCCCATATCTGTTCCCTCTCTCTAGTTCTACTTGTTTAAATAAAATAATTTTTATAGCAAACTTTCACTATATTTAAATAAATAATTAATTTTACACAGCAGAGCACAACGTTCGCTTGCGGGGTATTTAGCTAAAGGGAAGATGGCGTCTAAGTTGACCACAAACAAAGCTAGAATAATGAAGCCAGCAGTAAAGTTAATAAAAACTGATTGCCTATTGTTTAATAAATTATTTAACACTACTCTTATCTCTCCTCGACCTACATTTGTTTTCAACACAAAAATCAGATATTTCCAGCTATGCCTAATCAAACATATAGCTAAATACATAGTTACTTTTAAAACACCAGCAACATTTTTGGAGCAAGTTCAGTCCGTAATGCTGAACCACTTTACATAAAAACAATTATTGAAAAACGAAAGAAAAACTTCTACTCCCCATACAAATCGGCGCTCAACCAAATGGATTTTGTATGGGTGGACGAAATTTTTTTCATCTATCTTCGATAATCGTTGTTATGGAAAGTAGTTCAGTATCATACGGACCGAAATTGCTTCAAAAACGTTGCCGGTGTTTAAGGCGAGGTGGGTTCACAATTTGCAATACTGTGCGTGTTTTTGAAAAATCACTGTTATTAAACTACTACAGTTTATTCCTCAAAAAATTTACCTAAAAATCTTAAGGATTTTCTACAGACACCCACAATAGCCAAAACAGGATTGAGCATTTTTGGCTCGATAGAAAAAAATCACAAACATACCTCTAAATTTTCCTAAATTTGCCTTTATAATACATATTACTATTTTATACAATCACCTTTTTATATGAAAAGTATACCAAAAATGTATTATCTAAATTCGAGTATCTATCCGTTTTACTACAAAAAAAATAAAAAATAACACACTTCGAAATATCGTCGAGCACGGCTCCGGGCCTTTCTTCGCTCTCGACGAATATTTCAGTGTTTTATTTTTATTTTGTACTAGCTTTGGCCCGCGACTTCGCTCGCGTATCCCACGGGACCATTACATTTTTCCGGGATGAAAGGTACCCTATGTCCTTCTCTGTACTCCTAACTATGTGTATGCGAATTTTCATGAAGATTGGTTCAGTAGATAAAGCGTGAAGAGGTAACTAACAAACAAACAAATATACAAACTCACTTTCGCATTTATAATATTAGTTAGGATAGGATTTATTATATTTATAATTTTTGAGGAATAAACTGTAGTAGTTTAATTACAGTGATTTTTTAAAAAACACCCAGAGTTCTTGGCTCTGAACTCGCGGGGCCTTAAAAAAGTTACCCCGTATCACAGGTATGGAACTTAATAGACGCGGGGTATCATTTATGCCTACACTACTACAAACGAAACTATACATCCGTGCATACGTCAATGTGTGTTCACCCGCTCTCGCCCCTCGACAGGGCGAGAACGGGGGAGAGTTGCGGGAACGGGGAACGGGGACGCATATTGCGCGGGACCTGAAGGTGATTCCGTTCTGTATGAAATACTCTTATTATTTCTGTGCATATAGCTAAATATACTGACTTCTGGAACGCGAACAGCGCGGCCGTGACGGCGGAGAAGACTAGGAAGGAGTAGGGGCCGATGTACTCGCGCATGGTGGGGAAGGACATGCCCACCAGGAAGTTCCCGCCCCAGTTGGCCAGCGAGCCCCACGCCATGCCGGCCGGCCGGGGCGCCACCTCGAACATTTCTGTAATAAGAAATTAATCTAATGTAATAATTAATTCTAATAATTAAGTACAACTTTATTTTCTAGGCAAATTAAAAGACCACCGACTGTTAAGAACGCCATCTAGTAATGAGTAGCGAAACTACTGATACGACTTGATATCCGTAGCGCCATCTATTATTTGCTAGAGAAAGCCCTGAATTTCAAACATTAACCCCCAATAACTTGGCCCCCAATGACGGCTGAACTGATTTTCATCAAACATAGCTAAAACACTTGCCCACCGCTTCCCTTGCATCGAAATCGGTCCATCAGACAGACATTAGTGTCAAACTTATAACACCCCTGTTTTTATCGGGGGTTAAAAATTCATTCATAACTTCAGCAAGACCTCCACTTCTATACATAGACTAGAATTTTTTTATCACTATCTCTTGATCTTGGCGCGTTCCCGGTTTCATACTCAGCTGTGTAGCTACGTGCGTATGTCGTGTCGGTATTGAAGTAACGGTCCTGTTCCTATTTCCATTTTCCATCTACTAGCCCACCATCAGGCTGAAAGTGGCCTTTGGATTTGGCGCCAGGCCATGTATACCTCGTTAGAAATAATGACTTGATTAGTATGTATGTACCAACCTGAAGCTATAAAGTAAGGAATCGGGCCGAGTCCGAACCCGTAGACTAGAACGTAAGACAACACTGCCATCATACAAGCGTATGGCATCCACGACACCGCATCCTGTAACATACAATCATATATCCCTTAAGAATTTCAATAAATAAATCTCTATTGCCTTATAATAAAGACTCAAATTACAATTATGAAGCGCGGCTCCACTAGTGTATTGTCGGAGGTTGTAAATATAGGCAGCCAATAGCAGGAACTCTGATATCGAGATGTAGGATGTGTCAGCGCCATCTCGTATGCTTCTTGTAAACTATTTCCTTGTAGACTTCATTACTTTCTTAATAGTTCTTGTATAGTGGCGTAGAGGTCGCCACAAGGATGGATCTATCAGATGTAAATACATACCTCCATCCAATCTACCTTCAGACACAGAGGACAGTAAGAGTATAAATCTATACTAATATTATAAAGCGGAAGAGTTTGTTTGTTTAAACGCGCTAATCTCAGGAACTAATGGTCCGATTTAAAAAATTCTTTTTTATGTTGGGTAGTCCATTTATAGAGGAAGGCTAGGCTATATAACATTACGTTCCGACAACCACGCGAACGAAGTCGCGGGCACAGCTAGTAAATATATATAAAAGGACAAATCACACTAATTAACATGAAACATGAAATGAATGATTAACATGAGTATACAGAACGGAATCTCCTAAGGTACGCGCAATATGCATCCCCGTTCCCCGCCCCGCACCTCTCCCCCGTTCTTGTGCGGCCGCGTGCGCCGTGCAGTGTGTGTTCGCCCGCTCTCGCTGAGACAGGGCGAGAGCGGGGGAGAGGTGCGGGGACGGGGAACGGGGATGCATATTGCAAGGGACCTTAGGAGATTCCGTTCTGTAAACTCTTACTGTCTTCTGTGCTTCAGATCCTGCACTGTTACTGTTCTAGAAACTTCTGCGCCATTCTAGTACATTCTTTCAGTAGCTTCGCAACAATAATACCTCTATTAAAAGCAACTACGGCGTAGATTGTCCCAGTGTTTGCCACACTTGAGAAGAATCTCGAGTTCACAAGTAATTAATTATCACAATGAACTTCATTAAGAACTTCATAGAAGCCAATATCAAAGTGGGCGCCGTCGTCTGACTACTTTGAGCAACAGATACAACATCAGTATGCATGTTCATCAACTTGCATACTGATGTTGTATACTGATGTGGTCTATAAGTGTACTTACACTTATAGACAATTTAAAATTCAAAATAATCTTCATAGAAGTCGCAATCGTTGCCAATATTAAAGTAGCTGCTAATATGGAGCCCAGCAACAAAGGTCGTCTCCCCACTTTGGGCAGCAGGTACAGCATGAGAATGTCAGTGCACATGTTGATGGAGCTATAGCATTTATAGACAATAGGTCTGACAGACCATCTTGCTTTAAATAAAGATATACTCACAATAAACTTCATAGAAGCCGCAAGCGCTGCCAATATCAAAGTAGCCGCCAATATCGAGCCCAGCAACAAAGGTCGTCTCCCCACTTTGGGCAGCAGGTACAACATCAAAATCGCTGTACCAACGTTGATGGAGCCGCAGCCTATCGTGGCGTACTGAGACTGGAGGTCTGTCAGACCGGCTTGTTTGAAGATTGTTAAAGAGTAGTAGAACACCTGTGGATAAGAGTTAAGTCAATTAGTACATGGCAGCGAAAATTGGACGCTAATGACAGTAATATAAGGTTAACTTTGCAATAACAGCGGCATTGATCCCGCTGGTTAGCTGTCCCGCTTGCATAGAACAAGCCAACAGCAACGGCAGTCTTAATAAATTAAGGCAGTAGGTACTCGTATATTTGAAAATCATTGTTTTGGACCTTATCACCAGGGCATAAGGTTAAATTTTTAGTAGTAATATATTTACCACTACCTTAAAGTTCCCTCAAAACTCTGGCCATCTTTCTCCCCTTAGGCTGGCAGCTGTTTTATGAACCTTATCACAAGCGTATAATTCATTTTGCGATACTCACCGCATTGATCCCACTAGTTTGCTGACCCGCTTGCATGGAGCAAGCTAACAACAATGGCAGTCTCAATGATGGCTCCTTCAGAATTCTGACCATAGTCCACTTCTCTCCCCCAAGGCTGGCAGACGTGGCCGCTCGTGTCTCCTCCCGCAGCAGCTCGACATCTTCAGTTAAAACACTGGGCGACACGCCACGGAGGCGAGCTAATTCTGAAAAATACAAAATAAAGCTCTATTTAATATAGGCACAGGTATGGCACTTCATAGAAGCGGAGTATCATTTATGCCTACTACTACTACAAACGAAACTATACATCCGTGCACACCTCAATGCGTGTGTGTTCGCCCGCTCTCGCTTCGCGACTAAGCGAGAACGGGGGAGGTGCGGGACGGAGAACGGGGACACATACTGCGCGTGACCTTAGGAGATTCCGTTCTGTGTGTAATATACTCTTATTAATTCTGTGATATAGGGTGACATTTTAAACACCAGTCAATTATTTGGAGCTAGTTTAGCTACTTTCTTAATTTTTTTTTATTGTAAATCGATAAAAAAAATTCATCCTCCCATATCATATCCGGCTGATCGCTGATTTTTATAAAAAGGCAAGATCTTTTTTTTCGGCTTTCGTTAATTATGGGGCATTAATTATTTCGGTAATTACAGACCGGCACGAGGTCCAAAATGAAACAAAATGTCTCAATTGGGATGCTTACTGGTGCTGGGCTTACTTAAAATCAGTAGATACCACATTTTCATTATCTGCACTTAGTTTCTTTTTTTATGGGAACCACTTCAGCATTAAGATTTCCGTAATTTAAATTTTATTAGGGCACTGGCAGGTAAAGCCCCTCCTCCCCTTTGCACTAAATTGTGAGACCTAAGTGCGTTTACATATTACACTGCCGCAGCAGTGGCAAAAACCGCTGCTACGGCGGCCTCTGAGGCTAACAACAAATATAGTGCTACCATTTTTGGCAAATACACAGCAAAAATGGTAAAATACACTCACCTTTTAAAGCACTACTTTCATCTCTCTTAACTACAAAAAGATACTTGGGACTCTCTGGCAGGATAAAGAGTACAGGTAAACACAAAATGACTAGCAACGCGTAGACGGACAGGAGGTAGGGCCAGACGTCGACACCGCCTGCGAACAAAAACATCTAGGTTAATCATGACTTGGCGGCTTAGCTTTTCACCTGTTTTAAATTAACTTAATCTGCTAGTTTTCAAAAAGTAACGTCAAAACAAACACTGGACTGTAACGTCATTGTTTCTTGGAGTCTTACAGCGCTCTTGATATCAGTTTTTCTGCATTAATTAATCTAAAATCACGTTTACAATGGATGTGATCAATGGCAAGTGACATTATTTTGTTCATTATCAGAAAAAAAAAAAAATTACCCAGGCCCAGTTTACCCAGTTTTTACCGAAACTGCAATCTCATCCAGACAATAAGGATGTGCCCTATTGCCTGGATGAGATTGCAGTTGCGGTAACGCCACCATGTGACCAACTTCGAATACAGTTTAATTTCAAAAATCCAATATTTTAAGAATTTTGCATTTTATTTATTTATTTAAATGTATTGCACACAATCTTATATTTAATTGATTACAATAGGTCAAACTTGACGCTTATATTATGGTCCTAAAGGAAATTCTTAATATTAAAATCGTTAACTTTTGAATAATTAGAATACAATCAAGCAATAAAAACGAATTTCATGAAAATGTTGTACTAATTTGTCTTTACCATACATTTCATATATTTTAATAGGCAATGATATAACTTATCGTTTTAGCTTTCTTAGTTTTCCATTAAGTTTCATATCAAAGATTAAATAATTCTTTAGATTAAAGATTAATAATTAAAACTTTAATTGGGATAGAACAATAAAAAACATTGTCAAAGTGTTAGTACTCCTTGCATGCATAGAAATCGACGATCATGCTGACTCACCCAAAATAGATCGAAGCCCCATGACTTGTCCCACGAGCACCCCAACGTTGACCCCCATGGGGCAAACAACACCCATCGGCCCTGTGAGGCTGTGCGGGGCGAGCTCCGCTAAGTACATTGGCACTATACTTGTTGTCAGTCCTGGAATGGAAAATGGGAACAATACAGTATTTTAGATTTAGTCTATCATCATCATATACTACCAGAGTCATATACTAGCCAGAGCAGTCAGAGGATTTGGCCTACACTCTCCACGCTGGCCAGACGGGTTGGAGAGGTCTCATTGATGTTTATAAGCTTTGTTTAGCTTGTGTTTCCTAAGACGCCTTCTACGACATTCACAGGAAGACTTGGAATACGTTGTCGTCCACGTGAATACGTTGCGTGATAATTAACTGCAATAGCCAAAATTGCAAGCACCCAAAGGCAAGGATATATTCCTATTTCCTATCACAGTTAAATGCGAAATGTAATTGTATGTACATCTATATCTGTGCTTGTGATTCTACTGTGGAATCCTTCGTTTCGCTCTGGATTCAAAGTAGCGCCGTCGCCTTAAAATATAACCTTTACGCCGTGTAGCACAATGTACTGTTCTTACCTCCAGCCAGGCCGACCAGCAGTCTCCCGAGGATAAGCATCTCCACGGAGTTAACCGTCCTACATAACAAGAACATCAAAGCCCCGACCATAGACAATAAGTTGGTCAAGATTGTCGCCCTCTTTCTGTAACAAACCAAATAATAAGTCTAACTGAAAAAAAACTGGAGGAGCTCCGTGGCTTGGTGGCCTGATGGGGGAACGCATTACTAGCGCTTTCGCAAGTTAAGTGACCCCAAACGTTGTCCACACTTGGATGGGTGACCAGAAGTGGTATAAAAATTTCTCGAACTCCTCCATATTTCGGAAGGCACATTAGACCGTTTTTTCAGCTTTCATGTAGGTACATATATCCATTCTATAAATGTATTTATTATAAAATATAATATCGTTGAGTTAATATCCCATCCCATAACACAAGTTTAGAAAAAACTTTTTTGGTGCTAGCTTAATCAGTGTAATTTGTCCTTATCTATTTATCTATCTATTCATTAATATACGAAGAGAGACCACTGCTGAGCATTGGCCTCTCTTCGTTGATGCCATCAATCTAGATTCTATGCTACTCTTATCCAGGCGCGGCCCGCGACTTTCACTATGTCGTCAACCCATCTCTTTGCTGGACGTCCGACGCTTCTTCCACCTGCTCTAGGCTACTATGTTTACACCCTGTATATAATATATATCTAACAAAATATACTGAAACTATTTTAGGGGAAGATTCAGTTTATGATACTGAACAACTTTCCCCAAGGAACATACAGCGAAATTTGAAAAATAATTTTTAGCCTCCCATACCAAGTTCTTTGTGAACGATCAGTTCAGCTGAAGCTGATTCGAGTTTGTATGGAAAGTCAAAAATTATTTTTTATAATTCTATATACCTTGTTCCTCGGGGAACGTTGTTCTGTATCACGGACTGTTTCAGTATATTTTGTTAGACGTTGTACAGGATGACTTTTTCAACACCAGCCTAATTTTTGGAGCAAGTCCAGTCCATGACACTGAACAACTTTCTATAAAAAAAGTTATTAAAAATCGATAACAAATTTTCGTCCTCCCATACAAAATCCGTTTGGCTGAGTGCTGATTTGTATGGGAAGACGAATTTTCATTTTAGTTTTTCGTTGATTGTATTTATGTATAGTTATACAGTATCATAGACTGAACTTGTTCTTAAAATTTGGCTGGTGGTTAAAAAGTCAGCCTGTATTGTATATCATATACTTATCTAAGCAGTCGTCGAGTTATGTAAGATGCCTTTAGGCAGCTTGAAAAACTTGACACCATACCATACACCCATAAACACACTTTATGTCGTATACATTTTGTGGAAAAAAAGATTTCTTTAAAGCAACGCATAATGAACTAGTTTCTTACCTACATATTTTCTAATAAATACATATACACCATCACGTCTTTATCCCTAATAGGGCAGACAGAGCAGTTTTGCGGCTTTAAGCAGAGAGAGCCCAGGGCTGCAAGACCAAAGGCCTCTTTTTTTTTTTTTTTTTTTTTATTAGAAATTTGAGTGCGTTTGATCTCTATCTAGCCTGATGGGAAGCTAAGATGAGGTCTAAGGTGTATCACGCAGACTCAAAAAATGCCTGTTCACTCTTGCCTTGAAAATCCCTAAATTATATGTATGGGGAAACATCGACGCAGGGAGGGAATTTCTTTAAGCGTGATGGTGCGCGAGAAGATGGAAAAAAAAGTAATGGTGCTGGTCTGGGAGAAAAGAAAAAAACTTTCTATTCTTCAGATACATTCTAAGTACCTACTCTGACTTTGTATGAGTAATAGCGCAACACAGTGATCTTGAATTATTTACCTAACACCCATTTTACCTGCGATGGACAAAATGAAATTATTACGATTAAGTTTTTTCTTTTCTCTCAGACCAACATGAAATAATGCTAATAAATCAATACAACATAACGCAAAGAGACTATTAACAAAAAAGTATTATTCTTAGTTCAACGTCACACTCCATATCTATACCATACGATACTTCGTAGGTGTTTATGACATTGTTCGTCATGTCTACTGCTTGAAAAGCGTTGTTTGCGATAAGCCATTTACCTACTGTCGCTAACTAGCTACGTGACTAATCAATAATTTAAATACAAAGTTTCGTAAAAATAAATGAGTTATACCCGAATCGAAAACAACCGACAATTAAAATTATTTATTTATACGTCCGTCTTTGGGTCACCGACTTACATATGTGTACCAAATTTCAACTCGATCGGTGAAGTATTTTTGTTTTTTAGTGGAGACTGGTCAACTTTCGCCTATTATATTTTCTTAAATAACTACAAAAATACAGATCTTAAAAAAAAAAATTAAATGATATATTTTTAAAATTCTTATAAAAAGCTCTTTCATTTAATATGTCATATCCATTTTTTTTAATGTGATTTATTAATGTAGAAAAACTGATATTAAGAGCGCTATTTGACTGCACAAAACTATGACGTCACGGTTCTGATTTTCATATAAATCCCATTGAAAATGTTTGTTTTGACGTTTAGAAAAAAGTTTCTTATTTGTCTTTTTGTCATCTAGCGGATTAAGATGACACCATGAAGGACCATAGCGCAACCAATCCATCCAGGCAGAGTTGAGTCGGACCACAGAATAAGTACTAGTCCTAACGTACAGAAGTCTCAGAAAGAAATTCAAAGAAATATCTACTCAATGTGGTTAGCGATATGGTTTAATTTAGCTCACGTCAGAACTTAGCATCCTTTCGTTTAGATACCTAGAAATCCATTGCAGGCCAATTTCATTCTTATTGCTCTCTATTGATTCGTATAACTGAATTTACCACTCGGAGGGGCCGTCTGCGCGCATAGTAATAATGTAGGTATATTTTCGATACCTAAACGGGGAGTGACACAGGCCTGGTCGGACATCGTACCGGTGTCGTTCTTACCTTCCGAGGGTGTCAGCGATCATGGAACCCAATATGGAGCCAGTGCATCCCCCCACGATGAAGATAGACACCACCGACGACCACAGCACGTCCATCCAAGTGGAGTTGAGTTCGACATCGTAGCGGCTGATAAAGCTCTGATTGCAGAAGTCTTTTATAATCTGTACAAATAACCAAAAAAGCGTATAAAGCCTAGTTATAACCAAAATTTATCAGCCAATAATAGTCCACTGCTGGTCTAAAGGCCCAATAAAGGGAGGATTGGCCCATGTTAATCACCACGCTGGGCAGACGAGTTGGTGATCAAGCATCACCAAAAATGCTGCCATATTTTATCTAGTGCACATTTTTTATAGAAAGTTCAGCCCAGGACAGCCCCAAAAATGCTGCCATATTTTATCTAGTGCACATTTTTTATAGAAAGTTCAGCCCAGGACAGCCCCAAAAATACAAAATAATTTATTTACCGAAAAGAAATTGACAATGAGCTTAACAAACGACTCCCACACTAGGCAAAAGCCTGTATCGCGGGCAATCAGAACGAATTAGCATAATACTTTTTACAGTTTAGGACGTTCAGCCCAGGACAGCCCCAAAAATGCTGCCATATTTTTTCTAGTGCACCTTTTTTTATAGAAAGTCCAGCCCAGGACAGCCCCAAAAATGCTGCCATATTTTTTCTAGTTCACATTTTTTATAGAAAATTCAGCCCAGGACTACCATAAGTGATAATGAAGGATTACTTTTTATCCACCAGTAAAACTTTTGGAGTATCAGCCCATGATATCTTCGAGTACTTGGGAATTGCAAGCAATATCAGGAACTTAGCATTAAAACCAGACTACTTAACATACAAATGATAATGAATTTCTTACGTCGGCAGGCGTGTTAACGACTCCGATATTGTAGCCCACCGGCAGAGAGGAGCCGAGGGTGGTGACCACTCCAGCCAACACCAGGTAGAACGACCATCCCGCCTTGTATTCCCCTGATTGAGTCAGCTGCTGATGTTCGTTGGTTACCTGCAAAAATATTTATTCTATATACAAGACCCTTTTTAAATCATCATCATCAGGTCGTTTTTAGTCTCCACTGCAGGAGCACGACCCTCTATGTACTACCAGAGCCATATATTAGCCAGAGCAGTCAGAGAATTTGGCCTACACTCTCCACGCTGGCCAGACGGGTTAGAGAGGTCTCATTGATGTTTATAAGCTTTATTTAACTTGTGTTTCCTAAGTCACCTTCTACGACATAAACGGGAAGACTTGGAGTGGTCCTATTCTACTCTGCCGGGAACCACACTGCGATAAACTTTTTAAACTAAGTGCATATATTTCACGCCATCATTCTGAACATGGAGAAGGCAATGGCAAGCCACTCCATTATCTCTGCCAATATCTTAATTCTGTGCGGTACTTTACATAAGGGTTGGATTTCATCTATCAGCACGGAACAGCACTTTCCTTTCCCAGCTGAACGCTTCAGCACCGGCCGTGCTGCAGCGTTGCGTCGCTCTCTCTCGCTCTAGCAAATTACTGCTCTGAGCGACAGAAAAGGATAGCAGCATAGGGAAGTGCTGTTCCGTGCTGATAGATGAGATCCAACCCTAAATAAATTAGTGCATATATTTAACGCCATCATTCTGAACATGGAGAAGGCAATGGCAAACCACTCCATTATCTCTGCCAATATCTTCATTGTGTGCGGCACTTTTCAGACAATGACACCGACAAGAGTCTGGCTCTTAAATGTAGACAGACAGACATTCTGAACAACTTTCCTTACCTAATCAATATATGTATTCCGAAAGATATTTTTTTCCTACATTTTTTTTTGGATTTTAACTGAAGTTGCTCAAAATATTTGTACCTGATTAAAGACGACCTTGTATAAAAATAATGAATTGCTTTTGAATGAATAATTCGTGCCTGAATGTTACATTATACCTATACATCATCACTCTACTACACCTATTAATTAAAATTCTGTAAGCACGTAAAAACAAGAGTTTCTATTGTTCTTCAATTAATCGAGGTCAAATATAGAAGCATAAAATAGGTAAATCTACATCCAAATAAGTTAAGTCAATAGAGTATGTGATTAGCCCAATCAGGCAGGCGTATTTTTCTTGCTTTTTAACAGCCTATTACTATTTTTACAGTTTCAACGGCAGTTCATAAAATAATTTAAAGGGCTATCTAGTGCATGACGAAGAGCAATATGGAAATTATCATCATATTTACAACGAGTTAACAATTTATTTTACACTTCAAGACCATTTGCCTATATCTTCACCTTAAAAAAAATCTAAGCTTGAAAAATGTGGTACTTTGTGGATTATGTGGTACTCAAGAGGGTGTTATTAAATAATTTTACGGCTCTGGATACAAGTCCTTTAGAGCCTATCTTTAACTTTGTTCTTTATTCCTAATCCTAACCTAACCAGTTACAATCAAAGGGTGGTGCAGGCCTTTGACTGCTTTAAGGGAGCTTCTGGCGACAAATCTGTACGAGTCCACTAGTTTTCATAGACGACTGAGTGGCGGACGGCGACGCTCTAAGACGCCCACACAGTCCGCAAAACAAATATCACTACAGCCGTACTATGACTGTTCACTTTAATTATTTTACACATTGTTCATGAGTATGAGCATTTATAACGCCAAACAACACCAATTTCATATTATAAAGTCCACTAAAATCAATTTGCAAAATAATTTAAAGCAAACCCCAACCGAACCCCTTGACTTCCCGCCAAAAACTCCAAGAGGGTGTTACTAATCGTTTCTTTTTTTTCAATTAGGTATGCACAAAATATCGTTAAGACATAATTAAAAACACATATACATAGGCTCCAAGTTTTCTATGCCTTTCAATAGATTAAAAATGTTGGTTTACAAAAACATTTGCTCGCGCAAGGGACCGGACTCCGGAACACCCAGCTGTTGTACGAACGTGGTAACCATTACGCCAAGGAGGATAAAGTTAAAACTCAATTAAACTATGAAGAACTATTTCTACTTTAGCAGTCAACACAGAAAACTTTAGACCTCAATAAAGAGAATAACTGTCAACTTACGAAAATCTTCACTAACTTCTTCAGCACCATATTAAAAAAAACACAAGACATACACAATACAGAATCAGAGTTCGTTCACCACTTATCATGCAAGACTGCACAATGCACATACATGAACATAGACATAAACATTCGTTATATTACATATTCGAAAATGGAAAAGTTATTTTATAGTTCATCACCATGCAAAAGAAATCGACGAGACAGTCAAGCAGTTTTTACATTAACATTCGTACATATTTGAAAGTGGAACAGTTATTTTTTAAAAGTCCTTCACCAGACATCGACAAAACAAAGCACTTTTTTAATTTTAAAAATGGAATATTATTTTCACTTTTTTTTCACCACTTGTTTGTGCAAACAGCGATCAAAGCGACGACTATATCGGCCAGGGCCGGCAGCAGTGAGCAAACGACGAAGATAGGCCAGTACCAATCACACAGCCAACCGTCTAGGACGAAGTACGAGAGGACTATGGACGCTGAGCCGTGCGCGCCGATCGCTGGACCATAGTTAAGGAAAAGTTATTATTAAAAAAATATATTTTTAAAAACAAGCTTTTATCTAAAACAATAAACTAAAAAGTTTAAAGTGCTCCTCAAGGCGAATCAATCCAGAACAAACTTGGTGGGGTTATGTAGTTTTATCACAGAGATGCCGTGTCCACCTTCCGGCTTCATCATGAGATCAGGTCGTTTTTCGATATTGGTTTTTATGGAAAGTAGTTCAGTATCATGGACTGAACTTGCACCAAAAAGGTTATGCGTTAGATATCAGTAACTAACCCTGTATAAAAATGGACAAAAATCGTGAGGAATCATGTCAATATATGTAAGTATAATAGATATGACTAGCATATTTAACCCTGTAGTCGACTGTACCCAGAAATTAAACGTTTCCGTTTCGCCTCTACGTAACTGTGTCGAATTTTAATTTCTACGAGTACGCGTATAAAGAATGCCTGTGCGGTGCGGTAACCACAATCAATACAATATACGCAAACTAAATAATGAAAAGAAATAGTGAACAAATACCACGTGAGAGGGACTTGAACCTGCGACCTGCCCTCGTAGCATGGCACAGTTGATAAACCCATATAAAGTGTTTATCACGCGAACTAGCGCTACCCCACTCGTTATTATTACGTAAAGCGAGATAGTAATAGATAAACGCTCGTTATTATTACGTAAAGCGAAATGGAGATAGCGCTCGATAAACACAATGTCACCAGTGCTATGCTAAGGGGGCCGGTCTCAATACGACCATGCTCTTTACAACTGAGCTATCACTCCCATGCTCATGTACCTATAACCAGGCCTATGTCACTCCCCGTTTAGGTATCGAAAATGTACCTACATTATTACTATGCGCGCAGGCGGGCCCTCCGGGTGGTAAATTCAGTTATACGAATCGTTTGTCCAGAGTAATAAGAATGAAATTGGCTTGCAATGGATGTCTAGGTATGCGAAAAGGTGCTGAATTCTGACTTGAGCTAAATTAAACCATATCGCTAGCCACATTGAGTAGATATTTCTTTAAATTTCTTTACTAAGTGAGACTTCTGTACGTTAGTATTATTTATTCTGTGCTATAACTCACGTGGTATTTTTACCATTTCTTATTTAATTATTAAGTTTGAGTAATTTAGTACTGCATCTTGAATGCCTAGAAAGCCCTATCATCATCAGGTCTTTCTAGTCTCCACTGCAGGAGCACGACACGACCCTCTCTGTACTGCCAGAGCCATACTTGGCTAGAGCAGCCAGAAGATTTGGCCTACACTCTCCAAGCTGGCCAGATGGATTGGAGAGGTCTCACTGTAGTCTAAGCTTTGTAAGGCTTGTATTTCCCAAGTCGACGATTCCTTCTACGATGTCCACGGGATGACTTGGAAGTGGTCCTATTCTACACTGCCGGAAACCACACGGCTAAAAATCCCTTTAAATAACAATACAACTACATACTAAAAATCCCTATAACAATACAATATCCCACGATATCTACGACTTGAGTAATGTTCGTGAGAGTGAAAATTCTAAACAGCATCAGTAAAGAGTAGAAAGCAGTGAGTCTAATTACTTTCCACAACAAGGCAATATTAGATTGTAATGCTTTGATATAACTAGTAGTTTTACAAATATCTTCTTCGTCTAAGCGCGTTCCCGGTTGCATCCTCAGCTGTGCTGCTTCGGAGCCCGGGGTGCGCTTTGCCGCTTTTTCTTCTTCAAATATAACATACATGTCAATGGTCACCCAAGGATGCCAAAGACCTTGCAAAATGGAAAAGAAATAGCCGGAACAGTTTAAATGATTTGGCTATAGTTTTACGATCGGCTGCCTGCCTGACATCAACCCTCTTTGGGAAACTAGTAGTTTTACAAATATATTGCCCATGAATCATATATAATTCATGATCATTGTTAAACGATTGTTCTTTTTTATTTACGGACAGAGAAAGGGTTAAGATACCAGTGAGTTAAATATTAATCTCAATTACATCACGAACCGGGGCGATTTTCGCGAACGAACAGGCAAAGACTGCGAGTTCAAGGAAGAAGCAGAGATAATTTTTCAAAAAGTTTGCTGGTAATAAACAACAACAACTAGTGGCACTGAGAGCTGAGTAGACCTTGCGAGTTTTATGTTTATGTTCTCAACACCATGGACCCGAACATGGACATTTTGAAAATTTTTCAAAAACTGAACCGATAAAAAAATCCATATAATTATCGAAACTGTTTACAAATTTTAACTAAAAGCATTGTTGCCCAATCTAAAACGCTCGTGTTTCGCGTTTGCTGGTCAATAAGTACCTAAGCTCATAAACATCTCTGAAATCAAGCGGCAAATAGCTTATATTAAAAACATAATTACCTAAGACCACTCCTGATCTAGGTATCGGTTCATCCACAGACATTATCATCCGTTTGGGAGCTACGATGACACCGACAGAATACAGTACAAACATTATGTCCACCCTCGAAGTTGTAGACCAATATCTACCTGGGTCAATTGATCCAGGCAGGAAGTTCCAGCTTCGAGGAAGAGGTCTTTCGACGAATCCGACTTGGTTGGGCAGCGTTCGGGGACCTACGAAGCGTCTTCTCGCCCAAAATACCTCAGTTCCTCAAGACTAAAGTTTATAATCAATGTGTGTTACCAGTGATGACTTATGGCTCTGAAACGTGGTCCCTTACTATGGGTCTCATAAGAAGGCTCAAGGTCGCTCAACGCGCTATGGAGAGGGCTATGCTCAGTGTTTCTCTACGTGATCGAATCAGAAATGAGGAAATTCGTAGGAGAACAAAAGCCACTGATATAGCCCAGCGGATTAGCTCGTTGAAGTGGCAGTGGGCGGGACACATAGCGCGACGAACCGATGGCCAGATGGGGCAGAAAGGTTCTCGAATGGCGACCACGTGGCAGGGCACGAGCAGTGGACGTCATGCGGCTGAAATGATGATGATGACGATTATGTCTAGGGATAAAAACCAAAGATAGCTAGCATAGGGGGTTAAAAACAAGGATAGCATAGAAGTAAAACAAGAGATACCTATTATCAAACAACCGCCAATGAATACTCAATTTGAATGCGCATAATTATGCTCATTGGGTGTTTCGTTTGACCTATAGCTGTTTAGTACCAGACGAGTCATTGCTTACTTGAATTGGACGTAAAACAACCTACGTGCCTACTTCGTTTGTTCACGTGTCACGTGTTTGCTCCATTTTAGTCGATATTGTACAAACTTCTAGCAAACATCAACATAATATAGTCCATATATTTCAGTTAACTAACCGCGCGACGATTTGTAAACCTACCATACCCATTGTTCACCGATTCACAGGATTTTGGATTTTATTTTGAAAGTTATGTGGTATATTTTCTCTTCCATTGTCTGGCTGGGAAAGATAGATTAAAACACATAGCGTGCGCCCGCATAACGTAGCGGACGCCCTTATATGTACCTATAGTTCTTAAAAACTTAAGAACTATGATATCCGATTGTAATAATAAATGTAGTTCCTTTATTAAGACTTCAACGTGTTTGTATACGTACATATATAAACAAAGAAGACGCCTATAAAAAGAGCGCCATAAAAGATTATTATTGAACAATGAAATAACAAATATGTGACCTACACAAGGTTATATCAATAAATGAGATATTTATGAATTGCCTATCTGTTCTGTATATTATTTGCTCCATATACAACGTGTAAGGGTTGCTACACACTTATTCGGACCGGCATTGTCGGTTCCGCAGTATTTGTCGAACAACAAAGCAATTAATTATTGGCTTTTGCCCAGAACATTCATCTACATTTATTTTATTTTTTTAAACTTTATTGAGCCAAAAGCTACAATAGGTAGACTTAATGCTAAAGCATTCTCTCCCTGTCAACCTTTAGGAGAAGAGAAACATATAGAATAGTTGGCGATTAAAATAGATAGAAACAATCCAGAAATAATAAGTACTTTTAAATGATCATACATAAATATCGTATAAAATAAATACTATATTTATACATACAACATATAATATACATATATATGTATATATAAATATATTTGAAGATCAGAAAGAAACGATGAATTCTCCTAATTGTTATTTTATTTGTTTATTCAATTTTACCGCCCGACTGTGCCGAATAATGCCACCTGAAATAAGTTATTGACATATGCGTAATAAATCGATCTACGGGCTATACTAAATCACTATAGTATAATGAAATTAAAAAAAACAGTCAAATCCCAAAAAATATCGGCATTTCCATACTGTGTGCAACTATTTTGATTCCCTTTTTTCATCTTAAGGTAAATACCAAGCAGAAGTGGCGCCCTCATTTGAAAAAAATTGTTTACTTATAAATATGGTGTAAATTTTCATATACTATATTTCGGCAGTTCATAAAATAATTTAAAGGGCTATCTAGTGCCGAACATTTAGCAATATGGTCACCATATTTATGAGTTAACAATTTTTTTTAAATGAGCGCGCCATTTCGTCTTAGTATTCACCTTAACGCCCCCATTTCCATTATCACGTATGTGGCGTTTGGGTCTTACGGTCCTAGGTTCTCCCTACCCCGTTAGGGATAAAAACGTGATAATGAAGATACATTATCACGTTTTGTCCCTAACGTGGTTGTCAATATCGCCTAGAGCTTTTATACATACAAATATATAAAAGATCTAGACGATGGTAAGAACGGCATTAATATTAATGACCTCCTTTGGCGTTATAGTAGTTAGCGGACAAACAAACACACAGGCAAACCCCAAAAGCGACTTAAAACTAAGGGTTGGGACACATCTGTCAGCACGAAACCGCACTTTTTTATGCTGCTATCATGTTCTGTCGCTCAGAAGCGTCATTTGCTAAAGCGAGAGAGAGAGCGATGGAACGCTTCATCACCGGACATGCTGAAGCGTTCCGTCGCTCTCTCTGGCTCTAGCAACTGACTGTTCTGAGCGACAGAAAAGTATAGCAACATAGGAAAGTGCTGTTCCCTGCTGACAGATGTGTCCCTACCCTAAATGTAAGTACGGAAGAAATGAAGATGAGTTAAAAGGATACAGATCAGTGAGACAGTAGGTGAGAACATGGTTAGTCCGAGGATGAAGGTGGTCATCTCGACCAGGATGAGCGCTATGGATGCTGCGAAGCCTCCTACCAACCTGCAATCATGCATACAAACATTACTCGACAACTCTACGAATGAAACTTTAGTAACAGCTCAAAATTCAAAAATGCAAAATTCAATTGATTGTTTAATTATTAGGCCTTTGTAGGCACTTCACGTCAATAAGTTCGTGAGTCACAGTAGTCCGTTTAGTGGTTTGTTCAGACTTTCAGAGGAACTACTGAGGTTTTTTTGTTCTTGCAGTTTAGTCTAGATTTTATTTTATTAATATTTGAATTATTCTAAAGAAAAGCTGCTAATACTAGCGTTTCGCAACGACCACTGCTGAGAAGAAACGCCGAAAGAAACTCATTTGCACTAACTTACTACATATTTTAGAAATAAACAACATTTTTGTATGAAAAATCTTTTTTCGGACATTTTTTCGAATTCATATAGGTACATATAAGAGTAAAATAAAAGAACTTACTTATACAAATGCAATTTTTGTACTTATAAGGGTTGCATATTTTGACACCCCGTGTGGTTCCGGGTTAGAATAGGACCACTCCATCTCTTCCTGTGTATGTCGTAAGAGGCGACTAAAGGACTTAGCACAAACATCTCGTGGTACAATAGCATTCCCAAGGAGGGTTAACCGTCGGGCGGCGGCCGGTTGTAAAACTTTTCGCACAAATACATTCCCAAAGTGGGTTGATGTCAGGCAGGCGGCCGGTCGTAAAACTGCAGCCAAATCAATTACACTGTTCCGGCATAAATCAGCATACATTTCTTCTATAATAAATTTACGTGGATTTGTTTTCACAGAGATCTTTGAAGTGCAGACTGATGAAACACCTTTATCATTATCATGTTAACCTCCTTGCAAGAGTTACTTTAGTAATTATATTATCTTTGCAAAAGTCATTAAAAAATTTTATGTCATTGTTTATGAATACATTACTTATATAAGTTGTTGCTAATCTTATCGAAATGCGTACTTGATTCGGGTCCAATAAATGATATGCGTCTTTTATTGCACAATCTAAAGTAAACATGTACAAACGGCGAACCTTTTTTAACTGATTCCAAAAAAGGTTATCAATTCGCTTGCGCTTAGGAAGCGGCACTAAACTTAGCTGTAAGTAAACGATCTGACGTCAACAACTTTTATGAAAAAAGATAAATTATCAAGTGATACAAACATACAAAGATAAATAAATGATTTTAACTTTGACTTTGATTCGATCCACATGTTATTTTTTTTAGTTTCTTTTATGTTATAGGACGGCAAACGAGCAAGCGGGTCACCTAATGGTAAGTGATCACCGCTGCCCATGGACAATTGCAACACCAGGGGTGTAACAAGAGCGTTACCGGCCTTTCAGGGCCCTCGCCAGAGGGGGGAGGGGGGAGATGGGGCTCCGGCTCTCTCACTCACCGAACGGAGCATAGTAGCGGTGAAGCTACTACTCTGACGTCGATTTTCTGTGAGAGTGTGGTTGGTACTTCCTCGGACGAGCCGGCCCATTCATGCTACTAGCAAAACAGAGTTTTGCCGGTAGCGTGGCTCTACCACAACTAAATTCGTATGTTTGTTACGCGTTACCTGGCCAATTGTGAACCGATTTTTAAATTTTATTTTATTTACTATATTATATTTTACCAAGTTGGTCCCATATTAATTTGGTCAAGACATGATGAGGAAGAAACTCCTCAAAGAAAATGAAGTAAATTTTTATTGTAAAAAAAAATTATACATATACCAACCTACATATATGTATAACGTCTAACAAAATATACTGAAAATATTTTAAGAGTGGATTCAGTTCATGATACTAAACAACTTTCTCCAAGGAACATATGTCGAAATATGGAAAATAATTTTTGGCTTTCCCTACAAACTCGGATCAGCTGATCGGTCAACTTGTATAGGAGGTCAAAAATTTTTTTTCATATTTCGGTATATGTTCCTTGGGGAAAGTTGTTGTGAGAGAGAAATGAGAACGTTAAGCTTTACTACGCACATTTGCGAAAAACGGCCACTTTTGGCTAATGTGCGTAGTAAAGCTTAACGTTCTCATTATAAACTGTAAACAGTAGTTCATAAAATACTTTGAAGGGTTATCTAGGACTTGGTAGTTGCAAAATTTTAAATAATGTCTCCGTTTTCTTTGAAATGATTTATTTTAAATGGGGGCAGCACTGGACCCCGGAAAATTCAAGTACGGCCTTAATGAGTTTCTTTCGGCATTTATTCAAAGCAATGACCGTTTTTTAAACGCTAGGTAGTTTTTGTTTGTTGTCTCTGTTGCTCTTTTCACGAGAAAGAGTTAAAACCTATTTTTAACCGACTTTAAAAAAGGAGGAGATTATCAACTCTACTGTATGTTTTTTATGCATGTTTGTTACGCGATATCTTCGCCAATTTTTTTACAGATTTTGATGATTCTTTTGTATTTATAAGCTGTTACTACCAAGTTGGTTCCATATTCATTTGGTAAAGATATGAAGAACTTTGGAGATATGGAAGAAAATCCAAAAAAATTGAAGTCTGTTGTTTTTTTTTTGTACAGAAAAATAATTATCTAAGTGAACAAATATTTAATTCTATGATTCAAAACATTTAAAGTTACCTGGAGCAATAGCAATACGTTTTCTAGCAAATCAAAGAATTACTTTTTATTATAAGTATCTACTTATTATAAATGGAAAAATATTGCATTTTTTTTATTTTATTATGCTTGAAAATATTGTGAATGATTGTGGTAACAATGGCTTTAGAGTTCTCGAGTAAAACAAATAAACGGGCAAGTGCGAGTCGGACTCGTACATGAAGGGTTCCGTACCACCGCACAATGTTTTAAAACGCTGAAGAAACACGTTTCTTGTATGACGACCCCCTTTAATTTTTAACTTTATTTTATTTTTAGTATTTGTTGTTATTGTGGTCATAGTAATACATCATTGGTGAGAATTTCAAGTATCTAGTTAATGCCATTATAAAGATCAAGTTAAAAACGCTGAAAAAAACACGTTTCTTGTATGACGACCCCCTTTAATTTTTGACAATTTTTTATTTTTAGTATTTGTTGTTATAGCCGCCACAGTAATACATAATCGGTGAAAATTTCAAGTGTCTAGCTATTAAGGTTCAAGAGATAGAGCCCTGTGACTGACAGACAGACAGACGGACAGACAGCGAAGTCACAGTAATAGGGTCCCGTTTGCAACCTTTGGGTACGGAACCCTAAAAATACCCAGTACACTAAATATAATTAAATAATAACGTACCTAGTAGGTACACATTTATTTAAATGCATGTTTTAGGTAGGTACTATCTACACTATTCTACACTCTACACATACAGTTAATGAAATGCGAAAGCATGAGCTGATTGGTAAAATTAAAATTACCACTAAGCATGGTTACCAGTAGATTATTATTATTATTATTTTTATTATTTATTCATAAATCACATACAGATTGACAGATTATGCATGCATGCATTTTTAAGGTTTGTTTTCGTCAAGAAATAGGCGTAAAAATAAATCAGCGCAGAAAAACATCTATTTGGTGTAGAAAATTAATATTAAAAATTGCAAGTAGATCTACTTGCAATTTTTTATATTTATATGTATAACATTATAATATTATTTCGTTAAAAACTTCATTTTGATAGTGGGGAAGGCAAATTAACTTGCCCTAGGTTCGGAAAATTGGTAAATACGGAAACGGTTTTTCTTTTTTGGGTACGTTCGGATACATTGTTCGATATTACCAGCCAGTGATTTTTATAAAACCCTACTATGTATATAAAAATACATACATCTTGTGTGCCATCAAGGTAGTTAAACTTCAAGGACAGTCCTACCGAACGCACCCAAACGTAGACTATTTCGCCATTTCCAATATTTGCATATTTTCAGTAATTTTTCTAATATAAATAAGATCCATTAATTAAAATAATAATTAGCTGGACGTGATAAACTGATAACGGTATCTATGTTAGAAATTGTAAAACAAAAATATGAGCCGGATTGGTTTTACATTCTTCCTTATTACCAGAAATTAGAACGAAGCAGTAAAATCGAACATAAATTATATATAAAGAACAACACAGAGTTATACAACGAGTTAATGAAAAAACGCAAAACCTCTCAGGTTGTAACGTAGTCCATGAAACTCATGGGCTGAGGTACCATCAGAGAGGTTTAAGTTATTTCATTAACACGTTGTATACTTGGATGCAATAAGCTTAACTTTAAAAATATTTTATTTAATTTGTTGCCTAAGTAACATACTGGTTAATTTTTAAAATTTATGCGCCAAACATAATAATTAATATCATCTCATATTAGGTAAAAACGGCGTAATTTCAACGAATAAAAATTTACGCGGACCTTTTTGACCTACCACGTGCATTGCAACCTCAATGCTGAAAAAAAAAAACAAAACCTGCACGCGGAACCGGCAGCTTCTTTCTCCATCACAATTCCAAATTCAAAACAGACCACAAACAATTAACACACCTTTTTCTCTTCATGCTGGCGCACCATTCTACTGATATTACTGGCAACTAACAACTTCAAGCACAACTTGACCCGCGCGCGTGGTTAGCGTAAATGCGCGTAGAGCCGATGATAATGGTAACCACATACGGAACAGTCACCTTGAACTATAGATACGAAAACTGGTGGTGTTTATTTAAAGTAATACGTACGGTTATGCTAATATTGATAGCTTTAGCAAAAAAAGTTGGGGAATTTGTGTTTAATATGTTTTTTTAAACCGAATATTGTGTTCAATTGACCTAACCGACAAATGTACAGTAAATTGAAATCAAGTTCATATTTTTTTTATTTTATTTTATTTTATTTATTATTTATTAAAAGAATAAATGTCTGTCCAACTATAGCTAGTGACTGCACGTGCTGATGTAAGATAGACTTTACTCTTAAACTATGTAGACATGCATACACTGGTTACAGAATGGACATATTAGTACATTACGATACGATATAAGTGCGTTATGGTGGTTATAACACACGAGGCGGAATTTCAGCCCGAGCCGAAGGCGAGGGAGTAATAGAGCTGTGTGTTTAAAAAAACAAAGTTATATTAGATATAACCGTGGTTTTATTTACTTATCCACATGGTTAAGTGCATTTTAAGTAATATATTAAAAAACTGCATATTACTTTTCAAATTGTTAAGCTACTTAAAGAATACTGGAGTTGAAAACAAAGTTTCAATACCTTTAATTGCAAAAGAAAATGCCGATAGAGATTTATGGAGATTCATCATACATAACTATACAAACTATCCAGTCTGTTTCCCATAATGTAAGGCAGAGACTAAGGACCTCCACTTAATAGAATCATCGCCCTCTTTATCTTTTTTACGATTCATTAGGCCTCCATTCAATGTAGCCAAAATGGCCGCCGCCAGGATTCCTTTCATTATACTATTAACTAATATAAAATATAGAAATATACATACATGTATATTTATTTATTTATTTATTTATTGTAAAAACTAAATACAACGGTTTTCACCAATTACAGTATATAGAAAGAACTTATAGCTAAATGTAATTAAAATATTTTAGTATTGGTACATAATTGGTACGACGGGTGTCATTACTAATAATGTACAGTAAAAACTTATTATAATATACAAGTTGACTCATTTTCGTCATTCTCGCAATATATTAATAGGTTCCTTACAACCATATTCGTTCCATCAACAAACACATCACACTCAGGTTGCTGATTCAGGAATGTGTTAAGGTCCGTAAGCATCCGACATAGAGGAGATTGCTCATGTGATACCGTGCGTGTGACCGGTGGGGCAAACAGTTTTCGCGGCTGACACGAGCGTTGCACCAAACGTCTATTTGGTACATTTAGGCGACAAAGTTGATTATGAAACTCGGGGACGTCGATAAAATTACGTAAAATTTTCAAACAGATTACCAATTGCCCAGCATCTCTACGGGTTCTAAGTGAGTTTAACCCGAGAGACCCTAAAAGAAACAACGTAGGATAGAGATAGGGATAATATCCGTAGATACGTATATTATATGGATAATTGTAATGTCAAATTTAAATCGCCCGATTGATGATAACATTTCGCTCATCGAAAATACACTTACGATGTTCATTGCCATGAACATCCTATGAACATGAGTTCATAGGAAAAGAGTAGAGGAAAATTCAAAATGTATTGTCAAGATGATCAATAAGTTTAGACAGCAACCTAGACGCCTTAATATTTATTCAAATGATAACTTCACTATTTTCTAACTATTTTCTTTTCTGACAGGGGGCTGGTGCGGTTGCCTGTGCTCTAGTTCGGGGGAGAGAATGTTGCTAACTCTTTTATATTTATAAAACTCTACTTATTGTATTGCACGCCTCATAAGCGAAGCGCATGAGGTAGTGCTTTACTCTCGCCTTACAAAAATCAAGTGATTTTTTTAAACTAAATGTGTCTCTATATATTTTCTATCGCATTTTTAAAAGACATTTTGCCTTTTAAATAAATAAAAACAATGTTTAATAAAATCATTTTGTGGACGTCCGTGTGTCTGTATGTATGGAAACTGGCGTGGTCACGATAACTCCCGAAAAACTTATCTGATCAAGTCCATTTTTTTTATACGCTTCAGTATTATCCAAAACTAAGTCCTTTCGAAGATCACAGTCTAATTCAATGTAGTTTAATCGTAATTTCAATTTAATTGTGAAAAATGAGATTATGAGGCGTGCACTTTTGGATTTTCCAAACTTATTTTCAAATTATTGTTTTTGATATTTTAAATTTGTTATAGTGTCATATTGTATTGTTCACCAAAAAAAGGAAAAGTGAAAAATCTTGGGAATCACAAAAAACATATTATTTTTTCTTCCACGAACCCAATAGTGCAATAACATCGATTGGTAAGCACCCCCTTGCACCCTGCTACCGCCCATGATAGCCTTGTCAGATGAGAAATGGAGCTTGAAGATCGAAACAATAAGTTGATACAATATTTTCGTATTCAATTAAATTCTTAAAACAATAAACTTACATCGCGTGACGGCGTACTCGTGTCCGGTTGTAAACAATCGACCATTCCGGATCAAAACATTCATCGCTGGACACAAAAAACCAGGGTAAACCAGAAACATGATCTGCCTCACTGGTAAGACAAATTGTCCGATTTTCATAAAACTTTCAATATTGATTAAAAATAGTGTAACAAATATAGGAAAAAATTTAAAAATAAGGAAGCCTTTTTATTTTGCCAAAAATCTTAAAAATCTAGAACTATTCAAAATCAGCCCCCCTGTCAATCAGCCGTTAATTGCACGCCTCATATGCGAAGCGCATGAGGTAGTGCTCTACTGTCGCCTTACAAAAATCAAGTGATTTTTTTAACTAAATGTGTCTCTATTTATTTTCTATCGCACTTGTACAATAATATTTACACATAAATGTCAAGGAAAAACACTAGTTTCAACACTTATGACATTTTTAAAAGACATTTTGCCTTTAAAATCATTTCGTGGACGTCCGTGTGTCTGTATGTATGGAAACTGGCGTGGTCACGATAACTCCCGAAATACTTATCTGATCAAGTCCATTTTTTTTATACGCTTCAGTATTATCCAAAACTAAGTCCTTTCGAAGATCACGGTCTAATTCAATGTAGTTTAGTTATAGCGAGCAGCAAAAAAATTCAAACGTCGCGCGTGAGTTCGCCATTTTGTTACAAACCAAAATCTTACTGTCAAATACAAATCAGGGTGACAGAACTTGAGCTGCTCTTCGCGCACGCGTAGATCGTCGGGGTGTAGGCAAAGAGGTTTGTAATGGGTCCTCCTTCACAGTGCCCGCTATATCTTTCTCAACGGGAAGTTAAAAATAATCTCCAGTCGTGCGTTAAAGCCGACACATACTTTTCTTCGTTTTAAGTTAGCAATAAAACAATCAAAATCAATTTAATTGTGAAAAATGAGATTATGAGGCGTGCACTTTTGGATTTTCCAAACTATTTGCGTATTTTTATTAATGTTTTAACAAAATATACTTAGTTACAAATTAAATAGATACTAAATACAACTGTTTTTTTTAACATGTAATTCAGCTTTATGGTTCATTGTCACGAGAAAGTAAACTTGGCATAGAAGAAGTAAAAATACACTTTTTATGATACCAAAACATTACCAAAAGGATATTATAAATGACCATAAAAAGTTAAAAATATATATTAATTACTTAAAAAATAATTCAGTTAGTTGTTTATAAACAACACTTAATCTCGTGACTACAATGTCACGTAATAGATATACGACGGTTACTCCATAAAATGACAAGACAGCCGTCCGATAGTGTCTTCTTATATCTATAAATAAATAAATAATAAGGATCAATTCACACTGATTGAGCTAGCCCCAAAGTAAGTTTTTTATATAGGGCTAATGATACAAACTCAACGATACTATATATAGGTATATGATAAATACAATTATATAGATAAACACCCAAGACCTAGGATGTCTAACTAAATTAGACTATACAGGCTGACTTTTTACGCTAAATTTTTGGAGCAAGTTCAGTCCGTGATACCGAACTACTTTCTATAAAAAAGTTATTAAAAATCGATAAAAATTTTTCGTCCTCCCATACAAAATCCGTTTGGCTGAGCGTTGATTCGTATGGGAGGTCGAAAATTTAGCAGGTGGATAAAAAGTCAACCTGTATAATCGTTTTGTAGCGCTCGTTGTTGCTTGATACTGAAACGCGGGTACGTAGCTACGTGTGTTTGTCGTGTTGCTTTTGGGGTAAACCTCTAGGTTGCTGCGAAAGAAAATAATCATTGGGAAGAAAAAAGCTTTGGATGTCCAGCGATGAGATGGGTTAACCACATAGTCAATAAAGGACTATTTTATGATTAACAGTAAGCAGATGAAAGATTAGCATGTTGAAGTGGCAGAGGGCGGGACATATAGCGCGACAAACCAATGGCCGATGGGGCAAAAAGGTTCTTGAATGGCAACGAGATCTATGTACTTAGTACTAGAGAAGACGCCACATACAACAGTAGTGTTCTATTCATCATAGGCTATCACTGTTCACCTCACATTAGTCACTCGCTAGCAATACGCGCATAATACACTCCACGATTCATTAAAGAAAACACTGTCAACTTAGTCAAAAATGCCTTGGTGTGTGTTGAGATACTGCACTAGTAATTCAAAGAATAAAGCAAAATATAAAGGAATAACTTTCCATCGGTAAGTAACTAGATTTCATTGATTGAAAATTAAATACGGACTGCCAAATTTCGGCTGCCATAATGTATGAAGTGAGTGAATGATCTGTCAACCGATTGAATAATTCATCATAGACTAACAAAACAGAAGTGAAATGTAGACATCATAAATATGCCTACATTTCACTTTCTTCATGGATGCATCGAAAAACTATTTGTTTGCTACTCAGTTATTAATGTTTGTAAAACGTTTAAAAATGTTTATATTTATAATTTTTATCTACATATGCTATAAATGCTTTACAAAAGTTTCCTAAAATCCTATAAATCCTTTATAAAATTAAGTCACATCTCGTAACGTCTCACTAGAACCTCCGAGGGCTCAAAAGTTTTGTATGTGGGGGCTGTACGCCTACATTCTGTTACAAAAACCTACAAAATTTCTGAGCCCTTTGAGGTGCCCCGCGCAACTTGAAACTACTATCAGATTTTGGATCCAAGATGGCTGCTTACACATTTTTGATGTTTTATTATGTTTGTCCCTATAATTCTGTTTCCTCGTAACTACTACACGGCTAAATAGATTTTGATAAATTATATGTGGTTAGATTCATCTTAATCACTTGAGTGTCATAGCACAGAATAAATACCAGTAGTAGTCATAGGCTATATTAAAATTTTTGGAAAGCATAATGGCGGATTTTTGGCGCCCAATTGCGCAGCATACGTGTATGATTATATAATACATTAAATACATAGATAGCTAACAAAGAAAAAAAAACTAATAGGTATACAAGTACAAGAAATCACCTTCTTCTAGCGCAAAACATTATGTAAAGAATTTAAGTAAGAATAATAAAAGGTTACCAATGATACAGATATGTGCAGTTTAACTTTTACCTTTATAAATATGATAAGAAAAAAAAACAAAGAAAAAACACATTAAGAATGCAGCCGCCTCCCCTTCCGTGAAGATCGTAAAAGCTAGTCGTGGGTCTACAATCTAAAAATCTATATAACCATACAACCATCCATACACCATATCCAGCCATACTTACCAACATTCGCGTTTGTTAAAATATACATATATTTAATTTGAACCACGTACTCGTAGGTAGGTACCTAAAAATATATTGACCTTTCTGTACTACTCTCGTGTTTAGTCTATGAGAATGAAGAATGAATGAATAATCGAATCTGGGACATGGCCGTGTAGGAAGACGCCGAGTCTATATATTCATGTCGATGTTGAATGGCGACCACGTACTGGCGAGCGAAGCGTAGGACACCCACCAACAACCCAAACACCAACCCAAAACAAGGTGGTCAGACGACCTGACCAAGGTCACTGGAAAGCGCTGGATGCAGGCCGCTCTAGATCGGTCATTTTGGAAAACCTTGGGAGAGGCCTATGTCCAGCAGTGGACGCTATGCGGCTGAAATGATGATGATGATGATGAGATGAAGGGCTGAAATAGTAACTATAAAGATGAAAGTGATGAAACATCAACCTGTACTCGAGGAAAGATAAATAAAATGTGACGTTCCACGGGTAAAGGTACCTTGTGGACGCTGGCGCTTAGGACGTTTAGAAAAACAATTCTAACAATTAACTTAGCTTAAATAAACACAATGTCGTAAGTGCCAGCGTCCATAAGGTACCTTTACCTGTGAAACGTCACAAATAACGTTCATAAAAATGCAATCGCGATGACTTACCTCGCTGGAGGCCGATGAACCCATAAATTGATTTGAATGGAACTATCTATCCCAACTCACGACAAAAAACTATAACAGTAAGTTTAACAGCAAGCTTTACAATGTTTCATACAAGTACTTAAATACTTAATATTTTAAAATATAACTAGATTATCACGAACACTAAGTTAGTAAATGGAACCTTAAATGTAACAAATGAAATCGGTAGGATAATACATAAGGGTTGCCTCAAAAGTAAAAACTTTCGCGCCAAAAACTGTGTCGTCGTGATCGCCGCCGGTTGACCAGTCGGGCCCGATAGTTGTTACTACTACGGACGATTCATCGGTGGTAGTCACGTTACCTCGTATTTTGTAAACTTCCAACCTGTGTTGGCGTTGTAACTGAATAAAACTGGTTAAGGAAGTGGACTGGGAAAGGCAGGGTTGTCTGCATGCGAATTATGATCACATCGAGGTTCCTATTACACAACACTTATTGAAGGTCATTATTTTTATTTAGTTTTAGTGCAAAAGCTACAAACTACTAGCGTTTCCGAACGACCACTGCTGGGAAAATTAAGGTCATAGCCCACTTACACGACTCTGCTTCCACCCAATAAATAAAATATTATTGAAATATGGGCTTCAGGTTGTGACGCGCTGTCCGCATGCTGACTGCTAACAGTCGCCGCGGCGATTAGATTAGCCTCCCTCCCCTAGATTAGCTATCGGAACGAAGACCGCTGCTGGGCGCCTGATAGCTGTCGATGCGTGGAGCGCTGGGCGCCTGCTAGCTGTCGGTACGTGGACCGCGAGCAGTCGTATTAGTTTAGGGCGGTGTTGGAGCCGAGTCGTGTAAGTGTGCTATGACCTTTACGCCGAAAGAAACCCCTTTTCAGTATAGGTATGATATGGGTATCGCCTATTAACATGATTAGCATTTTCAGCTATTCTCTCTATCTTCTTTTAAGACATGCACGGGAAAAGAAGCTGGTGCATTCTAAGTTTTCTTTTCTTTCAGACCAGCCTGGAAGATTATCTCTGGTTAATTATCTCATTCATTTAATAATGCAATAATTGCATTGATTTAATATTGAATCGCAATATCTTTATTGCAAGATTAGATATGTATACAGATATTTCATATAACAGATAACACTGGTTTGTGCAATCAGTATATTAGGTGGCAACTAAAAACTAACAATGATGATAAGAGGATTTAATATTATTTAGTTTAGCATTAACAATATCAAGTTTAATTTATTACAACTGCCACTTGATATGGCATTTGTAAATATGAAGTGTCAATAAAATAAATAAATTATTTTGATAAGGGATTTACGCCTGACCGTTATATTAACACTTTCAGTTGAGTAAGTATAGTTTGAGGAGGCACAGCACGTAAACGAGGACAGCTACCAATTTGGTATTATTACCAGGACAGGTAGACACGTGCCTAGGGGCGCAAGGCAACAAAGGGACGCACGGCATATTAAAAAAAATTAAAATATATCATCATATTTAGTATAGATTTGATTTGATCTGCCGGAAAATCTGTTAATCCGCCACTGAATTCAATAATTATGTAGATTCCAAAATTTTAGTATGGCACAGCGTGCGGCGATAAAAAAATATGTAATGAATAGATTCACTGTGCTACCCAGCACACTATAATAATAGAGAGTATGCATGCTTTTTTTAATATTTTTAATCGATAGCCCTCGTCGAGAAATAGCCGCAAAAATTAATCAGTGCCGAAAATATGTATATGGTGTAGATAATAAATATTAAAAATAGCAAGTAGATTATAACAACTAAAACACGCTATTTTAAAATATTACGTCAAAGTCTGCAATATCCTTTAGAGACAGAAGCTGTTAACGCATGTTTTTCTTTTTGGGTACTTTCGATATTATCAGCCAGTGATGTTTGTTAAACCTCTATATAAAAGTACATACATTTCGAATGTCATCGATAGTCAAACTACATGAACGGACAGTCCTACCGAACGCATCCAAACTTGTCATTTCTCTTTTGTGAACTTTGTCGTCATTTCCCTTTTGTTTGTCAAAAGTTCCCTCGCAATACTTGCATATTTTCAATAATTTATTTCTAATCCAAATAAGAGTCAATAAGAAAAATAATTACCTAGGCGTGGTAACGTATTAAAAGAAATTGTAAAATAAAAATATGAGCCGGTATTACATGCATATTCCTTATTGTATGCTGGCTACACCATTTTTTATCGTCATTCAAAACAATACCCTTTCATGTCACGTCTTTATCCCTAATGGGGCTGCAGAACCCAGAGCCACAAGACGTGGTGACATTTTGAGCGTGACGATAGGTGAGAAAGCGGACAAAAGGAATCAAAATAGTGATGGGTTGCTAACCGCAAGTCTTTACATTTTCGCCCATTCCCACGACCGGCTTTTACGATCTCCCCAAGAAAAAAATCGCTGGTACATTATATGTTTTTTCTTTTCCTCCAAACCGGCATGAGCTTAAAAACAAATGAAAACCAAAGAAAGTATGCAACAGCCCTGAGTTTCACAAAGACAAATGCATAGTAACCATGCACACTACTCACAGCGGCAGGGTAAACCAAACAAAAACGCTATGCAATCCAGTACCAACTGGTTATAGTCAGTTCTCTGTTCATCACACATTTACAGCTCATTAGTACCATCTGTTTAACTTGGATTTATTATAGGTCTTTTATAATATTATTATTTAGTGACAGGCTAGCAGCTTTCGAGATGTGGTGCTGGTGGAGAATGGAAAAGATCAGTTGGACAGAAAGGAAAACCAATGAGGAAGTATTAGAAATAGTAGGAGAGAAAAGAAGACTGCTGGGCGAAATAGAAAATAGGAGAGGGAAAATGATTGGTCACTTAATACGACATGACTCCTTATTTAAAAACATACTAGAAGGAAAGATAGCGTTAAGTTTGACCCATTGTAATCAATCAAATATGAGATTGTGTGCAATAAACTTAAATAAAAAAAAGATAAAAGGTAGAAGAGGTCCAGGACGACCAAGAAAGAGCTATGTAGACCAACTGAAAGAAAAAGCAGGGGTCATGTCATATCAAGCACTAAAAAGTAAGGCAAAGAACCGAGAAATTTATCTGTAGCTAGCACCTAGCTACATCAAACTAGGTTTTAGGAAAGCATCAAACAGTGAAAATGCATCATACTAAAACCTTATTATTAGGGGCGTAGCTACCGCCGTATCTGCCGTATCAATTATACGGGGCCCCTAGGCCACGGGGGCCCACGAGACGTGCGTAAGCAAAAATTTTATCAAAATTAAAACTGTTTAAAAGAACTGCGATGGGACATTAACGCCTGTCAGACCTGTCACTATTGTCCATAGAGGCAGAAACTTTAGAAAAACTAAAGTCATCATCAGCTATAAATGTGACGTTCCACGGGTAAAGGTACCTTATAGACGGTGGCACTTACGACATTGTGTTTATTCAAGCTAAGTTAATTGTACGAATTGTTTTTGTAAACGTCCTAAGCGCCACCGTCCATAAGGTACCTTTACCCGTGGAATGTCACAAATGATTGAATAAATCAGTTTGCCGAAAAAAAGGCATAAATTTTATGTATTTTCTTTTCTTTTGAGAGAAATCTTTACTCTTCATAAGGGCCCCCAAACAATTTTTATACGGGGCCCCGCCAAGGCACGCTACGCCACTGCTTATTATAAACATAACCAGCTATAAAAAAAACACTTAGGTATTTTTTGCACTAGAAAAACTTTTTATTAAAACTACAAATAACAGTTCAGTAAGTTCGACAGCAATAAATGACTATCATAAAATCTCTCTTTATCATAGCCCCACTAGGGTTGCGTCCCCTACAAGGATAGACCTTGCTTATTTAATCTTATTACAAATGTAATAGGCGGACTTAAAGCCAGGCTTTATCTTAGACAACCTCTGTTGCCTAGTAGTCATCATGCCAGGCTGTCACACCGGAGGTCCCGGGTTCAATCCCTGGCACAGAATACATAAGAGTCAAACAGAATGGTATCTCACAGCGTCTCCCGCAAATTGGCGTCCCCGCACCTCTCCCCCGCACTTTGTGAGCTTTGACGGCTCCAAACCAGGGTTTAATTACTAGCCGCACGCAATACGCGACGTGTGTTGTCTTGAGAACTGTCAACCAATAGTAACCATCATGGTGAGAAGGTGCGCGTATAATAATTGTTTATCCACCCAATACTCTAAAGAACGTATATTTCATACATTTTCAAATGATGAAAACAGGTAAGCAAAGCAACAATATAATTTTACGTTATTACCCAGCAACCATCTTGATATATATACCCTTCTCGCTCTCTCGCATTTTACACACAACAACACCGGATTGCTAATAAGCAATCCGGTAATGTAACATAGGCTCCTCGCTCACAGGTAATCATACACGCAGATGCCAACTAGATTTCCACGGGTTATAGTGCTAAATGCCATTGTTGACAATGACAACTTGACATGCTGTAGTGTAAGCGTGATAAACATTTGTTTATTTTTATTGAATTTATTCATATAATTACCGTATAGTTTTGCGCCGAATATGCAAATTACTCGTACTATATTACAATAGTGAATTAGTGAAATTAGTGCGTTACATTATAAATGACTCAATAATAATCAGTAAAGTGAACGAATGGTGAAATGGACAATGGACATAATGAAAAATATTTGTGAAGTGATATTATGTAGCTGTTTCCGACTTTTCTGTAACATTTAATACATATAAAACAGAATATTTTTTACGTCATAGTGTTCGCAAATCTTCCGGTATGGAAAAATATAATCGTAAATATGTTGAACTCGTTAGTAGGTAAGTATTAAAATAATTCTGCGGTGCGACCCTAAGTATAAAACTCACACATCGACGTGTGTACAGAAAAATTGTTTCGTTTGTAGTAGTAGTAGGTATATATGTTACTCTGAATCAATGGAGAGTCATACCAGTGTCCCCGGTCAGGTCAAGATGGATAATGATCTTCTTCAGATTGACCTGGTTCTTGGATGGGTATTTATGTCATACGTTTGTTTGTAGGAATATCCGAAACCATTAATTATTTTGAAAAAAAAATGACCCACAAAAAGTAAATGTTCATTAACTCTTCATGTATCTTTGTGTTTTTTCAGCGTTTTTAACTAAATCTTTAAAATGGCATTTACTAGATACTTGAAATTTTCACAGATTATGTATTACTATGGCCGCTGTAACAACAAATACTTAAAAATAAAAAAGTGAAAAATTAAACGGGGTCGTCATACAAAAAACGTGTTTTTTTAGCATTTTAAAACATTGTACGGAGGTACAGAACCCTTCATGTACGAGGCCGACTCGCACTTGCCCGTTTATTCCATAACTAAATTGACTGATATTTTATACTTTTTTTAGATTAAATATGTAGTAACTACTCCATTTGGTAAGGTACCTATTTATATAAGTAATGACGTATATTTACGACGATGCAATTATACATCGCGTTAACGAAAGAACGCAAAATCTCTCAGATGGTACCTCAGCCCATGTAACTGAACAACTTTTACGAAAAAAAAATAATAATTTGAATTTTCATACAAACTGATCAGCTGATCGAGTCTATTTGTATGAAAATCCGATTTTTTTTTGTATTTCGTGAAAGTTGTTGCACAAAAGTTGTTCAGTTACACGGGCTGAGGTACCATCTGAGAGGTTTTGCGTTCTTTCATTAACACGATGTATGTAACAAGAAAAATAAAAACCCACAGATTGTTAATCCCCCCAATCCCATGAAACATAAAGAGAGAAAGAATAAGTAGATTATTTTTAGAAGAAATACGCAATAGCGCAAACATAATGCAGGTTCCAAAAACCAGTTAGAATTAACCTTACTACTAATTCCACTCTATGCAGATAAAAATACATGTAGTATAGGCAAAGAATAAGCGATGAAACTAGGTCATTACACTCACCGGCTGTGATATATCTGGAGATAGTCGTGGTGCTGCTTCGGCAAACAGTGCCTTACGCTCCTGTTGCTCTCCCATAGTAGAGTCACCAGAACACACAGGTGGCCTACCAGGGTCAGGAAGCGAGCCGGGATAAGAGTACTGGCTCCTCTCATGCCTTCCTCAATATTTTTTGAGGAAACTTTCAAACTTTTCGCTGGAAAACACGTTTTTCAGGTTTTCCTTTTGTTTACTGTCAATAATGTCATGGCGACAGTGACAGTAAGGAAAATACATTTTTTTTCTTTTTTAGCGTCGTTTTAAATCGAACCCGGCACCGCATAACGGCACAAGAGCTTCGAGTGGACTACTACCCTTATATATGGCACTATAGCCAAAATGGACCTAGAATGACTTTATGGTAGAAACACCATTTTTAAAAACTTCCGGTTGTCAATGTCACGAATGTCAAACTTCAAGCACTGCAAGCGGAGCGAGCGAGTTTGTTTGAGGGTTTAAGAAAATAAATTAATTAGACGGTGCATTTTTACACTTCCCATCATTATTTTGTGATTGAAACTAATCATAAATGAAGCTTTTAAAGCCCTCTTGGGTAAACCACGATGGTAAGTTTAATATTTAAATTCCAAAGCTCTCATCACGGCGGCCAGACTGATGTTGATATTTACTAGTGCAAATTCTGATATCTGATAAAATACGGAGGATTCACCTAGATTTTTGTATGAAAATATGGCATTTGTAATTACATTGGTGGTTTATAAGTTAAATTGAGCGTAATTGTTTGATCATTTCGTAGATAAGCCAATATTTTCTGTGGATATTCATCCGGCGGGCAAGCGTTTCGCGACCGGCGGTCAGGGCGGCGACTCGGGCCGGGTCGTCGTATGGAACCTCAACTCGGTGCTGGACGAGTCCGTGGAGGTAGATCCTAACATACCCAAGATGCTGTGCCAAATGGACAATCATTTAGGTATGACACTAAAGTGATACTTTAGTGTACATTTTCATAAATACTATAGGTAGAAGTAAATAAGTCTTTATTTTATATGCTAGTAGATTTAATTATGTGCATATAAAAAAAAAAAATAGTAATATGAACTTTTGTACCTACTTAGTACAGACTTCAGACTAGTTACAGGCTGTAAAAGACTTGCCATGACTTGCTCAAATAGCAAGTTATATATATGTACATATAAATATGTAAGCTATCCTATATAAGGTATGTCAAACAATGCCTAGTACCAGGTACTTATAGCATAGCAACACTTAAGAATCCCCTTACCCTAGACTTTCCCACACAAACATAGTCTACATTTTGTTTAGAAACAACATGTCAGATTTCAGTAAAAATTTGTAATCTTAAAGAAATTGCATATATCTATCAAGAAAATATAAGGCTGCAAAAGTTTTCCATACTGATGGTCAAAAATTATATAATACACTATAATATTCTCTTTCAAGTTCATATTTTGACTGCACTGATATCTAATTTGATAAGCCTTATGTGCATGAATAACAAAGTTCTACATAATATACAGATATAGGCATGAGGTCACATAGAAAATATGTGTAAGGAGTTTCCACATCCTAAAACAAGTATGCCTAAAAGCTAATTAGTTAAAGATACAGAAGCTAGGGCACGCTGTATATATAAAAATACAAAAGTGATAGATAATTGCAACAAATTAGGTAGATCAAACAAATCATAAAGTGAAGAATAACAAAAAATGCTTATGGAGTGTTAATCAAGTACTAATGTGTAATAGTATTTTTCTTGCATTGGAGAATAATGTTGAATGTCATCATCATCAGGTCTTTTATTAGTCTCTACTGTAGGAACACGACCCTCTCTGTACTACCAGAGCCATATATGCAGTCAGAGGATGTGGCCTATACTCTCCACACTGGCCAGATGGGTTGGAGAGGTCTCACTGATGTGGACTAGGACAAATTACCCTGATTGAGCTAGTCCCAAAGTTAGTTTAACTTGTATTAGGAGTATTTATGAGATAGTAACTCATCAATACTAATTCATAATAAATACACGTAAAGAAATATAAACATAATAAATAAAGGTAAACACTCCAGACCCAGGACAATTTGAAAAAGGCCATTTTCCAACTTGTCCTGGCTAGGTATCAAACCCAGAACCTCTGGAGTTGGGAAATAGTGTGTTGACCATAAACCATGGAGGTTTTTAATAAATAGTTGTGTCTCATCTCAGTGTAAATCGACTTAGTAAATAATGTTTTTTTTAAATATTTATATAATAAATTTATATTTCAGCTTGTGTTAACTGTGTGCGATGGAGCAATGGTGGTCGTTACCTGGCGTCTGGAGGCGACGATAGACTGGTGATGGTGTGGGGACTCAGTGTTGCGGCCGGAGCTGCCGGCAAACACAAGGCGGAGACCTGGAGATGCTTGTCTACATTGAGAGGCCACGCAGGTTAACCTTGTCCTCTTTTAAGTGCATTCTTAGTTCCACCCATAGATGTGCTGTAGTATGTACTGCTTCAACCTCCTTCCTTAGGGTCAATGTTCCACCTTTTTCTTCTCTAAATAATTATTTTTTTAAATTGTCTGTCGTTAAAAATTTAAATAGTGCAGTATCCTGTCACTTGTCATCGATCATATCCATTGTTTAAGTGATTTTAGATTTGTTCATGCAAAAAAACTGATATTATGAGCGCTATTTGACTCCAAAAAACTATAACGGCATATTTTGGTATTTCATACAAATAGAATTGTTTGTTTTTCCGAAGCCCGAGCCCCTCCTGTGTATATGGACGGACATGTTATACTTCTTCTTCTTAGCGAGTCAGAATGGCTAATATATTATATAAGTGTCAACCAATGTGTGGCCACACTGTCATTAGCTGAGTTTAGATCGTCTATTGTACAAGGGGTTTGGCAGTTGGGACATGATAGTAGGTGGGCCATGGTTTGAACAGCTCCACACTCTCAACAATAGTTTTTTTATACTAAAGGTGATCCCTCGTTGCATTCTTGTTATTCAGGTGACGTTCTAGACCTGGCGTGGTCTCCTCAGGACAAATGGCTAGCAAGCTGCAGTGTAGACAACACCATCATCATTTGGAATGCTGAAAAGTTCCCAGAAATGGTCTGCGTTTTAAACGGGCATACGGGCCTCGTGAAAGGAGTTGCTTGGGATCCAGTGAGTACTTTGGAATAGTGGTCAATTAAACCCAATATGACCCTACCTGATTTCTAATATTTTTTAGGGTTCCGTAGCCAAATGGTATAAAAAGGAACCCTTATGGATTCTTCATGTCTGTCTGTCTGTCCGTCCATATGTCACAACCACTTTTTTTCGAAACTATAAGAACTATACTGTTGAAACTTAGTAAGTAGATGTATACTGTGAACTGCATTAAGATTTTAACACAAAATTAGAATAAAAACAATAAATTTTGGGGGTACCCCATACTAAGAACTGGAACTCAAAAATTTTGAATTGATATTTATTCTATTTCATTACAAGCTTTTATTTAGTTTCACCTGTTCCGTTGTCTGTGTGTGCAAGATTTTGCAAGCTAAATTAGACCCACTTCCCATTATTTGATTGAGTTGAAACTTCACGTAAGTTGGGTGACACTGCAATATTATGGTACCAATAGCCTGATCTCATGATGAAGCCGGAAGATAGCCACCTGGCTACTGCAACTCTGTGATAAAACAACATAACCCCACCCCACAAAAATTTCTCGAGCTCCTCCGTGCTTCGGAAGGCCGTTGGTCCCGGCTGTCATTGTATGGCAGTCGTCAAGCTATGTCAGATGCCTTTTGGCAGCTTGAAAAATCTGACACCAGTGTTGACCACTTACACACACGAAAAACAAACAAACCCCACCGAGTTTGGGTTCAATTGGATTTGTCTTGAGGAGCACTTAATGTTTTTTCATTTCATTGTTTTAGAATAAAGCTTTTTTTTTCAATATTTTAAAATAATTACTTGTTTTTTGTTTTAGGTGGGCAAGTACCTCGCCTCACAATCGGACGACAAATCCCTTCGAGTTTGGAAAACATCTGACTGGGCACAGGAAACTGTGATCACAGAGCCTTTTGAGGAATGTGGAGGTAATTTTATACAGGATGATTTTGAACCTCCTATTTGTACTGAAACACACGATTTCATCACCATAAAAAAAATTGTAAAAAAATAAAAATCTAAGTTTACTGAATAGCCATATCTCGAGACGGTTCGGACTCGCCTGCGCAAATGCTTATGGGTAGACGACTGAAAACAAAATTGCCAATTACTTCAAAGGCAAAGTCAATGGTCAACATTTTTTATTTAATGTAATATAAATATATTACCTATTGAAGGTCATTATTTTTAGTGCAAAAGCTACCGATACTAGCGTTTCGCAACGACCACTGCTGAGAAGAAACGCTGGAAGAAACTCATTTACACAGTATTGGTCGCCTACGCGCCGGAAGGGCTTTAAGGCTTTGTCCGTTCAGTTTACATAGACATTATGCCTAATAAAATATTATCACAATATAACATGTAAAGCTTGCGAACGAGTGCCAAATAGTAGTCCGAGCTGACCAGTCCCTACTGGCGGCACCCGTTCACGAGTTGACGCGACTTCCGAATTATTGTGTGAGCCAATCGATATCGTTTGTAATTACAGTGTTACTACTGTCGCGAACGAGATAGAATCTTCCTGAACAATATTCGCGAACGAATATTGCGATAGAATGGTGCAAGCCAAATTGGCCCATATGTCTTGTGTCATAAGTCTAGAGTTGCTTAACCATGTTACACTCACATACATACCCGGCGCCTGGATGCGTCGAAACACATTCGTCGACTATGTAGAATATTCGAGATTAATGTGGACCTATTCGATGGCGCATATAAATAGGGAACGTTGAGTGCGCCACGGCAGTTCAATACGAGCTATCAAAGCGATCACTTCAAGGCGAAGGAAACCTACCTTAGTGCGACAAGTGGAAGTACCTGCGACTACCTTGGCGAGATACCTGGACCTCAGCTGCTACGCGACTTGGACCTTGGACGTTTGGAAGACCATCTTCACGTGTCATCTTAGGGTTCCGTAGTGAATAAATCCCTCATACGAAGTTTGGCGTTTTTCTCCAAATACCGAACCCCAGTTTCGTAACATTTGGTGTCGGAAGTGGGATTTGGAGATGCCAGTTTTCCCGAGGGAAGAAGAGGATACCACCAGGGAAGGTGTCAGGACCAGGGCCCAGCGTGCCATGGAGGCTCAAGGAGAGGCTCTACTGAACCTCAAGCCACGCCCACTGACCCTGAGGCCACGCCCACCGATTATCAGGCCCCGCCCACCGGACGTCAAGCCACGCCCACCGGACCTCAGGCCACGCCCACCGACCATCAAGCCCCTCCCACCGGACCGCAAGCCCCGCCCACCGGATGCCAAGCTCCTCCCACCGACCCTCAGGCCACGCCCACTGGGACTCAAGCCACGCCCACTGGCCCCGCCCAAATTGGCCAGACCACGCCCACTGGCCACGCCCACCAAAGAGTGCCGCGTGCATTAGAGACATCAATGGATTTGAACACCTTAATGCGGATGTTGCAACGCATAGACGAAAAACAAGATGCACGATTTCAACGTATAGAAGAGGCACAAAATTTACGATTTGCACGCTTGAGTGAAGACCAGCAAATAGTTTTTGGGGCAGTCAGCAAGCTCAACAAATCAGTGTAGCGGATCCGTCAGGATGTAGACGTTGTGGAAACCAAAGTATCGGATTTGGAGACTAACTTCTCTGGACTACAGAAGAAAGTATTGCGTCTCGAAACAGTGGGAGTTCCAAGCGCATCCGGCGGTGAAAATAAGGGACTAAAAGTGAAAGTGCCATCTTATGACGGTACAACATCCTGGGCCGCATACAAGCAGCAATTCCAGACCGTCGCTAGTGCAAGCGGCTGGACCGATGAACAGAGCCATACAGCCCTTACAATTGCTTTGAAAGGCTCAGCCCTATCGGTCCTGGAGGCACTGCCTAGCTCTGGCAGCACTTTTAACCAATTAATGGAGGCACTGGAAACCAGGTATGGAGAACGTCATCTCGAACACGCCTTTCGAGCCCAGCTACGTGACAGAGTGCAGCGGCCAGGAGAAGGACTTCAACAGTGGGCACTGGAAATAGAAAAACTAGTGCGCAAAGCCTTCTCTTCTGCTGACTCTAAAATGGTAGACACAAATATTCTTCAAGCTTTTATTGCTGGAATAAGAGATGCGGAGGTAAGGGCTGCAGTGGGAATCCATCATCATGCCTCACTTAAAGATGCCTTGGCACATGCTCTAGAGTACGAAGCTTTAAGACAGGACATGCGCGTACATAAGTTGCGAGAAGTCACAGAAGAGGTAAAGGCAATCAAAAACCTGCCAAAGAAGACCAGTAGCTCAGCACCTATTTGCTACAGATGTGGTGAAAAAGGACATTTGCGACTCTTCTGTCCAGAAAAGCATGAATTAACCAAGTTACGAGAAGAGCTTGATGAAATAACAAAAAGGCAGGAATCCTCTTTTCCTGCTAAAAATCAGGGAAACGAGTAACAGCTAGGACTAAGGGGCGGGTACTGGCTGGCGCAGAGGAAGCCCCAGCAATTGTCATCTCGCAAGTGAGCAATAGGAGCAGTTTGGCGATATGCGGCAAAGTGAATAGGACAGAATGCAAATTGACTATAGACACAGGAGCCTCCAGAACAATAATCAGCCCGCACCTGGTGAAGGCTGCGATGAAACGAAAGAACCTCAACTGTCGGCTTCTCTCTGCCTCTGGCCAGCCAATATCTGTCCTAGGAGAAATGAAGGTGACGATATATGTGGGAGAGTCACCATACACCCATGATGTCATTGTGGCTGAGATTATGGATGAATGCATATTGGGCTTAGATTTCATGAAGAAATATAATTGTAAAATCGATGTCACCAATGGAGTTTTTAAGTGTGGTAACGAAGAAATGTTCATCCTTGGAGCCACTACCGGAAAAGTAACTTGTCTAAATAAAATTGTCATACCTGGTCGAACACAAGCGCAAATAATGGTAAAACTGCCATCAACTAAAACACGCAAGCCAACTAGACGCGTTCTTATCGAAGATATAACGAACAAGACAATGAATCGCAGATTCCTAACAGCAACGACTTTAGTCAGTGGAAAGGATACAGCAGTCGTTAGGATAGTTAACATAGAGGACCACGAAATCATTCTGAATGAAGGAGATGTTGTTGGAAAATGTGAGGAAGTTGTCTGGATGAAAAAGTGTCAATCAACACCAAGCTCAGACGCATCTAAAAACACAAGTGGTTCTATTATTGCCGAACTTCTAAAAGATTATAAAAGCAATCTTACTTACTCGCAGAGCTTGAAAGCAAAGAAGTTGCTGCTGAATTTTGCTGATATTTTCTCTTCCAAAGAAGGTAATCTAGGAAGAACTTCGCTAGTTCAGCACAGAATCGATACTGGAAGCGAAAGACCTATACGTCAGCGAGCAAGAAGAATTCCATATGCTAAGGAAAATGAAGTGCAAGATCTGCTGGAGGACATGAAAAGAAATAAGATCATTGAACCATCTGCAAGTCCATGGTGCTCCCCGGTTGTTTTAGTTAAGAAGAAAGATGGCAGCACACGGTTTTGTGTCGACTATAGACGACTGAACGACGTTACAAAGAAGGATAGCTACCCATTACCAAGAATTGATGACACCTTGGATACCCTCAGTGGAATGCAATGGTTTTCCACCCTAGACTTGAAATCTGGTTACTGGCAGGTGGAAATACATTCTAAAGACAAAGAAAAAACAGCGTTTTCGACAGGAAAAGGGTTATGGCAGTTCAATGTTATGCCTTTTGGATTATGCAACGCACCCGCTACCTTTGAACGACTTATGGAGTGTGTACTAGCAGGATTAGTAGGAGATGCCTGTCTAGTTTATCTGGACGACGTAATCATCATGGGTCGAGATTTTGAAGATCATCTGCGGAATCTGCAGCAAGTCTTAATGAAAATACGGGGTGCCAACTTAAAACTGAATCCAAAGAAATGCAATCTATTCAGAAACAAAGTGAATTACCTCGGGCATGTTATCACCAGTGAGGGCATCCAAACTGATCCTGAAAAAGTTGAAGCAGTGAAAAACTGGCCTACCCCCAAAGACAAGACAGAGGTGCGAGCATTTATGGGACTATGCTCATATTACAGGCGATTTGTAAAGGGATTTTCCGAAATCGCTAAACCATTGCATCGTCTTACAGAAGACAAACAGCCTTTCAAATGGAACGTTACCTGTGAGAATGCATTTCTTCAACTCAAAGAATGCCTTTGCAAGACTCCAATCTTGGGATACCCGCAGACTAGTGGCCAGTTCATCGTTGACACAGATGCTAGCAACACAGCGATCGGAGGGGTACTATCTCAAAAGCAAGGTGACAACGAAATAGTAATTGCATACTTTAGTAAATCTTTGTCAAGGCCTGAAAGAAATTATTGTGTAACAAGAAGAGAACTCTTGGCTGTTGTGAAGACGCTGCAACATTTCAACAAATATCTCATTGGTAGACAGTTTACACTACGCACAGACCATGCTGCTTTGAAGTGGCTGTTACAATTTAAAAATCCGGAAGGCCAAGTTGCACGTTGGATTGAACAACTTCAAGAATTCGACTTTGTTACTGAACACCGTAGTGGAAAAGCCCATGGAAATGCTGATGCACTCTCAAGAAGACCGTGCCCGAAAGATTGTAAGCATTGTGCTAAACAAGAGACAAAGGAGCTTACGGTAAAGATCACAAGGACGATCCCTACAGGACAATGGGACGATGAGAACTTCAGAGAAGCTCAAGAGGATGATGAAGATATAAGGCTCATTATCGCATGGAAAGAACGTGGTGCAGATAAGCCGAGATGGGCAGAGGTTGCGCCTACGAGTCCCATCACTAAAGCTTATTGGGCTCAATGGGACAGTTTCATCCTGCAGAATGGAATACTTTACCGTAAATGGGAAAAACCGAACGGCAAAGAGTTTCATCTACAGGTTGTTGTTCCCAGGGATAAGGTGAAAGACGTTCTCCGTGAAGTACATGATGGTGTAACAGGTGGACATCTTGGCGTCAAGAGAACGTTAACAAAAATTCGAGAACGGTTTTACTGGTTGAATTGTCGGGAAGATGTGCAGGATTGGTGCCGCAAATGTACAACATGCGCATCCGTGAAAGGCCCATCAACAAGAACTCGCGGTGGTCTACAACTTTACAATGTTGGTGCGCCCTGGGAGAGAATTGCAGTTGACGTTGCCGGACCGTTCCCTGTAACTGAATCAGGAAATAAGTACTTCATGGTCGTCATGGACTATTTCAGCAAGTGGCCAGAAGTATTTGCTATACCTAACCAAGAAGCTACAACAGTAGCCCCCAAGTTGGTTGAAGAAGTAATCTGTCGGTTCGGTGTGCCACTAGAAATACACTCAGATCAGGGAAGGAACTTCGAATCGCAAATTTTTCAGGAAGTTTGCAAACTCTTGGGAATGCATAAAACTAGGACCACCCCATATCACCCTCAGTCTGATGGCATGGTGGAGAGATTTAACCAGACGCTGGAGAGACATTTAGCGAAACTGGTTGACAAACATCAGAAAGACTGGGACAAGTACATACCGCTTTTCCTCCTGGCTTATAGGACATCGGAACACGAAAGCACGAAGCTAACCCCATTTCAGGTGAATTTCGGTAGAGAACTTAGATTACCTGTAGATCTACTGACAGGAAGGCCACCAGAAGATCCACATACTGTGCCAGACTACGTATCTGATCTTCGAAAGCGAATGGGTGACGTGTACGATTTGGTTCGCGAAAACGGGTTGCAGGCAAACGAAAACATGAAAACTAGATATGACCGAAGAACGAACACAAGTGGCTTTGAAGAAGGAGCATTAGTTTGGCTTCATAACCCGATTCGCCGGAAAGGAAAGTCACCGAAATTACAAACAAGATGGGAAGGTCCATATAAGATCATCACGCGAATGAACGACGTGACCTATCGGATCCAACGTCAACCAAGAGGAGCACTTAAAGTGGTGCACATAGACCGTCTGGCACGTTACCATGGCAGCAATAGTGACGCTCGGGACGAGCGCCTCTAAGAAGGGGGCAGTGTCGCGAACGAGATAGAATCTTCCTGAACAATATTCGCGAACGAATATTGCGATAGAATGGTGCAAGCCAAATTGGCCCATATGTCTTGTGTCATAAGTCTAGAGTTGCTTAACCATGTTACACTCACATACATACCCGGCGCCTGGATGCTTCGAAACACATTCGTCGACTATGTAGAATATTCGAGATTAATGTGGACCTATTCGATGGCGCATATAAATAGGACGTTGAGTGCGCCACGGCAGTTCAATACGAGCTATCAAAGCGATCACTTCAAGGCGAAGGAAACCTACCTTAGTGCGACAAGTGGAAGTACCTGCGACTACCTTGGCGAGATACCTGGACCTCAGCTGCTACGCGACTTGGACCTTGGACGTTTGGAAGACCATCTTCACGTGTCATCTTAGGGTACCGTAGTGAATAAATCCCTCATACGAAGTTTGGCGTTTTTCTCCAAATACCGAACCCCAGTTTCGTAACACTACTATATTCAAGGAAAGTTCTCTTTAAGCGAAATATAAAATACATATTCTAAGCTGTCATAAGTATGTACATTGTTTCATAATAAAAATGCAAAGGTTAATATCAACCTCCTCCAGCATACCGTCATTTTGTCATTGTAATGTCACTGCCAGCTACCGGCTGACTCGTGGGCGGCGAGCGGGCTATGGCTATAAGTGATTTTGATACCAGCCAAAGCTCGAAAAATCTGTAATCGGTGTTGGCTATTACATACAAGACCTAATGATGATGTTTTTTTTTTTTGACAAATCACAGATTCTGGTAGCCATAAAGTAAGATCGAGAATTGTGTTATGAAATACCAACTCAACGATACAATATTTTATAACAAATCATCATCAGGTCTTTCTAGTCTCCACTGCAGGAGCACAACCCTCTCTGTACTGCCAGAGCCATACATGGCCAGAGCAGCCAGAGGTTTTGGCCTACACTCTCCACGTCCACTCTCGTCCAAGCTTTGTTCAGCTTGTATTTCCTAAGTCGTCTCTTAGGACATTTTATAACAAATACATATATGTATATTATACATATATGATGATGTATAATAATGTTTGCAGGCACCACACACGTGCTCCGGCTGTCGTGGTCCCCGGACGGGCAGTACGTGCTGTCCGCGCACGCCATGAACGGCGGCGGGCCCACGGCGCAGGTGGTGGAGCGGGACGGCTGGCGGACCGACAAGGACTTCGTCGGACACAGGAAGGCCGTCACCTGCGCGGTGAGTGCACTCGCCTAGGTCACAGAAATTATTATAGTATTTCTCTTAAGTCCCCGCGCAATATGCGTCCCCGTCCCCGCACCTCTCCCCCGTTCTCGCCTTGTCGATAGGCGAGAGCGGGCGAACGCACACACGCATTGACGTGTGCACGGATGTATAGTTTCGTTTGTAGTAGTGTAGGCAATAACCTTCCATACACATGGACTTCGTGTGCCCGCGCTGACAAAGGAACAGCAAAAGTGTGCTTAAAGTCAGAGTAAGCACACTTGCGCTTCAGTCGTTTGTTGACAGCAACGCCGCAATCATGCCGAAGTGTGCTTTGCAACGGTGCAGAAATAATACACTAACGACGCTAAAAAAGGATGGTGTGACTTATCACCGGTAAATAAATTTTATTTATGAATATTAACACGCGAAAAAGTGTAAAGAATACGGTAAAATAATTTAATTTTATTAAATAACACGAATGATTGACTAATATTTCTATCTCTTTCACTTACGCTCGTCAGTAAGAGACAAAAAGGAAGCGACTAGAACACAGTCAAATTATAAAACTATAGAGTCGCTCTTTTCGTTTAATTTTAAAGTAAGATATTACCTTGTACTTATCGATCTCATTTTTTTAAACTGTTAGTTGGGTATTCAATATTGTTTATTTGTAGTATAAATAGGAGCGAACATTTTGAATTGCAATTTTTGGAATTTGCAAAATACTTAAACATCATCAGTATCTTGTTTTTTCAGTATAAGTAAAAAAATATTTTCAATGAAAAAGTTTTGGTTTTATTTACACACATACATACACTATTTATTACGTCTTTATCCCTAATAGAGCTTATATTTGTGCGATCAAATATTGTTCATTAATATAAATCACCCAATATAAAGTATCGAAATAATATTTTATATATAATGCGGCAATACATTTAAAAACTATTTAAAAAACACCTCTTTTTTTCAATTCCATCAAAAACAAAAACGCATTGCTACTCCGTAAATTTCTTTGTTCTTGACAATTTCTAAAATCAACTACATAGCTTCGACTGACTGATAATTATACATTGCTTCTTAACAACTGAAGTGTTAAGAAGCAATGTGTGTAAGACTCGAGTTTCAGCAGCAATGTATAGACACAGCAGTAGAAGCTAAATATAGTGAAATTTCTAGCTTGTGCCATTTTTGGGCTTTGTTATTGTATGACGTGCTATGTCCATGTGTATGGAAGGTCATTGAGTGTAGGGATAAATGATACTCCGCTTGTATGAAGTTTCATACCTGTGCCGCGAGGTGCAAGTGCATGTGTGATAGTGATTATATGTAGTATTTAGGTTTCCGTACCCAAAGGGTGCCAACAGGACCCTGTTACTGAGACTCCGCTTCGCTGAGCTCTATCTCTTGAACCGTAATTGCTAGACACTTGAAATTTTCACTGATTATGTATTATTGAGGCCGCTATAACGACAAATACTAAAAATAAGATAAAGTTAAAAATAAAAAGGGGTCATCATACAAGAACCGTGATTTTTTCAGCGTTTTAAAATATTGTACGGAGGTACGGACGGAACCCATCATGTACGAATCCGACTCTTACTTGTTCAGCTTCTTTTTTTATGTAAATATTTCTTTCAAAATTTGCCTCCGTGGCCTTGTGTACCGGAGGTCGTGGGTTTAAATCCCACTGGGAAGCATACTTTGTGAAAAGTTCTTTCATGTAAAGCACGTAAAGCTGTGGATCCCAACCGTCATCTAACTTTTGTTTGAAATAGTATTGGTTCGGACATCGAAATAGCTTCGAAAGTCTCAAAGTTCTTTTTATCGTTACAGAGATTTAACAACAACATATTCGTGAAAGAAGGCAAGAAGTTCTGTTGTGCGGCCGTGGGGTCACGTGACCGCTCGCTATCCATCTGGCTGACGATACTTAAGAGACCTCTAGTAGTTGTCCATGACCTGTTCAGTGACTCCGTACTGGACCTCTCTTGGAGCTCTGACGGTATGTTAGTGTAGCTCTAGTAAAGAGGGCAAGAAGTTCTGCTGTGTAGCCGTGAGGTCACTTGACCGCTCACTATCCATCTGGCTGACATTACTGAAGAGACCACTAGTAATTGTCCACGACCTGTTCAGTGACTCCTTGCTGGACCTCTCCTGGAGCTCTGACGGTATGTTAGTGTAGCTCTAGTATAGAAGGCAAGAAATGCTCTTGCGCGGCTGTGGGGTCACGTGACCGCTCGTTTGTTCGTGGTTGACGTCACCGAGAAGGCTGCTTGTTGCGGTCCATGACCCTTTTAGCGATTAGGTGCTGAACCTTTCTAGAAGCTTTGACGGTTTGTCAAAAATATTAAATAAAAAGGAGGTCTTTTAATAAAAATAAAAAATTTCGTACGTACTCTTACGTAAAATTTTATATTCCTCGGGTGGTGGCGAAAACTTTAGATCACTTTTTATACGTAGATCTACGCCCCCCTCACCCCGCCCTCGGCATGATCTGACACACTTTATTTCACTGCCCAAGGTATATGTCTGCAATAATACCAGGCTTAAAAACCTGAAAATATGCAAAATTATCTATGGTCACGTAAAAACGATTTGCACAAAAATAAAATTTTGCACCAAAGTTTTCCTACAGTTAGGCTCAGTTTTGAATTCACAAGTCACACAATAATATAGTTAAACAATTCATTTTCGTGTAGATCTACGAACGTGTAGAATACGAGGTTTTTTTTTAATAACCTTATTTGTCCCATTGTTGGGCAAATATCTCTCCCCATCTTCTTCCATTTGTCTCTTTCCCGCATACGCGGTTAATAAAATTAAATTTGAATTTCATTTTTTTTATTTTCCAGGTTTGAATCTTCTAGCTTGCAGTTCGGACGGTACAGTTGCTTGTATGCAATTCACAAATAAGGAAATCGGCACCCCAATCTCAAAAGAGGAAAAGGTTTGCGATTCTGATATATACAACACGTGACTTTTTAAACACCAGCCAAATATTTTAAGCAAGTTCAGTCCATGATACTGAACTACTTTCTAAAAAAAAGTTATTAAAAATCGATAAAAAAATTTCGACCTTCCATACCAAATCCGTTTGGCTGAGCGCTGATTTGTAAGGTAAGGTAAGGTAATTTGGGAAGGCGAATTTTTATTTTAGTTTTTCGTTAATGGTTTTTATGGAAAATAGTTGAACTTTCTCCAAAAATTTGGCTGGTGGTTAAAAAGTCCGCCTGTATATAACGTGTAATAAATATATATTGAAACGAAAATTTTACTTTACTTTCCAGAACGAACAACTAATGATATATGAAAATAAATTTTTGCTCCATTAAAATTGACCTCAAATTGATTAAAAATTGATCCGAGTAACTAACAGTAAAACTTTTTTTTATCTTATTAATTAAATAAAACCTTGTACAAATATTTGTTTTCAGAATGCATTTTACGAGAAAATCTACGGCAAATGCCTCGCCAACGAAGGTGGCGTAGAGTTGAACTCGTGTCTCCTGGTGGAGTGTGCGGAAATAATGTTAGCGCGCGAGAAACAGGAGGCCAAGCGAGAAACCAAGGAGGAAACCACACCTAAGGCTGACAAGTCGCAGGTTTGTTAAATAGACGTTTGGAATATGATAAACAGGAGGCCAAGCGAGAAACCAAGGAGGAAACCACGCCTTAGGCTGGCAAGTCGCAGGTTTGTTAAATAGACGTTTGGAATATGAGAAACAGGAGGCCAAGCAAGAAACCGTAGAGGAAACCACGCCTAAGGCTGACAATTAAGTCGCAGGTTTGTTAAATAGACGTTTGGAATATGATAAACAGGAGGCCAAGCGAAAAACCAAGGAGGAAACCACGCCTAAGGCTGACAAGTCGCAGGTTTGTTAAAAAGACGTTTGGAATATGCAAAACAGGAGGCCAAGCAAGAAACCGTAGAGGAAACCACGCCTAAAACTGACAAGTCGCAGGTTTGTAATTAGACGTTTGGAATATGATAAACAGGAGGCCAAGCGAGAAACCAAGGAGAAAACCACGCCTAAGGCTGACAAGTCGCAGGTTTGTTAAATAGACGTTTGGAATATGAGAAACAGGCGGCCAAGCGAGAAACCAAGGAGGAAACCACGCCTAAGGCTGACAAGTCGCAGGTTTGTTAAATAGACGTTTGGAATATGAGAAACAGGAGGCCAAGTGAGAAACCAAGAAGGAAACCACGCCTAAGGCTGACAAGTCGCAAGTTTGTTAAATAGACGTTTGGAATATGAGAAACAGGAGGCCAAGCGAGAAACCAAGGAGGAAACCACGCCTAAGGCTGACAAGTCGCAAGTTTGTAGAACAAAAACCATTTTGGTGCAAGTTTTCGAGAAAATTTACGGCAAATGCGTCGCTAATGAAAGTGGTCTTAAGTTGAAGTTAGATCTGCTGGCGGAGTGTGCTGAAATAATGCAGACGCGCGAGAAAAAAGAGGCCAAGCGAGAAACCTGGGAAGAAACCACGCCTAAGGCTGATAAGTCGTAGGTGTGTAGGGTATAAACTATTTTGGTATGCCTAGGCGAGAAACTAAGGAGGAAACCATTCCTAAAGTTCACAAGTCACAGGTTAACGTGAAGATATAGGCAAATAGCCTTAAAGTGGCGCCCTCATTTGAAATAAATTGTTAACTCGTAAATATGGAGATAATTTCCGGCAAGTTTTAAAGCTAGACGGATCACCAATAATAGTTTCAACGGCAGTTCATAAAATAATTTAAAAGGCTATCTAGTGCATGACGAAGAGCAATATGGAAATTATCACCATATTTACGAGTTAACAATTTATTTCACACTTCAAGGCCATTTGCCTATATCTTCCCCTTAACAGAACAGATATCATAATCGTGTTGAGAAACAGGACGCCAAGCGAGAAACCAGGGCGTAATTCACGCCTACGTTACCTATAGTGCGGCATCACAGTACAAATTATCTTTATTGCACCATAATAATTCATAAAATAAAAATAACAAAAAGAAACTATTGGTACAAAGGCGGACTTATTTAAGAAATTACTTTAGGACAATGCAAACAATCAATCAACTTTGTGGTGTGACATGATTAATGTCCTACCTACCCAGCATCATTAGTATCTATCGGGCGAGAAAGTAGTGACATCTAGAAATAATACAGCATTTTGGCTTTCTAGCGGAGTAGGCTTTTTGTATGGAGTTATCTGTCCTCTTATATTTGTTCGTTCATTTTAAAATGTTGTTGTAATCGTTTAATGAAGAGCAGTAGTCTAGTTTAGGTAACCTAGATAATTTTAATGACGATTTATGTGTTACTTTATTATAAACAGAGTTTATACAGGCTGGCTTTTAAACCACCAGCCAAATTTCTGGAGCAAGATCAGTCCATGATACTAAACTACTTTCCATAAAAACAATTAACGAAAAACTAAAACAAAAATTCGCCTTTTCATACAAATCAGCGCTCAGTCAAACGGATTTTCTATGGGAGGACGAAAAATTTTCATCGATTTTTAATAACTTTTTTTATAGAAAGTAGTTCAGTATCATGGACTGAACTTGCTCCTAAACTTTGGTTGGTGGTTTAAAAGTCAGTCTGTATATTTAGAATTTTTGTATTTATTTAGGATCTGTAGAATTTAGTACGTTATACAAAGTGGAACATCATCGAACCACGGGTTATACTAGATCATTGTAATATAACGAAATTAAAATAACAGTTGAAAAACCAAAAATTCCCATACAAATTGCCCGAGCGTTTGCATACTTTTGTATGGAAATGCTGATTTTTTTTTTTGTTCTTTGGCTGTTGTTTTAATTTCATTATACTATAATTATGTAGTATAGACGATTTATTACGACTATGTCACTTCCACGTATATGTATGTATTTGTATTAGGTATGTAAGTAGGTAAGTATTCCTAGTTTTAAGCATCTCAGTTTTTGCACTATTTCCGAATTGATCTCATGTCAGCACCACGTGTAGGTTGACTGGTAAAAAAGGCCAACGGCCTTAAGTCCGCCTGTTACAATTTTCTCTTCTGTGACCCATTGACGAAGCATGTTGCGGATCAATGTTTTGTATTAACTTGTTTGGTAAATAAATAAATTTAAAAAGTTTAAAATAAAAAAAAATCTGTAATAAAGTTAAATTTTACGTAGGACATTAACACATTCGCGTCCTTGTAAACTTTTACACACTTCACATGTCATTTCGAAGATAAATGCATTTTTAACATGAGCCCACAATGTCGGTTCCTGTGCCCTCAAATGCGGCAAAAGTGAGCCCACGTCGTGGGTTCAAGGCAGTGAATGTGTTAATGAGGTAATGTGTCGTTACACCACAGTCAAGTTGTTGAGAACATTGTCATATATTTTGATCGTTTGAATATAACATGTTGTCCGCCGCAGCCCGCGCGCGCGCCGCCCGCGTGCCCGCGCCGGCCCATGGACCGCCAGATCGAGACGCGCACGTCGGACGGCAAGCGCCGGATCACGCCCGTCTTCATACCGCTCACTCAGGCGGACGCCAAGTCAGTTCCTGCATTTATTATATTATCTCTCATTCTAGCGCATATGTTACATCCTTAGGTATATTGCTTTTCTCCACTGCAGGAGCATGACCCTCGCTGTGCTACCAAAGCCATACTTACCCAAAGCAGTCAGAGGATTTGGACACTCTCTACGCTGACGGACCTAGCCATTGAAATACAGACCCAGTGGCGTGTTGAGTGTGTAAGGATAATGCCAATAGTTATATCTACGACAGCTGTTATACCCCAAACACTTCACACAAGCCTAGATACTTTAAATATCCCTACAAATATTCTTTACACACTACAAAAGGCAGTTATATTAAATACTCGTACATGCCGCATTACAAGAAAGTTCCCAGGATAAAACAGTAACGCTTACTTTGATACTCTAACCTTTGTTCAAGGAGTCTTAATTTCATTTCTTTAAAACATTTTGCACTTGGCTTCGGCTCGTGTTATTTAAATCTCTTTTCGGTAAAAGAGAGAAGAAACATTTCTTAAACATAAATAATAATAATCTTACACACACAGTTACACACCCCCCGCCTCTGTCTTGCCTTGACCGGCCGGCCAGAGTGGAGTCGCAAGAGCAGAACATACGCTCCAGGGTGGAAGTGTATTGCACGTAATGGCGTAATAACGGGGAAACCCGCTCTCGGGGGTAAGCCCCGTGATGGTGAAACCGGAGCCGTACCTCTCGACACCCTCAGCTGCTCACATTGTGTTGCGCCCTGGCCGCATCTTCGTGGCTAGTTAGGGTGCCCACAGGCAGTGTAGCCACCGAGCAGCAAGTCACCATCTACCAGGCTAAAATTGTTGTGAGAGATTTTTAGGTAGATGTCCGTATCTCACTCCATAACCCAGTTATCCGGTCCACTATAATCCCATCCACATAGCCCAAACCAAGTTATTCCCTCCCTGGCAATAGATCGGCAGCTATGGAGGACTGTCCGTTAGTACATCTCAATGGTACATTAAGGGACAGACCTCCATAGATGCAGCCATCTCACTTTTTAGATAAATAGGTACTAAAAGGCCTCTTCATGTTAGCTTTGACCCCATGAACGCCTCAAAGGACCGGGTCCCCATGGACCCGTGGCTGAAAAGCGTACCGACATAATAATAATAAGTGAGAGATTTTTAGGTAGATGTCCCTATCTCACTCCATAACCCAGTTATCCGGTCCACTAACATCCCATCCATATAGCCCAAATCAAGTAAATCCCTCCCTGGCAATAGTTCAGCAGCTATAGTGGACTGTCCGTTAGTGCATCTCAATGGTATATTAAGGGATAGACCTGCATAGATGCAGCCATCTCACTTTTTAGATAAAAAGATACTAAAAGGCCTCTTCATGTTGGCTTTGGCCCCATGAACGCCTCAAAGGACCGGGTCCCCATGGACCCGTGGCTGAAAAGCGTACCGACATAATAATAATAATCTTTATTTTCAAGTAAAAACCCATATTCATAAGAACTCATTGTACAATTATATACAATATCAATGTTTATGAGCCTTCTTTAACTTGTATTTCCTTAGTCGCCTTTTACGACGTCCACGGGAAGAGTTGAAGTGGTCATATTCTACTCTGCCGAAAGTCACACGGCTACTACACTAAAAACTTAATTTATGCTTGATATCATAGACCTAGAATTATGTTTAATATAATCTCTTTCAGTGAATCCCTGGGCTCCCTTCCCGGCGGTGAGTCCGAGAAATGCTTCAGCACATCCTCGCAAAGCAAGTCTCGGATCAGGGTGGAGGTGCGGGATGACATCGTCATACATCCGAACGTCAGCAACCACGCTACCGTGCATAACACCTCGGACAAGTTAGTACTCTGTGGATCCCTCAGATCTCTGGTAGACACTCTGGCACGAATCAGACTGACCGGTTCGCATCGCGCCGCATCGGAACGGATGTTTACGCATGCTGCAGAGGCCGTCCGCATGCTGAGGCAGCTGACCGCGTCCGTCGAAGCCATACCAGTGCCGCGGCAGCCGATCGCATGCCGACGGAGCCGATTATCTATCGCGGACTACGTCCGGAGTCGTACAGCCGTCGCGAAATGTGAAAGGAGACGACCGGGTTTCAATATGCATAAGTTGCATGCAAATATAAACTAGTAGTTCCTGGTTACACATTTCAATTTCCTTTACCGTATTGTAAAATACTCCGGCCCGATGCGAGCCGGTCGGTCTGAAACGTACCTTTTACAGCAATTTTAGGACATTAAAGGTTTTCTTTTTCAATGATTGCAATTTTTTTTTTAACTTGTAACATGTCTCATTGTTAGGCAAAAGTCCATCTTTCGCGGTCTCTAGACGTGATCGGCCATTATTTTTCAAACTGTGTAAGGTCGTCCGCCTATCTCTTCTTTGGCCTTCCTCTCTTTTTTCGACCGCCTGGAGACGTGGATACGATCAATAACAAGAGACATTATTTTGTGACGTTTTATTCTCTTAAACTAAAACGTAAAAATAAATAATATAATATAAATAATAAAAATACCAAATAATTTATTTTTGACCCAGGATATTATTGCTAATGTACCTTTCAGTGGACTGGATAACCGTCTCCGCAAGCGTGGCGCGGCCTCGCTGCCCGGGCCCCGCGCGGACGAAGTGCAGGCCAAGCGGCAGGCCCCGGGCTCGGCCGCCCCGGCGGCCCCGCACGCGGGCAGCAGTCCGCGAGGCCCCGCGCCGTGCCTGGCGCCCCCGCCGCTGGGCTCCGCGGGGCCTGTCGTTAGAGCTGCTGGGTCTTTGAGGCTGCAGGTAATACATTCTCTACAGTCTTGTATTTTTACCCACTGAAAACACTGCTGCCAGTTAAATCGTACAGCGACTAAAACCAAAGCTGAGCATTTTCACTTTCCCAGTAACAGAGTGGTCAATAACTACAATAGACTACCAGAAGAAGTGGTCACTGCGCATCATAAATACATTTAAAAATAGTCTCGACAAGTGGTTAAGGTTACTTTTTTTTTACTTACATTAATTTACTTTTAATAACGATCCTGCTGACAATAAATTAAAAAGAACCTATTTTGTTAACACTTTAGGTTTATATTCATAAATTAACTGCATGTCATAAAACTCGGTTGCCATTCCAATTTTTAGGCTTGAAACTACGTCAAGCGGACGCTCCAGATGGGTTTAGTCTGTCTCTGTCACAAACCCTACGTGCGATAGAGACACGTGACACGAGGGTTTCAGTTATCTCTATCGCACGTAGGGTTTGTGACAGAGACGGACTGAGCCCCGAACGGGTTACGCTTTACGTAGTTTCAAGCCTTAGGAATTCTATTTTTTTGAAAAACAATTTCCGATTGCAGGTAGTTAACAAAGCGTGCAACACACACTACGGCACGCTCTCCAAGTTACAACTCATACCTAACAACTCAATTTTGAACGACCCCGTGTGGGAAATTTATTTAGGTAAGTTTTATCCCATGTTACTTTGACAATATTAAACCTCTTTCTCGTCTAAGCGTGTTCTTGGTTGCATTTGGAGCTGCGATGCTATGCCTGCACCAATAGGTATCATTTTACAGCGATTTTCCTTATTTCAATATCCACACGTCAACTCGTGAACGGGTGCTGCTAGCAGGGACTGGTCAGCTCGGCTCCCTTTTTTTAGGACAACTCTGGCACTCGTTAGTAAGCTGTACGACACGACATTTATCGTCAATTATAATTTGAATTCATAACTACGAGGGCTGTTTGATAAGTACCCGTTTATGAAAAAAAAATCATTTTTTTTGTATATATGCATTTATTTTTCTACGTAGTCACCTTTTAACTCTACATTTATTCCACCTATACTCAAGCTTCAATAAACCATCCAAAAAGTATGATTTTGGAAAGTCATTAAAATAGGCCTCTGTGGCGGCAATGACTTCGTCATTTGATCCAAATCGCTTGCCACCGAGCCATTTGTTAGGTTGGGAAACAAAAAGAAATCGCGTGGGGCCAAATCTGGAGAATACGGGGATTAAGACAATAGTTCGTAGCGTAACTGTGCTAATTTAGCCGTCACAACTCTGGACGAATGAGCCGGGGCGTTGTCGTGATGAAACAGTACTTTTTTCTTTTTTAAATGGGGTCGTTTGTCCTTCAACACGGCGTCAAATTCATCCAATAATTTGGCATAGTACTGCCCTGTTATTGTTTTTCCCTTTTCTAAATAGTCAATATGTATAATACCCTGCGAATCCCAAAAAACGGTCGCCATGACCTTTCCAGCCGATGGGACGGTTTTTGCTTTCTTTGGAGCAGGTTCACCCGGTAAAATCCACTGCTTCGACTGCTCTTTCATTTCCGGGGTGTAGTGGTGGACCCACGTTTCGTCCACGGTCACGAAACGACGCAGAAACTCCTTCGGTTACGTTTGAACACGGCCAAACACTGCTCCGAAGTAGTCAGTCGGTTCCGTTTTTGCTCCTCCGTGAGTAAACGCGGCACCCACCTCGCCGATACTTTCTTCATACCCAATTTTTCTTCTAATATGTGTTGTACCCTCTCGATTGAAACATTTACAGCATCAACGATTTCTCGAAGTTTAATTCGGCGGTCGGCTAAAACGATATTTTCAATTTTCTTAACCATATCGTCTGTAGTCACCTCAACTGGCCGGCCTGGGCGATCCTCATCAAAGACGGTTGTTCTCCCCCGTTTAAACTCGTTATACCAATATCTGACGGTTGTCATAGAAGGAGCACATTCATGGTAAACCGCTTGCATTCTTACTTTTATTTCATCACATGTTTTTCCTTCCAAAAATAAGAATCTAATTACAGACCGATACTGTTCTTTCTCCATTTTAACAATTTTAAGTTCACGCCTTCACTGAATCGTTGTCAAATGAGAAAAAAAACAAAAGAATGCCAATTTTTTTTTAATTTTCCCGCCTCTGAAAAATGGCTTAAAAAGGTGGTATACTTATTTGCGGCCAGTGATATTAATATATTTAGAAAACGGGTACTTATCAAACAGCCCTCGTAAGTACTTTTGAATAGGTATTTATTATAAACATTTTGCATGTGCGAATCAACTACTTAATTTTTTGAATAAATTACACAATAATAAGTAAATTGAGTAATTACAACTCTATAAACTTCCAAGCGGCCATTCCGACGAAACACGAAGTTTTCCGAGAAATATTAAGGGAATAGAAGCACAGCATCTGTTTGTGTGCCGCAGGCAGCGCGGTGACGTGCGTGGCGTGCTCGGCGCGCTGGGCCGGCGTGGGCACGGCGGACGCGCAGCTGCACGTGTGGAGGCTGCGCCGCGACCACGCCGCGCGCGCACTGCCCCCCATAGGTACGTACACACCGACACTACACTACATCACAGGTATGGCACTTCAACAAGCGGAGTATCATTTATGCCTACACTACTACAAACGAAACTATACATCCGTGCACACGTCAATGCGTGTGTGTTCGCCCGCTCTCGCCGCTCGACAAGGCGGCGGCGGGGGAGAGGGGCGGGGACGGGGAACGGAGACGCATATTGCGCGGGACTTTAGGAGATTCCGTTCTGTATGTAATAAACTCCTATTAATTCTGTGACTACACTAAACCTTTTTATCAAGTGTATTATTGTGCGAGCGCGAGACGCCAAATCGGCCGAATGGGAAAACCAAACACTGAAATCCAGTACCGGATTAGGCGGAGCAAAATCTACATACACAGAAATACAAAAAAGTATTAACCGCGGTCTGTCAGGAGGGGGGATGCATAGCGACTCAAAACTTTGGAGGGGCGCCTCTTTTATATCTTGCACCACCTTCAAGTTTGGAAAGGACCGCCACTGCTTACACCGATGTTATTACTAAAATGGGAATTCCTAAGAGGAGATGAAACGCACCAATTTTTTAATGCGGGAGTTTGCAAAACACAACACGTGTAGTTTTCTTACTAACCACTCGCGTTCCAAGTCACGAAATACCATGACACCGTATTTTTTAAACCAGCGCATCAGTGAAAATATTTTTCTTTTACGCAGAAAACTTAATTTTTCATTGGTTTTTAAAAAAAAAACAACGTCAATGGACCGAAATCCCTATGACAAACAACGGGAAGGTTTCTTTTGACATTTGTAGCGCAAACAAGTGGTCTTGACCAATCATTGCAAATTCTTAGCGGTAGATTCACAGACCATGGATCAAGATAGACACAGGCTCTGTATGAATTTGCGTGTCGATGTGATGTTAAATTTACTTCATTTAGGATCGTCACTTTTAGTCCGTGTATGTCAATTCATTAGATCAGACCAATTGAGCTCTCTACTGTAAAATACTTAAATCTGCCGTTTTTAGCCGTAGAAACTCATCGAAAAACGTTGGAGAAAGTAATAAAAAGATTTCTTCTGTTTGTAAGTGAATTTCTTATTTAGTAGGTATTGTATTGAAAATTGGCACACCAGGTTTTCATACAAATTTAAGGACTTTCTTTATCTAGTAGTATATACAGATCAGTGGGTAGATTGATAAAAAAAATGTGCCACTTTGGAAACGCACGCGCAAATCAGTTGTTTTATGACTCTCGCGTTCAAAAGTTGGTCTCCTGGGTTTTGTAATAACCCTTATGTGTTCCAGCAATGATGGCCCCCGCGGCAAAGCTGACGATAGCGGGAGACACGCTCGCGGCGGTCACCACCACGGCCGAGCTCACCATATGGGACATGGCGGCCGGCACCTGCCTCGTGCGCCCACTTACTTTTAGGAGCCTGCTCTCTGAAGGCGGTGAGATTCTTTTGTAGCTGCTTCTACTCCTGCGAGATCGTTAGAGGTCGTTCGAGATGTCACTATTTATAATTCTGATTTCCTATATAATTATTAAATGTTATTTATACATGGGAATTAACGCGAAACGTATGTAAAAATATATTGTATGTATTTTTTCTGAAGAGGAGGCCGTCAGGCAGACGGTCGGTCGTAAAACGATGGCCAAATTGTTTTAACTGTTCCGGCTATCGTCTCGATTTCGCAAGGTCTTCAAGACCATATTGACATGCATATAATACACGGTCTAACGAATTATACTGAAACTATTTTAAGGATGAATTCAGCTATGATAATGAACAACTTTAACGAACAAACTATCTATATATAATATAGATTATATATATAAACTCAGTCCATGACACTGAACAACTTGCCCCAAGGAACATAATGTTGAAATATGAAAAAAAATTTTTGGCTGTCCTTACAAACTCGGATCAGCTTATAGGCCAAAAATTATTTATCATATTTCGATATATGTTCCTTGGGGCAAGTTGTTCAGTATCATGGACTGAGTTTATATATATAATCTATATTATATATAGATAGTTTGTTAGACGTTATATAAAAAAAGCGGGAAAGCGCACTCTGTACTCTTTTCTCTATACTTAAGAACCCTCTTTCTCCCCAATATATGAAAACCAAATTTAAATATCAGTCTGAAAGCCATGACCGTGAGCTTCGCTCCAGTCATACTCTTCAAATTTATCTTCCGTTATTTCGGTCTGAATTTATGTCTAACTCTTTTACTCTTCAAGTTACGCGACTCTGGAATGCCTTACCTGAAGACATCAAAAGTATCTCAAACAGATACTTATTTAAGAAGAAAGTTCACACGCACCTTTCTTTAAAATTTTCGCAGCAGAATTAGTCATTATCTTAAACATTTGTAGTATATATATGTGTATGTATATTTATATAAGTATTTATATGTATTAAGTGTATTATATGAATGTATTTAAGTATACTTGTAAATAGTAAATTATTAAGTACATCTTTAAAGCGCCTATCGCAATTAAATAATTTCTGTTTTTCCTAAAGGTTAACTGGTAGAGAATGCATTAGAGTTAAGTTCACCTTTTGTACCATTTTGGTCAATAAAGATTTTAATAAATAAATAATAAATACAGCTGAGGATGCAACGGGAACACGCTTAGTTGAAGAAAGATTAACGTAAAAAATATGTTTATTTCAGTAACGGTCACAAATTGTTCGCTGCTAGAGGACGGGAACCCCTTGATCTCACTTAGCAATAGTAAAAGTTATATCTACAGTAAGAAGCTGTGTGCGTGGTGAGTGATTTATTTGTATTTTTTCATTTGAGAAGTTTGGCAAGTTAACTGCACCAGCAGGATGTCCACTGCTGGACATGGTCTCGTCCAAGGCCTTCAAAAAGGGGCCGTCCACATATTACGTCATTCAGTTTTTGTGAACCATGTTGCCCTTTTTCGTGTGGTTCCCGGCAGAGTAGAATAGGACAACTCCAAGTCTTCCCGTGGATGTCGTAGAAGGCGACTTAGAAAACACAAGCTAAACAAAGCTTATAAACATCATTGAGACCTCTCCAACCCGTCTGGCCAGCGTGGAGAGTGTAGGCCAAATCCTCTGACTGCTCTGGCCAAGTATGGCTCTGGTAGTACAGAGAGGGTCGTGCTCCTGCTATAGAGACAAAAAAAACCTGATGATGTTGCCCTTTTGCCCTATTACCCTATTGCCTTTTTGCGTTCATGCATGCATATACAAGGCCTCATAAAATATACTAAAACTATTTTAAGAGTGAATTCAGTCCATGGCACTAAACAACTGTCCCCCAAATACATCGAAATATGAAAATAATATTTGGCCTCCCATACAAGTTGGATCAGAGTTTTTAATGAAAGTCAAAAATAATTTTCATATTTATTCCTTGAGGAAACTTGTTCAGTATCGTTGACTGAATTCTTACTGATTTGAATATTTTGTTAAATGTTAATAATTGGTTGCAATTCGCGTCATGGCTTTTCTGCATAACCGTTGGGGTTATTATGGGCATTGTGGTCGGCCTGTGATTGCCGCACAACGCGTCGTGAGCGTTTTATATTGTTTGTAGATTTTCAAGTGTAGTATGTGAACCAATAAAATTAATTTAATTAAAATAGTTGAAAAGTAGTGTAATATTGCAGGGTGGTGTGGGCGGACTCGGCGGACCCGGTGTGGCGCGCGGGCTCGGCGCACGCCGCCACCCGGGCTCCGCGCGCGCAGCACGCGCACTCCAGCGCGCTCTACGCGCACGCCAAGGCCAGGCAACCCAGGACCACGTTCGGAGCCAGGTATGTCTTTGCATTCGGACCCGACTATCTACAATGTGTCTCTACAGACTTCTTTATTTTCTTCGGCCACATAGTGCTACGCGTATAGATGAAACTCTGAAAAAGTTTGATTCGAAAAAAGGGATTTTTAATGTATAAACATAAATTAATTAAAAATTGTTGTTACTTACAAACATCATACATATAAGATAATTTACATGCATGCTGTCGTGTATAAAAAAGAGGAAAAAAAGGCGAATAATTGTTTGCTATGAAGGTGGAATGAGAGGGAGTGTGCTAGAAGAACGACAATTTTTGATATAAAAAGCTGCCTGGATAGTATGCTCGCAGCAAAGCAACAAACTTTTAGTTCGAGGGCCTCTTGTGGTACCCTATCCTTGGGAATTTGGCGTGGGTGACATCAATAACACAAAGTTTAAAGGAGCATGCATTTAATTACGAGGGCTGTTTGATAAGTACCCGTTTATGGAAAAAAAAAACATTTTTTTTGGTATATATGAATTTATTTTTCTACGTAGTCACCTTTTAACTCTATACATTTGTTCCACCTATACTCAAGCTTCAATAAACCATCCAAAAAGTATGATTTTGGAAAGTCATTAAAATAGGCCTCTGTGGCGGCAATGACTTCGTCATTTGATCCAAATCGCTTGCCACTGAGCCATTTTTTTAGGTTGGGAAACAAAAAGAAATCGCATGGGGCCAAATCTGGAGAATACGGGGGGTGAGACAATAGTTCGTAGCGTAACTGTGCTAATTTAGCCGTCACAACTCTGGACGAATGAGCCGGGGCGTTGTCGTGATGAAACAGTACTTTTTTTCTTTTTTAAATGGGGTCGTTTGTCCTTCAACACGGAGTCAAATTCATCCAATAATTTGGCATAGTACTGCCCTGTTATTGTTTTTCCCTTTTCTAAATAGTCAATATGTATAATACCCTGCGAATCCCAAAAAACGGTCGCCATGACCTTTCCAGCCGATGGGACGGTTTTTGCTTTCTTTGGAGCAGGTTCACCCGGTAAAATCCACTGCTTCGACTGCTCTTTCATTTCCGGGGTGTAGTGGTGGACCCACGTTTCGTCCACGGTCACAAAACGACGCAGAAACTCCTTCGGGTTACGTTTGAACACGGCCAAACACTGCTCCGAAGTAGTCAGTCGGTTCCGTTTTTGCTCCTCCGTGAGTAAACGCGGCACCCACCTCGCCGATACTTTCTTCATAACCAATTTTTCTTCTAATATTTGTTGTACCCTCTCGATTGAAACATTTACAGCATCAACGATTTCTCGAAGTTTAATTCGGCGGTCGGCTAAAACGATATTTTCAATTTTCTTAACCATATCGTCTGTAGTCACCTCAACTGGCCGGCCTGGGCGATCCTCATCAAAGACGGTTGTTCTCCCCCGCTTAAACTCGTTATACCAATATCTGACGGTTGTCATAGAAGGAGCACATTCATGGTAAACCGCTTGCATTCTTACTTTTATTTCATCACATGTTTTTCCTTCCAAAAATAAGAATCTAATTACAGACCGATACTGTTCTTTCTCCATTTTAACAATTTTAAGTTCACGCCTTCACTGAATCGTTGTCAAATGAGAAAAAAAACAAAAGAATGCCAATTTTTTTTTAATTTTCCCGCCTCTGAAAAATGGCTTAAAAAGGTGGTATACTTATTTGCGGCCAGTGATATTAATATATTTAGAAAACGGGTACTTATCAAACAGCCCTCGTAATTAGGTATTTGTGCAAGTTACACCGCTGAAGGCGGACGAGGGCATGTGGCGATGTGGCTACGTCGGCAGGCGCTACAAAAGCGCCAGGAGCGTGTCACGGCGATGCCGCAAACATCTCGGGGAACGGGCAGTTTCCGCGACTCGCGTCTCCTCGCACGAGCGTGTCTCCGCGCCACGGCGCACTAAAGTTACTTCCCATGGCGGGATACTAGTTACAATTACTTAAAGGCTTTAAAACATTATACTAGTCCCTACACCTCTATCTCCACAGGCGTGCCATCAAGGAGAAAAGCCCTCGACCACACCCAAAGCAGTCGGGGTTCGCATCTCAAAAACAGAACGTTCCTTTTTCTGCCTATTCCGCTATTCGTCAAACCATCTCGCTACTTTTCTAAATCAATCTAATCAATTTTTTATCAGTTTTATCAAGATAGGTTTTTGTTGACATTCGTCGTATTTTAACAAGATAATATTAATAACTAATAATTAAGGCTTTAATAAGCTCCAACAAGATTCTCTATTTTTGCAATGTTTACGAAAATTTGTCTAAAACTGGAAAGGAAGGGATCGACTCTAAAATCGACTAGATGTCAACGTCAAATGTTCTTGATGTCATTTATTGTTTACTAATTTCGATATTACTAAATTGTATTTTATTTGTATTATTATTTTGCCTTTTTTACGTATGATTGACGGTTGTTGTAAACAGCTACAGCGTATTATGAGGAACATTTGGATGTGCGGATTATCAATTTCTTTTCGCTAGGCAGTGTGCAAACAGTATGTAAAGTTTTAATAAAAAGTGGCTACATTCTTCGAGCTGATGGTTCGAAGCTGAGTGGTGTAGGATACCAATGTTTTACTAGAATGAAAGGTTTTGATGTAAGTACCAAGTTATGTAAACGATGCATCAATATATATTCGCTATTGTCCAAAATATGGCATCCAAAGTTGGTATGCCCTTTATATGAAAAATTGGTGTGTAGCCTACGCTACAATACACATTTTAAAATCGCGAAATGCAATTGTTTACCCAACTTTACAAAACTACGTACATCTCGGAAACTAAATGCTGACAACTGGACCTTTTTTCCTTGGACGCCCATATATGTCTTCCCCAGATAGTGGCATTCTGAATAAGGGATATTAATCATAATCAGGACTGGACTTGCTGACGCAATTTTTTTTTAAACAATTATTTAACGGCCCCAGGATACTAGTTCTTTAGGGTAAAGGCTGATTTACATTGATACTGTAGCTGGCGCTAGCATCACTGGATTTCGGCGCTGGATCAGCACTGTGTCAATGTAAACATGTTTCCAGTGCTGGATACTGGATGCTGGACTGGATTGAAACATGTTTACATTGATACAGTGCTGATCCAGCGCCGGAATTCAGTGATGCTAGCGCCAGCTACTGTATCAATGTAAATCAGCCTTAAATGTTTAGTTATTCGTATCTTTATTTTTAACAAGTTTCAATCAAATGTAAGTCGATTTGATAAAAAGTCTTCCTTTACATGTTTTGTAAATGTTTTCTATATTTGTTCCAGTAATAACTACAGCGCGGGCGCGGCTCGCAGCTGGCTCGAGGCGCAGGTGTCGTCGTGCCTGCACCTGCGGCTGTCCGCGGACTACCGGCACTGGCTCACAGCGCTGTTCTCACATCTTGTGAGCCACGGTGTGTACCATACACTACATTTTTTTTACTTTGTATATAGACCACCATAGCCGATTGTGAGAAATAATACATTAACTGACTCAGGAAGAGCAACTAGCAAACGAGATAGCGATCAAATTGACAATGGGACAAGTTTTCATACAAGACGTGTCAGGCCTCAGCGGCCCTGCACGAACATTTTTCATCAACAGGTCCTTTTTAGTCTCCACTGCAGGAGCACGACCCTCTCTGTACTACCAGAGCCATACTTGGCCAGAGCAGTTAGACGATTTGGCCTACACTCTCCACGCTGGCCAGACGGGTTGGAGAGATCTCATTGATGTTTATAAACTTGTGTTTCGTAAGTCGCCTTCTACGACATCCACGGGAAGACTTGGAGTGGTCCTATTCTACTTTGTCGGGGACCACACGGCTAAGAACGAACATAGTCACACGAAATTTAACTTTTGAAATTGTAAACTGTGTTAATACGTATGTTTATTAAAATTAAATGAGACAGTAATTACCATTTCAAATATAAGTATTAAGAAAAGTGAGAGCGTGGTGGGGATATATCTCTATCTCATTCGTACGCGCGAAATCTTATCGCAGTGACGTCACATTTCTATTTGTGCATCATTTTTCTGTTACCTGACAGTGTAGCTTTCCACCAGATTTTTAAGGCTTATAATTTATTTATTTTGAGCGGATTAAAAAAAATATTGAATAATTTTTTGGAGCAACGAATCGACTTGATTGTGGAGGTTCTTTTCCTACAATTTCATACCATATTCACCTTTATTTATATCTACGAAATGCATAGAATAGCTTGAGACTTTGCCAATCGTAGGCAAGTCTAAAGCGGCGCTAAAGCTGCATGCATATACAAAATCTGAATCTTCCTAACTATATATTTCAGGCACAGAAGAGCAGTTACGAAGTATATTAGACGACATGCTCGGACCAAGTCATTGCACGTCCACGCCTAAGAAATGGCAGTCCACAATATTGGTAAGCAACTCTTGCAAATCAGCCCGTGTTCATATAATTATTTTGTGCACACTGTGTATGTGTAACAATCGGTATTTGTTGTTGTTATTTGGGTCAAATCTTGCAAGTTACATTTGAGCCACTTCCCGGCCTCCGATTGAAATTTCATTTCAATCTTAAATCGGGCAGTGTCTCAAATTTAACTTGCAAGATTTGACCCAAAAAATTAAATAAAAACATTAAACAGGGCAAGTTAAAACTAAAAAATGTTATGTAAAACAAGCTAAATAAAACTTTTAAAAATACTTACATATATTTCTCTCTCTCTCTCTGACTCTGGAATGCTCTCCCTGAGTCCATCAGAAGGGCTCCTAGCCGCGACTCCTTTAAAATTAGAATTTTCAGACACCTCCATTTTCAATTAAATATGAGACAGACTTGATTGTATAATATGTATTTATATATTTATTGCTCGTTTGTATTTATTTATGTATTTAATATTTAGGTATATGTATTATCATAATATTTATATTTAGTATGTTTCTTTTTTATTTTATTTTTAAGTTTAAAATTTTATTTAGTTTTTTATTGTTATTTTTTATTATGTGTTACCCACATAAACCCTCCCAATCAACGTAAAGGTTTGACTGTTAGAGAATGCTTTTAGCATTAAGTCCGCCTGTTGTACTATTACATTTGTATGTGTGTACAATAAAGTATAAATAAATATTCCTAACCTAAATAACCTTAATATTTTGACTTCTTGTTAAGTAGAAAATAATGTTACAGGGCATCAAAAAACATGACATACTCGAAGAGATGCTATCACTCCTGGTTCGGCAACTGCGCTGGCAGAGAATGTACTCTGAGTATTATGACCAACTGAACGACATCAAAAAGACAGCCACCGTCATGAACGGTCACTGACGTCGCGTCACGTGTTCAACCGACGTCAAAAGACATATGGTCAATGTAGTGTGTTCAACTGACGTCAAAGGACAAAGGGATTGGATGTACAGGATTCTGGCAGCGTCAAAAGACTTCTGGCTAAGTTCGGACGACTTGTCTTGTGTTGAATGACTTCTGGTTAAAATTCATCTAGTATTTTTTTGATTATTTAGCAACGTCAAACGACCAACTTCTGGCGTTGTTAACTGTTACTGATGTTAAGCAGGAGCAAAATACTTTGCCTGTTGTTAAGATGATTTGATGTTGTTAAATTGACTTCTGGGTTAGGTCAATGAACTCTCGAATGTTTTTATACCGGCAGTTACTTTTTTGATGTAAGTATAAGGTTTCAATAACTTACTAATATACAACGTGGAAGGGACATACCAGTAATAAATCGAACCATACTAGATCATTGTAGTATAGAAAGTAAAATACTGTTATTTTACTTTCTATACTACAATGATTCTAAAGAACAAAAAAAAAATTCGGCATGTTCATAAAAAAGTGTGCAGCAACCCGGGCGATTTGTATGGGAATGTCGAATTTTTCATTTTTTGTTTTAGTTTCTAGTATAGTGATCTAGTATAGCCCGTGGTTCGATTTATTACGGGTATGTCCCTTCCACGTTGTATAATAAAGAACAATTAGTGACGTCGCACAGTTTGTGTTCAGTAAACAACTTCTGGCTAGGGTCAGACGGCTAGTAAAGATATTAAAACGACTTTCTTGTCGAGGTAAATTATTTATTGAATATTACGAGCGTCAAACGAGCAGTTAACAACCTCGTTACCGCCGCGTAATTATAGATGTGTTCAGCCGACGTCAAATTACTTCTGGCAGTTTTGGCAAAACTGACAAATTTATGTCGGATTTTGCTATTTGTGCTAATATGGCGAAGTAAAATGATTTCTGGTAAATTTATTGATGAGTTAAGAGACTACGTTTTTTTATAATCGTGTTTATGTATTCGGTTTGTGTTATTTTAAATGGAAAAATGTGTATATAATGCGATACGAATTATTCGAATATTTAGTTTTAAGTAATAATTTGTGATAAAATTATTTGTTTAAAATTGAAGCGCGTTAAAGCGATTTTGTAATAATTCGTATTATTTTGATTTTTATGTATAAGTGGTTTGAATTTTTGCCGCCTATCCTTACTTATTTTGAAATCTAAACAATAAAGATATAATTATATTAAACAAGTAAATCTAATAGTTTCAACGGTGTGTTTTCCGTAATAAAGGTTCTGTTAGTATTCAGTATATTTGACGATTGAGAATCTACGAGTATAATTCCTGTTTGTTGTTATTGTGACGTGGAGTAAAATTGTACTATGTGTGTTAAATAAGCACACACGAACTAAAAATGATTGACGCGACTTTGAATATTATCAATTAACTTTCAAATGTTTGTGAAACCTAGTCAAAATTAGGAGTTGGAAAATGAGTAAAAAATTGTATTTATGTACTGAAAAGCGATGATTTGTAAGAATTTTGATGAATTATGTATTTTAAAATCCTTAACTTTATTAAATGGATTTTAAAATGTGTAAATTTTACTTTGACTTGATAGAAAAAAAATGTTTTCTGTAAGTTCGTAATAAATTATATAAAAATGTATGACTGTATGTGTAAGGCGAAAGGAGGCGGCCTTTGACTGTGTGCTTAAATAAAAGGAGAAGACTATACCGGGTGTTAATTTAGGGTCGACGCATACTTGAATGGATGACTCGGTAAATAATAATAAAAATAATTAAAAAAAAACTCGGTACGACATTTTTTAACAACTTTTTCTTATGAGCGAGTCTACACGGCGCGTTGCGTTGACAGTGCAGAATTCAAATGTTTATTAATTAGGCGTTTGCAGGCACTACTCGTCAGTAAGTTTTTATACATTACATGTAATGTTTATATCTATTATTATTTAAAGAAAAGCTACTGATACTAGCGTTTCGCAACGACGTCTGCTGAGAAGAAACTCATTTGTTTACACAGTATTGGTCGTTCGCCTACTCGACCAATACTGTAAGGTGCGTCGTTTATATACAAATCACCATAGTGTAGGTACACACAACGCGCTGCATCGACGCAACGCACACACGACTGACTACAGCCCCCGAGACAAAGCGGGAGGGGTGTACTCATTGCGACCACATTGTAGCAACGCAAAATAATGCAGCGCCTGTGGCCGGAAATGCAGCAATTTTTTTGCGTTGCAACAACGCAACGCCCGTGTGGACTCGCTCTACGGGTTCAAAAATAGGGTTCAAGCTGACCAGATATTTTGTATCGGGTTGATATTTTTTTGTTATGCCAGCATTTCCGTATGAAAGGTTGTTCACATTGACGGGCTGAATTGGCCTCATGTATATGTCGGCGGTATATTTGCACCCAAACTATATCACGTAACACACCAAGTAGGGTAAGACAACTATGTATGAAAAATATATAATCACTTGTACATAGTGTGTAATATTAAACTGTAGTTAGTGTTTTATAATGAACCCAAAAGGTGCATTTAAATTGTAATAAATTTTATCCGTACTTTGGAATCTTGTACAATACATATCACGTCTTTATCCCTAATGGGACAGATAGAGCCAAGGGCCGCAAAAACCAAAGGCCCCTTTTAGCGAGATGGTGGGCGAGAAGGTGGAAAAAGAAATCAAAATAGAGGTAGATTGGTAGCCACATCGCCTACCTATTAACATGATTCTCATTTCGCGGCATTTACGATTTGAACAAAAGTGGCATTAAAAGTTCTCGATCTCCTCCATGCTTCGGAAGGCACGTTAAACCGTTGGTCCCGACTGTCATCGTTGGCCTTAAGGCAGCTTGAAAAATCTTAACACTAGTGTTGGCTTAATAAACACTTATACACACTGAAAATAAAAACAAGTTTAGAGAAAATTCTTTTTTATGATGTCTGCAATAGAAAATGTATCAATAATTGATAATTTGCTTTCTTCCCTATAGTCTTGTTTTAGACATTCTAGTCAAATTGGTTTCCTATTTTCCTCGATACGAGATTCTTACGATAATAACCACTGAAAATATGTTCGCATAGAAAATTTATCAAGTTGCACCCCATTCATATAGGATGACTATAATATTAAATAATAGAACAGCAAAATTATATAGATATTTGGATGTAGTGTACCAAGTGCCAAGCAATACATTTGAACCTTTAATACAGCAAGACTGTTTTGTAGAATAAAACTTATAATGAATCAAATGGTTTTTTCTTTTTTATATAAGTACATATATATTTAACCTCCTTATATCAAGAGTTGATCCCACAAAAAACAAATTAGAAAATGGGAGCCAAGTTCAATATTGTGATAGTGAGGTTGTCGACCTCATCGACAAAAGAGTTGAGATCGTGCCAAGTTATGATAATTCTGAAATGTATCGCTTGAGGAACGTGAAAAGGTCGAGCGGTATTTTTTTTCAAATGTTCTTTATGTAAATATTTTAATCTGTGGATTGATAAGGCAGTATATAAAGAAACAACGTTTTGTATCACAATAATTTATTTTTACAAATGGGTTATAAGATCACAACAGCTCTCACAATGTTCAAGTTAAGTTGACAATTGTTAAAATTAATGTTGTCGTGAGCGTGAACACGATATCCGGTAAATAGACAATCTAATACGGATAACGTTTAACTACCAGGTAGACAACTGCGCCAAGGCACTCCACGAATTCATTAAAATTTATAAAAATTAAGTCGCATGTTTGAGCTCATAGTCCGGCGATCTACGTCAACAATTCGACTATCTAACAACAACCCGAAAACGGCCACTTCTATCGATAAAATTTCAACATACATGGAACACGACAATAATCTACACCGATAGGGATCGGCGACTACACAATGTTGGTCCCGAGTCGCGCGGCACGCCGGTATCGCTCTGGGTTCAATCGACCTACATAACATACATTACTCTGTTAAAATCATCTAAACACTTAAGATTCTACAATATAATGTTATACGGTGTGATCGACACATTAACAATTTCATTAACTAAGTAGTAAGAAGCGCGAGCGGCGCCGCGCGGCGCGCTATGTACAGCGGCGCAGCTCGCGGCATTATGCCTTTTGTACCGTCGCCGGAGGGGCGCGATTGCCGCGAACACAACGGGTACGGAGTGTACGGTAAGGGCAGTGGCGTAGCTAGGGAGGGGGGCATTTGCACCCCCCGTCGCTAAAAAAGTCTACACCCTATGCGGATATTGTATCACCGCACCGGGTGTCACCATGCTAACTACGCCACTGGCTAAGGGTTCGCGTAATCGGGTCCCTGCCTTACTAAAATATACAGTGTAGGTCTAACTTAACTACGTATGTACAGTGTGCTAGGTGCGGGGGCGTAGGTACCGCTAGCAGAGCACAGCGTGGGGGGGGGGGGTACCGCTAGCAGAGCACGGCGCGGTCGGGGGGTGGGGGGCGCAGCCGCTCGGGCCGGCACTCGTGCGGCGCCAGCACGGCCGGCTTCTCGTAGTCCGGCTGGAACTTCTTGCACAGCGCCAGCACCGAAGGGGGGTGCGGCGCAGACTTCCGGGAGACCTGCACAGAAACACGTACACCCTGCTTAGGATAGATGAAATCTAGACTACAGTAATCTTGCAGTTCCGATCATTTCAAGGTTGATGACGATCTGGTTATGAGGAAGAGGAAGCGGAAGTGTCAAGCACAAGTGGAAGGATGCGGATAAGAAAAAATAATGTTAGAGAGCAAGAAATTGTTCCATTCTGCATGCATGATGAACATTCGTATCCAATTTTTTATAAGAAAATTAATTAAGTGTATTAAAAAGTTCCCCTTTCGCATCCTAAGGATTGGTACACATCTGTCACCACAAAATAGTACATTCCTATGCTGCTATCCTATTCTATCGCTCAGAACAGTCATTTGGTATGCAGCAGGGCCGGTGCTGAAGCGTTCCGTCGCTCTCTCTCGCTCTAGCAAATGACGCTTCTAACCAGCAGAAAAGGATAGCAGCATAGAAAAGTGCTGCTGAAAGATGTGTCCCAACCCTAATACATTTCTTTCCGAAGGAAATATATCAGGAAGCGGAAAAGAAAATGTCTAAATTTCATTATAAGGTAACGGGTAGCGGTGAAGGAACTACCGCATTAGGAAGATGCGGCAGTGGTATCCTCATCCACCCTATTTCAAGTCGGGTCATAATCATAAAGTATATTGTGGAATCTGCCGCGTGGTGACGGCAGAGCAGAACATAATGTCGCGAAAAAGACATACACAGAAGCTACAAGCAAAACTAGGCCTTATATCTCATACTCCCACGGGGGTCATAACTTCATAAGGGACCAATTTCTTTTTTGTGAGTCGGAATGGCTGATATTTTTATATGAGTGTGGAACAATGTTTGGCCACACTTCTCTGTCATTAGCCGAGTTTAGGTCGTCTATACAAGGGCTTGAGCAGTTGGGACATGATTGATAGTAGGTGGGTCATGGTTTGAACAGCTCCACAGTCACATCGATTGTTGTTTGAAAACCCCTCTTTGCTCGGTTCTCGTGGCATCTCCCAACACCAGTTCAGAGCTTTAGGGATTTCCAGACTGCCCAGGGGAGATCGCCGAACGGTGGAAGTTTCTCAGCTAGTAAGGGACTACTAAGTGCGTAATGATTATGCGCACTTCAGTGACTGGTAAAGAGAAAAAGACATACCTTGGGAGTGGAGGGCGCGTCGGGGAAGGGCGGGCTGAGGTCCCTGGCGTGCGCGTGCTTCAGCGGCTTGTCGCGCTCCTCGCACTCCGAGCGCGCCGGGGACGGCGGCCGCGAACCCGCGCTACAGGCTGCAAAACATTTGTTACAATTACATAGATACATCAAGAAGAATCAAGAATCGGAATATTTTGAAAATATCTTTACATAAAATTATAGAAAGGGGGCTAAGTACAGATATAATAAAAATAAATGATAGAAAACGATGGAGGGACTTACTTACTTCTTACTATCTATCTTATCAAATGCTAATGCGTATTTTTATTGCCAGTTTGGTCTATGACACTGATTAGGTACATTCCCCAGGTTTATAAAATAAAATACGAAAAATAATTTTCTGTTGGAGGTGAGAATAGGTAACGTATTTCGCTTTATTCTTGTGAAATATAATCAGGACGTACTTAAAATATATCGTGTAAGTATAAAATCTTAGACAAAAATCTGCGTTCTAAATATTACTATTTTATATTATTTACAGAAGTTAGACATTATTTGTAATTAGAAATATCTGAATGATGATGTAAAAATCAACTCCAACGAACCTTTATCGTCCTCATGTGTACCATTGGTACCATTTGTCCCATTGCACCCATTCACATCCTTGTGTCCGTTGACCCCGTTCACCACCCCGTTGACTCCATTGTGTCCGTTGACGCTACTGCCGCAGGTCCCGTTGGCCCCGTTGACGCACGCGTCGTCGTCGGAGTCCACTTCGCCGTCGCTGGCGAGGTGCTGCGCGTCGAAGCCGGCGCCGACGATGACGCGCGGGATGTCCGACTCGTCTTTCAACCATGGGTGCTCCAGGCACTCTTCCACTGTGAGACGACCCCTGTAAGTAAAAGTGAATTTTGTAAAACTCTTGCTTTTTTTAACAACAAATATATTGCAAGTGCCGACTCCAAAAATCTCTAGCCCTTAAAATCAGTGCATTGATTGAGAATGACTTGCAATATTTACTTATCACCCGAAATTTCGTGGCCATATCTAGACTAGAGCAGGAATGGCTATCGAATCCAAACGTGTAAATATGAACACATTAGCAGCAAAATACAATTTTATTTAAAGCAATATAAGGGTTGCTTCACACTTATTCGGCACGGCATTGTCGGTTCGGCAATGTTTGTCGAACAACAAAGCCGAACCGAATCAATTATACCGCTTTTTTCCTCGAATATTCATCTACATACCGGGTGACTTTTTAAACACCAGCCAAATTTTTGGAGCAAGTTTAGTCCATAATACTGAACTACTTTTGATAAAAAATTTCGTCATTCCATACAAAATCAGTTTGGCTGAGCGCTGATTTGTATGGGAAGGCGATTTTTTATTTTAGTTTTTCGTGAATTGTTTTTATGGAAAGTGGTTCAGTATCATGGACTGAACTTACTCCAAAAATTTAGCTGGTGGTTAAAAAGTCAGCCTTTATATTATTAGATTTACCGCCCGGCTGTGTCAATTAATGCCGGCCCGAATAAGTTTGTAGCAACCCTTAGTGACCATTAATGACTTCAGGTTGAAGAAAAGTTTACCCTTCGAAAGTCAGTCTAACTTTGGGCTAACAAAAGAGTATTCTTAACTGCATCTGTGTACACCAAGCGCTTAGTGTCCATGTAAAGATATCATCCACATACAAAACTGTAGATGACATCCCACCACAAAATCTGAGTACAACCAGTACATAATGCAAAAAAAAATAGAGCAAAATGAAGAGTTGTATCGTACTCACTTAGGATCCACGACAAGCGTTTCCCTAATAAACTGGATGGCTCTTTGCGACACCCCGCGGAAGATGTCCCGGGGGAAGCTGAGCTGGCACTGCGCGATGTTGAGGTAAGTCTCCTGCTTGGTGTCGCCCGCGAAGGGGGAGTACCCGCTGAGCAGCACGTACGCCAGCACGCCCACCGACCAGATGTCCGCCGCGAGGGTCAAGGGCTCGTACGACAGGATCTCGGGAGCTGGAACACAAAAGGATAGGTCTTTACATTGTCTTTGCTTGTCATCATCATCATCATCATCAGGTCTTTTTTAGTCTCCACTGCAGGAGGACGACCCTCTTTGTACTACCTAGAGCCATATATTAGCCAGAGCAGTCAGATGATTTGGCCTACACTCTCCACGCTAACCAAACGGGTTGGAGATATCTCATATATGTTAATAAGCTTTCGACTCGAGAGGAAGAAGAAGCTTTGTTTAGTCGCCTTCTACGATATCCACCAAAAAACTTGTAGTGGTCCTATTCTACTCTGCCGGAACTACACGACTATGTTCTATTGTTTGTTAAACATTCTAAATGGGCTTTACGTCTGGCTGGTCGTCGAACGACTAGTAGCACAACAGCCAAATCATTTTAATAGTGCCGGTGCCGGCTTTATCTTCTTCACTTCACACGGTCTTCGGCATCCTTGAGTATGAGACAATTACGTAACACGCATATCTTCACCTCCGGGGTAATTTAATTGTAGGAGGCAAATATCCACTTTGAATGGGTAACGCTTTATTAACATTAAAAAGTCGAAGAGACCTACAAAATTAAAACCACGAAAAAATCAAAAGTAACTAGAAGTAGAAGAGAACTTCAGGGTTTAGGTGTAGAAATAATCCAAGACTCACCAACATAGTCCCTCGTGCCAAGTATCTCCCTGACGTGTGCGCCCGGCTGTATCGCTCTCGAAATCCCGAAGTCACAAATGAGCAACTCCTCACCGCCGGCGCTGAGAAGCAGGTTCTGTGGCTTGAGGTCCAGGTGCGCGACCCTGCGCGCGTGCAGGTGTGCCAGGCCTTCCAACACGTGGCGCAGGGCCCGCCGCGCCGCACCCTCGGTCAGGCGCTCGTCGTCATCCAACAGCCGCTGGAGCTCCCCACCAGCACATAGTTCTAGCACGATGGCAACTTCTGAACGGGTTTCGTATACCTGGAAGAATTTAGTTTTGTTTGTTTGATACATACATCATCATCATTAGGTCCTTTTTAGTCTCCACTGCAGGAGCACGACCCTTTCTGTGCTACCAGAGCCATATATTAGCCAGAGTAGCCAGAGGATTTGGGTTGGAGAGGTCTCATTATGTTTATTAGCTTTGTTTAGCTTGTGTTTCCTAAGTCGCCTTCTGCGACATCCACAGGAAGACTTGGAGTGGTCCTATTCTACTCTGCCGGGAACCACACGGGAAACACACATGAATGATAATAAAAAAAAAGGAGCTCTATCCAGTTTAATAAAGATGTGATCTGCGGAGCTGTCTGATAGAATATGTTCCAGATCAGCTCGAATATGTCAGAAAGCTCCGCAGTCGCAAACAATGCATGTGGAAGTTTTTAAGAGGCAAACGACCGAGCCATCCCCCATCTTTCTAAGCATATTCACCTTACGTCTTTCAACCCTTACTTCTGCTTCTTAGCGAGTAGGAATGGCTGATATTATTATATGAGTGTGGACGAATATGTGGCCACACTTACTCTTCTGTCATTAGCCGAATTTAGGTCGTCTATTGTACAAGGGGTTGGGCAGTTGGGGCATGATAGTGGGTGGGCCATGATTTGAACTACTCCACAGTCACATCGATTATTGTTTGAGAAGCCCTGTTTCTGTAAACCGCTGTTATGCAAAATAATATTATAACATATAAAGTTCTACCTACCATAAAGGGGGACCCATATGAGATGGTGAGGGAGAGATTTATTTTGCCACCATGCTAACCTAGTATTTGAGGCTTCACTGACTGGGATACTTGGCTGTCTGAGATTTGCTTGAACATTGGGACTCTTCCTGAGGATAAAGATTGTGTATATGTTTCTCTTACTTCATGTAGACGCACGACGCGCGTGCAGTCGTGGCACAGCGCTAGCACGGCCACCTCGTGCTGTATTTCCCGCGTGGTGTCCGCTGCGCGCCGTCGCTTGCGGATGAACTTGGCTGCGTACTCCTCGCCGGATACCAGGTGCCGGATCTTGCGGACTGACGCAAATTTGCCCCTGGAAGAGAAGAAAGATGACATTTAGTACAATGTTTGTTGTTTGGTTGGGTGTTTATTATTATGTTTGTATCTCAAAGGTCAACTGTTTTTGATTGAAGTATAATTTTGTTTTATCAACTTTTTTTTTCATCTGCAATATGATGTCTTTCGAGATCGATGAATTCTTTATCCTTAATGGGGCAGACAGAGCATTTCGGGTCTTGCGGCTCTAAGCAGCAGAACTCAGGGCCGTAAGATTCAAAGGCAACATTTAGCGTGATGGAGGAAGAGCCGCATCGCATTATCATGAATTGCATTTTCGCCCATTCCCTCGATCGGCTTCTACGATCTGCGCGGGAAGAGAAGCAGCTGGTACATTCTTAATTTTTTCTTTTCTCCCAGTTCAGCATGGAAGGTCGATAAATACAATCAAAAGGACAAAAATTGGTCTGGGTCCAGTGTAACTGTTTGCCATTTAGCTATTGTCGTGAATATAGTATTAGCATGTATAATATAAATATATGGTGTTGGAGACTCATGCACGTGACATTACAGTGATCGTGTGCTCCATATAAATGCTAATTAATAATGAGAGACTGTTTTCTAAATGTGTAGAACTTTGAATGCCTCCAGTGTCGGAAAGATATTATAGTCTACATCTCCGTTTTTCATTTGCTAGATGCATAATGCACGCATAACTACGATTAATATAGAACTTGTTAACGAGTGCAACATGATTTTACGCACCACAATTAATTTGCACTTAAGGCGACGGATATGCAGAAGTGACGCCCTCATTTGAAATAAATTGTTTATTCGTAAAAAAGGTGATAATTAACATTCTGCTAACCGTGAGGGGCATTAGATAGCCCTCTTAAATATTATATGAACAACTGTTAAAAGTATTACGTTAGTCAGTCTAGCTTTAAAACGTGATTTCGCCAAAAGTGGCCATTTTAAAGGTTGACAGACTACAATTAGTACTACTTTCTACAGTTATTCATAAAATAATTTAAAAGGCTTTCTAAGGCCTGATGGTTAGCAGAATGTTAATTATCACCTTATTTACGACTTAATAATTTATTTCAAATGAAGGCGCTACTTCTGCATACTCTTCGCCTTAAACTGTAAATTACAAGTTGCCGCAATGGAAATCGATTGATTTACAGTTCAAAGGGCCGTCTCGTAATTTTCTCGTAGAATTTAGTTTTACAAAGAAACCGATGATAAAATCTAATAGCCCTGGGAGAAAGGTACTTGGGAGTTTTCATAAGGCTTTCACAGTGTGAAAATTTGTATAGAAAGCGGTGGAGAAACGCAGGCGCTGGCGCGGCGCCTGTGATTGTGTTATTTTATTAGACTCCATGTCGCAGTGGACCACATCCATAAAACGTAGGTTGGGTAAGGTATTACCTTAAGGTACTGGAGACATTGTTGCTCTAAGTGGAAAAAAACCACTTGATTTAGAGTTTTTTTCAACCCTGATGCATACTTCCCCGATTCAAATCGGTTCAAATGTGTCTGACATCGAAGTCTCCAAATAACATATTTTGTTTTTTTTGTAAACAGCTGAAATTTCTACATCGAGATTTTCATTGACATGCTGATGCTTATGAAGAAAGACTCCTCATTCTTGCATTCCCGGGGCCCAGTGCCCCGCGTCAATCAGCATTATGAAATCAGTGGAACGGGGAGTCTGAAGTTAGATATTGTTGTTGAAAATCATCACCAGGCCTGTCATCACCATCGATAACAAATAGCGTGTTTTTGGAATACTCCTCGATGTTTTTAGTTCTACTTGTATGTAACGATATCGTTCCTTGCCGTTTGGCGCCAAACAACTTTATCCTTAGTCACACCGTCGTCGCTTTCCTCGCATTAACATTAGCGCAGTCAAACAAACCATCATTAGGCTGATGGAGTATCGGGTTCATTTCCTCCATTAAGCTCATAAGGGGCGCTGTTATAGTGCTGTTAGATGCGGATCCGACGTGATATATCGCTAGAACAATGGCTTATTTACATGCTCTGCCAATTGTGTACTGTTCACACGGGATTAGAAGCTTTGTGCTTAGTATTAGTGCAATCAAGTTTGGTTTAGCAGGCATTTGAAGAAAATGACAAAATTACTTATATCGAGTATAAATTTATATTTTCTCTCTTTTGCTTTTCTTTTTTTTTATTAATAGATTTAGCAGCTAGCTAGAGTCAATTCGTGAGAATAAAGAGTCGTGAGAGTTCTAAAGTCATAGTAAAAAGGACGATATACATTTAGTCTCTTGTCTACTTTTTCGAGGTAGCAACCTCGAAAAAGTGTTCCAAGAGAACGGAGATGAGACTTACCTTTGACTCACGAGGGTAAGCCAACAAATAAGTCCCATCTGCGCCCCGTTCTCCACATCTTGAGACGTCATGAGTCATCTCAGAACACTCAAAACAGGTCAGGTTTTGGATTTTTGGGCAACAATAAGGACGGTCTGTACCGTGAGTATTAGTGACCAGACTTTAATATTTAGTTACGTGGAGTGAACTCAGTACTAGTTTTAAATTGTACATTATTATTGTGTCGCAAAAATTTACATACTTTCATTTTTCCTTTTTAAAAGCAAACTAGGTATGTATATACAATTATAGATAATTAAATGGTAATTTTCGTTAATTTTGTCTTTCGTACAAAGCTTAAAATAGCTGCGAATATTTCAACTTTATTGGGCGAGTAAGTAAACGTTCAATTAAAATTGTACCAATTTTGTAATAAAGTGGCCCGCGCTTTGTAATGTAAACAAGGCATAATTCCAACAAAGCGGGACGTGAGAGGTGTGAAGCTTTTACAGCTAATTCTAAGTATAAATTGCTTTGCGTATGCTGCAATTAGCGGCGCGGCCCGCGGGGGCCGGCGCCGGCGCCCTACCGTTGCCCCGCCGCCGGCCCTGTCATCGCCGACAACTAATACGAATGTCTTTCTGTACAAGGTTTATGATAGGCGCAAAATGTCTAATTAGCAAAAGTTCAACTTTAAAGGATTGCTAAATATCATGAGTGGAGGAATCAAATACATTTAAATCTTGTGGTCGACTTGGGATTTGGGAATAAATTCTTCAGAACAAAGCTTACTTTGTGTCTCTATTCTTTTAGACTTCACTTTACTTAGAATACTTAGAACTTTACTTTAAATAGAGTAGAATAAAGGAGAACCATCAACTTCTCTACTCTCTTATCAACAACACTATCGTGTGAATTTGGTGCTTCGTTGTGCCGGCAGATTTCCAACACATTATTCCAATTGCGTAAAAAAAATGAATTTTTGTAGGTCCCGCGTTGACACACAAACGGTCGCTATTGATAAACAGGACCTTCTGCGAATTGGACATTTTGCTTCTAAACCCTGTAAATTTGTTGCTAAATCACCGGGAGTAGGAAGGTGAGACTCGGCGTGTTTAACACGAAAATAGTTTAGTTATATTGGATGGGCATGTAGCGACTGTTGAGAGAGGAACGCGGCGAAATAGCATTAGCGCATACCGGTGTGACAATGTGAATAACATGGAACACAAGGTATAATTTACTACAATTTTAACAGTAAGCATCTAATGAAATGTTTCATAATATAATTAAAAATAGAAAATATTATTTGCGATTTTGGAATTCAAATTACTTAACGGGGGGGGGGGGGGTCTTGAACCCCCCCGTCGACGTTATCCAAGATAGATCCTGATGTAAGAGCGAGCGTCTATTCTTCGATCATATACCTACTATTTCTGAATAATATGATCGAACCTTATTTGAGTTGAAATGGTTGACTTAATAGTCGTTATGTTTCTTTACTTCAAAAATTAAAATGTAATTACTTAAATATCATAAAAGATGTTGAATACGTTTAGTTATAGCATATAGAACCTCCTTATATTTCTCGTTGACATAATAAAGCCGTAACGATTCCAAGTGTAATGTTACAATCAGGAAGAGAAATCCCGTATGGCTGCGGCGATCTGCATCTGCCTGCGTCGAATGGGTTGCGCAAACGGTTGCATAAGGCAAATGGATCACGGATGCAGTGCAATTTTGTAAGACAATGTTGCATTATTCAAGATTTAGGCCGATATCCAAAGAGATTAAATGATACAACTATACTGTCGCATTTATAAAATCTAATAATACATTGTTTTTTAAAGAGAGCAGATTTTATTGTCTGGTAAAAAGTGTGTCACAACCAATTTATGCAAATTTGTTGTGACACATCATGTGAAATAGCTTTTAAAACTTCCTTTGATTAAGTGTGCCACTCAATCAAAATCAAATTGATATAACTGTTCGGTGTAACCGAACACCTGTGACGTTTGGCCGGTGTCACAATATTTGTAGTTTTAGTGCACTTTCGGCACAGAATACCTAATAGCTTTCGGTACGTAATACGGGCGGCATGCATTCAACCCCGCATTTTATTTAACATTTTATTTAGTCGTATGACGCGTAATAAAAGGAGTTAAAACTAACATTTATTTAACATTCGGCAAGAACCGCCCCATTCCCCAAACAATAACAATGGCTTTACCTTCTCGTCAGGATTAAAATGATAGTAAGACATCATAAATAAATTGAATTTGCATGTAGGTAATAACCGAATGTAAGTCAATGAATAACATGTATGATGAATACGATATCGTCGAGACGTGAAAGTGGAACGACGACAATAAAACGAAATTGCGCCGTTTAAGAGCATGAGTAACGTATATTCCTCGAAGGCGTCAGCTGGCGGGAATCCCGGGACCATGGGCTACATTCGTAAGTAGGTCAGCCCTATGGCGTATTGATTTCTCGTAAAGTTCAAACAGAGGGCAAAATTAATTTAACTTCAGTTGTGCTGCTAGCAATCTTGCCTTTTTCTTTTTCATATAACTGAGTTGTCAAACGATATATTGAATCATTGCACGTGATTATCGTAGCCTATACAGGGCGACTTTTTAACAACCAGACAAATTTTTGGAGTGAATTCAGTCCATTCTAAATATACTTTTATAAAAAATATATTAAAAAATCAATAAAAAAATCTTCTTCCTCTCATACAAAATCCGTTTGGCTGAGCGCTTATTTGTATGGAAAGGCGAAATTCTTTTTTAAGTTTTTCATTGTTTTAGTTTGTAAGTTGTTTTTATTAAATTTAGTTCAGCATTATAGACTTCTTGTCTATTGCTCCAAAAATTTGGCTGGTGGTTAAAAGTACCTGGTTGGTACCCTGTAAATGAACGCCTACACCCAGAACACCCAGCTAAAGATACAACACCAGCTAAAAACCAAAGCTAAAGATAAAGTCCTTCTAGTAGAAGGATCTATCCAGGTTCAGCCAGCGATAAATCATGAAAATAATACTTGTGTATGTATGTGTATGCTATATGCTCCCGTGTGTGCCGCCTATAATCCTATTTGCAAAGCTAGGACACCGAGGGTCGTGAGTTCGTGACATAGCCCCTGGACTTCCGGGACACGCTGTGACATTGACCCAGAAACGAGTCATTAAATTGAATTATTGATTTATACTCGTAAATGCAGTATTATAATGTTTGGAACAATATCTAAATTAAAAATATGTAAAGAAATACGCATGCTTTAAAATGAGTATGTTATAATGATGTTGGGAAAGTAGAATTGATTTTCCCGCCAAATCACCTTCAACCTCACTACCCCATGTTCCTTAATCCATCTCCTCAGAAAAGCACGCAATATGAGGGTAGTTTTAATAATACTCGGATGTCAGTTCCGACGTATCTTTCTGTTCGAACACCGCCGCCGTTCGGTCGACACGCCCTCGTTAGCTGTCCCGTCAACCGCCGCGAATTTCGTGCAGCGTAGCACCCAGCTCTCCCTCAGGAGACACGCAACTCAAAAATCGTGCGGAATCGTGACTGCAAGACTGAAGAAAGTCGCCTGGTGGCCACCAACACCCCGCCGCCCACGCCTATGACCAGCGGCAAGCGTGCTTTCCTTCTTTCTCTCTTTCCTTTTTCGCACAAATGATAATGATGAGGAGGAGGAAATTCGTCAGGGTGATTCGAAGCCACGGCATTATTGGTATGATGACACTTCATAGATTCAGAGTAAAATATATACGTACTACTACTACAAACGAAACAATATATCTGTATACACGTCGATGTGTGAGTTTTATACTAAGGGTCGCACCGCAGAATTAATTTAATACTTACCTACTAACGAGTTCGACATATTTACGATTATATCTTTCCATACCGGGAGATTAGCGAACACTATGACATAAAAAATATTCTTTTTTATATGTATTGAATGTTACAGAAAAGTTTGAAACAGCTATATAATATTACTTCACAAATATTTTTGTGTATTCTCCCGCCAATGCGACAGAGCGAGAAGAGTATTATGTATATCAATCGGTGTTCAGGCAAGATGGTTGCTGGGTAATAACGTGAAATTATATTGTTGCTTTGCTTACCTGTTTTCATCACTCGGAAATTTATGAAATATACGTTCTTTGTTGTATTCGGTGGATAAACAATTTTATTATATGCGCATCTTCTCACCATGATGGTTACTATTGGTTGACAGTTCACAAGAAAAAGACACGTCGCGAATTGCGTGCGGCTAGTAACTAAACCCTGGTTTAGAGCGCATAAAGGTGCACAAAGTGCGGGGGAGAGGTGCGGGGACGCCAATTTGCGGGAGACGCTGTGAGATTCCATTCTGTTTGTACTCTTATGTATTCTGTGGCCACGGTAGCACAATTGGAAGTGAACTTACAGTACGAATGTCAGGGGCGGGAGTTCGAATCTCATTCGTGGCGAAAAATTTTTCGTCACATATTTTTAATTTAGACATTTAGAGTCATTAAATTCTTACACGAAACACAAGTGAGGACCTCAGCCTCACAGACGCAAGTCTAGGGGACGCATTTTTGAAATCTCCAGTCACATCACGAATGGTTTATTTCTAACAATGCGCATTTTTGAGTCGGTCGTTCGTATGCGAATGATTTGCACGTTTTTTTATGTTATAGGGCGGCAAACGAACAAGCGGGTCACCTGATGGTAAGTGATCACTACTGTCCATGGACAACTGCAACACTAGGGGTGTAACAAGAGCGTTACCGGCCTTACGAGTGGTCTTGACCACTCGTATTTTTGACACATGTCAAAGAAACCTCCGTGTTGCATGTCATGGAAAAAGCGTTCTGTTACACGCTGCTTTTTTAGGGTTCCGTACCCAAAGGGTGCAAACGGGACCCTATTACTGAGACTCCGCTGTCTGTTCGTCTGTCCGTCTGTCACAAGACTCTATCTCTTGAACCGTAATAGCTAGACACTTAAAGTTTTCACCGATTATGTATTACTGTGGCCGCTATAACAACAAATACTGAAAATAAAAGAAAGTTAAAAATTAAAGGGGGTCGCCATACAAAAAACCTGTTTTTTCAGAGTTTTTAACAAGATCTAGATAGCTAGACACTTAAAGTTTTTACCGATTATGTATTACTATGGCCGCTATAACAAATACTAAAAATAAAAAAAAGTTATAAGTTAAAAATAAGATAAAGTTAATAATTAAAGGGGGTCGTCATACAAAAAACGTGTTTTTTTAGTGTTTTTAAACATTGTACGGAGTTACGGAACCCTTCATGTACGAGTCCGACTCGCACTTGCCCGTTTATTTTTATTTAGGGTCGAAAACCATTGACAAATTTATGATATTTTTTGCGTAATACAATATACGTCTCGCTGAAACGACAATTTTAAAAATACGATGCAATGCGTCGGAACGGTGAGTTGGGAAACTACACGTTTTGTGTTTCGCTGACTGACTGACCCCTCAATGAAAAATTGCACCCCAGAAACCAGACCACTTAGTGAAGCTTAGACTATTCGATATTTGTACACTAACTAACCAGACTTATTTAATACTTTTAAACTATCGCGTTGCATTATTATTAAATTAATGCATACGGGAATTAACGCGAAACGTACCTTTTTTATTTATTTTTATTATTATTTTGTCAAACTTATTTATCTGTTGGAATTAACATTTCAAAGGATTCATCCTTTATTCGTAGTCGCAGGCAAACTAATTTTATCAATAACTCGGAGTATTTGCAAAATCAGAACACTCGAACTAAATCTGGACCGGACACCTCGGACAAGCTGTAACATTGACCCCGTTGTTACTGGACACGTCATACATTTTATAATTCTCATAAACGTAATGCAACGCCGCCGTGATGTAATCGGAACCGTGACGTGTGACGGTGTAATCTGTTAATCTAATGGACTCAAGGTTGCTTTTACTTCAATTCGAATCAAAAATATACTTTTGGTAAGTAATAAGTACCTTAATCATTTTAAAAGTTATTAAATTAATCATATATCTAGCGGTATTAGTAGTGTACATAACTGCGTTTCAGTGTCCAGTACGTCCAGTAACATATAGGTACATGATTATATAGTCTAATTTGGTTTGACATAGAAATAGGACGTCAGTATCGGACGACCATCGTATTATTATTTTATGGAGTAGTTCCCTTGTAATTTCAGTGACCGTGTTAATTAATGTATGTATGTATGAGAGACGTTAGTGTAAAGGTCCATACAAATGCATACCAAATCCAAGTGCGCGGCGCCGCAGAGCGTGTGTGTAAACGCTCTTATGACAATGGACGGTCTTAGTTAGTAACCATTTATTAAAGGTCGGCCTGATGTGGATAATGTAAGTTTTGCTCCCGCTTCCACGCACACAAATTTACTCCAGCCGAAACGATACAACGAGCCATGCGCGGTGAAAAGATCGCGGTAGGTCAATGAGGCTGGTTTTAGTTTTGAGGTTTTTTCCGTTTTACAAAGAATATTTAAGAGTTATTTAAAAAGTAAGACATATGATGGCTGCCTTATGTTTAATACGATTATAATCCAAAGTTACAAGTGCTATTTTATTGTATCGGTGTTTCTATCGAGAAAATTTTAAGCAATCGTGTTTTCGAAACATATTATGTATATATAGTCCTGAACTTTGTTGTGTTTTTATTTCAAAGTAAGTACCTATTTCGTTACTATTGATAATATTTAAGATCGCTCTAAGTACTATTAGGGTAATAAATAATAATATAATAGTCTTAAAGAAGTAATTCAAATTTTAAAGAAGACGAAGACACTTCGTTTCTCTCATGTAAAGAGAGAAAAATTAACCCTATTTGCGTCATCATCATCTCAGGTCTTTTTAACCGACTTCAAAAAAGGAGGAGGTTATCAATTCGACTGTATGTTTTTTTATGTATGTTTGTTACGCGATATCTTCGCCAATTGTGAACCAACGAGATCTATGTACTTACGTACTAGAGAAGACGCCACATACAACAGTTGTGTTCTGTTCATCATATGCTATCACTGTTAACCTCACATTAGTCACTCGCTAGCAATACGCGCATAAAACACTCCACAATTCATTAAAGAAAACACTGTCAACTTAGTCAAAAATGCCTTGGTGTGTGTTGAGATACTGCACTAGTAATTCAAAGAACAAAGCAAAATATGAAGGAATAACTTTCCATCGGTAAGTAACTAGATTTCATTGATTGAAAATTAAATACGGATTGCTAAATTTCGGCTGCCATAATGAATGAAATGAGTGAATGATCTGTCAACCGATGGAATGATTCGTCATAGACTAACAAAACAGAAGTGAAATGTAGACATCATAAATATGCCTACATTTCACTTTCTTCATGGAAGCATCGAAAAACTATTTGTTTGCTACTCAGTTACTAATGTTTGTAAAACGTTTAAAAATGTTTAAGTTTTATATTTTTTATCTACATATGCTATAATATAAATGTTTTACAAAATTTTCCTAAAATCCTATAAATCCTTTCTAAAATTAAGTCATATCTCGTAACGTCTCACTAGGACCTCCGATCCGAGGGCACAAAAATTTTGTATGAAGGGGCTGTACCCTTACAAGTGCCCCGCGCAACTTGAAACTCCTATCAGATTTTGGATCAAAGATGGCCGCTTACACATTTTTGATGTTTTATTATGTTTGTCCCTATAATTCTGTTTCCTCGTAACTGCTACGCGGCTAAATCGATTTTGATAAATTATTATATAACTATAAGCCGATTACAAATCTTCATTTATGTAATCTAAATAAACATATGTAATTAAGACCCAAAACCTACGTATATGATTATATAATACATTAAATACAGAGATAGCTTACAAAGAAAAAAAAACAAAAAGGAATACAAGTACAAGAAATCACTTTCTTCTAGTGCAAAACATTATGTTAAGAAATTAAGGTGAAGATATAGGCAAATGGCCTTGAAGTGTGAAATAAATTGTTTACTCGTAAATATGGTGATAATTTCCATATTGCTCTTCGTCATGCACTAGATATCCTTTTAAATTATTTTATGAACTGCCGGTGAAACTATTATTGGTGATCCGTCTATCTTTAAAACTTGCCGTGGCCACTTTTGGCGGAGGCAAGTTTTAAAGCTAGACGGACTAATGTAAATACTTTTAACGATGGTTCATAAAATAATTTAAAGGGCTATCTAGTGCGCGACGAAGAGCAATATGGAAATTATCTCCATATTTACGAGTTAACAATTTATTTCAAATGAGGGCGCCACTTCAAGGTCATTTTCCTAACCCTTCACCTTAAGTAAGAATAATAAAAGGTTACCAAAGAAACAGATATGTGCAGTTTAACTTTTACCTTTATAAATATGATAGTCGTGAGTCTACAATCTAAAAATCTATACAACGATACAACCATCCATACACCCATCCGTACATCCAGTCATACTTATCAACATCCGCATTTATTAAAATATATGTAGGATTTAATTTGAACCACGTACTCGTAGGTATGTAAAAATATATTGATCTTTCTGTACTACTCTCGTGTTTAGTCTATATTACCAAAAAGGACATGGCCGTGTTTGAAGATGCCGAGTCTATATATTCATGTCAATGTTGTGAACAGATTTTGATAATTCTTTTTTTATTTGAAAGCCTTTACTACCAAGTTGGTCCCATTTTAATTTGGTAAAGATATGATGAAGCACTTTGGAGATATGGAAGAAACTAGTAAAAAAATTGAAGTGGATTGTTTTTTTTGTTAAAAATTTAATTATTTAGTCTCCACTGAAACATAAAATAAAGAGACAACAGAACTGACGCAACGACCTCATTTTCTAATTAGCTGAACTCATACTGAAGTTGTCATCGAAACCAAAGAAGATTCATGTAGGAATTATACCTTCATTTACAGTCGACCAAGACGTTTAGGACTAACAATAAAAGTAATGGGTATTTGTGAAAGACGGCTACGACAAGTGACTGAGAAATATGTTACTATAAATAACGCCAAGTGGACGACATTGAGCTAGATGTGCGGAATTTCGTGAGGCTAACTTATGCTCGGAAATGATATATTAGATTATATAGTAACCTAGCTATAATGTAATCTATGATTTAGGTATCATTTATTTTTGACTATTGAATTTGATTTATTAGCTGTATATATACATATATAGGTGGTTATAGTCACAGATAAATATGCAAAGGTAGAAAAGGTCATATTGAATTAAGTAAACATATTTTAAGGGCCGTGTGGTGACGGCAGAGTAGAATACGATTTGTCATCAACCATTTCCTCTACTGTGGGTGAAGCAAGAGACGACCAAGGCTGTATTTAGTGCTATACGGATGGAGTAGCTTTTACCTGGCCTGTGTCACTCCCCTTTTAGGTATCGAAAATGTACCTACATTATTACTATGCGCGCAGGCGGCCCCTCCGGTAGGTAAATTTAGTTATACGAATCGTTTGTCCAGAGTAATAAGAATGAAATTGCCTTGCAATGGATGTCTAGGTATTTATACGAAAAGGTGCTGAGTTCTGACGTAAGCTAAATTAAACCATATCGCTAGCCACATTGAGTAGATATTTCTTTGAATTTCTTTGCTGAGTGAGACTTCTGTACGTTAGTATTATTTATTCTGTGGCTGTATTTAGTACTATACGGATGGAATAGCTTTTACATAGCTCCGCAAACCGTGCACTACTAAACCCAATAACAATAACTAATTTCTACACGATACGACGTGAATGCGTCCGTATCAGGCCACAAAAGTCGTCTCAACGCAATAAGAAGAAGAAGTGTCTTCTGTGCAGTCTGTATAGCATCAGCGATCACCAACCGTCTGTACGACGTGATGACTATGGGCAAATCCTCCCTGTATTGTTAGAGGTAGTCCAGCAGTGCACTGACACCAACTAGTACCTATTCTGTGCTGATACAGACCGTAAAGAAGAAGAAGCATATTTTGAGCGGCAGTACAGTGAAATACTTTGAAAAGCTTTTATTTCTCATACAAATTGAGCAATTTAATACTTACCTACGTTCACAGTGCAATACTAAACAAACAATACAGCACCATAAATAAATAAGTTGTTATCGTTATTTATGACTTTGTCATGAATTATTATGTCATGTTAATTTATAATTAAGGTAGTAAACAAATTATGACATTATCTACCTACTTGTTATTGCGTAGTTCAAATATTTATTACCAGCTCCGTGGTTTTTGGGCATGCAATTCATGGCTCTGTATTAAATACGTGATTCTATGTGGCAGTGGCAGGTGAATATATGTATACAATTATACATACAGTATGTATATTTATGTTTATTTATTTATTCAACTAGGATAATATTTAATAAAATTTTGAAAATTTTATAGATTATGAAACTTACATCTATATTTCTGGTTTTCTAGTTTTAAGTCATATTCAAATTAGTCAATTCAAAATATTATCCCTCAATATTTTTATAAGAATAAAAGTATGACCAAAATTCAGACAGACTTGATTTGTTTCACGAGTAAAAAAAAACTCATTTTTATTAATAATTTCGTGTATATATTAAAATATGTTAACTAAGTATGTTTGTATGAAGCCGACCGAGCGATAGCAGTCGCGTTGCAACATCTTTCATAATAATCAATTTGAGAATACATTACATACTAAATCAAATCAAGTCAAACAAGGTCGTTGATCTCTGTGATATCGATGCACTTAAGGTGAAGATATAGGCAAATGACCTTGAAGTGGCGCCCTCATTTGAAATAAATTCTTAACTCGTAAATATGGAGATAATTTCCATATTACTCTTCGTCATGCACTAGATAGCCCTTTAAATTATTTTATAAACCACCGTTGAAAGTATTTACATTAGTCCGTCTAGCTTTAAAACTTGCCTCCGCCAAAAGTGGCCACGGCAAGTTTTAAAGCTAGACGGATCACCAATAATAGTTTTAACGGCAGTTCATAAAATAATTTAAAGGGCTATCTAGTGCATGACGTAGAGAAATATGGAAATTATCACCATATTTACGAGTTAACAATTTATTTCACACTTCAAGGCCATTTGCCTATATCTTCGCCTTAACAGCAGTCGTGCGCCTACACTTTAGACGCTAAATAAAAAGCTGAAGAGCTAATTAGGCTCAATAAAAACGACCTTAAAAGTGCGGCACTTAATTGAGCAGGTGGTTATTGCATGGGAGGTGGTTAGCGTGATTTTCGGGCGCACCTGTTCACTTAAGAGGAAACATCAAGGGCTAGATAAATGAAAAATAGGTATTTGTAAAATCTATTGCTGTCGCGCTGTGCCCGAACTACAACCGAGCAAGTGCGATAGAGATATACTGCAGCTTGGACTGACAATACCTATTAAGAACACAAAATCAACGATTCGTAGTCCCCAGATTTCTTCTCCAAAACTTAACCAATATAAGTATTTTTTTCATTACGAATTAACAAAGAGTTTAGCTATGTCCCTATGTTTTTATTTTTTTATATAATCTAGTCAAATTTGTTTTCTGGATGTTTGAACACAGCGGAAAATCTCTTTTAATAAATAATTTATGAAAACAAAGATAGGGACATGCTAATAGTGGCTATAGATATTCAGGGAAAAGAATATTACTCTACCGGCATTATCCAGGGAGGAAACAGGGGTCTACGTTTGTATGGAAAAACAGCCCTTGTGTTTCGTCTTAAGGCCGTACCTGAATTTTCCGGGGTCCAGTGCTGCCCCCATTTAAAATAAATCATTTCAAAGAAAACGGAGACATAATTAAAAATTTTGCTACTACCAAGTCCTAGATAACCCTTCAAAGTATTTTATGAACTACTGTTTACAGTTTAAAATGAGAACCATAAGCTTTACTACGCACATTTGCGAAAAACGGCCTCTTTTGGCAAATGTGCGTAGTAAAGCTTAACGTTCTCATTATACCTACACATACATTTGTATGTATGTGTAATTGTGTAGGTCCCCTTACCCTAGACACATACAGCAACAGCAGGTACAGCTAAAACTTCTAGATGAAAAGTGTAAACGGACCTCAGCTTTGGTATCAACGGCATCGCTGAAGAACTAGAACCTATTTGCTTTGATTTTTTTATACTCTTCAATATAAGATGATTCAAATATTACGTCTTTAAAAAAAACCGCAATGCGCAGGCATCGGGCTCTGAAGCTGGTAGGTGCAATGCAACACAGCTTGGGATACAACCAGGAACGCATAAAGATGAGGAGATATCATGTCTTACTCTTTTCTCTTAGGGAGAGACAAAGCTGAATCGTATCTATCCTTCTTTTTATAAACACCGGCGAAGATAAATCTCAGATCATTTCTGGTGTGCAGGCAGCCTAAGCCGGCGAGTTCGTTGAAACCCCCCGCACCTGCCATGGCAGCTGTTGTATGTAGCCTTCTGCCAAAAAACTAACCGCCGGGACAAAATAACGAGGACACAAAGTTACACTTCATAAAACATTGCAGATGCTGAGTGATGAAGTGTTTTGTTAAGACAAAAAAATAAATCATTGGATTTTCTTTAACGACGAAGTAAGACAACCAGACATGACATCACATTTAATCATCCCTAAATAGGTTTCGATTCGATTTGACTCGTAATAAAAAAAAAACAATTTATAGCACCAAACCAAAAGACGAATCATACTCATGGGTAGAAACCGATTTTACTGATAAGGCCACAACTTCAAAAGACCTTATTTACGAGTATCTATCGCTTCACTTTTATCATTTCAGCCGTAGGATTTAACTGTTGGACTGGGGCATTCGCCATGGATTCACACTAGGCATGGGTAACTCCGGATTCGAATATTTAAATGAGCCAAGTTATCAACAGGAGCCGATACCCGTACTAAATCCCGGTAAACCGGCCGATGCGGCCACTGTCAGGTCGCAAGCCGCGAGCCGCGTTTCGGCTGGAATCGGGACTCGGGAGTCAATATTATTCTGTATTGAAACCGGTACCAGAAAGGACGTCTGTAATCTGTAGATTCAATAGCGAAACTTAACGGACCTCGGAGCTGGAGCCGATAAGGGAGTAGGAATCATTAAGATTAGTCGGTACCGGATGCGGAGTAAGATTCAGTGAGCCGAAACACTCCTCGGTGTCGAGATTACCCATGTCTAATTCACACATGAGCTGTTCTTTTAAAGTCTCCTTATTTTGTGCCACCGAGTTTTTTTCGCGGCGCGAGCGGTTGGCTTTCGTACTCGAGCGATTTGAGATATGGGCGGAGATACACTGCCTTTTTACCACACGACGATAAAGGTGCTTAAATTTTAAATGACAATCATTAACATCGTTGATGGCTATTTGCAGAAGGCTTTAAGTATTCTTAAATGCACTCAACAAGATTTGCTGGGAAGAAGCAATAACTATACAACCTTTTTTTAATTAAGTACGAATAAAGGCTGAATCACTCCATAATTTTGAACAACTTTTCCCAATAAATGTATATCGAAATATGAAAAAAAATGACACTTTCCATAGTAACAAAATCACGTGAATACTCCTCTTCGGGCTGTGGAGGGGAGGATTTGATCCCAAACGCCGTGTGGGCATGGTGATCGCAGTAGATGGCATAAAGTCTTTGCACAGTAGATGCTACTGCCCCTTTTCTCCTATACCACAGAGTAATAATAATATACTACGTACAACCCTTACCTACCTACCTCCTAAGACAGTATTGTAAATTATTTCTTAGTCAGTGTTGTTAAGTATGAAAATCGTAAAAGAAATCTGTGAATCTTTTATTTATTTGGATGAATTAAAATTTTCTGAATAGGGACATTGGAAGGAGGTAGACACACGAACGAATACAAACTTAGGACAATGTAATAAGTAAAGGTCTCAGGTTATACTGCCTTCTCGCGATTCTTGTAAATGCGAGAAACACAAATAACTTCTCAATGTAATCTAAAAGCAATGAATTGATTGATGTGAATCAAAACTGCGTAATCGCTCTGATCCCACAATTACGTGCATTTCGCAACACGTTGGCCAACTATTAACACAAATTAAAGAGGATTAAGAATAATAGAAAATATCATAGACTTCGGCTATGAAGACAAAATCTCTTAATCTAGTAAAGAGATCAGAAAAACATATAAAAAAAATACTTTCCTTAGCTACAAGTAAGAGGAGAAGAGGAAACCCTAATAACTATAGCACATAGCTAAAGATATATCTTAAAAGAAAGATATACCAAAGGGACGTTTGACAACGCATGGTTAGGAAAGTCGACTTCCTGTAACGAAAACTGAAGGATAAAAGAATGATGAATAGGATTTAGGAAGTTAGGAGATGCCGAGACCGAGAGGCAGGTGAGGCAGGAATGGGGGGCAGTCTGAAATCGCACTATTGGTCACCATGCTCGACTTTTCATACATATTACGTGAACCGTATTCTGTATTTTCTTTATTTTACCACCACTAATGTACGAGTACCTTTCGTTTAACATTACAATGGCGTACATTTAATTGGTTTGTTGCATTAAGATGTCGGATTCGATCACCTTTCACCCCGATCTAATAGCAACGTCGGGGCTTTTGAAGCTTTCAATACTGGTAGTGAATGTTTGACAGAAAGACTACAGTGCAATATCAATCATAAATAGATATGCGTTAAAATAAACTATTTGTGCGTTTAAATTAACAACAGCGGATTTTATTAACCTCGTTAGTTCATACACAGTTATACACAATGCACAAGCCCAGATCCCAGATCTATATCATGACATGACCATGACTTCATCCATATGGATATTTGGGGGCAATTACAGGTAAATTTTGTAATACATTTAAATAAATAAATAAAAAGTACCTCACAACATTTGATGTATTTCTTAACACGACACCACAACTTTACAAACATTATAACTCCATCTTATTACTCATACATAGATTCTAGCAGTAATATATCTTCTTCACAAAATTAAATAAACCTTTCATCACTAGAGTTTGAAAAAAGATCATAAGCAAAAAGCAAAACACTTTCCCGACCGAGGCGGCGATGGAAACATCATCAGATTGTTTTTTGATGCGGACACTAGTCAATTCCACGGCGAAGATTATCTCTGATTTAATGCAACAATCACCCGTATTACAGATTGGATAATATGCCATTAGAATGTCATAATCGGATGCAGCGCAATATCTCTAATTGCGTAAGTGATCGCTCCCTGAAGGAGTAACAAATATTTATGATCGCCCGTCAGCTTTTATGAATATGCGAGCAGTGATAAAAAGACCATTTTTCCATATGAACTGGCGGCCAAGCGACTTATATATCACAATTATGATGTGATAAATCCGCGAATCACTCCTGCGTTCACTTTCTGGTTTGTAATGAATGCACTTCTGTCTGCGGGTGCATTGTGGCCCGTCCGTTTGTTTCGACTCACTTTCTGCATAATAAAGCGATTTGTGGGTGGGTGCAGCGTTGTGCAACGTCATTAGTCGTGTTCTCCTCACCGTGGAAGCATAGCTCTTGCGCAACAGATCGATGACCGACTAAAAGCGAAAAGGCGTCCTTGGCAGTGAATCAAGCGCGCGTCCGTCATGGCGATGCCGCGCCGCCGGTAATTATTCATAAGCATTGCCCAACAGCCGTTGTCGGCGGCCGCGATCGACGACCGGCGACTGCAGCGATCGCTATCGACCTTATCGATCGATCGGATTCCAAAACAGGACGCGCGCATCTCGCACCATCCATCAACTCACTCATATTTCTTAATCGCGCCTTCGAGATACAGATACTAGCGTTAAACCATTTCATAAAACCGAAGTACATGACGATCATGACTCAGCCACATCGGAAAAGTTTTAGTTGTTGGTATAAACAAGCTGCCCTTGCGCTGGCGACGCCGGCGCCAGACAAAAATGGCGTGAACTAGAAGCGATTACGGTTAGGCGCTTCGATGTGGAATAATCATGTCAGAAAATGCCGCAGCCGGAGCCCGATTTGGTCACAATTACGTTCTTGGGACGCCTAACTGCGGGCTGATGCAGCAAAAGGAGGCAAAACTAGGGTTCGTAAAGAACGAGCAAATAGTAATGTAAATGTTAGCAGAAGAAACAATAACATGGCGAGCGGTGACCCCGCAAATAGTGCAAGAAACGTAATCAAATGCATCGTGAACGAAGGACGGAAGTCGTTAAACTTTACTGCTGTTGTTCGGACCCTCGCCCTGGTTCGATTTATAGAAAGCATTACGGTCGCTCGTATGCAAATGAAAATGAGTTGGGGACGAGGCCGGCAGACACCGTGACTCGCACGGCCCTGCACGATACGACAAGCAGTCTGCCAGAGGGTGGCCGCGTCTCTGACACGCTTAAAATCAAAATTTTAAATTAGAAATGTGAACAATCGTATTGTGCGTTTTAATGAATCACGCTCGATTAGACAAGTTAATTGGATTTGGGGTCGTGTTTTTGGATTACACACTAGACGCTATCAAGTTTTTACAACGGCAGTGTTAATTGCGTGGCGCGATATAATATCGTTCTTTTATTTCAGGGAGTGTTCGTAACATTATCAGCCGCTCGAGACGAGATATCTGTATCTGGGATCTTGAGAGCTGGCGATTGCTCAATATCAGATTCCATCGGTTTAGTTTATGCAACTGACGAATAGATGGGAGGCGTAGACAATACATCACAAGACCTGGCTGATACCTTATCTGTGATACGACGCGTGCGATCGAGTGTATCTGAGGCACCAGCGATAAACTGTGCAAACATGTAATGGAATACCACAGAGGTGTAACAAGGTTAAGATTTGATAAATAACTTTTTACAATTCGTTTAAATTCTGAGGCTAAAAATAAAAATTCGCGTGACTAGAATATAAGCAAATGGAAAACGAAGTGGATGTGTTAAAGAAAATTGTTATTAACTTTTTACAATTCGTTTAAATTCTGAGGCTAAAAATAAAAATTCGCGTGACTAGAATATAAGCAAATGGAAAACGAAGTGGATGTGTTAAAGAAAATTGTTATCTATGTAGTTAGAAGCATAAATCATACAAAAATGACATAAGTAAAACGACAAAAACGAATTGATTCGATAATTCAATTAGACGAGTATAGGAAAAAAGAGACATGAAAAGCACTTCATTAACATGACTCTTGAAATAATTACGAGTATGCAGCTGGTATGTGCTTTAGTTTTTGATTAAGGGGGGACGTTGAGGATAGGCATAGTAAAATTCTAATTAGCAGACTAGATAAGGTGAACTGCGCAATTTAAGGTCCTCGAGCGATAAGGTGCAAACAAATTATGCTATGTTGTTATTCGACCATCCCGGAGTGAGTGATAAGTTTATTGATAAACTAGCTGTGCCCGCGACTTCGTTCGCGTGGTTGTCGGAATGTTATATAGCCTAAAGCCTTCCTCTATAAATGGACTACCCAACAAAAAAAGAATTTTTCAAATCGGACCATTAGTTCCTGAGATTAGCGCGTTTAAACAAACAAACTCTTCCGCTTTATAATATTAGTATAGATTAGAACATGTGATTTTTCAATAAACTTATCAGCTCTTACAAGTGACAATAGAAAATCTGGAACATGCAGTAACTATGCATAATATAAAAGATTTTTTCATTTATTCGGCCAGGCTACATGAACGTGCATACATTTTGAATCAAATTATTATTAAAGTGATTAGACCATAGGCAAAATTTGATCAGTACACAGAAGAAACATTTTCGCACTGGTAAAAAATCCTATTTAAATTAATAAAACTTTGTTCCATCGTTCATATACATCACAACAAAAAGGGATTTCAGTATGAGTCAGTAAGCGCTATCGCTTATATCAGATCTAGCCTGTTATTAGCAAGATTGTTGCGATGCACATGGGCGTTACTTTACGAATAGACATATACAGTCTGATTCACATGATATTTTATATAATATGTGTGATTCACTTCAGTAACATTTCTTTTAGACTTGCAACTTTGTGATTCTACGTGTTGAACTTAAGAAGCGAGTTTGCAGAATTCCAATTTATTATATTGTTTATCTCACTACTCCAGTTTATAATTTAATTTAAAATTTTATTTAAATTGTATTATGGGTCAAATAGTTACCTGAAATAAATGTTTTTTTTTAATTATCACGCTGTACATTTACGTCAGCTATCGTCAAAGATATGTCAAGGATTTGACAGTTGTTTCCTTTGCTTAGAAACAACACTCTAAAAACTGAGCTCAAATTAGAATCTAGTCATAAAATAAAGGCAACCACAGCGCCACGGATTTCCTTATATTACGCGCGCATTACCGTTCACCTTCCATTAATTACAATTTTACATAGCAGTAATAAGCAAGGCCCAACCTAATCTCATTTGCAAAGTCAACTCGCTCCAATTAGGGATAAAATCGATGAGATGGTTGTATTGACCTGATTGCTGTTCCAAGCAGGTCAAGGTGACGGAAACTGAGAAATTTCTAGATGTGACAGGTTTAGATATCGCTTAACTTTTACACCAAATTTTATCTTTGGACATTGTATTAGTGTTAATAGTATTACAGCATCTTTAGATTGAAACATCAGAACATAACATTTAACTTCATAAATATTGACTTTGTCAGTAGAAAAAGACAGGGGTGAAGGCTTCTTCAGAAAAGTTTTAAACGGAAAGCTTCTTCAGAATTTCAATTTAAGATACCGATCTTAAATTAAAGCTTTACGTTTAAAACTTTTCTAATTGCAACTTTTTTCTTTAAGTAGATTCAGAGAAAATAAAAGCTACTTTTAAAACAGACAACCGGTCAAAAGTGATCTTAAAAGGGTTTCATTTATAGTTTTGGTTCAAAACCGTTAAAATCTAGTCATCCATTGTGTAAGAACGAGTAAATAGACACACAGATGTCGGTCAGATGGCAAATTCCTGCACTCAGGCTGCGTGTTCTGTACGAACTAATTCCGCCGCAGGCGTGTCGCGGTGCAACATGCAAATCAGATTAATTAACATTCCCGACAAATGCCAAGCGGCAGGCGCGGGACTGGCCGCTTATGTAGCTGACGGGCTGCGGTGATAAAGTCTGCTGGCAAACAGACCGTATAACCTGGGAAAGTAGTTGAAAACATTCAGGTTAACATTTGTTAAGATGTCCAGGTGAAAAATGATCGAGAATCATCATTAATTTGGAATTAATCCATGTGGATACTGCAGTTGAGAACATTTATTGTATGCAACAGGGAAACACTATGTTGATGGCTATTACATTGAAAGGATACCAAATTTATATTAAATACATGGAAATCTAAAAATGAATGAGATTTTTCTTGATTGGAGATACATACGATCGCGTGAAGCTGCTGCGCTTGCGCGTGCGCAACTGAGATTGAATAAGGAGATCCTGAATGTTACCGCCGAGTCGGGAGCGTTCCAATTGTTACTTGTATAGTGATAACATCGCTAACGCAGACACCAATGCAAATATGGCTGGATACAAGGTTAAATTGGTACAGTAACGCGGCATTAGAAATAGAGCAAAACATTCAGTTAATCTTTTTTATCCCATTTGTTGGAACAGATTCAACAGAAACAGCTGGGAAATTTTGAAGATTATTAAACTAGATCTGTCACTTGTTACTTGTTCACGTGAACAGATGTCTTGAATTTACAGAAACTAATCACCAATATAATTAGACATCTAGAACTCGTACGGGCGCAATCTACAAATCTATCATTACTCATGAATTATATCATTATCATTATCATATACTCCTACAGTAGCTTCGTAAGACCTTTAAAACATTAAAGGAGACGTTGACAGAGAACGTTGGCTAAGTCTAGATAGTACTTCTAGTACTCGTACCAGTTCGAAAAAAAAAAGAAAGAAATCATTTATATGTCAAATCAATCTCCCCATTCTACATTCAAAAATCCTTATAAGAATCTTTTATCACACTTTGTGCCATGCCCATGTGCACAAAATATCTTAAAGTAACTCTTTGGACTCCTACTAGAAGATAATTCTTCTTCTAATTATAGAGGCCTTTGTCTGTGGAGCAATCATCCCCTCTATTTCCCTCTATCTCTGACAATTACATTCTGTATGTATGAACATTAATTTGATATTTCTCTTGCTTCATGAAACTGTCTCTAGTTCTTCTTATCTCTTTTCTTCTATTTTCCCCTCCAATATAACTTTTAAAAACTCACCATGCCTAATTAAACCTAGCATTTTTTCTCTCCTAATACCTATGGTTTTAAACAGTTTCCGTTTCTCTCCAACAACTTGTTGGCAACAAGTGCCATATACGATACTGAGATTCCCATACATGCAAGCAGTAGACAAGTAGAGTACGTTACTTACTAGGGTATTCTCGTCCAGAAATTAGCATACAAAAGTGCGCGTCCGCCGACGCGAGGCGAACTGCGGAAACGCGCTAAGTGGTTTTAATGACTGCCCCGCAATAAAGAACACAATGGCATATTATTCCACCGTTTGGTTGTTTATCAATTAGGGTTGCCATGAAAGCGCTGCGTTACTTCCATAATAGCATGTGAAGCATTTCAGAAAGTCGATCGATCTTGGTGGAGTTATAGGGTCTTCAATCATTTCTGGTGCCTACTACTTTAGGTGAAAAAGTGTGGTGAGGGGTGTGGTAGCATAAGACTTTCTTTTATTACCAAGGGGATTCTGATGAACTGATGAGTTCACTAAGTACCCTGGGGAGTTCGAGTAAGCATGAGTATTCATCTAAATAAGCGATTGGCTAGTAATATGTCCCTCTTTTCTAATTTCGCGTGTTTTGGACTAAGAGTGTATGGGATTTTGAGATCCTCGATTCCATTTACTCACGACATATACCTGATAGTGAAACTTAGCTACAGGTATCGTAACGATACTTAACGGTTGTTAGTGTATGACAGATTCGATTAGGAAAATCAATTCTACACGAGTCAACAGGAAATCCCTTTTGATTGTGAACTGTAAAGCTATGAATGGAAGACAGGCACGCACAATACCGGAAAACTTGGTGTTACGATAATATAAAGACTATATCCTACAGGTCTACTCATAAAGCTTTTTTTATTTATTTAATTTTATTTATTCTCCAAACTTATTCTATTTTTCTAGATTTTTACAGGTACACGGTATCGTCATATCCTTCGTAGTCATGTTGTGCTGGCAAGCAAGTAATCAAAGTTTTATAGGATAGCGATAATGTCTAAGCTGACTTGCTATCTCAAGCAACGATACTATCGAAGACGACAGACGTGTTCTTCAGAGTAGCCGCCGTCATTTAACTTTAATAGATGGATCCTGTTTTCACATTCGAGACAAGCTTATGATATAATATGACATATTGGAGTTAGTCAGTTGTTTATTGCAAACTGAACTGATATTAAAGTATAGATCCTGCATGCTTCACGACAGGTTATAATTACTGCAATGGTACATGCATGATCGTGGGAAACAGGTCGTCCAATGTTTATCGGGATTTCTCAAGAAGAAATCTACTATAATATCATTTGGATCATCAACACATCACATCAATCTGAAGTGCTTATAATTTTTTAGCTCAGAATATTTAGGAACATCATTGCACAATGATGTAGTATCACATTGTCTCTTCTGGTTCTTTGAATGTGACAAATCTCAATTTGTAGATATAACTGTGATTTTTAGAGTTATACCTTATTTCAAGACGGGAAATAAAATAATGGCGTTAGTACTGAGATGGTAGAGATTCTAAAATTATGAAGGGAGAATCTGTATGTCATACAGAACCGACCCCGAGAAGAGAATAGGGGAGGAAGATGATACCTTAGTTCCGGTCTTAACACAAGCCTGACTTTGCTCTTGCTTTGGGGCTTTACTCGAGATGAGCGAGACTGTGCTACTGTGTTTAGACAACCAAAAGGATTCCGATGTCACAAGCTAGACAGATATACTGTCTTCAACGCATCAATAACAAAACTTTATTGTTTGTTAAAACTCAGCACATCCTTCAATGGAGTCTGGGCGTTAGTCAACCCTGCAGTTAATGCCTCCAGCAATCAGCTGTTCGCACAGTGTCAAGTTCCGAAGCGAGTTCGCTAATGAACTGCTCTTTGTGCGGTGTTGCCGCTGACCCCGATTTTCGGAGGAATGTTAATCGCCTCATTGTCTACGTCTTATTTTAGAATGCGCCATTCACGCATCTATTTCACTTTATGGTGTTAACCATAAAATAATAATAAATAAGATAAAGAATAGAGCATCATTGCTTAACAGCAATGAGGCTTTATTCTTTATCTTTGCTGTGAAATCTTGTAGCGATAATATGAACTTTTTTCAAATACAACATTTAATGAAAGACAAGATGTTGTTTTCTTTCAGAAAAGGCGAACTGCGTCATGATTGCGTGGAATGGGATATAACGGCTCTACTGATGAATTACAAGCAGGGTTAGTCTAAGACCCGTCTAATATGCCAAACGATATACGATTTAAATTTATGATGTTGGGAGACCTACGTCAGTCGCTCGCTATAACCTAATTCAGCATATAAATGCTTCTAAAGACACTCATAAAAACATGTACGTAACGTAAGTTCACGTTCACACCACATTCCAAATTGTTTCGTTAATTACCTCAAATCCTTTATAAATAACGTCGTAAAGTAGATATTACTGTCAGAAATCACACCAGTTACCAGTTCTGTGCAAACAAAGCGCGGGCGCGTCGCCCTGCGGAAGTTAAAAAGCAATTAAATGTCGCCCACACGCGCCTCTTTGAAGCGCCGCGGTAGATAATAGCGAAACCGGTTCATTTGCATCTGTGTCAAGTGCACTGGGTAACAATGGACGCGACGCGGATGACATCGATCGCCGTACAGCGATTTAAGAGCGGCCAGAAGATAGAGTAAGGAATCAACTTTCGATGATTCACTGGTCAACAAGGTTTATGCCGCAATAAACTTAAACCTGTTTATTACTTAACTCAGTTTGTTAAATACGAATCCGGTAGTAAAATATGCCTAACAGCCCTAAATTTTACGATATCTTATGTAGAAAACTACAATGTTTATAATTTCCAAACAATGATTTCCTCACTGTTAATTTTTTTTATTATTTCCGTTTCATAAATAAGCGTGTGATATAGTAGAAGTCTTGCTCTTTGCTACAGCGTAAATCATTAGTAAATATACCGTCAGTACGGAGATATAAATTTTGCTGAAGACTACATTTCCCCATACTATTTGCACTGTAATTTTGTATCATTGTAAAAAAAGATAGCAGGAACATGACTCTTTTGTTTTAAAGATATAGACTGGAACATAATTTTGCGATCTAAAATTGACGCTTACCTCTTCTTCGTCTAAGCGCGTTCCCGGTTGCATCCTCAGCTGTGCTGCTTCGGGGCCCGGGGTGCGCCTTCCCGCTTTTTCTTCTCCAAATATAACATGCATGTCAATGGTCACCCAAGGATGCCAAAGACCTTGCGAAATGGAGAAGAAATAGCCGGAACAGTTTAAATAATTTGGGTAAAATTGACGCTTACCATTTTTTTAAAATAAAAAGCACTACCTTAAATTATACAAAATTACTAAATTAAAATATTTTTTTTAACAAATTTAAGCCAACTAGAAGAAAACAAAACTAGGTTAATAAACAGCGTACAAAGGTCTACTAGAAACACATAATTGATAATGTTATTGATTTATGTGCTGCTGTTGATACGAGTACGAGTATAAACGCAATAGATGTCAAGCATCTCTCCCTTAGCGTATTCTCAATTGCAATGCTCATTGCCCTTAGCTGTGTTCCTGCAGCCCTGGGTCCGCTTTCCAGCTTTTTCCTGGAGTTTTAACCATGTTATTGGTTACAACTTTCCAGCTGTAAATTGCCCTGTTAGTGGTTTGCGATTTTTTGCCAAGAGCTACTAATTGGTAATAATCCATCAAATGTTTGTAATTTCTGAATAGCCTCTAGCTAGCTTCAATTAATGGAAACTTCTTGTTAATCCATGGTTTAGCTAGACACTATAGTCGACGATTGCAATAGACAAAAAAGCTTGGAAGGATATAGTTAAGACTGCCTCCGTGGACCAGTGGTCAAGGCGTTTGTTGTGGGTTTTAATCCTACTGGAAAGCATACTTTGTGAAAAGTTGTTTCCAGTCTGGTTAGGATATTGTAGGCTTGAATCACCTGATTATCCGAAAAGATGATTCCGTGCTTCAGAAGGTACACAAAGCTGTGGGTTCCGAACCTTATCGTTGCGTTTGTAACCTATCCTAGGATTAGTTCTAGTGTACCTTTTGGGTTGCGGAGGTCAGACGGCAGTCGTTCTGTGTAAAAATCAGTAACCTCTTCGTCAAATCACCTAAGGTTAAGTAGTGGACCCGGGCTCTGAAGCGTTACCGCTGATGATGCTACCGGGAAATACGCTCGGATGATGAAAGAAGCTTGGAAGGATGTGTTGACAATGTAAATTAATAAAAATATCTATCCACATACTAATCGCGCTTTTAGAATGTGGTAGACACCCGAAAGCTGCAGTACCGTTCTTCGTTGGCCGTCATCCGTTACCCAGCCGTGAAGACGACACTGAATGCTACCGGATTAGACTATCAGCTCATCTAAACGTCTCACACACCATATCTCATAAACTAATCTACGTAAATCAAGGTGAATTACGCTTAACACAGTTAATCTGTATTCTTTACAGTAATCAAGGTTCAATGTAATTTGCCTTGTATTTTAATTGTAATTGTATACTTTTGCTAGTTACGGAGAAGAGTGGTAGATATCAAATTTGCTTCATCGGAGTGGTCGAAGGAGTTTGTAATCATAAGACAAGTAGGGCCGGGTGGGTATACAACGTACAGTTTACGCTATGTCTAATTTTTCTAACTTTGTTAAACCTTTGGCAATGGTATTGTAAAAAGGATTCATGAGCTGATAAAGCTCAGACTACAATTGTTACATCGTTACACCAGTCAGTCTATTGTCGCTTCCCATTAAGATCCCACTTCTGATAAGGGACGCAGTCCCCGAGAGGGTTGTCGGCTCGCCTCACAAAGAATTGTGTGTCAATTACGCAGCTAATTAAGTTAGTGCGTTTCGCATGCCAACAATGCCGAAGAAAGTTTTGAAGGCCGCGGGCTGCGGCCTCCTTGTAGTACATACACTGTAAAATACAGTCGTCTTACAAAGTGGTTCATCTATTTTTACTTGGCTCGTTGTAGTGGGAACACGCGTTATTAGCGTTTACGCAATCCCAGGTGTGGTCTGCAATTGGATTGGTGACCACCATAAAATATATCGAGCTCCTCCAAACTTCGGAAAGCACGTTATGCCGTTGGTTTAGCTGTCAGAGTGAAATAGTAGTCGTCAAGCTATATTTGTCTTTTATTGCAGAATTGTATAATCTGAAAAAAGTGTTGGCCATAAACACACACAAGAACTTCACAAACTATTTCAATAGTTTAAAACATAGGCTGTCATCTAAAGGGTTCTCTGTTGCATCAGTGGGACAGAAAGGTGGATGAGACCGAATCAAAATTCATTCTCTACCACTTTTACACCCGCATATACCTCGATTGTTTGCATTGTGATCGCTCCCACGTTATGTATTTACCCGAAACCTCGGCCACTCGTTAGCTGCCAGTGCGGCAGAGCTGGCACAAAACGATGCGCGAGTCGTGTCTACTTTCTCTCGATAACCTTTACAGGGAATGCACCGCGGTTACAAAGTAACAGATAGTACAAAATAAGCACGGCCGTACAGAAGTGTCTACAACGACATGAGGCATGATTTATTGTATCAGTGGGCACACTGAAAGGCCAAAAACCCAACGTTTACAAAGAAACTAGTCGTTCGCAGCACTTTCCACATCAAACGTGAAATGTATTATGGTTGTAATGAGTAGAAACCAACGGATACCTAAAGATTTTATTACGCAAGCAAGCAAAGAGAAAATTGTCCAAACCTGCAGGAATGAAAGGCCTAACTCATAACCAAAAACATCCAAGCCACTGCTAGCGATTTGTACAATGTACATTTCAATAGAACCCGAAATCTTATCTAGCACTAGGCAAGCAATGTATTAACAGACACCGCATACTACGCGGAATCTCGAATTGCCTCAACTATTTGAGTAATCAATGTCACAAGCACCGCATTTAATGTGCTCAGTTGCATCCTTCTATACTTTCGTTGCAGTATGAACCGCGATGTTGGTGCGACCTCACGAGCATCGCCTTCTTTCAATCGTCCATTCCATATGCGGCAGCTGCTTTCTAGCCGCGCTCCTAACGCGTCCATCTGATGAGGACCTCGATCATTGTGACCTGGACATGTATTGATGTATTTCTATCTGTGCAATCCCACAATGAAGTGAATAACGTCCCTGAGCCCCTAAAAACAAATAACACTTTTGAATTCGGTAAACAGAGATCTGCAACTCTCTGTGCTTGCATACGAAGAAAGGCTTGAATGGAAGACGATCAAAATTCACTAAAGGCTTCCGGAAAGTAGATAATCATCAAATACTCCACTGTACTCTAGATTTAGTATAAATACCAAAATTTCTAGCTAAAATGTACCAATATTGGTAACATAATGAATTTCGATAATACCGACTGATACAACAATCGAGCAGGGTGGATTCCACTTGGATGTAGCGCCACTAAATCTGAATACCTACGACAGAGCATCCAGATATGTATAAGCATTTCTTGCAGCTCCTTGCCTCGACAGATCAGATGGTGGTGATAGGCAACGAGCGCAAGGTCGCCCATTGTGTGAACGGCCATTGTTGTCGCCTGGAGAATTCGATCTTGGAGATATAGTTTTTCTCGTCAGTACCGTACTCGATAATCTACAATTCTTTGAATAAACTAGGGCATGTCACTTAAAGACATTTTTGAAATATATTTAAGCTAACTAATAGACATATTAACGAAATGGATACAGCAAGCGCCTATGTCTATTATAGTCTTCCCGTGAATATCACATCATCATATTTAAAATTGTCTTTCTTTTATATTACTTTCCACTTCAGATATATTAAAGTCTTTACACACGCTAGTTTGGTTTGCAGTCTCAGGTTGCCTTATAAATATTAATGCAAACTTCTTTTTATTGTATAAAGCTGTTAATTCGAATTAAACATACAGTCGCCAGTTAAGTTGTCAAGATTGATACCTTGCCGCAGCAATTAGCGTGGAAGGCACCGCCATTTCCCATCAGGCCACTTAAGAATTTTGCAAAATAAAAGTCACTCAAGCAATCAAAACGAGAGTATTCTTACTTCACAAGTTTTTCTCAACTGGACCATTCGAATAAGCTCGGTTTCTCGGCAATGTGCGAGTTAGGCTGTCAGGACTGATGCCTCGCTTACGGGAGCAATTAGTTGCTTGCAACTCATCGCCACTCCTACCTGGCCTGGACTTTCGCTACTAATTGCAGTGTTGAGAATTCGCTACAATCGGAGGAATGGTTAGGTACAAATCAATAATTGTATCGCACAATGTATTGCTTACGATTTGTGCGTGGCCGCCAGCATTCGTCATCGAGCGAAACTGCGATAGCTGGTCTGCCGCAATCAATGATTTGTCAACGCGCCGCGGGCTACTGCTCCGCAGACAGCTAATTGCAAACCACTACCGTACATTACATTCAGCCCGTGCTCGTGAAAAATTACGAACGCAAACCGCCCACGGGCGCACAATTGCTCTTTAAAGCGCACGCAAAATTATCACTCGAATCGATGATTGATGGTAGCACTTCTAATTGCTTATCGCAACTCTATAGATCATACGTTTCGCGCTAATTACAGAGATCAGTGCACGAGATCTCGATTACGCTATAAAGTATCTAATCGCAATAGATAATGAGATGCAATAAATCATCGCCGAGGTTGACGCACCGCAGGGAGGGCCGGTCGACGGTATCGGCGGAAATGCATATTATGATAGCGATGCGCCTGCGCCGGAGGCCGCCGAGCTGAGACGCGGGACGTAATGTATGCTAAGTAGACACTATTACACGGTTTATTCAGAATTCATTGAGGCGCGTGTAAACAAAGACGTTCAAGAGATCGTCGACGCTCGAGAAAGCGAGGATTTCAAAAGGACAGTTCTAAAGAGCACGGTCTAAGGATGGTATTTATTTTCTTGTGCATACAATGTGAGAGCGGGATACGAACCGACTTCAGTGGAACAACGATTAAGCTTAAGGTGACTCAAGCCTTTCCGCATGGGACACAAGAGAGCCGTTTAGTTTAGCTTTGAGCTGAGCTCTTTGTCTGCATGTGGCATCGCGACACACTAACTGTACTCGGCAATAACTCGCGGCGGGACATTTGGTATTCCGCCCACTGCGTATGCGCTGCGCCACATCAAAGAGCTCGTAAATTAGCCGCTTATCTCTGCACAGCCGCGGAATAACGGCGATGAGTTGTAAACCAGTGAGCCATTGACCTCTGCTGATATGTCTATTAGTAGTCGATCCGCGCCTGTGACCTACCCCAATATGGGTCACTGCCAAGCCTCTGTTGAATTTTACGATAATTGCGAAACTTCCATTGGCAAAATTTCAAGATCCAGTAGTACCGTCTGTAGTACGTCTGACAAAAGATCGGTGAAGTCGCGTGAATCATCCCGTCCCGCAACACTGTAAATCCAAATGGATTCGCGTATCGGGTCCATTGTAATGACGACTCCCGCAGAGTTCTTTTTCATTTTTCGTCGGCAACTCTGTTCTCAATTTCGTCGGTCGCAGAGTTCACTTTCGATCCAAGCGTCGTTGTCTGGAGTCTGGACGCTGCATGTGATTTTAAATTTAGAATAACGGAAACGAGCGGATGCGACGGGCTGCGGTGCGTTTCTCGTTTGTTTTTCCTCGGCCTTCGAATGAATGAGATGCCGGGCGGTCAACGCCAGCTCTCAATGATACTAAATGAATTTATAGCTCATTAACGGCGGCCTGACGGAATCCGTCGGTGCTCTTAGATAAACAGGGCTCGGTTCGTCGAACTGCGGGCGAGAATACCTCGGTTGACAGGTCGGTGCTCTAATATGGAAAGTGAAAGCGGGTGGTGACATTGGTGACAAATTCCCTGGCACGTGGTACGTGTAACTCGAGCTGGAGGAATGCGGCTCGCTTGGAAGCCACTCAAGTCTCCAACTATTCGGGGGATCACGACTGCCTAACGACAATGGCTGCACACGACTCTGAATAATTAAGGTCAATTAGCCCAGCTTTGGTAATTCTTTATAATAATCATAGGCTGATAGCAAATATTCGTCATCAGTTACGTATACAAAGTATGTATCCGAAAAGATGATTCCGTGCTTCGGAAGGCACATAAAGTGAGTTCCAAACACCACCTAGCGTTTGTTTAATCCTATCCTACCCTACGATTGGTTCTGGTCTACCGTTTGGGTTGCAGAAGTCAGACGGCAGTCGCTCTGTGTTAAAAAAACCAGTAACCTCGTCAAATCACCTAGGTTAGGTAACGGATCCCGGGCTCTGAAGCGTTACCGCTAATGATGCAACCGGGATAACGCTCGGATGCTGATGATGAGTCACGTATGTCTTGTAGTTTTATATCCAAGGGCATAAAATTGTAGAGCAGTTTTAGAACCGAGAGACGCTAGGTAATAATCCCTTTTATAATGTAAGGTAACCGACACACTAAACTAATGTATTTATTGTGGTGTTGTCACATTAACCAGTGAAATAAAAGGCGCTATTAAGCGTGCATTTTATTCTAATCCAGGTTCGACGCTTAACATCCAAGTAATAATCGTAGATATAACAGCGGAATTAATTATTGGCTAAGTTTTGTAACTATTTGTTGTTATTGTTTACATAGCTAAAAAAAAGCTGTAAATTTTCCGAAATAAAATAAAATATTCTGAAAACAAATTGTGTTTGACAGAAATACAAGCGCCAAATAGAATAGGAATTGTAATTTTGTGTGTGTTTTGTACAATACTTTTAATTGTTTCATTTTAGAATAAGCCTAAGTCTTTTTAGTGAAATCGCGACGGAAATATTTATAGCCATAATACTAATATGCTTTAGTGGGAAACAGGTAAATAAAATAGTATTTGTAAACCTATTGACAGAAATGGAACGCAAACAACCAAACGGAGGTGAACATACCAAAACAATAACATTCAACAGCATAATGTTCGCATAAGACCAAATTTGTATTATTTGCGCACTTCGAATTGATAGGCTTTAAACACAAAGGGAGATAAAGAATTATGCCTATAAAACTGGTGTATTTAGTAAATTCATTTTCATCTCATCTATTCGAATAACGATGATTTTATCCCAAATATTTGGGGCTAAAGTCACTGGTAATTCTCTAGACACTGAAAAGTAAAAAGTAAATTCCCTAGGCGTTAAAACACATTTGAAAACCGAACACGAATGTACAATCAAAAATAATAGTGGCAGTCAGCAAAAAAAAAGAGGAATTTAGTTTTAAAATTATAAAGTATATGCAACGACGTCGTAATTTTTTTAAATTGGAATACAACACCTTTTACCTACATGGATGACTGTAAGTCAAAATTTTTGGTTCTTTTGCTTCGAAAAAATATAAATAAAAACCAATAAAAACGCGCAATTGTTGTCTCTGATTTAAATGGTAACTAATTTTATTATGGAACTATTAGGTTATTTTTACAAAACTATTTTAAATGTGAATAATTTCTTGATGAGGCCCATATACTAAGTATGAAGTGTACGTATATATACATATTTAAAGATATAAAGAATTACGCAAAAGAAAAAAGTAATGAAACTATTCTAATGACTGGAAAATGTATTCTTATACATTTTTGTAGTGGTCATAGAAAAATATTTTCAAAGTCATTCTTTATATAGTGAAAACGCCACTAAATAAAGGTTAGTAGCTGTCTGTTAAACTCTGATTAGGTATATATAGGTATTCTCCTTCCGTTATAGGTATATATTTACAAATTTTCCTCATAGATGAAGATGAAAAGAAGAATGTGCTACACGGTGTACGGTAATAGTTTTATCTCGGGCGATATACTCGTACTTGAATCCCTCGCTTTACTTAGGATTCCACCGTTGAATCCCTCGCTACGCTCGTGATTCTACTGTGGCATCCTTCGTTTCGCTCTGGATTCAAAGTAGCGCCCTCGCGTTAAAACTATTACCTTAACGCCTTGTAGCACAATCTATATTCTATATCACAATAATAGAAAAAAAAAACTCGTAAAAGTCATTCTTCGCAAATCCTGAAAAGCATCCAAAATCTGGTTATGTACAGAACCTCAGAGACTAGGGTACTATAACAGCAGTCATCATCATCGGCTGAATTAATAAGATCGTTTTAAAAAACAAACATCTTAGTAAATTTTTTTTAGGTGCCTGATGCACTTTGAAATGAAAAAGGATGTATGTTAATATATCCAATGTGAGATTAGCTTTAAGCTATCGATTGGCGGCTGGCGCCCACACCACATCACATATGGATAGAGTGGATGTGTGCTGAGTCACGGCTCGAGTACAATCCAATGACCATTAATAGAAAAGAAAAATACATTGTCTTTTAAAAAAACATGACATGAAAGAGAAATAATTAGCAAATTTTGAATAGCAGAACAAATTCAAATAACACAAGTAATGCTGAATAAGTGAGAAACAAATTATATATTAGTCATGAAATCCTTGCAGCAATTGAAGCAAATTAATTAAAAAATAAAAAATATTAACATAATCACATGTATTTATGATATAGATCTACTACTATCTACTCATTAACATATCATACCAAACAATCTACAAACAGTTATGAACATTATCGTGACAAGCGCATTTTAAATCTTAAATTTTTTGAAGCACTTTTTTATAAGAAATGATAAAATCAGTTATACAAGTTCATAACAAGCTGACAGGAAAAATAAAACGAATTGTGACGGCGTTTATATTTATAAAACATTCATATTTATGTAAATCGAGGATTACAAAAATGAAGATAATGGCAAAAAACGTAGAGAACAAAAACTACTAATGTCGCAGAACTTAAACGTTCTTATGTTTTCTGAAATGGTCATGCATGTTATATGAGTTGCAGGAGGCCTGTGTCACTCTCCGTGTAGGTATCAAAAATCTACCTACGCGCGGCGGTCTTCTCGGGTGGCTAATTCAGTCGGGGCTGACGTGCGAGCAGTGACGCACGTGCGAGCTTTGTTCGTCGTCTAGGTACTTCACAGTGTTTCGAGTTTCGGGGGTTTGTAGTGTTAGTACACTGACCCGGCCGTTTTAAAAATACTGCGCAGTTTTTAACTGTTTAAACAAGGATTGCGATCCAAATTTAACTTTTTTTAGACTTCCTAAGGACGCTGAAAGGTAAGATCTACTTTAAAGTGGTTATTATTATTCTGTTGTCATTCATGATAGGTACACTAAGTAGGTTTAATGACTAGGACCTAGGTACCTACTTAGGTTACGAAAATAAGTAGGAACGTAGATATAAGTATATTATTATTCTTTCGAATTTCTGATGTTTGGTTTGAGATTGACGATCTGTTTCGTTATAAGTAGGTACCTACCTAACTTACCTACTAAGGAACTTTTCTGTTCGCTAGCAAAATAATTATGAAAGTTACAGAAATGGTATGAACCTACTAAGTAGGTACATTTTTACTTTAAAGAATTTATTTTAGTTGGTTAGATATTTCGCACGTTATATTATATTTTATTCATTATAGTTTACTACCAAACGATGATACATACATACATACTATCACGTCTTTATCCCTAACGGGGCAGACAGAGCATTTTAAGTGTTGCGGCTCTAAGCAATCAGTGCCCAGGGCCGCAATACGCAAAGGCAACTTCTAGCGTGATGGTGGGTGAGAAGGTGAAAAAGGAATCAAAATAGTGATGGGTTGCTAGCCGCATCGCCTATTAACATGATTTGCATTTTCGTCTATTCCTTCGATCGGCTTCTACGATTTGCGCGGGGAGATAAGCAGCTATGACCTCCGTGGTGTAATAGTCAACACGCTAGTCTGGGTTCGATCCCCAGCCAGGGCAAGTTCGAAAATGGCCTTTTTCAAATTGTCCTGGGTCTTGGATGTTTATCTATATATGTATTTATTATAAAATATAGTATTGTTGAGTTAGTATCCCATAACAGAAGTTTAAACTTACTTTGGGGCTAGCTCAATCGGTGTGATTTGTCCTAACATAGGTTTTTATATTTAAGTTTTATTCTTGTTTCCCAGACCAGCATGGAAGACCGATTACGGTGCGCTAAATGGCGATAGTAGCTTCTTGCAGTATTCAACCTTAGCGCGTCGCTCGCTGAGTCTATTTTAGTTGGATTTTTGTGTATTATGAACCGTTTGTCCAGAGTCATAAGGATAAAATTGGCTTGCAATGGATTTCTGTAGGTGTCTAAACGAAAAGGAGCTGCGTTTTGACGCGAGCTAAATTAAACCATATTGTTAACCACTGAGTAGATATTTCTTTGAAAACGTTTGCGGAGTGAGACTTCTGTACTACTGGTATTTATTCTGTGGTTGCAGTTAAATGTCGAGTACATATATGAATCAGACCATAGTGAAAGAACCAATATTACTTTAATGTTCAATAGTAAGACATACCTAATGTACATCCCAAGACCGTTTAAGCATAGTATGTCAACGTCGTATTCATAAAAACAATATCTTATAACAGTCATACGAGTATAGTGTTAGGTTAGGTAATCTACCAATCTAAGTTACAAAAAGAGTGCAGATTTTTTATACAGCTAGTTCGTCTTCAACGCAAACCCAAATACAAAGATTTTTTTTTTCTAAGGAATGCATAGCAGAAGAAGGCAAACCTGTTAATTCGTTCATTTAGTAGCAAAATTTCTTAATTTCTTAAATAAGATCACGAGTTTAGAGTAGACTACAAAGAATAGGAGGCGTACTAATGTTCTTTGACTCGTGTTAATTGACGTATGGTGTTTCTAGTTATTCTGTTGATTTGAACTAACATAATGGCATTTAGCCGTTAAGCATCTGACGTCACTACAAAACAGAGGCCTGACGTTGCAATGTTCAATTAACGGGCCATTGTCCACAGTCAATCTGCGGCACAAACGCTCTAATGAGCAGTCGCTGGGTGGGTTGCAGCCTTAAATTGTTTTACAGCCAGTAATAGTACGTGAGTATTAATTATTATTCTGTGGTAATAGTATCACGAATTATAATATAAGCAATTTTATTAAAGGCCTTTTGAAGCAAGGACATCTCCTTCATGGGTCAAGTGCCGCTGGACATTGCTCTTGTTTTAATAATTAGAATTGGAAAAAGGCCAGTCATTATTGAGAAAAAAATGCCGCAAACAAAATTTTTATTCGTTATCAAATTACTATAAAAAAAGGTGTGAAATCCGTCGAAGTGTGAATAATCATAATAACTTACCAATGTTGATGACAACAAATATAAACATGTCGTGGACTCACCTGAAACAAATACAGAATTAATGAGCACTAGTTGTCATGAGGCTAAATAATTGCGGTTAGCACGAACAGGGACACGGAATATAAATGTTAAATAAAACATAGAGAACTTGGCTTAAATTTAATAACTACTTTATAGACACACCGTTTACTCATATGAAATAACCACCAAACAATCATAAATAATTTCTTGTTTGGTCATGACGGGTCGATTCTTTATTGAATATCTGAGACAGTTTGACAGGAGACGTGATAATTTCGACCCTGGTGCAGAGACTTATTACATCTTTCGCACTTGTCATGTACATGCCAATTACATGTCTTAAATGCATTTCCTCGCCCCCTCACCGAGGTTGAGCATACATTCTGTGGCAAGGTGTTAACAGCGATGTCAAAAAGTCAGATTTGGTCACTGGCCGGTGCTTGTTGCAACATAAGGCGTGGGAGCAACCACCGGTCCGAGGTGCGCCCACGCAGGCTCACGCAGCCTAAAACGATGATAACTACTATATGATAGATGCCTCGTAATGATACCCTGTGCTCGATTATGAACGAGATGATCAGTTAGCGGACGGAAGGTTCAATGACGTGACAGAATTACACTTATTTATAGAATTATTGTACCCTTTTAAAATATATAAATCACCAAGTTATGAAAGTCAGTTCTCTTTTTTCTGTGTTTCTTTCCTTATTTAATGTATTTTGGTGAATCTATACTGTTAACATATTCGCGCACTCTAAACAATGGTTCTTACTAAAATACTTTACATAAAAAAGACCGGATTCACGATGAGTTGTTACCTATGTATTGCATTGGAGTCTACTTTTAGTGAACGATTACAAATCGGCAAAAGTAAAATACCGTTTTTTTTTTAACTGTTCCAAGGTACAAAGCTCGTGATGAAAAATTCGATATAGTTTTTATTCAACTTCAATAGGCAATTGCAAAATTGCGGTTTAGATATAAATTAGTTTAATCTAATTTCTATTAGGCCGAAATCAATTTCAAATTGAAGCAGTATTAAAATGTCAAAAACGCTGGAAGTCGCCGGTGAGTTTCGTCAGATACCGCCTTATGAAATAAACGGATGTTTACACAAAAATGTGGCTTTAACAAGCAATTTAATTTGTGTGTCGTCCAAAAAGGCCATCATGCACTTATGCCATAGTTAAATATAACTGATTTATAGCTTCTACAAATAATCATTATTTACTTAGATGACTTAATGATTTATAAATTTTGTTTATAATTCACCTTCGTACTTGAAAAGTTCTATATGACCGTGGGTTTTCGTACATAGTAGGTGGCATTCAATCATCGAATTGTGACTAGTACAAGAATAATAGACTACTTCTTACGCTATACAATACACGTAAGTTACTATTTGTACTATGTATTAATTTTCTAGTTTGTGTCTCCTACACCGTTACGTCAACGGGGTGGTCATGTCTAGACGGTGTCGCCCACAAAGCTCCAATTTATACGACGACCTCAAGGGTCGCCCGTATGTTAATATTGCATTGTCTACTGTAATGAGGCTGGGATGGCAGGTCCCTGTCGCATTCTAAACAATGGGAATATGTGCAAAATTGCAGATCTAGGAAGTAGAGACGTCTACGAGAAACAAGTGAATTGTGAAGGCTAATAAGCAATATAAAGAGACGTTGAAGAAAACGATGATGGAAAAAATAAAATCTTGCCTGGTTTAAGACCAACTAGTAAAACAATTTTAAATAGTTACAGTTATATCGGCGAAATGTTTATTCACTTATGAAATTAGAAAAGAACTGCGGACAGGCGGGTTCTAAGTCGCGAATATGACTATAGTTATGTGATAATGAATTATCATAAACATGCTAACTAGTAAAATGATAAGATAGTTGCGAAAATAAATAGTTAATATTCTAGAAAAATGTAATAAGCAATTTCAATAAGTAAATACACATGAATTGAATCGACCGGCTCATTTCTATCAATTAGATCAAAGCGTATGCACTCTAATAGGAGTGCTACGTCCATCAATTAGCTGTTGAAGTTGATTGAACAGCGCGCAGGAAAACGCTTGTTATGGTTGAGGATAGTCCATAATGGATGCTTAGCGGCTGACAGGCATTGACTCTTTGTCTGTAGCAGCTAACTTTTGATTCTGGCACTTTTAGTATACTTAACTAAAAGATTTTAACTAAGCATAAAGCTTTAGTGTTCACAAATCATCATCATCGTCAGGTCTTTTTTAGTCTCCACTACAAGAGCACAACCCTCTCTGTACTACCAGAGCCATATATTAGCCAAAGCACTCAGAGGATTTGGCTTTGATTTGATTACCAATACTGAATAAAAAATATTTAATTAAATACTTATTTCATTTATAAAAGTTACAATTTTCTATTGAATTTACGACTTTAATTCTTTTTTTAAACAAAATAAGGTACCTCTCTAGTCTATCTTATTACTATAACCTTTATTATATTAGGTACCGAATTTTAATAAGTGTTTAGTGTTTATTATCCTTTTGTTGAGGCTCTCTATGCGTCCTCCTCCAGTAAGTCGTTCGTTCACTTGGGCGTAAAATTGTCGTTTTCAATATACAGAAATTATTTAAATGTTTTGTATGTGTATGTGAAGTAAATATTACTGTCGGTAAAGAAATGTCCCGTAGATTTCATTGTCAGGGCTAATGTAGCGTGTAACGTGGAAATAATGACGTATTGTGGCGTGACAACATGGGCGTCACGTTAAGTCACACGCAGCGTAATATTTGATGATATACGTAAAAACGGTTGAAGTGGCAACTTTGTTTCTAATTATTGTCTCACATACTTCATCTTCATTTGAATAATAGTCGGAAACACAAAAAATAAACGCTTTACGATCACTGCACAATATGGTCATATTGACAGGACCTTGGCAAAAGCTTTATCTAATAGACCATATTTGCATTTAATTCACTTGAATTCTCCTTATTTTCATACTGGAAAGTATTAACTTAATCGATTCTAATGCAGGTGTTGCTGCGATAACATACCACACACCTAGGTTTATTTTTATAGCGTCACATTAAGGGTATTTAACAAATATGGCAGGTGAAGCAAGGCGCCAATTAAATGTATTAATAGCAATAAATCCCTATTAGGAACGGGTGTCGTCTGCCTCCTGTGCACTAGCACCACTTATGGAAATAGCGCCACCAAGCTAAAGGCGACTACTGGCCAATTTATAGATTTTAGTGGTAAAATTATAAAGATATTTACCAGCAGTGTTTGAAGAGCCCCTTAAGAATATCTATTTTTCATGTAAATAACTTGCCATTATACAAGTACTTTAAGTTATTTAAGTACGCGACTATACACAAGAAAATATTGGTTTAGAAGTAAACATAATTATTATTTATAAAAGGATCCATCTATTAAGATTTCAATAAAGATACGATATACCTAGAAAAGAAAAACGGAAGAATATAAGCCAGGATCCGCAAATATGCTTGGCGCTAAGACGTCAAAAGTCACAAGTTCTACGTCTGCATTTCTGAATGGGCGTCCCATTCATCCGCCGACTGGCATTAAAGGGGCCCATTCACGCATTGACCATTCAGTCGACCCACGCGTTCCTTGTCCCCGATTGACCTAGCTACGAACTACGCGTTCATTAGATAATGTAAATTCTGTGTACTTGAAACAGTTACAATATTATATAGGTAGATGATAACTGTTGAAGCTACCACAAACAAAAGCAAAAAATTTGAAACTTGTAGTTATGAAAATTACGACTCAAAACATCAATTTACGATTCCGTAAAGGTAAAATTCGAAATAATTGGAGGTCTAAATGCAGGGAAAAGCGAGTTCAAACCAGTTCGCTAATAGAATGTTCACAATGGACTTTCGCACCTCCACGCACGTAATGAAGGCAGTACGAGCAGTGAAATATAGTAATTTCCCAAGTAGAACACTGGTCGTGGGAAAACTAAACACGGAACCCGCCGAAGACAACGATCTAGTCGAAACTTGATTGAATGCGTGCGCAATTTACCAGCGTAAATTTTTAATACCAATTGGTGTCGCTTCAGGTCAAGGAAGCGCCAGTTGAATTAGAAATACTCCAAAAAATAACAATCGGATAATTGAGGTAAACGCGAAACGCTGAGCAATAAGATTAATTGATGGAATGCAAGGTCGATCAGATGTTTTCAGGCGCACATACGGATTTTAGTAACTATGATCACCTTGGGTGTGTCTAAGTCCAAATTCCGAGATAAAGATCACCAAATCCACTTCATTAAAAATCGTCAAGGCACTTTACATTTGCTGATTTTATTGTATAACTACACACTACAACTATTTCTATTGCACATAAACAAGTTGACATTGAATTGCCGTTCTGCAACGATGGATGAAATCAATAACCATCAATGAGTCAGTGAACCACAATCGCTAAAAAAGCAGGAACCACTAAATGCCGGTCGAGACTCTCGGTGCGTGACCGCTGTTGCATGCACACCAACATGCAGCGTCATCCCTGCCGAGACAGCCTTGCCAATCGACATTGTTAAGGGTGCTTTACTTTGGCCTCTCAACAAGGCCATGACTACTGTAAAATAAATTGCTGACGATAAAAACGCGTATTTATTTTGTTGTTTATTTGTCTTGAACGTACAAATAAAATTTTAACTACAAAAGTTTAAAGATCTGGTAATTGAACTTAAAGCAAAACAAGCGTAGCGTGAGATCTACAGCAAAGGAAAATGTTAAGTCATAGAGCATAACGACAAACTGGACTCAACTGGGGTTAAGAACCATGGTCCCCAATCTAGTGACGCAACAGAAACCGCAAAGGATGGCGCCGGTGCCGGCGACACGCACGACCGGACACGTCGCTATGGTGTCGCAACACAACCTAACCGCCCTTCACCTTGACAGTCACACACTGTCATCACGACCTCGACGAGAAATGCCACATTTCGTAACCAAACATTCCAATTGGACACGACCGTCAAGCGACTAAAGAAAGATTTGTGAAAACTTACGTGAGAAACGCTCCAGTTATCGGCGGCGACACTAATCAGATTTATTACAGTAACCTAAATGAAAATTGCAATTGATTTTTTTGTATTCCTATTAGCTATTAGGAAAGTGTAGCTATCGAAATATCAGTTTATTGGCAGATATTGTTGATAAGTGGCGACATTCCACGTAGACTGGATCAATTGGACGAATTTATGACGAAAACTCATTTTAAATTTACAAATCCTCGAGACTTTGGAAAAGTGTGACATCAATTAAACTGAAAAAATCAGACATTCTTGAACCCCTTTTGTTAAACTAACACGAATCGGAGAAACTGCGAATTCGAGAACTGAATCGAGTCCAGTTTTTGTTGACAAGAACATCGTCTTTTAATGCCGCTATGCCCGTGAACTTTGGTGGTCAACCCTGACTTCAAGTAACGTTCGGAGTAAAATCGATTAGAAAAAGTGGGTCAACAAAAATATCACAATCTTAAACCAATAATGGGTAAAGGGGCCTAATATTTGTATAGGGTTGTTTTAGAGGCGTGAGAAAGGGATTCTAACGGTTTAAGAAATTGACCCTACACTGATTGCCGACTGGCAAATAAGTACCTCTGGCTATCTGCGGCGATCCCTGTAACCCTAGTTGGGAACTATCTGCGCATCTTTCGGAATTTAATAATCACTTACCGGAGATTGTGTTAACGTCGAAAACGGTGCTTATGGGGAAATTGTTAACGGTAGATGGATTGCTGTGCTCTCGGGATTATTTTACATTGTGGTCAGTTACGGTCAAGTCCAGACCTTTGACCCAAAGTAAATTGTCCTACCTACCGTTGAACACATGATTTATATAAATATAACGGGACTAAGCACGAACCGAACGAAGTTTTGTCTTTTCGAATAATAGTTACATCTTTCGTGGTCGCAAACTGACTGGCTGGAGAGCAGCGGTGTCTTCTTGTTGATGGTGAACACAGATTTTTTGATAATAACACTACCCACATTTTATAATGTCATAAAAAGAGTAAACATACGATAACTTATTAACATCAAAACTACCGAAATATTCACGTTGACCATAATCAGATAAGTTTATATTTAAAATAAAAGTTTGAGGCGTCGTTAGAGATAACGATTCAACAAACTCTAAAGTAGAACATTTTATATTAGCTCTAATTAAGTTACCTAGTATGGAGACAAGTATTCGACCACACACAAGCACAATTGTTAATGGCGGACCAAACGACGCAGTAATAACAGAGAAGTATCGCAGGCTCCCCAGACATCCGCAATCTGTTCCTATGCCATTACGCTAAGTGAAATACGACATAAATTATTCACTTCATAACCCAATGATTGAGCAAGATTTTTTTTAAATCGTAGTCAACGTTGGGATCGTTTTATGTACTATTTCTGCATAAATTGACAGTGCGTGTGCTGAATTATATGAAGTTTTATTTAAACAGGTGATTTTTAATATGATCAGGTCTTTTTTTTAGCCTCCACTGCAGGAGCACGACCCTCTGTACTGCCAAAGCCATATATTAGCCTGAGCTGTCAGAGGATTTGGCCTACTCTCTCCACGCTGGCCAGACGGGTTGGAGAGGTCTCATTGATGTTTATAAGCTTTGTTTAGCTTGTGTTTCCTAAGTCGCCTTCTACGACGGGAAGACTTGGAGTGGTCCTATTCTACTCTGCCGGGAACCACACGGCTTAATATAGACGTGATTTCTTATTGAGATTGAGCACTTGATTTCTAAAAAGTACATTTTATGTTTTCGTTAAATATTAGTAAATTCAATTTGTAACAGTAAAATAATATATAAGCCTAAGCTCAAGGTAATTTGGTTGTCATCATTAAAACGGCAGAAAAACAAAATGGGAAGTAATTCGCCCTTGAAGTAATATTAGTTAAGTATTAGTGATTAGCAATAGTTAATGCTAAGGTTTAATTCGTTTTCAAAACAACTTGTCCGTATACTCGTAGTAATATAATAAGACAACTGAGTTGCCAGATTGTTACAAAATTTATTACATGAATTGAGAAACTTATAATAAAGTACAGAACAAACTAGATTTCTCACAGACGTCGAGTCAGTGAGACCGCAGGCGCCGCGCGTCGACGGCGTCGTTAAAGTCCATCATGTAAAATACACAATTTATTCCCAGGATCTGCATCAATCGTTTATAGTTTCCGTATGTTTATCAAATAGAACTTGATAGAACTGATTTGCTACAACTCCGTTCCCAGCGTCAACAGATTCTTTGTATGTCACGTGATGCCAATAAATGTCCTTTTTAGTTGCTAATAAACTTGTTGCACAGATACATACATAATTTTAACATGAAATGTAATTAAAGCTTAACCATTTATAAGTACGCAATTCCTTTTAGGTACTAATCGCAGGTACGTTAGCAAACACGTCAATATTTTACATGCATAATTGCTAATCGATAATAATGTTAAAGTTCGAGACAAATCTACATTAATCGACGCAATGGATCGATAAATTAATAATAAAGACGAGAATAGTCGGCATACAAGCGGCGCGTGCCCCGGGCGCCGCCGGCCCGACGCATTGCGAATGTTAAATAAATAATTAATGACATATTGCGTTACGAAATGTCACATGCCGACAATAATCACACGAGATATCGCTTGTACGCATCTACATTTACATCGAAATTGTCTTGCCTGTTGCGTGTTTCAAGAGATAAATCTGAAACCTATAAGGAAAGATATAAAGAACTAGGTACAAATTGAAATTATTTTGAAAATGGTAATCAAAAGAAAGTTAATGTCAATATAGAAGCCAACACTCTTGAGTATGCTAACACAACAATCAATAATGTTAATAGGACACCGATACCTTAAGGCGTTCATCGAGATGCATTGACCCTCTTTCGCTATTATCTTTCCTAGACATATTAGGAGGGTGTCACATTCGTTCGTCAACAACTTTCTTACTAAATGTGTGACGGGTCAAGCAAACATTATTGCCTAGAAAGCAGTGGAAATCGTCTAATTACTGTTAAAGGCATAATTTGTTGGCTTTATTAGTGCAAAAAAGTGTCTCGAGTGGCGGAGTGGCCCTGTAAGGCGTAAGGAAAAACGTGGCTATCGTCGCAACGCCTTACCGATAGGAGCTCGCTTCGTTTTGATCTTACTGTATTTTTTATCTCTTATCAGTCATACATGGTGATGTCTACTTCCCCGATGTGACACTTCGCCTGCGTGCGTGGAGAAAAGATTTCCATTTAAAATTTGTGTTCACTACAGATGGCCGTGACAAATACAAGAAAAATTATCGAGAGGCTTTTTAAATTTCATAGATACCTAAAGCATTATGCGTGCGTAACATATTTGTTAAAGTGTTGATTTAAATGAAACGGGTAATTAAACATCTCAACAAAATCGTTAGAGGAAGTCCATATTATTTGTACACGCGAAAGACCAGCGTCCGTAACGAGACACGAAAATAGAGGACTTGGCATAAATCACACGCCTAAGATACATTGCTGCAATCTAGAACATTCCAGCGTTTCGCGCTGTACAAATCACAGCAATCTAAGAGACAAATGGTGATATTTAAATCCATCTAGAGTAATAGAGCAATCGCAGAGTAGCTGCAAGCGAAAGCACCGATGACTTCTGTCATTAATTATGAGTTAATTGATATGGACACTCGAAGGCAGCTCGAAAGATATCTAAGCTGATATTTCTTGACGGTTCAACGATGCCGTTTTCTAGTTTATCTTTTCGCTAAGGATGAGAAATTACACCGTCTTGTTTCTAAGACATGTATTTCAATCAACATCCAATACACGTTGAATTAACTCTTTGGCAACTTGAAATTTGAGGTAAATGAAATTATTCATATACGATTTCAGAGTTGGTTGAACTGTCATCAATAACTTCGACTTGTAGAGAGACAAAAGTAAAAGTTTGCGTTAATCTGTATACTGAATCCATGTTTCCATAGCAGTATATCCAGCAGATCATATTGCCAAAGTATAAAATGAAGACAAGTAACAAGACTACAAATCATAAATATATGTCTCCGCGATCTAAATCCTGGTCACATATGCCCATTTTCTCAATCCCGGCGTATCTATCGCGTATCTGTGAGCTGACAGCATTTTTTCCGACCGCATCGGTAATTATTGCCAGTAATCGACGCCGTCGCTATATTAATATTGTATGAGAGGCAGGCGCCGGCGCGCCGAGCCGCGTGTGTGGTGGAAGACATGGAAGCTGGCGAGTCGCCATCTGCTTTATGAGCCATCACCGTTTTATTGACACGATATGTCTTGTTTATATCAGTTTCACAAGAATAAAACGAAATCGCTACATCCCAGTGTCGCAGATGCACATCTTGTATCTACAACACTGGAATCCAGAGATTGCGTTTTGTTTTATTTCTTTCTTTAATTGGCGTTTTGTATTATTTCTTCCTTTGTTGTTTGTGTTTGTGTGGCGTTGTATTTATTTCATCCTTGCTCATAACCCTGACATACAGGTCATCTTTGATTTCAAGTTCAGTTCAGTAATCATAAGTGGGAACCTGCTATGTTCAGAATCAAATAGCAGACAAAAATCTATTGTAAAAATAAGAAACGCTAACTTCTTTAGCAAAACAATATCAGACAAAGTTTTGGAAAGATGCCAGACAAAGCTTATAAAAGTCCACTCAATATTCTTAACGCCAACATTTATCAAGAATTGACAAAGAAAAATGGCGACATACATATTTACATTTTCGTCTTTATATTCTGCTCCATTCAAACAAATGGAATTCCCTTTGGACCAACGGCTGCGTCTCATGTCAATCATTTGGAGTTATCTATTTCATCTTTCCATATCACGGAACTGAGTAAGTGAACCGTGGCGAGCCAACAATCTAGACTAGTACAAAAAGCCCATCTCTCGGACGGAAATCTAATGGCGTTTCAATCGTTTATATATTTGTCATTATATTTACACATCGAGAATACAGGATGTAACGCTGATTTACAAGCGCCTCCTTTTAGAAAAACTCGCGATCGTATTTAGAATTTTAAATATTCTGTATGTAACTTTTATGACTTCACTTCGGCATTTCAGCGTGGGAAGACTATTATTTTGGAAAACTTCACGTTCTTGTCGTTATTTATGCACCGTGTGTTACATAAAATTACATATGAATTTGAAGTGGACGTTTACGATTTGCGACAAAAATGGTTAGCGTCGTGTTCTGGAATGTTATGTTTACGGCGCTCGAGTTTCGCGCAAAAAGAGAAAAATGTAGAATTTATTAGAGGCATTATTCCCGCGTCTGGAGTCGCTCAGACTCTGTCCATAAATTGCTCAAGCGAAATTTATACGTCAAACAATATGGAACCGAGATCGGTGTTCCACATCGGGGTAATTTTATGCGAGCTCGTGTTTATTCGGCGGGCGCCCGCGCGGTTCGCGCGCTGCGATCAAAAACACCGCGCTTGCTTGCATCTGGCAGGCGGCTACAGTTTTTTGCAGTTAAACGCCCGGAACGGTCATGAACCTGAGTTCAAAAGCGGGGTCAACGAACTACGGCTTCAGTAAAAGCGATGAAATTTCATACAAGCGAGATTTTTGATATCCAGTGGGCGTGAAATGCGAACGGTACATGTGCTCAGCTCTTTAGCGGCTCATGTCTTAATCTGATCGATGTAGACCCGATGAATGGAGTTGTTAATGTTGAGTAATTAATAGCTGGTTCAAGTAAGCCATATTTTGGTTTAATTAATAGCAACCTCATCAATGAAAAAATTATATACTCGATCTTTGTATCTGTCGACTCCAGTGTCTAAAAAGACTCTATGGATTGGCTCTTACTTATTGTTTTATTTTACGATTATAAAGTCATCATCATCGAGTCTACCAAACAGACGGCGAGGCGTCAAAATCAAAAAGCAGCTGGGCCGAAAATTGTAATCCTCTTTACCAGGATTCGTTCCGCCGTCACCCCTCAATGAAAGACCATTAAAGCACGTGTTCTGATGTACGTACGTCTCTGTCCAATTAAAGGAATATGAAAGAGACAGCATAACAGGATTTAACGCTTTATCACTATCGACACTTCATTATCCTGTTAATTATAGTTATTTAAATACTTATATATACAGGGTTATTTTTAATTAACTGGCAACCTTTTTGGTGCAAGGTCAGTCCGTGATACTGAACCACTTTCCATAAAAAAATTATTGAAAAACGAAAAAAAAATTTTGACTTTCCATACAAATCGGCGCTCAACCAAATGGATTTTGTATGGGAGGACGAAATTTAGAAATGATGTAAAAAGTAGGGTTTGCACAGTGTTAAACTGGTTTTTGAAAATTGAAAAGGAGCTAATTGAATGAATGGTATAATTTTAAAATTAACAAAAATTAAAAAAATATATATTTTTGACGTGATATATTTGAAAACTTAGACGTCCTACACATTTTTTAACAAGATTCATGTTTTGTGTACTAAATTCTATTAGAAACCGCTGCAAGTATGCTTGTGGCAAAATCTTGTTGACCAGTGTAATGGATGCAGGTAAAAGTAGAATACCTTATTTATGTATATTATGATCAAACATTAAAGTCTGACGAAAGCGCACAGTTAAATAATCAAAACAGCTACAAAGATACATAGATTTAGCGATTATGTTTTATTATATTTCTCGTCTCACCTCACGTATGCCTGGGAGACTGCATCTTATCTGAGGCGGCAAGTTCAGTCGAGTTCAAAGCCACGTGTTGTTTGAGATAAGCCGATTTGGGATTCACCCTTATTATGAGCGACGTTCCTGCCTTCTGATTTTCACATACATACATACACTATCACGTCTGAATACTTAATGGGGGTCTTGCGGCTCTAAGCAGACGGAGCCCAGGGCCGCAAGACTCAAAGGCCACTTTTAGCGTGATGATGGGCGAGAAGGTGTAAAAAGGAGTTAAAAAGGGACGGGTTGCTAGCCGCATCGCCTATTACATGATTCGCATTTTCGCCATTCCCTCGATTGGCTTCTATGATCTGCGCGGAAAGAGAATCAGCTGGTACATTTTAAGTTTTTTCTTTTCAGACCAGCTTACAACTTTTAATTTAAACATGTGCATTTTTTGCACTTGAATGTACCACAACGCGGCCTTTGGGACTTATGGCCCTATGACCTATAAGTCCCAAAGGCGACATCTTTAAAACAATTATATCAGATTGGTAAATAATTAAATACCTACACATTATTGTTATGACTGTTTAGTTATGTTATCGGCTAATGACGATATATTATACCTACATAAATACAGGGAAAATTCCTATGTGTATGCTAACTTCGTATATAACATACGTTTAAAATATGCAGTAAATAAAATAAAATAATTATTCTTCTTTTGCCTAGTTCATATTATAATACTCCTTTTGCTTAGCCCATATTATGATTCTTCTTTTGCCTAGCCCATATTATATTGTCCTTTTGCCTAGCCCATATTATGACTCTTCTTTTGCCTAGCCCATATTATAATTCTCCTTTTGCCTAGCCCATATTATGGATTCTTCTTTTTCCTAGCCCATATTCCATTCACTTGGGAATCGGCTCTCCAAATTGGGAATCGCCATTAATCCTTTATTTTGTAGGACGATTGTTTTTAACAAGCTTTTATTTAGTTTCACCTGTCCCGTTGTCCGTGTGTCCGTAATCTAATCTTGCAAGCCTAGACCAAGCCTTAGAACCACTACCCATTTATTCGATCGAGTTGAAACTTCACATGCTGATGTAAGTTGGGTGACAATGCAAATTATGATACCAATGACCTGATTTCATGAAGAAGCCGGTAGTTGCCCACGGCATCTATGATAAAACACAACCCCACCGAGTTTGGGCTCAATTTTTTCGTCTTGAACTTTTTATCTAAAACAAAGTTTAAAGTGGTCCACTTTAAACTTTGTTTTAGATAAAAAAATTATTTAAAAAAAAAAAAAATTTATGAATTAAACAAAATTAAAGTATTTAATAAAAACAATGTTAGTGTACTCTATGAACTATAAATACTTTGCCTTGATCAGCAATAACGCCAAATAAGTCCATTCGTTCATTGTAAACTTGTAACTAAATGCGTATGCAAAGTATTGCAAAGTCATGTTAATCTAATAAATATCGTACACCGCGATCACGTGTTTATAAACACAGCTCTTTCAACTAACATGCAAATGTGTACCAATTTACTAAGTGTCATTGAATTACAATCACAATAAACAACTATTAAACTAACAAGAAACAGGACCGTAGAGCTGCTAACAGTTAACATTTTCAAGTGTGGGACACTTGAAAATGTTAACAAACATTAGTAAACATTTTCAAAATTCAAATATAATATCTAAATATTGTAAAAGTTGTTATTATATTATAAGTATTATTATTTATAATTATGATAAATTCTTGTTAATAATAGTATTTATTTATTTAAACTTTATTCTACACACAAATACAGATGCAATAAGTACAACAGGTGGACTTAATGCTAAAAGTCAAACCTTTGGGTTGATAGTATTTTATTTTTATGTTATTATGCATTTTCATTATTTTAGAAAATGTGTGTAAACATTTTTACCAGCAGTGTGGAAGCACCATAACTCCATAAAACAACAAGATAGTCGTCCGGTGGTATACGTATTATCATCCTATTTTTATACTAAGACGGATATGCACTAAAAAAAAATTGTAGCTTATCCATCAGGTAAGTAGATTATTAAAAATTATTGTATCTATTTCTTTTTCTGATAAACAAATAATTACAAGATACAGCGCATTTAAATTCCGCGTGACGTCAATCACCCCCACTCTGAAACTTCGACGCGCTGTAGTTGTATCTTTGTGAATTTTCACTACTTGGATAAACCGAAAAATACGGGTACATTATTTTTCTATAGACCCTGCCCCTATTGTAAGGCAGTCGTCAAGCTACGAGTATGTCACATGCCTTTAGGCAACTAGAAAAATCTAACAAGTGTCGCTCTAACTAAGGTGGCATCAACAGTGAGTGACATATTTGCGAACTTTTAGGCTGATGCCCCGCCCTTGCGTTGCCTTGCTCAGAGAAGCAATCACCTTCCTCACCTTTTACCTTTATGTAGGATCGGTGCAATATGCCTTGTCCTTTCATATCCATCTACTACCTGCATCGGATACTCTATCTCCCAAATCGTGCTTTATGCATTGCATTCGTCCCTTTCCGGTACCCTACCTTTCCATTCATTTACTTCCATATTCAATACCTTGGTCTGACGGGAGAAATAAACATCATTGTGTTGTGTAATTTGAAGGTTTTTAAGAATAATAAACCTTCAAACTCTCGTAAATAGAAGATCGAATTTATTCAGCACTCTATTTTAATTGAATATAAATACTCGTATATAATTTAAAATAGAGTGCTCAATCAGGTTAAGCAGAGGAAAACTTGTGCTATGCAAATGAATTACAATTAATTATGTATTTTCCGCCGAGTGCTTTCCTGTTGACATTAACAAGGGCGGCCATTTGCAAGTATGTAAATAAATGCGCACGCTAATGTGATGAAATGTCAGTAATTAATTTTGCTCGCAGTTGCGAAGTATATAGTATACTAGCTGTACCCGCGACTTCGTCCGCGTGGAATACTGAGTTTTGTTTTATAGCCTATGTCCATTTCTAGGTTATCATCTATCACCATACCAAATTTCATCAAAATCCGTTCAGCCGTTTAGGCGTGAAAGAGTAACAGACAGACAGAGTTACTTTCGCATTTATAATATTAGTAAGGATTATATGATAGTGACTTAACATTAGGCGGCATCCGTATATATATATATATATATATTTTCTACTGCGCAAGGTCTTCAGAATCCTTGGGTGACCGTTGTCATGCATATTATCATTTGGAGAAGAAAAAACCGAAAACGGCACCGTAGGCTCCGAAGCAGTACGCCTATGGATGCAACCGGGAACGCGCTTAGATAAGTACAAGCAGTAGTTTAACATTAGCAAGCAACAGCTATCATTGAGCAAATCAAAGGAGCATGCTTACTATCACGTATATACTATATCGTTTTACGAGTAGGCATATTTAACCTCTATAGTATACTCTATGAGCACAATAGATTTTCTCTACAATTCAACTTTTACGATCTCATCCACGCAATAAACTTACGAGAACGAATTTTAACAGCCATAGATCACCTACAAGACTTATCACTTCACATACATTCGGGAACCGTTCCAAAGGGAACGGTATCCAAATCCAAGTGACAAGACCCGTTAATGCCGTTTAATAAATTAATAATGCATCGGCTGGAAATATGAGCGACCCTGCACACCCACGTCACTATAAAATCGACCCGAATGGTCACTATGGTGTTAATAAAAAGTTAAGAGGTATGGCCCATGGCCCTTAATCGACCGCCCGCGGGCTCGTTTCGAAAACACTGGAATTGGACCGATCGATTTTTTTACACTGTGACATTCTCATAAACATATTTTCGTGTTGCTATAAAACTGTATCCTGTGGCGTGGTGGTGTTTGAAAGAAACTTTTTAATTAATCCACCTTATAGTAATTTATTCAACCTTGAATAAATAAGATGTCTTTCTATGAAGATAGTTTAATATTTTTTTACATCTGTCTTTTTTTCCTGACCTGTCGCAATACACTAGGTACTTGTAGACTTATACGTTAGAGATTAATTGTTTTTATTTTAACCCATTCGCTGCCCATAAATAAAGAACAATAGTAACACAATCGATTTGTTCATATATGTCACATGGGTCAGGGAACCTGTTAAAATTTAAAATTCCACGATATCACAAAATAATCGTTGCAAAACATAGAAAATATATTAGAGGGTAAAGAAATGTATCCATTCACAGAATTGAATTACCACAATATAAAGTAATTTAGTTTTAGAGTTATTATTACAATTACATTATTATCAAAACGATGCAACGCAGAACCTACAGAAACCTTAAACAGAGGTTGACTGGTAGAGAATGCATTAGCGTTAAGCTCACCTTTTGTACCATTTTGGTCAATAAAGATTTTAATAAATAAATAAATAATAAACCTTTAAGAGAAAACTGCGTTACTAAATTAATATAATGCAATTACTTATAATGTAATATACAAAATCGCTCTCAGCAAGTTTACAAATCATAGAAACGCACTCGTAGGTACACCTCCAATACACCTCAATTGAGCGGCGTGTGTGAGTTATGAGCATCGAAAACGGTGGGCGCCGACAGTGGTCCAGACCCGGCCATCTTACCTCATAATTTATTCCGAAGCACGAACCGAAATATACGAGAGCATGGGAAAGGTAATGGTCAAATAAATATTGTCGAGGGCGCTAATAGAAAGCGATATTTGAACTTGTTGCCACGGATTCGGAGCTCGAAGATGAAATGATTTCCAGAATTGGTTTTTTTTTCTAAGTCTCTATGATTTGCTCTAAGAAAACCAGGTGGCCTTAGCTATTTGTTTAATTATAAAACAAATCCTAAAACTACTACCTAATATTGGACTTAGCTGAAAACACAAAGTTGTAAATAAGATTAACATAACGTAAAAATCTTTCTAGCACTGACTCTTTTTGCAATGCCGTAGACCAACTCTTATCTATCTTCACTCCAGGTTTATACTCTAAACTAACACAATTTTCTTCGATCACCATTGCTTCAGTTGGAAATTAAATCGAAATTATAAAATACACGTGTTTGAAACGGAAGAGGTTTTGGTAATTCTAATTGGCTAAACATTAACTTTTTGAATATATGAGTTTCGCTTATACCTACAGCAATATAAATAGTAGGTGCAACTACGAAAAAGAAAATAAACAAAAGGATTATAATTCAGCAAATAGATACGCTAAATGGAAGGATGTACTTCCTAAATACTGAATCACTGATATAAGTTTTAGGAACTCAGGAAGCCGACAATAACCCGGTCAATCAAGCAGATTGCAAAAAAAGCTGGCATATAATTAAGCGAGATTACGCTAACAAAAACAATTTAACATAATTTTTACAAATGGCCAAACCATGTCGCTCCCAAATCAAACAGACTTGTTCTTTTCATAATAACAATATAAAAACAAATATTTAGTAACTAAATAGAACAAAGATAAAATTCGGTCGTAACAAAAATATAACAAAAAATTAACAGGTAACTTTAAACAGACATTAGAAAAAAAAGATATGGGCCATCGCCATCTATCACTCATCGTATCGACGAAACTAGAGACCTTAAATGACAAGACCACAAAAAAGAGTTCATTGTTGTCTCACTACACACGCAAAGACAAATGGAAAAAAAATATCTGAGCAGACTGAACTGCGCAGAGAGAACTCGTCAAATCACCTAGGTTAGGTAGCGGCTCTGAAGCGTTACCGCTGAGGATGCAACCGGGAATACGCTCGGATGATGATGGTAATGATGACTGAACTGCACGCACAGATACTCGTAAATGATCCGTGTCGGTCATTTTGGAAATCCTTGAGGGAGGCCTGTATCCAGCAGTAGATTTTCTGCGGCAGAAATTAAAGAATGAAAGCGTTCACAGTTGATTTAAGAAGAAATTAATATGCGTGCAAAGAAAATCCTTGATCTTTTTCAATTTGTTCTAGTTTTTTCTTCTAAAAGACAGACATGAACTTATGCCTCGTAGTCTTTTTGATCCTTAAAAATATCATAAATTGTTTTTCCTCATAACTCGGCGACCAAGCCTAAAAAGCATGGGAAAAGGCCAATTAGATAAATAAGACAAAGAGACTTGTCCCGTTGTTATCTCAAATCGAAACTCAACATTGTAACATATGATAATGGTCCCATAATAAAAGGGTCTCCGCCTACGTTGTAAGCACAAATGAGGGGTTGGAAAGAGCTGCAAGCGCTTACATAAGGAGAAAGCTAGAATAAAGTTATAAGTAGACTGTATAGAAATGTTTTAGATTGGAAGCTTTGAGAATTTAAAATCTAGATAGAAATAGTTAATTTATTCATTCCACGCAAACCAGAATTAAATTTAAAAAGTTCACAAGTTTAGGCAATGCCATCGAGTTAATATTTCGATAAGCATCTGTTGTTCACGGTATTAGACTTGATAATGTAAGAAAAATAATAACGGCTTAGCCAAGATATCAACTGACGAAGGTTGGACAGAAATGGACCAAGCTCCACCGAAAGACCGACCAATAAGTTTTAGAACCTTTACTTAATTTACTTTCCAAATCTATTACAGGTCAACATGTCCCTATATATTCAGTAATATTGCTTCTTTCTTGTTTACCTATACTCGTAGGTACGAGATGATACAATAAGGATAACGTTTTAGAAACCTAGAATAAACCAGTTCCACAATAAGACTGGATTGTCATTAGTCAACAAACTGCAATCTTACCATTATTCTGATTCGTAAAACATTATGACTCATGCTGGTATTTTGCAAAATTCCTCGTGTGGTCACTATTTACATTTGACAAATGTGTTGGAAATTCTTTCTACTTCATTTGCAGCACTGTTTACATAGGTGCATATCATGGAAATAGAATATCATTTAAAAAAAAGACGACCTATATACAACAAAGAAATAGAAAAGGCGAATGAACTGCATAATAGTTCAGAAGCTTCTCTAAAAGGTAGTCAGCCACAACCAGAAAGGATAGATGATTGAAAACTGTAAAAATAATAAATGGACAATATAGTAAAATAGGCGTAGAGGGAAACCCTGGAAGCGCTGTTACCAGCGCGGGTTGGAGTTGGAAAAAACTAAATGGAAGATATAAACCGAAATGGAATCAAATCGTTGTAGCGAACGAGACCCAGTAAAGCATTTAATCAAAGAAGAAGAAAGTAAATGAATTTTGCTTTACCACCTCTTCCCGTTGTCAAAACCAGAACACATCTAACCAACCCCCATTTTTTTTCCCGGTATACTCAAAAGACAATATAATTTTTACAGTCAAGTAAGAATAAACACTGTCTTTGTTACGCAATATCGCAAGGACTATGGAGACAAAGAGATGCAGTGATGACTGTTGCATGCGCACGCGTCGATTATTATAACATTTATAACATGCCTGAACGTCATCAGTGGCGTAATTATGCAATGGATGAACAGAGCCGGGTGTAATCACGCGATTTTATCATTGTTAGGTCATTTCTACCTGTGTCGTGTATTTGCATGATGTGTGCATATGCATGAAATCAGCTTTACCTGGAACAAACAATAGGAATATTATTAGTTTTATGTATAACTTAATAGTTGAAATTAGAGTTTTTATAGAGAATAGACGATGAAAGATGTTGGATCACACGACGACTTCATAAATACTATCATTGAAGGCAAGATAGAAGGGAAAAGAGGACCACAGCCAAGAAAAACAGCTGGCAGATGAGAGACACAAATGAAAGAGAATTCATACTCCACCGACAAGAGCATAGCTGTTAAATATATATATAAATAGTCTTTATAAAAAGATTGACGTTGCTAAATTTATTTTATTCTTTTCTTTAAATTTAAATACCATTTACCAACACTAAACTCAAAACAAGTTGACACCGACGGAAGAGAAAGTGACAAATATGTAATTTTGTGTTTAAACTTAATCTTGATGTTTTGAACAATTACGACTTGATTATAGACAACATCTAGCGATTTACCAAACTAGTTATCAATATGACTAATGTTCTGCAAAGTTATATGTTCAGCTAACATCCGCAAGCGCTAATGAAGCTTTAAAATGAGCAATTTATATGCTAATCACGTCAGAATTAAAAATAATGTGTTATAATAGAGCCTAAGCCAACAGACACTCGAAATAAATAAATAAAAGTTTTTATGAACCACTCAACCTGTTGAATACAAAATCGTCAATATAGTTTGTATAGTTAACTCTTAGTCAATGTTTTCATTTAAAAAAATTACGAAAATCATTTAAAGGGTTTTTTCACGTACAGAGTTCTACGTTCATAATACGCCTATAATTAAAGCAGACCGAAAACAAAGAATTTATTACCAATTTCATTTGGCATCATTGACACAAAACATTAATATTGGTAAAAGAAATTGGTTCGCGCAGCGCGTTTCTACAATCGTTTTTGTCACTATTTAACTAAAAAGCATAAAACCATGCTAAAAATAGGTCTAATCGAGCAATTATAGATTAACACCCGTCGCCGCGACCGATCGGTAATGCCGATCGGGTTTTATGGCAGAAGCATATCTTTCGCTTGATCATCCGAAATCGCCGGATCTTAGCCGATTGCCGAATGAAATTTGTAAATGAGCGGCTAGCGTGTGACTGCGCACTTCAACAAGCCATTCTGAAGATACTTTATAAATTGAGCTATTAAAAACTGTTGTTTCCACCATAAAGCTTAAAGAAAACGCCATAAGTAATTAGTTGTCGAAAATTTTCAGGCCTTAGCCAATTACTGGTGAAAAACTTGATAAACCCAACATTTCCTATGTTTAACTTGAAAGGTAGACGTGAAGATGCGATCTCGGAGATTTCGCATCAGACCTCTTTATAATAACAAGTTAAGTATATACGATTATTTACTCCTTGGATATTTTTGTGGTCTCAAGTAGGCAAGAGCTGATGTTTGTCGGCTCATCAAAAGTTCAAAACCTATTACGTATTGCTAAAACAAAGTCACATCCATATAGTTTCGTAGCTCCTTGAGCAATTTTCGCGCCTCGGGCCGGTCCCACGGACAGTGGTATAACAGGACCTAGTGTTACAGCCGTTAATAATTTGACTGTGGGTTCACGAACCCAACGCCGGAAAGCACTCAACGCTGCTAGCCTCGAAATCAATTTAACGATCGAACAAATAATTTAAAAAAAATTGGTTTTTTGAAAACAATTGAAAATATGGAATGACAACGAAGAAATTCTGATTAAAAAAGAAAAAGATTAAGTGAAACTTGCAAAGAGAGGTGCATGCGTAAGAAATAAAATACCCGTAATTAACTTTTATCGAGTGTCGTTATATGCGAACAATACTCGTATCTCACCTTGCAACTACATACGTAGTTCCACCACATTACAACTTCAGTAGTAAAACAAACATACCTCTGCTCAGCCTCCTTAGCAAGTAGGCGACAAACAACAAAAACCTAGAAATCTGTCCCGCAAGTCCGTCCAACAAGCAACTATGTAACAACAACAAAATTCCTCCGCTACTAAGCGCTAGACTAGAATCTAGACAAAAGATCTAGGCTCCTGTAGGACTTACAAACTCTGAGCCCTGTCGTGAGGAATGTGTACTACAATAACTGTCCACAACAACAATAGCACTTACTTTGTTGCGTGTTTTTAGCATTTCAAAGCACTTGCGACGCTTATTCAAGCAAGAGAATAAACAGAGTAGATATGGGACTGGGGGGCAATTTTTAACTTAATAGAATTATGATCATCACCTAAAACACACAGATCACCGTTATCAAATGCTCAAATCTCTATTTTTAAATTTTGTTTTTATTTTGATACATCAAAAACTATAAACGGCATCGATCGTAAGTTTGTGATTACGTGCACAATTTCCATACATAATCAAAATTATAATACGAGTAAATACCAGATATAAAATTTAAACTTCTCAGAATTTTACATTGTGGTTAGTATAATATATATAGTACTATAATATAGTTATAATATTTTAGTTTAATACGTACAACTATTGATGTCTCTAACTTCATGCTTGCACTGACAAGAAGAACTGCTTTGAAATGTAAAAATTCATAATAAATTAATAACTTTACAAATAATTAAATTTTTAACAAAAAAACCGACTGACTTCAATTTTTTTTAGGACTTTCTTCCATATCTCCAAAGTTCTTCATCATATCTCCACCAAATTAAAATGGACCAACTTGGTAGTAAAGGCTTTCAAGCAAAAAAAGAATCATCAAAATCGATTCACAATTGGCGAAGATATCGCGTAACAAACACACGTAAAAAAAAAAAAAACATACAGTCGAATTGATAACCACCTCCTTTTTTGAAGTCGGTTAAAAATATTGATAGGTCAATTACACTTGATACATAATAAAAATATCTATAAACTAGTGGCTCCGTGAGCTGTACACCTCGCGACTCTGTCGAATTGTTCAATTTTTAACCGAGCATTTTGAAAAAAATATTCAAAATCTAAATCGTCAAAAAATTCCCTATAATTATCGAGCCCTCACAACATTTCACGAGAATCCGTGAGAAATGCGACCTGTAGAGGAGAACAGCCGGACATACGAAATAATTTTTGCTAAGCTGAAACGGAAACGTTTCGCTTTCGCTCAGTCAATAAATAATACCTGGCCATTTATAATAAATATTGACAGACCAGTGATGATTGTGAATTGAAACATTGACTTGAATAGAGTTTGTCGTATAATTTATGCCCTTATTTGTCACTAAATTACTTTGAATTCATCTTATTCACGACACGAGTATTATTTGAATGCAGTGGCTATTTTATAATTGTTCAATCTAGGTTTGTCTGCATTTATTTCTGACTTTACAAATTAATAAAAATGCAGAAGCAGCTACGCACTCCAATTACTAAGAAGCTACCTGTGATGCGACACATTACTTTAACTTGCCATTTTCTTAACATCAGTTGTTTCGAAACTATCAACCAATATATTATAGAGCAGCGCGATGCCAAACGAAAGGCTTCTGCTAGCTACATGCGAATAATTGAGACTACCTATAGCAAAAACACAGACCACTCAATCTACTCTAATGACAGAATTTTATTGTGCAACTAGCAGTCCACCCCGGCTTCGCCCGTGGCTTTACCCGTCGGGGATAAAGTAACCATTCAACGGTAAAAGAATTTTTTAAATCGGTTCAGTAGTTTCGGAGCCTATTCAATGCAAACAAACAAACAAACAATTAAATCTTTCCTCTTTATAATATTAGTATAGAAAACACACACTGTTTTCGCATTGAATCTTAGCCGCGGACTAAAAGCCCAGAAGGGGGCGGGGCCGCTCATAGATTTTGATATGACCTAGGCATATGGCGAATGCCGTGCCCCGGTAAAGCCTGCTCTTGTAGGTTGAGTGGTCACCATCATCATCCGAGCGTATTCTCGGTTGCGTCCTCAGCGGTAACTCACTTACACGACTCTGCTCCCACCTGCGCTGGGCGCCTGATAACTGTCGGTGCGTGGAGCGCTGGGCGCCTGCTAGCTATCCGTGCGTGGACCGCGGGCAGTCGTATTAGTTTAGGGCGGTGTTGGAGCCGAGTCGTGTAAGTGTGCTATGACCTTAACGCTTCAATGCCCGGGGTCCGCTACCTAAACCTAAGTGATTTGACGAGGTTACTGGTTTTTAGACAGGCTTGTATGTTGAGTGGTCTATGAGCAAAAAGCACAGGCGGTAGACCAAGATTATGATCCGTCACTGAACGCATGGAACACGAACCTATCTGTCGTACGCTTTAGCGAAGTCCTAGATCTGTAATCTCTAGCTGCACTGTCACTAAGCTCTCCATATACGGCTAAATATAATACATTAATCGCGCAATTACTCATATGTCGGCTAAGAGGGTGTTTCTCACGAGTATACAGCAATTACACATGTTCAATGTCTAGACAAATAAATGCATTTATTAAAATAATTGTATGTTTAATCAATTAAGTATTATTATAAAGAATATATATATATAAGAAAACTGAAAGAAATAAGAAAATAACTTCACTTTCAACTGAGCGTGAAGCTGACAGTTTTTCTACTGGATAAATATATTTATCTTTTGCAAATCAGCGTTTTTCTCGTTTAGGTTGTTTTTCAATAGTTATTATGTTATATGTGGACTGTGGACTTCCTGTGGTTAATATGAGGATGAATATCTCAAATAAAGACTTAATAAATAAAGTCTTTATTTGAGAAACACGCAAGAAAAAGTAAACATACTTAACAGATCAGAGAACTCCATGACTTTTTGTAGTGTTCAAGATGTTCTTTTTTGTAATGTTTCAATGGGTAACCTATCATTGTTACGAAACTTTACGGTTCGAATTTCAGACGATCGAAAACGGTATATCGAAGTTTCAAATACCAAACTGATTATTTTACATAATTTTGCTCATCCATTTTACCTGTTTCATCTTCCAGAAAAACACATAGCTGAATATTAAAAGTATACCCAGGTAGAGCCGTGTAAAAATAATATAAAAAAATATAATTATAATTGCTCACATGCCGCATGCTTGCATGCATGCTGCTTGCTTGCATGCTGCATGCTTGCATGATTGCCTGCATGCTGCATGCTTGCATAATTGCCTGCATGCTTGCTTGCATGCTGCATGCTTGCCTGCATGCTGCTTGCTTGCTTGCATGCTGCATGCTTGCTTGCATGCTGCATGCTTGCCTGCATGCTATGACACCAAAACATGGTTATGGAAAAACTATAGGTCAGATTATGTTAGAACTGTGACCACCCGTGCCTTGACGTGCCGCGGTAGTGGCCGGCGAGTGCCAAAGTAGAGAACCTTAGTAACTATAGTAGTGACAAATACTAGGTATAAAAAATATAATTATAATTTTATGTTAGCAGTTTGCGTGTTTTTATTTTATTTTTATTTTATTTATTAAGGAACAACATACTGTTACATTAATAAAGTCTTAAATAGCTAAATATACATATATGAAGTGGTAATATTTAAGTAACCCACTACGTTATTTACAGTTGTTGTGTTGAAAAGTCGACCCGACTTACCGACGAAAAAGATGTCAATTAAAAAAAATCTTTTGATAATTTAGAAAATATGTTTATGACATCTAAATAATCTTCCATTAGAAATAAAAAAAAAATAAGAAAAGTTTTCGAACAAAAAAAAATCGTATAGCAAAATTTCGTCTTTAAGATAGGTAACCGTTTCAATGAAGAGTATTTTCTTTTATCTTTTCTCTCGCTTTTCTGCAATCTGTGGGAGTGACTTCGTCAAATGCGACGGAAGTGTGTAATAGGAAACCGGGGAAGCGCGCGCCATTTGATTTTACCAATTAATTAGATATCAGATGTTACACATCATATGCGACTACTGTCACACTCACACTACTGTGTACGGCTCGCTTGTTTTTTTTATTTATTTATATTTGTTATGTGTATTTTGTACGTTTTTATTCTTGTGCCATAATTGCAGGTTTTTGCTGTTTATTGCAAACTTACACTCGGAATAAATTCTCCGCAAAACGACAGACAACACGCAATCCAAACTTAAGGATGCGACCTTCCCACTAATTAAGAGTGGTGAATCGCAGTACAAACATTTTGATTGCTTGGTTGATTGATGCGGCGCGACGCGATACTGAAATTGTCGTAATTACCGCCCAATGAGAACTCATCCATCATTTGCTAAGTAAGCAGTTCTTCCAGTGACGGAGGATTCAATCTGATAATTGTTTTACATCGTTCTCGTCACTTATAGGCCACCTGTCTTCCTGACTTCAAGGCAATTAACTTTGCAAAAATTAATTAACGCCTCAATTAAGTTTTTTTACAGTTTGTGTCCTTTCATACAGGCCCCTTACTCCAAAAGCAATATGACAGACGTACGTAGCGTTACGAAATGATGATAAAGTCTAATTTGGATTGACATCGAAATAGGACGATACTATCGGATGTTAGGTCTAGAAGTAAAGCATGGGGTGCGAAGTCAATCCCCCAATCATCATCACCAGGTATTTTTTAGTCTCCACTGCAGGAGCACGACCTTCTCTGTACTACCAGAGCCATACTTGGCCAGAGTAGCCAGAGGATTTGGCCTACACTCTCCACGCTGGCCAGACGGGATGGAGAGGTCTCATTGATGTTTATAAGCTTTGTTTAGCTTGTGTTTGCTAAGTCGCCTTCTACGACATCCACGGGAAGACTTAAAGTAGTGCCGGGAACCACACGGTAGTCTCAATCCCCCAATACATATAGAAAGCCAATTCATCAATGTAGCTAATATCTATGCTACTAATATAAATCAAACCTAAGTTGTAGCCAAAAAGGATTTTAGGGTCACATGCAGCCTTGGGTCCTGGCTTATTTAGGTTAGCTAAATAAGCAAGGACCCAAGGCTGCATGTGACCCTAAAATCCTTTGTTATATGATTTAAGGATTTTAGGGTCACATGCAGCCTTGGGTCCTGGCTTATTTAGGTTAGCTAAATAAGCAAGGACCCAAGGCTGCATGTGACCCTAAAATCCTTTGTTATATGATTTTAGGATTTTAGGGTCACATGCAGCCTTGGGTCCTGGCTTATTTAGGTTAGCTAAATAAGCAAGGACCCAAGGCTGCATGTGACCCTAAAATCCTTTGTTATATGATTTAAGGATTTTAGGGTCACATGCAGCCTTGGGTCCTGGCTTATTTAGGTTAGCTAAATAAGCAAGGACCCAAGGCTGCATGTGACCCTAAAATCCTTTGTTATATGATTTAAGGATTTTAGGGTCACATGCAGCCTTGGGTCCTGGCTTATTTAGGTTAGCTAAATAAGCAAGGACCCAAGGCTGCATGTGACCCTAAAATCCTAAAATCATATCACAATAGTAGTATAATTTAATCTAAATTATCGAGTATACCTAGCCAATCGATAATCGAATTATGCCGCTATTTGACTATCTAATAACAGCAGTCATTATAATAATTACTTAATTCGATACGTTATTTTAGAGGCCACCCAATGACAATTCAATCAATTTGCTCATTATTATGCAATTAGGGGACATTCGCAGCCAGAACGAGAGAGGAGGTTGGTAACGAGTATTGGTAATGCCAAATGTGACAGTACTTGTGACTGTCCTATTGTCTAATAAGACATTCCGCGTTTTATAATACGTTATATACATATAATAACGTTAAACCAATATAAGCATGCAAACAAAGTGGCATCTACCCAACACTTTATTTTCCTTTTGCGTTTCCATCAATTTCTATATGTTTTGGGAGGATAATTGGTTTTAACTGTGTGATAACGTTAAACCACAATTTATGATAATATTATTACACGCAATAAGTCCACCCGCTCACTGACGATTTTTAATCACCAAGTTATTAATGACCATGAATAAAACAGAATCACCATAATAACTCAGCATCCCTCATAGAGCTGTCTGCGACAACTGTTAATTACATTCACACATGGCGACGGAAGGGCCCGTTACACGGGCGCGGCATCCATCATGTGAACTTATCCGATCGTCTCCGTGACCTTAATGACTGGTGTTGCCAGGGGATTGTGTGAGACGTCCCGATTTTAAGGTTTGTGGACACGCGTTGGGATAATGATAATTCAGCTTTATTCTCATTGCATTCCGTCTTATTATTATAGGTGGATTAACTTTAGTACTTGATTTTAAGTACATATTGTCAACCCGAAAGAAGTTTACATCTAGTATACTTTATTTTCTCATATATCAGCCCAAAACAAGTTCTAGAGAAAATTACATATTAGAGTTTTCACCAAGTACTAAAGTTAGACCGCATTATGTAATAAGACGGAATAAGTTCAATCGTTTTTAGGAACAATGTTTTTTCTTCTGGACCTATAATTTAAATGAAGAACAACAGAATGTCTTGAAGTGAGGTCAATGTGCAGCTCAAGGCAGATCGAGATGGAGTCTTGTCGACGCTTTCTGTCCCAGATAGGGGACTAAGTCTTTACCCAAGAAAGTCACGCTTTATATGGCAACACTACCAGAGACGTTACCCGTCTGACAAAGCCATTAGCCCATTACATTACTCTAATTAAGGACGCACCTTTTCCTTTTGTAGCGTTTCATCATGTTCATAGTACGTTACGTCACAGTTACTGTGTCAGTGACAAACGACGTGTTTCGTGGATGAACTGTGACGACATGGTATTCATGTCTTAGAGATTATTTCATAGCTGCAGCTTTTCTGCTACAATATTGGAGCAATTTGAAGTGGTGGCTAAGTTACGATCTTCATTAGGCGCGACTTGTATCTTGGGGGACGTTGTATTCATGTAGGGTCATTTTCAACTACTCGTACCACCACTTGCTTTCGGTGAAGGAAATCATCTTGAGGAAATCTCTACACTAGTCCACTAGTGTGTAAGAGTGACGTTTGCACTAGTGTTCCCGATAAAAAGAAGGAGCAAAAATGTTGCCTGTTTTTTGACAGGAACTAAATCAAATATTTATTCAGTAATTTTTACTTTTTTGGACATAGTCCCTAACACTACACTTCGTTCCTTGACAGGAATCACCGATGTGGGGCAAAAAGCTGCAAAGCTGAAGTGGGATTGGGCGGGCCATGTCAGCAAAATGCCTCCTAAGAAATGGACAAATAAAGTAACTCCCTGGATGCCCGAGGATGGTCGTCGTCGCAGAGGAAGGCCAGGAAAGAGATGGCGCGACGACCTTGACGCATTTAAACGTGATTGGTCGGCAATTTCAAAGGCATGGAGGGAAATGGGAGAAACCTTTGCCCAGCAGTGGGACAAAATAGGATATTAAAAAAAATTACACAGTGTATATTAAAATTATTACTACTATTTAAATAAACCGGCCAAGTGCGAGTTAAACTCGCGTGGAGAGGGTTCCGTACAATTCATTGAATTCTTATAGGTTTTTCTGTAATCTACAAGCAATGAACTATATTTTGCATTTTTTTCAAAATTTTAGGCTCAGTAGTTTCGGAGATCAGGGGTGGTCAATCCTTTCATTTTAAAATACTAAGAAAAATATATTTGAGATCCTCATAACGAGCCCTTTTATTTGATATATGGCACAGTAAGGTTTGCAAAACTTTTTTTTTTAATTTCTAGTTTGTCCCCCGAAAATGACCCTTATTTAAAAAAAATATTTATTTACTTTGCACATATGTATTTGGGTCATAGGATTACAACATTCTACCAAATTTGACCTGATTCGGTCCAGCAGATTCGGAGCAAATTAGCTGTGACAGACGGACGGACAGACAGACGCACGAGTGATCCTATAAGGGTTACGTTTTTTTCATTTTTTGTACGGAACCCTAAAAAGAAGCTAACGATACTACCGTTTCGCAACAACCACTGCTGAGAAAGCAGAAACGCCGAAAGAAACTCATTTGCACAGTATTGGTCGCCTACAAGCCGAAGGGCTTTATCAGTTTACAAAGATATTATGCCTAATAAAATGTTATTTCATATAATATAACATGTGAAGATTGTGAACGAGTGCAAAATTCTATTTACAGAAATAAGTAACACTGAGTAGTCTTAAAGAACGGAACCGAGCTGACCAGTCCCTACTGGTGTTCACGAGTTTACGCGAAGATCAGCCATCGTTGGACTCAACCATATTAGAGGGAATCCAGCACCGAATATAACAGTAATAAACTCTTTTCCGTTTGTTGCGTTTCATCATCTTCATTGCATCGTTACGTCACACACAAGTTATACTATGTCAGTGACAAACGACATGTTTCGTGTATCAGTTGTGATGACATGGAAATTATGGCCTAGAATTAAACTTCAGAGACACTATCTTTGATGCAATAATGGAGCAAAGTTTTGGCTTGATCTATTCAACGTATTAATTAACTAACGCAAAACCTCTCAGATGGTACCTCAGCCCATGAAAGTGAAGAAATTTTAAATTTTGAAAATTTGAATTTCCATACAAACTGATCAGCTGATCAAGTCCATTTGTATGAAAATTCAAATTTTTATTTTGGGTTTCGTTAAAGTTTTAGAACAAAACTTGTTCAGTTTCATGGGCTGAGGTACCATCTGAGAGGTTTTGCGTTATTTCATTAACTCGTTGTATAAATAAAAACGAATGTTTGTATGTTTGTCTTCTTTGCGTTCCTCAACCATTGATTAGATTGAGATGAAACTCTGGTAGCGTCTTCTGAGGAATCCCCGAGGTTTTCTGTGGCATTGCAACGAATTCCTGGTGAAGCTAGTCTTACATACAAATACATTTTCATTGCAGTTTCTCGGTTAACAGAGCGAATGACGCACTGAATGCCATATTCATATTATTCTCATTAACATATGATTCAGGTTAATTTGCAATGGTTGTCGTTTGTTATTGTAATTAATAGAATTATACATTCTAAGAAAAAGTACAGACGTGCACACAAGAACCTGCACATGGCGTTCATGGACCTTGAAAAAGCTTATGATAGGGTGCCGCGAAAAGTTTTATGGTGGGCTATGAAAAAGAAAGGAGTACCTGATAAATATATAAATTTGGTTCGCGCTATGTACAATAAATCTGTCACGAAAGTAAAATCAGTCGCCGTAATCACAGAGGGATTTGGAGTAACAGTTTGCTTGCATCAGGGTTCAGCTTTTAGCCCTTACCTCTTCTTCTTAGTAATAGATGCTCTAACATCAGCCCTACAGGGAGAATCACCCTGGTGTATGCTTTTTGCAGACGACATTGTACTGATAGATGAGGAGGGTACAGTGTTGCAGAGCAAGTTAAATATGTGGAGGACGCCCTGGAAACTATGGGCCTTAAAATTAGCAGAACCAAAATAGAGTATCTGTTATGCGATTTTGGCGGAGTTTTGGGGGAAGTGACCCTTATTGCCCTGATTTTAAATACTTAGGGTCGTTGCTCCAAAACGACGGAGAAGTTGACAGATATGTGAAACATCGAATCAACGCAAGTTGGCAGACGTGGCGGGAAGTTACTAGCACAATATGTGACCCAAAATTACCGTTGAAACTTAGGGGAAAATTTATAAATCCGTAATATGACCGGTAAATACGGCTCAGAATGCTGGGCCACAAAATGCAGGACGAGAAGAGGCTCCATTCTGCGGAAATGAGGATGTTGAGATGGATGTGCGGGGTGACGCGAAAGGAAAGGGTGAAAAACGTATACGTAAGAGGTAGCTTGAAGGTGGCCCCGATAACAGACAAGGTAAGAAGTAACAGATTGGCTTGGTTTGGACACGTAATGCGAAGAGAAAGACAACATGTCACGCAAAAAACACTTAATATGCAGGTTAACGGACATACAGGTAGGGGAAGACCAAAGAAGAGATGGATAAAGTGCGTAAAGCATGACACGGATATAGTTGGAGTTGATAAAGGAATGACGAGTGGTAGAGGGAAATGGAGGGATAAGACATACTGCGCCGACCTTAAATAAAATGGGAAAAGGTAAAGGAAGATAATGATGATACATTCTAAGAAAATATATTATAAAGTCTGTCTGTCTTTCATTGACAGAATATTTTAAACGATTCCTCGATAAGAATGTATTTTTTTTAGATACTTGTACAAACAGAGGGTGGAGAGGGGCAGTACAGATATAATAAATGATAGAAAACGATGGAGGGAGTTGACATACAGAGCCGACCCCAAATAGGGAGAAGGCGAGGAAGTTGATGATGACTCATACAGACACAAGTTCTCCTAATATTAACAGTTTACAGACAAACTAAAAACATCAGAGGCAGAATCAATTGTTTTAAACAAAATTGACATTACATATTTTTATTTATAACGACAGTTAAAGGGCTTTCAAAGCTGAAACTTTTGCCTCTAGAGCTTCGCAGAGTGCAGCGTGGGCGTCGATTGGACACAGCTTCACACAAACGCATGCAGTCTGACTGACCTGTCATAAAGTGGTCACGACAACGACCGACTAGCAAAAAAAAAATATCTGCAATATGACTTGTACATGACAGGACGCGTAAATAATGACCATCGCACAAAATAACTAGAGTACGGGATTGACACTTTAATTTCCGATAAACAGAAACGTATACAGTAAAGAACTAATTATTATTAAGTTACAGGACTTATTGTGGTGACAAAAGAAAACTTCTTTTAAGGCAAAATTCGTTCAGTTAATAGAAAAGACAATGTGCGACCACTGTAATAATGAGGATGCAACCGGGAATACACTCGGATGATGGTAATGAATGATGACAAATCATCGCTCAGCCAAACGAATTTTGTATGGGAGGACGAAAATTTTTTTATTGCTTATTTGTATGTTTTCTTAATAGAAAGTAGTTCAGTATCATGGGCTGTACTTGCTCCAAAAATTTGACTGGTGGTTATAAAGTCAACTTGTATAAACAACTTGTATAAATGAAGCTTCTAACCATCTGCACCTACGTCATTTTGATATCGTTCCCTGCGGAACACTCGTATTTCTTTCATACATTTACTGGCGAGCTGACATGACAGCTCTGTGCAGAACGCATCTCGGTATCGGTAATCTCCGTGTTAATTACATGTTTACACGGCCGCATCACAGCATAGGTTATCAATCAGACCCTATTAACAAGAGCTGCGCAACCTTAACCAGCAGAAAGAATAGACCTGTTTGCCTGTTCTCTGAGCGAATTTATAAAAACAGCTTTGTATATAATGTGTTACAATAATTGATTGCTTCTCTGTCGTATTGGTTCACAACTGTAATGATAGATTTAAGCTATGTTGAAATAAATAAATAAAAACATTTAGATGCCACTTTTAGCTTGATGGAGGGCGTGTAGGTGGAAAAAGGGAATTAAAATAGTCATGGGTTGCTATCTGCATTGCCTTTTGACATGGTTTAGATTATCGCTCATTTCCTCGATTAGCTTTTACAACCTGCGCGGGAAGAGAAGCAGTTGGCACACGTTTTTTTCTTTACTTTCAGACAAGTTAGCATAGTATTATTTATTATTCTATCTACTCCCAAGTAGATAGAATAATAAATAATACTATGCTAAATATCAGGTAGGTATAGTATTATTTATTATTCTATCTACTCCCAAGTAGATAGAATAATAAATAATACTATGCTAAATATCAGGTACTAGCGGCCCGCCCCGGCTTAGCACGGGTATGTATTATACATATAAAACTTCCTCATGAATCACTCTATCTATTGAAAAAACCGCATAAAAATCCGTTGCGTAATTTTAAACATCTAAGCATATATATAGGGACAGACAAACAGCGGGAAGCTACTTTTTTTATAACATGTAGTGACTAACCAAGGGCCGCAAAATGAGTTCTATCATTCATCTTTTCTCTCAAATCAACACGGAACATTATTATGTATATTTAATTTAAAAATAAAAATAACATGCATATCTATTTATTGTAGGTAATTAATAATCATTTTAACTTTATTACAAAATTAACCAAATAACGGATAGTTTAAACCGCTACTACACTTAATAACTTATGTTAATGAGGCGAGCAATAACATAAAAAAATTTAAATCGATCTTTTCATTGAGCCGGCGCCGTCGATTAATCGGAAACATTTGTTTATTAAAATAGAATTGGGAAATCGATAAAGCGTCCGAAGCTACTTGTCCCTCAAAACGGGGACTAATGAATCAAACGGGTTCCCGGATTGAGGTTAGTGGATTTCATGGAACTAGTTCTTTTATGAATAAAAATATTTGTTCGACACACATGAAGATTTACGGTGTTGTAAACTTCTTTACGATACAGAGGTCACAAACTACTGAAAATGTAGAAGAATAAAAATATTACATACAAAAATTCAGCCACAGAATCAATAAACTCTTCCTCGTCTAAGCGCGTTTCCGGTTGCATCCTCAGCTATGCTGTTTCGGAGCCCGGGGTGCGCTTTCCTGCTTTTTCTTGTCCAAATATAACATGCATGTCACCCAAGGATCTGGCATCCTTGCAAAAGGGAGAAGAAATAGCCAGAACAGTTTAAATGATTTGGCTACAGTTTTACGATCAGCCGCCAGCCCAACGTAAACCCTTCTTGGTTGGGAATGCAATTTCAAAGTCCTTTAGTCGCCTCTTACGACATCCACAGGAAGAGATAAAGTCGTCCTATTCTAACCCGGAACCACACTGGTAAAAGAATCAATAAACTCATTATGCACCATCTACGAAGAATTATATTTCGTGGGCGCCATTCGTTTATTACGTACGTTTATACAGGGGTTGGGGGGAGGGTCAACCATGTCAAATTTTTTCTTATAAGGGGGTGGGAGGAAGTCCTGATAGTTCTTACGTAAGATCACAAAAATGCGCAAAGTTAAGATTATATTATGAAAAAGCGCGCGCATTTTCACCAGTGGAAATAGTATAAAACTCGATGTATAAAACCATTTTTAGTCCCTACCAACAAAACAAACGTTCCTATAAATTTATTTTTGCAAAAATAGATTAAAACAAACCAAACGTGTTTGTTTTTCTTCCTTTAGAATCTTACGTAAAGGACGGGGTCGGCTGATTCTTATTTTTTCCTACATAGGGGGAGGTCAACAACTGGCAAAAATCGTGTTACGTAATAAATTAATGAATTGTCACCTAAGTATTCTTATATTCGTATTTCATTGTATTTTTTTAGTTTACGTCGCAATATAGATGACAACCCTACAGCGCGCTGTAGATACAATACGGCAATAAATCCAGCTGTTTTAATTATGCAATTAATTAGAAAGCATGAAAAGTGGTTCGATTATTGTGTAACACCTTTCTCGGCAACTGTATCCCGGGACACACTCCACTGGCCACAGCTTCGTTAATGAGAGAAAAACGGAAAGTGGATTTAGCTAGTATAAATCAAGTGTGAAACTGGGACGGAATGACATTTCATTATTACGAAATGCCAAAAATGCAGGCGTGAGATGGCATTAACATTAGAACAAAACATTAGGTAAAACGGTCTAAAAATCTACTTTGAAGATTTATTTATTTACTCATTTTAACATCATTTCCTATTGCCATTACTTTTGTAGATATTCATGAATGCAAGATAACGTTATCAATTACTAAATGATTGCGAATTTCGTCAGCGAACATGTAAAAATATTATCTAAATCTGGATAAGATAGTAAATAAAAATTATGTCGAAGAGCTATTGGAAGAACAAACAGAGCAGGGCCGCTTGCTGCGCGAGACTGGGGTCGCGGATCAAGACGCCAGCTAACCGTTGAAACAGTAAGACTAGTTACGAGCCAACGCCGTAAACGTGAGATAACTCACCGGTCGACCTAGTATCCACTCACTCTATAAATTTTGTTACAAACTAACACGATACCGCGAGTGACAATCCCCACAAAAAAACACTGGCGCTACCGGCTTACGCCACAGTTGCCCATCCAAGTGTACCCGGATTTACATAACAACATGAACACGCTACGATCCATCCACTAAACGAAGAACACCCATTGCATCACGAACCTATCAACTTTAATGGGAATATTTAAAAATAATTTCCAAACAGATTACCACGCGTTATACAACAATTACAACAGCTGTATATCAAAGTCGATGTACTTTAAATCTTATCTCCGTTTTTGGGTCACACTTTAGCATAAATTTGCATGGTATCGGTCAACGCCGGAGTTCAGTAAGTAGAGAAATGCAGACGCAATTTGCATGAGATTAAGCTTTGACTTATGGAGGGACAAAAGCGGAGGAAAAAATTACTTCGCAACGGTACCCTTGATCGAAATCTTACGATGAAAAATGTGCGAAAACAACTGTTATATTTATCACCGCGTCACAGATATGCCACTGTCATTTCTGGCAGAAAATTGAAATCTGATCGGTTTCCTCGCATCGAAAGCGTACCGCGCGAGACATCGGAATATAAATTGCTGCTGTAAATTCTGGAAACCGGAGCGGCCATTATTTCGGACAATACTTCATGCGAAGTGTGTCGAGAGCGAACCGGGACGAGAAGTCGCACGAAATGATGGAGGGCCCACGGCGGGCCGGCTTTCACCGTGATCGTACCAATTACCCTTTCCGTGACACCGGGTAAAATATCGGGAGGTAGACGTCTTAATCGATGAGGAAGCTCGTGGATTTATGGAGAAGCTAATTGGCGAATAATGCGGATGAGCGGCGACCTCATTACGCGTCGAGCATCTGTCCGCGGACGGAAATCTTCACTAGTTGCAAGGTTTTGCTCATTATCTTCGGTGAACTCGTTTTTGCGTGCAATTTTCTTAACGGGTCACTGAAGGGACGAGATAAATTATGCTGTAGTGTTACAACATCCCGGATGCACATTGCATTTAGTGGTGTTAATAATAACACCACTAAATGCAATGTGCGTGCACCCAGAACTAGGTTTATTTTTATTATTCTTCTTTACCTAATCTATTGCCTTCGGTGCCTATTATTGATTTTTCATGTAATTTGATAACAGTAGGTATCGAAGTGTCAAATAACTCACTATAACAATTCCTCTCGAGTTATCTGAAATCTCAATTGGAAAGGGAAGGCCACCCATGCCATCGTTAATAAGCTGGTGGTAGTCGATAGAAATGAACGGTTAGATGCTTATCTACCAAGTAAGTTGGAGATTTGATATTTATAATATTTAATAAACGTTTTTATAAACGTTAGCTGCACAAAATATGACCTGCTGCCTTAGCACGGGAGTTTAAACCAAATATCTATACATATCTTTTTTCTATAAAATTAATGAAAACAGTTTTTAAACAGTGTTTAAGTCACCGTATGATTGTGACCACCGAAAGTTTACAAACTATCGCGCGAAATTATAAACTGTCGATAAATTGTCAACTGTACCGTACTGCTTACAATATAACGTATTAATTTACGATATTTTATAATCTACCCACGTCAAACCGTCAAGTTTCGAGTTGACATCATACTTCAATGCGACTGAACGCACCTTTTGCGCGCTGATTGGTTCAAAACGTCATGTGCCCATGTGGTAAAATTTGCTCATGTCATGCATTAGTCGCTGAACATCAACAACAGTGTTTTTTTATTGTTTTTAATAGGTTTCGTGTAGAAAATAACAAGTGCTTAGTAGGTACATATGATTTTTTTATCCCCTCTCTTATTCGAAGTATGTCTTATCCCTATAGTAACATGATGCGTGGTGTCCAAAACAATGGCACCAGTTGGTGGATCCTTGACCGAGGCGCCGCGGGCACCTGCCTCGCGAGGCCTTAGACAATGCCTCGTAATGCGCGCACAATAGGCTTAAATGCGCTTGTTTGACTGCGCCAGCGCCAGATTGTGTATTGTTAAACGGAAACGCTTGATGGAAATGATTAGGTATTTTAATGTGCGGTAATTATAGCTTGTGTTACTCAGAGTGCGTACTTTCTATAAGGGAATACAAATATTTTTAACAGACTTGAACAAGTGATCCCTTTCTACATAGTAAGCCTGCTCATTAGGGGGCTGGTCTGATACCCTGACACTATTGTAACTACCACACACGGCTTGGAATACCGTTAAAATCTGGTAACGTTAATTCTGTCAAACGGCGTTAACGTTATCCGCAAAGATAACGTTATGCTGGGTAACGGTAGTTTTCCCACTATTTACCGATAAATCAGATAACGTTACCAATGATATTAACGGTAAAAGGTATTGCTAACACTGTATTTCTTTTCGATATTTGACAGAATAAATTGATGAGAGTTTGTCTAGTAGGCTACTAGAGCTATTTATATAATATTTTACAAGTATTGAAAAAAGTATCGTTACTCATATAGTTAATTGATAACGTTATAAACTGTATTATCGATACACCTTATAACGTTACCACTACTACCCGTATGAAAATAACGTTATTTAACGTTACTTTTAGTGTGAATTTGGTATCGTTAACAAGCCCTGCTACAACACTCCTCCTAACTGCATGTGTTCGAACCACCAAACTAAAACAAAAACAAAAAAAGTTTATTTGCCAATCAAATTAAAATCACCCCGACCTTTCAAGCTTTCACCCCCAATAACTTTTGAACGGCTGAACCGATTTTCATCAATCAAGCTAGGGACCATCTCGACAGACAAGGCCTTCGATTAAAAAAAACCGCATCAAAATCGGTCAATTCATTTGGGAGCTACGATGCCACAAAAAGATACATAGACACAGAGATACACACAGACAGACACGTCAAACTTTTCTCTTTTTCGCGGAGGGTTAAAAATAGGAAGACGTTAGCAAATCGGTTTTTTTTATGTTTGTAACCTCATAACATAACTCCGTCATTTATTAACTGATTTTATCTTCTTTTGTTTAAAAGGATATATTGTTCCAGATTGGTCCCATAGAAATTTTATCAAAATCGGTTCGGCAGTTTGGTTTATAATTTCTAGATAAGCGGTCGCGGCTCTTGTAATTTAGGAACGAATCAAAAAAAGAATATATGTACTGTCACGATAGAATATATGTATAACGCTACGTCTATATCTTTAATGCGGCAGACAGAGCATTTTAGGTCTTGCGGCTCTCAGCAGACAGAGCCCAGGGCCGCTAGATCCAAAACCCACTTTTAGCGTGATGGTGGGGGACAAGATGGTAAAAGGAATCAAAATAGTGATGGGTTGCAAGGCATATCGCCTATTATGTAACATAATTCGCATTTTAACCCATTCCTTCGTTCGGCTTTTAGGATCTGCGTGGGAATTCTCTATTATCACCTTCATGCCCACTTCTTCTTCTTCTTCTTCTTCTTCTTCCTCACCTTATCCCACTTTAAGTGGGGTCGGGACAGCATGTGAGTCTTTTCCATTTTCCTCTATCTTTTGTCAAGGCACTTGTTACATTCTTTTTATCCATATCGTCCAATACTTTCATGCCCACTATCATGCTAAAAAAGGCCTTTGGGTATTACGGCCTTTTTTCTTAGAGTATAAGGCCGTAAGACTCAAAGGCCACTTTTACGTCTACCTCGTAAGGGGGAAAGACGTAATAGTGAGTATATACCACCAGCTTATAACAATAACATGGGTGGCCATTTAACTGAGATTTCCGATAACTTGATGTCGGAAAGGATTGTCATTGTAAGTTATTTGACACTCTGATACTGTTCTCGAATTACATGAAAAAGCTGTAATAGGCACGAGACAGGCGTAATAAAAAATAATAGAAATTGACAACACATCCTTTATACGACCATTCTTTAAACGCTGTCCTGTGGTTACGCCTCCACGCAAAAGCATGCCTATATAAATCAAGGAATCAACTAACCCAGGATCTACTTTGTACTCTTATGTATTCTGTGGATCTACAGTGAAGAAAGAAAGAAAAAAAGTAAACATTAGTACTCATAGAAAATACATATGAAAAGCTGGCTTGGTTGGCCTTTGTTTGCTGTAGGATAAGATATATACAATTTATAAAATTGTAGATATCCTACGATAATGCATTGATTTTATGAATAATTGATTACAACCTTAAAACAACTACATATTACTACTTTTTGTTACTGGTGTGGATAATTTAGGGCACATACCTTTCTTGAAATCTCAACATCATCTGCTTATTCTACTCGCACTCGCTTACCTGGAAAAAGAAAAGAGTTTTATAGTCAATTACACAAGGGAAAATCCGTGTTCCAAATGTTAAACAAGATTCGTTCGAAACTGGCTCAGTTTTATAGTGCGACAAAAAACTGTCGTGTAGGATAAATAAATAAAAGCTTGTTCCGAAAAGGTGAAGAACATACACCAACTATTCAAATAGACGTATGAACTTTTAAACACACGCTGTATCTGTTTTCTAATACTTGTTGTCTCCATACAACAAATTACACTTCTTTTAATAATTTTGTTGACAAATCGTTTATTATGGCAATTGTTTCCACGATAAAATAAGAAAAGCTTTTGCAGCTTTTATGGTATGCATAATTTAGTAACGCTATACAATAGTAATTGTAGTTGTCTAGAACAGGTATATTTATTAGAAAAAATAAGTGAAGAATTGATTCGCCTCACTGTTTAATTTTACTTAGGAAAATGTGAAAATGCTGATTATTAGATACTAAAGTATTACTTTAAAAAGCAAGATTTCGGTAAGTACAACGAGATCATTGAACCCTTATAAAGAAACGAATTCACAGTGTTACTATAAGAAAGTTATCTCTTCCGGTCAGATAAAAAAATACGAATTTGCATGCCATTTCTTTCGTCCTCTGTGGTCTGGACCGTAGAGCCGCAGTTAGCCTATAGTTTACGAGCAAAGTGGACCACACACGTTTCCATGTGTGTAAACAGGTGAACATGGTCGACGGAACCGTGGGTGAGGTCCAGACGAGAGGATAGGGTTACCATACGTCCGGATGTAAGTAGGTACTGATCACATGACAATAACTTTCGCATTAAAAGTGAGAAAGTTACGGAGATGAGTTCGTTGTTTTTCACACGACTGCAAAATTATGGTTTTATTTTTTGCGCGAATTTTTGCTGTATGTACAAGTGGGGTCAAAACGCGACGAACTTAATACTTCTGGGGCAGAAAGGTTCTCCGACTCGGCGACTACGTATCGGTACTTAAATATAAGTTACTAGTATCGGCAACCACTTGGTCATCAGACGATCCGAGCAAGGTGGTAGGAAATCGCAGGCAGTTTCCAATCAATCATTTAGTAAATCCTTGAGGGAGGCCTATGACCAGCATTTGACTGTCTATGGCTGAAATGGTGATGACGGTAGCCCTATTGTACGTAAGCTACAGAAGTAAGAGTATCAGCAAAACGTGTCATTGTCCGGCCTGAAGTGCCGCACCGGCGCCGCCGCCATATGGCGGATGTGGCTGAGTGCCCGGCTGCTGCCGGCGGTGGAACCACGTTTTTATGGGCTATTCCTGGTAGGAGGTACGAAAGAAATACTCGAGCTTACGAAGAAATGCAAAAGCTTAGTAATCAACGTACCTGTGCGTACAGATTAAAAGAAAATGCTTCATTATGTCCTATTTACTTTAAAAAAAATGGCGATATATTTTTATAAATCGCACATTTTTACATTAAATTTTTGTACTTAGGTACGCTCATTTAAAAAAACTTAAACTTGTTGGCAATTTGTACATACGTATCTCCCTTGACTTACGTAAACATCATGTTAAGAAATATCATTCCATTTTTAGGGTTCCGTAGTCCATAAGGAACCCTTATAGTTTCGTCATGTCCGTCCGTCCGTCCGTCTGTCAGTCAGGGCTCGTACTCCGCCGCTACTGCACCGATTGTCACGAAAATTGGTGGAGAGATAGATATTGAAGTTCCAAAAGTTGGTTTTTAAAATAATGAAAAAATGTTTCTTTTTCAGTCCCATACAACGAAAAGTGAATTTAAAAAATTAAATTGGACTAACCCCAACGTGTGGGGTATCGTTGAAAAGGTCTTTTAAAATGGAACAAAAACTGCTTTGAAACTATGTAGATTAAACCCCCCAGTCTTAAGATAATCTAATACAAAGTTAAAATTTGAGGTACTGTAACTTTTGAAAAATTACTAAACTAATTCTGAAAAAAATGTGGTATATACCTCAAAGTATGTTTTTTCAATTAAAACTATAGCGGTCTCGGTATCATAGATAGTTATTTTTTAATACGTCATAAATCGTAAACCGCAATTTACCTTTAGAACTTTTATATTATGTTACTTGCTGCTACGGAACCCTGCATGGCCGAGTCCGACTCGCACTTGGCCGCTTTTTTTTATTATAGATCGTTTTATTTTAATGATTATTTTATAGATACCATTACGTCCAAGATGAATAGAAGACAGCTTTCAATGTCGAACTGGTTTTCCGCCTCAACCAATACAAAAACTGCGCAAATATGACAGTCATATTGATGTCGATACTAGGCTATGAGATGCCGAGAGATAACTTCAACGTTGAATTCTAAACAACCAGTTTATCTATTTATCGCTCGCTTATCGATACAAAGATTCCAATTATGAACATCGATTAAAATAATCTTAGGGCGTGATATCGAATATCCAGCAACGTAACCTGATTTAGCCAATAGGCGCACAAAAAGTCTATTAAAGCTGTAAAATTATTGCTTGAAGATTTCAAAGAAAAAATGTTGTGTTGCATTTTCAAATTTGCCGCCATTTTATCGTTTTACCGCGAAACCGCCAAAAGAAGTTCAAGGTTCGTTGGAAACGCAATGTCAAAACGGATTTGCTGATAGCTGGGTTCCGCGTTCCGGAGCCGAATCGAATCGTCGCGACGGCAATCAGCAAGCCATTAAACGCCCATGCTCGAATTAGTAACCACATACAATGCCTAGCGATTATGCGGTGTGGAACTAGTGTTGCGGGAACTGAGTCTACTAGACTTCATTTTGAAGACGCGGAATAGTCAAATTGAGCTTCAATAGCGGTTAGAGATCCCATCGAGAGAAAATATATCAGAACGTCGAATCTTTTTTCGAAGCATGAAAATCTAAAGCTTGCTATGCGTTTTCTGAATTTGATTGATTTAATATTTGTGTTATCTTTACTATAATGTAAATTCTCAGATTCTCAGAGGCTTAAACTAAGCCTTTCGGAAACTTCGTCAGCGGCGATTCGCCACTGGTCGCTAGAATTCTTATTTTGCCCATAAAAATTTAATGTCAGCAGTAATTAATGTTGTATGCACCTTTTTGCACCCCTCAGAGTTGCACCCATACATTGAGCACAGCAACTCCTTTAAAAATTAATTCAAGTTCAAAATAAGACTCCTAGAGACGCGCTCTTCGCAACACTAGGTGGAAAATGCGGGAGGCAAATTTGCGTCTTGGTACAATAGATTACATGGTATGGTACTCAGCAACACCCGATTACCCTCCCATATGAGACAGCCGCCTTGATGGTCGCGACACAAACAATCGCAACAACACCTACATTTAGCATCTTTGGCGAATAGTAACGGCCGAATACGGTCAATTTTATATCATCTGACGCTCCGGAGCGAAACTAATGGACACGAAGGGATCGCTGAAGAACAAGGTCGATTTATTACGAAAATGGATTTATTATTATACTTTTTTATAACCCGGACGAAATATTTACGATCGTTAGGACCGGTATCCATCAAAGTATTTGCTGCGCCAAAAGGTTTAACTGTAAATGTTATCAACAAAGATCTAAATGTACAAAATGCGTTGTGCATTTTGTACATATGTTTATAATGAAACATGTGACCTGAAATTAAATGTATTTGTGACCTTAAAAGGGTTGTATTTGTATCTACTACACGAACAATCGGAAATTCAGCATGACTACCTTTTTAAGGTAAGATAACTTATAAGGTAAGATAACTTAAGGTAAGATAAATTTACAATTTGAACAATCCAATTTTCGTATGACGACGAGGCCGCCAAGGCCTGACACGTCTTGTACCAAAACTTTCGACATTGTCACTTTGATCGCTATCTCTGTTGCTCTCGTGAGGGTGGCAGTTATCGTATTATTTGTCGCACAGGTCGCACTAGGCTTAAGTGTTTTTAATAAGGGTTGTTATAAATATAGAGCTTCCTCACAAGACGAACTTAGTTCCAACTCTTCGCGTATCTTTGCTTGAGTGACAGGTCTTTACGGAGCTCACATCCAACAAATTCTTAATATAAATCATTTAAATTTTAAGACGGCGAATAATATTTTATTGGCGTGACAAATTGTGTTTCAGAGCGATGTTGGGAACTAAAAAACATAAGTCGTGTGGTATGTCGTCTTCGAAATGTTAATGGAATTGTATCGTATGGTATGGCATTAAAATAAAGCTGTTATAAGTTTATAACTGGGTGAGTCATGAGATCACGTGTAGAGCCCGGTGAAACAACGTTGTTTTCCAACCATATGTGGCCGGAATATCTGAATAAAATCTCAAATATGTATGTTTTTATCTTTTAAAGGACACAAAGAGGTTAGGTTTTTTGTGAGTAAATAAAGAATTCTCATATAAATTGTATCGGTTACAATATTCGCTTGTCATAGTATACATTACAAATATCGAAGAAAATAACCTGATATAAAATATATTTAATGTGATATACATTATGTAAAGCGATGTAAGTCATCCTGTCAGAATTCCAAACGATATCAACTAGATATCAACATATAAGTGTGTTCTGACATTTTTTAAAAAGTTTGTCAGAAAAAAAACTGTTTGGAGTGACAGAAAAAAAACAAACACCTCTTTACCGTGTCTTTATCCAGCGCTGCGTGCGAAATAATGACTTAATTTCTTGATCAGCAACAAAATTAGAAAGGCGGGCGTCGTTCCGTGAGTGCATTCGGCAACTGCATCCACACGTCTTGTTTATTTATATTTTATTGGCTATGAAACTCGAGCACGAATTCCGTTTTCTAAACGCGAGTATTTCATGCATGATGCGGACGCAAACACTCTTATATCCATGATAATATCTACTTATGTACTTTTCGCTATTCGTGAATGAATTTTTGTAGTCTATTAATTGGTTCTTATGATATTATAGGGAATAGCAATAGTTAAAAAAATTAATAAGTGGCTTCCATATTCCCTCTTCCAACTTTCTCACTTGGAAATACTTGTGTCATTGTGTCCGCTTAAAGATAAATAAAAAAGTGAGTAATTAAATATATATAAAATACCCTATTGGGAAATCTACCTTTTAGTCACTGGAAAATAAAGAATATTAAGTTATAGTACCTCTTCAAATACGAGTACATGATGAAGTTTGTAAATTCTATATACATCTATGTACCAAACAGATGAGAAGGGAGAGACCTTTGCCCAGCAGTGGAATGGTATAAGTTAATAATATATAAATGTACCAACATTAATAAATACAACTTGAGCAATTTAAATACGGCTTTTGCGCCGTATTATAATGCACAATTAATAAAACTTTAACGAAGCATACAACGCAACGGCAAGATTAAATTAAACTTCAATTAATTAATTTTAATGACTTTACAATCAACGTGTCATGTGGCAAAAACACTTTATTTATTTAATATACTTATGGAATTATATCTAATGGCGTGCATGTTAAGATACTGCTTAGACGTTTCTAATACAGATAGATTATCACGACTTTAGCCCTGACCCTAAAGAAGTACAGAGCTTGGAAAAGGGGAAAAAAACAGAAAAGTAATGGGTTGCAGCCGCATCACCTATTGACATGATTTAGATTCTCGCCCATTCCCTCGATCGGCTTCTACAATTTGCGCGAGAAGACCTGATATTATTGTACCGATTTAACGAAAAAGCAAGTTTACTGGCCGAAACACTTTTGTTTTTATTTTACTCAGAAATAGTAACATTTCTAAACATTTTAATGTAGAGCTGTAGAGCGTAATATTATACTAAACTTATTGTGTTTATATTAAAGCCAATTTGCGAGTTACGCAAACTCCTCAATTTTGGTTCAATGCGATTCATTCGGTACGGAAACGCTTACTAAATAAATTGAACAGAGGAAAGTGTAGGCCTACTTTAAGTTTAATAAAACAAAAACATAATATTGTTAGCTTTTGAGCCGTGCCGTCGCCGTCGCCGTTATTGTGGCTATTATTAGGTATAGATCTCAAAATAAAACTCTATTGTGATCTCTAGTTTTCCACAGTTAGCCAATTTATCGAGAAAACAAAATAAATAATGCCCGGTTTACATTATTCCACTCAAAGCAGGGTATTGGATTAACGGGACCGAAATGGATGGCGTATCTTGAGAAAGTCCTATTCCCAGCAGTGGGAATCAGAAGGCTGCCGTTGATGTTAATGCTGACTGTATAACCCGCTAGTTTTCAAAAAGTCAAGTCAGATACTTTTTTCTTTACGTCAAAACAAACATTTTCTATGAGATTTGTATGAACTACTAAACCGTGCATCACCCACCTGCTAGATGATCCAACGGACGACCTTAGCAGGGTTGCAAGAGGACGCTTGTCCAGCAGTTGACTTCCTGTACCTGATACGATGACCAAACCGTGACGTCACAAAGTCAGTTTAGTTGTTCTACATAAATATATCTAAATTCATGTTCACAAAGGATATGATCAATGAAAAGTGCCATTACTTTGTGACGTTTATTCTCATAAGGGTTGGATCCCATCTATCAGCACGGAACAGCACTTTCCTATGACGCTTCTGAGCGACAGAAAAGGATAGCAGCATAGGAAAGTGCTGTTCCGTGCTGATAGATGAGATCCAACCCTAACAGTACAAATTATTTATTTTTACTCTATTGTTCTGCCAGCACTGTAATGGCCGTCTACACGATTTCAGTTGCGCTGGATCTACTGCAATGGATTGCTCACTGGATTCAGTGCATTCCAGTGTCGGTTTATTTTTTCCAGTTGTAATCCAGCGCTGTATTCAATCGCTGGACTGGAAAATGTAAGACAAATAGATCAGTATCGCGGATTTAAAAGCGAGCGGCAACCGAAGGCCGTGCTCTAGTCACGATTAGAAAGACTCCGATACCTCGCAGAACCCAATATCCAGAACCCAAGGTCCGTCGTGACTTGATATACGGCGCAAAGGTCAGGGGTCGCTTTGAATTTCGAAGTATTCTGACAGTTTGACGTATGTCATATAATATAACTCGCATAGACAAAGGTATGCTGATAAATGAGCGTTCTGGATTTGAATTTGCTTGTATTTTTTAACAAACCATAGACCATGCCATTTACGCAAATAGTGTGCTTAGGATTAATGCGATGCGCAATTTAAATATAACTTAATTGACAAAAAAACGCATCCGCATAGACATTAAGGGAATTATTTCCTAGCTGTGCGAGTTTTTGTTTGTATTACCGCAACGCAAATGAACTTGTCAGGTGTTCGGTCAAGCATCTCCCTGAAATTTGACAAAAACGCAATGGTCGTATGCCGAATCGATTCGCGGCGCTCGAGACTGCTTTGCAATGCATATGTTTCGATTTAATATCGATTACGTCACGAGTCAGAATACAAACATTTACGCAAGAATTTACCATAACGTGTAAGCATGCGGAATAAATGCACGATTTAAATACACCCACGATAATAATTTATATTAAATAAGGAGTAGAAAGAGCGCTTGTTATTTTCGTATTCTCAATTCGTAAGTTTTTCTTAAATCGGTTAGTAAAGTAAGATGACGGTTTATTTATTTGAATAAGACTAGTTACGAAAATGTAAATTGTAATATAAGTCAAAAACAAACACAAAACGAATTAACAGCATTAAGTTTTTTTTTTTAGTTTTGAGAATGTGTGAAGATAAAACAATTGAGAATTTTAATTCAATAGTTATTATTAGGCAATGACATAATAAAATAATAAATAAAATAATTAAACTAAAACCTAAAAAACAATTAAATAAATGAAGAAATAAAGAAATAAAAGTAAAACATTATATTATAAAAAAAAACTAAAGATAAACGATGATTAAGGAGTAAAATCGTGCAAATTAATAACGGCCATCGCGGCAATATCTCCAAGTCAACGTAGCCTTGCTGTACATGAACTTTGGAATACATCTGTCCCTTGGTTGGGCAAACAGTTTAAAGGAATCGAAAGAGTTAAAACCGAATGTTTGTAGTCATTACCGCACCGGAAGTGGGGGACGGCGGGCAGAAATAAATTTTGAGTGCATAATGAATGAATGCTTTACGACGATGCAACGTAGTTAAGATTCGGGAGCGGTTTTATTAAATTAAAATTATTTATTTTGTAAACCTGAAAGATTTTATTTCAATCGTTTACAATATTTTAACTTAACCTAAGACGACAGAGTTTGATGTCGTGCCTATTCTAATCCTTAACTAATAATGCTGGTCACATGAAGCGAGACCATCGAAAATACACAAAAAAGTCAAATATAAAAACAAGGGTGACGAGGGAATGAGTTATGGCTAGCACTTGTAAGTAAAGACAAAAAATTAAAAGGTTTGAATAAGTAAGGTGATGACGGCGTGGCGTCTAACTGTAGGAATCAATTATATTATTTATTATGATATTACTTGCTGATATATAACTCTTCCCCCCTTAGATCGAAGTTATCGGAAAAGCTCAGAAGATCTGTGTTTTCGAAAACTTCGATAAAATTAAAATTAACACTATAAATTGATATTACAATGATAAACATATTGAAAAAACTAAATTCTTAATAGTAAAATTATTGCTAATTACAATCAAAGACAATCGCGTACAGAAATATATTTGATTTTAACGACACTTGCACATTTGTACTATCAACGCAGATTATTTTCATTTAGGTTTCACTTTAAAACTTTGCACTTTTATAACGTGAAGATCAGCTTTCGTAGATGCAACTCTGGAACGTGTCTCATTTTTTTGTAATATTGAAAACTTCATCTTTGAATTTGGGTTATTTTATTGTAGTAGTTTACGATCCTTAATCATATCCTTTGTGTAGTATCCTTGTTTCATTTACGCTTAAAACAGCTGACAAGAACCGTTTTTTATATTCATCTCATGAGCAAATCTTTTTTGTGTGTTGGCCTTTTGTCAGTTAGGTGGTATTGTCTTTTTCTTCTTATTAACTCTCGTTTGGCGATATCATATTTTTTCTACTTTGAGATAAGGAAATTTGGGATAAGTTAGTAATTATAAGAATGGTTAATGGATAGGTATTACAATTTCTAATTATTACATTATTAATAGGTAACTAAACAACTAATTACATAAAAATAACAATACAGTTTAAAGCTAAACATGAGAATATAATGAGTTAATAACATATCAATTTTACAGTATACATAAGTAAAATATGGGCAGTTTCACATAATAATTTGCCATCAATAACTGTGTTTAAATTGACTACGTAAATCAATTTTAAATTATGTTAGTTTCAATGGAGACAAAATGAAATAACATTTTATAAAATTTATGCTTACAAAGAATAATAATATAGTAGCTGCATATTTTTATTTAACACAAATGTTTTAAATTTCAAACAATTGTGTTATGGAAAAATAGTATTATTTTGAAGTTTTTATTTTATTATTACTACCAATAAAAACTACACAAATTAACTAACTTCAAAAGTCAAGAGGTTTGCGAGTCTTTTTTTTTTGCTATCTTTTTTTTAGTTTTATTGGAACCACATTACGTTCTAACTGAACTTTAACAACTATCTTTTTATATTTGTATTTGGCTTTGATTTTTCTTTTATTTAAATTTATTGTAAAAATGGAAGTCTTTGATTTAGATAAAGATTTTAGTTGACTTGTATTATTGACCTTAGATGGACCGGCGTTTACGATTTGAATGACTTTTGTATGAAAATTTGGTCTATCTTCAAAGTTATTTTGAAGCTCGTCATTAATAGTAATTTTATTTAAATATACATTTTGTTGTGACGTAATTGATGATGAAGCAGTTTTCATGGTCACATCTTCATCAACATTTAAAAAAGTCTTGGGCGGGCAAAAGCCTATCGGTCTGTATTGAAACTGACCTAACTGAGGTCTAAAGTTAGATTGTTGAAATGTATCAAATTCGAATGGATAATAATTTTGCTGATAGAACATATTATGGTTGACATGATTCTGGTTAACATTTTCATATTGGAATGGATTGGTATTCATATTAGAATCAATGTTATTTTCTGAGCAAGTTTGTGATAGTAATTGTGAATTTTCTTTATGATTTTCAAGCATTTTCCTTCGTAATTTATACTGTTCTTGAAAATTAAGTTCCTCGAGCACATATTTTAGGGCGTCTTCTAAAGAATCAGGCTTTTTAATTCGAACAAATTCTAGTAATTGTTCCGGCAAGTTAAACAAAAAAGTTTTAAGACACGTGTCATCATAGATAACACTTTTGGCCCATTTTAATTGTGGAGAGCTGGTATTTTGATTTATCTTTGAGATTAATATAGCACGAAGGTCCTGAATTCGGTTACAGAATTCCAAGTAAGATTCATTAGGGTTAATTGTTAAAATCTCTAATTCTATTGCTAAACATTGTTCAGTTCTGGGATCTCCAAAACGTAGTGATAACAAAGATTTTAATTCACTAAATGTGTTCACGTCTCCTCGTTCACTGATAAGGACGGCGGCTTTTCCTTTTAATTTACTAGTAATAATTTGAAATAAAAATTCATTACGATCAGAATTTTCATGATATTTTTGGATGACGTATTCGCACCTTCTTATGAATAAATTTAATAAATTTGTTTCACCACAATAATCGGGAATTAATCTAATTATTTCTATTGGTACATCAGTATGTGACATTGATGATTGAATTTGGCCTTGCTCCATTTTTATGTAAATATAACTTTTAATTTTAAGAAGAAAAATATGACAAAAGTAGAAATTTATTTTTATAAGCAAGCTCTAATTCTTATAAACATGAACTAGATAAAATATTAACACTTAATTAGAAATATATCATTACCTAAAATATGATGTAAGTACTAATATTTTTTTTTTTAAATAAAATTGATGATTTTAATCAAAACATATTAATAAAATTCACAAAATGACAATATCAAATTAAATGTAAGTATTGAGATTTTATCAATACGAATTTAACACTAAATTTTAACGAATTAAATCTACACACATGTTAAGATTCTATTAACAAAGTGTTAGGGAATCGGGAAGGAAGGAGGATTTTACTCACTGTCTTTGTCAACCACCAGATTTTTCTTATTTGCTCATCTTCCGATCTAACTTATTTGTTTGGTTCGTGGATTGCCTTGATGTAGAGCGCTTCGCTGATTTTAAGCAATGCAACTCTGCTTAGTTGCCCTGCTAATTCTCGACGTGACACTTTTATTTTTTTATTTTTAAGATTTTCACACGCGGACTTTCGCGACAGGCAACAGCGGCAATCCTACCGGCTGCGCCAGTTAAGATTCGGGAGCGGTTTTATTAAATTAAAATTATTTATTTTGTAAACCTGAAAGATTTTATTTCAATCGTTTACAATATTTTAACTTAACCTAAGACGACAGAGTTTGATGTCGTGCCTATTCTAATCCTTAACTAATAATGCTGGTCACATGAAGCGAGACCATCGAAAATACACAAAAAAGTCAAATATAAAAACAAGGGTGACGAGGGAATGAGTTATGGCTAGCACTTGTAAGTAAAGACAAAAAATTAAAAGGTTTGAATAAGTAAGGTGATGACGGCGTGGCGTCTAACTGTAGGAATCAATTATATTATTTATTATGGTATTACTTGCTGATATATAACTACGTTGCTGCGGCGCGGCCTGCTTGGCTTGTTTACGACCGCATTGCTGAACCTGGGTGAATCCGAGTAAATGGTAATGACGATGTAAAAATGGTAATGATAACCGTCAAATGGTAATGATGTAATATAGGATTATGAATATTAATATCATCACCATTACCTGTTATCATTACCATTTTTACGTCGTCATTACCATTCACGACGAAATCTCGGATTAACCCACCTACGAAGTTGAATAAAATAAGTTGTTCGAAATTTCAAGGCATTCCTAGTGTATCGAGTTGAGACGACCTCCGACACAGACCGACAGACATTAGCGTCAAACTTATAACACCCCTCTTTTTTGTCAGGCGTTAATAAATAAATACATACTATCTAGTCTTTATACCTAATGGGGTAGTCAGAGCATTTTGGGTCTTGCGGCTCTAAGCAGACAGAGCCCTGGGCAGCAAGACTCAATGGCCACTTTTAGCATGATAGTAACATAAATAACTTTCAACTTTCTACCCTTGAGAATAATATTTTTCCATAGCCAACGTTCCGCACCAGCAGGGTCGTTCATTAAGCCACGATACGCTATCTGCATCCATTTTTTCGCTCGTATTTTGCGGTAGATAACGTAATCTCGCGGGCAGGTGGTTAATTAAATTTATCGACGGTCGATAGATGTCGCGCGATCGTATCGTACGCGAACAATGGCGCGTGCGCACCAACTGCGTACTCGTAAGTTTAGCATGATTATATTCTTTGCGCAACATTGTAAATACATACATTATATTAAAGAGCTTACAATGTTTTTATTTATTTAGGTACCTCAGTCCAACATCAGTTCAAAAATCGTCGGGATCAGTGGAGTCTGGCTACTAGCGCTTACTGATGGATCATGGTCATGAATCCCAATACTGTCTTTTCCTGTCAAAGGTTGACTTTTCTATAATTATCTCCGTTTGGTCTTTTCTTTTCGATTCTAATTATTCTTTTAACGAAGCCAGACGAAGATGGTGTTCATTATGTGACATTGATTATAATTCTTTGTAAACGGCTTATTTTAATGTTACAATAGCTAATTCGTGTTCTGTCATTATATGTCAAAATAATTTATCACATTACCGTCGCTTCTCAATTAACGGGCCGATAATACCAAACATAAATATCGTCTTTTGTTAGCAGAGCCTACGGCCATTAGTTTGGAAATGCCGCGGTGTCGCGCCTTTATTTATTGTTATTATTCTATATTGTTATTAGAAACCTCGGGGACATTGGTATCGATGTAATCGATGTTCAATATAATAAAAAGAAACATAATTTTCGTAGGCTTCTATGATTGGCTCAAGACCCCATGTACGAGGACGGGAGAAAGTGCGATTCCCAATTCGTGTCGTAAAAACTAAAATATGTGTACTTTTTTCCTCATTGGGTTCAAGCAACCCAAACAGAAAATCCTGGAACCACTGGTAGACTGTACCCGAGGCGGCCTTGCGCGCGGTCACTCGGGGCAATTACGCGAGGCATCTTAATCGTCGCTAATGACATCGGCTCTTCCTCGACAAACGACAAAACGTGACCGCGACCACTCGAATTCTATGTCTTAATGAATCCGGCGATGCAAGTCGCCGGTAAAAAATAACCGCATACTCGACCATGAAATATTTTGAACATTAACCACAAAATTCGAACTTGAAAACGTCAGCATTGTAAAATTTTACGCGCCATTGTTGAGTGACAAACGCAAAAAGCAATTTTAATTACCATGTTTTTATTTAGCGTCGTTGGACAGAAATATTCAGGTTTCATGTTTACAGCATAATTTTATTTTAACAGCATTAGGTTCTTCAAAAAGAAAGTGAAATGAAAAGGTTTTTTGTTGAGTTTGCAACACGCGCGTGGCATGTCTTGTTGCAGGCGTAGTACTTGTTTTGCTGAATAATAAGGTACTTCACCTCCAAACTATAAACTTATCTTACAACCGTATACCAGCAAGTACTCCAGCAAACTCTTGACCGACTTTATGGCAGTCGTCAAGCTATGTCAGATGACATTCGGCAGCTTGAAATACCAGTGTTGGCTTAACACACACGAAAACCAAAACAAACATAAATGCATACAAACCAGTTATCTAAGTAGACTTGGATCTCTACCACGCTACTTGGGTGGAAAAAAAATAGTATTGCCCGTGCGCCTTTTGTTCTCACGCATAGAAGCAGAAAGTAAATTACAACAACAGAGTCTGTATTTGGAGCGGGCTGTTGAAATGCACTGGCGTCATTAGGCTGCGTTCCCATTGACGTGGCGTGGCGACGTCATCTTGAATAGCTCGTGGTAATTAGCTGGGCCACAACCACGACTGTTGCTCACCAGGGCTTACCATAAACGGTGGGGGCCCGGTTCGCACGCCCCACTTTGTGACGTGACGTGGAGTGACGCGGACGTCTGTGTGCACCATTCTTATGTTGATACAGCTGATATAGAACTAGGCTTTGTCCTGTGACCAGTTTTTAAAACCGTGTTAGTTTGCGCAACGTCTGGGCTGTATTGACTTATTGTTTCTACTAAATCTTTCTTTTCAGTTTCTAGATTGGTGGTGAGCAATGGTTGCTTCACAGACAAGAGCTTAGCTCTTTAATAGGAAGAAGAATATTTTTCTTATTATTTTACTGGTATTTTTTTCATTTATACTCGTGAGTAGAATACGATCTCTGATTAAAATGCCATTTTAGAAGTACTTTTTAGGGTTCCGTACCCGAAGGGTGCAAACGGGACCCTACTACTGAGACTCCGCTGTCTGTCCGTCTGTCACAGGGCTCTATCTCTTAAACCGTAATAGCTAGACACCTTAAATTTTCACCGATTATGTATTACTGTGGCCGCTATAACAAAACAACAAATACTAAAAATAAAAAAAGTTGAAAATTTAAGGGCGTCGTCATACAAAAAACGTGTTTTTTTCAGCGTTTTTAACTCGATCTCTTGAACCGTAATAGGTGTAAATTTCAGGTGTCTAGACCTGAAATTTTCACCGATTATGTAGGTATTACTATGACCACTATAACAACAAATACTAAAAATAAGATAAAGTTAATAATTAAAGGGGGTCGTCATACAAGAAACGTGTTTCTTCAGCGTTTTAAAACATTGTACGGTGGTACGGAACCCTTCATGTACGAGTCCGACTCGCACTTGCCCGTTTATTTGATTATTCATTATTGTGACAATTGACAGAGTACGGACAGAATGTACTCCACTGGAAAGATTCAAGAGCTATCATATCTACACTAATATTATAAAGCGGAAGAGTTTGTTTGTTTGTTTGTTTAAACGCGCTAATCTCAGGAACTAATGGTCCGATTTGAAAAATTCTTTTTTTGTTGGGTAGTCCATTTATAGAGGAAGGCTTTAGGCTATATAACATTCCGACAACCACCCGAACGAAGTCGCGGGCACAGCTAGTAAGTAATAAGAAGAATGTCTAAATAAAAGGAAGCAATAAAGTATCTTCAAATGTCAAATATTTGCACTTGCCAAGTTGCCAAGAATTTCTCAATACAAACACACGCGATAAAATACCGCAATTTAGATGATATTTACCTGCAAAGGGCAGACATAATGTGATTATAATAAGTGGTTGACATAGCGAGGATTTTCGTGAAAACCATTCATCCATCGTCGTTACTGGGAAACGCAAAATCTATGGAATAAGCTCGTTCACACCAACATTAAAAATTATATGTTTTCTTCTCAAGTCTAGCTGGCTACAATCTGGTGCAATGAGCATGGAATAAATAATTAAAAAACAGTTGCTTATTGAGAATCTCTTATACAATGGTATAGTACCTAATATGTTTAAAAGTACTATTCTTAATAATATTGCCGGTCTTAAATTTATCCTCCAGTGTCAAAAGCATAGCTCTTAATTATAGTAGTATAATATGCAAGGAGTTAAAGAAGAACCCAGAAATACTGTCCACCACTAGTATGTCGGGCATGAACCCCAGCATACTCCCCATGATCCAGGACTTGTATCCATAGTACAAACAAAGTGTAAACAAAAACCTCCACGTGGACAGTACCTACCCTCGCCTGTTAATTGAGAATGCGCCGCAAATGTAAACAGCGAAATTAAGCGCATTACCTGGCATTCAAGTGTCTAAGCTGCGCATGCGTCGGCAGATTCATCACACCAAATTATAGCCACTTAAAGGCCGTATGATGTAGATCAGGAGTCCACTGTAGGTCAGGCTTTGACCTTTACCTTTTTGTTAAGTAAGTATGCTTCTGAAATAGACTGAGCAATTCACTAGACTTCAAAGTTTACCTTCTTGGTGAACTTGTTACATTCATGGCGGTTCTGGCCTATTGGTGGTCTTCTAAGAAAATATTCCAGGTGCAAGATTTTGTCAGTGGAGTATTTTACATGGCTCTCTATGTTCCTCTAACTGAATGAATTCCCTTTAAACAATCGATACAATATCTTTACAATTTTGTCTCTGCAAGTGGTAATGGCCTGGTGAAGTCGACAGTAACATTGATTAATCTTAAATGGCAATTTCTGGTCTTTCAGTGTTCTGTTCTTATCATTCAGTGGATATAGTTACTTATTTTTTTGCAAGTGTACCTTACAAAACTGCACTTCCAGAATTTATGTAAGTAGCAGCACTTATAACAACATTTCAACAAAAACAATTACGAACGACGCAGGCGGCTATAACACACGTACTACTTATTATTAAAAAAGCGGCCAAGTGCGAGTCGGACCAGCAAGTAACATTTTACGATTTAAGACGTATTAAAAAATAACTATCTATGATACCGAGACCGCAATAGTTTTAATTGAAAGTACATACTTTGAGGTATATACTCGTACCACATTCTTTTCAGAATTATTTTAGTAATATTTCAAAAGCTACGGTGGGGGGACACCTCAAATTTTAACTTTGTATTAGATTATCTCAAGACTGGGGGGTTTGATCTACATAGTTTCAAAGCAGTTTTTGTTGCATTTTAAAAGACCTTTTCAACGATACCCCGATACACGTAGGGGTTAGTCCAATTTAATTTTTTAAATTCACTTTTCGTTGTATGGGAGGGGGCGGGGCTGAAAACAAAACATTTTTTCATAATTTTAAAAACCAACTTTTGGAACTTCAATATCTATCTCTCCACCAATTTTCGTGACAATCGGTGCAGTAGCGTCGGAGTACGAGCCCGGACGGACGGACGGACGGACGGACATGACGAAACTATAAGGGTTCCTTGTGGACTACGGAACCCTAAAAAGGTGCAACGAACTTTTTATAAAAAGCATCTCAAAACTTCACCGAGGCGTTATCTTAATCCTCCATAAGCGGATTTTCTTGTTCGCTTATTAAAATCTGCCTGGGAGCGAAATCTTTACTTTAATTGAACGCTTTTAATCCATTTGCACACGCCTGACCTTTACCGGACAAAAAAGTGTTTATAAATAACTAGAGGAATTTAAAATTTGTTATTTTATCTGGGTGTATTCATTAGGCGGGTGTAAACAGAACTGTTCCATTGAGAATAAAAATAAACTGAGGAGGTCGGTAGTTGGGCTACATACCACCCACGAGTCGCCTCGACCTCGTCCGCTTACCTTCATCCCAGTGGGGTAGTGTGCCGTGCTGTGCTCTACGAAGGAGTTCTGTTTTCACAGCGATTAGGAAGTCGCCGGGTTGTTAAAGCAACGGCCGCGCGGCTTCTTGTTATGCCGTCCACGGCAGCAGTCATAAAATAAGCTTGTACTACACGCTTTACTACTTTCTCATATTTTACTGCTGATCATGTTCATTGCTATCCGCTTCAGTCCTGGGAAGGCGAACGACATCAGAACTAGTGTTCTTAACTATTCCTTTTTGCCTTATATTTATTGCATTCAAGTTATGCTCAGCTTCTTCTTTCACTTTCTTTGGTTCTGGAATCATCGTAACATTTACACGGGCATTCTTGGCTCGGGTCGAACATGTGTAGCCAGGAACCTGCCATTATTTGTAGGTATGTATAACTTTGCATGGGGTGTTGTAAATGATAGAAGTGATTATTAATATAACTAAGCAAGATGGGTTGATGATATCAGAAGGTTCACGGGTCGAACGTGGAAGAGAGCTCAGGACCCTGGTAAATAGCATTCATTAAGAGAGGCCTATTCCCAGAAGTGGGAGGTTCAAGGTTGCCAAAGATGATGATGAATGATAAAGAGAATTATATCATTTAAGTGGCCGAAATTGTACAAGAAAAAGATTAGGTAAATGTCTCTACTATAGAAGACGACATATTCGTTATTTCAGTTTATCGACTGCCATTAGTTCCCTACAATTCCTTTCAGAATTTTCACGCGGCATGTTGCAAGTTTATGGAAACTATCTCCATACGACCGTTGACATTCTCGGCTAGCTGGGATCGTGACTGCGAAATGACAAGTCGTGGCATTCTCAACGTATTTTTCACCTTTGCGAAAGGAATCGTGATCGGTAACACAATTGTCGTTTGCTGCGATCTAATCGAAATAGGTCGCTATACGCCGTACGTCGTCGCTTGCGAAATAGGCGCCGCGGGTGAACGTTTCAATTCGCGTATCAAAAGGGGAAAATAAAAAAGCGGCCAAGTGCGAGTCGGACTCGCCCATGAAGGGTTCCGTAGCAGCAAGTAACATAATATAAAAGTTCTAAAGGTAAATTGCGGTTTACGATTTATGACGTATTAAAAAAATAACTATCTATGATACCGAGACCGCTATAGTTTTAATTGAAAGTACATACTTTGAGGTATATACCACATTTTTTTCAGAATTATTTTAGTAATATTTCAAAAGTTACGGTGGGGGGACACCTCAAACTTTAACTTTGTATTAGATTATCTCAAGACTGGGGGGTTTGATCTACATAGTTTCAAAGCAGTTTTTGTTGCATTTTAAGGACCTTTTCAACGATACCCCGATACACGTAGGGGTTAGTCCAATTTAATTTTTTAAATTCACTTTTCGTTGTATGGGAAAAAAATGGGCTGAAAAAAAAACATATTTTCATAATTTTAAAAACCAACTTTTGGAACTTCAATATCTATCTCTCCACCAATTTTCGTGACAATCGGTGCAGTAGCGGCGGAGTACGAACCCGGACGGACAGACGGACGGACGGACGGACATGACGAAACTATAAGGGTTCCTTGTGGACTACGGAACCCTAAAAAAGGCTGTGTGGTCAAGGGTCCTGAGTCCGCTCCGTCAGGAACGAAGTTGTAATATACAATGTTTAGTAACTTTTTTTCGTAACGTTATATTTTCTACATGTCCCCTACTACTGTAAGCCGCGTTAAGGAACTTCGTCCAAAAATCTTGCCATTAATCCATCAGGGCTGGTCAACTGGTCCGGTTATAGACTTCATTAACACCGAGGGCCGCAGTATTTTTAGCTCCACTGTCCGCTATCATAGCCGTTTTTGCCGACCGACCCGACCAGACGGGACGGCATACCGCTGCCGTAATTTTATAGTTCCGGAGAAACGGTTAAGGGAAGAAACAGTCGTCTTAAACGCTGTTAATTATTGCTTAAACACGCCGATGGCGCCATTACAAAATATTTGCGTGAGCCGCCATAGCGACGCTATAGTTATATGGCTCTAGTGACTGTTGCTGCACGAATCACGTTCTGGATCTGACTTAAGTAATTTATCCCGGTGAATGAGGCAATTTACCGCGTTTCCATGTTGCCGGAGACACAACAAAGGGGCAACAGACGGGCGTCCGTTGCAAAACAATGCGCAGCGACCACGCAACAATAACACGCGGCCGACCCGCGCCGATTTATCGCCGGTGTGTCGCGCCTTTGTCGCCGGTGTATGACTATGACCGCTTTGTGTACGTGACCTAATGTGAGGTTAAACCTAGGCTTTAAACCTAAACCTGTATTAAGATCTACGCTTTTGGACTTAAATCATTCTTTCTCTTCATCTTTCTCTCATCTTAGTACGTTCCAGGTTGCATCCTAAGCAACAACAACAATACCTTTAGACCCTCAGGGTCGGCTTTTGCTTCTCCACTTCGCATGGTCTTTGGCATCCTTCGTGTAGACTATTTGTCGAAGTCAAGCTGCTTTAGGCCCCTTATTATAATATATACCACTTCTGCCGGAGCCCGGCGGAGGCGCCAGACAAGTGATTCATATGGATGAGAAACGATATTTCGAGAAAAGTACCTACATCATAACTGATATTAAGACATTGATCGTGCTTGCGAACTCAAATCTATTAGCAACATTTCATAAAATGTCGCAGCGTATCTGGCGAGCTATCGCTATTGGGAAACAATGGTTGGCTCTTGACGACATTACAAAGACTATGGCAATATGCCACGGTTCGACAATTTCATTCCCATTCGTTGCTCAAATGGGAAAATATTGCTAAAGTAATGATTCACTGACTCTAGTTTGCATGTAATATAATAAATTACGTATGCTAATAATTTTAACAATAACATATATTATGATGTAATGTACATATTATGCAGTTATTCATATTTAACAATAAATAAATAACACACTGGCGCTGGCTCCAGGAAGGCAGTACTGAATAGTAATTTTAATAGAAGCAGCTATGAAACTACTTATAATATGACGAACAAAGTCAGGTTATTGACTACGACTCGATATAGTTTTATTACACTTGGAAACGACAATTAATTGGACGCGTTTGCAACTGGATTCATAAATGAAAGTAACGGAAGAAAATATGGATAATACAGAAATAAGTAAACCCAAGTGCGAGTTTTACTATAGACGTTGGCATAATTATAGCTCTGCCAAGGCTTTACCTCCTTTTAATACTAATAGCTCGCCTCGAATTGTGGACTTGCGATCCCTATATCACGTTCTAACTGTAACCTGTAACTTAAAAATTCTATCGACTACATCTAAAAGCGTACAAAATTTCATGAAAATTTAATCAAAAATATACATACAACAGATGGATTGTTCAAGTAGACTGAGAACTTCAGTCACTCGGCCAATTACAGCAATAGAGAAAAGATTTCTGCAACATTAGCAGTAGCTCATAAGTTAGGTACTTGCTTTTAAATTTTTACAGGTGCATTCACTCTTAGCGCAATTCGTATATTGTGCATAACTCTTTTTGAATATCCCACACGAATACTTGTACCTTTACACATAATAACATACATGATATGCTATGCCACTTCAAAATAATGTCAGTACAGAAAGTATTCTCTACTGACATTATTTTGAAGTGCAAAATCATCAGCTTAACTACATTTTGTAAATAAAAATCACAAAATGAGTGAAGGCTCTCTTTATTAACAAAAAGCTAAATTATGTTTTTATAAGAAGTCTTAACATCTTTATCTTTGTCTACGCTACTATTTTCATTAGTTAGATATACTTAATACAAGAATTATTTATTTCATTAATTAGTTCGATCAAGATCTGAGCTATCAAGAAAACAAAATCAACAAAACAGTAAAGATTAAATCTCATCGATTAGATCGTCAACAATAGCAGTTCGAAGTTGCGACCTTGCGGTATGCGAACGTTTCCTCCGCATCACTTCTCACCATTGTCTTAAAGAATTACATTTTACGTTTTTCTAAATAGCTCTAGCTCTAATATTGCATGTAAATGGAATGATGTCATGCTAGAGGTCTTTAACCCAGCAACTGAATAAAATAAGTTAAATTGAAATCTCAATTTCACTAGTACAGAATAATATAAATAATAAGAATAACTAAAATACATAAATCCATGAACAGCAGAAGCATGTTGTGATGAATATATGATAATTTCGAGGAAAGCCACAGCCTGGTAATGTACAGAAAAAAAAACATTCATCCAAACACCTCTGGGGAAATACAGTGATTACACGAAAATCTCCGCGAGTAATGGATGTTTCAAAATAATCCCTCAAATGTTGAGAGGCGAAATCCCCAGACAAAGTGCACATTATGGAAGCTGATGCATCCTGCGTTCTTATTGAAGTGCGTTGCGTGCATACCCCTTAGCTGCACCCCACAACAGACAGACAATCGCTGTCTCTTTCTAATCACTTAGAAGTAAAGGAGAAAGAACGACAAATTCCTGGAAAGTTGTCATGTGTAGTTTAAACGTTAGTTAGACTCGAATCTCCCCTCGCAGACTGTCTAATGAGTGTTTTAGCATTTGCATACAAAAACTAAACAGAAATATATCCTTTGTTTCGTTGCCGTATTCATTGATCAAAGAGACAGACTGTGATCAAGAGCATTCAGTACTGGACTGGATTAATTTTATTTAAGCTATTGTATATTGATATAAAAATAATATAAGTCATACAATACAAAATAAATTAACAAAAGTGCATTGCTGATAATTTAAAACTTTGGGAATCCATTTTTTTTATATTGGAGGGCTAATAAACGAATAGAGATCTGCGAATAATCATCTGTTTGTAACGACTTCACAACAAATAACTTATCATAATAACTGCAATCTTAAAATGCTAAAACACTTAACAATTTCTCCGTAACCACATGGACACAGTACTCAGAAATTATAACATCAGAGAATTCTGATTAAACATAATGCGATAAGTTAAACATGACATTCCAACGAACAAGCGTGGAATGTGTGGCCGGTTTGTTTTAAATTATTTTTGTTAAAACACCGATTAACTGGGATTCAATTAAAAATAATAAAATACAGACAAAATACAGGTTCTTCGGAAACCTAGCGTAGGCATAGGTTTAATTGAATACAAATATGTGTGTATATACTAAGTACCTTTTAAGTTAGAGTAAGATGTTTAATAGAGGAACCAGAGAAGCAGTTCTAGCTTTAAAAATAATTACTGATAGGCGTTTAGATCTAGGAATAAATACTCATATAGCATATATAGATTTAGTAAAAGCTTTTGATAAGATTAATTGGAAGATTAGATTACAAGGATAGGAGAATTATTTACGAGTTGTATAAGGAACAAGAAGCCGTCATAGAAATAGGAGAAGAGCAACAGCACGCTAAGATTAGACAAGGAGTAAGGCAAGGGTGCCCACTTTCACCACTTATTTTTAATATGTATATAGAAAAAGTAATAAGGAACATACAGGATTCAAATATAGGTGGTATAAAAGTCAATTCGTTATTCGTTTTGCAGACGACATAGCAGCCTTAGGTGACAAAAAACAAGACATAGAACAACTACTTCAAATAATGGATAAAACATTTTAAGAATTCGGCTTAAAAATAAATAAATCAAAAACCAAAACTATGATGATCACATATAAAACATCACCAGTAAGAGATTCAGTGCAGCTAAACGGAACAACAATAGAACAAGTAGAAAAATTTAAGTACTTAGGAAGCATATTAACAGAAGACTCTCGATGTACTGCAGATATTAAAACCAGAATTGCCATGGCCAAAGGAGCATACAATAGTAAAAACAGACTTTTCACAGCAAATATATCCAGAAAAATACGCAAACGCCTTATAAAAACGTATATCTGGAGCATAGCACTTTATGGATGCGAAACATGGATACTGAATAAAAAAGATAGTGACAGGCTGGCAGCTTTCGAGATGTGGTGCTGGAGGAGAATGGAAAAGATCAGTTGGACGGAAAGGAAAACCAATGAGGAAGTATTAGAAATAGTGGGAGAGAAAAAAAAAACTGCTGGGCGAAATAGAAAATAGGAGAGGGAAAATTATTGGTCACTTAATACGACATGACTCCTTATTTAAAAACATACTAGAAAGAAAGATAAAAGGTAGAAGAGGTCCAGGACGACCAAGAAAGAGCTATGTAGACCAACTGAAAGAAAAAGCAGGGGTCATGTCATATCAAGCACTAAAAAGTAAGGCAGAGAACCGAGAAGTTTGGCGCATACTCCACCGACAAGAGCCACTAAGCTCTTAAATAAGAAGAAGAAGAAGATATTTATGTGGAGAAAATTAATAAAAAAAATTATTTATTTAATCACCATTCTTACGTATTTTTTGTAGTTGTAAATAAACTTGGGGCATTGGGGCATAAGCGTATGCGTGAAAGATTACCAAGTTATTGTTATTGAAATAAACAATTGATTATGTTTCTACGAATTGCATATACATATCTAAAGCCCCAGAAACGAATCGTGTCTTAAAAAACTACATTTAAAAGAGTAGCGAAAATAAATTCGCAGTCTTTGCAAACGCTACTAAATAACCGGAACAGAAACTTTGTAGCACATCAGCTTCTGTAATTTATACAATTTAAACAGCGATATCGGCTATTTAACTGAACAATCACGATGTCGCCATCACAATGAAGCCAGGACCGGTCCTCACAGCTGTCGATCAGAAAAACTCGCCAATTAACGTTTCCTTGATTCGAGCTGGCTTTGTTTACGTTTCTCTAGTGGCTTGGCGCCGCCCGATCAACGACTTGCGCAAAATAAGAACATCACAGAATGCAGACTTATACAGTTAAGTGGACCATGCGCTAAGAAGCAGTATAGCTGGATACAACAACAGGCAACAACACGCTAAGTTGATGGAGTGAATGCAGAGTACTAACAATATGCGCATTAGAGCGTACATTGTAAAGCAGCCTTATAAAAACTTTAACGACATGCTTCTAAAGAGCACAAAAAATTGGTCGTGTGATGTAAGATAAGAAATTTAAGATTAAATGCAAAACCTGCTTATTTAGTCTACTATTTGCCTTTAGGTTCAAAATTGAAAATATCGAAGTTAACTTGCTGAATTAAAAAATAGTTGGAAAAACATTGTGGCTTAGGCAAAGTATTTATTGTCGTCAGCCTAATCCTCAGTCGTGATCGTGAGTGTCGTGACAAATATAAAATAAATAATAGATAGAAGGACAAATCACACTGATTGAGCTAGCCCCAAAGTAAGTTTAAACTCAACGATACTATATTTGGTAATAAATACATACATATATAGATAAACACCAAAGACCCACGACAATTTGAAAAATTTTGCAACTTGCCCTGGATCGAACTCAGAACCTTCAGATTGGTGGACTGGTGGAGACCATTACTCCACGGAGGTCGTATGATAGAGACATAGACATAGCTCAATCGAGCAATATAGTTGACTGAACTCGTGAGTTATCCCTCTACACATTCTTTACTTTATGGACTTTGGGTTGTTACTTTGTAACATGTACAACGTATGGATTTTGGGCATTCCTCCATGCTGATCTGAGAGGAAAGATTGCACGAAGCATGTGCCAGTTGCTTCTCCTAACGCACTGATCGTAAAGTCAATCAAGTAAAGGTCGAAGGCCTTTGAGATTTTTCTAAAAATGAGGGATATCTGCAACAAGTACATAGTTGTAGTCGGTAGCCTAGGCAGCGACATTGAAGGCTTTATTGCAAATATGTACAAATATCAAAGTAAATATGGATTCAATTATGTTTTTCTTAATGGAAAAATTCAAATAGAAATAAAAGCAAATCATAAATTGCCATGATATCGCAACGTTTAGCACTAAACGAACAAAGTTATGATATAAAAAGACTGAACCAAACGAAGTTATGATATAAAAACGAAATTTATTAAGAAGCAACAAAAGAACCAGAGCTTTATACATTAATACCGTAAAGCCTACTTTCCGGCCCCAGCAATAATTTAGGGCGTTTCAGACACTGTTCAACTGACAAATTACAAAACGTGAGTGAGAGATTATGAACCAGATCAGTGAAAACACCGTCTCATTACGGTGACAAATGTAAGCGAGCCCCGACGATGGTGGGCGTTACATTGTATGGGCACGGTTAATCTCTTAGGCGATTTAAAAACAATTATGAATTGTTTACCATCTATGAAGTGCATACACATTTCTCATCCTCAAAAAAGGCAGTTACAAATAAGTTAAGCTTACTTCCTAGTTGTAACGGTGTTAAGAATGTATTAACAAATTTCTGGAAATGTTTGGGCATAATCCATTAAGTAATTTACATCACCAACTTCAAGCTTTAATACTATATCCTGTTAGGGTCAGTTCACACCGAGACGCGACCCGTGCGCACGTAGTGCGGTGCAGCGGGCTCTCACTAATATCTTACTCTTTTTCATGTTCTACATTTCTTCTGCGCGCACTTTGCGCTCTTCGTCGCGTCCGTCTCGGTGTGAAGTGACCCTTAGAAACAAAGACGACAATATTTTAACACAAGGTTTTTATATCGTCCTCATTTCCCTTCTTAAAAGGTACTATTGACCTGAATAGCTAAAAAAGAAGCAAAGTTTGAAAAATACTTCAATACATAATTGTTCCCGAAAACGATGTAGAAAACATTTAAAACAGTATGAGGATATTTCCTTCGTAATTCTCTGTACAAATTAGGTACTTGGCACGGCTTGCCGTCTAGACCGGAACAGCAATAGGAGTCTGCGATAACTGCATAAGCCCCATGTAATTCCGCCTCGAAGATTGCAGATGATGGCGCCGCAAGGACTTATGTCATTGTCATACTAATAATAATACATCGTCTACATAGCCTGAACTGTCCGAACTGTACGAAGTTAATAAATAATTAATAAAAATAATATCACTTACGCTGATGTTTTTATTGACCGAAGATTCTGATATATGTACTTTGTATGTTTACAAGATAACATTAAGCATAATTATGGTATTGTATTGAATCTGTCTTTATTTAGTAGAATTCGTAACTGGGATCCAAGTTGGGTATGTAATATGGTTAATGTGTATGCTTTCTGTAATCTTAAACTATCTAGTTCTAAATTTAACGTAACAAGTATTTAACTTTCTCACATTATAATATATTGGACGTTTAAAAAATATGAACGTAGGACTTCATTGCATATTTTTTAACTGCGTTATGGGCGTTCACCTATTAAAATAAATACCTGCGTTATTCCCGTAGATGCTAAGATCTTGCAATATTATAATAAAACTTCAATTAATTTCTAAGTAGATCATGTTAACATAAAAAATAAATGTATACTATAACTCGCGGAAGTAAACAATCGACATGTCACTAGAAATGCCTTTACGGGAAGAATGTCTTAACCAATCACCGTTGCTACCATAACCTGCTAATATATTCTAACATACCTATTAAATGCAAAAACACGGCATCCCAAGTAGGATATACTGGTCAGCGTTGTTCTAATTGAATATATGTGCTTATTTACATTTGAAAGTAGATCCAAATGATCTATAATGGTGCTCCTACACTGGCGTTAAAAATGTTTACATAAATTTTCTAACAAAATAAAAATACATGCATGCATATACTTAAATTTAAAACACTTTTATGAATAATAATTAAATTATACTTATAAATAATAATACTTATAATAACAATATTACAATAATAAGCTATTTTAACAGCAGTGTGAAGCACTATTAAATTAACATTGTATTGTATAAAATAAACGAGATACTTAAACAGCCTAAAATACGACCGGTTGGGACTAAGTGAAACAATTTATTACACTTAATCGCTTTATTACTTATACATATATCGCGATAAAACTTTTTAAAATTTCTTCCTACTTCGTCGTTACTGCGAGGAATAACGACTGAGAGCCAAATTATATTTCCTACTGAAAATAAAAACCTGGATAGCTGTGTGTTTAAAATTACTATGATTCTTTCCTTATACTATGATTAAGGTTAAAACTTGACATATAGCATGCTTTTTATCGCGTTCCTAAAGGTTTTACGAAAAAGGAGGCGGCTCAAAGCTTGTAAAGATTAAAAAGTACCAAATACATAAATTGTACGGAAATTATACAATAATGGGCATTCATCAATTACGATATCAAAGCCTTCTGCATTAATGTCTCTTCCGACAGGAGCTAACATATTCACAGCCGCCCACCACGAATTATCTGGCGTCCATTCTGCATTGCAATCACACCATTTACAATTGTAAATGTTTTTATTTTAATTGATTGCTCCTCCCGCGCGTGCTAATCCTTCAATTATGAAATAATTGTATTGACAAATCACCCACATGTATTGTATTTGATTAAGATATGAATTACTTTTTATATGGAATTTAGTAGTTTTGTTCTGAACACTTAACGTGAAATAAGCAAATCATAAGTGACGTTCTACTACAGGTACAACTAGAAAGTGCTTCTTGATAATAATAAGAAGAGTAATATTTAGGAGCTATGCAATTTATAATTACAAAAATGATCCATTGTCAAAGGAAGCCAATTTATATCATCATATCTTCCAATGGAGTTGCTTTGAAGTGTCTAAATCAACGAATGTTGCTGCCGAGTGTGTTGAGTTGAGGTTGAGACTCAATTTATCATCCTGATATATTTGTAATATTTCGCGTTACAAAATTCAATGTTGAATCTTGCATGAAAAATATCACACGTCATCCCATTAATTTCTATAAGAAATCCGCGCCTGTTTCTCTTTTGTTATCTACGTGCAATTTGTTAGCGTACCATGTTGTATGACTATCTTCAATCATATGTTCCGTCGGGGTAACATTCAATTAGCAATCACATTAAATGTATGTATGTGTGTCAGCGGTGTAAGGCTGATGATCCAGTGAGGCGGAGGTGGACAAAGCGGAGTGTGTGTGTGAGAATCGTTTATTGTGAAGTACAAAAAAAAGGCTCAGTAGAGTGAAATACCTATATATCCGAATTAAGACTTTGGCATGATTGAATTGAGATCTATCTACTAGACTTCATAGTTTTCCCAAGGCACTAAAAAGGACAAGGAAGCGAATAAGTTTCTTAATTTTCGACAACGCCGTGTGCAACCATTACAATCGTAGAAAGACTCGATGAAGACTTCTGCTACGATCCTGTTCTATGAAAAGGGAATCATCTCTATGGATAGGGTAACTGTCCTTTTCAACTTTGCTCGTCCGCTCTCCGCTTCTACAGAGCGTCAACCTAAAGATTGTGCAGAGTGATTTATACGCAGTGTCGCAATCCCCAAGAGATCGCCAGTGCTCAGTAGGGCAAACCAAGCAATGTAAACGATATTGTCAGCCGGCAATACTATTAATTATCATTTATGCGACATGTGTGGGCGACGCGATAAAATCCAGCGTTGCCTTACAATGTTATGGGCGTTATGCTCATTATGGAAAAACGACAAAGACCGTTACGCATAAAATTTGAATTTATAGAATCTCGAGGCGTTTAGATAACCGTTATGGGTAGACAATAGCTGACCCTATGTGCGTTCGCCCTAAATATGCGGAGGCGAAACCGCGTGAAAATGGTGAACCTATACCTTTCTTTAGTATATATTATTTGTGCCCATTTCTTAAATGGCGTAAAGGCACAAGGAGTGCTAAGTAAAATTGATCTAAGTGGCCATTGTTTGCTTTTAGTTACAATCTTAGAATTTCATTGTCGACTCAATAAGAAGAAATAGCCATTTAGCAAAAACAAACAAGTGGACATTGCCCGCCTAAATCTAAACGAGTTTCCAAAATAGGGTGGAACTAGTGAAACTGAAACCATCGATGCCCATGCGTTAACGCTACAATACGTACGTACGCACGATGAGCCATCAAGCCCTCAATGTTTACATAAAGATACAGTTTATCATTGAAAGAGCATATTTGTGTGATCCCTCGCAAACAAACGGACTTTTCGCGGGTGTACATTAGCGCTGAGCAATGATTGAACAATGGGTGCAGGCGCCATTGGGGCCGCCGGATTATGAGAATGCAATACACCCGACGCGTGCAGTGCGTTCCCGATCTTATGTGCTTATGTTTATATTTCACAGCTCTGTAAGCATAGACCAGGGTTGGTACACAGGGGGAAGTTCGCAATTTTGGGGAAAAAATAAAATGATAATCATCATCATCATCACATCTTTTTAGGGTTCCGTACCCGAAGGGTGCAAACGGGACCCTATTACTGAGACTCCGCTGTCTGTCCGTCTGTCTGTCTGTCTCTCCGTCTGTCTGTCTGTCTGTCCGTCAGTCACAGGGCTCTATCTCTTGAATCGTAATAGTTAGACACTTGAAATTTTCACCGATTATGTATTACTGTAGCGGATATAACAACAAATACTAAAATTAAAAAATAGTCAAAAATTAAAGGGGGTCGTCATACAAGAAACGTGTTTTTTTTCAGCGTTTTTAACTTGATCTTCATAATGGCATTAACTATGCCATTATGAAGATTAAGATACTTGAAAGTTTCACCAATTATGTATTACTATGACCACAATAACAACAAATACTAAAAATAAAATAAAGTTAAAAATTAAAGGCGTTGTCATACAAGAAACGTGTTTCTTCAGCGTTTTAAAACATTGTACGGTGGTACGGAACCCTTCATGTACGAGTCCGACTCGCACTTGCCCGTTTATTTAGTCTTCACTGCAGAAGCACGAAATAAAATGATAATAATCTCAGGGAATAAAATGATAAGGTTTAAGAATATTTTTTGAACCGCTTATGTGTGCAATTTGTGCGCAGGTCTACAATAAAGTAACGTCATTGAATGTTAATGAGACTTTAAATGACTACGTGTTTGATTAGATTAGATTTATTTCTTTTTAAATTTCTTTTCTGGCATTTGATGATAAAGAAATCTGAAATGGGGAAAACTGTCCCCCATTTTAGATTTATAGCAACCCTTATATAGACCGCCTAGTGTGCATTCACACCATGCAAAATTACAAACCCTCTGGGGTCCACAACTCGACACGTGTCCAACGGCGGCCGTAATAACAAACGATAACCATTGTACTGTTAATAAATGCCATGCCAATGATATTTGCTTGAGATATTGCATTGCATATAAATTACGACGAGCACGCAATCTGACTACGGGTACAGAACGGATGTAAGTATGCAGACTTTAAAAAAACTGACAGCAATGTTTGACCCCATGCACACACACGCACTTACAAATGAAGCTAATAAAAGCTAACAAAAGAAACATGGTATTTTATCTACATTACTTAGTGTGCTTCCGCCACCAGTTAGCGGCTGTCGTACTTGCGATGCGACTCGTGTTTCACCTCTACACGAGGCATCTTCAGGCACCAAACAAACCAGATGTTGATCGTTTGGTGGTCAAACACAAATTGTTATCTAAAATGTGTTTAAATGCTAAATACAAAAATGTTCCTTAAAACAGATATAAGGTAGTTACAGGAAAATCAAGTGCTTAAATGAATAAAGTAAGCAACGGTAAACACTTGTTTGTCGATACGTTTTTTTAACCACTCATGCAGAAAAATGTAGATATGGTATCTACAGTTTTCGTTATCAAAGATATCTGCATATAAATGATCGTAATCTCGCTACACACTGTGAGGCGACAGACGAAAGTGTCGAAACGTCTGGAAATTCAATTTAAAGTAATTATGTCAGTTTAAATATTGTGATTTCCTTATAATAAAATCATTTACATTCAAACGTGTTGAATGCATCAGAAACGAAAATATTTTCTGAGATAAATATCTGAATACATTTCGAGATGTTTAAAAAATGCAGTAAATACATTTTAACGTAGTTGCTTGTATATTATATTATATGTATTTAGCACGTACTCCTTATTTGTATGGATGGATCCCATCGCGAGTACATTGTGCTTCAGATCATTACAACGACACGTAACATAATAATATCACAGATACGTTTTAAATCGTTAGTTTAATATGTGGTCCCTGTACAATTGTACATTACGTATTACTTATACATGCGCACGCGCATGTTTAGGGCACTAATGGGCCACGTGTGTCGATATCCAGTAACGCATTTAATGCATTCAAAATAAATCTTTAAAAATAAACATTATGACACTATTTCCAACCAAACCCCACTTCCATTACACGATATAACCAAACCTTTAAGAGAAAGATTGGACAATAATGTATTTTTGTATGCAACAGCTATAAATACAAGTGCATTAAACATTAATGCGCGATGCATGACTGTAGATAATGTCATAATGGACGCATCACGTACTTTTGCTTTTAGACAAGTGCAGAATAACATATTGCAGGAGATAGATGCACTTAAACCACATGCAATGGATATTAAAACCTACAGGAATGTAATGAAAGGTACAAAATAAAGGTTTTTTTTTTTGTTTTATATATTCCAGAAAAGAAGGTCTTATTTGTAAGGTATAGTAAAATCAAAATTATTTAAAATAAATTGTTTTACAACCAATATTTTTCTTCTCCCTTCCCTTATCTCAGTCTGAGTGAGGTTGGCGCATGTTAGTCGTTTCCAATTTGTTTATACTTTGTAATTTTTTTCTATAACCAAAATTATGGAACAAAAATGACATAGAATATTTAAAAAAAAATGTTAATTCTATTTTTTTGCCTTATGTTGTGTCTGCTGGGCAAAGCCTTCCTATCTAGGTGTGCGGCGAATAGATAGGGTGCGGAATTTGGACCTGCGCACTAAAACTAAAATCGTGTATTTAGGGGGTTAGTTAAGACGACAAATCTCAAGTGGGACTGGGCTGGACATGTGTACCGCATGCAGCCAGGCAGGTGGGCCCGAAATGTCACCCTATGGGTACCACGAGATGGCGGGATGACATAGATAGACTAGTTCATAAGTGGATGGCAGCAGACTGCTCTAAATAGGGACGTGTGGAAATAATTAACTAATATGGATATGTATGGAAATGCAAAAATAAATGAAACATTTAACCGATCCTTACCTAACAAGGAAAAATAGTATGCCACTACAATAAATATTAAAATAAATGAAACAATGCAACGATAGGACTGAAATTTTCCGCATATGAGTAAAATACAAGTGTGTAATTATAAACATTTGCGTCAGGTGAACTGGTAAATCCGTATGGATTTGATTAATCGTCAATGCAACTATTGTTTTCTATTTATTATTAATTTTGCATATTTTGTGATGAATTCTGGCTTTCAGCCTGTTTGTGATGAACTAACAGGCTATGGCTGATTTTATCAATAATCTTGCTAAAAGTGGCGCAAGACACAAAATGCTCTGTCTGCATCATCATGGGATATAGACGTGATAGTGTTTGTATGGTAAAGTTACCCTTAAATCCACGTTTGAATACAAAAAATGGAAAATCACGACATTCAAACATTACGAATGCAGATTACAGGTGATCCAATTAGTGCTGTTGATTCTGTGATTGATAAATAAATAAATTACATGAATAAACAGTGGACAAATCGCACACACTGAGGCAAGCCTCAAAATAAGTGACCAAGTGAACAAAGTTTCAAACTACATAGCCATTTTACCATTTTCTAAGCTAAGTTGAACGTAACCATTCTTAGCAGGAGTCGTCTCGATAAATCCTGTTCGACGTTGCCAAGGGCAGCTATTTTTAGCGCGTCCCGCGTTCCCGACCGCTCCCGAAGGCCGGTTGTCCCGGGCGCACGAAGGACGCGGCAGACGCCAGGAACGAGACGGTAGGGTTGCCCATCTATAATTTATAAAATCTCTTGGATTTTTCGTGGTAGAAAATAGAAATTTCTAATCTCCTTACGGCTTAGACCTTGATGTTAATCCAACAAAACTATTTTCTTTATTTCTCTCGTTTTTCTCAGGCCCAGTTCAACATGGCTAAGGACACCAAATTTTGCACGTCCCGAAAAAAAGGTTGCTTCGGTCATTAGAAGGACGAACCAGAAACCAAGGATGACGGACGACAGAGCTATACTTTGTCAGATAGTTTTAGCTCTATTTGTTAAGTCGTGGATAGTATCTCCTAAGACCTTAAAATTTGACTGTTGCTGAAATTCTTGCTTTTAAGGCTTTTGAAGAATGATAACTGCCATCATCAATATTAATGAAAAATCAGTTATCGTCAATATACCTAATGATTATGATAAACCTGATGCTAGAAAGTGCAACGACTTATTCTGTTGCAGCATCAGGCTCACCACTACTCAAAAGCATTGAGAAGCACAGACCACCAGAAGGCTCTGAATTTTTAATAATATGATCTATAATCGCTCTGGTTCTACGCATAGTCCAGTTGATGTCACGGTAAGTTCCAGATATTTATTGCTAGAAAGTGCAACTCAATGGTAACCCTGCGTCTGAAGATTGCGCCCGCGCCGCGCCGCCCGAATTTTAATGCGTTTCCACGAATGCTTCAAAGAGGCCGCTTCGTTGAACCAGGTACGACCCTATGCTGGCTCCAAAACATGGGTCGATTAGTAAACTTTGAATTAGCCATGTTTTGACAGAATGACAGGAAAGGATATATAAATTGTTATACCTTTTTGTGCCGTTTGGACTGGAATTATAATTTTTCTTGCGCGAGATTAAGGTTGTACAAAGTAAGTATGGTATTTTCTTGGTGTTACTCATAGTTATAGACCGGCTAAAGTAACTTATGAATTGGTGACGCAAGCTTTGAAGTTTTTATTTAAAAAAAATACAGTACAAGTCCTGCAAGTTTTTCACGGCTTGATATGTGACGTCATCAATCAAGATGTCGTTAATTAGATCGACTAATTATCATAATATTATCGATAAACAATGTTCATACATCAACAATAGTCGCATTGCACATTAACAACCACAACAATAACTATGATACAACAGATGATGTAACGGACGAGGAAAATGACTTCAAACAAAGCATGACAAGGAACACGCCTATTGGGTCAATGTCACGCTTATTATGGATAGCCAATAGCTCTTTAGCTGGAATTATTGATTGTGCCTAACGACAGGTAGACATTATTGCATAGTTAAACGCTATAAGACTGGACTATTATATTCGAGTAATGTAAAACGTGAACCTGTCTAGGAGGTTTCAAGCATATAGGCCAGGCTAATAAAGATTCTCAAATGGCCCAAATATTCCAATTGTTAGTCTTCGTTTCCTATTTCAGATTGACATGCTTTTCAAGCAATATTTATAAGAATAAATATTTATAAGGCAAGTGTGAAAGGAAGAGCGGGACAGGGTCGACCTCGGCGAACGTTCTGCGATCAGATTGCAGACGTTCTGAAAAAAGGAGAGGTAAGAAGTACCCGTAACCGAAGGGCAGGTATGAAGAGGTTGATGAGTGTAGATGAAGCGAAAGAGGTCTGTCAAGATCGTAGCAAGTGGAGGTCCATAGTCTCTGCCTACCCCTGTGGGAAACAGGCGTGAAAGTATGTATGTAAGTATGTATGCTTTTTAATTAAGGTGCATTTCATTATGTTCACCTTTGCTTGCGTCCCAGTAACAGTTTATGAATAATGTTTTTCAATTCGAAAAGTTTTAAAAAAACAAAATTCAAATCTCATTAGAAAACTCGTAAATAAGTTCTCAGAATGCCGACCGGATCCACAAAACACTAGCATTAGAAAACCGATGTCATCAAGAGCACCATTAGGCATTTTCTCATCATCACAGCGGAACTCTAATTCGGCGGCTTCCGCCGGGCTGCGGATATAATTTACAAAAACATTACAAGTTATGCATAGTTGCATAACAGATGCATTAGATGACACAACAAGACGAACTGAGGTAGCACTGTTTCCCAAATGGACAATATTGGTATTCCTTAGATGTTGGCAGTACGAGTATTCTTTATACATATAACAGTTTTGATCCACCGTTCCAAAGGAAGTCTGGTGCTAAACTTAGATCAACTTTATGGTCAAGGAATTCCAGACTGACCTGTTGGAAAATGTCAGTGCTGCAAACTTCGGCTTGTCTCAACCTGTGGTCTGATGGTCTCAATAAAGTTAAAAGTGTAAATACTCTGCTCCACTGAAGATAATCTTCTTGACAAAATTATTTCCGCACAGTTCGCTAAGCGGTTCCCATCCGTAACTATCAGTGAAAGAAACTTGTGCAAATATGCTGAAAAAACTACGCACCAAGAAACAAGCTTTTAAACAATTTTAAAATTTTCAAAATTTACCTCGTTCATATGTAGAAAAGGAAACTCATACTCACGCGAGTCACGCAACAGACGAGGCATAGCGGCATAGCCCGGCTTATTCTCGACTGGCTAATGGGGAATATAAGCATTATATATCATTGCAGATGGTTTATTGTGAGAAATTCAGCAAAAGCAAGCAGTGATATCGCCTGGCGCCGCCGCGGGTTATATCTGGAGGTTATTTAGTGCGGCGCCCGCGCCGCGACGGAACCAGATTGAATCCACGCACTGCAATTATCAGAATACTGATGAAAATAACCTATAAGTGTATATCAAATGTTAGTACTTGTATATCACTAGTCTCCCAGACAGGTTTAGAAGTAAAATCAAGAAAAATACAGTTTGGTGCCATCTTCATAGAAGAGGATTCTGCCAATGGATAAGCTAAAACAGCCATATTAGACCTTTGTCAGAGGGAAGACATCCGTGTACCAAGCCCAAGCGGTCATTTGCTTTGCACCAATTACATTTTAGTAACACCACACAATAAAGACAAAAATAGGTTATTTACAAGACAACAAGCAAAGATGCGGAAAAAGCTACCGATATGCCACAGAAATGTCCAAATCGAAAATTTATTGAAAGATTTCCTAGGGCACCTTTGTTTTCTGTAAGCAGTCGTCCATGGACAACGGTTAAACATTTCAAAGGGTAGATTTTATATCTGTTTGCCAATTTGTGTAAAAAAGTTGTAAAACTACAAATGAATCCATTAAAAGCAGCAGTTTCTGCAGCAAAATACCTTTCTAACATAGAATGAACGTGGCCGAGGCACGGCAAAAAAAGCGCATAGAATTTGCAATTCCCGGCGTACTTACGCCTACTTTATCGGTGCATATAAGTCGTCGGGACGGGTTTGCAGGCGGGTTGGGCCGTAATAAAAAGCAGGGTAGTTACTGGTTGCTGGTTACCGAACGGTCGGGGTCGCTGCCCTCGCGCGGCCTTCGTTCCGCGCCACCCCTGCGCCCGCGCACAAGGACGTCGCCCGCGCGTTGCATAACCACGCACACGCAACTCTGATACCGTTCAGAGATGCGCCTCACTATGCACTCTCCTCGGAATGAAAATAAAAGCCTATCGTGCGCATAATACGAGTATGTATTTGTATTCATGCGGACACATCGACGCTTGATAATTGATTTTTACTTACGATGAATTGAATCAGGCTTTGTTTTTCAACCGATCTATGGATGTTAAATTAAGGGTTGCTTTAAAAGCTATTTTTAGAAGAGGCGCAATCATGCAACTAAGTACTTGTTACTTACTACAACATGTTTTACGGTCAATATTACTTGAGGAATTTTCATTTACCGTAGAATGGCAATTACGTAATAAGTTTCTTATTAACATGTGTCAGCTTCTGGTACAAATTGTTATTGCTTCGTATAACTCCTGAAGCATCCTTTTAGAGCCAATAATTGCGCCGGCGGGTGGCGGAGGCTTTTCCGCGATCTACCTTATTAGCAAGGAAAATGTTGCTGGTTTGGCCGGTACCAGTGGGCACCACATACCCAAGGACCTGATCAATATTCAGATACATGTCTCTATAGGTAGAGACTAATGGCTTTAGCCAATTGCGTCTGGTAATTGTAGGAACTTGATGCAGAAATTGCTTTAGGGAAATATATCGTTAATAAGCCTCAATTTATAATGTCACAGTTGGATAATAAATTGAAGTAAACTATGTAATTTAAACTTCACAGAATAGTTATGAAGTTAGTGCGCCAGAAGTGTTATACATATCTGAAAGAAAAGTCTTAACTACATATAATGGAAAATCTTTCCACAATGTCAACACAACACAAGCAGATGGACGAAAGCGAAAGATGAAGTCAGAATAGTTGTACTTCTGCAAAACATCTTACTTTGGACTATTGATGTAGAAGTTCATATTTAGGTGGCAGCTACAGATTGAATTGTGCTTTATGAAGCGCGGTAAGCCCAGAAAGATATGCCAGCGACGAGCTTGACTCCTACTGCAAGGGATTGGGCCTCAAATGCCCACGGTCGAGAAAGTTGGAATGTTGGAGGGAGGACTTTGCCCAGTGGGAAAATATAGACTGGAAATAGATCATAGGTTAAATTGGACTAAAAGGTGCATGTTATGCAAAATACTATTATCTAGTGGCGAAAACAAAAATAATAGGTGAGTGAGCTTTCAAGTGCTCATTATAACGTTAAAACTTTTAAATGTCAAAACGAATTAATGGTTTCGACCTGAATGCAACTTAAAATACTAAAATTATCGGAATAGGCTGTGTTGAATACCTGTCTGCTAACTGGGTCAGGTTGGTCGGTAGCCACAATAGCCAAATGCGCTGATAATATATTGTAATAAAGTAATAAATGACGTATAGTCCCACGCGTCTAATAAAATATTCGAGCCTTCCTATAAGTCCGTTGTCTGTAGAAATAGTCAAGTTAGTTAACCATATTGTTATGTTTTGAAACATTTTTGTTTGACTAGGCTAGACTGACAAGAGCCACTAAGCTCTTAAATTAGAAGAAGAAGAAGGCTAGACTGAGTCTGATTAGGACCACGGCGCCTGCAACCACGCCTAAAAGCAGGCCATACTCATAATCAATCGCTGTAAGTCCCGTATTTAAGAGCTTGCTCTTGTCGGTGGAGTAATTTAGTGTCAATAATTGTCAAGAAAAAGTGTGTGTAAATAATAGGAAAATTTTGGTCACGCTCTTCATTGCCTCTAATTCGTTAAACTCTTCCCATTTAGAGTGCTTTCCTAGATCTTCGTCTTAGCCCTTTCCCGGTTGCATCCTAAGTCTGAGACGAGAGATGAATATTGTAAAGTTTAGTTTGTAGTAGTAGTAGTAGAGTAGTAGACATAAATGTTACTCCGGCGTGTATGAAGCGCCAAACCTGTGAATACACTTTCAGTTGGCTCTAATGAGAATATAAGTCTGTGTTACTTACTTGTCAAATGTAATATTGATAGACGAAGCACCAGCTGAACATTCGCAGAAATAGTTGCATCAGTTGGCTCTTACCTGGAACAAAGGACGATAACGTTAGTACTTGCTTAGTGTGGGCCCTTAAACTAGCCATTTAAACATTATGATAATATTAATCGTTATTGATTGACTAATGTTTAAGATTAAATAATTTATATCAAATAAGAGCGCCACTGGACCGAGTTCTGGGTCTTAATGGTCAGCTTATCGAAACTTGTTTTAAAATAGCACACTCTTTGCATATATGTATTTCTTTTGAATGGCAATATTCAAACAAATTACGGCGGTTACATTTTAAATTCGAGACAACGCATTTTTACATCTATATGTATTTTTTTGCAATAGCTATTTGAGAGAAAATATTTTTTTTTTGTAATTTATATCTTTAAACGACAACAAAAAGAGTAGAGCTATGTAAGACGTATGTCCAAGACAAAGTTAGATAAAAAAAAAATGGTTGCCTGTAAAGTCGGTTTTACGGGCGAAGATTTTACGTGACAACGGCGGCAGACCGATCATAGTTGAGTGGGAGAGAGACGCAAGGCATTCGGCGGGCCTCTCTCTCGTTCGGTGACTCATCGTAACGTTACCGAGCGTTACACTTTTTCATAAGTGACTCCCAGCCGCAACCTAATTTAAGACGTTGTCACGTCAAAAAACGTTTCGGAACGACCACAGGGAAGATACGCCGAATTCATATTCCTGGAATGCACTACAGACTACACTTCAAAATTTATTTCATTTACTACAAAGCGATAAAAAAAACAATCTACTAAAATTAACAAGAAACATCATCACAGACTTGTCGAGAGAGCGTTGGTAATAAAATTTAAACTTACTATTTTCAATAAGTCTAACATCGTCCGTAGGCAATAATACAGTCGTTTTCATAATAAATGACAATAACTATTATTTTTATTGGACTACAATCGATAAAGTGCCAGTTCATCTACATGGTAATGAATATTTTATGTTATTATTCCATGTAATGTGGTTGTAAACGTCAAATGTTTATTCCATAACATAATCATGTGGTGTTTAGTGACCGAAATAAAAATGATCATATCCAAGAGTTCTATTTGGCTTGATCTAATTCAAATCGTGCACAAAATAAGCATTCTTCTCTATTTATTCATCTGTTTTTAAATCCATTCCACTTGGATTGTCATATTATATTGAAATATTTGTCAATTAATCTATTGTTTCCTATTGGAAAGGGATGAAAATTTGAATACGCTAGAATATTTTTCTGCTGTTAGGAAGGAAAAACATTCATCTTTACCATAAAAAAAATATCAGATTACTCTGTATAGTAAAATTAATGTACAAAATAATTAAAAATCAAACGAACTTACCAACTAAGTTTTGCCTAACCAATAAAATCTGTATTGAAAGCGAACTAAAAAGCATTGTAACACTCCTATAGTTGTTCTAGTGGCCCAACATGCCGTGACACAAGCGGGTGGAAACAAAGGCCTGCCAGAGCCCTATACCATTTATATTCTAAATATCAGCTGTGCGTTTCGCAAGCGTATAGTCTGTATAGTTTTACTCGATGGATTGTGTGAATTTATTGCACTTTGGAAAGACAAATGACCTACTCACAGCCGCAAATGTATCGTAAATCAAGTGTTAAATTAAGCTGAAGCAACCTGGGAACAGCGACTATAAAGTAAAATAGGATAATACGTAGAACAAACAGCAAGGTGTAGTCAAAATTCGTTTGCATGCACTTAGTAACTTATCAATCAGCGTCTCAACTGAAATGTCAACAGACAGGGGTAACTGGTAACATGAAGCCTTAACTAATACTGATGCTAAAGGCTTCTCTGCCTGCTTGTTGCAACATTCCTTTCATTTTTCTTCTGTAAAGTAAACTATAAACACTGGTAGGACTCTCCATTGATTCAGAGTAACATATATACCTACTACTACTACAAACGAAACAATTTATCTGTACACACGTCGATGTGTGAGTTTTATACTTAGGGTCGCACCGCAGAATTAATTTAATACTTACCTACTAACGAGTTCGACATATTTACGATTATATTTTTCCATACCTGAAGATTTGCGAACACTATGACGTAAAAAATATTCTGTTTTATATGTATCAAATGTTACAGAAAAGTCGGAAACAGCTACATAATATCACTTCACAAATATTTTTCATTATGTCCATTGTCCATTTCACCATTAGTTCACTTTACTGATTATTATTGAGTCATTTATAATGTAACGCACTAATTCACTATTGTAATATAGTAATTTGCATATTCGGCGCAAAACTATACGGTAATTATATGAATAAATTCAATAAAAATAAACAAATGTTTATCACATTTTCACGCACAGCATGTCAAGTTGTCATTGTCAACAATGGCATTTACACTATAACCCGCGGAAATCTATTTGGCATTTGCGTGTATGTGATTACCTGTGAGCGAGGAGCCAATGTAACATTACCGGATTGCTAATACCCCTCTCGCTCTTGTGTATCTCCCGCCAATGCGAGAGAGCGAGAAGGGTATATATATCAAAATGGTTGCTGGGTAATAACGTGAAATTATATTGTTGCTTTGCTTACCTGTTTTCATCATTTGGAAATGTATGAAATATACGTTCTTTAGAGTATTGGGTGGATAAACAATTATTATACGCGCACCTTCTCACCATGATGGTTACTATTGGTTGACAGTTCTCAAGACAACACACGTCGCGTATTGCGTGCGGCTAGTAATTAAACCCTGGTTTGGAGCCGTCAAAGCTCACAAAGTGCGGGGGAGAGGTGCGGGGACGCCAATTTGCGGGAGACGCTGTGAGAGACCATTCTGTTTGACTCTTATGTATTCTGTGCTATAAATAAGCAAATTCTATCTATCTACAGCCTTATAAAGGGAGAATAAGGAGAATTTCACGACTGTCACCACGCTGGGCAGGGAGGCTGATTGCTTTCTTATTATTAAATATTGCGCTTACAATGAAAATGTTAATATAAGACAAGATAAAATTTTATTTGAAAAATCTACAACGCAAAGTTTTACAGACTACATAAAATAATCGACAACTAATAAACTAAAATATAAAATTTATAATGCGCGAATGCTGTGTGTTGCTAAAAATGTTTACTAAATTTACTTAAAACGTACAACTACTAAGTTCATCTAAGCTAAGCTAAAAAGAATAAAGCTTTCAAAAGACTAGTTTGTCAAGAATTTACGAGATAAGGAACATACGAGAGTCTGTGTTCCGTTATTATAACCTGGCTTCTGTAAACAACAGTAAATAACATTTTACTGTATTTTGCAGATAAAAATGTTGAGAAAATGCCCTAAAAATATTTAATTTAATTATTTTTCCTTTTTAAATATTATGTTCCAATATGATATCAGTTTAATGCATATAATACATTGAAAAGATAAGACAACACATTTTAATGTATCAAGCGTCATGCGTCTGCGTCACTATCAGTGTATTTTAAGAATGGAAATCATTGTAGATAGCTAAAAGCACTTCTAAGCCAAAAGACTAAGTATTTGTTAAAATAGCCGTTTTATTTTTTAAATCAATATTAGACTGATTTGTGAGATAGCGATGCGAGCGACTCAAATGACCGTTAATTAGGTAAAGAGTCTTAACCCTTTTATTCATTCGCAACGAAAAAATTAAACAAAATCATTCTACTGTAGAATAAACATTAGAAATATTCTCTGGAATCAAAAGAAAATATTGCAATTTTAAACAAGATTTTACGACTAAAAGCTACCATAACTTGACTTACTTGCCTTTTTTTTCTATGTCCCCTGGGTGGGGCAGAGGGCCGCTACAGTGCTTCTCCATCCCGCTCTGTCTTGAGCAACGCGCTTCACTTCGGGCCAAGACAGCCCGATCGCCTTCATCTCCGCCGCTACCGATCGTCGCCAGGTTTGCTTTGGTCGACCACGCTTCTTCTTTCTTTAAGGGGTCCATTCCAATGCCTGTCTCGGAATGTGAGTAGGCTCCCTCCTGAGCGTGTGGCCGATCCATGTCCATTTACGACGCGCTATCTGTTGGTCGATCGGTGTCTCGCCGCAAAGCTGCCACAGACGTTCATTGGATATCTTTTCAGGCCAAAAGATACCCAATATCTGTCGCAGGCAGCGGTTGATGCAGACTTGGATCTGCTGCGTGATGTCTTTGGTCACCTTCCACGTTTCGCACCCATATAGCAGAACGGTTTTTACATTGGAGCGAAAGATTTTGAGTTTCACTCTGCGAGTAAGCTTCCTTGACCGCCATATGGGGCGGAGTTGCGCGAAGGTGGCTCGAGCTTTAGCAACTCTAGAAGTGATGTCCTCTTCTGTTCCTCCACATTGCGACACGACGCTCCCCAGGTACGTAAACTGCTGCACGCGCTCTATTTGTTTTGTGTCAAGCGTTAGTGGCAGCAGGTTCTTTGCGTAATTGGCGTAATTGACGGCAGGGAAACGGATATCAAAACATTTTATCTTTTCTATTTGTTGCTGTAGGTAGATATTTTGTTCTCATTTATTTTGTATAGCTTAGAAACTATGAGAAGTAATTAAGGCCATACCTTAATTTTCCGGGGTCCAGTGCTGCCCCCATTTAAATTAAATCATTTCAAAGAAAACGGAGACATTATTTAAAATTTTGCTACTACCAAGTCCTAAAAAAAGTCAAGTCCCTTCAAAGTATTTTATGAACTACTGTTTACAGTTAATAATGAGAACGTTAAGCATTACTACGCACATTAGCCAGAAGTGGCCGTTTTTCGCAAATGTGCGTAGTAAAGCTTAACGTTTAGACGGCCTTAAAGGAAACGCATAAGTATGTTTCCTTTTAACTGATTATTCTAAGACTCATAATAAATGTTTTTAAATAAAGGAAATCAAGTGATGGGTTGCTATCCGCATCGCCTACTAGTATGATTCAGATTCTCGCCCATTCCCTCGATCGGCTTGTACGATCTGCGCGGGAAGAGAAGCAGCTGGTATATTCTGTTTTTCTTAGTAGAAGAAAAAACTTAGAATACATAATACTTAGAATATATATATAGGTCTAACAACTATTTTTAGGCTAAATTTTAATACTTAACAACTTTTCCGAACATATTACATATATTGACATATACATTATAACAACGAAAAAAAAAAAATTTGGCTCCCGTACAATCGACCGATCAGCAGATCCAAGTTTCTATGAGAACCAAATTTTTTTTTCATTTTTCAATATATGTTTTTGGGAAGAAGTTGTTCAGTGTCATAATAGGCTGAATCACTCTTCAATTCGTTTCAGTACGAGTAAATTATATTAGACATTATTTAAAACGATCTAGACTCATACGGACATATGGTTGCGAGGCCTGGACGCTAACACTAAAGAAGGAAAACCAGCTCTTGGTAAAAAAAAAAAAAACGGGCAAGTGCGAGTCGGACTCGTACATGAAGGGTTCCGTACCACCGAACAATGTTTTAAAACGCTGAAGAAACACGTTTCTTGTGAAATTTTTAACTTTATCTTATTTTTAGTATTTGTTGTTATAGTGATGACCACTATAACAACAAATACTAAAAATAAGATAAAGTTAAAAATTAAAGGGGGTCGTCATACAAGAAACGTGTTTCTTCAGCGTTTTAAAACATTGTTCGGTATAGTAATACATAATTGGTGAAAATTTCAAGTATCTAGTTAATGCCATTATAAAGATCGAGTTAAAAACGCTGAAAAAAACACTTTTCTTGTATGACGACCCCCTTTAATTTTTAACTTTTTTTTTTTAGTATTTGTTGTTATAGTAATACATAAATATAAAATATAACAGTAATACATAATCGATGAAAATTTCAAGTGTCTAGCTATTACGGTTCTAGAGATAGAGCCCTGTGACAGACGGACAGACAGACGGACGGACAGACGGACAGACGGACAGACGGTCAGACAGCGGAGTCTCAGTAATAGGGTTCCGTTTGCACCCTTTGGGTACGGAACCCTAAAACTAGCAGAGCGCAAAATATTTCGTAAAATCCTCAGACCGGCTAAAAATGTTGGAAGTTGCTAGCCGCATTGTAGTTATCATATACAAGTACGTTAATTAAATAAAGAAAAAAACAATGATTTCTTTCTATGATGATGATACAATGACAATCCTGTGGTGTAACGCTTCATGTGTGGCTTGCTGTACTTTGCTCCAGGGTCGGGCGTTATCACCTGCCTCTTATCAGATGCGGAACCTGGGCATAACATGTATTCGCATATCGAGCGATAACGTCACCTGCATTTATCGTTATATAACCTACTGCAGGATGACGTTAGGTTTCCTAGGTTTATAAGAAACTAGCACACAAACTGTCTTATTCTATAACGCTGACTAAGCTGTACTATGTTTTTTAAATAATACTGTAATTTATTCTATACTTACAACGTGTTAATGAACTAACGCAAAACCTCTAAAATGGTGCCTCAGCCCATGAAACTGAACAACTTTTGTTCTACAACTTTCACGAAACCCAAAAAAAAAAAATTTCATACAAACTGATCAGCTGATCGAGTCAATTTGTATGAAAATCCAATATTTTTTTTTTAATGGAAAGGGGACTCGGTCCTGTGTTAAATCTTTCCATTGATTATTAAATTTGTCGAGTTCATCTCGCCATCGTGTCCTTGGCTTATCGGGCTTTCTGGTGCTTTTGGGGATCCAGGATGATGAGGAGACATTTGCCCAGAAGTGGTCTGGCATGCGATACACGTGGGCAGCCCAGACCAGGATACCTATCCGTGAGCGTAGTTCGGTGTTGGATTTTGCTATAGTATACATACAGGACCGTGGAGAATGGCGCAAAAAAAAGGGAGGCCTATGCATAACAGTGGGTTGATGTGGGCTGAAAATGATGATGACATACTATAAAATCAACTCATATTACATTTCATCAAATGTAATGTTTCTAATGTAGCAATAGAGAGTATGCATGATTTTTTTTTATATTTTTAATCGATAGTCCTCGTCGAGAAATAGCCGCAAAAAATAAATCAGTGCCGAAAAACATGTATATGGTGTAGAAAATAAATATTAAAAATAGCAAGTAGATTATAACAACTAAAACACGCCATTTTAAAATATGACGTCAACGTCTGCAATATCCGCTAGAGACAGAAGCTGTCAACGCATGTTTTTCTTTTTTGAGTACTTTCGATGTTATCAGCCAGTAATGTTTGTTAAACTTCTATATAAAAGTACATACATTTCGAATGTCATCGATAGTCAAACTACATGGACGGACAGTTTTATTTATTTATTTATTTACAAAATTTATGTACACAACATACAAACAAAGGAACTTACAAATTAAGAAAATAGAGTACATAGGTACTGCTTATTTCATAAGAAATCTCTTCCAGCAGACCCAGGAGAGGAAAATTGAAGAAAACAGGTAGTAGGCGTGTACAAAAGATTATAGTTACAAATACATATAAGTACTTATCTAAAATGTTAAACATACATATACATATACAATACATCAATAAACATACACACATATTATACATAAATACATATACATATAAATACCTAACTATAAACAAATACATATATAGTATATAGGTATACTATTCATTACGTTAAGGAAAGATTATACTCTTTTACTCTCTTCCTAAAAACAGGGAAAGATTTGGAGTCTCGTATAATGCGTGGTAGTGAATTCCATAATTTTACCGCTTGAACAGAAAAAGAGTGGGAATAGCAAGCAGAAGTATGGGCAGGGATTCCAAGTAGGGTTCTAAGGTGGGATCTACAGGGCACATTTGAAGGACGGGCAAAAGAAAATCGATCACGTAGATAAGCAGGATAGGTAGGGTTATACAAAATTTTGAAAAGGAGACATAGGATTCTTTGGTTTCTACGCAAACGGATAGGGAGCCACTCAAGTTGTTTGCGGTATTCTGACACGTGATCAACCTTTTTCAGCCCAAATATAAACCTAATGCAAAGATTTTGCAATCGTTCCAGTTTATTCAGTAGCTCCTCTGTAGCATCTAAATAGCAGGAATCTGCGTAATCGAGGAGTGGCAATATAAGGGACTGGCATAAAGATACCTTGGTATCAAAAGGCAGAAAATACTGAAGTGTTTTGAGACTGTGGAAGGAGAAATATATTTTACGGCTAACTTCAGTTATATGCGCAGTCCAACTCAGTGTCGATTCTATTAAAACACCTAAGTTTTTGACAGTTTCGGAGAATGCAATGATAGAACCGTCTAGAATAAGTGGAGGAGCAGTACTTAAGTCAATAGAGTTTTGCGCATACCGACTTCCAACAAGCATGGCTTGTGATTTTTTTGGGTTCACCAATAAACCAAATTGCTTAGCCCAAATAGCCAGTTTATGTAGATCAAAATTCATTGCATCAATGGCTGTATCAATGTCAGCAGGTAGACAATGCCTGTAAAGCTGCAAATCGTCTGCGTAGAGGTGGAAGCTAGAAGAGAGAATTTGGGTAACAGTATTAATGAACACAGAAAATAAAACAGTTCTACCGAACGCACCCAAACTTGTCATTTCCTTTTTATGAACTTTGTCGTCATTTCCCTTTTGTTTGTCAAAAGTTCCCGCGCAATATTTGCATATTTTCAATAATTTATTTCTAATCCAAATAAGAGTCAGTAAGAAAAATAATTAACTAGGCGTGGTAACGTATTAAAAGAAATTGTAAAATAAAAATATGAGCCGGATTGGTATTACATGCATATTCCTTATTAGGCCTTAAAATAGTCATGAACGGACTAAGTATTAGAATTAGACAACTTGTGCAGCGAATAAACAGTTTTCTGCACAGCATCGACCACGAAAGCTGCGAATTAAATATTCATTGCACTAACACATTCCATGCTTGCCAATACCCGATAAGCCTAAACACGGCACACCTGAGCCGATGTATGTTACGTTTAAGGGCGGATCCAGCCTTTGGTTCAGTGGGGGGGAGATCACATATCATCCGGGCTGGGCTATTCACCGCGCGAGACCTTGCGTTTCTTGTAGTCCCTCTTGAGACCCGGGCAACATTGGGAAATGACATCCGGGTCCAGTTTCATAGGTAGGCAGTTGTCTATGGGCTAATCATTGACAATTAAACTATTACTTCCCCTCCCCCGCTAGGCACCACAGATATTATTACGCTTATGCCCCACCCTGATCAATAGATAGGGCCGGCACTGTGTCAAGGTGCCCTCGACATACTTAAATCAAGGATTCCTGGTTCAACTGCAATATTTGCACTATCTCTATCTCTAACGGGGCAGACAAAGCATTTTTGGACTTGCGGCTCTAAGCAGGCAGAGCCCAGGGCCGCAAGACTCAAAGGCCACTTTTAGCGGATGGAAAAATATTTGCTTGTGCTTTTCACGTAAGGGTTTCACAAAGCCAAAGGTAGTCATGACCCCCTGAATCCGCCTTGGTTACGTCCTATGTTCCCTTAGTCGACCATAAACAAAATAAATCCACTTGTAGACGGTGTAAGCACTTGCAGTACACGAACCTCGCGGAGTCAATAAATCTTGTACGCGGTTGTCGTCAGATGCCTCATGGCGCGCGTGTGGTCGCTACTCCATAAGGCATGCTGAAAAACTAATTCAATATAGCTGGTATGATTGTATGTACTTCGCTTCTATTTAAGGAGTTTATGGTTTATTGAATGAACTCAGCGTAGGTAACTGTTAGCCACACAAGCGGTATTTGTGTTGATCTTTATACCTATTAGATGTGAATTATGATTATTCTTTTCTAATGTGCCTGCGCTGCTTTAAACGTTATGGCTCTTTGAGACGGATACAGTTATGTATTTTTACTTTACTATATATTCTAATTTACGATTTACTGTCGAGGTAGAATGACTATGAGGTCATAAATCTGAACATTAATAGTAGAACAAGTTTATTTACCAGAAAAATGTTTTAAAAAAACCCTACTTACAAGCGATCACTCCCAAGAATTTATAAACGGCTGAACCGATTTTTATCAAACATATCTAAGAACCATCTCCCCAGACAAAGCTTTCTATTAAAAAAGCGGCCAAGTGCGAGTCGGACTCGCCCATGAAGGGTTCCGTAGCAGCAAGTAACATAATATAAAAGTTCTAAAGGTAAATTGCGTTTTACGATTTATAACGTATTAAAAAATAACTATCTATGATATTGAGACCGCTATAGTTTTAATTGATAGTACATACTTTGAGGTATACACCACATTTTTTTCAGAATTATTTTAGTAATATTTCAAAAGTTACGGTGGGGGGACACCTCAAATTTTACATTTTTGTATTAGATTATCTCAAGACTGGGGGGTTGATCTACATAGTGTCAAAGCAGTTTTTGTTGCATTTTAAAAGACCTTTGCAACGATACCCCACACGTTGGGGTTAGTCCAATTAAATTTTTTAAATTCACTTTTCGTTTGTTTGTTTGTTTGTTTGTAATAACTTTATTGTACCAAAATTTAAGTATAAAACACAACATAATACGAAAGAGCAAATATACAAAGGCGGACTTCGGTGTATGGAAAAAAAAAACATTTTTTCATAATTTTAAAAACCAACTTTTGGAACTTCAATATTTATCTCTCCACCAATTTTCATGGCAATCGGTGCAGTAGCGGCGGAGTACGAGCCCGGACGGACAGACAGACGGACGGACAGACAGACGGACGGACGGACGGACATGACGAAACTATAAGGGTTCCTTGTGGACTACGGAACCCTAAAAAGACCGCATCGAAATCAGTCATAAAGTCCATAGATAGACGACACAAAGACACACGGCACGTCAAACTTACTACACCCCTTTTTTTCATCGGGGGTTAAAAATAGTATAAAATTCTTAACACGTTAAATACTACGTCGGACAAAGCTGTCCAGAAATTCTCGCACTTATGTTATAATAGTTATAACTTTTGAATAAGTTTTTAAGTTGAGTTAATTTTATGTTCGCATGTAATGTTTAAACGTGCGTTAGTCAAAAATAATATCTAGTTTACTTATAGCACACCAGTGAACTTAGCACAATAGTGAACCAAGAATCAGGGTGAACACAAGGCCTGACCTTAGGTTAAAGTAATTTGACCGGTAACAGTTAACAAATAACCGAGCACATAACGAACAATATATCTTACTTTGACAGTAGTTCAATTATAATGTCTGAGGTCGGCTACTGTATAAAAGTGATAGTAGATGTTGTACACACACGCTATGGGAACTTGCGACATTACGTGTAAGTTAATTATATTTAAATTCAGATAATAAGTCATACGTGGCGTTGCAAGTAGAAATGTACCAGTTAGGTGATTTTGATTTAAAACTGGATTCAAAAAGAAAATAAACATTATACTCGTATGTATTAACCAAGCGATATGTATTTTATGTATACTAAACTTTATCTTGCAACCCACATTTAGACTTTCTGTATAACCACAGAATAGATACTAACACTCCGTACAGAAGTCTTACTTAGCAAATAAATTCAAAGAAATATCAACTCAATGTTGTTAGTGATACGGTTTAATTTAGCTCACGTCAGAACTCAGCACCTTTTTGCATAGATAGCTAGACATCCATTGCAAGCCAATTTCATCCTTATGACTCTTGGCAAACGATTCGTTTAACTGAATTTACCACCCCGCGGGGCCGCTTGCGCGCATAGTAATAATGTAGGTACATTTTCGATACCTAAACGGGGAGTAACACAGGCCTGGTATAACCCAAAGGTTGACTGGTGGACAACGCTTTTAGCGTTAAGTTCGCCTATTGTTCTGTACAATTTGTATTTGATGGACAATAAAGATTAAGTAAAATTAAAATAAAGCGAGCGAAGCGTCTGTTTCGAGATTGGCCAAAAAATAAAAAAATAATTTTGTTTGTTCTCGCCTACAGTAACTATTTATTTATCGGTGCCTACAGGTGGTATTTTTGAACAGGTTTTGACGACAATCGGCACACCAGTTCCTTGATTTACATACTTCTTTTTAGTTGATCGCGATTTTTGATTGGTGGAGAAATAGGGAGGAAATGGGGGAACCTCAGGTGGGAACTTTGCTGTAGCGTTATTTATTGACACATTTCAATAAAAATTGAGACGCACACTAAGGACTTTATAATATAGTTGCAAAAAAAAATCAAAAGGGGGAATAGAGGGAGGGGGGGAAGTTTGCTGTAGCGGTATATATGGACGGTTTTCACTGAAATGGCTTTGTTTTGTGTCGGTTATTGCATGTTTATAAGATCTCGCGAGGTCTACTGTTCTTACAGAACCACGTTTTATTTGAACCACCTATTCGAGCTATTCGGTAGTCGATATGTGCAATGGTGTCGTCAATTTGCTCACTAGTATATAAAAGCTTGAAACACCCTCTATGATTGCCAATTCATGAGTATTTTTAGAATGCACTGGTAAATGATCAAAGTTTGGTGAAGATTGTCTGGCCTCTACCTGTTTGCCTATAAAGATGTAATGTAAAAACTCCCAGGACACTTGTTTAAATAAGGAAATGAAAAGTCCCAGTAGCGTATGTTCTATAATGAGATTAGAAATTTTTACAAAAAAGACGTTAAAGCTAACCCTCGGCTTACCACTAATTCGCAACTGTATTGAACAGACTTTACTATCATAAACTACAATTTTACACTCAGTGACAATTCCCGTATTCCGGCACCGATCCTGATGAGTGTCGTAAAATGGTGCATGGCCGAGCACTGGCGCTCGCACCTCACCGTTATCTTGATGGATATCAAATAAAGAGTAAGTACTCTACAACGCGATAAGGTAATTTTACAGAAACGGTTGTAAAGTTAAGCCTAAAGTTGCCATTTATTTGCAACTGTATTGGACACGCAGACTTCCCATGTCATAAACCACAAATTTACACCTCAGTAACATTTTCCGTATGCCAGCACCGTTCCTGATAGGTGTCGTAAAATGGTGCATGGCCGAGAATTGGCGCTCGCACCTCACGACCGTTACCTTCATGGATGTCATAAAGCGGTTTTGACGGCCGAAGATTACCACCGTAAGAGACTTAAAGTGTCATTGGACATAATATCGGGTAATACATTATACCTGTAATGTGTAATATTTCTCTGTATGTCACTATGATAATGAAATATTACACATACACTATCACGTCTTTATCCCTAACATGATGGACAGAGCTTGCTTCGTTAGACCCAAAGTCCACGTTTAGCGTACTTACGTACGGTGCGCGTAAAGGTGGTAAAGTGGTGAAAAGGTGGACAATGAGTATATAGTATAATATATAAATATATATATATCGGAGGAAGTGTCAAGTCGTCTTCATTGCTGTTTAAATAGCGTTTCATGTCAAGATAAATCAGTTGTGTGGTGTACCGTACATTTTTGAATAATAATGTTGGATCGAGTTGGATCCTGTAGATATTTGGTATTTGGAAGAGCACGAGCGGTTTCCTGAACTCACTGCTCAGATTTCATTCAATGGCTTTAAAATTATAAACTACGAAGTGTAACTGTGAAGTGACAAAGCATTGTAACAAAACATGGAATAAAATTGTACGAAAAGCTAATGAAAAGCGATTACTTATTTTGTTTTGAGCTCGCATTTAACCCTGATAACGCCCACTAAACCCATGATGATAGACTATGTCGAGGAAGATATGCTTACTCCGACGTATATGTATATATATAGGTACATATAATTATACTATAAGAAATTTAAATATATAGAAATATGTATTTATTTCTAAATAAAGTTTCAATTAATTTGTTTTTTTTCACCTCGTATATTCGACTTTCACATACACAGCAATAAAGTTGTTACAACCTATCTATTTAAATACATATATATTCATTGAAAATTCACTATTGGACAACTATCGAAGCAGTAAGTCGTATTCTCAGCATATCAAATAGTCTAACAGTTTGTAGATTCAGAACATTACAAGTGTTTTATAGGTGTTAAGGGCAGATAGGAACAACAGTTAGGCCGAGACTCCAATGGAGATGACCGATGATGTGCTGGCTGAGTTTTGATAAAAAAATAGCGCTCCATCACAAAACTGTCTGTCAATAATTCTGTTAAGGTAAAAGCCCTTAAAAAAATTAAGAGACAAAAAAAAATCATACAACCGGTGTAGGTAACAAAAGGTCTGAGATCCGAAGAGAGGATCGAATTTACTCTTACGGTCACTTCTCTATTTTATTTGATAAAAATAATTTTTATTCGGTTGGAAGAAATAAGAAGATACCTCAAGGTCGATCCCTCTCGAATCCTGTACTATAAGAAAGCAGCTCAACAGGATTGGGCTGGGCACCTTGGTCGCACGCATCAGAAAAAATGGGCTTACATAAATCACAACAAACATCAATCAAAACAAGTTTCATCAGATACAGAAAACTAGGAAGATCGAGGGCCAGATGGGCTAATGACGCGAGTTAAAAATATTTGAAAAGGGTTGGACCCAAAAGACCTAAATAAAGAGTACTGGAAGGTAAGATAGGATGCCTTAGCCCAGCAGAGGGACATAATATATAACGTATATCTTACAAAATATACTGAAACTAGGTATTTTAAAGGTGAATTCAGTGCGTGATAATGAACAACTTTCCCCAGGGAACACATATCGAAATATGAAAAATATTTTTTGGCTATCCATACAAACTTGGATCAGCTGATCGGACAACTTGTATGAGAGGTTGGGAGCCCAAAAATTTCATATATATTCCTTGGGGGAAGTTGTTCAGTATCATGGACTGAATCGAACCTTAAAATAGTTTCAGTATATTTTGTTAGAAAAAACTGATTGTGATGTCTCTAGACTATCTCTATCGCTTTCGTTCGACGTGTCAATAACGAAATGTTATGGTTGTCAAAAAGCAGCACAGAGCCACTCATCTCCAATGGAGCGTCGGCCTTACGGTCGTAAAGTGGAAGAGATACACGCAAACAGCTTGTTACTTGATAAGGAAACAGAACTTTATTAACGGATGTCAGTGCAGATTAATTGGGTCAAGGCATCTTAGCTAGACGATGGGCACTAACCATAAATCTAGGAAAATATTAACGTTATAAAATAACAGTTATGAAAGTAAATAAGTTATTGAATTTTACCGGCGAGGCGGCATGGCATCCATTAGCTGAATGAAAGATTCAATCACGGCTCTGCGAAAAAGCGTTACTTAATTCTGAGAATTCGGAAATCGGTTTCTTCAGATTTAAACAGATTTTCTAAAACGGAACGTGAGAAACGGCTGAGTGCCATAAAAAGGCTTTAGTTGAAAATTGAACTGAATTTTCTCTAATACGACCAGTAAGATTGTTAAATCCTATAACCAACTCCGACACAAAATACTGAAGTAGAAGTATGTGTGTCCCCCTGTGGCATAGTAGCGGATGAACAGAATTTGATTTTTTTTATTTTGTTGATCGACAGTGTCTTTGCCATAATTTAAAAAAAATGCCAAAAGTGGCCCTTTTGTCGCAAATGTGCGAAGAAAAGCTTCACGTTCTTACTTTAAACTGTAAACAGTAGTTCATAAAATAGTTTAAAAGGGTTATCGAGGGTTTACTAATACGAAATTCGAAATGATATCTCCGTTTCCTTTCAAATATTTTTTTTCAAATGAGGGCAGCACTGGACTTCATGTATCATCTTAACCTACGTAGTCTGTGGCTTAGGGCCTTACGGCCCTAGGTTCTGTCTAATCCTTTAGGGATAGAGACGTGATAATTTATATACATATAATACTCGTATAACAACCTTTTAAACGCAGTGGACATAAAGGTCCGATTATTCACTACGAAACACTTCAAATCCGTACATGATCATTAGTATCATTACTGTCTAATGAACAATGCTAACGAGTAGTATATTTCGTAACACTATTTACTATCGCAGTTAAAAGACCAGTAATTTATCAATCATTAACGCTAACACCGTATCGGCTATTGTGTAATGTGACCTTATTGTCTCTCGTGAGAATCAATAACTAATGTTACAAATCCTCTTGTATTTGTTTAGATGTAAGGTTTTGTTCACATTGGGATGTTAAATAGGTGATTTGGGCGAGTTGTTCGTCAACTAATATTACAAGTGAGCACAAATAGATAATATTTAGGGTTCTTTACCCAAAAGGTGCCAACGGGACATTATTACCACAGAATACATAAGAGTGAAACTATTACTAAGACTCCGCTGTCTATCCGTCTGACACAGGGCTCTAGCTCTTGAACCATAATAGCTGGACACTTGAAATATTCACCGATTATGTATTACTGTGGTTGTTATGACAACAAATACTAAAAATAGGATAAAGTTAAAAAATAAAGGGGTCGTCATACAAGAAACGTGTTTTTTCAGCGTTTTGAAACATTGTACGGAGGTATGGAACCTTTCATGTACGAGTCCGACTCACACTCGACCGGTTTATTTTTAACTAGCTCTCTATGTCCCACGGCTGGGCCAAAGCCTCCCCTCTATGCTTCCAACCCCTACGACCACCTTCTTCTTGGTCTGCCTCTTTTCCTATCGCCGTCTGTCTGAGTCCAGGCAATGGTAATGTGAGCCCAACCAAATAGATCATGTTGTGTTGTGTTAACTGTTGCAGCAATGAATCAGTAAACCACTTAGCTACATACTTGGCTACTAGTACATTTTTAGGTATGTTTTTTTTTATAATTATAGGTAAAACGTAAAATTTTCATCCAAATCTTTATTCAGCATGAAGAGTAATAACAGTCTCACATGCTGTCCCGACCCCACGTAAAATAGGTTAGAAAAAGGATTTTTTTTTAGGTTTCGGTTTCGTGTCACCGTACATGGTAACTTTTTTTTACACCAACACAAGAACTACTCACAGGATATTTAGTTATTTATCCAGTGAGCCTTTCATTTGGAAGCAAGGATTGCATTTTGTACGAGGTGCAAATGTTATTATATATTTTTATCAAAAGAATGTCATACCCGTCAAATGTCCTAGTACCATATAGCTTTCGCCTTAGTCCCACAGGTATGGTACTCTTAATACCTTATTTGACGGGTTAATTAAACAGCGTAGTAGTAGGATCAGTTTCTGGGGCTTGTGCCCACCAAATTATTTTCTCCAATCTGATACCGTAGAATTGGGAATGCTAGAGTTCCCCAACCAACCCCATTCCTCATCCGTCGACGGTCCCCCTGATTCTCGACTCGACCAATATGAACGAGGCTTAATAACCGCAAATCGGGTCAAGTATACCGGAAACGGTCCGAGCTGCGCGAGCGCATACAACGTGTATGGAAACAATGGCACAACTTGTGCGTAATTACTACGGACAATTGCTTAAATCATTTTAATGCGGTAAATAGATCGGAGATTTTCTGCGTGTATCGGTGCCAGGACTTCAGATGCGTGTTTAAAAACACGGTCTATTCATCGTTTTTGTTTTTATTATTGTAGATATATAAAAGCTAATCAAGGAAGATCGATAGTTAAGTCAATTAACACAGTCTTGCTATTGGTAAGTAAGGAAATACGGTTAAAAAGATGCAGTGTGATAAAGTAAACCCTGAACCACTTCCAGTACGTTTTGGAAGAGAGATTCAATGCAGCGTTTGCCTTCCTTGCCACGTTTGTACCTATAAAATTACGGAAATAAAGAATGGACAATCATTATCGCCTTGATTTCCACAACAAGAAGCTCAAAAAATTCAAAATTCAAAAAAATTCAAAATATCTTTATTATCATAGGATATTTATAATATCTCTTAATAATAGTCACTTTGTTTTGTTTTGCACAAATGTTGACGTCAAATCGTTACTTAAAGCTAAGTTTACGCCGCTTCCTAGGCGCAAGTGCAGAAGAAGCGGCAACAAACTGCACTGCACGTTTTCTCCAAAGACGTCAACTAACAAACTAAAAACTTAAAATTAGTTATATAGATGGACAGAGATTACATTGTTTATTATGTCATAATTAAATTGAATTATAAGAATTACGAAATTTAAAATAATGTCAATTTGTAAATTTAGTATGTACCAATGTACCTAAATTATGACATGTCTAAGTATACAAACCTTTAAGAGGGACCCGCGCCAAGCTCAAGCCAGACCTTTTTGTCTTTAAGATAGTCATCGGTCCTATAATAAGCCTTCTCACAAAGTACTTTCTTTACATACGCTTTGAATTTTCTGTCTGGCATATCAAGGACCGATTCTGACAATTTATTATAAAAAAGTATACACTTCCCCATAAAAGACTTACTGACTGTATTCAGCCTGTAATACGGGCTAACTAAGTCATTCTTATTACGTAAATTTCTATCTGTAAAATCACTTACTTTATTGAACATGGAAATATTTTTCCTTACATACATTATATTTTCAAATATGAATTGTGATGCAAAAGTAAGTATACCTATTTCCTTGAATAATTCCCTCAGTGAGTCTCTCGATCCTAAACCGTAAATAGCACGAATTGCTCTTTTTTGTAAAAGAAAAATAGTCTGAATGTCGGCTGCACTCCCCCATAGAAGTATCCCGTAAGACATTAGACTGTGAAAGTAACTAAAGTACACTTGTCTAGCAGTTGCTACATCTGTCAATTGTCTTATTCTCCTAACAGCGTAAGCCGCAGAGCTAAGCCTATTAGAAAGTTTAGTTATATGAGCGCCCCATTGAAGTTTCGAATCAATTGTGATTCCTAAAAAGGTAGTACTTTCAACCAGATCGAGTTTCTGACCATTAATTAGTATGTCAACGCAGGCTTGATTCACATTAGGAAGAGAGAATCGAATGCATTGGGTCTTGTTTGCATTTAACATGAGGTTGTTGGCCGAAAACCAATCAGAAATTAAAGATAAGGTGCTGTTCACCGCGCTAGCATCACTGTTATGTCGATCTATTTTAAATATTAGCGAGGTGTCATCAGCAAACAGCACCATGTCAGCCTCTTTCTCAACCATGTAAGGCAAGTCATTGACATAAACTAAGAAAAGGAACGGTCCTAGAATTGAACCTTGGGGTACGCCCATTTTCACATTAGACCCGTGTGATTTTATGCCAGCTATGGATAGGCTTCTTCTTAAGATATCCAAAATGAAGCAGAAACAAAAACGGACCCACTCTTGAAGTGGACGTTTTGGGAAGTGGATACTTTGGTACGTGGTCCTTCTGAGTCAGATGCACTCACAGGATGCACTCCATCCATCCGATTGAGAGGAAATAGAGAAACATTGTTTAAAGATCGGCGAAACGATGTGACAGAAATCAGAAGAGTGAAAATGACAAAGACGAGGCAAAATTTAAACGCACAAACATAACCTACCGACCATTCAAAGCATAGTAAAAGGAGATTAGAAATAAACAAGGAAGTCAAAGGGTAACCATGTAAGCTAATAATAACATTAGTCCCTAATGAGATTTCTCCCGGATATTGCTGAGTCCCGACTTCGCCTTTAGACCTTTACCGTGCTGTTAATGGCGTCTCTCAGTGTTGTCACGACTTGATGTTAAAAATTTGTGCCATGTAGTTTCCTGCCTGGAATAGGACCACTCCATATCTTCATGTGGATGTCGTAAGAGGCGAATAAAGGATTAAGCACAAAGGTCTCGTGAAAGAACTACATTTATAAGGAGGGTTGAAGGCGGCCTATTTTCTCAAAAGGACATTATAAAATATGCCATGATGATGGTGCTAGATGGTGCAGACCAAAGGTGGCTTATACTCTCAGCAGTGGAACGTTGAACGTTATGAATTTATACGATTTCATCCCAACAGTTATAATTATATATCATCATTTGGCAAGATTACTGGAGCAAGCACTACCGTCCGCAAAAATATAATTGTTTGTGTAGTAAGGAAATGAAAAACAGCAATAAATTCGTAGAAAACTCAATTTAAATATATAATAGATTTTTTTAAAGTAAATTTATCGGCATAACCTCAATCTCTTTCTGACCACGTCGAATCAAAGTATATTGGTTCACATGTAAGCGCAATAGTTACAACCTAATAGCTTTGTAATAAAGCCGTTTTTAATGTAATGCTGGTCGTAATCTGTAGGCTGCTGTAAATCGCACTACAATCGGAAATGAGGCTGTGTAATTTTGTATATTTTGGGCTTTACGTTACATAACATAACCATAATAATGTGCACATAACTGAGTCATTAAATGGGGATTAAGGTTTAAAAAATCGTGACTACGCCTAATCGCTTTACTTATAGTATAGGTTTTTGAGGTTTTTATACAAAAAATGAAATATTTTTTTTTTAGATTTGTTGAGCCACTTTTTCAACCCCAGACCAGATATATGCAATAAGTAAAAATTTAGGCCCAGTACTTTCGGAGATAAGGATGGGTTGGTCAAATTTCGCCTATTTTCTTCAATAACTTCAAAAAAATAATATAAAAATCGATAAATATAAAAAATATCATATTTAATAGTTAATTTTGAAAGAAATACAGAAAATAGTTATTTACCTTTAGATGTTAGGAAAACCTATGAGGAGTACAGAACCCTCTTCACGCAAGTTTAACTCGCACTTGACTGGATTTTTTTTTAGTCTTTGTGTGTTCTTGTTTATTTATTTTGTTTTAATTTCAGAAAGCTTAAACTTGCCTTTCCACGATAATAACTTAGATGATTCGCAATTCTGCATTTACTTAAAGAATTATGAACTTCCTGATCGATAATCCTTTTAAAGAGGGCGAGATTCCGCAAAACTTGCGTTTCTCGACAAAACTGGACTAATAGTCCTCTCCCGACGTTTAACGCACTTTGATAAATGGTACCATAATAACTATATTACGTAGGGCAATACGACCGCGGTAGCTCTGTGAAAATGCCGTGCCTTCCTTACCATAAACACCTAGTCCCCATCGCCCTCCCCCTTTAGACATACTCGTAAGAGCCAATATCCCTTGCGATATCGCTAATTGGCGGTTGGGAAAGTGGGCTTAATTATACTAGTTAACAAAATGTTAAGACATATTCGATTACACTCTATATTTTCTAAATCGATTACTGTTACTGCATATTAAATTTATAGCAACAAGTCTGGCGGAAGATTGTTCAACTTTCTGATCATTTTCTGTCTTATATAAAATAAAACGAGGACTAACTTTAGTATTTGGTTTAAACCATTATCCACCCTAAACAAGAAGACCTCCATGCAATATGTCACCTTCCTTTTTGTCACCGCCAACTTAATTTGGGCAGAAAATCCGCCCAAATGGTCTTTATACTAACCTAACCTAGTTAGGTTAGGTTAGTATAAAGACCATTTGTTCCACCTTCTCGCCCATCATTACGCTAAAAGTGGCCTTTGAGTCTTGCGGCCCGTAGGCTTTGTCTGCTTAGAGCCGCAAGACCCAAATGCTGTCTGCTCCATTAGAGATAAAGATGTGATAGTATGTATGTATGTAACTGTAGAAATCATCGCGTGTAGTATTATTAAATTAAGTACCTACATTAATTCCGTGAAAAAAAATTGGGTGCTTTTAGTCAAGATGCAGTTCTAAAGTCTTCAAACGAAGAAAATAAGAAATGGCGAAAACAGATCAGATATGGCAGTGGGCTCTACGCTCTACCTTATAAACTTATTTTAAATAAACATAAAATTAGGAAAATAAACAAAAAAATAAGAAAATAAACATAGGTAAATTAAGGAAGCGGCCATCATTTTAAATAAACATGAAATAAGGAAAGCGAAGATGGTGTTGTTTTTCCTGTCACAAAGTTTCTTATTAAAATGGAGCAGTCGTTGGAAAAAAAAACGTATACCTAACAATAATAATAACATTTAAGTAAATTATAGACAGCAATACGTCAGGCAGACAGTACTCGTATCGTCCTCCATTTCCATAATAAAATCAAGCCCATCATTTGATATAGCGTAAAGCTTTCGACGAACAATATTGGTCCAATACAAACAACGGCGAGCATCGTTTAGCACCCGATATCGGACCACCCGCGTCCGGCATATTACTGACTCTATTGTATTTGTATTAGTTTAATACAGATATTACACACATCACTTCGACACGGGGGCGCCACCAGATATACAATTGCACATTCAGCTGTTTATTCTGCACATCAGATAATCCTTTCCTTTTCAACATTGACATAACATTGTACCGTGTTTGAATATATGGTGGCATGAATTTTATCATGAAACCTGGTACCGATGAAATGTAATTTCTTTACACTTTGTCGTATACCTTGAATTATTCTTAAAGTATTTTAACAAAGGCATTTTTAATTATGTTTACCATGTTTTCTTATGGTTTTCGCTTATAAACTGACGAAAGTACTAGGCGTAAGAGACGACCTAGCAAGTGCCTAATCGAGGTTTATGGAGATGGTGATATGTGGTATCTTGTCTAGTTTTAGATTATAGCTTTTTGCCTATCAACAACGGGAAAGTATTCTCCCAAGTCAACTGTTAATCTATTATTTTCAATTTATCGATAGATGAAGGGTTAATTAGAAGTACTACCGTGATAATAGTCGTCAAAATCAACAAAACCATTCGATGTTTCAGATTACAGTTCGTGATTAAAACCATACATCATTTATCATAATAGGCAAATATTTGCCACTTAGTCAATCGTCCATATAAGACCGTCGCTTTTCAACATCAAGTGAGCGATTATCGGGAAATACGATAGAATTCGTACTTGTCATCTCGTTCGATTATTTGATATTATAATAATAATAGCAGTTGACAGTCTGAATGGCATGGTCGGAAAAAAACCAATTGACAAAAGTAAGCAATGGATTTTGTGACTTGTTTTTTGCCCCGTTGCTATGCCCTTCAAATATGACATGCGTGCGTGGCATATCATAATAGAGGACTGATAAATAGATATAAAAATTAATTGTATTTCATAGCTGATTGACTCTTCAAAAAAGGGTTTAACAGTCCATTAGCTGCGATAGAATGACGGTACGTTTAGTGAGCAGTTTACAACCGTCATAAACGATTCTACTTTAGCAGCGTGCCATCACACTAAAGTAACAAGGGAAATAAGCCGCACCTTCGCAGAAATGGCATTTAGACAAACGCGCGCCATGGCACGGTTAAATTGCACACTTTATAGGTTGCCCCCGCCTCCGCCGGCGCCCGCGGCCGGTTCAAAGGGCTACCCTTTGCCCCCCAGACTGGGACACGAAAGTCTTAACGACACACAAACCGCCAACCTAACAACCGAACCATAAAGCTGATAATACCCTATTAGAAAAGTTATTGTCAAAGCGCGGTCCACAAAGTGGCTGCGTCACGAAAGCGCCAAAGAGCAAAGGTCCTGAGCACTCAAAAAGGGAATAAACATAACTTCAGTTTCGAAACTACAATGGTCGCAATAGGTGAAATCGCGAACTAGGAAGCGGGTAAATCGAACTATACTAATTTGATTTGCCTTTTGCAGAAATCCTAGAAAGCCACGGAGAGCGTTTGTGGGCTAACGCTCAGCAGCCATGCACGTAATGGCTTTCGCATAGTTTGAGCTCACACGGACCGCTTGCATGTACCTAATAATGATAAATGACGGAATACTTGTAATTTGTAATTATAGGCAATTTATAAATTCCGAGAGAGATACTCTTTAGACAATTCCTTTGCTGGCATTATGTCAAATTGCGTTAACATTACAAATTGTAACATTTTAGCCAGATACAAAGAAACCAAAGCCATGATCGAGTTTGTATAATTAAGAAGAAAAGGATAAAAGCAATATGCGATTGAAAAAAGTAATCTTTAACCGATAATTTATCAATATTAAAGAGGGGAGCGACAATTGTTTAACCAATTATTTAACCAAAGATTTACATCGTATTGAAAACAAAAGTAAACCCATTCCAAAAAGTTGGATAGTTGCCAATAGGACGTTACGGTTGTTCATTAGCTACGTGCGTCTCCTAGACCCAAATCCTCGGCAAGGACATAAAAAACCGCAGCCTCGCCGCCGCTCATCTCCGACCACGTGATCCGAGTAGGCGGAGGGACCACTTTCCTACTTTTGCAACTATCATGTTTATTTACTTTATTATCATTGCGTGTTTCTTTTGAAATCCTCGACATTATTACAACTTACAACTTTATCGAATTTCTCATTCTTGTTATTTGCTTAACACTTCAAGATGTGTCAAGCGGCATTAAAGCCAAGATTAATCACTGCAGTTTCACTTATAAAGACTGCACGAGAAGAGGCATGCCTCCCAAATTGGTATAATTAAAACATCCTCAAAACCGATCTCGAGTACAGATCTTCATGAAATCACACGTAATCAGATACTCTTATCATTTCCAAACTTCTTGAGAGCAGCGCCGAAAACTTGTTAATCCATTGACCCAAAAGTCGCCGTTGCTTTAACCTGCATTCTCAAGTAATTACGTCACATTAATTAAGCGGCGATTATAGTTGACTATGTAAAGAGGGCTCCGCCCTGGAAACCTTGAATGCTCACATTAGCATTATTAAGCAATACATTGTGGCTGAATGTGTCTGGCATTCTTAGGGCTTGAACGCGGAGACATTTGCAAATGTAAACATTGAAGGCAGGCTGGGAAATGAGCTTTTGCTATCTCTTTCTCTCTCATCGAGTGTGTTAATACCTAACACTGGTGTGAGATTTTCGAGCGACCGGAAGCAATTGGTGGTAGTTGAAAATAACCGTACATTTGCATTTACTATAAAACTATGAGAATCATGAATAGTAATATTAAACGTAATGATAATAAAACTATTGAACTAGATCTTGACTTTCTTAAAAAAAGAAATAGATATCTCCAAGTACTGTCCCGATTAAAAATGTTTTATTGCTAATAACGACGATATAAAAAGACTTATATATAAATCTAATAAAACAAAGAGGAGTACAACGATTGAAATATTTCCCATGATTTACTATAATTAAAACCGAAGCATTGCACGATCAGCCGGCATCGGCTCACGATACGCCCGTAACAGGCAGAAAAACATCCAGTACAATACAATCTGCCGCATAAATCATGTCGTATTCTCTGGTAGTGGGAAGGCAGGCGCCGGTATTGCAACAATAGATTATGAATATAACGATCAGAACGTGATGCTGCTTTTTCTGAGAGCTAATGTGACCTGAGCTGACCCGGGGAGTAAGAAGGATTAAAATACATTTAAAATTAAATTGTGGAATACCATGATGAAGATTATGTTGTGAATGCAGTTGTTTGTAATTTTTTATAATTTTTCAAAACTAAAAACCGACTTCATCACTTAACTACACAACCGATTTTGATGAAAATTTAATTGGACCACCTGACGAAAGTATACCCTAGACTAGAGTATAACCCTTATAAAAATAAACTGCAAGTGCGAGTCGGTCTCGAACATGAAGGGTTCCGTACCTCCGTACAATGTTTTAAAACGCTAAAAAAACACTTTTATGTATAACGACCCCCTTTAGTTTTTAACTTTTTTTTATTTTTAGTATTTTTTTTATTATTAGTAGTAGTATAATCTGTGAAAATTTCAAGTGTCTAGCTATTACGGTTCAAGAGATAGAACCCTGAGACAGACGGACAGACGGACAGACAGCGGAGTCTCAGTAATAGAGTCCCGTTTGCACCCTTCGGGTACGGAAACCTAAAAAAAGAATTTTCCAAATCGGTTTCAGGCTTAATTGGATTAAAGCTGACGCGGAAATATATGTTATGTATATTTCAAACTTGTCAGCAAATTGAATTGTTTGTTTTGTCATCATCATCCGAGCGTATACCAGGTTGCATCTCCAGCGGTAACGCTTCACAGCCCGAGGTCCGCTACCTAACCTATCCTAGGATAGGTTTAAACAAACGCTAGATAGCGTTCGGGACCCACAGCTTCCGAAGCACAGAATCATCTGTCTTTTCGGATAATCAGGTGATTCATGCCTGCAATTTGTTTAATTGTTTATTGTGTTAAAAACGACTTACATCTATTACATTTATCACACATGCATTATATAAATATAAGATAAAATTAAAAAATAATAATACACAGATACATTAAGCAATAATTTCAATTGCAGTGCAATATTCTAACCAGACTGGAAACAAGTTTTCACAAAGTATGCTCCTCAGGGGATTTGAACCCACGACCTCCGGATCACAAGGCAAACGTCTTGACCAGTGGACTACGGAGGCGTCCATGAATTCTTTGCTTTGTACCTACATTAAAGAAAAAGAAATAATAACAGACAGAACTGTTAAATCCTCAGAACAGAAATAAAAAAGCGGCCAAGTGCGAGTCGGACTCGCCCATGAAGGGTTCCGTAGCAGCAAGTAACATAATATCAAAGTTCTAAAGGTAAATTGCGGTTTACTTACTAGATCTCGTTCAAACCAATTTTCGGTGGAAGTTTGCATGGTAATGTACATCATATATTTTTTTTAGTTTTATCATTCTCTTATTTTAGAAGTTACAGGGGGCGGGACGGGACACATTTATTTTACCACTTTGGAAGTCTCTCGCGCAAACTATTCAGTTTTAAAAAAATTATATTAATAGAAACCTCAATACCGATCATTTTTGAAGACCTATCCATAGATACCCCAAAGGTATGGGATTGATGAAAAAAATTTTGAGTTTCAGTTCTAAGTATGGGGAACCCCCAAAATTTATTGGTTTTTTTTTTCTATTTTTGTGTAAAAATCTTAATGCGGTTTACAGAATACATCTACTTACCAAGTTTCAACAGTATAGTTCTTATAGTTTCGGGAAAAAGTGGCTGTGACATGACGAATCCATAAGGGTTCCGTTTTTTGCCTTTGTCTACGGAACCCTAAAAATCGGCTACTAAAGATACTCTAAGTAAACATTTCAGTCCACCACCAGCCTTGTTCACCCATATCGAAGTGAAACGTGAGTCAGGTGGCTCGCCGCAAAAACACATCAAAAATGCCGCTCGAAGAGACAATTAGTCGTTCCAAGAGTTGACTGAGTTAGTTGGGAAAGAAAAAAGTCGCGTGGATGTCGGACAGTGGGCCTGACCCGGTCACTTCACGGAACTGGCGTCCAGTGTTGTCTATGAGATGTAGGTTTTTTTTTCTATTTAGGTCCCATAGTTGGTCAAAAGGAATATGGAAAGAAAGGAGATATAAATAAGAAATTATTATTTTCATAAGAACGTAAAAACTCTACGAAAAAAACGAAACGAAATTGAGGGCGCTTCAAATATTATGAATAAGTATGATAACTAGTTACTCACATTTTTTGCCACAGTTTCGTGAAAGACTTTTTCCAACGCCATTCATGTCCATGACAGCTGCATTTACTACCTGAGCGGTTACAACCTGGATATTGAACGAAATGCATCTGCGATAGAGTACAAAAAGTTCCGAGGTATTGTTCACCATTGACATCGCCGGCAAGGCACAACCAAGGTCGCTAACTGGAATCGCAGCCATTGTCCGACAAGATAGACATGTATCTGTCAAACAGACGCACCCTGGGTGCCGGCGACGTGATCGACGTCACCAAACAATTGTCTTAAACTATTACAATGCAGTTTTGATCTAACCTTGTAATTCGACGTTTCCTTGTTATTATCAGTTACAATACAAGTCTTTTTAACCGTGATCTTGTCCCTGTGAATGTTGTAAGAACATGATTCCATCACGAAGAATGTTGCTTAATAAAACGCGATTGAGTTAGATTTATTTTCTTTATGCGTCACATCCATAAGGATGGTTCTTACTTTAAAAACTGTAATATATATTTTTTCGTAATGTTGCAGTTTTATAGATTTTTTTTTACCGACCGAAAACCAGAAAATGAATTAAATTTTTCAATATTGACTCATTATATTTGATAATAATTAAAATTGAGAATAAACATGGTTTTCTTGTATTGATTTAAGGCGAAGATATAGGCAAATGGCCTTGAAGTGTGAAATAAATTGTTAACTCGTAAATATGGTGATAATTTCCATATTGCTCTACGTCATGCACTAGATAGCCCTTTAAATTATTTTATGAACTGCCGTTAAAACTATTATTCGTGATCCGTCTAGCTTTAAAACTTGCCGTGGCCACTTTTGGCGGAGGCAAGTTTTAAAGCTAGACGGACTAATGTAAATACTTTCAACGGTGGTTTATAAAATAATTTAAAGGGCTATCTAGTAATATGGAAATTATCTCCATATTTACGAGTTAACAATTTATTTCAAATGAGGGCGCCACTTCAAGGTCATTTGCCTATATCTTCACCTTAAGAGGCATTTGTCAGTTGGAAAACGGTGATCGGAACTGACAACATTAGATAATGCTTGAAAGGAATTACGGAAGATCTTTTCTTAACAAGTCTTCCCTATCCAAGAGAAATTAAACGGGTATGAATAACAGCGCACATTTGATACCAACCTTGGTAATTGTTTCCTCGTTACAAGTTCTTGCCCACTAAACCACTAAACAAGTCCGGAAGAAATGGCTGTAAGGCGCTGCAATTATATCATGCAATATGTTTTTTGTAACTACACACTGACTCTTAATGAAAAATACGATAAATTATATCATTCTTATCTCAGTATCTCTATCTTTGTATAATTTGATAGGTACTCAAAACATTAATTAAATAAAGTAGCTTATTTAATGCAGATAGCGAAGCAAGTGAATGTAAGGTCAGCTTTGACAGTTCATTTATTAACATATCCTAAAGCAAATCAGGGTCTATCTATTGCAGCCATTGTGTGCATAATGCGATTATGGTCCACTAATTGTCACTGATTACTATCGTCCGCTATTTGCCGTTTCGCCGCCTCATTGTCTGTCATATTACGTACTCTGACTTTGACATTTGTAATTAGTGTAAGTTTATTGAGTGTTATTGTTTTGTTCATAGACTTTTGGTCCTTGACCTGCCTTTTAATCGGCTACAATTAACCGGCCCGCCTGCGCAAAGCTGTCATAATGAGTCCAAGATAAGACTGCGATTTCAACTTTCATTTGTTTTTGAGCAGTACTGTCTTTTGGTAGTTCTGACATATATCGTCACAAGTAGTTTGTATTAAAATGATTTAAAAAGAGCTCAATTCTTCGGCCATTTTAAGTTCAGGAATTCAAATTAGGTGGCAAGTATTTATAAATATTGTATTTCGCTATGAACATGAAGGTAATAAGCAATTTTAAACCAGTTCCGATAAAGAAAAATAAAACAGCTAAACTGAACGTCGAAATCAAGCAGAAGGATCTCGGCCTACAATATAGTACTGACTTCGCGCGTGGGAGCCGCGTAAATGCAATCTCTACATTTAACACAAATTAATTTTCTCACATAGCAAGTGCTAATTACGTGGCAAGACTATCAGCCAACGTTAATGGTGGCCGACCCAATCATTTTCTGGGCTAGCATTAAGTCTGCCCACATCACAACCTGCCTAACTGGAGTTAAATGTGTAAAATTATGAGCATTATAAAATGTTCCGAGGTGTTACTTTCCGGAAATGGCACTTCGAGGCCTCATGGTCCACAGCTGGAGTGTTCACTTGTTAACATTCGGCCGGCCTCGCGGACCGGTGGCATTACTACGGGTCAATGAGTGCACATAATTGAAACCTGGTGACCGGATGATAAGTAAACCACAAAGGTACAACTATACTACACGACTGTGATGGTACTCGTACAGGCATGATACGTGAAGGCCGAATAAGCGTATCATCTGTAATTATTTTTTTAACAAAAGAAACTACCGACTTAATTTTTTGAGGAGTTTCTTCCATATCTCCAAAGTTCTTCATCGTAGGTGTCTTCTTCACTAAATTAAATATTGAACCAACTAGGTAGTAAAAGCTACAGAATCATCAAAATCAGTGCACAATTGGCAAGATATCACGTAACACACATACAAAAAACATATACAGACGAATTGATAGCCTCCTCCTTTTTTGAAGTCGGTTAATAAGGATAAAAAGGACAGACAGACGGACAACAAAGTGATCCTATTAAGGGTTCCATTTTTTCCTTTTGAGGTACGGAACCTTAAAAAAGGAGACCTGTTGGGATACTATTTAACACGAAAACGAAAAGAGGATGTAAGACGAATACAGGTGTTCTACACCATAGGAAGCTTTGCGGCTGATAAACCTAATCTCCTCGACATCCATCGTCAACACGCAGCACTACCGAATGTAAACACATATCAACGACTTCCTTTCTTTCGCTTCGACGAAGTTCACTTCCCCAAAACTAAACAAACGACGCTCACGCTTTATTTTAAACGTCGCCTAAAATAGTCGATTTTTGACAGCGCGCATGTTGTATGCAACTGATGGTGCGTATCGCAATATTTGTGTTGGTCCATCGCGCGTAGGCTCCCGCGGTCAGTGTCTTGTTGCACAACGTTCACGAGCTGTTTACAGTGGTAATTAAGCTGTCCGTGCTGAGCCGCCCACTGTGAAGACATTTCAATTAGTCCCGGCTAATCTCAGCATTTGTTTGCTTGCACAATCCTTATCACGACGATAAGATGCGCTCTACAACTCGCTCGCGAAACGCGCTACCTGGTACCGAATATGGAGCAGTTATTATCTCTGATGTACCACTAGTGACTTTTTATCTCTACGACAGGTAGATGAGTCACTGCTTCTTAGGTAAACGTGCTCCTCGTGATTGGATCGAATCGTTCCACATTCCTGATCAAACTGGCTAATGAAGCGGTGAGATACTCGTATTAAAGTAGGATTCCGATGTCCATATTGGCTAGCGTTTGCGCAATATTCGGTAGGCGTTAACGGTGTGGTATCGCGAGTCGTCGGTCGCTCTAGATGCGCGGAGACAATGCGCTTGCGACACCGCTACGACACGCTAAGATTTCGCAACCCTGTGCGAAACTCTGTAAGCGTACAATTTACAGATCGCGGAAACCACGTCTGTTTAGCACGAACTACGACTAATCAAAGGGAACTAGCACCGCGGGGGGTGGCATACGATAAAGTACTCTGTTTTAATAGCAACGCCGTTCCGTATAATGTTGTAATTGTGAAAGACCACATCGCAGACGATCGGATGACGAAAGAGCCGGATCGGCCAAGTATCCTCGCTTCCCACTCGCTCTCACGACGTTGGCGTGCCTCAAATTAATATGATATTGTGTTACAATTACGGCAATGTACACAGATTTATCTCGCTTCGCAATACTATCAGCGAGCGCATCGCACGCTTGTATTTGGGTCGCCCCAAATTGTTTCTCTTATCGCGTTTTCGCAAATCACTAGTGGGCGATTGCTAGTTGGGCATAAGTTGCATACTCCTTATTATCAATTATTCAAAGGACATCCGGGAACGAGAAGGCTGTCCACAATGGCTCGTGCACAAAGGCAGCGATCGGCTCTCGATCGGCAACCTGACCGCCGCCGTGGGAACGCCGCACGACAAATATGCAATAAAAGCCATTGTCGGTATGCGTATAGTTACTTCGGAAAAGCGTACGATTTGCTTTGTATTTATGTCGACTCGATGTCCAGCGCGGAGATTCTTCCCGCTCTGTAAATACCTCGAAAGAATAGGCGGGCGAGATGAGCGTCGCCTTTGTGTCTAGTGAATGCCAGACAGTTTAAAAATAACACATCCTTAGTCCACGTCGCACACCAAACTCCAAAGAGTATGCAAATGAGTTTGTATTGTGAGTCAGGGGGAAAAAGTTCGCAACACTTATCACCTCGAGCACTAAACTGTGTTTTTATACCATGTAGACTGAACGGTATCGCAAACCCATTAGTACATTGTGTTACTTGTGTTACATCGTTTTAGTTTCCGTTACCTAACGCTTCGGATTCCTAGAAAGCAATTATAGTTGTGATGCACCGAGCCGGTTATGTTTGACCTATGAGTAACAATAGTTATGTGGACTGTCAACACACTATTGTTCGTGGCTGTGGAATGTTGTTATCGATACTAGGCGACAATGAGAGCAGTGCAACTGTATCAACAGAGTTACTGTAAGGTCACAGTGTTCACAGCTGTCTGACACTGGTGCATCCACCAAGCATGACGACATGGTTCCTGGCGCATAACTTTAAATGGCAACCGGGTTTTAAAATTCAACTTTTTGACCTTAGGCTCTTCAATAAGGAGTTAGCTAATGTGGATAGTATACTCAATATATAATGTTTATACATTAATATTAGGCGACGTTATGAACGAAAAAGGGTAAAAAAATTACATGTTTACGACGATGACATCATCCAGTGATCAAGTAGATAAGATAACTAACCAATCTACAGGTTATTGTATAAATCTTTAGTGTCAATATCCACATCATAAAAAAAATTGAATAATAACACTACCGAATATCCTAATTTTGTTCCACCAGGTGCGAAATAATCATTTAAACTTACAAAAAACTGGCTTAAGATTAGGATCTGTTTAATTCAAACTCAAACACAACGGTCATTTGGGCGTTTGCGAAAACGAGCGCACTACAAAACAGGCGCGCCTGTACAGCGACCTCGGTGAGTCATCACCAGGATCAAGTCAACGTCATCTACCCGAAACAGTTTGAATTTGATAAATAGTAACGAACGATGATGGATACGACTGTTGAAATACTGGACCGATTTATTTTAGTATAACTATTAAAAAAACAGTAGAGAAAAAAAACAAAAAATTGGATACGTAAAAAGAATAAAGAGAGTTGTAACAAATGAGATGACAAAATTTACAAGTAGCAAAATGTATGAGGTAAACCAGACCTAACAAGACTACATTTCTTGACTGCATATGACAAAGAAGTTGATCTATGTGGTAATAATTTATTAGGATATTTATTTACTGAAGATTTATTTTGTCATTTTAAGAAATGAGCACAAAAAAGTAGACTAAATTTAAAATTGTGGGACTGACGTAACCTTGCTAGTCACAGGTGAGTTAAACATTTAACTGTATATTACGGTTAATGTCAGAGTTCAATTAGCATTTACTGCGATAGGACAGTTATTCGTGAATTTGAATATTGAGCTAGGTCATAACGGAGAGTTATCGAGGGTAATGTTTCGCGTTAGGTAGATACATGTTCAAAGGTGAACCATCACACGTTTTAAAAGCGGAGCATGTCAATTTATCAGAAATATCTTTGATGGACTGGACATACCTAATAAGGTTGACCTTGTTTTTGCACACAACAACTCTAGCTAGATATTTATTTTCAATGCGCAAGGTTCTAATGAGACAAGAAATAAATTTAACAAGGAAAATGCGAAGAAATAAAATATTTATACCACAAATCATAAAAATGATTAAAAAAAAATACATTGCTATTGCAGCTAGTAACAATACAATGTAACATTTTATAGAAAATGGGACTTGATCCTGTGACTACACTTGGTTATAAGTCGTGATCCTATCTGAAAGAGCGCATATCTACGAAATGAATCTAGTTATTGCTTGCGACAACTATAAAATCAGATTTATTTGACAAATTGGGAATAACTGTTATTTAAGTGCGCTTTAAATCCTCTTATCTTTATTACTTTGTATTGGTCCACCACAATCAGTATAATGTTTACTGTTTCTGTAATGTCTTTTGTGTTTTACTTACTAGCTATATAACTCAACTTGTATGGGATGTCAAAAATTATTTTTCATATTTCGGTATATGTTCCTTGAGGAAAGTTGTTCAATATCATGGACTGAATCCACCCTTAAAATAGTTTCAGTATATTTTGATAGACCCTGTATAGCTACCGCCTACATCATAATAGTGGTTTAATTCAAATCAGCGACGCATTATTTAATACAGTTAATATATTAATTTCCAATTTTACGACACTCAAACAAAACAAGTTTCGATTGAGTACATTCACCTGATTTCAGTATGAGTCACCGTTTGCTAAAAACCCGAAAAATATTCAAATATTAGTATGCTGTATTAATAGGCAATCATCGATGTACATATAAATTGAATTTACACCTTTGAATATCGTCGACGAAAACAATATTGGGAGCATTGATAATAATTTTAGGCAGAAATGCGATGCAATACTATGGAAATCTATGGTTGGTGAAGAACAACAGGAAGATATCATATTACCATTTTTTAAATGATGTTGACACCGAATCGTAGGCGATATTGTTTAAATGTTTTTTTTGCAAACGTAAAATGTTTAGGAGGATATCACAATCGGGCAGAAGATTCGAATGAGAATGATCTTGACATAGTGATATCGGCAGTAGAGATCGATGTCAGTGGGGCGATACGTGAGGTCCTATTTGCATTTTACAACACGTTGTGCAAAAACAGTAACGTCTTCAAGCAAACGAACAGCCAAGGCTGCTGCAATTTGGCGTGACAAAACAGATTTGTTACATATACTTTAAAGTTAAAGTTGATGATGAGGTAGAATTAAAAATAATAGATGACTAGTATAATATGAATAATGACAGTTTATAACTTTCACACTTTCTTTGCTTAGAATTACAAGAACGTAGGATATTTCAAACATGAATGACCTGACCTTTGTTTCCACTAATACAACCGCACTACCGACCACTAAATATTAATCACTTCACATTAGCATAGACAAAACAAAAACTATAGACGCATGTCCTTCTATTGATGCCCACACGACACGACTTGACATTGGACCGCCTAATTACAAGCAAGACATAGGACAAGAGATAGACCACTGGTCGGTAGTCAGGCAATGGCAGCCCAGACATTCAACCGTCAATCTTACTAATAGGGTATAAAACTTGGTTTGTGAAAGTACTTATGCTTAAATGTTATATTGATTTTAGATCTCTGCAGCATTTTAATCTAATAGCAAATTGGATCGGCGACCTTGGTATTGTATTCTAATGTCGACTAAATATTCCATTGTGCTCGTTTGGCGCGCACCTTCACTGCTTGTTGCACTTATGTGACATTTTGGGTCTACGTATCGATAAGGCTTATGACCTTAAATGTAATTTAGTTTAGTAATATCTTTAGAAGGAAACAGACCCAGGGGATTTAAAGATCAAAATTTGAATGTGATAACATGAAGTCTTTTCATGGATAAAAGGGACGTGCACTTTGAACAAAGAGTGACCTTGTGACTTAACAAAATTTGGACACAATAGATCATTTTTCTCGTAACAATATCCACCTAAAATAAATTTTGCAGCTGTCTGCATAATCAGCATTGTGATGTGAGCAGGGTAAAGCCGCTTTAAAAATATTTGCTTCGTTTGTGGCTCGAAAAAAAAATGAGTTGGCTTTGTCATGTCAATATCCATCAACTTGTTTGTACATTTCATATTTTCAACTTTAGCTACAGAAAATTAGTATTTTGAATACGCTATTGTGTAAAATTAGAAAACAAAAAAAAATACTTTAAGTAATCAAATGTTTTGTAGAAAAATTGTGTGTAAATAATATTAAATAAGTGGTTAAGTCGTAAAATAAATATAGACGATACAAACATGAGATATTTTGACGACCAGACCGTGGCGTAATGGTTAACATGCCAGTCCGCGACTCCGGAGGTTTTGGGTTCGATTTCTAGCCAGGGCAAGTTGAAAATTGCCTTTTTCAACTTTTCCTGGGTTTTGGGTGTTTCTCTATTATTTATTATAGAATATAGTATCGTTGAGTTAGTATGAGTTAACACAAGTTTAAACTTACTTTGGGGCTAACACAATCAATGTGGTTTGTCCTTATTTATTCGTCAACAAACATCTTTCAGGCGTTGCAGTGCCCTGACGCATCGCACTTACTGGCGCCAACGAGAGGATATGCCTCATTACGAACAATTAGAAGCTAATTCCAACGCGCATGCGCTAAATGAATAGCCGCTGTAATAACCACTCACTGCCACATGAGAAAGATATAGACTTCTTTTATTTAGCCGACGAAGATGATAGATTGAACCAGGTAATGAAATAGAAAATGACAATTAGGGAAATTCAATAGTACAAGCAAAGAGAAGTAAAATAACAAGGCAATGAAGTCAGATAAACCATGACTTAGACCATTGGACTACCTAAATCATGGATAAGTAATACTTATCAATCGTTGTCACTAATTGATCTTAACTTAGAAACAGATAAGATATGCAATAAATTCTGCAAACTGTCTCCTTATTTCACAAGGATTTAGTAGCACGGCAACCAATCTTACGTGTAACTGATACATGAGCGCTCATTGAACTGTACCGCCCAGTAATACCAACCTACAGATAAGTTATTAGTGAATCGAATTGCTGATACCGAACCAGAGATAGGCTGCTGAATGGGAGGCTTGCGATAAATCGCGCAGATCAGCGGCCAGCTTACATTAAACCACTATTACACTAGACACTGCTTCATCTAATTTGATTGATTCTTGATTGAAATCAACGTCGAGATTCTCAGTTCCATTTAAATTCAATTCGTTCCTGTTATTAGAAGCAATGTTTTGATCCAAAGCAATTAACAGTTTATTTGTCTAGACATAAGGAACGAATAAATCAACATTTAACATGAAAACAATATGAGGGACGAGCCCCAAGCTGTTTAGTTAGGCACCGCCAGCATGTTTGACCTACATTTCGTTGCAAAAACATCCCAAGACGGCCCACATCTGTGAAATGGCATATAATGAAAACGAGCACCTGCTGAGCTCAAACATTATTGGCCTCATTTGTCCAAACATAATCAAACGAGACTACTTAGCAAACGGCCAATTACCGTTTATAATATGTAAAATGTTTAGGGAGATACGCAAGAAATATGCGCAATAAGGTGTTTATCTCGGGTTAAAATTAATCCTCATTCATCAGCGGGCGGCCACTTAGTAGAATTGGAGCAGCGTGGAGCGAGCGCGTGCGCAGCGCCCGAACGTCGCCTTTCACCTAATGCTGAATTAGCTGAGGTCACGTATTCTACCGATCCGTGCCCATTATTAATATCAATTCGCTGGTGATGAATTGCTTATTGACAGTTTCGGACTACTGTTACACCCGCCGATCAACCGTAGCGACTCACTTAATTTCACCGAAGCGAAGGCCAGCGCTGACTATTCATCGACCTTAATAAAGCTCAACAAAAAGCCAAGCGGAATTTAAGAGATTGTAAACATCGCATAAAATTGCAATACAACTTGATTGACGTGATGAAGATATGAAAAATCACAGGCGATGCGAAAAAGATCAAAAAGTGGGGCCGCATAAAAACATTATTACTATAGCGAAATGCATTCGTAACATAATAGCTTACTGGAATTTGCAAGTGCATCGTAAAAATAGAAGTAGCTCCAAGGCGGGCGTAGGCATCAAGATAAAAACACTTGTAAAGCGTCGGAAAAAAGGATGTTGTGTTCGGGTGAGGAATAAAGTGATGTATTGACTTGGAGAGCAGGGTGGGATCAAAGGAGTGCGCGCGCGCAGCCATCACGAGGCATTGGAGTAATAGAATAATTATTAATGGGCGCCGCCGAGCGGTCAGTGACAGAGCTGCGTGCAGAGAGTTATGAAGTTCGAAGAACTGAGGACTTTTTTGTGCAAAACACTTGGTAAAACTGTTGGAAGATGCGAAAGGAGCTAACAATTTAAAACTTCAAATGATAATTGCCTGTATTTTGATTAGTCATAGGAGCAGTAGTGTTAAAGTTAACATAAATAACATACAAAACTTACTCAGGCAATACGCCACTTGAACTAAAATCGTCTAAAATCCGCACAATTCACAAATTTCTAAAGAGCAGCGCTGTGCGTCCGTTCCACTTACGAAACCCGCTGAAGGCTCGGTTAATATTAGCCATTCAAATGGAGGGAAACAATGCCCCCGGTTAGGGGGTCGCGGCGAACAGACAAACTCATGCAAATGTCCGACACTTGAAAATAATTACCGGTTAGCAAGCTCCATTGTTCGAGGAGAAAAGATTTAGTGTGCTTAGCTGCCATTGCCAGTAGCTGACGAGGACGGGCATTACTGAATTCCAAATTGATCGCCAGTGGTTACGAGCCACCGGTTTGACAAGATACAGAAGTTCGTTTTAAACTTGACTTTCAAAATGGAATAACTATACTAGAATAAAACGTTTATTCCACTTGTGTTTAAAAATCTATCACCGTTTTACAGCTGTTTAGAAACTGGTATTTCTATTAATTAAGCCAGATCATTGTCAACTATGTCTCTCTCAGGACAATGAATGACTTTTCGACGTAAAAAGCGCGGTTACAATGTAACAATTGCTTTAATAAACGAGACTGGATTACTTAGATGGCTAACGTCAGTCAAGAGTTGCTGTTAAGGAGCTTTCGATAAATGGACATGCAATTTCAGGGCTTGCCAGTCGGGGGCTGTCAGGGTGGCCGACATCTCTGGTAATGCAACGACGCGATGCTCGCGGCGCTCCCGACTTCAATATCACGGAATATTGTTTAACCCACTTCATTTTACTCAGTTGGTGTTACTTAACAATAGAACGTGTCGAAACACTGCACGTCAATTCATGTCAGACCTTTCGAGGAATAAATTAATTTTTGCCGGAAATATTATAAGAGGCTACGTTTAAGGAATAATGCTCGTTGAATTAGCAATAACAAACGAGAGACCTCTAACAGCCGATTTAGCGAACATTCACGACCTCCGACGTGACATCCGTTGTTTTTCGACGAAAATCGGCATATCGAGCTGATGGTACACCCACGGCGTGGACGTGTCTCGTTACACAGTTTATTGCGAGCCGCGTGACTATCCTTAAATGGCGAAGCAGCACGTCGCCACGCAAAAATATTTAATGACAGGGTCCAAGAGTGGACGTCTTTGGCAAGGACGCCTCTTAAGGGCCACATAAACAATTTGACTTTGCGTAGGACTGTCGTTAACCCGATATCAGGTTTATTGTTATACGAGTAGACGTCGAGCATAAGCACAATCTGCAACATAAAAAAGACCTAGAGCGTTTGAAATCATTGTCTTCCTATCATAATTCTCGAGCAAACAATACGGACAATTTATCTCGGGCAATATCTCCGGCGAGTGAGATTTCACCGCGTATATCGGAAGTCGTGTTTGGACCTATCGGGGTCTACAGGCGCGATAACGATCTGCGGAAGCTGAACTTACGGGAGCCGACTCTCGCTTCCATTGTGAGAACTCGGCGCCGGAACGGCGACTGCCCTCTGAACTACAATGCGACAGAATCGCAGCACACACATCACGGAACACAATGGAAACTACACCAATGCTGTTGCACGCTGCAGGGATACGTACAGCAGGAAACGTTCCGCTCTGCATTTCTATATATGCGGTAAAAGGAGAGAGTTGTTCGGAAGGCAGTGTCGAGTTACGAGTGTCCGTTTCAACTGTGAGCGACAACCGCGGATGTGTAACATGAATATAGCTGGAACGCGTCGGCGCAGCCTCTGTCAAAACGGCCGGCGGCGGCGGGTGCGATCGGCTTTGTCGACGCTTAATAACTTTGAGGAAACGCCGTAATCGCCGCGGCCTACTTGCGCCTGCCTGCCCTGCGGTGGGACCACTACTCCGACTCAATTTCGCGCCGGTTCCTCGTGCGCCGTTTTTCAGCGTACGCGATGCTCGCGCCAGATAAGCGCGGGGTAGGTACACTTGCATAATGATAGCAATGGGGGCCGGTCCGATGCCTGCATATCTGCCGAGCCGAGGCTCGCTATCTGTTCCAGGCACGCGCTCTAACACTAACATTTCTAGACAATATTGCATTCCAGCTCGGATAAACGCATCTAGCATTATGCAGGCAGGCAGGACCGGTGCAATAAAAGTGAGCGAGTTTCCAGAGCTGCACTCTGCAGCCATTGTTCAAGACTTGTATAAGGCGATGGCGGAGTCGCAATGAACACTCGGGACAATGGCGGGCGGCCGTCGTAAAAGATGGCAGGAACTAAATGGTTCCCATCGACATTTGACCGATTGGCCATAAAGCTGTTGCGGTTGGTCTGATAGCTTTGTCCCGTTCTGGCGGTAGAGTATTGAATGCCGTGTATGATGAATGTTACAATGCATTCGACTTTATTCTATTCTGTAGGCTGTTTTATCTATCTGATGAACAATTGTGGTTGCTTAAGCGAGGTCGATAAAATTAAAAAGTATATTTTAAATGAATTCAAATCTTAACCAAATACAAATTCAACATGATGAGAAACCAAATCAGCTCAACCAGTAAATGCCCGGCAAAAACCGCTCGATCTGGGACGCCCAGACAGCCTATTTCAATTTTTCTTTGCTAGCACTGAAATCGCTGGTATCTATCTAATGTGTCGCTTTGTAGGGCAAAGGCCTTGACTAGTCTTTATCTAAAGCAGTATTTTGCCAGCTGTTGTCATACCCTAAAATATTGCTAGAAAGCGCCTTCAATATTTGGGTAGGTAATATCAAATTTAAATTTATATAACAGTGTAAAACCTAGTAAGTATAACTAGTAGCTTTTTATATGCTGAATGAATATAAGGTCTGATACATAAAGCATGGTAGTCTTCTTCTTCTCGTGTCGAAGATGGTAAAGCGTGGTCGTATAAAGGTACATTCTACCAGACAAAGGAATTCTTAGTCTTCTTTGTTTATTAGGTTTAGTCGCAGTAGTCAACAACTGGCTTGTTTATGCCAATAAAGGCAAGATATTAATGGCAGGGACACGTGCGAAGTTAATGCCGGCTCACGTGTGCGGTTGCGAAGTCTCGTGTTCCGGCTGTTACTTTCTGCACGCCTTTGCCTTAAAATAGAAATCATTGAGACGAGAATAAGATCTGTATACTTTGAGATCAGATCAGGTATCTACAAATGTACCTATATAGACTATGGTGCTCAAGATCCACTTCGGGTCGCTGAGCCAGCGGAGTAAGTATGGATTATAATCTCAGATACTAAAACGTCCAGCGTCGCTCAGGGCAAAGGGATATTCATGCATGAGAAGACACCAAGATCTTCAATGGGTTAATCAGATAGAAAAAGGAAAGGCAGAAGAAAGTCGCTAGGTCTAAGGGGTCCAAATGAGGGATCTAGGTATGATATCAGGATTAATCAGGCATATTCTAGTAGTAATGAACTAGGCTCTGAAACATTTCTTTCCGACCAACCTCCTGACACTAATATGATCAAATACCTAATTAATATGATTACAAGCGGAAATGCATAATTTAATTTCGTGGTTGTTGCGCGTGCGACACCAAAATCGTGACGTCAAGTGAACATGCTAGTGATTCATGCGTCAAATCGTGCCCCGAGGTGTAAATTAATGACAGTACAGAAGGATAAACTGCTTATGCATCTTCCACATAATTCACTCATACATGAAATTTGTATGAGTGAGTTATGTGGAAGCACAGACTACTCAACGTGGAAGCCAAGAAGAAGCGATTAAAATCTTAAGCTATGAATGGACTTTTGCACTTGACCGTACTTTATAAGCGAATATACGCGATCGCCCGCACAGTGGTTTTGGTAGTGTGGTATGGGCGTGGCCACGACAAACCGCGGGCGGGGACGAAGCTTTTTGACATATCGCTGTTTGCTTGTCATAGAACTTAAAATGTCTTGATTGAGAGTAATGTTCGAACAAGAAGTGATTGCGAGAACTTTGAGCTCTTGAAAATTTACAACTTGTTGCAGTACGGCCATACATAAAGAACTGCGCATCGAGCGCTTGTTCCCTAAACCCTTATCAACCGCGACTAGACAAATATCGCAGACTTAGGTAAGGTCCTACCCTACCTTAGAATACTCTACTACAGGAGCTATCATGATTCCTTTAGCAGGTTCATGTTGTACCTACTATTTTAAGAAGTGACAATGTAGTGGATGATAATGAAGGATGGCTCAAGAGAGGGAGACATGGAAACTACTCCACCGACAAGAACGTAGTTCTTAAATTATAAATAGATACCTAGATAGATTTATAATAAATAAATTAAAATTAAAACATCTGCAGCGACATCCGCATATGAATTCGGATCCGAACTGTACTAAATAGATAGGTACTAAGAACACCAATAACATAAGTAATGTTAGTTTGAATGTTATTTTAGCGTACCTACATGTATCAATTCCGCAGTTTCTTTATGCCGAGCTGGAGGCGCGCGGGCGCATATTGATGCGGGCACGACCGCGGCCCTCCGTGAATGCCTAACGAGCGCCATGTTTTACTGACACTCATAGGCAGGGGCTGACGCACGCACGCCTCCCAGAATTTTCCATATATAAAGTACATACATCCTTCTTTTGATTTAAAGGAACTTTGGATTCGTCAAACGTTGTTCTAACTTCCCGAGGAGGTTCCGAAGGTGGCTAACCTTCATGTTACAGACTTTAATTCTGTCAATTATATCATCCTCGGCGTATCTTGCATGTTGTAATCTTACTCTGTTTCTGCTTTCAAGTATCTGAGTGTCTCTACGTACCTGTAACAAAAAGCAATTTCTCAATTAAAAATTTGTGATGAAACATTTCGCCACGAGTGGGATTCAAACTCACGCCCCTCATGTCTGTATTGTGAGTGCACTTACAATTGTGCTACCGAAATAAGCAATTTAGTTCAAATCTATTTTAGACAGTAAGCTTAAAAGGAATTATCCAAATAGGCGGTTAATGTTGCTTAATCTACCAAGCGAAATGCCAGTTATTTAACGATCAACGTAATTCAATAATAAAATAATAAAACAATAACCAAGTAAATAAAATAACAATTGCCTAATAAAACGAACGCCAAGAGACGCCGAGTTGTGGTAGCCGCTTGCGCTTGCGCAACCCTAACTACCTACTGCGCCTGCAGAGATGCAAGAGTTTCATTACCACTATGACATTTACATGTGTTTCCATAATTGAATTACAAACGAAACGAATCGGTAGCGATCTCGCTGAGAACAAAACGCGTTGTGTAACCATCGGACGCGAAACCGCGGAATCGGTTCAAGGTGGCTTTTTAATCTCGCATAGAATCTAACCAATAGAGCTATTACGACCGTGGCGCAATACCGCGGCTGGCTTCTAAATGCGTGTCACGTTCCTTTGATAAGATAACACGATGTTTAATTAAAAACGTACACTGTTGTAGATGTACTTAATTCACAGGTAAACACGACGATGAAGATATCCTCTGTCTTATGCGCGTTAAACCTCGCAGTTTAGGAGAACGCAATGTACCATTTGCATTTTACACTGTAATAGCAATCTTTGCCCTCTAGTCTTCTAGACAAACAAGCATGAGGAATGCGGCGCGTTATTCCTTCAAGTAAGAGCGTCTTTGAATTATCCTTAGAATATTTAAACGAAGCCGGCACTTTAAGTCGGTGTTCATACTTGAGACGTCAATTTCCCTTGAGAGAGGCGAGTTGGCATTTCTCTTGTCGTTAACAATGTAAGGCCCTTGTCACAAAATTTCGCGCGGGATCGCGTAGGTCAACGAATACGACTTCACTGGCAATGTCGACCCTTAACCACGCTGACGAACTATCATTTCATTAGAATCTGACAGGAACAATGCACTCTCAACGGCGGGGTCACGTATTAATATTACTAACGCAGACATAAGCATTTGTGTCAAGTAAAAATGTGGTTAAATCCACAGACGTGCAAATATAGACTAACAACGAATAACCACAAGAAACTACGCCAACATCAAAACACTGTAATAACACAATGTGTCATCGGAACGTGGAAACTAAGGAGAATTACATCAGAAATCGTGACGGGGATGTCGTAAACGATTCGTGAGACCAATGACAAAAATGTAGTACTCGAACTATTATCGAAACCGATACTGATCGCGTTTCGTAGGTTGTCTCCCGGCTACGTGCAGCATGTGAACCTAATGCAACAAAGACTGTTGCATAACGCGGGAAAACATCCGATCACGACGCGAACGCCCCATGCCATGATCTTACAACAGCTAAGTGTCGATAGTAAATATGCAATTAACTCTTCAGAACGGCTTGCCTATAATTTTGAAGAGTAAGTGAGAGTTTCTGGTCGACCAGCGAAGTGGTCGAAGCGCATGTTGACTCAGAGGACGTTACAGCGCAGAGAAATTATCGTTAATTAAAAAAAATTACTCATTAATCAGGCGCAGGCCCAGGCGCGGCTTCCCCAGCTCGATCGGCAGCGCCGATTTATTACGCTCCAGATAAGAGCTGGTCCACCGACATTCAATTATTTTATTGGCCGCAAACGAGAGTTTCCCATAACGAGACATTATTAGGTACGGCACGACAAGATAATACCGCGGCTGTCGTAAATAACACCTGAAAGAACCATGCGGCACCGGAATGGCGAAATGGCCGTTTAACAATTTCACCAAGGCTTACTGCGGGCAACAATAAATTGATAGCGATCATTTATCAGGTGTATTATGCAAGGGTAATATTTTCAAGAGAAATAATGAATTGTGTAAGGCTGGGCGCGTGTACCACTCGAGGGGAGAGGAGGACGGCGCATACGGCGATCGAGAGACAATTTACATAGTTAAATGTGCACGCAGTCATTAGACGAGGTGTCGCAGAGTCGTTAACGATTTCATGGAAGCAGCGGTGGAGAGACCTTCCTTCTGATTATAAGAAAACAAGATTCTTGCTAGTCACCACAGAACAAGATATCGTCGCAACCGCCAAGCGGAATTTTTATGAGTTCGGTCACACGGCCTGCAGCATAGGATACACAGCGTGCAACAATCAGCTCGCTCCGAGCCGAGCACGTTGAAGTTTCACCAGGGGAGTTAAGAGGAGTTCCCATAATAATGTTGTTCGGCGGCGGGTGGTCGCGATAAGGCGCCGCGCGGTGCATCTCAGCGGGCGCATTGTCTAGCCGTGTGTATGCTGATAAGATAAATTAACTCCGTGTTCTCCCCTAATTTATTGTGTTCATTATCGCCGCACCTCAACTGGGACAAGTACTAAATAAATTGTTGCACGAGTTTCTCGACTAGCATCATTATTATCGTCGGGCCTTGTTTAGTATACAATTAATTACTCACGCGTCTTATTTAATTTTCCATTGCGTTGCACATATGCATAATAAAAGTGAAAATCAACAGTTAGTGTGACGTCGCCGCCATATCCGGTGTTGGAGGCTCCCTGGCGTCGAGTGGGCCACTTCGCTTTCTAGGAAGAGCCTGGCGAAATGACGGCGAGGACACACGAGCAGAATATTAACAGCCGAGCAAATGCACAGCTCATATCATATCCTTCATTAATCATCGTACGGCCAAATAAACATGGACCGGCTTTTATGACCCTAACATTATGGGTATTTAAGTGTTTGTAAGTTGCCATTTCGGTCGAGAAATAACAGTCATTGTGGGCATAAAACGAACCCACATTTATTTATAAAGGACGCATAAACCCCAATTGCGCAGCAGCAAACACGCCTGAAGTATAGTGTTTTGTGTCAAGGCAAACACTTTCAAAGACCACTTCTGGTATCGCGGATATTTGACATGTAGGTTTACAGACTGACATGTAGGACGCATAAAGTTAGTAGCGACTTAAAGATCAAGTTGCAGGTAGGCATGTAATTTTAACTTGTACTAGCCTTTTCATTTCACGGTTTGAAATTGTGTTTCCGCGAATTTTCGGCAGCGGCGTGCACTGATGCTTGGCATGTTGGTGTAAACGACCTGGCTGGTGGCACCTGCGTAATGGAATTCATCTCACACCTCCGCCGTGCACCAGCCGTTCCGTTACAAACAATGACCCCCCTATTCGATCACACTGATTCCATTGCGCAACCTGGCGTTACGCACCGAAACAAAGTAATTGAAAAACGGCGCGGACAAATTCACGCCCGGCTCTAACGGGATTGCTAAATCGAATTCGTAATCGATGTGGAGCATATTTTGTCACATAGTTATTCAACAGCCGTGATCAAAGACGTTCTAATTGACAAGTGGTATGTAATGCTTTCCTATATTACGATAGGGCGCGGTGACCGGAGTCTGCAGAAATTACAATCACTACTTTGCCTTGCTACATAAATCTTCACCAAGTTGTGTTCTACAGTTTGCGTTTCTTCTTTTATTACACCATATTAAATATATACGGACAATAGTCATTTTCTCAGGCTCATCTAATAAGGGTTCCATTTTAAATCTTTGAATTTGTGCGAGGCAGTGATAAATCTGATAATTTCTAGATTCAATGCCACAAAATTAATATATCTACAGGTGTTAGTTATGTCTGGTGTACCATAAGATAAGACACTTATTCTATAAGTGGATATCGTATATAAACATAATCTGATTGTTAAAATTAAATAGGTAGCACAATACTAAGCTAATAAAAATGAATAGCCATTGATTTGATCAAAGAAGACTGACAGCTCCTGAGGCCTTTGGCCGCCCACCGGCTCGCAAGTGGGTCACTGCCAATTTGCGAAGCAGGCATCATCGTAATCGCATTACTGGTCGCGACGCAAGCACGCGGACAGGCGCCGGCGCACGGGGTCAGACGTCAACGCGCGACATTGTTATCTGAACTTGTGGTACGACCCTCGTGCGTGTAAGCAAATCGACTCGATACCTCGATTAAGTTATGCAACAATCGCAACGCCCACTAGAATTTCAATAAACTTTTTAGTATGTCAAAGTTGGTGACCCTCGGATTCCTGTTTTAATAGCCAAAATAAACAAGGCAGTAAATTTCATAATGACTCCGACTCGACAAGGACGTCGTACAGCGCTGGCCGAGCAAATCGATGGCTTAATAACTTCATCCCAGCAGCGCATAAAAGATTATTACCCCAGTACACGGGAAACGTGGTTGTAGACGATACGATCGCACCGTCGGCGAGATAGCGACGGCCATAAGATGCCAGATTACAAGCGCTCGCGCCATCATAAGCGTTATGTTTGAACGCTACAAGCCTCGATGGGAACACCAAACAACTTTACAATGGCCAGCTGTAAATGCGTCCCCTATCCCGATATGAGCTGTGTAGTCGTTCTGATAATCTCCAGTCGATATCATACGTAGGCACACAGTTTAGGAAGTTATAATTCTTCACACACAACATAAGGTTATTTATTTGCTCCAGGGACACGAATGTGTGAAAGGCACAAGAATGTCCATAATTAATTAAACAAATTTTCCGCCAACATTTCCGACGAAGTACAAGGTGCTTTTCAATAAAATGAATACTTTATGTTACAGGTAGAAGTTGTGGAAAACATGGACAAGCGACAATGTATGGTGCGTGTGAGACGTGTAGCCGTGATTTGCGGCTCCTCTCGCAGCAATTATATCGCCTTAAGCGCACATTTTTTAATTTAAACGACATTAAAATACCCCGGAACAGCGTGTTCAAGGCTACGCTACTATACAATATTTCACGCATTCCAAAATTTGGCTAATACCTTAATCTCAACGCAATAAGAATCAAAATCTTACAATTCCCAAAACGGCAGTCACGAGCCCATAATGCGTGCGTTGAACTTAAAAGGTTGTGACAGGGGTATTACTGTAATTACCTTAATTTGTAAACACAAAAAACGGCCGTCGGCTCCTCGTATGTTTACTGCTCAGGTTTACTGGTGCAAAATTAAATAAGTGAGCTGTGAGCGGCAATCTGTTACAATCGCGATAAATTTGCTTAGGATAGCCAGCCAATCAACATTCACACTTGATCGTTATGTCAGTTTTATTCATAAAACTTAAATTGAGCAACACTTTTGCGAAAACATCTCAATTTATAAATACAAAGCCATTAACAACAGCGAACGTGTTAGCGATGGTGAAATATTTAACGGCGAACGTGAAGGATTCCGAGATGCGGCCGTCGAGTTTGCAGCGTGGTATCACGGCGAAAAATCGTCACTTGGATTCGGTTCACGAGAGGTGAAGGCGCGCTCCTAACGGCGAGCGAGCCTGCATATCGTTTGCATGAATCTCCCGGTGACGAACCCTGCAGGAATGTGTCAGGAAACCGCGGAGCCGGTCGTTGACTGATCGCCAAAACAAAGCGCGGGTAGCACCGCCCGCGGTTGTCTTATATGGTTAGATCTATTGAGGCAAAAACAACGCACAGTGCAAATATTCATGATTCATCGAAGCCTTTTGCGGAAGGTCGTAGGGTAAACCTTGCCGGCCAAGGATGCCCGAGGTGCGTAAATCAAAACGTTTAACGAGGAAACCGTCGCCGACGCGCAACGTGGCGCGACGCGTGAAGACGGGAGCTAACTTTAATTAAGGCCGTACCTGAATTTTCCGGGGTCCAGTGCTGCCCCCATTTAAAATAAATCATTTCAAAGAAAATGGAGACATTATTTAAAATGTTGCTACTACCAAGTCCTAGATAACCCTTTAAAGTATTTTATGAACTACTGTTTACAGTTTATAATGAGAACGTTAAGCTTTACTACGCACATTTGCCAAAAGTGGCCGTTTTTCGCAAATGTGCGTAGTAAAGCTTAACGTTCTCACTTCAAACTGTAAACAGTAGTTCATAAAATACTTTGAAGGGTTATCTAGGACTTAGTAGTTGCAAAATTTTAAATGATGTCTACGTTTTCTCTGAAATGATTTATTTTAAATGGGGGCAGCACTAAACCCCGGAAAATTCAGGTACGGCCTTAATTAAAGTTAGCTCCCGTCTTCACGCGTCGCGCCACGTTGCGCGTCGGCGACGGTTTCCTCCGTGACAGTTGAGATTAATTCGCAAATGAACATTCATATCAACTAAAAGAAACGATGACATCTCTGGTTGGAAATGTTTCCTTTGTTAGCTCTTATTTTTAATACTAAGTGGAGAAATAACTTGCCATGATACAGCCGAGGGATATTAACTTTGTAATTGGATTGTACAAATGAGTTGAAAGGATGTATTTGGAAAGAAAAGAGATCGTCGTCGACAATAACAAAAACTCCACCTCAAGAAGACATGATTCGGAAAATAGAACGAATAATAACTGTTCCTGCTTAGGACGTACAATCTCAACCTTTCTTGATGCTTAGTTTCCTAATACAATGAATACCAATCAATCAAACTAAATAATTCTGAATCCTGGACCTTATTAGTCAATGATTTACGGACACACATTTATCGTCAAAGACCAGCCAGTATTACTTCTTTCTTGTTGTGGTTAAACTATGGAGACACACTTAACCTACTACGAGACAGAGGCGATTTTATTAAATACAGTCACAATGATGATTCAGAAGTCGACGATGTAAACATGTAGGATAACATAGCTACTGATCAAATCGAGATAATCCTAGTAAGGACTAACTAAGGCTTTAATTGGGCTTCTGGCCGAAAAGGAGCGATCGTGACTGCCGCAGACACCAGATAGCCACCTGTGATTTACGTAGAGCATTAGCATACGGCAGGTGCACAGATGATAGTAGTGTGAACGATTGGCGCATTTAGATAATGATCGTGAACAAAAATAACGAGTAATCGATATTCCACTTGAATGAAAATGCATCTTAGCATCACATACATAACACACAAAACCATCAATGAATCTCAAAAGTATCCTAATACGATAAGTAGATCGTGATTTATTGGCGAAAAATTTGAAGGAATGGTTAGCCTTGTGCAAATCAGGAACATACTAATCGAACAATTTAATAACAATCCACGTTTCTTCACAATAGCACTGATATGGGTTGTCTTCTTTGAACCATTGTAAAAAAATGGCGATAAAGCAAATTGGAACAAGAGGAATGCCTACACTCAAGAGTGTAGGCGTATAAAAAACTTGTGTGGTACATGCAGTTATTTTTCTGTAACTCTATATTTTGTGTCGTGAGTATGTTATGTCTTATTGGCATTTATTTACCGCAGTGCGATAAGACCAGAGCCTTTTAACTTTAGAGGTTTCACTTTATTGTTGATTAAGTATTTTCATAAACCATTACATACAGGTAAAAACGGTACGCAGACAACTAAGAACAAAATTTTCTAAATCCTAAAGAAACATTAACAAAATCTGCCCAAACACCAACCCTATTAAAATTAGTAAATAGTGACAATTGAGTTAAAAGAATTATAGGCAGAGCCACATTAAATATAATTTTCCAGCTATTCGGCAACCAACTTACGAGTAGTTGTCAACCTTTACATGACTATTATTTTACCGTAGAGATCATACCAAACACAAGGAAAATTAGATATCACGGAATAAGGTCAGTAAACATATTTTATATGGAAGCTTTCGTCAAACAGAATTCTAGGTTTTAATTCATGAGAAATCATATGCATTAACGTAACAGTTACAAGGCTGCATCGATTTCCATATGATTTCACGAGACACGTGGGGAATCTAATTTCTGTTTACTGTGACCGCTGGTAAGAACGAAATGCAGATTGTGCACCTCCCGGTTTATCTTACTGTGACCGCTGGTAAGAACGAAATGCAGATTGTGCACCTCCCGGTTTATCTTACTGTGACCGCTGGTAAGAACGAAATGCAGATTGTGCACCTCCTGGTTTATCTTACTGTGACCGCTGGTAAGAACGAAATGCAGATTGTGCACCTCCCGGTTTATCTTACTGTGACCGCTGGTAAGAACGAAATGCAGATTGTGCACCTCCCGGTTTATCCTGAAAGCACTGAAAGCGATAGAGTTAGAGATATGCGGAAGGACAAGAGAAAAAGACATACTGCGCCGACCGCAGATGATGGGATAAGGTGAGAAAACAGATGATGATTCTGACCCCTTTGAACAGATTTCGATATGGTTTTCACTATCGCCAAGAGCAAGTTCTAATTAAATGAGCCTGTTCGTAACCAGTATTTATATAAAATTCGGGTGCCCCTTGTTTCACAGACTGAAATTTCATAGAATTTCGATTCACAGAAAATTTTTCATAGAATATTTAATTCTTATACTTTTATTTCAAATATTATTGTTTCAAAGACTATTTACTTGAATGAAACACAATTTATAGAAACACAGTTTCATGAATTTTAGAATCTCATATTTTCATTCAACAAACTAATCAAACAGTAGAATATTTCTTTAAAGAATATTGTTTGTTCGGTATAATCTTTCATGGAATTTTATTTTACTGCAATTATATACTTAATATTTTTAGTGTCGATAAAGATTATTATTATTATTATTACTGAAAATTATTATTTAAGGAAGTATTAGTGAAAACATTGTTTAATCAAATTAAATACCATACGAGTATAATAAGTTAGAATACATTATAAATCGCTACCACAATATAGGTTAGGGCAAACTTATAGGTTAGGTTAGGTTAGGTTAGAACTGCGACCAAAGTTTTATCCATTTTACTAGAATAGGGCCAACTTATAGGTTATAAATATACTAGCTGTGCCCGCGACTCCGTTCGCGTCGTTGTCGGAATGTTATATAGCCTAAAGCCTTCCTCTATAAATGGACTACCCAACAAAAAAAGAATTTTTCAAATCAGACCATTAGTTCCTGAGATTAGCGCGTTTAAACAAACAAATAAACAAACAAACAAACAAACAAACTCTTCCGCTTTATATTATAATATTAGTATAGATAGTATAGATGAAGTACTCTTAACCAACAACATATTTATTTGAATAAAGATTAATATTATTATGTTGATACAACTTAAACAAATTATTTCGACTAAATTAGGTACCATAAAAACGGTTTTTGTGAGTTAATCTTAAAAGATAGACATATACTATCGCGGACTGTTTTTTAGATCATTAAAAGAGCTATTTATTATTCTTTAATACATATTTTTTGTGTATCTTGAACCGTTTTCACGGCGCACGCAACGGAAGGCTTCAAAGATGAAATAATTTCTCCCGTTTTTTACACATTTACCACTATATCTTTGCTCCTATTGGTCGTAGCGTAATGTTATATAGCCTATAGCCTTCCTCGATAACTGGACTATCCAACACAAAAAGAATTATTCAATTCGAACCAGTAGTTTCGGAGATTAGCGCGTTCAAACAAACAAACAAACAAACAAACAAACAAACAAACAAACAAACAAACAAACAAACAAACAAACAAACAAACAAACAAACAAACTCTTCAGCTTTATAATATTAGTATAGATTATATTAACTAAACTTATTAAAAATAATAATATTTAATTTAATATTCTGATATTAGAAACATCGCAAAAGTAAATGTTATCTATACTTCTATACTAATATTATAAAGAGGAAAGATTTGTACCTATTTTTGTATGTTTGTATGTTTGTAATGAATAGGCTCAAAAAGTACTGGGCCGATTTAAAAAATTCTTTCACCGTTGGAAAGCTACACTATTCCCGAGTGACACGACTATGTGTGTACCACGGGCGAAGCCGGGGTGGACTGCTAGTTTGTAATAAAATTCTATGATTTCAAATTATTCATAACAAACATTCTAATTATTGATTTTCTGAGCAACGAAAATCTATTATTAAAAATTCTTTATACTGAGTAACCTACATATTGATTATTCTATGACATGATAATCTTCTAATCTGTTAAACTTTTGTCTGTATAAGAAAGTACACCCATAAAATTCATGTTCGCCCTGTGTTTAGCTATCGAGTTTAGCAGCAATACAAATAGTTTCCGATTAGTAACGAGTACTTGGAATAGTCGGTTTCCAGAAAACCTCTGCCGTTAACATAGCGGCTACAGGGAAACGGTTAATATACGCCACAATAAGGTAATTAGTATGTCTTTTATGAGGACTTACTTTGTAGCCGATGAAAGCACGTGTTTGAAACTAGCCTTTATGTTACTGTGTTTAGGCAGGTTCTAAGTTTCCAATTTGTATGGTGGCCTATGGACGATGGACGGTATGAGGTTGAATAAAACAACCTTAACCGAATAATAAGTAGCATCCGACGGTGGTTGAGATTTAGAACTTCAAATAATTTGAAGTGGTAGAGCTGAATTTCCAGAATTTGGGTCGTTTGAGTTGACGTAGTTTACAGTCCATCTTGTTTAGTCCATTTATAATATGGTCTAATTTTGTCAGGTATTGGACCAATACTCTATAATATAATACTTTATCATCTCATCTTTACAGAAGAAAGTCATTCAAGTAATAAATCAGCCAAGTATGATGTTCATTAGACTAACAACGTGCTTACTTATTGTTTGCAGTAAAATATTGATTCGAGTATTGAGTACTCATTCACATTTTGAATACTATTTGTGACAACCGTTAAATTCCTGTTACGCCACTCAAATTCACCCCTAGGAACTTCAAGTTATCAGATACTACACGTCAGTTTTCCTAGCGCCATCCCAGATCCCAAATGACGGCACGGAAGCGGCCCTTCCGGCACCACGTCTTGAATATTCAATGCTAGTAATTAATGTGCGACTGTGGATAACAGACCAGTGCGACTAGTACGATTGTGAGGCTAGTTTCTTGGGAAGAACGGGTCTATTCCTATCCCTGGTAAATTAATTATGTCATTTTTATTTGATAATTAACGGCTTATTTCTTGGAAAAGGTTAGTTGACATTCATGGATACTCGCAATAAAAGGGATCTCACGGGATCCTGAAGATTTTTCTGCAGTCACGCGAGATAATCGTTTATTAAGCTTGGGATCAATTTTATATCAAAGAAAAGTTAAAAGTCTATTCGTTCAAATGGATGACATAGCGTCGGCAAACGAACTATAGTTAGATCAATACGGGTTTTCAGACAAAAGAACGCAAATAATATTGTAACTGACTGTTGATGGTAGTAATAGACTTTCTAGCTCATAATTTGAACATTTGCACTACCGATACTTTAACTCAAGCTTTGAATTCTAATTTAAATAAGGAAATGGTAGCTACAAAGCTTACAATGGCAACAATTAGACGCTTGAAATCAAATAGTCGTTATGTTGTTCATTTCACTCGATTTCCAGTTTGCAATTACCCCAACAATGTGACACGCGACTGCGGTTTCCAGCAACATCCAACACAATCCCCAATCTAAATACAATAGTTCAATACACGGCATTTGAATGTTCCGACCGCGGTGCAACAAAAATCGAATTGTTGGCTATGTGGGCTGCACTCCCGGTCTTGAGCACTCCAACGGAACAACTTTTACCATTTACCACCTCTCGCTCGTGTGAAAGTCGCGGTAAATCGCTATCGTGTATCGAAATAAATATTTATAACCGCTGTATTCTCACGAGAGGCAAGTTTAACGCATGCGCCCTACGCTTGCGTGTGTCGGTTCCGTGCCGGTGCACTTGCACGCCTCCTGAGCGCCCTAATGGCTCCAGAAACGTTGCCCTCGTCGTATCCGTTGGAAACTATGATTACGCTCACTGTATTGCCCTCAACAAACATAATCAAATATGAAATAGCCCGCAACAATGTTGTAAAATGGACCAGAATTGCTACGACGAAGTTCAAGCCGCTGCAGGAGTATTATGCAATTATGACACATTACTTGGCAAATTCTGCCCACGATGGACGCAAATTACACTTTTAATAATTTATGATATCGCTCTCCAGGCTCGACGCGACATCCAATAACTATTATCGTGTAGTTCAATATTGTCTAAGCTTCCCACGGTGTGCAACAAGTGCCTTATGTAAGAGGAAATAAACTTATTTGTCTTTATTTAGAGAATTGTTAAATGTCATAATCACGATTATGTTTCAAAGGGGAAAGCTTGGCGAATGAAAAAGGAAAGTGCGGCAGGTGTACACGAGGTGAGCCCTTCCAGGACCCGGGAATGGAATGCGCCTATTATTAGAGAAGCCGGCGCCGGCGCACGCCACGTCGGCTGCGCAGTGCCCGTTGCACAGGGTGCGCTCTTGCACTCGCTGAATATTTTATTTTAAGTCAACTGATATACACGTCCCACGAACCTACAGAACGCTGCCTCGTTGCGAAATAGAAGGTCAGCATTACCACTTGACTAACAACATTCTTTCAGGTTATCAAATGGGCAACTAAGTGTAGACATAGCAACCGGGACCAACTGCAAAATATACTCCAGTATGAGGATCTTAAGACAAAGCTATATATGTATTCCTCGCCCGACTACACTTGCAATATACGAAAGCTGAGAACGCGCTGGGCTAAGCCCTTTGAATATTTTATGACGACTTGTCAATCCCCGCGTAGCTGGAGCCGTTCGAAATAGAATGGATGGAGCCGTCACGCCAGTGGTCAGGCGACGTTCATAAATAAAACATCGCTCGGGAATGTGAGAATAGCTTGTTATACTTTTGAGTAATATCGAATGCTGAATGTTAATGGACCCTTCCGCCGCAGACTTGAACTGGTTACGGGAAGGAGATCAGTAAAATTATACAGCTTTTGCTTCGCTTCAAACTCTAGTTGCATTTTTTATATATGGGTGCTAAATTTAAATACAACTGAAAAACAGCTGCATTGGTACCAATCAATGAAGAAGTTTCTTGATGAATAGACGTGGATAGAGATCTAAATTTTGCCCGAGTAAACAGCAGGCTATCAACAAACATTTTATAGCGTGCCCTATCGATGGAGTAAAATTTTCGTCAAAAAAATAATCAAAACGCACTCCGCGCTCCGAAACAGCACAACTAAGGATGCAACCGCCAACGGGCTAAGAAGAGAAGAAATAATTTTAAACAAAGTAAGCGACTTAAATTTCTGGTCTTCTTCACCAGTTCCGCTTCACCAAAACACTTTCTGAATGCAAATGCTTGATTTATTGACAAAAACATATACATTCGATTTGAGAAGCTACTTCTTTTTTGAAGTCACTAAAAATAAGTTCATTATCAATTGGAATTATCAATTGAACCGAGAAGTTTGGCGCATACTCCACCGACAAGAGCCACTAAGCTCTTAAATAAGAAGAAGAAGATCAATGGAGTTCAATGTACCAGGCTTGCAGAAACTAACAGCGAGTCTTCAACATCCTATAGCTACGTTATCGGTGGAAGCTGCGGGCATCGCGAGGCTGGGTCGGCGCCATTGTTGCAGCCCACGACCGAGCATCCACCATGCAAATGTTACTTGTACGTGATGCTTGTTCTGCAACTGAGGACGTCGGCATTACATCAAACGAGCAATGTCACGAATGTAATCTTCAGAATATACATTCAAATGATTCAGTACATTTGCATAAATGACGTGAAAGAGCCAAGATAAGCGGTATTTTACCTTTCAGAGCATATTTAAGATAAGAGTTTTGTTTGTTTAGTTTCATAATTAATGCTGGTATGCAGTGCATATTTGAATCAAAGTGCACTATTGAAAGTCAAGTGATATGACGCGTGTTGGCTGCTCTTAATGTTGCTCTTGAAAATGATATACTAAAAAAATATCGTCAAAAGGGATGGGTCAAACACCTAACAAAAATTCACTACGGTGCAATAGCAAACAGACTGAACAAATCTGTCGAGCAATCAGCAAGTTCTCTAAACAGAGATTAGTCTTGCAGCCGTAAAACACGGTTTGCGTTTATTTGTCGTGCCCGTCAACGCGCTAATTTAGCACATCCCATAAACTATGGAATGTGTTAGTTGTTACCTATATGCGCTACAACTCTGCGCGACATTGGAGTCGGGGTTCGGCGCGACGTGGATTAGACAAGGCGTCGTTCCAGGTACTAATAATAAGTAAATTCTCAGAGTTGGAAGGTAAGTGCTCCGAATATCGCGTTGCGGGTCGTTAGCGACGCCGGGAGTGCCACAACCGACGGCTGCCGGTATAAAAACCACTGTTCACGGAACACCGCAATTTACAGCTAAATGCCAAGCTTACGGCTTTCAATTTCGCTAACGACAGAATTCGCACTCAGTTAAAAGTCAAAACACTTCAGCGATTCCAAAAATTAATTTAAGATTTGACTGCGTGCATTTCGCTTCGCATTTCTAAAAGTATCAAAAGTGAAGTAAACAGAGAAACTACAGCTACTTGTCACTTTGACATCAGGTAGTTCGATAAAGGCATCATGAATATATTGTTATGAGGTAACTTTCATTTCATACTACTCTTGGTCTAATGCCATAAAGTAGCAGCGCGGAGGTGTTAAAGAGCGTTGTTGTGAATAGTGCTCCTAATCCTAAATCACGTGTATGTAAGCGAATAAATCTGGCGATCCATTAAGGGGCGATTAAACACCACCGAATCTACATCGACCAACTATTTGTCGGATAACGCCAATGTTCTGAGAAATACTAATAACGGGTGAATTCTCCCTTTTTAGTGAAGTAAATCATATGATTCACCGTAATGATGGAATTTGTTTGTACGAACATGGAAATAAAAAAGAAGAGAGAGATGGTCATATCTAAAGTAACCACGAAGCAAATGAAGTAGGTATATTATATAGTATGATCAACACTCTCCTTTTTGTAGGCGGGCATGAAGACAACATTATCATAATAAACAGGACTCCCGTTATTCCTAGATTATGAGGCACCATAACGATCTTGTCTTAAAAGGCGATTTACATAAACCTATCAAAATTGTCATCAGTCTATTACTTCCTTCGGCACTAAAGCATTCCCTTATAGCTAGCTAAGTTTAGGGCTACCAGAACCAAAATTCTTCTGTCCTGACAAATAAGACACAATTTAGGCTGAAAATATTTTTTTCTAATAAAATGTTTGAAAGAAAACATTTTACAATACGTTTTAGTTGGTCAGAAGCCCAGATCTTCATGCCATAATGAATATTATTTATGTAGGTACCTATGTTTTCAAGTGTTTGCTCTACAGTTTCTTTCCTCATTTCTTGGCTTACAACTTCTGAAAGATTCATAGAAACGTGTCTTAGTGTGCAGTTTTCAGCAGCCCTAGCCCTAACCCAGTGTAAGAAGTTACAATATTGCGAGCGCAAGCGCACGCAATCACATCAGAATTAATCGAATCATTGAAGCAACAAACTTGTTCCGAGAAGCAATGGAAATAACTTCCAGATCGGATTTCCATAGTAATGTTCACAACAGCCCTGGGCAACACTAGGACAACACTAGGATTTTTAATAGCTCAATTGTTAAGCCTTGGTTAGCAATATTCTTGCTTGGAACTATAATCATTATCTTGAGTGTTAGAGATGTGATCAGATGCGCTTTTTCATGGGGAATTCTAAAATCTAATGATGATAAATGACGATGCTATATGTACAACTAGCTGTGCCCGCGACTTCGTTCGCGTGGTTGTCGGAATGTTATATAGCCTAAAGCCTTCCTCTTTATAATATTAGTATAGATTGTACAGTATTTAATATATATATATATATATATATATATATATATATATATATATATATATATATATATATATATATATATATATATATATATATATATATATGGATATGGAGTCGATTGAGAACTCACTTATCATCCCAAGAACCTAACTTTACCAACACAAAAGCAATTGGGCACATGCAGACTTGTCCACAACAAAACCGGGACTCTCAATCTACCTTTCAAGTAAAAATGATTTCCCATTACTTAGCCAACTCGCTCTCAATAAGTGATTTTAAATTCCAAGTGCACTTCAATGTTCATCTCATACATTTCCAAAAACGCGAATGTGGCAAACCACTTAAACACACATTCGTCATTAACTGAACAATGTTAATGTCGCAATAACCCACGTTACGAAGTTTGCGGGCATGCAGATTGGCTGATTAAGTCATCAAGACATGTCGAGTTAACATCGGGTTATCTTTTTGGACCATCGTAATTAGGGTCAGGCGTCAGCACTGGACACCACGAGAGCATCTGCTAGTGATTTTATCAATGGCTTGAAAAATTGTATCGATAGGGAAATATATGTTTTTACTTTATGAATCGTTTCAATATTTTCAGAATCATTACCTATATTAGCAGACCAGCTTATTTATAGAGATGGTAAGATTGATAGTGGATTAGGATGTCATCGATATACATAAACGATTTATGACAGAATAAATAAATAAATATATAGGGACAAATCACACTGATTAAGCTAGCCCCAAAGTAAGTTTTTAAACTTGTGTTATGGGATACTAACTTAACGATACTATATTTTAAGATAAATACATATATAAATAAACACCCAAGACCCAGGTCAATTTGAAAAAGGGCATTTTCCAACTTGCCCTGGCTGGGGATCGAACCCAGAACCTCCGGATTAGCGGTATATAGAATGTAATAATTCATATTTGAGTGTATAAAATTCTCTACTTAAATCTCAACTCAAGGTGTATATATAAAAATCCAGCTTATCCCGTTAAATTCCGAGGCTAAACCTTAAGATGGACTGGACTACTACTAAAAACACCCTCGAAATCAGTCAATGTTGTAAAATAAAAGATTTGAAATAATCGACGACATATAATAACATGCGAGATATGATATGAATGACATGAAGTTATTTATCGCGTTGCATTGGTATAATGTAAAGCTTGGCATTGTCGGACTATTGAACTTGTCAGAGGCGGACTTGATGTAATTTTAAAATTATGTAAGTAACCTTCGAGTAAAGTGCATTCGCTTATTTGTCGAGTGCAAATTATCGTAAATCGAATATCTATCGATCATATCTCGAACCTGCAAGGGCATAAACACACACACACAAAGCAACTTATTGAGATGCTTTGTGAAAAATGTGGCATAGAGTAAAAAAATTGAATTTGATTGATGATTTTCACAAGGTCGTATTTAACATCTTAATACATATTCATTTGGGTTTATTACACAATTTAAATTTAATGACGAAAGAATATTTTTAAATGCTAATGTGTTATGTGAACTTAATTAAACGTATTGGTTCAAATTGGTTGTAAATATAAATATTGTGAAGATAATATAAAATCGAAACTAAAACGTAAATTAAACTTTTGCGTTAAATGCAGTAACTGTGAATTTTATGCGTCTCATACATTGTCATACATGCATTGGTAAATACATAGATCAGATTTGAAAGCAAAGTAAACTTACATAGTTATGTATGAGTTATAGTTATAGCTTTAGTGAGTTTGAATTTGAAAAAAGTGTAACAATGAGGGCTTTTCCGAGAAAAAAAAAACGTTTTTAATGACGCCAATAGATTGCGCTACAGTCTGAGCATATGTCAAACAAATACGTCAGTTGGTTGTCAGTCTTTCTTTGGTCAAGAGTGCTATTTTTGAAATTGGGAGTCACATAACAAATGATTGTCGCGAGCGTTTCCAAACACGCGCCTTTTTTAATAGGTCGTGCCGTACGCGAAGGATTTGAACGAGTGGTCTTGACTTGACCACTCAAAGAGCAAAAAAGGTACCTTTTTATAGAGAAAATGAGTTGGAAAATTACAAGTTTTGTATTTCGCTGATTCCCTCGTTGAAAAATAGAGCTACTGTTTTGATAGCGATGTTTTGATAACCATAGACCACGATTTTTTTTTAACATTGAGTGACATTGACATATGTATTGTGTGCAGCGCCCTCTATTAACAACTTATGTCAACGTGTTTTTTATTTTTTAACTGTCAAATTGAAAACTTCTCATTACGAGCAATACTGTATAGATGAAAAACGATTAATTAATGCCTGTTTGTCTCATTCTATAATTAAAGTCCTGTCTCAAGTAACAAACCGATAAATAATTGAATGTCTCAAAAAAAATCCCAATTATTGGCTAGCATAGCGCACATTTTATATTTGTGCAAAAGCTCTCAATGGCCATATCCCGGACTAATTCCAGTTAATTTGTCTGCCTTTCCCACTAGAACCAGCGCCGGTGTATCCCCAGCCTGAGACATAGACAAACGCGGTGAGCGGCGATTGCATGCTAATGGCGCGAAACGTGTCAGGGAGACGCGGTGACAGACACCTCATTTTGCGGAACACCAACACAACGCGGCGCCACCAGATTATGTGAATAATTGTGAGCTACGAACACTTCTGACGAATATTTATAATATTTATTTACAATCAACAAACATTGACACATTTGGAATGTTTCTTTCTCATCATTCATAGCGTTTCTTTGGTCGCATCTTTAGCTGTGATACTTCAGAGGCTTCGGGATCCACCGGCCATGAAACTAAAAATGTAAGAAGTCCAATTTGCCGTAAGGAAATTTTAATACACAGTAGCGTAGTATGTAGAATAGATAGTGATAGAGTTATTTAATGTAGTGACAAGTAGTGATGAAGTGTTCGAGATGATAGAAGATTGGGCGACTGATCTGCGCTTTTGGAGATGAACAACGAAAGAAATATGTATTTCGGCCATGAAACTAAAAATGTAAGAAGTCCAATTTGCCGTAAGGAAATTTTAATACACAGTAGCGTAGTATGTAGAATAGATAGTGATAGAGTTATTTAATGTAGTGACAAGTAGTGATGAAGTGTTCGAGATGATAGAAGATTGGGCGACTGATCTGCGCTTTTGGAGATGAACAACGAAAGAAATATGTATTTACATGGAGTTAATTAAATTTGTGATATTTCATTAATTCACCAAGTTACTGTGGGAAACTACTGGAATGGCTATTACTTCCAAACTTACTCTATTCAAGAAAGTGCTTCATATTCGAGACAAGACAAGTGGACCTTCGTAGACCACTTTCCACATTGCGCAACGTTTATAAAAAAGTAAGTACGCTATGGCGGCAGACAAAGGGCCTCTTGTTTTGGCCAGTCACTGAACTCTAGCGTCCACTTTCCACGAATTACGTTTGAAAGGGCCAGCTTTTTCTCGTACGCAAACGCGGGTCACTCGATATTTCCCACCGTGCGCTTGCACAACCGACATTTCACTGGTGGATAATGGAGTAATTCAACTATTTTATTGTTCGATTTAGATTTCCTTTAAAAAAAGTAAAACATTTAATTATAAACAACAAGAGCTTTGGTATTTGGTAAAAGGTATTTGTTATGAAAGTTACTTCCACAGCTCTTAACGTGTTGTAGTTAAAGTCATCTGAAAATCTGGTATTTTTATCTAAAATCTAAAGTTCTCATTTTAATGAAGGTTGGAAAAGTCCTGACACATGAATAGTTACCTAGTGCCAACACATTTGAAGAGGCTTTTGCAAAGAAGACAACGACAAGCAAGGTCGACACTGAAGAGTCTAGGTAGAAAAAATATCGCTTTAAGCATAAAAACAAACGTAACTATAAATTGATTAAAATAATTAAAATTTCAAAGAGGTCTCTAATCGTATCAATGAAAGAATCCTTAGAAAAAAAATGAGAACATTTATCATATCATCGGATTTGCATACAAAATTAAAGGAGAATTTAAGAGTTTTCTTTCATTATCAAACATAGTTTACATAAAGCTAAATACCGTAATTATGACTGTAATCATTCGGATCTGCCCACCATCCACTGTTTCAATGCCAGTGAAAGTGGTGGCACTGTGGTGTTCGCGTATGAGGCGCTAGCGCAATTTTCTATTCCTCATTTCCGATGCGAGCCGAACAGGATGGGACCACCACCCGGGTGGATCTGTACCTAAATTTCTCAGGATCTGTGCACCTTCTAATTAAGATTTTAATGTCAGTAAAGTGGTACTTGCACAAGCAACCTACGCAAATGAGACTGAACATTGAAAGACAATCATTATCAAGTATTACATATGGTCAACGTGATGAAAAGCTGAATCTGGTTTTAAATGTAAAAAAAGATTTTTATAAATGTGTTTTTACAGTCCCTGCAAATAAAGGTATCCTCACTCATCGTGAACAAAAAATGCTGTCAATTTTACAAAGAAATGACCAATTTAATGTGAGCCAATAAATCACCATCCTTTTGAGTTCATTTTAGTCGTGTACATAAAGTTCGCAACTACGTCTACATAACGTATATGTATGGCCTTTGATTATTCAAATATAAGCAATCGAAATCATGTTATGGAAATCGTATTTAAAAATATATTCTGATCTTATTACCTAATAATTATAGAAATTCTACTCGTAGCTTAGGCTAATCGATTAAATATATAAAAAAACATTTTGGGTTTTAGATTTCAGTCATCCCCAAGATTTAGCTCAGTATTTCCTTTTTGTTTCATTAACTCACGTTTTTAGTTTTTACACAATTTGAAACCTAATTACAAGCATGAGAAAATCAGCGTTCCTGGCAGTTTCTCACGATAGCACCTGACTGGAAATTTAAAAGCAGTGAAGTGAACCCAACCAGCTAATCGCGGATTACGCCATCAAATTGCCGGTCGCATCACACCGCACATCCAAAACAGAACTTGACATTCGCCTTTCTTTGCTGTTTACTTTCCGGTTGGCGCGAAAGCTGCGCACGTGACTGATTGGCAGCTGATTTCGATCCGCCATGTTGGAAACATCGTCCAAATCGTCCAGCATCCAAACGTGCAGGTTCAAGATCGCGACTTTCAACTGCCAAACGGCGTGCCAAAGATAATATTTCTTCAGAAGACATTTGACCCGTGGCGGTAATGACATGTTAAATACTGATGACCAGCGCGGATGGGTAATTATCGATAGATACGTAACACCCACTCCTCTAAAAGCTGAGTGCATTGCAGATGCTGTTTCGTAAAGATACTGGGATTAGACTTTTAAATTGAGATTAGTAGTCAAATAACGAGAAATAAATTAGTAATTATAAGCTTATTTTATGTGTAAGCAAGTTATAATTGACGTTGTGTACAACATCCGACGCCTTATGGTCCGAGAGCTGGCACGAATTTTTGGGTAGGTATTTGAGGCCAGTTGAAAACTTGTCAAATACCTCTCCTATTATACCCCAACACGGAACTGCAGACCTGCCTGGTGAATAGCGGGGCTAAACCATCTATCATCTATCTCAAATACCTACCCAAAAAATCGTGCCAGCTTTCGATCTATTACGCATTAATTATTATTGTTAGCAAATCATTTATTGGTGCAAAACGTTTAGAAAAACTTGTAAATTTTAACATGGAAGTTGCTCGTTGCAACCGTATATCTCTCCATTGGTAAATCAGAAACTGCTCTCAAAATGCGAAAGGGAAATCTTTGTTTTATGGCTTGTAGACATGAGCATGGTTGAAAGTTTCCAAGTGCCACCTACCATCGTGCGCCGGCTGCCGTTCCCATAAATCTGCGAGATCCAAGTAGGCAGCTGAGACGGCGCCGGCGCATGCCACCAGCCACCCACTTGTTCACTAAAGACTTTACAAGCCTTGTTTCAATTATATTGCCAATTGTGTTAATACGAGAAGCTTTCGAGGCTTTCTACATACACACAGACATGATATAAAGAGTCTCCATTTGTGATGATGAGATATTGGCAATCTGGCACGTAGATGTAAAGTATATTGGAACTGATACCTAAGTAAAAGACTCGTTTGTCTTCGTTTACATAAATTACGATATAGGTATGAATCCAAGAACTTGGACATCCTTGTTTGATAGAATGATATAATACAGTAAATATTAGGTCCTTACATATGAAATTGCCGATTTTCAATACTGGCAACTTTAAAATCAAATATCTTGCGTTTCATTAGGAATTCCAAATTCAAATTTATTTCGAAATAAAGCCAGAAAGATATTGTTTTAAAATTCGTATTTCATTTGTTTTAACATCATTTGTTTGAGTTTCAACATTGCTATAACAACAACTATGGACAAATTGAAAATTCGCGGTATTTACGAATACGAGTTCCACCGTGGCACCAGTGCTGCAGAAACGACTCGAAGAATTAACGACGTGTATGGACCAGGCACCGCTAACGAACGAACGGTGCGTTTTTGGTTTCAACGTTTCCGTTCTGGAAATTTCGATTTACACAATGAGCCTCGTGGACGACCTGATACTCAAGTGAATAACGAAGAATTGAAGGCGATAGTGGAAGCGGATCCATCTCAAACCACTACTGAATTAGCAGCAGCCATCGGCGTAAGTGACAAAACGATACTTATCCACTTGCGCCAAATCGGAAAAATTAAAAAACTCGAAAAGTGGGTACCGCACGAATTGACTGAAGCAAACCAACAAACACGCGTTGCTTGCTGCGTTTCTTTGCTTAATCGCCACAATAATGAGGGGATTTTGAACCGTATCGTGACTTGTGATGAGAAATGGATCCTGTACGACAATCGGAAGCGATCATCACAATGGCTTGACCCTGGAGAACCGGCAAAACCTTGCCCTAAGCGAAAACTGACCAAAAAGAAGATTCTGGTTAGTGTTTGGTGGACCAGTGCTGGTGTTATCCACTACAGCTTCTTGAGATCAGGCCAGACGATTACTGCAGACTTGTATTGCCAACAATTGCAAACAATGATGGAAAAGCTCGCCATTAAACAACCGAGACTGATGAATTGCTCTAGCCCACTGCTCCTTCAGGATAACGCTAGACCACACACTGCACATCAAACGATCGCCAAGTTAGAGGAGCTGCGACTGGAACCTCTGCGTCAACCACCATACTCTCCAGATCTTGTTCCAACCAATTACCACTTTTTTCAAAATTTGGATAACTTTTTACAAGGAAAAAATTTCAAATCTGATGAGGCAGTCAAAACCGCCTTCAAACAGTTCATAGACTCTTGCTCCCAGATTTTTTTTTCCAAAGGTATCAATGATCTGCCTATAAAATGGCGGAAGTGTATCGATAACAACGGCGCGCATACTTCGATTGATTAAATAATAATTTCATTAAAAAAAACTTGTTTCACTTTTTTGATACTGAACGGCAATTTCATATGTAAGGACCTATTATATAACGTCATTGAGCACCTAGAGACTTTCAAAAAATAAAATTCCGTTTTGTTTTGATTATCAGTCAAAATTTGGAGGAATTCATTCCATATATGGAATTTGTGGAGACAAAAATTGTCCCTTACCCGCACACGGATCTGAATAAGGCTGAAATTTATGCCAACCGCATTACATATCAAGTTTGAGTCTGTGATACGAGTACAATAAGAAGAGGAAGGAGTAGCATAATACAGCTGACATTTACAATCTTTAACTTCTAGTCCGAGTTAGTTGGTTGTGTGCGAAGGCCATGAATCTGTTATGAGCCCGACCTGCCTATATTTGAAATACTGACTTGCAATATCCTAAGTGCCTTTGAATTACGACGTTAGTAAAACTATCTGATCGTATTACTCGGCCGAATGGCAATTTCTACAACTGTCCGGAGCTTAATAGAATAAGTAGGAATGACTTGAAATATTGAGTGGGGAATATATCAGTTGGAAACAATATTTATGTAGAGAGGTACATAACATTTATGTACTGGCAGCAGTTAATAGGACAAAGTGAATAGCATTTTAAAATACCCATCTTAATATTTTATCGACTATACTATCGACTGTCTCATTCGTGAATAAAATTTAAATGTATCTTATTACTTTAAAAGACCAATTCTTCAAAAAATCGATCTAGCTACGTTTAATTTCTAAAGAACTTCTCTTTCTGCGCGTTTTTTATCGAGCGAAGCTCGGTAGCCCCGGTAATACTACTTAAAATAGAAAATAGAGTGGACTGAAGGACGCCTTTTATATAACTTCTATTGTTGTCTCCCTTTGCTTTCTTATCAACAGAATGACACCGTTTAACTAGCCAATTTACAACTACCGTTAAGTAGCCTCGGCTATTATCGCCTTGTCTTATCGGTTTGGCGGTGCCACAAAAACTGTTAATTGTATCGATAAGATTGTTATGTCCATTTTATTTAACCAACAGCATTTCTTGTTTTTTTTTTTAATCTATCGATAGTCGTTTCAAAGAATTACGTACTTATGTGATAAAAACAAAAGCAAAACGGTAAATTACTGTTGTAGCTATCTAACTCAAAGGTATCGTTCACTGTATTGCGATTTTACCTGTTTACAGTAACATTTGTATGCTTTCATCATTTTGTTCTTCAAACATTCTGCGCTTATATCGTGTAGATCTTGCGTTATATGACTAAACACTTTTGTCTTGAACTTGCTTGCCAAATATAATATTTCCAATCTAAACATAAATCGATATGTTCACAGACCACATACAACTATTGGAACCATGATATTTCATGGTCTTTAGTTGTACTCGTCAATATAACTGTTTTGTCTATTTGATAAAACGTTTACCAAAAAAATCAAGGTTTACAATATTTTTTTTTGGCAAGCTTGCGTCACGCCAGCATGACATAACATTGTCGCTTACTCTGAGGTCATTTTGATATGGCTCTAATATCGAATCGAAGGCTGAAGTGTGTTGAAGTTGGGTTGAAGGTTTTCCACTTCTTTTCCGGCTTCTGTGCTGTAGTAATAGTGAATATTTACAAGCAAAAGTAGAGTTTTGTTTCGTAAATTTTTGAGCTGGTCACAGAAGCTAGTATATTTTTAAGTATTTCGCAATATGACCCGTACACTGACACTGAATACAGTAATAACAACAGTTCATTTTCCTCTTTGAAACAATGCTTGCTCTAAACCTTATTCAATCAATCACAGTCAAAAGTTTTGTCTGCGTCACATCAGATATCCTACATCATTTCAACGTTACTGCAAGTATAGAATTTGTAAAATTATGTCTGATTTTCGCGTTCATGTGAACTGCGATGCTTGGGGCCATAGATATCTTGTTCTAATTAAATTGTATAAAATTACAGAGACAAATAAGCAACCTATCCAATTACTTATCCTTACATTTTCCCACGTCCAACTTACCGGCGTTTTAGTGCACATTGTTGTTGTTGCAACATTTTATACGTCTTTGTTGTTTGTTTGCTAAGTATCATTATAATAGTTTAAGTAAGTTATACTTAAGTATATTAATTCATATTTTTCTACTAAACTGTAGGTTTAAAATCCTATTGATGAGCAAAGGTCTCCCAGTGATCCAAATATGTATACTTTTATATTTAAGTATGAAGTCTGAAAAATTACAAGATGTGTCATCTAATGCCGACTTGCTGTTCTTCAATTTACTACGTTATTAAACTAATAATTTACCTTTGTCGTCCAAGTTAAACTTAAAAGACAACTACATATATACAAAGTGGAAGGGACATACCCGTAATAAATTGAACCACGGGCTGTACTAGATCACTAAAGTATAATGAAATTAAAATAAGTGTCAAAAAACAAAAAAAAATCGACATTCCCATACAAATCGCCCGGGGCGGCACACTTTTGTATGGAAACGCCGAAATTATTTTTTGTTCTTTGGCTGTTATTTTAATTTCATTATACTATAATGATCTAGTATAGACCGTGGCTCGATTTATTACGGGTATGTCCCTTACACGTTGTATAATACATAGATAGTTATCTTCTAAGTTTTACTTGGACCACAACTGTAAAGCTTGACATCTAACAGAACGTAAGTAGGCCGCACGAATCCAAATTATTAATAAATTTATAATAAATGCCGTCGCTAAATTTCGTATTAATTAACTATTTAATATGGCACGACCACAATACGACGATTTTGGTAAAGAATTCTGAAGATGTAGCACCAACGTTAAAAAAATACCAATACGATCCAGTAACAACGCCAAAGTGAAGCAATCGAGAAGCGCAAGGAAAATTTTATTGCTAGTTTCTTCACTTTGACGGGGTACCTATATGGTATCAATTGCATTACGAAATCAAAGTTATTACAAACAAACAAAGCAGCATCAACGTCGAATAGTATACTACAAAATGCCTGTCAGAAGTTTTTACTGTAATCACTAATCAATCAGCAACAAGGGACCGAATACCGGGCTACGCGGAGTACTGTTACAGATAAATCGTAGAACGCTCCCTATTGATACTAGTGTTTAATGCCACGTCTTGAGAAAATATAACATCGTTGCTGATCTCAAAGTCGACATTTAATTACCAAGGGTTGCGCCCGCGCACCGACCCGAATTAGTAATTTTTATTAAGATAATTAATCGCCATGCGTGCTTATTAATTACTTTCAGGGCTTATCGATTAAATTAATTGATCGGAATCGCGATTGGACGTATGTTAAAGGGTAGGGGTCAATCGTGATCGCTGTAGTATTATTTGGTAATCAATTTTTAAAGATTAAGTACTTCTTTTGTTTTTCAGTTACCTAAAAAGTCTATGACCTAAATTACTTTGTGTATATTTATATGTTATATATTTTGTATAAGTATTTTAATATCTATTGGTTATTTATAATTTATATTTTAAATTTAACTGCGCCACCTGTTATCTTACTCATATACTTCGCACTCCTTCTCTTTATGGTTGCCTGTAAGAGATTGCTTCGGCGATAAGGCCGCCTCTTGTACCTTATTTATTTATAAGTTCCGTAAACTTTGTAATTTTTTATTGTTTTTATTTGGTGCAATAAAGATTTTTGTATTGTATTGTATTGTATTTCCGCCAGCTGATTGGCTCCGACCGGACCCCCATGTTAGTTCTTCATGATCGCTGGCAATAGTTCCTTGTTCGTTTTCTCGTCCACAAACAAAAACCTGTCCCATTTTTGTCGACGATAATGAATCAATGTAACTGCACAGTCAATTAACTTACCCACATGAATCTTATCGTATATTTTACTGTTGAAAGCATTGTAGTAATTACCTGCAAGAGAAAATAAAAATATTATTACTAAATGAAATAGTCATATTCTACTCTACCTTATCTAAATTTAAACAAGGCCCTTCTTAATTTTATAAACATTACTTCTGTGGTCACATTACAGTAAGCGCAGTGGACTGTTCCCCTTTATTTATCTTTTAACATGATTTTTTCTTCAGTTGTCTTTTTCATAACCATATCATCTTTTGTGCACAATTTATTTGCTTATTGGATTCTTACTATTTCTGTTCCCACCCATCAAAATTCATAAATTACTTTTACTAACAACATTATCTTTCCCAATCTAATTAAGATAAAAAAAATTCTAAATATGTAATGTATTATCAAATTCAGCATTATCTTTATCACTAAGTGTCATAAGATTTTTGACATGCTCATTAAATGTTTCAGCTTTACCGTCATCAATTTTAAATGTATAGCGCCTTCATTTAAAACTTCTGCAAACCAAATTTTTCCGCTGTTTACTCGAATGGCATCCCACTATGTCGAAAGCAAATTAATATCGTCAAATAGCTCAATAGCAATTGCGGTTCGAATGTTGTACAAGTGCTGACCCGCGAGCCAATCTCGGCTAATAAAACAAATTAACTGTTGATGAAACAGATGGACAGACGATGGGCCAACTGGGTCGACCGCTGTCACCTTGGGTGTTCCACAAGTAGAGTAAGGGTTAGAATTTAATAGTATAGAATTTAAATTACATAAAAAGAAGTGACTGAAAACTATGGTCCACTATTTCGTACACTAATCAAAAGTATTTGAAAATATTGGATATCAAATCAACAATTTAACCGTTAATGATGACGGGCCAAATGGGACTGTCCATCTGGGTCTATCTGTGATAACGGGCCACTGTCACCTTGGGTGTTCCACAACCAGAGTAAGGGATAGAAAATTGTGATGCAACTTGTACCTCTATAGTAATAAATGACTACGTATTATACACATATATGAGATTTTGTGATTCGAAGACATAATTGCACAGAATTTATTTATATTTATATGGAATTTCAAAGCTAAATACCTTGTGCAATCTCCTACCATTGTCACCAGTACCAAAACAATCTATTACCTCTCCTTGAACGCCAACCGCGCAAGGCACAATGGCCACTAATTATAATTCATCATCGTCATCGTAGGGCCTCTTTCGCAATACAGACAGACCGATTCGATTCCGATCCGATACAATATCGATTCTTGCACAATCACCATGTAGGTTAACACCGGTCATGGACTTGGCGACAATACCTTTGATCCTGTCACGCTACTCACTTAATATCCATAGATTAAATAGCACTCATTGTGTAGCCAATTCTAAGTTCAGGGTTGGGTTCAATAATCGAGCTCTCGATACGCTCGATTTCGTAACGATTTTGACGTGACGTCGATCGTGGTATAGCATCGGATCGAATATTTATCATAGTTTGTTGACAGCCGTTGCGATGGATGAAATGTGGATGATTGATTCAACGACACAGAAAGCAGCGCTGTTGCATTCAAATACCTATCTACTACCTTCGTGATGTTTTGTGGCAAAATTATGGGTAACATTATATATTTCATGACTTTACGCAATTGAAATTGAATAGTGAATAGAGGTGTGAGCTAACACTAATGTTAAATTACTTTCCGAGCGCTGACCGAGTAATAACTTGATCGTTGTCCCTTATCGATTCTATTTATCTCCGATTGAAACCGCAACATTTCGTCACTATAGGTATCGAATTAAATGGAGCAGTGATTTTAATGATAGCTTAGGCGTAAGTAATATTGTTTCTTAATTATAGATAAATGGCTTTTAAATCTCAATTAAGGAGCTCATTGACGTTCGTTTTAATCGTGACCTTGTTGCTTTCATCTCAATCGGTTTCTCAATGTACTGATTATGAATATGATCGAGTTGCTATCGAGCTCAGGAGTTGACGTGTGCGTGACCCGGTGTGACGTGTCAGCGTGACCTCGGTGACCTTGGAATCACTAACACCACCGGTCTAAGTCCACCTAAAGATATCGCCTCACGATCACTACGTCAAGGGCTGGTTTTCAAAAGCATGTCTAGGTGTGATGTGACGTTTTAATTATCTGGAATGATGTCAATGTTAAATTGATGTTTGTGTCGATTGAAGATTGAGTAATGTTGCCTTGAAATAAAACTGTAAATATAATATTTGGTCATAATATTTATCAAAGATAAAATTATTTTTATGGCGTGATGTTCACACCATGATAAGATCATAGCAAAACAAAGCTTGTTCTGTTTGGATTTAGTTTTCTTATTACGTGTAACCGCTTGAGATATTGAAACAGTATTATTATGTAGATAAGCTACAATGTCACAAGATCTTTATATCCTTCTCTTTCATCAGGTAGCTGTATTAATTTAAACATACCATGATTTGCCTGTAGTATCTTGAATGCTCTAATGATATAGACGAGAATCAGTAAGAATAATAGCCATCTGCTAAACCTAAAACTAGTAGTTCGCTACCAAAACCATAAACTTCCGACTTCTTTTAGATGTCATGGATATATGCAATCCTTTTACCGATTCCAAATTGTACTCACCTACTTTTTATGAAATTCTGATCAAATAAATATATGCTACCGTCGAACATATTATCCACGTATTGTCCACGTAGACTTTAAAGTACTTCACGCTGGTTCCTACAAAAATGTTATGGTCAGTTGCGATTTTCTGTCAGTCGTGAGTCCGCCCCCGGCTCCTCAAACTCAAACCTCAACATGAAGCCGTCGCGGTCGGGCGGGACACGGTCGAGCGCCAGCGCCGCGCAAATCGTGCGTGTGCGCTTAGCCAGCTCAACGTCAAATCTTATCGCCCTAGTCTACGATCATACTGCATCATTTCTACGTTCGACTATAAGTAATTTAATTTCTTCTTTGCTGGTCTGGGAGAAAGGAAAAAACATAGAATGTACCAACTACTTCTCTTCCCGTGCAGATCGTAAAAGCCGATCGCGGGAATGGTCGAGAATATGAAGAGGCGATGCGAACGGGGGGATTGTTAGCAACCCACCACTATTATGATTTGTCTTTTCCACCTTCATGCCCACATGGAAAATGAAAGAAAGGCTTATTCCGGAAAACCCCAGTCCGTGTCCTAGTCAAACACATGTCGTCTAGACTCTATCTAGCCTATTAGATTTCAAAACTTGATAAACGTAATTATGCGGCAGTCTCCTGTACTATAATCTTATCATCTCGGATGACTGGCTTGCTGACTAATTAATAAAACCAGTGGGTGGGACCACATTAATCATGCGAAAGGCAGGTCCTTGAGGTAAAGTTGACCGAACTTATTCAGGTACCAGTACTGTAAGTTGATACACCTAATAAGTTTGTGCATAAATTCATTAGGTAACTATTGCTGGGTTTAGGTAGCACGTTTATAAGTGGAGAGAGATTGATACCTAGCTTAGATTGAAGGATGTTTAATATCGTGAGCAGGTATGTCTGTATCCCCCGCGTCCTCATGACATTTCTCAGAATGTCATCATGTCTTTTGTGAAATATCGCTTTCTGTGTTCGAAAATTTGTGGAAAGTAAATTAGCCGTAAGGTTTCTTTTGTAAGTAGTTATATTGAATATCATTTAGCTCTAGTCTAAGGTTTCTATGGCAAGACATGGATCTATCTATCTATAATTTAAGAACTACGTTCTTGTCGGTGGAGTAGTTTCCATGTCTCCCTCTCTTGAGCCATCCTGTTGACCTCCCTATATGACATGGATCATATGATTCTAAATAATAACAATGCCGTGATCTTTAAACTACATCTAAACGTGGAGAGATATCAATATAAATATAAATTTTGAACGCCTGAACCGATTTACATCAAACATAGATCAGAACAGAACAGATCAGAACCATCTCGCTCGACAGACAAGGCTTTCGGTTAAAACCGCATCGAAGTCGGTGTATATATTTAGGAGCTACGATTCACACCCACTTCATACATAAGTATACAAATCAGATGTTATCCAGAGTTGGTGCTATAGCAACAACTAAGTACATCTACATATAACTAGGGCAAAAGGACGCACGACCGATCCAAACGCTCCTATCTACATTAGCCCCAGTATTTAGGTTATGATCTCATGTGATGTCAACAATCTGGGGAACGTATCATTTAACTAGGACTACTGTCTTGATTGCAGGACATTACGCCTTTCCATTTGGAACTAGGCTGCTCGTCAAGTCTTCACTCAATGAAGCTTATTGGACAATTGAGATGGATGCAGATGAATGAATGCGATATTGTAAATTGAGGAGTTACGGCTAGGCAGATCAGACTGGAGTGGAAGGGGATTCTATTCTAACTGAATCTATTGCATGTGCGAACTCGAATTGTTAAATGTCAAGTTGGTGGTTTCCGAAAATTAAGAAAATATACTTAAACCTTAATCAATAAAAATCCAAGCAACTAGATGTGGAGAATGAAGGTACTTTATTGTTGTTAAAGGAAGATGTGATTGCTCATAAACAGACACAATCACATCTTTTTTGATACTGTATAAATAAGAATAATAGGGAAGGAAGGGCGAAATTTTTTACACTGCTTGAATTTTTTTTCTGCTATTCGGTTGCTGTTTATAACATTCCTCTTTACCTTAAAAATATTTTCAGATAATTCTGTTCAGTAAATGCAATGTAAAAAATATTTTAAATCACGTAAAATTAACTCTCATACAGATGTCGCCATTTCTTTTGCCTTGACCGTCTGACGTATTAAAAAAATAATGTCATATGACAGTTAATAACTTAACTGTCATTTAGCTGTCATAGTTTTCAAAATATGACAGTTGACAACTTAACTATCATTTAACCTGCATTTAACTATGACTTCTGTCAAATAAATAATTCTTCGTTTTCAAGGTTGGTTCCTCTCGTTAACAAATGATGGTGAATAAAGAACCATTATATACAACGTGGAAGGGGCATACCCGTAATAAATCGAACCACGGTCTATACTAGATTACTAAAGTATAATAAAATTAAAATAACATTTTGACATTGACTGCCTCCGTGGTCCAGTGGTCAAGGCGTCTGCCTTGTGATCCGGAGGTCATGGGTTCAAATCCCACTGGGAAGCATACTTTGTGAAAAGTTGTTTCCAGTCTGGTTAGGATATTGCAGGCTTGAATCACCTGATTATCCGAAAAGCAAGAGGATTCCGTGCTTCGGACGGCACGTAAAGCTGTTGGTCCCGAACGCTATCTAGCGTTTGTACCTATCCCTAGGATTGGTTCTGGTCTACCCTTTGGGTTGCTGAGGTCAGACGGCAGTCGCTCTGTGTAAAACCAGTAACCTCGTCGAATCACCTAGGGTAGGTAGCGGACCCCGGGCTCTGAAGCGTAATCGCTAACGATGCAACCGGGAATACAGCTCGGATGATGAATAAAATTAAAATAACAGCCACATAACAAAAAAAAATTGGCATTTCCATAAAAAAGTGTGCGGCCGCTCGGGCGATTCGTATGGGAATTAGACATGGGTAACTCCGGATTCGAAAATTTAAATGAGCCGTTTCGCGAACGATGAGCGAACGCGAGCCGCGTTTCGGCTCCAAGGCGTCTCGGGAGGAATCGGGAGTCGAGAGTCAATATTATTCTGTATTGAAACCGGTACCAGAAAGGACATCTGTATTCTGTAGATTCAATAGCGAAACTTAGCGGACCTCGGAGCTGGTGCCGATAAGGGAGTAGGAATCAGTAAGATGAGTCGGTACCGGATGCGGAGTAAGATTCAGTGAGCCGAAACACTCCTCGGAGTCGAGATTACCCATGTCTAATGGGAATGTCGAATTTTTTTTTGTTTTTTGACTGTTATTTTAATTTCATTATACTTTAGTGATATAGTATAACCCGTGGTTCGATTTATTACGGGTATGTCCCTTCCACTTTGTATAATATGATACAACCAAAGTAAAATTAATTCAAGCATCTTAAAAAATCAATCACCAGCATTGTTGGGTTGACAATTTTAAACTTAATCCCAGCTTAAAAAGTCAATCAAATAATGAACATTGTTGGGTTGACAATTTTAAACTTAATCCCAGCTTAAAAAGTCAATCAAATAATGAACATTGTTGCGTTGACAATTTTACATTTAATAGCAGTTTCATCAACGAGGAACACTTACTTCAAATGGGGAGCATTAATCCACTAAATATTCTCATTTGTCATTTTTATCTCGAGCCTTCATACGTAGTGAGACGACAAAGAAATTACAGATGGCGGAGATAAGTGCAGAGATAGGAACCTGGGCTTCCGCAATTGTGAGTAAATACGTGCGTTTTTGCTTAAGGTTAACGAGACACATTAAGCGCATTTTTAACGTCGACACAAAGACAAAAACTTTGATGGGAAGTCGTATGGGAGTGCTCGGTGCGCCGCAGTCCAAAGACCCGACCGCTTATTTACGAAAGCTATATCTACTTATTTAGTCTAACTGTAGCAGATAATGCCCTAATTTATTTTCGAACTATTAAAACGCCTAATATCAAGGTGTAGTATACAAAGGTATAGGACATTACATAACGAGAATGGCAATAATTTGACCGAAACAGTTAAGCCTACATAACAAAGAATTGCAAACTTTACCGCGACATTTAAGCAAACAGAAATACATTTGACTCTATCAAGGTTTTAACTAAGAAAACCTCACGGATTTCAATTCGAGTGGTATTTGACAACAGTCACGATTTGTTTTAAACTTAGCACGAATCTTTTTGGTTGGGTCTAATGTTTAGAAAAGGAGTTACATCTTTCTTTGCAGACAGTTTGACTGTGACCACGAAGATATAAAAAAGATTCGTGCTAACGTAGTACATACTCGTAGTTTGAAAACACGCGACCCGAGTCGGTTCCGTTGCGTAAGTTTTTATGTTTGTCTATGCTCCAGGTTTTAAATCGAGATAGGTTGTGTTTGAGGAGCGTGGCCTTATACAGTTTGTAGATATTACGACATGATCTTGCTACTTGGGCCTTGAATGTTAAACTGTTATCATACGCGATGATAACATTTACAAAGTATGAAGCATGTCCTTGCTCCTTTTCTGCTTTATACGGCATCGACTCTCTTAGTTATTCGGCGCCAGGATCACTGGCTGCGGGGATTTAATAAGAATATGTTGAATTTGTTATTTTTTGTAAATTTACATACGCAGCAGTGTTAGCATTTACACTTAACTCTCCACCAGTTCAGTAAGCCATGTTATTGTCAAATACTTAACCTACTTATTGAAAGAGCGAGCGAAGTTCCCCAGTCTATTAGACAATATATCCAAGTCTATAAGACGAACACGTAGTTTGTGGAATATCGAGCACACGTGGTAATTAGATCAGCTACCGTTAATTCGTGTCGTGCGACGGTCTGCCGATTTATTGGCGACGCAATCGGGTCTTGCGGTATATCTGCCGGCTTGATACAGAATAACTAATATTTACAGTCTCCAACTCGATTATGTTTGTAAAATTCCCAGTTTCTTCCAAGATATCGCACTAGTATCACCCCGAACTATGATCTCAAGATCCTTCTTACAATCTCATAATTTGGAAACCCCTTGACTGATTTAGCTCATATTTGAATTTAAATAGTTTGAATAATAAATAAGTCAAGTTCCGACATAAGATACTTGCAATACAAACAGTAATGTACGAGTTAAAGCCGTTTTTGGCTTTTTTTCTCCACACAAAATGCATGTCAATGGTCGTTCACCCAAAGATTCCAAAAACCGTGCAAATTAGAGAAGAAAAAGCTGGAACCAAACATTTGGCTACACAGATTAACTTTTAGGTAAATATTTATACGTCCAAACTCCAGGATGTTCAAGCCCACCATGTAGCTTGTTAGGTTATAAAATCAATAGAATGTGCTTTACCACCTAACACAATCAGCAACTGTTTACGACGACTCGTTTACCGCTGGATCCGCTACGCTACATATTTCCTGAGCGTATGCGGAAATTTACGCACGTAAACGCGCTGAATTCCGTACTACACGCTCAAAAGCCAACTCTTTGCTTGATCTGCCTTATCGTAAAAGAGGAACAGTTATCGGCGTAAACCCCGATTTTAAGCACGAGATGGTTTTCAATTCGCCAAGCGGATTTGCGGAACAATGGATGCAATCGATGGATACGTGTACAGTTAGTGGCTCGTTAACATGCAACTAACTGACGTGCTACTGATCTGTCGCGACCAAATGAGATTTATCAAAGCTAGCTAAGCTATTAATTAACTCTTTAAAACGTCCAGGCCAGTAAAAAACGCCAAGGAAATTCATTTACCAGAAATGGTTCCTTGGTTTATAAAATTATCATCAAGTTCTTTGTGTTTCTCCTTGTCTAATAAAATCCTTTCGTAGTTCATCCTGGAAGTCTTACCGGTCCGCCCAATTAGTTGCGTTATTGCGTAAGCATCGCTGCGTGGGGCCGAAACTCGGGTGCGCCTGCTAGCACGTCATAGCTCCAGAAGACACGGAAGGTTGGTAGTCCCGTTTGTTGCTGCTCGATGAATACCAAGAATCTAACCCGGTGTGTCTTTAACAGCCTATTTCAGTCCAATGATGGATTCAAGGCCTCATCTAATACAATTAAAAGTTGCTCTTTCTTCACGCTGGGTAGGCCGGGTTGATGACATCATGTCATGGTATAAACTCGTTAGTTGTTAAACCAGTAACCACACCAAATAATAAACAAATTTAAAAACAGTGTGGTATAAACTCAAAGCAACATTAATGGTTACAAGCTACACTTCCATCCCATTTATTATTTCACAGCAATAATATCCCATGCGGTTCACTCGACCGCATAACGGGCCGTCATTACATTTCATGCACAACTGTGGGAACTGTCAACTGAGGTTGAAACGTCTAAACAGTCCGTACCGACATTGACATTGAGGCACTGGGTAGTTGAACACTGGATGAAGTTCAAGCAGGGTTACCGATCTATGAAAAGATTTCGCAATATCCAACAAGTACCTAAGTTTTCATAAGATATGAAACCACTGTCCGAAGATAAATATCATATAATATTTACGGAATATCTCTTTAAATGCTCAATTAAGTATCTTTTTACAAATAACATGTTTGAGTTATCAATTAAGAAGAAGTAATAATAATAAAGAAAAAGTTGAAACGAAATAGCAAGACACATCAAAGGTTCATTCATCATCACTAAACTAGAGGGAAAATCGAGTAACAAACGGCAACGGACATAAGAGGTTGGTAGACCAAAGATAAAGTTAACTCTATTTTACTTGATCGACTAAAATCAAAATGAATTAAGACGCAGGTAATACATTATATTTCTTTTTTGTATCTAATCTATTATAAAGACTTTTAAAAAAAAATATAGAACTTATTTCCGTAGTGAGGCGCAGCGGGCTCTTACTGAAATCTCACTCTTTTTGTGTAGTAAGCAAGTTATATAGTTCTTTAAAAGTGCGCGCCACGGCACGTCGCGTCTAAGTGATGTCTATTATTTCAGTCCTTTCATAAGAAGATACACCGTTAGATAGAAACTTTAAAATGTTTAACTATTGACCCACACAACACATATGTCACTGGAGAAGAAAAAGCCACCAACTACACCCCAGTTTCCGAAGCAAAAAGCTAAGGATGCAAACGGAACAACAGCAACAAGATAAAAAACAAATTTTAGAATGTTCAGGGACGAAACGTGGAGTTTGGCAGCCCTAAACCCACGACCATAAAGAGCAGTAACTGTTCAAGATTCATGATGCTGCTCAATGTGTGTCAGTACGTGCGTACGAAACAAATGAGGCTTCATAATGAAGACCATTCACGTCCAGCATCAGCGCAATGTCACGAGCGCAACTAAATTCACTGGGCTGGAGACTTATTAAACGACATTAGAATTGGTTCACGAACAAAGCAAGATATCATGCAAGAAAAATCACACGGTCATGATTAAATTCCCAAGATACGAGAGCGATGTCTGGCTGGTCATCAGCCACACATCGGTCTCGTGTCTTCGGGTCTGAGTTCCCCCGCAGACCCTAAGATCTACCACCAGCCGCTGGTACGAGTAGCTTTAGTACTTTGGCAGAAAGCACCCAAGGAGCGGTTTGGAACTATTTTAGACATTTAAAATGAAATATTGAAGACAAAAAAAATAAAACAGTTTTCATTATTTAAATTACTATTGCAAACTCTAGAAAAGACTTCAAACTTCTTTATTTGTGGAAACAAGTTACAAAAGATGACAATTTAATATGGAGATACAGCACTCTATTTCCTGCCCATAGGCGTACAAAATTACATAACTTACAAACTACATTATCATTAAATAAAAATAAAAACATTATTTTAATTGCTTGTCATTCAAAAAGTCATTCAATTTATAGTAACATTTCTGAGCTAGTAGATCATGGAGGGTCTTTTTAAAGTGTCTTGTACTTTGAGTCAATTGTAGTTGTTTAGGTAATTTGTTGTATATGACAGGAGCTCGACCAAAAACACTCTTACGCAACAAGTCTGTTTTGCTAGATTGTAGCATTAATTTTGTACAGTGACGAGTACAGTATTCAATCAAATGTACAAAAACAGCACACTCGTATATATTAGGTCCTTACATATGAAATTGCCGTTCAGTATCAAAAAAGTGAAACAAGTTTTTTTTAATGAAATTATTATTTAATCAATCGAAGTATGCGCCGTTGTTATCGATACACTTCCGCTATTTTATAGGCAGATCATTGATACCTTTGGAAAAAAAATCCTGGGAGCAAGAGTCTATGAACTGTTTGAAGGCGGTTTTGACTGCCTCATCAGATTTGAATTTTTTTCCTTGTAAAAAGTTATCCAAATTTTGAAAAAAGTGGTAATCGGTTGGGGCAAGATCTGGAGAGTATGGTAGGTGACGCAGAGGTTCCAGTCGCAGCTCCTCTAACTTGGCGATCGTTTGATGTGCAGTGTGTGGTCTAGCGTTATCCTGAAGGATCAGTGGGCTAGAGCAATTCATCAGTCTCGGTTGTTTAATGGCGAGCTTTTCCATCATTGTTTGCAATTGTTGGCAATACAAGTCTGCAGTAATCGTCAGGCCTGATCTCAAGAAGCTGTAGTGGATAACACCAGCACTGGTCCACCAAACACTAACCAGAATCTTCTTTTTGGTCAGTTTTCGCTTAGGGCAAAGTTTTGCCGGTTCTCCAGGGTCTAGCCATTGTGATGAGCAAAGGAACGCAGCAAGCAACGCGTGTTTATTGGTTTGCTTCAGTCAATTCGTGCGGTACCCACTTTTCGAGTTTTTAATTTTTCCGATTTGGCGCAAGTGGATAAGTATCGTTTTGTCACTTACGCCGAAGGCTGCTGCTAATTCAGAAGTGGTTTAAGATGGATCCGCTTCCACTATCGCATTCAATTCTTCGTTATTCACTTGAGTATCAGGTCGTCCACGAGGCTCATTGTGTAAATCGAAATTTTCAGAACGGAAACGTTGAAACCAAAAACGCACCGTTCGTTCGTTAGCGGTGCCTGGTCTATACACGTCGTTAATTCTTCGAGTCGTTTCTGCAGCACTGGTGCCACGGTGGAACTCGTATTCGTAAATACCGCGAATTTTCAATTTGTCCATAGTTGTTGTTATAGCAATGTTGAAACTCAAACAAATGATGTTAAAACAAATGAAATACGAATTTTAAAACAATATTTTTCTGGCTTTATTTCGAAATAAATTTGAATTTGGAATTCCTAATGAAACGCAAGATATTTGATTTTAAAGTTGCTAGTATTGAAAATCGGCAATTTCATATGTAAGGACCTAATATATAAATACAGGGTAAAGTAAGTAAACTTAGCTTTTTAAAATATGGCTCACATGAATCATTATGTTGCAATTGAAAAATTGACCTGATACATCTTTTCTGCGCTTTGAATATTAACTCTTTATCAGTTCCATTACCCCAAAATATAACTCCATATTTTAGGGTGGAGTTAACATACGCATGATATGCCGTAAGTACTGCGTCTTGATTTACAATTTTTTGTAATCTGCGGAGTGCATGTAAACATTGATTTAAGCGCTTGCATAAATAATCTGTATGTGCTTTCCAATTAAGTCTATTGTCAATATACAAACTTAAAAATTTTGTTACTTCAATTTCAGAAATATTATGATTTGAAAATGTTATCTATCTCTAATTTATTTATTTTATCATGTCTTTGCTTAAACATCATTAATTTAGTTTTTTCAATGTTAATTTTTGTTTATTATTATTAAGCCATTCTGTAATTGATGATAAGACGGACATAATATATTATGTAGATCGTAAAAGAGTTGTATCTTCGGTTAACTGTATTTCACTGACATCATTTTAATTACAATGTAAGTCAAAAACAAGCCTAGATTTAGAACGTAATGCGTCATGTTTAACAATATTATGATTCGCGAGTGGTTCATTAACCTCTGTCCAGGTGACACATCGCTTAGCATTTCCATAACTTCCCGCTATGGAAAATTACAAGCAGTTAACACGAATCCCTTATCATGATGGAGCCGCTACAGGCGACGACGTGACGGCCGAACACAAGCAGCCATATATTCCGCTTTATATCATACGATTCATGAATAAAAAAATCGCGTACATGTGAAGCTTATTGACAAAATGCCAAAAGAGAAATATAATACTCCAATAAATAAAATCTGAATACATTTCGCTATTGTGCAAAATATCGTTCATTGTTTCCTCGTCTCTCGATATGCGTCAACTTTGTTCTCCAACAGAGAACGACAAAATATTATTATAATGAGTGAATGTTTAAAATGTCGGATGCATTACGAGAAGATGGGGCAGTAATAACATAAATTACTGGAAAGAGGCGGCGATCATCATGCTCGATCCTTTTTGGCTATTTCATTATTAATGGATGTGTTATTAATAATCAATTTACTCTCGTAAACGCGTTAAATGTTTTGTACAATGTACCCGGCGTAAACAATGGGCTGTGTATAAATTCTTCCGCGATGAGGTGGGTCGTGTTTTGTAATTAATATACTCGATAGGGAAACCGGCTGTAGGATAATTGTGTTCACGGCGGATTTATTACATGCCTATACAATAACATTAGTTAGGTAACGCAAATAAATTGGTCTGGTGCGCAGTTATCAAACGAGGGTAATGGAAAAGTTTTACTTACAGACGCTATTTTTAAGACAAAATAATAACTAAGAATATCAGCTGTATTTGAAATAAAGAGAAATCTACAGTCAATTATCACCAGTCATTAATCAACAAAACACATCGATAAACACAATGCAGTCAAAGCATTCTGATGTTGATTCAGCGCGTTCATCCAACCATGGGAACTTTATAAGAACCCTAACTAGATCCATTCTAAACAATTGGAAACCAAAATAGGAAAGGTAACCTCGTCAAGTGCAAATCAGCACCTGCCGATGACCTCCGGACTAACGGGCGTCCTTCTACCGCGTCCAGAAACCAGTGATCTATGGAGAAATACAATATATCGAATCGAAGCAAAGGAATGTGGGACCGTTGAAAACTGGTCTTTCCCCAACAGTGCGAATAAAGGTCGGGAGGTCGAGATCGGTACATTGGCTAGTTTGCGGCGTCAAAGAGGCAGACACGACCGGTAGGAGAAATGTATGCCGAATAACTGTTCAAATAAACATTGGCAATGATCGTCAAATTAAAGTCGCGGTACATGTAAGTCGTGTTTTATTTATTGATTAAATCGATAACCTCGCTTGAGCAGTTCTAGCTGATTGCCGTAAAGTCAAAATAAAAGTTTGCAAATATGAAGAAAGCTAGAATAAAATAGATTAAATAGAGACTAATTATATAGTCGATCTTTCATACAATCAATACAAAGTTCCTAGATAAGAGTGGCATATTCAGTTATGGAAATCCTCTAGCTGTTTAAAATGGCGGAAAGTAAATGAGTAATGTCAGTTTCAAGTTTCATATAATCTAATCATAATAGAAGGAAATCGCGTTTGACGGTGACGTAGATACATACGAAGCAATTCTGCACGGATACGGCAGAAATAATGCAGGATCAATTAATATTAAAACGGTGGACACCCACCTGCCGACCACGGACGAGATAAAACGGTGCCGCCAGACAATATTGTGATGAATGAAATGCAGGATATTACGCTATTTACGACCTGCATGCAAGAGTTGCTTCCTAATACGATAGATACCATGAATTATCAATTGCTGCCAATGCTATTGTTATATGAAATGTGAATGCCAATATAATTAATGAACATTACAAAGAGCAACGATTTTAAAGCTGCGATTGATGAACCAATATGTCTAGCAAAATTACTTTAATGCTAGAATTATTAATTTTAATAGCATAATGATAGCGTTGCAACAAAGGCGCGGAAGTCAAAACGTTATAAAATGACTGCGCTTTAAAAGGTAAAAAACGATTTAGTTAAACGCGATAAACACTTTAACAACAAATTGTCCCTATTGAGATAAAATTAAGCCACAAAGAAGCAAGTCGGCCGACGCGGAGGTCACCCGAGCTGAGCCATTCATTCCGCGTTAACAGCCAATAACTTAGCTGTTTTACGAGAGAAATATCAACTGAAATTAATTAGCCAGCTCGCTTCCGTCCTTCCACTTGTAACTGAATTGATTGTTTTAAACGTAATTCGTGAAATTAAAGATGCCATATCGCATTTCAAGATTTTATCACAGGGGAGAAATAAAATTTTGTTTATAGCCATCACGGCAGGAAAAGACACTCTGATCGATCTGCACTTTTATTGAATAAAATAAAAAGTTACGAGTGAATGTGTCAAAAAGCGTAAATCATAGAAGTGCCGGAAATAGCTCATGGACGAAAAATAATCAATTAAAAATGAATGTAAGCAATTATGAGACGTATCTAAACAAAGCAGGGTATAAAATTAGGCACACACATCGTTCATGGTGTCAGCGGGGACCTTCCGGGTGGATTACCGAAATCCCGAGAAGCTAATGCTGACATATCGATGTTTAATCTGTTATTAGCGAGCGTCGTGATCGATACTCGGCCTAAGGCTGTAAACAACTCTAAATATGGACGGTGAACTTGGTAGAGTATGTAATGATTATGACGTATTATGCACAGAAACGAAATAAATTGGTTCAAAATATATTGAAAACATAAATTAATCGATAGATGACATAGGCTTAACAGAACTACATTGAAATAAAATGATTTGAAGAACGTAAATATTTAAAATATCATCAGTAATTAAATAACAGTCAGCATTAAATCAATCCAAAGTTAATTACATCAAAACCACTTCCCGCTTCTTATTGCTTATCCCAGAACCCGTCCTATTATTAATTGCTATTAACCAAAATGATATCATTAAGTTCGCGACGCAGGAGGTCTGAATCACCATACACATTTGGTACACAAAAAAGTACTTTTAAAGTTATGGTTACCACCCACATCAGGTTCAAATCGGTTCTCACTTAATACAAATTTGTTCTAGACACGTGTTTCGGATCACTTGTATGCGGAAGCGTTTAGACAGACACTATTTATTCTGCCTGTTTCTTTCTGAACATGTAGTCACAAATCGGATAAATTGACTATCTATGATCACTCTATTATTAAAATTTAGTTATTAACGTATAAACACATCATTACAAGTATTAAAACGCTCAAAACAATATTTAAAAAAAAATTATGTGATTCTTCATCACCTACATATTTTTAATTTAGATTTTTTTTGCATAAAGATGTATTCTATTGTTTCGTTTTCCAGAATCAGCAAGCTTGGCTGACTTTGGAACAGTAGGTACTGTTCTAAAAATACTGAAAGAAACAATTTAAAACACGTACATACTTATAACGCGTTGACCTAGCCACTTTTTCATATTTATGTTTTAAATTCGTGTTGAAACGTTTAGCATACAACTCTTCCGTGTGTAAAGAACGCTTTCTTCTAAATTTACACGACATCATTCTGGAAAAGATGATTCACCGCATGGTTTTCCAGTAAATGTGGAGTTTAATTAAATAATATATCAATATTTTAGAGAAAAAACGTAAATTCCGGACTTGTTTGATAAGATGTTTGAACTGCAGCCAAATAAACAAACATTACATGATTTCTGGAGGATTACATACAGCAAAACAATTTGTTTTGTAAGATGTCAATGACATATAGACTCGATCCTGCTTTGGCTAAGTCTCACCATACAGTAGTCAGATTACAAGCATTACTTATGCAAATCTTTAACAGATTAGTTCTTTCAAATAAGGAGTGCTTTTTGGCTGATAGGCAAATTTGTCAAAGTAGTTGAACTTAAAAAAATGTTGAAAGATTATTTTATATTTGCATTTTTAAAGTACATGAATCGGAAGGGGAAGTCATTACTTACACACTAAGAAGAAATGATGATAGATTGATTTAGAATACATTAGGTAATTAAGTAAGACAAGCGGTCTAAGTACAGGGACTTGTGTAAGGAGTATCCTCTTGTTATGAAGACAAGAGAAGACAAATTGAGAATATGGATAAAACTAGAAAGGAAAGTTTAGGGTTATAGTTGCCTCTGCCAAAAGACATTCATAGTTGAAATCATAACATTACAACCACATTGCCAATCTGCACATCACCCGGTTGGTTGACTGGTAGATATGGCCTTAGGTTTTAAGTCCGCTATTACACTATTTGTATACAATGTGGAAGGGACATACCCGTAATAAATTGAACGACGGTCTATAGTAGATCATTATATAGTATGATGTAAGTGAAATATAGTAAAACCAAATTGCCAAGTTCTTCAATGATGTTAAAATAAAGTGTAAATTATGTATTTGTATTCCAAGCTGGATACATAGAAGGGTGTACGGTATTGCATGCCTCCGCGCATCACGCCACTTGGCTTTGTTCCCATGCGCCTTACAAAATGGGAGAACAATTACTTGAGCGCTTCGATGCTGGTTGCCTTTGCCACGGCCTGTGTTGCGAACACGTGAGCTTATTCCTATATTTTATAGCAAAAACGTGCCGTTTTATGGGAGTTAGGTTTTTAACAATATTACATCTTCTTTTTCTTATTTTCTCTTCAAATTTTTAATTTCCTCTACAGTGCTTTTTATTTATTTCTTCAATGTTCTGTGCAAATTCAGCTTGGTTGCGGATTATTCTGTATTCGCGAAGCGGCAGAGGCGTCTCCGTTTCAGCTGAGGCAAAAATGCTTTCGTATCCTCTGACCGGCTGTCCAGATGTTCTCCTCTACCCAGTCCGCATTTCTCCGCTTTTATACGGTGCAAACGGGACCCTATTACTGAGACTCCGCTGTCTGTCCGTCTGTCACAGGGCTCTATCTCTTAAACCGGAATAGCTAGACACTTGAAATTTTCACCGATTATGTATTACTGTGGCCGCTATAACAAGCAATACTGAAAATTACAAAGTTAAAATTAAAGGGGGTCGCCATACAAAAAACATGTTTTTTTTAACGTTTTAAAACATTTTACGGAAGTACGGAACCCTTCATGTACGAGTCCGACTCGCACTTGCCCGTTTATTTAATATATGATTTGCTTAAAATTATATTTCACCCTGAAAACGTTAAAAAGTTTTTTTGTTGAGTTTTTAAAATGAAGCTGATTGTTTATAATTGTCTTTTATTTTCTCTCTTTCTCTATCTTATTAGTCATTAATTTCATTAGGAAACATAAGTTAGAATTTTCATTAAAATCTTATTGAAAATGGTATGACATAGTAAACGGGCAATCTCTTGGGAATACTGCCGGCAGTTTATTGGAAATTTTGCCGGAAATATTTCCAGTGTACTGGGAGTTTTCGTATATATTATATTATATGGATAACTTATATTTCCAGTATATAGGCGATCATAAACTTAAGTTAATTCAATATATATGACTCTAATTTATTGAAGAATTAATCAATTATCCCAGTAAATTCTCACTTTGGGAACACTGCCGGCAACGATTCCAGCAAAATTTCCAGTCCCTGGAAATGTTGCCGGGCACGGTACATCACTAGACATATGTCAATGTCACATCATATTAATTTGTCTCTGTTTAAGATATTGTATTGCGCTTGTGTGGAACGAATAAAAACCGCATTTAATTAATTTGTTTGGTTTTAATTCCAAAATATAATAGTAGTTTTGAATCGACCACCAATTGCTATCTGCAATTTTTGTGGGACTTTAAAGATAGTGTAGCTAAAAAGAAAACCTTCATTGGTCCATAATTGTAAGGTCAAAAGATATATTATATGATGACATTATAAATTCAAAAGAGTGTAAAAACATTTATGAATTTTACTTTCGGCAAATTGCATATCAATCGTGCTTTTGTTGCGTTCACATTAACTGATTCTTACGATTACATATTATATCCTTTACAATTGTACAATTGAAGGGTACGGCTTTATCGCAATATACCTACTCCTTAATTGTCTCGATTTTCTTTATATGCATAATGTTAACCTTTACATCGGAAAATGCCAAGGCATCGTTAATCGTAAATTTTCGAGTACTGTAACACGTAAAACATAACATACAGTCTGGGCAGTTAAATAACTTACAACAATTTATCTTCAACCTCTTTTGCAGTATTTGAACGGCTCTCTCGCTCTCTCTCTTGGACTAAGGAAGGACTTAATATTCAAGAAGGTCCGATGCCAGACAAACCTTTTCTTTTTGTTTGCAACTGTGAAATGACTCCAAAGCAATATATTATCTCCAGATCCCTTGAGAACCCAAGCAAAACATGTCGATGACGTAAAAGGTGTGGTAATACTTTGCAGGATGCTCAACGAAAATTGTATGAAACCATCTGTAGCTTTAATTTAATTTGAGCACGTACCGTGTAGTAGTTGAAAAGATCGCGGACGTTGCAGTCCTGTGATTTATTGAAGTGGGCCTGCGTAGGCGCATCCCACGCTCCCCGGCTGCTATTCAAACACTTATTTTAATTCCTTTTTGCATATTAATTAAATGGGCCTTAATTATAACTAGGTATAATAATACCGATTGTCTGTTTTTGTTCACACCCAAATATGGCCAATTTCAATGAGATATAGTCCGGATAGTTATGATTTGCGTTGTTTTAGTACTTTGGTAATGTCAAAAGGTGAAACTTTAAGGCCTGCTCAAACCATAGCGGTATCCGCTACCGCTGTGGATAGCGGTATACCTGCCCGAGTAATATTCCGCCAGGTATTTAGTATGCATTACCTCAGCTGCCTAAATGGTAAACCCGACGGGAAAAGACCCCCGGTAGGTTAAAACTCAGATGGCTGGATGGAGTACAACTCTTGTTGTAGAAATTGGCGAGAAAAGGCCAAGGACAGAACTGACTGGAGAGATTTTCTTTACCAGGCCAAGGCCCGAGGCTGTAGTGCCTAAGATAGTGATAATGATGATGATTACCGCAGCTGTCGGGAAACCGGAACCACATACCCCAGTGGAACGTGTAGCAGCCAATATGTATCGCGTGTTCGTGTGTGTTGATCTCTTCACGCGGACGCACCCTGCGCCCCGCTCGCAGCCAGTGCTCGCGTCTCTTAATCACTGAAAATCGACGAGCAGCAAACAAGACGGCGACAACGAGACTAAAGTGTCGTCGGAATACCGCTACCCATGGCAGTAGCGGATACCGCTACGGTTTGAACAGGCCTGCTGTCGTCATGGATCAGAAAAGGCACGTAGCGTATGATTTGTTTACTCATTGACATTCTTGAGATTTCGCTCGAGTTAGATCACGAGAATGATTATGAGTTTATGACATTTCGTGAGAACTGGGTTCCAAAGACAATAGCCGATTTACGATTGGTAAGTTTTATGTTGACAAAACTGCAACAGTATACCGAATAAGCTATTCATAGTATCATGAATGGTTTCGTTTCAAGTAGGAATCATACCTCTATCAGCTCAGCATTGACATACTTTTCAGAAGATAAGGAATAACAGTAAATACAATTCAAAGGTATGATTTATAAATCTATAACGAAAATATAGAGAACTGGATCAGGCACTATTAATTAAACTAATAAATTTAACAAATGTTAATACTAACATGCTGTTTCGAATTGCGACATCATATTATGTATGATAGGAGGAAGAATACAGGAGAGTGGTAATAGGCTAGCGATTAATTAAGAGACATACGCAGGCAAAAGCTAATTAATCATTAACCAAATGAGCCGTTCGTTCGTTACGTCAGTTAGTTAAGGGCGCGTTCCGGTTACTGTTAATCTAATTAGTTAAGGCAGGTGGAGTAATCTGACGAGTTTGGGTTACACCTGAGAGGCTTCTAACGCCAATAGCTTGTGTCATAGGATTAAGACTAAGCTCCGACTACTAAAGGTGCTAATATATTTTTATTGTTACGTCACAAAATTGTGACCTAGAGTTGCAAAGATCGAAATAATATAAAATTTGCAATTAGATGTAAAAATTGCGTAAAACACTATCATACAAATAGGTTCTTATAGGCTGTTAAACTTTTCAGTAGTACCTGAGGGTAGGTTGAACTTAGGAAACAGTGCAAACTGAGAAATGATTTCTAGATGTCGATGTATTGTAGACCAAAGGTGGAAGCTAAAAGCAGCATCGTACTATCATGTCAAAAGAAGAGTAAAGGCGGTACTCCGTTACAAGAGCGCCGAATTATTTGATGTTCATTTAAATCAGTCGCAAACGCGGGACCTACAGAATAATCCGGAGTAACGGACCAGCTTGTTGACCACCAAAGTGGTCTTCAGTCATAACAAGCATTCGCCAAAGGCATTGCCACATAAATCCATCGAAATCCTCGCACATAGAAACTGACTCCAATCATTACTGACCAATCCAAACACGCATTAAACTCGCGTACGATATCCTAAATTTATTCCGCGTAGGCCTTCTAAATCTCCAGGGCCAATAAGGGCTTAAGAAGAGGAAGAGACGTAATTTATCGACTCAGCGTGGACAAAATGCTGGATTCCAATTACGGGCGACGCAGCGATGCTGCGGTGAAATATGGCCGCGAGTCGCTCTGATTTGCAGTTCATGTTATTTATTTATTTATTGAATAGCGATCCGTTCCGGCGTTGGCCTGAGTATTTTGCACAAAAACTAGCCTGTTTTTAGATATAATGGCAAAACCGCAAAGTCCGTAGCAATTTTTTAAACTATCAGAGGTAACTACCTACTTACGTTATGTTATTTTGTTTTACAACTATCCAGCTTCTAAATCAAAAATTATCTTCACGATATGATAGCCAAATGGTGATAGTAGAAATACTTTCGCACAATGATATTGTGTTAATTGATATTGCAATTCTCCTAACAAATAGAGTATGGCAACTAAAAAGAAATACATGAAGCGCGAAGCAACTTGATAGGTAAACCATAATTTCTGAGCCGCAACACCTACACCACCACTTATTCTGTTCGTGGAGTGGAACCGTTACATTGAACAGAAGCAAGGTGTCGCATGACCTTGGGAGGCGAAGACGAGGAACAAAGAGTTCCCACAGCCGCTGGAGCATTGTCTGTGTCGCATATAAACGACAAAACTGCATCGCGCATGCTGTGCAAACGCATTCCTAATTCGACACGGAGGTAGGGCTGCTACTTTTTGCGAAGACATCTGTAGTCATAAACCAGAAGGACACTTAAAATTAGGGGAACCAGCGTCAGACTTGTGTACGATATTCAGGAAAACGCTGGATGTAGACCGCTTCCAATCACTCGTTTTGGAAATTCTTAGGGGAGGCCTAGATGTAGACCGCTTCCAATCAATCGTTTTGGAAATCGTTGGGAGAGGCCTTCAGCAGTGCACTTCTTGTGGCTGATATAATAATGAGTCAAGACTCGGAGATTTCAGTTATTTTTGCAAAAACTCTGATAACTTTGATAGTTACTAAGGCAGTCTATGGTTACGTGTTAAATAAATCGCGAACCCGGATGAGAAGGGGCGGCCCGAAATGCAGCTGCGCGAGCGCACGCCGACAGGTCGCTGCAAAACACATGCCAAAATGAATATTAACCGCCAGCCATTCACGCAACAAACTTTTTCTTAATACACAAATTCCTACACAAAATTAAAACGTGAACGCGGTAAACGCAGCGTCAATTACCATCGTAAAATGAGCAAAAAGAGAAATCGGTACCATTATCGACTGTTCACGGATCCGAACAAAAACCGTTGTTACAGTTACGGTAGGTAGCGATAAACGGAGTGTTTGAAGTTCGCGATCGCGAGACGTGTCTTCGGTTTATTTTCATATAATGGCCGTGACCTCTTCACCGGGAGATATCAACGAGTGACCAACCGCTCTCGCCCCTCTATCGCTTTCTTCTGACCCGCTTTTCTTAAACAATACTTGGGCACCGCTGCGCCGCGAGAAAGTAGTCGATAACATGCAAGACTACGCGTATATCAATTTAACAGCGAAGAAAACCCACGGGCTTCGATGCCATCGGCGCTGGATCTCTGGCCATATCGATAGACAATGCTCGATTCGGCACGGAAAAGCTATATCGCGAATCGATTTTAAGTGCCGTGAGAACGGTTACGATGTCTAAACCTCAGGCCTAAACAAGTCGAAACAAAAACAGTTTCCAAAACAAATCCGAGCCGTTATTGGTAGTAAAATAAACGAACCACGTGATAAACATTTCCATCGGATGTGCCTTTAATAGAGACAAATGGTGGTCTATTATGTACAGTGCTTGCAATAGAAATAATTCCGAGATCCCTAAATATACGAGGAATCACAGGATTTAGACCCGCTCACTGCAGAATTAAAAATCTAGTATCCTGTGGGATTAGTATTTAATATATATACCTAGCCACGCCCACGCGTGGTTACGAAGTGGCTTGTAAGTCAAAAATTGGGAAAATCTTTCATAATTTTTTAAACAAATCCCTACTATAAATAGAAGAAAGTGACAACTGAAGAACATCGAAAAAACACCCGAAGTGCTAAATCCTTTGAGATCCCGTATATATCGATATCTCGCAAGGACCTGCGAGATTGGAAATGGAATCCCTAGTTGCACGAGGGTTGGGTGCGGATAAGTAGATTTTTCCCCGGGAGATACGAACAGATGTTATGGCACTCGAATTTCGCGTCATCTGCTCTCTTGATAGTCGAGTTCAAAGCAAATAATGTGATTTTCGACTAAAATTAGGTCAACAATACCGAATACAAAGGGGAAACGATACGAATGAACCCATGGGGAGAATTTTATGTGCTTCGTGTAGATTAGTATTATTATCAGTAAAAGTACAAAATACGTTAATTGAATTTCCAATAAATACACACTGTAACGTCTTTATCCTTAACGAGGTAGTCAGAGCCTAGGGCCGAAAGACCAAACTCTAAGCGATTACGCTAAAGTGGCCAACCATCAGGTGAGCGTGAAGATGAAAACGAGGAATTAAAATAGAGGTAGTGATGGGTCGCTAGCCGCATTTTATTTTTATTTATTTTATTTAAAAATTTTATTGAGCTAAAAGCTAGTCTACCTATTGTAGCTTTTGGCTCAATAAAATTTTCTCCTAAAGGTCCTAAAGGTTGACAGGGAGAGAATGCTTTAGCATTAAAATATATAATAGATACTTAGATACAATATCCAGATTTAATAAGCTTATTATGATTCAGATTACATGATTCAGATCCTCGTCCATTCCCTCTATCGACTGATATCTTCTATTTTTTTTTTCTTTCTCCCAGACCAACATGGAAGTAATCCAATAAATAACAAAGCGGTAACCAAGAAGCCATTTAATTAAACGGCGAAATGAGGATGCAGAGTAGAAGATCATGAACACAAAACAATGAAGATCATAAATCACGGCTTCCTCCATATAATAGTTGCATCCTACAGAAGCTTCGCGGCAATCCGGCGCACTATCTAAATGGATGGTTTCCGGCGCACATTAGAGCAGACTATCGCGTCTGTCTGCATGCGCGACACACTTCATTTGCCGCTGCGCGTGCGCTCGTAGAAAGTGACGCTTTGTCATCGGCACACTCGCCCAAAATCGAACAAACTGACGTGCGAGCGAGACCGTTAATCCGAGTTCGACGTGTGGGGGAAAAGGATGGGGGATTATTGTGTGAAGTCGCACATTTGGCGCGGCATCGTAGTTCCGAGCCTTCACGGGTTGTTTGATCTAACGCATTGGTCGGATTCCGTTTTGACGGCGTCTGTCCGGTCGCTGTCTGGACAGCTGGACTCCCATTTATCCGAGCAAATTGGCAGAGCCAACGAGCCCGCTCTGCTCTATGTCGCCCAGGCCCAGGCTCTGTCTAGCCCGTTAGTTATAAAAACTAGGGCCATTATACCTTAAAGCCACGTTTAGCATGACGGGGGCGTGAAGGTGGAGAAATGGGATCAAAAGAGTAATGGGTTGCTAGCCGTATCGCTTATGAAGGCTGCGCCTGATGCAGAAAATCTAAATTTTGCTCCCGCTTCCTCACACACAAATTTACTCTAGCCGAAGCGATACAGCCAGCCAGCCATGCGGGGTAAAAAGATCGCGGCGGGTCAATGAGGCTTACGCGTTTCTGGTTTTTGACGTTTTTTTCGTTATACTAAAAATATTTGAGAGTTATTTAAAAATAAGACATATGATGGCTGCCTTAAGTTTAACACAATTATAATCCAAAGTTACAAGGGCTTATTTATTGTATTTCTTGAATACTTTCCGTTTTAGTATCATTCTGAGGTTATTTGGAGGCAACTTCGCAATTTTTTTCTATAGAGAACATTTTAAGGAATATGCATGTAACACCAATCCGGCTCATATTTTTATTTTACAATTTCTTTTAATACGTTACAACGCCTAGTTAATTATTTTTCTTACTGACTCTTGTTTGGATTAGAAATAAATTATTGAAAATATGCAAATATTGTGCGGGAACTTTTGACAAACAAAAGGGAAATGACGACGTTCATAAAAAGGAAATGACAAGTTCGGGTGCGTTCGGTAGAACTGTCCGTCCATGTAGTTTGACTATCGATGACATTCGAAATGTATGTACTTTTATATAGAAGTTTAACATACATCACTGGCTGATAACTTCGAAAGTACCCAAAAGAAAAACATGCGTTGACAGCTTCTGTCTCTAGCGGATATTGCAGCATTGCGGATTTATTTTTTGCGGCTATTTCTCGACGAGGACTATCAATTAAAAATATTAAAAAAATTCATGCATACTCTCTATTGTGTTTTCGAAACAATAATGTACTTATAGAGTTAGTCCTGAACTTTGCTGTGTTTTTATTTCAATGTGAGTATTTCGTTATTATTGATAATATTTAAGATCGCTCTAAGTACTATGAGGGTCATACGCGTTCTTAAAAATATTCAGATTATCGCCGATCTGTGCGGGAAGAGAAGCTTGTTTTCTTCTTACTCCCAAACCAGCATGAAAGGAACAGGTGATCAAATATTGAACTCTGCAACGTGCGTCGGTATTAGATATAATTTCCGGTGATATCATTAAATTCAATTCCACTGAATAACTTTATATTATTAACTGGTGTTTTTCTGAGTCTTTGCTCGCGTTTTATCGTTTTCCCTTCCAGAGATGCTAATAATAAATGACATGGGAACGTTCCCGGCTCGCCTCGCTCGCGGAAGTGCTCGCCTTCTTAAAATTTTAAAATAAATCTATATAAAAAAATGTTAAGAAATTATATCTAAAAATTATTTTTCTTCCAAAACTCTGTGAATATAAATTAAGGAAAAAATTATTTTACTTACTTACTATCCTGGCTCAGCGACCCAAAGTGAGTCTTGGCCTCCAGCACAAGAGCACGCCAGCGCTCCCGGTCTCGCGCGCAAAAATTTATTTTACTCAAAAATATTAGTATTGCTATTCCGAAGGTGCCGCCATTCATTTTCGATACAAAAAAATAGTTATTAAAATAATTCATAATAACCGATAAAATCTACATTCCGCGTTTATTCCCCGTCTCCCGCTTCACAGTCAAACGAAATATGTAAAAGCAAAAGCATGCGGGGTGCTTTGCGGACCGCCCCGCACCTCATCCCCTCAGAGTTTGGCACGACAGGGCCTTAATTGCACATTTATTAACAAACATGTAAAACATCCATGTAAAACATGTTCTGATGCCTATTACTGTCAATCCATAAATTGTACCTGACGCATTGTTTTTTTTTTTGCACGGTCTGTAACTATGATTAGAATAGAACAATTTGCGTCTCAAATAGTTTCACTATATTAATTGGCGGTCGTTACAAGTGTCCATATAAGTAGGGTTGCGTTGTGGGCGTATGAGACTGTATCTGAGACGGATTTAGTGTTGCGCAGAGCCGAATCTTCGAGATGCTGTTGAAGGCTTTTTTGTTACCAAGATACCCAAGACCCAGGACAATTTTGAAAAAGGCCATTTTCCTTACTTGCTCCAGGCTGGGGATCGAACCCAGAACCTCCGGAGTGGCGGGCTGACGTGTTAACCATTACGACTCGGAGGTCGTCAGTCAGGCTACGACCCATGAAGCACAACATACCTATAACCTCAAGTCATTTAAGTCGAGTCTAAAACTAGTGGCTCTGTGGGCTGTTAACCTTGCGACTCACCCCCATCAGTTAAAGTTTATCGGATAAAAAGTTGTTCAGACAAAAAAGTTGCGTCTATAAGGGTAACAAACAACTTTTATGACACATTTGAAAATTTTTCGAAATGGCTGGAACATGATTATTTTAAAGTTTTAAACCTACATATCTCCGCCATTTTGAAAAATTTCCAAACACTGAATAGACCAAAAAAAATTCTATACAGTTATTGAATCTGCTTGTTAAATTTCACGAGAATCGGTTGAGAAATGCGACCTGTAGGCGAGAACAAACCGTCAGACAAACTGACGGACAAAACCATTGTGGCCAATCACGAAACTTAGACGCTTCGCTCGCTCGCTCACTATAAAATTAAAAATGTCGGATTTACTTTTATGTCTACTACGAGTACCAGAAAATTTTAGATAATATCTTAAACCTTCGTGTTCCAAATTCTAAGAACACTTATTTTTAATACGTATTTGAAGAAGACTCGATAGGAAACAAGATATGAATAACACTCGACTTAGCCTAGTTCTCACGTTGAGTTTAGAACAAATTGAGTTAAGTCTCCACTTAAGAATTCTTTACAACACTAGTCGGAATTAATTATTTACGTGGGCCATTCGGCGGCGGGAGGACGAAAACACGCGATATCTGGTTACGCTCGTTAATCAAAGAGCTGCCGAGGAAGACCACAAAAAACCTGAGTAGTGACGACAAGCCTGCGACGACGGCCACACTGTGCCATAAAATACTGATGGTAAATAAATGTTTCAAGCACAACTATGTATATTAGACATCTTTGTGTTTAGAATGTTCGGATGTGGTTCAACGACAAGAAACTCGATATCACTTGAGATGCACTAAAAAGAGTAAATGACATTACCTACCCAACCAAACGCATATTTAAAGAGCACTAATACACTACTGGAGATTATTAATAAAAGGAGGCGATCGCAAACCTGGGGGCAATTTTTTCACACATTGCTAGTTGTGATCTGAATGTTAAGAGCTTGACCAAAAAGCCGAGAATTACAAAATAATTTAATTTTTTTAACAAAAAACGGTTTCTTATATATCTCCAAAGTTCTTCGTCATGTCTGCACCAACTTAATACGGGACCAACTTGGTAGTAAGGGCTTTCAAATAAAAAAAAAGAATAATCAAAATCGGTTTAAAATTGGCAAAGATATCGCGTGTTATACATACAAAAAAAAAAATACGAGTAATAACCTCCTCCTCTACGTCTCTTCTGTATGTTTTTCACCGAAGAAACTCGATTACAATCACGAGCTACTTCCATACTCTTCTTATTTTGTTTGAGACACACTAATGGCCTCTCAGACACATCCAGCGTCCACGTCACCCAAAGAGTTTCACAGCACGAGCATTGAACCCGCTACAGCGAAATACTATCGCGTTTCAAAGAATCGGCCGATCGAGAAATAAATAAAACCACTCCATACGCGGCGGGCATCCTTTATCACCGACTGAATGGCCGAGGTGCGATATGACCATGAGCATAAAATAAACTGATTTTAACAGAAGGATACCTCATGTATGTAACTGAAGAAAGACTGTGTAGTGTAGCAGTCTCACTTCTGAACGTCATAATCATGATATGATCGACCAAACTGTGGCATTGTTTCTATAAAGAAATTATGATAATGAAATACAATTGTGTCGTTGCCAAAGCGGCCAGAGGGGATTCATTGGTCTGTTTATATCGGTGTATTGGGTTGTTCCTGGCGTTATTTTCCTGGTCGGCAAGAAGGATTTGACCTCTTTCCTCTTTTGAATTTTTCCAACATCACAAGTCTTAAGTTGTTGAATGATTTCACGTTATATCCCCTAACTGTAGATTAAATTCTGCAAAACCCCTTTTACCTATCAGTTTCCGTGCTAAATCTCCAAAGTAGCTGATTTTTCTCTGCAAACCTTGACTATTTTCACCAGTGCAGAAGATTGGCTTTTTGACGACAATCTGTACCCAAATCAAAGCTCACCTAAATTCTGGTTACATTCAGTAAAAGAAGGTAAATTTTGATTTCGATCAAATTAAATTCCTAAACGAAATATCAAATCTTCGCTCAAATTCTCATTTTTGAAATCCATATAACTAGCAACTAGCAACTGTCTTTTTATTTCACAACAGTTTCGTCAATATGAAATAAATTAGTCGAAAATACCAACCCGAATTGTACCCGGCTCAAAGGAACCCATTATGCTTGCCGCATTACCTCTTTGAATAGCTATGGACTGGACAGCCTTTGGACCAGGTACTTTTTAATTTGCACCTTTATTATTCATGTTTCACCCATCTAGGGTACGCTCCTCCTACAATGTACAGTACACCGCCCATCTCCCGACACTTCCTGGCACATTTAAATTTACCTCTTCTTTTCTTCTCAGTGGAATATTTGATACATTAGTCATATAGAAAAGGTTAATTAAATTGGATTTGCATAAAATTTGGCCCGAGGATCGTGCTGCTCGATGACTCACAAGGATAATCGATTGCGGTTTAAATCTATCATCGATTACGTCAACCCAAAATGAATTTTAGTTTTTGTTCCCTAAAAATAAAAATCTCAGGTCAAAGCTTAACCTATTTTTAGAATGATATCATCATCATCATTCAATATGTAGCATATTTCGTAGGTACCTATATCTATTTTTCAAACAATTATTTAGATATTATCAAATATATTTCAGATTGTATATGCTTACGACTTTCTGTTAACTTTTGCAATATTGACTCTTATAGTTGTATGTACAAATAACTCTTATACATGTATGTACAAATAAAGCCTATCAGTCAACAGCTGTGTGTAAAGAATTAGTCATAGTGATGATGAGTCTATCAGATCATGCCTAGGCCAGGTCAGGTTACTGTTTGTAAATAACATTAAGTAACAAAAGCTTACATAAGTTCACATGCATCGCGCTTTCTATCAGCATAAGTACCTGTAACAAACAAGAAGTCGTTAGATAAAGCGCGCAACAAAGGCCGCAGGGAAAGGCCAAAAAGGCCAAAATAAAGGTCGCGCCAGCCCATTAAATATTCATGGCGCATTCGCATATTGTACGGAGAAAATATTTTTATGCGCCCGCGCACTGCACTCGCGGGCGTTTTGAATGCAAATGCCATTGACGGACCTCCGCACGTCCCAGGGTTGGAAAAAATAAGAATAAATAATTAAATTTTTAACAAAAAAAACAAGACTTAATTTTTTTTAGGAGTTTCTTCCATATCTCCAAAGTTCTTCATCATATATTCACCAAATTAAAATGGGATCAACTTGGTAGTAACAGCTTTCAAACAAAAAAAAAATCATCAAAATCGGTTCAGAATTGCCGAAGATATCGCGTAACAAACATACATAAAAAAACACAGTCGAATTGATAACCTCCTCTTTTTTTGAATTCGGTTAATAAGGACAAATCACACTTATTGGCCTAGCCCCAAAGTAAGTTTTAAACTTGTATTATAGGATACTAACTTAACGATACTATATTTTAATAAGAATGTCTCAAAATATTTACCTTTAAACATTTTATCAACATCTGAACGGAGGGACGAACCGGACGAACAGAATTCCTTACAGGACAACTCAACTATTACAATTTCATATATCAATTTTTGTTCATGTTATTCACTGATTGATTTAAAGTATTAAAATTAGAATCATGAAAAAAACTAGAAGAGAATGATGCAAATGCCACGAATTAAAAATACTTTTGTTGCAGCTCATTTTAAAATATGTAATTACATTTATTAACCAAAGTGTGATGACAACCCTTGCGCATTTCATTGTGTAGTTTAGCCGTGCAGTCAAAAGTTCACTTCCTTGTAATCAAATTTTATTTGCATACTCTGTTAAATGACATTTGGATAAAATAAAAGACCGAAATAGCAATAACAAATGAAATAAAAAAATAAGTGGCCTTTTGTGAAGTTTCGTAACCTTGGGGACGTGAACGGAACAAAACATAGATTTTTATCAACACAAGTAGTTATGTGCTTACTGTGTTACAATAAACATAAAACAGACAGATACTTATATTTTTTTTATAAAACATCCTTTATTCATTTAATTATTTTACACTTTATTGTATTTTTATATCTGTATTGTTTTTTACTAAACTGTGTGCAAGTTAAACAAAAAAAAAATACATATATAAATGGAGACAATTGTATCAAAAGGCGGCCTTATCAATAACATAGGTAGAAATCTCTTTCAGACAACCTTAGCGTAGTTAGCGTAGACACAGAAATTTAGAAATCCTTGTCTATTTACTGACTATAATTACTTAAGTTTCATATATGTATAATTTAAAAAATATTGGAAAAAAGTTATTAATTTCAAGACCAAAAAGAGAAAAGGCAATAAATATTTTCCTCTTTTTTGAGGATTCTGCTTACTTTCTCGATTTTTCAAAGACGATACTTGGTCAGTTGGTGCAATAAAGAAGTTTTATCTTATCTTGAGAAGAATCAAGGTGAGATCGTGTCAAATGAACATCTTAGTCTATGAATCGGGGAACTGATGCACATGTTAGTAAGTAGTTAGTGACCAGTAGGTAAGCAGCTAGTCCAAGGGCAGAGCGTGCGCATCGGTTTGACTATTATGTATTCTGTGGCATCGGCACAGAGCATCGGGCCGCGTAATGGGAGGCGCGTCGTCGAGCTCGAGCCACGCCACTAACACTAAAATCCGTTCCGTCTGATGAACATCAGCACTGGGATTATAGTTATACTCGTCATTTGAAGCTGAAAGACGTAACAGTTGTTCTAGACGTAATTTTGATGTTATGATATGTAAGTTTTAGTTGCTTTATTATTTTAGGAATATCGTGCAGAGTAGTGGCATAGCAAGGAAATATGGGAAGCACTGTTAGCATATTTATAGGATGATAGAATATTTGTTTGTAGTCTAAATGAAAATTAGTGTAGTAATGAGCTCACTCAATAAAGTACCGAACCGAAAAGGTTATTAATTGAAACCTGCGTTATTTGCAATAATGGCAAGTCCAAGAGAGCAGGGGCTGGGAGCTCAAGCATCCAAAAGCATCTAGATTTTCTGGTGGCAACACCACTTGCACCTGTACACCGCTTTCCTGAATTTGCTATTGTTTTGCAGATCTAAAAATATCAGTATAGGAAAGTAAAATAGCCAAAACATTAATAATGCATGATCCATGATGTTGGCTGGCGGGGTGGGCAGCGTCCATGTAGCATCAGTATTACCATAAACGTGCATGATGCAAGTTGCAACACCCGAGTCGAGCATCGGGATGGGATACTCGTCTATATTAAAATTAATACTAAAGTAAAAGAAAGAAAGATTCTTCCTCCTTGCTCCCGTTACAAAAAAAAAATTGTATTCAAATTGAGCGGGACTCAACTCGCAACCTTGGTCTTAATACGACCATGCTCTAACCACTGAGCTATCACGTGTTCAACCCCGCACGCCATTTATCATTTAATTTCAGTACTTTAGTACTGTACTGCATTTTGAATGCCTAAAAACCCTGTAAAAATAAAATGGTTGTTTGTGAGGAAATCAGATTCGAAGGGAGTTCTTTCAGCACCAGCGTGAGGTGTGACTTCGTATATAACGTCTCACAAAATATGATGAAACTATTTTAAGGGTGAATTCAGTTCATAATACTACATAACAACTTCCCCTAAGGAACATACCTATATAGAATTATGAAAAAAAAATTTTACTTTTCATGCAGTAGTAGACTTGGCTCAACTTGTATGGGGGAGGCCTAAAATATTTTTTCGATATAATATGTTTCTTGGGGAAGTTGATCATAGACTGAAATTAACCCTAAAATAGTTTCAGTATATTTTGTTAAACCCTGTATCGCGGTGGTTATTAATCACAAATAAAGACAATTATTTGCGCAAACGCAGCATTTGCGCCACTTTTTGCTCTAATTTATTAGGAAGGGAGACCAAGACGTGCGAGCACGTACGCGGAAGTATGTGAACTAGACTCATGCAAGGGGTCGCGTAGTCTGCCAGACGAATTTTTAGTTATCAAGGGTTAAGGGTGAATTCAGTCCATAATACTATATAACAACTTCCCCAAGGAACATTCGAATTATAAAAAAAAAAAAAATATTTTGCTTTTCATGCAAAGTGGTAGACTTGTCTCAATTTGTATTAGAAATGGGAGACCAAATATATATTTCAAATTTCGATATATATGTTTCTTGGGGAAGTTCAGTATCATAGACTGAAATTAACCCTAAAATAGTTTCAGTATATTTTTTTGAACCCTGTATCTGTATATCGTATCCGACGCTAATGACTTATAGTGGCAAAGTCAGCAGGTGCAATTAATCCATACTGTATTGAAGAGGCAGCCACCCACCACATCTACAAAGCATTTCCCAAATTAGAAGATGTACAGCAATTTATCACTCACATCCCCCCAAATTTCGAAATAACGCAAACGATTACAAACCATGGATATCACCGACAGTACTTACACTGATTTAAGATCACCAACACAGAAATATGCCCTTGCAACAATCAATCAACACAAGACTTAGACCACATTATCAGAGTGCCCCTATTTCAACAAAACACGATATAACCATGAAATGGTGTGCAGAAATTTCAACTTGGACCCTTATAACCCTTTAGAAATAATCAAAAAGGTGCCACCGAAACCTATTTAAAACACATCAACAATATTGTAAATAGCTTAAAGAAAATTAATGTGTAATATAACATAACTTACCTTAATAATTAGGTACTTAATACCTAAAATTATCAATTTTTTTATAACTTCTTACTTGTATAAATATTTTAATTAATTGTGTAACAAATATTCGTAATAATTATATTGAATATTTTATAAATTCATTATGTTAGGGACTCATACATACTTGTTAATTAAATTATCATATGTAACACAAATTAAATGCAAAGATTGTAAATTTAAATTTAAATTAAAGAGTATTTAGGTATATAAGAACTCCCTCCTGTATCCAATAGCAGGAGAACAAATATGTATTGTAAACAAAATTTTAAAAGATAGCAAATTTAATTATAAGAATGGCATGTAAACTGAAATAGTTTTATAAGGTAATCAATAAACTCCCTCATGTGATGGTGTAATCTCATGGGGAAACAAAAAAAAAACCATTCTGTTACTTGACACTTGGTTCGCTGGAAGAAATCTCTCACTGGCAAGAGCGCCGTTTTATATCAATAGTATTTGTAATTTGTTTATATTTAATTGTGCAATAAATAATTAAACAGTCAAAACAAACAAACTGTTGTTTATTGCTATTAGCAGCTTCGTATGGCTAGCACTGCAGTGCAGTAATGCCATTTATAAAAGCACATATTTCGAGAAAATACCTAGTTCTTTATAAGATATTTGGTAGTTTTGTTATTCAATATCTAGTGATAGATGTAAACGCTCGCGGCGCCCATTCGTGGTGGTCAGTCAGACTCAGACTCCATCGCGCAGTCGGCTGAGTCAGCATTACCATAAAGCGTGACGTCACGCCCGCGCTCCGCCCGATACTAATGTCCATAACATTTCTACGGTTCACCCCTGTTATTATACTCTTCAACGACATATGGTTTATCAAAAATAATCATTATTGGTTCTAGGACGATGGATTTATCAATATTTTACTCTTTTGTATTTCTTGTTATTTAAATGCTTTTAATAGAATTAGGTACTTACCTAAGTAAATTTGCACATTAATTTACTTACTTGTATTTCGGACTCCTACGCAAAAAGTTCTTACAAAAACTACACTTCACTTCGTTCTAAAACGCTAGTAGTTTGTAGGTAGGACTTGCATAAAAAAAACAACTCAGTCTGACTTCAAAAAACAGCTCTCAATTCTTTAGTTTTCATTTTCCTACGGTACTGCCCCGATTCTATTCCATTCGGTTTATAAAATGTCAAAAGATAAAATGGTTTAGCTTTTTTTTAATTCACAAGACGCTCACAGATATCTTGTTTTACTTCACGCATATCTCAGCTTAGTACATATTCTAAACTGAGAAAGGAATCCAGTGTCATAAATTGGTCTAATCCCGAAGACGGCTGGCCCGTCTAGTCTGCCCCATCGGCTCTGAACGTAAATAGTTCGGTAATCCTATCTGATTGTAACGTAAGTACGTACCTATGTCATAGATCCGCGTGACAAATTCTCTGCACATAAAGGTATTATACTCATCCCATCGGGATATTCCGTACATTTAGAGTTAAAAAAAAACTTTTTGATGAGATAGAGTGACTTAATTTAGTTTGGTCATAGAATACCATCAGCACCTCACTGTTGTTATCGACTTTAGTGGCGTATTTAGAATCTCTATTGAGAGGGGCGCAAAAGTCATGGGCGAAGAAGTGGCCTTTCGATTTAGTGGCAAATAGTTAGTATATGTTAGGTAAATATGGCTTCTTATCCATATGACAGCAAATTTTTTCTTGCGAATAGGGAAGTGGCCTTTCGATTTAGTGGCAAATAGTATATGTTAGGTAAATATGGCTTCTTATCCATATGACAGCAAATTTTTTCTTGCGAATAGGTCGAATAAATATAAAAGAGATGGATTTCTTGTCTTTGAGAGATGATTCGGTAAGAATTCTTAGCCGAAACTTCATGTCATGAGTCTCAACATCCCGCTTCTTCGCCGGATTGAGCCGTCAGCGACGCCGGTAGATTTACGGCGGCGATAGCGGCGCCCTTCCGCCGCGCTGATAAATAGCCTCTCTAATTATATTTACGCTGCGCCGGCCGCCGCGCGATAAATCCCGCCGGAATGCCGGGATAACTCCGCCGTTTACGGCCAATACCCACCCCGCCCCGCTCATAAGATCCATCACCGCTGACACTTGTATTACTTCGAAATTAGGCATCCAGCGATAAAATCTAATAAGTCGATGTCACCTTGCACTTGGATGCCTATTTTTGTTTCAATGCTGCTGTCCATCAAGTTCTGTAAAGCTACAAATCTAGTTAATTACGTGATGCATTCGATGTATAAGGAAGAGACGCACGTGACACATTCGACGTCTTAGGTCCGGGCTGTGTATGGAAATAGTCCGGAAGCGCACAATTAAAGCCGGGAGCGATGCGTTGTGATGAACGAGTCAGTGAACTCGCGCCAAGGTTAAAGAAGGGACCGTATACAGAATGAACAGAACCGCATCCATCAGCAAGGCAAACAGTGGAATCGAGACGCGTCAATATTAGCTCGCTTCGCGAGGCCGCGCCGCCACGTATCAGAACATATAGAATTTGCAATTTAAGATAAACACTGGAACAGACGATAACAGAATCACGCCTGAACAAATCCCTGATAAAAATACAGAAGAGTCAAGAAATTTAACGCAGCGTAAATAAGTATGTTATCATTTCATATGAACACAATACACATGTTGTAAATAAGATAATTACGAGTATCGACGGGTGGTAAACGAAAGTGGACAATTTGACGTGTATTTCGAAAGAGTTGTTTAATATGCAAACGTTGCAATCTGGTTTTAAGGACGCGTCCTAATTTGTGTGGGGCGCGGAAATGCCCAAGGGCGGTGACACGACACGGAGCGCAGAGTTGCACTTGCATTACATCACACTGATTCACATCACGACGTGATTCAGAGGAACGGAGCGCTAATCACCGATCATTCGGGATGCCAAACGAGTTGCTTTAATTACGCAATAAATATCGTATTGTTAAGTCTTAGTTCGGTGCCGATTGTGCCGAAATACATAAACAAGGACAGTGAACTTAGGATGGGCGCAGATTGGACTTCACCTTATTACATATTTACAGGTCGCGCCAAACCTCTAGATCGCTCTGAAGTTGAGGCGATTCGCGTCGCAGTAGTAAAATACAGATACCCATAGCAGATAGAATTTGCTTTATTTTTGTTTATTGTGTATATATGTCATATTTACATTCTTGCAATCATTCTGAAAAAATATTACTGTGGTAAATATTCTGTCCCTGTTTGTAACTTGAGTGAGGCAACTTCAGAGCGATCTAGAAGTTTGGCGCGACCTGTACATCAAAAGTCTTAGTTTAGATTTCAGTTAAGTAGTAGATGTTAATTTCATGACAATGTAGTACACCTGGTCATGCCAAATGAGACAGAACATACGTTTAAAATATGGTGCCATTTTTAAAAAGCGGAGTTTTGATGAATGCAAAATGCCATTTATGATTAATTAGCGTTTCAAATGGCAGGAAAGGAAAAAAGCGTACCCCGAACTCCTACCAAGAAGGGGCTTGTCACAAACAAACCCCCTTGAAGGGAGGGATTCGAAAAGTCAAAATCCTGCGTAACGTAATATGTGGACGTGGATATGGAGGCCAAACTCATTTTCTTGTTCGGATATGTTTCTAAGGTTATTCTGAAATTTAATTTCTTTAGCATAAAATAAGACACTAATTTATAACAAACCATTTAATATCCATTTCTTACTTAACCTAAGAACGTCAGAAAACAACATTTAACAGGTATTAAAATAGGATAAAAACGTTCAAAGCATTCCACCCAACGACAGGTTATTTAACGCTGACACAAACTGATAAAAGATGCAATCGTGACGTGCATAGTTAGGATGGTTACTACTTTTATACCGTCAACACGGGAAGGGCCGAGACCTGATGATGCTATCTCGAGAATATCGCCGGCATGAGATGCATCCAGCGATTGCGGTGCTAGAATTATTGCTATGTCAATCCTGTCAGCGGTCCTGGAATACAACTTAATGCATTATGTCACTAATAAATTATTACTTACTCATTATAGATAGATAATAGTTACGGCAGGCTAAGTTGGGCCAAGCTGAGTCTTGGTTCCAAGTCATATATTAGCTTCTTTCTTAGGGACTACCAAATCAAGCAAGTGTCATTAAAATTGGAGTTGCGGACGGAACTAACAATCTTTTTTTGGATATGAGCATAGGTACTTCTTTGCAGTTGGACATACGATACCCGCATATGTCCAGTTGCGTTTTTTAAACACTACATTTAAGTACGAGTAAGTATACTTGACTGGGTCTTGAAAATGTTAACCCAGCATGTCAGCCATATTTGACTCGAGCGGTTTCTAATTCGAATTTTAATTAGGTGTCTCGAGATCCGAGGTACTTATTACCGCCCATATCTAGACGCCGAAGGTCGGCTAGACTTTCGCTACACAAACATACTTCGTGGCTACATTATGCCAGTACCCAATCCGAGTATCGGAAAATCGAGTCGCCTACACGACTAGCACGGATAGCAGGTACCTGCCTGTGGCTTTACATTACACGTATATTTACATAGAGACAATCCAGCCAGCGTCAACACAGGAGCCGTGTTGACATTGGCCCACCGTTACGCTCGGTTTTGTAACGATATCAACAGCCCGCATTCCAATACTTATTTGAATGAGAGGCGCGATTGTTCTCGGAGCGCCCACGTGTGGCGAGGTGTCGCGGCGGTTGCACAACGAAGCATGGGCGATACTCGGCGGCCGCCCGCGACACCCGGCCACAGGTGAATTTGCCCATTGAGCGGCCTTGCGAATGAAGGGCACGACCGCTCTACTGCCAGCCACACCATACGCTGTCATTCCGGGACGCCCGCGGAGCGTGACGAATTTCCAGGCGGCGACGCTCCACGTTTCGCAAGCCTGTATTTTTATACTGAGTAACCGGCAGGACCTGATGCGAAGTATGCCTATATGCGTGGAGCACATAAAAAACGTGGTGCACGTGGGAACGGTAGATGTAGCGGATTTATAAGAGTACATCGTGTGAGGGTTGTGCTGTGGTGACTGGCGACGCGGCGGACACAGTGGCCTCGCTCGCGTGCCACTGCATACAGATCGGGTTTCGTTCCGCAAACTCGAGATAACTGCAACATGCCGCTGGAGTCGCTGCATACTTTGCATCGACTTTGAAACTCCTATCTGGCCTTATTGTGATCCCTTTTACCGGCGGCGTCCTTTTCGTATAAGAAATGCAAAGTTGAGATTGCTGCTGATCAATTAAGTTCCTGTGCGCCAAACGAGTTAGTCATGAAGACTCACAAGGGCCGTGCGGCCACCAGTCGGCTCGGCTAAAAACGGAGTTCTAATAATCGACACTCGATCTAAAATAGCGCCGTGACAAACGAAACCGAAAGTGATGCGTGATGCAACGTTCCCGAATTTAGCTGGTGCGGGTCGGGCCGGTGCATCGGCCGAGCGGCACGCTGAGGCCGGGGCGCCGCGGTGCCAAGCGGCTGGCATTTTGCACTAATGACACGAATAAGATATTAGTGCGGATAGGTCGCCAGCCGGCGCCGCGCCGTATCCACTGGTATTCGGGCCGCAGCCGCACCATCGCATCTAAACGACCAATTGTATTTTCATAATGTTGTCTCCACCTCGTTGTTTGACATGTTGCACAGCCGCTGGCGTTCCGTTATTAATGCGACGTGAAAATTATTCAATAAGCCAGTCATGTAATGCGAATATTTAGAGAAGACGTTAATATGCAAAATGAGTTGAAGGTAGTTAAGTGTGCAGCGGGGATCGTGCAATCAACAAGGGCTGCGGGGTGCGGGCAGGGACGGTGGTGACACGGCGGGCGCGGGTCGGAGGTCCGGCCGCATTCCGCCGCCGCATGAAAGTGAAACCGCTTCGACGAGCCACCGCTCAGCTGTAGAAAGTCCACGATTACATCTCGGCAGCGGCGTCGCCGGACGAGCAAAAACTGCTATCTCCGCGCCGGGCTCCCGGGAAACGAGGCGCCCCGGGCGACGTCGCGCGGAGAAATTGCCAATAGCTGCCAGCATTCGCTAAACGATTCCTTTCATTTACTTAAACGCCAGTACACCGTTGAAACGTTGAATTTCACTTAAACACCGTAGTAACTAAATGACCCGAGGCTACCCGACACTAGTTGTTTACACACGAAATAAATCACCCGTCTCTAATCGCAGAAATTACCTAACGCTTTATGTACGTATAAGCCGAAAGAGATGGAAATCCGGTTTGGTAACTTTTTCTATGAAAGCGTTTAAGCGTTTGTGCAAAAATAAAGAGAATAAACATAAAACACAAAAATGTTCAAAGCGGGTTCATCAAAATATTCGCATGAAGTTGAATCTCCACTTGGGCAATAGATATTAACATACATTTCGAAGTCGGGCAACGCCATTTAATTTCCATTCTAAACATTGCTAACCTGAGTAAACTGTAACTTTTTTGCACATACCATGTTAGCACAAACTATAGTGATAGATGTAAAAGTGGCTAATCATTAGTTAAAATTAACAAACGAAATTCTAGTATTGAAATTTGAAATATTGAAAGATGTATAGCGAAAATTATAAAAACAACCTATATCCAATGACACCTACCCGCAAGTACACGATCTCTCCATTTCACATTGACCTTCGCCGCTGCAGCATCAAATCTGCCCAATCATCACGCCGGCCTTCGGCATTGGCAGCATTACTTTCGCTTTAAATTGTTTACAATAATGTCATGATCGCACCTCGCCTCGTGACAAAGTCGGCTCATAACTCTCGGGAAATTCACGGAACGCTTATGTGAGCAACAATAAATTTTAAGAAACTTTTCAAAGATATTCGTTAATGAAAGTTACTATTAGATCCACTTAAGAGTGAATCAAATAAGCAAAACTGTTCCATTATATTGTATTACGTATAATCTATACTAATATTATAAAGCGGAAGAGTTTGTTTGTTTGTTTGTTTGTTTGAACGCGCTAATCTTAGGAACTAATGGTCCGATTTGAAAAATTCTTTTTTTGTTGGGTAGTCCATTTATAGAGGAAGGCTTCAGGCTATATAACATTACGTTCCGATAACCACGCGAACGAAGTCGCGGGCACAGCTAGTCATTTATATACATAATCGGTATTCCCAGTCTGACATCTTTCTTTACATAAATATGTGACTTATCTGAAAGACATGACTTGACTAGACAGGCACAACACAAAGTTCTAAAATTAAAAACTGTCACGAAACCCGCAGCCGGCAAGGGGAAATGGATTTAACAAACCAGTGGAACCCGCTTGAAACCAGTTCCGATCGGCCTCGAAGGGGAGCGGGATAATAGCAATGCTCAAACAACAAAAAGAGCAATTAGCCGGGCGATCGCAGCGCTGCCCGATAGTGGCGCTGGCGACCTTGCACGTCACGGAGGAAACGAACATCACGTCACGCGTAAACAAAACTTCATTATGACACGAATCGCAATGCCTGAAGATTCCACATAGACACGTAGGTAATAGAAGTAGAGAAATCCTGTGTTTTTACCCGAAGTAATAAATGTGTTTAAATTTTTGCGAGATGGATATGTGCATAAACTACAAATCTTTAAATGTTTTTGCGCATCCCATTTGGTTGTACTTCATTCTTGTTATTGTAAATAAATAAAAGAAAAACAAGAACGTATTCGCTTGCCTACGAAACTTTAAATTATTTAATATAATATATATACATAAAAGTTCAAATCGCTGCTGTCCTTTTGCACGCCTCATAAGCGAAGCGCATGAGGTAGTGCCCTACTCTCGCCTTACAAAAATCAAGTGATTTTTTTAACTAAATGTGTCTCTATTTATTTTCTATCGCACTTGTACAATAATATTTACACATAAATGTCAAGGAAAAACACTAGTTTCAACACTTATGACATTTTTAAAAGACATTTTGCCTTTTAAATAAATAAAAACAATGTTTAATAAAATCATTTTGTGGACGTCCGTGTGTCTGTATGTATGGAAACTGGCGTGGTCACGATAACTCCCGAAAAACTTATCTGATCAAGTCCATTTTTTTTATACGCTTCTGTATTATCCAAAACTAAGTCCGTTCGAAGATCACGGTCTAATTCAATGTAGTTTAATCGTAATTTCAATTTAATTGTGAAAAATGAGATTATGGGGCGTGCACTTTTGGATTTTCCAAACTTATTTCTGTCTGCTAAAAGGGGCGTTAAATCTTAAGCCTAGGGCGTTAAACTTTAAAATACGCCACTTTTATGATCGTTCAGTTTTTCAAGAAAATTGGTATTGAATGATTCAACTCATACAACATTTTCCCACATTCAAGCATGGACGTAAAGCGTCCGTGCAATAACGATCCTTAGGGAATCCGGGGATTGAATGAAAGACGATAAAAATACGTTAACTACATATTTTTTTAAATAAAGATTTTGCTTTGTTTCTGTATATCAGATAGATAACTACAGCTGCATTGTTTTCAGCGGCACGCGATGACTAAACAGAGCGTCGCAAGGTCGTACGTACGTCTGTTCTGTAAGACTACAAATAGACAAAATATGTTAACAAAATACACCACCAGTGCTTACTTACATTGCACAGCTTGTTACACCTTTAAAAATATATGCTTTTGTATGATTAGTATCACTTGTCCAGACATTCTAGTTTGATCCATACAATGGAAACATAGAAAATTTTAGTACCTAGTGTTTGGATGCTTAATGATTTCCTTAAAAAAGAAAAAGGCGCGTACATATTACTTGGTAACAAAAGTTTACTGCAATTTACTTTTTTACATAGGTATTATAAATATGTAGTGTGGAAAGATAAGGAAAAATAATATCTTTGTAAACTGACAAAGCGAAGGGCTTTGTCAGTTTACAAAGATATGGCGCGTAAGCAACCAATGCTGTGTAAATGAGTTTCTTTCGGCGTTTCTTCTTAGCAGTGATCATTGCGAAACGCTAGTATCGGTAGCTTTTGCACTAAAAATAATTTAAAATAATGACCTTCATTATGTGATAAATTTATCCTACATTGAATAAAAATTTTTGACTGACTTTGACTAGTACTTAAAAGAAAAGTGACTACCCTATTTACTTATGCATTATCTGATGCTTGTGGCGTTGCCAACATAGTCAAATTTTTGACAATCCCACGGGAACACATGTTTACGGAATAAAAGTCCATTCCAATCTACTCAGCCGTTTTGGTGTGAAAGTGGAACAAATATCCATACAAAGTTTTGCATTCATAATATTAGTAGGATTAATTTAATGTTATTTATTTATGAACATAGCACCAAAATCACAGAACAGATTTGTCTGTTCTGTGATTTTTGACACTCTGTGTGGTACAAACTACATACCTACAAAAAAAAAACTGGTCAAGTGCGAGTTAAACTCGCGTGAAGAGGGTTCCGTACTTCTCATAGGTTTTCCTGTTATCTACAAGCAATGAACTATATTTTGTATTTTTTTTTTAATTTTAGGCACAATACTTTCAGAGATCAGGGGTATGGTCAATTTTTGTCTTCTTTCATTAATAAAATCAAAACTATTTATTTTACAATAATAAAAAAAAATTATTTGAGTACCTCATAACAAGCCCTTTCATTTGATTATGACACAGTAAGGTTTGCAATTTTTTTTTAAATTTCCTTTGTCCCCCGTAATTACCCTTATTTAAAAAAAACATTACTTTGCTTATCTGTGTTTGGGTCATAGAACTACACTATCCTACCAAATTTCACCTGATTTGGAGGAAATTGGCTGTGACAGACGTACGGACAGACAGACTAACAGATGCACAAGTGATCCTATAAGGGTTCCGTTTTTTCATTTTTGTATGGAACCCTTAAAAGCAGCAATGTAGGTATTGCTGCTTTGATGACTACAAATGGACAAACGTAAACTATATTATGATTAACTTCATGTACACTGCAGTTGCAAGTTATTACAGCATAGGTTATTTAACAGGTAAATTATACAATGATTGAGAAGTACATATCCTGATATTGGTAAGGCACCTATCAGTACAATAAGTTGCCTAATCTCATGTTCAGAACAACATACATCAATGCTAATGATTAGGAATCAATTATCAACCGAATTAGATAACAGTAATTGGGTTAAAGATTAATTGAAGAGAATATTAGAAGAAAACTATTTTAAAATATTTGCTGCTCTATTAGGTATATAGTTGGCTTCTTTAATTCAAAGATCGCAAAATCTCTTAGATGGTACCTCAGCCCATGAAACTGAACGACTTTTGTTCTACAACTTTCATGAAACCCAAAAAAAATTTTAATTTTCATACAAACTGATCAGCTGATCGAGTCAATTTGTATGAAAATTTTAATTTTATTTCTGGCATTTTGGGAATATTGTAAAACAAATGTTTGTTCAGTTTCATGGACTGAGTTACAACCTGCGAGGTTTTGCGTTATTTCATTAACTTGTTGTATATGTTATTGAGGATAAGAGGAAATTTTATATACATTTTTCTTGAAAATTTAAGATAGATAATTTCAGTTTATCTTTAATACATTGCAATATAGGCAGTCAATTTTAATTTTATAATTAAGAGTTGTCGTATGCATATGTCAAACATGAAAATTGTCTCTCCTCTGGCCTGTCCCTTTTCTGCTTTTTACAGTAAGTCATATAGAATGGTTTAATTTGGTATATTTCAAACATGATTATAAATAACAATTGTAATAAATAAAGTAACTAAAAATATTGTTCACAAGCAATTTTGTCCCCCGTATTTTGTGTCTCCTATTTGTAATGTAATCATAAACATGCAATGGATTCTTTCAGTTTTATGTATACCTATAAATTAATTTTTCATTTCATTAAGTAATACCGCTATGCTAGTAACTGTGAAAATATACATGATAAGACTGGCAAAAATATGCCCATATCAGCTTTTATCACTGTTAGGTATTCATCAGTCATATTATCTTGAGTAAGTGTTTGGATAAGGCACAATATAGTAAATGTACCAAGCACACAATAAATGTCTATAAATTTGTCGGTTTGCATATATTGTTATAATGAGTATGTGACCACAATGATAGCGCACAGTCATGAAATTGTGCACTTAAACTTGAAAAGTAGATTTTTGACAAAATATTTTTCATAAAATAGGTACATACATATTATCACATCTCTTCCCATGAAATAGCTTATACATTTTCATGGTACTCTTTTACATGTCAAGCCTTAAATTTTATTTCCTGGAATTAGCAATGTTGTGATTTGATACCTACCTTCCGAAATGCAATTTTTGCTACTAAAAGGAGGAACTAATTAAAAAATATACCTATTTCATCAACCTATTTATAAAAATGTTAAAATAGCATTTATGGTATGTACCTATATAAACATGTCAGTTTTTGCATGACTTATCTATATATTTTATTGTTTACCTGTCAATGTCAAGTAATGAACTTGAAAAGTATGCCTGTTGTGAGTTTTAGGTTGTGTGTGAGAGAATCGTGGTAAATAATCTTCACATGTATCAAATTGATCGGTATTTGCGATGATTCATAGGTACGTTGATACCAAGTAATGATAGGAAACACGACTGACCTTGCAAAGGGTGTTTGTTCGACGTGGTAGACGTCTGTGATCGGCTCCGAGCGCATGATGCTGCGGATCTTCTCTTCTGGCAATTCCAACAGCCCATCACTCGCCGTCTTGAAGTCGGCCTTACTCAAACCACTCAAAACACTCATTTTTAACGTGTAGACGACTAACGACCGAGTCGAAACCGCGATGGGAAACTTCCAAGTGTCACTAAACGATTCACAATAGTCCTTATAATCAACGTATACACTTATTTATGTAAAATCAGGCATCAGTTAGACCATATGAAACATTTTAATGCCTCGGGTTTCTCAAAAGGCAACAAAGTGCTCTCCCTTGTCATTGCGAGAAGCGGTTACGGTTTTAAACAAACTCTCCACTGTGTATTGACAAGATTGCTAAACAAACTTTTGTATCACTTCATCATAATTCGCAATGAAAAGTAATAAGTTGTTTATTTACACACGCGTTTCGAAAAACTATTAATTGACAAGCGCGGCGGGACAGCTGCGAATCGACGAGTCGACCGCACTTCGCCATACACGTTTCTGCCGTTTGTAGCAACTTGGAGAACGCACCATTCAAATTCTGACGTTCTAAGTTTGAAAGTTGCATGGCAAGGACGAATGACACGTAACTTAGTAATAACGTGACGTCGCGGTAGATGGCGCTCATCTTCAAAAATAAATTATCCAATATCTTCTTAATTACACAATTTAATTAATATATTTCTAAATCTGCGAAAATGCGTAAATGCAAAGCACAACTAATAAGTCAAGATATATTCAATAAATTATATTTAAACAATGTCACTTACCATTTTAATACCTGTAGCGTCATCTATCGAGATAGTTTTCTACGGATGCTTGTTCAAACATGAGTAGTATACTTCCTATATTGTGTGATTAGTTATAGTAAAAAGCGATAGATGGCGGAATGGTAAAAGTTTAACTTAGGAAGCGCGAAATTTCGAAGTTTTAATGATATTTTTACTGTATCATCATCAGGTCTTTCTAGTTTCCACAGCAGGAGCACGACCCTCTGTACTAACAGAGCAGTCAGAGGATTTGGCCTACACTCTCCACGCTGGCCAGAAGGGTTGCAGAGGTCTCGCTTTGTTTAGTTTGTTTTATAAATCGCCTACGACATCCACGGGAAGACTTAAAGAGTCCTATTCTACTCTGCCGGGAACCACACGGCTTACCGTATAATTAATATCTTTTACCGGTATATCATCTTTCTAAGTAATTTCCGTCTGCCTCCCACTCCATCTCTTCCTGTGGATGTCGTAAGAGGCGACTAAAGGATTAAGAACAAACATCACGTGCTACAATTGCATTCCCAAGGAGGGTTAAAGACGGGCAGCGGCCGGTTGTAAAACTTTTCGCACAAATACATTCCCAAAGAGGGTTGACGTCAGGCAGGCGGCCGCCGGCCGGTCGTAAGACTATAGCCAAATCTTTAAACTCTACCGGCTATTTCTTCTCCAACGCAAAGTATTTGGCATCCTTGTGTGACCATTGACATGAATGTAATATTTGGAGAAGAAAAAGCGGAAAAGCGCACCAAGGGCTGCGAAGCAGCTCAGCTGAGTATGCAACCGGGGCCGCGCTTGGATGAAGAAGATAAATTAAACAGCCAGAATATAAATTATAATTTACTCATAAAAGTCATAAATCATTTATTTATTGCTGCTTATTTTTTTTCCAGAAGAAGTGCATGGCGCCTGTGAACGCGGCGACACACGTGGCATTCGGCTCGTGGAACCAAGGCTCATTGTCGAGCCGCGCCAGCCATTCGGTGCAGCGGGGAAATCTAGAAAACGAGTTAGAAAATGTTAAAACCCACACAAAACTCACACTTAAGTCCAGTGCTGCCCCATTTAAAAAGCTTTACGTTAGTTCATAAAATAGTTTGAAAGGTTATTTAGGGCTGTATGTATAGTACTAAATTTTAAATGATATCTCCCGTTTCCTTTCAAATAGTTTGCAGGCAGCACTGGACCCTGAAAAATTCATGTATCCTCTTATGACGATACACGGAGTCCAGTGCTGCCCCCATTTGAAATAAATTATTTGTAAGGGAACGAAGATATCATTTAAAATTTTAAGCTACTAAAACCTAGATAACCCTACAAACTATTTTATGAACCACACAGTTTAAAGTGAGAACGTTAAGCTTTAGTTTGAATTTTTGCGAAAAACGCAAACTAAAGCTTAACGTTCTCACTTTAAACTGTAAACAGTGGTTCATAAAATAGTTTGAATAATGTATTTCAAATGGGGGCAGCACTGGACTCCGTGTATCGTCTTAAGCACGGCTGAGTACTGGAGTACTATTTTCAACGAGGGAGTCAGCGACAAAGTAATATAATTATGTAAGTCAATGGTGAGCGAACTACGATGAAAGCGGAGGCGGAGGTACAGAATACAGTAAGAGTAAACAGAACGGAATCTCCTAAGGTACGCGCAATATGCGTCCCCGTTTCCCGCACCCGCACCTCTCCCCCGGTTCTTGTGGACCATCAAGGCGAAAACGGAGGAGAGGTGCAGGGACGGGGAACGGGGACGCATATTGCGCGTACCTTAGGAGATTCCGTTTACTCTTACTGTATTCTGTGGCGGATTTACGATTACTCGCAGAACTTCCGCACTTCCAGAGGCGGAGGCAAGGTTGCGTTACAAGCTTATACCATGTGTAGTTACACACTCACCGAGACACCCCGAGACAAGGCGAGAGCGAGTATATACATGGTGCTCTCTTCCCGTATCTTGCTCTCTCTCGCCTCGCCACGGTCGGTCTCGGTCGCTTGTCGGTTTTTGCGCCCTAGTCAAAGGTGACGTACAAGTCTCGTTGGCTCTCGCGAGTGTCTACAGGTATGTCCTCGTCGAGAGCCTTCTCGGCCGAGGCGAGTGTGTACAGCTGGCATTAGGTTACAAGTTTACAACCCTAGAATGATGTTCGGCGTTAACACAGGTAGGGTTGAGAAGGTAGACGGGACCCTAACTAGGGTCGCGCGGGCTCGCGCCTCTACAATGAAGTTGCTAACTATTAATTACCTTTTTGGGTCAATTTTCCTAATGGCCTGCATTGCCGCAGCAGTGGACGCTAGCGACAGGTCTGCAAGAGTGATGTGGTCGGCGGCCACGAAGCGGTGGCGAGTGAGGTAGTCCTCTACGATCGCGTAGGCTGCGTCGATGTCGTCAAGCTGGCGGGGCGAAGGCTCCTTTACTCCTTCAAGAATAGTCGGTAGCTGAAACATAATTAATCAATCTAGCATCATCAACTGAGCAGAAAGGCCTTTACTGTGCAAAGGCCACGAAAAGGCTAGCAAAATCATCATTTCAACCGCAGGAACCAGTTGATGTTGAACACACAAACAGAATACACAGAAATACAGGCTGACGTTTTAAACACCAGCTAATTTTTTGGAGCAAGTTCAGTCCATGATACTGAACTACTTTCTATAAAAAAAAGTTATTAAAAATCGATAAAAAAATTTTCGTCCATCCATGCAAAACAGGGCTTGGAGACCGGTAAATTTTTTGAACCGGTTCGACGAAGTTACAGGTGGAACTTTTTGAAAAAGGTTTTGTTTCTTTGAACCGGTTTAGAAAAATATGGGTATTTTACATTAACCGGTTTAACTTTTCGCTCAGGCAGGACAACAACTCACTTCACGTTTGTTTTTATTCATTATACTCGTAAGTATAACGTTGTTGTTTGCTTATTTTTCCTCTAAGATACTCATGAGTCACAGGGGTAATTGATATCTTGATTTTGTTCGACATATTGTTGTGAATTATATTTATATTATTAACCAATAAAATGGTAATGAAACGTAAATTTCTGAAGAATCTGGTAAGTATAACCTCTTTGGAAGAATATTCGGTCAAAAGACAGACTGAATCCCGCTTTTCAACTCCACTATAGATTAAAACGATAAACCGGTTTATTTAGGTTCAAAGTATCGATTCTATTTAGTTCCGCACCGAAACGGAATCCGTTTGGCTGAGCGATGATTTGTATGGGAGGGAATATTTATTTTAGTTTTTCGTTAATTGTTTTTATGTAAAGTAGTTCAGTATCATGGACTGAACTTGCTCCAAAAATTTGGCTGATGGTTAAAAAGTCAGCCTGTATATTAGCTAGTGCGTATTAAAGGTTGACAAATAAGATAGTGGACCGTGTCATATTGCGGAAAAAATATGAACTAAAGTCATAAATATCACAAAAAAAAACAGTGGCACTCTGGGAGTGCCGACAGAAGAAAAAACTTGAGAGGTGTTGGTTACGGTTACGGTGTCGCGAGTTCAATGGTTTTTTCCTATCTCAAAAAATGCCAAACGCCCATTAAAAAGTTTTCACTTCAAAAAACAGTGGCACTCCGAGAGTGCCGACAGAAGAGAAAACTTGAGAGGTGTCGGATACGGTTACGGTGTCGCGAGTTCCATGGTTTTTTCCCATCTCAAAAAATGCCCAACGCCCATAAAAAAGTTTTCACTTCACAAAAACAGTGGCACTCCGGGAGTGCCGACAGAAGAGAAAACTTGAGAGGTGTCGGTTACATGGTAACAGTGTCGCAAGTTCAATGGTTTTTTCCCATCTCAAAAAATGCCCAACGCGCCTAGAGAAAGAAGTTTTCACTTCAAAAAAATTCGGTGGTGCCGTCATTTTTCTAGATACGAGTACCTACCCATAGTCAAACCATTACTTGTTTGATTTCCCGTTTCAAACTTAACCCCCACGGACCGCACCATAGTCACCGTAGTGCATCGGTACCTATGTGAAAATGTATATGTACGTGAGTTCACGTGGGAGTTCCCATGGGCTCACTCCTACCTATCCTATGATTCTGGCAGGGTCGCCATTATGAGGTTTGACGAGGGATTCTTAAGGAAACACTGAATTCAATTCAATTCAATTCAAAATATCTTTATTATCATAGGATATTTATAATATCTCTTAATAATAGTCACTTTGTTTTGTTTTGCACAAATGTTGATGTCAAATCGTTACTTACAGCTAAGTTTACGCCGCTTCCTAGGCGCAAGTGCAGAAGAAGCGGCAACAAACTGCACTGCACGTTTTCTCCAAAGACGTCAACTAACAAACTTAAAATTATACGTGGATTAGATTATGGATGGACTGAGATTACATTGTTATGTCATAATTAAATTGAATTATAAGAATTACGAAATTTAAAATAATGTCAATTTGTAAATTTAATATGTACCAATGTACCTAAATTGTGACATGTCTAAGTATACAAACCTTAAAGAGGGACCCGCGCCAAGCTCAAGCCAGACCTTTTTGTGTTTAAGATAGTCATCGGTCCTATAATAAGCCCTCTCACAAAGTACTTTGCTTACATAAGCTTTGAATTTTCTGTCTGGCATATCAAGGACCGATTCTGGCAATTTAATATAAAAAAGTATACACTTGCCCGTAAAAGACTTACTGACTGTATTCAGCCTGTAATACGGGCTAACTAAGTCATTCTCGTAAATTTCTATCTGTAAAATCACTTACTTTATTGAACATGGAAATATTTTTTCTTATCTATACTAATATTATAAAGCGGAAGAGTTTGTTTGTTTGTTTGTTTGTTTAAACGCGCTAATCTCAGGAACTAAAGGTCCGATTTGAAAAATTCTTTTTTTGTTGGGTAGTCCATTTATAGAGGAAGGCTATATAACATTACGTTCCCACAACCACGCGAACGAAGTCGCGGGCACAGCTAGTTTTCAAATATGAATTGTGATGCAAAAGTAAGTATACCTATTTCCTTGAATAATTCTCTCAGTGACTCTCTCGATCCTAAACCGTCAATGAACTTGATGAATCTCCGTCAAATAATGAATCATAATACCCATACCATACTAATAGTTCGGCCCTGTAAGTATTTTAGGAAGAACATAGGTACATACCGCGACAACTTTCAGCCTGATGAAGAAGACGCCTGTGTTGAAGAACATGCAAGTGTCTATGAGCGAGCGAACCCGGACGTCACTCGGGTACAACTTCTCACGATGCTCTCCGCCGTATTTCTCCAACAAGTATTTGAGAATCACATGACTGCAAGGAAACACGTAATTAATTAATTTAAACCGGTTGGCTCACGGGCTATAGTCGGAAAGGGCCGACCAGGTTTCTTGTGATTTATTTTATAAAATAAATTACAAGAAACCTGGTCGGCCCTGTATACAGGGAGCATTTGAAATCATTGGCATTAATTTAACTTGATAACATACTTAATATTAACAATAGGCTGCAATTAGTGCAGTAATTAAAAAGTATCGAAAAGTAAGAAAAATAAACAAAGTCTCAAAACATCGCGCATCGCGCTTGCGAGAGGGCTATGACCACAGCTATGACCCCGGCGCTGGTAAGTACACTCACCAGCTGTGGCGCGGGCGGCCGGCATACAAAAACAGACTTTAAGGTGAAGATATAGGCAAATGGCCTTGAAGTGGCGCCCTCATTTGAAATAAATTGTTAACTTGTAAATATGGAGATAATTTCCATATTGCTCTTCGTCATGCACTAGATAGCCCTTTAAATTATTTTATGAACCACCGTTGAAAGTATTTACATTAGTCCGTCTAGCTTTAAAACTTGCCTCCGCCAAAAGTGGCCACGGCAAGTTTTAAAGCTAGACGGATCACTAATAGTGGTTTCAACGGCAGTTCATAAAATAATTTAAAGGGCTATCTAGTGTATGACGAAGAGCAATATGGAAATTATCACCATATTTACGAGTTAACAATTTATTTCACACTTCAAGGCCATTTGCCTATATCTTCACCTGCGTGGATAAGGTTTAAAGTCGAGTGGGGAAAGGCGAAGCTACGCGACCGATTGAGGGAACGAATGTTAGCTACTACGGAATCTACGACGACGCAATGAAGTTAATACTATTATAATTAATTTACTTTTCATGAGTTTTATGACGATATTTTTTTTATTTATAATTGCAGTAATGATGTCTATCAATAAAGATAAATAATTACTAACGTTACTATCAAGGAGTCTACCGCATGTTTAGAGGTTTTCTTTAATATGAAAATGACGACTTCTGATTGACGTTTTAATAGGCTCACATTACTTTGTATCATGGGTGGTTGGAGTGGATATTTAAAAGGAGGAGTGGAGTGGATATTTTAAAGGATGCCAACAAATTAAATTCCACCCGTATATTTATTTAGGGTGAGTAATAATGAAGTGATGGGATTTATCTCACGTTAGTTTTAGTAAAATAAAACACAAGTATTTTATAAATCCAGATTTACGTTTAAATTAACATTATCACTAAATGTTATTTAGCTAGGTATTCTTCACCAACTCACACTTTCGACCGGGTTGCGTCGACCGTAGTCTCAGCGGACTGACCGGTGCGGTGCAACCCGGCCGAAAGTGTTAGTTATTTTAGTGAAGAATATATAAAATTTAGTAATAATGGTCAACTACTGGGAATAGCTCATTTAATCGTTACGTAAATTTGCGAAATCGAGTACCGAAAAAACGTATTTTGGGCTCAGTCCATTAAAAGTATTAAAGGTAACAAAAAGAGGACTAATTAGAAGTAGTTAGGTGCTCTTTCTTACCTTTCAGAAACAACGCAGTCACCGTCGATTAGCACTGGAATGGTGCCCATAGGATTTAACTGAAAACACAAGTTTTACTTATGTTAGGTACTAACTACTTACATAAATAAGTAAGTAAATCAAAAAAATGCTAGCCTTTTCCTTAATTGTTTCAATCTATAATTTTTTTTGACTTAATAAATGGAAGGTTAATAATTTTGTTTTTGCCACATTACGAGAGTTATACTACGTAAAATACAACTAGCCTTTTTTAAATATCTCGACTTTGTGCTTGGCGCATCGCAAGTCGAACTGGATTCCGAACATCCTTACCGAGCATGCTGGCGTCGTGTTGTATTAGTAGGTACAAGCGGAGCCATAAAAACAAACTAACCTTTTTAAATTCTTCAGCTTTATGATCCATTTTAACCATATCAACTTGCCGCATGTCAAAGTCAAGTCCGAGCAGCTTGCCGAGCATCCTCACCGAGCATGCTGGCGGGCTGCCGTCGGTTTTGTACAGGACCAGCGGAGCCATTCTGGAGCTAAATAGTTTCTTTCTGTAATTTGTGCGTTCATGACTAGCCAGAAATTGCGTTCATGACTAGCCAAAAATCTACAAGGAATGGGATTAGCTTTGTTACCTACGTCTTTTAAATAGTTATGTGAGTTCATAAATGTAAGTTAGTGCTCGCTCATCCAAAAGTTAAATTAATTGTAATTTTGAAATAAAATTACTTACACACTTAACACGTCTACACATCTTTATAAAGTCTGCTTCGATGGTGCGAAGAATGCGTGGGGAGCACCAATGGAATCTTGAACGTGATAGATGGCAGAATGGATGATATATGTATATGGGCCACTGTTGCTCGAAATAAAATAATTTTATTTTTAATATTAAGAATTTTTTTATTTATTTATATTATGAAAAACGCAATAAAAATACATACTTACTTAAATGTCAATATATGGTAGGTACATAAGGGTAATTTATTTACAAACCACTGCTACTTTTGGCGCATAAGTACTTTAAAATTTACTCCTACACGGGCTTTTTACCCATTTATTTAGATTAGATAATTTGTTGAACTTACCCGTATGGTTCCGGGTTGGAATAGGACCACTCCATCTCTTCCTGTGGATGTCGTAAGAGGCGACTTAAGGACTGAGCACAAACATCTCGTGCTACAATTGCATTCCCAAGGAGGGTTAACGTCGGGTGGCGGCCGGTTGTAAAACTTTTCGCACAAATACATTCCCAGGGTTAACGTTAGGCAGGCGGCCGGTCGTAAAACTATAGCTAAATCATTTAAACTGTTCCGGCTATTCCTTTTCCATTTTGCGAGGTCTTTGTCATCCTTGGGTGACCATTAACATGCATGTTATATTTGGAGAAGAAAAAGCGGGAAATCGCACCCCGGGCTCCGAAGCAGCACAGCTGAGGATGCAACTGGGAACGCGCTTAGACGAAGAAGAATTTGTTGAACTTACATGTTATTTATCAATCGGTTGGCTGTGCTGCGAATCACCAAAGAAAATTATCACAAGTAGGTAGGTACCTAACTGGGATGAAAATAAATTTGTTTGTAAAACACCGTGTTCTGCCCACAGCACCGATATAGACATACAATCATCATACAATATATGTAGGTACTCAAAGTGTTATCTTATTATATAAAGAGATAAGTTTTCACGATAAATAAATTCCATTTGCGAATAATACATACACCAAGTGAATAATATCGATAAGATTTTTTTATTTATCACTGAACGTCTGAACCTACCGTGACTCGGCAGAAAAAGTCACGTGGTAAGGATTTCCTTGTTTGATTTGAGTTCTCGAATAATAAAAACATTTTGTCACATTTGTTATTTAATTTTTAACCTCGTAGCTGTATTCAGGGAAATTATTTTTTAGGCGAAATGAAAAATATATAATCTGTCCTATGTACATAATTATAAAATATTGTGTCATAACAAAAAACCGGTCAAATGCGACTCGGACTCATACATAAAGGGTTCCGTACGGTACAATGTTTTAAAATCTGAAAAAAACAGGTTTCTTGTATGACGACCTCCTTTGATTTTTGACTTTATCTTATTTTTTAGTATTTGTTGTTATACCGGCCGCAGTAATACATAATCGGTGAAAACAAGTGCCTCGCTATTACGGTTCAAGAGATAGAGCCTTGTGACATAGACAGCGGAGTCTCAGTAATAGGGTTCTTTGGCACCCTTTGGGTAGGTATGGAACCATAAAAACCAAAGTTATCATCCGACAAATGCAAATCAAAAATTTTATTTTATTTTAATGCACCACCCGCTACCGGGCTCGTGGCGGGCGGCGGGCGTGAGCATTATAAATGTGGGAGAAAAATAGTTGACAAAAAGCAAGTAATTTTTTTACGGTTTTGTGTTCCAAATGATTCTGAACTGAATCCAATATTTCAATATACCTTAATAAAATATATAAATAAAAGATTTCTCCACTCTAACCTGCTGGTTTTCAACAATCATCAAACACATATCTTAATTATATATTTCTTTTATTTGATCTTTGTGAGAAGTGTGTGGTGCTGTCAAAACTCATGGAATAATATAGCCTTACCGCCGCCCGGGGCCATGGCCCCCTCTGCCCCCCCCCCCCCCTCCACGCTACACCACTGGTTAGCCACATTTACCCCCAGAATAATAATAAGTATGCTTAAGGTGGTACTGGAGGCGCGGGCGAACTCCACAGCGAGTTGCCTACCGACGCGCTTCGTCGTGTTGCTATTTCGTCGAGAAAGAGAAAGGGCGCTAAAAAATGTAGCTCCGTCCCGACCCCCGCATGTGAGAGCTACACCCCCGCGTACGACAAAGAGAGTGCACTGAACGCCAGCGAAACGGGCCGTTATAGGCCATGAATCGAAAGGTTTTCGTAGTTTTCGTTTATTTCGATAAATACGATACATACCCAAATAAAACTAAATTATTTGGAATTTAGAGTCTTCACTCTAGTCGTATAATTAGTTTCCATAAGGATCGAAAATATAATTATAAGTGTAATAGGCGTCTAAATATTACTCGATTTCGTCGATAAAAAAGGCAAATTTTAAGTTGCTATAACTTTTTTTTTTGTTTATTATTTTCGAACCAAAACTAATTACAGATCTAGATATTTATCATCTTAATGCTTGTAAAAAATTTGAATACGATGAGTTTTATGGTTTCGAAATTAAAACGAAAGTACGTTTGTATGGGATTTCGTCCCTCCAGTTAACCCTTAAGGCTTGAAACTACGTTAAGCGGACGCTCCAGACGGGTTCAGTCTGTCTCTGCCACAAACCAGGGCTTGCTAACGATACCAAATTCACACTAAAAGTAACGTTAAATAACGTTATTTTCGTGGTAACGTTATAAAGGGTATCGATAATACAGTTTATAACTTTATCAATTAACGATATAAGTAACGATACTTTTTTTTAAATACTTGTAAAATATTATATAAATAGCTCTAGTAGCCTACTAGACAAACTCTCATCAATTTATTCTGTTAAATATCGAAAAGAAACACAGTGTTAACAATACCTTTTACCGTCAATATCATTGGTAACGTTATCTGATTAACGGTAAATAGTGGGAAAAATACCGTTACCCAAGATAACGTTCTTTGCTGATAACGTTAACGCCGTTTGACAGAATTAACGTTACCAGATTTTTAACGGTATTCCAAGCCCTGCCACAAACCCTACGTGCAACAGAAACACGTGGCCCGTGACGGTGTCAGCTATCTCTATCGCACGTAGGGTTTGTGACAGACGGACTGAACCCGTCCGGAGCGTCCGCTTGACGTAATTTCAAGCCTAAGTAGCGAAAGTAAGCAAAAGAAATTAAAGTTAAATACTTTACTGAAACATATGACACATAGTGCGACGAACCGATGGCCGATGGGGCAAAAAGGTTCTCGAATGGCGACCACGTACTGGCAAGCGAAGCGTAGGACACCCACCCACAAGGTGGTCAGACGACCTGACCAAGGTCCCTGGAAAGCGCTGGATGCAGGCCGCTCTAGATCGGTCATTTTGGAAAACCTTGGGAGAGGCCTATGTCCAGCAGTGCATGTTATGCGGCTGAAATGATGATGATGACTTTACTGAAAGTGCATACAGCAGAAAACATGATACAATATTATATGGTATGGTATGGCACATAATTAAAACTCAGTTTGAAAAAGAAAACGATATAATCAAAATGAAAACAACATATAATACTTATTCTAAACAATTTGTTAAAAGAGTTTTAACAATTTGATCTTAACACTTTTTATTGAACCCCGGTTTTATATGCAATTGAAACTTGCTTTTATAGATTACGCTCTCGCCTCGGAACCCTGAAGACATAAGAGGTACACACGTCTGACGATGACATACGATACTCGTGTGTAACTGTGTGGAATTCAACATAGGAGGCTCACTAAAAATTGTCACAACAATAAACCCCATTTTTTCAGTCTAATACTCGTACAACCGCTGAAGTACGTAAACAGGTTAATTTGGTACACCATATTGAAATCGTGGAATCAGAATCACTAAAAGAACACAAAGCCGTAACAAAAATTTATTATGAAACAAGATACATATGACAGGATATGTATTTTGTATATACAGGATGATTTTGACCCCCTGAGCTATATTCAAAGGAAGTACTCTATGTGCTAAATAAAATATACATGTTCTCTTAAAATTACCTTGTTTCATAATAAAAACCAAAGATAAATGCCCTCAAAGTTGTACGGCAAATTCCCAATCGCAGTGATACCGACCGCTACATGATCGCTCGCCCCGCGCGCCGCCGGCGGGAAGGGTGCGGGCCGGTCATACGGAGGAATCGAGCAACAGAGAGGTCACTAATAATACTATGTTAGCCATATATTGCAAATGTGGGAATTTTTCCTAGTGACAAATAGGAAAGGAATAATTTTATAATTGTATAATTTTATAAGTGTTCGCTTCAAGTAGGTTGGCAATTTGCTCTAGTTTGTATTTGTATAAAGTGTTTTGTTCAGGCAGTTAGCGAACCAAATAAATAAATAAAAGTATTCGTTTCCTCACTATTTTGTGTTCTGTTAGTGATTCTGATTCCAAGATTTCAATATAGCTCAGTATTTCAAAATCAACCTGTATACATCGTGTTAAGGTGAATACATAAGCAAATGGCCTTGAAGTGTGAAATAAATTGGTAACTCGTAAATATGGTGATATATATATTTCCATTTTGCGCTTCGTCATGCACTACATAGCCCTTAAAATTATTTTATGAACCACCGTTGAAAGTATTTACATTAGTCCGTCTAGCTTTAAAACTTGCCTCCGCCAAAAGTGGCCACGGCAAGTTTTAAAGCTAGGCGGATCACCAATAATAGTTTCAACGGCAGTTCATAAAATAATTTAAAAGGATATCTAGTGCATGACGAAGAGCAATATGGAAATTATCACCATATCTACGAGATAACAATTTATTTTACACTTCAAGGCCATTTGCATATACAGGCTGACTTTTTATCCACCTGCTAAATTTTTGAAGCAAGTTCAGTCCATGATACTTAACTAGTTTCTATAAATAAAGTTATTAAAAATCGATAAAAATTTTTCGTCCTTCCATACAAATCAGCGCTCAGCCAAAAGGATTTTGTATGGAAGAACAAAAAATTTTTATTGATGTTTAATAACTTTTTTTATAGAAAGTAGTTCAGTATCATGGACTGAACTTGCTTCAAAAATTTAGCAGGTGGATAAAAAGTCAGCCTGTAATTTTTTTTGGATTTCGTCGTTCTTTCATTAACACATTTAACACGATGTATTGCTTAAAGAGTACTTTCCTTGAATATAGAGGTTCAAAATCATCCTATAAAATCGTAATGTCAAACCTTCACGCAGCTTTGTTCCTCTCCCAGAATTTGGTCAACAGCTTCCCGAGGAACTCGACGCCCGGAGCATTGATCTTCTGGAACACTGGCTCTTTCTCCAGCCGCGATAGCCACTCAGCACCGCGAGGGTACCTGAAACATTCACAAAATTGATGATATCATCAGCTAGTACTTAATAGAGCAATTCTTGTACGAGTATACAACGTGGAAGGGACATACCCGTAATAAATCGAACCACGGGCTATGCTAGATCACTAAAGTACATGTAATGAAATTAAAAAAACAGTAAAAAAACAAAAAAAAATCGTCATTCACATACAAACGCCCGGGCGGCTGCATACTTTTGTATGGAAATGGCGAAATTTATTTTGGTTTTTTGCTGTTATTTCAATTTTATTATAACGATCTCGTATAGACCGTGGTTCAATTTATTACGGGTATGTCCCTTCCATGTTGTATAATGAGGATCTCTGAAACTCCTCCAAAGACTTGGATGAAATTTTGTACCTATGTCCCTGATGAAAAATCGATCTAGCTAGTTTCATTTTTCAAGGACCTCTCTATCTCTTGGTGTTTTACCTACTGTTGAATTATACAAGTAGATACAGTGCCAGATCTAGACTTTTTTTAAGAAGGGGCAAAATCTAATTATGACGCCGCCTGTTATTTCTAGCGAGGGAGGGGTACAAATAGGAGTGTAGACTTTTTAAAGAATTTTCTATCCTATTCTACGATGATGTCCGCTCTATGTCCAGCCAGTTATTTCTGGCAACGGATGAGGGATGCAAATAATTAGGCGACAAGAGGGGCGGGTGGGAATAGTCATTAAGTTTGCCTCTAACCAAACGCAGCCCCATTGTGGCGCCCCGGAGTGTACCTCACTTATGTAAGGTACACTAGTACAGTTCCTAACTAAACATCATAATTTATTTTTATAAAAGTTGCAAACATGTGGTACAATTTTTTTACGAAAGGCAAAATCGAACTATGCCTCCCCATTTGGGACCGGTCGGGAAGCAATTAGAAATAATAAAATTATTAACAAAAAAAAACAACCGGCTTTAATTTTTTTTAGGAGTTTCTTTCATATCTCCAAAGTTCTTCATCATATCTTCACCAAATTAAAATGGGACCAACTTGGTAGTAAAAGCTTTCAAATAAAAAAAGAATCATCAAAATCGGTACACAATTGGCCAAGATATCGAACAAGATAACAAACATACAAAAAAAAAAACAAAAAAAACATGCAGTCGAATTGATAACCTCCTCCTTTTTCGAAATCGGTTAAAAAATCATGTATTTTCTTCCCAGTGGGTGCAAAATCCTACCTTTTAGCATCAATCCTATGCAGCAACTGCGAGGCGCTGGCAGTGGCGCCCACGCTGAGGTCGGCTATCGTCAGCCTGTCGGCCGCCACGAACAGGGACTGTTGGAGGTACTCGTCCAGTACAGCGTACGTGGCGTCGATATCGTCTATGTGCTTCTGAGTTGGCCCTTTAAGCTTGCCTAGGAGAGTCGGAATCTAAAAAGAAAAAAAGTGCATAAGAAACCATAATTTTACCCTGTATGAAGAAAATTTTTCGATCTAATAAAGGAAAAATGAAACGTTAAAAAAATATAGGGAGGTTAACGCCGTACCTGAATTTTCCGGGGTCCAGTGCAGTTTTTCGCAAATGTGCGTAGTAAAGCTTAACGTTCTAACTTTAAACTGTAAACAGTAGTTCATAAAATACTTTGAAGGGTCATCTAGGACTTGGTAGTAGCAAAATTTTAAATGATGGCTCCGTTTTCTTTGAAATGATTTATTTTAAATGGGGGCAGCACTGGACCCCGGAAAATTCAGGTACGGCCTTAAGAACTTGAGGGAGATGGAAAGCACTCCACCGAGAAGAGCCCATCTCTTAAATATAAGAAGAAGAAGTATGGACACACAGGTTACAAAGTACTTTCTTTCATGTTTCCGGTCCATACCTAGTACCTAACGGGTCTTCATACATAACGTCAAAACTGTGTACTTGTGTGTTTGTCTATTCGGCTGAACTTACTAAACTAGTCTGACTTTTCACAAACCATCCCAGTAAAATTATATAGAAGGCTGCCGGTGATGATTATGATAAGACGTTATTAATTTTACTGTCTGTATTATTTAAAATTAAAATGTTGTATACAGGGTTACTTTTAATTAACTAGCAACATTTTTGGAGCAAGCTCAGTCCATGATACTGAACTACTTTCTATAAAAGTTATTAAAATCGATAAAAAATTTTCGCCCTCCCATACGAATGACTCGCCGTAAACTTGCAAGTTTTGCATACGCATTAAAAGAAATAAAAAAAACGACTGACTTAAAAACAGCCATCTCTACCTACTACGCACATGCTAACGCCTCACTAAACTACGGCATATTGCTATGGGGAGATAGTACTGACTCGCAAACTTTATTCAGAGCACAAAAAAGAATTTTGGAATGCATTGCCCGAGGACATCAGACAAATATCTAGTAGACATTTATACAAGAAAAAAGTGCATGATTTACTTTTTGAATCTTTCAACAATTAGGAGAATTCATCGTTTCTTTCTGATCTTTAAATATATATATATATGTATATAATAAGTTGTATGTATAAATATAGTATATTTATTTTATACGATATTTATGTATGATCATTTAAAAGTACTTATTATTTCTGGATTGTTTCAATCTATTTTAGACGCCAACTATTCTATCTGTTTCTCTTCTCCTAAAGGTTGACAGGGAGAGAATGCTTTAGCATTAAGTCTAACTATTGTAGCTTTTGGCTCAAAAAAATAAAATAAAATTCAATTAAAAAAGACTAATAAGAATACTAACCAATATAAGGAAAAAGCAAAGCTGCAAACCTCATTTCAACCAACTAGGGATATTGCCTTTACCCTGTATTTATATCCTAGAAACTTGTAAGTTCGCGCTATAACCAATTTTTTTTAAAAAAAGACGAGATATTCCTTCTAGGTTTAATCTAAGACATATAAACAAATTACAGTTGCCAAGATCCAAACTGAAATTACATTCAAATAGCCCTTTAGCGATGTCGGTAAAAATATACAATAAACTTCCAGAACGAATAAAAAATGAAGTTAAAGATAGCAAATATATCAAAGAAATAAAACAAATTCTTCTATCCAAATGCTACTATTCAGTATCAGATTACCTTAATGATAAATTAACTTGACATAAAAAGATATTTAGAAATCACAAATGATAAATAATAATATATATAAATTACGGTACATTGATGAATATGCGTATACATAAATTAAAAAAAAAACTAAATTTAAATACATCTTAAAGTACAAATACCTATACCTAATACAATACAATCTAAATACATTATTAAATGACGGACATAAAATACGTACATATATAATTAAATGATAGTTATACAGATAAAAACTGAATGTTAATTAATTTACTTCAAGGTAACTACTAACAGTGACACGATTCCTCCTCTCTCCTATTGCAGCGCCCAACAGGGTCCTTAAGGTCCTAGTCTTCTTGTGTAAAACAAAGAAATTGGAAAATTTTCGAAAGATAGAACCATGTCAAACTAAATACTGCAGACGTCGTCACAAAAAATGCTCTACTTCCCATATATATTTTTTTCCATTAATTTAATACTGAGTGAAGAGCAACGGACCAAAAAAAAATTAAAGCGAGAGAAAGAGGCCTTTGCCCAGTATTGGAGCAGAAATGGCTCGTTTTAATAATATAATAATTTAAAAACTTACTGATCTAAAAACCGAAAAAAATTATATCAAATATAGTGCATAGCATATTTGGGTATGTCGATGTTGTCATTATATTTTCCTAGACAGTTTAATTAGTTTCATATCTAAAAATACTACTGCAAGTATGTTTCTTATATACTGGGTGGCGCAAAAGTAAAGACCCTATTTGGTTCAGCTATAACATTTTTTCTAAATTAGAAAACTAGATTTAGGTTTTTTTAAATGTATATTTGTGCCATTAAATTTCGTACCATTAGGATTTAAAGATGATGTCTTTTAAATGGTGACCTCCAGAGTTGATACACATTTGAGCCCTATTTATGACATTTTGCATAACTTGCCGTAACACTTCCTGCGATATGTTCGTTATTTCTTGACGAATGTTTTCTTTTAGAGCTGCGAGAGTCTGTGGCTTGTTCACATACACCCGAGATTTCAAAAAACCCCAAAGAAAGAAGTCTGGACTGGTCAGATCGGGTGATCTTGCAGGCCAAGGCAAATCGCCAAAACGAGAGATAACTCGGCCTAGAAAAGCGTCCCTCACTAAGTCCATAGTGTCGCGCGCTGTGTGTGCCGTAGCGCCGTCTTGTTGAAACCAGATGTGCTCCAGCCCCAATTCGTCCAAACTGGGTATCAAAAACTCTCGTAACATGGTTCTGTAGCGTTCTCCAGTGACAGTTATCGCATTGCCTCCAGCGTCTTCGAAAAAATAGGGTCCGATCACTCTGTCAACACAGATGCCACACCATACAGTAACTTTTAGTGGGTGTAGAGGTGTTTCTTGAATAATGCGCGGATTATCAGTGCCCCAGAACCGAGTATTCTGCTTATTGACATGCCCTGAGAGATGGAAATGCGCTTCGTCACTCATAACCAATTTTGAAGGAAAATCATCCTCTTCAAGGTTGAGGTTTATGACGCGCTGGCAGTAATCTAGACGAGCTCGGTGGTCAGCAGGCAGCAGCTGATGAGTCATTTGAGTTTTATACGGGAACATCTTTAAGTCTTTCACCAAAATACGCTGCAGGGTCCGTCTGGAAATGCCCAATTGCGTGGCACGTCGCCTCGTTGATGTTTCTGGACACTCTTCCACATCTTCGCGCACAGCATCGATATTTTCAGCTGAACGGCCTGTTCTTGGTCTCCCAGACTTAGGTCTATCCAATGTTGAGCCAGTTGCTTCAAGGCGTGTGGCAAAGCGTCGAATTGTGCGACCAATCGGTGCCGGACGGTGGTGAAATCGTCGACGAAATTCACGTTGTGTTCTTATCACTGATGAATTATTCCGTAAGAACATTGACACAATTATTCCACGTTCTTGGGGAGTAAAACGGTCCATGTTTATTTTCAGTGTATTTTACATTTGTTCACTACACAATTTTCAACAACAGAATGACAGAAAATGTCATATAAAAAAAATAAAAGTATTTTCTTTAGTGCCAGTACTTTTGCGCCACCCAGTATAAGTAGTAAAATGTCTATAGCAATAAGTGTATGTGTCCAGTGAATCCTACTCACAAAAAATAATAAAAAAATTAAACTTATTTTTTACTGTATGGATTCTGGGCTTCCAAAGACACATTAAGCTTTTTGTTTATTGCTTTAAACAGCTTTAAAAAATCTATCTGATAAATAAAACTGGTATTTTTTACTTGACCATATAATTAAACCTGAAATTCAGAAATACACAAATTAGATTCGTATCTTGAATTTGATGATTGCAAATGTCCGATTTATATGAAACTAGCTGTGCTGTGACTTCGTTCGCGTGGTTGTCGGAACGTAATGTTATATAGCCTAAAGCCTTCCTCTATAAATGGACTACCCAACAAAAAAGAATTTTTCAAATCGGACCATTAGTTCCTGAGATTAGCGCGTTTAAACAAACAAACAAACTCTTCCGCTTTATAATATTAGTATAGATTTGAATCTACAGAATGATATCACTTTCATCAGCATTCCAAAGTAATCTTAAAGTGACAATCTCGCCAAATTGTTTGAAAATGTCAAATGTCTTGAGTCTGCAATTTGTGTACTTTTTGTGATCTTTCAAATTTTTAATTTAAAGTAGGTACTTGAAACCAAACCAGGCCTGTGTCACTCTCCGTTTAGGTATCGAAAATGTACCTACATGTAAATTCAGTTATACGAATCGTTTGTCCAGAGTAATAAGAATGAAATTGGCTTGCAATGGATGTCTAGGTATCTATACGAAAAGGTGCTGAGTTCTGACGTAAGCTAAATTAAACCATATCGCGAGCCACATTGAGTACATATTTCTTTGAATTTCTTTGCTGAAGGAGACTTCTGAACGTTAGTATTATTTATTCTGTGAGCATACCAGAGTTTCATAGAAAATCGGTATCAGCTGACAATCAGCTACAAAATATTGACACATTGGTATTGAAATTGGTATTAAACTTTTAACTATCTTCAAAATGGTTTTAAAGACGAAATTGCACCATTTTTGTCAATGGTCTCGCACGTACAAACATCTGCCTGGAATTGTTTTTTTTTTCATGGAATGAACAGCGTAACACCGGCATCGGTCACAGAGTTCAATGCGGGCGAGCCAATGTTGTGAGCTCGGCTATCAAATTCAAATGCAGTGAATGTGGTGCTTGTGATGCATGCAGCCCAGTCCACGTTCACTTTTAATCCCTACAGTATCACATTGTTTATTGAAGAATGTAAAACGTATCAACACTCGAATGTTAATTTTGTGTAAAAATCTTTTGAATGGTCACATCTTCGAACCATTCGAATGCTCTGTTGCAACCCGTGCAGCTTTTGAGCAGCCGTTGAGTATGAGTAAGTCACGTGGCCAGTTGATAAATTCGAAAAAAAAAAACTACAGTCAGTAGAGTCAAAAATTCAAAATATGTGGACGGCCATCTTAGATCCAAAATCTAGTTGCAGTTTTGAATTTCGCGGGGTGTTTTACCTTCTTCTTCTTTTTCTTAGCACTATCCCGCTTTATTCGGGGTCTGCTCTCCTAGTTAATCGGCGCCAGGACAATCTGTCCTGGGTTGTCGGGTCGGGTAGGTTCTCCACTTTTAACAGCTTCGTCAAGCTGGTCCACCACGGTTTTACCACGTGGTTTTACTACGGCATACAAAATTTAGACCCTTAGGAGGGAACAGTGATAAGTTATGAAGGAATTAAATTAAAATTATAAAGTCGAGACGCCATCTTGAATTTAAAAAAAAACTTTGGATATCTCGACCAAAAAATCTCGCGAATTTCAGACAAATTGTATGCATGGCTTAGCCTTCGGCTTTTGGCCTCAGGTTTTACTTAGATACTGCTTGATTCAGGTACATCAACACATGAGGCAAGGGACAAAGATCGCGGCTTCGATAAAACTTGACAGTAGTCAAATTGCATATCCCGCAAAATTTTGAAAAAAAACTACACTGCATATCCTAACCGTTTTTGCAGGCCGTACCGCTTCCACATCTGGTTCAAAGTTTTCTGAAAATCACTGGAGCACCCTGCACACTATGGCATACCTATCAATCATATCACCTGTCAGTCAGAAACAAGTCAAACATACAAAATATATAATACAAGTTATATGTAAATAATGAAAACTAGTTTTTCGAGCGTTGCGCGGGCTGCAAGCCACCCGCGGTTTTTCGTGCAGTTATTGAAGTTGGATGAAGCACATGTCCATTGCAGTTAAGAAAATGGGTAAAAAACTGCAGTCAGAAAAGGAAACATCAAAAGATGTGTGAGCGGTCATCTTGGAATCAAAATTTGTTTGCAGTTTCAAGTTCCGCGGGGTGCTTTACCCCAGCATACAAAATTTCAGACCACTTCGATGTACCAGTAGGACGTTATAAATTTTTTTAAGTTAAAATTCTAAAATCAAGACGCCATTTTGGATTCCAAAAAAGTCAGATTTGGATTCCGCAATCCGAACACGGACTCAGAAGTACGCACTAAGAAATTGGTTACAACCTCCTACATTTTAGAAAAAATATCACGCGCCTAACCCCAACCGTTTTTGCAGGCCGTACCCCTTCTACATCAGGATTTGATGATCTTCAAAATGTCAGAGTTTTCTGGTACTCGCTGGAGCACCCTCTACATGAGATCTCTACTGTTATATAAACCCCTGTCACCCTGGAACATGGCAAACAATTATGTCAATCACGGATCAGTGGTATTATAGATTTACATATTATAAATAGTATTTCGGGCGCGGCGCAAGCTGCAAGCAGCTCGCGATTTTTCGTGCAGATGTTGAAGTGCACTATATTCCAGGTCCAGTTGAGAGATTGGTGAGGTGCTGCAGTCTGTATGAAAAAAATAAAAATGTTTACGGGCGGCCATCTTGGATCCAAAATCTGATTTCAGTTTTGAGTTCTGCGGGATGCTTTACCCCAGCATACAAAATTTCAGACACTTATGAGCACCCACTGAGACGTTATAAACGAAATAAGTTTTTTTCACTAAAATCCAGACGCCATCTTGGATTCCTAAAAATGACAAAGTTGGATTTTTCAACCCAAAATACGCCTAGACTTCGATTTTCATACAAATCGGAGGCAGTAGACTTTTGGCGGCCATCTTTAATTTCCAAAAATTAAAAACAAATAAGTGCTTGGTGTGGATGGCTTGGCCTTCAGCCTTGCTCCTCAGCTCGCCCTTCAGGCTCGCATCACTTGGCCTGTGGCTTCGTGAGGATTACTTGGGGAGAGGGGGGTCACTGGGGGGAGGGGTCGGCCTTCAGCCTCGGGCCGCACCAAGTTACTTAGGGGGGCCGTTTGTATGACATTTGTAGGGGGCTGGGGGAATTTTGTTTCAATAATTAAAGATAGAAATGCCGGCCCTGGTAATTGATCAGGTACCCCTTCCATTTTGTCTATGGGGCCAAATCTCCAAATCCTACCGTTTTTCCAGGCCGTACTTCTTCCACATCAGGTTTCTCCAAATGTCAGATTTTTCTGGTACCCCACCTATAAACATTTTACTAAAAGTCGTTCCCCCAGTCACCCGGGAACAGGTCAAAAAACTATGTCAATCAGTAAGGAGACAATGTGTGGTAAGTCTAGCTTTATAGTATAGTAGATAAAAATAAATAATTATAATAAGTAGAGCTACAGTCAAGATCGGATCCGTACGTCATTACAAAGTGAGTGAGAGAAGACATCTGTTAGAGCGAGAGGTCCGTCAAAAATTTGCCAGCACCCCCACGTCCATACGCCTCGGCCGCCTCACACTAGTATAGTATCTGCTCCGTAGTCTGTGCGCCTCACGGCGACTAAGGAATTTCCATTTTGGAATCTCATTTTATTGAGCGTGAATTAGATGTTTTTTCGTAAATTTATATTAATTAAAATATATATCTTTTTAATCAGTTTTAGCATTTAATAAATTGCCCAGGGAAATAAAACCCATATATAACATTATTTATTAATAAATGAATACTTAAAAGTTAATATTTCTTACTAAAAAAAAACAAGAATTAAGCAGAATTTTGTGCATCTTTATGCACGATTATAGAACAAATGGCAAAATAAATCAAAAATATACTGAGCGCAATTTGTTTATAATGAAACTGAGAAGAATTTGCGCTCAGTACATTTTTGATTTATTATAAAGATGAATTGAATTGCCGTTTGGCGTAGTAGAGGTATGTTTGACGCATGATTTTTCTCATAATTAATATACTTACAATTTTTTTGATATATTCAGTTATTCGTTGTATAGTCTATATTAAATAATAGAAAATTATTTTAGTCCACGTCCTTTACTTTTATAGAAAACACAATCATTGTGAGTACCAAAAATGAGAAATATGAAGTGATTGTGGAATCATCTATGTATCAACTTGCTATCTAGTTTGCATGTATTCATTTGTCATTTAAGGAAGCAATAAATTTTTGAGTATTGAGTACAAGTCAGCGCTCAGCCAAACGGATTTTGTATGGAAGGACGAAATTTTTTTATTGATTTTTAATAACTTTTTTTTATAGAAAGTAGTTCAGTATCATGGACTGAACTTGCTCTAAAAATGTTGCCAGTTAATTAAAAGTAACCCTGTATTGCCAAGAAATGTAAAAAGTAAGTAGGTAACTAAAAAGATTTCTGACGTATTAGGAGTCTAAACCCCCAGCGGCCGCATGACATCAAAAATACTTAAGCAAATCAAAGACCCCCCACCCCCCTTTTGTTGCTTACGTAATACTTAAACGGTCCCTTAGGCGCAAGACGACTAGGAAAACTATAAGTACTCACAGCGACGGCACCCATCTTGTTAAAGAAGACAGCTGCGTTAAAAAACAGTCGTTGGTCCACTATAGCCCGCGCCTTCGCGTCGCTCGGGTATAAAGCCTCCAGCTGACGACCACCGTATTGGGTCACCATGTATTTCAGAATGGCGTGGCTGGAAATTAATTATATCCAAATATCAGAGAATTTACGTAAGCAGAATTTTAGCCATTTTAACCCCCCCTCGCCCTTCTTGTCAGCCAAAGTAAGCAATCTCTTATTCCCCGTATCCTATACTTACGTAAGCTTTGATATATTTTTTATAAATTGTTCGTGGCTAATATTTCATTGTCTGTTCAATTTCAAATCAAAATTACAGAACTTTGCCAAGAAAAAATAAAAATTACTAAAAAAGATTGCTTACGTAATGGAAGCCTAGATCCTCCCGCCCGTATGTCTTCAAAATAAGCAAATCAAAGACTCCCCCACCCCTTTTCGATGCTTACGTAATACTTGAACGGCCCCTAATGTATATGGACAAATGGAATGTTTTAATATCAACCAGTTTCTGAATATCGACAAACATCAAAGTCTAGGTATTTATCTTAATGTGTAACTTTCAGTTTAAAGAGATGCGGCAGTGAAACCTATGAGGCCCAGGTACTCACCAGGTGTACCTACGTAATCTGTATTTCAAAATAAGCTAAGTAAGTACCTGTCAGAAAGGATGAAATCTCCATCTTGCAATACTGGTACCTTCGCCAAAGGATTTAACTGAAAAAGTCAAAATAAAACTTATAAGCAGGTACAAGAGTCCAAGATTATAAAGGGGTAATTAAATAACAAACATAAAATTGTGTTTTCTGGTTTCTTAGGATGAATGGACAAAACATATCAAATCACGAAAACCGCTTTTCCATATAGGCGTCTCCATATAGGGTGGAATAAAACAAGTTTTTTTTTTCTCACACATGATTACATTATAAATATTTACATATTGAAGGCATTTAGAACTAGGTACTTTGTGAAATTCATATATCCAGGGGCGGATCGTGAATTTGTGGGGCCCTGGGCTAATAGTGTTTAGGGGTCTACCTAATTAGCGATTTTAACAATAAACATGTAGAGGTATTTATATTTCTTACCATAAGGACGTTGACTCACTCTGTTACTGAGTGAGTGAGAGAAGTCAACAACCTTATTACTTACCGATCGGGTTCCTTTTTTTATTTTAGACATTTTTTCTTGACAATATTGTTTTCAATTAAGTCTGGGGGCTTTTTTGTATCCACGGGCCCTGGCGTACAGCCCAAAGAGCTATTAGGTAGATCCAGCCCTGCATATTACCTTCCTGAACTCCGGCGTCATCTGTTCTAATTTGAGCAGGTTGACTAGTTTGCAGTCGAGCTGCACGCCGAGCATGTCGGCGAGCATCATGACGGATCTGCTCGGCGGGCTGGCCGGCGCCATGTTCAATACTAAACGGGACATGGTTCTGAAATGAGAAATATTTATTGATGGTAACATGTTTCCTCTTGTTTTCCTGCAATCTGTAGGAGTGATTTCGTGAAATGAGACGAAGTGAGTAACAGGAAGCTGGGGAAGCGCGCGCTATTTGATTTGACCAATGAGCACGGTTACCTATTACCACAGAATACATAAGAGTATAAACAGAATTGAATCTCACAGCGTCTCCCGCAATTTGGCGTCGCCGCACCTCTCCCCCTTATTGCGCTCTAAACCAGGGTTAGTTCCAAGCCGCACGCAATTCGCGACGTGTCTTGTCTTGAGAACTGTCAACCAATAGTTACCATGATGGTGAGAAGATGCGCATATAATAATTGTTTATCCACCGAATACAACAAAGAACGTATATTTCATAGATTTCCGAGTGATTAAAACAGGTAAGCCAAGCAACAATATAATTTCACGTTATTACCCAGCAACCATCTTGAACACCGATTAATATATACCTATACCCTTCTAGCTCTCTCGTATTGGCGGGAGAATACACAAACATATTTGTGAAGTGATATAATGTAGCTGTTTCCGACTTTTCTGTAATATTTAACACATATAAAACAGAATATTTTTTTATACATAGTGTTCGCAAATCTCCTGGTATGGAAAGATATAATCGTAAATATCAAACGTAGTGGTTATATTCTCTTTGGTAAATATGTCAAACTCGTTAGAAGGTAAGTATTAAATTAATTCTGCGGGTGCGACCCTGAGTATAAAACTCACACATCGACGTGTGTACAGATAAATTGTTTCGTTTTTAGTACTAGTAGGTATATATGTTACTCTGAATCTATGAAGTGTCATACCTGTGCTAATACCACAGAAGACAGTAAGAGTATTACATACAAAACGGAATCTTCTAAGATACGCGCAATATGCGTCCGTGCACGAATGAAAAGAATCATAAGTGAGCTAATCATCATAAAATCATAATCATAAGTCGGAAACAGCTACATTATATCACTTCACAAATATGTTTGTGTATTCTCCCGCCAATACGAGAGAGCTAGAAGGGTATAGGTAGGTATATATCAATCGGTGTTCAAGATGGTTGCTGGGTAATAACGTGAAATTATATTGTTGCTTGGCTTACCTGTTTTCATCACTCGGAAATCTATGAAATATACGTTCTTTGTTGTATTCGGTGGATAAACAATTATTATATGCGCATCTTCTCACCATGATGGTTCTGTAAAATTTTTCAATGCATGAATAGGTAAAAAGAAAAAAAAACATTGCATACAGACTGGTAGGTAAAGAGCAGTCAGCAGCGTAGGTCACAAGACAAGTAAATTAATCCTAATTATAAAAAGAATACAAACCGATATGTTAGTCCATTAGTATTTTTTAAAAAAATTAGAAAATATAACTCACCATCAATTCCTTTTAACTTCCGTCTTCGGCACCAACCGATATCATATCAAAAAATATTTTAACCTCCAATTCGTGGCCTTGCTTTGTTCCGCGTTACCTCATACCTGCACAACATCGAGGTACTAATAAAAAACCATGTAATATCTACATATCAACACAAAGATAGCAAACAATAAAGATTATAAAACAAACGCTATAACTATATGCACTAGATAAGGAAAGGACATAATACGAGGGGTCAAAGACCGCAAATTATGACTTGCGCTTGCGACTGCTCCTGCACCACGTGTTCGGCGATATTTTTATAGTGGGTTTGTATAGTAACATACCCCTGCTTAGAAAGTTGAAGGAAGGGATGACAATATCTAATTTATTAATATTGTAATAGGTATATTAACTTACGTAAAAGACCGAATTAATATGAAACAAGATACATGAAAGAATATAATTAAAACTAAATTAAACTAACAGCAATAATTAAAATATTGAAAACGCCTAAAACTTCATATTTACCAAATAAAAACGGGCAAGTGCGAATTGGACTCGTACATGAAGGGTTCCGTACCACCGTACAATGTTTCAAAACGCTGAAGAAACACGTTTCTTGTATGACGACCCCCTTTAATTTACAACTTTTTTTTATTTTTAGTATTTGTTGTTATAGCGGCCACAGTAATACATAATCGGTGAAAATTTCAAGTGTCTAGCTATTACGGTTCACGAGATAGAGCCCTGTGACAGACGGACAGACAGCGGAGTCTCAGTAATAGGGCCCCGTTTGCACACTTCGGGTACGGAACCCTAAAAAAGTTTATTCTGTTAAGTCAAAAAAAAAAATTTTTCCTCACGCAATATTAACTCGTCCGGATCTTTAGACATATGAAATTAAATACCTACTTTAATCTGCGACTTTGACTACTTTAACTGTCCCTGTTGTTAACTAGGAACCATAATATACATTAGGAAAGGGTCCATAATGACTTTTAGTGCACGAAACTAACATCTGTCTGGTCTAGAGATGGGCGCCTTCCCGGTAAAAACCAGGCTTCTGGAAATATTCCCATTTTTACCCACCCAATTTTCATTTCTTCCGGGAAGAAATTGGAACCTTTATTATTCCCTCCCAGAAATTAAAATAATATAATTTTATGTAGTTTTTGTAATAATCTAATATGCTTAAAATTCGGGTACGTCAAATGCGACGTTAAAGTATATGAAAACGTCATACTTATCATACCTTGAAAGTAGGCTTCTTTGATTTATTATATTTTTTTTGCTGGGAGGTGTGCAAAGACGAAATTATATATTAAAATAAGTGAAATGACATTAATTGCGATGTCAACATATATATGAGCAACCTCGTAAGTAATGTAGAGAGGAGTATTTTTGACTGTTCATTTGAAGGCCAAAACTACTGATTTCGTGCTTTGTCTCGGAACAAAAGATATTCGTATTGACGAGTTCTTTGATCCCCCATCAAACTGTTATAGCATTTCCCACAAATTAGCATGCCGGGTATTTACCCGAATCTACCCGTTTTATGGAAACATAATAATTGACAGGTCTAAGTTTACATGTTTTGCTGGAAAATATTTTTACACCTAATGATATGTTAAAATAAGCAAACAGACATCAAACGCGATGTTAACATATGATCATACTCCTACATTAGTATAGAGCAGGCTGCTCATCCGAGAGCCAAAGCTACTGATTTCGGGGTTGGTATTCGTATTGACGAGTTCTTTGAAGCCCCATCTACTTCTTATAATATTTCCCACAAATTAGCATACCGGGTATTTACCCGAATCTACCCGTTGTATGTGAACATACTAATTGACAGGTCTGAGTGTAAATTTTTGGCTGGCAAATGTTTGTAGACCTAATTATATATTAAAATAAGCAAACAGACATCTAACGCGATGTCAATATATGAGCACCCTCATACGTGCCATATATGAAAGTAGATTTTTTTGACTGTTCATCCAAGAGTCTAAAGTACTGATCGAAGTTCGTCCCGTAACAAAAGAAATTCGTATTGACGAGTTCTTAGATCCCCCATCAACTTGTTATATTATTTCCCACAAATTAGCATCTTCTTCTTCATCTAGGCGTGTTCCCGGTTGTTTCCTCAGCTGTGCTGCTTCGGAACCCGGAGTGCGCTTAACCGCTTTTTCTTCTCCAAATATAACATGCATGGTAACGGTCACCCAAGGATGCCAATACCTTGCAAAATGGAGAAGCAATAGCCGGAACAGTTTAAATGATTTGGCTATAGTTTTACGACCGGCCGCCTGCCTGACGTCAACCCTCTTTGGGATTGTATTTGTGCGAAAAGTTTTACAACCGGCTGCCGTCCGACGTTAACCCTCCGTGGGGATGCAATTGTAGCACGAGATGTTTGTACTAAGTCCTTTAGTCGCCTCTTACGACATCCACAGGAAGAGATGGAGTGGTCCTATTCTAACCCGAAAAAACACGGGTGATTCCCAAAAATTAGCATGTCTGGTATTTACCCGAATCTACCCGTTGTATGGGAATATACGGCTTGACAAATTTAAGTTTACATGTTTGGTTGGAAAATGTTGGTAGACCTAATTATATGTTAAACTAAGCAAACAGATATCAAACGTGATGGCAACATATGATCACACTCCTACATTACCTAGTGTAGAATTCGTATTGACGAGTTATTTGAAACCCCATTAACTTGTTATAATATTTCTCACAAAATAGCATGCCTGGTATTTACCCGAATCTAACCGTTGTATGGGAACAATTTTTGGTTGGCAAATGTTTTTACACTTTTTTTTATTTTATTTTTATTTATTGAATAAGGCTTACCAACATTTGTTTACATTGTTACTTAATTCTAAAATTTTTACTTACAGGATTTTTACTTAATGTAACAAACACTTATAGGTAAACACGACATGCGTAAAAAAATCTTATGAAGTTAACCTACATTTCATGAACAAATGTATTCCTATCAATAAGTAATTTGCTTAGTTGTTAGGTATTGACAAACAGTGTTCCGTATCCTGCCAAACGAGTCAGCCTGAATATCCATCATAGTACTGAGTTCAGTCTACTGAGTCTTGGTACTGGTGAATTTGCGCCGAATTTAGTTCTACGGAAACAGGGACTAAATGGATCGATACTGTTACGGGGATATCTGTATGGCACTCGAAATTTAAATTTACTTAATAGTCGCGGACAATCTAATGCATTATTAAAAATCTTTGCAAACTTAAGGTCCATTTGAATTCTGCGATTAGCTAGAGATTCAACTTTGAAATGCGACATACGCTTACTGTACGAAGGTAATGTGTGTTTTGATATGCCACTAGAATGGGCAAGGTGCCACATAAATCTCTTCTGGACCCTTTCCATATGTAAGGCGTGAGTAGAAAAGTGAGGTCTCCAAACAACACTTCCGTACTCCAAAATGCTTCGCACTAAATTGTTATACAGGAGTTTTTTGGTACTGAAGTTTCGAAAATCTTTAGCATTTCGAAGAATAAAGCCAAGTACCTTAGATGCTCTTTTTATTACATTGTCATACTAGGGAATGAATGTTAATTTTTTATCGAACACTATACCCAGATCTCTTATTTCCTCCACTTCTTTAATTTTTTCATTGCCAATCAGATAACTAGTTGGTAATAGAGCCCTTTTTCGTAAGTATTTTACATGATAGCATTTAGAAGTATATGAAATTGAAAAATTTCATATTATTCTGATTACACCACTCCAATAGTTTATTAAGATCAGCTTGGAGCTTAATAGAATCATCTGCCGTGTCTATAACACGACAAAATTTCAAATCGTCAGCATACATGAATGATTCAGAGAACTCAAGCAACTTAGGAATATCATTTATAAATATAACGAATAGAATTGGGCCTAAATGCGATCCCTGAGGAACACCAGAGGCAATTTTATGCAGTCCCGACTGGTAGCCATTGACCAATACATAAAAAGAGCGATTATGTAAGTAGGAACCTATCCAATTGAGCAGCGAACCTGATATATACGCTGACAAGGTCTTCAATAGAATATCATGCGGCACACTGTCAAACGCTTTACTAAAATCCGTATAAAGGACGCCTATTTGTTTATTAGCATCTACAGCTTCCGATAATATTTCAAAAAAATCCACTAAATTTTAACAGTTGATCTATTCTGAGTATATCCATGCTGGCTAGTACTGAGGTGCTGCTTATAATGATGAACAATACGAGGACAAACTAGAGCTTCAAATGATTTTGCAAATTGTGAAAGAATAGAAATTGCTCTATAGTTTTTTATAGAACTTTCACTATCAGACTTAAAAATCGGAACGACTTCAGCCGTCTTCCATTCTGTTGGGAACACTCCACTAGACTTAATTATATGTTAAAATAAGCAAACACACATCAAATGCAATGTCAATACAATGTAATCAAATGCAATGCCTCACACATATAAGTATATGGAGAGTAGATTTTTTGACTGTTCATCAAAGAGCCAAAACTACCGATTTCGGAGTTGGTCCTAAAATAAAAAATATTCGTATAAACGAGTTCTTCGAACCCTCATAACTTTTGTATAACATTTTCCACAAAATAGCATGCCGGGTATTTACCCCCAATCTACCAGTTGTATGGGAACTAAATATCAAAATAAGCAAATAGACATCAAATGAGATTGTATCTGTATACTTATTTAATTTGGATATTTTAGTGATTTTACTCTTTGTCATTTATTATTTGAGATATATTCATTTATTTATGCATAAGATGATAACCTTTTCATACATTTCTACTGATAAATTAGACGACTCGCACTCATTTATTAATAAATATCCCAATCTGCCCACTCAAACGGGTAGATAGGGGTATTTACCCGGTGCATATCGGGTAATACCTAAGTGTGATTAAATATCCGGGTATATGGACGGCTCTAGTTATACGCACTGCAGATTACATCAATAGTTGAGTCTTACGAGTATGTCGTAATATTTTTATAAGGTACATCATGAGAAAATTTTATTAAAAATACGTATAAACAAATGTCTAATGGACCCCGGCTCTGTCTACCCCATTAGGAATAAAGAAGTGATAATGCATCTGTATCAAACCAATGTTATATTAGATTAGAGTCGTGCTTTCTTAGTGATACAGGATACTGGGTACATTTATTTGATTGTACTTAATGTGATTCTACTGACTATAAAGCTGTGATCAAAATTTTTTATTCTTTAATATACGTGATTTTAACAAACATCATTATTTTATTTTATTTTCTAACGATATGTAACTGAAGATAACTGCTGAATTAAAATATGATAGTTATATTACAACTCCGTGGCGTTATTGACAACCTCCGTGGCGAAATGGTTAACACGCTAGACCGCTAATCCGGAGGTTCTGGGTTCTATCCTCAGCCAGGGCAAGTTGGAAAATGGCCTTTTTCAAATTGTTCTGGGTCTTGGGTGTTTATCTATATATGTATTTATCATAAAATATAGTATCGTTGAGTTAGTATCCCATAACACAAGTTTAAAACTTAATCAGTGTGATTTGTCCTTATATATTTTTTTTTTTTTTTATATTGTAGGAAATTTTACAAAACCAATTTCTTCCCGGTTATTATTAAAAATACCTGGTATAAATGGGAATTTATTCATTTTTACCTTTCATTCCCTTTCCTCCCAATTTTACCCTTCCTGAATTTCTTCCCGCCGCCCATCTCTAGTCTGGACTGTAGCTAGGGCGAAACTACTGGCTAGGTGAGGTGGGCACTTGCCGCAGTTGCCGCGCGCGGAGAGGATTGAGGGGAGGACACTTGCACTGTAGTGTGGTGTGACATGCCCAGCCTCTTGCTGTTTCCATTATCCGGTACTCTATTAGACGAATTATATTATAGGGCTTGTAAATTGTAAATTACGAATTCACTGAAAAAAGGTTGAGAAATGAAATATTACAATTAAAACTATGAGCACTGTAGGTATCCAATTTTATTTTAAATCTTAGTATAATAAAGTTTAAAATACCGGCCAATCATTTCCTATCACTAAACATTAGTCCACCACGCCACAGAAGTGTGTCAACCAAAGAATTTATAAACAATCTAGAATAACTACGAGTATAATCAACAACATTGAAAATTAAACTTAATGCACGTACATAAAGCTCATATTATTTTCATAATACCTAAAGTTCCCAAAAATGTACCTAAAATTATGAGCGTCCCTTTCCCGCAAACTGCCAGTACAATAAAATAGAAAGGGAGACCTATAACTTTAGGTATCTTTTTTGGGAATGATTTGCCACTTCAAAAGCATTCTAGATTGTATACAATTTCTTTGGTGTCAACACTGTCAACCGACCACATGCACATTAGGTGTAGTGTCCCCACTGGGTTACGTGTTCTCACTCAAAGGCAGGTGCTCATTCACTATGCTGATGATCTGTTGGACTTCTTCTTCAGTAAGTCGCTCCTCGCTCTCTTGTACAATCTGAAAGAAATTATTAAAAATAACTTTCCCTGCCCTGCTCCAAAGAAACCCGTGACTTGTGTGCGAATAAATTATAATACAATCTAGAACGACTATGAGTAATTATCTAAAAAAAAGCAACATTAAAATATAAACTTACATACATAAAGTTTATACTTCCATAATGTTAAAGGTATTGGAAAAAAGTGTGACAGCAGAGGCATTATAGTCAAAATTGTGCCTGACATCCCACAAGGGTATCCAAAATGACCAATTGGAAGCGGCCGGCATCCAGCGTTTTCCTGGAACCTTGCTCAAGTCGTCCGTCCACCTAATAGGTAGATATCCTATACTGCGCTTGCTGATATGTGGCCGGCATTTTGGGATCCTTTGAAAATTGTTATGTATCGATAGTATGATCTGATGTGACAGTTTGATAATTTGGAAGTGTGGGTACTTTGTTAATAAATTAGTTATGTTTCGAACTGCAAATGTGTGGTATATTTTAATGGCGACGAGTTAAAAATTATTTGATTTGCGTGCACAATGGCCTCTAATATCGTGAATATCGTGTTTCCCGGCGAGTTTAACCCAAAGACTCATAAGTGGTGTGAATATAAAGAACAGTTATTGTTCGCGCTCGACGCGTCCGGCATCGGCAATGACTTCGGCAAAGCGCGTGCAATTTTCCTATCACAATGTGGAAAAGACACTTATTCACTAATTGTGTCATTGTTAGTGCCTAATCGACCATCTGAAGTCGGATTTATAGACATTTTAGCAGTTTTGGACACATTCTATGAACCTAAAGTGCATGAAATAAGTCGAATTTATAGACATTTTAGCAGTTTTGGACACATTCTATGAACCTAAAGTGCATGAAATTCTACAAGCTGGGAAGTTTCACAATCGTTAACAAATGTCAAATGAAAGCATTCAGGATTTCGTTGGGGCGATTAGCTTATTGGGTGCTAAATGCAATTTCACGGATTTGCCGCGCCAGTTGCGTGACCGGCTAGTGTTGGGGGTGCGGGACGACCGTCTGCGGCGCGATTTGTTGAAGACGAAAGATCTCACATATGAGACAGCCTTTCAAATGTGTCTCAACTACCAGACGACGTTCAAGGATTTTTATCCCAATGAGACGACTAGCACTGATGATTCGAAACTAACTTCGTCCACTGCCACAGAATCTATGGACACAAAATTTTGCTGTCAAAATCAGGATGTCGACATTGTGCAGGTCAGCACAAACCTGGAGAGCGGTGTACTTTTGTAAAAGCGAGATGCTATCGTTGCAGAAGGTATGGACATATAGCACCGGCGTGTACCAAGAAATCTGGACAAGTGCACCAATTAGAGAGTGGTGATATAAGTGCAGCAAGTGGCTCAAATATGAATGACAAGTTGTCTTCGAGTGATCCAAGCACGGGATATATGACAGGAGTGCACAGTTGCACTGACCATCATCAACAACCAATCAGAGTGAAAGTGATCATCGATGGAGCAGAACTTGTCATGGAAGTGGATTCCGGGACTTCAAGATCTATTATTTCTGAAGCAACTTATCATAAACAATGGATATCGCCACCACCTTTGATGTCGACCAACTCGAAACTAGTGACGTGGACCAGTGACCCTCTGAAGGTGTTGGGCATCATTCAAGTTCGTGTTGTTTTGGGCAATAAAGAAGCTCAGTGTGCATTAGTGGTTGTGTCAGGCAAAGGACCAAGCCTGTTAGGTAGGGACTGGTTCCAGCCGCTTGGACTAGAAGTGTCAGGATTATGTTGGACAGATGATGAAGCTAAAAACTTTGTGAGTGAATTCCCTGAGCTATTCAAGGAGATGTTGGGAGAATATAAAGGTCCGGAGGTGTCGCTAACCCCTCGTAAGGATGCAGTTCCTCGATACCTGAAGGCTCGACCAGTGCCCTTTCCCTTGAAGAAGCAGGTGGATGATGAGCTGAGACGCATGGTCGACACTGGTATCCTAACACCTGTGTCATTTTCAAAGTGGGCAACACCACTCAGAATCGTGAAAAAGGATGATGGCTCACTCCGTATCTGTGGAGATTTATCGGTCAACAGTTAATATGGCTATAGATCCTGATAAATACCCTCTGCCAGCTTCTGTAGAAGCCATTGTGAAGTTAAGTGGAGGAAAAGTGTTCAGTAAACTGGATTTGAAGCTTGCATATATGCAGATGAAGGTTGATGAAGAGACTTCGTTACTGTTAACTCTAAATACACCGCTAGGGCTGATGAAAGTAAATAGGCTGGCCTTTGGTATTAATGCCACACCAGGTATATTTCAGCGAGTGATGTCAACAGCCCTTGCGGGCATAGAGGGAGTTGCATGTCTGCTGGACGACATAGCCATCTGCGGGAAGAACAGAGAAGAACATAACCAACGGCTGCATATAGTACTACAGAAATTAAATGATCTGGGCTTTAAGTTGAATCTGAAGAAGTGCGTGTTTGCTTCTAATAGTATCCAGTGTTTGGGACATCTTATTGATGCAGAGGGGTTGCATCCATCACCTACTAAAGTCAAGGAAATCAAAGAGAAGCCTGCGCCCACTGATAGAGAATCCTTATGTGCCTTCCTAGGCTTGTACAACTTTTATGAGAAATTTTTAGTCAATAAGGCACATATATTAGAACCTCTTCACCGCCTCCTTGAGAGTAAAAGACCATGGGTCTGGGGCGACAGTGAACAGAGAGCGTTTAATCTAAGGATCTGTTGTCATCAGATTTGACCTTAGTGGGCTACAATCTGAATAAAGAGCTGTTGTTGATAACAGATTCATCCAATTATGGCCTGGGCGCAGTTTTGGCCCATATTATGGAAGATGGATCTGAGAGACCAGTGATGATGGTTTCCAGGACTTTGCAGCCTCACGAGAGAAGATATGGTCAAATAGACAAATAGGCCCTGGCCATTATGTTTGGCTTAACAAAATTCCATGAGTTTTTGTCTGGTCGTAAATTTTGTATTATAACGGACCACAAACCTTTGATTGGACTTTTTAATCCACATAAACCGATCCCTGATCAGATTTCACCCAGGATGTTGCGTTGGTCTCTCAAGCTTGGTTGTTATGAATATGAAATTAAACACCGAGCTGGCAAGTTGATTGGTAACGCAGATGCCTTGAGCAGATGAACTAGTCGAAAGACATCAGATTTACAGGAGGAACCTCTTAAAAAAGTATTATTATTAGAAGAACAGCCCGATGGTTGGAATTTGGAATGCCGTAAGATAGCTGCTGAGACTAAGAAAGATCCATTGCTGCGAAGAGTCTTGTTCCATGGCTGGCCACGAACTAATATCGACCCAACCTTGCAACCTTTTTGGACCAGACGAGAAGCTCTTTCCCAAAATAAAGAATGTTTATTATGGTGTAATCGAGTAATAATCCCTACATCGCTTCAAGCGAGGGTACTGGGACTACTACATGCCCCACATGCAGGCATCGTCCAAACTAAAGCATATGCTCGAGGTTATGTATGGTGGGTTGGCATCGATCAGCAGATAGAGACAACAGTGGCAGGGTGTGAGAGATGTCAGGCTGTTAGAAATAATCCTCCGAGAGAGCCGCAAGACTGGGTGGTTCCCGAAAAGTCTTGGAGTCGATTACATATTGACTTTGCGGGCCCCTTCCAAGGAAAAACGTTTTTGGTATTGATTGATAGCTACAGCAGGTGGTTTGAAGCAGAGATCGTACACTCTATGACCACCAGTACTATTATTGATGTGCTGCGAAGAATTTTTGCTACACAGGGCCTGCCAGATATTATAGTCTCTGATAATGGCAGAACCTTTAGTTCCAGTGAGTTTAATAACTTTTTGAGAAGCAATGGCGTTCAACATTTATACTTCTCGCCTTACCATCCAGCCACAAATGGTCAGATTGAAAGTGCCATACAAACTTTTAAAAACAAACTTAAGAAAGTTTCTGCTGATAACAGACCTTGGAATGTAAAACTACCTAAAGTTTTGTATGAGTTGCGTACCGTCCCAAACAGTAGTACCACGAAAACGCCAGCTGAGTTGCTGAATGGCCGGAGATTTAGAACAGCAGTGTCAACATTGCACCCGGACTGCGAACCGTCATACGCGCATGAGCAGCTCGAAGCAGCAGCACAAAGACCACCAGTTCGCTCATTTGTGGTAGACCAGCCAGTGCTTGTGCGTATGTATGGTCCGGGAGAGAAATGGCAAAGAGCCATGGTAGAACATGTGGAGGGCCCGAGCTCTTATATGGTGAGAACGGAAGATGGTGAGCTACATCGCCGCCATGCAGACCAGATATTGGCACGTCGACTAGCACAGAGTGCTCCACCAGTATCCGCGACGCCGGCGGTGCCGTCGCCGACGCAGTCTCAGCACAGTGGCTCGGACGAATCTATTGTCCTGCCACCACCAGAGATGTGGCCCGAGATCATCGTAATACCCAATGACTTTTAATCAGTGAATTCAGTCGTTGTAATTTAGAGAGTTAAAGTGATTGTGTTGATTTATATGAACCAGTCTAATATTCAATTTAGCTGTTGATTAACTCCTATGTAATTAATTGTGATGTTCCACGGGTAAAGGTACCTTGTGGACGCTGGTGCTTAGGACGTTTAGAAAAACAATTCTAACAATTAACTTAGCTTAAATAAACACAATGTCGTAAGTGCCAGCGTCCATAAGGTACCTTTACCTGTGAAACGTCACAATTTATTAACCTGAAGGTTTTGATGGTAAGGTATGTTATGTATCGATAGTATGATCTGATGTGACAGTTTGATAATTTGTAAGTGTGGGTACTTTGTTAATAAATTAGTTATGTTTCGAACTGCAAATGTGTGGTATCTTTTAAAAATCATTGGGGAAGGCCTATATTCAGCAGTGGACTTCCTGTGGCTGACATGATGAAGAACATGTGGACAGCCTCAAAGCTCACCCTGGGCTTTGAAGCAGCAAAGGCAAGGATGCAACTGGGAATGTGTTTATTTATTTATTTATTTATTTACACTTTATTGTACACACATACAAATGTAATAGTACAACAGGCGGACTTAATGCTAAAAGCATTCTCTAACAGTCAAACCTTTGGGTTGATTGGGAGAGTTTATGTGTCCATTTGAGAAGAAAACTTACTAATTGAATCTCCAGTTCTGTCCTTGGAGGAGTGTTCACTATCATGAGTTTCTCCGTCTTGGTCAGCTTGAACTTCTTCAGGCTTTCCAGCACCTTCTGTATTGCTTGCGCACTTTGGTTTTTACATTCCGTGTCTTGAAGGTAATGAACAGTCTGAAAAGTTTTTAAAATGGTTACAAATACAAGCATGTTTATGGAGGATGAAAGATGAGGTTCATCTTGCTTCTTCCAAGAAAATATTCATATGGCAGTAAAAAAAATTGAGAATGTACCTACCTGCTGCTTCTTTGATGCTAATGATACATTTGATATGAAAAAATTCTGCAACAAGCCTAGGACTTACAATATCTGAATAAATTTAAGTACCTATTAATATTAAATAAGTATTAACTCACTTCGTAAGTAACAGTAGCTAAAGAACCTTCTCGCTTGTGCTTTTTCTGTGTTGTATCCTTCAGCTGCTGTAGTATTTGCTTTACTTCGTAGTTGCACAGAAACGCAGCATTAACTTTTATACTGAAAATGATAATGACACGTTTTAGTTTAGGTGGTATTGAGCAATGCATAGGTATTTATGTTTCAGTATCATCATCATCAGGTCTTTTTTTTTCACTCTCCATGCTGCTGGCCAGACGGGTTGGAGAGATCTTATTGATGTTTATAAGCTTTATTTAGCTTGTGTTTCCTAAGTCGCCTTCTACGACATCCATGGGAAGACTTGGGCCGCGTCCACGTGCGACGCGGGCTGCCAGGCGCGCGCCGCGCCGCGTGTTCGTGGACGCGGCCTTGCTTGGAGTGGTCCTATTGGTCCTTGGTGAGGGCTACCATACTGTGAGGGCTGTACACGGTGTTTATAAATAAATATATAAGGACAAATCACACTGTTTAAGCTATCTATCTTATGTTTATCTAACATTAAATCTTACGTCTCCATTATTTTGATTTATCTGGAACATTTATCAAAAAACGATTTTTTTTAAACAACTTCATTAATTAAGTACATATACATTTTGTTGTCATTTTTGAAACTTAAAAAGAATGGTTATTTTTTGAGGCCACAGATATTTAATAAAATTTTTGAGATCCAAATAAACTTGTTTGTTTGCATTAATTATACTATTCCTCTCCTTGTTTGTTTGAGATGAGTCATGAGATTTTATTCACAAATTAATTATTTTATTAATGTCAAGTCAGGTGACAGCACGCTTCAGCTACATGACAGTGACATCTGTCATGCATCTGTCTTGGTAGGTTTATGTTTGCAAAGATATTGACTACCCAACTGCAAACGGAAAGTTGTATGTCGCAGTTGGATAGTATAATCCGCTAATTGATAAAACCTCTAGCTGTTTGGCATTACAGCTCGGTTTTGTTAAACAACTGAAAATCGTTCAGCTGAATTGTCTAAGATTTCGCAACGTGTTACGTTCATTTAAACCGCTTGCCACATTTCCAAAAGGCTAGCGGTTTTGTCAAACAGTAGCGGTAATCCGCTGTTTAACGAAACCGTTAAACAATCCAACTGTGACACATGCATATTAAGGATTTGGTGTAGGGTTACCATAATGAAATATAACTGGGTGTCTATTAGAATACAGATCTTTTTGACGTCGAATTTCATTTCACTGAAAACTATTCCATGATGTTTATTGCTATAATAGGTTTGCCCTAACCTAGTAAAATGGATAGAACTTTTCTAGCACTCGCCGGCCGCTACCGCGCACGCTCGCTTCGCTCGGTCGCCACATTGCCACTTCGTTGGCATTCTAAATTGTATATAAAATTTCTTTAGATAGAATTGTTCAACAACTTCTCTAGCCGCATGGATGAATACAAGTCGTTCATTCCATGCCGCGTATTAGGGTTCGCAAAACCGAGCTGTTATGCCAAACAGCTAAAGGTTTTATCAATTAGCGGATTATACTATCCAACTGCGACATATATACCAAATAAAAACTGAGAGACAGAGAGAGACCAATTGTTATTTATTTATTAAATATTTAGAAATGAAAGTTAACTAAATGTAATAATGTAATGTAATGCAATGTACATAAATTGAAATGAAATTGAAATGATACTCCTTTCCTATGCAGTGCTATTCCTGTTAATTTTGATTCCGATTGTTTTCGCAATATGGCGAGATCCACTAACTTACCTATATTTTATTATGTATTGTTTCTGTTACTGGCACATTCATTCATCAATTATTTTTTTTACCACAACTTATTTTCTCTTGTTTTATCAGTGTCATAGTCGGAAAATCTAAATTATGGTGTTACAAAAAAATATTTTGCAAATTTTATAAAATATTTTTAATATGTTTAAATCTCTAAAAATATTAGCTAGTCACCCGGCAGTCGTGATACCATCAAGAACCATTTTAAAGCACAACATCAATCATATCATTAGCAAGAAAGTAATAGATAGATATATAAGACTGCCATGGCCATGCAACAAAGTTTTGGCTACGTACTGCTGGATCGACGGTTCCGGCATCAACATGAGATGCAAGGATAGAATTTTAAATTGCGTGCCTTATTCTGCGGATGTAGCTCCGGGATGGGCTTTTGACGGTAGCTCCACAGGTCAAGCAACTACTGACAAATCTGACACAAAATTAAAAGCAGCTGCAGTATATCGAGATCCTTTTCGAATGGAGCCCCATGTGCTGGTGTTATGTGAGGTTTATCTGGGAGACGGAGATCACCCAGCACCGACGAACCACCGAAAAAAATGTAATGATTTATGTAACGCGTGGGCTGATGAAGAACCTTGGTTCGGACTAGAGCAAGAGTATACAATGTTAGACAATGACGGTTGGGGTCTTGGTTGGCCAAAAGGTGGCGGTTTTCCTGCAGTCAAATATCAGTATTCTTACTGCGGAGTTGGAGCCAAATACATTGCCGGGCGAGAAGTTTCCGAAGCTCACACTCGAGCCTGTTTGTACGCTGGCCTTGACTTTGAAGGTACGAATGCAGAAGTTATGTACGCTTGTTGGGAGTGGCAAATTGGAACTACAGTTGGTATAAAAGCCCCAGACGATCTATGGATGTCTCGTTACATAATGTCTCGAGTAGGTGAAGAATACGGTGTCGACATAACTTATCATCCCAAGCCAATGGGAGCCTTGCACCCTGGTGTAGGAATGCACCACAATTTTAGTACTAAAAGAATGCGTTCCGATGGTGGTTATAAATTTATCGAGGAATGCATAAAGAAGTTGGAAACCAACCACATGAAACACATGAAAGTTTACAGTAACGAAGAATCCGGTAATAGAATGCGTCTCTCTGGAAAGTTTGAGACTGCTCCATTTGAAAAGTTCTCATGGGGTGTCGCTAGTCGAGCAGCCTCAATTCGATTACAGAGAAGTGTTAAAGAAAAGGGTAAGGGATTCTTTGAGGATAGGCGCCCTGGGGGCGACTGTGATCCCTATTTAGTGTGTGGGCTTCTGATGGAAACTTGCTTGGGATCGGGACCAGGGAAGTCAGGTGGCGGTGGTGGAAACCCTTGCAAAAAGTGATCTGGATGTTTTATTTCTTATTTTGACAACGTAACTGGTCCTTTGTAATTTCACTTTATATTTTATAACAATGTATTTGGCCTTTTTTATAATAAAATTGTCTATTTTTACGAGTTGTTTCATTACTTACAATAAGTCTGTATCTTACAACCAAGGTTAGGTAATATTTTTCCCATTATCACAGAATACATATACAAAGTGGAAGGGACATACCCGTAATAAATCGAACCAGGGGATACTAGATCACTAAAGTACAATTAAATTAAAATAACAGTCAAAAAACCAAAGAAATATTCGACATTCCCATACAAATCGCCCGGGCGGCCGCACGTTTGTATGGAAATGCCGAAAATTATTTTTGTTTTTTGGCTGTTATTTTAATTTTATTATACTATAGGTAAGTCTATAATGGTCTAGTATAGACCGTGGTTTGATTTATTACGGGTATGTCCCTTCCACGTTGTATAATCGTACAGGTACATTATTATACTGAACTACTTTCCTCGCGGAAAGAAATAAGCCGAGCAAGTGCGAGTCGGACTCTTACATGAAGGGTTCCATGCCTCCTCCGTACAATGTTTTAAAATGCTGGAAAAACACGTTTCTTGTATGACAAGTCCTCCTTTGATTATTAACTCTATCTTCTTTTACCCGACTGTGGCAAAGCCTAAAAGGAGGGTTATGTGGTTGACCTATAAGTATGTATGTCCGACTCTACCTATGTTCCCTCGTAACTACTAAACAGATTAAGGCCGTACCTAAATTTTCCGGGGTCCAGTGCTGCCCCCATTTAAAATAAATCATTTCAAAGAAAACGGAGACATTATTTAAAATCTTGCTACTACCAAGTCCTAGATAACCCTTCAAAGTATTTTATAAACTACTGTTTACAGTTTATAATGAGAACGTTAAGTTTTACTACGCACATTTGCCAAAAGTGGGCGTTTTTCGCAAATGTGCGTAGGAAAGCTTAACGTTTTCACTTTAACTGTAAACAGTAGTTCATAAAATACTTTGAAGGGTTATCTAGAACTTGGTAGTTGCAAAATTTTAAATAATTTCTCCGTTTTCTTTAAAATGATTTATTTAAAATGGGGGCAGCACTGGACCCCGGAAAATTCAGGTACGGCCTTAATCGTCTTAACCACGGGAGTGTCAAAGGCTATACTAAAATTATTATGTAATTGGGTTTTAGAAAAACTGCAACCCGACTACGGATAGCAAACTCAAAAGTAAAAAACAAGTTTTATCTAGTGTTTCATCTTTTGACATTTTACATCAACAACACTGCAATATTTATAAAAGGCCGTGGTCGTGGCCGGATTCAGATAACGCACGACCACGGTCTTTTATAAATATTGCAGTGTTTTATTTTATTTATATGGGAGATCATCGACTACAACAATTATATATCAATACAATTTTAAAACATAAAGTCATTTACAAATCTCCACTTATAACAGTCACTTAAGCAATAAAAAACCGACATGATAGCAACATTCCAACAACTTTTTTTTTTTTTAATTTATGGCTTGACGCTACTGCGTATTTAGCCAGGAACAAGTTAATAAAACGTGGGAATTTCTTTTTTCCTAACAAGTTACAATCAAAGGTTGGTGTAGGCCTTTGATTGCTTTAAGGGAGCTTCTGGCGACAAATCTATACGAGTCCGCTGGTTTTCATAGCCGATTGAGTGGCGGACGACGCCCACACAGTCCGCGAAACAAATATCACTACAGCCGTACTATGACTATCCACTTTAACTATTTCACATATTGTTCATGAGCATGAGCATTTATAACACCAAACAACACCAATTTCATATTATAAGGTCCACTAAAATCAATTTGCAAAATAATTTAAAGAAAACCCCAGCCAAACACCTTGACTTCCCGCCAAAAACTCCCAACAACTTATTGATAATTAAGTACAACATAATATATGTACCATTACACAATGCTGCAGTGGAATAAGTAGGTGAATTGCCCAAGCAAAAAAAAAATACACGGCAATCCTGTAGCCGTAAGGCGCGATTCTAGGTCTGTGATCCTGAGAAAGGTAGTGCAATGTGCTAGTTTATGGTTTTGTAATTTTTTTCTTAGAAAGGTAAGTACTTTTCTACCTTGGCAAAAAAATCATTGAGAAAATGCATCTATTTCATTTAAAAATAAATGTCGAAATGTCATTTTATCATCACGGTGACCTGTCCTGAACCTAACTCCGCTCACAAAATATCTTCCCCTGCAAATACATTCATTATTTGGATTAAAATCGATTTTAGTATTATTAAATTATAATATAGCCTATTCACAAAAACTATTATTGTTTATTTATCTTCTTTCTAATACATTTGACAAGCAATCAATTTTTGTCCGGAAAAAAGTTATCATTTCAGAGGACAGTAAGTTTTAGTAGAATAATACTGTCAACATTGCGTTGTCGCGCCCCCCTTGTCTTTCCTCACTTCGGATCAGTCCGCCTCAAGCCATAGATTAATATTGTATATACTGAAATAGATAAGAAACTAAAGCTTTAACATTAGATCAAACCAGTGGTAACATGCGCATAGCGCCATCTGGTAACATGCTTTCGCAACACCAAAGGACTAAAAGATGAAATAAAACGGTGAAAAAATTACTCCGTGAGCTGGTACTTAAACTCGCGATCTCGGTTTAAATACGTCTACGTTCTATAGCCTAAACAACTGAGCTATTATGTGATTAACTAATCATGTCGAATTTATCTATCATTTAATATTCATATCAAATAAAAAAATGGTGTAAAAAATATACTGCGCGAGTAGGACTTGAACCCGCAACGTTGCTCTTATTTAACCATGCTCTAATCAACTGAGCTATCACGTGTTCTATCTCGTATGGCGAATTTCTCCACCATTTGATATTCCTATTCTATAACACGTATCAGAAGTTAGGTCAGCTGATTCGTGATTAAATTTCATAGGCATGCCTCAAGCTCGCGACGTGCACGCACCGGTCGCAACGTCATTGTGGATTCCAGCCAAAAAGTAAATTTATCATTTCAGTGATATGGGGACAAAAATGGTTTCTTTACGGTGGCCTTTATAACTCGTGCTAGATTCATTTAATTTATTTCAAAATTGTGTTATAAATTCGCCGTAAGTACTGTTTTGATTGAGTAGTGTTGAGATTTTAATAATAATTTTATTTCGGAGTTAAATGTAAAACTAACCTTTTTTATCATCTCGGTGTTATCATTTCAGTGAATTCGGTGGACTGTTATACCGATAATAGTCCACGGGAATGAAATGTACCACCGAAATGATAAATCCATAAAAGTTTTAGAGATCCTTGTGTCAAATATTATATCATTTCATTCTTTATACAACGTGGAAGGGACATACCCGTAATAAATCGAACCATGGGCTATACTAGTTCACTAAAGTATAATGAAATTAAAATATACATACATACAAATCGCCGGGGCGGCTGCACACTTTTGTATGGAAATGCCGAAATTTCTTTTTATTTTTTGGCTGTTATTTTAATAACATTATACGAGTATTAAAATGATCTAGTATATACCGTGGTTCGATTTATTACGGGTCCCTTCCACGTTGTATACTTTATATTTATTTTGGCACATCTTTTATGTGCGTGTGCGTATGGTTGTTGTGAGGCCGGATAAGAAATTTCGATGATTTTGCTGATTTCACGTGTTTTTATATACTTGATTTCACAGTTAAAATACTGAATTGTAATAATGTTCAATAGATATTAAAAAATACTATTTCAAAACACGTAAACCATCAAAATCATGAAATTTCGTATACGGCCTCATAAGAAATATGTGATGAGTAAATGCGTCGAGGGTGTGTGTTTCCGTACACGCGAGAGAGCTAGTGTGTCTGTGCTCGTGGTATATCTGAAGGTATAGTATTTTAGAGAAACTATGTAAGTCCTGACAGGGAATTGAACCCGGGACGTCCTGAGTAGCGGACCGAAAATTTATCTAACAAATTAGTAAGTATTATAAAATAATAAACAAGAATATTTACAAGGAATCTGGTAATCGAACCTAAAAAGTAAGGAACCCTAACTACGCAGACGATTGTTCTTAGCTGTATCATTTCGGTGGACTAATTTCATTCCGGTGCACAGTCTATCATTTCGGCGGACACTTCATTTCAGTGGATTCACAAAAATTCAAACTTAAATATTTAAGTAAATTTAGATGATATTTGATGTCCACTCCCGCACATGTTACATATAGGGCTAAAGTTTTATTTGTTACTAAATATATATAGATAGCATTGTTATAAAATAATCCCACCGAAATGACACATAAAAATCTCTTGTTGAAAATCACGCAATGTCTTAGTGAGAAGTGAAACTGAGAAGAAGGATCACATTTATCTGTTGGACAAAGCACAATGCACTAACCCTGGTCAGGAAAATGTTTGTTAATGAAGGCCTTTTGTGTTGTTGATTTAAAATGATAAAAGATGAAACACTAAATAAAACTTGTTTTTTACTTATGAGTTTGCTATCCGTAGTCGGGTTGCAGTTTTTTAATCTTATTTTTTATTAAAACTATCATCATCATCAAAATTTAAGAGCGACGCTTATGTCGGTGGAGTTTATATTTTTATTTGTTGGTAGGTTGTTTTAGGTTATATTATATTATATAAAGATCGTCTTAAAAACGCTGAAAGAAAAACACGTTTGGTGTATGATGACCCCCTTTAATTTTCAACTTTTTTTATTTTTAGTGTTTGTTGTTAAAGCGGCTAATACATAATCGGTGAAAATTTCAAGTGTCTAGCTATTACGGTTCAAGAGATAGAGCCCTGTGACAGACGGACAGACAGCGGAGTCTCAGTAATGGTCCCGTTTGCACCCTTCGGGTACGGAACCCTAAAAAGGGATATTATAAATTGCACATCAAATAAATAATCATACCATCAATTTACTCTCATCATTTATATACTTTTTTACATAAAATAAATTAACAATCTCATTATAAATATAGTATAAGTGATTGCTTTACTAGGTTGCAAACCTATAGCACTTCTATCTATCGTTTCGGGAACCGAGCGAAGTGTAATTTTTAACTTATGAACTAGACCTGTGTCGATCGCGATTGATCGAATCGTTTTGATTCGATCGCGACCTGTACACGAATGATCGAATCACGGATTTTTAAAAGATCCGATCATTTGACCCGATAAAAAAACAAAGCAAATTGCACCTTATTTTCATACATAGTTACGGTAACTAATTGCTTGCTTACAAAATGATCGAGTCTTCTTCGTCGATTGAATGACGTAACAAACAAACGTGTCTATCTCTGTCGTTTACATACAAACAGCGTTTGCTCGCTTTCACTCTTTCTTGTGAGTGAAATAAACCGGTTTGTTTGGGTCGTGCGTGACTGGAACCAGCCATCTGCCGATTTTGATATTTTCAGTGTCCAGTCACGGTGACCAGTCCCAAAATCTAGAATTTAGAATATTATTATATATATTATAAAGAAATTAGAATGTTTTTTTCTTTATTTCTTGCAAAACAATAGCACAGACAATAGCGTGAACATAGGTGTTGTACAGCAATAACCAGCTTACATAGCAAATAATTTGGGTCACAGTACGCACAGTTAATTTTTACGACCGAGATCGACAGAATAACGTGTCGATCGTGCCGACGTACAAATGAACTGTGAGTAGTGTGAGTACTGTGACCCAAATGATCGATAAGATCGAGTCATTTTAACCCGATCACTATATGAGTGGGTCATGAATTCATGATCGACCCGGGTCACGATGAATGATCGCTTGGCACAGGTCTATTATGAACTTACCTATGAATAATACGATATAGTACCTATATCGTGTGATTCATCTGTTTCTTATATCGAATCGGTTATACGAAATAGTTAATGTTTGTTAGTATAATAGGCTCAGATCAGACCAATCATTGGTCTGACTTAGATATAGTTGTATTTAATAATAAAATACCACGAAAATTTACACAAACTCCTCCTGCTAGTAAGTTTATTATTATGTAATTCCTATTTGTAAAATTAACGTGCGGGTCCACCAGCAATTGTTTATGGTTGTAGTAAAACAACCATACTGGTAGTAACAAAAAATGGCAACACCGCAATTTATGTCACAAGTTTATCGACGTTTCCTGCCATTTTGCGTTCCTTTCATTGTCATTATTTTAGCATGCGATAAGCTTTATCACTGTTATCTACAGATTCGTTTATTTTTATACAATAGTATTAGTCAGAGAACTCAGAGAAGTTTTATTAAAATGGAGTGGCCGCCAGAGCCTCCACCAAAGAAGAAGTAAGTCACACTTGGTGGGCATTGTAAAATTGAAGCTCAAAATTATTGATATACCTATTCATAATGTAATTGCTTTGCGAGAAGTCATTGTAATTTAATTTATAGAAAATACAGATACTACGGTGTCGGAGTAATCGATATATGAAAATAGGTTGAAGGCTTACAATTTTTTATTTTCATAATGATTGTTAATTATAACAAAATAATGAAACAACGGTAAATTAAAATATTATGTATGATGTATATTCTCCATATCACTTTGAAAGTGTGAATGTTAATTATAAAAGTTTAGGTGTAAAGATCAATGTTTTAACTTTGTCGGGTCGTCGATAAAGCGTATACCTATTTGTGCACATGGACACTTACCGAGAGGAAGCCCTGGGTAACAAAACAACTACATAGGTCTTCACGTGTGCACGCATTTTAAGAAATTGATGATTGGAACGCGTACAGTTTTATATGAAAAAGTAACGAAGGAGGAACCAATTTTATTTGCTAGGCAAATTAAAAAAACCCCCGACTGTCAAGAATGCCATCTAGTGATGAGTAGCGGAACTACCGATACTACTTGATATCCGCAGCGCCATCTATTATTTGCTAGAGAAAGCCCTGACTTTTAAGAGTTAATCCTCAATTACTTTTAAACGGCTGAACCGATTTTCATCAAACATAGCTAAAAACCAACGCAAGGAAACTTGTTTTCACGTAAAAAAGCCGCATCGAAATTGGTCCATCCGTTCGAGCCCTACGATGCCACAGACATACATTAGCGTCAAACTTCCCTCTTTTTTGTCGGGGATTAAAAATGCTACTCAATGAAGCGCGGCTCGTGCTGTTGTTTGTTAGTCTGCGGTCAGCTTAAACCTCGATCTTCTTTTAATACAAAGATATGTACACATACTTAAAATACTTATTTGGAGTAAATGTAGTGCGGTAATAAAAAAATAATTTATTTTTTTACGAATTTCAGAATACGCAGTAATAATATGCAACTCCAAATGTTAGTTGATTATATGGCGAAACATAAAAGATTCGCCCATGGACCAGATGGATACAGAGGGCCCTTTGAGATGAAAAAATACATACAGCAGTGGGATTATCTTAGAGTTACATTAAGTAAATACGGATCCGAAAAGAGTGTCGAGCAGTGGAAGCATGTAAGTGTTTTTCATAAGTAAAAAAAAATCATAAAGTAATTTATGAAAATACACAACGTGTACCTAACCACGAACGAAACCACGAATCACTGGCTTAACTAGATAATTATAGTATAATAAATTAAAATAGCGGCAGGTATGTAGCAGGTTTATAATGTATATAAACTAAGGTTTATAACATCTAACTATGCATTAAATGATGTTTCCAGACATGGCGGGATCTGAAGAAGAAAGCTAGAGATGAGGCAAGACATTTTAAGCACAAAACATCAACGGGAAATCATTCTTACCAGCCGGATATTTCAGAGATGAGTTCTAAAATTCTCTCCATAATTGAAAACGACTCCCCAGAGCATCTTTCGTCTGCTGAAATAGACGAATCTAACTTGTTGCAAGAGAGATCTGCTGATGATCAGGTGTTTAAAACAGTTAGGGTGTCTTCCAAAGAGGAATCAGTTCACATTACCCAGGTAGAACATAATTACGACAACAGACTCGACGAGGAAACGTGCCTTGAGCCAGAGGTCCAAAAGAAAAACACCGAAACTTTTAATAAAACAGCTATAAATATTAGAATTGCTGTTATCCCTGAAGGTTTCCCAGACATACAGTTTGAGACCGATGGATGGGCAGTATTTGTTCCCATCATGTTTGAGAGACTAGAAGAATCCTCGGAGCTGCCGGAAGTGGACGTTGAAGGAATCGTCGCAGGGGCTATTTACATCTCCTGTAAGAAAACAAGCGATGTTGAGTGGCTACGTAATACTTTTAACGGTGAGATCATTGACGGACGGAAGGTAAAAATAGTTCATGCTAAGGAACTTCCTAAGCCTGTGAAGTTGACGTGGCAGACACGCAACTATGTAATCACGGACAACATCAGAGTTCTACGGCTGATGCAGAGGGCACATCCAATTTTAAGGACAACAGAGTGGAAAGTGTTGGAAACTAAAGTTGAAAAGGGGCTTGTTCGGCGCATCGTACTCATGGACAGAATTTCGGCAGACTATATAAAATCCTGGGGTTGCAAGCTTAGCAACGGCATGTGCACAGATGACTTTACCGTAGTTGAAGAATCTGATGCTTCCTTAAATTATGGAGCAAATACATTCTCAATGACTAATGAAAACAGTGAGATCGAAAAGCAGTCAAATTCTAATCAGCAATCGCCTCATCGAGAGTCAAGTTTCAAGCGGGAGGTTGAAACGCCGTCACCTATTCAGATATGGTTGGAGCCTCTAGAATCTTGAATAAGTAAACTAAGAACTTGTGGATTTTAAAGATAGAAATGCCATCTTACAGCGCGTTGGTCTTAATAACATACTCGTACTTATTATACGGATGATGACTGAGTTTGAAAAATATTATTCTATTTAGACCGTCAGTAATATTTTCAAAGTAATTTCATAGTAATAAATTACAAAAATAAGCGTTTAACGTTTGGTAGAGTGAGGGAGGACTTGTGATGTCTGTCACCTCAGAGAAAACTGTACCAAGGCGTGATGTTGCGCAAAATTTAAAAGCAATATCTTTGTAATATTTTAGTATTTTTCGTTTAGAAAAGAAAGGAATTATTATTTATAATAAACTTACAGTAAGTATATTCTATTCTAATAATCTTAATTTATTTATCACACTTTATTGTTCCCAATTAAAAATATAACTTTAACAAATAGCGGACTTAATGCTAAGAGCATTTTCTCCCATCCATTCATAGAAATATTATGCAGAGTTTTTCAGGATTTTCATCATCATGCGGCATGCCTTTTATAAACGTCGTTAAGGTGAACATGCATGTAGGAAGACTTATGGTAAAATGTGGGCGTCCAAGCAAAACAGGTCCTGTAGTGGGGTATTGAGTTAAAACTAGATTCAGTACCTATCTGGAATAGTCAATTGGGAGTATTAAAAAACTGGCACATATTTTATCAGACATTTAAAATTAAAACTGAAATAACTTGATTCCAAAAAAGTCTTAATAAAAGCTTAATAAAATTATATGAAGTTTTTAAAATAATTTTCAATATTTGGCACTAAGAAACATCATATAAAGTCATTTACATGCGTACATTTATTTACATTAATTAATAATCAATTAAAATCTCAAAAAACAATTTTTTTACCTTTTTTGTTTGGACAACAAATGGTAGCAACTTCTTTTATGCCTGTATATCTCATCTTATTGCCGAAACTCTGGTAACCTACCTACTAAGCTTATTTGGGTACTTATCATTCAATATAACACAGCACAGCTCAAAGAATATGTTCGGTAGGGCCAGTTTGAAGTTTATAAAATAGTTGATCTTATAGGTACTACTAGTACTACTATGGTTGATCTCGAATTGTTTTGTGTTTTTCCATAAGAATAAAGCAAGAAAGCAATTTCAACAGGGAAAAATATTCTAAGTACCTATTTCATCTTGTTGATATAGGTACGAGAACACACCACACATGTTCAATAAAAGATTTTTTTTAAATATAATCTTCAATCGTGTATTGAAATCGAATTTTTAAGGAAACGTCGATTGAAAATTATATATATTTAGTTAAGATTAGGAGTATTAAGTCTGATAATAAAAATTATATTGTTGAAAATAGTGTATTTTATTATTATTGTCATTGTGTATTTATTAAAAATTGAAATAAAACGTACTTATTTAAACTCAACTCATAAATACCCTATAAATTCTGCAATAATATGAATCAATATACTTTTGCGAAATACCTATTATTTAAGGGATTTCACTTTATGCTCAACTCAAACCACGATCAAGCAGTGAGCCAGCATGATGAATAAAAAATATTGGCAGGCAGACATAAATGGCCATTTGAGCAATAGATTCTAGCTGCCCTGAGAGGGTTTAATTTACAGCTATATTATTGAATTTTTATTCCATTTACGGAACGGGACGTTTATGTGATAGGTGTGGTGGCCAGAGGCTCTAACGATACATAAATTCATGAACCCTAAAAACATTATACTCCTTTTTTGGGGCAGTCGTATAGAAATTGAATAATAATAAGTAAAAACTTTCTCGTTCATTTATGTACGTATGTAGTATGTAAAATAAGAAAACCTCTTTGCTAAAACTCAGCTTAAGGTACATTATGCTCGTTGATGATGACGTATGTAAAGTGACAGTGAAATGCGAAATTTATCTTGGGTTGGGCGCCATTCGGGCACATCCAGATAATCTATGGGCAGGGCATCAGTCAGAGATATGGGATATAATAACATCAGTGCTCTGATCCCTCAGAACAATAAAAAACCAATCTGATCCCCTATGTACTCTTTGTTACCAGTCATAATTCAAAATAGTCTGCGGTGGCCTGGTGGGTTCCGTGGTGGTAGGTGGTGGCTTGGTTTGGTGGCAATAAAAGTCACTCAAGTCTCATAGTCCGGTCAATTTAGACATCCGAGGTTACAACGGAACGGACGGACGGACGGTTGAACGGACAGCCTTTCGGATATAACGATTCAAAAAGTTGGAAAAGGTAGCGTTTTTAGGATTCCGTACCCAAAGGGTAAATATGGGACCCTATTACCAAGCCTCCGCTGTCCAGCTGTCCGTTGGTCTGATTATCTGTCCGTCTGTCTGTCTGTTACCAGGCTCATGAACCGTGATAGCTAGACAGTTGTTATTTTCACAGATGATGTATTTCTGTTGCCGCTATAACAACAAATACTAAAAACAGAATTAAATAAATATTAAAGGGATCCCAACAAACGTGATTTTTGAGATTTGGCGTGATGTATGGGATATATTGTAATTAAATTATTTATTTTTAAAGTGAATATACAACTAAATATTCTGTGAATATTTTAAACGTGTACCTGTTGCCGTTATTAATGTCGAGCAAAAAATCGGCAAAAGAATCGATTCCAACTTTTTGAATCATTATATCTCAGAAACGGTGACTCTTAGGAAAAAAAGTATACTTAATAGTGTATATTATGAAAAAAAGTATAATATAATAGTAAAAAAGTATAATATATCTGATCTACAAGTTTTGTCTGAACTAATTTTATGATAAAATTTACCGTTTTGCTGAAAATTGCGAAAAACCGTTTGTGTGACCATTGATCCCAGTAATTTTTTTCCGGTATCGGATCGATGAGGACTTTTTAGATTTCATTTCTGATGGTGTTTTGAACAATCCTACCTACTAACTTTGAGCTGGGTGCCACTTATTGTAACCTCACTCCCATTTTTTGATCTAATTAGACCGGACTATAAAGTAGAAAAATGGTATGCATCGTTGAACTTGAACGATATTCATAATGATTATCTGCGTAGTCTTTGCCAAGCCAAATATTTTTATTTCATATTACTAACGTATTGTTTAAAATAATAAATAAAATCCTACAATCTACGATACATAAAACACAATCGATCGACATTCGACACTATATGACACTACACTACTCATTGTAGTCGAGTACAGCGAGTACTACAGAAATAATACCATAGAGTTATTAAAAAGTCAAAGTTGTTCTCCGCCATTTTGATTCTTTTCTCTATTCCTTTCGTCATATGGCGTGCAGTGAGTTTCGCGATCGTCCGCCATATTAAATGTAATCAATAAAACACGACAAAATGTCGCCTTACTAAAGTGCGTGAAAAAATCCACTAACATCCAGTTTCTGTGTGATTAAATCATCAAGAGGATCACAATGGAGAATTCCTACGGTGTGGGGGTTGATAACAGATACGCTCTTTTTTTGGACGATGAGTCCGATCCTCTTGATGCGTTAAAAGCGCGAGAGCAGGCTAAAGAGCAGAAAAAGAAGACCAAAGACGCCGAAAAGGAGAACAAGGGCAAGCCTGAAGTCAAGCCCAAGGCTGCCATAACCACTGCCAGAAAAGGAATCAAGGAAACTCAAAATGTGAAATCACAAGAAAATAAGAGCGGCGAACAACAAAAGGGCAAGGGCCCTGCTCGGACTAACGAGCGAAACTCAGAACGTCCGCTGCCTCCACGCCGTCGCGAGGATCGGCCGCAGAACGGTGCCGTTGAGAACAAGGAAGGAGCGCCGAGACCCCCAAGGCGTGAGTTCAGCGACCGCAGGCCTACTTATGAGCGGCGCAATTTCAGTGACAATCCAGATGGTGGTGAGCGGCGAGGACCTAGACCGCCGCGTGAGCCTCGAGATGGACAGCGCGGGCCGCGTCCGGGTTATGATAACCGAGGCAAGCGTGAGTTTGACAGGAGATCGGGCTCCGATAAGACCGGTGTTAAGCCGGTTGACAAACGCGACGGTGGCGGCTCACATAACTGGGGGACGCTGAAGGACGACATTGAGGATTTGAACAAAACTGGCTCTGAGGGCGAGGTAGTGGAGGAGAAGGTCGTTGCCGAAGCTGGCGCTGGAGACGGGCAGCAGCCGGAGGCCGAGCGCGCCGTGCCCACTGAGGAGGAGCCGCGGGAGCTAACGCTCGATGAGTACAAGGCTCTGCGGAATGCTCAGCGCACTGCTCCACAGTATAATTTGCGCAAAGCTGGGGAAGGTGAGGACCTCAGTCAGTGGAAGAATTTGGTGATGCTTGAGAAAAAGAAGGAGGGTGGAGAGGACGATGATACTGATGAGGAATACGATATTGCTGATTTCCCTCAGCGTGTTGGTCGTCAGAAGCGTGTACTCGGAATTGAGTTTACGTTCAATGATACTGCCCGTCGTGGTGGCACGGGCACACGTGGTCGTGGTCGCGGCCGCGGCCGAGGCGGGCGCCCAGGAGCTGGCCCTCCGCGTGAGGAGATGCCGGTAGAGGAGCGCCCACTACCCCGTCAGCAGGTGGCACCTCCTAAGGTCGATGACAACAAGGATTTCCCCTCTCTTGGATAAACTTTGAGCGGTCGCTCTTCTCCCTTTGGAAAGTATGATAGAAATACAAATTAAATATTGTATGTACCGTTATTTTTGAAGTAAATATACAAAATATTTACACAAGTGTGTATTATATTACATTGATTTTGGTCAGTTTTAATGTTGGTATCATCTTATTTGCAAATCAACATAGTTGGGTTTGCTCTCAGTTCTTGTGATATGGGGTTTGCTGTCCTTATGTCATGTTGGATTTTGCCTGAGGGGGAGGATATATTTTTAAGTTTTTATTCTGATATACAGCTACAATAATGCATATAAATATATGATGACAGTAGCTTTTACGATATTGTAATCACATCAGCTTATGATTAACTTGAAGTAAGGTTTTAAACTTACAGACTGTGACAAACTTTAATGAACTAACTCCGTCACAACTTAGTGTAGAACATTGTGAAAGATAACACTTGTTGCATTTTATATCATGAGTTTGTGTTGACAAATGCAGACTTTGGGAACTGTAAATAGTTATATATGTTTAAAAGATAAGGTCTTAACAAGGTTGATTTTTGTTGTTACACAAACTTCTGAAAAATAAACATTTTGTATGTGTGATCTATTCGTCATTATTTTCTAAGTATCTTTCTTATCCTAATTAATAACTTCCTAAAATCATGGGTGATTCCTCCCCCTGATAATGCCTGTTAAAATTAGATTATTTGACTGGCATGAAGGAATCTCAACAACTTTACTACATAAACATCTAAAATGATATTTAACATAATATTTTTAATTTCGTATTTCGCTATAATATAGCGAAATACGAAAGAAACATTTTGGCCATCCATACAAGTTGACTGATCAGCTGATCTGAATTTCTATGGGAAGCAAAAAATTTTTATTTTATTTTGATCCTTAGGGATAATAAGGTCACTCCTAAAATAGTTTCAATATATTTTATTACAAGTTAGATGTTATGTTAATATTTGTTATATTTAAAATTAACAGCAATTTTTAATGTGTTAATTTGTGTGTATAATTAAAGTTGTTGCTGTTAATTTGTAATTTAGATTATTTTAGAGATTGTTATGTAGTAAGGTTGTGTTGATTTGCTTGCGTTAGGGCCTCACTGTACCAGGCTGAATGCATGGTAAAACTAATCTTTTTAGTTCTTAGTGTCACATGGACACTGATCTATTGAAATTATAAAAACTTGCAGAATGTTCTGCCCAGAGGGGAGAGTACTCATTGGAAAAAAATGTATTGTCGATCAGGATTGATGGGAGACTGGCAGCCGAATTTTTATTTTATTATGGTTGAAATGGAAAACCATTAATGAAATAAAACTAGTGAGTATTTGTAAGTAATAATGTATATTGACACATTTTATCACTCGCACAAAACAATTTAAAAATATACACAATAAAATAATACACAAAAGTTATTTAAATATTCAACATAATAGAACTATTACTTACAAAAATTAACGTAAATTAACCTTCAGTTTTTGAGTATGCAATAAATAATGTATTTACATTTACAAAATTAAATATTCTATCTGCAGGAGCTTGAGTGCATATTCAGCATTTGTAGAGAATAATGTCCTGGTAAGGCATTTTAATTACCTAATTATGTTCCAGTTGTATTTTTGGATTTTTTGGCATAAAACAATATCTCTAGAAAAGCTGTGATGATATGGACTAAGCACCCTGGACATCTAGGGAGATATATCTATTTACAGATTCATAAAAATTATGTGTAAAATTTAAGAATCACAATAAATTAGTGACAAATTGTGTATAAGAGGTTCTCTTCTAGTACTAGAATACAAATGGAAGATAATACTGGCGGTAACGAAACCAGATTTATGTTCCAGATAAACTGGTCGCAAATATTTAGTATAAATTAGAATAAATAGAGCAGCTTGGTAGCGGTGAGCGTTGCATTCGAGAATATATTGCTAAAATGTTGAAAACAATTGTTACTTATATCATTACGTATTAGTAAGCATTACCAGCAATAATATTAGCAAACTAGCTGTTTTTGATTGGAAATATTTTCATATCGTTTTTGATGAAACAAATAAACGATGAGTCTTACTAACTTGTTATTTAAGTGTGCAATCAGGTCCTAGTATTGAGAATTATAAAATATTGGATACAGTGATCAATTACATCATATCTAAAGTTGTCAAAAGGTTACATTACATAAATTAGTGACATAAGCATACTATCTAATAAACATGGGATTCGCATCCCGTTTCACAGCCACAATATACTTCAATTACAATAAAAGCGTTAATAAAGTACAAACCTCATACATAGGAAGTGGCTAGTTAGATAAAACATGTCTAGAGGCACATCTACCTACATGTTTCCTTACTATAGAACTACAGCTATCTTTGTTTCTCGGCTACACTATCAATTGACTATTATTTACATTGACAACAGAATTAATCACGATTATTTACACCCGCCAATGCATTTAGAATACGCATTTATAGAACAATGACCTTATAGATAATTCTTATCTAGAATTGGAACTTTCACGGTTAAACAATTACAGAGACAGATGGTGCATGTCCAGGCGACCCTGCGTTCGGACTAAGGCTCAATTTACATTGCGGCAGAGTCGCAGCGATTTGCCTAAATCGTACATAGCATAGTGAACTCTATGTCAATCGTATAATGTTCAAACGGCGTCTTCTAGCGTCTTCTGGCGACTTCGCGAGAATTCGCCGCTTGTCGCACGACAACTTTTTGAGCTCGAATTTACTTTGAAAATTGTACGATTGACATAAAGTTCATTAGCTATGTACGATTTCGGCGAATCATTGCGACTCTGCCGCAATGTAAATTGAGCCTAAATAATAAAGTAATTAGCTGCTAGCGACCTCTATCGGCCAGCGAAGGGGTCGAAGTTGTGCTGCAGTCTGCAGTCACTAACTGAAGGAATAAATGTTTGCTTTTCTTCGCCTTTCTTTCGAATGTGTGCGGCGCTGGCTTCAGATTTATCAAGCCTATACGAACTGTCATAATCGATTTCATCCAGATTTTTATGCTTTCCACTTAAGATTTCAGTAACTAGTATTATAAGCTTTTCTTCAAAATAACGATAAATTAACAATAATTTAAATATTTATAAACATTACAGGTAATGTATACCAAACTTATACATGTGTAAAAGTGCCTGCAGATATCTAGTTACCGAATAAACATGTGATTGACAAATTACAAATACTAGTCTGACAACAACTCTGTTCTCTAGTGGTTGATACATACATACATACTACTGTCCCACAGGGGTAGGCAGAGACTATGGACCTCCACTTGCGTCGATCCTGAAAGACCTCTCGCTTCATCTACACTCATCATTTTATTTTGTCATCAGCGGTTGATGTCAAAATATCTTAAGTATGCGTGTAACAAAATATACAAACTATTTGAAGGTTTAATTCAATCCATGATACAGAACAACTATCCCCAAGGAACTTATAATGAAATATGAAAAATAATTTTTGGCCTTATACAAGTTGATTGAGCTGATCCAAGTTTCTATGAAGAGCAATATTTTTTTTACATATTTTAATTTCCCTTGGAGAAAGTTCAGTATCATGGACTGAATCAACCCTTAAAATAGTTTCAGTATATGTTTTCAGACGTTATATTTTCTACGTCATTCGATAATAATGCTTAAAGATATAGGTAAGAAAGTAACGGACAATTTGACAAAGGATCGAATGAGATGGAAAAAGCGAACATACTGTGACCCCCACTATTATGTGGGTTCACAGTATGATCGCAAGGCAGAAGAAGTTACTCGATGAGGGGTCACAGTATGTTCGCTTTTTCGTCATAAAGACAAGGCAGAAGAAGTTACTCGATGCCGAAGGTGTTGGTTTCCTCGACAGCGAGCAGCAGTTTCTCGTGCAGCAGCTGCGGCGTGGGGTAGGGCGGCAGGTCGAGCCGGTTGAAGCAGGTGTGCGCGCGCGGGAGCGACTCCACGCGCCCCCAGCGCTCGATGCAGAAGCGGCGCGGGCCCGTGGAGCCGCGCAGCGCGGAGAACCCCTCGTACGGGATGGACGACGTGCCCGTCACGAACTGCACCAGCCGGAGACGCTGCTCGTTGCTGAACCTGCAAATTAATGTTACAATTTGGTTGTAAGTATACTGGGTCAAAAATAAAACGTCGCAAAAAAAATGTCCTCTGTCAATTTTATAACTATTTTCGACGTGATTTTACATTTATTAATGCAGAAAAACTTAGAAATATTTAACCGTGACGTCATAGTTATTTGGAGTCAAATAGCGTTGACTCCAAAGAACTATCCTCACGTTTCATACGAATCCCATAGAAAATGTTTGTTTTGACGTTTAGAAAAAAATATGTGATTTGACTTGGAGTTTTTGGCGGGAAGTCGAAGGGGTTCGGTTGGGGTTTGCTTTATATTATTTTACTAGCAGTCCACCCCGGCTTCGCCCGTGGTACACACATAGCCTATGTCACTCGGGAATAGTGTAGCTTTCCAACGGTGAAAGAATTTTTTAAATCGGCCCAGTACTTTTTGAGCCTATTCATTACAAACATACAAAAATAGGTACAAATCTTTCCTCTTTATAATATTAGTATAGACAAATTGATTTTAATGGACTTTATAATATGAAATTGGTGTTGTTTGGTGTTATAAATGCTCATGACATGAACAATGTGTGAAATAGTTAAAGTGTACAGTCATAGTACGGCTGTATTTATTTTGCGGACTGTGTGGGCGTCTTCGGGCATCGTCCGTCACTCAATCGTCTATGTAAACCAGTTGACTCGTACAGATTTGTCGCCAGAAGCTCCCTTGCAGCAGTCAAAGGCCTACACCACCCTTTAATTGTCTTGTTAGGATTAGGAATAAAGAACAAAATTAAAGATAGGCTCTACAGGACTTGTATCCAGACGTAAAATTATTTAATAAAAAAAAAACTGATTGGGCTTGTTGGAATCTAGCGGATTAGGCTTGTTTCACACATACCACAATAACATCACAACAGCAACACGTGCCAGGCGCTACTTTTTATAAAAATGAGTTGCAGAATTTACACGGACCACATTTTGCTGTCATTATCGACGCGTGGTTGACGGTTATCAATATCACAGAGTAATAACATACTACGCACAAGCAATATGGTTTTTTTTTCTGTAATGGGGCTGACAGCATTTTGGGTCTTGCGTCTCTAAGCAAACAGCCCAGGGCCGCAAGTCCCAAATACCACTTGGCGAGTAGGTGGAAAAGAAATCAAAATAGTGATGGGTTGCTAGCCGCATCGCCTATTGTTAATATATATGATATGATTCGCAATTTCACCCATTCCCTCGATCGACTTTTAAAATCTGCGCGGGAAGAGAAGCAGCTGGTACACTTTAAGTTTTTTCTTTTCTCCCAGACCACGAGGTTAATTTACAATCAAACTATTTATTTCAAATGATGGCCCCACTTCCGCATAGTCATCATCATCATCAGGTCTTTTTTAGTCTCCACTGCAGGAGCACGACCCTCTCTGTATTACCAGAGCCATATATTAGCCAGGGCAGTCAGAGGATTTGGCCTACACTCCACGCTGGCCAGACGGGTCTCATTGATGTTTATAAGCTGTTTAACTTCTGTATATTAGTATAATATTCGACCTAAACCCTGACCTGTCAATGGCCTGCCAGAACCACACGATGACGGGGTGTGCGTCGTGGTATCCGCCGCGGTACTCGGTGTTGTTCCTCCAGTCGGCCACGTCCAGTTCGGGCGCGCCCGCTATCACCAGCTCCAGCTCTCGAGCGTCGAACGCTGCTACTAATCTGGGATCTACGACCTGTTAACAAAGAAATATATAATGCTATCTTCAGAGGCGTTAGGTAATCAAAACCCTGGTGTAAAAACGACTGGGGCACTACCCTAACTAAACTTTCCTTTCATCTTAGCACGTCCCTGGTTGCATCCTCAGCTGTGCTGTTTCATAGCCCGGGTTGCGCTTTCCTGCATTTTCTTCGTGGAGAAGGCCGGAACAGTTTAAACGATTTGGCTATAGTTTTACGACCGGCCGCCTAATTGAAATCAACCTTCTTGGAAAAGCAGTTGTAGCACAAGATGTTTGCGCTTAGTCGTTTAGTCGCCTCTTACGACATCCACAGGAAGAGGTGGAGGAGCCCTAACTAAACTCTTTACCTAGAAAAAAGTATCTTCCCGCCCCTGTCACAGTTAAAGGTGTACAACGAAGGTGGCATATTCTACTTTCAGGAGGCGGCTAAGGCAAAACCGTTTAGCCCCTTGGTAGCTACGCCACTGGCTGTCGTGCTAAAATTATGCAAACTGTGGAATCTTTTTCAATACGCGATAAGCCAAGTAACTACTATACAATTTAGAATTTTCGTTTTCTACCTTTATTTTGTCTATTCCGTAAAGGATAAGTAATAATCCCAACTAATATTATAAATGCGAAAGTCAGTTTGTATATATGTTTGTTTGTTACCTCTTCACGTTTTATCTACTGAACCAATCTTCTTGAAAATTCGCATACACATAGTTAGGAGTACTGAGAAGGACATAGGGTACCTTTCATCCCGGAATAAAGTAATGTTCCTGTGGTATACGCGAGCGAAGCCGCGGGCAAAAGCTAGTACTCTTATATCATCATCAGGTCTTTTATAGTCTCCACTGCATGCCAGAGCAGTCAGAAGATTATATGTTGGAGCACGCAACAAGAAAACCGTGTGTAGGGTCTTCCACTCCGAATGTCTTTTTAATCTTGAAATTCTTATTTTTAGCTATGACAACATCGGCGTTGTCTGATTGTATTCGTTTCCGCTAGGCCCCCTCTCTCTTCGCCATCTTATTCACACACGACTTGGAACAAGCATTCACATTCTATAAAATACTAAAATATGTATACGCAAGTCTACTTCATCAAGAAATTTCATTTCAACCGAATCCACAAAGCAAGCCTATACATTATACTCTTATATATTTCATAGTTATTTCTCCTTTTTATTTAACGTATAAAACCGAAAAATAAAATAAATAAGTACTATCTAAAATATATTTATCAGCAGTGTATCTCCATCATAAGTAAAGTTTTGCCTCGACGGCAGCGTGCAAAAAGCACGTGGTTAACCTTATCTACCGCAACTTTGGTTACACGATAACAGATAGTGACTCACGCAAGACATCGCTCACCCATCTACCAGATTTGGTTTGGTTGTAAACCCAACTATGCATTGTCCATGAAGACAAATAATTGGCGTGATTTGCAGCCGGCGTCCCTAGCAGAAATATGACGTACTAAAATAGGAAAGTGGTTTTTTTTTGCTTGTGGCACAGACCTACCACTACTAGACCTGCATAGTGCGTGATAGTGCGTGGCCACTTTAGTGCATCTCTTTCTTCATCTTTGATTGTTGCCTCAATCCATATTTTGCACACGTCACAGAACACACTACGGTTACTAACTCATAATAAGCTCAAATAAAACCCTAAATCACCTTCTAAATGATAAAATCCCTAAAATTAATAACTTTCTTCGATCGTTTTGTGGTTTGTTTGGCCCAGATTTTAACAGTAGGCCAGCTTATAGCAGCCACGCCAATAGAGACAAAAATACACATCACCGTTTCTTTCACACTCACGTTGTACTGTATTTGACAGTCTCTTTCTAGCAATATCGTTGCAAGTCTAGTAGTGGTAGATCTGTGGTGTGTGTAAGTTGTTGGCACTCTAATCCAACATTGCTGATCAGATTTTTCAAACTTTTTACTGTGTTGAACAAACAGGAAAGTAATGAATGATAGTAATACATTATATATATCCTTGCTTTTAAAATTATGATTACTAAATTTATGAGTATCTAATCGTAATTGGACCGATGTTCTAATTAGATAATAATTGTATTCGTAATTGGAGCCACGAGATTATACACATAAACAAAGGCGTACTACCCAGGGCCAGGTAGTCCCGATAGAGGTACAATAAGAGGGGAGGGGGGCGTAGTAGGATGCTTGCGGCGGTTTTTCCAGTCGGCCTTTACAGAAGGTGGCAAAAGTGTTAATAAACTCGTTAGCGCCCTACAAACTCTCGTCAATTGCTCCAAGAAGCTGCATGCTGCAGCGGCCACATCCCCGCAAAATCAAAAAGCCTATTTCGGTAGCAAAAGGCAACCCACCGCTGATAACCAATCGGTGTTGGCGGAGACGGCGAATAGCAAGGGATTGTGTCAGGCTGAAGGCGACAATAGGAGTCGGAAGTTATTGTCGGCTGGAGACTGCATCTTGCTCTCCACCGGCCGTAGCGGTCTTCCGTTCCATCGGGCAATGGAGAGAAAGGACGAGAGAGTGCTCCTGTGTCTGCGCGCACACTCGAGTTACTATAATATTTCCTGCGTATACGACTGGCTTTGTTTCATGGACTCCGGAACTCATTATCATTACGTGTCCGGTACCCTAACATGCCTACATTGTGCGCGCACTTTTACCGCTAAGATAGGGTACAATGTGTTTTACTTCCGAATAATTTTTTTATTTATCTATCTATCTACATCAGTCATCTCAAGGCACACGAACGAAATTAGTCAGTCACCATAGCCGAAAACGGCCAGGGATAATATATACTACCAGGGGGAGGTAGAGTCCCGATAGAGGTACTACCCGGGGATGTATCTTCAAAGCCGTGCCTGAATTTTCCGGGGTCCAGTGCTGCCCCCATTTAAAATAAATCATTTCAAAGAAAACGGAGACATTATTTAAAATTTTGCTACTACCAAGTCCTAGATAACCCTTCAAAGTATTTTATGAACTATTGCTTACAGTTTAAAGTAAGAACGTTAAGCTTTACTGCGCACATTTGCGAAAAACGACCACTTTTGGCAAATGTGCGTAATAGTAATCTTTAAACTTGCCGCCTTTCCTTTAGTTTGAAATGTAAATATAGCGAGTTTGGGAAGGAGAAAATATTATATTTTGCCGCCCCTGTGACCTTTGCCGCCCGGGGCGTGGGCCCCGGCTGGCACTCCCTAGATCTGGGGCTGCTGTTACCCACACCACCTTGTTCAAGTGTTCACTTCTGTCGGCACTCCCGAAGTGCCATTGTTTTGCATTTATTCATAAACAATAATACATTGTGTTTGAATGTTAACTTAATACTAGTCAAACTACATAAAAATAAAGTTAATGTTAGGTTAGGTTTTTTTCCGTGTCTCACCTCGTGGAACCCCCGCACCAGCCACTCGGTCTGCTCGGCCACCCCCCGCTCCACCCGCCAGCGCACCACCCGCTCGAGGTACTCCTTCTTGTTCCGCTCGGTGACGGGCAGGTCGCGCCCGCCGGGCTTCAGCTCCCGCTCCAGCACGCGCCCGTCCGCGAGCCGCTCCGAGACGGCGAACGTCAGCTCCAGTGACGACACGCAGCGGGCACTCTGCAACGTATTAGGATATTGGTTAAGCATCATCATCACCAGGTCTGACAGGTATTACTGAGACTCCGCTGTCTACCGTCTGTCTGTCTGTCCGTCTGACACAGGGCTCTATCGCTTGAACCGTAATAGCTAGACACCTAAAATTTTCACCGATAATGTATTACTGTGGCCGCTATAACAACAAATACTAAAAATAAAAAAAAGTTGAAAATTAAAGGAGCTCGTCATACAAAAAACGTGTTTTTTTTGCGTTTTTAACTCGATCTGCCACAGGGCTTTATCTCTTGAACCGTAATAGCTAGACACCTGAAATTTTCACCTATTATGTATTACTATGACCACTATAACAACAAATACCAAAAATAAGATAAAATTAATAATTAAAGGGGGTCGTAATTCATACAAGAAACGTGTTTCTTCAGCGTTTTAAAACATTGTTCGGTGGTACGGAACCCTTCATGTACGAGTCCGACTCGCACTTGCCCGTTTATTAGTGTCCACTGCAGGAGCACGACCCTCTCTCTACTATATTACTCTGAATGTTTTAAATAAATAAATTATTGTATTCCATAATTAAAATAGAGGAAAAATAGAAGCAAGAAGTGGAAAGGGAAGACCAAGAAGAGCATTTATAGATCAAGTGAAGGAGAAAGTTGACGCCGTATCGTATAGGGAGGTCAAAAGGATGGCTCAAGAGAGGGAGACATGGAACTACTCCACCGACAAGAACGTAGTTCCTAAATTATATATAGATAGATAATTAAAATAAATTTAGAACATATGTGTGAATATGAAACTGGAAATAATTAATGTAAGTTATAAAGGTAAATCATAATTCAATATGTACTAAATGCATAACTTTTTTTTAGGTTTTTTAAAAGCCAAATATTCAAAAAGTTATTGACATAGAATATAAAGACTAGCTATAGCTAACAAACACTGGCCCTTGTTCTATTTTTGAATATATGGCGGCGTGAATTTTATCATAAGTATTTAATTTTCAAACAATGAAATCTCGTCAATTATCGATGAAAAGGTATTTCTTTACACTTTTCCGAGTTCCTTGAATTATTCTTACAGTATTTTAACACTCACCAAGGTATTTTTAATTATGTTTACCATGTTTTCGTATAGTTTTCACTTATAAACTATCGAACGTACTAGGCGTATAAGAGCTAGCAAGCGACTGAGTGAAGATTATGGAGATAGCTACAATTGAACGGGACAATACAGTGATATGTGGTGTCTTCTCTTGTTCATAAAAGCTCTTTGCAAAAATTCACAGATTTTGTGCCTTACACGACTATCGAGCACATTGGGAAATGAATCTACGGATTCGAAAAAATGTTGTACTGACTTTTGACTTTTTTCAAAAAGTTAGGCTACGGGGCAAACCCTTAACCCGATCGTCTTTGTTTTAGGCTCAAATTGTAGCTGATGAAATTGTCCAGAGGAATTTTCCTCAAATTTTTGATATAATTCTTCGTTTCCAAAATATCGAGCGCCAAAATCAAAAATTCGGAAAAAAAAGGTTTTTTTTTCTTCACTATTTCGGCCATAACTTATTCGTTTTTGACTTTCTAGAATAATTCTTTTTGGACCTTACAGCTCTCGTGAATACGCGTCTTTTGAGTCTTTTTCGAATATCATATCTTCACAACTCTCCAAGTTATAAGGGGGTCGCACTTTTTTTGTGAAATCGGAGCCTACACTGGAGCGAACGAAAAGACATTTCCAATGTCAAAAGCGTTTACCTGCAACCAGCGCAGCGAGGCGGCGAACTGGGCGTCCAGCGCGTCGACGTCCTCCAGCGCGGGCGGCAGCCGCAGCAGCGCGCGGTACAGCGCGCGCGTGAACCACGCCTCCAGCAGGTACCCGTGCACGAGCGCCAGGCCCAACACGCGCCCCGAGAAACGGAACCTGACCAAAAATAATTTACATCCATCAGCCTATGGTCACAGAATGACAAAAAGTTAAATCAGACACTTTTATCTAAACGACAAAACAAACATTTCCTAGGGGATTTGTATGAAATCAGAACCATGACGATCATCGAATCAGACGAGTGAGTGTCGAGTCAAATTGTGCTCTTAATATAAGATTTCTGCATAAATCTAAAATCCTGTTGAAAATGGATATTATCAATGACAAGTGACACTATTTTGTGAAGTTTTAGTCTTAACAGTACCAAATAATTAATGTTTGACCCAGTCTTCTACCCAACTATTATTAGTTGACTCTTATGAGTATTTCATACAGAACGGAATCTTCTAAGGTCCCGCGCAATATTTCCCCGCACGTCTCCGCCGTTCTCGCCTTGTCGAGAAGCGAGAAAGCGGGCAAACGCACACACATTAAATAAATATATATATATATATATATGGACAAATCACACTGATTAAGCTAGCCCCAAAGTAAGTTTTTTAAACTTGTGTTATGGGATACTAACTCAACGATACTATATTTTATGATAAATACATATATAGATAAACACCCAAGACCCAGGACAATTTGAAAAAGGCCATTTTCCAACTTGCCCTGGCTGGGGATCGAACCCAGAACCTCCGGATTAGCGGTCTAGCGTGTTAACCATTACGCCACGGAGGTCGTTGACATTGACTTGCGCTGCGTATTATGTATACTTTCGTTTGTAGGAGATGGCATAAATGATACTCCGCTTCTATGAAGTGCCATTACTGTGCTATGGTGTTGATGTTCATGTTGGGTCATCTGCTACGACACGACGACTTCATACAGACTATCATTGAAGGAAAGATAGAAGGGAAAAGAGGATCAGGAAGACCGAGGCATGAAACAGATAAAGAGAAGGTGAATGTCGTGTCGTACAGCTAAGTAAAACAGCTGGAGGATGAGAGCGTAGCTCTTAAATATAGATAAATAGATAGCCTATGCTGCTCATAAGTGATAATTGGCCGAAGATTTGAAGTCCAAATTCAAGGTTTGTCAGAGTGCAAATGGAGCGAAGTGTGCTCGGAGTTCAAAGTGTAGATAGAATCCCAAACGTCACAATTCGCTCTAAAAACACGGATCGTGGCGATGTGGGACATAAGACCTCCATACTAAATGGAATGCAAGACATGCACAGCGAAAAATGGGCTAGAGTTGCAACATAGTGGTTGCCTAAAGATGGTTACCGTACAAAAGTATGGGGAAGATAGAGCCTAGGGACGTAAGAACCAAAAGCCACGTACAGTGTTAGATGTGTAGGTGGAAAAGGTATTAAAAATAGTGACGGGTTGCATGTCGACATCATTCAGGAAATATGCTTATATGTAAAAAGGATAAGAACCTACTAGTTCGAAGTATGTATATTTTTTGTACCGTCTGTTTGTACAAAGAATTCTGTGTGATTACCGGCAGAGTATAAAAGGACCATTCCAAGTTTGTGGATGTCGTAGAAGGCGACTTAGGGAACACAAGCTGAACAAAGCTTATAAACATCAATGAGACTTCTCCAACCCGTCTGGCCAGCGTGGAGAGTGTAGGCCAAATCCTCTGACTGCTCTGGCTAACATATGGCTCTGGTAGTTAGTATAGAGAGAGAGAGGGTCATGCTCCTGCAGTGGAGACGAAAAAAGACCTGATGAAAATATTGTACCAAAATATCATAACCAGCTGCGTTTCGTAAACAAGCCGACAAAGTAACGTGCGTTTCGCGTCACTTATTACGTATCGCATTACACTAGTTGTGCGCGACACTCGGGCGAACAACAAAAAAATCTTTGTTTTCGCGTACTGTGCGTGTCTGTCTGTTTGGTGGGTAACCCGACACCGGCTGTCGTCGTATGAGACGGTACTGCTGTAAGGGGCCGCGTCGGAACTGCCCCGCTAAATATAGCCGCCCATAGCATTTGTGACACAGTAATGCATGGAAAGTAAACAATTTCGCAGTTTTCAGGAGATAAATATGTTATTACCCGACTACGGCTGAAAATCAGCTGTTACTCCTAGTGAGTTAACGTTTAGCTGAGCTGTAGCACAGTTTAATAAATAGTTACAAGCTGTAGCCTTTTTGTGCACTGTGCCATGACTGTGCCACACAAATGAATGCTTAGATTTAAGTATTAAAATTTGTAATTGTGTAACTTAAATTATGTATATTGTGTTACAGAAAACAAATAAATCATTTATCTATGTGAAGACAAGATGAAAAACTTTGGAGATATGTAAGAATTTCCCTAAAGAAAAAGAAGTTTGTAACAACATGTCTACCATATTCTTACAGAAAAAAAACAACGGGTACTTACGAATTTTCGATCAGGACACGTGTCCTGACGCGAGTTTAACATTTTTTACCCATTACAAAAAAGTGCACAACGCTGCTAAAGAAGTTTTCACTTCAAAAAAACAATCTAAATGTGAGGCCTAATAGGTGGAACAGAAATACAACTGTCCTGTGTTGTATTCCTGGAGATTCATTATATACATTAACATTGTGGCTTTCGTTAAAAAAAAACTACCAACTAATGAAGTGATGAAACTTTTAATATGTGTAATGTATAAACAATAAAAGTAATTATATTAATTATCCCTATTGCATTTGTGCAACTACTAGGAAATGAATTTAGTAATCAAATTCAAATTACTAAGTACTAAAGTATTTTAAAAATTACTTGTTTGTTTATTCAACTATTCAACAAATCATTATAATCGAGTTTTCAATACGTATGAGGGAGGATATGCCTATATATAATGGGGCTTAAGTACACCATTATTAGCGAATGACGTTAACAGATACGGCATTCAGCAATACAATCATTGAATCAAATTGCATAAACGCCGCGTTACATAGTGCACTGCTTTGAAAGCATAATAACGCCTTTACTGGTAGCTAATAAACGGTTATTTACAAGTTACTAGGTATTATTAGTATGATGATTTACAAGTTGTAGAAGTGCCATCGTGGTCCAGTGGTCTGGGCGTTTGCCTTGTGATCCGGAGGTCGTAGGTTCAAATCCCACTGGAAAGCATACTTTGTGTTGTTTCCAGTCAGGCTTGAATTATAGATGTGTTTCGGGACCCACAAACTTTAATAACCTTCCGAAGCACGGTATTATCTTTCTTGTATATAATTTTTTGGATAAATAGGTGATTTAAGCCTGCAATATCAACCAGACTGGAAACAACTTTTTCACAAAGTATGCTTAGAGTGAGATTTGAATCCACGACCTCCAGATCACAAGGCCATCGCCTTGACCACTGGACCACGGAGACAGTCAATACTATACTATACACGATCATATCATTATCATTTTGGAAGAAGAAGAATATAAAATCTGCTTCTTTTACCGCACATACGATGTGAAGCAAGCCTGTTAGCACTACTTCTGATTCTTGTTTTCCATCATTAGATAGCTCGCTAAGCCCGGCCTTCGAGCCTTGCATGCAACAGTTAGTTTCATCTACCCCGTAAAATCTATTTTTGTACCTGTTTCATACAGTTCACGCTCTTTTACAATGTAATATCTGAGTGAGTATACAAGCTTATTTCAATTAAGTATAATTATTTTATGGGGTGATTCACTTCATCATCTTGAACAACTTTTCGCAATAAATGTATCTCAAAATACGAAAAATATTTTTCAATTCCCATAGTAACTAGATCACGTGACTACTGCGATTTATATGGGAAGTGAAATTTATTATTGTTAGGAAAAGTTGTTCAAAATGATGGAGTGAATCATTCCTTAAAATATTTGTACTTAATTAAATAACTTGTATAAAATGTTTTAAAATATTATCATGGTGTTTTTTTTTATGCACGTTCTTGTTTTTGATCTCGTCAAAAAGTTGCAAACAAACTTCACATTGACAAAACGGTACCTTAAGTACATGCATGATTGCACTGCATAACCACATTAACAACACAGTATCAATTCAATATAGTTACATGAAAACTAAAACTAATCCATACTTAGCTAGCTAGCTATATATAGGTATTTCCGACATTGATTTTGTATACAAGTTCTATCCAGCGATCTAGCTTTGACCTAAGATGACCTAGATTTCTATTCACGGTGACAGCCAATCTTCGGGCTCATAACAAATTCCTATGACCTATTTCGGAAGCTGTTTGAATATTTAAGATCCACTTGACATATAATAGTAGTAATGGTAGTGGTAGGACATAAAATAATGAACTAGTGGTAGCTACTGGTATGATATATGATTTAGGGGATGAATAGTCAAGTATACCTAAAAGCAATTCTAATTACACAGTAGTTTTAAACTGCAAGAATAAGACATGAACTAGACATATTTTAATTATTGTTTTTTTTATTTTTTTCACAGAATAGATAGACCTCGTGAAAAATTGTGTCAAAATCCACCATGCATGACGGTTAACCACGAAAGCCGATGCCTATGATACACACCTTGTAGTACAATAGGTGTAATATTCTAACAAGCAATTGTACCTACTTAAGGGATAAAGGTTTCTCGGAAATATTAACTGGACTAGGGCCACCATAGTCTACTCATCCTACCCTAACGGAAATATAGCAATACATCACTCGCTGGTAAGCAAAGGTAAGATAAGACATTAAACTTACCACTCATGATGGTTATCCACGAAAGCTGACATCGGTGACACATGGACCGTGTAGGTGTCATTAGCGGAGTATTCAAACAGGCCGTAGTAAGGGTTGAAGAGTTCTCGGGACAGTAGGAAGAAGAACTCTCGGCTAGGCCCGCCGTAGTCCAGCCCTTCTTCTCCGTCCCATAGCACGCAGAGCTTGCCTTTCTGCAGTTCTTTCTTCCCGCAGGACATTATCCGCCTAAAGGCGTCTTCAAGAAGATGCTCGCGGCGGATGTGCAGTCTAGAATGGAGATGGAATCACATTACGTTTTGGTTATATAAAATACAATAATAGCGGGTGCGGGTAAGAATATTGACTTAAATAGTGGAAAGGATTGAATCAAGACTAACTAGACAAACGAATGGTAAAAGATTTAGACAATCTAATGTGCAGATGCTTCTTTTTATTATCATCGTCATCACCATCATCAGGTCTTTTTTAGTCTCCACTGCAGGATCACGACCCTCTCTGTTGTACCAGAGCCATAATTAGCCAGAGTAGCTAGAGGATTTGGCAACACTCTCCACGATGGCTTCTTCTTATGGCCAAGTCCTATTTAGAAACAGGTATAAAGATTTGTTTTGTCGAATCGACGCAGAGGATTTCTTCAAAAAGGATTGTAAAACCTTACTTTAGCTTGCCAGGCCCCTGTCCGTAGCCCTTGCTCTCGAGCTTTCTGTAGAAGGCCCTCAATTTGGCCTCGAAGTCTCTCCGCTGCGGCGCGGGCGCGCGCGTGCTGCGGGTGGCGGCCGGCGACGCGGTGGGCGAAGTGCCCAGAGTGGGGATCGAGCACCCGCCCGCTGGCACGTAGCTCATGATCTCCTGCTCGAACAGGCTGAGGAAGAAGAAACAGAGGTTTACGGAAAGTTCGTCACATAAAATCTTCTAAAAAGTAACATTTATTGAAATTGCAGGATTTCATTCAGAAGAAGAATTCAGAAGTGAATAATTGTGTGCCAAATCTGTATTGTTGTAATCACAGGTTGGAATGACTACTTGACTACTAAGTAGTCCTTAGCCTAATAAATCCCTAGCTAGAGTATAAGACACATACGAGTAGGTACATGACGCAACTTGTTGTCAATCTAAGATTGAATGAAAACAACTCCTGTCGTTCAGACTGGTGGTTAACACCTAAAAGTTCTTGTGTATATTTAATGTTACTAATATTTGATAAGAACGCAACGAAATTAACTAAGAACAGCTTCAAGATAAAAAAGCAGTTGCCGCCATCTCATTTAATTTGAATTTGATGTTGTGGCTAAATATTAAACCCACAACATAAGAAACCTGATAATATGTGATTATTAGAAAATTGGAATATAATGGATTGTGTTGTGTGACATTGAGCGACAATAGATTCGACATTGCGTTAACGTATACTTTAAGTAACAATGCAATAGCATATATTTCAGTAATTAGCCGTTTGTTAATAATGAGCCGTGCTGTCTGCGCAAACGCAGCGGAAACCAGTCCCACCTGCTCCGAATGTTAGGCTTTTGTTAATTCGTCTGACTTCACATCAGATAACATTGTATCGCGAAGAAAGTTGTGCGAAAAATATACTAATTCGCAAACTCATAGGTACCAGAACCAACTTAGATTGTCGCGATTAAAATATTCACTGCGTGTGAAAGTGGACACACTTCGGCATTTACTAGAGCGTGCACTATTAAAATTATAATAAACGTGTACTCTAGATCGTCATCACGGTGAGAAGCCGCCTAATTACTGCCTCATCAATCCCAAACATGATCTGACGCTAATGGGGGTTCGGGGCTCGGGCACTCGACGCAAACATTTCTGCAACACAATTACCGGCAACCATTAGTTGGCGAGTGTTATGTAAGCCACTTTCCCATTTCCAGTAAAACGGCCGCGAGGTGCAATGAACCGAAGATTACCCAAAAAGAGGAGAGCAAGGCCGGGCAGCATTAGACAGAGACAAAACGCGGGCTCTAGGCTAGTAATACCCGTAATCGATTTAGGCGAGCGTCGAGATTTAGAGTCGGGCCCCGCCCCACGCGTGATCGAGATTCGGTAATTAGTATAATAATTTCATTTGGACCGGTGAATTATACGTGAGGCCAGCGCGCGCGCCGATCGCCCGGATAAATTTCTTGTAATGTGTGCCCGGAATCCAAACTAACATTTAGGTGTATAATTTTATCCATTGTTATCCGGGTGTGATCGTTGCGTCGTCGCCGCGTCGCAGACATAACAACACGCGTGATTTTCGGCCCAATATGCTGTATAAACAATGGGTTCGCAGAAACGTGTTGGGTGCTCATGTTCGCCACCCAAATATATTAAGAATCCCTTATACAGACAGACCTTCGATTAAATATACTGCGAGACCCAATAGCAATCATAGCGCGACCTGTGATAACAATTGCGTAACAATGGTGTGCTTTTCTCGAGTATACGAAGTCAAATTGTATAGGATCAAGTTGGTCAATTTTTTTTTATGACTTTCTCCCTTTCTGTAAAAGATTCCTTAAAGTTAATACATCAATCGAAGTACATTGCGACAAGTAACGATCACTATTATTTTTATATATTTCGAGCGTGATACAGCCGAGGGCCCCGCTGAATGGATGAGTTGTTTTTTTTTTTTATTTCTACCAAAACGGTTGAGGTACATTGGATCTTGTCAATAAATTCGTGAGGTACAGTGGGCCACATAGAATAGTATACCACTATAGTATAGAGGTATAGAGTATACTTTTCTATGTGGCCCACTGTACATTGAACAATCTAAACATTGCCACTAGGTTTTTGAGTCTAGCTCACGTGGCCCCGCTAGGTCGAAACACATTGATGATTGTATACGACATGGCTTGTAAAAATTTATTTGTAGCGATCTGAATGACAAAGGCCGCGCTGGAGGAAATGATCGCGGAGGCTGCGCGCGCGCCGCTCTTGCCGACGACCGGCATCACAGAGGGAATGACCTAAAATTATGGTAGTATCCACATTCGACCAGATTGCGTATCTCTGCTGTAGGGGCAGAAGAAAAACTGATCTCGTTTTCCATTATTTTTCATTGTATATTTTGCATAATTTTAAAAACTATACAACGTGGAAGGGACATACCCATAATAAATATAACCACGGTCTCTAGTAGACCATTATAGTATAATTAAACTAAAATAATAGCAAAAAAAAAAATTCAGCATTTCCATACGCCGGCCGCCCGGGCGATTTGTATGGGAATATCAATTTTTCTTTATTTTTTGACTGTCATTTCAATTTCATTGTACTTTAGTTTGCTCGTATAGCCCTTGGTTCGATTTATTACGGGTATGTCCCTTCCACTTTGTATTTAAAAATAATCGATATTGAACTGATTGATTGAACAGCAGGCTGATAAAACAAAAAATAATTAAAACTAAACCAACATGTGTCTACAATCGATCTGACGTAAAAAACTACCCCTAACAGTTCGTTTCCTCGGAGAATATAATGTATTGACTTACACAGTAGAACTACACCCGATACCTACAAACACTATATTTAGAATTATAACAGTAAAATATTTTTTATTTGTAAAATTCCATCAAAATTCAAAATTTCCAGCAGTATGGTAATAGCACCTTCCTCATAGTCATTATATAGGCATCCGACACATCCCACACATATATCATTGGAGGGTCAGCAATCCCCGAAACTTAATGACTATCGGAGGCATTCGCCGTCGGCGCACGCGCAGCCGACCAGCCGCTCGCCGGCCGGTGCCGGTCACGTACCTACAACGCCCGGGCCGGGCTCACCGCAGGCAGTGGCGGCTGTAGCACTACCTTCGCACCCGAGCGAGATTCGTACAAGGCTTCACCACTGTACCCTTTCCCCATAATATGCTACCATAACTCATGCGAAGATGCAAAGAAAAAATAAGGTCAATAATGACTTCCTTATATAATATTATTCTCTTTCAATTCAGATTCAAATGTCTTTAATACAATGCACAAAGGCGTCTAGTCATCAGATGGGTCATACGCGTACTACAATGGGGCTACTTAACACATTGCTGGACACTTAGCGAGACACAATAGAAATAACAATTGATTTACATAGACGTAGTGTGTCCTACAATGTGTTAAGTTGTATAAAAAAGTAAACTTTGTATAAGAACACAAAAAAGACTCAATATACTGTGCAGAATTAGACTACTCTTATAAAGTGGGATAAAAGGTAAAGAGGTACAGTAAGAACCCCGAAAAAAGTCTCCTGTACCTGGCACCCCTGTAAGTCAAACGGCCCTGGGCTGAACCACACCGCCATATTACTGGCTAGTGGCTACAGGGTACAGGCACAGGTGTGCGAGGTGTGGCTGGCAGCCTCCGGCCTCCAAGATCTGTGATCTTCTGATAACGATATGACATCTTGATTCCCTTGCTGCACGTCACGATGACGCGGCAACAGTTTTCAATCAGTATTTGTATTTTGTAAGGAGCCCACAGAGGGCAACGCGCTAATGATAAATTGACTAACTCGACTTGTGTCTTAGTTAAACTGTGTACTGTTGTACTTTCACCGTTACTAATTTGTTAGTGGCTGACGGTCATAGTATTACTCGAGCTTGATGAACAGAATATATTTTCAAAGAGTTGTGCTGACCACTACCTACTGCTTTCTGGTTGTGTAAAGTTGGTGCCCTTTGATAAAGAAATTCCTTTCATCATTTTGTTAGTCTATGTTTTCTTTTCTACTCAACAAGCTACCTTACATATTTCCATTATTTCCATAGATTCCTTTATCCTCTTTATTCACTAGATTACTTTTTTTTTGTGGGATCAATCCACCTCTAAATATTTCAGTATTCCAACTGAAAGGGTAACGTTTACTCTACTACTTTTAAACTACCTAAGTCTTCACAAAATTCAAATGATACAACGAGACCAATTTCAAGTGTTTAGCCATACGATTGCAATGAATTTTTGGTGTGTAGATAGCTTACTATTTGGAGTTTAGAGGTTCCCGTGGGATTTTCAAACAGAACAACGTAGCCGATTTGACTACGCGGGCAACGACATAAAGCTCAGCACATATGTAATGCAAAACATAGAACCAATAAAACCAATATGGTATATTGGAGAACTAGCCAGATAGCCCCGACAGTTGGCTAATCGCCAGTAATGAGCGGAGCCCCGGGCTGCGCCAGCCTCTGCAGATGGACGAGGCAGTAATGGGCAGCAGCGGTGCAGGCCCCGCAGCCCGCAGCACGTGTTGCCTGTAATTACGTAAGACATGCTTCTAACTCCGTGCCAAGGATCCGATTTGAAGTAACAGGTACACAATTTGCCTTTATAAAAGCTTTTGTATATGTAATAAAGTTTTATCATAAAACCACAGATCCTGTGATATAAACTATGATAACACTAGGATTAACTTGTTTTTAAAATCTATGAATGACCAAAATAATATATTTATTGCTTTGGTCATTATATTTCTTGCACTTGAAACCAGGGTCTAGTCTTTTTACGAAAGAGCTCTTCAACAATAGACGACATTTATCATAAGGGATAAAATGTTGCACGCATAACTTTTCTTTTGGAAAACATACAAGTTTGAAGTAAGTGCCGGAGCCAGAAGCTGCGTTCAAAACTTTTGAACAATAAACAGAAATCAATACGATAAAATAATACGCGCGACAAAGTTGGGGCACAATTTTGGAGTCCTCCAAAAAGTATCAAATTACTTCCGAGAAAAAACTCTAATATTGACACGTAGAGCCGAACGCAACGGATCCAATTGTTCCAGCACAATAGAGCGTTTTAAATTCTAAAATAAACTATCAAATGATTTATTTCTAGAAGGCAAAAGTAAATGAGAGAGCCGGCATTGACGCGGCCTCATTGAAAATAGAAGCAGATACGTGTCTTATATCGGAACAAATTACTTCCTATGATGAATGTTCTTCGGGATATTAACAATGAAACCAAAACATTGTTTATGTTGCTTACCATAAACAATTTCAAAAGCTGTGGGCGTGGTCGGGCCTGTATGTTTATGTTGTTTGACTAACCGGGTTGAAGTAGATGCTGGACATACGAGTAGCCTCCGAGGTGTGTTTCAAGATACGGCCGTTTAAATCATAGGCATATTCATAAAACATTGGAAAAATATGTAGTTTCGAGTACTATTGTAATTATTAAGCGATAAGACAGCGAGATTGTCTAGTAATATTCATTGTTTTGTTTCGTTAATGACCATATTTGTGTGTCTCAAAGAGATCTTTAACCGCTAATTTCTAGCCGTCTCCAAGGCTGCCGTAGAATGGCATTTCGTATTGTATGTTGTTAACGTTAAAAGGCAGTTTGTAGCGTGTAGCATTTCCTTATTTCAAGCCACTTGCAGAATATTTGTAACAATAACATATTGAGAGTTCGCTTCCTTATGTATAGCTGCTTCCTATGATTTAGTTTCGCATGATCCGCGATCATTGAAACTAGGCTTAGGTATTTAAGGCTTACGCGCAAAACCATTTATACTATTTATCATATCATAATCGCATATATTGTATTTTATTTCTGGGTTCATAATGCAATGTTTTCAATCTATCCGACTTAAAAAACCTCATCGCAAAAAGTAATCGTAGCAGGGTCTTGTATAACAGATGATCCTTTTTTACGGTAATAAATTGCGTTTCTGAGAAATTTATAAATTGAAAAATCTCCGGGATAATGTGTTATAATAGTAGGGCTTCGCAACGAAATTAAATTTGCGTTAAATTAAGTTGTTTTACGAAGGGATTGCATCCGGCGCGTCCAGAAAAAATATCTTGGATGGTTTTGGTGCATGTTTCGTTTACATAATATCTTTTGGGATGCCCAATTTAACAGTTTGAAATTAAGAAATACTGACGTACTTGTTTACATCAAGTTTGTTAGCAATTCTCAGTTAGATATTTAGCGTCGTATTGCAATTTCCGTTTGCTTCAGATTAATATATTTCAAGACCACACGAAGTTGTTGTAAACAATGGCGTAATGCGTAACCTCAAACGATTTCAGTAATCAACACGACAATCGACCCATGAAGAGTTATGACGGCCGAAAAAATTTGCATTGTCATAAAAATTTAGTAAGTTAGTGGGGTGGTGCAAACGGCGTCACACCAATTAGGATATTACGAAGGACTTCCGCTTCCATAGCTACCGCTACAAACAGACAGTCATATGTAAGTACGCAGTACATTTGCACAACACATGGCTCGCTCTCTATTAACAAATATCCTTAAGGCCATCTATTTCACTGTAATTGCAAAAATTATCTATTAACAAATATCCTTAAGGCCATCTATTTCACTGCAATTGCAAAAATTTGTTTGATTGGTGAATGATTTTTAGTTATGAAGAGAAAGCTGTTGTTTTTGCCCGAGTTTCAATACTTCCAGGTTTATCAGTCAGGTTGCATCTGCGTTGCCTCGAAATCGGCTTTGTGGCTAGGTGTATCATTTGTATTTCACTTTGTTTAAAAAAAACTCTTAGCAAAAGCTTCCTTTAACTTTTTACAATACAATTAAGTACCTGCTCTTTTTGTTCTTTTTTTTTTAATTCAAGAGTGTGTGCCTAAAATGTGTAAGTATCAGTAAACCTAAAGTTAACCTAAGTTTAAAAAAAAACTTCTTCAAGTAAACCAATAGACATTAAACAATAAAAAGAGGGCACAACAAACATAAGTTAGTTACAATTTGTAGCAAGTACACTAAGCTAATGAGTAAGTGCTTGTCCTTAATATCTCCTCAATTAATTCGCTTTGTACGATAGTTGTGGACAGGAAGCGAGGACAATGCCATGGGGCAATGGGGGCATGGGCCAACTCCCCCATTGCAAGCACAACGCTTAATCAACTCTGTTTTGTTACAATTGCTATAAAAGAGTCAAGTGTGTTTAAGGACTTTTAAATTTATGCAACGTTTGTGTACGCGTGTTTGCATCGATTTTGTCACGGCTCTTCAAAAATTACACATATAACACAGGGGCAGACAGAGCATTTTGGGTTTCGCGGCTCTAAGCAGACAGAGCCCAGGGCTAAGAAATAAAAATTCCGAAACGAATAAATCTACATACTTTTTAGGGTTCCGTACAATAAAAGGAAAAAACGGAACCCTTATAGGATCACTCGTGCGTCTGTCTGTCCGTCCGTCTGTCACAGCCAATTTGCTCCGAATCTACTGGACCAAATCAGGTGATATTTGGTAGGATGGTGTAATCCTATGACCCAAACACATATGTGCAAAGTAAATAAATATTTTTTTAAAATAAGAGTCATTTTCGGGTGACTAATTAGAAAATTAAAAAAAAGTTTTGCAAACTTTACTATGTTACATATCAAATGAAAGGCCTTGTTATAAGGATCTCAAATATATTTATGTTTTTATTTTAAAATAAATAGTTTTGATTTTATTCGAGAAAGAAGACGAAAATTGACCATTGCCCCCCCTGATCTCCGAAACTACTGAGCCTAAAATTTTGAAAAAATACAAAATATAGCTTATTGCTTGTAGATTACAGGAAAACATATAAGAATTCAATCAATTGTACGGAACCCTAACCACGCGAGTTTAACTCCTTGGCCGGTTTATTAATGATGAATAATTTCATACTCCACCGACAAGAGCATAGCTCCTAAATATAGACGATGATGATGAATAACCACTTTCTCATAAAAGAATTGGGTGAAGAGGATGACAAGATAAACCTCAAAGTCAAAGTCATCGATAAAACACACTATACGTCTTAATCCCTTTCGGTGAAGACAAAGCAAAGGGTCGCAAGACCCAAAAACCACGCTTAACGAAACGGTGGGCTTCTTCATCTAAGCGCGTTCCCGGTTGCATCCTCAGCAGTGTGCTGCTTCGAAGCCCGGATGCGGTTTCCCACTTATTCTTCTCCAAATTTAATATGCATGTCAATGGTCACCTAAGGCTGCCGAAGAGCTTTGCGAAATGGTGGACTTAGCTAACCTATAGATGCTAAACTGTAATTAAAAATAGTAAGAATGCCTTTTTAAAAAGATACAAATTCTTGATGTTGTCCATATCACCGATTATGGCAAATGTCCTATTAAGATTGTCGTAAATTAAATGTAACATGACACAATAAGTATTATCGATGGAAGACAATGACCGATTGCTGTACAATTTGGAAGCCGAGGTTCCGCTCGGCATTGTTATCTGTCGCTTTGTGGCGTAATAGTATGGCCTTAGAAGGTTTCTGGAATTCTTGGAAAAGCTGGCCTAAAATCCTTTGTTAGGAAGTTCGTTTAATTTAGATTTAAAGATTCGTCTTTTTAGAAAGTATTAGTTATTTAGTTTTATTAATTAGTTTTTAGAAATGTAAAAATAAAAAAATACCGATGATTAAATAAATAAATCACATACGAGTACATATTATAAATTATAATATACACTTTATCTTGCAACCCACATTAAGACTTTCTGTATAACCCAAAGGTTGACTAGTAGACAACGCTTTTAGCGTTAAGTTCGCCTATTGTTCTGTACAATTTGTATTTGATGGACAATAAAGATTAAATAATAATTAAAAATATATATATGTAGGGACAAATCACACTGATAGAGCTAGCCCCAAAGTTAAACGTTAAACTTGTATTAAGGGATACTAACTCAACAATACTATATTTTATAATAAATTTAATGCATATATAGATAAACACCCAAGACTCAGTTGCCATAACTTGGAATATGGTATTTTTCAAAATGTCCTGTATTTTGAAAAAGACCATATTCCAAGTTATGGCAACTCCAATATTTTAAAAGCGTCTTAAACTTCAATCGATAACAATACGTATCTAAATCACAGCGATTTATGTAAAAGTCAGAGTCATTACTCGTAGGCCGAGCGCCACCCTTCCCAACACCCACTCCACAATGCTCCAATTTCAGTCTGATAAGGTCACAGCGGCATAAATAGCGTTCGAAAACAGTAAACCACATAAATGTCAAATGGAACAATTATCTATCGATTTTTTAATGGAAAATTATGAATAGCCGCGGACGGAATCTGTTTCGGTAAAAGCATTGTGCATGGCATTATTATAGCTTGAATATATTACTTATATATATATTATATATTAATATATAATACATAATATATATATAATAAATATACTTATATATATAAATATATTAATTATATATATATTATTTATATGACTTATAAAAGGTCAGGTGTCTTTTAATAGAATTAAGGTTTTATGTATAAATTAGTACTAATACCAAGTACATATTCTGTCCTAGTACCTGCCTAATCTATGGGTATTAACTATGAAGATGAATGATGAATTATTATTAATTATGAAGTAATCATGAGTAAAGCTTTAGTGTTATAGTCTTTGGACTTTTTGGTAACTTGTAATAATATGTATTCTGTGATAATTGTGAGCTGCCTACACTTGCGATATTAGTTAAATACATACTCAGTCAGCAGGCACTCAAATAGTTTTATTTATTTTGGGAACAGCAAAAAGCCGTGTGGTTCCCGGCAGAGTAAAATAGGATCACTCCAAGCCTTTCCGTAGATGTCGTAGAAGGCGACTTAGGAACAAGCTAAAAAAGCGTATAAACATCAATGAGACCTCTCCAACCTGTCTGGCCAGCGTGGAGAGTGTAGACCCAATCCTCTGACTGCCCTGGCTAATATTTGGCTCTGGTAGTACAGAGAGGGTCGTGCTCCTGCAGTGGAGACTAAATAAAAGACCTGACGATGATGATAAGAATGAAATAGCTCATATTTTTAATCTATTTTTTTTATTTGGTCTGAGCTATTTTATAATAATTACCAGCTGGACAATATGGAAACAGTACAGATGTTTCTTTTTCTAAAGATTTACTACCTAATGGGTAAAATAAATAAACGTGTGCAAGTCAGTAATAATGAAGGAGCCAGTTTCATTGTAACGAGAGACAGTTGGAGCCAGTCGTCCTTGCAGGCTGACACACCAGTTAGGCCGGCCAGGGTCGAGGAGGACCAGCCAAGTGGCCGTCACCCCAAACTATTGTCCAGAAAAAACTGGGTAACTGACCTTTCAATGTAACAAAGACGACACAAAAATGGAAACAATAGAAGGAATGTAAGCTTGGAGAGTGCAGAAACATTTTAAACACAAAGTTTATAGACTTGGATTTGGCGTAAGATCAAGGGATACTGTACGAGTATTTGGCCATCATTTCGTCTTCAAAATGAGCAGTAAGTATGACCTATTACTTAGATAATACAAAATTTCTACACATATCGAAACTGTTACATTACCTCAATTTAGCATCGAAATTAAAAACATTCCTAATTAATGGATCTTAACGGATTAATACTTTTCACATGGTATTGACAATAAGTTTTTCAAGTGATTTATGAGTATGTTTATATTTTGACATACAATTCGAAATATTATCCTAAGGGTTAACCGTTAGATTACAACTAAAGCATTGTTTAAAACAAGTTTTAATAATAACGACGTTGTTAACATTTCGCTATATCGCTTGTCTATTTTATTCATAAACTGTTATTTAGCCTGAGGCAACTTGGTCCTTTGCTAAATTTGAAAATTTATAGATAATGAAAGAGGCGGATATTGGATAATTTGGATGTAATAAATTGATAAATTATGTTTCGAATAATAACTATGTTACTCAGAAATATGACGAGCACAAAGGAAAATTTTAAGAGATGAATGAAACTTTAGGGTAAAAGATCACAAATTATAAGGTTTGAATTTCCAACGCGCTCGCTGACTGACATGTTTTATCGCCATGTGTGGGTTACAAGAATTAGAATTGATCTTACATCGTTGACTTAACTATATTCTAAGCAACATTTGAAACAATAAAACCTGACGTTACAGAATCAATGAGCGAAGAAACGCCAATTATCCACACACGTTCTAATCCGTAACATGGTGTTTGTCCAAACGTGATGACCGATACTAACGCGTTTCAAGACAACATGATACGCGATTCTGCAGTAGAGGAGACACCTATAACAAGGTTCATAAGGATGTGTTTCGGTTATCTAGATTGCAATAGATACTGCAGCGTATCGATACCGTATCAGCTCGATCTCCGACAATAGCCGTTCCCATATCGAACGAGGAGATTACGAGTTACGACCGAAACCATTACCCTTTACGAGGATTTGATTGGACCGCGACTAACGATATGGGAGCACGAACTGGACGAGCCTACGCGTAAAAAGCGAGCGATTTACGACAACTATAAAAGATCAAGACGTTCTATTCAATGATAATTTAAAACCAATATCGGGGTGTAAATCACACACAACCGAGTTTGTTTAGGTTGGTTGAAGTTCTACTGGGAGAACAGTCGGTAGATGTGATGATACCCTTTAATGCTGTTATATTACAGGTAGTATAAAAGGTTAATTGTCTTATTAAACATTTAAAAGTAACTGTGACTAAGTGAGAAAGAACATTAAAACAATGCTGTAACAAAGTAATAAATCATTTAGTTGAATAAATATAAAGCGCAGAGACGGAAACATTTGTATTGTATAAAGACGATAAACTGTTTAAAATATTGTATTCATAAGTAAATCGTTATCACGCGCTTTTGTCCAAGTTTCCAATGTTTTGAAAGAAATGGCCGCTACGCCGCTAATGAAGCTAACCTTTGTCCACGTCCTGGCGATAAACAGCCTGGTGGCAATACTTTAAAACGAGTTAAAACTAAAACTAATTAGAGCTTTTAATCAGTTGGTCAATAAGCAGTTACCAGAACTGAAATATTTGTGGATAACGTTCCGAGATAACAATGTTTTTGGTATATTTTCATTTTTTCAAAAGCAGAAAGATTTAGCTAATACGCATTTATCCTTATCCCTAACAGGGTGAAATGCAATTTAAAACCAATAAACATATTTAATTAATAAGTGTAATTAAGTTAATTTCAAGAGTAATTTTCTTTAAAGTTTACCTTAGTTTCAAATTGTTTTATGTCCCAAGTGGAGACGCAATTTGTCGACAAACAAAACATATTCTTGTATAAACGACATATCATAATGTAGTTTATTCTGTGAAGTATTCATTAATAAGAGTTTTCGAGAACTACGATGAAGAAAATCAAAACATCATATACTTTCTCCCAAATGGTCAAAACATGGAAGGACGATTCAAAAAAGCTGTTATCCGTATCTTTAAACTGCCGCCGCACAGGTGTACAAAGGGTGCCGCTTTGTCGCAGCCCGCCGGTAACATAGAGGTGGACTCCACAATAGCCATCCTTCACAACAGAGGACCCTTCCTTGTAACCACGCCGAGGATTGTAAATCGAGCACTAAACCTCCTATCAGCGAGATAATACGGCTGCTATTCAACCGAAATATACTTAGTTAAAGAAAGAATAAACGAACATACTCTAAAGTTAGAAATTAACACATGAATTTCAAAAAACACAATGATCCAATCCAAAATGTTGATAAACACATCCTATAGTACTTCAGGTTTGTCAGCTAAACTAATTTCTTATAATTTTAAACAAAAAAAAGGAAAATTTATTTCTGGTCTTCTGCATCAGTTCACGTTCAAGTTCACTTTTGGTCATCATCATCCGAGCGTTTTTCCGGTTGCATCGTCAGCGGTTACGCTTCAGAGCCCGGAGTCCGCTACCTAACTTAGGTGATTCGACAAGGTTACTGGTATTTACACAGAGCGACTGCCGTCTGACCTCCGCAACCCAAAGGGTAGACCAGAACCAATCCTAGGATAGGTACAAACGCTAGATGGCGTTCGGGACGGTTCGGGCTTTACGTGCCTTCCGATGCAATTTCTCTTTAGATAATCAGGTGATTCGAACCTGCATTATTCTAACCAGACTGGAAACAACTTTTTACAAAGTATGCTTCCCAGTGGGATTTGAACCCACGACCTCTGGATCACAAGGCAGATGCCTTGACCATGCAGGTAGTTCAAGTTCACTTTTGGTGAAGTACCATAAGTCACTTTCTGAATGCAAATGCTTGATTTATTGACAAAAACATCAAAACTACTATATCATAGAATATTAGAGGAGTTCCCTCGATTTCTCGAGGATCCCATCATCATATCTCCACCTGGTAACAATGGGACCAACTAGCATGTATAAAAATCTAAAAAAAAACTAAATCGATTAAAAAACGGAGAAGTTATGGGAGAATACATCGCATTTACAGTTAAATAGATAATTTCCATGAAGTAAACGCACAAACGTCTCTTTTTAAGTAAATAACGATAACAGCCTTAATTCGAAAGGTATCAACTATGTGTCCACATTCAAATGAAACGTGTTTATGGAGTACAGCAAAATAAAGACAAATTGGTCTACAAATCGAGGGCTTACTTGAACAGGAAGACCATTGAGCTGTGAGCACGTCTGAGTGATTGTAGGCAAGTTTTAGGTCAATCAAGATAGCCACAGTGTTTCCACATTCACGGCTCACTATTAATTTTAGATAGGGTCTATGGGGCCGCTCGGTCTGTTGGCCAATGCATTGACGTCATAATTGCATATCCGAATCGTTGCACTCAGGGTTGCTTTGCGACTTATTTACATGGAGCCAGTAAGTTGCTTCGACAGTCAGTAGATAAGTAAATTAATGCTTATAATATGAGCTGTTACGTGACAGTGAAGCTGAAGTTGAAGATAAAGCAAAAGTTTGCAGAATTTTAGTAAGTACATATTTGAATATTTCTAAAGAAGTGATTATCTATTAACAAATAGTAGATAGAGAGAGATTTCTAGACTTTAACTGCTGCGTCAGCTCTGAGACTGACTGAGAAGCTGAATATTCTTATTATTTGCCGGCATAAGAATATTTTTACCGAATTTACAAGAATGACAGTTATTTATGAGGAACTGGAAATGGTGAACAATCCCATGATGCCACGACACGTATATTACAAATCTCCATACAGAATTTGACAGCAGTGCCTTCAGTTTTGAAAAGGCTAATTGCAGACACTTGTTTAGGTACTGCGCGAAATGGATACGCTGATGAACACCGTGTAAACAAGGCACGGCGTATAGCAAATGTTTCATCGAATTTACCGGTCCGACTGTCAGTAACAACATTCGCAGCTGGCGCTGCAGACCGCGAACAGCCCGCAATGCCGGCTGCCGGATCATTCGCCATAAATCCAAAACAAAAACCGAGGAAGCGATAAATCTAGAGCAACGCAGAATTTATTAAAAAGGGAAACAGCGTACATTTGACTTTTACTTTTGGTTTGAACAATAACAACAATTGTAACAACTTCTATATAATGATATATATGATCAGTTTCTTTAGGAATCTTTGAGTCAAAGTAATGACTTTGACTCAAAGATTCCTAAAGAAACTGAAATTCATACCTAGTTCCACCACAGATTTGTGAAGGGTGTATTTTCGGAACATCAACATCACAAAAACGTCTTTCAATTACAACAAGCACAATAGAACACAAACACATTAACATTCGTTTTCACTGGTCGTCAGAAGAGTAATTCATTCGCACTGTTACATACATGATATGATCTCTTTGCAGATTAAGTCGGTCATTAGCATAAATATAACGAAAGCTTTCTATGAGAACTCGAGAATATAGTTAAAAACAATGATGATACGGTGACAATAAATTAATGGTTGTGTGTGTCGTAATTTTTGCATAACTGAACTGCTTCGGGCTCGGTGAGAGCACCGGAAACCAACTCGGATAATGGTGATACAAGGGACCATTAGTCTGCGATTGTGAGGCAGAAAGCGGCGAGTACGTGCGAATAGGGGCGGTTGCGCAAGCGCAACCGGGACAAGACAACACTCCAGCCGACTGCGGACACTTTATTACCACTCTTTGGTGCTCTAGTTATCTTAATTTTACTGATAAACTTATTTCGGTCAACTGTTTTTTATTCAATCGTGAATCTTGATCTGATTTAGTGCTGTCAACAAATTAAGTTGTTTTAAATCCATATTTCTTACAGTTGTCAGTCTGAGTTACTTTTTAAACACCGGCAACGTTTTTGAAGCAAGTTCAGTCCGTGATACTGAACTACTTACCATAAAAACAATTATCGAAAAACGATAAAAAAAAATTCGTCCTCGAATACAAAATCCATGATGAAAAAAAATGGATTATTTTTTTCGTTTTTCAATAACTGTTTTTATGGAAAGTGGTTCAGTATCATGGACTAAACTTGCTCCAAAAATGTTGCCAGTGTTTTAATTAAAAGTAACCCTGTATATGAGTTCCCAAAAGTCAATGATGAGATAAATGTTAAAATGCCTAAGACACTTACAGACTGAAAACAACGCCGACGGTTTTGGAGATGACCCCCATGGTTTTCTTCCAGCCCTTGATGAACTGGCGGCGGCGCGCCCCGTGGGACGGCGCCGCGCGCACCCCGAACTCCGCGTAAGGATTAATTTTGACGGCTTCTACCACCGCCGAGGATACATCATCACTGTTCGAGTCACTTCACAAGTAAGGCTGATTATCACTGGTCACAAATTCCATAATTCTCCTCATCCGAGAGGTCCATGTGCCGGGTATCCGCCCTCGACTGCTGATCCTGTCTCATTACAATACAATCGCGCACTCTTGACAACTTATTCGATTGTCCAATTTGAATATCAAATGGGTTGCACCGTCGCGAGAGATGCGATTGTCATCGCAGATGGAGAGGAGCGAGGCGTGCGTGCGTTCGGCGGCGTGGCGCGGACGACACTGGCGTAGAGCCGGCGTCGAAAGCTACGGCCTGCTACGGGGGTGACTGAGCGACTTTAAGCTCGCGTGCGTGACTCACCCGCTGCACCTCATTGTCACCGAGGGCTGCATAGTGTGGCAGGGACTCGCGCACACGCAAAAATTACACGCAATTCGCACACAGTTCTCGCTTTCAGCATCTCTGGCCTTAGGGCTCACGTCGCGTGCTTATTTGACCGCCTGTGAACTTGGACGCACCCGATTTATATTTACCTTCTTTTACACACTGCAAAAAAATTAACGATGTAATAGCTACGCTGGTGAGGGATTATTTTGTAGGATCGTAACCACCCACGCATTTAAAACGGGAGTAAGTGAAATCCATAATATACAGAGTCTAACATATTCACACATTCAATATATTTTATATTGAAAAAAGGTGCATTCAGTCCATGATTCTGAACAACTTTCCGCAAGGACCATATCAAAATGTGAAAATATTTTTTCACCTCTCATACAAGTTGGCCGCATATTAGCTGATTCGAGTTTGTACGGAAAGCGAAAAAAAAATTATTATCCCGTGGGGAAAGTTGTTCAATATCATGGACTGAATTCACCTTAAAATTGTTTCAGTATATTTTGTTACACGTTATTATTATATGTATGCGTGTCGGTCAATTGATGTCAGCTATTGCATGAGCTCATTCAACTGAGTCATTATCTCAGCATTTACAAAAGGCATACTATTGGAAAAATACGGTTATTACTTTATACTAGAGGTATAGGTAGGAATATCATAGTCAATTAAAGTATAATTTCTGATGATACAATCAAGATGCAATACAAGTTAAATTCTATTGTATTGAAGTGTGTAGATAATTTTTTTGCTAACTAGTTTCTTTTATGTCTATAAAGACCACCCCTTTACTTTTCCAAGTTTTTTAATAATTAATAAGTCCTATTGTATTGTTGTAATTTGATAAAGTGCCCCACGCCACAACACTGCCTTGTAACTTTAAATGTAACGAGGTTTGTCAAAACTTGTATGGAAGTACACCGTCACGCTGCCCTCATACTCATACATTAACATATTAAAATTCTTACGGATCCAAATATTGTAAAACATGCATTTTGCATGATGGATTAACAATAAGTAATTTAATTTTATAAAGGATGTTGTATTATTGTATATTCTGTGTACCTGCATAAATTTAAGGTTTCACATAAGACCGCAAGTACATACGTACAGTTTCGACAAAAAATTACCCATCAAAGAAACTTAACTACTTTTGAACTATCGCGTTGCATCATTATTAAATTAATGCATACGGGAACTAACGCAAAATTCCCGTATGCATAAGTTTAAAATTTTCTAAATAAATGAATATATTGAATTTGATTTTAAGGTGAAGATAAAGACAAAGGGCTTGAAGTGTGAAATAAATTGTTAACTCGTAAATATGGTGATAATTTCCATATTGCTCTTCGTCATGCACTAGATAGCCCTTTAAATTATTTTATAAACTGCCGTTGAAACTATTATTGGTGATCCGTCTAGCTTTAAAACTTGCCGTGGCCACTTTTGCCGAAGGCAAGTTTTAAAGCTAGACGGACTAATGTAAATATTTTCAACGGTGGTTCAAAAAATAATTTAAAGGGCTATCTAGTGCATGACGAACAGCAATAAGGAAATTATCTCCATATTTACGAGTTTACAATTTATTTCAAACGAGGGCGCCACTTTAAGGCCATTTGCCTATATCTTCACCTTAAAGCAATATAGTGGTATTTCAAAATCTTAAAAAAATACATAGCAATGCCAGACACAATTAAACATTAAAATTTATTGATTAAAAATCACGTAGTTGAACAACAATTTAATATTCTGAACACAAAGCACCCATATGATAGAATCGGGAGGCGCGGTAATGATGTAAATTGTAAACAAACGGATGGCCATTGTGATTCACCTACCGTATCATCGCCGAGGATGTGGTGAACAGCCGTAGGGTCAGCACCACTCAATGGACTGCATCTGTATGAGCTTTAGATACTGTCTTTCGAAGATAATGTAGTCAACTGACAAAATTTTTGCCTATTTTAAAAGCAATCTATACAATATTTTATATCACACGCACGCACGACTTTGATAAACAATGACATTAGTTAGCATTAGCACGATTCGCTTTATCTGCACATATATTTTTTTGGGAGAAATCTATAACGATTTTCAAAGATAGATTCTGAGCATCTTTTAAGTACTAGTTAACTTCTAACTTTGGCAAACTATAGGTTTAATAACTGCTTTCGTTTCGTTTAAGAATCCAATTCAAAAATTTCAAAATGAAAATATATAAAACATATTCGTTAAACTCAACATCCTTGTATATTTATTTTATACCTAAAAGATTTTCAAGGTATTTCGCCCACGCAGCTCATATTTGGTCTCCTTTTTAGGTGATCGTGCTACTTTCCAAACGCATCGTCACTTTAACACGCATCTTTCTACGCACTACCTAACTGTTCGCTTATAAGAAGCTCAATTTTAGGGCAGCCCTGGTCTGGTTTGCTACGCACGTGTTCAGTATCGCGACCTATATCTGGATGGGGCATCCCGTACACCCATGGACCCGCATTCGCTTCATCCATTTTATTACATTCCATTTTATTCAGTCTATTATAAATTGGTGAAGATTAGAAATGGTGCCTATACTTTATTCAAAGTTTACGTATAAAATGTGCTTCCGGAGATACATCTTCTTGCCTAAGTAATATGGATGTGGATTGGGTCCGAAAAATTGTATTTTACTCGTATTTATTCCGTCAGTTAGATTATCTAAAAATACAGGACCCATTTTTTTCGGTTTTTCAATGTAGTGAAAATTCACTAAGACAGCGCGTCGAAATTTCGGAATGGGGGTGATTAAGGCCGTACCTGAGTTTTCCGGGGTCCAGTGCTGCCCCCATTTAAAATGAATCATTTCAAAGAAAACGGAGACATCATTTAATTTTTTTTCACACTGATTGAGCTAGCCCCAAAGTAAGTTATAAATTATAAACTTGTGTTATGGGATACTATTTATTTATTTAAACTTTATTGTACAAAATACAATTTGTATAGCACAATAGGCGGACTTACTCAACGATACTATATTTTATAATAAATATATAGATAAACAAAGACCCAGAACAATTAGAAAAAGGCAATTTTCCAACTTGCCCTGGCTGGGGATCGAACCCAGAACCTGCGGATATGCGGTCTAGCGTGTTAACCATTGCGCCACGGAGGTCAAGTTTTTAAAATTTTGCTACTACCAAGCCCTAGATAACCCTTAAAAGTATTTTTTGAATTACTGTTTACAGTTTATAATGGGTACGCACATTTGCGAAAAACGGCCACTTAACGTTCTCATTATAAACTGTAAACAGTAGTTCATAAAATACTTTGAAGGGTTATCTACGGCTTGGTAGTAGCAAAATTTTAAATGATGTCTCCGTTTTCTTTGAAATGATTTATTTTAAATGGGGGCAGCACTGGACCCCGGAAAATTCAGGTACGGCCTTAACGTCAGCGTCAAATGAAAATCGTACTTAATAGTGATGTTATGCGGAATTTAAAGCGCTGAATCATTGTAATTATTTGCTATATAAAAAAAATATGTAAGTATACAATGGTTTTTAATAATCTACCTAATGGATGCGCAAAAATTTTTTTTAGTCTACATCCGTATACTTAGTACCTAAATTGTAGATGATTGTATGTGGATTGTGGATATGTAGTCTAATTTCAGGTAGGATAAAAAAATAGTTTTTCTTGTACAATTTTCCGCTTGTTACTTTGCAGTACAGGAGTACATTTGCGATGAACCTGACTTTGTTTTGTTCCACTTTACAAGGTTTCCTATTGTGGCTGCGCTGCTAGAATTATTATGAGGACCTAGCTTATCAATTCCATCAGCGTGTGCTACAATTGTATATTTAATGGCAATTTAAATAAGTGCAACCTAAAGTGCACACGACTAGCCTGTCACATGACTCATATTACTAAATTAGGCAAGCGTGCATTCAACAATGTACATACAAATTATCACAGCAGGAGGTATTAAACAAAAAAGTGATATTCGTGATAAGTTGTCAAAATTTAATAATTATATGACATCATTAGTATAGTCAGTTACAGTAGCTAGAAATACACGTAATCTATTTCCTAGTTGGTACTACACAGACATCACGTCTTTATTCATAACGAAGCACACAGAGCTCAGGGCCGCAAAACTAAACGGCACGTTGAGGTGGGCGTGAAGATGGGAAAAAGGAATCAAAATATTGATGGATTGCTAGCCGAGTAGCCGCATCGCGTAGCTGGTATTCTTCCAGACAGACCATAAAGGATTTTTTTATGTTATAGTACGGCAAACGAACAAGCGGGTCACCTGATGGTAAGTGATCACCACTGCCCATGGACAACAGCAACACCAGGGGTGTAACAAGAACGTTACCAGCCTTTCAAGGCCCTCCCCAGAGGGGTGAGGGGGGGAGCTCTGGCTCTCTCACTCAACGAATGAAGCATAGAAGCCATAAAGCTACTACTCAGACGTCGATTTTCTGTGAGAGTGTCATACTTCCCCGGACGAAGCGGCCCATTCATGCTACTAGAACAACTGAGCTTTGCCGGTAGCGTGGCTCTACCACAACTTATAAATTATAAATTACTATAATAGTATGTATGTATTAGTGTTGTAAAATACAATACGGGAGGCCAGCAAACTTAAACGAAGCGAAATCGTCACAGCAGATTTTGTGTATGAGCGTATCGTAAAGCATGTCTTACACGGTTGCCAACGGTAATGGTGGTAACGTATGGTAATAAACATACAGCCAGCACTAATGCGGACGCTTTTAACAAGTTCCAAGTCGGATCTACATCATAAAGACCTCAAGCAACTACTACCACGGCGTGTAATGAGACTTAATTATTATACGTAGATACGTTATTATTTGCTTTTGTTACACAATGACCATCAAATTGTAATAACAGATTGCGAAATTAATGAACTTAATCTTGTTTAGATACGTTATTCTACTCATACCTTTACATATTGTACGTTTCATTAAATTGATTTAACGTTCACTTGAATTTTTGTATGACACTTCTTTATCTGAACAACTACTAGCTCCATAATCCGAAGTGACAAACATGACAATGAATGACTGGATGATAAATAAAAGAGAACCAAGAATCTGGATTTGGTTTCTTAGTAACAATTTTTTTCACTGATGGGCAAAAGCTTTTTTCTTTCTTTATGGTTCGATCCTAAAGAATTAAGATTTTTTAAATTAATTAATCCCTATCGGAATATAACATAAATTAAAGAGCTATTATCTAAACTAGGGGAGACACCCTATATCACTGTTTTGTCCCGCTCATCATCATCACCAGGTCCTTTTGTTTCTACTGCAGGAGCACGACCCTCTCTGTACTACCAGAGCCAAACTAAGCCAGAGTAGCCAGAAGATTTGGCCTACACTCTCCAAGCTGGCCAGACGGGTTGAAGAGGTCTTATTGATGTTAATAAGCTCTATTTAGCTTGTTTCCTAAGTCACTTTCTACGACATCCACGGGAAGACTGGGAGTGGTCATATTCTCTCTGCTTCCCCACTTGCCCCGCTTAATTGTAGCTTTTTCAATGAACTTCACTAAGTCGCTTGTTTGCTCTTAAACGCCTAGTACTTTCGACGGTTTATAAGCGGAAACCATACGAAAATATGGCAAACATCATTAAAAATTCCTAGGTGTGTGTAGAGTATGTGAAAAGAGACACATACTCGAGGTAATCGGAAATAGGCGAGGCAATATGTTAGGACACTTAATACGGCATGATAATTTTATGCGAATTATAATAGAAGGCAAAATAGAAGGAAGGAGGGGAAGAGGAAAGCCAAGGCACAGCTATATGAAGCAAGTCAAGGAAAAGGTGATAGCAGTGTCGTACCAAGATGTCAAGAGGTTGGCGGAAGATAGAACAGAATGGAAGAAACTCCACCGACAAAAGCGTCGCTCTTAAAATTTTGATGACGAGGTGTGTGTTACAATACAGTAAGAATAATTCAAGGAACACGGAAAAGTGTAAAGAAATAACTTTACATGGCAAAGTAACCAGATTTCATTATTTGAAAATCAAATAAGTATGACAAAATTCAGGCCGCCGTATATTAAAAAATAGAACCAAAGCCAATGTTTGAGACAGCTGGTCTATATATTCTATGTCAATGGTCTAAATACAGTAAATAACAAGTTCCGAAATGGCACAAATAAATTTAATTACAAATAAATGTGCAGCGGAAGTTAATAATGCAACAAATACGAACCAGAACGAAACCGCAATGATTTGTCGGAATCAAATTAAATAAATGGTGACCCCGAACGTACGCCTAAGGTTGTTATTACTCGTAATCAAAACGTGTTATGTCACTTTTAGATTGCAGAAAATTAGTGGAGACACGCAAACAGATGTAGGCCGACGCAATTACTTCAAATTTAGATAAAAAAACAACCTTCAGAATAACCACAGTTATTATTATATTGAGCAGCGTAACACGCAATGAGGTGTCAATAGTGTAGATGTCTCTACTATAACTTGTTTATAACAGAGAAAGAGCAAATTCAAAAATTGCAAGATTTAAGAAACAGTAAATATAAGTGAACAGTTGGGTAGTGTTGAAGTCAGGCAGGCGGCCGGTTGTAAAACTATCTATAGCCAAATCATTGAAAGTGTTCCGGCTATTTCTTCTCCATTTTACAAGGTCTTTGACATCCTTGGGTGACCATTGACATGCATATATTTGGAGAAGAAAAAGCGGGAAAGCGCACCCCGGGCTCCGAAGCAGCGCAGCTGAGGATGCAACCGGGAATGCGCTTAGACGAAGAAGAAGTAGTAGGGTAGTGTTGAGGAGAATAAATAGATATGACAAAAATATATGTTATTGTAAAAAGGTAAACCACGTGGCGCAATTAGTCCAGCAGTGGACTGATATAGACTGAAGAGTAAGAAGAAGACTACTTATCATAATTATTAGTTCTACACAACTCGTAGGTACTTACTTAAGTTATTCTGAGAGTAAATATGTGAGGAAAAGGAATCCTACGATAATAAATATCAAAATAGTTATTTTGATATTTGCTAATTACATGTTAAGGTGCAATTTATTATGAGACGGATTAATAACTCTGTGAGATTGCGTGCATTTATCTCAAGTAGAGCAACATATTACTTTGCGTGAGTTCGAATGTCCAATGCATAATCTGCAGATGAAGCAAAAGGAGAAATATATCAAAGACACATTTTCAACAAAAAATATTTAAAATGGGCTGAAAATAAAATAACAATCTTTAAATTAATTGCATTGTTTTTAGGGTCTCGTACCCGGAGTGTGCAAACGGGACCCAATTACTGAGACTCCGCTGTTTGGCCGTCTGTCTGTGTAATATCTAGACACCTGAAATTTTCACCGATTATGTATTACTGTGGCTACAACTATAACAACAAATACTAAAAATAAAAAAAAAGTTAAAATTAAAGGGGGTGGTCATACAAGAAACGTGTTTCTTCAGCGTTTTAAAACATTGTACGGTGGTACGGAACCCTTCATGTACGAGTCCGACTCGCACTTGCCCGTTTATTTTATTATTATTTATATATTTTTAATACTGTTTATAAATAAACAAGTTAATTTTCGTTTCAGCAAATATATTATTATTGTTCATTTTGAGTCATCTGAAGCTTGTTGCAGATGGATACAGAATAACATACGGTACCTACATGCAGTGTAAGTCACATATACAAATCATGTTTATTTTAGCATGAAACGCCGCAGTATTCACATACGCATCCGTGGAGGAGCTGGATACTGATATAATAATAGATTGTACGGATAGGCGTGTGTACACAGACAGTACACGTTGATGATGGTATAATAATACTGTTACACATTTCCTAGCAGTGACAGTAATTGTAAAAATTGCCTTGAATACGCCTTGGGTACTAAATAAGTACCCTGAAGATACGCCCTGAAGATAATTAACGTTTTGATCTGCATGTTTTACAAACTGTCAGCTTCTATTTAATCATGTCCGACCGACCGATTGATATTATAATGTGTTATTTGCTGGGCCGCCAAATTATATGCAATAAATATATGTTTTATTTATTTTTTACCCAAAAATGTGTATCAGCTTTCGGACCATTGTTTTAGCACTGACGTCTCCATGAAACAAAATCATATATATATATATATATATATATATATTATTTTAAATCAATTTAAGTATTATAGGTATTACAAAGGTCAAATATATTCTTGCATACAACGAGTTCGCAGATTGCAACCAAGGAGGCTTGCAACGTCACAAAAATATATGTAAAAGTTATCTCATTATTTTACGCAACACGTCGCAGACTCAACACGTGTCGGAGATTTTAAGTTATAATATACATACCTACATACTACGAGTATTACGCCTGTTTCCCACAGGGGTAGGCAGAGACTAAGGACCTCCACTTGCTACGATCCTGACAGACCTCTTTCTTTAAGTTATAATATATTATATGTATTTTAGGTAAAGGATCAAAATATACCTTAACTTAAGGTATATTTTGATATGGGCCTCTGAATTTTTATTTAATGTTTTATTTAACTTTTATTGCCTGAAATAAAATGATTTGATTGATTGATTTTCCATCTCATCAAAAAAATAGGAACACCTTCAATCGCTAGAACAATTTAGTTTACTATAAAGTTACATTCTACTCTTAAGCCTTGGAACAACAATAAAGTGTGAGTAATAACATCGATTTGGTGTAGTGCTGACTTAATCACGCAGTCGTCATGCACGACCGACTGAGGGTTGCAACGCCGAGTGCATCACTCCCAGACATTGTTTTTACGATATGAATGATGTATTTCATCGTAATCGTAACATTAATGCCGACAAAAACTGTAAAGGCCGTGCTAATGACATCATATTTATAGAACAGAAGCCAACCAATTATTATTATTACAGAAAATAAAAAATTAAATTATGTTGCAGTTTTATGTCATTAAAATGCAAATTATACAGTTATTTAAAAAAAATTCATATGCGGACCGCACATGAAAAAAAAATTACAACCATTGTATCATATCTTGATAAAAATGACTATCACGATTTTGAACAAAGATACATTTATGTATTCTATTTTTTCTAAAAAATTACATTGAATGTAAGGATCCAACGGATTGAGAAAGCATATCATTAACCATACCATTTTACTGTTTCTAATCAGCAAACGTTTCTTAATCATCTAAGTCTAAATAAAATAAATTCTATACAAAGTATATTTTCTTAGACATCCTTATTTATGCTCATTAAGCATCTCAAGTCAGCTTACCTGATTAAAATGCAGGTAGATTGATACTTGCAGATTTTCAGGTTAATGTGATGATTGTCATAATTGTGTTCAATTATCATCCTCACCTTGTGGAGGGACAATGAGGGGCCGGTCGTGACTTCGAAGTTAATGCTGATCGTCAGGCGATAGCATTTCAGTTTATAGTGCGCACGCACAGGCTATGGGGCTTAGTTTATGGATACCAAAATGATCTTTCCATCGTTGCCCTTATTAGAAAGTAGTTAAAGGTTTAGGATAAACCCTGGACATGCTATTGAAAAATAAAAGCGATTTAATTTTTTTTTTTATTGATTTAATAAAAGTTTAGAATTCCTAGTGATCGCACAAGCGAGGTTGAGTTAGGTTAGGCGAGTTTATTCCGGTATGGGATTGGTTAAAACAGTACATGGCGTGTTTACAATATACCCATATTACAATAAACTTGTATAAATAGTGTACCTAAGTGATCCTTTTTTAGACGAACTTAAAAACAAAGAAGACATCAATAATTTTATTTTAGGTTTCAAATAAGTACACATAATTAAATTACGACATTAATTTCTTATAAGTTTTAGGAATGTCTAAAAACATTAGCCCTGACGCAGCAGGGTCCACGTCGGGCTACGCCTGTGATCGTATATCGCTGTCAGTCCGGGGCATGGCGATGGCTCGTCGGGTGACAGGAATGACGGGAGCCAGGAGTGACTGGACGGCTTCTGTGCACTATCCGGTTCGAACTTGTTCAATTTATTTTATTTTTACTATGTTAATATGTGTTTAGAACATTTCTGATGAAGATAGCATGTCTGTCTAAGGTGAATTATTTTACAGCTAAAAGTAATAAAACACGGAATATGATGACAATATACTAATTACTAAAAATATGATAGAAGGAAATAGCCAAATTAAAGACCAATAGATAAATCTTAAATTTAAATTCAAAGCTAAATAAAATGTATGAATGAGCCAAAACACGACAATAGATTATTCTTAAATTTGAATTCGAAGCAAAACAAAATGTATGTGTAAGCCAAAACACGACAAAACTTATTGTCACGTCTACCTTGCTTATTCAAAATTTAAATCGTACACATAAAGAGAAAGATGAACTAGGATTAAAATTATTCAACGGAATGTATAATTCATTAAATAGATGCGTGTATAATTTCAGAAGAGATGGTCCTCCGAATGTATAATTTATATGCTCATCACATCACGTAAAGACAGATTGGAATTGATATTCAATTTGTTACTTAGAACATACCTGAACCTTGTTTTATTGCTTCTAAACATATTAAAGTTCATTAGGTAAGCTTAAAAGCTTCTAGCGAGTAATAAATTACTAGAAATCAGTGTACATAAAACAAATCGGTTCAAATTCCAAATGGATTGAAATGACTCAAATTAAGCAACCGTTCAAGCCTGCGGGGCAGCTCTAAAATAAAAACCCGCTCCGAATAATCTCCGAGGACGTTTTGGGGCAATTTCCATTTATTTGAACCTCTGTTTTGAGATGTCATAAAGCGGGCGCCTTCTAAATAGAGTTTTACTTTCTCTGGAGACAAAGAGGTTGGATGGCGGCGTTTTGTTGTTCGCCCGGCGTAGCGGTATGTTGTCTGTCCTCTAATTAGGTGCCATTAACCGAGAAAGGGTTTTATTACAAGCCATTGTTGCTGCTTGAGCCACGCGTCATGCTCAAAGATGTTGCGACCGTTGACTAACTATTACAGTAAAGCTTTTTCTAGACAGGGATTAAGGAGCAACAACACACAACTTAATTAAAAATATAAAAAACTTTCTAGTATTATCATTTACATAAAGACACAATACAAGAAAATTTCTGTAAATAACACCTCAACAAAATTAGTCTTGAATATTGATAAACATACGAGATTGATTTTAAACCAAACAGCACCTACTCAGCTACCTGTCCACTTTTGAGGTAACTTAACTATGTTTGATCGGTAAGGCCTTAAAGAGCCTTGTTTGCCAAATATCTGGTAACATGTAAATAATACAGGCGCCGCATTTGAGCCAATATTGTATCAGTTGGTAGAAACTAAACATTTCGTGATTTCTAATAAGTACCTAGGCGACAAGTCTACTGTTGCAAAACATTTGCTCAGATATAACTTAAATCTCATTGACAATTTATCCGTATACAATACCGTATCCTATAATCTCCTGCAATAAATTTGCTACGAGATTAACTATTTCTCTAACCATATAATTTAAGTTTTCTATGTAAGCAAAGTGAGAAGGACAGAAATACCACATGCATCCAATCCGTTCGCATCTAAAGATAACATTTTAAAGGTACAACCAGAGAGTAAATCATAGATTGGATAGCAGGGACCAGGCGGCGTCTACCTGCCTCGAGCCAGCCGTACTCACATCTACCGTTATACGAAAGAAAAAAGAAATGGTGGAAGGGTGCAAGGCCCGATTATAGCCACGGTTGACCCGCACCGCAATTATGCACAAAAAACATAATAGAAACGCGTGAAATAGCGACAGATGGAAGATGCTCTTGACATGTGAAGTGCTTTTAATCTAAGGACTTTAGCCGGATACAAGCTTTCTCCAATTATAGGTAAATTAAATATCAATTTGGATTGTATCGAAGTAAACAATTATTTTCCAAATAAAATTCTGATCTCGTATAGGCTTCGTTTCAATTACAGTCGAATTAATTTAACACAAATTCTGAATTGGAGCAATCAGCCGACTCTACAATTTATGAAAAAGAAAATTTGTGAGCCACGTGACGTGAATCAAATTAATAAATTTAAATTAAAGTAATTAACCGACTCAATTGACGAGAATGTTTTAAATCCACGTGATATAATCGAAATCGCAAAAATAACCACAAGAATACAACATAAATCTGTATTTAGATGCCTTGTTAAAAAAGTAATTCCGTTATTGAATCCCTCGAAATAGGAGATCAACAATGACAATGAGACAGTTACGCCCGCGAGTAAGCGCAGTGAATGCATTTAACACGAACGCACCTGCGTGCGCGCGTCGCTTATAGTGCATACTGCATACTCCGCTATTATTGCGCGGATGCACTTCTGCTAATCTTTTATTTGCCTCGTGGGAAATAATTTTATGTGCACGCACAAAGCCATTTTTTGCAGTTTATAAATACTTATAAACATGCTGTTTATGGGTTCCATCGGTTCCATCCGCTTGATCGTCTTTTATATAATATTATTGGTGAGGAAAAGCTACAAGCGTAAGTGGTGTTATGTCTGAAGATGTTTGATAATTTCTGTCTGGCTAGACAGGCGCAATTTTATAAGTACTTATTCATAATAGATAGTAAAAATACGACACTTCTTTTCAACCATCCATTGTAAGTAAGTAAACAATTACATGATCAAGTAACAGAAATAAAAGATAGATCATCTAAAAAACAAAACCAATTAAAGTAATTCATGTAGAATGTCTAATTATACTCGTAATTACTTCAGAAAACCAGTTATAGGGCAGTGCAAACATGGTGGCAGTGCCTTTGACGTCGTTAGTTGTATTAAAGCAATTAATGTCATTACGAGCATGGTGGCATACGGTAGTGCATCGACGGATTAACTGAAAGTTACCATGACAATTTCACCTGTGACGAAAACAATCAACTCACGAAGGTGTATTTATGGAATAAAAGTATATTTAGATTATTTTTGATCTTAAAAGATATTGTGAAATATAATAGCTTTTAAGTTTACTTAATTATATCAAAGAATTAATACAAGTATTAACGTACTTTAAGAAAAGGTATTAGGGAAGAATAACGTATCTAGTCTTAGTAGTTTTTTTAATGTTAGTTATACTAGAAGTAACAAGAAAGAACATCTTAAAATGCTTTGTGGCTTCATTGATAGAAAGGTTTGATATATAAACTGAAGACACGGTTATACACAGATACATATGTCTTGTAACATTGAATGTCAGCTTTATATAAGCAAGAAAATAAACAACAGAGCATATTAATATGGTGAAATGTAATTCCTCGCGACGAGTTGCATCTGCTCTGTCTCCCGAACGGACAGACTGACGGTTTTGGTCATATGGGGAGACAATGAAAATGGTAGCATGTGCAGGCATTTCAGAGTTTACCGAAATGAACACTTGTCTGTTACATCCTGTTAATATCATTTTTGCCTTGTCTGTTTATCCTGTTAATATCATGTTACAAGTCTGAATAGTATTTTAGTAGTTTTTTAGTCAATTAATGGGTAGAACGTTAACCTCGGTATTCTCCAAAATAACGGATGGACTGTAACTATTTCTGATTTCCGTTTCATCTGAGACTCACTAAAAATAACGTTAATGAAGACAATAGAGTAAGAAGAGGAAAATGCTTGGAACACACGACACGATAATTTCATCAAAAACATTATAGAATGAAAAATCGAGGTAAGGAGGGGAAAATGGAGGCGAAGAAATAAAGGAAAAGGCAGAAGTCGTGTCGTATAGAGAAGTAAAGCATTTGGCTGAGGATCGGGAGACATGGAAAATACTAAACCGACACGAGCATAGTTCTTAAATGTGTATATTGATGATGATGATAATACTCACTATTATGCTAAGCGTGGCTTTTGTGTTTTGCTGGGTTTGTTCTTCTTATTATTAAAGAGCTAAGCTCTTGTCTGTGGAGCAACCAATGCCTTCTATCTCTCTCTGTCCAAAGCCAACTCCTTTACATCTTTGTAGGTTAAAACTTGCTAGGTTTAGATCTGCCTAAATCTAAGGCATAAAGACGATCATCATCAGGTCTTTTTAGTGTCCACTGCAGGAGCACGACCCTCTCTGTACTACCAGAGCCGTACTTAGCAAGGGTAGCCAGAGGATTTAGCCTACACTCTTCACGCTGGCCAGGGTTGGAGAGGTCTCACTGATGTTTATAAGCTTTGTTTAGCTTGTGTTTCCTAAGTCGCTTACTACGACATTCACGGGAAGACTTAGAATGGTCCTATTCTACTCTGCCGGGAACCACACGGTTAATGTTAGTATGTATTATGTAGCTATCTATATTTGCAGTCCTTAATCCCTAATCTTTACAACATGATTACTAGAACAATAGAACATCGTTTATTTAGCGTCCACTGTAACCTTGCCCCAAAACAGTTAATCCAGTACATGTCTATCAGGGGTTTACGAGGGACGTGGACGCAAACAAACTGATAACATTGATGTTGTGCTAATGACGGCACTGATAAGCCCTTAAAACCGTATTATGTAGAAAAATACAAAGAACGTCTGAAGTATTCGGTCATAAAGTTTCAGAAATATAACAATACAATAACTTTTTGTATATATGTTTTGCGTACTGTATAAAAAGCCTTATAGCTGTGGAAAATTTAATAAGTGTATGTGTGTGTGTAAATTCAAGAAATAAAGCACTATATACATACTTAGAGGAACTTACTTTTGATAACACAGAAGACCCTCATTTACTCACCACCACATTTAAGAACCCACGTAGAGATGGCATGGGAGAATTTTCCAATACTGTTTCACGTCATCAAGAAAAGCCCTCTACTCAGCGTCTATGTAATATCGTTTACAGAATTTCACGTGCGTGCGTAAAACGTGATAGCAGACACCTACTAGGTAGGGTTGATACAAGTAGACTTTACATTTATTACTCACCGAAAGAGAAATAAATATGTAGGTATGTAATATTTCGAGATTTTAACAATTTTTGCAACTAACAGTGGTTACAGTGGTGAGAATAGCTGCCGATTGTAAATTGCGAAAAATATATATCTATGTAAAGGTGTCACAGATGGCTAAATACTCTATATTGTGATCTTAACGTCCTTAAGATAAGAATCACAGACGGCTAAGATACGATTTATCTCAAGATTAAAACATTCATATACTAAGAATTTTATAGTATTCTTGTTCGTAGGCATTTTAAGATATATTAACACTATATCGCTCGGCATTGTAGGCATCTTAAGATCAAAATATATCGCATCTTTGTCGTCTGTAAATCTTTTAATGTAATCGGAAGAGTAAGATTTTGCAAATCTATTTTTAAGAAATGAAATTCTAAATGGTCTGGCTTTTTCTTCTCCATTTCGCAGGGTGGCTAGTGTCATAAATATCTTCTTCTGACATAAAAAAAAGGCGTATGGCACACTCCTGGTTATGAATCACCTTAGTTAATAAGTATGCAGGCGGGCACGCGCTAAGCTGACATAAGCAGAATTCCTACCCCTACTTCAGAATCTATAACATATTAATGAAACTGCAAAACACAGCTGGCAACCCTACGAAGTCAGCGTAAAGGTACCTTTGAAACTGCTACGAGCTGAGGAGGCGTAGGGCTTTCAGCGCGGGTAACGTTAATTTTGTACGTTCTTGGTGTAGGTTGTGCTACTCGTATGTTTATTGGAGTCACGTTTGTGAGTACGCGATTTGAAAACAGTAATTTGAGATTACGTGTAGTGTATGTTGTTATAATTGAAGTTTAACCTATATTTTGCAAGTACTCACCAAAAACTGGAATATTTCATATAAATTCTGCGACATTCTTACCTATAACAAGAAAGGTTTTTTTTAATTGTAGTTTTGAAGATACAATATTAAAGACAGGGTCTTAAATTTAAAACAATTTCATTTTCATATTTTTACTGAGGCATCAACAACAATTATACGAAAAACTCAAGGCAATTCAAAGTGACGGTAGCACAATTGGAAGTGCACACAGTACAAAGTACACGTGTGCGTTACAGTACAAATGTGAGGGGCGGGAGTTCGAATCTCGATCGTGATGACATTTTTCATCACATATTATCAATGTATGTAGAGTTGGTAACAAGTGTGTGTGTATAAAATAATAATGCAAAGGATTTGTTTTTTTTGTATATCCGTGCGCAGGAGTCTGAAAATAGTCGGGGTGGGGTGGCGCGAAAATAGACAGCGACGCGACGAGGCGCTTCTTTGTTCATATTCAGGCAGACAGTTTCAGACTTCCAGACATTGATGTTGCAGATAATAATAATGATACTTCGAAATTAAATGTTACTTAATTCATTAGCCCAACGACCCAAAGTGGATCATAGCTTCCGAGTCGAGCGAGGGGAGTTTGGAAATTAAACTTTAACGAAAAAAAAATATGTACATAATACCAACACAGGACGAATGAGAGAAGAAATATACTTTTGTGTGTCCTTTATCAATATATCTTTGATTTCAGGTGCAATGTGATTCAGAAAACTGCAGTTGCATTCTTTACGCCAGGTTTCAACCTGGTTCACTGCAAACAACCAATTTGCAGGCTCATTTAGAATTTCTTGTACGAATAATTGATATTTTTTCTTTAAACTTAGATGAATTATTTTTTCTAGTTATTTTCGTTTAAAAAACAAACCACACAATCGATTTTAATAAAATTTCTATTCACCACCTGGAAAGAAGGTTCCATCGAAATATAATTATTGTTCGTAGGAGGGTTCAAACAAAATAAAATTTCCCAAATCGGTCCAGGTCTCTTCGAGTAATCGGGGAACATAAAAAAAAACATTCCGACGAATTAATAACTTCCTCCTTTTTTTATGTCGGTTAAAAAGGCGATAAGATTTTCAATAACCTACAAATTGTAGATACCCTACTTAAAGCATGATAAGTAAGATCTGGTAGGACTTACTTGGTAGGTCTGTAATAAATAGATAAAAACAAATCACACTACGAGCACAGGCCGGAATCTCCTAAGGTACGCGCAATATGCGTCCCCGTTCCCCGTCCCCGCACCTCTCCCCCGTTGTCGCCTCGATGACTCACGTTGGCCGTCAAGAACCGGGGGAGAGGTGCGGGTGCGGGGAACGGGGACGCATATTGCGTACCTTAGGAGATTCCGTTCTGTTTACTCTTACTGTATTCTGTGCTACGAGCTCAATCTATCGATCAGGAAAATCAATTGTTAGTTTATAGGTTAAGAAACAAAGTAACAAGCAAGAGCAACACATACACAGCAACAATGTGTAGAGACGAAAACAGACCCCGGATTTGTATAAAAACAGACTTTGTATGATTTCTCAGTAGTCTAAGATCCAAGGACTAATGTTCGGTATCATCGGATATTTAATGGGCTGCAAATCACTCAGGTAATTTATGTCAGCGAGAATTTTAATGATGTATTTGAAAATCATAAATTACTTCTTGTTTTTTTCGCATAACATCATCAGCCACACAAAAGAAACCAATTTTGACACAAACATAAGAAGACACATGTCTCACAAATTCCAAAGATTCTTAAGGTAGGGCTTGGAGGTGTTCGGTCCAAGGCAGAAAAGGGCTTCATAAAAAACAAATGACAAAATATTATGTTATATAACATAACTTATGGATCTTATTTTTATAGATAACTATAAAAATACGTAAACCTCATTTTATCGAAAATTCATATTCGTCTTAATTTTTTTGTAGGTTTTTCTAAACATTCAGGCGAAAATAATTAAAGAGGGAAAGATTTTTTTAAAATTTGTATATTATCTTCGAAAATGATTTTCAGCTTATTTGTCTATGTCGCGTGTTTCAAATTCTACGTTGCGACAGCCCTTCGAAACAGGTGGTCATAATAATACGTCAAACTCGGGCTAAATAACTTTAGCGGTTAGCACGTGGCCCTGTAGAATGTCCACCAATTTCGTTTAAATGTATATAAAACAGGACGCGATCACACGGTCTATTTTGGTGACAGTCAACAGGATGTATGTCTGCATTATGCACGTGCGTTTGACGTTCTGGCTGAAGTATATGAATGAGATTAGGTTCTGTTCGAAAAAGAAACACTTTATAGGGAAACAGAGTCATCGCATAAACAACAAAGGGCAATACTTTTTTTTTTATTTGAATTCATATTTCTTTGTTGATGTAAGCTTTCTGCCTATGACTCTTCCAGTACGAGTACTTTTAGGGTTATTGACGCAGACACCCTCAAAATTTACAATAGTTTTACTTCTATGTATTAATGACCTGGAAACTCGGAAAGCAAAGATTTAGTAAAAATATCAGACATGTTTGTGAGCTAATTAGTTAAATAATAAAAAATAAAAAAAAAATATTTAAAATTTAAATAATAACTTTATTATGCAAACATCAGCAAGGAGACAAAAACATGTCATCTGATCAAATCCGTAAGAGAACGGTTGTGGAATGATATCTTCTGCATGCTATTTTGCGACCATCCTTATGGTTTTGGCTTACCCTTCACCAAACTTCTAATAACGTCATAAACAACATTAATTGTCATTGAGCCTTAAACAAATTGTATTGTCAGCTAGAACAATGCCGAGGGTTCACAATCAGTCAATCAAATGGCCACTGGAAGTGGGTTAAGCGGCGCTAGAGTCGCCGCAGAGGCGATTGTATGCAAATGATAGAGTCGTAGAACTCGTAGACTGGGCCGCGCGACGGGGTCCTTTCGATTAAGTGGTCAGAAGGTGATAAAATTGCTGGGCTATTTAAGATATATCAAATCGGTTGCATTTTCATAAAGCGGGAAGTAATGTGTACACTATTACTCAAGAACCAAAAGATGGTGGGCCAATAGATGAAAAAAACGAACAGAAATAGTGACAGGTCGCAAGCCTATTTAAAAGAATCACAAGTGATTTCTATGATGTGCATCGGACGAGAAGCTACTGGTACATTTTACGTTATTTCTCTGCTCTCAGAGAATCTTATTGTTATGAAATTTGAAGCATTTCAATAGAAAGCATCATTGTAAAATAAATAAGAGTCAAAGACAATATTTTCAGGTTCACTAATGACATAATTCTTAATTTATAATTATGACTTAAAAATGTTATATCAGTCCACATACCTAATTTTAATATCAGTTTAATTGTAGAAATCAGAAAATGCTACAGTGCAGTATGTTACCGCTTCTTCTGCACTTGCGCTTAGGAAGTGGCACTATACTTAGCTGTAAATAAATGCTCTGACGTCAATAACTATAAAATCGAAAGAAAAAAATTACAATTATCAAGTGATACAAACATCCAAAGATAAATAAATGATTGACTTTGACTTTGAACCAAATCCAATGAGTTCAAAGTGTAATGAAGGACATTCATTTATAGCCGCATCAGTAAGCAATTTCACTTGAATTTAGCGCTTCGTAAGTTCACTGCGTTGGCGGAACAATCTATTTTCGTCTGGATACCACAAAAGGTCTTCGCGTGGGCTGGCTGAAAAGTTATTTAACACTAGGTACCGAATTTTGCTTAAAACAAGAATTCGAGAATTTACGTCAAAGCAACGAAAGCAATTGGGTAGATGACTGGGTCAAAAATTAATTATTTGGTACTGTTATGAGAATACGAGTAAAACGTCACAAAATAGTGTCACTTGTCACTGATCATATCTATTTTCAACATGATTATAGACATATTAATGCAGAAAAACTGATATTAAGAGCGCTATTTCACTAAAAAAATCTATGACGTCACGGTTTTGTATTTCTTACAAATCCCATAGAAAATGTTTGTTTTGACATTTAGAAAAAAGTGTCTGATTTGACTTCTTGTAATCTAAAGGATTCATTTTTTAAATTTTTTATTGTAACGATATGATATCAGTTATCAGTTACATTCTTTGTTCTTTTCGATTTGATATTTAATAATGTCGATCGGAAAAAATTATTTCAACTAAACACCCTTGACATCATTATGATTCTCCCATCTGGGTTTCATTAATACTTATCTTTTTATCGGGACAGACGGACTACGGAGTAGTTATAAGTATATTACTAAAAATTATCGCGACTAGTACTATTTTTCAGCGTTAATCAGTTTTAGAGAAATTTATCAAAAGTTTATTTTATCATTATTTGTGCCAATCCTTTCAGAATTGTAATATCTTCTTCTTGCATGTAAGAGCTATGGTCTTATCGGTGGTGCTTTCCATGTCTCTCTTTCTTCAGCTAACTATAAATTGTAACATAAAATTCACAAAGCTAGCGTCTGCCCGGGGGTTGAAAAATTGTTGGGTTTAACTAGCGACCACGCGAACCGGGCAACCGACTAGAGGCGCCATGGAGTTTTAGTGGGTTCGAGCCCCACACTACCGCTTCCATCCCCGTGGGTGAGTGCTGTAGGTTGGCCTTGTAACAAAAAAGGTTCAGCGCTAGCTAAGTTGTCAGTCAAAGAGCGATTTAATGCGTTTACTATTTTTAAGTTGGAGTAAAGTTGAAAAACTTACAATTTATTTATTTATTTAATATTTTTACAATACATGTAAATGGCGGACCAGGGGCCTTTTCTACCAGTCAACCAAACCAGATGAATGCTGAGAAAGCAATAGTTCATTCCCACAATGGTACACCACCCACATCCACGACGTTTTGGGATAATGGTACACACGTAATTACCGATCAAGTAGGCTCGACCTACTTACTTATTACCTCATTATAGTAGCTTTTACCCGCCGTTTTACTCGCCGGGATTTCGTATTCCGTGGGAAATATGATTAGGCGGATTCTTGATTAGTATTGTTCGAATTATTTTAATTTAGTAATAAAATGGAATAAATAATAGACGCCACGTAATAATTTTGTGAGAAGCGATCTTTTTTTAAAGAGGTTTGACGTCAGACAGGCGACCGGTCGTAAAATTATAGCCGAATCGTCTTAACTGTTCCGGATAGTTGTTCTCGCAAGGTCTTTGGCATCCTTGGGTGACCATTGACATGCATTTTATATTTGTAGAAGAAAAAGCGGGAAAGCGCACCCCAAGCCCCGAAGCAGCACAGCTGATAATGCAACCGGGAAAGCGCTAAGATTAAGAAGAAGTAATCCTTTATTATGTCTAGGGCTAAACCCTTGGCTAGGGCCTTTGTAAAGTTTTGTATCTATGTATGTATTTTCAAAGTAAAATCAAGGTTAACCTTTTGAATGTTGACATACCTAATTTAAAAGTGACATGTGTTGGCTCTACGTTACTACTACTCTACCAAATTTTATTGAGGAAATCTTTACATACGACCCTATTTATTTATGACGAGATTTAATTTTCAGTAATATCCAATTCCTTATCTTATGTTGCTTTATTAAAGATTGTTCAAATTGAAAAGGTTTTCTTTCGTATTTACGCAACCACGTATAAATTTTCCATTTTCCTTCACGCCCCGTTTTCCGGCTAAAACGAGTAAACATCTGCTAATTACGAATTTAATTACAGATGGAAATCCAATTCTATCTGAATGCTTTATTATTAGTTTAATCATGACTTTCAGGATTCACGCCGCAGTCTGATTATAGATCCGATGGATTGCTAAATTACATTCCGGTTCAAAGTACTTTAGGTTACAACTCATCGGGTTTTTTTTACACACGCGCGGTACAAGCGGAATCTTTTTAGATTTTTCAAAGGCGCTAGCGGTTTGTCATGTCAGACGTGACGGACGTTAGCCGTGTGGTTCCCGGCAGAGTAGAATAGGACCACTCCAAGTCTTTCCGTGGATGTTGTAGAAGACGACTTAGGAAATACAATCTAAACAAAGCTTATAAACATCAGTGAGACCTCTTCAACCCGTCTGGCCAGCGTGGAGAGTGTAGGCCAAATCTCTGACTCTCTGATAATATATGGCTCTGGTAGTACAGAGAGGATCGTGCTCCTGCAGTGGAGACTAAAATAGACCTGATGATGATGATAATGAACTGACCATCGAAAGAATTCTAAAACGACACACTACGTCTTACGTATATAAATTCTATAACATAAGATATAAATGTGTATAAAGATAAAATATTTTTGCTCTATACTCAAAGAGCCTCTGCTGCTACTTTGATATGACTTGACTAGAATCATAGTTAAAATCATTTTTTAATATCGGATAAATGTATCTGTTGTTAGATTTATTTTTATCATAGATGATTTGTATTTAGTTAGAATAAAGTTGCTGGAATTAGTGAAAAATGATAGATCAACTTTAAGTTAGTATCAGACAATGTAAGTATTTTTACTAGGATGGGTTCTGCAAATAACCATGATTAATTAGATTAATATAAAACGTCGTTTCTAAGTTTCCGCTCCATCGTCGCAATTCATTCAGATCAAATCCCAAGAACAAATATTCCAAAATGATTTAGAGTCAACACACGTAAGAACATTTGCATACATTTTTTATGCATATTATTTGTAACATTGATTACACGTTAGAGTGATTGCATCCGAATGATGGAAAAATTTGCGAGCCTTACGAATGTTCTATTAAAATCGACCCTTTGCCATTGAGAACAAAGTTGTTGTTTGGATGGTTTACTTATTTCATAGAATAAGGCAATAGGTTTCCCCAGAGCTTTCCACTAAGAATATGCGTCCTTATAAGGTACAATTAGAATAGTTCAAAATGTTCGAGTTGTATGGACGAGTTAAGATGACATAAAACTTCTCGTCGTTGCATGCAAACTACAAGTTTAATATAGTATAGCAGATCTTTTTATATTATTACAATGACCGCTATTTATAATCTGGATGGCGTATTGAAGCTATTAAATATCACTCAATAATACTCGTATAATATGTAGAACAAAAGCCTACAATGCTCAGTTTATATGGTCATGATCCTCCTATATTTGGAAAACGATAAAATCTTAGTGTGATACTCATATGTCATCTAGCAAACAGTAACAGTAAAAAATAATAACTTCATGTTATTCAACTGAGGGAAATACATATTATCAAAGTGCCAAATCACTTGTTACTTAAGGCGATTCACCCGCTGGCAACGCGCCCCGCCGCGGTACCACGGAATTTGCCCCGTTTTACGGAATCCGCCGCGTTTTTAGTGGGTTGGACTAGGCGTGTTTTCTATACAAACCGAGATACTTGCATACAACGTCAAAATCTGCCGCCCCGCGCAACTCGACCACTGTAAATCTATTCAATCAGAGGCGAAGCAGAATAATTACCTGGTGACAAACGACATGAGTCACAGTGCAATTGAAAATTGCACACGCAGACCCTAGATAGGAAACTTGGTATCTGTATATGGCGGTAATGACCCATGCAAATTATGTATATTGACGGGAGAAATAAATTTCCACAATTTTATGGAATATAAATATATAGGGACATACGAGTATAACACAGATTAAAACCCCATAGTAAGATTTTTTTAAACTTGTGTTACCTATGGGATACTTCTTCTTATCGACTCGAAATGGTTACACTGTAGCTTCAATTTCAAATTCAAATTCAATTTCCTGTGACCAGTATTTGGCCACGGCGGCGATCCCTCTGTTGTTAGCTTTAAGGGGTACTAATTTAAAGATATTATGTATATATTTATGAAAAAGGCCAATTTCCAACTTGCCCAGGCCGGGGATCGAACCCAGAACCTCCGTGCGGTGGACTAGCTGGGTTATCAAACCAATACGCGACGGAGGTCCATATATTATATTTTGCAACATGTATTTATTTCCGGAAGTATAATGAAGCTATCATTACTATCATCCATTTTGCACAGTTCCCTCAATATAGGCCAGCATCACAGAATATAAGTACTAACGTACAGAACGGCAGTTCGCCTCCTCCCGCGAGATTTCGTTCCTCAGTGTCCCACGCAACTCAGCATAATATGAAGACATTAAAATAAGGTTTATCGCTATGAATCTGACATAGCTTGACAGCTGCCATACGATAATGACAGGCAGCAAAAGACAGTCGGGTAAAATATGTCGATCTTTGGCAGCCGTAAGTACATTTTACTCACACACTGACACGTGTATATACGTGCGTGTACATACGTAACGTATTTATGATTGTGTGACAATTTTGCCTAGAATATATGAAGCTTCAGAGCTGCGCCTGCATTTTAAATTTTGTAATTTACAATTGTCTTTATGAGAAAGGTCAAATTCATCTCATATTTTGTGGAACAGTTTTAAAGTCAAAATCGTTAAATTCTCCGAACCAACGACTACAACTAGACAAGAGACTAACCCTACACTAGTTGTTATTAAATAATTGTGGTCACTGGACACCAAAAATATTTCAAAATAAGTACTAAAAATTCAAATTTATCCTTTGTAAAAAGCTTATCGAAAAAGCATCCACAAAGCGATCACAAAGTCCTCTTTGTCAATGAAATATTACGAAATAACGATGTTTATATCTTAGCTTAGAGTAGCGTTCTCAGAAAACATCAAACCGCTTCTGAGATCGTAAATATACTCGTAGTTACATATTGGGGGCATCTTGACAAGGTCACTGTTTGTATTGTATCACTTGATTTGTCATTAGGGTTCCGTAGTCCACAAGGAACCCTTATAGTTTCGACATGTCCGTCCGTCCGTCTGTCCGTCTGTCTGTCCGTCCGGGCTCGTACTCCGCCGCTACTGCACCGATTGTCACGAAAATTGGTGGAGAAATAGATATTGAAGATCCAAAAGTTGGTTTTTAAAATTATGAAAAAATGTTTTTTTTTCAGCCCCCATACAACGAAGTGAATTTAAAAAAATAAATTGGACTAACCCCAACATGTGGGGTATCGTTAAAAAGGTCTTTTAAAATGCAACAAAAACTGCTTTGAAACTATGTAGATCAAACCCCCCCGTCTTGAGATAATCTAATACAAAGTTAAAATTTGAGGTGTCCCCCCACCGTAACTTTTGAAATATTACTAAAATAATTCCGAGAAAAATGTGGTAGGTATATACCTCAAAGTATGTACTTTCAATTAAAACAATAGCTATAGATAGTTATTTTTTAATACGTCATAAATCGTAAACCGCAATTTACCTTTAGAACTTTTATATTATGTTACTTGCTGCTACGGAACCCTTTATGGGCGAGTCCGACTCGCACTTGGCCACTTTTTTTTTCTTTTGATTTCTTATTGTTAACGTCAGATCATTTACGAGCTAAGTTTAGTGCCGCTTCCTATACGCAAGTGGAGAAGAAGCGGCGACTAACTGCACTCCAGCATTTTCTCCAAGTACGTCAACATACTTAATTTACGAGTAAACTGATATTAAAATTAGATATGTGGACTAAGAATACAATTTGTATTCTGTTCAATTACAGATTAAAGTAAGTACATACAGCCGACTAAGCATCGCAAGGCTAAACTGATGGCAAAATCAATATCTCGAGGAATTTGCAAAGATATACAGGTAAGATGTGTTTACAAACGATGAGGTGACCCCCTTTTGCCTTGTAGACCCTTTTTTTTATTAAATTTATTGCACTATAAAATTAATGTACAATAGGTATAATCTTAACGCTAAGCGCTGTCTACCAGAGAATACCTTTGGGACGTATAAGAGAAGGCGATAAATGGGGTGCAAGCGTATACAAAACAGGAATGAGAAAAAAATATATCTACCTACTAGCTAAGATACATAAACTACGCCTACCTATAAAATTAAATAACATATTTTTTACTAGTTTATTAAGAAAAAAATAAAATAAATACAATTGAGATTAAACTACAAACTAAACCTAAAAATAAAACCTAATCTAAATTATTGATTTAAAAATCTGAAAGATTATGACCGTGCGGCATGGTGCCAAGAACGCTGGCTGCGTTTCCTCTCTGGATAGCTATGCTAATACGTTGAGAAAAGAAGCAGCCAGCTCTCTTGTCACCAGCGGCGGTGATCAGGCGCGGTGTTATCTGTTTCAGGAAAGCCCTCGCGCTGGGGCCCCATGGTCCAAACGTTTCCACACCAAACGGCACAAATATGTAATACTTACTGAGGGACACATATTTGCGTCGCTTGGCAAGCTCAGCACCTTCGGCAGCCGATCCGGCTCTCGAGAGTGATCCCCTGAGGTGGGAAGGCGCTAGTGTGTCAACGCATGTAGCGTCCCACACCAGCGCTCTCCCACGTTCCCAGGGGATCAAAGACAGGCAAGAGGCCTGATGGTATCATCAGGCCTCTTGCCATCATCACGCGCAACACCTCGAGGTTCGAGGGTGTTAGGGACATTGATAGTGGCAAGAGCCCTTCTGATGATGTCATTCAGAGAGCCGTGTCGCGAAATCCTACCAGCATAAATAACATATTATATAATAAGTTATGTATAAAATATAGATATAATATACTTAATATCTCCAAGTATATACTTACATAAATATTTTAAAATAAATAAACATACATAGACTACTACAGCATAGCTTGCTCATGGAAGTGTCGAACTACAAGTGATTTGAGAGAAACCCATCCTTTTGAAACCTTTTGTCTACAATTAAATTGTAAGACTACGTCGGTCGTTATCGTTTTCATTTATAAAATGTGGAAGGGACTTTTAGTACTATTTTTCCTTTAGTCGCCTTTTACCACATAGGAAGAGATGGAGTGGTCCTATTCTAACCCGGAACCACACGGATCAAGATAATATCTCTTTGAGTGATCTCGGTGATATTCCACTAGCATAAGCTAGGACTAGGACAATAAAGTTAAAAAGATTCGGCCGGAGTATAAAACTCTGGTAAAGATTTACAGAAAACAGATATCAAGAAGCAACCTTATCGTAACTTAATGACTTCTAAACGACCGAAGTAATTGGAAATAGTTTGATTAAAACATAAAGATATTAAATACTCAATACCAAAAAACAATTAACAAGTCTAAATAGTACACAGAATACTTATTAGTAGCCTAGTGGCTCTGTGAGCTGTAGACCTCGCGTGTCTGTTTTTGCATAGCTTAAGACTGAATAATTGTTCACAGCTACATTTCATGAAGTTATCATAAATTAAAAACTTCGCACGAGGAAACATATTTTTTTCTGGGTCGTGGGTGTTTATATACATATATTTATAATAGAAGATAGTATCGTTGAGTTAGCATCCCATAACTATTAACATAACTTTTAACATGTGCCCTTATCTATTTATTGTTATTATTAACGATTTTCATTTTTCAAACCCACATGTCCGCTATTTCGAAAATTTCGAGAAACTGGATAGACAAAAAAAAATCTATACCTATAACTATCGAACCTGCTCACAAAATTTCACGAGAACCGGTTGAGAAATGCGACCTGTAGGCGAGAACAGCCGGAAATCTGGACATCCGGAATTCGGACACACGAAACAATTTTGCCGATCCTGAAACGGAGACGCTTCGCTCGCTCGGACCATAATGATCAAATGAATATGTGTAATCTATACTAATATTATAAAGCGGAAGAGTTTGTTTGTTTGTTTGTTTAAACGCGCTAATCTCAGGAACTAATGGTTAGATTTGAAAAATTATTTTTTTGTTGGGTAGTTCATTTATAGAGGAAGGCTTTAGGCTATATAACATTACGTTCCGACAACCACGCGAACGTAGTCGCGGGCACAGCTAGTAATAAAATTGTACACAAAACACTTGTATCTGAAAGTATATTTATTACAATATTATGATACTCATATTATCCCTAGCTGTATTATGTTATTTAAAAAAGTATATAAATGTATCCTTGTCAAAAAACAATGTTTAGCATGCTGTGCGCACTATTTTTTTGGTTTTGCAACTAGACATGTTTCTATTCTATAATTTATTTTGTAAAGCTGTGTTGTAAGACTGTTTTGTGTGCCAAAAAATAAATAAAAAGATAATAATAATAAATTTGCAAAACATGTCATGAGCCATTATGTAGTGCACTGATGAAATGTAAATTGAAGGCCACTGCAGTGAAAAGTGAGATTCACTCACTGGGTAATTAAGAAACATTGGACATCACTGAGTGAACATTAGGGGCACATTACACTATAGGAACAGGTCATGAAATGGAGACCAAGTTATGAATTTTAATTACTATTTTACTATTAATTATAAGTTTCATCATTAGTTAGAGGTCGTTACGAATTGTTAGTAGATAGATTTTGAGATTTTTGTCAAATAATTATTACATATTTCTACGATAATCTTCATCTTAGCGAGTTCCCGGTTGCATCCTCAGCTGTGCTGTTTCGGAGCCCAGGATATCCGCTTTCGGGAGCTCTATCCCGCTTTTTCATCTACAAATATGCATGTCAATGGTCACCTAAGGATGCCAAAGACCTTGCGAAGTGGAGAATAGCCAGAACAGTTTAAATGACTTGGCGATAGTTTTACAACCGCCCGCCTGCCTGACGTCAACCCTTTTACGGACTGCATTCGTACGAAGAGTCTACTTGGTGCTTTAGTCGCCTTCTTCGACTCCGTCTTACGACATCCACAGGGATAACTGCTGTGGTCCTATTCTAGGCCGGAAGCAACACGGCATAATTTTTCCACAATAATATCATCAAGTAAATGAACTGTAAATAAACCGGTTTAGTGCGAGTTAAACTCGCGTGGAGAGGGTTCCGTACAATTGATTGAATTCTTATAGGTTTTCCTGTAATCTACAAGCAATGAACTATATTTTGTATTTTTTTTTTTTTAATTTTAGGCTCTGTAGTTTCGGAGATAAGGGGGGAATGGTAAATTTTCGTCTTCTCTCATGAATAAAAGCAAAACTATTCATTTTACAATAATAACAAAATATATTTGAGATCCTCATAACGAGCCCTTTCATTTGATATATGACACAGTAAGGTTTGCAAAACTTTTTTTTTTAATTTTCTAATTTGTCCCCCGAAATAACCCTTATTTAAAAAAAAATATTTATTTACTTTGCACATATGTCTTTGGGTCATAGGATTACAACATTCTACCAAATTTCACCTGATTCTGTCCAGTAGATTCGGAGCAAATTGGCTGTGACCGACGGACGGACAAACAGACGTACGAGTGATCCTATAAGTGTTCCTTTTTTTCATTTTTTGTACGGAACCCTAAAAATTAGTACCTGCTTAACTTATTGAAATTTGAATATCTTTGTCACTACTTACCTACATTTATTATTACTTTGTATCTTTGACATTTAAGTTGGGAAAATATAATAAATCCAACAACATTAAAACATAATTCACGAGTCATTTCAGACATCATAACTATATATCTTACCTGTTTAATGTTTCGGGAAGCGAATTCATCAGTTAATAATTACAAAGCATTCTGTTTTAGACTGGCATAAATTGGTACAAAAATTAAGATAGAGACTGTAATTGTATATAATAAATAACAATATCAATTAGCACGGTGTCATATTTTATAAAGAACTTTGAATCAAAGCGCATATTGCCATTCCTTACAGAGGTTAATTACAAAATATCATTCGATCATTCAATTTTCGATCTAACAATAGATTTTCAAATTAACCAAGACAAAAATAAAGGAACACCGAACGCTGGTTATTATGTCTGTCTGTATGATGTCACTCGTCTCGGTAACTGGCCGTCGGAATCCGTAGAATCCATACGGATGCCACCAGAGATTCCTAGAAATATTTCTAATTAACATTTGCTTAACTGATATTGTGGGAGGGATTTATAACTAAGTGGGTACTCTCCTGGGAAGTGTGAGTCGGTTTTATGGAGTAGGTACATGCACCGGATGCGCGAGGGCATTTAAGATTAATGTCATTCAAAGCGGGTGCATATGTAGGGCCAGTGCGGACAATAGAATACATACAGCAGACGACGCGACGGATGCATTGGTTCCATAGATATTTAGTTACTGAATAATTTTCTATACTTTATAAAAACTAATATATACAAACCGCGATTGTAGGCACTACTCGTGTGGGACCTCGATCTATCTCGGCGCAGTCAGGGGAGTTCCCACATAAAAGATAGGAGGTAGAGTTTACTCTGCGGTAGAGTGGAGAACAAGTAAGTAGTAAGTAGTTCTGGATATCTTTCCAGGATAAGAGATGATGGTAGAATGAGTCAAAATGGAATTAAAAAATTAAATGAAAAATGAGAATTTGCATATTCTCACTACTCTATTTTCTATACTCTTCGACCCAAAAACTCCGATGTATCTTAAAAACAACTTCACTTTCCTGGGTGATACCCATCTCAAAGTTCTTCGTTCTTTCAACAATCTCTTTCTTAATATGCCTCGCTGCAGGAGTGGGTTTTTCGAACATTCATTCACCAGACAAGCCGTGAAGCTATGGAACGCCCTTCCCGTTGATATCCGCAAAGCCCCTAGTCGCCAAGCATTTAAGAGTGCTGTGCGCGCTCATTATCTTCACAAATTGTCATAGAGTATTATAAATATTTATGTAGTTTATGTAGGGTTTATGAATTTATAAAATATTTATGTATTTTTATATGTAGGTCTATGAATGTATCAGAAAGTATATATATGAATATGTGTTTTAGGTAAATGTTTAATAATGGTCAAATAGCTAATTTGAATGTACTAATCGTCCAAAATTTGCTTTTATCCGCACCACCTGTAGGTTGACTGGTAGAAAAGGCCCTAGGCCTTAAGTCCGCCTGTTACATTTTTTTGTAATAAAGTTAAATAAATAAATAAAAGTCGACAGGATGAGATCAGAAATGAGGTATGAACATGATGCAGCATGCAGGTTCGGCATTGTTACACACGAGCACCTTCGCGTGGGGAGGAAAGTTTCGCGCTTGGTGCGGCACAATCTATCGAAGCTCAGAAGCAGGCCCGTGGGGAACGGTGCTGTGACATGATTAATAGAAGCAGGCTCGTCTCGGCGCGTTTACGACATTGTGCAAGGTGACAAACCTGGATTTATTAATACGATCCAGAAACAAAGCGTCAGTCGTCAATTTTTCTGTTTCAAAACGAACCAACGCCTACCAAAACGATGCGATCTAGTCCGCTGCAGAGTGCCCGAAAATTGGCTCAGACGCATGAAGTATTGTATAGAGATTTGGTAGAGGTTCTTTGAAAAGATGTAACAAAAATATCTTATCCATATAAGTTGGTTTTTAGGGTTCCGTACACAAAGGGTGCAAACGGGACCCTATTACTGTGACTCCACTGTCTGTCCGTCTGTCTGTCTGTCTGTCCGTCTGTCACAGGGCTCTATCTCTTGAACCGTAATAGCTAACACTTGAAATTTTCACCGATTATGTATTATTGTTACCGATATAACAACAAATACTAAAAATAAAAAGAAGTTAAAAATTAAAGGGGGTCGCCATACAAATACGTGTTTTACAGCGTTTTTAACTAGATCTTTATAATGGCATTAACTAGATACTTTAAATTTTCACAGATTATGTATTACTATGGCCCCTATAACGACAAATACTAAAAATAAAAAAAGTTAAAAGTTAAAGGGGGTCGTCATACAAAAAACGTGTTTTTTTAGCGTTTTAAAACATTGTACGGAGGTACGGAACCCTTCATGTACGAGTCCGACTCGCACTTGCCCGTTTATTTAGTTTCTCAATACTTTCTGAGTGCCCCACTCCACCTCTTTGATACGAAATAGGCTTCACATGATGTAAAATAAAAATATAGGTCACATTACGACTATTCTCAAATATTATGTCATTTAAAAATATCTACAATAATTACTCCGCTTTAAAAACAGAATACAACAAACCGCGGCCAATTATTGTCACAAAAGTAGTATTAGTAGGTAATAACACATTTAATATTGTTTGCCATAGGCCTTGGCTGATTTACCACAAGCTGTTCAAATTGAGCAAGGATAACAAACAGTGGCATATTGAACAGTGGACACTTTGTTGGTGTTGCCGATTCAATTATGGACGGTAATGGCGATGGTAATGTTTGCAAGACCAATTTAACAGTGTCTGATACATTAACTAAACTAATATCTGGTTTTAATGGCTTTCAGTAGATACAATCTGTTTTCTGTGGAGTAACAGGTACCTTATCATAACATTATCTCCCATGCTGTATCTGGGAGAAAAGATAAAACTTAGGAGGTATCAGGCTATCAGCTTTCTAGCACAGATCGTAAAAGCTGATCGAAGGAATGGGCGAAAATGCGAATAGTGTTAAGACGATACACGGAGTCCAGTGCTGCCCCCATTTTAAATAAATTATTTGTAAGGAAATGAACATAGCATTTAAAATTATAAGCTAATAAAAACCTAGATAGCCTTTCAAAATATTTTATGAACCACTGTTTATTTATAGTTTAAAGTGAGAACCTTAAACTTTTGAATGATTTACGTCAAATGGGGGCAGCACTGGACACCGTGTATTGTCTTAATAGGCGATGCGGCTAGCCCTATCACTATTTTGATTCTTTTTTCCACTTTCTCGCCCACCATCACGCTAAAAGTGGTATTTTGGTTAAGAGGCCCTGGGCTCTGTCTGCTTAGAGCCGCAACAACCATAATGCTCTGTTCGCCCCATTTGGGATAAAGACGTAATAGTGTATCAGCATCATCATATCAGCCACAGGAAGTCCACTGCTGGACCGATCGGAAGCGGCCAGCACCCAGCGTTTTCCTGCAACATTGCTCAGGTCGTCTGACCACCTAGCAGGTGGGTGTCCTACGCTGCGCCTGCCGGTACGTGGCCGCGATTCGAGAACCTTTCTGCCCCATCGGCCATCTGTTCTTCGCGCTATTAGTATCAGTAACAGCTATTATTATGGATTCAAATTGATTTAATTTTTCGTACAAGATTTTATTGTGAAGCCTATGCAAAGTATTTATCAACACAACTATAATAAGCCCAACCAAACTCGATGGGGCTGCGTCGTTTTATTACAGGGATTCTAAAGCCAAGCCAACTTCCGGCACCATCATCAGATCAGCTTCTTGTCATAAGAATATTGCATTGTCATCTGATTTACATACAAAATGTCATCTCAATCGGAAACCGGAAAGTGGCTCAAATTTAACTTGCAAGATTTGACCCAAACAAGTAAACAACATCAAACAGGGCAAGCTAAATAAAAGCTTGTAAAACTTTATGTTTGTGAAATGTGCCTTCTAGTATAATAATATAGAATTGATATAGATAAGATAAAAAGAAGAGAAGTCTTAAACGCAAAAAAAATCTTTCAGTGTTTAAAGTGCTGTGTGGTTCCCGGCAGAGTAGAATAGGAACACTTCAAGTCTTCCCGTGGATGTCGTAGAAGGCGACTTAGGAAACACAAGCTAAACAAAGCTTATAAACATCAATGAGACCTCTCCAACCCGTCTGGCCAGCGTAGAGAGTGTAGGCCAAAACCTCTGGCTATTCTTGTCAAGTATGGCTCTGGTAGTACAGGGTCGTGCTCCTGTAGTCGAGACTAAAAAAGTCCTGATGATGATTAAATTAAGATATTTTTAGGGTTCCGTACAAAAAATTAAAAAACGGAACCTCACTCGTGCGTCTGTCTGTCCGTCCGTCTGTCACAGCCAATTTGTTCCGAATCTATTGGACCGAATCAGGTAAAATTTAGTAAGATGGTGTAATCCTATGACCCAAACACATATGTGCAAAGTAAATAAATATTTTTTTTAAATAAGGGTCATTTTCGGGGGATAAATTAGGAAATTGAAAAAAAACTTTTGGAAACCTTCTATGTCATATATCAAATGAAAGGGCTCGTTATGAGGATCTTAAATATATTTTTGTTATAATTATAAAATAAATAGTTTTGATTTTATTCATGACAGAAGAGGAAAATACTATAAGCATTCAGTAGATTCATTAAGCGAATAAGTATTTATATTTAGTATATTATATATTTGTTTTATACATATGCTTATATATATATATGTATGTATATGTATTATATAAAAATATTTATTTATTTATAAATATGTCACATCTTTTTTATTTGTTTTTATGTTTTTTTAGTATTTTAGATTTTATGATTTTAAGTTAGTATATAGATTATAAGAAATTTTGAAAATCCTAATTTTCAAAACTTCAATGTATGTATATTGACACTCCACCCATTCTAAAAATATGTAACCTTTGAAGACTGGGTTGACTGGAAGAGATCCCTTCTTGGGATAAGTCCGCCTTTGTACAAGTTATTTCTTTTTCCCTTTGTACTAAATAATGTATATTTAAATGTAATTTTTGTGCAATAAATAATTTAAACAAACAAACAAACAAAATTGACCATACCCCCCATGTTCTCCGAAACTATTGAGCCTAAAAATTTTGAAAAAATACGAAATATAGTTCATTGCTTGTAGATTACAGGAAAACCTATAAGAATTCAATCAATTGTACGGAACCCTCTCCACGCGAGTTTAACTCGCACTTGGCCGGTTTTATTTAGTATAGTTAAATGTACTCGTATCGTACGACCTTGTTTCCAAAAGTTTAGTGATAGTACACACGCGTTACTGGAATGCTATGATTCATCGCTAAAGATACGAGTATTTCCATCGTTCGAGTTCAACATACGGTAACAATAACTTCGTCTTAGCTTCCCCGAAATACTTTGAAAATATAAATAAGATCGACCTTTGGCTCTCTGCGCTGACTGCTCGCTTTGTTATTCAAATAAAACAGTTTATTGCATTGAAATTTCATTGTATCAAGTATCAAACTGGTATATTCCCGTTTTCACTAAGTAGGGATGTTACTCTATTTTATATAGGTTTTTTTTATTAATGCTTTCATTAAGAGACATGGAAAATACTCTACAGACAAAAGCCTTGAAAATTTACTGATGACGATGAATTTATTACACTTATAATCTAATACATAACGTTAAGGCCGTACCTAAATTTTCCGGGGTCCAGTGCTGCCCCCATTTAAAATAAATAATTTTAAAGAAAACGGAGACATCATTTAACATTTTGCTACTACCAAGTCCTAGATAACCCTTCAAACTGTTTTGTGAACTACTGTTTACAGTTTATAATGAGAACGTTAAGCTTTACTACGCTACTACTACTATAAAATAGTTTGAAGGGTTATCTAGGACTTGGTAGTAGCAAAATTTTAAATGTCTCCGTTTTTTTTTAAATGATTGATTTTAAATGGGGGCAGCACTGGACCCCGGAAAATTCAGGTACGGCCTTAAGAGGTATGTACAACTTAAAGCTAAGCCACGGCTGTGAAGCTTGATATATTTACAGCAAAAATCACAAACATCCATAAATGCAACGTAGTTATATATTGCAAATACCTATCAGTCAACATTAGGCACACACACACGTAACTTGATCGATTCTTTTTACTTTTTTTCCAGTTTTATAATAAGTGCCATAAGAGTATATCAAGTGCAACCCATAACTCCATCCTTTTTAGACGCTTTAGATTTTTTTATGTAAACTATTAAGGAATTGGGTGTGAACTGTGACGATTGTTAGTTAAGACGCCGTAGCTATAGGACATAACCTCTGTCACTTTTAAAAAGTAATAAATCTTACTTGTAATTTGCACAAATAATAGCTTTTATTTCAAAAAATCGCTCCCGATTCTAACTACGTTCGTCCGTGCACACGCGTCTGTCTGGTAACTGTGTGTTATGATTGGAACGTAGGGCTGCTGTAGATCGACTCGTTTCACCCAATAGTCTTATTCCGTCTGTCATTATTGTATAGCATATTGTCAAGCTATATCGGATTCGTACGTAGCGACTTGTTTCATATCTATCCATATTGTACCGATTTACGGGGAACTTCATCTCGCGGGAGTGAGGAAGCGCTGACTACCATATTATACCTGTGTGTTGAACTACGAAAAACTTCATTTAAAGTTCCTCAACAAGTTTGCTTGTCTGGTGCAGGCAGCCTTTGATGTTTTGCCAAGTAAATATTTAAGTTCCGACGCAGTTTGTCTGTGCTTCTAGCAGAGGTGTAATTGATTTCTATAATTAGAAATAGATTAAGAAAAGTGCTGAGGTTTAAATTATTTTTAATTAAGCTCGCGTATCACGACCTTCAATAAACCAACAACAACGGTTATAGTTGAGAACCACTGACTGAATGGCTAAACCAGTAGGTACGTCATGTACTGTTAGCATAAAAAACTGCTTTATTACTAGCCTACGCGGCAGAACACAAAAATAACTGGTGGGGAATAACGTATAGGAAAATGTTACCTATACAGAGATCACCCTCACCAGTGAAGAAACCGACGCAAGGAAGAGGAGGGCTTTAGTACTGCCTACTTGCCCAACACACCATGGTTGAGATGGCGGTACGATATGAAGGGCTTTTTGAATACCAGAAAGTTGCCGTCCATCGTGAAAGGGAAGTGTTTGCCCAATAATGGTTCGCTTTTCTCGTTTAAACGAAATTATAAAGCTTATTTACTAAATTGTCAAAAAAATTCTATACCACTCCAGTTTTTGTCGCTTAGGTAGCGTGCTCTCAGGAAGCGCACTTATTCTTATAGTCTTTGCACGACTTTGTAACTCTATGTAACTTCTTGTTGCTTTCTTTTTTTCCTCACTGTCTTCTCTCTTTGGTAATACATTTATGTTATATAAATATTTATAATATATCTTCTTTTTATTTATAATAAGTACTTAAATTAACTTCGGCTGCGCAAGCACATCCGTTCTGGCGGTAGCTGAAAATCAGTGTTTTGCTCACTGGGCAATTCCCCACACTGAGCTACAACCTTTTGTAATACTGTAGCACACACATGTCTTTGATTTATATTACCTAGGTTGTTTTTTTTTTTTTTGTCATTTTCTATGTACTGTGTGTTATAGATGCAATAAATGATTTATCTATCTATTTATCTATCAATAATGGGATATTTTATCCCATTATTGGGCAAACACTTTCCTTATATCTATACTAATATTATAAAGCGGAAGAGTTTGTTTGTTTGTTTGTTTGTTTGTTTGTACGCGCTAATCTCGGGAACTAATGGTCCGAATTGAAAAATTCTTTTTTTGTTGGTTTTAGGAAACTTTTGTAAAGCATTTATAGCATATGTAGATAAAAATTATAAATATAAACATTTTTAAACGTTTTACAAATATTAATAACTGAGTAGCAAACAAATAGTTTTTCGATGCATCCATGAAGAAAGTGAAATGTAGGCATATTTATGATGTCTACATTTCACTTCTGTTTTGTTAGTCTATGACGAATTATTCAATCGGTTGACAGATCATTCACTCACTTCATACATTATGGCAGCCGAAATTTGGCAGTCCGTATTTAATTTTCAATCAATGAAATCTAGTTACTTACCGATGGAAAGTTATTCCTTTATATTTTGCTTTATTCTTTGAATTACTAGTGCAGTATCTCAACACACACCAAGGCATTTTTGACTAAGTTGACAGTGTTTTCTTTAATGAATCGTGGAGTGTATTATGCGCGTATTGCTAGCGAGTGACTAATGTGAGGTGAACAGTGATAGCCTATGATGAATAGAACACTACTGTTGTATGTGGCGTCTTCTCTAGTACGTAAGTACATAGATCTCGTTGATTTACACACTATTACAATGTTCGAAACAATACCTAAATTAAAAATAATGAATGGATCGCCACGAGTCACCCCGTGGCGAAATTTTCATCACAATTTTTTAATTTAGATAATTTTGTAGTTAATGCCCTTCGATCAAGTAAACAGTGGATGCATTAGCACCGGTCAAAATGCATTTCGACAAACAAGTGCATTTACAACGGACGAACAAACACTTGATCATGCAGCTCGCGCTTGTTTGAAACTGCAGTGTAATATTGGGGGCTTTTGAAAATAAGTACTCATTTCAAAAGTTTGTATACTTTCTAAAAACATTTGAATTTGTATCTTATGCTACATATTGTGAAAATTTAAGAGCAATGTCTCTGTCCCTGAATTTTGCGTCCTATCTAATTTCGCTTATAAAAATAAACAGGCGATAAACTTTTCATTTTTAACAGCCTTTACAAAATCTTAGATTTATTTGTTAAACCTATTTCCTTAAATGCAAATCGATTTTGTATATTTAGTTTAGTTTGGTTATGACCTACATCGCTTTTATTTTAATCCATGCAACGAAACTAGGCCAAAGCATGAATATAGATGTAATAGCTCCTCTACACGATAGGCCACCATTGCACAGATTTAAGTCCATTGCTGAGTTGAATGGAAAACTCTCAAAAGCTTTTGTGAGTTAAACAGCAATGTACAGTGAAATGGTGTTATGATGGCCCGACGTGTGGAAGGGCCATATTAGACGATCCAATGAAATAAGCGATGTTCCTCTAATAGATGGCTACAATAATAACATCATACATAACACTAAGTGTATCTTACACGCAGGTTTATGTAATGCATTGTGGATAGTTACAAAATAACATAACGATATTATTACATTACATAAATACAGTAACACACTATAAGTGTATATTCGTACAATATTCGTAATATTGTACGCGATTCAAGAAATTAGGTAATGGATTTTTAGACCAAGGAAGATGGGCGGACGACCTTCACAGTTTGGAAAGGAATGGCAGATCACGTCTATAGGGACCGCGAAAGATGGAAACAAAGAGAGGAGGCTTTTGCCCTACAAATGGTCCTATGCAGCTAACAAAAAAAAGTTTACTCGCGTAATACAGTCGGAAATGACGACTAGTTTAATTTGATTTAGATGAACCTCATCAGTAAACCATATACCTATAACACTCATCAAACGGTTATCATCACCTGTAAATGACAGTTATACAATTCCCAAATAATAAATATTCATAGAGAATTTATCTATTTTATTTATTTGTGTATTATATATTGTATTATATTATATAGTGTTAAGTAGACATATATTATATTATGCACATATTTTAATACTTTACTTTGTATCTAATTTTTTGCGCTGCAACATGATTCGTATCTGTTTATCCCTATGGTTGACTGGGAGAGAACGCTTTTAGCGTTAAGTCCGCCAATTGTACCATTTTTTAAATTAAAATTAAATTAAATTTATCTCTTTACTTTTAATAAAATTTTAATTTAAAATTAAATTAAATTTTAAAATTTTTTAATAAAATAATGGTATTCGTCATTAACCGGGACGGCTTGGACAAAAGGCTTTAATCTGTTACATTTCGTTGCATGATACCGCAACAATGGTTCGAGTTAATAGGTGATGTCGTTACGGCAAACATTCAAAGAAAAGATAATGTGAAATATATGACCATATCGACAAAACAAAGATTGAAACGATTGATTAAATTCAAAATAATTTGTGGTTAGTAAGTAAATAGTTTTCCCAATGACGTCTTCAAATCACGTCGTATCTCACAATGTTTGAAAACCCGCCTTTTTAATCAATGTGTCCTCCCAACGATGACATATGGTGCCGAAACATGGCCGCTTACCGATGTGGCTGTGTACCGAATAAGAGTTGCACAGAGAGCCATGAAGCGAGCCATGCTAGGCATCAAACTTCAAGATCGAGTTTCCAGCACAGTTATTCGACAAAAACCGAAAGTTCAAGATGTTGGAAGACGAGTGACAGAACTCAAATAGAGTTGGGCAGGACACCTGGTAAGGCGTGGTGACGACAGGTGGAGCTAAATATAAACAGAATGGTGGCCCATTAATGGCAAGCGCAGCGTGGGTCGTCCGTCGGCAAGATGGGTAGACGACATCAGAAAATTCGCGGGTCGAATGTCAGGACCGTGGTAAATAGCATACATTGAGAGGCCTATTCCCAGCAGTGGGAGGTTCAAGGCTGTGAATGAAGTAAATAGTAGGTCATAATCAGAGATTGGATATTCCAGTGCATATTTACCTAAAGTTAATTTTTGGTTAACAAAATATGGAAGTGGCTTCCCGGGATTCTGGGTAAAACCATATTACGATAAATGACAGTTGCTCTGTTAGAGCAACTGTCATTTGTGTCAATTTGGGATTATTATGTCTCACGGAGTACGTACACTTAAATTTAAGTTTCACTGGATCACGTGATTTTTTCGATAAGAAAGCGCTTTCCATAAAAGCCAACATTTTAACTTTAGGTAAATATGCACTGGAATATCCGATCGCTGGTCATTTAAAAAAAATTGTTTAGTTATTGTTTTTTTTTCACTTACGCACGATATGACAATTATAATAAAGTATTAGCCTAGTATTTTACAAGACTATATTTAGCTTGCCCTGTTTGTTGTTTTGTGGATATTGCAAGTTAAATTGGAGCCACTTCAGGTTTCTGATTGAGATGAAATATTGTTTGCTAATGTTAATAAAAATAAAACGACAAAGATGCCGCCCTAGAACACGATGGGCAGACGAACTAACGGCTTACAGGAAGGACTGGGGAACTGTCGCCACTAACAGAGATGTTAGGAAGGCTGGAGGGGAGGCCTTTGCCTAACAATAGGACAATATAGGCTAGTAAAATATAAATCAGATTTCAATATTATTATGACAAGAAGCTGATCCTATAACCACCTTCCGGCATCATCATCATCATCCATCATAAAGGAACCCTGAAATAAAACGACGCAATCCCATCGAGTTTGGGCTTATTTCGATAAGTTCTTAGGCCACACAATAGAGCTTGTACGAAAAAATGTTTTTTTTTTCTAAAAACTTATTATTTATTTATTTAATTTTATTGAGCCAAAAGCTACAATAGGTAGACTTAATGCTAAAGCATTCTCTCCCTGTCAACCTTTAGGAGAAGAGAAACAGATAGAATAGTTGGCGTCTAAAATAGATAGAAACAATCCAGAAATAATAAGTACTTTTAAATGATGATCATAATATCAATAATGATCATACATAAATATCGTATAAAATAAATATACTATATTTATACATACAACATATTATATACATACATATATACACATACATATATACACATATATATTTAAAGATCAGAAAGAAACGATGAATTCTCCTAATTGTTGAAAGATTCAAAAAGTAAATCATGCACTTTTTTCTTGTATAAATGTCTACTAGATATTTGTCTAATGTCCTCGGGCAATGCATTCCAAACCCGTATAGCTTGAGAAGTAAAGGAATTGGACATGAAGCTAGATCGATAAAAGGGAATTTGAAGCTTGAGCGTGTTACTGGAGCGAAGTTGCCGATCATGCATGTCCGCAAGATATTGAAACTAACATTTCAAGTATTGCGGAGAAAAGGGATTTTTTAAGAATAGAAAAAAGAGAACATAGAAGTCTCTGTTGCCTGCGCAGTCGGATGGGAAGCCAATGGAGTTTGGAACGGAAAGGTGATCATACTATGTATGTAGTATAAAAAGCACCAGCGGAAAATCAAAACTGTTTTGACCTGTTAAACATCAAAAAAAAAAAGCTTACCATACCTTATACGATAGTGATACTGATTCCAAGATTACAATATAGCTAGGGATACCAAAATCAACCTGTATATTGTAAGTACAAGTAAAAGAGATAGGACCTCATGAGTCCCCAACAGTTTAGATACTGTATAATAGGACATACATAGGGCGCACTGTAAGTTTCCGGAACTGGACACTTACATAAACAATATTTAAAAATTTATTGCAACATTTGAAAATAGAACTCTTTGGCTGTAGAATGCAGTTTGTTTCATCTGACTGTCTTTTGTTTTTACCTTGTGGCGCCATTTAAAAAATTGTGTGTCTGCATCAACATGGATTTAACTCGGGAAAATTTTCGTAGTATGATTTTCTACGATTTTAAGTGTAATTTGACAGCTCAACAGAGCATCGCTCGGCTTGAAACAGCTTTTGGCAATGAAGCACCATGCAAGACAACTGTTTATAGCTGGTTTGCAGAATTCAAGCGTGGTCGTATCAATCTCAGTGACGAATCTCGCGATGGTCGGCCGTCCACCGCTGTGACCAACAAAAACATCAATGCTGTGCGCCGTATGATTGAAACAGACAGGCATGTGACCTACCATGAAATTCGCGCATCCTTAGAAATAGGCATGAGTCAAATACAATTAATCCTACACAAACATTTGGGTGTGAGAAAGCTGTGCTCGCGGTGGATCCCACACAACTTAACCGAGGCTCAAAAAACGGACCGCGTCACTTGGTGCAGTGCCATGCTTAACAGATTCAACGAAGGTGCGTCAAATTTGGTGTGGGACATAGTAACAGGTGACGAAACATGGATTTATTGCTACGATCCCAAAACAAAGCAGCAATCGAGCGTATGGGTCTTTCAAGATGAGCCGAAACCAACCAAAGTGGCGCGCGTGAAAAGTGCATCTAAGCGGATGATTGCTTCTTTTTTTAATAAAACTGGACACGTGGCTACTGTTGCTTTAGAGAATCGTCGTACAGTGAATAGTGACTGGTACACGACCATTTGTTTGCCGGAAGTTATTGATGAACTCCGTAAAAATAACCGTAAACGCCGTATCATCCTGCACCACGACAATGCTAGTTCTCACACGGCCAGACAGACAAACGACTTTTTGAAGGCGAAAAATGTAGAACTCATGAGTCATCCTGCATACAGTCCCGACCTGGCACCTTGTGTTTTTTTTCTGTTACCAAAAATTAAGAACCAATTACGCGGTCAACGATTTTCATCACCAGAAGAGGCTGTCGAGGAGTATGAAAAACACGTTTCAGAGGTCACCACAGAGGAGTGGCACAAAAGTTTTCAAAACTGGTTTCATCGAATGAAAAAGTGCATAGACGCCAAGGGAGATTATTTTGAAAAACAATAAATTAATTTTGTACCTTTAATAGTATTTTTTCATATTCATTCCGGAAACTTATAGTGCGCCCCACGTATTACGCAAAACTCTGCGCAGTTGGAGGCACTAGCGTAAACAGAAAACAATCTGCTGTCATTCTACGTCATATCCCAGAATAAATAATACTAACGTACAGAAGTCTCACTCAGCACAGAAATTCAAAGGTATATCTACTCAATGTGGCTAGCGATATGCTTTAATTAAGCTCACGTCAGAACTCAGCACCTTTTCGCATAGATAGATACCTAGACATCCATTGCAAGCCAATTTCATTCTTATTACTCTGGACAAGCCATTCACATAACTGAATTTACCACCCGGAGGGGCCGCCTGCGCGCATATTAATAAAGTAGGTACATTTTCGATACCTAAACGGGGAGTGACACAGGCCTGGTCATATTTAATTTTAATAGTTTTATTATTATTCACTCATTCAAAACCTGTGCTATGGTGATATGGCTTCCTACAGCCATTTCAATACTTAATACTTATATAATTTTACTTACACATTTATTGTGACTTTGATGTACTTTGTCATTGTCAAACATTTGTTTACGGTCTGCTCCAATGCTGCACTCTGGCCGCAAAACATTGCAGAAATATCTCCTATTCATTTAAGAACAATAAGCAAGTGACTAATGCACAAAACCTATCAATCACATCAAGCCCGTCTCGCGTGGCAGACAAACAGACGTGTACTTGTAAGTTACGTTTAAACTGATAATAAAATAACTCATACATTATCTGGTCACTTGAAAAGTATTTATTGGCCTGTCTGTGTCATTCAGTAATGGTGGCTAATTAAGCACAGGTGTGGTAAGGACTTATGTCACTTGGGTGCGTGTGTAATGTTATTGTAACATTTGTTTGTTTACTTTTGTACAACGTTAATATAATTAAATGTCTTTGAATGTTAAATGACTTGAGTTGAAAGGTGAAGGAATAAGAAGCGTTCGTTCTCCTTATGCGCTTATAACACTATCCAATTTGTAGGGACCCTATCTAGGAACAGTTCCTAAATTGTTAGCTAGATATCACACTATACTAAATTGCATCCTAAAACAAGGCGCGTGGTCGACAGCGACGCATACAAAAACTTTTTGACTTTGATTCCTTTTTCCACCTTCTCGCCCACCATCACGCTGAAAGTGACATTTACGTTTTGCGGCCCTGGGCTCTGTCTGCTTAGAGCCGCAAGACCCAAAATGCTCTGCCCCATTAGGGATAGACATCATAGTATGTATGTATGTATATTACATAGGTACAATCCAAAGTCGAGACAAAGAGGACGTAGTGACAAAAGTAAAGAAAGGCATGTTAAGATGGTTTGGGTATGGGCAGAAAGGATGGATGAAAAGAGATTAACAAAAAATATTTATAAAGCAAGTGTGAAAGGAAGAGCGAGACAGGGTCGATCTCGGCGGACTTTTTGCGATCAGTATGTATGTATGTAATCAAAAGTCAGACGGTCCAAATAGACTCTGAGAACACAGCTCTCTACTTCATTATCCGCAGGTATTTAGACCCTGACCTACGACCTCAATCAGTCCAAAATAGAAAAGAGTCAATACAACCAGTCATCAAGCTACGAATCAGATCATGCAATAACTGTACGAACTGTACGCCTCCAAATTAGTAGTTCGCAAATAAAATTGCTAGTTTTGTTTGATTGTGTGGTATATGTAGGACGATGGTGTTTTCGGTGGCGTGTAGAGCCTACTACTTATTTTGCCATTACCGGTGGTGTCCGAGATAGGCATAATTTTATGTGGAATGAAATAATTCTAGTAGTAGTGCTCAAGACTGTGTAATCAAAGTAGCTGATTATGATAGATATCTGCTGTGGTATGATAATGATGTCGCTGATTTCGTACCGCCATTATTATGATACATTTACCCCATGTAGGTATTGCGCTACGAGATTCGGAGCTATGGTAGTATTTTAGTGACATTGCTTGTATAGACCACAGACGAGAATGTTCTATAATTAAATTGACAGCATATGGAATAGAAACTAGTAGCGCCATCTGTAGTTATTTTATGAAATTGTATTTCAAAGACGAAAAATAGATCGCGCTAGTAGTAATAAACGGGCAAGTGCGAGTCGGACTCGTACATGAAGGGTTCCGTACCACCGTACAATGTTTTAAAACATTGAAGAAACACGTTTCTTGTATGACGACCCCCTTTGATTTTTAACTTTATTTTATTTTTAGTATTTGTTGTTATTGTGGTCATAGTAATACGTAATTGGTGTAAATTTCAAGTATCTAGTTATTGCCATTATAAAGATCAAGTTAAAAACGCTGCAAAAAACACGTTTCTTGTATGACGACCCCCTTTAATTTTTAATTATTTTTTATTTTTAGTATTTGTTGTGATAGCCGCCACAGTAATACATATTTGGTGAATATTTAAAGTGTCCAGCTATTACGGTTCAAGAGATAGAGCCCTGTGACTGACAGACAGACGGACAGACAGACGGACAGACGGACAGACAGCGGAGTCACAGTAATAGGGTCCCGTTTGCGACCTTTGGGTACGAAATCCTAAAAATGGTCGTACAATAAAGTTAGCACTCGCATCATCTAAACCTTTGAAAGGTGTTTTTTATCATCTACTCTACGTGCAATAATTTAGTGCTCCTCCAGAGAAGAAATATTTCCACTGTCAAAACATGCTGTAGGGTAAAGAAATGTATCTTCACATATACCACAGCATGCATGTATCCACACACACTCTATGTTCACCTCGTAGCAAGCGCTTTCACATCCGCCGCAGCGATCTCGTAGTATTGACATTTAGTCTTATTATATAACATGGCTTTATCCTAATATCTACCCTAAACAAGTTGACATCTTGTAAAGTGACACTACCTCATCTGACTATATTAATTTGATTTGGGCGGTTAATGGTCTAAACTAAACCCACTAACAAAGTTAGTCCGCGTTTTATAATAAGACGAATTATGTTGAATAGCGAAACAAAGATGGCGCTAGAACTTAAAAATGACAAAAATCGTAATGCATACCTGTGCCTCACATGCATGCATGTGAGCAGCGCGTAGTTTTGGAGTAGGGCGAGAGCGCGTGCGCGCACTTCTTACGCACCGCGACCACCTTGTGGCGTAGACCGTAGAGCGTCTCCACATCGGCCACAGCGTTCGTGTATATGAGCAATTTTATTTTCTACGACGAAATATAGATGGCGGAACTAAGGCTAAAAACTAACAGGAGTATTCTAAGATATTTCTAATTACCTTATAGTATTCTAAGATATTTCTAATACCTGCCTTAGCATGCATGCGAGTTGCATATCGTTCTGGTACCGGGCGAGCGCCTCCACATCGACCGCAGCGTTCACGTAATGTGACCAATTTTATATTTAACAACGAAACATATGTAGACGGCGGCACTAGGATTAAAAACTAACGTATTCTAAGACAGGTACATAGTTGTAATACATACCTCAGCATGCACGTGAGCTGCACATCGTTCTGGTACCGCGCGAGCGCGTGCGCGCCCTCCACGCGCACCGCGTTCACCTTGTCGCGGAGAGCGCCGCCACCTCCGCCGCAGCGTTCTCGCAGTATCGACATAATGTTCGGCTGCCGGAGGAATGCTACCACCTGTTGGAAATATAGTTAGGTGAGGATCTCGTCATCATAATCATCACGTCAGCCCATGTTCCGCCAACTTCTGAGCAAATTAGAGAATAATTTTATTTTGCAGTGAAAAATTTCTTAGTACTATCAATAGCTCGTTTACATAGTATTCAATATACTATAGTAGAGTGAAAGTAGCGAATATTTTGATTGCTAACAAGAAAGGGAGAAATAGAGCCCTGGAGATCGTCCCCTAACACCGCTATTTCAGTACTTCTTAAAACTCGATGCAAAAAGCACTCATTAAAATGTGTATCTATGATCTACGTGAGGTGTATCTATGAGCTACGATAGGCAATCTGTGGCATCGTAGCTCCAAACAACCGATTTTGATCTATTTATTTTTGTGGTGACTTGTTCGATCAAAATGTCGGTGTCGATGTTGATTTTTTTATTAAAGGAAGCATAAATCATACCAACCTTATCGTTGTACGCCACCGGTATTTCGTGCTGCGTGTTGTGCGCGTGCGCGTCCGACGTCGTCAGCGGCGGCCGCGGCGGGGGCGTCGGCGCCTGCGATAAAAGCACAATTTTTGTTGACTGCTCAATTTGAAACTATTGACATAGATTTTAGCCGTGTGGTTCCCGGCAGGTAGAATAGGACCACTCCAAGTCTTCCTGTGGATGTCGTAGAATGCGACTTAGGAAACACAAGCTAAACAAAGCTTATCAATGAGACCTCTCCAACCCGTCTGGCCAGCATGAAGAGTGTAGGCCAAATCCTCTGACTGCTCTGGCTAATACATGGCTCTGGTAGTACATAAAGGGTCGTGCTCCAGCAGTGGAGACTAAAAAAAAACCTGACGTTGATGATGACATAGATTATATAAATCAGCTATCTCAATCATGCCCCCCCCCCCCCCCCCCCGTTCTATTTTTGAATATATGGCGGCGTGAATTTTGTCATCATCATCATCCGCCCTTCTTCCGCCCACTGCTGAGCATAAGCCTCTCTGTGTCGACGCCACCCATCTCGATGTTGTGCTGCTCTCATTCAGGTGCGACCCGCGACTTTAATTATATCGCCAACCCATTGCATGGCGGACGCCCGACGCTTCTCTTACCCGTTCTGGGCCACAATTCGGTCAGAGCCTTGCTCCACCTGCTATCACTCCGTCGGGCCAGGTGTCCTGCCCAGTTCCAGTTTAAGTTCATGACCGTTATACCAACGTCTTGTACTTTAGTACGTTGTCGATAGGCGAATACAGCTTGGATGGGCAGCGTTCAATAGACTGGATGACGTATTAAAATCGGCCGACACTCCACAATGCCTGAAGACCCGCCTATACAACCAGTGTGTCCTGCCCACTATGACGTACGGTGCTGAGACATGGCGCTCGCGAAGGAGGCTGTGCACAAACTGAGAGTTGCACAGAGAGCCATGGAGCATGCTATGCTTGGCATCGGGTTGCAGGATCGCGTTCCCAATACCGTAATCCGAATTGGGTATTTTAGTGGGTCAAAAATAAATTATTTGGTACTGTTAATAGAATAAAACATCACAAAATAATGCCACTTGTCATTGATCACATCCCCTTTGAACGTGATTTTAGATTTATTAATGCAGAAAAACGGATATTAAAAGCGCTATTTAACTCCAAGGAACTATGACGTCGTAAATCGATATTTCATACAAACCCCATAGAAAAAGTTTTTTTTGATGTTAAGAAGAAGTATCTGATTAACTTGTTGTATAATAGCGTATTTTGTCATACACAGTTAATTTTCAAACCATGAAATCTGGTTATTTCCCGACGGAAAGTTATTTCTTTACACTTTGCCGTGTTACTTACTGTATTTTAACACACACCAAGGCATTTTTAATCATGTTTACATAATAACGGTTATCCGACAACCGTATTCAAATTACCGTAATTATAACTTTTATTCATGTGAATAAATCTGTATACTTTTTCCGTGTAAGTACATAAATTAATAAATAAATACAATAAATATAAAATAAATACAAGCATGCAACATGTACAACAAGCAAACAATGGACACGGGGAACATGTTCTAAAATGGCTGATGGTAATAAAGGGCTACTGAGTAGCTAACTTCATCTACGAACCAAATTCACGGATACAACACGAAATAAAAACAAAAGAAATATAAAAATGATGATATGAAACGTAATCTCGACCACCATTACTAAATAACATGGACAACACTCAACGCCAAATGAATCTACCAAGCATGCAACAGGAAACAACAAGCACACAACGAACTGCTCATGGCTGATGGGAAGAAATTGACAGCAGCTAACCCAAAACAAAACACAAGCGTGCAAGACGACACAAGCAAACAATGGCCATTACAAAGGGAACCTGGTCCAAGATGGCCGGCCGCCTCCTCTGCGGCAGCAGCGGGGAGAACGGACCCGCGGCGGGCGCGCGGGGCACGCGCGGGTCGATGAACGTCGTGCGCCGCATCACGTGGTCCACGAAGAAACGCTGCAGTCGAACAACCCATGTTACACTGCCTTACACTATCAGAGGCGTAGCCTCGCGGTCTATAAGGCCTCGCGCGTGAAGCGGATGCGCTTTTTTAGTAGATCTCGTGCCAGAATGCATTACAATAATATTAAACCAGAGGGGGGCCTCGCATATGAAACTTTGCTCCCGCCTGTTTTTAGGCCGCCTCGCTTCTAAAAGCGTTTTTTCTACTAGCCAAAAGGCCTCGCCAGAACTATCTCCCCCACATAAAACTTTGATCTAGCTACGCCTCTGCTAATTATAAAGTTATTTACCAAGGCCGGCTTAATTATGTCAGGACCCTAGGTAATGCACGGCCACAAACAACAGTAAGAGTATTATATACAGAACGGAATCTCCTAAGGTCCCTTGCAATATGCGTCCCGTTCCCCGTCCCCGCAACTCTCCCCCGCTCTCGCCTTGTCTCAGGGCGAGAACGAGCGAACACACACGCATTGACGTGTGCACGAGAACGGGGGAAAGGTGCGGGGATGTGGAACGGGGACGCATATTGCGCGTACCTTCGGAGATTCCATTCTGTATGTAATACTTTTACTGTCTTCTGTGGCACGGCTACCGGAATCGTATATTTTGACGTATTCGGAAAAAAATCTGCAGTGCAGTTTGTTGCCGCTTCTTCTGCACTTGCGTTTAGGAAGCGGCACTAAACTCATCTCTAAGTAAAAGATCTGACGTCAACAAGTTTTGCTCCGGCTAATATGTGGCTCTGGCTGGTAGGACAGAGAGCTCGTGCTCCTGCAGTGGAGACAAAAAAGACCTGACGATGAAGGTTATAGGTTAGCAATAGCTTTATAACTACATCTATATTAGTCTTTGTAACTTTTTTTTAATAGTACAAACAATCAATTTACCTTGCCGTTCCTATCCAGCTTGGTGTCCCAACCGAGCGGCAAGTCTCTGTCAGTCTCGCTGAACATGTTCACCAACGCCACCAGATCGCGATTGTGTTGGTACCGCTCGAAGGATGATGTATCCCTCCTTATCTTCGATATCATGTGTTTGAGGGTTGAATTGCAGTTGTAAAGGGATGACGCTTCCTGGAAAAACAAAACAGGAAGTTTGGTAAAGGTTGTATTCATTCCGTAACGAATTTAGAGTAGCAACACTTCCTAATATCTAATACTGTTACCTATTGTTAAATTGATAGCTGTTACTTCTTTCTAAAATAAAATAAAATGTGGTGAAGCTTTACCAAGTTAGTACAAGTAGGAAGGCATGTTGCCATAATATAAGTCCCTAATAGAAAATAGGAGAGGGAAAATGGTTGGTCACTTATTTACTTACTTATTACATACTAGAAGGAAAGATAAAAGGCAGAAGATGTCCAGGACGACCAAGAAAGACCTATGTAGACCAACTGGAAGAAAAAGCAGGGGTCATGTCGTATCAAGCACTAAAAAGTAAGGCAGAGAACCGAGAAGTTTGGCGCATACTCCACCGACAAAAGCCACTAAGCTCTTAAATAAGAAGAAGAAGAAGAATGCGAAGTCAGGTCACAAGGTACATTCTAAATTTAACTAAGTCAATTTCCAACTCCAAATGGTGATGTTTTTTGTATAGTAATCTTAACATTCTATTTCAGCCCGTACGTACAAGATAGAAAAATGTACACAAATAAAATGATAATTACTGAAAGAATCAATTGAGAACGTCGCATTCGTTGAATCGTATTTTATTATAAAACAGGCTAACCCACAACACCCGATATTAAAGTAAATATTTTAGGGTTGCTACACATTTATTCACGTCGGCATATTTTCCGAACAACAAAGCCGTGTGGTTCCCGGCAGAGTGGAATAGGACCAGTCCATGTCTTCCCGTGGATGTCGTAGAAAGCAACTTAAGAAACACAAGCTAAACAAAGATTATAAACATCAATGAGACCTCTCCAATTCGTCTGACCAGCGTGGAGAGTGTAGGCCAAATCCTCTGACTGCTCTGGCTAATATATGGCTCTGGCAGTACAGAGGGTCGTGCTTCTGCAGTAAAAACTAAAAAAAAACTTGATCATGAAAGCCGACCTGAATAAATTCCCTACGAGTATATCGGCTTTCCCCACAAACATTCATCTACATATATTCGATTTTACCGCCCGGCTGTGCCGATTAATGCTGGCCCGAATAAGTGTGTAGCAACCCTTACAAATAGTCTTATTAACCTTTTTGAAAAACCCGCATCTCCAACCCCTTCGTATTAATAAAAAAATATATCGTACCGTACAAAAATAAACAATAATGATAATTCGTTCATTGTTGATGAATATAACTGTCTGCTAGTGCTACTATAATATAATATAACTCTGTGTCCAGAAATAATTATAATTAATCGAAACGGTTTCGGTCGGGCCTATTTCTACAAGCAACCAATTGGTAATTTGGGAGTGGGTGGGGTATTGTGCGTGTAGTCCGTTAATTGGATAATTCGAGTAATTTCCTATCCCATTGGAGCCATTCTAAAGCGATTTGTTTGATTGTCGATTTCACTTGTTGTAAGGATTGTATGACATTGTGTATGTAAGATACAAGTGTCATTTGACATTTCTATATACCACTACTTGCCTCCAGTAAAAAAATGTGAGGAAACATGTAAGTACTTCGCAAGGCATCCAGTTGGTTGATGTGTTTAATATATTATGTGAAATGTCTTAAGAAAATTAGTTGAGACTGGATGAATACTCACATGAAAGCAATAAGTTGTTTTAATGATAACGAAGCACATTGATCCAGTATATTTTATCGTTTAGACTGGTCATGAATAGGAAAGGACCTAAAACTGTACCTTGTATTTCCATTATCATTATTTGCATCATATCATTATTTGGATATTGCATTTCCATTATCCAAGATTACAACTTTTTTTTTCAAATCATTTATATTAGAAGTTTGAAGCAAGACTTTTCAAATACAAAGGTATTAATTATGCTGATTTATCTTCCAAGAGCATCAGCAGATGTATACTCGTAAAATGATATAAACCACAGGAACACAATCAAATGCCTTTAAGAAATTAATCACAAAACTCCAATCGCTACCGGCGAACTCTGATTTGTGGTTAATTTTTCGAAAATCGTATACCTACGAGTGGAAAAGATTAAGGCCGTACCTGAATTTTCCGGAGTCCAGTGCTGCCCCCATTTAAAATAAATCATTTCAAAGAAAACGGAGACATCATTTAAAATTTTGCTACTACCAAGTGCTAGATAACCCTTCAAAGTATTTTATGAACTACTGTTTACAGTTTAAAGTGACAACGTTAAGCTTTACTACGCACATTTGCGAAAAACGGCCACTTTTGGCTAATGTGCGTAGTAAAGCTTAACGTTCTTATTATAAACTGTAAACAGTAGTTCATTTAAAGTTAAAGTATTGAAGGGTTATCTAGGACTTGGTAGTAGCAAAATTTTAAATGATGTCTCCGTTTTTGTTGAAATGATTTATTTAAAATGGGGGCAGCACTGGACCCCGGAAAATTTAGGTACGGCCTTAACTTAACTCTTAATAGGTACATAGCATAAATTTACCTGGTTCATATGCAGTATGGAGTAGAAGTCAGGCCTCGCGAGAAACTCTGCAGCGGGGTGCGGGGCGTGCGGCGCGGGGCGGGAGGAACCAGCAGCTGCGGGGGGAGGGGGAGATGCACACGCTGCTTCTTCTTCCGCAAGTTGAGTTCGGGTCATGGTGCGCCGGATTGATTGGTACCTGGAAAGGATTGATATATTTTTGTACAAACACACAAACATGTAACAGTGACATTATTTTATATTACAGTGATTGATCGATGTTGAATGTTAGTGAATAATAGAGGGTAGTCTTTTCAGTAGCATCTTCTCAATGCAAACTTGGCCCATGATGAAAAAAAAACGCTCATTAGATATCGGATATTTTTTAACATCTTACGGAACAATGAAATAATATTTTTTTCGTATTCAAAGTATGTATTATGAAAATCGTAAGGGTTCTCACATTTGTACCCTACACATACACACTTCTTTCCTCTTTCCATGCAATGATACTGAAAGGAGACTGGCTCTATGGTAGAGAGAGACAGAACCATACACTGTACAAGTAGGTATTTTAACAGTGTCATGATTCTTTGCTGACCCTATTTTAATTTAAAAAACCCTTACCTTCGATCTAACTGCCGCCTCTGCACTTCCGGGGCAGGTGATCGCGGAGTTGTTCCGTTGACCCCCGGTCTCTGCCACGTGGTCGTCCTGTTTATGTGGTCGATATAAAACACCCGTCCGTGACTGTCCATACGCGCCTCCCAACCTGAAGTACAAAAATATTGAATTGAGAAGTCATGAAATGAAGGACATATTAGATCAGACCATGATCAGGCGCTAATTTCGGAAGCAGCTATCTAGAGTTTTGTAATATTTATTGTTTTAATGTAATATTTAAAATTTCAAGTTCTCTCAATAAATCTACTGTTATCGGATCTAGAGAGATCTACTACGAATTCAAACAGAAAAAAATACGCGGTTACGTTTTCGCGTTTGATCATAAGGCAAAACGGGCCTTATTTCTTTTACTCAATAGAGCTTAATTAGGTTTATTTAGAGTCAAACACACGCAACTGTGTATTTGCTTCAAATTAAATACAGAATCAAAAACTTCAATCAAAATAATATATTGACAATTACAAACCTGCAGGCAATGGCTCTTCACATTCGATAATCCCGCCAATCATATTAGCAGGGAAGTCTCCAGTCAAAGCCATCTGCCTCGATGCTCTCTCAGGTATCGAAGGCAACCTGATTCCAGCCATGTGTCTCAGAGGAGTAGGGGAGGCCACAGCGTTGTCGTTGTCATCACTGTCGTCGACCGGCCGCGGCCTCCGAAGTACAACTTCGTCCGTCGGCGGACCGGCGTGAACTATCGTGAAATGGTTACTGTTCACAAACTCGAGGTTCGGTGATCTTATCTCCGAAGTTCTCAATTCACTAGTAAACTCAACCATTTCGAAGTTTTCGTGTAATCTATTCTCAGTGTTGATAGGCGGAGGATGAAGGTCCTGTGGAGGCATAGGTCGCGGCCTTCTTGCGTGATGGGTGGGAGTTGGAGGACACTGCGGCACCGCTGCGCCCGCTAAGGCAGCCACTCGAGCCAAAACCCTTGGATGAGGCCTCGCTGGACTATCCACATTATTCTTCAAATTATTTACAGTTTTTAGGGGAGAGTGTTTAGGCGTTCCCTCGCATCCTAAGTTCTTCAACAAATGTCGAGGTAAACTTGAATGTTTTGGCGTTGAACTATCACACGAATATTTCCTGTTCATCAATAACGTCCCCACACTCGGTAATGTCTTATTAGTATCATCTACAGGTGATGTGGAATGTGAAGAATTACAAGAACTAGGAGCGTTTGAACTGTTATTATCTATTTCCCTAGTTGGTGTATCAATATGCGAGGAATTTAAAAATGCTGTCATCATTGTGGGTGTGGCGCGACCGGAACTCTGCCTTGTCAAGGGTTTGTGACCTTTAAGTACAGTGATTTCTTTTTCTTCAATTTGATTTCTATTATCGTCTTCGAATTCAGAATGATTGCTTATATCATTCAAAAAAGTATTTTGAGCTTTTTCTTCTGACTTAGCATGATTGGGCGTCAGGATAACACCGTCAACTACATCAGTCGGGGGGGGACTAGATTTATCTTTCCTGGCAAACGTCGTCGTTATGTAATTGTCAGGTCCTATATCTTTTATAAACATTATATTACTTTTACTAACGCTAGAAGAGGCTTCAGGTACATCTTTTAATTTCTTTTCTTCACTTAACCTAGACAATTTCATGGAAGAAATAGTCGATTCACATAAGCTGCCATCAGTTTCTGGTGTTGCCAAGGGAGCCACATTTTGGCCACTCCTCCAAAAACTCATAGTTGAAGACATAGCTCCTTGGTTTCCAGAATAAAATTCACCGGGTTTAAAATCGTTAATCTCACCCTGTAAAACTGCCGAATTCGTTATGTTATTATCCGTAAAAAACTGTTCATCTATATCTATCAACTCAAACGTAAACGCATCTTCAGGCTTAGTGAGTTTTTTTGGCTTTCGATGTCTGGGTACCTGGGGCGGAGACAATGCATGCATTCTCTCCAGCGGTTTGTGTGATTGCCTCGGGGGCAAAGGAGGTACTGGCGATTTTTCTGCATCACTTGGCACATTCGCACCTTCGACGTCATAAACAAACTTCATTATTTTGCAAGGATTCTTTGGTGACCATATTTTATAGTATTCTGTACCCGGTGATGTAGGAGATTCAAAACCACTATTTGCAATTTTTGATTTCTTTTTGATTCCAGTCGACGTGTGTCCACCGCCCGTGTCAACCGGAGGAGGACACTTCTTCTTGACACCCGAGGAAGTTGGCCGACAGTCCATAGCACTCTGAGATTCACTATTTACAGAATGAGATTCTTTACTTACGCTACTAACTAGAGATTTACTAGGATCACATTTTGTTTGTTCGAGATTCAAATTGTTCCCGTTACTTTCTAAAGCACTAATTGAGCATTTGTTAACGTTATCGCTGAGATGCTTGATATCTTGGCTAGTGCCGGGCACGAACTCAACCCGAGGAGGATTTTCTGAGTTCATTTCGAAGCTTTCATTGTTGTAGGAGAAAGGCGACACGTGATCGCCGCTTCGCTTCCTCGAGATGCCTTCCTTGAGCCGGAGAGGCAATTTCTTAAGATCAACTTTAAACCGTGGCGGTAAGGCTGGAGACTCCGCCACGCATTCTTCGCCTTCACCATTGTAATATCGAAAGCAGAGCAGCTGCTCACAGTCTGAAATAAAGACATACATCGCATAAGAATAAGCACAAGTTGCACATAGGAGCTAACAAGTCATGAATGTTTAATCCGTATAGATACGAGTAGAGCTTAGTGCAAGCACGTAGCGGCATTGAGTGTATTGCGCATTAGATAATAGAATCACCTTCATAAGGCTGATTGGGCTCATCAAGAAGCCACATTATGTCGCCGGTGGCGCATCCGGTCGGCACGCGCACGCGCCCGACGACGCCAGCGGAGCTCGCCGACTCTGCAACAATCAACAACACACCTCACTAATTATATTTAAACCACGTCTAAAAGGCAATCAGCCTTTGCGCAGGACCTTACTATACAATTACATACATACTACTTATACATGTTTATTAATATTCACTTGCATTTCAATGAAGTTGATTTACATTCAGGTTCATAAAAGGAAAGACTAACAACATCCACTTGCGCAGGATTGAAATAAAACCGAGAAAACGAGCTCGCGTAATCTCATTTAAAAGCATCAGCGCGTTGGGTATTAACATTAAAAACAAAAGTTGCGCAGGTGCAAAGGAGCATTTAGCAAAAACAAACAACAAGTGAGCGAAGCAGCCCGCAGACTCCGGCCGACCACGACGAACCCTTCCGTTTTTTATCTAACAAAAATCAAGAGCGGGCGATGTAGGTTGGTTGGTTCGGCGCAGGCGCATTACAAATTATGCGCCAGACGTAATCACCGGATGCGGGAGTCGCCCGCACATTTCATGCAAAATAATCGAAGCCACCGAATTGCCAGTTAATTGGGGAAACATGAACATAAATTTTCAGGGATGCAAATTGATTCCACGAGTTGGGAGCTGCCCGCCGATATTATGATCGGATTAAAATATACGAGCGGACAGTTAAAATCTTCATGCCGTTGATTAAGTGTTCGGAGATGCCATAAATATGATTCTCCCTGGAATCGTTCACATCAATCCTTTGACTCCATATCCCGACGCATTAACACTGAGAGCATAAAGTGCAGTCATGATTGCGAAGGGTGGAGTGTACCCGGTTAACAAATAAATGATTGGCCACATGTAGAGAAGAATAATCGCAGTATTATCTCAGAGCCATTTCCGCTGGGTAATAATTACGTCCCGAAAGTGAGCAGCGAGATCGATCGTCGCCATTAGTTTTTTTTTTTAAATCATTTGTTCTTCGTTATAGGGGCAGGGACATCATTTACAGTAAGCACGTATGCTGACTGAAAATTGGTTAATGGTAGTAATTTCCTGTGTTGGTTAACGAGAGTGCGTGATTAGGCGAGAGCTTAAGACTTAGGTGGCGTTTAAGTGAACTCATGAACTGTTTTATGACGATGCGTGCATGAATATTACGACCCGCGGTGACACACGAGGGCGGCTATTTCCGGTCGATGACGCAACATCCACCTCACTTCCGTCCAGGATATGGGACGAGATACAAGTGCCGTGGGCCACGGAGATCAGGCGATGTTTCCGTGGGATTTGCGATATTGCTGAAATAACTAACAGACTTATCGCATATGACTCAAGCTCCAAATTTTAAATCAGGGTAACAGCCTCCAACGAGCAATGAGGTCAAGGATAAACCTGCTGAAATAAAACATAATCTCCGAAGTAGATCTGATAACAGATTTATTCACGAAATATCTATGCGTATATTATTATGCGTAGTAGAGCTTCCGAACCTACTTTGATCAGTTTTAACAATTTTTTCCTCATGGGTGTTTAATGAAATACACAATTTCTATTTTAAGTGACTTCGGGAAACCCTACCATATTCAAAGAAATCCATGTCATGACATGAATATATAACAAGAATTCTAGGAACACTTAAAAACAAAGAATAAATAAATGAATGAAACGAAAAAATCCTGAATTTCACTATGAGCAATTATGAGACGTGACGATGATGTGAAAAAATTCATAATAGTAAATGTTTCCGCTTTGTTTTCAGGAATATTGAGGGGACCGCATAAACCTGTCACTATTTACAGAATACACATGTACGGATTCTGCGTATTAATATTATTGCGAATTTTTATTGCTTGTGCAGTAGGCCGCAGATCAAGCATAAATAAACTTTGCCATATACCTTATTATTGCATGCAGAATAGAGTTCACGTTACGCTCGAGGTGCTGTTAACCGTTTGAGTAAATACTTTAGACTTCCTGATTACGAAGTCAAGAGATCGTACTCAACAATGGGCGGAAATGGTTCGGATTTGAAATAAGAAGTTTTTAAACAAATATTTCTTAGTATCTTCACATTACTTGGACGACCTCCGAGACAAGATAATTACACTGAACAATGTGTCACTGCTCACCGGTTAACGCAAGCTTGTAGTTAAACTAACTACGGTCATTGCGACCCCTATGCGACATCTGTCTGACGCCTACACTGGGTTTTTTACCAACGATATCGTTTTAAGTGGACCCCTAGTTTCACACGAGATGAGATCTTCCACGCGTTGTAACGCAACCCTAAGTTGGGTAAACATTTACAGCTGCCGATACAGTGATGAGTGCAGCTTATTGCTCTGGTTACTTTCGTGTTTCCTCGATTGTTTGTCTTTCTGCATTTATAGAATTTATATTTTTAATTTGTTTAATAAGTAGATAGAATTAGGCCTATGCTCAGCGTTGGGCGAAAGAAGAGTAAATAAAGATGATGCGATAATATGAATAAGAATTTTTAAAATATGTATCTACTTGTACCACAGAATACTTAATAGTACAAGCTTGTACCAGAAATTAAATAGGCCATCTAAGGCAAGATTCAAGTTTAGTCATGCAAGTTCGTTATTACTACTATGTTCAATTAATATGTTAAAACTTACCTACATTATGCATATCGAGGTAAGTTTTAAGAAAAAAATATTAATAAAAACATTAAGATGAAAAAGCATATCTCTACATAAGAACTATACTAAAATTACGAAAAATTGCTAAGCACCTTTTTGTCGGCGACAAGTGTTATCAAGTGTACCGTCTATAAAAACTAAAGTGCTACAATTTAGCCGGCCAACTATATCCGTTTTAAAATATCCAAAATTAGAGGAACAGTTAGAAGCCAGGAAATCCAGTTAAGGATCGCGATGACAGACCCCCATTAGTGAAGTGACGAGTCTTACGGCTGTTGACGTGTTAACCCCCTTTGACACGGTTCACACGAATGTCTTTCGCCGTATTAACTATCTTTTAGTGCCGTCGAAGGATGGGACGTGCGTGAGGGTTGAGAGGTAAAGATGAGGGAAAGTTGTTATTCCGAGGGATCCTAAATTAGTCAGTCTACTTTTTATCAAATCTTTGTCTGCCTAAATTGTCTAAATTGATTATCTATTGTAGTTAGATCAGATGATCAATGCAAATTACGAAAACTTAAAAGTTCTTAAAATGATTTGAACGTAGCGATCATTGATTGACCATGATTATGGAAACTGAAAAAGTGCAAACTAATAAAATAAGAAAAAGTAATGAACAAAATAAAAAAAATCCCGAGTATTCCATTGAAAACAAAAATTAAGATCTTTAAAGCTCTGACGAGCAGAGAACCAGATTTGCAAACTAATCAAAACAAGGAAAATCTCAGCCAAATAAACCCTTTGACACAACCACAAGCATTGCAATTAAGACAACAGGGGCTAAGGTGGAAGTAGTATCTTAAAATTCCTTCCCATTCATGGAGCCATTAAGCAGAGTTAATTTTACGAGAGCACTTAAAATTCTGTCGGTGGGTAAATCGCCGGATATCGGAGGTCAGCCGCGGCGGGACACCGGCCGTCCATTAGCACCTACGGAGATAACGCGCCGGTGACGTTTATCGTCCTCAATGGGACAGCTGATGGTCGGTGATTGATGACAAATGACGGAGGCCGTAAAGATTTGTTGTCTATCGATCTATAAAAAAAAATGTATTTTATTTTCTAAATCTAAATGATCAGACGAAATAAGTGGCGATTGTTACGATTGCTGCAAATTAAAACAGTAATATTCTAAACAGAGTAGAATCAAGCGAAACATAGAATCGTCAAAATACCAAACCCTAGATTCCTAGATAGAAAGGAAAAGGCGAGAAAGAAATAAAGTCAACTGATGATTAAAACCTAACAATAACCGAAAATCATACAAATCAAATTGAAAAAATCGTAGGCTGATATTGTAATAAGTTTTGCAAGGTGCAAACTGCAACAATAAATGGATAAAAACCTATATTTCAAAGAAACCTTCGAAATTCCTTAAACAAGATATGCAAGACCAAAAAATATCAAGGAGACCAAGTCGCTCAAAATGCCATGAAGCAATTCTTTGTGCACTTAATTGTGGGAAATTAATTCAACAATTGAGATAAGTTTTTTAAAGTGACGTAAATGCTTATTTTGACTGTGTTGTTCATTCGCATGTTCGTAGTAATTGATCCCGTGATTCATTGTAAGATCATCTAAGATATCAACCTTCGATTTTTTCCATAGACGGGTATGTAGATGATGTGAGTCAGAGTTCAATCATCATTCTATGGCTGTGCAGTGTACTGTGCTCACACCTCCTGCCGTGTACGTCTGATTTAAAAAGCAGTGTGATTCATTCCAGTACAATATTTCGTAGTAAATCGTCAAGGTAGAGCCGGGTTGAGTAACCTTACGACTCATTCATTAATACCTGTTACAGATTTATCAGTCAGTCCACAAATACCTACTAGTACATTATGAGGATATTACATAATTATTGAACGAGCGAGCGAAGTTTCCCGAACAGTCCGGTGTTTGTATGTATGTGAGTATGTATGTATGTTTATTCGACGATAATTTGAGTAATTTTTATCAGAGTTCTATGAAATTTAGTGGGCGTGTCGATGTAGTTAATAGAATTTTTAAGTTCAAACATGAACCATATACTCGTAGGTAAAGGGGTTGCCGAGTTATGCAAGTTCACAGTTCAGGGCGAACTACTAGTTTACTGCAACATGGAGAAAAATGAATTTGATTGTACTTTAGTCTAGCTAGACTCTAACCACTTCAAATATCCAATTTAACAGGTCAATGTGTGCTTGACAAACAGCGACTGTAAGATTGTAAGCACTGCTAAACCCGCCTCAATTTCCCGTCGAAACTAGCATTTTTTCAAGTCTCTTTTCACAAATCCTCAATTCACGGATGTAACAATAGCCTCTCCATCACAAAACACATTGTTGAGTTACAACATTGTAGTAATTGAGTGCAGCAATTTTGCTATGAGGTAATTTGAAATGTCAAGCGCCGTTTACAGATTTATGCGCGGATTGCACTTCATCATATCATGCATGATTGTTATTGATGGTTTGTTTGTCAGCGATAAATTATAATTTAAACTTCAAACTTCTTTATTTGTGGAAACAAGTTACAAAAGATGACAATTTAATATGGAGATACAGCACTCTATTTCCTGCCCATAGGCATACAAAATTACATAACTTACAAACTACATTATCATAAAATAAAAAATAAAAACATTATTTTAATTGCTTGTCATTCAAAAAGTCATTCAATTTATAGTAACATTTTTGAGCTAGTAGATCATGGAGGGTCTTTTTAAAGTGTCTTGGTACTTTGAGTCAATTGTAGATGTTTAGGTTAATTTGTTGTATACGACAGGAGCTCGACCAAAAACACTCTTGCGCAACAATTCTGTTTTGCTAGATTGTAGCATTAATTTTGTACAGTGACGAGCTCGTGTTCGATGTGTGAACATATGTTTATTCAAATGTACAAAAACAGCACACTCGTATATATAAATACAGGGTAAAGTAAGTAAACTTAGCTTTTTAAAATATGGCTCACATGAATCATTATGTTGCAGTTGAAAAATTGACCTGATACATCTTTTCTGCGCTTTGAATATTAACTCTTTATCAGTTCCATTACCCCAAAATATAACTCCATATTTTAGGGTAGAGCTACCATACGCATGATATGCCGTAAGTACTGCGTCTTGATTTACAATTTTTTGTAATCTGCGGAGTGCATGTGAAAATTGATTTAAGCGCTTGCATAAATAATCTGTATGTGTTTTCCAATTAAGTCTATTGTCAATATACAAACCTAAAAATTTTGTCACTTCAATTTCAGAAATATTATGATTTGAAAATGTAATCTCTAATTATCTCTAATTATAAATAACTATTTGAAAACATAGAAAATGAGATATTATTCACTAAAATAAATAAAATAAACGGGCAAGTGCGAGTTGGACCCGTACATGAAGGGTTCGGTACCACCGTACAATGTTTTAAAACGCTGAAGAAACACGTTTCTTGTATGACGACCCCTTAAATTTTTAACTTTATCTTATTTTTAGAATTTTTTGGTATAGTGGTTATAGTAATACATAATTTGTAAAAATTTAAAGTATCTAGTTAATGCCATTATAAAGATCTAGTTAAATACGCAGAAAAAACACGTTTTTTTGTATGACGACCCCCGTTAATTTATAAAAAAAAAAATATTTTTAATATTTGTTGTTACAGCTGCCACAGTAATACATAATCGGTGAAAATTTCAAGTGTCTAGCTATTACAGTTCAAGAGAGAGAGCTATTACAGAAGAGCCCTGTGACAGGCGGACAGACAGACGGACAGACAGCAGAGTCTTAATAGGGTCCCGTTTGCACCCTTTAGATACGGAACCCTACAAACACTGAGTATCTATTCTATTTGTCATTGGTGATTTAATTTTATACTTTTGTTTAAGCATAAATATAGTTGGACTGGCGTTACTTCTGCATCTGCATCTTTTACAAGTCTTGCACATTTTATTTTGTTGGTGGCAGCTGAAAAAGTTACTATCTAGGTACTCTCCAATGTTAGAGAATGCTTTTAGCATTAAGTCCGCCTGTTGAATTTATTATATTTGTATATGTGTGTAAAATGAAGTATAAATAAAAATAAAATACTATATTTATAACAAAATCTTAACCATAAATCTAAAGACGACGTGAGGTTTCAATCCAAATCAATCCACAACAGCATGTCCAGATTGAAGTAAACTCAACTAATATAATATCCTTTGAGTAATAATATCTGATACGGCTGCCTGTGGTCTTTAATAATAACGTATCAATATCAATATTAGAAAATATTTCATAATCATAACCTTAGGAGAGGATTTTCTAATGTTGATATGTTTGTACTTTTGTTCAAGCACAAATATGAGGACTGGCTCTCTTCTGCATTTACTTCTTCTGCATCTTGCACATTTTATTTTGTTAGTTGGAATTATTCGGAAACCAACGGTTTTTCGAAACAACCTTAGACCCAACCATCATCATCTTAGGCACTACAGCCTAGAGTGGGCCTTGGCCTGGTGAAGCAAATCTCTCCAGCCGGTTCTGTCCTTGGCACATTTAGGTCTTGTTGTACTCCATCCAGCCATCTGAGTTTTGATCTACTGGGGGTCTTTTCCCGTCGGGTTTACCATTTAGGAGGCGCTTGAGAACTCTATCATTAAACCCAACTACCCCCCGAATACCATAAAGCCTTAAAATATCAAGATTTATAAATATCCTTCCAAAGCCTATCGCTACCAACCCACGATCTAACCAGTTGATAGTTACAACCTTGCTTGTCCAGTTTGGAGTAACCTCAGCTAAATAAGGCGTCACATTATCTGGTATGGTCGTAGTCTTATAATGGTCATAGCGTGTCAGCATTAGTCAATGCTTTTAAGATGGCCGAACGGGTTGCCCAATAAGGGTGGGCCCTTATTGGGTGGAGGTGGGGAAAAAAGATGGGTGCATAGTTCACATGAAATGTACCTAATTAAATTAAATATGATTAATATGAAATGTAATCTTTGGTGATTATCAAACATTCATAGATAAAGTAATATATTAAATCAATCTAGATTTAACAAATACTAACGGAACTAAAGATACAATATATAAAAAAATGAAATCAAAACGCATAGCAGATATATTCAAAATTATTGCGATGCTCCGAAATGGCACTAGCACTCCTACAACTTCTATTCAAATAAAACGATACAATGCAAGTATTCCAATAAGCTTCATAGCATTAAAACTTTAAACACTTCCAATCCACCCACAAAAGAATCTTCACGATCTTGATACATTATTAAAGATATGTATCAGACTAGTTTGATATTGACTCGTCTACTTTATTGCTATTATACGTGAAAGAAAACACTTTTTATCTCAATAAAGCGAAATGCGCGTGGGCGATGCGCGGAGGCGCTATCAAAATCATGGCGATTGACCACTTAATACTAATCAATTGCTCATGCGCCGCTTTTAATAGGGCATTTAGCTGTCAATTATATGTGTTCGGCTCAATGGTAACTCATTACAGATAAGGATTAGTAGTTTAAATATATGTTTATCGTTTGTTTAGACGAAGAGTTTTGGTTTTGCTACATGCCCTAACATTGTGATATCATCAACTTCAATATTTATCCTAATAATAAAGTGTTGCTCAGGTACGGTTATTTCCAATTTAATGTCTGTAGAAACATGTGAATCCCGGATACATAGAAATATATTTTAAATACCTACTCATCTTTTATACTTAACGTCAATTACAAGTAATAGTGATCGTTAATTCTGATCATAAACTGTTGATACAGAGTATAACTAGTAACACTTAAATACGTATAAAATGCTTATATGTGCATGAGGAAATCTGCATCGAAATAGCATCGATTGATCGCCACGTGAGCCCATTGATAAAATAGGGGGGCGCGGGCGGCAGGGCCATTCATGAGCGCCGGCGACCTCGACAGCGGCGCGGCGGGCGGCGGCGCGCGATTCGGCTTGGACGCACATTCTATGATGCGTACAGTCATTTTATGTGACGCTTTGTCATGTAAGGTCACTGAACTGGAAATATCGAATTAGGAAGACAGAGGCGATATAAACGTCTCGTAACCTAGTGTTCGAAATTTTTAACTAGCAGCATGGATCGAGGCGATGCGGTTGCAGCCGCATGTGTTCTACATGCGGCTGATGCGGCAGAAATCTGCAACTTCGACGCACATTTTAGAATTCGCAATTCTTGTCTTCTGATCTGATGTATGTGAGACCTTGTTATTTAGGTAGTAAAGATACTGAACTGTAATCAGACAGAAGAACAAATTGGCTGTTGCATAAATGTTTAGTATCTTAGATTCGGCATTACAAATTATGCTATCGGTGTTCAAATAATAGTGAATAATATTTTTTACATTTAGGTTTCTGAAGCAGTCAAGCACATGTACTTACCTCAAACCAAGATAAAAGATTAATTAAAGGTCACAATAAGATCATTCATGCGCTCTAGGTGTTTGCTATTTAGGATCATGTGACTGATATGACTTTGACAATAATTTTCTGGTCCATGACCTGCGGCTCGCGCCACCGCCGTCATACATAAGAACATTTCATAATGATATTCAATATTCTGCTTCAAGTTGCCCTTCTGACAACCTCCCGCAATACATTGTCAATCTGATGTCACATGTCCATCGCCCACGGAGTAATAAAATAATGAGGCGCAGGCGCAGCGAATTAGTGTAGGTGACAAGTAAAATATGAAATGAGCTGGCAGATTAGGTAATAAAGCAAATATGGTCTGCGCTGAATTGGGTAAGCGCTAATATTTGCGGACACCTACGTCCGCCAACCTGCTGCATGCCGGCGATCCAGCCCAGCTACAAGCCACAGAGTCAATAAACTCCCACCAACATCCAATACAATGTGGAGTAACTAGAAAGTGCACGGGGGCGACATCGATATGCTCTTGATCCTATTAGGTGGGACGAAGCACCGGGCGCGAGCATAAACGCGTTATTTACATGACTGGTATTATCGATAATGATGGTACTTGAGTGTGTGATATTTTCTTACTTATCTTCTAGACGATGGTTCTTTTGTCCTCATTGACGTTGTATTTCGTTATTTACATTACGGGACTCACCGCAATTGATTTCAATTTGAGCCAGATATTCGACGAACGTAGTTACCGTCATAGTCACTAGCAGACTGAGGAACTGCGGTGGATGTTCAGCTGTCGAGGGTGACTGGTCTACCCTCTTTCTTTATATAGTCATGAAATTGTCACCGCGAAAGTCTAAAATAAGTTGTGTATCGACTTGCTTATATCAGTCTATTAAGATAGTTATCGGGAGACATTAGCATTGCAGTATTTTCAGATAAAGATTGATCCACAGCCAGGGCAAGTTGGAAAATAGCTAGTCCTGGGTCTTGGGTGTTTATCTATTTAAGTTTTTATTATAAAATATAGTATCGTTGAGTTAATATCCCACAATACAAGCTTAAACTTACTTTGGGGCTAGCTGTTATTTCATCAGAGTAATTTGTCCTCATATATTTATTTATTTATTTATTGTGACTACGTTTCCTGTTACTGTTTGTAACTTCTGTAGATATCAGGATATAAGGGTAGTAATTATTTAATAATAACATAGGTTCCTTAAATCACAGTACTCAGCTGTAAAAATTCCAAAGAACAGATTACTTGACTAACTGTAAATCTCTCCAGCGGTGTTCTGATTTAGCGCAAAATAATTATAAACCCTATTTTGCATCGACCCAAATGATGTGCGAATCGATATGCGTCAAATCTGCTCACATGTGTTGGGTCGCGAGTCGCGGGCTCCCTGGCACGCTGGCACGTAGGCGCGTGCTCGGCATTCGCCGCGCGCCCACCATGCGCTGCCGCCATTATAGAGCCCGGCGATTCCGCGGAATTTATGGGAACGTTGCCAGCGACATCCTCGCCATCGACAGCCACCGGTTATCGACTGAGCACTTATGTACTCCGATTTCGAACGAGTTATTGCCATCGTAAATCGCGCACCCACTTAGCTATACAATCGTGCTTGAATGGAACAGCATAATCGCTAAGAAAATATGACAATGGAGCTCATGTTACGATGCAGTATTCATGCGAAGCGATACTTTCAAAGCGCGACACCACGCCTAATATATGGCTTATACGCAATCTGAATCGGTCCCCGACCTTTAGTGCCAGGGAATGGTTAACTCGAGACGAGAACCGGGACGAACGACCTACTCGTCCGCAGAACGAATACAAATGCCCCGGCTTGTATGACCCGGCCGCAGACGAATCGTAATAAATCACAGAAAAGTGCACATTGTTGCAATGTAATAAGCCAATTCTAGGCAGCGATGCAAATCGGTGCTGACTACGTGGAAAGCGACAGAGATTGCTATGAAGACAATTCACACGATATCAAGGAAGACTTTACACAAAAGTGAATGTTGATACAAATTGGTTAAGCCGTTACGTAAGGACAACGTTAAATTCGGAATAGGGCTCGATACATCATTTGTATCAGAAGCGTGCGCGTCAGTCGTGCTGTCGAATTTGACAAAGGTACCGTCAATTTGGTAGCGGCATAGGCCGCCGCATAACGAACCGAATGCCCTCACGTACTTCCTGTGCTCGTACTCGTACCACTTGGCGAAAAACAACTTCGATCACGAACTTGCGGCCATCCATCACGCATATTTAACACCGAGGTGATAATAGGCAAGCCGACGGCTATAGCTGTATTTGTCATTGACCGAGACCACAATCCGCGATATAATGTCAAAGTTCATCTTTAACGATTTCCGCCTCTATTCTACAATCACGGATAATCGTAATCGCCCTCTGGCTTCGAGACAATATTTGCAATTTAGAAATATATTTAAGTATGTGGGAACCCACTGTTGTTGCGCTCAAGCAAACAATGGTTTCGCAAAAACTAAACGCAAACCGCATGTTTTAGTGGCTCATTATGTGGCTTTTATTTTAGTGAGAATGCAAGAACAAAGCCCATTGTGTAAATAATTAAAATGAGATTTTGAAGAAATTGCTTATTCTTCATGGTCGCGTAAATAACTTTAGTGGAGAAAACAAAGTTATTAAAAGATAATTAAACGTCAAGCAAAGTAAATGTACAGTACTCATTAAGAAGCTTTCAATCACAAAGCAGAAATTAGGGTGATTAAGATATCTTTATTAAAGAAACCGCGGAAGACATTAATGATGTACTTGTCGTGACAGAAAGTAGTAAACATGTGCAAATAAGCACGTTCATGACCACGACATGTAAATTGTACAGAATAACTTCTTAATCAGTGACTTGATACTTTAAACAACGTGATGGACGAATATATTAATCTAGAATCTTCAGCTAGGTAGGACGGTAGGATCATCGCAGGTTTAAAATCAAAACGTCTAAAATATATGCCAAACCTCTAAATGTATAAGAAATGTGAGATAAGCTGGCGCATTCCACGTTTTTTTATTTACAATATACAACCAAAATTGATGATAATGAACTTCGTGGATATTATTTTATCACTTTAGTTCCTGTTGTCACAAGGCCTTCAGAGCCACCTAAGATATTTTCAATAAGAATATCGTCTACTAAGTTTTACAAACTGCAGCAGTAACTGTAGTATCAATGATAATTGTATAGCTCTGCTACTTACAGGAAGCAGCTTTATCAGTACAGTTTTGTTGCAAGACTGACTCCAGTGTCATATTAACCTGTGTGAATTGGGAACTACAAGTACTGTTACTGCAGTGGAGCATTGCATTCCCACATTATATGTGGTGTTGTCTACGCAACTCGCTTCCGACAAGACAATCGTGAGAAATAAACTGTCATATACTTCAGATTAATTAGCTTTTAAGCTCGTTAGAACAGTTGCAGTTGGGGGAAAACAATAAAATATTGTCTTTTGTCACAATATTAAAGCAATTGACAGTTCTTAATTATGTTACCTTTCTTAATGATATACCTTACGCCAGCTAGGTTGCCAAATGGTTAGATAATGCTACTAATGATTAAGTTTATCTTGTATTGAAAAGGCTTTAAATTTACCTGTTGGTGGAATTAACGCAGAACTGAAACTGATTCTTTTCTTCTTTGCTGGTCTGGGAGAAAAGAAAAAACATAGAATGTACCAGCTGCTTCTCTTCCCGTGCAGATCGTAAAAGCCGATCGAGGGAATGGGCGAGAATCTGAATCATATAAATAGGCGATGCGGTTAGCAACCCATCACTATTATGATTTCCCTTTTCCACCTTTATGCCCACCATTACGCTAAAAGTGGCCTGGGCTTTACCGCCCTTGGCTCTGTCTACCCCGTTAGGGATAAATACGTGATAGTGTATTGTATTGAAACTGATATGATTTTCTAGGAGACGTGTAAAATAAAAAAGTGGTCTAAATAGCAAAATGTTAAAAGTCAGACATGTAGACAAAATTTAGTGCACTGAATACTTGAGTTCATTGGCATACATTCACGTTGTGCAACGACGGCCGACCCTAGTTACGTTATCTGCTCCAAAGGGCATGCCATTTAGTACAGCTCTTGTTGCTATGATGATTTTGAGGCAGGTCGTGTCGAAGAAGCATGTAGATGTTTTGTACGTTGAGTACTTGTTCAGTTCATTGGCACACATTTACGTTGTGCAACGATACTCCTATTCAAGTTATTATCTTTTCCAAAGGGCATGACATTTAAGTTTCATGATTTTGATAAGTAAGATTGAAAAATATTCAGGAACTGCCCTTTTATAATGCATCACCTTAGAAAGCGCCTCTTCTTGGGTTTTGGAATGAAATAAAGAAGAACCTGGAATAATTTAGATATTATTGTTGGAAAGCGAAGGCGAACTATGTAATCGAATATACTGCTGTACCTAATGATAAAATTAAAAATATACGATAATCGCTGAAATTTAAACCAGTTTGATAACGTTTTTTATGTACCTTTTAGCATCTATAAAAATATAATAGTAACGCATTTTCATTCAAATTAAGGGCCCTAGATCCCAGGCAACAGTGCCCAGTCGGACCCAGAATATACAATATTATTATGATATTGTCAACTTTTGGCATCCATAATGATGTCTATAAAATAAAGTACTTAACAAACGTATCTTATTTTTATGTAGTTAAATTATGACGAAATTGAATGTAAGTAGCAATCAGAAGACAGATATACTATTTCATCTGGAACCCAAGCCACCAGATAACGTAGGTTCAGTATTACATGTCAGTAATAAGATCTACTCACTATCTATAAATGTGGCTTCTCTGATTAAAATGAAAATGCTTTTAAGGTTTCATAAATGAATGAAGGTTATTTTGACCGATACCATCTTTTAAGGGTTCCGTAGTCTACAAGGAACCCTTATAGTTTCGTCATGTCCGTCCGTCCGTCCGTCTGTGTCTGTCCGTCCGGGCTCGTATTCCGCCGCTACTGCACCGATTGTCACGAAAATTGGTGGAGAGATAGATATTGAAGTTCCAAAAGTTGGTTTTTAAAATTACGAAAAAAATTTTTTTTTTCAGCCCCTCCCATACAACGAAAAAAGAATTAATAAAATTAAATTGGACTAACCCCAACGTGTGGGGTATCGTTGAAAAGGTCTTTTAAAATGCAACAAAAACTGCTTTGAAACTATGTAGATCAAACCCTCCAGTTTTGAGATAATCTAATACAAAGTTAAAATTTGAGGTGTCCCCCCACCGTAACTTTCGAAATATTACTAAAATAATTCTAAAAAAGAAATGTGGTATATACCTCAAAGTATGTACCTTCAATTAAAACTATAGCGGTCTCGGTATCATAGATAGTTATTTTTTAATACGTCATAAATCGTAAACCGCAATTTACCTTTAGAACTTTTATATTATGTTACTTGCTGCTACGGAACCCTTCATGGGCGAGTCCGACTCGCACTTGGCCGCTTTTTAAATATCACGTTAATCTTAGGTGTGTAGTATTTTGGTAAAACATAGATTATATATAAATAACTTTAATAATTTTAAACAACAAAGGCGACTTCAATGTCTGGTCTTCTTCATTAGTTCCGCTTCACCAAAACACACTTTCTGAATGCAAATGCTTAATTTATTAATAAAATAAAGAATATTTGAGAAGTTCCTCGATTTCTTGCATTTATAGTAAACCTTTTTAATTAATAAACGGCCAAGTGCGAGTCGGACTCGTACATGAAAGGTTCCGTAACTCCGTACGTACAGTGTTATAAAACGCTGAAGAAACACGTTTCTTGTATGACGACCCCCTTTAATTTTTACCTTTATCTTATTTTTTGTATTTGTTGCTATAGTGGCCATAGTAATACATCATCATCATCAAAATTTAAGAGCGACGCTCTTGTCGGTGGAGTTTCTTCCATTCTGTTCTATCTTCCGCCAACCTCTTGACATCTTGGTACGACACTGCTATCACCTTTTCCTTGACTTGCTTCATATAGCTGTGCCTTGGCTTTCCTCTTCCCCTTCTTCCTTCTATTTTGCCTTCTATTATAATTCGCATAAAATTATCATGCCGTATCAAGTGTCCCATCATATTGCCTCGCCTATATCCGATTACCTCGAGTATGTGTAAAAAAAAATATAGCATCGTTGAGTTAGTAGACCCATAACACATTGGGGCTAAGTTTTTAACTTGTGTGATTTGTCCCTATATGTTTATTTATTTATGTGTCTCTTTTCACCCACTCTATTTGAGAAACATACACTAAAAAACATATACATTCGAATTGAGAAGCTACTCCTTTTTTGAAGTCGCTTAGAAAGACCAAGGAATTCAAGAAAGACATGCTAAAACATATTGAAATCCTAGATAAATATCACGAACTAGTTCATACATATGTATAACATCTACATCAACTAGTACATCCCGAATACGAAAAAGATGTGGAACACGGTACCCCAGGATGGTTGTAGAAAAACGAGTGTAATCACCAATCGAGATTGATTTACATACCGCCTGCCACCGGATGTAGCATCGGCATCGTTTGTCCATCGTGAGCTGCATGGAAACCTCAATTAGCACCGTTCTCAACCTTAAACACGAGGCTTCAGAGACAATGGTGCTGAGCGGCCGCCAACTCCTTGTATTGATGCTTCAAGGCCGACCTTGTTTATGGGACCACCCATCACTGGTTTGTATGGGATAGAAGAGTCTAGAAGTTATTGACAACAGTCATGAAGTAAATCGAGGTAACAGAATCATAATACATCATAAAATTTTGGGATAGTCATTAATCCTCGATTTCTTAAAAGGTCTTTATCATCAACATATATTTTCCATTCTCTCCCGTCACTTTGATGTTCTATGAAGTCTGTCTGTGTAAGTGTTATGAATATGACAATTTCTCAACTTTTCTTGTATACACAACTATCAAAACCCTAACAATGCCCGTCAAATCGGGGACAGAACAATCACAATAGCAGTCAAACAAAAGTGAGACTGATCATTATCTCATCTCATCTACGAATACAATACAGAAATTTCACAATACCGGCTACTAACTTAATTAGCTAGCAACTAACCGCGCTATTGTCTAGCCTAGGCATCTAATCCGAAGTCTATCTATGGCAGACATCTAGGCACACAATTCGGCACGTCGTCGCCGCGTCGCTGAGTCGTCACATCCGGGCAGCGGTTGCGCAACCTTCCAATATGGGCATTGTATGCTAAACAAGTCGAGCGTCGCCAAATACTAATACTGCCCTAACGGTAAGCCCATTATCCTGCCGTGGGACCAGCCCACCTTTTGAAATCAAAACAAACTTCTAGTGCTTATTCAGTGCCCCCAACAAGTCTAACGATTTTATGTTCATCATCATCAAGTGCCCTTAGTAACCCATTGCGAATAGGCTTCCAAACTGCGTCATCCTTATCCGGTAATCCAGGGTCCACATCTGATCCCAGAGTATAATTTTAAATATTCTCAGTAAATCGCTAACTCTTTCTTATCTTTGACAGATCCGTCATATTTTTTTAAATATATAGGGACAAATCACACTGATTGAGCTAGCCCCAAAGTAAGTTTTAAACTTGTATTATGGGATACTAACTCAACGATACTATATTTTATAATAAATATACATATAGATAAACACCCACGACCCAGGACAATTAGAAAAAGGCCATTTTCCAACTTGCCCTGGCTGGGAATCGAACCCAGAACCCCCAGATTGGCGAACTAGCGTGTTGACCATTACACCACGGAGGTCGTCATATAGAAAAGAAACTAAATAAGCAAGACACTTATGGAAAAGGAACTACATACATAAGCAAGCAACGGAGATAAGATGCTTTTAAATAGCTCACTATAAAAACTTATATTAATAATGCCGTTTAACCTATGCCCAAGATCCGGATACACGAGCATTATAAGATAGGATCAGGACGCAGTAAAAACTACACAAAAAGGCTGAAATCACACGTACGGTAACAAATGATGTTTACAGAGCCGCTTCACAAATACACGAGCCTTTGAAATGGGCCTGCCGCTTATCCGCGATGTCCAAAGGGCCGGAAGGATTTTTAGTGGTCTCGCCCGTTTCTCACTGCTTCCTATGAGCTAACATTAAAGATGTTTTTTAAGCGAACACAGCCTTTTATGGTGCTCTGATGAACACTGATGCGGCCTGCTTTGAACTGCACTACATAGTAAGCACGTCGTAAATTTTTATAGAGAAAATTAGAAAGCCGAGCTATATTTCTGTGCATTTTCTTAACTTTTGGAGAAAATATATAACATGAAATGATAATATTGTTTCATGAATTGTGATGAAATATATAAATTTTATTTTCATTTGGATTTGAGAAGAAACACTCGTGTGAAACAAATCCTGACCGGCACCGGACGTCCGTCTTTGTCGATATTCCCGTTCTACTTCAAAGGGAGCCAACGGTTTCCCAATCAGACAATTTTCAACTTTACCGCCTTCAAATAGAACTCTACAATCGAGTACGATAACGCCCATCGTAAAACTGCCCTAATACATCTTGTCACTTGAAGAGATGATTAAATTGCAGTGGACAGCGCGACAATAGCGGATGCGGAAATAACTCGTAGTGCTACAGCTAACAAATTGATCCGCCACACGAAGTCCGAAAACATTTACACTATCAGTTCAAATATTTATATAATAAAATTAACCACCACACCCTTTTACTCAAACGGCAAACACAAACGAGTGTAAGTTCTTGAATTGACATGACAACTCAGATAAGCACAAGGCGGAGATAATTATAATTTAATGTTTGGACTGATTAATGATTGGCTCGACCTTCACTAATCGTGACGGAGATAATGAGCGTTTACCTGGAACAAACGAGCGCGAAATAAATTGAAACTGTAGAGATGAGCATCAACAGAAATAGATAATGATATTAAATTTGTCACTTGGTGGGAGCCGACAGCGGTCAGCCGCACACGCCGTAGGCGTCGCCCACGTCCAGTCCATTTCCGCTGGAACTTCAAACACGAGACAGCTCTTCCCTCAGAACACCCGCACCAGGTCGACCCTACGCGGTCATTTACTGTTTGTTTTCACACGAGCCCACCACGCTCGTGCACGGTTTATTTTTATCATAATATCTGCACTTTAAATTCCAATCGATGCACCGGTTGATCGCTTACAAGAAACGTCGACCTTGGACGAGGTCCTGCGGAGCGGACATGGATGGTCGTAAAATAAAAACGGCCCTCGCTGCCGCAAAGACAAACGCAGAGGAGAATAATACATAGCGAGACGCTCACACGATTGACGGCCGATAGCTCCTCAGAATGTCGGCATCCGGCATTCAAGGTGACACAGCCCATCCTTGCAGATCCGGTGTGAACTGGAGTTATAATTATATCTGCATCTAATACTGTCGACAATAAGGTAAAGCGTGCACCCTTTTCCAATCTCAGTCATAGTAAACGTAGAATTTTGAGATGTTATTACGATACTTAGTAAATACGTAAGGAACGAACGTTAATTTATCTACACTAATATTATAAAGAGGAAAGATTTTATAAAGAGGAAAGATTTGTACCTATTTTTGTATGTTTGTAATGAATAGGCTCAAAAAGTACTGGGCCGATTTAAAAAATTCTTTCACCGTTGGAAAGCTACACTATTCCCGAGTGACATAGGCTATGTGTGTACCACGGGCGAAGCCGGGGTGGACTGCTAGTATTGCATAAATCCAATTAAGAATGAATAGTAACTGAACATTAAAATCTTAAATAAAATTATATTATACGCTGTAGCAAACTTTGTTATGATAAGCATTCCGAAACTAAATCCCATACTTGCTTGGACGGCTAATCTCTGAAATAAAATCATACAACTGGGAGATAATGATAGGTTGAGTAAGATCGGTGACAGCGGGGGCAGACAAGCAGAGGCAGATTGTCGTTAAATTGAATTAGAGCGCACCACGGCTCCACCACTGCCGGCCCGCAAGCTGCGCCCGCGCAGTTCGACGACCGATCGCCCACCACTCACCATACTTATTGATTCCATTTAATCGATCCTTCGTTGATAAATCTCGTAGTGGGAGTGACAGCGTACCGTGTAACAGGTCCCCGTGGCCTGTTGATTGACCCATTTGCTCCTAGTGTAACATTGATCACGGAACTTCATCGCATAATACAAGGCTCGGATACCAGGTTAAAATATTTAACCAGCTCATTAGAAACGCCATACATTTTAAAAAGAGCATGAGCGGAATCGATATTTTGTTCTGATCAAAGAACCAATAAGTGTTTTAGTTTGCGAAACCAGGTTAATTTCGTTCGGATCTTTTTGGCTCCACCTCCCGACACCCTTTACCCGCGCGCCCGCCTGTATCTTTCTTGCTTTATAAAATAAGTTCAGTTCAACTTGTCTTGAAAGATGACGGGAAGCCCCGCCCCCAAATCGTTTGAAATTAACCTGGTAAATCCCGGCGAATATAACGTTCGCGTATCGATTCCGCTCCTAGCGAGTGTTCGCGAAAAACCTGGTTGGGGATGTTAATGAGCTAATATTTTTCGAACCGTTCCCAAGCCCTGGCATAATGTAGATTTCTAACATAACTGATAATTTGTTCTTGCCGTATTAGGATTACGTAGGGTTTTAGAAAAAATCGTAGGATGCAAGATACATAATCGTAGGATAAAAACCTAAAGTATTAGGTGTGGTAATATAGAAAAGGGCAGAGACATACGAGCTCAGCTCAGCTCAGACTGCTTAGTGACGTTCATCTTGTGTTTTTCATGATATGTGGAATATATAGTTATAAGATTAAAGCAGCCTTGCATAACAAGAAAAGAGACGGGAAGTCTGCAATCACCGAGTAGCTCCGTTATGCAAAGCGGAAGGCTGCCTGCAATTTTCGCGTTTGCGTAAAGAATGGCGTTGACATTTGGTGCGCCATGTGTTGGTGGTGGGTGAGTCTAATCATTACGTTTCACACTCCAACGGGCTGTCTCGAGCCAGTTGAGCAACGGACGGAAGTATCGACACCGACGCAGCCACCTCCGTCACTCGGATCCATCATTCTTAAGTTGGATTAAAATTTATGACGCTTTGAATACTAGCATGTCCTGAGCGCATAAGCCGATTATGACTTTCGCGTTGTGTGCCTGCATTAAATCGCTTTATTTAAAAATAACTTTGCTACTTGAAACTCATTTTGAAATTATGAGTTTGGTTAGATTAAATATATCTCTCGGGTTCTGGATGTTTCTTAGGTATTTGACTTTGACATTTTACGGATATTTTACTTTCTAAATGCATCGGCCTCACGTTATTTTTCTTTGACACATGACATTCATAAATATGCCGATGAACATTCAAATACGAGATACTTGATTTGTAAATTATTAAGGCGGAAGTGCTGACAATAGAATCAGACAACCTGTATATTTATTGTTCTTTACTGTTGTTATATTTTTAAATTGTCCTGGGTCTTGGGTGTTTATCTATATATGTATTTATCGTAAAATATAGTATCATTAAGTTAGTATCCCATAACACACGTTTAAAACTTACTTTGGAGCTAGCTTAATCAGTGTGATTTGTCCTTATATATTTATTTATTGTGGACTATAAATTGACTCGTAAACTAACCACACCACTTTTAACTTATTAATATCAATATTAACATTTAAATAATCTGGAATGATCACTTATTCCACTATAGAAGACATTAAGCGTAATTAAATAAAATCTATGTCAAATATCAAGAGATTACTTCAAAGCTTTATATTTCATTCTACTTTTGGAGTTTGGACAGTCTACCGTCATCTACGACCCAAAAAGAATTAATCGGTTATATTTTTTCAATGGCAGCAGTTGCACAACTCTACGTAGAATATTTTTGCAATTATGTAATGCAATTTAATGCTGAAATCACATGTATAAGTTGCTTTTGGCAAAGCATGTCAATAAAGCCATATTTATATTAGTTTATATTTCAGCGGAAACTCAATAACTTCCCGTCGAACGTTAGCAAAATTTGCTATATTAATAATTCATAACATCCAAAATAGCTCGTAGAGGGAATATAAAAAAAAATGAAAATATGACCGTAAAAGTTCGTGGTTCCGAAGTCGTTAAAATGCAGTTGTTTGGTGCTACGATGTGGTGCGAAGAATATAATCCTCAGGCGAAATGGCTGGGCACGTGCTGTTAGGAGGCATCAACGTATAATGCTGTGACAGGAATTTTGATTGTCATCACTTTTCGCCTCGATATTTCACAGGCATAAACGTTTAAGATAATTTTTATAAGACACATGATTTATGCTCTCAAAACGTGTGCGAGTGTGGCTCCTTCCCATTAACTATGGCACACCTGCTTTCTTGCCCACCTGCACCCTGGACGACTAATGTGCGGCTACTGAGGACGCCGTCCGAGTAACTCAATATTGAGCTGATAAAATATAGCAAAAAAGCGGCCAAGTGCGAGTCGGACTCGCCTATGAAGGGTTCCGTAGCAGCAAGTAACATAATAAAAGTTCTAAAGGTAAATTGCGGTTTACGATTTATGACGTATTAAAAAAAACTACTTACTAGATCTCGCACAAAACAATTTTCGGTGGAAGTTTGCATGGTAATGTACATCATATATTTTTTTTAGTTTTATCATTCTCTTATTTTAGAAGTTACAGGGAGGGGGGGACACATTTTACCACTTTGGAAGTGTCTCTCGCGCAAACTATTCAGTTTAGAAAAAAATTATATTAGAAACCTCACTATCATTTTTAAAGACCTATCCCATAGATACTTCACACGTATGGGATTGATGAAACAAAAAAATGAGTTGTAATTCTATGTATGGGGAACCCCCAAAATTTATTGTGTTTTTTCTATTTGTGTGTGAAAATCTTAATGCGGTTCACAGAATACATCTACTTACCAAGTTTCAATAGTATAATTCTCATGGTTTCGGGAAAAAGTGGCTGTGACATACGGACGGACAGACAGACATGACGAATCCATAAGGGTTCCGTTTTTTGCCATTTGGCTACGGAACCCTAAAAATATCGACACGCAGAGGAGAACTTGTGGTTCCGAAATCAAGAACCGCATCGTCATCTACATATAATGTACTACGAAAACAGTATACACGATAGTTGCTGAAAGTGTGTTTATAGCATCCGCCTTCCTGCCGTAGACCGACGAAAATACCGTTATGTATGCCTCACAGCCAAACTACATTGATTTACATACGCAAATCATGACGAATTGCCCACAATGCAGCGCCGAAATACGCAACTCCTCTAGGGTCAACATGGCATTTGTCTCCTACGACTTTCCTTATTATCATTAGATTTATAGGTTCATCTTGGTTAGAAACTACAGAGACATTGCTTGACTCCAGCAATCACGTAAAATCATAATCCTCACGCAAGCCCATAAAAATCAAATTTTTTAATATAAATCTTCATCTTCTAAATCCAATCCAAAATCCAGAAATATTTGTTATTCAAACTTTCCGGATTCAACTAATATTCTCATAAATCGACAATAATCGGATAATCACTTGTGACTATCAATAATTCGTGGTCTAGTTAAGTCTTGTGTAAAAAAAACAGATGTGTAATACCTATACTGTTTCATTAAACCTTCGCATTTCAACATCATTTGCAGCGCAATCCACCTAGTTAGTGGAAGCAAATACATTCCTATTCAGATCAAAAAGCCTTTTCTGCCGTTTATTAAAGCCTATTCAAACGTCTGACTATAAGAAAGCTGCGAACAAGATATTATAGCTACGCCAGCTATTGCTACCCTTACATGCATAGCTCCTCATAGAAGGAATTCAAATAAGATCTTGAATTGGAATCCGACTACAAAAATAATTAGGTACATACAATAAATTGGCTCTGGTGTTGTCACTTTGTCTGGTTTGCCTCATTCATCTTCTATTTCTAAATATCCCTACCAAATTGGTACATATATAAGTTTTTATACGTCGTAGTATGATTAAACAATTCGAATTTTCTTGAAAATCCTAGGGATATTACGAAAACACGGATAATTAGACAATTGCGAAAACATTTCTCAATGTTACTGGAAAAAGTAGGGTTTTTGCAAAAACACGAGTCGCTATGTATGTATATGCCATGTACCTTTTTGCAATTTTGTTTTATTTCTTTACAATCTCAAACATTTCGAAATACTGAAGTGGGCTTTGTAAAACCACCGAATGGCGATATTATCACACACATGTACAGTAATACATCAACGAATAAAGCCATAGCGGAAAACGGGTGTCAACAAAAACAAACTGCTGCATAGCGAGCCTTAAAAAAATTTACACTCGTTAGCGCATCCGGTGAATTACGATTGCGCGTAGTGTCTTTTTGCTTCGTATTGGATTCTAAAAAGAAACCGATCAATCGGACAACATAGCACACGGCGAGGGAGACCGGAGAATATCCTGCCGCGCCGCGGGAAACGGCGCATCGCGCGCAGGCATCCATGAATGGCCCTAACGAACTCGCTGGCCTTGGGCAGGTCAGCCCCGTGGCCCTCCCTATCCCTTCTACAGAACAAGCTGTAGGCTACGTACTTATCAGAGGTTTAAAATTATGTCACTGTCCGGAGAACCGGGTATACGAATCGGATATTCTATGATAAGCAATATTATCTAAATTAACTAGTATTCAAACAGAATGATTAATATTTACAACCTCATAAAAGTATTTGCGTCTTATTGCGTTAATCGAGTAAATGTTCATAACAGGAAATTCTCAAATTCCTGCATAGAATTTATAATGTACGTTCGTATCGTATGGTGGTAAACATCTCATTCATGATCCTTTGATTGAGTTTGAATGAGTGACGTGCACTGTGTATACAATTTGCCTCGTAACAGGAAGTGAAACGAGTCCAACCATATCAAGGACGTAATAATGTTCAAACTGGATATGAAATGCTATTCAGTATAGAAACTATTAACAAAACTTCCCCTGTGATAAGTTTGATAGAACTTGTTTATTTTCCTGTGTTTGTTTTGATTGAGACTTACATAGACGAGTTGTTATGTAAAGTTATAGCATGTAACGACCTTGAGCTAGCAAAGATTGACGAGCTAACCCAGTTGCGGCGGCGTGCCTGCGCGTGCCGTCAAGGGATTATGGCTCGGGCTAATGACTGCCACTTGCAACATCTGGTGATTTGTCTGCCATACATCATACAAACTGCGTCTGATCAAGCTGCTAATGACATACCATAAATTGACGGAATCATAAATCCAGATGTTGGAAGTGAAATGCCTATCGCGATGTATTTCACCATATAAATTAGATAATCAGTTCGATTTTCCCGATTTTATGATTTACCTATCGCATCCTTAGATCATTAAAACTACTTCTGATGCAGCTATTAATGATTATAGCATCCAACCTAAGGAAGGATATATGTACCAAAAAAATGTGTATGTAAATCATTTAACTTTACTGGTACCTATTTGTATAAGAAGTTACTCACATCGCTGATGCTTCAGAAAGTTTCCATTTAATTTATTCGGCCTATGATGTAATTACTTAAGAACATTAAGTACTTAAGCTTACGAAACTTCCTATCGCAACGGAAAAGACTGATCGAGCAAACATCGGTTGCGTTCCGTCTGATTAGTGGTGATGTTAGAGTTCTCAGGCAGTCCGCGGAACGCACGAAACATGCGGAACGGAACGGTACCGGAATGTCTTATCAATCACTATCTGAAAAAACAACTACTTAATTAGTACATTACGCAATTCAGATTTTTGAACATAATTGGCATATCAGCTGATTGGTCAAAATAACCACTTTAGCTGAGCTACATCAGAGATTTCCTAATGTAATTTGGCAGTTCAACAGTTCAATATATTTTTCCTGCTGTTAAAGAAATTTGATGTCATTAGGAGGAACTCAAATTAATTGGAAAAGGAGTACCTACTTAAATGAGTGTCGGAATTCCTCGAAATTCTCAGGACTAGTCATCTTTTGAAATGTCTCAACTTCTAAGTCTTCCACATCTTAGAAACTTACCCAACCAAGTAGCGATAGCGACAAAATTACATTTTACAACATTCTAGGTACTTAACGATTTCCGTCCGGGAAAATATTCCACGCTTTAAATAACGAACGATATTGAAACGTAATTGGCGTAAAAGTCAACTCGTGGTCTATGATTTTCCACGGCATACTTACCAATACTGATCTGTAATAAAATCCAGAGTTCCCAGTAGTTGCACGATTGGAATTCTCCACACCTCGCGCAGCAAAATGCCAGGACTATTATCATTTTGTGCTATTGCATATCCGCGAGGAAGCATCGGCCTGGTTTCGTAAATATCTCACTGGGAATAATTGTTACGGTGGTTTACACCCAGATGAGGGAACTAAACCAAATTATATACCTGTAAGTTCTACACGTACACTTTTAAAACTAGTTAGGCCTGACTGGATCATAAAACACATTTTCTAATCCAGTCAATTAGCCAAACACATAATTTCAATTTACTGAACTTGCCTGTTTTATATTATGTATTATATTTTATATTACTTTTATATTGTTTATTAGTGTGAAAACGAATATATATTTATGACTTGTATTTTATGTTCTCATGTAAGTGATGTAAAATATGTCTTAATGAGAATAAAAATCTTTAAACCTAAACCAAAACAACGAAAAAGACGATTAATCTATACTAATATTATAAAGCGGAAGAGTTTGCTTGTTTGTTTGTTTGTTTGTTTAAACGCGCTAATCTCAGGAACTAATGGACCGATTTGAAAAATTCTTTTTTTGTTGGGTAGTCCATTTATAGAGGAAGGCTTTAGGCTATATAACATTCCGACAACCACGCGAACGAAGTCGCGGGCACAGCTAGTTAATTATATAGAAAGCTTTAATATATTCCTAGTTCTCCTTTAATAATTTTGTAAGGAATTGTGATCAATCTCCATTTTTTTGGTTTATTTCATTTGAATCAACAAGCGTACCCACGCTTGTATTAAAAGTCTTATTATTTTAACTTATTAGATACCCATCTAATAAGTTAAAATAATAAGACTTTTAATTCCATTACATATGTACTTCATCTATCCTAAAAAGGCTCCCAATCAACCCTAGACTCGGATGCCAGAGGAGAAAAGAGAAAGATTCTAAAAAGTTGAAATCAGAAACACAAATCTTCTACGACTATTTGTTTTAGAAAGCGTATCACACGCATGATCTGCGCGTGGAAATAGAATAAGATGCGGCGGGGTACGTGCAGAAACAATACGCCATTATAGGCGAGTGTTGCTGCTGCTTCGCCGAGGAAGTCCATGTCTATTAACTCGGCACAATAGGTGAGCGACATCCGAAGCTCATTACTGCCATTCGTTTCCGTCGGTGATTTGCGACACGCTAAATCACTGCATACTGAATCTGCAACTAGGCTTTACTTTGCGAAAGCTAAAGCTTTTGTTTAATAGTTGACCGAGTTTCGTTTCGTGATTGGCCAAAAAATGCTTTTGTCCGTATGTCTGTTCTGGACTGCAGGTCGCACTTTTCAACCGATTTTAACGAAGATTGGTTCCTTGATTTATTTAATTTCTTTAAGTCGATCGCGATTTTTGATTGGAGGGAAAAGAGGGGGGGCGTTTGCTGTAGCATTATTTATCGACGGATTTCAAATATGAGAAACACTAAGGATTTAATTCTACACAAGATGCTGCGAAAAATTATCCAAAAGGGGGGAGTGGGGGCGGGAAAAGGGGGGAAGTTTGGTGCAGCGTGACATATGGACGGTTTTTTTTTTAATTTGTACTATCCTTAACTAACTACCCCAATCAAACTAAGCAGTCTTTTCCGCCTTTACGAGACGAACCCGTAGACATCAGATTCGACATCCTATGACCGAGAAATCGATAAAACTTTACACCCCTATTTTGCTCAAAAGTCTACATAGGTAATTAAGGTCCCGCCAGTTCAGAGCCAAGAAAACTGTGAGTGTTTTTAAAAAATCACTGTAATTAAACTACTACAGTTTATTCCTCAAAAATTTTACATAAGAATTTTAAGGCTTTTCTACAGACACCCACAATAGCCAAAACACGATTGAGCATTGTTGGCTCGATAGAAAAAAAAATCACAAACATACCTCTAATTTGCCTAAATTTGCTTTCCGTTTTGCCTACAAAAAAAATTTATAAATATAATACAAAAAATATATTATTAGTAGTTTAATAACAGTGATTTTTCAAAAACACGCACAGTATTGCAAATTGTAAACCTACGTCGCCTTAAGCCTATTGGAAAATTCAAGCACCTAAAATTTGATTTAAAATTGGACTTTCTTCGTTAATTTTATTGCGCAAATTTCTTTTTGACTTTCTATTTGCATTATAATAAAGCATATCCGGCCTAACTTCGAAATATTTTTTATTTTCTGGGTTTTATCTCAATTCAAGTTTACTAATCGCATGGTTATGAGGGCTCGCGAGTTCTACTGTTCTCACAGAAAGAACCACTAGTTTTAGGATATTCGTTCTACAGTTTGAAACTGATCTAGAATTTCCAAATCAATTTAATTCACGATGTTCTACGCGCAACGTGGACGTCGCATATTATATCGTCTCTACTCGTACTATCGTCACATGATATCGTCCAAGTATTAGAAACGAACAAGTAACAGAAAATAACTTGTCGCCTATAGAAAATCACACTGACCATACAAACTGAACGAACCGTCTGCTAATAAATTCAAACGTATTAGATCTAGTTTAGTTAGACCGTAATACCGAGTACATATTAGTAGTAAGCACAGACATGTTCGGTGATGTTATTTTACTGGAAGTTATTTAACAAAATAGTAATTACTAATATTTTTACAACTGAGAAGATAATATTAAAGTACTTATTATTGTTAATTAGTATGCAAATCCTAATGAATGTGAATTTGTTGGTAGTTGCCGCGTAAACACAGGCGGCCTTGGCGGCGCTTGTTTACGGATATCTAATGCTTTGGCAAATGAACCCACTATGTGACTAATGTTATAAAAATGTGAGGTCCCAAGATATTAGGATAATGTAATATATTTACAAAAAGACACAGAGTGAAAGTACCAGTTAACCAGCCAATTAGGACTAAAGTTGCGTTTAAAAAGGAAAATAAAATCCCTCATCAATAACACTAATTGCTGCAGCTATTAGTGGAGCAGGTCAGCGACTAGGATTAGCTATAGTAAAATTATCAAATACTCTATCTTTAGAAGATAAAAATATTAAGTTGTGCACAAACGCTAAATCCTGATAAATCTGATTATGACAAACAAAAAGTATCTTCCTATCAGCAGGGGATTAAACAAACAGAAGGCAACCCTAAAAATAACACAACTTACAGTATAAATAGAACGTGATCACGCATACCCCCGACAGCTATCGATCCACGGCACCAATCTCTGGACACATCCACTATTTACTTTACACAAACATCAGCTTATCAAGGCCCGAAGCCATAGCATCCACCGCCCCGCTTGATGCATCATTGTGAAGAGCTGTAGACAGAAGGGACGTGCCGGTGGTAATGTTTAAACATTTGGCAGGTCAATATTTGTAGTGAGCTAGTGAGCACGAGCACGACTCGTGTCGTTGCATTACATTGAGAGCACTTTAAAAATTCTGTTCAAATTCAAACATTTCGTTTTCCTAGCTTAAAACACAAGTAAAATATAAATCTGAAAAGAAATCTGAAGCTTCTTTATTACTTTCCGCCGCGGGAGGCCATCAGACACGAAAAGATTGCGAAAAAACATTCCATAATCGATCATAAAGTAAGATGAATCAATTTTTTCATCAGCTGTCATTTTTTTTCGCTCTTAGCACCTGTTAGTTTTATGTTGCGTTTATCGTCCAGAATCACGAACAAAGCGTTGGGTGGGAGAGATGTGGAATATAAGATTACATGCGAGATGGTGAGCGATACTGATAGCTGATTTAATGAATACATTTTTACAAGGCGAAGTACTGCTCCCGCCGGGAAACGCATAATGACTTCCGTTGGCCGGACAACAAGAAAGGTCGAAAATAAGACGGGCGAGCCGCAGGACCGCGCTGTGGTCATCGGAAACCCTAAATAAACTATGTTTTGGTCAGCAATAAAGAAACATGATGTGCACCGCATGCATTTGTATAAACATAAAGTTTTTATTCAATCTGAATGTATTTTTGGAAGAGAAAGCAAATTCAGTAATTCATTTATGAATCAACGTCATGTAACATAAAAAGACGTGAATTAATAAAATACAAATACGGTAATAGCTTCTGTCAAAGCTAAGTCAAGAAAACGCCAGTGGTTAAACCCAAGTTTCCCCCAGTAGCTTTGATAAGCGGATATGGGAAGTGCGGTCGATATGGCGCAAATGGTCCACCGTTCATCGGTTCGCGATTCTAATTCTGATATATCCTGCTGGTTTCCTGCGCACGCGCCTACCGGAACACCGTCACTCACTATATGCCCGTGATAAATAAATCATACTCTACAATCGTTACCTACGCGCTAATCTCGAAATTATGCTCCGCTACCTCCGAGAAAGCTCTATCGTTGCAGGAAATACAAACATAGTCTTGGCTTGGCTCACGATGCCGCCCTAATATTTCAGCGTTTACTCATTTATGTAACGATGGAATAGTAATATTAAGATAGGTCTTTACCTATCTAAATATTACTATATCATCGTGTATACTTTTTTTAACGATGGAATAGTCATATTAAAATAGGTCTTTACCTATCTAAATATTACTATATCATCGTTACATGAATGCTCCTCGTTGCTAAAAGCAGCAACAAACTTCAATCGAAATAATTAAATTTTTTAACAAAAAAACAACCGTTTCTTCCGTATCTCCAAAGTTCTTCATCATATCTTCACCAAATTAAAATGGGACCAACTTGGTAGTAACGCCTTTCAAATAAAAAATAATCATCATAATATTTGAGCTGCAGTCGTCTGTTGAGGAATTTCGGTCTCCAGCTCCAAGATCTTTTCTCCGATCTTAAAAAAAAAATACATGGGACCAACCTTGCAATGCATTCTTTAAAACGAAACATATATTTTTTAAATCGGTTCATATTTGACGGAGTTATGAGGTAACATACACAAAAAAAAATACATACACGTCGAATTGATAACCTCCTCCTTTTTTTGAAGACGGTTGATAAAAAAGAAAAATGTTCAAGAGATACCAACTACTTGACCTGCTGGTGTCAAAAATGGGCTTTAATTCATAAGAAAATAACCTAAGAGTGTAACCAACTAAATGCAATGTACACATTATCTAAGCAATAGACTAATACAGCAAGCTAATCAAGCAAGATATCAGGGTGAAAGAAAAGTACAAAATAAATTACAAAGTAAGAGACAAGAAGATTAACTTAGAAGGGATGTATAAGATTCAGAACTTAGACAGCATGATTTTTAAGGACACATCTAAGGCCTGAAAAAGGATTCGCTATAGAGAAAGCTAATTATGAAACCTACAAACTTTTATCTGTATGTAAGTAAATATTCTATAAAACATACAAGAATTACAATAAATCATGTGCACTTATCTTATCGGAAGTCCCGTCATGATAGAACCGTTTAACATAAATCTATGATACTGAAGATAATCGCTGTTATTAACTATAAATACCCAGCCAACTCATGTCTATATTCTGCGGATTCCTAGTTTGATTCACACAATGAGTACAGAGTTGATGAATTCATTCACGGACCGCCACATTACCTAGCTTCAGCCACAGCCACCAATGATAACAATAGCTACTAACAAAAACAAACTGCTTCATATCGCCGCCAATACACCGGCCGGTGTTTACATACGGCACAAACTGTAAACACTCGTACGACGGCATATGTCCTCTAACACATTGCAAATTACTGCTATAAATAACGCGCAAATTAAACAATACAACGCAACCTTGCTTATTTGGAAGAGAATAGAGACCAAAATCGAACAAAAACTACAAGAGATTATATTCAAAGATTATACGCCAACGCAGAGCTGGTCAGTAATCTGTACACATCCTCGCCGGGAACTATCTGCTAAACGAGGCGGTTACTACCTATTGTTTCCGCCAATGAGGGCGATCTTCCTATTCAGGACTGCCAATGTTTGATAGCTTCTAGGAACGTATCCTATTGTTGGGTTCCCAGGACGGCGTCTTTTGCCATTGGAATATGGAATACCTGCTGCACCTTGATGGTTCCATGAATCTACATGATTGTTTATCGAGCTAAATTAAGGATAACTATCGTTAAATCATATATTTACTTTAGGTAAAAGTTTTTACGAATCGACTAGAATTACATTCATCTTTCCAGTCATATTTTCGTCAAACCTACACAATATCGGGCTTAATATAATTGTATGTACAACCCGCAGAAGTTAACTAGGCACCTCGCTCTGATGGAAAAACATTCCTCGCAGGTGCAAAGTTCATTTCTGCGGGTTGTATGTAATATGTACACTAAAATGTACATTGAATATTATTTTAACTAATTATACCCCCACAGAATTCAACTTGGGACTTGCGAGAAATGTTTTTCTATCAGAGTGAGGTGCCTATGTAGTTAACTTATATGGCATATAAGTTAACTACATAAATACATATAATATATGCGCATTTCCTAATTTTTAAGATAATTATGTTCTGTTTTTTACTTTTGTGCAATAAAGGGTATTGTATTGTATTGTATTGTAATATATGCGTTGTAAAGCATTTTTTTGTAATTTCATCTTCAATGAAAATTTTCCCTTCGCGGTTCACGACTCTTTGAACTCGTTTTCACTTTCCAAGTAATACACTCATTTCCTTCATAACTACTGTGCATGGTAGGATGCGCAAGAGAATAAATCATGAGGTGCCGTGGTCACAGTCCAGAAGCCCGTCACGGGAAAATAATCTGATGTTCATGTTACAAATGTGGAGATATGCGAGTGTACATACCTTGAAGACACGCTCTATAATTGCAGATAGCCGTGGGAAAAATTATGCGCCCATAAAAACGCTGCATAAATTAAAAATATAATTTAATTATACTTTGACTATGATTCATGTGTAAGTGAAGTGAAGCGCGTTACTCAAGACAGAACGAGATACAGAAACACATAGGTGACCTTCTGCCCCCCCCCCCACCCCCCCCCCACCAGGGGACATAGGAAAATAAGTTAAATAAGTTATGATTTATTTATATAAATCAAAGTAAGCTTATGCTAACTTTGTCTTTAACTTTTTCTTTTAACAAGCTCAAATTGGGGCTATTGAAACGGATGTGTTGATTAGGAGTGAAAAACAGTAAAAAACATACATCAAGCTGGGACGTGGCGACATAAAAAGTTCGCAAACCAGATTCTTACGCGTCACTAATGTAATCGTCGTCCAAATAGCTTTAGTTGATTGGTGTTACAAGAAAATAGAGGAAACTGTTCGCAGCTTTAGTTAACGACAATTCCTACCAATTGATTTAACAAAGCTGCTATTTGAAGTTCTCTACAAACCGATCGACCGGCGCGATACCGCAGTGTCGCTCACGATGTCGCCGGGCAGGAAGCCAACAGGCGCGGGGCTACACGAGATCCCTTTTACGTGGACCAATTAACGGACCCCGTTTGACCGGATGTGTGTACACACACGCATTAGCACCTTCACCCCTCACTAATCTTTTAACTTGGGAAAATTCACAGGGAAGCAAAATTCGGACCCATAAAAAAGGATCACGTAGAAACATTCAATGGAGAGGATACTTTGAATACGTGACTTCATTGACCGGATTGCTCAAGCGATCGTCCTTGGTTTCACTTAGGTGTCGGTATAGTATATGGCGTACGTAAAGGATAATAAAACTTGCCAGTATCTACATGTCCATGTCAAGATTAAATGAGCCTTATTGCATTCGACTCACGTATTACGAATACTGTTCTGTCAGTCGCGTAGAATGATATAGTACCCGTGAAGAGAACTAAATGCTTTTATGGAGAAATATACTCGGGTCTATTTACAGATATTCACAGATGGACCATATCCACATGTCAGAAACTTGACATTGTTGTAGACCAAAATAGGTCAAGAGCATGTGTGTGGTTTCGGAATTCCGAAGTATCGAAAACATTGTGGGGTGAGCTATTTACGACGAAGTTCTCCGAACACGAAATTGTGATTTACATCATATTTTATCTGAAAACCTAAAGAATGCGCTAAAGATTTGTTTCCTCATAAACAAATAAGAACTAAGTACCTACCTAAAATATTTTTACTTCGCTCTTTCAAAATCCAATACCAAATTCCAAGATGACCTGTTCCATACTACATATATATTTTTGAAGAAGATTATTTAAGATAGAAGATTGCTTCTCTGGCTGTTACTCGTAGTTAATGTAATATTATGAGTTACAAAGATAGAACTTTCTTCGGCTGTTCTAAGAAAATACTATCCAAATTGCTATAAACATTTAACTACTATATTGTATTCCATCATTGTTTACGGCATAGTAGGAGAGATTTCAAACTATTATTAGAGCCCCTTAAAAGAAACCGGAAGCACAGCCCGTGCCACCAATTATGGGTAAGTGTAACGGACGCATGCTACTTCCGTTTTCGTGGGACTAGTTCCGCCCTCAGCTGGGGTTGATCCGGAAGGACGATATTATAAACGTTCAAAAGTCAACCGAACCTTTGTTCCGATCCTTAGAACTTCCGTTTTAGAGTCGCTTTTGTGAATATCCTGGTTAAATACGGCTGTTCCATTCAGATTTTTAACGACATTTCGGTTTTTATTTCGAGGTGCAATATTTGTGTTTAATATTTATAGTAAATGTTTAATCATTGACGCAATAGAAAGATATTGGAATTGATCCAAATAAGGTTTTAAAAGTTGACGCCTATTAATAATGATAATTTATTTACATAATAAACATATGTTCGATCTTAAACAATAACAAACTATAAGCAAAATAGATTTTGTCACTTATGTTTATGTTTGTCTGTGGCCTAAAAGAACTACACCACCAATATCCCCGCGGGGAGCATACTTTGTAAAGTTGTTCCCAGTTTGGCTAGGACATTGCAGGACTGAATCACCTGATTGTCCGAAAAGTAATATGATTCCGTGCTTCGGAAGGCACGTAAGCCGGTGGTCCCGGTCGCCACATGGCGGTCGTCAAATAAACCCCGCGTCAGAGGCCCTTGTGGCGGTTTAGAAACTCTGACACCAGGGTATGTGGGGTCATGACCTTACTGCCTACTCGAAAAGAAGAAGAAGACCACCAATATCTATGTATGATGCCACTTAAAACCAATAGTAATGTATTATTATTGCTTGCAAACAATATGAAAAAAAAGATGTGTCAAACACATCAGACTTTCGTCTAAAGAAATTCACCTTTGAAATGAACGTAGCGGCGAGACGAGCACCATTACCGGCGCTCGTATAAACTTCGAACATAATTTATCGCTTCCTCTCCGTGTTTTTCACTCCACAACAGTACCCGTCCGCTCCTCAAGTATCTTTACGATATGTCGAGGAGCTATTTGCTTCCCATATCATAATTATAATGTCTGATACAACTAGGACGTACTCAGGACTTTACGCTGTTAGGAGAATAAGACAATTGACAGATGTAGCAACTGCTAGACAAGTGTACTTTAGTTACTTACACAGTCTAATCTCTTACGTCTTACGGGATACTTCTATGGTGCAGCCGACATTCAGACTATTTTTATTTTACAAAATCTTTTTTGATCTCTCGAACGAATTGCTCTTGCAATTCGTGCCATTTACGGTTTAGGATCGAGAGACTCACTGAGAGAATTATTCCAAGGAATAGGTTTACTTACTTTTGCATCACAGTTCATATTTGAAAATATAATGTATGTAAGGAAAAATATTTCCATGTTCAATAAAGTAAGTGATTTTACAGATAGAAATTAAGGTGAAGATATAGGCAAATGACCATGAAGTGTGAAATAAATTGTTAACTCGTAAATATGGTGATAATTTCCATATTGCTCTTCGTCATGCACTAGATAGCCCTTTAAATTATTTTATGAACTGCCGTTGAAGCTATTATTGGTGATCCGTCTAGCTTTAAAACTTGCCGTGGCCACTTTTGGCGGAGGCAACTTTAAAGCTAGACGGACTAATGTAAATACTTTCAAAGGTGGTTCATAAAATAATTGAAAGGGCTATCTAGTGCACGACGAAGAGCAATATGGGAATTATCTCCATATTTACGAGTTAACAATTTATTTCAAATGAGGGCGCCACTTCAAGGTCATTTGCCTATATCTTCACCTTAATGTAATAAGAATGACTTAGTTAGCACGTATTACAGGCTGAAAACAGTCAGTAAGTCTTTTATGGGGAAGTGTATACATTTTTATAATAAATTGCCAGAATCGATCCTTGATATGCCAGACAGGAAATTCAAAACCTATGTAAAGAAAGTACTTTGTGAGAAGGCTTATTATAGGACCGATGACTATCTTAAAGACAAAAAGTCTGGCTTGAACGTGGCGCGGGTACCTCTTAAGGTAGGTTATGTATTGTTGCTAGGTTTGTATATTTAGACATGTCATAATTTAGGTACATTGGTACATACTAAATTAACAAATTGACATTATTTTAAATTTCATAATTCTTATAATTCAATTTAATTATGACATAACACACAATGTATTGTAAAACTCTTATTAAGCAAATAAAGAATTGAATTGAATTGAATGTAATCTCAGTCCCTCCATACGAGTATAACTAATTTTAAGTTTTTAGTTTGTTAGTTGACGTTTTTGGAGAAAACGTGCAGTGCAGTTTGTTGCCGCTTCTTCTGCACTTGCGCCAAGGGAGCGGCATAAACTTAGCTGTAAGTAACGATTTGACGTCAACATTTGTGCAAAACAAAACAAAGTGACTATTATTAAGAGATATTATAATATCCAATGATAATAAAGTTATTTTGTATTTTTGAACTTGAACTTTGAACTCAGACAGCCTACTAGTCTAACACCCGTATTATAAGTTAATTACACCAGCTCTACCCCAATCAACTAAACCTGAGGACGAGTCGAGTGATATGGATATTCTCCAGTTGGACAGCGTCTTCGTTGTCAACTGGGAAACTACATGCTGAACGGAAATTCTTCATTTTGGCGTCAGTCATTGACATGAAGAAAAAAATAACTGTAAATGGCAAAGACATTACTTAGATCGCGTGACATCAGGTTCAACGTCTGACGTGCGAAACAATTCTTACCACTTACCAGACAAGTTCAACCATTGATCATTTCAAAACAAAACCTCATTAAGAGTCGAGACGAAGACTTCGAATCAGCGGGACCCCTGTCTCGATTCTCCGTAAATCGACTCGTGAGAAAAGGTCTCACAATTTCTTTCATTTGTCGCAACACCGACTTGCCAAGAGACGAAACCCCGTGAGAATAATGCAACAGTTTCATGCAATGCTGGTTAATTTATAAGATTTTGTAAGACTGATGTTTCTCCAAGAATTGAACGAAGAACGGAGTAATTTGTCAGACATGTATTTTAGCAATTACTGCTTCCAAAAAGTAGGAAAATTCAAACACTCAATAAAAAGTCACAAAAGGTCACAAAGATCGGAATAATTTAAGGTTTCAAAATTAGGTACATTTTTATATCGAGAAAAACTATCACGGGTCTTCTCCGAAACCAAGAGTTGTCGGAAATCAATGTTGTGGATTTTTTAATTTTTTAGATTCTTTTTGGATACCAATAAAGTCCTGCCTGATCCACCGGAAGGTATTTTTCAGAACAACTTCCGACATTTATGGGCTATAGGGCTTTTCTACGACGTTTTCAAGTTAATAGCTAACTGCAGTTGCATATCGTAATAAATGAAAGCACGTCATGCAGCGGAGGCGTGGCGATTTAATTTCCGCCGCCGTCGCCGGCCGAGGGCCGCTAATGGATTGGATTACGGTCCCGTGGTGACCGTTCGCTGCTTCGTGCAAGTATTACACCAAGAAATACTATTAAATCTTGCTCATTGGCCAAATAAATATACTACCTAGAAACCTATACTACTTCGTTGACAAAACTTAGAGTGTGAAATCTGCAAAAATTTAAAAGGGTGGCAATTACGGATTGCTGTAATGGTTAAATTTAGTCTCTTTGAACGATAAATCAGTTTTATTAGCAACTTATACCAACTTTGTAGAGATTAGCAAAATAACCAGTGAACCTGAAAGCCTTGATAAAGCAAGTACATTCGTAGTACTTACAGATAGGGGGGAACTTTATTTTAAGTACCGTGGAATTCGCTGGTTAAAGTTGAAATAGATAGGTCAATTGCCGGCCTAATGGTTTGTTCAAGGAACTCTCTAACTAGCAATTAAGATAATACAGAGGAAATACAAATGAGCCATTTTTCATTTTTCTTTTACACTATAATTTATTTAGTATGTTAATTCTTTATGTAAGCTAGAACCACGCTACGAAAAACTGGTGTTTCCCTAAAGCAGTAACGAGATTCAGAAGTAAATAAGAATTTGATACATACTTTGATATTGGCATCGAAATCTAAATTGGAATATAAGAAAAACAATACATTTTTGAATATTTCTGCGGTTTTGTTGTTGATCTGGCAAATGTTTATAAAACGGCTCATATAAATGCTGGAATTAAATACGTTATCGCAGTAAATAGCTAATGCGTATGAAATGCAAAAATCTCCAACCAGAAAATACGTCATAAGTGTTCTGTTATTAAACGTTTTCTTTTTGTAGTCCATTACGAATAATGAGATGTAAGTAAAAAGCCATCAGAGAAATTGATCATGAATGTGGTGTATGAGGAGCGCCGCTCTAGCAGGCGGGGCGATTCTATATCCGCCGGTGGTCCATGATGGATGAATATTTTATTAGTTCTTACGACCTAAGTACGACTCTTTTGATCACCGCACACATAGAACATCGTAAGTACGATTTATAACTTTTGTGCTTTGGAATATATTTACCTTCCGTTATAATAAACTGTACTTGCAAGTATTTATTGCTTACGGTATTAGTAGACTGCTTCTGGTTTGTAATAATATTAAAGCATTTAATGTCATGTAATGGAAAAAAATGAAGGATCTATGCCAATTAGGCATAGATCCTTCAATTTAATAGGAAATGTACTTAGATATAAATAGAAGATAACGTTATACACTTAGTACTGGAAGGTGAAATGGGAGACTTCCTTAAAAATATACCAATATTATGTTATAACTGGATACGATTGAGGAAAGCCAGATATCATATATTGCAATTCCTGCAGTGTACAAATAAAACTACGATCCACAAAGAGAAGAATGAAAAGATAATTATATGTTTAACACTTTACGTATGAATACTCTTAAGTGTTTCTGGTACAATTGAAACCATGCAATACATAAAGACAATGGAATTAGATATTGCGAAAAGAAAATGTTACATGATTACTCCAATAATTTAGAAACATCGAAAAACCTATTGAAAGATAACAGTGAAACAATAGGGGCTCATCAATTTAGGGCGACACGAACATTCTGTGTGCTGGCACAGCGATAGAATTTGGCGAGAAATCAACTCAGGTAGAGTCCGCTTAGCGCCTTATTAAGCAGTCTATTGTGTTGGGACGGCGCCTAAAATCTGACCGTTTCCACAAACAGCCCGCATACAAAAACGCGACCAGCCGGCCACTTAACAATTTGACTTTGAACAAAATTTGTTCTCAAGGAAATGTTGCTTTACATGATCTTCCCCAACGCACCTGTAGAGTTGGTAGACTAGAAACCGAACATTATTCGGAAGTTAATGGGTTGCATTGCATTAAAGGCAAGAGAAGGTTTACAATTGGATCAATATTACAAGCTTCGAAATAAGCAATCACATGAATGTATTGGTGAAAGTGAATATGACAATAGTTAAAGGTATTGCTCAAATAGCTAGATATGAAGAAGACACGGTGGCGTACGACACCTACCTTATTTATTTTACGTGGGCACCACCTACAAACCCAACCCACTGTCGTATTTGTCGCTCACTACATCCTAGCTACGTGTCACCTCACCTAGAGAACCTTCGTATTAAATGAAAGAAAAATTCGCATAGCCGCTTACCGTATACGTCAAACGGTGTCTGCCGCTAGCGGCTTTCCCAAGGGCTAGTTTCCCTCTAGTGCAGTGACCTGGTGTTCACTGCAGAAACTGCATCGCTTGTGATAACAGATTCTGTTCACACTCAAGTGTCAATTGTCACCGATCGTGAATGGAGAGTACACAGGGAAACACGTATTTTAAATTTCGAAACGTCAAAAATGGAAAGCGTACATGCGCTCGCGTGCTTGCGCGATGGTCGTCAGCGCGACTGAGCGTGAGCGGCGGAGAAGGCGGCACGCGCCGATTCATTCACAAAGTGTGGTGGCGGGGCGCGGTGCGGGGCTCCGCCGATAGGCCCATTCATGCGCGAGCTGGTGACCTGCAGCTCGCCGTACCGGATCGAGAACTGCACTGCAATCGAGCTGCAATCCACAACACTGATTTGTAAGCGTTTCGCGACAATTTACATTCATTGTAATGCAATGTACGGCAAGTCCGCATCCTGCCCCCAAACTAACACCAGTTTTTGGAATCGCATAATGAATTCGTCATTTTGAGAATTAAATTTCACAAAACAATAAAGACATAACAATAAATCTTGTGTAATCGGGCCATACATAAGAAATGCGCATACGACAGAAACTGACGATGTAACCACCGGATGAAACCTTATTAGTATGTCGTGCAATTGCAATTTTGGCATATTCATCGAAAATGGCGAGAGGTTCTACATCGCTCGATGTAGAAGCGTAGGAGTTGAAGTATGAGCCAAGGTAATCTAAAGAACACTTTCCCATGTGCGCTGTTCAGCCTAGTTTAGTGCTTAAATAGCAGTCTTAAACTTCGACAAGCGAAACACGTTCTAGCTCGGGAAAAATCCCGTTGGAAACTAGGGAGCAGAGCTTAGGATGAAGAAAATTGCCAACACCGTTGGTGAAAGGCTAAGTGGGCAGAGTGCAACGGTTTATGTAACACGAGCGTTGTACAGCGCGTGCCATGCTTCCCGGCTTACGAGATGCAGTGAGCTGTTTTTGTTCACCAGCATTAGTATTCACAGTAGCAGTTGCGACAGCCCATGATCTCAGATGTTACGTTTTAGAACGAAATGTGGATATGTGTGTTTTAATTCAATTGTCTAATGCAGATTGTGATATGAAAACGCAATTTAATCAAATTAATGATGATGAGATAGCGATATGACGAGATATGAGAATGCTGTAAGGAAAATGAGTACCTAGATGTGGTTGTACAATAATGGATGAAGTTTTAAATCAATGATTTGGCTACTTGACTTAACGTTCCTATGCATTTGATTTGCATTTAGGTAGACGAGCAGAGGACATTTACAGAAGATACTTCTTTAAACAAAAATATGGGAAGCAAGGTATGTTGGAATCATCCAAGGTCATAGCTAAATAATTTAACTGTAGGGGTGCCTACACACAGAATTTATGATTCTTTATTTTGTTTTGTTTTTCGAGGATACATGTTATATTATAACCTACTCTAACGTATTTAAATATCTATTACGTTATAAGAATGAAAGAAAAATATACTCAATCAAAAATAGGTAATTGGCCAAGAAATCTGTTTTTGGCTTATTTTTAGGGTTCCGTACCCGAAGGGTGCAAACGGGACCCTATTACTGAGACTCCGCTGTCTGTCTGTCTGTCGATATTTTCACCGATTATGTATTACGGTACGGAACCCTTCAAGTACGAGTCCGACTCGCACTTGCCCGTTTATTTGTTAACAAGATAAACGTTTAAAAAACTAATACCAGACTACGGGAAAATTCTTAATAAAATGTATGATATCCAATTAATCCAAACTCGGCAGCCATTTTTGGCTTACAATGTATATATTTTTGATATGTGCTATTTAAGATTTTTCTTTTGATAGCCCACTCAATATCGAAACAAAAAAAGATATGACTCGAACTTTTTTGTATAATATATTTTTTGCGTATAAGTTGTAGCCCATGTTACCCGGACATTAACGACGAATCGATTGAAATCACATCTCATTTGTGAAAATTGGTGCGGTTCGGATGCTACGGTGGAACACACATTAATATCGACATACATACCTACATACTTAAATACATACATAGACTGCTAAAATCATTACCCTACCTTTTGACTTTGCTGTAAACGTGGTTTTGAAAAAGACATACATGTAGACCTAAACTGATGATTGCAATGATTACTATGTACTGTATGTAAGGATGTCTAAGACCATATATGGATGCAGACGAAAAAAGATGGAGCCCTGCATCATTGATGAAGAATTCGACAATTTCACATTCACGCGCTCTAATCAAGGTGGAATAGACACAGCAATGGTCCTTAGGAGTACTTCTACAGCCGTCGGTACTGTCCAAGAAGGAGTTAACTTGATATATTACCTCAAGTAAACCTATTAACTTGTTACTATCGCAGACGGTATTTAATGCCAATTAGACATTAAGTAGTAAAAGCGGTATTAATTTGCAGGCTTCTAGCAGAGTCAGAACTGGACAAACTGGGTACAATTAAAGCCCAAGAAGTCGCAGATTGCGCTTTCGTGACGATCCTACACGTTCGTGGCATTATAGCTTTAATTGCCGTTTAGATTGGCGGACAAAGCGTCCCTGATATTCAATGTCTGCTTAAGTGATGTTTTATAACGCTATAAACAACATTTCCGTTGAGGATTTCAGGATTATCTTTAGGGATCATGGCATTTTCTGCAGCGTTCATTATGTTGCCAACGAAGGTTTTAATCCGTTAACGAGTATTATTGAGTCTTGGTTTTCTTTAATTCAATGAGGTTTTTATTGAGCGAGCGAGCGAAGCGTTTAAGTTTCGTGATTGGCCAAAATGCTTCTGTCCGTCAGTTTGTCTGTCGGTTTGTTCTCGCCTACAGGTCGCATTTCTCGACCGATTCTCGTGAAATTTTATAAGCAGGTTCGATAATTAAATAGAACTTTAAAATAAGTCGAGAGTAGGTAAGTATTAGAATAATCCCTATTCCTACGCTATTGACTTACGACAATAGAATAGGAATAGGGGGTTTAACTTTAAAATAATTATATTTCAGCCATTGCGAAAAATTTTCAAACATGTTATATAACTTTTTTGTTACCCTTAAAACGCAACTTTTTTGTCCGAACAACTTTTTTCTCTGAACAACTTTTTATCCGATAAACTTCAAAGTATGGGGGTGAGTCGCGAGATTTACAGCTCACAGAGCCACTAGTTTACAAAGTTTATGTAATACTTACTTAATATCCATATTTTTACTATTATCTACGTTTTTTATCAAATGAAGTTTCACTTGTGATGGGAAAGCAAAAGTTGCAGTCAAGAGTGGCGAAAGCACCATTTCATAATATGACTTTAATTCGGTTTCAGACAAACTACAAAATTTACTGAGGTGAGGAACTCTCTACAATTCTGTGCTCTATAATTAATATTAGTTAGGCTTAGATATATATTCTATCTTGCGGTTTGCAGTATCGACTATCATGTGCTATCTTGCTACACGCTTCCTGCAGTCAATTAATGCATAAGAAAATAAGTGGTCCGACGTAGTCTAGACCGCTGATCAGTACAGTTATGTCTAGTTGTATCGGCAGCGACAGCTTGTAGGGTTAATGCCTTGTAAACATCTAATAGATGTAATATTTATGATAATATTTCTTTTACGTCACTTTTGATTGCAATTATATTTGTTATGGCCAAAGTGATAAATTGGGGCATTATTCATAATGCCCGGGCATTATGAATGATGACAAGCTACTAAGGGCAAAGAAATTAATTCACTTTCTTATTTATCACATTGCCTAGACATTGATTATGGTCATGTGGTTTTTTGGAAATCTGATAATACACAGGTAGATTGCACGGGGTGTGGGGAGATGAGCAAAAGTTCTTCTTTACCAATGAGGCCTTGTTCAGTTCAGTCCTGTGCCCACCCAGCCAGCGTTTCGCAGCAAGAGCGTAAGAATCAAGTCTACCTTGCAGTGAACGTGACTGCACTTCTAGCAACGAGCCGATATGGGTACATATATTCTCCGTTTCATTAGCGCAGCCAAGTCAGACCGTGTTAGACCTGTACCAAGCTCGAGAAACTAGGTGAGCACGTATATAGGATATGGAGTGTGTGGGGAATTGCAGTCTGGGAAATGGGAAACTAAAGAAAAACATTTATCTACCGAACGCACTCACGAAGAAAATAATCAAGTCGCGGCCAACGAAAATAAGCTAGTAGAGACTACTGAACGTGATAGTTTTAATTTTAATTATTCTGCCCGATAGGTGTAATTTTTTTTAATAATGACCAGATAGTTTGATTATTTTAATAGTTTTTATCACGCTATTTCTTTTACGCTTTTATCTAATACCGAGATGTATTCATTTACACTAGCTAATATTTAAAATGTGACATTAAGATGTCTGTGGGTTTTTGTGTTGGCATGTTTTTTACGAAAAACCCAATCCGCTCTAAGGGTTATGATGAAACTTGGAAAACTGAAGACCAAGTTCTGAATAACAAATTCTTGGGGTACTTTTATTATGGTAGGAATTGCAGCTATAAAAGATTGCTTGATAACTATTACTAGAAAATAATAATTTCCAAAACTAAAAACCGACTTCAACTCCAGTGTATACTTAGAAGACATATTTTTTCCAGTTAATTTGGTTTAAATACCAAAGTACACAACCGATCTTGATAAAATTTCTATGGGACCACCTGACAAGTATACCCTTTCGAACAAAAAAAGACTTTTTGAAATCGCTCCAGGCGTCTTCGAGTAATCGGGGAACATAGGTACATACATATAATAAAAATAAAAAGATTCCGATTAATTGACAATCTCCTCCTTTTTTTGAAGTCGGTTAAAAAAACTTATTTGAAGATGTATTGGGCGTGTTTAACATTAATAACTGGTCATTTTGCGACGAATAAATAGGTGGCCACGCAAACAAAACATTCTCGTTGTAAGTGGGGTACTACTGTCAACTAGGTATTATTTCTGCTCTATTTATTATAGCCGTGTGGTTCCCGGCAGAGTGGAATAGAACCACTCCAAGTCTTCCCGTGGATGTTGTTGAAGGCGACTTAGGAAACATAAGCTAAACAAAGCTTATAAACATCAATGAGTCCTCTCCAACCCGTCTGGCCAGCTGAGAGTGTAGGCCAAATCCTCTGACTGCTCTGGCTAATATCTGGCTCTGGTAGTACAGAGAGGGTCGTGCTCCTGCAGTGGAGACTAAAAAAGACCAGATAATGATGATGATTATTATTATTGCACGGAAAGCAAGAAGGTACCTACTAGCTTCTATTACTTTTTTGTTTCTGTCTACAACAAATCAGTCTGCCCTTATAGATCAGCGTTCAGCCAAACGGATTTGTATGGGAGGACAATTTTTTTTTACTGTCGTGGCGAAAGTTTATTATCGTATCATGGACTAAACTTTCTCCAAAAATTTAGCTGCTTGCCCGGTCCTTATTTTTAGTGATTTTGACTTCTTTTTCGGAGCCGATTGGAGCCAAACTAATTTAGTGATTATTCTATATTTATTATGATTCAATATGTTAAGATATCTTAAATTGAAGTTTATTTAAGAATAAAAAAGTGAATGAGGCAATTTATTGATTTTCATTGTAATAGTTTGTTTAATTCCAAATAACCTGAGACGTGTTTCAAGAATAAAAAAGTGAATGAGGCAATTTATTGATTTTCATTGTAATAGTTTGTTTAATTCCAAATAACCTGAGACGTGTTTCAATTTTTTGCGGCACGCGACGTTCATGTCTTTGTGGTTTACACGGAATTTAAAACATGAAGTTGTGTATAAGTTACAGAGAAATAAAGACAAAGGAAAATACTAAAAAGTGAATGAGACTAGTACTATTAGAAAACTAACTAGAGATTAGTACTTTTAGAAAACTAACTAGAGATTAGTACTTTTAGAAAAAATTATTAAAAATTTTGAAGAAAATATAAGCGAATACGTCGTCGGATTTCTTGCGCATGCGACTGAGTTAAAAATACACATAAATGAAGATTGATTCATACTTAAAAACGTACAATAAATAAATAAAAATAATTTGTCTTTTGTAAAAAGATAGAAAAATTTAAAGTCCTCCGAAATTCTCAAATAAATATGGGAACGAAAACGCTGATAAGGCAGACCGCTCGCTGCGCTTCTGAATTCGTCTAAATTCGTCTCCAGGGTGCATGTACAATACAGCGCAATGCGTATGTGTAGATAGAAAATATAGATTCGGGTGTTCAATCAAAATTTCCTACGTTCGACCGCAGTCATAAAAAGTAACCCTGTATTGTATGTAGGGACATATCACACAGATTGAGCTAGCCTCAAAGTACTTGGTTTTTAAACTGTTAAAGTACTGGTTTTTAAATTATTGGTTAATAACTTAACGATACTATGTTTGTATAGATAAACACCCAAGGCAACTTGTCCTGGCCGGGGATTGAAACCAGAACCTCAGAGTAGCGGACTAGCGTGGATACCAATATGCCACGGAGGTCGAAATAGACTGCTTACTAACTTACCTTTATGACAAAGAGCGATGTAATCCTTCTCCGTCGTGGACTCCTTCGGCAGACTCCATGATATCTTGAACTCGGCACCATCGCGCGTCCATTCAAGTCTTTTAACGCTACTATTGGCACATTTTAGGACGTGTTTCTCGTCATTAACTCTCTCATCTATGGCACTTTCCACATCTTTGGACGTATTGGCACTCTGATTATCCGAACTGTCTTTGATCTCGACACTCGTATCACTAGTCTCTTTTTCGTCATTATTTTTATCACTTTCGGCACAATCGACGTCATGTTCCTCTGACATGACTCCCTCAACTTTTTACTTATACATTGCAACTTTAAAAGTAAGATTATATTAAATTTAACATTGCACAGCTTTTGGTATAACAAAAATTCTAAGAACGGAGAAGGCACAGACTAATACAAATTGATGACACCTAACTACTTTTACAGACCGGATTATTTTACTATTTTAATCACAACACAACGTAAACAAAAAAGTGACAATTGACGTACAGTCTCGGAGAAGAGAATCACTGTAAGTATTGATGTCACAATTACACTACCTAGCACCACGCACTATTAGTAGGAACCTAACTATTATAAATCCTATTACAGAGAAAATTGATGTTGCAAGGCAAGGCACGCACAAAATTTTGCGGACAGAAAAACATGATGGGTTGTTCGCTTGGGACTGAAGTCTTAGGCCAAATTGATCACTTCACAAATTAACTTCGTCGCTACACATAAAAACATCAACGCAAATGAAGAATTGACTGTAAACTCGGCTTCCCTAATGAAATGATAACCGCCAAGAGCAAGTGGCAAATGTGTTGTTGTCTGAAAAAGAAGCGAGATCAGACCACAACAAAGTGAGAGCACAGAAATTAAGATCTTGATGTAAGTTCCCCCATAGTTACAACACTTACAACAATATTCACAAGGTGTGTTTTGGTGTGAAGCAAAAATGGGACACATCGAATCAATTATAAGCAAAATCATTCAGAACCAACACTGTTATTTAGCTATTCACTCCATTAAACCGATAAGAGTTGCAATAAGAGGCATCGTATGGGAAAGACGTGTGGTTCCGGGTTAGAATGGGACCACTCTTCTCTTCCTGTGGATGTCGTAACAGGCGAATAAATGACTAAGCACAAACATATCGTGATACAAACACATTCTCAAAGAGGGTTGACGTCAGGCAGGCGGCCGGTTGTAAAACTATAACCAAATCGTTTGAACCGTTCCGGCTATTTCTTGTCTACTTCGCAAGGTCTTTGGCATCCTTGGGTGACTATTAACGTGCAATGACGTGCATGTCATATTTAGAGAAGAAAAAGCGGCAAAGCGCAACCCGGACTCCGAAGCAGCACAGCTGAGGATGCAACCGGGGACGCGCTTAGATGAAGAAGAAGTATGGGAAAGACGTGATAGGCCTCATAAAACTAGCCCACATCAAACCCGAAAGGTGCTAAGTTGAAAAGGACCAAGAACCTTTAACCAAGTAAGCGGAAATCTTTAAAAATTGACATTGTGGGACTGGATATACTAGGACCTGTGACTAGGAAACTGGACTCTTTAGCACATTGGACATTGTACGTGTCTAGATCAGCCACAACAATTGTGTGTAGGTAAATCAGCTAGCCCAATTTTATCGTGCTTCATCTTTGTACTCTCACTACATTGTCTCAGGACGGAGGGTGGCTCGGGGTGCGGGGGTGCAGACGGCGCCGCGACGCCAGCCCGGCCGGCGCCGCCGACGACCTACTGACGCCGCCGCCTAATGCGGACTATTCTTGGCTTGTCCATATTGTGTACAAGGTAACGAGACATGCGGAAAATACATAAATAGGACCTTGGACTGTTTCATCAACATATAAAAGTATCAGGATAATTAACAAAATATCAATAGAATAGAAAAAATATTGCATCAGTGACTAACAATTTTTGAATAGAATAGTATCTATAACAGTAGATTTAAGAATTGCTGCATTTATTCATTCATATATTATGTAAGTATGTATACAGAAAATATATATTAATGTATATATCAATGTACATTATGTATTTTATATATACTACACTTATACCTACTTCTTCTTTTTGCATCTTGCAACCCACATTTAGACTCTGTACCTATAACCCAAAGGTTGACTGGTAGACAACATTTTTAGCGTTAGTTAAGCCTATTGTTCTGTACAATTTGTACAGAAGAATACTTTGTATTTCATAGAGAATAAAAATTAAATAAATAAGATAAATAAAAGAAATGTGATATTCCGTTAAACAAAACCAAAGATAAAGTTTAACTCTTGAACGCTTAAAGCATTTAATCAACACTGTAACAGGGAAGCCCATGTTACTGTTACAAAATTCACATTATAAGTATTGTTATGTAACATATATAAAAGTAATGTAAAACTGGGCGTTAACTTCATAATATTAGATAAACATGCAGGCTTATTTCATCATCTTTTAATGGTCCACATTTACCGAAAGTTTGTCTGGAAGAAATCGCTTTAGTGATAAGCCCGCCTTTGTACCTACTTTATATTAAATTTACTTTTGATTATTGTTATATTCAGTTGGTGCAATAAAGAAGTTTTATCTGATCTTATTACAAATGCACCGCAGGGGAAAACAAGATGAAGAAATGCAATATACGCAGAGGCATTAAGACCATCTATGAGTCATTTCTTGCTAATGGACATTAGCAGGGTAGGTTCCAGTTTATTCTGAATATTTATGAGGAATTTGTATTGTATTATACAGTGCTGGGTTCATCTCCTTATATGTTGGAGTTGCTTCTTCAAAGTTTTATTTATTCATATCACAAAAGCCGTTCAAGGGAATGGACGAAAATGCTAATCATGTTAAAAGGCGAGTCGACGCGCAACCCATCACTATTTTAATTGATTTTTCCACCTTCTCGCCCATCATAACACTAAAAGTGACCATTGAGTCTTGCAGGCTTGCTTAAATGCTATTAGGGATAAAGATGTGATAGTATGTATCATAAAATAAGTAATAAACTAAATAGTTTCATGCAGTGCAAAGTGCAAGGTTTCTTTTCCAATGAAAATGTTCACTGTAGGGTTTATCAACCTTGAGTTAGTTTATAACATTTTAATATGTCTATCTCAAAAGAAGCAATACTTTTCATTTGTAGTGCTCAACATCGGTACAGAGCCCTGATATGTTAGTTATTTTTTCTTCTGTTTAATTTAAATCGTAATGAAACTAGAAGGAATAGTAGAACTATACAGTTCTTTCTCATTTTATTGCATGGGTGAACTGTATCTAGGGTTGCCATCTCCAAAATAATAAAAGAAGGTCTCTGCGCTTAATAATGGCGGATTTTAACCCTAAAAGCTGGAATGGATACAGTGGTGGAGCAAGATCAAAGTTTAACAAGGTTAAAGTTCTGGCGATACCATAAAAAAGTCATCCGCTTTGCTGAAAAGCCTAACAATAGCCGGACAGGCTGGTAGTTCTGGCGAGGCCTAAAATCTCGCCCGGGGCGCTGGTAGAGCTAAAACCGGCACTGGGTTCATGAGTAGGCCTATTCAAATTATAGCTATATCTGCTACCGCTGCGGTAGCGATAACCCAATAGGTATGCAAATAACTTGCTGTTTAAACCATAGAGGAATTTCCTACTGGAGCCGGTTGCCTTATTCTGAAGACGCTAGAGCTTTCCAAGTTTCGCCGTATCGCGTACCACTACGGTATACCGTTCCGGTTTCGCGACAGCTCCAATAATGCTATATCCAATACCTGGCGGGATACCACTTCCATTTGATTAGGCATTATGTTATGATATCAAACTTTTCTGTCATGAATTGAAGTTATTAAATAAATATATACGGACTTATAAGTAGTAAACAAATATACATACAACAAACTACATAATCTGTGTCCAAGAAAATCTATATTACGAACAACTGACACGATATATACATCAAACGGATTCTTTGGTTTACCCTGTACATTATTAACATTCTGTAACTAAAATTCAGTCAAATTTCAGTTAGAATCATCATTAAAATCAAAAAAAATACCTGGAATATATAAAAAAAGCTGTGCAACATTTACCGATGACGAAGACAATGTTATACCAATAAACAAACTGTATATATAAACAGTCCATTCACTTCTCACAAAACTCTTTTGAATATTTGGATTGAAATTCACCGCAATAGTTCATTATAAATAATTTTATTACGTTTTTACGAGATAAATTAACTCAACTTCACTGCGGACAAAACCGACCGCAGCAATCGAATCGACAATTCGACATGACAGACATGTCAAGAAGACATTTGATTTTATTTTTGACATTGACATTTTGGAATGCGTTCAACAAATAAAAGAACAAATAAACGGGCAAGTGCGAGCGGACTCGTATATAAGGGTTCCGTACCACCGTACAATGTTTTAAAACGCTGATGAAACACGTTTCTTGTATGAGGAACTCCTTTAAAAATTATAAATTTTATCTTATTTTTAGTATTTGTTGTTATAATGGTCATAGCAATACATAATCGGTGAAAATTTCAGGTGTCTGGCTATTAAAGTTCAAGAAATAGAGCCCTGTGACCTATGACAGATCGAGTTAAAAACGCTGAAAAAAACACGTTTTTTGTATGAGGACCCCCTTTAATTTTCAACTATTTTTCAATTTTAGTATTTGTTGTTATAGCGGTCACCCACAGTAATACATAATCGGTGATTCAGGTGTCTAGCTATTACGGTTCAAGAGATAGAGCCCTGTGACAGACGGACAGAAGGACAGACGGACAGACAGTGGAGTCTCAGTATTAGGGTCCCGTTTGTACCCTTCGGATACGGAACCCAAAGAAAAAGGCACCTGTTCAAACTTGGTTCAAACTGCAAAGTTTTTGAACTTTATGTTGGTGTTACCATCCCATATCTCTGGTGTTACCAGTGTCAGTAACTAGAAAACTATGCATGCATGGCTTTTCGGTCTCACTCATGAAGTTATAGTATTCACTCATGACTCATCTCAGCTCAGCCCACAGATGTCAGCAACATCAGTAGGTACCTGTCATTTTGTCTAGCTGTCACTTTCGTTTATGTGATGTTGTTTGGAATCACAGATACTTTATTTATATTACTGATTTTCGAATCGAACTTAAACCAAACAATTTTTATTTGATTATATTAGACAAGAAAAAAGTTTGTTTACTAAAATAATGACTTCTGTAGCGCCCTCTGATTCTGAATCCAATGTTAGTGGTTTTATTCGATACAGTGATAAAGATTTCAAACACTTGTACACTTCAATGATTGAGGTACTTTTTTTCATAATTCTTACATTTTTAGAGAAAATATTTGGATTGCTTACCTGCGTAGACTATTAGATAGGTATTCTCATTAGAATTTCAGGGTGTTATAGAATCTAATGTCTTTTTTACGCAAGTAGGTACATTCCATTTCCATGACAGCTTTTGGTGATGAAGTTTCTGTAAGATATTTATAGAACAATATGCTTTGTCTTGATCTTTAAAGTATTGAGAATGCTTCACTCAAGAAATATTTACCTCTTTTTTTGGCCTTATATACAATCGGATATTTACCCTTTAGTTCATTATGTCAAAAATTATAAAGTATACTTTAGTCTAGAGGGGAGGCCTTTGTCCAACAATGGGACACAATGAGCTAACAAAAAAAAAAACATATTTGCAGAATATGGAGATCATAAATCAAGACATGCTGCAGGTTGAGAAGAACATGAAGAATATTGTTAAAACTGCAGGTCCCCTGGAGCCCAAACTGGCAGCCTTGCTGCAGACTCTGCCAAAACCAAGCCTCGGCTTGCCCATGGAGACTGAATGAAAAAAACTTAAATATTTATAATGTTAAGAATACAGGTTACTCAAGTGTGAAGTTGTCCATTGTTATGTTATTCTTTGCATTTCCATAAAAATTAACTATTATCTGCAAGACTTTAGTTTGTACTCACATACAGAAGTCTCACTCAGCAAAGAAATTCTAAAAAATGTCTACTCAGTATGGTTAGCAATATGGTTTAATTTAGCTCACGACAGAACTCAGCACCTTTTCGTTTAGATACCTAGACATCCATTGCAGGCCAATTTTATTATTATTACTCTGGACAAACGGGAATAATGTAGGTAACCTAAATGGGAAGTGACACAGGCCTGACTATACTTAAAATTGCATGTGAGTGACCTATTTTTACATTATATTGTCCATTAAATGTCTAATATTCATTTTAATATGTTTGTATTCTGTCATTATTTTTGTCTAGCAGTGTATTGATTTATTATATTAATTTTTAACATTTATGCAGCTCACTATATTTAACTCTTTATTACAGTGTTATATTACTCATACAGGGTGTGGCACGAAAACTTGCTGATTTAAAAGGTCTATAAAAAAAGTAGTAGAGATGCTACTATAATTTAACTTTTATCGTAAAATACATCAAAATTTTTTTACTAAATAGTTTTGAATGTGACAATGACAGCCCTCATTGTTAATGCATTGAGTTACCTAAGTACCTCATCTCTGTGGGGTGACCTTGTTTGGCAAACCAAAAACCCTGATTTGGCTCCTAGTGACTTTTTTATGGGGTTTTCTGAAATGAATTGTTTACCATGACCGTCCAAGGAGCCAACCTCACCTGAAAAACCATGTACGCCAAGCCATCGCCAACATACCCGTCGCTATGCTTGAAAGAGTTGAACAAAACTTCAGCATTCGGGTAACTCAATGCATTGACCATGAGGGCCGTCATTTGACCGATGTCATCTTCAAAACCATTTGATAAAAAAATTTAGATGATGTATTTTGCAATAAAAATTAAATTACAGTAACATCACTACTACTTGTTTAAATTAAGGTTTCATATCAGCAAGTTTCCGCGCCACACCCTGTATTATTGCCTTAATATATAAGATAAATGTAATGGAACTCTAACTACTACTGTGAGGATGTTATAATAAGTCTTCTTCGTCACTTTCCCAGTTGCATCCTCAGCTGTGCTGCTTCGGAGCCCGCGTTTCCCGCTTTTTCTTCCCCAAACTTAAAATGCATATCAATGGTCACCCAAGGATGCCAAAGACCTTGCAAAATAGAGAAGAAACAGCCGGAACATTTTAAATAATTTGGCTATAGTTTTACGATCCGCCGCCTGCTTGACGTCAACCCTCTTTGAGAATGTATTTGTGCGAAAAGTTTTACAACCGGCCGCTGGCCGATGTTAATCCTCCTTGGAAATGCAATTGTAGCACGAGATGTTTGCGACATCCACAGAAAGACATGGAGTGGTCCTTTTCTAACCCAGAACCACACGGGTAATACTAATAAGTGTGGGATACAGTGCCTGTTTAGAAAATTATATGGAGAATATTATTTGTGTAAATAGAAACTGATGTAAGAAAATTGCATTTTGTATTCAGTGGTCATTTTCAGTTCAAAATAACATAGACATTTTTATAATAAGTAATCTTTGTCTTTGGCCATATATTGATTTGGTTAATTAGTTTTTATGTGAAATATTTTGTTAAATTTCTTCTATTAAGTTAATTTTAAAGTATAATATATAAAAATAAAATTATATCAAATCAGTTGTCTTTTTCTCTTATACTTTTGTAAATATGATATTGTTTACCAAGTTAGCAAGTTTTCCTACATCTTTAGATAGTAATGCTCAAATCAGGATAGGCGATGCAACTATAGCTAGCAACCCATCACTATTTTAATTCCCTATTTCCGTAGTAGTACATATTCTCTTTGTTTCTATTTTCACACTTCTTCACTCTAAACGTGGCCTTTGGGTCTTACGGCCTTAGGCTCTGTCTCCCCGTTTAGTGATAAAGACGTGCTGATATGAGTGAACTCAACTATGTACTTCATCAATATCAGAAGAATCATTCGCTTACACTAGCGAAGAACGTAAGCTCCTTCACAACATAAATCAGGGGATTATCAGGATACTTAAACAAAAACCTATTTGGTTTGTGGTTTGTTGCACAAACTTGATGCTGTCAATCGTCAGGCGACATCTGATTACAAACAATTTTTGTCACCTTTCAATGATAAGCATCTAAATGTACTAGAGTATTAAATAAAATAGAAACATGACTGTGCCATCTACGAGAGCGAAGTCTCCGACTCGGGCGGAGGCCATCGCCAGGGCTTTAAAACCTGGTCCAGTTTACAACACTGGAGTTCTGCAAGGCAAGTTTTTGAACTTAGTTTTATCCTCTAAGTTTAGTTAAATTTGTGAACTTAGTATTATTTTAGAGGTATTCTGAGGTTTTATCTTGAACCTCGGTACTAAGAGCCTAAACAGATAGGCGCTATACACCTATAGCCCACACCCCTACCCTCATATTCATAAAAAATTACAAACGTTTGTTAAACCTATTTTAGTTAAAATATGTTATGTCCATAACAATCTTTTCAAAATTTGAAATTGCAAGAACAAGACAAAATATATTTTAACTAAAATAGGTTTAACAAACGTTTTTATTTTTTTATAAGTAAGAGGGTTAGGCTCTTTCTGCTCCGAAGGGAGTATAGAAAGAATTTAAAAAAAAAAACTCCCCATTCTTACATTACCTGACAAACAACGACATAGGTACATTGTGATAACATTTTATTAGGCATAATATCTTTGTAAACTGACGAAGTCCTTTCCGGCGCGTACCGGCGACCAATACTGTGTAAATGAGTTTTATGTTTTTGTATCTACCCCCCCCCCCCCCACCCCCCACCCCCAGTTACACCACTGCATATATGACGGTTGCTATAACAGCATCAATTTTCACAAGCATGACCATCATCCATCACTAACGGAACCAATTCCCCCAAACGCAGGAAACTGGGTCGAAGACAGAATAGAATGTCCAGCCACTGGCACACTTTATTTCCCGCCCAAGGAGAAAATAGATTACGACAAAATGAAACCAGAGTCGCGACAGCCAGACTTCAGATTGAATAAATTAAACAACTCACAAGTAAGTTGTACAGGATGTTACCAGACGTTTACGTTGCTACGCGTCCGTCTCAAACAAAATTTAAAATGGATAGACGACACTCAGACCACTGCCACCCATGTTGCAAGCTAACGACGACGAGTTGTTGGTCTGACGACAGTATCGGATGACTAGTGTTATTTTCGTGAATGGTTATCGGACTCCTAACGTTCCAGGCACAGGTTCCAGGTTACACATTTTTATGGAGTAGAAAGGTTATCACATCATTTTACACGATAGTAAGGCCCAAAGACTACGCGTAGCACAAAATCCGCACACGTCTATTTTAAAAAGATACGAATTTTGAAGGAAGAGAAAGTGTTGGTAAGGACAGGTTTTTAAGCTTCCAATGAAATGGTGTAGCCAGTTCTGGATCTAGACTTTCTTTAAGGGTCAAAATCTAATTATAGCGCCCCCATTATGCAGAATTACAGTTGAGCGAAGTATTACAACCAGCCGCACTGCGATGTCGTCTCTAGACGCAGTTGTTGCACGAGATAGTCCTTTATTTACCACTTACGACATCAACAGGAAGAATACTCCAATCCTAAGCCGGAAACCATACATACCTAATGAATGTCATAAATACTGATTTGATTTATAGGCAAACGTGGGCTCAATAATTCGCCAAGATAGCCATGATAGATGCGGCAACTTCGCGAGCATAAACGACCTCGTATACAACCACCTGCCGAAGCCGCTGTGCGGGCCTGAGCAGCGGTACTACAAGCGGTGCAAACACCAGTTTTATCCCCAGCCTGACCTCATGCAGTGCTATGTAAGTATTTAGTGGTCCTATCGCGAGGTAGTCATATCGGGGGTGGTCATTTCATTACCTACCGAAAGGGTTTGGACTAGGAAGCTGGTCTGCGACTTTGTCCGCGTGATATTCAGTTCTATTGTGCACCTTGTTTGGCAAATTGAAAAATGTAGTAAACTAGATTTTAATTTACAGTCAGAGTTTTTTATTGCGATTCGGCACATAGTATTCTTATGTTTAATCTTTATACACGACGATAAAATTTAAAATGACATAGGTATAATAGTTTTTGACTATTTTTGTTTGACTGCCTCCGTGGTCCAGTAATCAAGGCGTTTGCCTTGTGATCTGGAGGTTGTGGGTTCAAATCCCACTGGGAAGCATACTTTGTGAAAAGATGTTTCCAGTCTAGGTAGGATATTGCAGGCTTGAATCACCTGATTATCCGAAAAGAAAGATAATTCCGTGCTTCGGAAGGCACGTAAAGCTGTTGGACCCGAACGCCATCTAGCGTTTGTACCTATCCTAGGATTGGTTCTGGTCTACCCTTTGGGTTGCGGAGGTCAGACGGCAGTCGCTCTGTGTAAAAACCAGTAACCGGTTTCCGTCGACCACATTGGGACAAAATACTTACGCGAGTGTCCCAAAAAGGAGTGTAATGTTTTCAAGTTTTAGCTTGTAGCCTGCTAGACTGCCCCAAAAAGAAGTGTAATGTCTTCAAGTTTTATGTATGTACCTATGTGAGTTTCTTTATTCCGCCATAACTTCGAAATGCCTGAATAGATTTGGATGTATGGGGCAAGGTTTGAATCCTTACAACATCCCAAGTTCACATCACACATCGAAGGCCCGTTAAGCCGTTGGTCTATTGGCTGACATTATTATATGGTAGTTGTCAAGGTCATGTCAGATGCCTTTAGGCAGCTTGAAAAACTGACACGTGACTAGTTACACGTTACACACGAAAACAAACCAATGTTTGTCCAGGGAAATGTGACAGAATGGGGCCTGATGAAGGCTAAGAAGCACGAATGGGCTTGTACAGACGTCTCTGACTACGCCTCTACTCTGTACGAAGACACTTTTGTGCCTCCTCGGCCGCACCAGTACCTACCCAGGTGCGAAAGGAAAGCGAGGAATTCGTGAGTTGGATTTTATTTATAATAGTACATGCCTTTCCTTGTAGTCAATATTGGACACTGACAGACAATGCCTATGTAGCTAATATCTTGACTAATTGAGGATTTGAGTGTAGAACTGTAATGCCGATTCAAGTGGAAGAAGCGTGTAAGTATCACGTAAAATGTCAGTGTTTGAAATTGCCTCGCTAACTAGAAACAATAGCTGGTGCTACCTATCTACGTGCGATAATTTAGCAGTATAATTTGTATAGAAGTATGTACTCTCTTCGTGTTATTATCGCTCTTGGAGGTAGCACCTGCTGCGCGGGCTGCGCCTGCACAATTTGAGAAGGCTTATAAAGAAAAGAAAAATATAACTTTACATTTTTTATTGCAGGAGCTTCACAAAAAGTTTCCGATTTAAAATGACAAAATCTAAACAATGATAACATCAAGAATCATTTTTTATCTTCACTCTTTGCAAAAATTTTTACTAGTCTTTACAATATCACATTTTGTTCGAGAAAGGACAGTGACGTCCGTATAAAAATTGTAACAATACAATAATTCTTAATGCTTTCATATAGCCGTCACCAGGCGTCAACACGAGATCAGCAAGTACTCTTAACACTAAGTTTAGTCTCAAACATTACGACTAACAACCACTTAAAAAATACTAAAGAGGTAATAACTTAACAAGACGTCTTAATCATAATGGCAGTTCATCAAAGTTCCAACAGAAAAAGTACGAAGCAAAAAAAGAAAAAGAAAAAATGTATAAAGTGCAGAATCTGACTAGTGTAGTGAACGAGCATTAGTTAGATGCGAATGAATTCACTTGGGGCAGCTTAATGAGACCGCCAGGGGTTTTGAACAGATTGTTGTGTACGTATTGCGCGAACCTCGGCTGAGGGATGTGCACATGACTGTTGTACTGCATTTGGGGGAACACTGGCGAACTGACGCGGCTGAAGTTCTGCGGGGCTTGAAAACTGTTGAAGCTCGGCATATGGCAGTTGTCCACAACCATTGGCTCGCCGCAGACCGAATCTTCGCGCGATGGAGGTTGCGAGAACACGTTACGCTGGTTCACACTCGACGTCTGGGATTCGAACCCCGAACTCTGACTGGACGAGCGGCTGCCGTTCAAGTTGAACAGCTGCCGTTCCCCGTCAGCGCCCCAGTAGCCGCCCGCCACCCAAGACGTACTGTGCCCGAGCTTGCTCGGCGATATAAGAGGCCTGGACCGATTCATAGCTGTCGGCGTCACGAATGTCGGAGTTGGATTGAATTTTCTCAGAGAAAAGATAGGATTAATTTTCATGGCTTTTTTTGGACTACTTATACATAAAGAACTTATACTCTCATCGAGATCTGAATCCGAGTCATCTTTAATTATGTTTTCAAATTTCTGATACTTATGGAAAGACGGTTTGGCAAATACAGTCTCTGATACGGAACTGGGGCTTTTGCTTATGACTGAATTGACACAGAATGTGGAATTATGTTTTGGTTTAGACCACACACTGTCACTGCGCGGCGTGAATGTCCGGCCGTTCATCAAACTGTTGCTAAGAGGGCTACTAATAGTATCGTTGGAAGAGTCTGAAAAGTTACGTAAACCGAATTTACTGAGAGACACATCATCGTCAGTATCAAAAGACAAGTTGTCATCATCATCTACTAAAGAAGTTTTTGATCCATTTATAAGATTCTTCATTTTCTTTGGAGTCGTGTATATTCTTGAAGTATTGGCTGGTTCGCTTTTCATACTTCTGTATATTATAAAAACTATTGATGCACTAGCCAGCTGAAAAGGAAAAAATAAAACTATGAAACTAAAGTACACATAAATAAACAAAATTAAATTCAAAAAAGTACTTTTGATGTCACACCCACCTTGATAAAACTTATTACTACTGGATCTACGGCCACATGGTGTGCCATAGCTGATATCACAAAAACTGACCACAGCAGGTCAATCACTATGGTATGCTTCTGTTTGTTTACGTTCCAAACATGTCCAATAATTTGTATAAAACATACAATGGCACCCAGAGCTTTCTGCGTCAACAACATAAAACTGTTGATGTCCTTACTAGTTAAATTCATTTTTGGCAACTTATCAAATAATACATTTACGTCAATAAGGTAATGTTCTAATGCTGGGAATGTCATCAGTGCCTTCATTTTCACTATAGACACTATTCTTTCCACTAGACCAGTCAATATTTGTTTTATATTAGTTACTGAGTTTGGGATTTTTTTATGATTTTCTACATTTTTGTATATTTCTATACAGACCAGTAGTATTAGTAGTGTAGCTATAAAAGTGGATGTGTTATTTATAAAGCTCTTTAGAATTTTGCTTTGTTTTTCTTTGTGTTGCCCGCTTTTGTCTAGGGATCTCTTCTCAAGGAGTTTGGTGGCAAGGAGAGTTTCCTTCTCTTTGTGGAGTTTCAATTGCAGGACTCTCTTGCAAGGGCTACATAGTTTGTAAGCCTTCTCCAGCTGTCCCCTGAAACAAAACAAAACAATCTTAACTATGTATTTGTATTACCATGGAATATTAGCTATTTGCAGGAAATATTCTTTGCAAAATCTGATACATTTCTCATTAAGATAATGTAAAGTAAATCATAAATATAAATTTATATTTATCAGGTAGATAATGTTAATAAGATAACACTGCATTATTTTGTGCAAATAACAATTGGTCTATGTCTATAGACGTAGCACTGAAACTGGATGTGTCCAGCAATGTGTTAAAAATAATGCAGTGTTGTTATAAACAGTGCTATGCTTACTTACAATTTTATTGCAAATGTGGACTTTTCAGATTTTGTAGAGAAATATTGCCTCAACAGAAGTTATAAGAAATATTCTTAGTTACAACTTTTAACTAGAGAACTGTCGCCACTAATAGCTGTTGGAAGGCTGGAGGGGAGGCCTTTGCCCAACAATACACATATGGGACACCTTAGGCTAGCAATAAAAAAAGACATTTAAACTCTATTATGCATAGCTCCACAAGCTTCAGATTTGGAGGAAACGAGCAAAAATGTTTGCAATGTTCAGCAGCATATATTTGCTCCAGTAATATTAGGTCCTTACATATGAAATTGCCGATTTTCAATACTGGCAACTTTAAAATCAAATATCTTGCGTTTCATTAGGAATTCCAAACTCAAATTTATTTCGAAATAAAGCCAGAAAAATATTGTTTTAAAATTCGTATTTCATTTGTTTTAACATCATTTGTTTGAGTTTCAACATTGCTATAACAACAACTATGGACAAATTGAAAATTCGCGGTATTTACGAATAGAGTTCCACCGTGGCACCAGTGCTGTAGAAACGACTCGAAGAATTAACGACGTGTATGGACCAGGCACCGCTAACGAACAAACGGTGCTTTTTTGGTTTCAACGTTTCCGTTCTGGAAATTTCGATTTACACAATGAGCCTCGTGGACGATCTGATACTCAAGTGAATAACGAAGAATTGATGGCGATAGTGGAAGCGGATCCATCTCAAACCACTTCTGAATTAGCAGCAGCCTTCGGCGTAAGTGACAAAACGATACTTATCCACTTGCGCCAAATCGGAAAAATTTAAAAACTCGAAAAGTGGGTACCGCACGAATTGACTGAAGCAAACCAACAAACACGCGTTGCTTGCTGCGTTTCTTTGCTTAATCGCCACAATAATGAGGGGATTTTGAACCGTATCGTGACTTGTGATGAGAAATGGATCCTGTACAACAATCGGAAGCGATCATCACAATGGCTTGACCCTGGAGAACCGGCAAAACCTTGCCCTAAGCGAAAACTGACCAAAAAGAAGATTCTGGTTAGTGTTTGGTGGACCAGTGCTGGTGTTATCCACTACAGCTTCTTGAGATCAGGCCAGACGATTACTGCAGACTTGTATTGCCAACAATTGCAAACAATGATGGAAAAGCTCGCCATTAAACAACCGAGACTGATGAATTGCTCTAGCCCACTGCTCCTTCAGGATAACGCTAGACCACACACTGCACATCAAACGATCGCCAAGTTAGAGGAGCTGCGACTGGAACATCTGCGTCACCCACCATACTCTCCAGATCTTGCCCCAACCGATTACCACTTTTTTCAAAATTTGGATAACTTTTTACAAGGAAAAAATTTCAAATCTGATGAGGCAGTCAAAACCGCCTTCAAACAGTTCATAGACTTTCGCTCCCAGGATTTTTTTTCCAAAGGTATCAATGATCTGCCTATAAAATGGCGGAAGTGTATCGATATTAACGGCGCATACTTCGATTGATTAAATAATAATTTCATTAAAAAAATCTTTTCACTTTTTTGATACTGAACGGCAATTTCATATGTAAGGACCTAATATAAGTAACATGCTTTGTCTCTAAAAGTTCCTATATAAAAAATAAAGCTTGTTATAAGTTGTTTGTTCCGCCTTCTATTCATGTACACATTTTGGGTATGAGATTAATTATTATGGATATACTAAAGAGATTACTACAATACAGGCACAGCCTAGATTAGAGATCATAGTTTATTTAAAGATTTATTGAGTTCTAAATTGGAAATTAATGATATAATTTAAGTTATAGACAGAGCACAGTTAACAAACCTGTATATCTCGATTTCCTCGTCAAACTTCTTGTCATACATGGGCACAAAGCTGGCCAGTTGAGCCACTTTCAGCTGTTGGTTGATGTTGCACATCTTGCACAGCCCATTCCTCGGGGGACTCTTCTGGAACACCCTCGGGGAGAGTGTTTGGTCATGGTTGGTGATGATAGGCTTGTTATAGTCACCATCCTAAAATAAAAACATTAATTACAGTAATTAACAGTTGTTTATGGATGTGTTCCAGGTTATGATACATTCAATTATTACAACGAATTACAATTATGAGCATATCAGCTCACTTATTGTAAATACAGCGATTACACGATCTAACGATCGTGTAATCTCGAACAGAAAACAAGGACACATTCGGAACAGATTAGCTAGTGGCGCCAGTGTTATCAAGTGTACACTTATTACATTATAACACACAACATTAGCATCATCCCCCGCTGAGATAGAATTGAAAAGATAAAGCCGAAATCTCACCTTCGTGAATCCATTGTACTGTTCGCATTTCGGGCAAGTCCAACTGTTCCGACTCACGAATTTCACCCAAAGATCACTATTGCAAAACCAACAATTCACTCGCCAAGGCAAAGCTGACCTGTAAAGACAAATGTCCAAAATTTTAGGACTTTTTTTATCAGGCGGGAAAGCCGCGTAACCTCACATGACTTACCGTAATTTGTAGAGTAGTTTGTACACTAGAATACTACTTAGCACAACTAATAATATTATTAACACTAGTTCCATAACATAAACAATTCCCATTTTCCCTACAATTTCTAGTTTTTATGTTATAAAACCATATTTTCCTTAACCTAAAATTCACGCCTCGGCTAGAAGTTTCTTCAGTTTCTAGAGAGCGAACTCGAGAGATGATTCGAGGTCAACCATGATGGGCTTTTTCATTGGTTAAAAGAGACATGGAGAATTAACTTCATTCGCCCTTAGTATTTACACCAATCATAAATTAGCACGCTCTTACAGTCATTGGTTTAATTTTGACATAAGTCAAAGAGGCGAGCTACAAGCCAATCAGCCACTAATTTGTCTATGGAATATTTTTTTCTCTTTCTTTTCCTTAGAGAGAGAGAAATGACAGTGACAATATTATTTTCATTAGCAATTAATGGAGGGAGACACAATCGATATTCTCGACTCAATGTATGTATGTCGACATCCCTACGAAAGAAAAATACTCATCTGTCAGTTTTTGGCGGGAAGTCAAGGAGTTTGGTTGGGGTTTGCTTGAAATTATTTTACACATTGATTTTAGTGGACTTTATAATATGAAATTGGTGTTGTTTGGTGTTATAAATGCTCATGACATGAACAATGTGTGAAATAGTTAAAGTGGACAGTCATAGTACGGCTGTAGTGATATTTATTTTGCGGATTGTGTGGGTGTCTTCGGGCGTCGTCCGCCACTCAATCGTCTATGTAAACCAGTGGACTCGTATAGATTTGTCGCCAGAAGCTCCCTTGCAGCAGTCAAAGGCCTACACCACCCTTTGATTGTTTTGTTAGGTTAGGATTAGGAATAAAGAACAAAATTAAAGGTAGGCTCTTAAGGACTTGTATCCAAAGCCGTAAAATTATTTAATTAAAAAAAAATACTCAGCTGTCAGTCATCAAATCAGCTGTCAGTTGTCATTTCTTTGTCATTTTTCAGAGGTTATATTATGTGATGTCAAAAACATGCCTGTGATGTGATATAATATTTCATTTTTTAGCATTGTTTTCTTTATTGTGTACCATAATCGGTATTACCAGAAAATAGTATTACCAGATAACTGACTACTTAGAATTATTATACTATATACACAATGAAATCTGAAGATATCAATACGTTGCTTCTGTGCAATTTTGATGAACATTACTCAGAAGGTAATTATTGCCATATTTTGTTGTAATTATATCATTTTTTCTTTACTTAACGTATCCGTTCCTTCCTATAATTATTAAATCTCTTGAAAATTAGTCTTCCATCTCAAGAATGTTTGTATCTTCATTGAAAATGTACTCAGTTTACCACACTCTAAACAATCCTTCTGATTTGCAGAACATGAAAACATAAGCAAATTGTGGTCTGGAAAATGGCTAATCGGAGATGAAGATATTTTTAGAGAAATAATTGCAACAGAACTCAAGACTGAAGCTCTTGTGAATTTGTTAAAAAAATATAGGGAACAAGATGAAGGAACTGAAAAATTATTAACTGTAGCTATCAAAGCATTTTTGACTTTCTGTGATTTAAACTGGAATCCTCATCCTGAAAATTTGAATTTGGAAGAGTATCTTGGTGTAAAATGGCCGGAGAGTATAGATGTTCTCATGAAATTGCAAAGGGATTCGGAACCAATTTTTGTGAATATCTTGTATCCAGAGTTGCTGTATTTGTCTTTACAAGTTTTTAATGCTTTGTGCAGTGTTGAAGGAAATCTGGTAAGAAATCTGTTAAACTTAAACTATGGTGCACAAACCTGCTCTTTGATTGAAACTGAACAGTCGAAAATCAAGGTTTGCCATCTAGCAATGGAACACAACATTCTGGTACTCCGCCTTACACATTCCCACATTCGTTTATTACTGGTCTCTCCCTTCAATATACATATCATTTATCTCCTTGCTTATCCTATATGATTTCATATTCAGGATTAAGTTTTTGAATGTCACATCACTTGTAGTACTTGATTCCATATTACCTTTTTATTAATTTCTTCACTATTTTATTTTTTTAAATTTATTTCTATTGATTTGAACACCTCTGTAGCATCATGCTTAACCAGCCGCCAGCCAGCCAGGGCAAGTTGGAAAATGGCCTTTTTCAAATTGTCTTGGGTGTTGATACGTATTTATCATAAAATATAGTAACATTGAGTTTAGTATCCCGTAACACAACTTTAAACCTTACTTTGGGGCTAGCTCAGTCAGTGTGATTTGTTTTGTCCCTATGTATTTATTTATAACTTTATTACATGTGATTGTAATTGGCGCACTTAGCGGCCGTTGGTGTTTTCTACCAGTCAACCTACAGGTGGTGCAGACATGAGATTATTTTGGAAATAAGTGCAAAAACTGAAAAGCTATCTAGAGTTCCTTTATAATATTTTCATAACAATTGTTATTACAGTTGCATTTATGGTGGAACTTCAGAGCAAAAGTTGTCCATCAAAGAATTCTGGAAGACACAAGTGCTACCATGTACTCAGAGCTGGAACTCCTTATAGCCAAGCTGTCAAATGAGCTGCAATGCCTGCAGGAGAAGCCTCGGCTGCAGATATTGCTGTGCCTAGAGATTGCACAGGCGTATTTGTTGTATGCTAGAATCTATAAGATTGAGGAGTATTTATTGAAGGCGCGAGAACTGGCTGGTTTGAAGTTGGAACTTACAGGTTTGTGTATATGTTACTAAACTATCTTTTTTCAATAGGAAGTAGCGATGAACAGAGACAAGTGGTTGAATAAGATGGCTGTTCCTTTGCCCAGTTGTCATAAAAGACAGGGGCTAGTAAAAAAAATATTTTTTCCAATAAATACTGACTTATTGAGTTTCCTTTGGTGTTTCTTCTCAGCCGAGGCTATTTCTTAACACTTGTAATTGTGGTGCTTTTCTAATGGAATTTAGGCTAAGAATAGGATGCAGACAAAAGGAGGCTTATGCTTAAATGATGATGATAAATATAATAATAATACATTTTTTCAGGTATTTTGGGTAAAAGAACAAAATGGCAGCAGAAATCCTTACCCCAACTGGCTCTCTCCAGTGAATTAGACTCTGAAGTGGACAGACCGTCTGCAGAAGAGAGTCACGGGGCTTCGGAGCTGCCTCCTGACATCGAGCTGCAGGATGATGTGAGGCTGAACAAGATCCAGTACAACGAGGAGATCAGCCAGGCGGACCTGCCTAGTTTGGAGCAAACTTTGTGTTTGTTGACTGTGTAAGAATTTTCACCTGTATTTTATGAACAAATCACACAAATTGAGCTAACCCCAAAGTAAGATCAAAATTTGTGCTATGGCATGGGGACCAACTCAGCCATACTATACTTTAAAAAAAAAATTGGTTGCCTGTAAAGTCGGTATACGGGCGAAAGTTTTACGTGACAACGACTTCACTCCACTTCACTCCAAACTTGACTTCCACTCGGGCATGGTTAGCCCGCCTAAGAGCGAGAGAGACAGACATAAAAAGTGAAAGGCACGCGTGCCTCTCACTCGCTCTCATTGTGAGCGCATAACGTGAGCGGAGCGTAACGCAGTTTCTTGAAGTGTCACCCGGCTAACCAATTTATAAGACGTCACGTCAAATTAAAAATATATAGATAACAGATAAACATCTGAGACAACTCAACTAACCAAGGGGATTAAACTCGGGACCTCCAATGTGACAGCCTGGCATGATGACCACTAGGCCACAGAGGTAAAATTTTCTTGAATAGCTTTCTTTTGCTTGTCATCATTAAACTTAAGAACTAAGTTCTTGTTATATTTCGACCTTTTTCTATTTATTGGAACTCCCTTTATAACATCAACAGCGAAATACTGAGCATTGAAACTAAAAGTTATTATTTGTGTCAATCTAAGCAAAAAGGGTGGTTCCTGGTTTTTAAAATGTTCCAGTTCTTGAATATGTTTTTTACCCTTATTTTCAGTTGACTATTCTAGATACCAAAACTAGCCTAAGATTTGGGACACATCTGTCAGCAAGGAACAGCACTTTCCCATGCTGTTATCCTTTTCTGTCGCTCAGAACAGTCATTTTCTAGAGCGAGAGAGAGTGACGAAACGCTTCAGCATGGCCGGTGCTGAAGCGTTCCGTCGCTCTCTCTCGCTCTAGCAAATGACGTTTCTGAGCGACAGAAAGGCAGCATAGGAAAGTACTATTCTCTGTTGACAGATATGTCCCAACCCTTAACCACAGAATAATAACTAGTACTCACGTACAGAAGTCTCACTCAGCAAAGAAATTCAAAGAAATATCTACTCAATGTGGTTAGAGATATGGTTTAATGTAGCTCACGTCAGAACTCAGCACCTTTTCGTTTAGATACCTAGACAGCCATTGCAGGCCAATTTCATTCTTATTACTCTGGACAAACGATTTGTATAACTGAATTTACCACTCCGAGTGGCCGCCGCGCGAGTAGTAATAATGTAGATATATTTTCGATACCTAAACGGGGAGTGACATACGCCTGCCTTAACTCAATACCCGACTACTGGACTCTTTTGCTTGGATGTCCACTTTTATTTATTGCATAATTATTGATACACCGTGATAACTACTGATTGCTAACTTGTACAATTCCAGTCAGTATCTCCAAAAGTCACAGCCGAAAGACGAGCTGACCTCCGAAGAGCTACAACCGTACATAGCGACCATACTCTCACAGAACAAAGGACCGTGGGCCACGCGGGTCACTGCCCTACTGATTCGCTGTAAGCTGGAAGCAAATCACAAGCGCACGGTGGAACGGTCTATGCTGCAGTGCGAGACTATCGTTAATGATAAATCTGGTGTGTCGCCCACTTCAAGGTGAGGGTTATTGCCTGTAGTAGGAGAAGTTTAGATAAGTAAATAAATATGTTAGGTATTTTATTTATATGTATACAACGTGGAAGGGACATACCCGTAATAAATCGAACTAGGTCTATACTAGATCATTATAGTATAATGAAATTAAAATAACAGCCAACAATGCATTTCCATAAAAAAGTGTGCAGCCGCTCAGGTAATTTGTATAAATGTCAAACTGTTTCTTGGTTTTTCGACTGTTATCACAGAATACATAAGAGTACAAACAGAATGGAATCTCACAGCGTCTCCCGCAAATTGGCGTCCCCGCACCTTGTGCGCCTTTTTGCGCTCTAAACCAGGGTTTAGTTACTAGCTGCACGCAATTCGCGACGTGTCTTTTCTTGAGAACTGTTAACCAATAGTAACCATCATGGTGAGAAGATGCGCATATAATAATTGTTTATCCACCGAATACAACAAAGAACGTATATGTCATACATTTCCGAGTGATGAAAACAGGTACAAACAATATAACCTCACGTTATTACCCAGCATCCCTCTTGAACACCGATTGATATATTAGGTCCTTACATATGAAATTGCCGATTTTCAATACTGGCAACTTTAAAATCAAATATCTTGCGTTTCATTAGGAATTCCAAATTCAAATTTATTTCGAAATAAAGCCAGAAAAATATTGTTTTAAAATTCGTATTTAATTTGTATTAACATCATTTGTTTAAGTTTCAACATTGCTATAACAACAACTATGGACAAATTGAAAATTCGCGGTATTTACGAATACGAGTTCCACCGTGGCACCAGTGCTGCAGAAACGACTCGAAGAATTAACGACGTGTATGGACCAGGCACCGCTAACGAACGAACGGTGCGTTTTTGGTTTCAACGTTTCCGTTCTGGAAATTTCGATTTACACAATGAGCCTCGTGGACGACCTGATACTCAAGTGAATAACGAAGAATTGAAGGCGATATTGGAAGCGGATCCATCTCAAACCACTTCTGAATTAGCAGCAGCCTTCGGCGTAAGTGACAAAACGATACTTATCCACTTGCGCCAAATCGGAAAATTAAAAAACTCGATAAGTGGGTACCGCACGAATTGACTGAAGCAAACCAACAAACACGCGTTGCTTGCTGCGTTTCTTTGCTTAATCGCCACAATAATGAGGGGATTTTGAACCGTATCGCGACTTGTGATGAGAAATGGATCCTGTACGACAATCGGAAGCGATCATCACAATGGCTTGACCCTGGAGAACCGGCAAAATCTTACCAAAAAGAAGATTCTGGTTAGTGTTTGGTGGACCAGTGCTGGTGTTATCCACTACAACTTCTTGAGATCAGGCCAGACGATTACTGCAGACTTGTATTGCCAACAATTGCAAACAATGATGGAAAAGCTCGCCATTAAACAACCGAGACTGATGAATTGCTCTAGCCCACTGCTCCTTCAGGATAACGCTAGACCACACACTGCACATCAAACGATCGCCAAGTTAGAGGAGCTGCGACTGGAACCTCTGCGTCACCCACCATACTCTCCGGATCTTGCCCCAACCGATCACCACTTTTTTCAAAATTTGGATAACTACAAGTAAAAAATTTCAAATATGATGAGGCAGTCAAAACCGCCTTCAAACAGTTCATAGACTCTCGCTCCCAGGATTTTTTTTCCAAAGGTATCAATGATCTGCCTATAAAATGGCGGAAGTGTATCGATAACAACGGCGCATACTTCGATTGATTAAATAATAATTTCATTAAAAAAAACTTGTTTCACTTTTTTGATACTGAACGGCAATTTCATATGTAAGGACCTAATAGTTTCAGTATATTTTGTTAGTCCCTGTATATACCCTTCTCGCTCTTTCGAATTGGCGGGAGAATACACAAGAGAGTACACAAAAATATTTGTGAAGTGATTTTATGTAGCTGTTTTAAACATTTCTGTAACATTTAATACATATAAAACAGAATATTTTTTACGTCATAGTGTTCGCAAATCTCCCGGTATGGAAAGATATAATCGTAAATATGTCGAACTCGTTAGTAGGTAAGTATTAAATTAATTCTGCGGTGCGACCCTAAGTATAAAACTCACACATTGACGTGTGTACAGATAAATAGTTTCGTTTGTAGTAGTAGAAGGTATATATGTTACTCTGAATCTATGAAGTGTCATACCAGTGCTGTTATATAAATAACATTACGGGTATGTCCCTTCCACTTTGTATATTATGTAGATATAAGGCCATAAAATACTTTTCATACTTCTACATATAAATTCCTAGGAGAAAGTTGTTCAGTGTCATTGACTGAATTCACCCTTAAAATAGTCTCAATATATTTTGTTACATTCTGTATAGTGTCATTTGAGCCAATCGACACAAAAATAAGAGAGAGAAGTTTTATTTAAGGTGACATTATGTATGGATTTGTATTCTTAGGTTATCATACCTCTGGGCGAGCGGCCTACAGCCGGCGTGGACGTGGCGGCAGCAGTTAGCAGACCTGTACGTCAGCCTGGGACTGGTCAAAGCCGCCTTAGAAGAGTACCTGAGGCTACAGCTTTGGGAGGACGTTATTGTGTGCTACACAATGTTGCAGCTGAGACACAAGGTAAACGCACACGTGGATTCAGTGGCGTAGCTAGGGGCGGGCGAGGGGCGGACCGCCCCCGGGTGTCACGACTGGGGGTGACATCCGAGTCTCCTATTTGTATCTCTAGAAATAATTGGACATGGAGCGGCATATTTAAATTTTGCCTGTGATATTGAATCACCGCATCAGGTGCCTACCTGCGCCTGCCTACGCCACTGCGTGGATTCACTATTGGACTTAAACCCTTTCACCGCGAGACTTTATATCAGTTGTCGTGCTCCCAGCGCGAGGCATAGTGAATATCCATAGTTTTGGTCGGATGTATACGACGCTCGTGAAATGGGCCCGAAAATGTTTGTCGGATTAATCCGACGTTCGCGGTTAAAGGGTTAACAAGATATTCTTCTGTAATTCATTTATTGGATTTCATATTATGAACCCTATCGGGTATCGCAAAACAAAAATTGGAACGGCAAACGAGTTTCATACTTGTTTTTACACAGAGCGACTGCCGCCTGACCTCCGCAACCCAAAAGGTAGACCAGAGCCAATCCTAGGATAGGTACAAACGCTAGATGGCGTTGGGGACCAACGGCTTTACGTGCCTTCCGAAACACGGAATCGTCTTTTCGGATAATCAGGTGATTCAAGCCTGCAATATCCTAAACAGACTGGAAACAACTTTTCACAAAGTATGCTTCCCAGTGGGATTTGAACCCATGACCACCGGATCACAAGGCAAATGCCTTGACCACTGGACCGCGGAGGCAGTCATGGCATTTCGTTGGCTGCGACTATGTCCTCCAAAGTGCAAGTATCCAAATACCTGCATTATGGAGGAGGAACGATGGCACGCTTTCTTTGTGTCTTATGTGGACACGAAAGTAAGTGCGCCATTGTTTGTGGACAAAAGCCATCCTGACAGATGTTCTGCGAGCGGAAGATTTATTTCCACCCTGTGTGTCCAATTGTCTTTACCGCGGCCAGCCTGCGTTCGTAGTCTATTAAGAGACTTCCAGGAGTTCCAGGTAGACCAAGCCAGATCAAGAGTAATAAATAAAAAAAGTTTCCGGTTGCATTATACGCACGCGAGGCGAGTCCAACGAAGCCTGTAGACCTTTGCACAACTGCATAAATTCAAACGCAAGTTTGAATCGATACAGAGGCGTGTGTATCGATTCAGACGCGATGTTACCGTATCGATACAAACGCAAACAAACTGCTCTGTAGGCATAGATATATAATTCTCCAGAAATTTAACGCTCCTACGTTTACTGCTTCGATTCTGATTCCATTTACGCAAACAAACGAACAGTAATTACAACGAAACACTCGAACGCACATATAGACAAAGATGCATGCGATTGGTCGCGACAAGGTCACGCGTCGTCGTCGGTCGTGTGGGGCAGTCAACGCAACGAGCGGTGAGATACAACGCGCGGATGGTACCTATTATGCAGTACGCTACGCTAAAATAAATAACCTTGTTTACGTGTTACTTTTTTTTTAATAACTCATTTTCATGTCTGTATAGCTTCTACACTACTTCACGGCACATGACGGCATTTTAAATTAATGGATTACAGCAAAAACACAGCAATATTCTCAAAGGAAACTTCTTGAGACGCAACCGCACGACCCGAGTGTTACGGCGCACTGTCGCGTCGGGCTGTTCATATTTTAAGCCCCGCCCGCAGCGATACATATCGCGTGGAATGATTTTCCGGAATTAGTTACGATTCTAGAGAATTATTGTTCGTAGTCTGTAGGATAAAAAGGCGTATCGACGACGCGTTTAGAAAACGTGGTATGCACAGGCCCTTAGGCAAATATTGTTATTTGTGATCTCGTTAGACCTTGTTATTTTCAGGCGGCAGAAGTGATACAACAGCAGATAGATATAAAGCCTACCGCCAAATTGTTCTGCCTTCTTGGCGATGCGACAGGTAATCTTATTTTAAGTGTTTTTTTAATTAATCTTTTTCGTCTTTTAAGGCGAGATGGGTTCACAATTTGCAATATTGTGCGTGTTTTTGAAAAATTACTGTTATTAAACTACTATAGTTTATTCCTCAAAAAATTTACATAAAAATCTTAAGGATTTTCTACAGACACCCACAATAGCCAAAACACGATTGAGCGTTTTTGGCTCGATAGAAAAAAATCACAAACATATCTCTAAATTTCCATTTTTGGTATAATTTTCATATGAAAAGGTGATTGTATAAAATAGTAGTATGTATTATTATAAAGGTACAATCTAGTTATTTCCGTCGTCCCAGACATCTTCCCAGTCTGATATCTTCGATCAAGGTAACGGAGTAACCATGAACAATTATTTTTTAGATGACATCTCTTGGTACGAAAAAGCATGGGAGTTTTCCGGGCACAGAAGCAGTCGGGCGCAGCGCCACTGGGGCAACTACTTGTACCTCCACAAGGAGTACGAGCAGTGCATACCGCACTTTGAGAAGTCGGTTGAGATCAACTCCATTCAAGAGAATGTCTGGCTGAGGCTGGGGTATGTATAACGGTGCCGGGGACGAATCAAAACGTGGTGGTGTAAAATTAATAAAAAAACTATATTACAACAAATAAACGGGCACGTGCGAGTCTGACTCGTACATTAAGGGTTCCGTACCTCCGTACAATATTTTAAAACGCTGAAGAAACACGTTTCTTGTATGACGATCACCTTTAATTTTTAACTATATTATTTGTAGTATTTGTTGTTATGGTGGTCATAGTAATACATAATCTGTGAAAATTTCGAGTATCTAGTTAATGTCATTATAAAGATCTAGTTAAAAACGCTAAAAACACGTTTTTTTGTGTGACGACTCCTTTAATTTTTAACTTTTTTTATTATCAGTATTTGTTATAGCGGCCACAGTAATACATAATCGGTGAAAAATTCAAGTGTCTAGCTATTACGGTTCAAGAGATAGCCCTGTGACAGACGGACAGACAGCGGAGTCTCAGTAATAGGGTCCCGTTTGCACCCTTCGGGTACGGAACCCTTAAAACTATATAACAACAAAAAACGAACGACGAAAAAGAATAATTAAGGTGTACATCTGGAGCATTGCTCTATACGGCTGTGAGACGTGGACGCTAACGAAGAAGGAAACGAAAAGGTTGGAAGCATTTGAGATGTGGTGCTGGAGAAGGTTAGAAAGGATCCATTGGAGGGATAAAGTAACAAACTTAGAGGTCTTAAATATCGGAAATAGGCGAGGCAGTATGTTGGGATACTTGATACGGCATGATAATTTTATACGAATTATAATAGAAGGAAAGAGGGGTAGAGGAAAGCTAAGGCACAGCTATATGAAGCAAGTCAAGGAAAAGATGATAGCAGTGTCGTATCAAGATGTCAAGAGATTGGCGGACGATAGAAAAAAATGGAAGAAACTCCACCGACAAGAGCGTCGCTCTTACATTTTGATGATGATTATTATAATGTGAAATTATATGTATAAACAAAAGACAACCTAAATGACAACTTGAATGCTTTTTTTTTTACCCATGTGGTTCCGGGTTAGAATAAGACCACTCTATCTCTTCCTGTGGCTGTCGTAAAAGGCAACTAAAGAACTAAGCAGAAACATTTCGTGCTACAATTGCATTCCCATGGAGGGTTAACGTCGGGTGGCAGCCAATTGTAAAACTTTTTGCACTAATACATTCCCAAAGAGGGTTGACGTCTGGCAGGTGTCTGGTCGTAAAACTATAGCCAAATCATTTAAACTGTTCTGGCTATTTCTTCTCCATTTTGCAAGGTCTTTGGCATCCTTGGGTAACCATTGACATGCATGTTATATTTGGAGAAGAAAAAGCGGGTAAGCGCACCCCGGGCTCCGAAGCAGCATAGCTGAGGATTTATTTATTTAATCTTTATGGCACAATAAAATAAATGTACAAGTGGCGGACCTAATGCCATAATGCCTAATGCCCCGCACCTCTCCCTCGTTCTTGTGCGGCCGCGTGCGCCGTGCAGTGTGTGTTTGCCCGCTCTCGCCCTGAGATAAGGCGAGAGCGGGCGAGAGGTGCGGGGACGGGGAACGGGGACGTATATTGCAAGGAACCGCAGGAGATTTCGTTCTGTATACTCTTACTGTCTTCTGTGCCTATATTGAACTGGGTTTCTTTCGGCGTAATCTTCCCAGCAGTGGTCGTTCCGAAACGCTAGTAGTTTGTAGCTTTTGCCCTAAAAAAAAATGACCTTTAATAAGTGATATATTTATCCTACATTAAATAAAATTTACTTTGACTTTGAGTCCCAGTCCGACTATTTTTCATCAGTTGTTTAACTTTTATATACAACTCTCCAGTTACGCGGCCCTGATGACGCAGAAGTGGGAGCTGTCAGCGCGCGCCTACCGCCGCTACACGTACCTGCAGCCGCACACCTTCGAGGCGTGGAACAACCTGGCCAAGGTGTACGTGCAGCAAGGAGACAAGGGCAGGGCTTACAGGGCGCTCTTGGAGGCGCTCAGGTTCAACTATGACAACTGGAAGGTATAATATGTGCAAGGATCTTCACTGAGCTGAATTCAGTGTCTTTTTAGCAGTGGTCGTTCTAAAACGCTAGCAGTGGCGTAGCTAGCATGGGTGTCACCCCAACTATACCGGATGTAGATTTAGGGGGAGGGGGTTGCAGCAACATCTAAATATGCCGCCCATTGATTGTTTCAGGATCAATAGTAATCCCGTCAACACCACAATACTCGTCAAAATATGGCCATGAGTCAAAATCTAAATATGCCCCATGTCCAGATTTTTGGCGAAGGGGGGAAGAGTAGATGCAAATAGGAGTCTCGGTTTTAAAATAAATCCAGCACATTCTTGTGATATTCCTCAATCGAAATTATCTTTTAGTTTTCTAAGGCGCTAAACTAAGGTGGCATGCATTGAGAGGCCTAATCCTAACAGTGGTTCACAGAAAAATACAATTGAATTCATTATAATATACAGTAAAAAAAAAAGAAAGGGGAGGCCTTTGCCCAGCAGTGGGACACAAACACAGGCTATTAAAAAAAAAACAAAAATACAATGATGATGTGGACATCTTTTGAGGCGACTAAAGGCTATGGGTTGGGAACATCTGTCAGCATGGATCAGCATTTTCCTATGCTGCTATCCTTTTCTGTTGAGAGCGATGGAACGCAGCGGGATCGATACTGCCGCATTCCGTCGCTCTCTCTTGCTCTAGCAAATGACGGTTCTGAGTGACAGAAAAGGATAGCAACATAGGATAATACTGTTCCGTGCTGACATATGTGTCCCAACCCTATATATTCTCGATTTCGCATAGTTTTCGGCATCCTGAGGTAACCATTGATATGCATATTATATTTGGAGAAGAAAGTAGGAAAGCGCACACAGCACAGCTTAAACGCGCTAAGAAGATAACATCTTTTGGTTTTTATCTATCTACACCCGTGGTATAAATCCTCCGGTGTCATAGTAACCATAATATTATCCAAAATAATGTTATAGTGTTGTTCTACATTTAATTATACAACTCGAACTCAATCCGTTCCTTACTCATCAAACAGCCATATTCTCACTACTCAATTGGGTAACGTAATATAAGTAAAATGGTAAAACGAATATTAAGAGCGCTATTTGACAAAAAAAGTTTGTTTGAAAAAACGATTTATGACATAGTTTATATAAATCTTTTTTTTTTTATTTTTTTTTAAGGTTTGTTTTAATTAACCGATATTTTATACAAATACGTTAAGAAAAAAGTATCTGATTTGACTTGTTGCAAAATAGCGTATTCATGGTATCTTTATGAATGTCAAATAAACGGGCAAGTGAGAGTCGGACTCGTACATGAAGGTTTCCATACCACCGTACAATGTTTTAAAACGCTGAAGAAACACGTTTCTTGTATGACGACCCCCTTTAATTTTTAACTTTATTTTATTTTTAGTATTTGTTGTTATTGTGGTCATAGTAATACATAATTGGTGAAAATTTCAAGTATCTAGTTAATGCCATTATAAAGATCAAGTTAAAAACGCCGAAAAAAACACGTTTCTTGTATGACGACCCCATTTAATTTTTAACTATTTTTTATTTTTAGTATTTGTTGTTATAGCGGCCACAGATTACATACGTAATCAGTGAAAATTTCAAGTGTCTAGCTATTACGGTTCAAGAGATAGAGCCCTGTGACAGACGGACAGGCAGCGGAGTCTCAGTAATAGGATCCCGTTTGCACCCTTTGGGTATGGAACCCTAACGCAATTCACTACAACAGCTACGTAATTAAAAAAAAAAAACTTATAGGTTATTCGAATTCATATCGTATCCCGCCATTTTTGTTCGATGTTAGTATTGCAAATAAATATATTTGGTCTTTTCAGCTATGGGAGAATGTGATAATGGTGAGCATCGACACCGGCCACTTCGAAGACGTGATCCGCGGCGTGCACCGCCTGCTGGACCTGCGGGGCCAGTACCAGGACACTGAAGTGTTGTCGTTGTTGGTGCGGGCCGTCGTGCAGGACGCCAAGGACGCCGATGGAAACAGTGCAAACAGGTAGCTTATACAGGGGCTAACAAAATATACTGAACCTATTTTAAAGGGTGAATTCAGTCCATGATACTCAACAACTTTGAAATAAATGTTTGCGTACATAACGTAACTTAAGTCAAGTTTACCGTAAGCTATGATCTGAACTATCCAAACACCATAATGTGCTAATTGACCAACATAAAATAGACTGCAAAAGAGGGAGTAGGATTTTTGTGAAGACGTTTTATATTTCAGACTGAGGAAACGGGTACTGGAGCTGTTCGGAAGGATCACGTCGATACACCAGAACAAGCCGGAGATCTGGCAGCTGTACTCGGATCTCAGTCCGACGTACTTAATGAAAGCGCAGCGTCTGCTAAAAGCCTATAGAGGGTTTACACAGGTCAGTATTAGCAGAGAATAAATAATACTAATGTACAGAAGTCTCACTCAGCAAAGAAATATCTGCTCAATGTGGCTAGCGATATGGTTTAATTTAGATCACGTCAGAACTCAGCACTTTTTCGTAAAGATACCTAGACATCTATTGCAAGCCAATTTCATTCTTATTACTCTGGACAAACGATTCGTATAACCAAAGTATAACTGAATTTTCCACCCCGAGGGGCCGGTAGCGCGCATAGTAATATTGTAGGTACATTTTCGATATTTAAACGGGGAGTGACACAGGCCTGGTATTAGTAACTTACGTAAGGACTTCTTTCTTTGTTATGTACGAGTAGGCGATGCCCTTCTTTGGTACTGTAGTGGGAGCGAGGTAATATGCTCGACCGCCTCAAAGGGAACATCTTCCCGCCAGGCACGGGGAACCGCGGCTCCACAGGTGTATTGTCGGAGGATGTATACCGGGTGACTTTTTAAACACCAGCCAAATTTTTGGAGCAAGTTCAGACTAGAACCCTATTGTCCTCCAAAAAACTCGTTCCTCACCGCACCATATATCATACAATAAAATAAGGTTAAATATAGTAACAAAATGGTTAACTTGAAGGTGGATGGCCACAGAGATAGAGGACGACCTAGAAAGACGTGGGGGGAATGTGTTAAGCGGGACATGATGGACAGGGGGGTTAGTACAGATATAACCAATGATAGAAAACGATGGAGAGAGTTGACATCCAGAGCCGACCCCAAATAGGGAGAAGGCGGGGAAGATGATGATGATGTATCTAACAATCTTTAAAACTTTAGATTTTTAAATGTGTTTGCTATTATCAGAAACTCAACTCCTGCGCATGGCCTTCCGCAGACTATTGGTACTAGTTTGGTAGTTTTAACTAGGGTTGTAACGGAGCTTCACCTCCGCCCCGTTACTGCGGAAGTTCCGCAACAAATCGTATCCCCGCTTCCGCCTCCGCCTCCAAAAGTTTTCAAAAGTTGTACGGAACTTTTCAAAAGTTGTACGGAGACGGGGGTGGAAGCAATGATACCGGAGTTGTAATGGAGGTTTATTTACGACGAATCATAGAACATAACATAATGCGCGCGCAGCGACGCGACGCTCGACGACGACTCCGCCGGCCGCGCGTGAAGTGAGCGCGCGGCGGGGACGCGGTTGGGGGGGGGGGGTCGTTGTATGTCATTTGTCAAATGATACACGACAGGAATCACCTGTCGAATGGCTTGGACGAGTTGGACGTACGTACGAAGTTTTACCGATGTAATGTAATTCTAATCTTCTTCTATCGTGTCAATGGCAATGGATCTAAAGTGTTTTGGCCCAGAAATTCGTCACATCTATAGCCCTTTAGTTCGCCTCCATTAGATCGTCTCTAGAACAAGATGCGTTGGACGTGGGGCATGACAGCAGATGTTCCATGGACTGGATGCATCCACAGGCACATCTGTCGTCGTCAGAATATTTCCACTTCTTCTTTAACTCCTGACATCTACCGACGCCTACCCGGAGTCTATTTAGAGTCTCCCAAGTGCGCCAGCGTAGATTGTGTAATTCTAATTGAACTGTGATTGTTTTTTTTATTATTTTATAACTTTTATTGAACTACAAATTACAATTTTTTCTACATCCACTTTCACCTCCGCCTACGCCCTCGTTAACCTCCGCATCCGCGGAGATGAAACTCTTCGCCTTCGCATCCGCCCCTACCTCCGGTAAGAAGGCCTCTGTTACAATACAACCCTAGTTTTAACATAACACTGATTGTATATTTTACTTTTTGTTGAAAAATAATTTACATTTATTTATTTTCTCAGAGTGGTAGCTGGCCAAACGATCCAAACTCCTGCAAGAAGGTCATCGAAGTCGCCCTTCACTTGCTGGACTTCAGCGTGAAAGCCAGGAAAGAGTGCGAAGACAAAGATAAGCTGCAGTGCGAGCAGCAGCTGTCGTCCGCCCGGCTCACGGGGCAGGCTGTCGTGCGAGCAGTGGACAAGCAGGACTGGCCGGAGTGCAAAGATAGCCTCGAAGGGTTGAAAACAATGTTTAGTGATGTGACGGAATATATGAAATCGATTATGTATTTTGGTCTTTTATTTTACCACCTAATACGCGCTTTTCCTAGTTTTTCTGCATATTTTTCTCGAAAACCATTTTTCTGGATAAAATGGTATTGAAAAGAGGAAATCTACATTTATATTGGAGATAGAGACCAAAGTCATCTTATTGTATAATGGTTATGGAACCTGTTGTGGTTCTTTTTTAATAGACTATTCAAAACGACTTTGTTTAGAAATGTTTATTTTCATTGCTCAAACCCAAAGAAATTGTATACAAATCAAGAATGCGCACGAAATGGCAAAGCCGTTCCTAAAAATTATACCTAAAGTTATAGCTCTCCCCTTCTACTTTATTGCACTGACAGCTTGTGGGAAAGGGACGCCTATAACTTAAGGTACATTTTTTGGGAACGTTAGGTATTTAAATATAAGCATTATGAAAATATGAGCTTTATGTGCGTGGGTGGCATTAAATTTAATTTTCATTGTCGTTTTTGTGAGATTATTAGTCGTAGTTATTCTAGATAGTATTATAATTTTTTGCTCAAACCCGTTGAAACCCGTAAAAAATGTCTAGTGACATATGTCAGAGATGCGTTTTGTTACTTCATATTCAGTGCAAAAATTCTTTACATATGTCAAACGTATCTGTCATAACATAACAATACGCTACATGATTTCATAGTGTAATTTTAATTAATTTCTCTCTCATTTTCTTTTGTAATTATCGTGTAGTGTGTGTGAATTAGAATGTGCAATTAGAAATTCAAGTTATAAACATGGCAGCGTCTAACGACGATGAGATATTAGAAGGGTTTTTGTGTCCAATTTGCAAAGCAGACTTGAAATCCGCCTCTCAGCTCACTAGCCACTTCGAGAGCCTCCACTCCGAAGAGCAAGATGTTTTGAAGTCCCTGAAGGACATATTCGGTAAAGCGAAGAAGATAATACTCAATAATGAGGATACAGACTTGAAAGAAACGTTTGATAGGGCGTTGAAGTTGAATTACCAAGAACAACAATATTATTACCATGAGGAACAAGTGCTGGGTGTGAGTCGTAGTTCTACTGATTATTTCAAGGCTGTGAGGTCCGCCCGGTTGGAACGGTACGCGACGGAGACCAATAAGTTGCTTATAAGGCTAGATAAATTAGTGTGCAATATGCCTACAGATCCCAACCAGAGAAAACAACATGAACAAGATGTGAGTCAATTTTGGTATATACCTTTTATCTTTAAAAGAGTAAAGATATTCGAAATTTTAATTAATGTCTGCTGATTCAACATCAAACAATACATTTAATATGATCAAAAAAATAAATACTATTACATACTACAGTAGTTTTTTATAAATATGTGATCTTTGTGTGTATAGGGAGTTTCTTGTACACAATATAATGTACACAAGTTTTAGTTTATTTTATAGGCACTGGGGGACACTTATACATATGTTTGAAATGCATGATGTTCTAGGTTGTGCCCTGGTTAGACGGCACATCTGTGAAGCTATGTCCGAGCTGCGCCAAAGCATTCAACCTGACTCGGAGGAAACACCACTGCAGACTCTGTGGCTCCATTCTCTGCCATGACTGTTCTGTGTTCCTTGACTTGAGAATAGCTAGTAAGTTAATTCATAATAAGTATACTTAGTATGAATGAGCAAGGCTGCAGGAAAACGCTGGATGCTGGCCGCTTCCGATCGGTCGTTTTCGAAATCCTTAGGGGAGGCCTATGTCCAGCAGTGGACTTCCTGTGGCTGATATGATGATACTTAATATGGAAAAACTTGAGTATACATTTATAATTTAATTTTAGGTTTAGATGTATTACTTGCCTATCTAGACCTTATCCCATCTACAAAATTTTAGTTATTGAAGTAAAAAGACTTGATTCAGTGACTAAAATTTTGTTTAAACATTTAAAGATATTATAGAATTAACTAATAATAACTCTTAACTGAATAATAAGAATTGTATGAATTTGGTAGTCATAATATTTTAATAAATAATAATATTGTATGCTTGCAAGAACTAGCCTCTCATTGTCATACACGACAGTGTTACACTTACATTACTAGTACCTAATTTCAACAATATAATTTAAATATCAAACTAGTACAATTCATCTTCTTGAGATCCATATTGAATTCATAAAACAAATTGATTGTTTCAGAATCAATAGTAGACCCATCAGCACCACAATACTCGTCAGAATCTGACCATGAGTCTGAGAAGAACCAGTTGCGGCTGTGCGAACACTGTTACAACCTAATCGAACTAAGGAAGCAGGTGCAGGAAAGTCGGAACGCTAAGACTGTACTGATGACTGCGTATGAGCAGATGCAGAGTCTCATGGAGCAGGCCAGGCCTGCTGTGGCTATGTACGAAAAGGTCAGTGAACTCACGACCATCAGGCATTTCTTTTTAATGCTTCCCGATTTTTTTTTTCACTACACACACTCGTTGACGACCTTAGTGATCATTGACATGCATATATTATTTCTTTGGAGAGTAAAAAAACAAGAATACCTCATATCATTGTAGATACAAGGAAATAGATGACCATACATACATACATACATAGCAGGGAAACAATTCCTATTGGCTTGCCATAGTCAGGTAAAAATAAACTTAAACTTACAGGCTAGCTAGAGCAAAGGGTAAACTTAGTAAAAGGTGGAGGTGGGCCCACCACCTTTACAAAGTTGGAAAATGAAAGTCAGAAATTGGTACAGGCTTCTTAAGGCCTTATTCGGCTCCAGAAAGATCTAGAAATTAATTAATCCTCAGTCAAATATAAAAACAACAGATGATAAAAACATCAGAGTATTAATCTAAAAACAATCAATATAGCTGATAAATGAAGTTTTAGTCGGTTGCTACCTATGATTCAGAGTTTGTGTGATTACACTCTCATAAATTACATGTGTGAGTGAGCTATCTCATGTTTATGTACCGTAGTTTGATTTCTCTCAAAATTAACATAAGTGTGTTTTGATAAGATTGATGAGCATTTTAATTAGTTGATTGACAAAAATAACTTTACAAGTGTTTTTGACCATTGATTTCATCATCATCATCATCATCATCATCATTTCAGCCGCTTAACGTCCACTGCTGGACCTCTGAGCTATATTTGAAGAAATTACTCTATGTGCTAAATAAAATATACATGTTCTATTACAATTAGCTTGTTTCATAATAAAAACCAAAGATAAAAGCCCACAAAGTTGTACGGCAAATTCCCAATCGCAGTGATACCGACCGCCATATGATTGCTAGTCCCGCGCGCCGCCGCGGCGGGAAGGGTGCGGTCATACGGAGGAATCGAGCGACAGCGAGGTCATTGACACTAATAAAAATACGTTAGCCGTTGTATTGCATATGTGGAGATTTTTCCTAATGAAAAATAGTAAAAAAAAAAATTCTTTTTCTTGCTATTTTGTGTACTATTAGTGATTCTGATTCCAAAATTTTAGTGTCCGACCGAATGTTCGGTTTCGGTCGAGTTTCGGCAAAAAAACGGGGTCCGGTTTAGTTTCGGTTTCGGCGGAAAACCTGCCGAAACTACGACCGAAACCGAAACAGCGTTCGGGAGTTCTCGCGCTGTGCTCGGCCATGTTCGGCGCGGTAAATCCATCCAAGCGTAAAGCGACGAAGACATTTTGCTGCGTCCACGTGCATAATCATGTCGTGACTGGCTTGTGTTTGTTGTGATGCCCAGTAAGTCACGAAGAAGTGCATAAGATAACAATGTCATCAAAAAATACTTTTTCTGTGATAAAATCCTATTTAACAAATAGAGTACAATGTGTTGAGCTCTTAAATTTAGATGAAAATAAGGTAATAAGGCCATATAGATCGGATTACCAAGTTAATAGCTATGGTGTTCCACAAGGAAGTATACTAGGACCACTTCTCTTTCTACTATACATCAATGATCTGCCGGATACGATATCTTAAAACTGTACACTTTTTGCGGATGATATTTCCATAGTTTTGACATGTAACGAAGTAAATGAATTTTATAATCAAATTAATCAAACTATTCAATCGGTAATTCAATGGCTAAATGACAATAACTTAAGTATAAACTTAGATAAGACTAATTATGTCCAATTTCATTCCAAAGTAGCAAAACCAATAATTGACAATGTATATTATAATAATACGAAAATCAAGGAATGTAACAATGTAAAATTTTTAGGTATAACCATTGATAAATATTGTGACTGGAGACCTCATATAGATGATTTATGTAATAAACTTAACAAATTTGTTTTTGTCCTAAGGAGGCTCCGTAGAACATCAAGCATACAGACTAGTTTGCTAGCTTATCACGGTTATGTAAGCTCTGTATTAAGATACGGTCTAATAATGTGGGGAAATTCGAGTAATGTAAATAGAGCATTTTTACTACAAAAAAAGTGCATCAGGGCCATCAAAGGTATCCCTCCGTACCAGACGTGTAAGCCACTTTTAAAAAAAATTGACATACTGACTCTGCCATGTATGTATATTTATGAAGTAGGTGTATTTGTTAAAACGCATATGTATTTATTTACAAAAGCGAGGGACTTTTTTCCTCGGAACACTAGACGCGGCGATAGGCTTGTTTTAAAAGAGGTACCAAGGACTGAAATATACCAAAAAAATTGTATGGCAATGTGTGTAAAGCTATATAATAAATTGTCCCATTGTCCGGTTTTAAGAAAAAATTAAAATCGTGGCTCATTAACAAATCTTATTATAAAAGTGACGAAATCTTTAAGAATTATTAAGTGTGACTTTAATATAATTGTTAATTGTGAATTAAATTGAATTTTCGTCATTACGCCCCATAGTCTTTTTTATTCTTTCATTGTAAATTAGGTACTTCAGTATTATTTCCACATGCTTGTCAACTATAAGCAAAATAGATTAAGGACATGTTTATTATTTAAGATCTTATGTACTCTATTTTATGTGAATAAATATCATTATCATTATCATTGAGTTTTCGTGTAATTTATTTTGAATTTAGTAAGATTTCTCACGTGATGTTAGTAAGAGAATTTAGTAAGAGTAGGTAGTAAACATTTATAATAACGTTTTCTTTATTTTTTCCTCAAAACATGATCCTTGTAGGGAAGTTTCGGTTTCAGCCGAAACTGAGACCGTTTTCGAAATTCGGTTTCGGTTTCGGTCGGACACTACAAGATTTCAATATAGCTCAGTGTTTCAAAATCAACCTGTATAGTTTGCAGGCGGAACGGGTTATTTAACATACTTAATAAATACTTTTTCAGATGTGTCAAAGCCTGTTCGATGGCGAGACGACGTACAATCTCGGCGACGTGAACGCCATGCGCGGCAAGATCGGCAAGCTGGCCGAGGGCATCGACCTCCTCAGCAAACAGATCGCCACGTTCCCTGCCGAGCCCGGCTCCAGGCAGGCTAAGCTGCAGAACTCGATACGACAGGCAGCCGCTAACTATATCAAGGTAACTCAACATGTGTACTGATGAATTCTAGCAACCCTGCTCAGGTTGTCTGACCACCTTGTAGATGGGGGACCTACGCTGCGCTTGTCGGTACGCGGTGAGCCAGACGCCATTCGAAAACTCTTCTGCCTTATCCGCCATCGGTTTGTCAAGATATGTGCCTTGCTCGTGGCAGTGTCAATGAGCTCATCCGCTGGGCTATGTACAACGTGGTAAAAACGTATTTAATGACGGTATGCAAAGAATCATTGAAAAGGTTTTGTTTGAAAATTACGCTTTTAGGTTTCCGTACCCAAAGGGTACCCTGTTACGGAGACTCCGCTGTCTGTCCGTTTGTCCGTCTGTCACAGGGACTATCTCTTGAACCGTAATAGCTAGACACTTGAATTTTTACCGATTATGTATGACTTTAGCCGCTATAACAACAAATACTAAAAATAAAAAATAGTAAAAAATTAAAGGGGGTCGTCATACAAGAAACGTGTTTTTTTCAGCGTTTTTACTCGATCTTTATAATGGCATTAACTAGATACTTGAAATTTTCATCAATTATGTATTACTATGACTATAACAACAAATACTAAATATAAGATAAAGTTAAAAATTAAAAGGGGTCGTCATACAAGAAACGTGTTTCTTCAGCGTTTTAAAATCATTGTACGGTGGTACGGAACCCTTCATGTACGAGTTCAACTTCCACTTGCCTGTTTTATTAAACTTTATTTATTTTATTATTTTATATTAATGTAGTGGTTTAGTATGATGATAAATGATAGCATGTCATTTATTACGCTGATTCTTTTACACATTGTCAATTGTATAACATAGTACCCTTCGTTCCTTTTTTTTTACAAATGTTGTTTACTTATTCTTACAAAGTGCCGTAACTAGTCTATTATGCACCCGATTCGACGACGTCTGTTTGCACCTCACCCCCCCCCCCCCCCCCCTCTTCGTCGCTAGAAATTGGACATGAGATGGTATATTTAAATTTTGTCTTCTTAAAATTCTTCGTTCGTACCTGGGCGGAATATTAAGATTTTAAATAAAAGGTTTTGTTTGTGGCCCTGGTGTGGTCATTTCTGCGCCCCTGCACGATCTGCGCCCTGGGCACCGCTGAGACCGCCCTATTTACGGCCCTGTTCTTACCTGCCTCTAACCCTCATGATCATTACAGGACGACCTAATATCCCTTCGGAAGCTGCCAACCGAAGCTCAAATCGAGGAAGTCCGTCGGCAGAGATACGAGCGAGCTGAGAGGCAGATAGAGATGGAGCGCCGGCGGATGGAGGCGGAGCGGTTCGAGGTCATCGCCGGGCCCAGCGGGGACGGGGGGGGGCGGCCCGACCTGGATCATGACAACCCGCTGTTAGAGCAGATGAACATCATCAGGGGGTACATACAGGACGCCAGGAAGGAGATGCGGTATGAGGAGGTAAGATTACATTCCCAGGTAGCGACCGGTTGTAAAAAATGTCGAACAATTGCATTCCCAAAGAGGATTGACATTAGGCAGGAGGCCGGTCGTATTTTTCTTTTCTTTTCCGGCTTCTTGATTTCGCTTAGTCTTCGTCATTCTTGGGTGACCATTGACATGCATATTTTGTTTGGAGAAGAAAAAGCGGGAAAGAGCACCCCGGGCTCCGAAGCAGCACAGCTGACGATGCAACCGGGAACGTGCTAAGATGAAGAAGAGATATGATGATAGTGTGTCTATGTTTCTTTTCGACGGCCTAACTTCCAATCTTACCTTTAAAACTTATCATCATCATGTCTTTTCTAGTCTCCACTGCAGATGCACGACCCTCTCTGTACTACCAGAGCCAGATATTAGCCAGAATAGCCAGAGGATTTGGCCTACACTCTTCACGCTGGCCAGACGGGTTGGAGAGGTCTCATTGATGTTTATAAGCTTTGTTCAGCTTGTGTTTCCTAAGTCGCCTTCTACGACATCCACGGGAAGACTTGGAATGGTCCTATTCTCCTCTGCCGGAAACCACACGACTCAAGATTTTATATTTCGTTTCAGGTGGCGATACTGGAGGCTAATCTAAAGGAACTGAAAAAAGAATATCAGCTCCAGAAACTGTCAAACAACTACTAGTCATTTCTCTAAATCAAATTTACCACATTCTTTAATATTATGTATACAACGTGGAAAAGACATCAGCGTGACTCAATTTACATTGCCTCGGAATGGAAGCGAATTTTCAAAACTCTACAAAGTATATTTAACACCATGTCAATGTAGTAATTTGACGACCTCTGTGGCGTAATGGTCAACACGCTAGTCCGTCAATCCGGAGGTTCTGGGTTCGATCCCCAGCCAGGACAAGTTGAAAAATTGCCTTTACCAAATTGTCCTGGGTCTTGGGGGTTTATCTATATACCTATGTATTTATTATAAAATATAGTATCGTTGAGTTAGTATCCCATAACACAAGTTTAAACATACTTTGGGGCTAGCTCAATCAGTGTGATTTGTCCCGTATATAAATTAAAAAAAAAAAGAAATGTATAAAATTGTATCAACGAAAAGAACTTTCCGCGAAGATTCTTTCTTCATGATAATTTGTACTCTATTCTTCTAGATTATACAAGTCATTATCCTCTGTATTCTTTTTTAATTCAACTAGAATCCGCGGCCGTGTAAATTGAGCGTAATAAATAAAAGCACATACTTGTACTAATATTTTAATAACGGTATGCAAAAAATCATTGAAATCCACCCGGTAGTTTTCGAGAAAATCAATTTTGAAATTTGTGTTACGCACAATAAAACTTGGACGAAAAACTTTTTTTTTTATTCAAAAAACTTATGTAGTCTTTACATTCTTTTACTTTTTTGTATTTTGTATTATAAATGTAATGGTCTATTATAGCCTGTACCATCATTTATTACGCTCATGTCTTTTCCTCATTTAATCACACAGCTATTTATATATTTAAGATAAGTATACCTTGTTAATTATTATTATTTGTACCTAACCCTAGGTATAAGAAATAAAGACATTTTAGATATTTATTGCAATATTTATTTTACTGATTATCATACATGATTGTAAAGGGTAATGACAACATTAAAAAATTTAATATTGACTAGAGCTAAATGTTACTTCTTTAGTGTAGCAATCTCTTTCAAAATGTGTTAGTTGCCAACAGTGGTATCAGATTTTTCGAGATGCCTAAAGGCATCTGACATAGTGGCCCAGTGATATTGGGCTTCCGTGGCTGTGTGTCTATACTTAGCGGTAACATCTATTCTTTTACGATAGGTCTTTACATGAAATGATTGTAAATGATTTCGAAGCCGAAGTTGCGCGACTGAAGTTCGATAAGTTTATTTCTTCGTAAAATACGCGATGTAATTTCGGCGTAGTGTTGCTAGTAATTCGAAGTAGTATTGCAGGCAAAATTTCGCCAAAGTTCGGTCGCGCAACTTTTAAAAAGAAAAAGTAGTTCAATATCATGGACTGAATACAGCCTTAAAATAGTTTCAGTACATTTTGTTACATCCTGTATAATAATAGCTGCTTATTTGTAGCGTTCCCTAAACTTTTCCAACTTCAGCAGTTGTTTGAACAACTGCGGTCGCGTGCATAGCGCCTTCTTTAGTGTCTCATCTAGCATCTTGTACTGGTAGAATGGCGGTATCGGCGTGTCTTCCAAGTGGTACGTATGTATCCTCCCGGAGGAATCGCCGACAAACACGTTGTCTCCAGAGGGAGAAAACCTAACATACGTCAGCACCACGTTGCCAGGAAACGTGTACTCAGTGCACGGCATGTGCGTTTTACGTCTCAAGTCCCATACCGATAACACGTTCCCGCTCACAGAAATGAGTACTGTGGCGTTTATAGGGCAGAACGCGATCCCATACACGGCGTACGGACACGTCAACGTCAAAATCACGTCGTCGATACCTTCCAGCCACAGCCGGATAGCATTATCTGCACCGCAAGATACCAATAACGTCTTCATGAACGGCGACAACTCTATTCCGTACACCGGGCCAGCGTGCGCGCGGAACACATCGATGTGCTGGTTTAAATAGTGCGTGGAGCAGCGATGGACGCAGCCCTCGTCCGTGCCTACCAAGTACACGTGGTCGATAGTCGGGTGCCACTTCATGCACAGCGCCGCCGGGTACCGCGTAATGGGTACATCAACTTTCAGACAGCTCTTCGCTATTTGCAACCCCTTAAGTTTCCCCTCGACGGTCGACAGCCGCATCATCGGCGTGCAGATAAAATCGTGCGTCTTTGTACTCATGAAACGGTTTATCCGGCCGTCCTGGCAGGTCGTCATCACGTACTCGATGAACCCCTCTGACACTCGCCAACTCGTCACCCATATTGGCTCGAAACACGGGTTCGTATCACGCTTGCTCAAGGCCATAGTTTTCACAGAGTAAGACGTTACATCCAGAATCATAACGTCGCCATTGTCGAACCCGCACGCCAACCAGTTCGGATTCCTCTCGGAGAACGAGACTGACGACACTGGACATTCAAAGCGGTATGTCCTCTCTGGCTTGCATGGGTTTTTAGTGCACCAAATACACACAATGCCGCTAAAACTATCAGCGTAAGCGAATTTTCCGTGCGCGACCGCTAGAATGTTAGGATTCTTGGAATTGAACGAGATGCTTGTTATCGGCCGATTAATCGTCTCGGCACACTCGAATGTCCAAAGAGACTTCATGGTGTAGATGTACACTAAGTCGAGCGAGAGCGGGTCGAAGGACACCAGGCCGCGGAACGTCTTCTGGGCGGCGCTGTAGTCCAGCGCGGCGAGCACGCGCTCCACCAACAAAGCCGCGTCGTAGAACGCGTGCAACTGGCCTACTTCCTCGAATGTCTTCCCCCTATTATCATGGACTCCGGCATCCTTCCTTTTCCGTAGCAGGTTGGGCGCAGCAGACTGGTACATGACCATCTCATCGGGTTCTTTTTCTGCCTGTATTCTGGCGAGCTGTGCGTACGTGTCGTGCATGTCCCACATGGAAGCGAAACATATGGCGTTTTTCTTTTTGGGTCTCGTACAGAGAGTGTGGCGAGTCTGTGTCACACATTGTTTGGTCTGAGTTTCTTCGACGACCATCTTTCTGTTTCTCCCTTTACCGACTGTTATATATTGGTAGTATTCATTTTCTTGCTCCACCGCTGTCCCTTCAGCGGATCCCTTTTCGTATGAAAAGGAGGGTAATCCAAACAAATAGTGCGTATCGGTTTCTTTGAACACTACAAATATTTCCGGCGGGTATGATGTAATGGGGAGCATTTTCGGTAAGTAGAATGCGGAAGGCGCTTGTCCTAAATTCACGTCTGTTTCTACGACGCCCTCCTCGGTGTTGTATGTGTGATCGATATAGATGTCGTCAAGGGAGATGGTGGTGGCGTAAACTTTCATGCCAGCGTCGGATTTCGAGGTAGCGTCGCGTATTCCAACCTCGCTTTTCGTGCGGCGCTGCTTTGTTTCGAAGGCCGCATGGGAGAAGGTGTCTTCCATGGTGACGTAGTCGTAGTCGACGATGTTGTCCGGCGTGCAGTCGACTTCGTCCACGATGACTCTATACCTGAGTCGTTTCTCCATGAAGCAGAAGCCGGGCTTGCTCCGGGCCTCTAGGAAGCTGACGCGGGAGATGTCCAGCGCCGACATGCGGGAACTCGGGTTGATTACAGGAGGCGGCGGCGCATCATCAGTTTCCGTTTCTCCCATTTTTTATTTTGTTTAATACCTACTAAAAAGAGTGTAAAGTTGATTTCGTAGTTTACGATTTGTTTACAAATAAAACATTGAATAATAGTACCTACCTAACATGAATATTATGAAGTAATTAATGTCACAGTGATGTTCATCCATCATTGTTGACATTATTTACGTTATTATATGGCTTTTTGAGTTAATCCTTTTAGAATAAATATCCATAACTTTTGGTTTTGGATATTCGAGGACTCGAGGTGCCTTCTTCACGCACCAATTTATTTAAGTTTGCTCCTGTGCCCAGAGCCTTGAGTATGCTCCAGGAGTGTGTTAACATTAACGTGCTTGACTGTGCGCTGGGGAAATTTACAAATGAGGCATTTATACATCATATACCTTTTTTCTTCGTCTAAACAAACGCTAGATAGCGTTCGGGATTTACAGTTTTACGTGCCTTCCTTCCTGTAAAAGCGAGCTGTATAAATAAAATAAATTTTCTACTAAATACCTTAAAAAAATCTTGCTCCTATGCTAACCATATATTCTCATCAAACCAAAAGAGCAGTGATGTAATACTTATTCCATATAACTAAACAACCATCTTCAATTTACAATGATAGCGTAGCGAAACAGTAAAGTAATGGAAAGCAGGTAATGAGCCAGCGAAGACCGGCGGATGTTCGCTTGGCTTGGCTCGTGTCGTGTGTGCGTTATGCTCTGCAGAACAGAACCCGTACTAGTACCATATGCACATGGGGTAACGAACCCTGGCCGTGTCCATAAGAGATTTGCCCCCGTATTTAGCAAGGCACCGGCGATAGCGTTTATCGAGTGGTATCGCCTTACTATCTCGTTCTCTCGTACTAATAACAAGCGGAATGGCACTAGTCTGTCACGCAATATAAACATCATCTGGGTTTATCAACGATCCTTTTCATCGATCGATCGTTCGATTGATCCTTTCAACGATCCTTCCAAAGAAGAAGCGTATTAAGTTCGACATGTCTGTTCCTTAGCTCTATTTTTAATCGAAATCTACCTACCAGTTATGAGGTAAAGGTGGAAGTTCAAAGACAAAATTAATACGGATGGTTACCTGCCTACATATGATATTATAGTCTCTTTAAATATCCCGTAATATATTAAATAGATTGTCAAAAATTAATGATACTCTAAACTACGTTTTGGCGCGTTGCCTTTCTCATAAGGGGTTATGAGGATCATTGAACTGATTTTGGATTTCCAAATATGGCGCACTCACCAAGAAGCTTATTGTGAGTCAGTTTCTAAGTTATCCGATTCTTTGTTACTGAAGTGAGTTGTGTTGAGAGTTACTGTGTCAATTGATTTGTGTGTGCCAATTCTGCTAGGCTAAAGAAGAAACAAGTTTGAATATCTTGATTACGAAATTTAAATTTATTGTTTTCATTTTCAAATCTAACAATACAATACGAGTACTTACAACGTAAAACTTAACTAAATTAAAACTAAACACTACCTAACAAACTAAACTAACAATATTTAAAAATAGAACTTACATGAATAAATAAACGGGCAACTGCGAGTCGGACTCGTAAATGAAGGGTTCCGTACAATGTTTTAAAACGCTGAAAAAAACACGATTCTTGTATGAGTTTTTAAATTAAATTTATATTATTTTATTATTTTTAGTATTAATGTTGTTATAGCGGCTATAGTAATACATAATCTGTAAAAAATTCAAGTATCTAGTTAATGCCATTATAAAGATCTAGTTGAAAAATCTGAAAAAACACGTTTTTTTGTACGACGACCCCCTTTAATTTTTAACTTTTTTTATTTTTAGTGTTTGTTGTTATAGCGGCCACAGTAATACATAATCGGTGAAAATTTCAAGTATCTAGCTATCACGGTTCAAGAGATAGAGCCCTGTGACAGACGGACAGACAGACAGCGGAGTCTCAGTAATAGGGTCCCGTTTGCACCCGTCGGGTACGGAACCCTAAAAATGGAAGCCAAATCTAATTTATTTTGCACCATCGCGTAACCTAAAGAAAGCTATACACACGACTCGACTTACATACTTTTTCGGACCACACTAGGTACCTAATCAACTTTGGAAAAACTAAATCATATACAATTCAAAATAAACCTTGGTGACGCTCGATCAGTGATTTCTTTTTCGCATAAAGATAATTCTAAAGCTAAATGGCCAGTGTTCACGGATCAGGAGTCTTCCAGGGCATCTAGCGTGACGGCGCCTGCCAGTACATTAGCTACACGGGAGCATTTGAGTGCGGCGCGCGTGCCGGGGAACACCTGTCACGATACAGATCTGGAGTGAAATCTTCATCATGAAGAAACTGTTTCAGCAGCTCCGGGAAAGTAAGTCTCTTTTCCTGTCTTAATCTTCTGTCTGGGAGTAAAGAAAAACATCAATGTACCGGCTGCTTCTTTTCCTGTGGAGGTTTTAGATCAAAGGAACCTTTTGAATAGGTGATGGGATAACACTCACTATTTCTAATTCTAGTTTTTGACTTCGTCTTGGCTCTTCCGCCTCTGTCACAACTCACAAGCCATAAAATAAGGGCCGCTGCGTTGCGCTAGATGGAGTGTTAATCTTTTGGAAAGTCAAATCAGTTCACTGGGCCCATAACCTGATGTTTTGTGCGCTGGTGTAAAAGTGTAGGCACTAGTACAGATATGGCAGGAACCTTATCCCGAAAAATAAACACGACTGTTATTTGATTCTGTCGTCACAGAAAAGCTCGGTGGCTCGGTGGGGAAGCATACTAGCGCTTGCGCAAGTTAAGCGACACCGGGGTGGCCACAAGTGGCATAAGTACAAATTTTCTCGAGCTCCTCCGTGCTTCTGAAGGCACGTTTAGTTGGTTGGTTCCGGCTGTCAGTCGTCAAGCTGTCAGATGCGTGCTTGTAAAATCTGACACCAGTGTTGGCCACTTACACACACGAAAAACAAAGCAAACATCGTCGCATTACAACGCCAAACCAAATTAGGCTTAGTCATCTCATCGTATTGCTCAACGTCGCTTGACACTGCAACGCCAGTTACAGTTTCATATGTATCATATACATATAATAAAACAGTAAAAATCGCCTGTCTGTACATTTAATAAATTTAGCAAAAAATTAGTGTGGGCGATAAGAAAAGAGTAACTGAACACAAAAAAGATTAAAAAAACATTTTTGTCTGTCTGTCTGCATGTATGTTCACGCTAATCTCCAAAAATACTGGACAGATTTTGCCGCAGTTTTCAAAAATAGATTACGCTCAGTGCAGAGCAACACATGTATAGGTTTTGTTTCATTAAAGTCGGATAAAAGTTATCATAATTTTAAAGATAATTTTAATACACTGCTCCCCCTGTTAAAAAATGCGTATAAAAATATTACTAGAAGGGTCGATTCCAAAGCTTACCTGCCCTTTTATCAACATGTACCTATGTAGCCGTAATCTATATACGTTTGAGACTAAGTAAAATTAAACTATTAATGTAATTTTACTTTTGTCGTCCTGTATAAAGATTTAACATACGAGTGATCTATGTGCCGAATCGCAATAAAAAACTCGGACTGTAAATTACACACTAAGCCAAGGTAACAAAAAAAATAAATTTGCCAACCAATACAATAAAACTGAATTTCACGCGGACGAAGTTGCGGGCATCAGCTAGTTTATTGTTTATTATTTATTATAAAACAAAAAGTATCGCTGTGTTAGTATAGTAACCCATAATACAAGTTTAACCCCTTAACCGCGAACGTTGGATTAATCCGACAAACATTTTCGTGCCCATTCCGCGAGCGTCGGATTTATCCGACCGAAAACTATGGATATTCATATTCGCAAATCGCGCTCGGAGAACACACACTGATATAAATTCTCGCGGTGAAAGGGTTAATCTTACTTTGGGGCTAGCTCAATCAGTGTGATTTGTCCATATCTATTTAGAGCCCTGTGACAGACGGACGGACAGACGGTCAGACAGCCGAATCTTAGTAATAGGGTCCCGTGGGCACCCTTTGGGTACGGAACCTTAAAAAGTAGCAGCGGCTGTGATCGAATGCACCTTCATGTGTACGAGTAGACATTGAGTAGGTAGGTACTTACATACACATTATAATATGAGGCTAATTTGCGGTATGGTACAGGTAAAAGCTTATCATAGTGGGTATGGTATAAGAAACGTTCCATCCACACAAGATAGAAAGTGAACTAGTATGTATGTAGGTAGATGTATACAAAGCGATTATAATTTCACGCAATTTCGAGTACATGATGAGATGGAGCAAGCAGCGGCAGTCCTCTTATTTCACAGCGTTTTAGATGGATATTGTGTTGCTACAAGAAAGTTAAGCGATGTAGGTAACTCTTGTAGTAGAATAAGGGAAGCCATGTGTTGCCTTTGCGGTCGATAAGTTTAAAATTAAAGGTTTTATATTCGACTGTGCCAGTGTCAAAGCACTGCAGGCAGTTTAGCCTTGCAAATTGACGCTTTTAAAATTACTTCTAGGGGAAGAGAAAAAACTTAGAAAACGAGCCAAACGAGTTAATAGGCAATGCGACTAGCAACCCATCACTATTTTGATTGATTTTTCACCTTCTCGCCCACGCTTAAAGTGGCCTGGTCTTGCGGTCCTGGGCTCTTTTTACTTAGAGCCACAAAACCCAAATTCTCTGTGTGAAATCTTAAAAAAGTAAATAGATACCTGTTTCTAAATTGTAGTCAGTAATCAGTAATTTATTCTACTTATACAGGCTGACTTTTTATCCACCTGCTAAATTTTTGGAGCAAGTTCAGTCCATGATACTGAACTACTTTCTATAAAAAAAGTTATTAAAAATCGATAAAAATTTTTCGTCCTCCAATACAAATCAGCGCTCAGCCAAACGGATTTTGTGGATAAAAAGTCAGCCTGTATACTTATTCTGCCGACAACTCGTGTAAATATTTAATTTAATTAGCTTAAATCATCCATTTAAAATTGGATATCTCCTTGTTCTTATAGTAGCGGGATATTATATATTAATACAGTAGTACCTATATTAGGTTTACATTTATTTTTTAGTTTTTTCTTTTTTTTACCGACTGTTGTTTGGCCTACAATTTCTAATAAAATAATGATATTCTTAGGTTTTCTATAAATGCTTATTAATCTTATTCTAACCCTTATAAGAGCTAGAGTCACTATCACTGTACGAGTATAAAGTTCGTGCCAACGTACACATACGATATGACATATAAAAATAATATATATATATTTGTTTGTTATTAAACAAAGTCAGTCACCATAGCCGAAAACGGCCAGGGAAGATATATATATATATATATATACGATATGACATAATTCGCGTAGGTCTTAAACCTAATCATGAAATTATATTATACTCCCGAGAAGATGAAACTGTTTTAAAAATAACTGCTTTAAAAAAAAATATTGTTGCACGATTGTACTTTCTTTTGAGTAAAAGTAGAGCAACATTTACGCATTATTATAATAATTACGTATGAAAACATTACGCAATACCAAAATAGAATGCGATCAAAACTGAGAGCCGGTTGCATAACTGGGCGAAAAGTATATGCTCGTATCGTGCAAATTAATCGTCTCGCTTGCTAGCTGTACAAAGCTTGTTAAAGTATGGGTTCCAATAAAAGCAGAAAGATGGTAAAGAGTACATCGCATCAGATACTAGAGACGGGAACCCAGGATCGTTTCTGCCTCGCCGCCCACTTTTCGCCAGCCGTCAATGCGTGCGCACGCCGCCGATACACGATATCTACACGATGTATCGTAATTGCATCTCCTTCAACGTTGCTATAAAATGAGGTATTGTATCTGGTGATATATGCACCGCCGCTGTTCGTGACGAATTTGAGAATTCGAGGGTTATATTTCGAAATGGAATGCGAAGCATGCGGTTGGATCGAGCGTCTACCCTTCCCTTGTTGAATTCGTCACGCATTAATGCTTTATATCAATTTTTATTATTGACGTAATGGCATCGATAGCGATTTTCGAACCTTTGAAACCTTTTTTGGGAGTCAATTACTAAAGTAGGTGATTTCGCGAATGCGAGTCGTGGTCACGCGGAGCCGGCATCGCGGCATTGCAATTTCGAAATTCTTTGCTGGGTCTCGGCTCGGGGGCCGGGACCGCAGCCGTCAGCGTGACAGCGAGTGTCCACGCTCGCAGGGCGCGGGCGCAGGCCGGGGGTCGAAAGGTCGCGCGCGCAGACTCGCCCCGCCCCCCTAATTGCCGCGCCCCACGCAAATAAATAATTTTTATCCTCCGAGCTGAGATCACGTTCCTTCTTGACCTTAAATTACTGTACGTAAAGCTCGTTTTTGAGAAATTTTAATCGGTTTCCCGAATACCAGTGCGGCGAATGTGCAATGTGCAGTACTGAAAGTTGATCGCGCTTGCACGATACCGTCAGCTATGTCGAATTGTTAATGATACGTCCGCGAATTCGCACAATTGACAACATTTCATTTTTCAGAACGTCTTAAATAAAAAATACCGTTTCTTTATTATCGTTTCCTGTATCAGGAAAAAAATATAAAAAAAAAATTTATTGTTTAATTTTGGAGAAAATAAATATAAACGTATAAATACGTAGTGACGTCACGTTTACGTTCCGAAAGAGTGGAAACCTTTGCCTAATGTTCTTTCGAAAACAACACTCAAATGTCACTGTCATTATAAATTCATGCTGATGACAGTGACAACTTATAATGATAACCCAAAGAATTTATAATACTATCTAGAATAACTACGAATAATAATCTCACAAAAACGACATTGAAAATTAAGCTTAATACTACGCACATAAAGCTCATATTTTCATAATGCTTATATTTAAATACCTAACGTTCTCAAAAAGTATACCTAAAGTGATAGGCGTCCCTTTCTCGCAAACTGTCAGTGCAATAAAGTAGAAGGGGAGAGCTATATCTTCAGGTATAATTTTTGGGAACGGCTTTGCCATTTCATGCGCATTCTAGATTTGTATACAATTTCTTTGTGATAACCTTAACTTTTTTTGACGTGACAACGTCTTAAATTAGGTTGCGGCTGGGAGTCACTTATGAAAAAGTGTAACGCTCGGTAACGTTACGATGAGTCACCGAACGAGAGAGAGGCCCGCCGAATGCCTTGCGTCTCTCTCCCACTCAACTATGATCGGTCTGCCGCGCGCGTTGTCACGTAAAATCTTCGCCCGTAAAACCGACTTTACAGGCAACCATTTTTTTATTACTATTCTAACTTCGCGTCGCTGTTGTGCTTTATTTTATGAATTTATTGTATTAGATATCTCATTATAAATTTTTAGTTACCTGCATTAGAATCGCATATTAGTTTGAAATGGATTCAGAGCATGTACCAATGAAAGATCCCAAGTACTGTTTTGTTCCATCGTGTTAAAACAATTCTCGAAAAGATGTCAACAAACTATTTTTTTGCGTACCTAACTCGGCCAAACAAGAGTGGTGCAACGCAGTAAATACTAAATGTCCTAAACGACTCTTGTATATATGTGAAGATCATCTGAATGTAAGTAAATATAATAGCATTGATTTTATTACACTCACTAAATCACCGCCATGGCATCAGCAACCGCAACCCACAATTTTACTGTAAATTCCTCAGATTCTGAGGTACATTCATTTTATAATGAGGCATGTGGCACTTTCGTTTTGATTAATTAGCTTGTTAGACACAACTAGATAACTAGAATAATTACTTAAAAATGATTACAAATTAACTGATATATTTTATCAAATTGTTTCAGTTAGAGGAAGATATGGAAAATTATCAGTATTGGATGACTGTCAAGGGACGACTAATACTAAAATCGAGAATACCCCCATCTCTCTGCAGTACATCATCAAGGGAATCAGAAATGATTGAACCCAGGCCCAGCACTTCTGCAGCATTGTTAAAAGACAGTGATATAAGAGATATTGAGATGAGCATAGGCAAACCAATAATCACTAAATATCATAAAGGCATACAGGTAAAGCCAAACAAGTTAACCAAGCAACTCATTGTGCATTATCCAAGAAAAAGACTAAGACTTCGCAAGTAGTCACGAAATGTGTACCAATGGAAGAGGAAATACCTTCGACACAAGGAAGCACCACATCTGCTGAGATCTCAGAAATTGCTTTGAAATTGAAATACAAAAACCATCAAATCCTGTTCATCAAGCCCTGACTTGGTCACAGTACAAAAATGCTAATACTCTTAAATACCTACTAGCTACAACACCTGATGGTTTTATTAACTTTGTGTCTAGAGGCTTTGGTGGCCGTACATCAGATGCAAATATAGTAGAAAATTGTGGTTTTTTGGATGTACTGCCACCCAAATGCACTATATTAGCTGATAGAGGGTTTAAGCATATAGATACTTTACTCAACAAAAAACAAATAAAACTCCTACGACCACCAAGTGTGTCAAAAGACACAAAGTTAACTAAAAAGGAAGCGGTCCAGTCGAAAGTCATTGCTAGTCTGCGTATACATGTGGAAAGAGTGATAGGAAGAATTAGGCAATATAAGTTTTTGAAACCTCATTCAGTCATAAATAATAAACTGATTGAATATACTGATGATGTTGTTATAGTAGCATGTGGATTAATAAATTTACAAAATTCTATTATAAGTAAAGAATAAAAGATGTTCAAAATTTGTACTTGTTTTATTTTGTTCTTCTTTGTCAAAGTGCGTTCCCGGTTGCATCCTCAGCTGTGCTGCTTCGGAGCCCGGGGTGCGTTTTCCTGCTTTTTCTTCCCCAAATATAACATGCATGTCAATGGTCACCCAAGGATGCCAAAGACCTTGCAAGATGGAGAAGAAATAGCCAGAACAGTTTAAATGATTTGGCTATAGTTTTACGACCGGCCGCCTGCCTGACGTCAACCCTCTTTGAGAATGTATTTGTGCGAAAAGTTTTACAACCGGCCGCCGCCGTACGTTAACCTTCCTTGGGTTGGGAATGCAATTGTAGTTGTTTGTGCTTAGGTCCGTAGTCCGTGTAGGCAATATTCCGGGTTAGAATTGTTTGTTTAATTTTGCACTATCTAAAATATTCTTAAAAATAAATTTCTTCCAAAATTCTTCTGCACCATCCAACAAATTATTGACGTATTTTTCATCATAGTCCACCCAGTATTTATGAATAATTTTCGACTGTTCAAAAGTAGGATCTGCTATACAAAAAAGTCCTTTATTTTTTTTTGTAGCATGCATTTCCAACATTATTTGTGCTTCAAACTTGTTTTTTATTTTACCATCGTTCACATAATTTTTGAGGGTCTTTTCGCTTATGGGGCATTTTAATTCTAGAACCCAATCGTCACATAATCCATCAGGTGAGACTCCAATGATGGGAGATATTAAAATAAACCCTGTGTTTTTGATTTCAACATTAAAACATTTTTGAAGCTCCACCAGCACCTGCTTTTCCAAATTTTTTCCTCTCCTCATTGCTTTTGTCTCTGGTACCTTATAACCACCTAGAATGCTCTGTACTAAAGCACCGTCTTCAGTTTTGCAATGAACAGCTTCATATATTCTTGAGCCAGTCACTCTCCCTTGGCGTAATGAATGCCACAACTTTGAATCTGCTTGCCCTTTAGTATGTTCACAAATTTTATATACCACATCTCTATTTATAATGGTTTTACAGAAAGATACAAAATCTTCAAAGTTGTGATCATTTTTTTCATTGACAAAGTTTAACATTAAATTAAAAATACTAAAATCCGTCAATGCAGGTTGCCGATAGCCACAGTAATTCAAAATCAACCCACTTGTTACTTTTCGGCGTTTGCATTCTTCTGCAAACATTGACAAAGTCACATTCATTTGTACGTCTTCAGGCGATCTTTTACTTTTTCTAATATCTTTTGCTAATATATATCTCTGATCATTTATTGCTCCAGCTAATTTTGGTTTAGTCCAATAGCAAGTCACAGAAGTAACGGATGGTTCGTCAGAACGTTTTATGAGCCAAATTGCAAAACAAATAGCATGCTTGCATCCACCTGCTGATGCTGCACAATCATTGCATTCCACATTTACAATCTTTTCGGAAGACTCGTCTATTACCGCCGTTACTAAGTACAATTTCCCTTTTATTTTATGTTCTGGGGTAACTCTACATTTAGCTGAGCACAAGTTGCCTTCACGTTTGATCTCCACATATCCTATTGCTGTCTCCACATAGGCCTCACGGGACGCTAACATTGCCTTGGCGCTTCTTGTTTCGGCAACATTATAACAATCATTATCGTGCATGTATTCCAATAACATGAGATAATCTACTTTGGGCAGATTCCTGCTATCCGCAACTTGAAACCCATCCGATACTTTCATGGTAATATATAGAACGACAACGAAATGAAATGAACTAAAAGAGCGTCGTTCAAAACTCAAAGGCGTTTGTTTTTCGTTTATTTATTTTTATAGGTTATGTTTAATTATAAGTGTCAACTGTCAAATTATGAAAAATAAACTTCAAAGTGACACTATTTTTTTTTGCAGACGTAGGCACGTATATTTATTTCTTACAACCGTATTAATGACGTCACAAGGCGCTTATGCCTATTTCGAATGCGCTAAAATTAAAAATTAAAATTTAATATGAAAACGTGCTCATATTAAGAAATAAAAAAATACGGGTAGCTTCTTTTTGTTTTTAATTTCAAATTATATCAAAAAATATATATGTCAGAAAATTGAAATGTTGTCAATTGTAACAATTAACATTAACTGAGGAATTCTTGCCGGCATTGTCCTCGAAACTACTGGGAATGGTGAGACTAGGAATATAAAAGGCAAGTCTACTTACTTATCTACAAAGTACGAGTAGGTACCTAATTTAAAGGTCTTAAACAACATTACTAGTAGAATTACCTGATAATAAAACTTTAAAGGCATTTTAAGGGACATTCTTGCAATTTTGGAAAAAAATATAGGCTTTATTTTGGTCGCAGTAAAGAACAAAGTACTGTAATAAAGGAATTACGGTGGTTACGTGCGCTCTGCTCTGTTCGTCTTTGCGGCATTCCGTTCAAATTGCATGGCTTTAGATAAAGTATGCAAGATTTTGTAATCCGACACGATTAGGTCGAGCCAGTGAATTAGAGCAAAGTGGAGACGACAATGCTTCCTTGAACATGCTCCTTTTATTATGCATCTAATCATGTATGGTATGCCACTTGATGGAAACAAAAGTGATGTTATATAATAAAGATACTACACAAACTACGTATTAAGCTTTTCCAATAGGGAGATAGTTAACTACATTTATTTGGTGCAATCTACATATTATACAACAACCAAGTCACGAATAAATTACTTATCCTATAAAGGTATCCTCATAAATGCTTCGAATAACCCCTAAATAACTCTTGGCTGTACAAGGTCTGTATATAAAAAGAATTCTATTTCCAAAAAATATAATTTGAAAAATCAATAAGCTTTAACTAACAAACACTTGACACACTCGTGTGTTCGATAGCAGATACTAGCAAAACATTCAATAAAGGTAAATGTCCATTATTCATAACAGTAGTTGCAAGCGATCATGATTATGCATAAAATATTCTAGTCCTTAAGCAAATTATGCAATGAATATGTGCAAATTAGAAGTTAAATGGTGATAATATAAGTACTGACATATATGTTTAAACTAGCTTTTGCCCGTGGCTTTGCTCGCGTCCTTTCTTAGCAGGTGCCTACGTCATAACATCTACCTGCATGCCAAATTTCAGCCCGATCCGTCCAGTGGTTTGGGCTGTGCGTTGATAGATTACTATGTCAGTCAGTCACCTTTGAGTTATATATATTTAGATATGCTATATTTATTTATCTATATGTTACAGAATAATTATATGGGTATGTATAATTTTTTTTAACATAGAAGTGTTGTAGAAAAACTTCTTGTTCAATAGTCATAGCTTAGCATTGAGCTGAAATCGAATTGAAACATTAGTGACTAGGATTTTGTTTTATACTCGTAAAGTAGGTATCACGATGGCAAATTGAAACCAAAACTAACAGTGTAGATAGACGCTCTATAGGATATGTCTGGAGAAGCCAGTCGTCTCAGGTCCCAAAGATTTAATTAAATAGTGAAACCCATCCAGTAAGAATATTTCCATGTGGCATGACAGCAGGAATAGTAGCCATTTCGCGAGGATGTCACCATCTTCCAATGCGGGTGGCCGCGACGAATCGCCCACTATGATTAACCATTGGTCACAGTCATAAGTGTGTTTTGCCACATTAGGAAAGAGCTCCACTGACCGGCAAATAATTTCGCTTTCTATTGTTGATAGATGTTTGATTTATTCATAAACAATGTCGAGATCGCGATCAGCCTAAAACGAAAATATTTAGGTCTTTACCTTATAAATAAATATAAATATATAGGGTCAAATCACACTGATGCTAGCCCCAAAGTAAGTTTTTTTTAAACTTGTGTTATGGGATTCTAACTCAACGATACTATATTTTATGATAAATAAATATATAGATAAACACCCAAGACCCAGGAAAATTTCAAAAAGACCATTTTCCAACTTGCCCTGGCTGGGGATCTAATCCAGAACCTCCGGATTGGCGGTCTAGCATGATAACCATTACGCAACGGAGGTCGTCACCAGCCACCTTATCGATCATTATACAGGATATTTCAGAAAGGCGAAATAATCCTTGATATTTCTCGTTCCAGGATATTAAACCAGGAAAGAAATATCGAAATGCGAAAATATTTTTTTCAAAGAATCAGACGACCTCCTTGATCTTGTGGTTAACATGCTAGACACCTCAGAGGTGCTAGGTTCGATTCCCAGACAGGACCATGGAAAATTACCTTTTTCATATTGTTCTGGATATGGGATCTTGTTTATCTATATATTTGTTATATAATATAGTATCAATAATACAAGTTTAAAATTACGAGTAGTTTGGGGATCAATCAGTGTGATTTGTCCTTATGATTTTTTTTATTAAACTTGAACAGGAGGTTGCTCACTTTGTATAGATCATATTTTCATTCGTAATTTTTTTTCTGTTTAGAATGCCCTTTGATTATTTCACCTTTCTGAAGCACGCTATAAATATGTTTTTTTAAATTAATAGGAAACAAGTTATCCTGTTCACGACTCATCTAATGTAGCTGCAAATGGTACATAACCGTCTGGGCAGCCATATAACAATCACCCAAAGATGCACTTCCTCGTGACTTATTTACAGCATTGCAAGGTGCGATGTAGGCGTGTATCGTGCGCATAAGCATAGGTACCTTCTGCAGTAATGCGCGTGCAATTTTACCTTTTCACCGATTGCTGCGTGATCTCCACAAGTGCATAGGGAAGTAACGTCAACAAACACAATTTAAGATGCAAAGAAAATCCTAAAACAATGCAAAGAAAACACTAAAGCTATATGTATTTATATTAGCAGTATATTAGCACTACAGGAACCTCGTAATTTATTCTGACGCAAAATTACTTAACACATAAAAGTAACACTTAAAGCGTTTTTATTGGTTGTATTAATAAATATTAACGGGACAACAGTCGTAAAACGTTGATATTTCGTGCTGCGTGAATACTTTCACTTATTTTCATATTCAGTGCTGTAGAAATATAACTAATAAACATTGATATATTGTATCGTTTTTAGTATCCCATAAGTTTATGACTTACTTTGGAACTAGCTCAATTGATGTCAAATGTATTGGTAGAAGGTAGAATCAGATATGGAAATGGTACACGCAGGGTTGCCACCATGTAATGCATTTTCACAAGTTTTTATTTACGACTATCTTGCCCTGTTTCTTATTATTTGTTTGGGTCAAAAATCTTGCAAGTTAAATTTGAGCCCCTTCCCGGTTTCCGATTGAGATGAAATTTTGTATGCTAATGTAAATCAAATGACAATGCAATATTATATAACAAGAAGCTGATCTGATGATAGAGCCGGACGGTGGCTATAGGAACCCCATAGAGTTTGCGCCTATTACATTTGTCTTGATTAGACATTAGGCCTCACAAAAAAAAATTGTACGAAGAAATATGTTTTTTCCGAAAAACTTGTAATTATTTAAGCAGAATCCAAAGGCCAGCCTCTTATATTGCCTTAAATTCAATTCAGATGATATGCTGATTTTATATAGGTACATTTCCTGTTAACATTGCAATGTATGTACCCATATTTTTAATAGCATATGAAATAAGGTAGGTTAAGTCCAGCCAAAATTGCATCACTTTGGTGCTGTCGGCCCAGCGCGGGTGCGAGCTCACTGCGCCCGCCGCGGAGGTGGGCTTGTGTTCCCACGGTGCAATTATCGGTTACCTACACTTACCCTTAATTTTACCATCATCCTACCAGGCCAGCGGATCCTGTAAGTTTGCGGACTAACCGTTTTTAAAATCACGACCGCGTTACATATTTCAGATCCGCAGTTTTAAGTCAAGAAAACAATATAAGATGATAGTTTAATTTTGCTATAAATATATTTTTTCTGAAGGATCTGGGTCGAAAGTAATAAAAGTACTAGTTTAGACAGAAGATACTATGAGTTTTTATTTTATATATTAGTTGAATATAGTAGAAATTTGGATTAATTTGGAGAGCATTTTGATACAAAGTGAACAATAAAGCACTTGACCTTTGTATCTAATTCAAATCGCTGTAAATAACGTGATCAATGTTAAACTTAATAATTATTAGGTGTTTTATAACACAGACCGGTGTGGGCGTTACAAAAATATTCGTGAACATAATGCCTTACCGATAATAATCATAATAACATACTAAAACTAATGGCTAGTTAATATTTATAGCATCGAGAATAGTTCATTGCGAGTAAAGTATGAAAAAAAATGCTAATAGCCTTCTCGGAAACGAAGAAATCTTTCAGAAATATAGTAGACTTGAGTCACATTAGGCCTGTATAAGGGTTTAATATTTTTAAATCATAATTTTGCGTTATAATTTCTTGTTAGGTTTGACAACTAAGTTAGCAGCATTGGAATGGTGCTTGATGACACCAAAGAACAACCCTTATCTCTGAATGACACCACCTAATAGTTTCTAGTATTATTTTTTTACACTAGAGAAGACGAAAAGACGTTTTTCCAAGCCAATCTTATTTCGGTTACATCAAGAACTTGTTTTTGCTCGTTAGTGTCACTTTCTCCACAATGAAGGTTTGGACAGAACAGGTATCCTAAAGAACCTAATAACATGTATATTAATTTTTCTAGCTTCTACATGCTTAATTTTAAGTAAAAAATCTGTACGAAACGATAAACGCAAAATGCAGGCGACGTTATTGAAGCGTGTAATTCTGCCACACAACAAAAGCTCTGCAAAAGTACCTACACGCCAGAAGCCAGATGGTCTTACAAAAAATATTTCAATTGATCTTGTCTTAAAAACATGTCGGGAATTTGAGATATACGTCAAATATTCGGGACGAGAGAATAGGCCATCACGTGGGCGTAGTTTAGACTGGTCAAGCTTTTTGTGCGAGTCAGGTGAACGAGGGAAATAAACATCGGAGATACTTGTGCGTCTGTTGGCTACCACGAAGAGGTCCGTATAGAAAAATGAAAACAGATATATCTAAGGATCTATCCGAGTGGGCGAAGAATTCAAATTATATAGAAAAGAAGCGATTGGTAAAGTCGATTTTAATAATTGTTCATAGGGCCAGCCGCAATATATTTGACTAGCTGTGCTCGCGACTTCGTTCGCGTGGTTGTCGGAACGTAATGTTATATAGCCTAAAGCCTTCCTCTATAAATGGACTACCCAACAAAAAAATAATTTTTCAAATCGGGCCATTAGTTCCTGAGATTAGCGCGATTAAACAAACAAACAAACAAACAAACAAACAAACTCTTCCGCTTTATAATATTAGTATAGATTTCCTTTCATCTTCTTAATAAATAATGTTATGCCTTGTACTGAAGATAAATTTACCAAATAAAGGAGCCGCGCAGTACAGGTGCTTTAGTCTAGGTACTTGTTCAAATGAATATCCAGAATATGAAAACTAGACCACTGTGAAACTAGTCTCACGGCGGGATGCGTGTGCGCACGAATTCGGCGGTCGTGAGCATCCCGTGTCCGCGTCCTGCATTCCGTCCCGACGCGGGACACATTCCCTTCATAGCGTTATGCTCGTGCGTCGACTTAACGCATTGTCTTGCATTTTCACGCCAACGTACGGAATGATATATGAAAAAATAAACGCGTAAATATTGTAAGGCGTCCTTACTTTCCGCCACCAAGGTTTATTGAGTTATCTCATCGACACATTCCACAGGTTGGCGAAGTCTTAAAATAGCTTACGATAGCTATAAAAATGTTTATCTATATGATAGGTAGAAGGTAGTTAAAAAGACATGAAAAAGAGATCAGAACATTTAAAATAAAATGAAACTATTTAATGCACTACGGAATTGAAGATTATTTCCAAAGAAATAGACAGAAGGTAGATTAGGCAGGCTGTCAGGCGTGATTTTCAATATTTTTTTGAGAGACTGTTAAGTATAGTGATTCTACTAGGTGCCGTGTGGTCCCGGCAGAGTAGAATAGGACCACTCCAAGTCTTCCCGTAGATGTCGTAGAAGGCGACTTAGGAAACACAAGCTAAACAAAGCTTATAAACATCAATGAGACCTCCAACCCGTCTGGCCGCCAGCGTGGAGAGTAGGCCACAGAGATGGTCGTGCAGTAGAGACTAAAAAAGAAAACCTGATGATGATGAGGACAACGTAGTAGGAAGTAGGTACAACACGACCAACGACCACTACCAAATAATAATAAGCCTAATTGCAATTTATCTTACAGATATTTATTTATATAATTAGATTAGATTATTAGACAATTAAATTAACAGGTGTATCACAAATTACATCTTTGACAATTCTACATTGCACATAATGGCAAAGTGGACGCAATACCGCGACAAGTTCTGTACAAACTTTACCCCTTGAAATCGCAAGACCACATGGTCTGCGATACTTAATGTACTGTTAAGTAATCGCTGGTAAGTGGTCATTACAAAAATTATAGCATGGCGACCGATAAAAGTAGGAATGCGAGCCAGACCGTGAAATGAAAAGTAAGCAAAACTTAATTTGTCTGCCGCTAAGGCGGCGGGAGCCGAAATTACTTATTTGATTACTTACAGAGCCGTTATGGAATTAAGAAAATAGGTCTTACATTATTTACTCACAAACAAATAGAATAAAACATAAATATATTCGTTACGTTAATTTACTGGGTAGCTCAAATTCCATAAATGTGTCTATCTAGTAGTACCGTGGTGTGGAAAATTGCAATTCCGTAATGTCTCAATACAACTTGATGACCAAGACCGGTAGGAAAACGTTTCCAACAAGGTTTCCAACAATTCCACTATTTAAAGTTTCTAATAAATTATAGTTATTCGTTTTTTTTATTTATTTATACTTTACTGTACACACATATACATGTTTAAAGTACAACAGGCGGACTTAATGCTAAAAGCATTCTCTAACAGTCAAACCTTTGGGTCGATTGGAGAGTTTTGTGTGGGTGTGAATATATAAAGAAAACTTAAACTAAACTAAATTTAAAAGATAATAATCACAACACATACTATAAACATACTATTATTATTATTACATATACACAATTACTTACATATATATATATATATATATATATATTACTTTATAAAATATATACCTACATTAAAATATATACAAAAATAAATATACAAATACATAACCATAAATAAATATTATGCAATCAAGTCTGTCCTATGTTTAATTGGAAGTGGAAGCGAGGTGCCTAAAAACTCTAAGTTTAAAGGAGTCGCGACTAGGGGCCCTTCTAATGGATTCAGGGAGAGCATTCCAAAGTCGTACAGCAGTCACGGAGAAAGAGTTATGGAAAAAACCTGTACGGTGGGAAGGAGTGCTAGGGTAAGAGTATTTGAAGAACGCAGGGACCTTTCATGAATAGAACTTAAAAGTTGGAAACATGTTTTGAGATACTCGTTCGTGTATTCCTTCTTTTATTTTTATTGAATTAGATGAAAAGATGTCGATGTCAGCGTCAAGATGGCTAGACTTAAATGGGATTGCGCATAGCATGAGCGCCGCATTCAGACAGGACAGGAGAGACTACCTCGTGGGTGCCAGAAGGGCGCAGGCGTAGAGGTAGATCTCGGAGGAGGTGGGGAGACGACCTCAATAACTTCAAAAAGGAATGGCAACAAGCTGCTTTATATATAGATCAGTGGAAGAGACCTTTGCCCAGCAGTGGGACACATCAGGCTATTAAATAAAATATGAAAACGCTGATTTAAAAAAGAAAAAAAAATATTTTGTCACTGATTTTGTCACTGTCACCCTAAGACTTTTTAAGAAATTGCGTTTATGTGGCTTCACTGACAAGAGATTAATAACTAAAAATTATTCGCGACACTGCCTGGCAAGACGAGACACTGCGTCTCACTTTCCAATTTTGAGGAATGTAAAAAATACGTAAACGGCTGCGACTGTCGTCAGATTACTTTGTTTTCGCGTGCTTGAGTAAAGAAAGTTTGAGGCAATCAAGGTAAACTACGAGTATAACCGTGAAAAAGTTTGCAGAAAAATTTAAGTTTCTTTATAGATGCATTCTTTATGTGCACAATAGCACAGACATTAGTTTAAATTAAATAATAGTTCTAGTTGGATTTCATTATCCTGCATCTTTATTCACAAAAGCAAAAAGTCGTATAAGACGATAATACGACGTCGAATTGTAGCTAAAAAAACGCAGTTTACTGGATAATATCTGAGTGTTTACAATAATGACTTAAACAATATTTAACGTTTTTTTTTTGAATATATATAGTATGAAGCACGAAGCTTCAAGTTTGTGATCACAAAAGGAGGTTTTTCTTTCCTCAGATGATGGATGTAATTCCGAAACGACGGGAACAAATAAATGAAAGGTTCGTGCATGCCATACTATTAAAATGCGGAAAATAATAGCATCTATCATAATCTTGGCGGCGCATGCGATGCGCATGCGCACGCGTGACGCGGCGATGCGCTGCTCCGCTCATTAGGCGTGTGTTGATGAATAGCGCAGTTTTGCGGCGATGCGTTCTAAGGATCGCCACGGTGTGCCCAACATTGGGAAAAGGAAATCACTTTAAATATATTAAAGAGTTAGCAGTTGTTTTGAAAAATAGTATCGTTGACATTTAAGAACTCTTTGCTTTTCCTTTTTAACTATGTATTTGTTTTTTTGTGTGTGTAAGCCAAAACTGGTGTCAGCTTTCAGACTAACGGCTTTAAGTGCCTTCCGAAGCACGATGAACGTCATTAATATTCGTTTACTTGCTTTATTACAATGATCACATTCACTATTTGCATAGCTAACAGAATTTACAGCATAATATAAATTGTATCATATCTTCCAAGCGCTGCAATATCTCATGCCCATAAGAATGTATCAAGTAAATACTAAATTATTTTGTTGGGACCGTCGTGTAATTTATACCAATGCGCGGGTGTAATAATCGACCAATTCAAAGACGAAGCTATTATTACAAATTATCTACACAGCCAAATATATATCAAAGTCATGGGGTCATGGTTCATTATAAAAAATTGCCAAGATTTTATACGTAGGATATTATGATTCAGTTTGATTGATGACAAATATTTACAAGAAAGATTTTCAAACCCTCAGCGAGATAAAACTAACGAAATGCAAACACAGGTGAGGAAACACGGGGCCGTCTAATTCGAAGGCGTGAGAAATGCTGGCAAGCTCCATTGTTTCCTCTTTACACCTACTGAAGCCCTAAGTGTAACGACTGACTGCATAAACTGTTTTATTTACCAAGGCATAAAATTATCATAAGTGAATAAGTTGCAAGAAATTAAATAATAACCAGGAATATTGCCTTATAAGTAAACTAGCGGCCTCAGGGTATGTGTTACACATGAAAACCTTCCTCTTGAATCACTCTATCTATTGATTTAAACTGCATTAAAACCTTTTGCGTATTAAAAAAATCTAAGCGTATAGAGAGAGCGACCAAAGACGGCGGGGAGATGGCGGGGAGTGCCTTTGTTTGATACTTCGAACAATAAACTACATACTCGTACTTTGATATTATATTTTGGTAACGGAACAGATGAACCATCGTAACGCTTTGAAACATGCCGTGACATCTCACATATTCTGAAAATTATGCAATTTCATAAGGTTCGTGACCGAAGGTTTGCGTCGTCTGCGAATCGTGTCCTGGGGCGTATTTGGCGTAGTCTGCTGCGTTCGCATGAGTACCGACGAGCGCTCGTGAGAATGTTCCGAGATTTTTTAGAGGAGGGTCATGTCGATAGTGTATCAGCGAGCGCGGGCAGTGCTGGGCGCGAAGCCGCGGACGGTGGGCGGTGCTGCGCGCTCATCGCGGATCACGGGCACTCGGGCTGCGCGGGAGTCGACGGGAACTCCGGGAGCGCACATCCCCCGGCAGGGCATTGTTTCACGCACTCGCCCACTCGCATTGTTTTGACTGCTTTAATTTATGCCCAATAATCTGCTCAGCTGAGTGTGGTAATAACACCGATATTAATTGCGTCCGTTCGCAAGTTACGATCGATTGTAATTTTAAATCGGGTGCGTTTGTTTGCAGAGATCACGTTCAAGGATTTGCCACCGCCGTACCGGGAGAGTGATAATGGTGATAACGTACGATCGCTTCAAGAATTTCCACAATCGGTAATTGTGATAAATACTTAATTCAATTACAAAAATATTAAGTGTAGGCTGTTTATTATAGGCTGCATATTTTTCAGATTGACACCGCGCCATGTGAAGTGTTAGATTTGTTAGCAAACTGTAAAATAACATCTCCAGCTGAAGAGAGCGGGAGTGAGGTGGAATACGCGGAAATACTAGACATGGGGTTGTGGCATTCCACTCCGCTAGCAAAGCGGCACAAGTCCAAAATATCATTAAAGTGGGTCTTGAAAGAAAACTTGGAGAATACAAAACTACCACAAAAACCGCAGAATGAAGAGAGTAATAATGGAAACGATGTGGACCGCCACCAGAGACATAATCAGAAATTCAATGAGAGTGATTTCAGAAAGTGCAAGCCTGGGGAAGTGCGTGACAGAGTCGTGGGCCGCAATGAGTATTACCATAATCTTAGATTTAGAAGTGTGTGTGAGGAGCTCGTGAATGGACAGCAGACTTATTCAGATACCAGTGTGGGTACCGAGGAGTATACCAGGAAACGACACAGACATAGGCATAGAAGGAAGAAAAAACATCCACAAACAAAGTTTGGATACGACATTAGAGATTTGGACAGCTTTTTAACAGAGGTAAGTTTTGATGACATAACTTTATATTTGAGATATTTGGGTGGGGCGGGATAGATCTTTGCCCAGCAGTGGGACAGTACAAGTTAAATAAATAAAAAATTACAATGCTAACTGAATAATTAATTTCCATGTATATGCAAAGGGAGAAAAAGGCAACACAGATACTGTATCAATATTCATGTAAGACCGGCAGACATACACCGATGTTAATATTCATATCCACTAAATCGAATCATTAAATGAAATTTTATCACGCGTAGAATAAATTTTATATGAAATTTATGTTTTCCAAACTTTAGTGCTGATGCTGTCGCATAAATAATAAACACAAACAAAAAGAGTGACGCAACAAAACCACGTACACTGTTAAAAATTATGTAATTTTACTAAAAATTATGTTAAATTTCATATTTTTATGTAAAATTTCATATTTTACCGTAAATTTTCCAGGTTTTTCGGGAATTTTGCCGGTTTATGTAATTTTTTTGCATGTAAAATTACATAATTTTTAACAGTGTAACTCCTTCCAAGATATTAATTTGATACTTAATTCTAGAAACATCGTCTGTTCGCGTCTCCTCTATACTAAATCAGAGTAATTTATTGACGTGCTTCCTTTCCAACGAGCGAATTAAAATCGACATAAAAATTGCCAGCTGAAATTCACTATAAAAATCCATTACAATGTATCAATTTGCAATACAACAATTAAAAAATATATTATTCAAGCGTTTTTAATTTATGAGATACGCATTCATCATGTTTTGGCATGTATTGTGGGAGAATTAACGGATCGCTCTTACAAAAGAATTTAAATGCACTTGTAAATCTGCACCATTACTCATTGGCCGGTGTTATTATGACATTATGGCGCATTGCTTTTTGTGCGTTACTGAGTCCGCGGCTCCGCGCCCGCGCCCTACAATGGCTCCGCGAAATTGGCGCAAAATTGGACAACACATAAATTGGGCGTCATTTACAATTTTTGAAACCGTGGGTTTATAAGCGGTTATGGGTTTCGGAAACAAAATATTATACACGTCAATTTTGTGTGCCCTTTTTATTTACGAGTATTAGTCTGGCTGGGGAGAATCGTATTCTGAGGATTTTGACAGATTTTGAAATGATTTCACATAATATGAAAATCACATTCACATTTACACTGCAAACCTTCAGCTTGGTAAATAGCAATAAAATAAACCCGTAAAAAAATCAAGCAATAATAGTTTGAATTATAAGTACTAGTTTAGTTTATACTTAGCTTGTTTATATTTTTGGTCTGAGTATTTTTAATTTATTTAAGTAGGTATTACATTCATTACATAATAATTAAGATTTTTTTATTTCTTTTTTACTAGCAGCCAAAACAAAATTAATGATTCTATAATGTGTATGGGAAGCATTTTGTGCTACTATTATATAGCCTATTAAATGTATGGATGCAGTAGGGAAAGTAATCTAATAAAATAAATAGTTAATGCATCAGCGTTAGGAATTTATTGAAGCTGCAAGTACATTACTATTAATTCACACAAAATATCCATCGTGAATATTCGGTCGGATTGTCTTAGTTAGGTTATAAAATAGAACGTAGTTAGGTCATAAAATAGAACCGGAAGTATTAACATTTGTTTTAAGACATTCAGACGGAGCACGGCCAAAATACAATTTTTTTTTAAATTTCATTTGAATCCTAATTGATATTATATTGATGCAATTTTTTTCAATCTAGTGTTTTTACCGCGGTTTTTTCGGGGACAGCTTTCGCTGGCTAAACTCTAATCCAGTGCTAAAACTTTAAACATTATAAATATGATCGCGCAAAACGGCGCTAACTGTCGGAAAATGTCCGCTATGACGCAGCATCCAGCAGCCATTGATTGCTCCCGAATATTTCATAACTTCTATACAAGTTTTATAGAGCATACGCACGTAACTGTCTATCTGGAATCGATAAGCTAGATATTAAGTCGATTGATCGCTTGGGACGTTTATAAATGATGGCATCAATCAACTGTAGAGCGGCTTTCAATCAAGAGGCTGATTTAACTAGATGGCTGCCACGTTTACACTAGAATGACTCCATTTTAGATATTAAATTCCGGTTCAGCTTCTCAACTATTCCCATGAGCCTCTCGTTGAGGATAATACCTTATCGGCAAGGGTGGCTACATAAAGCCAACGAACACGTAAGCCCAGGTTTCGGAAGAATGTTACTCAACATTCTTCCGTATATGAAGTGGTAGTGTGTGGTAAGGTTAGGTTAATAATTTCATATCCATATCCATATCCAGCTTGGGAATTTCATACCCATAACATCCCTGCAAACTATAAAACTCACCCACAGCAATGAGAAGTGGTAGAGTGCTCGAACCCACTTAAACTCTATGGTGTCTGTACTCGTTCTTCCCGGATCACGTGATCGCTAGGAAATAAAGTTCTACCAGGCCTGTGTCACTCCCCGTTTAGGTATCGAAAATGTACTTACCTACATTATTACTATGCGCGTAGGCGGCCCCTCCGGGTGGTAAATTCAGTTATACGAATCGTTTGTCCAGAGTAATAAGAATGAAATTGGCTTGCAATGGCTGTCTGGGTATCTATACGAAAAGGTGCTGAGTTCTGACGTGGGCTAAATTAAACCATATCGCTAGCCGCATTGAGTAGATATTTCTTAGAATTTCTTTGCTGAGTGAGACTTCTGTACGTTACTATTATTTATTCTATGGTTCCTACGTAGCGATCACGTGAACGGGGAAAAACAAGTTTTATGATTTGCAGGGATGTTATGGATATGAAATTCCGAAACTGGATATAGATACGAATATGAAATTATTTAGGATTATCAGCTTATAGGGGTGATGACTGGGTCAGAAAAGTATTATTCTAATTACTCCGTTAGTTAGATTATCCAAAAATAATGTACCCATATTTTTCAATTTATCAAAAAGTTAAAATTAACAAAGATACAGAGTATCTAAGTTCCAGAGTAGGGTCTTGTGACGTCACCGATGTGTAAAAATCGTACGAAAGCGTGACGTCATGCGAAATTTAAATGCGCTGTATCTTCGTCATTTACTGTTTCTTAGAAAAAACAATTTTTCTAATAATCTAACCGATGGGCCTAATACAATTTTTCAGTCATCATGCCTATTTCGGATAGTTTCGGCAGTTTCAATAGTCGCTGACTGTTATATCGGATTCGGTTACGGTTATGGAGCTTTAAAACTACCCTGATGAGATGAAAGGATGCTTACACATTTTAAAAATCGTATAAAAAAAATGAAATAAGCAATATACTTATAAAAATAATAATAATTGAAGTACTAAACACAGATCTATATACTAGAGGTAGATAAAGAAGTCCTTCAATTTGTATGAAAACCTGGCGTGCCAATTTTCAATACAATATTTAATAAGAAATTCACTTACAAACGGAAGCAATCTTTTTTATTACTTCCTCCAACGTTTTCCGACGAGTTTCTACAGCTCAAAACGGCAGATTTAGGTATTTTACAGTAGAGAGCTCAATGTCCGATCTAATGAATTGACATACACGGACTAAAAGAGACGATCCAAAATAAAGTCAATTTGACGTCAGATCGACACGCTTTATACAGAGGCTGTGTCTATATTGATCCGTGGTCTGTGGTAGGTACTAAACAATTTGACCAGAATTGTTTTAAAATCATAAATAAATATAACATAATGTGGGCGCGGTCGAATGCGACTTAATATCTTTGAGTCTAGGTGATGTTAAATGGTTAATTGCTATAGCTAACAGGGCGCAACAAATTATGGAGATCATGGAAGGATAAATGACAACAACAAGATAAATGACAACAATTTCATTTTAAAGTACCTACCTACGTAGTGTTTTATGTGAAAAGTGTGAACGCAAAAATTTAATGTTTTATCACCTTCCTTTTTTCAAATGCCCATTCAGACTTAAATTCCAGTAAATAAACGGCTTAGGGTTTTAAGTAAATTATTTAGCAGTGTTTGTCGTCAATACGCCGGCTTTCATGCCTGATGACGTAATTCTTTTGGTATCTATTTCTTTGGCACGTTCTATCTTAACGCTTGACGGATTTTTGTACATGAATATTTCATAGTCCGGGAAATAGCTGCAAAACCGTTGGATTTTTTTACCCTTTTTATTATTTGTTACTTTGATTCATTATTTTCCTACCATCCTAGCTAAACTCCCATCATTTCAGATTCAATATAATTATGTGAGCGGTTGGTCCCTTCTCCTTTATAAATTGTCCCACTTTATAAAGTAGAAGGGACCAATTACTTACGAAGGGTCAGCTCAATGTTAGTTCTTTTGCTGGGGGCTTACTCTATAAAAAAATACGATAGTCGTCCGATAGTGACGTTTTGTATGTAGTTTAGTATTGCAGGCTATGTTCTGTATGTAGTGCAACTATGAATACTATTATTATAGCATTTTTAACGAACATGTCTTCTGCTTTTTCATTTTGATCCATCTGTGCATTATTTAATTCGTTCATTAGAAAAGTGTCCAGCAATATTGTATTTCACGGTAAATTTTAAAATCTTTCAGGCATTATTTTATAATTTATTGCGACCTGTGACCCTAACATTATACTTTTTTTGTTCCCTGGTTATGGAGAGTAGAGGTAAGAAGAACTATCTCATATGAGGGAACTATCGGAAAAATGTCCTGCTGAAAGCAGTAAATACAAATTTCTCCAGTCGCTAATTGTGTTTGAATTTTTGTGATCTTTTATTTCCATTTTTATCGAATATGTATATTCTTCAGCCTTATTCTTAAAGGCTTGATACGAGATCTTACTATTAAAGAATAAGGCTGAAGACCGAGAAGTTTGGCGCATACATACGAGGGGGGGTCAAAAAGTTCGCGGAACGGAGGGGAAGGGGGGTGAAATAAAATACTGTACTATTTTTCTTTTTCAATATATTCCCCCTTAAGTCGAATACATTTTTCAGATCTCTCTATTAACTTATTAATACCGTCGAAAAAAAATGATTTGTCTTTGTCCTCAAAATAGGCCGAAATCGCCGACTTGACTTCTTCATCATCGGAAAATTTCTTCCCCCGAAGCTCTTTTTTTAATTTGGGAAATAAAAAATAATCACAGGGGGCTAAGTCTGGACTATAGGGAGGATGGTTTAACATTTCGAAGCCACAGTGATGAAGGGCAGCCATCGCAACGCGGCTCTTGTGTACCGGTGCGTTGTCATGCAAAAGCAGCACACCCTTTGTCAACTTTCCCCGCCTTTTCTCCTTGATTGCTTCTTTTAATTGTCTTAGTAGATTAGCGTAGTATTCTCCCGTTATAGAAACACCCTTATCTTTATAATCTATTAATAAAATACCCTCTGTATCCCAAAAAACAGTTGCCATGATTTTTCCAGCCGATTGTGACACCCTGTATTTCTTAGGGGGGGGCTGACCCTTTTTATGCCACTGCATAGACTCTTGCTTCGACTCAGGCTCATAATGATGAACCCAAGTTTCATCTGCAGTAACAAGTCTTGCAAAAATTCCTTCCTTGTCGGCGCTACAGAGGTCTAAAAACTCCTTTGAATACTCGACGCGCAGCTGTTTCTGTGGTGGTGTGAGCATTCTTGGCACCCATCTTGCGCTGACTTTTGACATCCCAAGATTGTCGTGTAGAATATTTAAAATGGTTGTAGGTGATACTCCAACCATTTCTGCAAGTTGTTTCTTCTTCAAACGAGTATCCTCCAGTATAAGATTCTCCACTTTTTCAACGATGTTTGAGGTGGTGGCCTCAATCGGCCGTCCTGAGCGAGGGTCGTCTTCAAGAGACTCTCTGCCTTGCTTGAAAAGGCTATTCCACTTGTACACCATGGTTTTCCCAGGGCAAGAGTCCCCGTATACTGATAACATTTCTTCCAAAATTTTCTGAGGTGGTTTTCCTTGCTTAGTGAGGAACTTTATGACGGCACGAAACTCGATTTTTTCCATGTTCAAGTTTTTCTTCCGGATTCACTTGTTTGATCGACGACAGGTCAAAGGTTATTGACACAATCAGGTTCAAACTTGGCATATATACTCACAAAGAGTTGCTCATTAGTTACTACCTGCGGCAGGTCCCCCACCCCCCGCTATCCCCTCCATTCCGCGAACTTTTTGACCCCCCCTCGTAGGTAGTAGTTGCGTCTGTACGACATATTACGAGGGCTGTTTGATAAGTACCGTTTTCTAAATATATTAATATCACTGGCCGCAAATAAGTATACCACCTTTTTAAGCCATTTTTCAGAGGCGGGAAAATTTAAAAAAAAATGGCATTCTTTTGTTTTTTTCTCATTTGACAACGATTCAGTGAAGGCGTGAACTTAAAATTGTTAAAATGGAGAAAGAACAGTATCGGTCTGTAATTAGATTCTTATTTTTGGAAGGAAAAACATGTGATGAAATAAAAGTAAGAATGCAAGCGGTTTACCATGAATGTGCTCCTTCTATGACAACCGTCAGATATTTGTATAACGAGTTTAAGCGGGGGAGAACAACCGTCTTTGATGAGGATCGCCCAGGCCGGCCAGTTGAGGTGACTACAGACGATATGGTTAAGAAAATTGAAAATATTGTTTTAGCCGACCGCCGAATTAAACTTCGAAAAATCGTTGATGCTGTAAATGTTTAAATCGAGAGGGTACAACACATATTAGAAGAAAAATTGGGTATGAAGAAAGTATCGGCGAGGTGGGTGCCGCGTTTAGTCACGGAGGAGCAAAAACGGAACCGACTGACTACTTCGGAGCAGTGTTTGGCCGTGTTCAAACGTAACCCGAAGGAGTTTCTGCGTCGTTTCGTGACCGTGGACGAAACGTGGGTCCACCACTACACCCCGGAAATGAAAGAGCAGTCGAAGCAGTGGATTTTACCGGGTGAACCTGCTCCAAAAAAGCAAAAACCGTCCCATCGGCTGGAAAGGTCATGGCGATCGTTTTTTAGGATTCGCAGGGTATTATACATATTGACTATTTAGAAAAGGGAAAAACAATAACAGGGCAGTACTATGCCAATTTATTGGATGAATTTGACGCCGTGTTGAAGGACAAACGACCCCATTTAAAAAAGAAAAAAAATCTGTTTCATCACGCCCCGGCTCATTCGTCCAGAGCTGTGACTGCTAAATTAGCACAGTTACGCTACGAACTATTGTCTCACCCCCCGTATTCTCCAGATTTGGCCCCATGCGATTTCTTTTTGTTTCCCAACCTAAAAAAATGGCTCGGTGGCAAGCGATTTGGATCAAATGACGAAGTCATTGCCGCCACAGAGGCCTATTTTAATGACTTTCCAAAATCATACTTTTTGGATGGTTTATTGAAGCTTGAGTATAGGTGGAACAAATGTATAGAGTTAAAAGGTGACTACGTAGAAAAATTAATTCATATATACAAAAAAAAATTTTTTTTTTCCATAAACGGGTACTTATCAAACAGCCCTCGTATACGGCGTTTCGTGAACCAAAGATTTCCTTTGGCAGGATTGGTCCTTAGGGCCCAAGGATCGATTTAAGAAGTAAAGCCACCAAGATTTTTGATGTAAGTTTTTTGAGGTTCTGGGACACCAGCTCAATATTAATAGATGCATTGGTTGAGCTAGTATGCCAAGTTTGGTATCATTTTCGTATGACCTAAGGATGCCAAATTCATATTTAGATTCATATTTGCACGATTCAGATGGAATACTATGAAAATAAAAAAAATTTAAAAAAAATTATTTGTTTGATTAAAGAAAAAAATATGTATAAATACACAAATTAAATCATTTGAAAAAAAAAAAAATTGATAGAGCTCTATAGTTATTTTGTATTTAAAATAATAAAAAATAATATTATTGGTGACAGGCTGATTAAAAAAAAACATTAATATTTAAAAAAAAAAATCGAAACAAAAAAAAAATATTGTCCATGATACAAAACTAATTTCCATAAAAGCAATTAACGAAAAACTAAAATAAAAATTCACCTTCCCATACAAATTAGCGCTCAGCAAAACGGATTTTGGCACAACAACGGACAAACCTGGGCGACAGAGCTTCGCTCGAAGAAAGACACGGAGAGAAAGAGGTTCTATAAAAAAGAAACCTAGCTAGATCAAAATACAAATTTCATTTCAAATCGTTGGAGCCGTTCCCGAGATCCTAAATATAAGAATTGCTCGTTTAAAGTAATAGGAGATTTATGAATAAAAGTTGCTATAAAAAAGTAGACCAAGAGGGCGTAAAGTGAAATTTAAAACTAGTATCTTTTGGTACTTCCTTTAAAGTTTACATACCATCGGCTTAGCTGTAGCGCTAGTCACTACTATAATTTAAACGCCTTATAACGGATACATTTGGATACACAAGATGGTTCTCCTTACATCTACCATCCATGCCCGCGGGTCACGACTCGGCCTCAGGCCTACATCATTTGTTTTTAGATTCAAACTTTGTCGTAAAACATTTTATTGCGATTATTTTACTGCCTATTAATTTTTGGCGATGGAGCAATAATTTATAAAGTTTGTTAATGTTTACATTATTTAAATTATGGAGATACCTTTCAAACATTACATAAGTAAGGACTTTACACATTTTTTTAATTACTAAGCAAATTTTGATGCGGTTTTCTCTAACATGTAGGTAGAGCATTCCTCCGAGAAAGTTTATAAATATCGTATGTACCTATCGTTTATATAGTGTGAAAACTGGGGCGGCCTGCTAGTATGTTTATTTAAAAAAATTATGGACTATGTTTGAGTAAAACTGAGAATACACTACCTATGCTGAATTTAAGATGCTGATTTTTTAAACCTGGTCTGTATTACAACGATCAGGTTACAGTTGTAGTAGAGCCATGCTACCGCTAAAACTCAGTATTGCTAGAATAAATGGGCCGGCTCATTCGGGCCCACACTCTCACACAGAAAATCGACGTCAGAGCAGTAGCTTCACCGCCCTCCTCTCGGTCAAAATTGTATCATTAAAAAACCAGCATGTCTATAAAATAAACATCTGAATTTCAGCAAATGGTTTCCGGGCCTATGACTGTGCCTATAACTAAAGTATTGACGAGTGAATTCCCATTCCAGGCTTCGATCGACCGGCCCGGCAACATCCCCGTGGTGGTCGCGTACCCCACAACGCTGTACCAGACCCAGAAGGAGGCCCAGCGCGAGCTGCCGCTGCCCCTGGGTACCGTGGTCAACGCAGTGTTCAAAAACCAACTGTGGCTGTATGCGCAGACGCCGCACGGCGAGGAGGGCTACGTGCTGTACAGTGCGTGTCTGCCGCTGGGGATATTACCTAATAGGTGAGAAGTAGATAAGTTCTTTAGATGGAAACCAAGGTCTGCTGTAAGGTTACTCCTCCAAAAGCGGTACGCAAGACGGTACGTAACTGCATATCCGCGTTTCAGTGTCAAGCAACATTGAGCGTTAATTCATAGTGATAAAGTCTAATTTGGTTTGACATAGAAATAGGACGTCACTATCGGACACGTATTATTTTATGGAGTACCCGCCCTGACGTGCTCCCCTCCCGCAACATTTCGTTATTAGGTGGGGGGGGGGGGGGGGCTAAGAATGAAATTTCTTGCGTCTTTTGTTTGCCTCAAAAGGTCGGTCCCTTCCGGCCTAGTTCACACCTGAACTTCACTGGTCACATCCGGATCCGGACTACTCCGAACTTTCGACGTCATTCTATTTTGTGATCACACCCAAACTACACTTACAAACACCTGAACTATTCTACAGTGGTTACACGTATAGTAATCTATTTTCTTATTAACTGCCTACCGCATACCGCGTTAGGACTTCGAAGGTTTTTCTTTTCAAAACCTTGATGTGTATTACTATATAATTGGCGCTGAAGTTTTTTTCCTAAACAAAGAACATATTTAATGCTTAGGTTACAATGACTACAAAAATCTACAATTTGGCTACAGGGCTCCAGACAGAAAGACACCATGCTGGGAGAGCAGTACCGACATCTACCCCAGACCGTGCGGCAACCTCACCGACACCGAAAAAGAGCAGCTTCGCGGCCGGACCCAGTCCGAATGCCGGTACAAACCCCGTGAGAAACGCCGCACCAAAACCTCCTGCGCGGAAAAGGACTTTGACAATCTTTACTTAAAGACTAAATCCGTTTCACACATCGATAGACTGCACGAGAAAGAAAACATAGAGTTAAAAATCAAAAGACAGACGCTTTTAGTAGTGACTAGTGATTATAAGGGCAGTGTAAATAAGACTTTGAATGTGGTAAAGGGGGATGTTGTAACCTTGATTCAAGGGTTTGAGGGGAGTAATGCAGACTGGTTCTATGTGAGGAAGAAAGACGGTAGCCAAGGGTACATTCCCGCGGCGATAGCAGGTCATGGATATATTTGAAATGTTTCCGTGTGTATGTTGGGATTACCTTGTATAGTTTTATCACTGCAATGCATTCCAAAACAAGTATTTTTTTACTGCTGTATTCATAAAAAAACTTAAATCAGTTATATTATATAACGCTACTAATTTCCAAAGCACTGTATTTTCTGCCGATCGCATAAAAGTCTGCACTCATCAAGTTGATAGCATACTCACTATTGGTTGGTAGCATACAGATTTAGGAGGGCAGATTTTTTATGAATATGTTAAATAATAAGCCAGATTTACACAAAATATACAGCTAATCCTTTCAAATCATAATAATAAATGGTACCTACTTATTTGTAAGTTTTACTCGGAAGTAAATTGTAAATCAAGCAAAATATGAATGATTTTAGAGATTTAATTTTTAATATTAAGCTAGCTCGTTTTCCATTAATAAGTGATTTTGCATTGCATTTGAATAGTGGTTCCTAATAGATTATCGAGTTATTAATTTAAATTCTGACATCACTGCTATCATTACACCAACTTTAATATAAATATTTGTGTAAGTTTCACTAATAAGCACTTTGTAAAATAAATTTGTTATTATGTACTAAAATTAAATATTTTTATGTTTGTTCAATGATTTTATTCCAAAACTTATGAGTATCTTAACATTTATAAGTCTATGGAAAACTTACCGGAAATGTAATACTTGATCTCTGTAATTAAATGTAGTGCAGAGGTCAATCTCAGGGCTGGAACCTGCGATAGCCAAGATTTTGTTCGGGGAGCTACGTAAAGCTACCGAGTAGACTGTAGTAGCTGACACTGGTAGTTCCACCTTCACCTCCCCAGAATAGCTGAGTTGGTACAAATGTTTCGCGGCCCCACCAGCGACCACACAGTCGCTGTGGAATAAGGAGACATGGATGCCGTGATCGGGAATGTCGAAGACAGTAACTGCGTCTAGTGAGCGGATGTGCCACAATGCTAGGCGGGGGCCTCCTCCACACACCTGATAAAAAAAATAAGATTCATAAAATTGACCCAGCGAGTGAAGGATCTTAGTTTAGAGATTGGCCAAAATTTATTTTGTCCGTCTGTTTGTTTTCACCTACAGGTCGCATTTTTCAACCGATTTTGACGAAAGTAGGCACACAAGTTCCTTAATTTGTTGAAATTTTTAGTCAATCACGATTTTTGATTGGGGGAGAAATAGGGGGAAATTTGCTTTAGCGTTATTTATTTACAGATTTCAATCAAATTTAAGAGGTACTCTAAGGACTTCATTCTACACAAGATGTTGCTGACTTCATTCTATACAAGATGTTGCTAAGTAATTTACAAAAAGGGTAAGTTAGCTGTAGCCTATAGCATATATATTAATACTTATTATTATACTAGCTGTGCCCGCGACTTCGTTCGCGTGGTTGTCGAAACGTAATGTTATATAGCCTAAAGCCTTCCTCTATAAATGGACTACCCAACAAAAAAAGAATTTTTCAAATCGGACCATTAGTTCCTGAGATTAGCGCGTTTAAACAAACAAACAAACAAACTCTTCCGCTTTATAATATTAGTATAGATATAAATACTTTTCCCTTTCCCCTGGCTCAGCAGTGCCATTTCAGTGAAATCCTCCACTGAAATGGCATTGCTAAGCCAGGGGAAAGGGAAAAGTGTCAGTTATTGCATGGTTATAAGAGCTTGCGAGTTCTCACAGAACCACTAGTATTAGGATACCCTTAATTTTTTGTGGCATTCTTTTTTTTGCTAGACCGCTCTGGACAAGGCTGACGAGAGAATGACAAAGTGTAAATTGTTAGGGGAGGCCTAAACGTTTATGGGATGTGCTGATGCATTTATTGGCTGCAAATGATTGTGACCCTTGGGTTCTATGATCAACTGTTTCTACTACTTTTATGATTTGTCCTTCTCTTTCCTTTTCCTAGCCTGTAGCTACAAACCCACAATTAATTTCAGGTCGGAGAAAAGTTACTTACAATCCAATCATCTGTGAGTGCTGCTGAACCCACCCACTTTCCAATATCTGGCCGGCTGACTTTGCTGTTGGCATGTGGTTCCAGTTTGTTGTGGATTTTTCGAGTCCTTACATCCCACAGCATAACGTAGCCATCCTCGCTTGCTGTTACTATTTGGTCATTGCTGAAAAATATGTTTGTCAATGTTTTAATTTTTTTTTTAATTTATTTTGGGACTAACCAATAGTTACTCCTGATTCCTTGAATCACCTACACTGAATGCAAAAAGAATATATAAGCTGCTACTAGTCCCACAGTGAAATTAAAACTAAGGCCTTTCAATATGTCACTATTTGAGATTTCCATTTTACATATAGGTACATGGAGTAACAAAATAGTGAATAAAAAACCAAACTAACCCAAAAAGTTTATAGTAGGACTGCAAACTTTATAAAATGGAAACTACTTACTTTCCATGAACTGAATGAATGTAATCACTGTGTCCTTCCAAAGTAGACACTAACTGTCCATCTTCCAAGTTAAAAGCATAAACTTTATTGTCACCACAACCAGCGTACACCTTGCTCTCGTCTTCAGGGAGCCACATACTGTTCACATCTATCTTCTCCAAACTCGAACTCGACGGTATCCTGAGGGTCCATGAAGGTTTGCTTAACTTTGCACTCAATATTCCCTTCCAATCCCATCCTAAGATTACATTCACAGTCCCAACAATGAGGAACTTCTTCGTACTTGCTAGACTGCAGACTTGGTCCCCAGCACCCAATGTATGGATATGTTTGGCTTTATTGTAATCAGGCGTGAGTAACTCCACTACTGGATTCAAAATGCGATCTAAGCTGTAAATAATATAACGTTTATGTAACATATGGAAAAGCACAGTTAATTAATTAAGGAATAAAACGGAAACTTATTAAAATGAATAATTAAGGGAGAATACACACTCAAATACTGCTATTTGGCCGTAAATATTACCGGCGACCAAATATTTTCCACAAGGCGAAAATGCCTGACACAAAACTGTATTGTACAAGATTTTATCCAGCATGTTTATCTAGTTTATACTTTTGTTCTTCAGAAAGAAAAGTGACTTGCCACTGTATCTAAAATTGATCATAAAATTATGATTTTGTGTTCATTCACATCATTAAATAAACATAACCTCAAACAAAATAACACAACATTCAACATCTGTCAAAATTGTCAAAAAGTGGTCAAAAACAAGTGCCTGTGTCTCCCCCTTGTATAATTAATTCAAACCAATCAAAAATATGCAATGAATTAAAATTGACAATTTTATGGCCAATCCTCTTGTTGCTTGGTTAAGTGACATGACAAGGTAGGGTAGGACCACAGGCCCACAGACCAGGCACAAGAAATTATTTTTGTTTGGTCCAAATCGATCGATTCTATCTATGTGATTTTGCAATCGATGACATTATTACAACTTACACAACACTTCACTGCATTTATAAAAAAAACATAATCTGTCAAAAATCAAACCAAGATGGACGTGTGTTGTCTGAGCAAAATATAATATCGACGTGCTCATTATATATATGGTAAGAAAATCCTGAAATGTGATCAATATTTCTTGTTTTTCTATCATAAAACAAAAACTCAATGTTTTTAGAATGGCGTCTTATAATAAACTCGTGTGATAATTATATGCTATTGCGCCTTCGGCTCTAGCCTGAAATTAATTTCAGTATGATTTTTAGGTAAATATACCAGCAAAATGTATAACGGCATCGGATTGACGACGCCGCGTGGCTCTGGAACTAATGGATACGTGCAAAGAAATTGGGCTGTAGTAAGAAAAACCAAAGATTCGGTGAACTACCGGACCGAAGAGGAAATAGCAAAATTGGACTCCGCTTCTAACAAACAACCGAACCGGGAAATCTTGGACCATGAGAGGAAGAGGAAGATGGAAGTGAAATGTGCCGAGCTGGAAGACACTCTTGAAGAGCAAGGGTAAGCTACCTCTTAGGCATCATTTAAATCAAGTCAGATCGCAAGGTCTCGTGATGTAACAAATTATTTGCTGAATATACAGTCATTATTTTGGTCAGATAATAATTTTAAAAATTGGTAAAAATTATGGCTACATATGTATGATTTAGCAAAATAAAATGGACATTGTTAAGCTCTCCACATCCCATCACTGAGAATGGGCCCCTTAATTTTGTCCTACCTAATCTGACCTTTTGGACTGACCAAATCAGTCATTATGATTTTTGTACAATATGGTGAATATTCCACTGCTTGGAAATGGCATCATACTCCCTTTATTTCCACATACCTGTCTGACTTTCAATATCAATTTTGAGGTATACACAAATAATATTTGATTAAGATGTTAAACATTTCTTAAAACGGTATATGAACTGTAGACCTGGGTCAGAGGTAGATTTAACTTGGAAAATCATAATCTTTATAATCATCATCCTCAGGTCTTTTTTAGTCTCCACTGCAGGAGCATGACCCTTTGTACTACCAGAGCTATTATTGGCCAGAGCAGCCAGAGGACTACGAGCCTACACTCTCCACACTGGGCAGACTGGTTGGATAGGTCTCATTGATGTTTATAAGCTTTGTTTAGTCACCTTCTACGACATCCACGGGAAGACTTGGAGTGGTCCTATTCTACTCTTCCGGGAACCACACAGCTTCCTTAATCTTTATAATAATTTCATGCAACAGTCAAAAAACGTTTTAGATTCATCTTGGATTATAAGTCAACAACTAAGTTAGTGGCACAGAAATGATGGATGGCATATTAAGGCTTTGACCCTCAATTCCTTAGGCCATCTTCTTCTTTCCATGCCTTTTCCCTAATTGGGGTCGGCTCCACTCAAGTAGGCATAATGCCTGCCCGAAAGCCATACAAAAAAAATCTGCAGTTTACTATGTAACAGTCCAAGGCACTCAAAACCCGTAGCCCGCGGCGCTGACCAACCGTGCGTGCGAAAGCGTCTGTAAAACCTCACTGAAAGTTTAATTTGTATTTTATTAAATCTTGATATAAGACTACCGCCTAATGTCTAACAAAGTACTGCCTCCGCCGTTAGAGATGACGCCTCTGTTGTGCGCCGACCGTCTGCAAACTGACTATCTGTTTGTGGAGCACAGGTTACAAAGAATCTTAAAATATTAAAGGTACCACTGTGTCCTAATGAACATAAGTAAAATAATTGATAATAAAATTAGGTAAAAATATTGGCAACCCAACGTAAATTAAACTATTACAGTCTACTACTATACTATTTTTTTTATTTTTATTATCTATTTTTTTTTACGAGGCTTCAGTTCACTTGGTGTGACTATGCCAGCCTCATGGGGGATTTCGATTAGATAATTTCTAGTTTCTACTATACTATTACTATACATTAAAAAGAAAATCTAGTCAATAAATCTATCTATCTATATTTAACATACCTGAATTTTCCGGGGTCTAATAAAGCTTAACGTTCTCATTATAAACTGTAAACAGTAGTTCATAAAATACTTTGAAGGGTTATCTAGGACTTGTTAGGAGTAAAATTTTAAATGATGTCACTGTTTTCTTTGAAATGATTTATTTTAAATGGGGGCAGCACTGGACCCCGGAAAATTCAGGTACGGCCTTAAGAGCTATGCTCTTGTCGGTGGAGTATGCATTCTCTTCCATTTTTCTCTCTTATCTGCCATCTTAGATGCCAGCCTGTCATAAAATAACATTATAAAATTCGAAACAAATAATGCAAATAATCACTTTACTATAACACATTTACATTATAAATAAATCTTGTTATGTTTTTATTAAATTGATTGTGTCGTATAAGATGCCCAAATATCTTTCCTCTTCTAATATCGATTGTTTTCAATAAGTTCCTTTTCTCATTAACTAAATTACGAGGGCCACACCGAAAAGATCGGGAATAGGATACTTAAGAATAAATTAGAGTAAAACCTTTTTGGTGTTTAGTAAAAAAGAAAAGAGTATTGACCATTTGAATTTGACAAGTCGGTGAGAAAAATGGAGCTTACGCGGGAACATTTTCGTGCAATAATTTTTCATAACTTTCGTCGAGGTTTATCTCAAGAACAATGTCTCGCCGAGCTTGTTTCTATTTATGAACTTGAAGCACCTAGTAAAACGACTATATATCGTTGGTATTCTGAGTTACGTCGTAGACGTTCCTCTCTTACCACAGTCCCTCCTACTGGTCGGCCAAAAACAGCGGTAACACAAGATAACATCGATGCTGTACGCCAATTAATAAAAGCAGATAGACATGTGACATACGAGCAGATTCGGGTTTCTCTTAGCTTTGGTATGACAGCCATTCAGACCATTTTACATGATGAACTGGGTGTCAAAAAGTAAATTTCACGCTGGGTGCCCCACCGTTTGACCGAGAAACAAAAGTCGGCTCGTGTTAATTGGTGTCGGTCTTCTCTGCAACGGTTCAATAGAGGGAGCTCAAATGCAGTTTACAATATCGTCTCTGGGGATGAATCGTGGATTTATTCATATAAGCCCGAAAGAAAACATCAATCGGCAGTTTGGGTCTTCGAGGGTGAGGTCAAGTCAACAAAAGTTATTCGCTCACGCAGCGTGTCGAAAAAATGGGCACTTCGTTTGTATCGAAAACTGGTCATGTGGCTACGATTCCTTTAAAAGAACGAAGGACGGTTACTGCTGATAGGTACACAACAGTTTGTTTGCCGGAAGTCATAAGAGAACTTTGTAAAATTAATCCGAATCGTCGTATAATCCTTCACTACGATAATGCGAGCTCACATACCGCACGCAAAACAAGCGCGTTTTTAAATCTGGAAAACGTGGAGTTGATGGACCATCCTCCGTATAGCCCTGACCTGAGCCCCAATGATTATTTTACATTCCCAAGAATTAAAGATACGCTACGTGGTCAACGGTTTCACGGCCCAGAAGAGGCGGTCGAAGCTTACAAATCATCTGTTTTGACTGTACCCACTTCAGACTGGAATTACTGTTTCAATAATTGGTTTGATCGAATGCAAAAGTGTATTGACTGTCACGGAGAATACTTCGAAAAACAATAAAAGTAAACATTATTATATTATGTTTGTACTTTTTTCTATTCCCGATCTTTTCGGTGTGGCCCACGTAAGTACTTTTTCATTTGTCTTTTTCTCTGTCCAACTTATACCTTCTATACGTCTCCAGGACCACATTTAGAATGCCTCTAAATGTTCTCGATCCTTTTTAGCCAAAGTCCATGTTGCACTACCATATAATGCTATACTCCAGAAGTCCAGATGTACGTCTTTATAAGCCGTTTTTGAATGAAAAATATGTTTTTTATTGTTATAGGCTCTCTTTGCCATAGATATTCTGGCTATTATGTCAGTTTTACATCTGGAGTCTTTGGTTATAATGCTACCTAAATATTTAAATTTGTCGACATTGTCTATTTTGATATTATTTAAGTTAATTTGTGTTGTTGTTGGGGTATTCCTGGTTATCTGAAGTACTTTAGTTTTCTTAATATTTATATTTAGTCCTATTTCTTGAGAGTGGACATTTAAGTCTACTTAATCAGGTACACAACACATAATGTCTGTGTCAAATGGTCGAAGGAACAACTATTTCGGCGGCTGGCGAGTGGCCAAAATATTAAACGCATTGGAGTTGATCCATCCATTCGTTTTATCATTTTATTATGGCGTTAGAATCCCTTGATCTGTCAAATTATGCGTCGTTATTAAAATTTATTTTTTAGCCTGCAATAACATTTTTGAGGTTTCATGTGTGATCTAAATTGGTAGCAAATATAGAAATATGCATATCTATACAGTATCACGTCTTTAGCACTAATGGGGCAGACAACATTTTGGGTCCCGCGGCTCTAAGCAAACAGAGCTGAGGGCCTCAAGGGCCACTTTTAACGTGATGTTGGGCGAGAAGGCTGAACAAGGGATGAAAATAATGTTGGGTCGCTAGCCGCATCGCCTATGATTCGCATTTTCGCCCATTCCCTTGATCGGATTTTACGATCTGCGCGGGAAGAGAAGCAGCTGGTACATTCTAAGTTGTCTCTTTCCAGTATCTCAGACCAGGATGGAAGAAATATGTGCTAGACATCATTTTTAAATGAAAAGTTTTAGGTTTCCGTACAAAAAATGAAAAAAACGGAACCCTTATAGGATCACTCGTGCGTCTGTCTGTCCGTCCGTCTGTCACAGCCGATTTGCTCCGAATCTACTGGACCGAATCAGGTCAAATGAGGTAGAATGTTGTAATCCTATGACCCAAACACATATGTGTAAAGTAAATAAATATTTTTTTTAAATAAGGGTCATTTTCGGGGGACAAATTAGGAAATTAAAAAAAACAAGTTTTGCAAACCTTACTGTGTCATATATCAAATGAAAGGGCTCGTTATGAGGATCTCAAATATGTTTTTGTTGTTATTGTAAAATGAATAGTTTTGATTTTATTCATGAAAGAAGACGAAAATTAACCCCCCCCGATCTCCGAAACTACTGAGCCTAACATTTTGAAAAAAGAAATACAAAATATAGTTCATTGCTTGTAGAATACAGGAAAACCTATAATAATTCTATCAATTGTACGGAACCCTCTCCATGCGAGTTTAACTCGCACTTGGCCGGTTTATTTTTATTGAAATAACCAAAGTTATATGTACATGCGAAAATCTATTCAAGATGTTATGTCCAAATGCCGTCAGTCCTCATTCAGTCGCATTTCTGTTATGATTTCGAAACGAAACACCTAAGCTAGCTCTTCGAATACCTACCACAATGTTTGGTAGGTAAACCTATTTTAGTTAAAACATGTTTTGTGTCTAGCACTGTTTTTAATAGTTGACATTGCAATAACAATTGATATAACATATTTTAACGTCTAGTTCGTGGAGCGGTTACCCGTGGAACTGGCTAGTTTACCTCAATTAAGAATTTAATATGTAATAACACTGAAAGTGTATGTACGTACAATACCTGGCACATAAGTTGACCCAAAATGGCGGCTCTGCGCAGGTATAATTAGTGGAAAAAGTGTGCGCAGTGACCGCCATTTTGGTTCAACTTATGTGCCGGGTATCTTAGGTTTTTGTGTTGGCAAAATAAAGATTTAACTAAAACAGGTTTAGCAATGTTTGTAAAATTTTATAAATAAAGGGGTAACAAGTTTCTGATAAGTACAATGTAATTTTTTTTATTTGTAACGTCACAAACTGTTATTACTATACACGCATAAAATTACCGTTCAATTCGCGAAATTGTACTCTCAAGATTTTATTAAAAGGAATCAAAAAGCAACCTGTAGAGTATGTTTATCGCCATTCACTTTATGTACGTGGAGTCACGTGTCGTTATCGATTTACTACCTAATAAAATGCCCTTTGTTTTTTTTTCTTGTATAATAGAAAATGACCCCCCTGAAAATACTATTATGTCGATCGTTACGCACCCTCGTTTAGGGGCAGCGGCCCTTGTTGCGCCGGAGTCAAATCAATAATGCAGTAGAGCGCGAATAGGGCTCCCGGCGCACCCCTAATATAGGTGCGTACGACCCAACTCCATTTCAGTGTTGCGCGGCGCGCTGAGAACGTCTTATCGCCGTTTTATTGTTTTTCTAAAGTAATTCCGCACGATTACAGCGCGCGTATTATGCATTGGTAGGTTCAGGTGGGATGCCGAATGCCGAGCGGCAGTTTCATTCAACTGTTATTATTTTACTCATTACAATTCACTTGTTCATACAGTGCAGTCCGCGCGCTTGAGATACATATTTCGCGCGACGGAAACGCGCGCAATTCTTTATTCAAATAGTTTTTGTTTTTATTTTTAATGAGTGTGTCTTTGGTGTGGCTGCGCAGGTTGCCCAAGGAGGAGATTGCGGCTCGCGTAGCCGCATTCAGGGCGAAACTTTCGGAGACAGGAGGCGCAGACAAGGACGTGCCCAGGGACGAATTCGGGAGGGTCGCGTAAGTATTACTTATTCATGACTTGCCTTATCTAATTTAAGTTCGGTTAAGTTGCCTCGTGCCGATAGTTGCGAATTTTCGTGAAGGTCGGCTCTTTATTCGAACTCCGTGAGGAAAGTCGATATAATATTATTCGGTGTTTCACGAATTTGGCACAATGTTGATAAAAATGGCCAACAATGTAAATGGTTTTACTTAAAAGTATTTTGTTTTTAATAACTTGCTTTGATGCACGGACTGGCTATCGTTTGATACTTGTAGAAGCGACTATTGTATTGTCATTAAAAAAAAACATAGTTCAGTATTACGTGTACAATGTTCATTGGACATCTTAGATAGATCCGCAGAATCCATTACATATGTACGGTGCGACAAAGATTTTATTAGCATCTAAAGCGAAGTGTGAAGTTGTAACCGAATGAAGATATAATCCTCCGAATGAAGATATAATCCTCGATTAAGTAGGTAATCAAAAACTACCTCCGGCTTTTTTTGCCTGTAAATGGAATTGATGACGGTGTTCTTGGAATGTGTTTTAATTTTAAGATATACTTTATGTGGCTAAGAAAAAAAGTCATTTCGAAGCAAGGAATTAATTAAGTGGTTAATTAATTTTGCAATCTTTCAGCCATTTTATACGGTTTTGAAAATAATTGCTTTGTGGCCAGATGTCAAATTGATATGTCGAGAAAGATAAATGAAAATCAATGTATGACGCATAGATATAAACAGTAATAAAAATCTAGGTCTATGGTATGACGTAATTTTATGAAAACGTGTGTGACCTGATCCAAACACGCACTATTTGTAAACAAATCACAACAATACATTAATTATAACTTCCCCTCGGTATATTACGTCGATGTAATAAAAGGTAGTTAATATATCATATACTTCACAAATATAATATAGTATACAGATAACAAATATGTATTTATACTCTTACATCATAAAATAATTAAAAGGGCTATCTTAGTGCCTGACATTTAGCAATATGGACATTTTCACCATATTTATGAGTTAACAATTTATTTCAAACTAGCTGTGCCCGCGACTTCGTTCGCGTGGTTGTCGGAACGTAATGTTATATAGCCTAAAGCCTTCCTCTATAAATGGACTACCCAACAAAAAAAGAATTTTTCAAATCGGACCATTAGTTCCTGAAATTAGCGCGTTTAAACAAACAAACAAACTCTTCCGCTTTATAATATTAGTATAGATGAAGGCGCCAGTTCTGTTTTGGTACCTTACTTAAATAGTTTCAGTATATTTTGTGCGACGTTGAATAAGTAAATATATATGGGCTAGCAACATTGTAAGAGAGAGAGAGAGAGGTTATATGCAAGTTGATGTATGAAAGAAAAGGAAATATATTGTTAAAAGAATGAGAGAGTTAAATAAGATTATTGTACAGGTGTGAAAGAGAGGGATGAGCGGAAGGGATAGAATACAATATGGCTACTAGGACGATTTGTAAAAGACGTGTGTGTTAAGAATTAAAATAAAACAAGGAAGTTTACGAAGGAAATTGCTTTTATTCACCCACATTTTGGTGTCAGAAGTGGGATTATATTTATTTTAACATTTTATTTTATTATAACATTATTTGTGAGTATATTTGAACACGTGGTAAATTCACAATAAAAAAAAACTGCAAATATATCAATATCATACTTTCAACATCATTAACACATTACTGTGTATCCAATGAAATTATTGAAAGTTAACAAAGAAGTCTTTAAGTCAAAGGAATAATAAAAGTAATGTAAAATGTAGCAAATGTTTATATATGTAGGGTGCATATCGATCGGCGATGACGTCGGCAAGGGTGTTGCGAGGGAGGCAGGATTTTAATATGTCGCTTGGGGCACCCCACTTCAATAGCTGTGGTTCGTGTTATGTTAGCAAAGGATTAAAATAGATTGTGGCCCGGTGTTTTGATTTGTATGTTGTGATAGGTATGGTAACTTGCTGTGTGGTTCCCGGCAGAATAGAATAGGACCACTCCCAAGGCTTCCCGCGGATTTCGTAGAAGGCGACTTATGTAACACTAGCTAAACTTCTCTCTCCAACCCGTCTGGCCAGCGTGGAGAGTGTAGGCTAAATCCTCTGACTGCTCTGGCCAAGTATGGCTCGGGTAGAGAGGATCATGCTCCTGCAGTGGAGAATAAAAAGACTTGATGATGATGATGATTAATTAAGTATCAATATTTTGAAGGACTGATTTCTCAGAAACCTTTTTATATATATTTTTTGCTTTTCGTATACATGTACCATGAATGTAATAAAAAGCATAATGCGATGATGTTTTGATTTGATACTGCATCGGTTAAGTGTCGTTTTACAATAACACTGGTTCGTAAACTATAAATCGGAAGATATTTATCGTTTAGTTAGTCTGTGTTTTCTGACTGACTCCGTGGTGCCCAGCGGTCAGGGCGATTGCCTTGTGATCCGGAGGTCGTGGGTTCAAATCCCACTGGGAAGCATACTTTGTGAAAAGTGGTTTCCAGTCTGGTTAGGATATTGAAGGCTTTAATCACCTGATTATCCGAAAAGAAAGATGATTCCGTGCTTCGGAAGGCACGCAAATCTGTGGGTCCCGAACGCCATTTAGCGTTTGTTCAAACCTATCTTATAATTGGTTCTGGTTTACCTTTTGGGTTGCGGATTGCGGACGGCAGTCGCTCTGTGTAACAACCAGTAACCTCGTCAAATCACCTAGGTTAGGTAGCGGACCCCGGGCCCTGGAGCGTTACCGCTGAGGATGCAACGGATGATGATGGTTAATCTGCGTTTTGTGTATAAGACGGTATGTCTCTCTCATACGGTATGTAGGATAGGTATAAGCAGGTACGCGTATTACTCACTATTAGATCCGTTTCACCCATTCCTCCCCGCCTTGGAGCGGGGTTATTAATGACCTATATTTATCACTAGCTTCATTACACCCTGGTCACGTAGTGAATTGACTTTCAGGAGTTCATGACTTCTGCTGACGTCGCGAAAACTTCTAAATCATATTGCTATAAAGCTTGTATAACGTGCAATGTACTACATATTGTTCATAATAAGCGTTTGAGAGTGCAGTATTTTGTAATTTCAAAGAAAATGCATATATCTAGGCATATTACTAGTTTTGGTCGGTCAAAATATGAACTTGAAAGAATATAAGGTGTAGAAATTTTCCTTACTGATCAAATATGATGTAAATGATATGATGGGTATACTATATTCTCTTTCAAGTTCATAATTTGACTGTAAAAACCAGTAATATGCTTAGATACCTATATGCAATATCTTTGATATTAAAAAAGTATTGTCTAAATCTGACATGTCGTTTCAAATTAAAAGCTAGACTAAGTTTGTATGGAAAAGTCTAATTCTGTCAAGGGCCGCAGTGGGTCAGTCAACAGTCGTTCTCCATCGTGGTCGGTCTTTGGCTATGCGCTTTACTTCGGGCCAGGTTAGCCAGTTTGTCAGTTATAACATTATACAATGGTATAATATTCATTCTGTGTTATTTTATTAGTCAAACTGTAGGAAAAATATTACGCTTGGCGCTTGACAACGAACCGCCATAGATTTGTACGACTGTTTCCTGTAAAACCACTGTAACACATACAGGTTGATTTTGAAACACTGAGCTATATTGAAATCTTGGAATCAGAATGACTAATAAAACACAAAATAGCAAGAAAAAGAATACTTTTTTTACTATTTTTCATTAGGAAAAATCCCAACATTTGCAATTCATGGGTAACGTATTATTATTAGTGTCAATGACCTCGCCGTCGCTCGATTCCTCCGTATGACGGCTTTAGGTACCGGCGGCGCGAAGGGCGAGCAATCATATGGCGGTCGGTATCACTGCGATTGGGAATTTGCCGTACAACTTTGTGGGCTTTTATCTTTGGTTTTTATTATGAAACAAGGTAATTTTAAGAGAACATGTATATTTTATTTAGCGTATAGAGTACTTTTCTTGAATATAGCTCAGAGGGTCAAAATCATCCTGTATACAGGTTGATTTAAAAACACTGAGCTATATTAAAATTTTGGAATCATAATCACTAATAGATCACAAAATAGCAAAAAAAGGAATACTTTTTTTTTTACTATTTTTCATTACGAAAAATCTCCACATTTGAAATTCATGGCTAATGTATTATTATATATATATATATATATATATATATATATATATATATATATATATATATATATATATATATATATATAATAATCATATGGAGACTGATATTATATATATATATAATATCAGTCTCCATATGACCGCCCCGCACCCTTCCCGCAGGCGGCAGTGGGGCGAGCGATCATATGGCGGTCGGTATTACTGCGATTGGGAATTTGCCGTACAACTTTTAGGGCATTTATCTTTGGTTTTTATTATGAAACAAGGTAATTGCAAGAGAACATGTATATTTTATTTAGCGCATAGAGTACTTTTCTTGAATATAGCTCAGAGGGTCACAATCATCCTGTATACAGGTTGATTTTACATCAAAATATACTGAAACTATTTTAAATCGTTAATTGTTTTTATGGAAAGTAGTTCAGTATCATGAACTGAACTTCCTCCAAAAATTTGGCTGGTGGTTTAAAAGTCAGCCTGTATATCGAGATATGTTTTTTACTTTTGTGCAATAAAGGGTATTGAAACATATTTTTTGGTTTACGTACAATCTCGGATTAGTCAATTGGTCAACTAGTATGCGAGGCCTAAAATTAATTTTTCATATTTCTATATATGTTCCTTGAGGAATCCAACCTTAAAATAGTTTCAGTATATTTTGTTCGACCCTGTATATCTTAATTCCTTGACAATTAATTCTTCCATGAAATGTCACTCTTTCCTGTACTTTATTATCAATATCGCGACCGTATTAAAAATATATTAAAAAATACATACTTAAACAATACATTTTGCAGAGTTTTTGGCGGGAAGTCAAGGGGTCCGGTTGGGGTTTGCTTTAAATTATTTTACAAATTGAATTTAGTGGACTTTATAATATGAAATTGGTGTTGTTTGGTGTTATAAATGCTCATGACATGAACAATGTGAATGTGTGAAATAGTTAAAGTGGACAGTCATAGTACGGCTGTAGTGATATTTATTTTGCGGACTGGGTGGGCGTCGTCCGCCACTCAATCGTCTATGTAAACCAGTGGACTCGTATGGATTTGTCGCCAGAAGCTCCCTTGCAGCAGTCAAAGGCCTACACCACCCTTTGATTGTCTAGTTAGGATTAGGTTAGGTTAAGATTAGGAATAAAGAACAAAATTAAAGATAGGCTCTAAAGGACTTGTATCCAGAGCCGTAAAATTATTTAATAAAAAAAATACATTTCGCAAATTTCAGTAACTATGTTATAAGAATAAATGATAATATTTGGTTTTTTAACATTTTTGATCAAAATAAGGAAGCAAAAGATATTCTTAAACATACGTTAAAAAAGGCTCACCCAAATCTACTGCCATTATCATTACGGTCCCATTTCGTATGCAGGAATATCGGGCTACAAAAAAACATTTTCGGTGACATATTCGTACCATAGTTACCATTATCATGCGGCATGTATGGATTTTTCTTCGCTGCAAGAACGAGAGATAAGATAAATCTCACTAAAAACTCGGTTTAGTCTGTAGAACCGAACCGATAAATCTTTCGCAATGGTTGAATGAAATGAATGAAATTAAATGGTTTTTATTTTGCCAACAAAGGCCCATTTGTTAGTAACAAAATATTCCTTACATACTATATTAGTTGGCATAGTGACGAGTAGAGATTAAAGGAATATCTTTTTTTCTAGCTTGTAAACATATTATAACATCATCATCAGGTCTTTTTTAGTTTCCACTACTGCAGGATCACGACCCTCTCTATACAGCCTGAGCCGTATATTAGCCAGAGAAAACAGAGGATTTGGCCTATACTCTTCACGCTGGCCAGTCGAGTTGGAGAGGTCTCATTGATGTTTATAAGCTTTGTTTATCTTGTGTTTCCTAAGTCGCCTTCTACTACATCCACGGGAAGACTTGGAGTGATGGTAGTAAATACTTTAGTTAATCGCACAAGCAATCTGTCGACCAACAGTTTATCGTAACTACGGTATTTCGAACCACGATTCTTCGCACGTTTGTATTGTATTTCGAAATTTAGTAATTTGCTAGCGACAGAAAAGGATAGCAGCACAGGAAAGTGCTGTTCCGTGCTGATAGATGAGATCCAACCTTTAATCATCTCAGAATTATACTAAAACGAAAAGTATTCAGGAAATACAATAAATTTGCCCTTGTAACTTTGGATTATAATTGTATTAAACATAAGGCATAATATGTCTAGTTTTTTAAATAACTCTTAAATATTCTTTGTAAAACGAAAAAACCTCAAAAACCAGAAACGCGTAAACGAGCCTCATTGACCGCCGTGACCGTTTCACCCCGCATGGCTCACTGTCTCGCTTCGGCTAGAGTAAATTTGTGTGCGTGGAAGCGGGAGCAAAATTTAGATTATTCACATTGGGCTCCATCTTATCTGAATCGTGTAGCTGTCAGCGAAGCTCCTAACTCATGATCCCGCTTTTGATCCATAGGGAGATATTGACGTCTCATTTATAAACTTGCGCCTTTGCTTTGAAATTTCGCGGGACATGTTTCAATGTTATACATGTCAGAGTATTTTGTTCAGTTAACTGTAGGTATTCTATTTATTATTATGAATAATATCTGTGCGTGTATGAGATTCAGGGTTCAATTTTTGTATTTATACGTATTTATCAATTTATGTACACGGAAAATGTATACAGGGAATACATAAAATAAAAGTTAGCACTACTTATCTCAAAACAGTTTAACATCTCTTACAGTAGGCTTTGAGAGATGATTATTTAAGAAAGGTACTTAATTTCGGCAAGATTAACGAAAATATCTGAAATACGTTTTAATTTTTTAAAATTATATCATGAACAAAATCTTTAACACATTCACAGTACAGTTACCGGACACAATAGAAAAGCGATTGTTTGTGAACCCACATGTGGTGCACGGACTGTTGATGTGTTAAAATTACGCAATCTATTAGCATTGTACAATATTTTTATCATTTTCAAATAATCTAGACATGCCAACAATCAGCCAAGTGCAAAAAAAAAAACGGAACTGGCGACGCAGCAGTAGTGTGTATTGTATATTTACACGAACCATTTTGAACTATTTTTGACCACTTCACTACTCACAACCTATTTAACCTACATATATGTTTGGCACATTTATTAAAGCCCCTAAGCTTGTCAATAATCCAAAATTTCAAAAGGCCAAATGTTGAGATTCTTATTAATAATTTTCAGGATTCTCTACAGAACTTGACACCCATTTAGATCTGAATGCTTCGGTGAAATCGAAAATCACACCATAACATAATATTGAACTTGGCTTCCATTTTCACATTTATGTTTTTAATGGGATTACGGTTTATTTGTTTATTATTATTAGGTAACTATTTAAATTACAAGCTTTTACAGTGCGTGTAAACACATTTCACATGTTTATTCATATACCTGTGAGAGCTAGTAAATAAATCCGAAAGCTTTAATGTAAATGTACCGTAGAAATGTTTAGGTAGGTCAGTACATTGGCATAAATTGAGGAAGTTAACTAAAGAATTACTAAACAAAGAAAAAAAATGTATACTTATTTCTACTAGGTTAATACATGCTCCATAACTCTCATACATATTTCAAACATTTTGATAAAAAAACCTATTTTCTCGCGAATTTATTCTCGCTATGCGATAAAGTATAGAGCTCGCTATAATTCTGTTATCGCGCCTCCATCGACTTTACAAGATCCACCTGCCCAGTCAATTGATCACCTTCTACCTACACCTCTATTTAGCCTGGCAAAGAGAGCAAAATTAAATCAGAAATGAGCGTGCCAGAAACACTTTCCACTATCTTTAGGCGCAATCAGGGACATAGAGTTATTATAGGGTATCGAGACGTCATTATCAATTTATAAGTCCTGTGGCGCTTCGACTTATTGACATTTGACTGAAACCATGCTTTGCTTCATTTTGTGTTTCATATCTGAAACTTCACAGTTTATTTATACCTACTTATCGTTGTAAAAGTTGTTCTGAGACTAACGTCAAATAGTGAATCTTAAATATCAATGTCAACAAGCACTGTAGAAATTTTTATTACAAAGTTATGAAAAAGAAGAAAGAAAATGTATACTTAGATCATTTTCTCTTTTTTTACATGCAGCTCACGGTCAAGCTATTGACATGTACTAGATAGATTGATAAGAGTTTAGCGTTATATGCTAATGGAGAAAAAAAGCCCAACAGTCATACAATAATGTCAGTTAGAGAAGTTGGAAGTGCAGTTTTCACTTAAAAAAAGGTTTTTGACAGTATTTTTAAAGGGCATCGTGTTAATGCAGGAGCAGAGCCCCTTTTCATTCTATCTATTCTAGGCATAGAGTTCAATGGTGACAAATCACAGAGTTTGGGCGCGGTGCTTTTTGGCACGGAACAAGCCTGCTTGTTAATTATCACGCGTTGCATTCCCGCTGACACGCTACACAGATCGCGTGATTACGCTGATAAGGTCAGCGTGTTAATGTTAATGGCTTATTGTCATAAACATTAGGAAGGCTATTTATTTACATCAAGACGCTATTTCCATCGCCGTGGTGGCCGATAGATTTGTTTTTATTTTTCGTTACTCATTGGCCACTGTCCACCTATGTAGACATGTATAAGAAGCAGGTACATAATGAAATTACTGCCTACATCAAGGAAGTATAACGCAAATAATATACTTCTACAATACGCGACATCAAAGATGTTGTTTTAGGGATAGGTATTGCTTGTCATCAGTTGAATAGGAAAACTCTTCTTCGATCGCTACTCTTATACATATACTTAGTGGAAATCATGTACTTGACATTACTATACTCACACATATGATACTTAGTGGAAATCATGTACTTGACATTACTTTACTCACACATATGTACGAGTACGTACATAGAATTTGAGTAGAGATAAAAAGCTGCTATTTGTAATGTAGAAAAAAATTATAATAAAGATGATAGCTTGGCCAACAGGCCAAGCTATCATCTTTAATTAGAAAGCGTAAATGTACTCAAGCGTCACTAGCTGACTCAGTAACATAAATCAATAACAACGTAATGAGCTAAAGAAGGGCATTATTACGGCAGCAAATTTAAGAGCGCCGAGCGTGTTTCCCCGCCGTCATTTGAGCACAAAGAGCGAGGGTAAGTAGCCCCTTTGAGAGGCGTCGCGAATTTCCGCTGTTTGCGCAGCCTGCGCGCGGCGCCGCGTCCCGCGCCCGGCAGTAGCGCCGCCGGCCCGCCGCCGGCCGCTCTGCCATGTAGCCCCACGCCCATGATAAATCCAAGTCTTCCAGCGGCAATGCCGCCATGATTTAGCTTTATTCTAGTTTACGAAACCAAGTCTTCCATTAGATTAATAAGTAGTTTTAAGATGCAAAGGGGCAGGGCGTCGCGTCGCGATCCGAACAACCGTATCGTTTTCGAACGACTCTGGCGAGGTACTTTCCAAGCCGTGCTCGCGGGCCCGCAGCGCAGGCCGCGCGCCTCCTCTCACGACCCGAACGCGGAATCTAGTCTAGTCCCCGCTAACATGCCGCAGCAAGGCCCTTCCACCGTGGCCGACAGCCTCGAGCCCGCCATACGAACCATCCTGGAGGGGCTCCGCAACTCGTGCTGTTGTCGCTGCAACTGCTCGCAGCCGGATCGCAATTTTAACGACAATTTGCAGGTCTGTCTCTCCAATGACGAGGAGAGGAAGTCCATGCGCTCCGTCATCAGGTGTGCACCCACTTTATCGATCGTTACTTATCGCAACATCGTTACAGAACCACATATCAAATGTTTAATTAAAACTTACAAGCGCACATAAACTGTGCTAATTGGATTATAAACGATTTCATAGTCGGTCAAACCTTAACTACGTATCTGTAATAGGCGTTACATGAATTTTCCAAGATGTATTCTCATCGGTACTCAGTTCTGATTCTAAATTATTTTACTTTCCCTATTTTAGCGCACTTAGGTGCTATTCAGGTAAATATGTGTTAAAAATAGTCTTCTTCTGTTGCCCTGTTGACAGAGATTTTCGCCTTGTCCTATTTACGTCATGTCAAAAATAACAATGAACATAAATTATTATTACACACTTGTGTACAGCTAAAGAGAATTAGGTAGTATATTTGCACGAGAGCTAGATTGCACTGCGTAGATGTGGAGCGACCATTTACGACTCCCTATTATTTTTCTTTGTGTATGAAACTTCCATGTCTGTCGGATACAATTTATGGGCATATTAGTGCTGCTTAGTGCGGTCTAACATTTACAAAAAAATTACTGGCGCCACTAAAGCTGTCAAAGCATCATATTAGAATTCACATTTCGTTCCGCAGCGTACGAGAAACACACGCGATCGCCGAAGCGCAGCAAGAGAAAAACGCGCGTCTTCGAGACGCGTTCGGGATCTCGCCGCGGTTCGTGGAGGGCACTAGTTTGGACCCTGAGCGGAGGGCCAAGGAGCACGCTCTGCGGTACCCGCTCGTCAGGACGCCCAGCCATGAGAGGGAGGAGCGGGACCACGTCCCCAAGAAGAAAAAGAAAAGAAGGTAACCTAAGGAGACGAGTATAAATACATGAATTTTGAAAAACTCTGTGTGTAAAATGAAAGTCAGCTACTCAGGTCAGTAAAAGTTTGATTGTGATAAAAAACATTATGTATGATTTAGGTAATATTATTTTATTTTTTTCTACTTCACTGAATTTAAGAGTAGACTTTCTACGAGCCAAAAACTTGTTTGGGACATCTATTCGAATACCGTGTCAATTTTCCAAATGGTTTATTTTTTTACAGTACCTCGCCAGATGCGAAGAAGATGAAAAAGAAAAAGTCAAAGAAAAATAAGAAAGAAAAGTACGTATCTCTCTGTGAACCTTATATTTTATTTTTGTACATTAATTTAAAATTTATTTTTATGTAGGGTAGAATTGTAGGTATTTTTAATATAATTTTTAACTTTGAAAAAGTATCTCATAGACCTATTTAAATTCAGACAGGTGCTACAATTGTCAAAGAGGCAAGTATACTATTATTAATTTTTCTTTGTTAGTTTTTTTTGTCAAAGCTCCTTGCCTTACATGTCTATTGGAAATTTCAGCGAAAGAAAAATGATAATGGACTACATTTGTAGGTATGGTACACTGTAACACATTTTGAAACATAATAGTTGTGACACCTAAGTAGTTAGCGGGAAATGATATGAATTACAAGGTTTATCTAAATATTTTTCAGTTCTTCGCAGTGCTTAGTTGCTAGAGGTGACTATTCGCCTTACATCTTACGATTCTTTGTTTCTCACTACTAACTGGGTACAATTTTGTTACAAAGCTATTCAAAGAAAATATTTAAACTCGATCTTCCTTCATTTCTAATTATTATTTTAAGTTTACCAAGTTCTAATATCTCTGCTCTGTTTTTTTGATTACATTCTGATAATTGAATTATATTTATATAGGCTAGAGTCGAAGAAAAAAAAGAAGCGCTCCAAGTCACCCGGCACAGAGAGTTCGTCAGATTCAGACGCGGCACAGGACAGCGACTCCGCGAGCTCGGAGGACGAGCGGCAGAAAAAAAAGAAAAAGGTAATTGTCACGCCCACTCTAAACATTCCAACTCTATGTTAACATGCAAACTAGCTTCAGAATATTTAGAGTAGGACATGTCTAGTTCAAAGATTATTTTTTGGTCGCATCTTAGATTTTTTTTATTTAAAAAACAAGATTTATTCCTTTAATTTAAAATTTTATCCATCTGTTCTTACCACCAATTTTACTTTTATCATAGCTACTTATTGCCCTATTTTGGTTCATGAAATCCGTTTCTTTTCAGATCAAAATGTAATCTTTGAATTATTTTCTTTTAAGAGGTTGTGGGATAAAGTTATATATACACGTATAATACATGTAGATTGGGGTTCTGTCATGCCTACACTACTTCACATCCTACTCCTTCCTTTCCCTGAATTGTGGTGGGGAACTTAACTGATGTAGCACATTGCTTCCTTTTACTTTGAACGACCTTTTCGACACGTCAGCCTTTACGAACTACCTTTATCAAGTGTTAGCACCTCTCTGCAAACCATAGGCTTGCTACTTCTCTTGCAATGTACCTGATTCTCCCCCTCTTGAGTAGTTTATCTATAGCAGGACTTGTTAGTTGAATAATCGTCAGAGTAGCTATGCGGTGTGTGACAGTTGTGAGAAAAAGTAACTGCAGCGTTGCGTGAATTGGCTCTTCTTGCACTGCATACCTATTTTTTACGGGTTCAACTTACCGGTCAAGCCTATGCGGCAAAATGGCAAATTTATCAATGTCATACATAGAAACTCTACGCTTTTATCTCCCTTAGGCGATTCACCCACTAGCAACGCGCCCCGCCGCGGTGCGCGGAATCTGCCGCGTTTTTAGAAGGTTGGACTAGGCGTGTTTTCTATACAAACTGAGATACTTGCATACAATGTTAAAATCTGCCGCCTCGCGCTTTGCGACGGTCCGCGGGGCAGTGGGATTACCGCTTTACTTTTTCGTTACTCGACAGAAAATAAAGCAAGGGAAAATAATGTTTTAATTTAGTTGTTAGGCTTGAAACTACGTTCAGCGGACGTCCCGATGGGTTCAGTCCGTCTCTGTCATAAACTCTACGGGCGACAGAGACACGTGACCCGCGGCGCGACGGTTTTAGCTATATCTATCGCACATAGGGTTTGTGACGGAGACGGACTGTACCCGTCCGGGGCGTCCGTTTGACATAGTTTCAAGCCTTAGCCTATTAAGATGATACATGGAGTCCAGTGCTGCACGCCATTTGAAAAAAAAAATCTGAAAGTAAACGGAGATATCATTTAAAATTTCGTATTAGTAAACCCTGGAGAACCCTTCAAACTATTTTACGAACTACTGTTTACAGTTCAAAGTGAGAATGTGAAGCTTTTCTTTGCACATTTTCAAAAAACGGTTACTTTTGGTTATCTAGGGTTTACTAATACGAAATTTTAAATGATATCTCCGTTTCCTTTCAAATATTTTTTTTTCAAATGGCAGCACTGGACCTCATGTATCACCTTAACCGAATGCATTAAGGTGACATATACAGCATAATACATTTCACTATAAAGTGATTTGTGATATTGCGGATGCAACCAGCAAATAGAGGAGAACGAAGATTATTATGTCGCGTTATATGGAATTGATAATACGCCTCTTTGCTGCAAGGTCCGCTATAGCGCTGTGTAGCCGCCTTAGAATTTGTTTTGCCACGCTCTCCATCTACGTGGAGATTCACGTCTTTATAGCTGTAACGACCCCACACCACAGATATACTCGATAGCTACCACCCGGGGCGATATACTCAATAATTTAATGTGGTACTTGTCTTCTTACTTCGTTTTGTTTTATTTTTTCTGTAAATACAAGAAATAGCCAGTAAAAATTATCTGTTTAACTGTGCATCATTTCATAGGATAGCCATCTTTATCTGAAGAAATAACGTATACTGTAAGTATATCACAAAACAATAACACTCAGTAAGAACACTATGTTAGGTGAATACTAAAGTTACATGTACGCCGTGATTGGTGCATTTGAGTAACACATTACTAACGGTTGTCGAGCTGAGAAGGCGGTTGTGAGGGTTACGTGTGCTCACACATTGACTTGCATGGTGTTTTAGTCCTCAAACAGATGGTGGTTAACATTGTCGAATAACGCGATGTCGATGTGTATTACAAAAACGCGACGGTTCGCTTGTGACCTATACGCGAAACGTTAACGACTTGTCATACTTAAATTATGACAAACTAAATTATGTCAATCGACCATACTGTTATTAAATATTAGTAGGTTTCTAAAAAATAATTTAGCTGCCTTATTTGAATTTTCACCTATGTTCCTTACATTAACACAGTATTTTTAATGTTTAAACAAAGATCTGTTAAATGTGTCTACTATTTTCAAGTACAGAACTTCCATACAAAATTGCTCGATTGCCATAACTGGTGTCCATGATAAAACAGGTAAAAGATAGTTTTTCGCGCTTGCGTTTCCTTGTAACATATTGAAAAATCTACTCGATCAAGTGCCCGTGAGCGAACATTGCGTTTTTGTATGACACATCTAGTGTAAATATCCAAACTGTTCAAATGTAACTAATCCATAACATTCTCCTCTCTCATTTACCCAAAACTAATTAAGGATGCACCACATGTTTAAATGGTATACAATACCACCACCGTTTGTTGCGTAAGGTACGTCCCCAGTGTTATTTATTTGATTTTTGTGTATTACGTATCTATATTATGTTGAAAATATTGATATTGTAATGTGTTACTAATATAGTTTAATTAATTTTAAGTGACACACACTGGTGCCAAATATTTTTTCTTTTTTTTTTTAGATATATTCGTATGTATATATTTTTTTTCTAAAGAGGATGTTATGGATAAAATTAATAACATTCCGTTAAAAGATTAGATTAACACTGGAACTTTATAACCCTTGTTTCTACTTGCTTCCATGAATAGCTTACCTATATGTTTTCTTTTTTATGTTTAACTTTTTATGTCTTATTTTTCTATGGTTATTAGTTATTATTATTATTATTGGTTATTAGATTGCATGCGTAAAAGTGGTATTATGTTATTTTTGGTTTTACAAGAAATTCTTCGCCCTTTCGCAGTTGGCTTTGAAATATTCAAGAGGCCTTGAAGAATTTCGTGTTTTTGTTTAGAGGAACATATTTAGTTGCCTTTACCACTATAGTGTTCTTGTATTGGCACTGGTGTTGAAAGCTCGTCTTTAGTTTTCTTCGTATTTATGTTGGTTTGTTGAATTTTGAACAGAAAAAGTCGAGTAGCAGACGCCGCGGCAGCAGTGAGCCTTCAAGCCGGGAAAGGTAAATATTAAGAAAAAATATGTTTTATATGTATTTATAAAGCGCGCATGTCCTACGAGCAATTACTGTAATTCTATTGATTCATAACAATGCGGTTATACAAATAAACGCGCAAGATGCGCTTGCACTCTAGCTGCGCACTGATCACTTGCGCAAACAAACGCTTGATAAATTGATTACAAACTCATTCACAGTAAGTACAACAAGGGAAAGGTAGATGAATGTTTAATATAAGTCATACCCAGAAAGTCGTTAATTGTTTTATTTTTAAATTCCAGCTCCCCTGTGAAGATTGTGAAAGAAAAGCCACGAGAGCGCAGGAGTGAGAGTAGAGAGAATGAGACACATTACAGAAGGACAGAAAGAGACCGCGATAACAGAAAGTATGACAGAAGACAAGAGGTGCCCAGCAGGAACTCTCGTCAGAATGAAACTAGCAGGAGACGCGAAGAACGAAGCGTGTCCAGGGACGACAGGGAACAAGATCCCTCGCCAGAATACAAACAGAGGTCGTATGTTTCCAGAGTGGAAAACAAGAAGCGAGAGCCTTCCAGAGAGTCTGGGAAATCCAAAGCCGTGAAACGCAATAAAAGGAACTCGTCTCCCGAGTCGGACGCTGAAGAACCGCCTCCCAAGCGCAGACCCGATAAAAGAGATAAAAGATACAGAGAAGCCAGTGCATCCCCGCCGCCGGAAAAGAGACGAAAAAAAAGTCCCTCTGTCGAATACAGAAAGAGAGAAGAAAGTTATAACAATAGAAATGAGGCAGCGAGAGACAACAGAAACCGAAGGGACAGCCCTTCTCGCGATGATAGGAGGGGCCAAAGAAGAAGTGAGTCTCAAGAGTACAGGAGAAGACAAGAAGAGACGTACAGTAGAAAAGATAGAGTTGATAAATATGAAAGGAAAAAGAGTCACGATCGCTATGAAGAAGAAACTTCCAAACGTAGGGAGAGAGAAAGAAGTTACGACGAGCCACCGAGGCGAAAGAAAAACAGAAGTCCTTCCAAGGACAAGCGGGACGCATCCCCTGATTACAAGGAAAGGTCGCCCGCCAACAAATCCACTAGGAATAGAGAAACTCGTCGCGATACAGAAAGGAACTATAAGAATTCACGATCAGGAAGAAAATCTTCGTCGTCAGAATCAGAAGCTGAACCACCACCGAAGTATAGATCGGAAAAAGAACCAAAGAGTAGAGCTCGGTATTATAAAGAAAGGAGCGTATCTCCTGCGCCGCGAGAGCAACGCAGACGGAGCCCTTCCCCAGAGTACAGAAGGCGGGACTCGCCGCCAGCTAAGAGTCGGCGAGATTCAACGCCGCCAGAGAAATACAAATCCAAAGTAGTAGATAAGAAACGCGAGCGCAGCCGATCTAGGAAGAAGTCTCCGTCACCCGAAGTCAGGAAACGCAGACAGTCTCCGAGTCGCTCGGTGTCTCCGTCTCCTGAGCGAAGAAGAGAGAAAAGAAAGAGTAGCACGCCAAATAATAAAAAGAAAGGATCTTCCGAGCGGCGGGTACCGTCACCGCGAGCGGAGACCCGGGAAAGAGACGTGAAAGAGGGGAAATCGACGCGACGCGAGAATCACAAGGAGCATGGTAGAGCAGGCTCAGCGCGCCGCAGCCGCAGCTCCTCCAGCCTCAGCTACTCGCCCGCGCGCCGCAGCCCCGAGCGGTACCAAGACATCTTAGACAAGCTGCCAGAGAAAGACAAACGGAAATACATCAAGTCTCCTTCCGAACTCAAGAAAAAAAAGGAGAAGGCTAACTACAGACCTAAAGTGTCATGCATGCGGAGTTCGTCTAGCGAGATGGACGTTTCTGAAGTGGAACTGATGACAGTGGACGACCGGGCGCGGCAGGACGAGCTGAGCGGCTACAACAGAGAGTTGAGCAGACTGAAACGCAAGGTAGCGCAGATGGCGCGCGCCTCTATGGAGAGAAAGCGAGCCGAGGAGACCAACGGGCCTTCCACCTCACAAGTCCGACCTGAACCACTGGCGGCCAAAGACAAACAGAAAGTACTCCTGAGTCCAGTAGCCGAAAAGAGATCCAAATCTAAATCACCACAGATCGTCGAGATAAAAGAGAAAGAAAAGAGTCCAGTGGCGGCCAGTCCCAAAGATAAGGAAAAAGAAAAGACTCCTCGAAAGGAAAGCTCTCCTGACGTAAAGAAGCATTCTCATAAAGTGAAGAAGCATTCTCCTGAAGTGAAGAAACGAGACCGCAAACGCAGTTGGTCGCGGTCGTCGTCGCGGCGCTCGTCTCGATCGCGGTCTAAGTCTAGGTCGCGATCCAAGTCGCGATCGAGGGAGAAGTCACGGTCGAGGGAGAAGACTCGTTCGAGGGAGAAGACTCGTTCGAGGGAGAAGACTCGTTCGAGGGAGAAGTCTCGTTCGAGGGAGAAGTCTCGTTCGAGGGAGAAGTCGCGGTCGAGGGTGAAGTCGCGGTCGCGGGGAAAATCGCGCTCGCGAGGGAAGTCGTCGAGATCGCGTTCTGGGTCTAGATCAAGATCACGTTCTTCACGATCGAGGTCGCGTTCTTATTCTTCTTCAAGGTAAGTCTCATTGCACTATATTCTCTTATGTCACTGTCAACTTCATTTTGGGTGAATAATGGTTTACACCAAGTCCTAAAGTTAAATTGCGTTTTATAATAAGACGCGGAAAGTATCTGTATGTATTCTCATTTTAATATCTATTCGAAAGGTTCGCCCAGTCCAAATCTTCTAGGGGTCCGATCCATGTAAAAAAGTACCCCCTAGGTTGACATTGACAGCTCACTGACAGCAATAGACATTGGTTGAAATCACAGCTATAGATACACAGTTTTTGGCGGGAAGTCAAGGGGTTCGGATGGGGTTTGCTTAAATTATTTTACAAATACATTTTAGTGGACTTTATAATATGAAATTGGTGTTGTTTGGTGTTATAAATGCTCATGACATGAACAATGTGTGCAATAGTTCAAGTGGACAGTCATTGTACGGCTGTAGTGATATTTATTTTGCGGACTGTGTGGGCGTGTTCGGGCGTCGTCCGCCACTCAATCGTCTATGTAAACCAGAGGACTCGTATAGATTTGTCTCCAGAAGCTCCCTTGCAGCAGTCAAAAGGCCTACACCACCCTTTGATTATCTTGTTGGATTAGGTTAGGATTAGGAATAAAGAACAAAATTAAAGATAGGCTCTAAAGGACTTGTATCCAGAGCCGTAAAATTATTTATTAAAAAAAAAGCTATAGATACACGTAGATGACGTAAATGCACCTACTTCGCGTATCCTAACCCCGACCGAGCGTCAAGGTTGGCTGGTAGCCGGACGGCTGCGAAAACTAAAAAAATGCCTCGTTACGTGATAATTAACTGCAATAGCCAAAAATTACAAGCACCCAAAGGCAAGGACGAATTCCTATCACAGGTAAGTTATTATGCGTAAATTCATGGTTAAAAAGTCGGCACGCTTGGTTACCATACAAATCGCGATACTTGCGTCATCTATGTACTATATCTGTGGTTAAAATGTTGCCATTACAGAAAATTCATACAATACGTTTTTTTAAATGCAACTAGACCTAACTATATATTTTTTTTTTAATTGTCCAAGCTATAAAGCTCTTGAATGCCTTACCAGTTGATGTTCGAAAGGCTTAGCCCGCTTTTCATTTACAAAACAGGTGAAGGCACATTTTCTAAAAAAACTGTCATATAGTTATAGTGTATGATAGTTCTTAGTGTATGTAGTATATCTTAGTACTACCACATTTCTATTCGAGTTTTGCACTATCCTTGTCTTTCTCGACATCACCCGGTTGGTTAACTGGTAGATAAGGCCTTAGGCTTTAAGTCCACCATTACACTTGTATGAAGTTAAATAAAAGTGTCCTTATTTAGGCCAATGATTCATTGTACCCTCCCGTTGCAGGCGTTCCCGCTCGTCTCGCTCCAGCTCGTACAGCAGTCGAAGCTCGTCCCGTTCCTCGCGCAGCTCCTCCAGGTCCACTCGCTCCTCAAGGTAAACACACCCACTGGGTAGTGGTAGTGGTAGTAGTAGCTGATAGACGGCCGTAAACTGGTTTATTACATCATTGGAAAGTCTCCTACCACAGAAATTTATAGTATTTCATACAGAATAGAACCTAATAAGGTCCCGCGCAATATGCGTCCGTTACCCGTCCCCGCACCTCTCCCCGTTCTCGCCTTGTCTCAGGGCGAGAAAGTGGCATGAGTGGTGACACACACGCATTGACGTGTGCACGGATGTATAGTTTCGATGGAAGTAGTGAAACTACGTCAAGCGAACGCCCGCGACGGGTTCAGTCCGTCTCTGTCACAAACTATTCGTGCGATAGAGACACGTGACCTGCGTCGGTTTCAGCTATATCGCACGGAGGGTTTGTGACAGATGGACTGAACCCGTCGCGGGCGTCCGCTTGACGTAAGCCTAAATATTGATTTAAACAGCATTACAATTATATGAATGCAATATGATAGCACAGTCAGAAGTGCACCCACAGTACAGATGTGAGGGGCGTGAGTTCGAATCTCACTCGAGGTGAAATTTTTCATCACATATTTTTAATTACAATACGATTCTCGGAACAATATCTAAATTAAAAATCGAGTCTCAGTAATAGGGTCCCGATGGGTGCCAACGGGAACATTGGGTACGAAACCCTAAAAATAAAGGATAGAGAAAGACCACCACAGCGAGACAGGCTTATTATAAAATCGTGTGTCACCATAAAATACGATTTTTTCAAGTTACATAAGTTTTTGACTATTTTAATAAACCACTTTATGGTCAAAATGTCATAATTCAAGCAAATAAAGATCGCGGTAGCCAGTGGCGCCGCATTCGCGTCTCGCTTGCACAAAGTTATGTAGTCAATAAGTATTATTACGTTATACGTTTAAATTGACTTATTTGCTTGAATTTACAATTTAGTGTTTTGAAATTATGTCCATCACCAGATAAAATGTTATGCGCCTTAAGTGCACTTTAAAAAACATTGTAAACACGCAAAACTGCGGTAATAATTTGGAAAGGGTGGTAAATATACAAGCGGGAGTTACTTTCACATTCCAAGAAAAACCCAAAGTATTACTTTGGCCGGTGAAGTAATATCTTAGATGCGATCTGAAGCTTTCTTTATCACCGCTCGTGGTGTAGGCGCAATTTTACGTCTTCTACTGGTCAGGAAGGCATGGCGTGGACGTCTTTCGCAATATGCGATTCCATTTAAATTTCGAACAAAACGCGCTTGGATATAAAGTTGCAATTTGAACACACCCAATCGACATGACACCGCGCCATATGGCCCCAGTGTGGTGTGTTCAATTTTCGAATTTATTTCTAAGTTTTTAGTTCAATATTCGAATGAAAATTAAAGACGTCTGCGCTGCCTTTGTGCCCCCGCCATATCCAGTGGGGCTTTTGCCGAAGTGACACTGTCACTTTCACAAGGTGGGCCGCAACTTACAACATACGCTGAAACTATTTTAAGTGTGAATTCAGTTAATGATTATGAACTACTTTCTCCAAGAAACATATACTGAAATATGAAAAATATTTTTGGTCTATAACAAGTTGACCAATCACCTGATCCGAGTTTGTATGAAAATCCTTGATGTATGTTCCTTGGGGAAAGTCGTTCAGTATCAAGGACTGAATCCACCATTAACAACAACAGTTTCAGTATATTTTTTTCGACGTTATATTTCAAAGTTTTGCGAAAGTAGCTCCCGCACCAACTAAACTCCGACATTAACACGTGCCAATTCTTTTTCGGAATTTGAACTCGAACTCGATGCATGCTAATACGAACGGTAGAACAATGACGGGCGTGTACGCGGATTACCGTAGATCCAGCGCGTCGCGGCCGCGCGACCGCGACCGCTCGCCCTCCATCCCGCGCCGCGCCGGCTCGCCCAGCTTTCTGGACCGCAGGCGCATCACGAGGTACACACAACACACACAGGATAGCTGCCGGAAAACATCTTGAACACCGATTGGTATACCCTTCTCGCTCTCGTTTATTCTCCCGCCAATGCGAGAGAGCGAGAAGGGTATATCAATCGGTGTTCAAGAAGTTTGCCGCGAGGTATACACACGGCGCTGGGATGCGATTGGTTGGCATTGCTAGTCAGTGAGGGTCAATTTAAATTTTGTTTCATAGCCTGGTTTACATTTTGACAAGTAGCAAGTGACAAGTAAACTGACAAGTGGTGTTCACACGTCTGGCAAGTGGTAAGCAGTAAGCTCATAATTATGCGGGGAAAGCGAGGTAGCGCGGGGCAGGGCTACTGAGGGGGTGGGCGAACGCGGGGAAAGTGACGTAGCGCGGGGCAAAACTATTTGTCAAATAATAGAACAGGATGATATTCACTTGTCAGTGTCTGTTCACACCAGAATCACTTGTCAAAATGTAAACCAGCCTTAAGGGTCGGACCACATGCAGCGCAAGATGTGCGACGCCCCGCCTACATGGCGGTTCATACAATTTCTACCCGCGCTACTTGCGCGTGATATGAACGACGACGGGTCGATATTGTATTTGTATGAAACGTTATGTTGGCGCGTAACGCGGCACGAGTTGCTGTGTGGTTCGACACTAACAATAAAGCTGGAACGCACTTACTACATTTAATCGCCAATGCGCGTTTTTAATATAAAAACTCCATTTATTAGACAAACTCTTTAGCATGTTCTACTTGTTGGTCGAACAAATGCAGTTGTTAGTTTTTAGACAGTGATTTTGCCCAAATTTTTGATTTTGATTTGTTTTCTACTTATTAAATTGACCCTTTATAAAACTCTACAATATATCCCAACCAAAAACATTGCTCCGATGTGTTACTAACCTAGCGAATGAAAATAGTTTTGATGACATTTACTAACGCAAATCTCTAATGTGTGCAAAATGTCGTCGAAATTTGTGTGTTAGGTGTTGTTTTTCGTGTGTCGCTTCCAACACCACGTAATTAGATAACATGCTTTTAATTTTACTTTGCCTATATGCCACATCACGGTGTTCAAAGTACTACACCAAATTAAAACTTGTTTAATCTCTAAAGTTTCAACGATATTATTATATAGATACAAATCATTTATCGCTTCAATTGTATACAATAGGCAAGAAACTTGCACTGTGTAAACATGTCTTTAGTGCCCAAATGTTATAAAACATGTAAAATCGGATTTTACATGTTTTATAACAGTTGTTTTTGCCTATTGTATACAATTGAAGCTATAAATGATTTGTATGGATGACTTTTCGTTTAGATCATACAAGTCATCTATTGCTTCAATTTAATTGTATGATATAACATGCCACAAACTTGCACTGTGTAAATGGGCCTTTAGTCTCGGACATTGTAAATTAGCTACGAGACTAACCGCCCTGGTATAATGTGTAAGTAAAAGTGTAAAAATAGATGCCTTCACCGTAATGTGGCACGTTTTGTTCCACTTTCCTTATTGTATGTATAAAATTTTTCTTTTATAGAAAAAAGTCACGAAAGTATAGCACGAGTTCTGAAGACACGAGTAGTTCGGACTAGTGTGCAGTGATGTGCTAGTGCATAAATATAAGTTTAAGTTATATGTATTCTATTACCCGCATCATAAGCCCCAAAGTCTGTTTTTCAATTCATGACATTAGGTAATACTGTAATGCTCAATACAAAAATAAGTGAAACTGATGTTGATCATCTATCGTATTTTTAATCAGTGATTGAAAATTAAGTTAAAATATACTACAAAATGCGTGCATTAAAAAACAGACCGTAACATAATATATCGCTAATTATCTCATAGTGTAATTGTTCTTATTAACGTGGGCTTGGAGATTGACCACACTTTGTATAAATACTCTGCCTTTGGCTGTGAAATGTCACTCGGTCAGTCTGCAAATAATTCGATTGTGAGTGTATTTGTGCTAACATGGGTGTGCCATTCCGGACGTTGTCCCAAAAGGGGTTAACTAATTCCGTTTCTTATTAACAAAAATATATTTTAAGTAATTTAAAATGTATTTAATTTACTCTTCGTTGTATAGATCAAAGTGTTTTGCTGTTTCTATTCTTCTAATTTATGTTTAAAAAATGTATTTGACAAAAAGAATCGAATATTTTTCATATCGTCAGTATTATACGGGTATAACAAAATATACTGACACTATTTTAAAGGTGGATTCAGTCTATGATTCTGAACAACTTTCACCAAGGAACATATATCGAAATATAGAAAAATATTTTTTTGTAATCTATGGAAAGCAAGTTGATTGTTATGCCAATAATTGGCAAGAGATAGCAGAGAATAGAGACAAGAAGGAAGAGGAAGGTGTAGGCCTTTGCTCAGCAGTGGGACATAACACCAACAGGCAAGAAAAAAAAATGGAAAGCAAAAAAAATTTTCATATTTCGATATATGTTCCTTGGCAAGAGTTGTTCAGTATCATGGACTGAATCTATCTTTAAAATAGTTTCAGTATATTTTGTAAGACGTTAATAGTGTAAAGGGTTTTTAAAAATGGGGGTAATTGATGACATGAATGTAAAATATTAATTCGTTGATATTTTTCTTCCGTAGCGCACCCATTATAGATCTTACATATCCGCAAAATAGATTCAAGTATAGAAGAAGATAAGTGATTATATCCTGACGGTAGTGCTATGAGATAATGTGACGCCAGATGTAGAAATTGTGCTATATATGGACAATAAGTGTGTTTCAGTTGCAATTATATTCAATTTGTTTATCACATTAAATTTTTATTTGTGAAGAATTCGTTGTTTTTATTTTTTTTTGCTGCATGTGAGCTTGTTTTGAAGGCAGACATTTTGTGGTAGACTAGATTTTCGTTTTTACAAAAAGGTAAGTTATCAAGCTTGTTCATCTTATTTATTCAAATGTCTAAAATATCAACGTTTTACTACAAGAAGATCTAACATCTGTTGAGCAAAAATGATATCAAAAATAATACATACTCGTTTTAGTAAGAAAAGTGCTAAAACGAGTGTGTATTATTTTTTGTACTCATTTTTGCTCAACAGATGTTTATCTTTTTTATAGTAAGACGGTCAAATTTCACATAACTTGTAATTAGTTAACAAATAATGCATGAGCATCACGCATGTCAGCCTGCCCCAGTATACCGTACTAACGTACTAACACGCAGCGCGCGCAAGCGGCCGATCCCGTACCGGAGGCCCACGCCGTCGTCGCCGTCCAGCGGCAGCGGCTCCAGCAGCCGCTCCTCGCAGCGCAGCTGGACCAAGTCTCCGCCGCCGCGAGCCGACAAGGAATGAGCGGCGCCTACAGTCGGGAATAGTGATGTGCCGCTGGAATTATTACAAATTTACGGGAATTTTCTCACAAAATTTCCGGGAATATTTCCCTAAGGGTCAGTTCACACCGAGACGCGACGCGACGTAGCGAGCACTTTGGAAGAACTTTTTTACTAGACAAAAATTTACTAATTTTAGCGACAGTCCGCTATGCCGCGCTGCATAGCGGGCTCTCACTGAAATCTCATTCATTTTGTGTAGTAAACAAGTTCAATATTACATTCAAAGTGCGCGCTACGTTGCGTCGCGTCTCGGTGTGAACTGACCCTAAATTCTAAATTCTAGGAATACTTTTGGGAATGTTTACTTCCCAAAGTTTCCAGGGACACACATCACTAGTCGAGAAGGAATAAGCGACGCCAAGAGTCGAGAAGGAATAAGCGGCGTATATGGTCGGGCGTAAATAGCAATAACGACACGATCAGCAATGGTTGTTCCCATACGTCTTCATGGTGACAACTGGAACTGTTGTCCCTTGTACACGTAAAGGAGTAACCCGCAGAAGTTTATCGCCTTAATGTGACTATGCGTTTCATAAACAATAATAGAAATATCACTAACCCAGTCACTAAAAGCTTGGAACCCTGTCGTATATAGAATATGAATGTCATATACAAAAATATGAAATGCCAAATATAAAATGTGGAAATTATTGGCGATAAAAATAGTCGTTCTTTAGTTGAAGTGCCTCACTTTTTGCTGCAAACGTCGACTAAGTTTAGTCTCGACTCTCAACTGATCAAAATGAGTCGCAAAAACAACTGGAAGGTTTTGAATATACAAGGGTATTGCCGGTCGACGTTAACATTTCACATCTCAAAGGCAGCGTACTTTTGTGTACGAAAGAGACATGTTTTTTTAAGGCGTTGCCTTACACGGGCGGGAGAATAGCTACGAATCGTCGTTCCATCTAAAGTATAAACTGACTATGAGCGTGTCTCCACATGGCGATGTGATTTACTTATGTCAACTCCCGTGGAGCCAACGCCTTTCAATACATAGCAGTCCTAATTTCGATCAGCTTATGCCTACGCGTACAAATGATTATTATGATCTTTAGAGATAGGAAATCACAAGATTAATACTTTAATCAAATCGACATGTGATTAGCGTATATGTGTAACTGGTGTCTTATGAAAGATGTGTTTTAATTGTTTAATTCGAAAATCACAATCTCAACGACTTCTTAAATGTGATGCCAAATTGTGTGGCAAAAGTAGATCACAATATATGTAAAGTAGCGTGAGACCATAGTCACAGAAGACAGGAGGATTTTATACAGAACGGAATCTCTGAAGGTACGCGCAATATGCGTCCCCGTTCCCCGCACCCGCACCTCTCCCCCGTTCTTGTGCCGACGCCGTGCACACGTCAATGCGTGTGTGTTCGCCCGTTCTCGCCCTGAGACAAGGCGAGAACGGGGAAGAGGTACAGGGACAGGGAACGGGCACGCATATTGCGCGGGACCTCAGGAGGCTCCGTTCTGTATGTAATACTTTTACTGTCTTCTGTGCCATAGTGTTGACTGTCGAGATAATAATTACTAACGTATTGACTGATAATGAAGTATATACATACATATGCGAGTGATGTCAGACGATAATCTAGAGTTGTTAGACCAAAATTATTTTGTGTGTATTATAACAAGATATCAGGAGTAGATCTAGTCAAATAAGATATTATAAGTACTATATCTAGTCAAAATATACATGATTCTGCGATCATTCCAAATCGAGTTCAAAGATCTCTTATACATTCTTTTTACTTTTTACAACGTTTTATTTGTGTTATTTTTATTTTGAATGGTTGATAATATTATTTTTATATTTATTGTAAAATTAAGTGCGAAGTACCAAAAATACTCTAGTCGGATAAGTGAATCTTGAAATGTTTTTAGATTAATGTGCAATATATTTATTGACAGCTGATATTTACACTAACTTATTGTATATTAAGTTATCTAGTCTTTGTAACATATTTATTTTCTATTTATTAACTTAAGCTATTGTTAATTGATATTCATAGAATACTCATAGATGTAACGAAACTGAGATAATTACAAACCCTGAGCAATAATTTGATGTGAAGGATATTCATAACGCCACGACGTATTGGTAAAACAACTTTATTATAAAACATTAATGTAAAATAAGTCTTTAATATAAAAAACAAATTAAATGCACCGCAAACCCAAAGAATTGATTTCGCCGATTTGATTTTAGAAGATAGTATATTAGGTGACACAGAATATATTAGAAGATATATCAAAATTGCTGTTGTCAAATAAATTAAGTAACAAAAGACGCTTTTATGTTTCTTTTATATACACTTTCCCGCTTATATCTACCATGACCTAGGAATAATTATAAGAAAATAAAGTCTCTGGCAATAAAACTGACTTTCACAGAATGTTAAGTCTTCCTTGCATATTGGTCCCTAATTTATCATAATCAAATAAGACTTAATCTTATCTACTTATTACAAACGAGTACATACAAAGTACAAATTTGTGAGCACGTTTATCTATCACCTCTGAAGTATAGTATCTTAAATCTAAGATCAGTAGTAAATTATTCCTTCTTTTGACTTTGCTGGCGTCTCTTGGTGGCCAGGAATATAGCCCAGCCCAGACCAACCAAATTCATGTAGAGTACTCGTAACTGAAACAAAATAAGATTTGTATAATTAACAAGTTACTTAGGGACAGCTTTTCTATACTGCTATCTTTTTCTGACGCTCAGAACCGTCATTTGCTAGAGCGAGAAAGAAAGCGGGTATGCCGCGGAATTGGCGATGCAGCCGCATTCCCGCTCTGTTTCTTGCTCTAACAAATGACGATTCTGAGCAACCGAAAAAGCATATCGTCAAAAGCGCAAAATGACAAACGATCGCAAATTGTTAAAAGAGCAGAATGTCAAAGGCGCATAATGTCATAAATCAACTTAAACGGACTTATTATTTTTGTTGTTGTTAAATAATATTAATTTTGGCAAGTCATAATGGGAAATAAAATATTTTTTTAAGAAATATAATTTTTTATGTAAACTAATTATAGGGTCTAACAAAATATACTTAAACTATTTTAACGGTGGATTCGGTCCATGATAATGACCGACCGACAAATATGATATAATTTTTGGCCCATACAAGTTGAGTGATCAGCTGATCCGAGTTTGTATGAAAAGTAAAAAAATATTTTTTACATTTCGATTCTTTGGGGAAAGTTGTTCAGTATCATATTATGAATTCACTCTTAAAATAGTTTCAGTGTATTTTGTTAGACGTTATATGTATAAGTTCTAAAGAAGTTTTCACTTCAATTAATATTTTTCCTAAAAAAATATATTTTATTTCCCATTACGACTGGCCAAAAATAATAGGTAACAAATTATAAAATTATAAACAGTCTGGCAGCTTTCGAGATGTGGTGCTGGAGGAGAATGGAAAAGATCAGTTGGATGGAAAGGAAAACCAATGAGGAAGTATTAGAAATAGTAGGAGAGAAAAGAAGACTGCTGGGCGAAATAGAAAATAGGAGAGGGAAAATAATTGGTCACTTAATACGACATGACTCCTTATTTAAAAACATACTAGAAGGAAAGATAAAAGGTAGAAGAGGTCCAGGACGACCAAGAAAGAGCTATGTAGACCAACTGAAAGAAAAAGCAGGGGTCATGTCGTATCAAGCACTAAAAAGTAAGGCAGAGAACCGAGAAGTTTGGTGCATACTCCACCGACAAGAGCCACTAAGCTCTTAAATAAGAAGAAGAAAAGTTTTCATATTGTGCGCCTTCGACATTCTGCGCTTTTGACTTTCTGCTCTTTTGACAATTTGCGATCGTTTGTCATTATGCGCTTTTGACGATATTTCATTTCATTTCTTTATTAGCACACAAAACAGATAACAACCATATTTTGGTAAGTACATTAAGGTTTTTATGTGTTGTTCTTGATTGTTTTCCATGAATATGTATGCCTAAAAAGTCTATTAACAAATCATTAATAGGAGCGCTAGATTCTAACATTATTTTTTATAGAGGTATAATATTAAAAGAGAAAGAGAAGAAAAAGACAGAAAACATTAATTAATTCGTTTGCTTGGTGAGGTGAATGATTATTTGCCGCCGGAACTTGTGCAATGAGTGGTTGTAAATATCTATGTCTCTATTGGAGACCAGGATTTCATTATATTGGCGACACATTCTAACAATGGGATTATAATATGAAGTGTTGTTGCAATAAACTTGTAGACTAAATGCATAGTAATTTCTATGCTCCTAAACGGAAATTAGACTATAATTATGTATTAACGCTCAATGTCGCTTGACACGCGCGAATACGCAGTTACGTACATCTTTCGTACCGCTTTTGGAGTTATCCTATTGTTCAGTGCGGCCAGATGTAGCCCAACCCTTATTCAGAACTTCAAATACCTATACGGAATCCTCTTGATCTAGTAAATAATTTGAACTATCGGCTCTAGCTTTAACACATGTAAAATGCCCGCAATCCTAGGCTTTTTAAGGAGCCAACTTTCAAACTGCGAAACGTAACTTAGGACATCTCAACCAATCGAACTCCTGCCTCACCGACGCACAGCCAGTGCCTAAGCCGATTGGCCACCACCGCTTCACCTTCAGCCTCCGGCACAGAAGACAGTAAGAGTATTACATACAGACCGGATTCTCCTAATGTATGTGTAATATGCGTCCTCGTTCCCCGTCTCTCCCGTCCTCGACAAGGTGAGAGCGGGGGAGAGATGCGGGGATGGCGAACGGACTCATATTGCGCGGGATCTTAGGAGATTCCGTTCTGTATGTAATAGTAATACTGTCTTCTGTGCCTCCGGTCATAGCGAGTAACCCGGAGAGGCTATGCCGACAAGTCCTATCACCACTGGCATGTGTCATCAGGTCTTGTTTAGTCTTTAATGCGAGAGCACGAACCTCTTTGTACTACCAGAGGATTTGGCCTACACTCTCCATGCTGGCCAGACGGGTTGGAGAGGTCTCATTGATGTTTATAAGCTTTGTTTAGCTTATGTTTCTTAAGTCGCCTTCTACGACATCCACGGGAAGAGTTGGAGTGGTCCTATTCTACTCTGCCGGGAACCAACACGGCTAAGTGAACCGAATAAAAATATATACTCACCATAGGCGGCACAAACGCCATATTGATGACTTGGAAAAGCGTGAGCCACTTCCAATTAGCCTCAAGCACCGTCAAATACAAGGCATTTAGCTGCTTCAAAGCAGCGCTATGGTTCTTTCCTTCAAACCTCGCCAGCGTGTACAAAGAGAAGGCCTGGATCAGCGGCGCGTAGATCAGTCTCTCGAATATAAGCTTCTTGACTAGGGGGAACGCTACCACGTCCTCGGGGAACATGCGCTCTATCCAGTCGTAGAAGTAGTGGGGGATGGTGCCTCCGAATAGTAAGCTGGAAAATGTTTTTATTCATTTATTTATTTTAATTAAGTTTTACAAGACACTTCAAGACAAAGGGAATTGGTTTGGTAGGACTACTCGGAATCAAATTAATTACATTGAATAAAAGTTTAATAAAAATAATTGTTTATAACATGAAAGGACTACACCGTGCCTACACCAACTTTTGATTGTAACACATCTGTATAAACTACTAGATAAAGAAAGTCCTTCAATTTGTATGAAAACCTGGCGTGCCAATTTTCATACAAATATTTAATAAGAAATTCACTTACAATACAAGCGAAAGGAAACTTTTTAATTAATTCCTCCAACGTTTTTCGACGAGTTTCTACGGCTCAGAACGGCAGATTTAGGTATTTTACAGTAGAGAATGAGTGTCCGATCTAATGAATTGTGAACACACGAACTAAAAGTGACGATCCCAAATAAAGTCAATTTGACGTCAGATCGACACGCAAATTCATACAGAGGCTGTGTCTATCTTGATCCATGGTCTGTGGATTGTAACTTGTAGATATAAAGAAGCAACACAACTCTGTCAGATACAAATACGAGAAACGTCATTATCGCCAACGGAGTAGACAGGGCTAAGGGCCGTCAGACCCAAAGGCCACGCTTAGCGTGACGCCGGGCGTAAAGATGGAAAAGGGGAATCAAAATAGTGATGGGTTGCTGCCGCATCACCTATTAACATGATTCAGATTCTCGCCTAATACCCACCTCGATCGGCTTTTACAATCTTCGCGGGAAAAGAAGCAGCACCGGCCATGCTGAAGCGCTCTGTCTGTCTGTCTTCGTGTCGTGTTTCTGTCGCTCAGAAACGTCATTTGCTAGAGCGAGAGAGGGTGACCTCTCTCGCTCTAGCAAATGAAGTTCATAGTGCTGTTCCATGCTGACAGATGTGGCCCAACCCAACCCTTAAGCAGGCCGGCATTGACGGTTCAGCAGTATTTGTCAAACAGCTAAGCCGACCGAAAGTAATAGGGATGATGACTGGGTCAGAAAAATATTATTCTAATTAGTCCGTTAGTTAGATTATCCAAAAATAATGTACCCATATTTTTCAGTTTATCAAAAAAGTAAAAATTCACAAGGATACAGAGGGTACTTATCTAAGTTCCAGAGTGGGGGCTTGTGATGCCGATGTGTAAAAATCGTACGAAAGCGTGACTTAATGCGAAATTTAAATGCGCTGTATCTTCGCCCTTCATTGTTTCTTAGAGAAAAGAAAAAATATGTGTACAATATTTTTTAATAATCTAACCGATAGGCCAAAAATTTTTTTTCAATCATGCCTATTATATCGGATTTTTCCCCAAACATTCATCTACATAATATATTCGATTTTACCGGTTATGTGTATAGCAACCCTGACTAAATAGAATCACACTCACCCATAAAGTCCAAACGCGAGGATCGGATCCAGTCTCAGGTTTCCACCGGCCAGGAGCTGTGACACGATGCTTCCTGTCGTTCCCAGGACACAACTGAAATTATAATATATTTAAAGATGGAAGATAGAAGTGTTAAAATCAATAGATTTTTTGTTTTTCGGATGTAATAGGGATAGTGAAGGTGAATTTAGATGCAAATGGCCTTGTAGTGGCCGCCCTAGGCACTAGATAGCCCTTCAAATTATTTATGAACTGCCGTTGGAACTATTATTGGTGATCCGTCTAACTTTATAACTTGACTAAAAAGTAAAGTGGCCACTTTTGGCGGAGGCAAGTTTACTTTCAACGGTGGTTCATAAAGTAATTTAAAGGGCTATCTATTGCCTAACATTGAGAAAAATAGAAATTTTAACCATATTTACGAGTTAACAATTTATTTTAAATGAGGGCGCCACTTCAAGGCCTTCTAAATTCACCCCACATTTTAATTCCAAATTCAAATTCATTTTCTATCCCACTTCAAGGTAATTTGCTTCTAACTTCACCTCAGATTTTTCAAGTTTTTGCACGATTTTGTTTTGCGACACCGGAAAATTATATATCATTTAGCCCATAAGCTAATATCCCGGAATTTTGTTTCCCGAGGGACAGCCATTAAAGTAATGTGACCGGCAACGCCGTGGGTAAAGCAGGTAGGTAAGTAGAAGAGATATACACGTTCTAACAAAATATACTGAAACTGTAAGGGTGAATTCGGTCCATAATATCACACCCATACTGAATGAACAACTTTCTCCAAGGAACATATCTATAACGAAATATAAAACGTATTTTTTTGCTTCCCATACACATTGAGTCTTGTTGACCGATAACACCGATAAGCTGATATGAGTATGTATGAAAAGCAAAAAAGTTCATATTTCGATATTCTTGTTCTCTGTTTTAGACCCAAAATATTGACTTATTGGGGATTATTATATTAGTGTTGTATAGCGTTACATTTGCTGATTAGTATTACCTACATAAAAACAATCATACCTATCTTCCTAAGGACGCTTGTGCATTGCTCCGAATCCGAATCATATTCAAATCAAATCCGATTCTGACTCAAATTGGCCTTCCTAGTGATTGTATGGACGCTTGTGCACTTAGTCGTAAATGGTTCAAATCCGATTCGTATTCAAACCAAGAATTCTCACTTCGGGTCGTTTTTATTTCGGATCAAAACCGACTCGAATTGGCCGCCGTAGAAATTGTACGTACGGCTGTGCACCCACTCGAATTCGATTCATATTCGAATTTCGGGTGAGGTACGGGGAGGGAAGCACACGTTGCACGCCCCGCCCACTGTCCCGTCTCGCCCGATAGTGTTGCCGAAAATATAGAAATTAATGTATAATATCGACAGTGTTATTCATAATGTTTCTGCTATTGCTATAACAATCGATACTATTTATAGTTCTTCTTTGCTGGTCTGGGAGAAAAGAAAAAACATAGAATGTACCAGCTGCTTCTCTTCCCGTGCAGATCGTAAAAGCCGATTGAGGGAATGGGCGAGAATCTGAATCATATGAATAGGCGATGCGGTTAGCAACCCATCACTATTATGATTTCCCTTTTCCACCTTCATGCCCACCATTACGCTAAACGTGGCCTGGGCTTTACCGCCCTTGGCTCTGTCTACCCCGTTAGGGATAAAGACGTGATAGTGTATCTGTGTACTATTGATAGTTTGATATTATAGATAATTAATGACCTTTATTTAAGTAGGTAATATTGGTTAGGGGGCGTCCATAAATTACTTAATTTTTTTTTTATTTTCTATCCCTCCCTCCCCCCAGGTGAGATGTCGTGAGATTTTATTCAACCTCCTCCCCCATACCCCAACCTCACGTGAGATTTTTCAAAATGTTGGTTTCTTACGTAAACGCGTTGGATTGTTATTGTAAAAATAAATAAAAAATTGCTTCGTGCTTTTATTTACGACTAGTTAAGACTAGTAATCAATATTGCTGAGAGTTTAATTATAAGTGTAATATAAGTTTAACAATAGACAGGCGGGCTACACTGTACCGTAAATTCAGATTACATTGAGCTATTTGGTATAAAACAAATATGGTGGTTTGACCAGTCAGTAGATGTATAATGTCGAAGTATGAATGAAATTATTTTCTTTCGAACGAATTAGTGAATGATCTTCATCGTATTACGATTACGCTTAAGATTAAATCTTAAGCATGTACAATCTGGATTAAATGGACCAAAATAGTATATTTTTTTTTTGTTTCAATCAGAAAAAAAATTACGTGATATTTGCCGAGACCCCCCCCTCTCTCCAACGTAAGATTAAATGAGATTTGACTCGACCCCCTCCCCCCCTTAAACATCTCACGTAATTTATGGACGCCCCCTTACGAACACCGGACGTTGTCACTAGAGATGGGCATATACCCGGGTATGTAAACCCACGCTTGGATATATACCTGATATGCACCGGGTAAATACCCGTATCTTGAATTGAAATATTTATTAATAAACGGGCAAGTGCGAGTCGGACTCGTACATGAAGGGTTCCGTACCACCGTACAATGTTTTAAAACTTTGAAGAAACACGTTTCTTCTATGACTACCCCCTTTACTAGGAAGCGGCGTAAACTTAGCTGTAACGATTTGACGTCAACATTTGTGCAAAACAAAACAAAGTGACTATTATTAAGTGATATTATAAATATCCTATGATAATAAAGATATTTTGAATTTTAAATTTCTTTTTTTAATTTAGAATTTTTAACTTTATTTAATTTTTAGTATTTGTTGTTATAGCGCCCACAGTTATACATAATCCGTGAAAATTTCAAGTGTCTAGCTATTACGGTTCAAGAGATAGAGCCCTGTGACAGACGGACAGACAGCGGAGTCACAGTAATAGGGTCCCGTTTGCACCCTTTGGGTACGGAACCCAAATAAATTAGTACGAGTCCTCTAATTATCTGTAGAAATGTATGAAAAGGTTATCTTATGTATAAATAAATTAATATATCTCAAATAGCCATAACTAAATTAGCCATATTAAATATACAGATATAATCTCATTTCATGTCTATTTGCATATTTTAAAATATAACTAGGTTAAAAATATATTTGCCAGTAAAAAATGTAAACTTAGACATGTCAATTCGTATGTTCCCATACAACGGGTAGATTGGGGTAAATACCCGACATACTAATTTATGAGAAATGTTATAAAAAGTTGATAGGGGATTGAAAAACTCGTCAATACGAATATCTTTTGTTCCGGGACGAACCTCGAAATCAGTAGTTATGGCCTTCAAATAAGCAGTCAAAAATAATTCTCTCTATGTTTTGCATGAGGGGTGTCCATATGTTGACATCGCGTTTGATGTCTGATTGCCTAGTTTAACATATCATTAGGTCTACAAACATTTTCCAGCAAAAAATGTAAACTGAGACGTGTCATTTCGTATGTTTCCATACAACGGTTGGGGTAAATAAATAATAAGTATAATAATAGTGCCAGCAACTGACGGCGGTCAAATGCAGGACACAGTGAATGCGGCCTCTCTAATCAAAGTCTGGCGGTGCACTAACAAAATCGGTGGCCTCGAAATTCACGAATTTGATTCGGATTCGGCTGCAGTGCACAGACGCTACTCAAGAATTTTCCGTCCGAATTTTTCTCGTTTTGGATTTGATTTGAATATGAATCGGATTCGGAGCAGTGGACAACCGCTCTAAGACATCAACAAGTAAATAACATGTAAGTTTGACTCTTATGTATTCTGTGATGTAGGTACAAATTATGATAAAAAAGTGCGAAGTTCACGTCGTCATTACATTTAGTAAATAAGTAGGTAGGTACAAGAGATCTACACTAAAATTGGATTTTATTATTTTAATAAAAAAAACTATTTTGCATTAACTTATATTCTTTTAGGTAGGTACCTATCTAATCTACCTAAATACTTATTCCTTATACGTATTATGTACCGAAAGACACTGTATACCTACTTCACTTTCTAAATAATTCTAACCTAACATTTCATGCATTTCCTGCAATAGTTATTAAATTATTATTTAGATAAGAGTAAAACTTACCTTGTAATGGATTTCGTCCTGATAGGATTCAAATATAGACTTTGTAAATACGAAGCCACTAAATCCATTATTGGTTTGGATAAAGACATTTTGCTAATAATCTACTCTAGAATATCACAGAAACGTACTAAGAATCGGCACTATTTGTAAGTAACTCGTAATAATATGGCCCCAGCTTGATATCACTTATCATATCAGCGATGTATGTAAATTAAATAATAAAACAACCTAACTAATTACATAGGTATGTACTCAAGGTACAAATTCCATTTCGTGGTTTTGTGATGGACAAAAATGGAACTAATCAAATTTTATTGTTACATTTATCGTAGCCCTATTTGAAAAATAATAATTTATGTCCATGTTCCTCCAAAAAGATCATTAATTATTTACAGAAAAAAATGTTATCAAATATTCGAAATATTGTAATTTAAAATGATAAATATCTCATTGTAACTGCGACACTAGCGCCACCACTATCTGCACATTATGGTGTGTCAACTAAAATCAGGTTCTTTACGTCAAAACTTTACCACAGATGAAAAATTCATGAAAGAAAAAAATAGTAAACATTCTTATTTTATTAAATTAAATCTCGTAACTAAAATATTTTTTACAAATGACATCACTCATTATATTAGTTATTTTAAAACCAATCTACTTTTATATTAATTGTTCACATATTATACTATAAGATTTCTAAATTATATATAAAATTACGTACCTATAGGCGTCATATGGGTATAAAGGGGTGGGGGGGGGGGGAGAAAGTGGCCACCCCAGAATAAATAAATTCACAGAAAAAGAAATAAGTAACAGTTTGCAGAACAGCATGAAATTTGTTTGGAGCCAAGTGTCAGAGACGGACTGAACCCATCGGGGCGCTTGCTGAACGTAGTTTCAAGCCTTAGGCCGCGTTGATAATTCACCGAACTGGTCTCTGCATTTTCAGTATCACTGTACATTTGGCTTTATAGATTCGGCTTCATCGGCCATCGCTTTCCAGCACCCCCCCCCCCCCCCCCCCCGGAAAATGGACCTAGATACGCCAATGAGCTTTGTACTTAATTAACAATAATAAACAATGGAAAATCAATGTTATACATAAATTACTAACTACCACAGTAAAGTTTATCAAGTTGTCTCTGCAGGTTGTTAGACGTTGACGTTATTGATGGAGTGTCAGGCATCTTAACAGCCCTTGTCACTAGCGGTGTGTTCAAAAAGTTCATCTGCTCTTTCATCTTCATGTACATATTCAGAGCTTTATTACCCAGGTCTCTGTTTGGGGACTGCGGAACATTCGATACACTTGGCATCGATTTATAAAACACTTTTTTTCTTAAGCATAAATTCTTCTTTGGTATTTTATAAGTCGGAGATTTCATTGATTTTATCACTGAACAAGGTTTGCCAAGTATTGGGCTCTTTACAGGACTTCGTTTGTCAGTCTTCAGTGTTACTTTGGGTTGGCCAACTAGAGTTTTGTTCTTTTCATCCTCAGATACTGTCTGACCATTCTTCTTTACATTTATCAATTTCCTGACTTTCATTAATGATTTTAGTTCGGATTCCTCCATGATGGTCAATGTATTGATGCCAATTTTAATATTCTTTATATTGTTTTCAATTTGTTTCTCAACTTGTAATAGGTCGTCGAGTTCTGTGGTCTGCTCAATGTTAGTGACAGTTGCTTTGTTCAGTAATTCACACAGGGACACAATCACACTTTCTTCTCTCTGATTTTCTGGTTTACTGTCAGGTTTGTCAAAGCACATAATAGTGTTGTCATGGTACAAGCCAGAGCTTTCCAGTTCACTGGAATTGTCAAAATATTCTTGAACATTCCGGTACTCTTTAAAGGGTGTGGAGACAGGCGGTGTGACTTCTGCAATGTTTTCTAAAGTAGACTCTTCGCACACTGCTGCTACTTTCATCTCTATATCATGTATTTCTTTCTCTTTCTGTAGAAAACTCTCATCACAACTTGACTTCCAGGATTCATTTGACAATGGTGTATCTGGTATTTGAGGTATTAGCTTTTTATGAATGATTTGTGGCATGACTTTGTTGTTTGGTTGTGGTTTCTTAATGAGGTTTGCCTGCATAGGAAAATTTTCTTTGTTGGCCACTGTCAGTCTGCTCTGAACTGGTTTGTTTGTAACTGGTGTTTCTGGTATGTTGCAGATTCCACTGATTCTGACATCATTTCGAGCTGCAACAAAAGCAATTTTGTTACTTTTTGCTAAATTGCTGATCAATCTTTTGAATTGGACACAACTTAACATGTAGGTACAGAGAGATCTTACTAATTGTTGACTTTATATCAAAATTCAAACCGTTTCATTATAAAATGTGGACTAACCTAAGTACTAGGTATCCTATACTTATACTGGGTGGCGCAAAAGTAAAGACCCTATTTGGTTCAGCTATAACATTTTTTCTAAATTAGAAAACTAGATTTAGGTTTTTTTAAATGTATATTTGTGCCATTAAATTTCGTACCATTAGGATTTAAAGATGATGTCTTTTAAATGGTGACCTCCAGAGTTGATACACATTTGAGCCCTATTTATGACATTTTGCATAACTTGCCGTAACACTTCCTGCGATATGTTCGTTATTTCTTGACGAATGTTTTCTTTTAGAGCTGCGAGAGTCTGTGGCTTGTTCACATACACCCGAGATTTCAAAAAACCCCAAAGAAAGAAGTCTGGACTGGTCAGATCGGGTGATCTTGCAGGCCAAGGCAAATCGCCAAAACGAGAGATAACTCGGCCTGGAAAAGCGTCCCTCCGTCCCTCACTCACAATTATTCCACGTTCTTGGGGAGTAAAACGGTCCATGTTTATTTTCAGTGTATTTTACAGTTGTTCACTACACAATTTTCAACAACAGAATGACAGAAAATATCATATAAAAAAAATAAAAGTATTTTCTTTAGTGCCAGTACTTTTGCGCCACCCAGTACTATTCCTTCAAAACAAGATGTCATTTCCGTATGAGATAGAGGAAAGTTGTTTAACAAAAAAAAAAAGAATCAGCACAGCTGAAGATGCAACTGGGAATGCAGCTAAGATTTTAGTGATATTTTTTTTTCCCAGCAATGGGATTAAGAAAAGGATTCAAAACACTAATAGCTACCTTGCATGAGAGATTTCTTAGGTTTAAATTCTGGTTTAGGAAATTTCGGAGTTTCAGATGCTTGATGAGGCTGGTGCATTGTGGCTCTCGCGTACATAAGGCTCTGCAAAAACATGATAATTTTAGTAAACAAGGTAATTCCTTTGCCAAAGTGATTATCCACTTATCTACAAGGATATTTTATCAAACCTTCAAGACCCCAACCAAATTTCCTAAGATTAAAAGTAATGAAAGTATGGTTGGTAAAAGTTAAAGGCCCAAAATTATTTTAGATAGGTATCTATCTAAAATAGTATATATGGCGCAATGGTTAACACGCTAGACCGCTAATTTAGAGGTTCTGGGTTTGATTCCCAGCCAGGGCAAGTTGGAAAATGGCCTTTTTCAAATTGTCCTGGGTCTTGGGTGTTGTTTATCTAAATATGTATTACTTGTAATCATAAAAAATAGTATTGTTGAGTTAGTATCCCATAACACAAGTTTAAAATTTACTTTAGGGCTAGCTTAATCAGTGTGATTTTTCCCTATATATTTATATATCTATCTATAATTTAAGAACTACGTTCTTGTTGGTGGAGTAGTTTTCATGTCTCCCTCTCTTCAGCCATCTTTTTGACCACACTATACGACACAGCGTCGTCAACTTTTTCCTTTAGATATACAAAAGATAATATAATTATTAACGTAACAGATACCCAATGTCATACAAAGCTTTAGAGGGCATGTAAATTGCAGAAATTTATTGACACATCATAGGTACAGACGGTTAATCAGATACCTGTGCCACCACGCGCGCCGCGCACTACGTGCGGTGGCACAGCTATCTTAACTTTCCTCTGTACCAGCTGCTCACAGAGATGGGTCCCCATATGATGAACTCGAAGGGGTGTTAAAGAATACTTGTTGTAGGTTGGAGATGAACTAACTTTATTATCTAATAACAGGGTTTATATACTTATTTTATAAGTATTACACAGATCGTTGTCTTTGTCTAGACGGCTGGGTGGTCTTAGATGATAGATCTCTTACAACGGATAGTATTACAAGGAAGTATCCTCTTCATAGGAAATGATCTTGGTGTCCTATGTTGGACTAGATTTAAATAGGTCAATGAAGAGAGTGTTTGTTATACTCTTCGCACATACACCACAATACGAATTACTAGCAAAACTGCAAAAGGTAGTTTTAAATACTAGGTAAGTAATAAAATAAAAATAAAAAAACATTAAGAGGATATCTTTTCTACATGTTTTCTAAATAGGTAACTGGATAGTGTTTTTTTCATAATTTTATAACAAAAATTGTAAACAATCAACGAACATGGTGTAGTGACAAATAAGACCAAAGTAAGAGCAAAAAAAATTTCAATACTTCTTACCTAGTATTTTAACCACCTGATTTCAACCTATATTACCTACCTATTTGTGTGCTGCTATCTCTGGCGTAGCTGGTACTAATAATGTGTCAACATGTTTCTGCTATTTACATGCCCTACAAAACTTTGAATTTCAGTAAAAGGACTTTTAGAGTTATGTGGAAAAATTGTTGCCTATTTAATGAAGGATATGTTTAAATAGTATAATTAAGGTCATCATTACAGCCATATAAATACTTTTTAAATAAACCAAAAATTAAGAATTGTTGCCCCATAGCCTTAGTGTCATAGTGACAATCTTTACCTTGGGTTTCTGCTGAAAAGTGAGAGCTTTACGGACAGACTTGTTCTCCATCTGGCCATCAGCTGTATGGCTGATCTTCCGTTCCACCTTCACCGATGAGTTCCAATGCTTCTTTGCGGAGGCCGCATTTTGGGGGCACCATTTAGGAGATTTCACTTCTAATGCTGAAATACATTTACACTTTTTTTTACCAATATGTATATCTTTGAGAAAGTTTAAATTCAATTTTTTCCGTTAAAATTTTTATTTATTTTTCAACATGTCTGTCAGTGCCGTGTGGTTCCCGGCAGAGTAGAATAGGACCACTTTGTCTTCCCGTGGATGTTGTAGAAAGAGACTTAGGAAACACAAACTAAACAAAGCTTTTAAACATCAATCAGACCTCCCCAACCTCAGGCCAGCGTGGAGTGTAGGCCAAATCCTCTGACTGCTCTGACTAAAATATGGCTCTGGTATGGTCTAGTTGTGCTCCTGCAGTGGAGACTAATGATGATGATGTAATGTTTATGTTATTCCTAGCTGTGTAAACTGATGAATATTGATACCATAAATCTTTAATGTGCTCCCTTAATATTTATTATAATATGCTTGAATACCTAATTAACTTGTTCAAAATTACTCCTGAATTTAATTACAAATGCATACCTCGAATATCAGCTCTCATCTCTGCAATTGTCATTGGCTTTAGAACCTTTTTTGAGGTTGTTGTTTGCAAGATCGTCTTCCGGGGCTGTTTTTTAGCAGTCAGACTCTGTATATAGTCCTTCGACCAAATACCTGGAAGCAGGCACGAAATGTAACTTAGTACATATTCTTTGCCGTAATCATTGCATGATACGTGGAAAGAAATACAATTTTAGTGTAAAATATTTGCTGAAATTTGATTAAAACTGAATATTTAGTGGAAACTATTATAAACAAAATTAGCTTACCACTGAGTCCTGGCAGTAACTCAGCTATCGTCTTAGCCTTTAAACTTGTGGTTGCTTCCATTTTTACCAAATTTAGCAATCAAGCCTTAGTTTTATTATAGAAAATCATAAATATTACACATTTATTATGTACGAACGAATTCATCAAAACATTCAAAATTCAAATAAATCGAAACACAAATCAACATTCAACTGACATTTACGTCACAACGGCGGCCGCGCGTTTTGTCTTTTTTTTTAATATTTTTTACGGCGTTTGGCATCAGCTTTTTAGCCATCTTGTCCATGCGTTTTGTTTTTTTCTTAATAGTGCTGGGCCAGCACTATCAAGAAAAAACAACTTTCGACTTTATTTTGCCAGTGTCCAGTAAAACCATTGGCGTACCGCGTACGTGGTGCGTGCGTGCGTCAATCATCGTGCAAATCAAAGGGTGGCGGTGTAGTATAGAGTGTAGGCCTTTGATTGCTTCAAGGGAGCTTCTGACTGAACTACCTTAATGATGCTTTATTTTTTGCTCTTTAGCCTTAGAAAAAAAAGTAAACTGTCATCACTTTGAATTGTCACTGTCATTCCACTCCAAAATGAATTTGACTATCATTATCATTTTGTTCAAGAAGCAAAAAAGGTTTACGTGCGATTGATTTGTTTGTGTGATGAATTTGTTGTAAGTTTTGATTTCTAGAAATAGAAGCAAACGTTTAAAATATAAGTGAAAAGCAGAGTTTAACTATTTGTAAGATGGTGTCATTTATAGAAATCAAAGGCTTTGAGGCCTTCGCAAAATATACGGATGAAATCGATCCCAATGGCGCACCGGTGTTTTTTTACTTTAGTGGTGAAAAACTGCAGGGCGGTCAGAGCTGGTGCCCTGATTGTAATACAGGTACCTAATCTCATATTCCTCAAACATTTTGAAGAAAAAGTTTTGTTTAGTCGACAGGTGGACATAAACAACGTGTTTTTACGTGACATGGTCCTCAAACTCTCACTCATGTTATTGTTGTAGTATTAAAATCTTTATGTAAGTTTTATATTATTTTACTAATATGTTTGTCCATTTTACTATGTTTCTTTCGGCGTTTTATTTCAGCAGTGGTTTCTTAAAATAATAAAAAACAGGTTTACAAAATTTTTATTTTTTTGTGCTCAGCATATGAAACTTGTTGTTTCTTTTAGATTTTTGTATGCTAAATACGGATCTGGTTATGATTTTTTTCTAGGACGTCAGAATTGGAAGTATTATTATAACTTTCCAAATTTTATCAATTTCACCTTTTTTTTTTTTTAGAAAATAATCTACTATGCATATAATATACTTTTATATTGTAAAATAAAAGATCACTCTTCTTAATCAAAATAAAATTTGATTTATCCTTCTATCATTCTTATGTACACAGATATATGAAATTCAAGTTGCCATAACATTTCTTATACTTTGAGCACCGTGCGCATTGTATGGATATATAACGGCCTATACAAAAACACAAATAACTTAAATTCGTAAAAGAATTGCTCTAAATGAATTGTACAATGGAAGGCTTGCACTATGATAAACTTGAATTAAAAAGTTCCAAAAAAGTAATTAAATTTATAGTAAAATTTTTAATTTAAAATTTACGAGAATTTTATTTTTGACGAGATATTTTAAAACTTAGATGTCTTAATTTTTTTTTATAACTAGATATGTGTTTTTTGTACTGAATTCTTTATGAAATCGCTGCAACTATGCAAACAACAAAAACTTTGTAAACTAGTGTAATTTATATATAAATATACTTAAATACATAGGTAATTAAACATTACTCATAATGTATACAAAACTATTACATTTCATTTTAAAAAGTTACAAAAATATTAGCATCTAAACACAGATCTGTATATACGAGGGCCACACCGAAAAGATCAGGAATAGAATACTTAGGAAAAATTTAGAGTAAAACCTTTTTGGTGTTTGAAATGTAGTATGATTTCGAACACAATTCCATTTTTGAATTTTGAATAAAGTAAAAAAGAAAAGAGTATTGACCATTTGAATTTGACAAGTCGGTGAGAAAAATGGAGCTTACACGGGAACATTTTCGTGCAATAATTTTTCATGACTTCCAGCTAACCATACATACCTATCCCTGTAATCGACTTGTATTAAAAACAAAAAAAAGATGTCTGTGTGAAAAATTGGAACGAGTTCAGAATGTCAAGTATCTAGGCGTAGTACTTGATACACACCTAACTTGGACATGCCACGTAGATAACCTGTCCGCAAGAATTAGAAAACTTATCTATGTTTTCAAAAACCTGCGGACTGTAGCAAATATAAAACTATTAATCCAAACCTATAAAGCTTTATGTGAATGTATAATTGCATATTGCATTTGTTGCTGGGGTAACGCGGCAAAAACGCATATAATTGATGTCAAACGAGCGCAAAGAGCAGTCCTGAAGGTTTTACTACAATTACCATACAGACATCCTACTACTAACGTTTACGAAAGAGCAGAAGTACTAAGTGTAAGAAAACTTTTTATATACAATGTCCTCAAGAAATACCATTCTAAAGTTGTCCCAACCCTACCGGTATTAAACAAAAGAGTAGATTTAAGCCCTGTTCCGAGGATTGGTTGTAAAATTGCAGAAAACCACTTTGATGCTGTTGCCCCTAGACTCTATAATATATTGCTGAAACGTTACACAAAACATCACATTAAAAAACAGCCGATGAAAATATTTAAAAATACTGTACTAAATATTTAAAAAGTATGGATTATGATTCCGTAGAAAATATGTTATTTAAATCCAAAAATTAATTTTAAATAAAGGTTATACCTTTATTTAAAATAAATTTTTGGATTTAAAAATACTAAAATATTATATTAAAAATCATTTATGTTTACTTTATTAATAAATCGCGTTTGAAATGTAAATGTGAAAACACACGCACATGCACCAACATACACACATACACATCCTCACAGACCCCTACACGCAAACGCATACGCACACACACACACACACACACACACACACACACACACACACACACACACACACACACACACACACACACACACTACTTGCACGCTTTGTTTCTTTTTGTTTTATATAGTCTCTACCTATATTATTCTTAAATAAATAAGTTAAATACGTACTAGTGCCAAAGCACAGCTTGATATGGGAGAAGACGCTGGTTTTCGAAACACAGTAAAAACTATATCGTAAACCAAAGGCTTCATATATACTAGTATGTCAAATATTTTTAGTGTCAATAAAGATTATTATTATTATTATTATAACTCGTCGAGGTTTATCTCAAGAACAATGTCTCGCCGAGCTTGTTTCTATTTATGAACTTGAAGCACCTAGTAAAACGACTATATATCGTTGGTATTCTGAGTTACGTCGTGGACGTTCCTCTCTTACCACAGTCCCTTCTACTGGTCGGCCAAAAACAGCGGTAACACAAGATAACATCGATGCTGTACGCCAATTAATAAAAGCAGATAGACATGTGATATACGAGCAGATTCGGGTTTCTCTCAGCATTGGTATGACAGCCATTCAGACCATTTTACATTATGAACTGGGTGTCAAAAAGGTAATTTCACACTAGGTGCCCCACCGTTTGACCGAGGAACAAAAGTCGGCTCGTGTTAATTGGTGTCGGTCCCTCGCGCTGATCCAGGAGCCGTGGATCAGACGCAACACCATATGTGGACTTAATAACATCGGAGGTAAGATAATTTTTGATCAAACCTGTGACACTCCCAGAGCTTGTATCTATCTACCCCGTAACTTCATGGCAATGCCACTAACACACTTATTTTCCAGAGATCTGACAGCCATCAGGATCTCAACGAGTGACTACAAAACTCTACCGAATACAGTGATTGCCTCCGTCTACCTCCCGGGAGACGAGGGAACAGACATACCAACCTGAGAACTCATAGAACTGGTAAGCTACTGTGAAAACAACAAACTGGAGCTCATCATTTCGGTAGATGCGAATGCTCACCATCCCCTCTGGGGCATGGAGAAATCCAACTTCAGAGGAGAGGAGTTTGTCAACTTCCTCATACAGACGAACCTCAACATACTAAACAAAGGTAACAAACCCACGTTTATAACCAGGCGATGTCGCACCATCATCGACCTCACCCTAGCTACAGATGGTATATTAAAACACATCTCTGACTGGCACGTGTCCGACGAGGCCTCCTGCTCTGATCACAGATGGCTTCGATACAAGGTAAACCTCACAATCGCCAAACCTATTCCTTACAGAAATCCAAGAAAAACTGATAGAAGCACATATAACAAGCTCCTACAGAACAAACTTGGACCAATGCAACACCATACGGTACTAAACAGCGTTCCCAAAGTAGAGGAATACGCAGAAAACATATCACAAGCTATTACACAAAGCTACGAAACTTCATGCCCTCTCGGCACCAGAGGCTGCTGCCCCAAAGGCGGTAAGAAATTCTGGGGCCCCGAACTAGAAAGGCGCAAGTGTCAAGTACACCAACTCTTTAATAGAGCGATAAATACAAGGAACGAAACAGACTGGGACAACTACGCCAGGGCTCGCGCCAACTATAAGAACAGGATCAGAGCGTTCAAGCGCAAATCCTGGTGTAAATTCTGCACGAGTATCGAGACCACGTCTGAAGCCTCCAGGGTATATAAACTAATGTCAGGCGGGGGCAACAAAACCATAGGCACTAAAGAAAGAGGACGGCAGTTACTCTGCAAATACTGAGGAAATTTGTGAGATACTATTAGGTCCTTACATATGAAATTGCCGTTCAGTATCAAAAAAGTGAAACAAGTTTTTTTTAATGAAATTATTATTTAATCAATCGAAGTATGCGCCATTGTTATCGATACACTTCCGCTATTTTATAGGCAGATCATTGATACCTTTGGAAAAAAAATCCTGGGAGCGAGAGTCTATAAACTGTTTGAAGGCGGTTTTGACTGCCTCATCAGATTTGAAATTTTTTCCTTGTAAAAAGTTATCCAAATTTTGAAAAAAGTGGTAATCGGTTGGGGCAAGATCTGGAGAGTATGGTGGGTGACGCAGAGGTTCCAGTCGCAGCTCCTCTAACTTGGCGATCGTTTGATGTGCAGTGTGTGGTCTAGCGTTATCCTGAAGGAGCAGTGGGCTAGAGCAATTCATCAGTCTCGGTTGTTTAATGGCGAGCTTTTCCATCATTGTTTGCAATTGTTGGCAATACAAGTCTGCAGTAATCGTCTGGCCTGATCTCAAGAAGCTGTAGTGGATAACACCAGCACTGGTCCACCAAACACTAACCAGAATCTTCTTTTTGGTCAGTTTTCGCATCTGGCAAGGTCTTGCCGGTTCTCCAGGGTCAAGCCATTGTGATGATCGCTTCCGATTGTCGTACAGGATCCATTTCTCATCACAAGTCACGATACGGTTCAAAATCCCCTCATTATTGTGGCGATTAAGCAAAGAAACGCAGCAAGCAACGCGTGTTTGTTGGTTTGCTTCAGTCAATTCGTGCGGTACCCACTTTTCGAGTTTTTTAATTTTTCCGATTTGGCGCAAGTGGATAAGTATCGTTTTGTCAATTACGCCGAAGGCTGCTGCTAATTCAGAAATGGTTTGAGATGGATCCGCTTCCACTATCGCCCTCAATTCTTCGTTATTCACTTGAGTATCAGGTCGTCCACGAGGCTCATTGTGTAAATCGAAATTTCCAGAAAGGAAAAGTTATAACCAAAAACGCACCGTTCGTTCGTTAGCGGTGCCTGGTCCATACACGTCGTTAATTCTTCGAGTCGTTTCTGCAGCACTGGTGCCGCGGTGGAACTCGTATTCGTAAATACCGCGAATTTTCAATTTTTCCATAGTTGTTGTTATAGCAATGTTGAAACTCAAACAAATGATGTTAAAACAAATGAAATACGAATTTTAAAACAATATTTTTCTGGCTTTATTTCGAAATAAATTTGAATTTGGAATTCCTAATGAAACGCAAGATATTTGATTTTAAAGTTTTCAGTATTGGAAATCGGCAATTTCATATGTAAGGACCTAATATTAGAAACGCACTTCCCTGGATGCCTCAAATTTAATCCTCTGGATAAACCAGAGGAAACTATACACCATCCTACTGAACAAGATTGGAAAATAGCCCGAGAGATTGTAACCAAAGATAGAGTAGAATGGGCAATAAACAGCTCCAACTATTCAAATCACCACGTCCAGATGGAATATTCCCTGGCCTACTCAAATGGGGAGGAAAAGTTCTTCAAGAACACCTCACTAATATTAACGGCTTGCCTGGCTCATAAATACATTCCTCTGCAATGGAGAGAAGTCAAAGTGATATTTATACCGAAACCTGGTAAAACGGATTACTTTAATGCCAAATCATTTAGACCTATAAGTCTATCGTCCTTCCTCCTCAAAGTGTTGGAAAGACTATGTGATAGGCACATCAGAGATACGGCATTAATGAATTACCCATTACATCCAAAACAACACGCATACTGTACGGGTAAATCTACTGAATCAGCGTTACACGAAGTGGTAACAATACTGGAGAACGCGAACAAAAACCTATGCTTAGGAACTTTCATTGACATCGGAGGTGCCTTTTACAAGGCAAACTTCAATTGCATACAAGAAGCACTAAATAGGCATAAAGTACCAAGCACCGTTACTGGCTGGATATTAGACATGCTAAAACTACGTAATATACAACTAGACATATGTGACACCACAAGGGTAATGGCAACCAGAGGTTGCCCACAAGGAGGGGTGTTATCTTCCCTTCTCTGGAGCTTAGTGGTAAACGATGTAATTACATCGCTAAACGACAAACACTATCACACAGTCGGCTACGCTGATGACTTGGCAATACTCATACAAGGGAATGCGGCAAGTATCGTGTGCAGCTCAACCAGAAGTGCATTACGCATAGTGGAGACATGGTGTACCACACACGATCTCGCAGTGAACGCAAACAAAACAGAACTGGTTATGTTCTCCAACAAAAGAGTCTTAGGAAAGTACGAACCACCAAAGCTCTTTGGAACGACTCTCACTCTATCGAATGAAGTCAAATACCTAGGTGTAAAACTAGACTTAAAGCTTTATTGGAGCACACATCTAGAGGAAAAGATAAATAAAGCAAACATAAATCTTTGGAACTGCCGAAGATTAGTAGGCAAAAACTGGGGCATCTCCCCTAAAATCATGAAATGGCTATACACAACAGTCATAAGACCAGGACTTACGTACGCAGCACTAGTATGGTGGCATAGGACCACACTGACAACAGTGCAAGACAAGCTACAGCGATTCCAAAGAACTGCATGTCTGGCAATAAGTGGAGGCATGAAAACTTGCCCAACAGCGGCACTCGAGGCAATTCTTGATATCAAATCGCTACACCTACACATCAAACAAGAAGCACAAGTCGCAGCTGCAAGACGACTTAAAACACTAGGCCTGTGGAAACACAAAGACAAGGCCCCTCATACGCGAATCCTGCCACTAGCCCTCAAAGCATCACACCTCATAGGCGCGATAAATGACAGGATCCACAAGCAATTTGTCTTCGACAAAAAATACAAAATACAATTACATGAGGAATCTTCAGACAACTCCGGTACTGAAGAAATGAGGGTATACACAGATGGCTCAAAGACACAAAATGGTGTAGGTGCTGGCGTATTCTCTCATGATCTCAACATTTACTCTGCATATGCCCTGGGTAAGGACAACTCCATCTTCCAAGCCGAATGCGCAGCTATAACCCACGCAGCTACAGAAATTATTAGGAGGAAGGTATCAGGTATGTCCATCCGTATCCTAACTGACAGCGCAGCGGTCCTACTTGCCCTCAGAAGGACACATGTGGACTCTGCCTTAATACAAGAATGCCACAGATCCCTGGAAAAACTCTGTAAGTATAACACAGTCACTCTCCAATGGATCAAAGGACACAGCAACTCACTGGGTAACGATGCAGCTGACGAGCTCGCGCGTCGAGGATCGAGTATGACACCGTTGGGACCTCTTCCTATGGCTCCGATCCCCTTCACGCAGGTTCGCACCTGGATCAGAAATCGCATTAGCGAAGAACAAAATCAATCATGGCAATCCCTCCGGACATGCGGGCAAGCTAGGGAGGCACTACCCCATTGGGATAGTCGCCTATCCCGACGCCTGTTAGCACTACCCCGGAGGAATCTACGCCGTATGGTTGACATTATTACTGGTCATATTGCACTAAACAAACACCTTTACACCCTAGGTATCACAGATAGCCCTCTGTGCAGAGCTTGCATGGAGGCTGATGAAACTGCGAGTCATCTCCTCATCGAGTGCGGTGGCGTCGCATACATAAGAAGAGGGTTTCTGGAACATCAAGGAACCGTGGAGGAAGCCGTGAGGGCGCCGGGGAGCGTTCTCGGATTCCTGCAGGAGCTGGGCTGGTTTGAAAACTGATAACGGCGCCGGCTCCACACGCAAAACGGGTTCAGCGCAATGGACCAAATTGCGGAAAAGAAGTCCTCGTGAGAACTTTGAACTTTAATTGGTGTCGGTCTGCTCTGCAACGGTTCAATAGAGGGAGTTCAAATGCAGTTTACAATCTCGTCTCTGGGGATGAATCGTAGATTTATTCATATAAGCCCGAAAGAAAACATCAGTCGACAGTTTTGGCAGTTCTTCGAGGGTGAGGTCATGCCAACTAAAGTAATTCGCTCACGCAGCGTGTCGAAAAAAATGGTCGCTTCGTTTGTATCGAAAATTGGTCATGTGGCTACGATTCCTTTACAAGAACGAAGGACGGTTACTGCTGATTGGTACACAACAGTTTGTTTGCCGGAAGTCATAAGAGAACTTCGTAAAATTAATCCGAATCGTCGTATCCTTCACCACGATAATGCGAGCTCACATACCGCACGCAAAACAAGCGCGTTTTTAAATCTGGAAAACGTGGAGTTGATGCACCATCCTCTGTATAGCCCTGACCTGAGCCCCAATGATTATTTTACATTCCCAAGAATTAAAGATCTGTATCCACTTCAGACTGGAATTACTGTTTCAATAATTGATTTGATCGAATGCAAAAGTGCATTGACTGTCACGGAGAATACTTCGAAAAACAATAAAAGTAAACATTACTATATTATGTTAAAACCTTCATACTTGAAAGTTTTCTTACTGGCTGGCGTAATCATTTGATTTTATTTTTATATTCTTACGTTGCCATGGTGCAAACCTTCACTTCAAAAATTGTAAAATTCTACTGAGATAGAAAATAATACTAATCATTATATTAAATACAATTGGTGAATTTACATGGATTTATTGTTATTTATTTAGTTAATATAATATATTAACATTGGTTATGGGCAAATAATAACAAATAATAGTAAATTTACGTGTTATTTACGTGATTATTTTTTTGTGAAGTGAAATATAATTTTTTTCATCATGGATGGAAATATTTCGTTCGATAATGTTATCGTGAGTACCGGTTCTAATATGTCCATCGGTAAATTGGAAGGTGTCAACAATTATGGAACATGGAAATTTCAGATGAAATTGGTGTTAATTGACCATGGTTTATGGGAGTTTGTGGATGGATCTGGTGATGCTTCAAAGAATCCCACCAAAGATCAAAAGGCGTATGCAAAAATTTGCCTAAATATTCAACCTTTATGTTATCCACATGTAAAGAATGCCGTGACAGCTTCACAAGCTTGGAAGAATTTGAAATCAGCATATGAAAACTGTGGCATAAGCAGAAGGCTTTCTTTAAAAAGGAAATTAGCACAAATAAAATATGATGACTTTAATTGCATGGATCATTATATAGGAAATATAATTTCTGTGATTTAAGAATTAGCAGATATTGGCTGCAATATTGACGATGAAGAATTGGCAGAACTCATGTTAATTGGCTTGCCAACAGAATTTGATCCACTTATTATGGCAATGGAAGCTTCTAATACAAAGCTAACATCAGATTTTGTTAAATGTCAATTAATTCAGAGTGAATTCAAGAAAAAGTCAATAGATTCAAATTTAGAACAATCCGAAAAGATTTTACTAGCAAAGAACAAATTTGTTCCTATCTGTCACAACTGTCATGTCAAAGGACATATCAAGCCTAAATGTCCAAAGTTGAAAAATTTCAAGAAAAAACTAAACAATAATTCATCTCAAGATGGTTCATCATCATCATCGAAAAAGGGAATTAATACTTCTTTATTTTCAACTGAGACTGCTTTAATTAGTACTGTTTGTAATCGTGATAGCTGGATTTTAGATTCAGGTTGCACTAGTCATATGACTAATCGGAAGGATTGGTTATTTATTTATTCTTCTGAAGTTAAAACCCAAATTACTACAGCTAATAGCGATACAATGTATAGTGAAGGCGTAGGAAATGTCAATGTGACATTAAATAATAACAGTGTTAAAGTTATTAAAAATGCTTTGTATGTACCAAAGGTAGCAGCAAATCTTTTGTCGGTTAGCAAAGTAGCAGCAAAAGGTTATGTTTTAGTATTTGATATTAATAAATGTAATGTTTACTGGAAGGATAATGTATCCATTACTGGATCATGTGATCTGGAAGCAATTAATATAAACGGTGTTTACAAAATAAATAAAAAAGAGGAATGTTTATTAAATAACCAAGAGCCTAAGATGTCAACCGAAGGTAAAGCTTTTGTATCCAGTACAGATTTGTTGGAGCTATGGCATCGTCGCTTAGGACACTTAAGTTTTAAAGGTATGTTAACCCTTCGTGATTCTTTGGCACGCGGTATTACTTTTCCAAATGGAAATCTGAAATCATGTCCTCCTTGCATTGAAGGTAAACAAAAGATTAAATCTTTCCCCCGTGGTCAAGCACATAGAAGCGTGATGAAGTTGGATTTAATCCATACTGATATTTGTGGACCGATGTCCATTAATAGTTGGAGTGGAAGTCGTTATTTTATTAGTTTTACTGATGATTTTACGCGAAAATCTTTTATTTGTTTTTTGGATCGAAAAGATCAATCTACTGTTTTGAATACGTTTATTGAATTCAAAAATGTTGATAACCAAACCGATCTAAAGATTAAGCGTGTCAGAAGTGATAACGGCACAGAACATTGCAACAAAAGTTTTGAGAGTTATTTTAAGCAATGCGGTATAATACACGAAACTACTGTTCCTTTCACACCTCAGCAAAATGGAGTTGCTGAACGTCTTAATAGAACTTTAATGGAAAAAGCTAGAGCACCTGTCGTTAGACATTGTACCTTACGTTTACTTTTGGCAATTGGTATTCAAAATGACATGGACATTGAACATGTTGATGTTAATACAGCTTTTCTTAATGGAGACCTCAATGAGAGAATTTTTATGGAACAACCTACTGGTTTTATGATTGAGGGGCAGAATAAAGTCTGTTTACTTAAAAAGAGTTTATATGGACTTAAACAAGCTAGTAGAGCATGGAATGAAAAAGTTCATAAAGTTTTAGTTACAAATGGTTTTACACAACTAAAAACTGAGAAATGTGTTTATTTCAAAAATAAGGTAATTATAGCCTTATATGTAGATGACTTCTTCATATTCAGTTCTAATGAACATGAAAAGAAATTGCTTTACAATTTACTTAGTTCTAACTTTAAAATTAAACTGCTTGGACCTGTAAAACAAGTATTAGGTATGAAAGTGGAAAGGAACCGAGGCATTTTGAAGTTAAGTCAATCTGAATACGTGAAAATCTGTTATTAAAGTTTGGCATGAATGAATGTCATAGCATAGCAACTCCAATGGAAGTTAACTTTAATCTTACAAAAGCAGATAAAATAGATCCAAGATTTCCGTATCAGGAACTAATAGGAAGTTTAATGTATCTTGCTGTTTGTACACGGCCAGATATAGCGTTTGTATGCAGTAAGCTTAGTCAATATAACACCTGTTATAATGAGTCTCACTGGACTGCTGCTAAGCGTGTTTTGCGGTATCTATCGGGTACAACTGACTATGGACTCAATTTTAAAAGAGGAAATAATGAAGTTACAATCTCATCCGACGCAGATTGGGCGGGGGATACCAACGACATAAAGTCTTATTCTGGTTTTATAACTAGATTAGGCAGTTGCATCATAAACTGGCATAGCCACAAGCAACAAAACGTGGCCTGTTCTAGTACAGAGGCTGAATATTACGCTCTTGGCAATGCTGTAAAAGAGGCGAAATTTATCCGTAATTTTTTACAGGAACTTAACTGTACACAATGGTTGAAATCTAAGACAATCACCATTTATAACGACAATCGTAGTACATTGAAAATGGTAGAGAATGAGTGTTTTCGTAGGACTAAACACATAGATGTTCATCATCACTTTATACGAGAATGTGTTGATCGTAAATTAATTAATTTAGATTACAAGCCTTCTTCTGAGCTGGAGGCAGATCTTTTTACGAAAGCTTTACCTAAGGTGAAACACAATTATTTTATTAAGTGCTTAGGTTTAATGTAACATTTGTTTCATGTCCTATAACATGTATTGTGTAACATGTATTGATTTATTTATTTTATTATTTGGTTCAATTTTAATATTGTACTCTCACATTTTGCTGGCAATACCTTTGCATAGTTTGTTCGAGTAAGGGGCAGTGTTAAAACCTTCATACTTGAAAGTTTTCTTACTGGCTGGCGTAATCATTTGATTTTATTTTTATATTTTTACGTTGCCATGGTGCAAACCTTCACTTCAAAAATTGTAAAATTCTACTGAGATAGAAAATAATACTAATCATTATATTAAATACAATTGGTGAATTTACATGGATTTATTGTTATTTATTTAGTTAATATAATATATTAACATATTATCTTTGTACATACTTTTTTCTATTCCCTATCTTTTCGGTGTGGCCCTCGTACTGATCTGTGAATCTAAATTTAATTTCAGTGAATCTAAATTTAAAACTAAAGAGTCTATAAACAGTAAGGTTGATTTTGAGGAATACCTCAAACACTATTTACAAAATAAAAAAATTGTCTATGACAGTAACAACTTTAAAAATCAATTAACAAAAATGTCAAAAGGGACTGGGAAAGGTAAAAGTAAAAAAATTGATATTCACTATGTGAACAACTATGAAGAATTTTCAGAATTTGTGAATGGTTTGCCAGAGAAAAAGCCTCGTGTATATTTCTTGTTCACAGGAAAAAAGAAAGAAAATGGAAGAAGCTGGTGCATGTATTGTCAAATAAGTTATGGTCTTTTTTGTTCTGCTAACCGGTCCAATGTCCTGTCCATGGAAACCATCGACTGGACACTGGACCGACGCACTGGGCTGTCCAATGGGTTGGCTGGTGGCAACTTGAGTCCGGTCACTTATTTAAAAACATACACAATATTATCCAATATTGTGTATGTGACTGCCTTCGTGGTCCAGTGTTCAAGGCGTTTGCCTTGTGATCCGGTTGTGGAGGTTGTAAAAGAACTTGTTGGTCATAGTTCTCATTTTTCATGCACATATTTTAGGTACACCTTTTTATACATATTTTCAATGTTGTTATGTTAATTAGAACATTAAAATTGGCATAACATCCAATAATCACAAATCTACTCTACACTATAAAAAAGTAATTAATTTCTTTAGGATGCCTTATAATGTTTGCCTTTTGTAGTTGGATCTTAATCAAAGTTCAAATCATTTAAAATATAAATTTTAGTATTTGTATATTACTATAATAAGAACCTGCCCTCGAACTCGGTGGGCAGACGATTTAAGGGCATACGAAAAGAGCTGGCAAACTATCGCCACTGATAGAAGTTTGTGGAAATCTAGAGGGGAGGCTTTTGCCCAACTATGGGACACTAAAGGCGAAAAGAAAAAATATTTATTTTATAGAAAAAGAAGATGGTGTTTGTCTTGTTTATAAGTTACAACAATATGTTGAGCTCACTATTGCTCTAGTTTAGACTATTTACAAAATAAAGTTTAAAAAACTAAAACCCTACTATGGGATTTTTTTTTACTAAAAAGTATGTTTATCCAGTTAATGAAATCATACCAGTTTGAAATGTGCTAATTCACCGCTTTCATTTGATACCAACACAGGATACCAAACATGGTATAAATAGATTTATTTATGTTTGAGATTATTACTTTATAGCCTGTAGAGGCAGGCCTGTGTAACTCCCCGTTTAGGTATCGAAAATGTACCTACATTATTACTATGCGCGCTGCCGGCCCCTCGGGGTGGTAAAATCAGTAATAGGAATCGTATGTCCAGAGTAATAAGAATGAAATTGGCCTGCAATGGACGCCTAGGTATGTAAACGAAAAGGTGCTGAGTTCTGACGTGATCTAAATTAACCATATCGCTAACCACATTGAGTAGATATTTCTTTGAATTTCTTTGTTGAGTGAGACTTCTGTACGTGAGTATTAGTCTCTATTCTGTGGTAGAGGGCGCCTTGAATTTAGTGTGACGTCACATAGCTCTGTAACTAGCGGGAAGCCAATGATACCTAATTTGTCAATATAGGTAGGTAGGTACCATGGATATCATGGAAGGTATGAGGGAAGAGATGAACATGCAAACAAACATAGCAGCGAAACACATAATAGGCACTCTTATTAAATATTTTTTTCTTTTTTTGCAGCGGAACCAGTTGTTAAGGCCTACTTGGGTGAACTAAAGAAAAGTGTCATATTCGTTTATGTAGATGTTGGTGATCAACCCACGTAAGTACATTATATTCACTTCTTTTCATACATATTTTAGAACAGATTATAATATTTTTGATAATTGGACAATATAATATGACAGCAACCCATCCATATAATTTACAACCAACGTTACATTTGATAATGGCATTTGTACCTATGCGAATGTTTGCTCAACAATAACTCAAATATTTTGGATCATGTGGTACTAATAAAACAAGAATAATTGTTACGATTGATCAATCAGTGTGATTTGTCCTTATATGTATACTAGCTGTGCCCGCGACTTCGTTCGCGTGGTTGTCGGAACGTAATGTTATATAGCCTAAAGCCTTCCTCTATAAATGAACTACCCAACAAAAAAATAATTTTTCAAATCGGACCATTAGTTCCTGAGATTAGCGCGTTTAAATAAACAAACAAACTCTTCCGCTTTATAATATTAGTATAGATTATATTTATTTATTTATCACAAGATATGCGATTGTAAGGTTCAACTCACACTGGCGCAGAGTTGAAGCGTCGCGCGCGTCGTCGCATCATGTTCTTCGCCTAAAGTATATTCATCTCTATTATCCCTTTATAAGGCAGAAGGTATATTTAAAAAAATATGTTTTTGGACCTTATTACCAAGGCATAAGGTTCAATTTTAGGTGGCAATATATTTGCCACTGCCTTATAAAGGGTTATACCATTATTTTATTATGCAAATATGAAATCGCGTGACTACGTCTGGCTGGAAGCGAGAGGCATCGCGCGTCGCCGCGCGTTCCCAGGCGCAGTTTCGCGACAGATGCCGACCACGCCGGACGAAGCTCAGTGACGAACTGCGACAAGACGAATGCGCAAATGGATGTAGACAAAAAAATAATTTACTTAAGGTGAAGTTAAGTTGAGAAACACAACGTTGCGCTCTAAAACACAAATAACATAAAATGGGTCTGGGCGGGGCACGTCTGCCGCATGAGGCAGGACTGGTGGGCCATCGTGGGTACCAAATGGTCGTCGAAAGCGAGGCAGACCTAGGCGGAGATGGCGGGATGGCTTAGATACATACATGTCAGACTGGCGGGCTGTAGCTCTGAATAGGGGTGAGTGGAAGGAAAAAGGGGAGGCCTTTGCCCAGCAGTGGGACACCAATATAGGCAAAAAAAGGTGAAGTTAGAAGCAAATGACTTTGAAGTGGTGCCCTCATTTAAAATAAATTGTTAACTAGTAAATGTGGTGAAAATTTCCACATCTCTCAATGTTAGGCACTAGATAGCCCTTTAAATTATTTTATGAACCACCGTTGAAAGTATTTACATTGGTCCGTTTAGCTTTAAAATTTGCCTCCGCCAAAAGTGGCCACTTATGGCGGAGGCAAATTTTAAAGCTATAGATCATTAATAATAGTTTCAACGGCAGTTCATAAAATAATTTAAAGAGTAGATAGCAAACAGAGAAAGATCTAAAGAAAATTTTTGTTATATCCAGGTGGAGTGACCGCGCTAATTCATTCAGAACTGACAAACGCACCAAGCTGATGGTCATCCCGACCATCATAAGGTGGCAAGGAGTCCAGAGGCTGGAAGGAGAGCAGTGCTCCAAGAGGGAACTCCTCCAAATGCTCTTTGAAGAAGAAGACTAAACAATTAAACATATCCAGTGCTTGTCAACTCGTCCGTTGTAATGTAACGTTGAATTGGCATATTTTATACTTCGTACATTGTAACCATATATTTTGCATATAGAGAATGGAGTCTCAAGGAGTATCATGGAGTTCAAGAAAAAGTGTTTTTCTGTGAGAGCATTTTTAAATAGGAAGAGGCTGTGGGACTCATTGCATGATTTTCAAAAAGAAATAATCAGTAAACAAGCAGTGTGCTTTTGTAAATTTCATCTCTTTCTCTGTATGTGGATTGTATGGTTTAAATAATGAGCTTTTTATATATATAAAATGTGTATATAAAGAATAATCATAAGAAAGTGTTATCTCCAATGTTTCCTTAAACATTTATATATTGTGATAATTGGAGCGATAAATAAAAGAAAATTATGTAAAAATTATTTTTTACTAATCGACAAGTAAAAATCCTTAATACATAAAATATAACCACTACAAACTAAAGATTAAAAAGCACCGTATTTTATCAAATATATCTTTTTATCATTGGCTATCTAAAAATTATAAAAACACATTAACTAATATTATTAACAACTATCACAAACATTGTACTAAATAATTTCTAGGTCTTCTAAATAATGAAAAGGCATTAACAATTAGTATGGAAAAGTTTGTATCTAAGTCTTGACTTTTGTGCTACCGCTACCTGACGGACACCGAAAACTGTTTTTCAAAAGATTATTTTTAATTGACATTTATACATTACATGATATATGTTAAGCTGTATAACAGAGTTAAAAGTAAAAAAAAACCTAGTAGGTATGTGCCTATATAGATTAAACTTTTCCCGAAAGTCCTCAATTTACTTAAAAATAAAACAAAATGCATCTCAAATTTTAAGCAAAAAAACTTTATCTATAGAATTATATACTACATCATTAATACATGACTATGTACTAGAAATGATTTGTACAAATTTCATTATTTTACATATATTTGCTATATATTCTCATTTACTTTGTTTCATCACTAATTGGCTTCAATAAGTTCTATGTGATAACTGTAGGTGTGTAAATGCAGCAGCTCACTTGTATGTTATAAGATTTTTTAACTATTTGAAGCAATAAATGATGAAAATTATATCTACATCATCACTTATCTAAGTACAATTTGTCTACACTTATTAAGAATCCCCTTACCCTAGACTTTCCCATACAAACGTATTCTACGTTTTATTTTGAAACGACATATCAGATTTCGGTAAAAATTTGTAACTTTAAATTGCATATATCTAGGGTTGTGATTGGTTTTTACAGTCAAAATATGAACTTGAAAGAAAATATAATAAGGGTGTATAAGTTTGCCATACTGATGGTCAACAATGATATATATAATACACTATATTCTCTTTCAAGTGCATATTTTGGCTGTGAAAATCAATTATAACTACATATATGCAATATCTTTAAAGTTACAATTATTTTCCGAAATCTGACATGTCATTTGAAAATAAAAGGTAGACTACGTTTGTATGGGAAACTCTGATGCTGTTGAGGGTAAGGGGACTCTTAAAAACTTTACAATTAGATGAAACATAGCTGGGATAGCTATGTTTTATATGCCCTGAGTGAAATGGTTGGTACTTAGTTTCGGACTGGCCCTAGAGCCGAGTTGGCATTTACCAGCCGGGCCCCAGTCTGCGCGGACCCCTGTTGTACCTAATATCAAGTAGCAAATATACGATAATCGTTGAAATTTAAACCAATCTGATACAGTAAGTTATGGTGCGTTTTGTATGTATCTTTTAGCATCTATACAAATACAATATTAACGCTTTTTCGCTCAAATTAAGTGTCAAAGATGTGAAAATTAAGTTTGTAAAATGTATTTAAATACAAAATGCAAATAAGTACTTTTTATTTGCATTTCAAATAATACTCGTACTCGTAATATTTTCAAAAGGTCTCATCTCTGCCTGGCAGCCGGGCTCTAGTGCGCGGGCTGTACATAGTACATACAGGGTCTTTTTGTAGTATGTACAGACAGACGGTTAATCAGTTAACTGTGCCACCGCGCGCGTTGCGCTCTACGTGAGGTGGCACAGGTATCTTATCTTTCCACAAAAGAGGCGGGGAAAGAAATAGCAGAATCCGTCGCGTGATGCCGTCTCTGTAGCACGAGAGTTTGTGACAGAGATAGACTGAACCTGTCGCGTGCGCCCTTAAGACGTACTGCATCAGCCGCCCTTTTCATTATATTTTGCCTGACGCCATGCATAGGAGGGGATACCGGGCCGGGAAATCCGCCACCGAGTCTACTATACATATTTGAATTAACACTTTCTTTGCTGGAAGCCCAAGAATATCGTTTCGTCTATCGTCATCTAAATACCGTTTACAAAATAAAGATAGACAAACTGCCATTTGCTATTGCCATCTAATGCTCATATCATACATGGTTCCGTAATAATAATAAATCAAACCACGGTCTATACTATAACAATAAAGTATGATGAAATTAAAATAACAGCTAAAAATCAGAAACAAATATTCGGCATTTCCATACAAAAGCCGCCCGGGCGATTTGTATGGGAATGTCGAATTTTTGTTTGGATTCTTGACTGTTATTTATTATACTTTAGGACAAGAAAGATGGTGATATGCGAAGGTTGGCCGTATTGACGTTTGGCAAAGTCCGTCGTTTGACGTTTTGGAATAAATATTGGTCTACCAATGTCTACCAAGGTCTACCTCTACATGCTATGTAGAGCTACTACACTCTATGTAGTACATATAAAGAATATCACAATTTAGCTGCAAGAAGCTACTGCGTCCGTGTTGTCATCCGGGGAGTCGCTGATGTTGAGGTCATTGACCGGGATTGTAATCAGCATGTCGTAGAACACCTTCTTGTTCCTCAGGTAAGCGCTCTTGTTGTCGAACACTACGGAATCTGAAGAAAAGAAAATAACATGAAGTCACAGTCAAATAGCTAGCTCTTATACGTCTAGTACTTTCGACAGTTTATAAGCGAAAACCCTCAGATTAAATATAGGTCCAGATACCATATACGCCACCCAAAAGTGACGCCAGTTAAAAGACACCAAAATTGGTGTCTTCGTTCTTAGCCCCCTATAACTGTAACGTAATATGTGAATGGCCCTAACGAGGTTTAATTTTATACACTTATTTATAATTTGTCAATATGAATAAGAACAACACGTAAAAAAATCTCCCACATTCTGGGGTAATTTTCTTGCGCTGGGAACAATTTACTTCACACACACAAGAACAGTAATGATAGTAATACACGCGTAGTGGGCGGTGCTCATTCACACGCATATCATATCACAAAGTGGCTTCACTTTGAACGTTAAATTTTGTTTGAAACGCTCAATCTAGATTAATCTAAGCGAAAACCATACGAAAACAAGGTAAACATAATTAAAAATCCCTTGGTATTGTGTTAAATTAGTCTAAGAATAATTCAAGGTACACGGCAAAGTGTAAAGAAATAACTGATTTTCGTGTCGACTAGTTCTTGTATTCCGGCATTACTTTTTATGATATTACTAGCTGTACCCTGCGCGCGTTGCTACGCCAATTTTTTTCCCTAAACCATCCCTGAACTAAAGAAAAAAAAAATTTCGAAATCGGTCAAGCCGTTTACGATTTTATAAAGGACATACAGACAAAACAGACAAACATTCATTTATATATATATATACTTATATAGAAAAGGTACAAGAAAACTACAAATGGAATAAACCGTCTTCCTAGTCGTAGCGTGTTCTGCGCGTGCGCGTCTTCCCGTAGATGTCGTAGAAGGCGACTTAGGAAACAAGCTAAACAAAGCTTATAAACATCAATGAGACCTCTAACCCGTCTGGCCAGCGTGGAGAGTGTAGGCCAAATCCTCTGACTTCTCTGGCTAATATATGGCTCTGGTAGTACAGAGGGTCGTGCTCCTGCAGTGGAGACTACAAAGACCTGATGATGATGATGACTAGGGAACTTACACGTGGCAGGCCCCGTGACGTTCAGAACACCTATGTCGGCGGGCCCGGCGGGTACCTTCTTCGGGCCGTGCACCACGGACTCGTTACCTTCCTCGTCACGTCGCACGATGACGAACTTGATGTCGTGGCTGTCTACTCCCACCTCCCATCTGGATAATTGATAATAAACAAGGTTAGTACGAGAAAATTCAAATAGCAAACGGGCCAAGCGGAATTTTTTTAAGGTACCTACTAAATCTTAAGAATCAAATATTTTTTCAGCCAGGGCCTTCGCAGGCACTTTTATTTACAAATACTTTTTAACTATCGCGTTGCATTATTATTAAATTAATGCATACGGGAATTAACGCGAAACGTACCTTTTATTTATTTATTTTGCTGACGTTTCATTCGGGTTTCACCGAACGTGGTCATATATAGGAATAGGGACACTGTGAGTGTAGTGTGTGACGGTACTTGGAAAATGAACAATATGACGGTGGACGAAGATCACACCGGGCAGGGGGAGGCGTAGGCGTCATCGCTGCTTTAGTCAAGCTGGGACCACGTTCGGTGAAACCCGAATGAAACTTTTATTTACGTCAATAGTTTTAGTGTCGTGTACCTAATGTTTAATATTTATAAATATTTCTAAAGCTATCGATACGTTTCTCAACGACCACTGCTGAGAAAAAACGCCGAATGAAACTCAAAACGAAAAATAAATTGAGGTAAGCTCCCACGGTTTTATCGAGAACCTCTCTCTTCTCCCACCAGTGTCGTAAGAGGCGACCAGGTATCGGTATCAGAACAGTCAGCAGATGCTGTCTGTGCAACGACTTCGTACCATCTTCTGCGATCATCAACCCGCTTGCGCAGCATGATGATTACCTATGGGTAAATCCTCTTTATAGAAAGAGAGGTAGTAGAGAAACCTGACTGCCTCCGTGGTCCAGTGGTCAAGGCGTTTGCCTTATGATCCGGAGGTCGTGGGTTCAAATCCCACTGGGAAGCATACTTTGTGAAAAATTGTTTCAAGTCTGATTGGGATATTACAAGCTTGAATCACCTTATTATCCGAAAAGAAAGATAGTCCCGTGCTATGGAAGGCAAGTGAAGCTGTGGGTCCCAAACGCCATCTAGCTTTGTTTAAACCTATCCTAGGATTGGTGCTGGTCTACTCTTTGGAGGTCAGGCAGCAGTGTCAAAACCAGTAACCTCGTGAAATCAGCTAGGGTTAGTTAGCGGACCCCGGGCTCTGAAGCGTAACCGCTAAGGATGCTACCGGAAATACGCTCGGCTCGGATGACGATGAGAGAGGTAAAGAAAGTAACTACCTACTTATAACACAAGGTTCCTTAAAAGGCTAGAATGTACGAAAATAAGATCTCTTACTTCAACACGCTCTCGGGGTCTGGGCACAGCAAATCGACCGTGTGCTTTTCCCCCGTTTTGATGGTGACTCGTGTGTACTCCTTCTCAGCTTCAGCTGCGGAGTTCTTCAAGTAGTAGGACTTTGGGACCTTCCCTCCTGGCCGTACCTGAAAGCATAGTAGAATTTTGAGTCAATTGAGACGCGTATGCTCAGCAGTGTGCAGAGGAAGAGCTGAGATGATGTGTGGGTATAATTTTAAAAATGATGGTAAATAACGTTTTATAATTTTGTAAATATCTACACCCAACCCTAAGGTTTTGTTAAGTATTCGACCTTTGGTTTTACAGTCAATATATGAACCAGAAAAAGAAAATATATGTATCTTGTCATCCTATTTGACCAGCATGGAAAACTTATACTTACCCATAAATTTTCTTCAAGTTCATATTTCAAATGTCGAACACTATTATATATATATAAACCTACATTACCACTGACTGACTCACTGATTGACATAGTTGTTTGACCTGTTCCCGGGTGGGTGGGGTTATGATTAATGTATGGTCGTGTAGAGTGTGCTCCAGTGAGTACCAGAAAAATCGGACATGTTGAAGATCATCAGATCTTAATGTGGACGAGGTACAGCCTGTAAAAACGGTTTGGGTTAGGGGTGTGATTTTTTTTCCAAAATGTAGGGGGTTGTAAGCAATTTGACGACTGTCATTTGTTTTTTGATTTTTTTCAAAATCCAAGATGGCCGCCATACAAGGACAATTTCCGAGTGTGTACCGTAGGTCGAGCTGCGTTCCGAGGGTGACGCCCGAGCCTCTCCTGACCTCCCCCCTTCCCCCAGAACCCCCCCCCCTTAAGTGTCTTTGCGAAGTCAGAGGCCAAAGGCTAAAAACAGACCTCTTTCGCGAGGCCGTAGGCCGAGCTGCGTGGCAAGGGCGAAGCCCGAGCCCCTCCTGACCTCCCCCCTCCCCCAGAACCCCCCCCCCAAGTCACTAAGCGAAGCTGAGATGTTTTGCGAGGCCGCAGGCCGAGCTGCGTGGCGAGGCCGTAGGCCGAGCCACTCCCACCAAGCGATAAGCGTTTTTTTTTTAATTTTCCAAGATGGCCGCCAATAGTCGACTGCGTCCGATTTGAGTGAAATTCAGTATGCAAGGGTTTTTTGAATCGCGGAATCCAAATCTGACATTTTTTTTGGTATCCAAGATGGCGTCTGGATTTTAAATTTTTTAACTTTATTTGTGCATAACGTCCTCCTGGAACATCAAAGGGGTCTGAAATTTTGTATGATGGGGTAAAGCACCCCGCGGAACTCAAAACTGCAAACAAAATTTGATCCAAGATACGTATCCCCTATACGTTTTTATTTTTTTATACTGACTTTAGCACCTTACCTATTCTCCCAACTGGAAATAAGATTCCAACCAACTTCAACAGCTGCACGAAAAACCGCGGGCTGCTTGCAGCCCGTGCAGCGCCCGAAAAGCTAGTAATAGTTATATGCCTAGATAAATGCAATTTCTTTGAAATCACAAAATACTGCTACTTTGTATGGAAAAGTCTAGGGCAAAGGGACTCTTAAGTAATTTGATCTTGATGGGGAAGAATATACTTATATCTACAGTTGCTGCTAAAGTCAGATTTACATTCGAAAAAAATGTTCCAGAACAGTCTATCAATAGGAAGTGCGGGTAGAATGTGGAATGTCATAGAAGAATCTCGAATTCGCGTGTCAAGTCATCGAAGAATGTTTCGAAGAGTTTTACTTACTCTATTTGACGTACTATTTCGTAAGAATACTCACAAGAAGGCTACATCTCGGGTCGCCGTTCGCGTCCACCATAGTGCCGCCGTAGTGCACTGGCAGCTGGTCTTTATCAATGATGGTCAGCACCTGGGCCTGCCACTTCTTGGCGTCGGAGCCGTAGATCTTGATCTTTGATATCGTGTACTCGTGCATGAACTTCTTGATGACGGAGAATGCCAGTGAAAATACTTTGGGAGCTGAAATGCAGAAAATAAAAAAGATTCTGAATTTGTAAAGATCGTGAGCCGCATTGCGTTGATTTATTTGTCTATAAGCCATCTACTGATGGTATCACCTACCTTTTATTCCACGTACCTACTTTTTGAGATATAAAAAAGGCTTAACCGGCTGACCACATTTCCCTCCTCTTCTAGTATCTACCTCAAGAACCCACACCTTGCTGCCAAAAGTATTCGTAAAAGCGTTTTGAAGCTAGACGGACTGTCTAATACATTCAACGGTTGATTATCAAATAATTAGAAGGGCTATCTAATTCCCAAAGCATTATCGCGTCTTAAAATAAAACAGGTAATTACAAACTAGGGTCTGGCTATATCATGTTTTTCGCCTTATAAATAAGTCGCGAGTTGACAGTTCGGGGCAATTTGAGTACCAATATAAAAAAATCGAGGTGGTTAGAAGCGGGCTACTAACCGTTAGGTTCTTTTTCGTAAATTTGATGACTTTACCGGTTGATGTAGGTGGTTGCGAAGTCGAAATACATTTTCGCTTTCGTCGCTTGGCATCTTTACCCAAAGAACAATATGTCTTTACCAACTTGGTTCAAGCTGGTGTCACTTTTCTGCATTTCTTTCTTTTTAATTTGATAAGCATGACACCTTGGTGGTAAATTTTCGTTGATCTAGTTGTGCAACATGTCGCGCGCCAAATGTTGCCTAGTGGATACGAGGCTTTAAGAGTTTCGGTCTCAGCAGGTACATCGTTTCTTGCACTTAGGGTCTCAGGCTGACACCCACGCCCAAAGAGTTATAATTACCTCCAATATCTCTCCCCACGCTGTGCCACTGTTAACGTTTCTCCGGCAAGATTGTAACTTACCATTGATTATGAAGCAAGTTTTGAGGATCTCCGGGTAGTTGGCCTCGTATATCTGCAGGAGAGAGAAGACCATCTCCGCGGCCGGCTTCCACGCGTACTGCCGGATGTTAAAGCCGTCCAGGTCGAATATCACCGTCATCTGAAAAAAAAATATATTCGTTATCTTTTATTTATATATGTTTTGTGTCCAGCTGATACAAAGCCTTTTACGAAGCATACGACGGTGCAGTAACTAACTACATTACAAGGTTTTGAGATGTCGACTAAAGATCTACTTAGAGACTCAGGACTCCTCAGCACTTGACATGAGGATGTCCATCTCGAAGCCATTTAGGAAATTTAGCGAAACTTTTTATCGACTTTAATTGAGTAGGTACCTACTTTTAATCACAATAATTCAGTTTAAGTCATTATAGTTAGTATTTGCGTTATTATATAGATAGAAGTTAATATTTCTTATTTCAAATCTTGTTTAGTAAGACAAGCCAGGCTTTTGGGTCTATATGAGGCCGACAGCCTGGGTGGGCCCTAGATCAGTCGGACCCTTGTGGGCCTAGGCGGGCGGAAATCCGGCACTGCTAAGTATGGATGTCCCATACAAGATGCCAGGATGTCTGTAGTCTGTAGATTCAATAGGTAATCTTAGTAGACCCGGAGCCAGAACCGATAAGGAAGTCGGAATCATTAAAAGGAGTCGATACCGGATGCGCATTAAGTTTTAATGAATCGAAACACACCTTGATTGAGATTACCCATGTCTATCTAACGGCTATATATACACCTATGTATAGCATTAATATACATAAACATTAACTACCTTTGTTGCGACTAACGTTACGACACAATTATCAATGTATTTAACCGCTAACGCGCATTTTCTTCTGGTGTTCCATTGTAATCTCTACTTTCTAGACTGTGACAGTTTATATCCGTTGCAACACGCCGCAAGATTATAACGTAACCTCTTTATAGCCGTCAGCCTATAGTAGGTACCTTTTGTACGGAATTTATATTATATCTATGCAGAGGCGCAATTATCTCACACTCTCTATATGTATCTCTTACGAGATCAATAGACATCAGATTCTTGGAGGATATATGTAATCACTAGGACTGGACTTGGATAAATTGGCGCACTGGAAAGTAAGTATATTATGCAAGTACAAAATACAAGTGGACATAATCAATATCTATTTATTAAGTTTAAGTGCTACTGGTCCAACATAATCCACACCAACTAATCGAAAAGGTAATAATAGAGAAGTTTCTTATTAGGTAGATTTTAGACCTATCACTTACCTTTAAAGCTGCAGGGCCATGTGTAAGTGCCTGCTTCCTGCCGGTCTCAAGGTGGCCCTCCAGGGCTTTGAGCACCATTCTGAGCACATCCGTCCGGTTTAGTGAGTGCAGGAGGCCCCATACGTCCAGGCCCACGAATGGGACTATTATAACTGGAAGGATAAATATTATTAACAATGACTTCTTAAAATACTTACTTCTAATGTGAAGATACTGCAGGACAAGTCAAGTACATCAACGCAACGCAAGTAACGGTAGGTATATTTGGTAAAGATAAAACAATACTATCGTAGCTGGTCAGGTTAGCTCGATATCTCCATACCTGATGAAGTCCATGGCGTATTGTTTACCCCGCTCATCTGTCATCTGGAGGTCCTGGGTTTAATTTTGTGCTAAAGATTACCTCCTTAATTGGGTTGAGGTTTGGGTAATTTGTAAAAGGTGTGGTGACATGGGTGCAACAATTTGCTTTGTCAGATCACGAGGAATTGTTATTTTTATTTCCTTGTGTACTTATTATTAAGACGCTATCATATAGGAAATTGCAAGAACTGAGTTGGTCTATCCCCCGGTTAAGTCTATGGTCGCCAGTCGCCACTAAGTAGTTCTGATTCCCGGATGAGTTAGCGATCGTGAATCGTATCTACGTTATTACACCTACTTGGGGATCCCTCCTTGTCGAAGCCAGTACTACCACTGGGAAAGTGTTTCTCTAGCACTTCAGGGGGTTGCCATGACTCCAGTGTGGTGTCAAGTTCCCATTTTTCGCGCCACTTCATAGACTGAAACAGAAAAAAAATGTTCAATGGCTTCATAGATTTTCTGTATAATAAAGATTTTTAGGTATAAAAATAACTATGGGCCGTGCCAGCCGCCCAGGTCGCAGAAAATGAGTTGCGCGCTGTTCTAGGTACAGAAATTCACAACTCATTTTCTGTTCTGTCACCGTGTGGACAAGACTTTTGTATGAAACCGAATGTAGAAGAAATTCAATTCATTTTCTTGGACCCACAATTCGTCTAAAATTATAGTAGGTACCTAGCCTACGTAATGGTAATCGGTCATTTAATTTAACATACCTAGCCTACTTAGGTACATATATATTATAGTACTTAGTAGGTAATACTTATAAATAATTATATAAGTATATATGTTATAGTATGGTTGTCTGGAAGAGATCGCTGTCAGCGATAAGACCGCCCATTGTACCTATGTATATATATTTACAAATTGTGTTTTGTTAATTTTTTTTTATTTATTTTTTAGGTGCAATAAAGAGTTATTCATTCATTCATTCATTCATTCATTATATATATAAATATACCTAGTATCGTTGAGATACCTATTCCATTATTCCAACTAAGTTTAAACTTAGTTTGGGCCTTTGGGGCTATCGCACCATGAAGGCTTCGCTGTAAGGTTGGCGATGTATCAATTTTCGAAGAAAAGTGTTTCGCTGACACGTAGGGAACCCAGCTCAAGCATTGTGATTTATGGATTTATCTTTATCTATTTATTTATTTGTGCACAATGACCTAATGTCATCGAACTCATCGATAAATAAAGTAACTGTATAGTTCATGATGACGTACTCACATCTCTCAGCATTTTTTCTGCAGCTTCCGCGTCCCATTGTCTCGCTGTAACGATAAGATAAAGAAGCTATAAAGAAGGTATAATAAATACATGAATCATATGTATTTTTTGATTAAAGGCTATTTTTACCAGACTGCGGCAAAGCCGAAAAGGAGGGTTATGTGTTTGACCTGTATGTTTGTCCCTATAATTCTATGTTCCCTAGTAACTACTAAACGGCTAACTCGATTTAAATAAATTATACATGGTTAGATTCGTATTAACAACTAGAGTGACATAGGCTATATTTAAATTATTGGAATTCAAAATGGCGGAATTTGAGCGCTAAATTGCGCGACATAAAAAAATCTTGTCTTTTCAAAAACTATCGAGTGGGGTATTAAATAAAAGGATTGTATTCATGGATTACAAAAATATATACAACTTATAGTTTTAAATGAAATTTGGAATGAGACATCCTAAAAAACAACGATTTTTATGTCCGATTCTATGTTCCCTAGTAACTACTAAACGGCTAAACCGATTTTGATAAATTATACGTGGTGGGTGAGATTGGTCTTAACCTTGTCATTATGGTAGAGCAGGCAGTATGGTAGAGTGTCATTATGTTTAAATTATTGGAAAGTAAAATGGCTGATTGCACAACATAAAAAGTTAAGCACCCCCGGCTTGGCCCGCAATTGGATGGGTGACCACAAGTGGCACAAAATTTTCTCAAGCTCCTCCGTGTTTCAGAAGGCACGTCAAGACGTTGGTCCCAGCTGTGATCTTTGTATGGCAGTCATCAAGCTATGTCAGATGCCTTTAGGCAGCTTGAAAAATCTGACACCAGTTATGACCAGTGTAATTGGCCTCACAAACGAAAACAAAAAAAGAACCTAATGCAAATTTTCATAATAGGTACGAACCATTGACATGAATCATAGATCTCGTTGGTACGAACTCAGAGGTACGAACGAGTAACTATACTAACGAATAATTAAATTTGTAACAAATAATTAAGTTTTTAACAAAAAAAAAACAACCGACTTCCATTTTTTTAGGAGTTTCTTCCATATCTCCAAAGTTCTTCATCATATCTTCACCAAATTAAAATGGGGCCAACTTGGTAGTAAAGGCTTTCAAATAAAATAATAAATCATCAATATCGGTTCACAATTGGCGAAGATATCGCGTAACAAATATACTTAAAAAAATAAAATAAAAAACATACAGTCGACTTGATAAACTACTCCTTTTTTGGAGTCGGTTAAAAATTAAATGAAATTAGCTGAGCTATCGTGATTTCAGTATGAAATATTTATTTTAAACGTTGTCAAATACATATTCAGTTTAAATTAAAACCACCAAAAAACAATTATTGGAATGGTAGGTTATAGATGCCTTGATATCTATATTATACCATTTATACCTCCCTTTATAAATTTATTAGTATGTTAGGCCATAACTACAACATGATCACATATGTTTTATGATGATAGGGACTTATAGGTCGATATAGTACTAAAACCTGTTAAGTAGGTACCTATGTAAAAGAATTTCCCAATATTAATCGATATTTTAAGCCTTGATACCGGCGTGCATGATTATTAAGATACAATTAGAAAATAACATACCTACTTCATCATTATTTGAGTTTTATCCGATAAGAAAACATATCGTGATTGTTATTGATGACTATGAGATATAAATAAACACTCGTTGTTATATAATTATAAGAACATATAGTTTGTTTGTAAAAAAAATATTATACATGTCGCAATGAGGTTAGATCAATGGACATTAATGACGGTATTAATGACGTTGTGACGTTACTAAGGTCAGCCAGCGGTCCTACTCGCGCTTAACTATGAGTATAGTTCCCGGCAAACATCTTGAAAACCGATTGATATACCCTTCTCGCTCTTTTGTATTCTCACGCCAATGCGAGAGAGCGAGAAGGGTATATCAATCGGTGTTCAAGAAGTTTGCCGCGAAGTATAAAGCTTCCTCGTAAAGCCACATTAGCCTGCACAGTTATCCTGTGCTCACAGGGCTTGCCCTCCAGGTGAAGAAAAACGTCATAATAACAAAAAGGTCATGTAGGTATCACATTCGCAACAGACTCCAAATTCACAAACTCACAATTAATTATAATAAAGCCATCCTAGCAACCATCTGTTTTACTGTGACTTTAAATGCATACTCGTACGAGTATTACCGCGACATGCCTTTACGCACTGCAACATTGTGTATGTTTTGCTGAGTTGGTTATATTTTATAGAATAAATTTGGTGTAACTAATTAAGTTAACGATTACATTTTATTTTAAAAAGTTTTAAGACTTATTCGTCATAAAGATAAGGCAAGAACAAACTAAAAATAAACCTTAGAGTTTATTGGCGTTCTTCAATATATTGCCAATAAACTTATAACTTCTAAGGTTTATTCATGGATTTCAATTAATCTCGCATTCTCAAGAGATACCATATGGCCACCCTGCCAGGATTACCGTCCGTTCGTTTCCACATATATCTATTTCGGCTTTTCTTCTGATAACAAACTTACCTCGGAGCCATCTCAGCAGGAAGTGGTCATTATGTTCTGGCTTCAGGATATCTTTGACGCTTCTCCGAAACTGAAACAATGAAATGTAAAGATTTAACACTTTAACATCTACATACTTAAAATATGTTGAAGGTAAATTAAATAGAGATACAGATACACCCTCACGTCTTTATCCCTAATGTGGTGGATAGAGCCGAGGGCCGTAAAAGCCAGAGGCCACGTTTAGCACATTGTAAGATGAATTGCTAGACCAATGACCTTGTGCTAGACGCATCGCCTATTGATATGATGCAGAATCTCACCCGTTCCCTTGATACACTATTACAATCTGCGCGGGAAATAGAAGCAGTTGATACATTTATATGTTATTCTATTTCTCTCAGATCAGCATGGAAGAACTATCATGGTAACCAAAGAACAATAGTACCCAAAGAACAATAACCCATAGGTGCCTGTGTTTTAAATTAACCTCTTTTTATTGGAACCGCTGTAATGTTTTCAAAGTTACTAAGCAACAGTATGTATTGACATAACTTAATCGCCGAAGGGCGGAGATTATATTTTTGGCGATATTTTTTGTATTAAGTATACGTTATTTTGTACTCTACGTAATATAATTAATCATGGGGGAAGCAGATAATATGTCAACGTTCAGCGTCGATGGAGGGCAGGACACCGTGGGCCTGCCCAGGATCGTGATGGTGACCGAGGGTTCGGATACATCAGCGTCTTCCGCCTCCTCGACTTCTTCGAGCGAAGACAACTGGGCAAACCTCATCAAATCCTCCGAAATACCACCAGAGTACTGGCACATACAGAAACTTGTGAAGTATATGAAAGCCGGTAACCAAACAGCCACTATGGTAGCTCTATCATGTTTGAAAGACCACGATTTGACTGTAGAAGTTAATCAGAGAGCAATCCAAGAAATAGGAGGTTTAGAACTACTGGTGAACTTGTTAGAAACTAGAGATTTGTGCTGTATATTGGGAGGTCTGGCGGTCCTGAAAGATATTACGCCGAATATTGAAATACGAAAGAAAGTTACTGACTTAGGAGCAATTCCGTTACTGGTGGGACTGTTGTCAGACCCTGCGAGGGACGTGCAGATACTCGCTGCAGAAACTATTGCTAATCTAGGCAGAATTCGTAAAAGTAGGAAATTTTGCAGAAAGTTCGGAGGAATACCCAAAATGATAGACTTGTTGGACGTAAAAGAGAGGTAAGTTAGACTGGACATAACTATCGGCCTTCATTTTTACCCGATTACGGCAAAGCCAAAAGGAGGCTAAGGTATGTGTTTCGTCGTTATGTATGTTCATCTGTTCCCTCGCATCTTCGAGGATATTCATGATACCATGATAAATCTTCTTTTATCATGGTATGATGAATATCCTTGAAGATAAATGAATATTCATGATACCATGATAAATCCTCTTTTATCATAAATATCCTTGAAGATAAATTATAATTAAATAAAGATAAATTCTCAATTATCATGGTATCATGCATGAATATCCTTGAAGATAAATGAGGGAATAGAGAGAGACGGAACGATACCACTATCGCTGAAAGCATCTTGGCTGTTGGCTGGTTATAGGATGGAATGGAACGTCTCACAAAGTAAATTCAATAGCAAACTAACTCCGTAGTCGAGATTAAGTTTTTTTCAAATACTTATATCTTGTTTATTTACTTATAAGATTATTATTGGTATCTCCTTTGGATTCACGGGTCTTTTCACCCCAGTCTTTTGGGAGGCTTGCGTGGGGATACAGATCCAACACGTAGAGGCCCTTTGGAGAAGTTGATGTATTGTGGCGCTCCCGCCAAAAACCATTCTTGGATATACATACTAATGAACACAAGTAGGATCTATTGCAAGAATAGGGAAAGGTTAATGGGTTATGGAATGAGGTGCGCATGGACTATGATGCTGGGCTATTGCAATAGAAACAACAGCATCTGCCATATTTTTGTGGAAGGTGGTGGCTTGCCGCCCACTAGACGGGCTCCTCAAACGAGCCGACGATTGTTGTTAGCAAAGGGGCAACATCGGTGTGAGCGACTAAGGGGTGTCGAGAGGTGTGCTGCGCTTTCTCCAAAGTTACTCGCGGCGTGATGCCCTTTAACACTTCCACCTCTGGATTACTCCAGAGTAACAGCTCTAACGACTCCTCTATGCACGGCCAATTAAGGCAATGCAGAGCTGAGAGTCCTGCGAGCTCTCTTGGGTCTCCACCCCGACCAATAAAGGCACGTTGGGGACGAGGGCTCTGATCGATTCTCTGGAGCACTCAAGTCTAACGGTTATTATTGTTATGATGATTAGGTATTTGGTTTCCCCGCGTGAAGAGTTGAACCTAGACGAACAGCAATTCTTGGATATAGCTCGAGCTGGAGCTAAAGCGTTGTGGTCCATGTCGGCGTCACAGCGAAACAGAGAGGCAATGAGAAAGTACGGCATGATTCCACTTATAGCGAGGCTGCTGAAGACTATACATCTGGACGTGGCAACCCCAGCGGCGGGCCTCTTGCAGATGTGCGCGAATGAAACTTCATTCCAACTGGCAATACAGACTGAGAAGATGGTCAACGACTTGATCAAACACTTGAGCAATGAAGACAAAGATTTGAAGGTATGTGTAATAGTTCCGATAGATTACAAGTTCTTTATATTCTTAATGTTAGCGACGACTCTAATTAAAATAGTAAAATTAGTTTGAAAATATTCATTCTGTGCAATCTATATTTATCAATGTCAGTTTGATGTACGAAACATCGTCATCCACACCACATTTTGTCTAATATATGTACTATACGTGGGCCACAATGCACGGCTCCATGTTATTGTACGCATAAGTATCTAGTCAAATATACGCTGGTGCTCGTATTTGTGTCTTTTCTTTTGCTACCTAAAGCTCGTCACCTTCTAAACTTAACTTACATAAATAAATCCATGCCCTAAACAAAGATAAACTTACGCAGCAGTGCGCAACACGTTTTAATTAGTTGAATAATAGGCGAGACGTAGTCGCGCATAAAAATTAATAGACCGCTTGCCTTTTTTGTTTCAGACCTATTGTAGCTTAGCGATATATAAATGTGCAAGTGACTCCATAACAAGGGGCATGATCCGAGAAGCAGGTGGCCTGGAGTTGTTAGTAGAAGCTGCTCAAGATACAAGTAATAGATCTAATAAAGCGCTTTTAGCAGCCGTAACTGGAGCCTTATGGAAATGTGCTGACAGCGATCCAAGTATTAAGAAACTGGACAGCCTCGGAGCCGTCCCGATATTGGTCAGGTTGCTAGATGATGAAAATGATGGAGTTTTGACGAACGTAGCGGGGGCGTTAGCGGAATGTGCCAAATATCCTCCCAATCGTGACAAAATTAGAAGTGCTGGCGGTATTCCTATGCTAAGTTCGTATAAATTGATAAATACCTATTAACATAAACTTTCGCCGTGTAGTCCCCGGCAGAGTAGAATAGGACCACTCCAAGTCTTACCGTGGATGTCGTAGAAGGCGACTTAGAAAACACAAGCTAAACAAAGCTCATAAACATCAATGAGACCTCGCCAACTCGTCCGGCCAACGTGTAGAGTGTAGGCCAAATCATCTAACTGCTCTAGCTAATATCTGCCTTTGGTAGTACAGATAGGGTCTTGCTCCTGCAGTGGAGACTAAAAAAAGACCTGGTGAAGATGATGATGATAACATAAACTTGCTCTGTCACGTTTTTAGAATGTACTCTATTTTATCAAAATAAAACAATGGTTATTTTACAGTTCATCATCTCAATAACACGCACAAACCACTTCTGGAAAACGTTCCCCTAGTATTAATGGAGTGCGCGAAAGAGCAAAACTGCATGTTACAAATCGAAGAGTTGGACGGTGTTAGACTTATTTGGTCCTTATTGAAGAACGACTCTAAGACGGTGCAGACCAATGCTGCCTTGGCATTAAGTCCATGTGTGCAGAATGCTACAGACTCTGGCGAAATGGTTAGGTCTTTTGTGGGAGCGCTGGATCTGACGGTGGATTTGCTAGATTCTGACGACCATAATGTGCTGTCTGCTGTGTGCGCGGCAATAGCTACCATTGCTAAGGATAACGAGAATCTAGCTGTTATTTCCGATCATGGAGTGGTAGCTAAACTTTCGAAATTAGGTAAGTTACTTTGTCAAAGATTTATTTTATGGACAGTTGAACCAGCTGTAGCTCTACTTTGTTATAATTTTTGCTATTTACTGAAAAACGTTTAATTTTCCATACAAATTCGATTTGATGACATTGATAAAGATGATTAATAGCATTGGAGTCATATCTAAGTACAACATACCTAAGTACTATAAATAACAGTTGTTAAAAGCGACTAAAAAAGTAGAAGCTTCTCAATTCGAATGTATATTTTTGATGTGAAAACTTCTTTAGCGGCGTTGTGCACTTTTTTTGTAATGGGTAAAAAATGTTAAACTCGCGTCAGGACGTTCAGCGTCAGGAAATTCGTAAGACGGATGGAGAGTAGACAGCCGGCGCGACGTAGGAGAGGAAGTATCCCCCTCTCTTTCTACGGCGCGGCGAAAATGTATGCCTGCGCCTGCTGTTTCGTTTAGCTGAGAGATAAACTTTTTAATGTAATATAAATTGTCATGTTTGTGTACGATAGCTCAATAAATAAATATTTATTCTACCACATAAATGATAGTACTTTTATACTGATAATTAAAGCAATTCGTGCAAAATTATTCCCTAACCATTACAAAATATCAAAAATGCACAACGTTATATAATAAATAATTAATTATACAATAAATAATTTTGACTTTGACTTTGACTTTGTTAATATTCAAGTTTTCTCTTCTGCCGGCACTCCCGGAGTGCAACCCGTCGTTTTTTTTTATGTATGTTCTCCCTGGAGGCTGGAGGGGAGGCCTTTGCCCAACAATGGGACATAATAGGCTAGTAAAAAAATGTTTCCGCATAACTTCTCCGTTTTTAAACCGATTTAGAAAATTATTTTTTTGTTTGAAAGGGTATATAAGCAAGTTGGTCCCATTGTCACCAGGCAAAGATCTGATGATGGAATCCTCGAGAAATCGAGGAAACTCCTCTAATATTATATGCACACATATAGTGATTTTGATGTTTTTGTCAAGAAATCAAGCATTTACATTCAGAAAGTGAGTTTTGGTGAAGTGGAACTGGTGAAGATGACCAGAAATGAAGTTGTTTTTTTTTGTTTAAAATTATATGATACATCATCATCCTCCATCACATCCACAGGAAGTCCACTGCTGGACATAGGCCTTCCCTAAGGATTATATGTTTAGATGTTACTATTATTTCTTGGTTACAGTGAGCACAACCGATGACCACTTAAGGGCGAATCTTGGCGTGGCGATAGCCTACTGCTGCGACTGGGCACAGAACCGACAGGAGTTCGGCAGACGAGGCGCCATCACGCCGCTGGTCAACTACATGACGTCACGCGACCCCAACGTGCACAGAGCAACTGCGCTGGCCCTCTACCACCTGTCTTTCTACTCCATCAACTGTGTCACTATGCATGCTGTGAGTATTAGTTATTAGTTCCTTATCATTTATTTCTTACGAGTAGGTATAATCATTATCCAGGTCTTTTTTAGTTTCCACTGCATCAGATTATTATTTATTTCTCAGTCGTAATTATTTAGTTACGATGGTTGTGTGTGAGAGTAGGTACGTTTCGTCGAAGGGTACCTATTTTTTATTTATTATACATATAAAGGAAAATAGGTTAACAGCTCTATAGAGCTGTTTTGTTATAAGGTTCGTGTTAACGTCTATTAATAGTCAACTTGAATCCAAAACAAAACAACAATAAGTAAAGTATTTACTTCTGAATTCAAATTAAGGTGGAGGTATAGGCAAATGACCTTGAAGTGGCGCCCTCACTTGAAATAAATTATAACTCGTAAATATGGAGATAATTTCCATATTGCTCTTCGTCATGCACTAGATAGCCCTTTAAATTATTTTATGAACTACCGTTGAAAGTATTTACATTAGTCCGTCTAGCTTTAAAACTTGCTTCCGCCAAAAGTGGCCACGGCAAGTTTTAAAGCTAGACGGATCACTAATAACAGTTTCAACGGCAGTTCATAAAATAATTTAAAGGGCTATCTAGTGCATGACGAAAAGCAATATGGAAATTATTACCATATTTACGAGTTAACAATTTATTTCACACTTCAAGGCCATTTGCCTATATCTTCGCCTTAAGTAATATAGATTGGACATGGAAATATTCGGAAATGCGATGATTCCCGATCCCGAGGGACATTACAAAAATATAAGCACCGTATTTATGTGACTTATTGGAAATTATAAGACTGAATTACGTAGTGATACCGAAATCCCGAAATAGAAAAATCTAAATTACATTAAAATATTATAACTAATGTAGGGACATAAGTACTTATATAAATCCTAATTATGTAGGTCTGTATTGGAAATAGGTAAGTTAATTAAGGCAGGTACTAAAATAAACATAAAACAGCGAATTACGTTAATTATGCCTTTGATTTGATACAAAGTGTGTAATTTTCCGTAACATTGTAGTTTTAGTGTGGCATTTTCAGTAACTTGTTATTACTTTATAGCAGGGCCGGATTTAGGGGAGGGCAACCGGGCACAATAGTTAGTTAAAATCTTTATTGCACCAAAACATAATGATACAGAGTACATACAGGTCGTGCCAAACTTTTAGATCGCTCTGTAGTTGCCTCACTCAGGTTACAAACAGGGACAGAATATTTTTCAGAATGATTGCAAGAATGTAGATATGAAATATATACACAATAAACAAATATAAAGCAAATTCTATCTGCTCTGGGTATTTTACTACTGCGACGCGAATCGCCTCAACTTCAGAGCGATCTAGAAGTTTGGCGCGACCTGTGATAGATTAAAGAAAACAGATGATAAAAGGCCTTCAGAAGAAGAAAGAATCAGACTAGTAAAAAACTTTTCCTTTGATATAGCCACGCTATGCATAATGCATTGCCCAGGGGCCCCCACAATGGCTAATCCGGCCCTGCTTTATAGTATAGCAACTTTGTTTGCAATTCAATGGGAAACTGCCGATAAATTATTTTAATTATAGCTTTGAGCTTATTGCAACTTAGTGTCGGATGAGGTGAAGAAATGCCATAAAGTAAGTCTATGGTGAGTACTTATGGATGGAGTAATTTCTTGCTTTAATAAAATGGTATGCAATACACAAGAAACTTGCATCGTCTAAATAGGCCTAGGAACTGTATTTCGGGACTTGCAAGATATTCTTCGCACTTAGTCCTAGGCTAGGACTAAGTGCGAAGAATATCTTGCAAGTCCCGAAATACAGTTTTTTGCACGAGTTGTGTGACGTCCCGCGGCAGCCATCTTGAATTTTTTGGGGTCCATTAGAAATAAATTATACATAGAAAGGAAACGGAATATCATTCAAAATGTTGTCTCCAGTATGCCCTAGATAAACTCTAAAACTATTGAATGAACTACTGTTTACAGTTTAACGTGAAACTCTCTTGTACATATATATTTGTCAAAAGTGGCCTTTTTTCGCAAATATGCGATGGTGCGAATTTTACAACTTGTATATTCGACGACCTCCGTGGTGTAATGGTCAACACGCTAGTCCGCCAATCCGAAGGTTCTGGGTTCGATCCCCAACCAGTGCAAGTTGAAAAATGCCCATTTTTAATTTGTCGTGGGTCTAGGGTGTTTATCTATATACCTATGTATCTATACTAATATTATAAAGCGGAAGAGTTTGTTTGTTTGTTTGTTTAAACGCGCTAATCTCAGGAACTAATGGTCCAATTTGAAAAATTCTTTTTTTGTTGGGTAGTCCATTTATAGAGGAAGGCTTTAGGCTATATAACATTACGTTCCGACAACCACGCGAACGAAGTCGCGGGCACAGCTAGTTTAATATAAAATACCGTTGAGTTAGTATCCCTTATTACAAGTTTGAGCCGTGTGGATTCCGGCAGAGTAGAATAGGACCACTCCAAGTCTTCCCGTGGATGTCGTAGAAGGAGAATTAGGAAATACAAGCTGCAAATAAACATCAGAGAAAGCTTATCAGAGAGACCTCTCCAACCAGTCTGGCCAGCGTGGAGAGTGTAGGTCAAATTATCTGACTGCTCTGGCTAATATATGACTCTGGTAGTACCGAGAGGGTCGTGCTCCAGCAGTGGAGACTAAAAAAGATCTTATGATGATGATTACAAGTTTTAAAAAATCTGGGACTAGCTCAATCAGTGTGATTTATTCCTATTTATTTATTTAAATTCATCCACTGTATATTTTTCAGGCTGGCGTGGTGCAGTTCCTGCTAGAGACCATAGGGTCTAAGGACCCAGTGCTGCAGGAGGCGTCCGCGGGCTGCTTGTGTAACATCCGCAAGCTGGCCCTCGCCACCGAGAAGATCAAGTTAAAGCAATAAATGTTGCAATAAATGATTCAGCTTTAGTAATCTAGTTTTTCTTATTTCAAACGAGATGCTATAAGGTGGCTACACACGATCACACAAATAAATAAGAGTATTAAATACAGAACGGAATCTCTTAGGGTCCCGCGAAATATGCGTCCCCGTTCCCCGTTCCCGCACCTTTTCCCCGTTCTCGCCTTGTCGAGGGGTGTGAGAGCGGGCGAACACACACGCATTGACGTGTGCACGGATGTAGTTTCGTTTAAAGTAGTGTAGGCATAAATATTCTCATACAATCTGCAGTAACAATGTGGTGCTGTACTGCATATTGTATTGTGTAGAAGTGTTGACCGTGTTATGGGTCAAAACGCGTGACCCAAAACACACACATTACAATCTGCAGTAGGTACATATTTTCCGGGGTCCAGTGCTGCCCCCATTTGGGGGGCTAGTACTATATCAACTCGCAAAAAAACAAACTCGGGAGGATTTTAACTCATCGGACATTGCCTTTGACCAGCAACTAAGTACTTAATATTTGATGGTTTTTTATCACAAAATTATAGAAGGTTTTTACACAAAAAATTGAAGTTCAGCGAAGTTCATTAGTATTTGTAACTCTGCTTTTACTAAAGAAGTATCCATTGCGTTTCTTCCCTTGCTCCATAATTTTTCCATTTAGACTGCATTTGTTCCCGAATGATAGTCACATGGCAGATTTCGTTACTTATAAAAGTTTAATTTAGAAAAACCGGAGAAATCATTGCGTTCCGAGAGTTCGGGAGGTTGGCCAATATTTAACGGAGTCTCCCTGGCATTCCGGGAGGGTTGGGAACCCTAGGAGGCGGGAGGCGGGGATGCAAACAGGAAATATTTCATTACCCTTAAATGCAAAATTTACTAAGGCAGGTAAGGAGTGCAAATATTCGGTTTTGTCGCCCCACTGACCTTGTCGCCGGGGGCATGGCATGGCCACCCCCTCTTTTATTGGTCTAAGTAGCCTTCACCTTGCCCAAACTCTGTACCTATCATGAACTACCGTCCTAGATTTCCAGTTTCATTATGTATAATAAAAATGTAAGTTTCTTTTATTTAGTTAGGTATGAAGAAATGAATAAACAAAATGGCCCTTTTCCATGCAAATAACATTTTGCCACTCCCTACGAAAAATTATTCAGCATTGACCATAACCATGCGTTAAAAAACCGTAAATAAAAGTTTTTGTAGCTATTTAGATCACATGGATAAGTTTATATGTATATAATAAACAAATAATGAAATAAATGAAAAATAAAATAGCCGTTTGCCAAACAAATAGCATTTAATTTCACGCTAACGACGAGGCATTATAAGTAGAAATTGCTGTGAATAAAATTGAAGACTAGAGGGTAGAGGTAGGGGGTTTTAGAGGTTTCCGACATAAATATAGATACCTAAGGATAAAAGTGCCTAGTGATGTGCCGCTGGAAATATTGCAAGTTTACGGGAATTTTCCCACTATAAATTTACTGGAATATTCCCAATATTCCTAATAGTTCCTTCCGGGAATTTTTAAGGGAATATTCCCAAAGTTTTCAGAAACGGCACATTACTAAACGTGCCTATTTAGGCACACATCGTTTAGGTACCTAGTACGAAACATAAAAATGTAAACTTGCAAGTTCTTTTAAGTGTCGATTACTGGTGCCATCACCCTAACCTGTGGTGGTCTTAAATACGTATGTGGGATGAAAAAATTGTCTAAGCTCATCAGGTAGATTATTAACAAATATTGTTCACATATTTTTAATTTTCTCCGACTTACAAATATTGACGAAAATACAACGCATTTAAATTTCGCTTGACGTCACTTTCACCCTTCGATTCGTATCGGCTGATTACGTCACAAACCCCACTCCGCCGGACCTTCAATGCTCTGTATCTTTGGGAAATTACGAATTTGATAAACGAAAAAGGAAATGGGTGTATTATTTTTAGATAACCTTACTGACGGACTGAAATATAGGATAAAACTTTTTTGACCTTGTCAACATTTCCTCATAGTAATATAGTAAATCGTCGATTTAAAAAAAGACTCGTCGGCCCTGACATCCCTACAAATGGAATATGAATCTGGCAGGCAAGTGAGTTTATTAATTACGTGATTGCACTTTAAAACCGGTACACCAATCATTGGAGTAAAGCATGTCATTGGACCATGAACCACGAGCCACCAATTAAGTACAAATCATGCCCGTAAAATTATACATCCGTGGTTAAATTATCATAATTTTATTGTGAGTTTAAGTACAACTAGAACCCAAGCTGTAACAATGTATCGGAAATAACGTCAGTGGATAGGATTTATTATTTATTTATTTTAAATTTTATTATAAAATGTAATAAGCGGATTATTTTGCTTTATCTAATGGAGCTCCTACACCGCCTTCTAAAAAAAGTTTACAAACATTTTCTCACAAAATAAAAATGCATAATAAAAAACCTTAAAAATAAAATACTGTTAGGTATTAATATTTATTATTGTAAATAAAAATACTTATAATAACAAAAATTACACTAATAAGTTATTATATTTAAATTTTGAAAAACCAGAAGTGTGTTAAACCCATGTTAAACCTAAGTGTTTCCTCTTAAGAGGACAAGCGTAGAGCACGTTGGTTGCTGGATATCCACTTCATTGTTTGTAAGTTGTAAACTTTCTTGCTTGCGTAACATAGTAGGTACCTAACTATCATTTGTATGTAAAGCGTCTGTGTAGTCTGTAACGTGTGGTAGATCGTGACAAAAATAACTCAGGTATCTAAGTAGAATACGTATGTTGACTGAAAAAATATTTTTGGCCCATCGTTTAGATTATTAAAAAATATTGTAGACATATTTTTCTTCTCTCTGAAAAACAATAAATGACGAAGATACAGCGCATTTAAATTTTGTATAACGTCACGCTTTCGTACTGTTTTACACATCGGTAACGTTACAAGCCCCCACTCTGGAATTACTTGAAACTTTAATTAGATACTCTGTATTTTTGTGAATTTTTACTTTTTTAATAAACTGAAAAATATGGGTGCATTATTTTTGGATAATCTAACTAACGGACTAATTAGAATAATACTTTTCTAACCCAATCATCATCCCTACCCTATTATTGTCTAATATAAGAAGGGAGGTGTAAGGTAGATATGGTCTGAGTGCATTTACTTTCATCATTCTGCACGTCTTTAAAATTTTTATCTCGATATTTAAAGTACCGAACGTGGTCCCAGCCTGACTAAAACCAACGAGATCTATGTACTTACGTACTGAAACAACGATGTCGCCTACGCCTCCTCCTGCCCGGTGTGATCTTCGTCCACTGTTATATTTCCCATCGCATTAATTCTCGAATGCATTAATTTAATAATAAAGCAAGGCGATCGTTTAAACATATTAATAGTTACCAGACGTTAAAACTTTCAATCCCAATTTTTGGTCTGGGTGCATACGGATTGCCTACTAATAATACCTTTGGGTAAAAATAAAGTGCCAATAATGGCACAATACAAGAAGCCTCGTCCTTGCAACCGCGCATAAAGTAAAAATATATGTATTTAACCAAACCATTGCAAAAGACTTTTTGTTACTCATTCTGTAAAAATTGCAGAAGTCTGTTTATTTTTGGATCAATTAAGTAACCAGTACGTACATATATTTGCAAATTTTTTTCAGAAATGATTCTTTAGTACCTAATTGTGGTCAAAGATTGCATTGTTATAATATCAGGTGTCAGCTATGCAAGCTACCTAAGCAGTGTAGTAAGGGAAGTTGATGTTGGAAGCCAAAAGTGGCCGTATTTCGCAAATGTGCGTAGTAAAGCTTAACGTTCTCATTATAAACTGTAAACAGTAATTCATAAAATACTTTAAAGGGTTATCTAGGACTTGGTAGTAGCAAAATTCTAAATAATGTCTCCATTTTCTTTAAAATGATTTATTTTAAATGGGGGCAGCACTGGACCCCGGAAAATTAAGGTTTGGCCTTAATGTGTGTCTAGAGTGTATGTGATGTCTACCAAATAAACGAATTTTCTTTCTTTCTAGATATAAAAATCAAAATGTACTTATTCTGTGAATGTTTAGCTAACCTTGATCTGACCAACGCACTTGCAGTAATTATATTGTTGATCTATAAGTATTTTTAATTATCTGACATTGATTTGATTTAATACTACTTAATATTACTAGCTACCATTATTATTTATACAATCAAATACCTACAACTTCGCAATACCCAGGGTTCATTTTCCCTTCTGACCATCTTACTTATGATTATGAGTGCATGTAAGCGAAAAATAAAGAAATAAATAAATAATTCAATGAAGAGTTATCTTAATACTCACCGTAAGAAAATCATTTTGATGTTCCTTATAAACTGTCTTTCGTGCACTGCCTTCAAATAATGCCATTTTCCGCCTGTTTGTTCGTTGAACAGACACTTATAAATAACATTTAAAGACGACGCTATTGTTTTTGTTTCCATTGAGAGCTAAAGGTTTATTAACACGCATGCCATTTACATATACTTATGTGAAGTAGTTATAAACTATACGATAGTAACGTGATACAAAGCATAGGGTAGTTTAACATTAATGAACGCGGTCGGCCCTCGACCTGGGAGAATTTTAGAAGAGCGCATTGATATTCAGTTAGTAAGTATATTTAACTGTCTTAAAATTTACTCTACCCGTTACATTGCCTGTCTTCGATTTTATTAAATCGAAGATTACTCGAAGGTAAATGTCTTGTAGAGCAGTGAAAGTTAAGTTGTTCAAGTTTTTAGAATGTAGGTAGGTACTTTCTATATAATTAGATGTTATAGTTTTTTTTGCCAGTTTATGTTACATTGGTTTAATTTAATTGATCAAATCAGAGGACCCTAGTAGGTGTGTAAGTATTATTTGTTTTTTTATTTGGGATTATTTGGATATGTATAGACACCGATATAAGAAGAAATATATTTAGTAGCTGTATATGATAAGATCTGTATACATGGTTACTGGTATCAAACACATAACCTTTTTGGTGCAAGTTCAGTCCATGATACTGAACTACTTTCCATAAAAACCAATATAGAAAAACGAAAAATAAATTTCGTCTTCCCATACAAAATCCATTTGCCTGAGTGCTGATATGTATGGGAAGCCGAATTTTTATTCTTCGTTTTTCTTACACTTACTTCTCTTCTTTTCTTACATCTAGCAAAACGTGGTGATGACAAGTGGAGCAAAATATTAACAGAGCAGTGGCGCATGCCATGCGTGGTACGTCCGTTAGCAAGATGGGTAGTAGACATCAGAAAGTTCGCGGGTCGAGCGTGGATGAGAGTAGCTCAGGACCGTGGTAAATGGCATTCATTGAGAGAGGCCTACTCTTTCTTCATCTCAAAAACAAATACTTCATACCTTCTTATTAGGAAAATAGTAAATAATAAAAAATTACAACTGAGGAAGTTCTGAAAAGAGTAGGAGAGAAAAGGTGCATTCTAGATATAACAGACAGAATAGATGAGGAAAGATGTTAGGTCATCTGCTAGGATATGCGATTTTATAAAGACTATCGATGAAGGAAATATAGAAGAGAAAAGAAAACCAGAAAGACCGAGGCATAGCTATGCCTCGGACATGGAACAGATATAGGAAAAGTGAACGCGTCGTCTCGTACAGCGAAGTAAAACAGCTGGCGGACGAGAGAGACAAATGGATGGAAGAGAATTCATACTTTACCAACTAGACCATAGCTCTTAAATTTTATTTTAATTTATAATTTAAATTCAACGTTTCTTTTTTTTTCTCCACAATCTTACTTTACAGAACATAAACGATATAGATACATGGTTTGCAGAAGATTATGAGAGACTGGCATCTGAACTAAGCAGAGCTTCTATCTCAGAACACCAGGCCCTCCACAGTTGGAGGAAACATTTGACCTATCAGTATTAACATTCTCTACAAAATCGAACAGTAATAATACTCGTGATTGAAAAGGTTGGAGAAATTATGAAAATTTATAAATAATAGTAGTCCTCCTAAGTATATCATATTCCATGTAGCTGGTGATATTGAGATTCAATGAGTATAGGTACCTACTCCGTAAAGTGGCGTTGCGTCAAAGTAGCGCCATTACCTTGCCCAGATTGCTTTTGCAATCTGGTGTGTTGGTGACGGGCTGACACGACGGGTGCTAAAAGTGTTAAAAAAGCTCCGGTGCTTATTGTACTTAACAGTGAATTACGAAAGCTATATTCAAAGCGGTGGTGGCTAGTGATGTGCCGTCCCTGGTAACTTTGGGAATGTTCCCGTAAATATTCCCGGAAATATTCCTAAAAATTGACATTTAGGGGAATATTTACGGAAATATTGGGAATATTTCCGTAAATTTACAATGGGAAAATTCCCGTTTTGCAATATTTCCAGCGGCACATCACTATATAACGTCTAACAAAATATACTGAAATGTGTATGGAAGGTCGTTGACTGAAACTATTATAATGGTGAATTCAGTCCATGATGAGACTGACAACAATAACAACTTTTCCCAAGAAACATACATCAAAATATAATATTAGGTCCTTACATATGAAATTGCCGTTCAGTATCAAAAAAGTGAAACAAGTTTTTTTTAATGAAATTATTATTTAATCAATCGAAGTATGCGCCGTTGTTATCGATACACTTCCGCCATTTTATAGGCAGATCATTGATACCTTTGGAAAAAAAATCCTGGGAGCGAGAGTCTATGAACTGTTTGAAGGCGGTTCTGACTGCCTCATCAGATTTGAAATTTTTTCCTTGTAAAAAGTTATCCAAATTTTGAAAAAAGTGGTAATCGGTTGGGGCAAGATCTGGAGAGTATGGTGGGTGACGCAGAGGTTCCAGTCGCAGCTCCTCTAACTTGGCGATCGTTTGATGTGCAGTGTGTGGTCTAGCGTTATCCTGAAGGAGCAGTGGGCTAGAGCAATTCATTAGTCTCGGTTGTTTAATGGCGAGCTTTTCCATCATTGTTTGCAATTGTTGGCAATACAAGTCTGCAGTAATCGTCTGGCCAGATCTCAAGAAGCTGTAGTGGATAACACCAGCACTGGTCCACCAAACACTAACCAGAATCTTCTTTTTGGTCAGTTTTCGCTTAGGGCAAGGTTTTGCCGGTTCTCCAGGGTCAAGCCATTGTGATGATCGCTTCCGATTGTCGTACAGGATCCATTTCTCATCACAAGTCACGATACGGTTCAAAATCCCCTCATTATTGTGGCGATTAAGCAAAGAAACGCAGCAAGCAACGCGTGTTTGTTGGTTTGCTTCAGTCAATTCGTGCGGTACCCACTTTTCGAGTTTTTTAATTTTTCCGATTTGGCGCAAGTGGATAAGTATCGTTTTGTCACTTACGCCGAAGGTTGCTGCTAATTCAGAAGTGGTTTAAGATGGATCCGCTTCCACTATCGCCTTTAATTCTTCGTTATTCACTTGAGTTTCAGGTCGTCCACGAGGCTCATTGTGTAAATCGAAATTTCCAGAACGGAAACGTTGAAACCAAAAACGCACCGTTCGTTCGTTAGCGGTGCCTGGTCCATACACGTCGTTAATTCTTCGAGTCGTTTCTGCAGCACTGGTGCCACGGTGGAACTCGTATTCGTAAATACCGCGAATTTTCAATTTGTCCATAGTTGTTATTATAGCAATGTTGAAACTCAAACAAATGGTGTTTTTCTGGCTTTATTTCGAAATAAATTTGAATTTGGAATTCCTAATGAAACGCAAGATATTTGATTTTAAAGTTGCCAGTATTGAAAATCGGCAATTTCATATGTAAGGACCTAATATAAAAAATTTTTTTTTGCTTTCTATACAAAGTCGGATCAGCTGTTCAGTCAACTTGTATGAGAAACCAAAAATTATTTCTTACATTTCGATATACAAAGTGGAAGGGACATACCCGTAATAAATCGAACCACGGGCTATATTAGACCACTAAAGTATCTCTCTTCGCTTCTTATGTCCCCCTGTCGGGGCAAAGGGCGGATACAACACGTCGCCAATCAGATCTGTCAACCGCTGCTGCGTTCTTGATCTCACTCCAGGACAATCCAAGCTGCTTAGCTTCTGAATTAACGGTGCGGCGCCAAGTTTGTTTAGGGCGACCACGCTTATATACGCCACGCCACGATATCCACTAAAGTATAATGAAATTAAAATAACAGTCGAAAAACCAAAAAAAAATTTGACATTCCAATACAAATTGCCTGAGCGGCTGCACACTTTTCTATGGAAATGCAAATTTTTTTTTTTTGTTCTTTGGCTGTTATTTTAATTTCATTATACTATAATGATCTAGTATAGACCGTGGTTCGATTTATTACGTTGTATGTTCCTTGGAGAAAGTTGTTCAGTATCATGGACTGAATTCACCCTTAAAATAGTTTATAGTCAGTATATTTTGTTAGACCCTGTATAGTGGTGGCCAAGCGGTTTAGACACTGTCTGTGCGTCTGTGTCGGTACGAGTTCGATCCTTGTTGGGCGCGACATGTACCTCTGAGTTAGTAGGAGTCCCCACACTGATCGACGCGGAATCGGCTTAAGCCGAGAGCGTATCACCACACTACTCGGCTTAACGCCAATCGTCCGTCGCGATGGCCGATCACAGGCAACCGGTCGCCGACTACTCCGGATGGCCGTTGCGGCGGTTAATCAGTTGCGTTCGACTGTCGACTCCTCCGAACGGCCGTCGACTTCTCCGAACGATCGCCGACTCTTTCGAATGACCTCGTCCGAACGGCCATTGCGACGGTTGTTTATATCCGTACTCCGTACAGTTCGGGAGCCGTTCGGCTGTCGCCGGAGACGAAATCTTACAAACGACTAGTGTGTGGCGCCGCGTCGACCCGCGTCGATCAGTGTGGGACTTCGTTAATCACGTATGGTCATTTTCGACTACCACCGTTTGCTTCCGGTGAAGAATAAAATCGTAAAGAAACCGCATACTATTTCACTATTATGTTATAATATCTACTATCGTCACTAGAAAGCAGTCATTGAACTTCGCCAGATGCCTTTAGGCACCTGGAAAATTCTTACACCCACCAGTGTTATTATATACACTCGATATGAATGGATGGGAGATTACGGTATACATAAAGGTTACAAGGTAAGTACTCAATCAATGAACGCTGGGTGGTAGAGTTGTTGACACCAACAAAACCGTAGGAAAAAGTTTAGTAACGTTTTTTTTGTCAATTTGTTTATTCTATTGTAACAACGTGTTACAAAAAGGGGGTATCAACCCACTATCAAGCCGAAAGGGTGTTAACGTACATACCAATGTGAACAACTTTTACTATGGGAACATCTGTGAAATCGCGAAAAAAAAATCTGCATCTCCATACATACCGTGCCAAAATGTATGGAGCTGCAGATTTTAGTTGCGAGCGAGCGTTGTATAGTACCTACTGCCTTCACTTTAAGAGCCCGGTAGCAGCTGTTGACATTCATATGGGAGATTTTTGTATCTATTTGTCAGTTGATATCTTTGGTTTTTATCATGAAACAGGATACGAGTACATTTGACAGAATATTATTTTTTTAATTCGCCTAAAGAGTAATATCCTTGAATATGCGTAAGAAACACCCGCATCCGCGGCAGCTTTCATGTCCGTGACATAGCAGACAAACTGCAAGAAGGCCGCCTACGCTGGTACCTATGGTCATGTCTTGCGGAAACCGGCCTCCGCCGGGGCCCGGCAGACGTGGTAGACCGACGAAATGCTGGCTTGAAGTCGTCAGGGATAATATGCGTGCCAATAATGGTCTTACGTACTCACATTTTTACGGCCTTAAAGCTTGCGTACTTAGATTAAAGCTTGCGTATTTCTTCATTACTACATATGAATTTAAAGTGAAGAAGGCTTTATTTTAAGCACGCATTTCTAATTTAATATTAATTTTACGTAATTAGTGAGATGCACCACATGACGAATAAATACTCGTACCTGCTAGACAAGCCGAGATTACACATTCACTATCAAAACGTTAATATATGTAACGGATAGTTTCTAAAAAATACTAGCTCAAGCCTACATAGCTATAATTAACTGCTAAAGTTTTAGACCAAAAATAAAATAAAAAGACTGAAGTTGATTGTGATTTACATCAAATATAAAATGTGTCCTGTTTATATTTTCCCTTTGTAACGAGATACAAGATGCCTGCGAAAGCCTAAAAATAAAGTAAAAAAACCGGTGAAGTGCGAGTCGGACTCGTACATGAAGATTCCGTAACTCCGTACAATGTTTTAATACGCTGAAAAAACACATTTCATGACGCCCCCTTTAAATGTTAATTTTATCTTATTTTTAGTATTTGTTGTTATAACGGCTACGGTAATAGGTACATAATCGATGAAAATTTCAAGTGTCTATCAATTATGGTTCTACAGACAGAGCCCTGTGACAGACGGACAGACAGCGGAGACTTAGTAATATAGTCCCGTTGGCATTAGCACGGTACCATTTGAGCTGTGCTTTGGGTACGAAACCCTAAAAGAATACATATTTAAGTAAGTAGATAAGTACTACCTATTTAAATATTTCTCTTCACTATTTAATAAGTATCTCCAAAAAAAATCTACGAGTAAATTAAGCATTATTATTTGATAATTAAATTTATTTACTGGTTATGATGACTTGTTGCAAGGGGAAGTAGTGATGGTGGGGTGATACAGTTGTGTGAGTGAGATAGGTAGGTACATAGGTATTAGCTATCTGCTACTGCAACTAGTATCGTAACCAATCAAAGCTAGGGTAATAACAAAATAACATAATTTACACATCAATAACACAGTTATTTTCTATTAAATTGCCCACGGAGTTCGTCCAATTAGTTTCGTCAGTTACAGTTTTATGTGATGGTGTGAAACGTACTCGTATATACTTATATATGTAGAACTGGTCGGCCAATGACCTTGATATGATTATTTCCAATGTGGGTGTCGACATTTTATACGAAAGTTATGTTGATAGTACGCAATGTAAACCGCCGTTTGCAATTACATATTTGTAATTGAAAACATTAGAATTTGGGTTGCAATAATTTATTTAATAATTTGAATGTGTTATAAATAAATAAAAACAGCTCATACTATAAACATTGCATAACAAAATTGTATTGTACCATCCACATGAATATATAGACTCGGCGTCTTCAAACTCGGCCATGTCCTTTTTGGTAATATAGATTAAACACGAGAGTACCTAGTACAGAAAGGTCAATATATTTTTACATATCTACTTGGTTCTAATCCTACATATTATATTTTAATGTTGGTAAGTATGGCTGGATGTATGGATGGTTGTATGGTTGTATAGATTTTTAAATTGTAGACCTACGACTAGGTTTCGCGGAAGTGGAGGTGGAGGCGGCGGAAAGAAAGTGATCTAATGAAGTGATCCCAGAGATATCAATAGATGAAATGAAAGTGTCTGTAAGTCGTCTTCGGTCAAAGGACAGGGCACCGGGCCTCGATGGAATCCCAGGCCGAGTGCTAGCTCTCGCACTAGCGGAACTTGAACCGCGACTACGTAAATTGTTTCTGAAGTGCTTGGAAACTGGACAATTCCCGCAGCAGTGGAAAGTGGGAAAATTGGTCTTACTGAGAAAGGATTGTCGACCGGCTGACTCACCGTCAGCGTTCTGGCCATTGATAATGCTCGACGAGCTCGGAAAACTCTTCGAGCGTGTAATAGCTCAGCGTATTACGGAGCACCTAGAAAGGATGGGTCCCGACCTCTCCGATGGTCAATTTGGGTTCCGAAAGGGTAGATCCACCATACATGCCATCCTACACTTAAAGGCCTTGGTAGACGATGCGTTATTCCAGGGGAAGACAGTAGTGGTGGTGTCTGTAGACATCATCAACGCCTTCAACTCTCTCCCCTGGGTATGCATCAAGGAAGCTCTGCGATATCATCAAGTACCGGAATATTTGTACAGGATTGTAGAGTCTTACCTATCTGGACGACACGTTGAGTACCCTGGAAGAGATGGTTGGCAACGTTGGGATATGTTGTGCGGTGTCCCACAGGGGTCGGTTCTTGGACCACTCCTGTGGAACATTGGATACTACTATGTGCTACGTGGTGAAAATCCTCAGGGCGCCAAAGTTATCTGCTACGCCGATGATACCCTTATCACGGCTGAGGGTAACACGTTTCAGGACGCTAGCCTTCTTGCTCCAGCTGGAGTATCGCAAGTGGTCTCGAGAATTGGTAGCCTGGGACTTCGGGTAGCTCTAGACAAATCTCAGGCATTATGTTTCCACCGTCCTCGACACCCACCACCTGAAGGCGCAACTATAGATGTGGGTGGTGTCCAAATAGACGTAAAGGGCACAATGAAATATCTTGGACTAGTTCTTGACGCGAATCGGAAGTCTGGCGCCTAAGTTAAAAGGAACAGCATTAGCTTTATCAAGAATACTGCCTAACCTAAGGGGACCAAATTCATCTGTGCGTCGCCTCTACACAGGAATTGTGCGATCAATGGCGATGTATGGAGCTCCCATTTATGCAGACAACCTAAGAAGAGAGAGCTGTGTACTGTTGCGTAAACCTCAAAGCGTTCTGGCTATCCGAGCAATACGGGGCTATCGCACAATTTCTAATGAAGCTGCCTGCGCTCTTGCTGGATCTCTGCCCTGGGATTTGGAAGCTAAAATTCTTGCCTCAACTTTTTACTGGTGTGAGGATGAGCGCATCAGAGGACAAAGACCAGCTCCGAGAGAAGTAGCGGCTCACAAATCCGGGCTATTCGTACAAGCTATGAACGTATGGGAGGAGAGATTGCGGCACCCCCGTGCGGGACATAAAACTGTTGAGGCAATTCAACCAGTATTGGCACAGTGGTGGGACCGGCGGCATGGCGTCCTAACCTTTCGGCTAACACAGATCCTCTCGGGACATGGTTGTTTCGGGAGGTTTCTGTGTAAAAAAGCTATAAGAGAGCCAACCACAGAGTGTCACCATTGTGAAAGTGTCAACGACACAGCCCAGCACACACTCGAGGAATGCCCAGCCTGGGAGTAAGAACGCCTCAATCTGAGTGCAATTGTGGGTGCTGACCTCTCACTCCCTGCTGTGATTCGAGCAATGGCTGGAAGTGGAAGGTGCTGGAAAGCCATGCAAACTTTTAGCGAGACTGTTATGGCAGCCAAGGAGGCAGCAGAACGCGAAACAAAGGCAGTGGTTCTAGTAGAGATGCGACGTCGAAGACCGGGTAGAAGGAGGCGCATTTATGCTCAACTCCAACCATCCTGGGAATAGCCAACGGACGCCAGATACGGGGTTAAGTCTGTCGTCCACCTGGCTGGGAGTACGGACATGTGTCCCTGTTCGTCTCTCACTGTTGTGTTCAAGGGCCAATTAGCCTGGGGTAGAGTGACCTAAAAAGAGCATTGCCGTGGCTGGGAAGAGTGGATGATTGGTGGCAACTCCAACGCTCCCACCTTCCCGGTATTGGCTTGAAGGGGCATCGAGGTGTTTTTAGTGGGTCCAAGCCCCACATAACCTGTTCCACTGTCCCCGCAGCGGAACGGTATGCGATGGCACTTTCACCTCGTAAAAAAAAAAAGGGGTACAGGGTACAAACAAAATTTTTGAGCCCTCGGAGGTCCTAGTGAGACGTTACGAGATATGACTTAATTTTATAAAGGATTTATAGGTTTTTAGGAAACTTTTGTAAAGCATTTATAGCATATATAGATAAAAAATATAAATATAAACATTTTTAAACGTTTTACAAACATTAATAACTGAGTAGCAAACAAATAGTTTTTCGATGCTTCCATGAAGAAAGTGAAATGTAGGCATGTTTATGATGTCTACATTTCACTTCTGTTTTGTTAGTCTATGACGAATCATTCCATCGGTTGACAGATCATTTCATTCATTATGGCAGCCGAAATTTTGCAATCCGTATTTAATTTTCAATCAATGAAATCTAGTTACTTACCGATGGAAAGTTATTCCTTTATATTTTGCTTTGTTTTTTGAATTACTAGTGCAGTATCTCAACACACACCAAGGTATTTTTGACTAAGTTGACAGTGTTTTCTTTAACGAACTGTGGAGTGTTTTATGCGCGTATTGCTAGCGACTGACTAATGTGAGGTGAACAATGATAGCATATGATGAACAGAACACAACTGTGGGTGACTGTGGTATGTGGCGTCTTCTCTAGTACGTAAGTACATAGATCTCGTTGTATTGTACTTTTTACACTTCAAATTTGTACTAGGTACCTACTCACACTGAGTCAATGGTACTTAGTCTGTAGGTATTTACCCAAAGGTTGGCTGAAAGATATCACTTTTGTAATAAGCTAATAACCGCCTTTATTTTGAATTTACTTTTAATTATTGTAATATTCAGTTGGTGCAATGAAGAAGTTTTATTAAATCTAATCTATTAGGTACTTACATGATTATCCTTTTTTTAAATTACCAATGTGCCTATATTTTAGAAACTCCTGCCAAATATATACCTATCGATACATTCCGTGGTACCTAAACACAGCAAAATTACCGTACAAACAATGCCCAAGAAAAAAAAACAGATAAAATATACTTTCAGATTCTATCAACTTCAAATTTTAATAGCATGGTGCAACTTGGATGTAACGCCAAAAGAGAACGCAAAGTTATAATTTGAAGTGCTAAAATGTAACGAAAAATATCATTATAACTGCATTAGTAAGGTAACTGCAACTATACGGCCACCGACGCGTAACCATGAACGACTCTCAGGGCGTGTTCACACCAAACGAATAGTCCGTTACCGAGACTGATGAGCGCGCGTTACGCAGTTTATCGCTTTTCCATATATATTTAACTTCTCGTTCACACCGACCGAACCGAACTGACAATACTAACAGTGAGCATGCTCACAGTCGGCGGCGGCGGCGGACTATACGTTTGGTGTGAACACGCCCTAAACGCTTGGGCAACAGATTTGTGTAACATTAAAATGTAACGAAAACTGACCTTAATGAGTTAACGATTTTATGGCAATCACACGTTTTGCCGGTGTCATTCACTATAGGTTAAGCCATCAAACGTTTGATTTTTTTCCCTATCTTCGGGATTATTTTTTAGGGAATGTAAGTAGATTTTTCTTTTTGATTACCTACGAGTACCTCTACTTAAAAGGTCAATACTTGCTGATGACTCTAAATGGTTCGACGGCAGTCGCTCTATGTAAAAACCAGTAACCTCGTCAAATCACCTAGGTAAGGTAGCGGACCCCGGGCTCTGAAGCGTAACCGCTGAGACGATGCAACCGGGAATATATGCTTGGATGATGATAACTCTAAATACATATATTCTAAATACTTATCTACAAAAAAAATCCTTAGTGTTATTTGAAAAATCCAATTGTATCTATGGTTTTTTAGACAAGATATTTGGAAGGCACGAATCCGGCAAGAATCTTTTAATTAAAATAAAAATTTAATTAAAATTAGGAAGATAAAAATGGGCTTGGAAATTTTTTACCGTTCAAAAATTCACGCATGTCTTCTACACTTCAAATTTACGTGTTGTGTTACATTCCTACAATGCAAATAAATCGTACAGCTACGTAGAAGGAAGAAATCAGTGACACAAATGACAAAAACATTTATACATTTCTGCAATGCAATTGCAATTGCGCTAATGATGTTCAACTTGAACAAGTAAAGTATATAATCATCATCATCATTACAGCGGCATAACGTCCACTGCTGGACATAGGTATCTCCCAAGAATTTCCAAAATAACCGATCTAGAGCGGCCTGCATCCAGCGCTTTCCGGCGACCTTGGTTAGGTCGTCTGACCACCTTTTGGGTGGGTGTATCCTACGCTTTGCTTGCCAGTAAGTGGTCGCCATTCGAGAACCTTTTTGCCCCATCGGCCATCAGTTCGTCGCGCTATGCGTCCCGCCCACTGCTACTATCCGCTAATCCGCTGTATGTTAGTAAGTATACATATAAGTAGTCACTTATACATGTATGTTCTTTTTCATTTCACTTATTTCTAGTGATTGCTTCTAATTCAAAATTTGTTTACACATGAGGCTTAAAGATGAACCCTTGCAGGTGTCAAAGTGTCCATATTATAGTTTTTACTAAGTATCATTATAATCGAAGCCCGATTGTACCTATACGATATTCTATCGCCTCGTATTATCAATGCGAGTAGCATTACACATTCGAATTGAAACAAAAAGAACCTATCAGCACCACACAAAGTATATATTAGTACAATCATGCACTAAAAAAGTCCTGGCACGTCTTTTTTTCATATCATAGGTACACCGAGGAAAAGACTTACAATGTGATACAGTTTAAAAAATTACTACGTTTTACATATTAGGTAACCAACCAGCTTTATCGAATACGTACCCGATATTCTATTTGCGCCACGGCTAAGATCTCTCGGAAGTGAAATTAGATTTTTTAGTTTTATTTGGAAGCTGGGCAACGGAGTTGAACAGCTGCGTGTACAAAATATAGAGCATACAGATTGGTTATTGGAAATTGGAATAGTCAGTTATAAATAATTAAATTATTTTATGAACCACCGTTGAAAGTATTTACATTAGTCCGTCTAGCTTTAAAACTTGCTTCCGCCAAAAGTGGCCACGGCAAGTTTTAAAGCTAGACGGATCACCAATAATAGTGTCAACGGCAGTTCATAAAATAATTTAAAGGGCTATCTAGTGCATGAGGAAGAGCAATATGGAAATTATTACCATATTTACGAGTTAACAATTTATTTCACACTTCAAGGCCATTTGCCTATATCTTCGCCTTAAGACGTTGGAGCATCCAAGGTCATTGGCGACCACACTAAACTCGTCCTAAAATTATACTTACCTAGTTAAAATAAACCAAATGAACTGGTTGTCAATGTGAAAGACATGTATCACTTACTGTCAGTTATAATTCTACACAGTTTTTATTTTGCAGCGGGAGCCTCTGCAAGTACTAGTCACTACATAAGATACACTGTACACAGAATAAGATAATAAGACGTTAGCATGTTAGCAAGCACAGTTGATTTATGTGATTTTGATAATTGGAAGTCTGTAGGACGGAAATGATTTTCTTTTATACTCGGTTGTTTACACAGTCACACGATTCTGGCGTCTATAAAAAACATGAGTTTATGATGTCGTGACAGGTAATAAAATCTCTTAAAACTTATGAGGTTGACAGGGCAATCGAAAGTCGCAGTACACAAATGCCAAGTTTAGCAAATATACCTACCACTCGTAATAAGTCTTGTAGAAATCCTTGGTCTGTGATGTAGAAGGAAATGGGAAATGCCACGTGGTTTCCGGCCCAGAATAGGACACTTTCACGTCGGAAGGTTGAAATGAAAATGTTTACGTGATGTGGTCACAAGTCACAAGTGTATGTGCCCGATGTTCTGCTAAAAGTGCGACATGTAGATCAGTAAAAATTGGGAGATATCTTGGGATGGGAGCGATGTCAAAATGTGCAGGGCGCGGAGATCTATCGTATGGCGCTTGAATATTGAAATTTGAAAAAATATATATATATACCATTATCTCTCTTATTATCTCAGCGTATTCTCAGTTGCATCCTTAGCTGTAATGCCGTGAAGGCGTCCGCTTTCCGGCTTTTTCTTCTCCTTTTCGCACGGTCTGTCTTGAGCATCCCTGATTGTAACACCATTGCAACTGATTGCACGCATATCACCTCTGACAACGTCAGGCCTGCATTTCTTGGGCTTACTACGTCTGCCGAGGCCTGAAGTAACTAGGCGGCTTAGTATTCGTATTATTTGCCGGTTTCCGCAAAACCGTATCAGCGTAGGCAACTCTCTTGCAGTTTGTCATGTCACAGCCATGAAGGTTGCCGCGAATGCGGGTGTTTCTCACGAAATACTATTGACGGGCATTAAAAAATATGATGCCCTGGTTCTAAAGCAGCACAGCTTAGGAGGCAACTGGGAACGCGCAAAGATGAGAGAAAGGGGAAACGAGAATCAGAAAAAGTGACAAGTTAGAAAGACGTCAGTAATATCCAATATACAGAGTAAAGGAGTCATCATTAACGCCGATGACTCAACATTAACGATGCAAGAGTAAACACGTTCTTTACATACCGCAGCTTAATTTAAAGTAAAGATAAATAAACATTTTATAATATCAAGGATAATTTATTCGAAGAGTATTTTTATACGTACCTAAGTAATTTTGTAAACTACTAAGATTAGAAAAAAAAACAAAAGAATTAATTTGAGTTTGGGATTACTTTTATGATCGGACTTGTTTTAAACTTTTTGTTTTAATGCTACTTTTAAATTGAAATTTATTTAAGTATAATATTTTTTCAGGCCGCTTCCGATCGGTCGTTTTGGAAATTCTTGGGGGAGGCCTATGTCCAGCAGTGGACTTCCTGTGGCTGATATGATGATGATGATAATATGTTTATGCGAATAAAACCGCTAAAAATCAAAATGCCAATATTAGCTAAAGACATGGCCATGAACATATTATTTTACTAATATGTTTCCTAAATTCGCAAATACTACTTTGTGTGTTTGACACTGTGCCTTATACTTAGAGCTTAGAGAGCTCTGTTCATACTTTTAATAAGTACCTACACATCTTCTATGAGACAGTTCTGAGTTCTAGTTATTTTAAGATCTGGATGAAACGATCGCAGGTCGATCGCATGCCATTATTATGGTAAATCGGTGTTACGTTAAGCAATTTTGTCGTATGAAGTCAACAGCTCATGGTAGAGAAAGTTTTGAAAGTAAGATGTGTGAGGCCAGTGGCGTTTCTTGAGTGCAGTAACGTATCTTTACTCCTTACAGAGCATGGTATTACCAGGCTTGTGTCACTCCCCGTTTAGGTATCGAAAATGTACCTACATTATTACTATGCGCGCTGCCGGCCCCTCGGGGTGGTAAATTCAGTTATAGGAATCGTATGGCCAGAGTAATAAGAATGAAATTAGCCTCTAGGGTATAGGTATGTAAACGAAAAGGTGCTGAGTTCTGACGTGATCTAAATTAAACCATATCGCTAACTAAATTGAGTAGATATTTCTTTGAATTTCTTTGTTGAGTGAGACTTCTGTACGTGAGTATTAGTCTCTATTCTGTGGTATAACAAGATATGGTACTCTTTTCCCTTGACAGCTGGGCCCTATTTAATAAACATTACAAATTGTAATTGTATTTTACAAGTTACAATTATACAAGTTTCTGTTTAATAAAAAATATAACTTACAATTTTACCATGGTAGAAAAGTGACAAAACTGTATAATTGTATCATAAAACTTTACAAATATGTAACTTATTTACAAAATTGTCCGATTGTAACGTTTATTAAATAGGGCCCTTAAAATAATAAAACATCATTAGTTGGGAGTGTTGCTACTATAACTTAACAAAACAATCATGAACTAAGTAATAATGTAATATTAATAATATATATGGTGGTATTTTTCATATTTCGATATATGTTCCTTGGAGAAAGTTGTTCAGTATCATGGACTGAATTCACCCTTAAAATAGTTTCAGTATATTTTGTTAGACCCTGTATATCTACATATGAGGGGTGGGCCACAGAGTAAAAAGATAGAACTATAAAATTCCCGTCCTAATTTTTTTTTTTAAAGTTCTATTCGGTATTTATAAAAACAATACCGCGGAACTTGTACAGTTTGTGACCACGGGAGCAATTGTTACAAATAATTTCTCAACTGTGCGGCACGCAAAGGCGCCATTTTGCATAAAAAAGTAATTACTGGTTAATCTAAGTACTCTTATTTAGAGTAACAATAAGTATGATAGAATAGTTAAAGAAGCATTGCTTTTACTACCTAGTTAAGTACCTAGGACTTCCTACTTGTTATAATATGTAATTTAAAATACCTAAGTTCGACCTTTGTTATGAATTTATTACGTCATTTAACAGTCTCCTAAGTTTCAGTTTCAGTTTCAGTTTCCTATTTTTAATTGTCATTTCGGCAATTTGGCCTTGGAAATATATATTTATGACTTATATTGTAATATGATTACTTGTTTTAAGACCTTATCTTAAACAACGTTTACCTACCTATTTAACTAGATAAACAAGTGGTTTGAGAAAGCGGCCAACTATAGCCCTCGGGCAGATTACCTAGAGTCGAACAAACAAAGTACAGTTATACATAAATGTAAATATTTCAAGTGCACTGAAATTACTAAAAGCCTTAGCAGGTAGGTGCTAATTGGCCCATCAATGCATTGGTAGATCGTGTTTTTGATCATGATTGAGACATCTGTGTTAAAATGTACTTATTCTCTATAGAAAATCTTTGGATTTTCTTCTAGTAGTTCACAAAGACTATCATTGAAGAGAAGGACAGAAGGGAACAGGAAGACCGAGGCATAGCTACAAGGAACAGATAAAACTAAAACAGCTGGCGGGTGAGAAAGACAAATGGAAGAGAATTCATACTCCACCGACAAGAGCATTGATCATAAATATAGATAGTTCTAGTGAAGCGGTGTAAGTATGTTTTCTTCTCTGTGTTTTATTTTTGAGTTGCCTAAGTGATTTTTAATGTTAAGCTTCAAGTAAAATGTCTATGTATTCCTGTTATACATATTTAATTTAAACTTATATAATAATTTACATTGGTTATTAAGTAGGTACTTTCTTAATACTTATTTATGGGAAGATTCAAGTTATGATTTTACTTTTCTGAATACGAGTATGTTATTCAATTTAAAAAATATATGTTGACGATATAATAACTTTTTAGACCACCTCATACCTTTTTGGAAAAGTTTTTGGTTAAGATCGCCTCATATTTAGGTAGACCAGTTTAGAAAATAAAATGATAAATAGAAAAAAAAATTATGGATTAGAAAGTATATATAATTACTAGCTGTGCCCGTGACTTCGTTCGCGTGGTTGTCGGAACGTAATGTTATATAGCCTAAAGCCTTCCTCTATAAATGGACTACCCAACAAAAAAGAATTTTTCAAATCGGACCATTAGTTCCTGAGATTAGCGCGTTTAAACAAACAAACAAACAAACTCTTCCGCTTTATAATATTAGTATAGAAGTATAGATGCGGGAGAAACTTTGATGTAAGTATATAGGTACTTAACTTACTCATATTTTCGATGACTGTGCACATTTTATTATGCAGTTTATTACTCACTGTAAACACTAAAAACAACGATTGCTTTCGCCATCGCAGGTGTCTGTAAATTAGTTATTTATTACGGAATTACCTCCTTCTTAGGTATGTATAGTCTTTCACATTTTAATTTTTTTATTGTTTTTAGGGTTCCGTACCCAAAGGATGCCAAAGGGCCCTATTACTACCTATTACTGAGACTTCGCTATGTCCGTCTGTTACAGGGCTCTACCTCTTGAACCGTAACAGCTTAAAAAAATATAAGAATAAAATTTAAAAAATAAGCTATTTTTGACAGATATGTGATATGTATTTAGGATTTTTATCTGATAAATTGTAAAATGGTTGCTTAAACCATAGTAGTTAGATTCATAGATTCAGTAATTTTTTATAATATTATGATAGATGATGATAGCCTTTCTGATTAAATTTGCACACCGGTGATGGTAAACAAGATTTAACGTAACGGAACGTGAATATCTTATATGTAACACATGTTTGGCAAATAAATTTATCTTTATTTAGGTATCTTTGGCGCACTCGAATCGTCTTTCAATAAAATGCTGCAGCTGCAGTGCAGTTTGTTGCCGCTTCTTCTGCACTAGCGCCTAGGAAGCGGCACTAAACTTAGCTGTAAGTAACGATTTGACGTGAACAGTTGTGCAAAACAATGACTACTGTCATCGATCAAATAGATACCTATTATAAATATTCTATGATAATATAGATATTTTAAATTTGAATTCTCCTAGTTAAGTCATGTCGAAGAAACGCTTTGTCGCAGTCAGACACGCGGTCTTGAGATATTTCAAACTAAACTATTGTCGAAATTAAGACTATTAATTAATTACATGATTAAGGTTATCGTAATACGGTTTGTCAAAATTTAGTTTTGTATCATCACAAGGGCAAACTCGACCTAAAGGCCCATTTACACAGTGCAAGTTTCTTGCCTGTTGCATACATGTGCAGGCAGTTAGGCTATGGAATCAGCTACCACCGAGCATTCGAGAGTCTAAAACCATAACGACGTTCAAGAAACGAGTAAAAGATCACTATCTGTATTTATCATCCTAATATATTTAGAAATATTAACATATGTATTTATTGTATATATGCTTTATGAATATATATTTATTTATGTATTTATGTAAGTATATTTATGTATGTTTATGTAGGTATATATCTTGTCTATTTATTTATTTAGTTTTGTATTGTAGGTACACGCCAATTACCTCTTTTTTTCCCATTTCCTCTCGCGGGTCTACTGGAAGAAATTTCTTTAGAAATAAGTAGCACCTAAGTACTATGTTTTCCTTATTTTTTTTAAGTGTATGTTTGTAAATTTCCAAGTGTACTTGAATAAATAAAATAAATAAATACAATTTTATTGAAGCAATAAATGATTTGTATGGCTGACGTTCTGTTTAGACCATGCAAGTTTTCTATTGCTTCAATTCAATTGTATGCAACAGGCAAGAAACTTGCACCGTGTAAATGGGCCTTAAAAGTCTTGCCACACCACATCAATCGCGATGAAGAAAACTGCTTACAACCATGATTCAACGAACCTTATAGCTATCTAGTCTATAGCCCTGTATTACTGAGATTTTACTCCTAATAACCCTGTCGAGTCCCGCATGAGTGGTAGGTATAAGCACTAGGCAGTTAAATAAAAAAGAATCTCAAAATAGTTTGATTTTTTATTTTTTATTTGAAGAAGTAGGTGCACATGACGACCTCTGTGGCCTATTGGTCATCATGCCAGGCTGACACACCGGACGTCCCGGATTAGAACCCCGGTCAGGTCAAGATGGAAAATTATCTTTTTCAGATTGACCTGGTTCTTGGATTTATCTATATATGTATGGTTGAGTTGGTATCCCATAGCACAAATCTCGAACTTACTTTGGGACTAGCTCAATCTGTATGTTTTGCCCGTATATATTTATTTATTTAAGTTGGTCCCATAGTCACCAGGTCAAGATCTGATAATAGAATCCTCACAAAATCAAGGAATAAACGGATAAGTGCGAGTCGGACTCGTACATGAAGGGTTCCGTACCTCCGTACAATGTTTTAAAGCGCTGAAGAAACATGTTTCTTGTATGACGACCCCCTTTAATTTTATCTTATTTTTAGTTTTTGTTGTTATAGTGGTCATAGTAATACATAATCGGTGAAAATTTCAAGTATCTAGTTAATGCCATTATAAAGATCTAGTTAAATAAACCGACCATGTGCAAGTTAAACTCGCGTGAAGAGGGTTCCGTACAATGAATTGAATTCTTATAGGTTTTCCTGTAATCTACAAGCAATGAACTATATTTTGTATTTTTTCAAAATTTTAGGCTCAGTAGTTTCGGAGATCAGAGGGTGGGAATGGTAAATTTTCGTCTTCTTTCATGAATAAAATCAAAACTATTTATCTATACTAATATTATAAAGCGGAAGAGTTTGTTTGTTTGTTTGTTTGTTTGTTTGTACGCGCTAATCTCGGGAACTAATGCTCCGATTTGAAAAATTATTTTTTTGTTGGGTAGTCCATTTATAGAGGAAGCCTTTAGGCTATATAACATTACGTTCCGACAACCACGCGAACGAAGTCGCGGGCACAGCTCGTTTTACAATAATAACAAACGTGCCCTTTCATTTGATATATGACACAGTAGGTTTGCAAAACTTTTTTTTAAATTCCTAATTTGTCCCCCAAAAATGACCCTTACTAAAAAAAAAAAAAAAATTATTTACTTTGCACATAGGTATGTGTTTGGGTCATAAGATTACAACATTCTACCAAATTTCACCTGATTCGGTCGAGTAGATTCGGAGCAAATCAAGTTTTCTATTGCTTCAATTTAATTGTATGCAACAGGCAAGAAACTTGCACCGTGTAAATGGGCCTTAAAAGTCTTGCCACACCACATCAATCGCGATGAAGAAAACTGCTTACAACCATGATTCAACGAACCTTATAGCTATCTAGTCTATAGCCCTGTATTACTGAGATTTTACTCCTAATAACCCTGTCGAGTCCCGCATGAGTGGTAGGTATAAGCACTAGGCAGTTAAATAAAAAAGAATCTCAAAATAGTTTGATTTTTTATTTTTTATTTGAAGAAGTAGGTGCACATGACGACCTCTGTGGCCTATTGGTCATCATGCCAGGCTGACACACCGGACGTCCCGGATTAGAACCCCGGTCAGGTCAAGATGGAAAATTATCTTTTTCAGATTGACCTGGTTCTTGGATTTATCTATATATGTATGGTTGAGTTGGTATCCCATAGCACAAATCTCGAACTTACTTTGGGACTAGCTCAATCTGTATGTTTTGCCCGTATATATTTATTTATTTAAGTTGGTCCCATAGTCACCAGGTCAAGATCTGATAATAGAATCCTCACAAAATCAAGGAATAAACGGATAAGTGCGAGTCGGACTCGTACATGAAGGGTTCCGTACCTCCGTACAATGTTTTAAAGCGCTGAAGAAACATGTTTCTTGTATGACGACCCCCTTTAATTTTATCTTATTTTTAGTTTTTGTTGTTATAGTGGTCATAGTAATACATAATCGGTGAAAATTTCAAGTATCTAGTTAATGCCATTATAAAGATCTAGTTAAATAAACCGACCATGTGCAAGTTAAACTCGCGTGAAGAGGGTTCCGTACAATGAATTGAATTCTTATAGGTTTTCCTGTAATCTACAAGCAATGAACTATATTTTGTATTTTTTCAAAATTTTAGGCTCAGTAGTTTCGGAGATCAGAGGGTGGGAATGGTAAATTTTCGTCTTCTTTCATGAATAAAATCAAAACTATTTATCTATACTAATATTATAAAGCGGAAGAGTTTGTTTGTTTGTTTGTTTGTTTGTTTGTTTGTTTGTACGCGCTAATCTCGGGAACTAATGCTCCGATTTGAATAATTATTTTTTTGTTGGGTAGTCCATTTATAGAGGAAGCCTTTAGGCTATATAACATTACGTTCCGACAACCACGCGAACGAAGTCGCGGGCACAGCTCGTTTTACAATAATAACAAACGAGCCCTTTCATTTGATATATGACACAGTAGGTTTGCAAAACTTTTTTTTTAATTCCTAATTTGTCCCCCAAAAATGACCCTTACTAAAAAAAAAAAATTATTTACTTTGCACATAGGTATGTGTTTGGGTCATAAGATTACAACATTCTACCAAATTTCACCTGATTCGGTCGAGTAGATTCGGAGCAAATCGGCTGTGACAGACGGACGGACAGACAGGCGCAGTAGTGATCCTATAAGGGTTCCGTTTTTTCATTTTTTATACGGAATCCTAAAAATGCTGAAAAAAACGCTTTTTTGTGAAACCCTTTAATTTTTAACTTTTTTTTATTTTTATTATTTTTTGTTATAGAAGCTATAGTACCTAATACATACGAGTAATCGGTGAAAATTTCAAGTATTTAGTTAACGCCATTATAAAGATCTAGTTAAAAACGCTGTAAAAACACGTTTTTTTGTATGACGACCCCTTTTATTTTTAACTTTTTTAAATTTTTTTGGTATTTGTTGTTATAGCGGCTACAGTAATACATAATCAGTGAAAATTTCAAGTGTCTATTACGGTTCAAGAGATAGAGCCCCGGACAGACAGACGGTCAGACAACGGAGTCTCAGTACGTCCCGTTTGCAACCTTTGGGTACGGAACCCTAAAAACAAGAAGTTACACAATATTGCATGACTTCCCATGCACCGTGGGTGCATCACGTAATCAAATTTAAATTACCTAATAACATTTAAAATTGAATGAATGACCTTGAGTACGAGTAGGTACATAGATCAGAACAGGAAAACCGCATTTGGAACTGGTGTTTTATACAGATATGGAAACAAAACAAGATACCTAAGTAAGAAAGGCTCCACCGACGTAAGTACCTACTGTTAAAGTTATTTTAAAACGCAATTTGATTTATGACTTTTGAAAGTGAAAAAAGAAACGAGTGCTCACCTCTATATTCGACTGTGGTTTTATTATGATAAATAAAAAAAATATTATGATAAAACCACAGTCGAAATGACTAATGATATGTACATATATATGACAGAATGGAAGGATAAATTATATGAAATAATATGTTATTTTATAAAAAATTTCCTTATTTATGTATATTATAATATGTTATTATTCATATAATTTATTCTTTCATACAGTCCACACATTACTATAGTTATCATTCCACTACATTATACATTTTTTTCTTGTTGTTCAACTCTGTTTTTTGTTTTTAATACATTGAAACGAAACGTTGCCTGATCTTACCTTCTTATACGTACTTTTTATGGACTTTGCCCAGATGATTAAATTGAATGTTAAAGAATTATGGTTGTAATATGTAAGTAAGTTTGTACAAAACAAGCAAGACAAAAACCATACCCACAATAGTAAATAAAATAATAACATACAAATGTACATATTAACGTCTTAAACTCATGTACCTCCGTTTCGTCTATTACTATTTATGATTTTGATGAGGAAGAGTCAATCAATATGTTAAGTTTGAGTGACAATCAGGTGACAATCAATAAAGGTGTCGTTTCATAGTATGTTAATTTATTTTTCTTCCTTTATTTAACGAACACGCCTGTATGCCTTTCATATATAAACATCTCCTCTCACGGGCCTACTGAAAGTAATCTCTTTTGATATAAGCCTTTGTACAACTTTTTGTTTATGTATTCTCTGTATATATTGTCAGTGTATATAAATTGGTAAATAAATAAAAAAAATACTCAGATAAATACAATAAATAGCTACCTACATAATACAATAGCTATACCAGGAAAGCAAAAAAATATTTTTCATATACGATATACATTCCTCGAGGAAAGTTGTTTAGTATCATGGACTGAATTCGGCCTTAAGGCCCCGTCAGTTCAGAGCCAAGAATACCGTGAGTGTTTTTAAAAAATCACTGTAAATGAACTACTACAGTTTATTTCTCAAAAATTTTACATGAAAATCTTAAGGCAGCATTTTTGGCTCGATAGAAGAAAATCACAAACATACCTAAAATTGACTAAATTTACCTTTTAAAAAGATTTTACTACCTACTTTATACAATCACCTTTTTATATGAAAACTATACCAAGAAATAGATAATCTAAATTAATAGTTAATTTCGCTACACAAAAAATTATACATATTATACAAAAAAAAAAAAACAGTGAAATATTCGTCGACAGCGAACAAAGGCCCGGACCCGTGATCGACGTGAAACCCAATATACCTATATATATATATATTGTTTTCTTTGATTATCTAGCAGATTTATAATCATTTGACTAGATTAGTTTAGTCAGATAAACATATTACTGGATTGCGACCGTATTATAATTGTATTCCTAGTAAGATAGTACTGAACCGCTTTCATATAACTATGTTACGGTATATAATTATATCCCTAGGGATATAACTATATAACGGCTTTATCTATCTTACTGCGACATATATATACATACGTATATGTGCTTTCGGTTATATGTAAAAGTTATATATTTAGAATTATGTGTTAGTACTTATTCACGAATTTTATCACGCCAGCCAAACAGAGAATGTCATATGGCATTAGGTCCGCCACTTTTACCAGGCCTGTGTTACTCCCCGTTTAGGTATCGAAAATGTACCTACATTATTACTATGCGCGCAGGCGGCCCCTCCAGGTGGTAAATTCAGTTCTACGAATCGTTTGTCCAGAGTAATAAGAATGAAATTGGCTTGCAATGAATGTCTAGGTATCTATACGAAAAGGTGCTGAGTTCTGACGTTAACTAAATTAAACCATATCGCTAGCCACATTGAGTAGATATTTCTTTGAATTTCTTTGCTGAGTGAGACTTCTGTACGTTAGTATTATTTATTCTGTGCTTTTACCTTGTTTTAACTGTAAAATACAGTTTAAAGAAATAAATAAGTAAAAAGTTAATAAAATAATGGCATTAATACATATTATGAAAGATTATTAATAAATATGCCTTAAATTTGACAAAATAGACGGTTTAATTTAGTTAATAGTATTAGTATTTTTTTTTCGTTTAATATCTTGTAACTAAGTAAGTAAATATAATTTTTCAGCATTGCCTTTTGGTTCCTCATAGCTACTGTTACTAAATATGTCTCATATGAAGTAATCACTATCACTACATAGTATAAAACAAAGTCGCTTCCCGCTGTCTGTCCCTATGTATGCTTAGATCTTTAAAACTACGCAATGGATTTTGATGCGGTTTTTTTTAATAGATAAAGTGATTCATGAGAAAGGTTTATATGTATAATACATACCCGTGCGAAGCCGGGGTGGGCCGCTAGTTAATCAATAATTTACAATCACAACACGCAATATTGTATTTGCAGACTGTGCTATTGTAAAAGCCGGTGATTGGTCACGGTCATTTCGGCTTTATTAGTTATATTTAATACTTTTTTTTGACCTTTACAACAGTCATAAATTCACTATACTATACTATGTGTGCATGTTTGAAAAAAGCTGCATGTAAAGACATCAACGAGTTCGGAAAATTAAACTTAATTTAATTTGTATGTTGTTTATATGATGATTAAACTGCTAAACATCATATGAGCTCATTTGTACTGGAGATCTATTTTTAATAAATATTTTGATTATTTGTACAACAGACGACCTAAACTCGACTAATCCACCCGGTCCACCCACACTCATATATGTACATCGTGTATATTAAAGAACGCAAAACCTCTGAGATGGTACCTCAGCCCATGAAACTGAACAACTTTTGTTGAACAACTTTCACTAAATCCAAAAAAAAAATAATTCGGATTTTTATACAAATTGACTCGATCAGCTGATCAGTTTGTATGAAAATTCAATTATTTTTTGGTTTCGTGAAAGTTGTTCAGTTACATGGGCTGAGGTACCATCTGAGAGGTTTTGCGTTCTTTAATTAACACGATGTATACAGCCTTATTTTTAATTTAGTACACAAATTTTAAGGGATGATTCAGTCCATCATTTTGAACAACTTTTCCCAACAAATGAATATCGAAATAAGTAAAAAAACATTTTACTCCCCATAGTAACCAGATCACGTGACTACTTCGATTTGTATGGAAAGTATTTTTTTTTATTTCAATATAGATAGATATATAGAAAATAAGGATGTATATACAACGTGGAAGGGACATACCCATTATAGTACAATAAAATTAAAATAACAGCCAAAAAACAAAAATAATTTTGGGGATTTCCATACAAAAGTGTGCGGCCGCTCGGGCGATTTGTATGGGAATATCGAATTTTATTTTGGTTTTTTGACTGTTATTTTAATTTCATTGTACTTTAGTGATCTAGAATATCCCGTGGTTCGATTTATTGCGGGTATGTCCCTTCCACTTTGTATATAAATATACAGGGACTTACAAAATATACTGAAACTATTTTAAGGGTGGATTCAGTCCATGATACTAAACAAATTTCCCCAAAGAACATATATCCAAATACGAAAAATAATTTTTGGCCTCCCTTAGAAGTTGAGCGATCAGCTGATCCGAGTGTGTATGGAACCCCAAAAAATATTTTTCATATTTAGATATATGTTCCTTAGGGAAAGTTGTTTAGTACCATGGACTGAATTCACCCTTAAAATAGTTTCAGTTTATTTTGTTAGACGTTATATATGAGTATAAATCATAAATAAATAAATAAAATAAATAGATAAGGACAAACCACACTAGTAAGTATATAAGTATATAATAATATTAGCCATTCGACTCTTGAAGAAATAGAATTAGTATTTTTAATAACAAGAACATTGATGTACGCGGCCGGCCCGATTATCTTCCTGACGAATATTGCTCTTTTTACTTATAAAAATATTGTCAATTATTGAGCAAGTTTAGTCCTTAGAATAAATCGCATCTAATCTATCTAAGTCTAAGATCTAAGTACTTCATGAGTACGAATTAATCGCATCGAATCTATCTTAGTACTGGTACGAGTTAATCACATCTAATCTAAGTACTTCATGAGTACGAATTAATCGCATCTAATCTATCTAAGTACTTCATGAGTACGAATTAATAGCATCTAATCTATCTTAGTACTGGTACGAATTAATCGCATCTAATCTAAGTACTGCATGAGTGCGAATTAAATGCATCTAATCTATCTTAATACTGTATGGATACGAATCCATATTATTTACTCATGTGTTTATGTCTTTTATACCGTTACGTACCTAACTAAACTTACCAATTGACGTAAATAAACCTCCCGTAAATAATGTCCCGTTTTGAGTAAAAAAATTAATGGTCACTTTAAGCATAGCAGAATATAAATATAAGCTTGGAAAAGCTTGTAATTGACCGAGTGAGCGGAGCAAACGAAAGCACAGGCCGGACACTCCTAAGGTACGCGCAATATGCGTCACCCAGGCGTCCCCGTTCCCCGTCCCCGCACCTCTCCCCCGTTTTCGCCTCGATTTCTCACGTTGGCCGTCAAGAACCGGGGGAGAGGCGCGGGTGCGGGGAACGGGGACGTATATTGCGCGTACCTTAGAAGAGTCCTTTCTGTTTACTCTTACTGTATTCTGTGACGAAAGTCTCCGTTCCAGCTTCGGAAAAAATTATTTCGATTGTCCGAATTCCAGTTTTCTCATTTATCAACCGATTCTCGTGAAATTTGTGAGCAGATTCGGTAATTATGTAGATATTTTTGTCTAGCTAGTATTTAGATTTTTTTTCAATGACTGAAATAAGTATGGGGTTTGAAAACGGAAAAATATAATATTTCAAGCAATTCGAAAAATATTCAATAATGTCAATTTTTTTTACCCTTATTAAGACCGTACCACGAAAGGGCCCTACTGAGTATCCGGGACAAAGCGCTAAAGGGCCTTACAACGAAAGGGCCGCACCACGAAAAGGCCGTACCACGAAAGGGCCGTACCACGAAAAGGCCGTACCACAAAAGGGCCCTACTGAGTATCCGGGACAAAGCGCGAAAGGGCCTAAACCGTCCTCACTTGTTTATAAGAAAATTTTTCATGTGATAAGATTTAAAGAGTCTGTATATCTCTGTAAATTAAGCTATGGGAAACATAAATCTAAATGGTGTTTCTAAATGTAGGTATGAAACCTATACAAAGACAGATTTGCGAGATCTATTAGTTCACTAGTTCACAGAGCCAGTCATAAAAAGAGTGTAACATTTACCGACGCGAGTATATACATATATAAGACGTCAACGGCACTACAAATCAAAGAGCTATAAATGTACCTCTGGAATTTCTTGCATGTCAGTTGAAGTACACACCTGGTACAGACAATAATAACAAAGTATATAACCGATCATACTTAACGGTCCACGGCATCGGACGGCCGGACCACGAAATCCATTTATTATTATTTATGAGTTGAAACTGCCAACCAACATCTTTGTGATGCAGAATAGTTTGGGGTCGAACAAGTGGTTTACCATAACTCTGACTGGTAACAGGAAAACAGAGTGGTGAATTTGCAGATCAGCCGCCCCTTTTATCAGAAATGCTAGACCGTGTGGTGTCAGCCGCCCTATCTATTTCATCCATGTGCGCATATACAGGGGGGTTACTCTATAAAATAATACGATAGTCGTCCGATAGTGACGTCCTATTTATATGTCAAACCAAATTAGACTTTATCATCATGTATTAACGCTCAATGATACTTGACACTGAAACGTGTATACGCAGTTATGTACGTCTTGCGTACCGCTCTTGGAGTAACCCTACAGAAAGATTATATGAACCTTCTACGAAACTTACGAAAGTACTCTTTATGCAAAATAAAAAATACATATTATGTCACTTAAATAAGTAAGTACTTTGTTTCATAATAAAAACTAAAGATCAGTCAAAAAATGCATTCAAAAATCACCCATTTGAATGTCACTGCTCGCTACCGGGCGTAGTCGTAAGTCAGTAGGACAGCCATTTATAGGAATAAAAAATGATTCTGATTCCAAAATTTTAACACTTAACTGTCCCATGAGTCATATATGAACAAATTAATGCTTTACTATTGTTTTTTATTTACGGACAGCGAAGTTGTTGTTATGTAATTTAGCTAAGCGCTAAATCAACTATGCACGGGCGGCAGGGAAGGGGGGTTCGATCGATTGGCCGCCCCTAATTTTTGCCGCCCTTGGGCCAGGCCTACTTTGCCTTAAGAAAAATCCGCCGCTTGGAGAACATTCATATTTTACATTTTATGCACATCATAATGTATGTTTGACCGTTCTTGATCGCAATCTGAATTGCAGTAGGTAAGTAGTGTGCGTGCGTCGGCGGTTATATCAAATAAGTGGTTTGAAGTAATAAATAAACTGGTAGGTAAATAAAACAAGGATTTATGTATGAATTCAAATCTTAAAAATATAAATAATTTTACTTTACAGCTAAGTTTAAGTATTTTCTCTAAAGACGTCAATACAATTAAACTGATATTAAAATTAGATATGTGGACTGCTAAAAATACATTTTTACCTAATGGCATAATTTAAATTGAATTAAGAATGATGTCATGTTAATTTACAATAATTTGACAGTAATGTCAATACTTTGTGAGTGTACAAGCCTTTAAAAAGGTCCAGGTCAACGGCCAACAAGCCAGATTTTTTGTCTTTTAGGTAATCTTCGGTCCTATAATAAGTAAGACTTGTCTCATTTTATATGCTTTGATTTTTCTGTCTGGTTTATTATAAAACTGTATAGTTTTCTTTACCGACTGTTTTGTTTTAGTGATACCAGGAAACTATTAAGTCATTTTTATTACGTAAGTAGGTATTATGCCTGTAAAATCACATAAAATTTATTGAACGAGTAATTCTTTTTTTTACATACATTTTGTTTTCAAATATGTACTGAGAGGCTATGATAAGTTTATCTATTTGCTTAAACCACGAGTTCCCAACCCGGGAGGCTCGCAGCGCAGGCGTAGAGGAAAACTAAGAGGGGCTGCGCTGCGAGACGTTCGTGTGTGAATTAAATGCGTAAATTAAGTAAATACTGAAACAGTAAACTCCGCGCCTGATCACCGCCGCTGGTGACAAGAGGGCTGCTGCTTCTTTTCTCAACGAATTAGGATAGCTATTCAGAGGGGAAACGCAGACAGCGTTCTTGGCACCATGCCGCACGGTCATAATCTTTTAGATTTCTAAATTAACAATTTAAATAACAATTTTTTTTAGGTTAGTAGTTACTTTAATCTCAATTGTATTTATATCTTTTTTTCTTAATAAACAAGTTTATTGTGATACTCTGAGGAAGTCTCTCGACCCTATGCCGTACATGATACGAGTTAACCTTTTTTGTAAAATAAAAATAGTCAGTATATCCGCTGCATCCCCATAGAAGTACATATCCCGTAGAACATCAGACTGTGAAAATAACAAAAAATAAACTAACCTAGCTGTTACATCTGTCAATGGTCAGATGCTTCTAACAGCATAAGCCGCTGCTATCACCTCCTTACAGCATTAAACCGCAATGAGCTAAACCAAATCTATACTAATATTATAAAGCGGAAGAGTTTGTTTGTTTGTTTGTTAAAACGCGCTAATCCCAGGAACTAATGGTCCGATTTGAAAAATTATTTTTTCGTTGTGTAGTCCATTTATAGAGGAAGGCTTTAGGCTATATAACATTACGTTCCGACAACCACGCGAACGAAGTCGCGGGCACAGCTAGTACAAAATAATACGAATAGTAATAGAAATATAATTGAGATGTAATTTTAAATTTAAAACGACTGAGAGATGTTGTGTTCGCTTCAAGTAGGTTAGCAACTTGTTTGTTCTAATTTGAATAGGTACCTATGTGTAAACTTGTATGTTGTTTAGCCAGTTAACGAACCAAATAAAAATAAATAAAAATTTTAACAAAAAAACAACAAACGACTTCATTTTTTTAGGAGTTTCTTCCTTATCTCCAAAGTTCTTTGTCATATCTTCACCAAATTAATATGCAACCAACTTGGTAACTTACAAATAAAAAAAAAAGTGTGGCACTCGGGGACTGCCGCTGTAAAGCTATTGCATATGACGTTAGACGATGCACGGCTTTCAACGCCGCGCCGCTGTGCCGGTCAGTAGGCGGAGTGTTTTATTTTCGTTACGGAATTTCTTGATTCGGTCGCCGCGCTCAAAGCCCGCAATAAAAGCTATGCAATAGCTTAAAAAGAATCAACAAAATCAGGCAAAAATGTCGCGTAACAAACATACAGTCTAATTGATAACCTCATCCATTTTTGAAGTCGGTTAAAAATAGCTTAGAAGTATACTTATACATAAACATCGATAATTACTGTCGGATAAACACCGATAATAATAACATTTGCACTCGCGGTATTTTAATACATAATCTTTTATCGTGATATATCTGAGTTCAAAGTCATCAATTATAATTTAATAACATTTAGGTTTTATCTTGTTCTCAGATACGATTTTTAATCTGTCAAAATACCTATTTGACATTTATTGAAGATAACGTAAGTAAGGAATGACGCGTAAAAATGTATTCGCGTTTCCGTCGAACTTTCGCCCGACCTAGTGTGGCCAGTGGCGTAGCTAGGGGGGACGAGGAGGGCGGATCGCCCCCGGGTGGCACCCTATTGGGGGTGACACCCGTGTCTTCTATTTGCACCCCCCTCCCTCTCCCATCTCTAAAAATAATTGGACATGGAACGGCTTATTTAGGTACTGCCCCTCCTAAAAAATGTCTACATCTATTTATTTATTATTTATTAAAATCTTTATTGACCAAAATGGTACAAAAGGTGAACTTAACGCTATTGCATTCTCTACCAGTCAACCTTTAGGAAAAACAGATATTATTTAATTGCGATAGGCGCTTTAAAGATGTACTTAATAATTTACTATTTACAAGTATACTTTAATACATTTATATAATACACTTAATACATATAATTAATATATAAATACTTATATAAATATACATATATATATATATATATATATGTATACTACAAATGCGTTAAGATAATGACTAATTCTTCTGTAGTGCCACTGTTTTTTTTTATATTAATTTCTTTTAGTAACTCCCATCCATGCTAAGAGAAAAGAAAAATATAGAATGTACTAGCTGCTTTTCTTCCCGCGCAGATCGTAATAGTCGAATGAGGGAATGTGCGAAAGTTGCGAAACGCTAGTAGCTTTTTTTAAATAAACATTACACGTAATGACGTAATGTACACTAAAATTATTGACGTGTAAAAGTGCCTGCCAAGGGTTAAATTACTGAATAAATATTTGATTCTTTGATACTGTGTCTAACAACTCTAACCTCTGTCTACCCCGTTCATGGTAGTGTATCTGTATTATTTTATTACCGGCCATAATTTGATGAAATATTTCACACTACTCGACTTTTGGACATACATATTCATGCAGACTTACCTAATTATATGTATAATTAATACAGACAGTCGTTTGAAATTGGTAGCTATGTATTACGTATTTTAAAAATTAATTTAAATTAAGTCTGTTAAGTTTCGAAAATATATTAATTGACACTTTCGTCGAAACAGGAACTAAAATTATAGTTTAAAGTTTGTTTATCGATTTTCTGTGGAACTTAGCGCACCCCGGGCTCCAAAGCAGCACAGCTGAGGATGCAACCAAAACGCGCGCTGGGATGAAAAAGTTCCAGTCTTAGGAAAATTTGATGTATAAGTTAAGAGAAGTAGGTAGTTTGGAAAATATTTTGAAGTTGAGACCTTGGTCACATTTTCCGGGACACTTTAGTCAAAAAAGGTAAAATCATTGTTATTTTTATTGTGTCCCGCAAAGTGTTATATGTACATATATGCATGCCTGATTTATCTACCTATACTTACTTATAATTATTTAAATAATGTAGAATTACTTGGAGGTACTAACTATGTTCCTACATAACTAATTTAGTCATAAATTATTGAGTACAATCCAATATACATAATACTTAATTCTATAAGGCCTTGACTAGGTATCTATCTTGGTATGCAACGCAGACAATATACCTACTTATTGTAATTGATTTATTATTTATTATTGGAATTTCAATACGTTAGTTTCAAAAACAAGTTTGATAATACCTACTTAATTAATTTGTGAAAAATAAGTAGGTACCTAAGATTTAAAAAGTATTTTGAAATATCTAGTTCCCAATTAAGAAGCGTGTAACTGCAAATTCGAAATCCAAGTCATTAAAAAAAGTTTCAAACATAATGGTAAGATCCGGCGACCAGTGGCTTATTAATGCAAATAAAATCGCTATGCATGTGCATCTGAATAACAATAAAAACAAAGGAAAATGTATGGTAAAAAAAATTACTTACCTTCATCAATGCGAATCTTTGGTCATCGTCGATTCCCATAACTTCGTTTTGGGACACTGGCGCCATATTCACAGTTTTTTTTTATTAAGTTTGGTTTATTTTTTATCACAAGGGAAAGGTAAAGACGATGGGCGGAGGCGGCGAACGGCGCGCGAGTGGTAACGATACATAAAGTACTCTGCGCGCGAGTGGCAAACGAGCTACACTGACGTCAGGCTGATTACTGATGGCCCATGCCATGCAGTCAGTGCCACAGAACAGTGGAGGTAGAACTCGCATCACAACAAAGGCTATTCAGATCCTTATCTGTATCAATTAATCGATATGTGGAGCGCCGAATGGCTGTACGTCTGTTACCTACTGATATTTAAAAAGAACAATATTTAAATGGATTACTAATGAATGGAGAAATTTCGTTCGAATAAAAAAGGTTCTTCCGAAAGGTTTGCAATATTTTTCGTAATCCAAAAGTTCACTATGCTCCTCTTCTTTAATCAACTTATACCTACTGTGTGTTTAACTTGTTTAGGTGGAGGTTAAGGCCGTACTTGAATTTTCCGGGATCCAGTGCTGCCCCCATTTAAAATAAATCATTTCAAAGAAAACGGAGACATTATGTAAACAGTAGTTCATAAAATACTTTGAAGGGTTATCTAGGACTTGGTAGTAGCAAAATTTTTAATATTGTCTCCGTTTTCATTAAAATGATTTATTTGAAATGGGGGCAGCACTGGACCCCGGAAAATTTAGGTACGGCCTTAAGGATACGATACCGCAACGGTTATTTGTCAGTGGTCAAGGCGTTTGCCTTGTGAGAGGTCGTGGGTTGAAATCCCACTGGGAAGCATACTTTATTAAAAGTTGTTTCAGTCTGGTAAGGCTGGTAAGGCTTGAATCACCTGATGATCCGAAAAATAAAAATGATTCCGTGCTTCGGAAGGCACGTAAAGATGTGAGTTCCGAAAGCCATCTAGCGTTTGTTTAAAACTATCCTAGGATTGGTTCTGATCTACCCTTCGGGTTGTGGAGGTCAGACGGCAGTCACTCTGTGTAAAAACCAGTCTTTGTCAAATCACCTAGGTAAGGTAGCGGACCCGTGAGGTTGCAACCGGGAATAGTCTTGAATGATGATGATTAGCTACGAGTATTAGCACACTCGGCACATAAGAGAAGAAAGAATGAATCGAGGTGCAGACAGGCGCGGTGGAGGACTTTGAGTGTCATGTTTGCTAGCTGGGTCCCTAGTGCTAATTCGGCGACCAGAGTCTCATGTTTGCCTGCTTAGTATCCATACTGATTATAATATGAAATCCCCGATCCGTATATCTCTACCTATATAATCTATTTGATACAATCGATAAAATCTGAAACTTCTAGGCAAATTTTATAGCGTCGCTTACCGTTTTCTTTCATGTATATTGTACATCATATATAATTACTTACTCGTACATGTAAACCTTTCAATGGGTTATATGTATTTAATAAATACTGAGATCGGGCTCGGTAAAAAAAAAAACCACTTCAATCAAAGATAAAAAATTATAAAAATGTAGAAAAATTACAGATACACTATAACGTCTTTATCCCGAACGGGGTGGACGGACAGAGCCTAGGGCTGTAAGACCCAAAGGCCACTTTTAGCGTGATGGTGGGCGTTAAGATGGATAAAGGGAATAAAAATAGTGATGATGATTCAGATTCTTGCCCATTCACTCGATCTGCTTTTACGATCAGCAGCGCGGTAAGAGAGGCAGTTGGTAAATTTTATTTATTTATTTATTTAACTTTATTACAAACGTAATAGGCGGACTTAAAGCCATAGGCTTTAACTACCAGTCAACCCACCGGTGATGCCGAGAAAAAGAGAATTTTAGAAGGAGGTGCAAGTTATGTAGATTAATTTATTTTTTTTCTTTTCTTTTTCCAAACGCGTTCCCGGCTGCATCGGAGCCCGGGGTGCGCTTTCCCGCTTTTTCTTCTCCAAATATAACAATGTCAATGATCACCCAAGGATGCCAAAGTTCTTTCAAAATGGAGAAGATATAGCCGGAACAGTTTAAATGATTTGGCTATAGTTTTACGACCGGCCGCCTGCCTGACGTCAACCCTCTTTGGGAATGTATTTTTGCGAAAAATTTTACAACCGGCCGCCGCCTGACGTTAACCCTCCTTGGGAATGTAATTGTAGCACGAGATTTTTGTGCTAAGTCCAGTGCTGCCTCTATTTAAAATAAATTATTTGAAAGGAAAAGGAGATATCATTTAAAATTTTGTTTTAGTAAGCCCTAGATAACGCTTCAAACTATTTTATGAACTACTGTTTACAGTTTAAAGTGAGAACGTTAAACTTTTCTTCGCACATTTGCGGAAAACGGCCACTATTGACAAATGTGCGCGAAGAACAGCTTCACGTTCACAATTACTAAATATATAGCCATTCTTCGCTATGTCAGTACTCAAGTTGCAAGCAGAAACGGCAGAGAAATTGAAGTAAATAGTGTAAAATTTAGGAAACGAAGAAGATTCCAGTTCAGTCAATGACTAGGACTTCTTGGCGTCTGCTCAGAGGGGTCATTAAAAAGACATATTTTATAATTTATACTTATAAATAAAACAAATTTTGTCAAATGTGAAAATATTTTATATATTCAATACTCTATACTATACATATACTTATGAAACTTTAGTATTTAACAATTATTCATAATGGACTAATTAACAAGAACTATGTAAATAAAAATGGTTTCCATGATTGCATCTAATTCATACCCTTTCATTTCATAGTAGAGACATCCAATAATTGATATACAAGGTGTAACAAAATATAGTGAAACTATTTTAAGGGTAGATTCCATGATATTGAACAACTTTCCCCAAGGAACATATATCGAAATATGAAAAATAATCCGCCAGTTGCCATCAAGTCAAAACAGATACTTTTTCACTAAACGTCAAAACAATTATTTTCTATGGGATTTCTATGAAAAACGCACGGCGTGACGTCATAGTTTTTTGGAGTCAAATATCAGTTTTTCGGCATTAATAAATCTAAAATCACGTTCGAAATAGATATGATCAATGACAATTGACATTATTTTGTGACGTTTTATTCTCGTATCATTCCAAAATAATTTATTTTTGACCCTGGATACTGCCTTATTTTTGACCTCCCAAAAAAGAAAAAAAAGTATTTTTCATATTTCAATATACAGGGTCTAACAAAATATACTGAAACTATTTTAAGGGTGGAATTAGTCCATGATACTGAACAACTTTCCCCAAGGAACATATATCGAACTATGAAAAATAATTTTCGACCTTCCATACAAGTTGACCGATCAGCTGATCCGAGTTTGTAAGGAAAGTCCTACGAACAATATGTCTCGAGAATCGTAAATAATCCCGAAAAATCATTCCACGCGATACCGCGGCGGGCGGGGCTTAAAATATGAACCGCGCGGCGCGACAGTTCGCCGTGACACTCAAGTCGTGCGGTTGCGTCGCAAGAAGTTTCCGTTGAGAATATTGCTGTGGGTTTTGCGATAATCGATTCATTAAAAATGCCGTCATGTGCCGTGAAGTGGTGTAAAAGCTATACAGACATGAAAAACACAGGACTCACCTTTCATATGTAAGTAAATAAACATTTTAATATTGTACCTCACCGCTCGTGGCGTTGACCGCGGCGTTGTCGGTTGAGCAGCCGGCTTCGGGGAGCTAGCTGCTTGACCGACATGACGCGTACGTGACCTTGTCGCGACCAATCGCATGCATCTTTGTCTATGTATGCGTTCGAGTGTTTCGTTGTAATTACTGTTCGTTTGTTTGCGTAAATGGAATCAGAATCGAAGCGGTGAATGTAGGAGCGTTAGGTATCTAGAGAATCATATGTCGATGGGAAAGTCAATTTTTGTTTTCATATTTCGATACATGTTTCTTGGGGAAAGTTTTTAGCATCATGGACTGATTTCACCCTTAACACTTCGCCTGCTGAAAAATGCACCGTGTGTGTTTTGCGAAGAATGAAAACACAGCGTTTTCAGCAGACGAAGTGTTAAAATAGTTTCACTATATTTTGTTAGACGTTATAGTATATGAACATACATACTATCACGTTTTTATCCCTAATGAGGCAGACCATTTTGGGTCTTGCCGCTCTAAGCAGATAGAGCCCAAGGCCGCAAACAAGACTTAAAGGCCACTTTTAGCGAGATGGTGGACAAGGAAGTGAAAAAAGGGATAAAAATAGTGATGGTTTGCTAGCCGCATTGCCTATTAACATGATTTTTTCGCCCATTTCCTCGATCGGCTTCTACGATCTGCGCAGGAAGAGAAGCGACTGTTACATTTTAAGTATTCTCTTTTCTCCCAGACCGGCATGGCGTAAAGAATAGATCTTTTTGCCTTTGACTGCAGAGCAATTTCACAGGAAAAGACTTATTAAGTATATCTCACATTTTTGAGAAATTTTTACCTAAAAATTTATTTCAGCCATTGAAAATTAGTTCTATTCTTACGTCTACATTTGCCAGGCTGTCGGTCATTGTATGGAAATAGACGCACACAATGACGATTATTATTACTTATCCTTTTTTTTCTCCTCTTATTGAGGGTTTACGCCAAATACGCGGGCCGAAGCCAAGCGTAAGAGGGAGCTACTGTATGTTGTAAGTAGACGTTACTGTTGTCGAACTAAGGAATTTACGGGTGATGCGGCACGTGTTGAGAATGACGGCGTTTTGAATCAGGGTCAGTATATGAGCTGGTATATCTAGAGTATGTAGGCTGTGCAAGAGTGAATTTGGTACGACGCCGGTTGATGATATTACTATAGGGACTATGTGAACAGTATGTGCTTTCCATTGTGTTTTTATTTCTATAGCTAAATCCTGATATTTACTTAATTTTTCAGAGATGGTGTTTTGCAGGTTGTGGGTGTTGGGTATGGCAATATCTATAAGGTATACTATTTTATTGAGGGAGCGTTCAAGTATTACGTAACGAATTTGGGGGGGGGGGGGGGGTCTTGTAAAAAGTTACGATGCTTTACAGGGGCGGGAGGGGGGTTTGAACTAGGCATGTGTCGTTACGCTAATTTCAAGAAACGTAACGTAACCAGTTATTTCGATAGCGTCACCGGTTTTGAAACGAGTGATTTTTTGTAACTAGTTATTTCTTCAAATATTTACTACTACGATAACACTACTAGTTATTTCTTCAAATATTTACTACTACGATAACACTAACTTAAAAATTAAAAATTGATTAAATTCAGTTTTGAAACGAGTGATTTTTTGTAACTAGTTATTTCTTCAAATATTTACTACTACGATAACAATAACTTAAAAATTGATTAAATTCAGTCTATCTCTATATAGATTTATATATCTTTATTAAACGGTTTTTATATATTTTTTGTAAAAAAAAAGTAAATATTGATCAATTGAACTTCCCTTCATACTTCATCCAGGCTTAGGACTGTCCGCATAACTGTATACTATGTAGCTATTACGAATTATATAAAGCTATTCTATTATACAATGATCTATAATATTTACAATATTTTTAAGTTATTTAGAGTTTCCTTACTCCGTCGTCGGTGTAACGGTGTCTCGCGCTACACGCATAACGCTTGTGTTGACTGTTGATATGTTTTGTCTAGTACCTGCTTACGAAAAACACTTAGTTTTTTGATCGAGTCGTAACTAGTGATTTGGTTACATGGCGCGTAACTAGTTATTGTATCTAGTGACGTGAAATAACGCCCATGCCTAGTTTGAACTAAGCGTTACGTAAAATTGTTTTTTTTTTAAACTTTTTTTTAAATGGAATGACAAACTGATTTTATTTTTACCTTCACAAAATTGCTTGCTTGCTTTTCAGGATAGTGATTTTTTAAAGCTCCAAATGAAAACAAGACATTTCAAATGTAAATAATATTATAAATGTAAAACAATATTAACGAGATTGAATAAATAAATATATATGGACAAATCACATTGATTCAGCTAGCCCCAAAGTAAGTTCGAAACTTGTGTTATGGGATACTAACACAACGATTCTATATTTTATAACAAATACATATACCCAGGTCAATCTGAAAAAGATCATTTTCCATACAATAACAAAGGTATTTTAGCGACTTTCCGGTACTTTACGCCACATAATTGTGACTTTTAGGTAAAAATGGTCTCTTGGTTGTTACGTAATGTTTTACTAGGGGGTGGGGGGGTACAGAAAAACGTTACAGCGCGTTACATGGGGGGGAGGGGGGGTCAAAAATCTCCAAAAATTGCGTTACGTAATACTTGAATGCTCCCTGATCATATCATGAACTGTTATATCCGGTCTGTTATAGTGAATAGTTTTGTCGGTTATGATAGTCCTATCCCAGTATAGTTTTAGGTTATTGTTTTCTAGTACAGCATTAGGGGTGTATTTGTAATATGGAGTCATCTTGGCTATGAAATTATATTTATGAGCAAGGTGTTGGTGAACTATTTATGCCACCTGGTCGTGCCGATGCTTGTAATTGGTCTGGGCGACTGACTTACAAGCACCAGGTATTATTATTATTAAACACACTAGCAGCTTATTATGCTGATGCGTGTGCGTCTTAATTGGCACAACCTGTAAGTTGCATGTGAATCGTAATAACTATTTTGGTATTCAAATATCATTTCATGACTGTAAACACTACTCCGCCCCGCTCAGGTTCTTCGTCGTGAACCTCCTTATCACTGCCTTCAGCATCGGACAATTCAGAGTCATCACTGTCTGCGTCTCTAAAATAACCAAACTTTGAAGTATCAGACGGCAACTCTGCCATCTTAATTCCTGTTTTAGCTAACAACTTTTCAGCCGCATTAGCAGCTTCAATTTCCTTCAAATGTACGTTATAGTCCTTCTGTAGTTTCAGTGACTCTTCCAATGATAATAATTTAGCAGGACTGTGCACTATAGGCGGAGGGGTCGCAGAAGTAACCTCCCAGTGTTTATGTTTCTTTCTATGTATTTCTTTTTCAGGGTTATGAACATCTGACTTCGTAGTTTTAAACGGCTTGAATTGTCCAGTAGGCTTCAGCTTTGGATTACTTTTCGTCTTCTCAACAATGTACTTAATATGCGGCATTTCGCCAATATATTCTAAGTCTGCTGCAGTTATGAGTGGTTTTTCAGGTTGTAGTACTTTAACGTTCTTTTCAAGAGAAGTACGTTGACTCAAAATATGAAGTACATCTTCAGGTTCACTGTCATCATCTGAATCTAAGTATTCACATGGCTTGGATTCTAACTTGCCTTCCCATTCAAGATTTTGCACAGCTTGTTTGTTGACACCAAGGTTAAGATTATTGAACAAGCTACACGTCTTTTCTTCCTCTTGTTTTTCCTTCAATGTACTTAAAATCTTCTCGTAAAACAGCTTTATTTTTTCACCCTTGTCAGATAGTTTTGATATAAAAGATTTGTTATGGATCAGTTTTAGTTGTCTGTCTTTAAGTTCTAGTAATTCTGGTATAGTCTTCGACGATAAATCAGTGATTTTACCGTCTATTTCAGTTTTAGGAGGAGGTGGAAGGAGACCTGGTATCCTCTTGTTAATTTTCTTCATGGCTTGTATAACAGTCATAGTACTACCTTTAAAACGAAACCACAGCGTTCATCGATCTACAGAAATGTGATTATTTCGGCAAAATTAAAGTTAGGTAGGAGATCAATAAAAACAAACCTCGTATAAATTAACCTGATGTCTGTTTAGAAATTCGATTACAGTGACACACTGTCAGTGCTTTGCTTTGACATTCACTTCTGAATAATGTTACCATGTTAAAACTTTTAGTTCGGGTGAATCGTTAAGATTTTCGTACCGACTACCGAAAGAGGTTAATGTCTTTACGAGTAAAGAACATATGGTTTTTATTTTATTTATGTGATCGATTGTATACTTAAAGGATTACAGGTATATGTGTTTATTAGTGTAATAAATAAAACCAGTTTTTTTTATTCTTTGGGATGGTTGGTCTGATACTGACATGTAATCTAACAAGTTGTATTGTGTCTCTGAAATCCATCTTATTTCTGGATATAACTTGAGTTTGTAAAGTAGACTAAGAACTTGTTGCAAATAATAGTTATGATGATTAATATTAATAACTTAGCTAAAATCATTTCAATTTCATAGACACACATAGTTAATTTTAAAGACAGTATACCAATAACTGGCATACTTCTGCTAACTAAAACTAAATTAAAATCAAACCACCAAGAAAAAATTAATATCAATCAAACGCAAAGCGTCGTCAGCTTCATATTTTGGCTTAAAAAAAACGCATATAAATGCATGATAAATTGCATTAATGAGAGGTTTTCAATTTGACAGTTAAAAAATAAAAAACAAGTTGTCATATGTTGTTAATAGAGGACGCTGCACAGAAAACATATGTCAATGTCACTCAATATTTAAAAATATCTAGGTCTAAACATCGCTAGAGTTTGGCCAGGGAAAGAAGTCCACGGCTTTTTTGCAAAACTTTGAAATGGCAACACTTTTTGCCTGTCAGTGTTGTGACGTTGACGTTTGAGCTTAACTTATTTTCAGAAATTTCTTCTAACGTATTACATTGTACAGTTGTAAATAATGCCGAAAACCGTAAAAAGCAATACGAGGAAGATTCTGTTTACTATGATTGAGAAATTCAAAGATGTGCAAGGTGAAATAAATCGGACTAACGCAGAAAAAATACGACAATTAGACTCGATCAATTCAATTTTAGGTTAGTATCTCAGAGTTATACGAAAACGTCTTGATACTAATACATTATTTTGAACGATTTTGCAATGATTCTCACAATTAATTAATTGTTTTTGTTGTTCATTCTTTTTAGAAAGTATTGACAATGTGGAAACAAAACACAAAGTGGTGGAAATTGTTAATTCACTAAAAGCTCTGGAAACAGACGAAATGCTTACAAGTGAAACACGTTACTTGGAAAAAATATCGTTAATGACAGGTATTTTATCTCATGAAATAATTTTCTGGTAACAATCTAATGTGGCATTGAGAACCTAGTGTTTATATTACCCATCTACTATATTATTGATGAATGAATATCATAAATGATTGATAAATGAAAAGAAATCTATAGTTTGTCTACAATTTTTTTCCTGGTATGCAAGGTACTTATAGGAAATATAATATATTTCGCATAAGTACCTCCAGATTAAAATATTATTTTGTTTATCAACAATTAAGTCTGGCTAAATAATTAATGATTATAATTAAGCTAAAGGGGGTCAAAAGTATGTATATTGAGTGTACTTGAAAATAATTGTCTGAAGGATTTTGGTCTGTATTGTATTGTCAATAATAAAATTAAAAGTCACTTTATTTATTTATTTCAGAAATAAGTGTTAAGACATTAAGAAGAATAAAAACTGAAGGTTCTATTAACCAGGGACAGTGCAACACTCCAGGAAAAAAGCGACCACACCCAGCCCATGTATCTTACTTAGATGATTTTGATATAACAGCCATCAGAACTAAAATAAACGAATATTACTGTGTGAAAAAGCAAGTCCCGACACTGCGCACTTTGCATACTGAGTTGAAAGACTCAATTGGATTTAGAGGATGCCGTGAAACATTGAGAAAAACATTGCACAATATTGGGTTTAAATTTGAAAACAATAAAAATGAACGAGCTCTGCTTATAGAAAGATTTGAGATTGCTGCATGGAGACACAAGTACTTGAGAACAATAGGTACATCAAAAGAGACTTGAAGGTAAACAAATTATTTACATCGATGAAACATATGTGCATCAAAATTATAAAGTAAAAAAATCATGGCAAGGCCCTTCTACTAGTGGTGTTATCAGTAATATATCCTCTGGAAAAAGACATATAATTGTGCATGCAGGGTCTGAGGACGGTTTTGTACCGGGTGCATTATTGGTCTTCAGCACAAAATCCAAATCGGCTGACTACCATGATGATATGAATGCATCCAATTTCATGAAATGGCTAGAGGAAATGCTGATACCAAATCTGACAAAACCCAGCGTACTTGTGATGGATAATGCAAGCTACCATGTAAAACAAGTAAATAAACCACCTACTATGGCTACCAACAAACCTATTATCCAAAAATGGCTTCAAGAAAATGGCGTTCATTTCGAAGACTATCATACAAAAGATGAATTAATGTGTCTTGTGAGATATAATAAAACTGCACCTATTTATGAAGCAGAAGAAATACTCAAGAAACATAGCCACATTCATAATCATGAAATTTTACTACTACCTCCATATCATTGTGATTTTAATGCAATCGAAATGGTCTGGAGTCAGGCAAAAAGAATAATCGCAAGCAAAAATATAGGCAGGCCAGGGACCGAAATGCAAGATTTAATAAAAGAAAGCTTTTTGACTGTGACTGCTACAGACTGGAAGAAATATACAGATCACGTAATACATGTTGAAGATCAGTACAAAAAGAGGGATCACATTATGGACACTGAACGTGATAGCTTCATTATAAATGTTGGCAATAGTAGCAGCAGCAGTGAAGAAAACAGTGACGCCGAATCAATTATTTCAGGTGTAGAATACTTGGAATCCGATTTCGACTATGAATCATCCTGAGTTATGTTTGTGTCTCATTAGTAATAATAAAAAAGTTTTTTTTATAACGTTAGTTTAATTCATCTGCCTTCTTACCAACCTCAACAAAACATGAGATATCAGCTGTAGTTTAGCTGTACAGTAAGACAGCGTTTTGTATTGTGTGAATAATTAGTATTATATAAATAACCCTTTGAGATCGAAAAAATTGTAGAATTTGATACTTATGAAACGACTTTTACTTGGGACAACGGGCTGAATAAAATCTTAAGAAAATTAGGGACTCCATCCATATTTCACTGTAAAAGTTGTTTTTATTCATGACTAGCAGTCTGCCCCGGCTTCGCCGGTGGTACATACATGTAGCCTATGTCACTCAGGGATAACTTACCTATCCAACAGTGAAAGAATAAATAGCATAGTATCAACTCTGTTTATTCTGTATATAGTCAGTGTTGCAAGATGCAGATTTTTTAAATTTGCCGCCTTTTCTTTTGGAATTCTTTCCCTGGCCAAACTCTATCAAAATAGGAGTGCTATTTTTCAACGAGAGAATCAGCGAAATACAAAACTTGTAATTTACCAACTCATTTTCTCTTTAAAAAGGTACCTGTTTTGCTCTTTTAGTGGTCAAGTCAAGACCACTCGTTCAAATCCTTCGCGTACGGTACGACCGATTTAAAAATGCGCCTTTTTGGAAACGCTCGCGACAATTATTCTTTATGTGACTCCCTATTTCAAAAATAGCACTCCTGACCAAATAAAGTGACAACATTGCTTGACATATGCTCGGAATGTAGCGCCATCTATTGGCGTCATAAACGTTTTTTTTTTCTTTAGAAAAGCCCTCAATAGTATGGTTAAAGGTATGGTTAAGCTCACGCCGCGCCGTCGCTATCGCGCCAATTTGTAGCCGAGCGTAAGGCTGCTGGTCTATGGTTGAACTTGGCTGTTTGAGCCGTAGACTAGAGCCTTTTCTTTTGCCTACCTACAGATATGAAAAAATGTTTAATTGGTCATGCACTCACATCTCTGGTACTCACTGCCAATGTCAAAAGTCAAAATAATTATAGCGCTGTCAATATTTATAAATATTTTTTCGAAAAATCGATTACCTACATATTTTACTGACCTGATTCTTAGTAAATGTTTCTAATCTTTGTGACTAATTCTTCGAAGAACTGCCAATTTCATTGTTGTTTTATAATACCTTTATATCAATGATTTGATTTTCTAACATTATTTTGGTCGTAACATAGCGACTATGATGGATGATGCCACGGTTCGTATTGCTTTTGTGTATTCTCTGCTTTCTTTTTCGGTGACATTTTTAATTTCATTAGCTTGTTAATTGTATCATCGTATTTTACTTCTTTTCTAAATCTGTGTTGCATTAAGTACCTACATACTTAGTCCATAAAATGTTTACACTTTCTGTGCACATATTCTTTAAAGGTGCCTCTACATTTGGAGCCCATGCAGCAAAGCGAAGTGTGCGAGAAGAGGCTTTGGATCGGCAACCTTGATACACGCGTTAATGAGTATGTTATTTCAACATTTCTGAATAATTTTAATATTTGAAGAAATAGAATAGGACCACTCCAAGTCTTCCCGTGGATGTCTTAGAAGGCGACTTAGGAAACTCAAGCTGAACAAAGCTCATAAGTAAACATCAACGAGACCTCTCCAGCCTGTCTGGCCAGTATGGAGAGTGTATACCAAATCCTCTAGCTACTCTGGCTAAGCATGGCTCTTCTAGTACAGAGTGGGTCGTGCTCCTGCAGTGGAGACTAATAAAGACATGATGATGATGGCATACAAAGTTTGCCACCATTTTTCAGCCAGTTTTTGGTAGAAATCATTTACCTTCGCTTCTAACTAACTCAGGAAATGTGTGAAATTAATGATCAACGCAATGAAAAGGGTTCACATCTGCCATGCTGCTACAGGTGTACATTTGTCTGTCATTATTTCCCATAATTAAGTGCCGGCTAAATACTATATTTTTTTATTCTATAGAATAAAATTTTATAAATAAAGTGTACACCTGAGGGGTTACTCCTTGAAATTATACGATAGTCGTACAATAATGACATCCTATTTATATGTCAAACAAAAAACAATAAAATTAGACTATCATTATGTGTAAAAGCTGGGCCTGATGTGGATAATCTAAGTTTTGCTCCTGCTTCCACGCACACAAATTTAGTCTAGCCAAAGTGAGACAGCAAGACCATGCGGGGTGAAAGATCATGGTAGGTCAATGAGGCTGGTTTTGGTTTTGAGGTTTTTTTCGTTTTACAAGGAATATGTAAGAGTTATTTAAAAAATAAGACAAAGATCAATTCAATTATAATCTTTTGTTTCTTTCGGCGTTTCTTCTCAGCAGTGGTCATTGCGAAATGCTAGCATCGGTAGCTCTTGAACAAAAAAAAAAATTAAATATAAATAAATATTACACGTAATGTACACTATAATTATTGACATGTAAAAGTGCCTGCAAAGGCCCAATTACTGAATAAATATTAGATTTTGATAATCCAAAATTACAAGGGCTAATTTATTGTATTTCTTGAATACTTTCCATTTTAGTATAATTCTTAGGGTGATTTAGGGTCAGTTCCCACCGAGACGCGACGCGACGCGACGTGGCGCGCACTTTGGAAGAAATATAGAACTTGTTTACTAGGCAAAAAGGTACTGATTTCAACGACAGACGAACTGACCTTTAGAGGCAAGTTCGCAATTTTTTTTTAATTGAGAAAATTTTACGCAATCCTGTTTTCGATATTATGTATAGAGTTAGACCTGAACTTTACTGTGTTTTTATTTCAAAGTGAGGATTACGTTAATCTTGATAAAATTTAAGATCATTCTAAGAACTTTAGGGTCATAAGGGCTCTTAACGCTCAATGTTGCTTGGCACTGAAACTCGGATACGCAGTGACGTACGTCCTGCGTACCGCTTTTGGAGTAACCCTACTATTATTTGCCCACCCTGTATGTATATTCAGAAATATATGCCAATTTGCGACCTACACCATTCTTGACATGTTAATAAATAACATCTTTTCTTATTACCGGTATCAATTACTGAAAATGGTTCGTGTGTACGGAAACATCGAGAAGTTCGACATGCTGTTCCACCGGAGTGGGCCCAACATTGGGCAGCCGCGGGGCTTCGCATTTGTTACGTACAAGCTGAGACAAGACGCCATTAAAGCCATGAATTCTCTAAACGGCCAGCTTCTGGGCTCCAAAAGGATCTGTGTGAAGTTTGCGAAGAATACAGCTGTGAGTTTGATTTTTATTTATTTCTAGTTTCTCTGTTGTTCTGTTGTAGTGAACAGAAGAAATGGAGTGATTCTATTCTTGGTCCAAACTAGCGAACTATAATTCTAATCCTAACTAATATTATAAATGCGAAAGTGAATTTGTATATTTGTTTGCTTGTTTGTTACCACTTCACGCTTTATCTACTGAGCCAATCTTAATGAAAATTAGCATACACATAGTTAGGAGTACAGAGAAGGACATAGGGTACCTTTCATCCCGGAAAAATGTAATGTTCCCGTGAGATACGCGAGCGAAGCCGCAGGCGAAAGCTAAAGCTCTATTTATAAATCAATTAATTTAAACCAGTTGACTCACGCGATATAGCGCTACCTCAAAGGCCCTTTCTGACTATATAAATCGAGCCAATGGTTTAAATTAATTAATAATGGAGTTATCTTATATTAGTTTTACTAAAATAATATGATACTCTAGTTCATTCATCCATACACACCTTATGTTCCAAGATACACACTGACCTAGAAAAGAACCACCTCATTTCTTCCTGTGGATGTCATAAGAGGTGACTAAGAACTGATTACAAACATATTATGTAACAACTGCATTTCCAGAGGGTTGATGTGAGGCCCCATTAAATGATTCCGGTCTCATCTTGTTCCCTTTGTACGGTTTTCAAAACCATTGGGTTTCATTGATTTTTTTTTAATGCCTTGACGCTACTGCGTAATTAGCCAGGAACAAGTTAATAATATGTGGGAAATACTTTTTTCCTAACAAGTTACAATCAAAGGTTGGTGTAGGCCTTTGATTGCTATCAGGGAGCTTCTGGCGACAAATCTATACGAGTCCACTGGTTTTCATAGCCGATTGAGTGGCGGACGACGCCCGAAGACGCCCACACAGTCCGCGAAACAAATATCACTACAGCCGCACTATGACTGTCCACTTTAACTATTTCACATAAGTATTGTTCATGAGCATGAGCATTTATAACACCAAACAACACCAATTTCATATTATAAAGTCCACTAAAATCAATTTGCGAAATAATTTAAAGAAAACCCCAACCGAACCCCTTGACTACCCGCCAAAAACTCTTCATTGATATTGCTTGTTAGCCATGTGGTTTCGGGCAGAGTAGAAAAGGGACCACTCCAAGCCTCCTTGTGAATGTCGTAGTAGGCGAATTAGGTAACACAAGCTAAGCAAACATCAACAACACCTTTCCAATACGTCTGGCCAGCGCGGCAGCGTGGAGAATGTTGGCCAAATCCTCTGGCTTCTCTTCCTAATATATGGCTGTGGTAGTACAGAGAGGGTCGTCCTTTTGCAGTGGAGACTGAGAGAGACCTGATGATGTTGTTGATGATATATTACTGATCGGCTTATAGCCCAAAATATATTTGAATACTAGCTTTTGCCCGCCGCGTTGCCCGAGTGGTCGAATTTATGATAATCCCATATGTGTTAATCCAGCTAATAAGCTATCTAGTATTCAACCGTTTTGGCGTGAAAGCGGAACTAACATCCATACAAACTTTCGCATTATAAAAATTACACTATTTCTGTGCCTATTATATTTTGTGCCGTGTGGTTCCCGTCATATTAGAATAGGACCACTCCAAGTCTTCCCGTGGATGTCGTAGAAGGCGACTTAGGAAATACAAGCTAAACAAAGCAAGCAAACAAGCAAACATAAACATCAGTAAGACCTCTCCAACCCATTTGGCCAGCTTGGAGTGTTTTTTTTATGTTATAGGGCGGCAAACGAACAAGCGGGTCACCTGATGGTAAGTGATCACCACTGTCCATGGACAACTGCAACACCAGGGGTGTAACAAGAGCGTTACCGGCCTTTCAGGAAGATATAGACTCGTTTTTTGAAGGTTTTCAATGTCGTATCGGTTGGGGAACACCGCTGCACGAAGTTGATTTCACAGTTCGGTCGTACGTGGCAGGAAGTTCCTTTTAAAACGTACGGTGGTTGATTGCCAACTATCCAGGTGGTGTGGATGATATTTTAATTTCAGGGTGGTGTAGTGGTGAAATTTTGCAGCAGGTATTAGGTCGAAAAATTCTTCAGAGCATTACCCATGATAAATGCGATAAAAAATGTACAAGGATGCAACCTCCCTACGTAGAGCCAGAGGATCGAGACGGCCGACGAGAGTCTCATCGTCGATTATACGAGTTTCGCGATTTTGAATACAGTCAAAAGGAAGAAGTTGGTATTGTAGGCCAAATCCTCTGACTGCTCTAGCCAAGTGTGGCTCTGATAGCACAGAGGGTCGTGCTCCTGCAGTGGAGACTAAAAAAGACCTGTTGATGATGATGATGACACTATTTCTAAACATTTCAGGAGGACCAAGAAAAACCGAAACCAGAGCTAGGGATCGCCGCCCTAGCTGGCGCTAAGCCGGAATTGAAACTCAGCAAAAAGACCGCTATCCAGTCCATAGAGGCCAAACTGAAGATGATGGAGAGCATGAAGCCAGGCGATGACTTCGTGATCAACAAACTGGCAGCGAACGAGACGCCCATCATCGCACAGTATCAGACGAAGCAGCACCAACCGCCGAACAAGTCAGTCACTTCGTTTAGAAGGAGACACCCGTACCATAAAAAGAGATAAGGTATTTGTAAGAACCTTTTCAGTTCATCGCGGTATTACTCAGGTTGTTTTTTGGCGGTAAAAATAATCAAAGAATCGAATATTTATTATTTAATTAGACCTCTGCAGGCAACTTTTACATGTCAATAATTTTAGTATACATTATGTGTAATATTATTATTTATAATTTAAAAAAAGCTACAGAGTCTTGCGTTCCGCAACGACCACTGCTGTGAAGAAACGCTGAAGGAAACTCATTTACATAGTATTGGTCGCCTACGCACCAGAAGAGCTTTTTCAGTTTACAAAGACATTATGCCTAAATAATGTTATCACAATGCTATGCAACATATAAAGCTTGAGTGCCAAATCTAATTTCCTAGTCCCACTGGCGGCATGTTCACGGTTCAAAACAAAAAACCTACTTCAATACCAGAACAGCTAAATATTCAAACAATTGTATTATTTGTATTTGTATTGTAATTGTACACAACATATATTTTTCTAGTTATTTCTGTTTAAAAAACAAACCACACAACCGATTTTAATAAAAAATTTACGGGACCACCTGGAAAGTATACCGATACAAACAAAAAAAAATTATTTTTCCAAATCGGTCCAGGCGTCTTCGAGTAATCGGGGAACATACATAAAAATAAGTAAAAGATTTCGGAAACCCCCTTTTTTTGGTTGGTTAAGAAAAGGGCTGCGCTTTTTCGGTATTTGGCGGAGTGTCCAGGCCCGCTTAAATAAGTTGTCTTATAGAGCAGAGAGTAAAACCGTGATTTTAAAGTTGTCATGATGTCAATAAATAACGGTAAGTTTTATCTAACTTTTTAATTTAGTTCGCTTCTGCACGTGCAAGTTGTGATTCAATGAATTAAATATTTTTCAGTTTCTGTGAAACCAAGTATTATTAGGAAAAGATTTCATTAACATTTTTAATAATGTATGGATTTTCGTAACAAAGATATATAATGTTTCTGATTCAATTTAATGTTTAAAAATAGGAGTTTAATAAACTTTTGTAAATCTCTTTGGTACTAATTAATGTAAGAACGTATAATAGATTTCTAATCATAACTAGGTATGTACCTAAATTACTACATACAAGATGCCTTTTGTATATCTACTCATTCAATATAATAATATCTCATGTATATATGTGATTTTCCAATGCACAAAGTCAGCAAATGCAGCCTAATCATGATTATGTTTTCAAGTAAGGGAATTAATATGCGATAAACTGCTCGTTGAAAAGTTACCCGTGTGGTTCCGGGATAGAATAGGACCACTCCATCTCTTATTGTTGATGTCGTAAGAGGCGACTAAAGGACTAAGCACAAATATCTCGTGCTACAATTGCATTCCCAAGGAGGGTTAACATCGGGTGGCGGCCGGTTGTAAAACTTTTCGCACAAATATATTCCCAAGAGGGTTAACGTCAGGCAGGCGGCTGTATGTAAAACTATAGCCAAATTATTGAAAGTGTTCCGGCTATTTCTTCTCCACTTTGCAAGGTCTTTGGCATCCTTGGGTTGGCATTGACATGCATATTATATTTGGAGAAGAAAAAACGGGAAAGTGCACCCTGGGCTCCGAAGCAGCACAGCTGAGGATGCAACCGGGGATGCGCTTAGACGAAGAAGAAACTGCTGGTGGAAAAACTACTGGCTAATACTAGAGAGTCAACTACTAGCCGACATGTTTCTACCTCATCCGGGGTCTTCTTCAGGGCGAATGTGACTTGAGACGCGTGCACGATGTCCCGAGATGTACTGATCACATCGTGCGCGCGTCTCAAGTACTCAACTCAAGTGACATTCGCCTTTTCGCATTATATCCTATATACTCCTACGCAGCCTACACTCTCCACGCTGGCCAGACGGGTTGGAGAGGTCTCATTGATGTTAATAAGCTTTATTTAACTTGTGTTTCCTAAGTCGCCTTCTACGACATCCACGGAAAGACTTGGAGAGGCCCTATTCTACTCTTCCGGGAACCACACCACCCGTTTATAGCATGTCTGTATCTCACGTTAGTTTTAAGAAAAGTAAGGGAATGTTCCCTAAATTGACTGAACTTGTGCACTGGAAAGCAATCTGTATAATTACTCAGAAAATCTCACAGTACCTATTTGTCGAAATAAGCTTTAAGTGTATTATGGTTTCAGATTATGCCATGAGTGTTCATTACATATTAATGCTAAAATGATCGTTGTCGTGGAGATATAGGAATTTGTGAATAAATGTATAATACTCAACTTTGTAATATTTACAAAGTGTAAAAAATGAACCCGAAACGTTAATTTACTAACCAATGTGAACAACTTACTATGGGACCATCGCTGAAATCGCGAAAAAAAAAATCTGCAGTAAATTAAATACCTACCGTGCCATACTTTTTGGCACGGTAGGTATTTAATTTTGTATGGAGCTGCAGATTTTATTTCGCGATTTCAGCGATGGTCCCATAGTAAAAGTTGTTTACATTGGTTAGTGTGTTAACTCCCTTTCGGGTTGATACCCCCTTTTTGTTACACGTTCTATAATGATGTACAGTGGGCCTCGCATCAAGCATAAGCCGTAAGCGTAACCATGGACGAACATATTATACAAGGACTTACCACCGTCATACTTTAAGGGGCTTAGATGACCTAAACGAGAGTTTGCGTAAAACTATATACATATAAGTTCCACTTCATTGAAAAAATTTAAAATATTATATCTACGATATTCTTCAGGATATATGCTACCGAAGTACTGTTCTCAAAACACGATGCTATTTATTTTTAATTTGACTCGATAGAAAACAATCACGAATATACCTCAATTTTTTTAACGAGTATTACTGTAATAAAATGTATGGGAATACTTTGGATTTGTAGGATTCTATGTATCAAGATACATGCGTTTACCTTGTGATCCGGAGGTCGTGAGTTCAAATCCCACTGGGAAGCATACTTTGTGAAAAGTTTTTTGCGCCGCAACATGATTCGTATCTGTTTATCCCTATGGTTGACTGGGAGAGAACGCTTTTAGCGTTAAGTCCGCCCATTGTACCATTTTTTTATTGTAGAACAATAAAGTTTTTCAAATAAATAAAAAAATAGTTTCCAGTCTGGTTAGGATATTGCAGACTTAAATAACCTGATTATCCGAAAACAAAGTTGATCCCGTGCTTCGCATTCAAATTCTTTATTCGGAAGGCACGTAAAGCTGTGGCACTGGTATGACACTTCATAGATTCAGAGTAACATATATACCTACTACTACTACAAACGAAACAATTTATCTGTACACACGTCTATGTGTGAGTTTTATACTTAGGGTCGCACCGCAGAATTAATTTAATACTTACCTACTAACGAGTTCGACATATTTACGATTATATCTTTCCATACCGGGAGATTTGCGAACACTATGACGTAAAAAAATAATTTGTTTTATATGTATTAAATGTTACAGAAAAGTCTGAAACAGCTACATAATATCACTTCACAAATATTTTTGTGTACTCTCTTGTGTATTCTCCCGCCAATGCGAATGAGCGAGAAGGGTATATACAGGGTGACTTTTTATCCACCTGCAAAATTTTTGGAGCAAGTTCAGTCCATGATACTGAACTATTTTCTATAAAAAAAAGATTAAAAATCGATAAAAATTTTTCTTCCTCCTCCTCAAAATCCGTTTAGCTGAGCGCTAATTTGTATGGGAGGACGAAAATATTTTATCTATTTTTAATAGCTTTTTTTATAGAAAGTTGTTCAGTATCATGGACTGAAATTGCTCCAAAATTAAGCAGGTGGATAAAAAGTCAGCCTGTATATCAATCGGTGTTCAAGATGGTTGCTGGGTAATAACGTGTAATTATATTGTTGCTTTGCTTACCTGTTTTCATCACTCGGAAATGTATGAAATATACGTTCTTTGTTGTATTCGGTGGATAATCAATTATTATATGCGCATCTTCTCACCATGATGGTTATTATTGGTTAACAGTTCTCAAGACAAGACACGTCGCGAATTGCGTGCGGCTAGAAACTAAACCCTGGTTTAGAGCGCAATATGGCGCACAAAGTGCGGGGCAGACGGAAATGAAGATAAAGCATAGTTTTGGTTCATAAATACATTGAATTATTATATAAATAATTTAATGCATAAATATAATATTTAAGATAGATTTTAGCTACAAGCCATGCCAAGCCAGAAGAATACAAATTCTTATTCAAATTAATATATAATGACAAATCACATTGGTTGAGTTAGTCCCAAAGTAAGTTTAAACTTGTAATATGGGATACTAACCACAAAGTACTTTATATTATACTGATACTAACTCAATGATACAAAATTTTATAATAAATACATATAAGTACTTAAGTATAGATAAACACCCCCCAGGCCAAGACCCAGGAGAGTTTGAAAAAGGCCATTTTCCATCTTGTCGTCGCTAGGGATCAAACCCAGAATTATATTTGGCTAATATTATAAAATAAAATACATATCTTCACTGCTCTGCTTACTTAGACTTATGTGGCCCAAATGTACATAAATAATATCAATGCTGTGTATCAATGCAACAAAATGTACTGTCGTACCTAGATACGAGTATATCTCAGTGTAAGTAGTAACTATTTATTAATCTGTGGTGTAAGTATCAGTCACATCAATGTTCAAATAAAAATTAAAACTACATATTTGAATCGTTTTATTTTGGGTCCGAAATAAACTTACCTAAATCTCTTTTGAACATCAAACAAAAGACAGTAAAACATGCTAACGGGGTAGACAGAAACTGACGGTATTGTAGGTAATTATTCTCAAAAATTATATCATAATAATAAATAAGTAGACATTTTGATTATTTTAAGATGTAGGTTACACGCTCAGTTTGGCATCAGTCCATCAGTATGGCTGGTCAGAATGATCGTGTAACCCACGAAATGACAGCTGATGGTTCGGATCGGACTGATGAAAATTATAATTTTGTCAGTCTGTTTTGAACACAGATTACGGTTCAAGAGATAGAGCCCTGTGACAGACGGACAGACAGCGGAGTCCCGTTTGCACCCTTCGGGTACGGAACCCTAATAATGCCACCGCCGTTTTCAGGGACAGCTGCTTTCATTAGCCGTTCTATGGACGTTCTGTGGTATTATTTCTGAAACGCTGAGTCATTAAACGAACGGCTTTTTGTATAGAAAAAAACATTTATTTAGTGACTCAGCGTTTGAAAAATAGCCCTCCCATTGCGTTACGTTACGTTTTACGCACGCAACAGAGTGTATCTCGGCTGACAATATGACATATTCTGACGCTCGGCCACGAATATACGCGACTGCGACGGTGACTTGTGACATCTCATGCGAATGCGACTGAAACAACAAGGAAATGTATGAAGCCACGATCAAAGACAACGGCGACTTTTCAGGCGTATTTTGGTGTGATTAGACGCGCGTAATCCAGTTACTCTTGCCAGGAGGTCTACCATGACCGTTTATAAAACCATTCAGAAGCAAGGCTGTTGAGCTGCAATTCAAAAGCAAGCCTGCTGTAAATCCTACCATGACGTCGTTATAGCTAAACGTTTTTTCAATAGTTATTCCTGGATGTTGAACTGTTTGTTGTTTTGGTTTGTTTTGGTGATGAGATTCCGAAAACGTTCAAATCCTTGACAAAAAATATTATTTTTACCGGTTTTTTTGGAGAGTTTCTTTATTTCGTCAAAACATATTAATACAGTGACAAACTAAAAATACAACGTAAAACTAACAAGTAACTAAATTAAAACTAATTAAACTAAAAATATTTAAAAATAGAACTAACTTATATTAAATTATTTAAAAAAATGAGGCTAAGTCGCTGCCGTCACGGCAAAGTACCCAAAAGGCTGGCGGCATTTCCGCGTTGAATAGCAATACTTAAACGCTGTCTGAAATGCGCACCAGCCCTTGGATCCCGGTTTTTTTTATTTACGTTTAACAAAATAATTTATTTACTTTTTATTTATATATTTAAAAATTAAAGTTAATTACTCTGTTTTTATTTTATTATGTTATCAAATTTAATTTCTAATTGACCATAACAAAGTGCTAAAATGAGTGTGAAAAAATTATGAAGTAAAGTTTGGAACGGATTTCTGCCTAAAATCAAAATAACAATTTATAGCTTAGGTTTAGGTAGGTATATCTGTGAATTCGTAAAAATCTTATATGTTTATTGTCTTTAGTGCTTGAAGTGGAGCAACCACTTGATAATGTCCATTTGTTTTTTTTCATATTATCATGTCTTTTTTGAGTTGGCAAGATATACTTGGTTGAAGTTATTGGAAACCTGGGGTTGGACACTGAAGTTAATTTAACTGTCACCATCAGCTTAATAAAAGCACAGAATCTTATGATTATTTTCTCTATAACCTTGTCGTAAGTAACACTTTATTATGTAAGTATAGTTTTTCTTTTGGATTACTACTTAGGTAATATGATAAAACTTTATGTTTCTTCATCACTTCTATTCTATTATACTTAAATAAATTTAGAGGCTATTAGTAAGTAACTACACATTGGTTGTAGTAATGTAGTGACTAGTGACACTATTTATTTATGTATAAAAAGAATATCTAATTTCTAAACTAATTTCTTTTAGGTAGGTGAAAATACCAGACGCGTGCAATCAGATCTTGCCTTGTAAAGATACCCACTGAAGACACTGAAGTTCAACAATCTGCCGTTTCACTGGTTCAATCACTGATGCCAAAGGAGGCAGTAATTCAGCTTCTCTGGCTCTCTCAATCTTATCTGTATATAGGCTTCTGGTGAATCCCAGTTTTGCATTTAAAAATTACTTCTCGTTCTCAGAGAGCATCTTACCAGAGAAACCTGTAAGACAAATTATATAAAGTAATACTGCTAATATGTCTGTTGTTTTAGCTTAAATAAATAACTTAAAACTACATTGTGTTGTTAATTTTATTATTGTGACTAAATATTTCACAAGTATTATATACACATATTATTTACACTTTAATACAAAAACACGTACCTAAGTTAGATATTATGTTATAGGGTGGCGTCACTTCATTAACTGCAGTCTTCTTCCTTATCCAAGCGCGTTCCCGGTTGCATCCTTAGCACTGTGCTGCTTCGGAGCCCGGGGTGCGCTTTCCCGCTTTTCCTTCTCCAAATATTACATGCATGTCAATAGTCACCCAAGGATGCCAAAGACCCTGCGCTAGAGAAGAAATATTTAACTTTTTAAGGATCGCTTTATATGACACGTACACGCTAAAATAGTTTTCGTGGTGTTAAATTAGACGTCATGGTCATGGTACGAATAGTCCATACAAAAAAGCGGCCAAGTGCGAGTCGGACTCGCCCATGAAGGGTACCGTAGCAGCAAGTAACATAATATAAAAGTTCTAAAGGTAAATTGCGGTTTACGATTTATGACGTATTAAAAAATAACTATCTATGATACCGAGACCGCTATAGTTTTAATTGAAAGTTAATACTTTGAGGTATATACCACATTTTTTTCAGAAGTATTTTAGTAATATTTCAAAAGTTACGGTGGGGGGACACCTCAAATTTTACATTTTTGTATTAGATTATCTCAAGACTGGGGGGTTTGATCTACATAGTTTTAAAGCAGTTTTTGTTGCATTTTAAAAGACTTTTTCAACGATACCCCACACGTTAGGGTTAGTCCAATTAAATTTTTTAAATTCACTTTTCGTTGTATTGGAGAGGAGCTGAAAAAAAAATCATTTTTCATAATTTTAAAAACCAACTTTTGGAACTTCAATATCTATCTCTCCACCCATTTTCGTGACAATCGGTGCAGTAGCGGCGGAGTACAAGCCCGGACGGACAGACAGACGCACGCACGGACGGACGGACGGACATGACGAAACTATTAGGGGTCCTTGTGGACTACGGAACCCTAAAAAGTGGTGAACGGTTTTGTGAAGTTTTGTGACGTCAGCATAAACAATCCTGCTCCAAACCTGCTATAAAGGGTGTCATGGTACAAATTAGCAGGGCTGTTCAGTTTAGGTCCTGCTATAAGGGGTCATGGTAAGCCTCCAGCGCATCGCATCACACGCACGCAACGCAAGTCGCCGTCGCAGTCGCGTATATTCGTGGTCGAGCGTCAGAATATGCTCATGCCTCAGAACAATAAAACCATATCCCATATCTCTGGCTCATGCTTATATTGTCATCACCAAGCCCAACCATAGACTATCTATAGAGAAAACTCTTGCTTGTGTCTTTGACCCGGGACATCCCGTCCCGTAATAAATTCTCTTTATCCTCCCCTCCCTCCAACTCTCCATCTTGTTGAAGTTTATTTTATTTGATAATTTGTTTGTTCTTTCCAACCACAGTTTCCAACGATGAGTGCTTTTGTATAACTCGCGTTCAAAAGTGTGTATTTCGGAGAAAATACTGATTGTAAGTGATACAAATTAGTTAATATCTATCTTTAATTTGTTTTGTGTATTTTTTCCAACGAGATCTATTTATGATTTTGTCACAACACAACTGCTCCTCTCGCTCGGTACGTAGGTACCTACCTTAATTTCTTGTACGATATATACAATTTGGAAGTCATCACATCTCGTCAGAGCGCAACGAGATCTATGTACTTATGTCGATGTCAGAGCGTATTATTTTCTTTGCATCACATTATATTTTAATGCAATTACATTACATACATATGTACAATTTATATTATTTTATTTTTACATATCTCTATCTACTCGTTTCTGTGCTTTATACATCGCATTATTTATTTGTATTGGGTTTTCACTTCGTTTTCACCTTTAAATAAAGAAAAAATATGATTGCTTATGTACATTACCTATAAAGAACCATGTTTAAACCTTGGAGAAGTTAGTACTCGACCAGTTTTATGTCTTCTTTCTTTTTGTTTAAACCCTACTTTTTATTTTGCTAATATAAAATCGATGATAATATTATTATACCTACCTAATATATTTCATAATTTGGTAGATAGGATGTTATAAGACTCATACTTCGATTTTACTACCTAATTCAATATTTTGAAACATTTATTAATTTACTTTTTATTATTACTTACCCTTCCTAATCGAGTAGGACCTACTTATTTTTTCATATGTAAGTAACCTGTAACATAACTTTTCTTTTCTTGCCATCTATATTTAACTTATGGTTGCCTGGAAGAGGTTGCTGTGCTATTGCACATAGGCCGTCTTTTGTATACTGACTGTCATTTATCTCTTACATGTGTGTTTCATTTGTATAATTTTTGCTATAAAGGGGATAAATACCTAAGTACATTTTCACAGTTTTCTTTCAGAGAAGCACATCCTATCCATATTTCTAATAGCTAATTTCATATCAATTCTCACTAATAAATAACAACATAAATGATATTTCCCAATAGGTAAATACCAATTACTTATCTATTTTTCACACTAAAATAGCAGATAACATAGTGATTCAAAATTCATTGTTTCTACAATCTTACATTATATAACATAATGATAACAACAATGTAATGAGTCACCTTTTTAAGGGAGTTGCACTCAGCCCGGGCTGTAGCCCCGGTTGCCTCCCCTGAAACCAAAGGTCGGGGTGTACGAAAGAGGGTCCCGGACTTAGAAATTTTTTTTCTAACCTAACCTAACCATAGTTTGCCCTATTCTAGTAAAATGGATAAAACTTTCTCAGTTTCCCAAAGTCCGATATCTCGAGAACGGTGCGTCGGATGATATCATCCTATAGGACATTTATTGCTCGTTGGCCACCCCTCTAGCCATTCCCAGTAAAAAAGGGGGGTTAAGGGGGTAAAAAAAAATTGAATTTTTTTTCTAAGTCCGGGACCCTCTTTCGTACACCCCAACCAAACCAAATTCTAATAGATTTGAAAATGGCTTAAATTATATTGCTTTAGACCAGAACCTAGCTTACACGAAATAATACAGAAATACCTGCAAGGATAGCGTCTGTCAAAATGAACAACTTATTCTAACTGAAGCTACGTTACTACCATACCGTGGTATCTTGAATACAAATTACATTTTTTATGAGGTCTCAGCTATACGTGTCTACCATCCTATAAATCCCCAGCTATAATGTGTCTACCATCCTATAAATCCCCAGCTATAACGTGTCTACCATCCTATAAATTCCCAGTTATAACGTGTCTAATCCTATAAATCCTAGTTTGGATGTTTGTTCTGCTTTCACGCAAAAATGGCTGATTGCGACGAAATTTGGTATTTAGATGGCTTGGTTGATGTGATAGGTTCCAAAAATTTACCATGTGGGCACCAGCTACTATTTTTATATATCATTGTGCTTTAAATTTCAGATTCCGATTTGTCAAACATTTGAAGTGGTGTCTCTGAAAATCAGTGCCCGTGGAATCATGGATGACTTCGTAGATAGTAAACTATTTGCAGCCATAGAAGATGATGAAACAGACAGCAACTATTTAGCGAAAATTGCAGTTGCAGCCACAAGTGCGCTAGTTGGTAGAATATTTCTTGAACAAAATAAATGTAACTCTGACTCTGAGTATTACCGTGAAGAAGGAAACAAAGCATATAAGAATGGCTTCTTCCAAAAAGCTCTGGTCAACTACAACAAAGCATTGGCATTTGCTCCTAATGGCTCTTTGTCTCTCAAGCTAGCGTACAGCAATAGGTCTGCTGTGTTATTCTCTGCTAAGGAGTATTTAGCCTGTGAAATTGATTGTACTACTGCTATTGGCATAGATTGTCCAATGCCTGGTAACATCACCGAGAAGTTAACAAAACGGAAATTACAAGCTCTTGTCGAACAAAAGAAGTTCAACTTAGCTTTTCGTAAAGACGAATCAGTGAAGTGAGTATACTGATAATGCTTTGTTTTATTCTGTATTTTTTAGGGTTCCGTACCCAAAGGGTGCCAACGACCCTATTAATAAGACTCCGCTGATTGTCCGGTCCGGTCTGTCAGGGCTCTATCTCTTGAACCGTAATAGTGAGACACTTTAAATTTTCATCAATTATGTATTACTGTGGCCGCTATAGCTACAAATACTAAAAGTAAGATAAAGTTAAAAATTAAAGGGAGTCGTCATACTAGAAACTTTTTTTTTCTGTGTTGCAAAACATTCTACGGAGGTCCGGAACCCTTCATGTACGAGTCCGACTCGCACTTGACCGGTATATTAGGTCCTTACATATGAAATTGCCGTTCAGTATCAAAAAAGTGAAACAATTTTTTTTTATGAAATTATTATTTAATTAATCGAAGTATGCGCCGTTGTTATCGATACACTTCTGCCATTGTATAGGCAGATCATTGATACCTTTGAAAAAAAAACCCTGGGAGCGAGAGTCTATGAACTGTTTGAAGGCGGTTTTAACTGCCTCATCAGATTTGAAATTTTTTCCTTGTAAAAAGTTATCCAAATTTTGAAAAAAGTGGTAATCGGTTGGGGCAAGATCTAGAGAGTATGGTGGGTGACGCAGATGTTCCAGTCGCAGCTCCTCTAACTTGGCGATCGTTTGATGTGCAGTGTGTGGTCTAGCGTTATCCTGAAGGAGCAGTGGGCTAGAGCAATTCATCAGTCTCGGTTGTTTAATGGCGAGCTTTTCCATCATTGTTTGCAATTGTTGGCAATACAAGTCTGCAGTAATCGTCTGGCCTGATCTCAAGAAGCTGTAGTGGATAACACCAGCACTGGTCCACCAAACACTAACCAGAATCTTCTTTTTGGTCAAGTCTTTTTGGTTTTCGCTTAGGGCAAGGTTTTGCCGGTTCTCCAGGGTCAAGCCATTGTGATGATCGCTTCCGATTGTCGTACAGGATCCATTTCTCATCACAAGTCACGATACGGTTCAAAATCCCCTCATTATTGTGGCGATTAAGCAAAGAAACGCAGCAAGCAACGCGTGTTTGTTGGTTTGCTTCAGTCAATTCGTGCGGTACCCACTTTTCGAGTTTTTTAATTTTTCCGATTTGGCGCAAGTGGATAAGTATCGTTTTGTCACTTACGCCGAAGGCTGCTGCTAATTCAGAAGTGGTTTGAGATGGATCTGCTTCCACTTAGCCTTCAATTTGTAGCTTATGAATGCTAACGATGGTGTGTGTAGTAGGGTACGTGTACCTAGCTGGAGGTAAATAATAATGCGTGTTCTATGCTCCTGAGTCGATAGTCGAATGAATAATTTATTTACAAAATTCGGGTTTATATACAGTGGTTAGGGACAAACAGATAGCCAAATAAGGTAATGTTCTCGTTCCTGTGTTTTGATTGGCTGGCGCGGTGCGACACTGCTCCCGTGTCCCGATATATTTCCTAATTTGGAGTTGTAGACGAATAGCGCGTGCGATGTAAGTTGATGACCAAATATGGTAATGAATTTTCAGCGCGACGTATGCTGTAGTGGCTACAGGACTCCCTCCTTAGCGAAAGCGTACCGGTAACTTGATGTTCCTTCCGGAGCGAGTTTGTCTTGTGGCGGGAAGTAGCGCTGTATCAGGCGCGGCCGGGATGCGTAAACTGGATCGCGCGGGCGGCGTGTGCGATGCGGGCGGCTCGCTGCTGGCATAGGTACGATGTGGAGTGGTAATGACCAAGGGCTTTTGCTTAGGCGGCATATTCCTTGTTGCATCATATCTTCGAATAGTTTTCGTACTTGTTCATAGCGATGAGGCGGGATCGGGCGAGCACGGCAGAAGACTGGTGGGCCTTGGGTTTCGATGTAGTGTTCAACAGCTGTTTTCGGGTTAACTTTTGTCGGTGTTAGGCGAGTGATGCCGGGAAATTCAGCTAGTATGTCGTGGTATGACTGTTGAACGTCGATACTTCGTATAGTCGGAGTGCTTGAGGCGCAGACTGGAGCGTGAATTTGGAGATTCGTGATTCCATCAACAAGTCTTCGATTTGTGAGGTCTACGACAAGCTGGTGGTGTTTGAGGAAGTCGGCTCCGATGATAGGCTTCGAGACGTCGGCGACTATGAATTTCCATTTGTATGGACGGCGTAGGCTGAGGTCGAGTTCGAGCGTTTTTTCTCCGTAGGTATTTATCGTAGTTGTTCGCGGCGTACAGCTTGAAAGGTAGAGGCGTCGATTGCTGGCCTGCTCTGCGTGGTAGGACGGAAATATTTGCACCGGTATCGACGAGGAATGATAAGCCTGTCTTCTTATCAGTGACGAATAGGCGGTATGTTCCGGCGGCGTCGCTGTTGTCTGTCGATGCGAGAGTTCTAGCTTCCTTGTGGCAGGTCGTCGTAGAACGGGCAGGTGACGTGGGACGTGGTAGTGGGATTCGTGAGCGGTGATGAAAATGTGCCGGACGGTGATGACTCGACTGACGATGTTGATGGCTGTACCCGGTGTTTGACAAAGTGGCGGATCTGACTTTCTTGAGGTGCGCGATTTCTTGTGATAGTTTTCGAAGACTCTGGACGAGCTCTTGATATTCTTGAACGGTCGTGGACATCGTAGTGCTTGGTACATACAGTGCCAGTGAAATGAAGTGCACGATAAAAGTAACGCTGGTTGCGTAGAGATGAGCTGGAGTTCCTGGTGCACGGCGCGCAGCTGGGCAGAATTTTCTTCCGGTGGCAGCTGGACGTGGGTGCGGAGGATGTGGGCTCGGTGAGTGCTTCTACATCACTTGCTTAGGACGTCGCGTTGGTTGACGCTGGAGCTGGTGGTCCACGTGTCGCGTGACACGCGGAGTCGTCGGCGGTCACCACTGTATCACGTCGGGGTCACCACTGTAGCTTATGAATGCTAACGATGGTGTGTGTAGTAGGGTACGTGTACCTAGCTGGAGGTAAATAATAATGCGTGTTCTATGCTCCTGAGTCGATAGTCGAATGAATAATTTATTTACAAAATTCGGGTTTATATACAGTGGTTAGGGACAAACAGATAGCCAAATAAGGTAATGTTCTCGTTCCTGTGTTTTGATTGGCTGGCGCGGTGCGACACTGCTCCCGTGTCCCGATATATTTCCTAATTTGGAGTTGTAGACGAATAGCGCGTGCGATGTAAGTTGATGACCAAATATGGTAATGAATTTTCAGCGCGACGTATGCTGTAGTGGCTACAAATTCTTCGTTATTCACTTGAGTATCAGGTCGTCCACGAGGCTCATTGTGTAAATCGAAATTTCCAGAACGGAAACGTTGAAACCAAAAACGCACCGGTCGTTCGTTAGCGGTGCCTGGTCCATACACGTCGTTAATTCTTCGAGTCGTTTCTGCAGCACTGGTGCCACGGTGGAACTCGTATTCGTAAATACCGCGAATTTTCAATTTGTCCATAGTTGTTGTTATAGCAATGTTGAAACTCAAACAAATGATGTTAAAACAAATGAAATACGAATTTTAAAACAATATTTTTCTGGCTTTATTTCGAAATAAATTTGAATTTGGAATTCCTAATGAAACGCAAGATATTTGATTTTAAAGTTGCCAGTATTGAAAATCGGCAATTTCATATGTAAGGACCTAATATTCTATTTTGTGTCACTAAGAATCATCAAAAAAGTTATCAATAGACATTTGTCAATTAGGAAATCCGTTATGTAGTTTCTGTTTAAAAAATTCGATGTCTAGTTTCTCAGGTTCTTTGGTAAGTATCTTATTGTACACTCTTGGATTCCTGATGGTTTATGTAGAAACTTAAATGTAGTTATCTGTGGTATGGTATACTTTTTGGGCTTTACTGGAACCCTATCCAGATTTATCTTATGTTGCAATTGCACATAAACTAATTAATGTGTGCTATTTAATGTTTATTTTATTTGATTATTTGCAATGAACAATTAAATGTCAGTTTACAAAACACGTAATGTATGTTGAAACAGACACGGGAGACAGACAAATATTAATTAATGAATTAATTTTGTAATTTTTTTTTATTACTAGGCCCTAGACAAACGGACTGCATTTCGACTGGCAGTTTAAATGCAGTTGACACGATTGTTATCAAACTGCACACCACACCCACTGCGCGGTCCACTTGCAGCCGGCGTGCAGTTCTGCCGACCGCACCCTGGACTGCACGCTTGTTTCGCAAGATTTTCAAAATTAAGGATACGCCCATCAGAACATTTTGCCTAAACTTTTTTATATAAGCAAACGTACTGTTTGCTTGTTTAAAAAAGTTTAGGTGGCGGTACTCGCCATCTACCATTTGACTACCTCAGTGGAGTAATGGTCAACATGCTAGTCTGCCAATCCGGAGGTCCTGGATCTTGGATGTTTATTTATATAGGATCTAACAAAATATACTGAAACTATTTTAAGGATAAATTCAGTCCATGATACTGAACAATTTTTCCCATGGAACGTAATAATATGTATATCGAAATATGAACAATATTTTTTGGCCTCCCAGATCAGCTGATCCGAGTTTGTATGGAAAGCAAAAAATATTTTTCATATTTCGATATACATATGTTCCTTGGAGAAAAATGTTTAGTATCATGAACTGAATTCACCCTTAAAATATTTTCAGTATATTTTGTTAGACGTTATATATATGTATGTATTTATTATAAAATATAGTATAGCTGAGTTAGTACCTATCTCATAATACAAGTTTAATCTTACTTTGGGGCTAGCTCAATCAGTTTGATTTGTCCATATCTATCTATCTGTTTAAAATAGATCGAACCACCGTACAATGTTTTAAGGTGAAGATATAGGCAAATGGCCTTGAAGTGTGAAATAAATTGTTAACTCGTAAATATGGTGATAATTTCCATATTGCTCTTCGTCATGCACTAGATAGCCCTTTAAATTATTTTATGAACTGCCGTTGAAAATATTATTGGTGATCCGTCTAGCTTTAAAACTTGCCGTGGCCACTTTTGGCGGAGGCAAGTTTTAAAGCTAGACGAACTAATGTAAATACTTTCAACGGTGGTTCATAAATAATTAAAAGGGCTATCTAGTGCATGACGAAGAGCAATATGGAAATTATCTCCATATTTACGAGTTAATAATTTATTTCAAATGAGGGCGCCACTTCAAGGCCATTTGCCTATACCTTCACCCTGAAGAAACACGTTTCTTGTATGACGACCCCCTTTAATTTTTAACTTTATCTTATTTTTAGTATTTGTTGTTATAGCAGCCATAGTAATACATAATCTGTGTAAATTTCAAGTATCTAGTTAATGCCATTATAAAGATCTAGTTAAAAACGCTGAAAAAACACGTTCTTTGTATGACGACCCCCTTTAATTTTTAACTGTCTAGCTATTCCTGTTCAAGAGATAAGAGCCCTGTGACAGACGGACAGACAGCTGAGTCTCAGTAATAGGGTCCCGTTTTCACCCTTTGGGTATGGAACCCTAAAAACATGAAATTTTGCAAAAGGAATATTTTTTGCCACCAGGGGACATTTTGCTACCATATTGCGAAAGGGACGTTTTGTGCAAGGGACATTTTGCAAAAGGGACATTTTGCGATGATACGATTTAAAGTTATCAAAATCAAATAAATAATAGACGTATTTTTTAGTATAGTTTTGAAAATCATTGCCTATTGCAAAACAAGCGTGCAGTCGGAGTGCGGTTGGTAGCAAATTAGCCTGCAAGTGGACCGCCCAGTCAGTCATTAAGTGTGTAGTTTGATTATAGACGTGTCGTGTCGACTGCAATAAAACTGCATCTCTACTGCAATTTTGCAGCTGGGGCGTGCAGTCGAAATAAGGTCCGTCTTGTCTAGCCTTCCCTTACTACCTAACCTAATAAGTTGTTTCTTTTTTTAGGAATTTCGCAGAAAACTATTTTAAATTGAAAAGCCAAAACATCGAAATACCTTGTGCCAGTGCTGATGTTGGAATTATTAGGGAGTCCCAGATTCCAAAAGTGATTGCACAAAAAGATATTGCTGCGGGCACAGTGGTGGCATTGGAGAAAGCCTTCCTAACCTGGTCGCCTGACGACCCTGACCGATACATGAGCTGTTATTACTGCCGCAAGCTTGAGCTCAACTTGTTTCCTTGCAGTGGTTGTGTCGTTGCAATGTTTTGCAGTAAACAATGTGAAGAAACTTGTCTGACAGAATATCACAGTGTTGAATGCCAAATTGTGGGAAAATTAGCCAATATCAAGTCTGAGATGACATGGTTAATAAAAGCTGTAATAAAACTAAGAAATATGTGCTCCTCTTGGGAAGAATTCATATTGTTGTCACAAGACTATGGATATAACAGGCTAAAGAAAAATACAATAAATGAGATTTTTGATGTCAATAGCCCATCAGCAGTTCTCAGTTTCAGAACTGATCGACACTTTCTGCATGGTGCCTTATTCAAAGTAGGTTTAGTGAGTGGAACATTTTTGCTTATTTTTCGAAATTTAAAATCTTTTACGCCTCAAGATTGGTCAGAAAAAATGTCAGCTGAAATGGGCATGGCAAGGGTATTGATGTATTTGGGTTTATATGGTCCCATTAATATACTGCCACTGGTAACAAATATTGTGGACAGTGATAATGTTGCCCATTACAAACGTGGTCATAGAGGACTGTACACATTTGTAGGAAAATTGAAACATTCCTGTGTGCCAAATCTGCAGACCGTGGCTGTCAATAGTTCCATGTTGCTGATTGCCATAGAGCCAATTAAAGCGGGAACGGAGTTAACAGTTTCTCACATGTAAGTAATATGGTACTTGACTATGTAATGTTTATTGCGCTGTCCACACATTAACGGGAAATCGGGCACGGACGGGACGGGCCGTCCCGTCCGTCCCTCGGGTTCTGTGTTCACACATATCAGGGAAATCTGTGTTGGTGACTGGTATGCACACAACGATGGGCTTATTTAACATTGAGGAATTGGCTATTATTGCAATAGCGCTCGATGAAGAAGAAGCTCATAACCAAGAACATCGGCAAAATGTCGTCACGGTAGGTAAAAATCGGATGGCACCGTCAGGGGCGAACGAGCGTCCGGGCGGCCTCCGGGACACTGATGGCCCGGCTCTGAACTGTGTAACGAGTTTATACAAATCTATGTATTTAACCAATTTTTCTCCGTCCTGGACGGGAACCCGTTAATGTGTGGATAGCGCTGAATAGGACCACTCTATTTCTTTCTGTGGATGTTGTAGGGAGCGACTAAGAAATAAGCACAAACATCTCGTGCGTTAACTGTATTCCCAAGGAGGGTTAGGGCTAACTGCTATAGCAGCAAAGGAAAATGCTGTTTCGTGCTGATAGATGAGATCCAACTCTTAACGCCGGGCGGCGGCGGCCGGTAGATACAAACTTTTCGCACAAATGCATTCATAAAGAGGGTTGACGTTAGGCAGGTGGCCGGACTTTAATCTATAGTCAAATTAATTTAACTGTTTCGGTTATTTCTTGTCCTCTTCGCAAGGTCTTTGGCATTATTGGGTGACCATTAACATGCATATTGGTTTTTCAAACTATCTCGCTTTGAACACATGATTTATATATATAACGGGACTTAGCACGAACTTTTTTTATTGTTTTGTCTAACGTTTCGGAAAAGAGTTACATCTTTCGTGGTCGAACGCACTGTGCTCTCCAGCTAGTCAGTCTGCGACCACGAAAGATGTAACACTTTTTCGAATCTTTTTATATCTATACTAATATTATAAAGTGGAAGAGTTTGTTTGTTTGTTTGTTTAAACGCGCTAATCTCAGGAACTAATGGTCCGATTTGAAAAATTCTTTTTTTGTTGGATAGTCCATTTATAGAGGAAGGCTTTAGGCTATATAACATTCCGACAACCACGCGAACGAAGTCGCGGGCACAGCTAGTATTATATATAAATCATTGACATGCATATTATATTTGGAGAAGAAAGAGTGTAAAGTCCCTCCTTTAAAAACGTTATAAATTAAATATTATTTTTTCACAGATTTCATTGGCTAGAAAACGATATATCAAAGAACAGTAGAAAAGTGAACCTTTTCGTCGATCGACATACAGTCTGCACTTGCTTTGTATGCAGCGCTACGAACAATGAATGGGCAAATATGAAGGAAGAGAGTTTAAAAAAGATGTCTGCCGCCCAGAAAAGAGCTGTAGTCGACTGTTTTACTTTAGAGCAAAGTTTGTTGTTTAGTATCCCTTTTGATAAATGTTTTGAACAGATATACAAGGCAATATCCTGTTTGAAAGATATTCCATTTTCAGAACATTACGAAAAAGTGTATAAGCAGCTATTCCGCTTCCAGAGAATTGCAATTAAAATTATGGTGGATAATGTAATATTGTCTCAGGATGTGTAATTTTTTTAATGTACTTACGTCCACAGTAAATAAATAAGGTAATAAAAAAAATCCTACGGACTGAATATACAGATTCTTAAAGTTTGTAAGAAAGCACTTTATTATGTAAATAATGATTGTTTTGTAAAAGTTACCTAGGTAGGCTCAGAATACTGAATAGGTAATTATTTACAAAATTATATCTTAATAATGTAAATAAGGTTAATTTAGACATTATTACTATGGTGCAAATGGTTTCGTTTGTACCATTAATGGTCTAGAAACTACTCGGTGTATTTGGACCATTAATGGTCCAAACGAAACTTATTAGTATTGTTTGCACCATCAATGGTCCGTGCAATTGGTGCACATGAGACTAAACGAAAAAAGGGTATTTAAAAAAAAATATTCGTTTCGTAATATATTGTGATGACCTTCCTAATCTCATTTGTTTATTATTCTTAGATATTTTATGCCTTGATAAATATTGGTACTGATACGCTGTGATGCCTATGGGAGTCGAAAAATCGTCCCTACTGGGGCCGAATGGGACTGACTATAATTAAAAACCCCATTTGGCCCCAGCGGTGTCGAATGGGAATTTTAGTTTTTCGATTTCCATTTGACCCCAGTGGCGTCAAAGATTTGACATGCATGTAACTTTTATTTAAATATAAATAAAGCTTTTCTTTCCATCGATCTTCATTATCAGCTATTCTTTTTAATATAACAGGACGAAATTATACTCGTTCCATATGCCACTACTGGGGTAAAACGAGAATAAAAAAGACGTAAATTCCTATTCGTCACCACTGGGACAAATGGGAATTTTAATGGAAGTCTCCCTGTGCTGAACTGTGAAATAATAGTCATTCTCATTTCTCCCCAGCAACACAAAACTAAAAAGTGTCCCATTTGTCCCCAGTAGAAAAAATGGGGTATACCCAGACGGACTAACCTAATACTCACGGTTAGCGAAATTAGAATTACATTACCTTTTAAGATTTTAAAAATATTTCAAATGATTAACACTGGACCCAAACCTAAAATAATTTTAAGAGATAAGTTTTTTAAGGATTCTGTAGTTCTTAGCCTTATAATCCTCATTTATTTGTTTTATTCATCATCATCATCATCTTCCTTACCTTCTCCCTATTTTTTTTATTATGATTATATTATACATACTTTAAGAATAATTTGTATTCATATAATAATTTCTTAGTGGCTACTTCACATGTTTGACACACGTGTTCATAAAAAATGTTAAGTACTACCAATCGTACATACTTTAAGTGAATTGGACAGAAAAATTAACGCTCCTAAAATCGATCGATTATTCCCAATAGTCCCCTCTAGCACTGTCCCCGGGATGACAACTGTGAATTTTCTTTCCAGTTGTTACCGGGATGACAAATTCTTCCACTTGTTCCCTTCCGATGTGAACCAGAGGGGACAAGTGGTATTTATTTTTCTTTTGTCACCCGTGAGACAGGGAGGGGTGACAAAAGCTACGATTCCTTCCCAGTTGTCCACTCTCACCATTTAAGATCAAGCGTCTTATCTTTTTCTATGACACAAAATAACTTAGTTTTAGTTAATGTTAATTTAATTTTTATTTAGTAAGTAGTATAATTTGAAAAATAAATATGTCATCAATATAATATAACTTTTAAAATATATGTAAATAAAATAAAATTTTAAATAAAAAAAAAATCACACTGAATCATTATTTACAATAATTGTTGGTTCGGGTAACTGAGCTTGAATAAAAGTTATACGTGGTATTTACCTAATGTCATAGACTGAAAGCATTGTATTTCATCAACCTGCTTGCTGCTTAGTTTTATATCTAAAAAAACAATGATAGGTAATTACTATAATTATACACTTTTAAAATATTACTTTTGTTAATAAACGACTGCCATAATACGAAAATTGTTAGTAACACTGCGTTAGAAATATATTTTTAATAAAAATTTAGGTAGGTACACGATAAATAATATAACATTGCTAACTGCGCACTGCTACAGCAAATAAGAGGTGCAAAAAATGTCCGTGTTAGTTAAAAACGAAATGAAAAATATAAAAGAAAGGGAGAAGAAATATAAACTGAAAGATCAGTTCATAAAAGAAGTGCAGATGGAATTTGTGCACGGGTGTCGCGCCGCCGTGGGCCTTGTTCTTATCTCATCTGATCTGCTTCGCTTGACCCCACGGCGGGACGAAGGCTATAGTTGGGAACGTTTACCGCGTGCGTCCCCCTTCCTTGGTTCTGTGAAGATAATTTTATCGCTGGACTTCTGTCCTTCCAGATATGCTATCCTTTGTACACCGTCTGTAATATTAAAGAACTTATAAGCTTTGTGCCTCTAAGTACACCAAGACACTAATTCACTCTTTATTATTCGGGCATGATTTACATGAGGTCAGCTATCGTTCGATAATTGATAGCGACAAGGGCTTTTCATTTAGGTTGAGTAACTCTTAACTAGGCTTGCTACTAAGGAACATTATGCGAACGTAAGTAAGTAAAGTAAACATGAGCAAGTAAGTAATTACGATATGTATGTATATCTGTATGTCCGTCATACTCAATCTCCACACAGAGATCCTGTCTGTGACGTGTGAGGTCACTACATCTAAATCCCGTGACAAATCAGTCTCTCATAGAGACCTTGCCTGCTGTCTCCACACCGAGATCCTGTCTGTGACGTGTGAGGTCACTACACCTAAATCCCGTGACAAATCAGTCTCTCATAGAGACCTCCACACCGAGATCCTGTCTGTGACGTGTGAGGTCACTACACCTAAATCCCGTGACAAATCAGTCTCTCACAGAGACCTTGTCTACTGCCTCAAAGGCCAGTACTTCTATAGTATAGATAAGACAACTCAGCCTCACAGAGACCTTGTCTACTATATTCTTTGGCAAATCAGTCTCTTCACAGAGACCTTGCCTGCTTTACAAAGGCCTAGAACTATTTGGTACCAAGTAGTTAAGCTGTCAGCGACGTACAAGAATGATATGAAAATAAGGATGATTTTAGTTAGGAAAAATTGTATAGATAAGTTTTTATAAGATAAATTTTTCCGTAGTTAAAATCCCTTAAGATAGTTGTAAGTTATGGTATATAGTTTGTTAAGTTTTATGGAAATAAATACTTTTTTATGTATAATGATCTAGGTTGTTTCATTCCCCTAATTTCTAAGTTACTGTTACGAAACTGGGGTTCGAATTTGGAGAGAAACGCCAAACTTCGTATGAGGGATTTATTCACTACGGAACCCTAAGATGGTCTTCCAAATGTCCAAGGTCCAAGTCGCGTAGCAGCTGAGGTCCAGGTATCTCGCCAAGGTAGTCGCAGGTACTTCCACTTGTCGCACCAAGGTAGGTTTCCTTCGCTTCGAAGTGATCGCTTTGATAGCTCGTATTGAACTGCCCTGGCGCACCCAACGTTCCCTTTTTATATGCGCCATCGAATAGGTCCACATTAATCTCGAATATTCTACATAGTCGACGAATGTGTTTCGAAGCATCCAGGCGCCGGGTATGTGTGTGAGTGTAACATGGTTAAGCAACTCTAGAATTTATGACACAAGACATATGGGCCAATTTGGCTTGCACCATTCTATCGTAGTATTCGTTCGCGAATATCGTTCGGGAAGATTCTATCTCGTTCGCGACACTGCCCCCTTCTTAGAGGCGCTCGTCCCGAGCGTCACTATTGCTGCCATGGTAACGTGCCAGACGGTCTATGTGCATCACTCTGATATCTATCGTCACTCACTCGCTTGACTACCCTGTTTGGAGCTTCCCATGTCGCCCGATTCTGACGTCTAACTAATGCTTCATTGATGTCGACTATTACGTCGTTCGAGGTTGAACTGATGATGTCCTTACCAGTTCGCCAGCTGTAAGAATTCCTAGCGTGGCACCTGTCCGTCCTCTCGTCGAACTTGCGTTTTCCTTGTTTCGCCTCGTGCAATCCATTCCAACGTTCACGCAAGAGTTTCGATCTTCGCCAATTAGCCTCATTAGAATTCTTGTCAAAATTCTCTCCACGAAATGAGGTATCATGTCCCAATGTCACTTCGTCGAGCAATTCTTTTAACTTCGTTATTTTATCCATAAGATCGTCTTTCTTTGTACAACTAAGCTGCAGATGGCCTCTTTCCCCACATCTATAGCACTTAATTCGAAAACTCTTCTTTAAAGGATCCTCAATAGGCTTGATATACTCCGCACATTCTCTTAATTCATACACTTGCATATTCTGCCGCACCGCTTCAACCTCCAGAGCGTGGGCCAGAGCGTCTCTTACGGACGTATGATGTCTTAAGCTTACAGTTACCCTTACTTCTTTATCTCGGATTCCATTCACAAAGAATTCTAAGATCTTACTATCCACCATTCCGGAATCCACCGAAACATAGGCTTTGCGCACTAGTTTCTCAATTTCTAGTGCCCACTCCTGTAATCCTTCCCCTGGGCGTTGAACTCTGTCACGCAGCTGTTCCCGGAATACGTATTCTAAGTGCCGTTCCCCGTACCTAGTTTCAAGTGCCTCCATCAATTCTTCAAAGGTGCCGCCTGAGCCTGGTAGTACCTCCAGTACCGATAGAGCTGAACCCTTCAAGGCAACGGTGAGAGCAGCTAGTCTTTGTTCATTGGTCCACCCATTAGCAACAGCCACAATTTGAAATTGCTTTTTGTACACAACCCACGATGTTGTACCATCATAAGGTGGCACTTTGACCTTTAGTCCCTGAACTTGACCTCCGGATGTACTTGGAATGGTTTTCGCTTCCATAGTCTCAAGCTGCAGAACTTTTCTTTCCAAACTTGCCATTCGTTTTTCAACCCTATTCTCCAGATCGGTTACCCGAATCTCCAAATCGGTCATTCGATTCTTCAATAAATCAACGTCCTCACGGATATGGTCCATTGCCTTGTTGAGCTTGCTGACAGTGCTCAAAACTATTTGCTGGTCCTCACTCAAGCGTGCAAATCGTAAATTTTGTGTCTCTTCTATGCGTTGAAGTCGTTTTGTGCTTGCATTTTGTGCCTCGTCTATACTTTGAAGTCGTTTTGTAGTTGCATTTTGATTTTCACTTATGCCTTGTAACATCTGCATTAAGGTGTTTAAATCCACTGATGCCTCTAACGTACGTGGTACTGTTTGGTGGGCGTGGCCAGTAGGCGTGGTCTGGCCAAGGTGGGCGGGGCCAGTGGGCGGAGCTTGAGGTCTGGTGGGCGTGGCTTGAGGCCCGGTAGGCGTGGCTTGAGGTCCAGTGGGCGGGGCCTGATGATCGGTGGGCGTGACTTGACATCCGATTGGCGTGGCTTGACGTCCAGTGGGCGTGGCTTGTGGCCCGGTGGGCGGGGCCTGATGATCGGTGGGCGTGGCCTTAGGGTCAGTGGGCGTGGCTTGAGGTTCAGTAGGCGTGGCCTGAGCCACGCCCCCTTGAGCCTCCATGGCACGCTGGGCCCTGGTCCTGACACCTTCCCTGGTGGTATCCTCTTCTTCCCTCGGGAAAAATGGCATCTCCAAATCCACTTCCGACACCAAATGTTACGAAACTGGGGTTCGAATTTGGAGAGAAACGCCAAACTTCGTATGAGGGATTTATTCACTACGGAACCCTAAGATGGTCTTCCAAATGTCCAAGGTCCAAGTCGCGTAGCAGCTGAGGTCCAGGTATCTCGCCAAGGTAGTCGCAGGTACTTCCACTTGTCGCACTAAGGTAGGTTTCCTTCGCTTCGAAGTGATCGCTTTGATAGCTCGTATTGAACTGCCCTGGCGCACCCAACGTTCCCTTTTTATATGCGCCATCGAATAGGTCCACATTAATCTCGAATATTCTACATAGTCGACGAATGTGTTTCGAAGCATCCAGGCGCCGGGTATGTGTGTGAGTGTAACATGGTTAAGCAACTCTAGAATTTATGACACAAGACATATGGGCCAATTTGGCTTGCACCATTCTATCGTAGTATTCGTTCGCGAATATCGTTCGGGAAGATTCTATCTCGTTCGCGACATTACGTTATGGTATGTATTGTAAGAAAGAGATAGCAATATTGATTGCAAACTAAAAAGCAATGCCATAACGAGAGCCACTAGACATTTTAGTTCTGTAAAAAACTGACTGCAAACTAAAAAGCAATACCATAACGAGAACCGCTAGATGGTTTTTTTGTAAATAACTTGATAATTACTGATTATATTTAGAAAATCAGAATTATAAAACATGTATAAACATGACTGAGAATTAAGAAATTGTAAATAATTGACTGCCTTCATAGTACAAACCGATGAGAACTGTAGATTTCACTAGAAAGAGATGCACTCATAAGACAGAAAAGGAAATAGAGAAAACAGAACCGTGTGCAAAAATTTAATGGTGAGCGCAGTAAGTTTTTAATGTGTGAAATAATTCGAATATTATGATTGGCTTGATTTTTGCTGAATTCTACAATCTAGACAGCCCAACACTGTATAAATCAAGTCACGGTTTGTACGGAGGCATTCAGTTTACCTCAAGCAGTCCAGTGATAACAAGTAGTGAATAGTAGTAGTGAATAGTAATAGTGAACAGTTATAACAAGTAGTCATAGTGAACAGTCATAGTGATAATAAGTAGTTATAGTGATGTAATAAAGTGGTGAAATAAGTGAAAAGTTGAGTGATTTTATTTCAAGTAAGGAAAATCCCTAAAGGGTTTATGTTTTTATTTTCTTTTATTTTTACATCATTTTTTCTATTGACTTTAAAATCTGTGATTACTTGTGTGATTTTTAATGTGAATGTGCAATAAATATAATCCACTCTGGATTATACCTTAAGACTGTTGAACACCTGAGCTAGGCCTTCTGCCTTCCTCACAAGCCTGCTGGCCCGACCCCATATATACAGTCCACTTAAGACGTCGCTGCACGGACGACCCTGGCAGGGCTCTGAGCGCCGCCACGCCGCCGTAGCACACAGTTACGCCGCTGCTGCACTCGCTGCCGCCGCACGCTGCCACGCTGCTGCTGCACCCGCCGCCGCAACACAAAGCTACGCCGCCGCTGCACTCGCTGCCACGCTGCTGCTGCACCCGCCGCCGCAGCAAACAGCTACGCCGCCGCTGCACTCGCTGCCGCCGCACGCTACCACGCTGCCGCTGCGTACACCGCCGCCTCACGCCGCCACACCACCTCACTGCCGCACGCCGCCAAGCCGTTGCCGCGCCGCCACGCAGTAGCACCGCCGCTAGCTCGCCGCGTTGCTGCTCGCCTCACCGCGCCGCCGCCCCGGCCGCCACGCCCCGTGCCAGTTAAGGGTGCTGCACGCCACACCACTACGCTACGCCACTGCCGCGCCGCCACGCAGCAGCGTCGCCGCTAGCTCGCCGCGCCGCTGCTCGCTCACCACGCCGCCATCCCGGCCGCCGTCGCACCCCGCGTCCTGCCCCCTGGGTCAACCACAACACGTGCAAGCACATAAGCTATCACAAGAATCTGGCGTCGGAGCTCCACTCCGATACGCCCTTAGTTATTACTTCAAGCTAATACATGGTCAATCTAGTTATTGAATTAGTATGTAAGATACACACATGTGCGTCTGTCTAGGATTCGCCTAGAAGGCTTGAATCTGAAACTTATGCTTAGGTTTAAATACAATGCTCGGCGTCTTGTATACTTAGCTTTCATAGAAGTTGCTCGCCACAGCTCGCAGGCACGCGGCGAACTTTAATAATTCACTTTATTATACTTTTCTCTTAACTTTGATGCACGTAAGCGCGAAATTAATAAAGGCGGGAGCGTCACCTTTCAGTGTTGCTAGTGTTAAATATATTTACAAATATGGAACATCGTGATGCCAGGCTTCACGACAACGGGAATATATCTTTCAGACATTTATTAGAAACCCTAAGACATTAAATACCACGTTCAAGCTCACTTATCGGGACCAAAAATTATTGTAAATATAAATGATTTTCTGTGATAAATAAAAAAAAACAACTAGAATTGTGATTGTTATAACTATTGTATAAGCCAAACGTAATGTTGATTATATTATTTGAAATCTTTAATTATATACAACTTAAGTATTTGACATGTTGAGTTTATTGAAAATTGTGATTTTTCTATAAGTATTTCATTAAAGTTGATATCTATGGTAATTGGATTTTAGTTATTTACAACAATTTACCCAAATCAGGACAGAAATGTTTGCGTGATGCTGACAAAGAAACAGATAAAAAAGATAAGATCCTTGATCTTAATTAGTGTGAGTGGACAACTGGGTAGGAATCGTAGCTTTTGTCACTCCTCCCTGTGTCACAAGTGACAATTTACTGCTGAAAACACGCCGCGCATGTTATGTTTTTCAAAACAGTACGCCAGTGCGGCCGCCACACGCCTCGCGTGTTATCCATTTTCCTCTACGGCCGTGCAGCTCATCACCCCTCGCGTGATCCGGCGTTCTCTAACGACAGTGCGGTAAATCGTTAATTAAAATGTACGTAAAAAATAATTAAACAAAACATGTGCTTTTAGGGCGGTTACTGGATACCATCTAAGGAGCAAAAACTCATCAAGACGAATCAAATGAGCCCAAACTCGGTAGTAGTAGACCTTGGATGCCATCTAAGGACCAAAAACTGTCTGACAAATAAATGATTTATGATTACCAACCTACAACATTTACTTACTTACAATACCTAAGTACTTACCGTACTAACCTAACTTAAGAATACCTCAGTATATATACTTTCGACAAGGCTAAATGAGTTTAGACTAGGCCTTACTAGTTTATCCTGAAATGTGCGTATTTATATCAGGATCAACTAGTTTGGCCTAGCCTAAACTGGTTTATCCTTACGGACTTAGGACAAACTAGTTTGGTCTAGGCTATACTAGTTAATCCTATAAAAAATGACGTTTTAAATAAACCGCAGGTAAAAATATAATTTATTTTTACAATTTCTGCATAGGTAGGTAGGTAGGTACTTTAACCTAAGATTTGACAATTATCTGTTATAACAACAAATACTAAAAATAAGATGAAGTCAAAAAATTAAAGGAGGTCATCCATCATACAAGAAACGTGTTTTATCAGCGATTTTAACTCGACTTTATAATGGCATTAACTAGATACTTACTTTAAAATTCTCACCGATGATGTATTACTGAGGCCGCTATAACAACAGAGGTACTTACTAATAAACCGGCGAAGTGCGAGTTAAACTCGCGTGGAGAGGGTTCCGTACAATTGATTGAATTCTTATAGGTTTTCCTGTAATCTACAAGCAATTAACTATATTTTGTATTTTTTCAAAATTTTAGGCTCAGTAGTTTCTGAGATCAGGAAGTGGGGGGAATGGTCAATTTTCGTCTTCTCTCATGAATAAAATCAAAATTATTCATTTTAAAATAATAACAAAAATATATTTGAGATCCTCATAACGAGCCCTTTCATTTGATATATGTATGACACAGTAAGGTTTGCAAAACTTTTTTTTTAATTTTCCAATTTGTCCCCTGAAAATGACCCTTATTTTAAAAAAGTATTTTTTTACTTTGCACATAGGTAGTAATTATATTATCTTTGACATAGGTATGTGTTTAGGTCATAGAATTACAACATTCTACCAAATTTCACTTGATTCGGTCAAGTAGATTTGGAGCAAATTGGCTGTGACAGACGGCCAGACAGACAGACGCACGAGTTATCGTATAAGGGTTCCGTTTTTCCATTTTTTGTACGGAACTCTAAAATTAAGATAAAAGTAAAAAAAATAAAGGGGTCATTCAAGAAACGTGTTTTTTCAGCGTTTTAACGTTGTACGGAGGTACGGAACCCTTCATGTACGAGTCCGACTCGCACTTGACCGGTTTATTGCGTTTTGTTCACGTAATTAATAAATATAAAGGTGACTTAACCTATAAAACTTAAAATCAGAAAATTCTATCAGGCCCAGGCTTGGGGATAAACACCTACTAAATAGAATATAGTGTTCATTTTAAGACGGTAAAGTGTCTAAGAAAAGCTAGGTGTACTCTTCCTCTTTCTTGTTTTTGATACCTATGATTAGCAACTAAAATAAGTATAGGTAGTATTAAATACACTAGAATTTATTTATCGAAATATGAAAAAGTCAAACCCTGAAGGGATTGTATGTATTTTGTGACAAGGTGTTTCCCGTCGTGTCTACGAATCGGGCGGACACGGACGATCGCACGCGATAGGATGCAATAGCGTGCTAAAGCATGCTATAGCGCGCTTCAGCGTTCCCACGGCGCGCGAAAGGTTGCTATAGCGTGCTGAAGCATGCTTCAGCACACTATAGCGTTCCGCCGCCTCGGCAGCACGGCTGGTGCTGAAGCGCTCGCTGCAGCAAATGATGCTTCTAAGCGACAGAAATAGATAGCAGCATAGGAAAGTGCTGTTCCGTGCTGATAAATGAGATCCAAGCCTAAAAAAATGTATGATTAAGTATTTATTAATTTCATTCACAGATTTCATTGGCTAGAAAACGATATACCGAAGAACGGTAGAAAAGTGAACCTTTTCGTCGATCGCCATAGCCATACAGTCTGCACTTGCTTTGTATGCAGCGCTACTACCAATGAATGGGCAAATATCACTTGCTTTGTATGCAGCGCTACTACCAATGAATGGGCAAATATGAAAGAAGTAAGTTTAAAAAAAATGACTGCCGCTCAGAAAAGAGCTGTAATCGACTGTTTTACTTTACAGCAAAGTCGAATGTTTAGTATCCCTTTGGATAAATGTTTTGAACAGATAAACAGGGCAAAAACCTGTTTGAAAGATATTCCATTTTCAGAGCATTACGAAAAAGTGTATAAGCTTTTATTACGCTTCCAGATTTTTGCCACCCGAAATATAGTGAATAATGTAATATTGTCTGACGATGTGTAATTTTTTTATATAGAGTAATCGCTCACGGACTGAATATTCAGATTCCGAAGTTTTTATGAAAGCATATTAATTTGTAAATAAATGCTTGTTTTGTAAAAACGTCGCTCGCTTGTTATGTAAAATTCACAAAATTATATCTAAATATAAAAAGGTTCATTTAGACATTTTTATTAATCAAAAAAGATAGATTTTAAAAAAATATTTGTAATACAAAGTGGAAGGGACATACCCGTAATAAATCAAACCACAGGCTATGCTAGATGACTAAAGAATAATGGAATTAAAATAACAGTCAAAATACAAAAAAAATCGACATTCCCATACATATCGCCCGGACCGCCGCACACTTTTGTATGGAAATGCCGAAAATTATTTTTGTTTTTTGGCTGTTATTTTAATTTTATTATACTATAATCATTGACATGAGTACATAGATCTCGTTGACTATAATACAATAACTTATCAAATGATGCTATGCTAATGACTGACACGCTTCGATGCTTGTGAGAATCAAAAAATCGGTCGGCATATTGACGAATGGAACTGTGAAATAATAGTCATTCCCATTCCTCCCCAGTGGGGCGTCCCCACGGAAGGAATGGGTGGAATATACCTAGACGGACTAACCTAATACTTACGGTTGTTCATATCTAATACTTATGGTTAGGTAGCGGAATTAGAATTATTAGTTATTACCTTTATAAAATCACCTTAAGAGAATAAGAGATAGGATTCTCTGTTTCTTAGCCGGACGTACGTTAAAGGACGTACTTTTAGTGAATTTGACAAAAATTAGCGCTCCTAAAATCGATAGCATTGTACTATATTAGGTCCTTACATATGAAATTGCCGTTCAGTATCAAAAAAGTGAAACAAGTTTTTTTTAATGAAATTATTATTTAATCAATCGAAGTATGCGCCGTTGTTATCGATACACTTCCGCCATTTTATAGGCAGATCATTGATACCTTTGGAAAAAAATCCTGGGAGCGAGAGTCTATGAACTGTTTGAAGGCGGTTTTTTTGCCTCATCAGATTTGAAATTTTTTCCTTGTAAAAAGTTATCCAAATTTTGAAAAAAGTGGTAATCGGTTGGGGCAAGATCTGGAGAGTATAGTGGGTGACGCAGAGGTTCAAGTCGCAGCTCCTCTAACTTGGCGATCGTTTGATGTGCAGTGTGTGGTCGAGCGTTATCCTGTAGGAACAGTTGGCTAGAGCAATTCATCAGTCTCGGTTGTTTAATGGCGAGCTTTTCCATCATTGTTTGCAATTGTTGGCAATACAAGTCCGCAGTAATCGTCTGGCCTGATCTCAAGAAGCTGTAGTGGATAACACCAGCACTGGTCCACCAAACACTAACCAGAATCTTCTTTTTGGTCAGTTTTCGCTTAGGGCAAGGTTTTGCCGGTTCTCCTGGGTCAAGCCATTGTGATGATCGCTTCCGATTGTCGTACAGGATCCATTTCTCATCACAAGTCACGATACGGTTCAAAATCCCCTCATTATTGTGGAGATTAAGCAAAGAAACGCAGCAAGCAACGCGTGTTTGTTGGTTTGCTTCAGTCAATTCGTGCGGTACCCACTTTTCGAGTTTTTAAATTTTTCCGATTTGGCGCAAGTGGATAAGTATCGTTTTGTCGTCCACGAGGCTCATTGTTTAAATCGAAATTTCCAGAACGGAAACGTTGAAACCAAAAACGCACCGTTCGTTCGTTAGCGGTGCCTGGTCCATACACGTCGTTAATTCTTCGAGTCGTTTCTGCAGCATTGGTGCCACGGTGAAACTCGTATTCGTAAATACCGCGAATTTTCAATTTGTCCTTAGTTGTTGTTATAGAAATGTTGAAACTCAAACAAATGATGTTAAAACAAATGAAATACGAATTTAAAAAAAATATTTTTCTGGCTTTATTTCGAAATAAATTTGAATTTGGAATTCCTAATGAAACGCAAGATATTTGATTTTAAAGTTGCCAGTATTGAAAATCGGCAATTTCATATGTAAGGACCTAATATAACTAACTATGAATACGGAGGTTTATAAATAATCACTGGCTTTTTGACATTCTGCAATAAATAATGTTGTAATGTAGTACAACCTTTTTTATTCGACCGCATCCGCCCCCGCCCTTCCGCCCACCGACATAGTGATGTGATGGATGACTTATGGCTCTGAAATGTGGTCCCTAACCCTAACTATGGGTATCGTAAGAAGGCTCAAGGTCGTTCGACGCGCTATGAAGAGAGCTATGCTATGATAGGTGTGTTTCTCTACATGATCAAATCAGAAATGAGATTTGTAGGAGAACAAAAGTAGCCCAGCGGATTAGCTCGTTGAAGTGGCAGTGGGCGGGACACAGCGTAACGAACCGATGGCCGATGGGGCAAAAGGTTCTCGAATGCCTATGTCCAGCAGTGGACCTTATGTGACTGAAATAATGATGATGGTTTTTTATGATATAGTATTTTTTTTTTCCTAGTCTGTTGGTGTTATGTCCCACTGCTGAGCAAAGGCCTCCCCCTTCCTCTTCCACTCGTCTCTATTCTCTGCTATCTCTTGCCAATTATTGGCATAACTATCGAGGTCATCCCGCCATCTCTTCCTCGGTCTGCCTCTGCTCCGACGGCCATCCGGCAGCCAGAACGTAGCTAACTTCGCCCATCTTCCCGGGACCATTCGACAAACGTGCCCAGCCCAGTTCCACTTCAGACTGGCAATTTTTACTCCTACATCTGCAATTTGAGTTTGAGAACGCAGCTCTGTGTTTCGCACCTTGTCTATAAGACAATAGTATTATAAACACAAAAGTTAATATAGTTAGAATTTTATATCAAGTGAGCTGATGAGTGTTCCAGTTCATCGACTGACTATAACATTTTTAATTATACCACAATTTCGCAGTTATTTTCTAAATTCTTACGCTTCAATCCACACGCACATACGGGACAGGTACTACAATCATAATACATATAGAATTATTTAATATTTAACAAAATAATTAAAAACTAGGAATTATACATCAAAGCTCATGGAAACAGAGCAACCGGGCGGGACTGACTGCCTTCCAAAACAAAATTATTACAATTTACAATGACTACGAAATCTCAAAAATACAGCATTTAAAATTAAACTGAATGCCACGTACAAAAAAGTTTAGTTTCCATAATGCAAATGTTTAAATACCTGACGTTTCCAAAAGACGTACCATTTGACTGTGGATGCCCTACAATCCTTATAAATTGCTGTTTTCCGAAACGGGGTAATATTTCGGTAAATGTTTAACTATCTCTTGACCAGACTACTAGGTAGGTATAGGTATAGGCCGAGAAATAAAAATACAAAATGATTGAATAAATATAAATTTATTGTAAGCCGGCCTATCACAAGCTGCGTAAAATAGAACAAGAGATCTCTTACATTTAGAAATTCACTGGTTAAAACAGGCGGCCTTTATTTCTAAGGGAGTCCCCACACTGATCGACGCGGAATCGGCTTAAGCCGAGAGCGTATCACCACACTACTTGGCTTAACGCCAATCGTCCGTCGCGACGGCTGATCACAGGCAACCGGTCGCCGACTCCTCCAAATGGCCGTTGCGGCAGTTAATCTCTTGCGTTCGGCTGTCGACTCCTCCGAACGGTCGTCGACTTCTCCGAACGATTGCCGACTCTTTCGAATGAACTTCACTCGTGAACTCGTCCGAACGGCCATTGTGTATATCCGTCGGAATCGGCAGCCGCCGGAGATAAAAATCGTGCGAGCGGATCATATCAACGCCATTACGGCCGTCTTAGACGCCGATTGGCTGCCGCCGGAGACGAAATCTTACAAACGACTGCTGTATACGCGTCGAGGTGGGTGTTCGGCTACTTCCAGCGGCATACGGATACGATCAGGTAACCAGCAAACTGCTCGTTTCGCCGCCGGCCGTAGTCGCGTCGCGTCGTCCGCGCCGAGCCGATGCGAATGGCATTTTTTTTTATTAATGGCTTGACGCTATTGCGTATTTAGCCAGGAACAAGTTAATAAAACGTGGGAAATTCTTTTTTCCTAACAAGTTACAATCAAAGGTTGGTGTAGGCCTTTGATTGCTTTAAGGGAGCTTCTGGCGACAAGTCTATACGAGTCCACTGGTTTTCATAGCCGATTGAGTGGCGGACGACGCCCGAAGACGGCCCACACAGTCCGCAAAACAAATATCACTACAGCCGTAATAATGACTGTCCACTTTAACTTTTTCACATTGTTCATAAGCATGAGTATTTATAACACCAAACAACACCAACAATTTCATATTATAAAGTTCACAAAAATTAATTTGCAAAATACATAATTTAAAGAAAACTCCAACCGGACCCCTTGACTTCCCGCCAAAAAACTCCGCGAATGGCATTAGCGACGCCCTTATTCCATTAACATAAAAGTTTTTCTGACCGGCTAAAGCCGATTCCGCGTCGATCAGTGTGGGGCTCGCTAACACTTACCAGGACACTTATACCTATAGTCGCAAATCAATTGTTCTTTATCACACGTCTTATTATAAAACACGCACAATACAACTTGATTACTAGGTTTAGCCTCCGGGTATCGTAGGTATTTTTTTTTTCATATGAACTTTATGTCAAAGGCATACGGTTCAATTTATTGTGGTAACTAATATAACATTGCCCCAAGGCGGGGCATTTCAACGCTCGAGGGGGGCTCTAACGTATTGCGACATTTGCGACTGACGGGGAAGCAAGAAGCGCGGTATGAACGCTGCCCGTGATTTTATAAAGATAATTTTTTCATAAAACTGTTCATAATCTTAAATATCTAAAAAAAATAATCTAGCAACACACTTTTAGCCGATGCCTCGCCTTAGGGTTAAACCATAATCCGCCCAAATCAAGTTGACATTGACAGATGAGACAGTGTCCTTTTACTAGATGTCAACTTGATTTGGGCAGGTAAAGGTTTAAACTTATTCCGTGTTTTATAACAAAACGGATAGTGTCTAACTGGGTATCCCAGAACGTGTTATTAGCAGAATTATTGACAAACATAACAACGGTTATAACAAACAAGTAATTCTTAGCTTTCTCTAAGCTATACAAGTATACACTATATTTTCAATATAGGAATATATGATTTTACGTAATTTCGTGGCCAGGGGAAGAGGTAAAAATTTTATATTAGCGTTGAACTTGATAAAGAAAGCCTCAGGTGACATAATTTTTTGGAAGTGTCTAATATGCCGCTAGAGGTACTTTATTTAGCAAAGCTCGCTAAAACCGTTGTCGGCAAAATAACGTTTTATTGCTATTTTACCGCTAGGGGCATCGAAATGAATACAGGTATTTTAAAGACAGCGGCTTCGTTGTTAGTTGTAATACCGGCAATGGCGTTGAACCACCCTCGTAACCTATACGACATAACTTGGGTGGTCTACCTACATGACTGCATAAACACTTGATAGCTTTTTACACCATAACCTATACATATAACATATACCTACATGGCACCCACATGACTTGGGTAATCTACGTGAATATAGATTGGCCCAGCGCCTTTGCCGGTATTATAACTATACTCACTATAAAGCCGCTGTCTTTAAAATAGCTGTGTTCACTTCGATGCCACTAGTGGAAAAATAAAACGTTATTTTGCCGACAACGGTTTATTAGCGACCTTGCTAAAGTGCATCTAGCAGCATACTAGACACTTTCTAATTAATTTCCCCCAAATGGTGTGCCTTGTGCTCGCGCTGCGATATAAGACATTTTTAGTTCAACGCCTTGGTGTACGTATTATTAAAAAAGCGTGGAAGCATTTAAAAAAAAATTACACTGGTTTATTTTTTCTTACTTCTAATGTGTACAAATCATTGAGTAATATAAAATCGAATTAGGATATATTCTCCTAAATTAAAATCATTGTCAGCTATTCTATTTAACATAACTGGGGGACGAAATAATATCCGTTCCATTTGCCACCACTGGGGTCAAATGAAAATCAAAAAAGAAAATTCTCATTCGTCACCACTGGGGACAAATAAGAATTTAAATGGAAGAAGTGAAATAATCATTCCCATTCGTCCCCAGTGGGGACGACGCGGTGGTGACAATCGAAACACAAAACTAAAAATTGTCCCCAGTGGACGATCCCACTGGACGAATGGGTATATACAGGCTGACTTTTTAACCACCAGCCAAAGTTTTGGGGCAAGTTCAGTCCATGATACTGACTACTTTCCATAAAAACAATTAACGAAAAACGATAAAAAAAAATTCCCATACAGATTGGCGCTAAGCCCAACTGATTTTGTGTAGGATGACGAAAAGAATTTTTTTTATCTATTTTCAATACATTTTTTTATAGAAAGTAGTTCAGTATCATGGACTGGACTTGCTCCAAAAATTTGGCTAGTGGATAAAAAGTCACCCTGTATATACCCCTCCGCTTGTATGAAGCGCCATACCTGTGCCAGTCAATACATTAATTTCCTATTAATCTACATAAATACACTTTCACTGGTCTTGAACCCCGCAGAAACGCTATTAGTTAGTGAGCTGGCGAGTTTTTGAGAGGGACTCGTGGCCAGCACCAAGTAGTCGTCATCCTCCATTTTCTTCGTCATCCTGGAGAATTGGGACTCACTGTCGCCCTCCTTCAGGAAGTCTTTATATTCTATGCAGAGCGGCCAAATTATTTTTCCCGATCTGAAATTGAAGAAAAAGTTGTAACAATATTTTTATAGGGATTTTAGGCATTCAAGATGCAGTACTAAAGTACTCAAATTTAATAATGAAGGAAGAAATAGTGAAAAAATGCCACGTTAGCGGGACTTGAACTCGCGACCTTGGTCTAAATACGACCATGCTCTAACCAACTGAGCTATCACGTTCAACCCCGTACGCCGAATTATTATTATTTAAGTTGTTATAAGGGGGCGTCCATAAATTATGTGAGATGTTTAAGAGGGGGGGGTCAAGTCAAATCTTATCTAATCTTACGTTGGAGAGGGGGGGTCTCGGCAAATATCACGTAATTTTTTTTCTGATTCAACAAAAAAAAATTATACTATTTTGGTCCATTCAGATTGTACATGCTTAAAATTTAATCTTAAGCGTTATCGTAATACGATTAAGATCATTCACTAATTCGTTCGAAAGAAAATAATTTCATTCATACTTCGACGTTATACATCTACTGACTGTCAAACCACCATATTTGTTTTATACCAAATAGCTCAATTTAATCTGAATTTATGGTACAGTGTTGCCCGACCTTTGTTTTCGCGCCACTGTCAGCCGAACGCGCGACTCGATGAGCGAGAGAGCGAGAGATCTCTATTGCCCAAGTGTACGTGATGATTTAGAGAAAAGATGCTGCAGTACATGCGGTATTTACTTTGCATCTATCACAAGAGCTGCAGAGCATAGGCAAGCAGCCCACATTGCACCAGCTAAGCAAGCGCGTATGTTCCGCAAAGTGCGACCCTCACGGATTGTCACAAGACGAGCTAATGAGTTACTGTGCGCAAGCGCCAACGGCTTAGAGTGGCTAGATCAGAACGAAGTTTAAGGAGCAGATGATTTTTACTGAAAATCATATGGACATGGTTCCAATAGTCTCTCTTGAGACCGCGCATGATTCTCCATGGACTGAATTAGAGTAGATATTCTTTTTTAATCACAGTTATGATTTAGGTGTTCTATTGGTAAATTTTTATTACACTTATAATTAAACTCTCAGCAATATTGATAACTAGTCTTAACTAGTCGTAAATAAAAGCACGAAGCAATTTTTTTTTTCTTTTTACTATAACAATCCAACGTGTTTACGTAAGAAACCCACATGAAAAATCTCACGTGAGATTGAGGGATGGGGGAGGGGGTTGAATAAAATCTCACGAAATCTCACCAGGGGGGGAGGGAGTGACAGAAAATTTAAAAAAACACCTCATGTAATTTACGGACGCCCCCTAACTTCAAAAAAGGAAGAGCTCAATTCGAATGATATTATGTTACTCTCAAAGACCGAAATCACTCATTGAACAAAATAATAGGCCGCAAAACGTTGTGGCTAATGAAACAGACCACGACGCGAAATTCACACTCAATTCTTCTTCTTTAACTTAAGAGCTTGCTCTTGTCGGTGGAATTAAGTGGAGATGCCTCCATTCCTCTCTTCTCTCTGCCATGAAGTTTTTCCAACAAATTAAGGAAGGGTTAGGAGTAAGGTTCTACCAAGACACACTCAATTAGCTTTCCAAAATTTGATGTAACCACGGTCACATTTTCATTCTTGGAGAAGACGCCTGGACCGAATTGGAAAATTCTTTTATTGTTTGGAAGGGTATACTTTCCAGATAGTCCCATAGAAATTTTATTAAAATCGGTTGTGGTTTTTTTTTTTTAACGAAAATAACTAGACGTCGATATTTAGCTTTTCAGGTATTGAAGTCTGTTTTTTGTTTTGAAAAATATCAATAATTAATTGAAGCCGCTTAAAAAAATACATGTTCTACTGTTGCCGAACTTCTTAAAGATTGTAAAAGTAACATCACTTACTCACAGAGCTTGAAAGCAAAGAAGCCGTAGCGTCCAAAATTTGCTTTTATCAGCATTACCTGTAGGTTGGCTGGTAGAAAAGGCCCTGGGCCCTAAGTCCGCCTATTGCATGTTTTGTAATAAAGTTGAATAAAATAAAGAAACAAATAATTAATTACCTTGGTAGTGTATAAGGGTCATACGGGAACCACTCGTCGTATTGCAGCCTCACAGCGGACAGCGAGTGCCTCGTGTTCTTCTCGATGATGGGCTGGCAGTACACCACCTGGTGCGAGCGCGTCACGGACGAGAAGGCGCGGGTCACCTGCGGGGGACACGTGCGGAGGGGGTTCAGGGGGCACGTGACGAGCCGGGGCAGGTTTAGGGATTCTACGAAGTGGAGGCCTAAAAAAAAAACGATTTGGGAATCCATAAACTATAGTTGTGGGGAGGATAATGGAGGAGGCAATGGCAAACCACTCCATATATATATCTCTACCAAAAATCGACATTATATGCGTCTCTTTCCATTCAATGACTGAGAGAGCCTGGCTCTTAAATCATCATCATCATCATCCGAGCGTACTCCCGGTTGCATCCTTAGCGGTAACGCTTCAGAGCCCGGGGTCCGCTATCTAAACCTAGGTGATTTGACGAGTTACCAGGTTCTTACATAGAGCGACTGCCGTCTGACCTCCGCAACCCAAAAGGTAGACCAGAACCAATCCTAGGATAGATACACACGCTAGATGGCGTTCGAGACCAACAGCTTTAAGTGCCTTCCGAAACACGGAATCGTCTTTCTTTTCGGATAATCAGGTGATTCAAGCCTGCAATATCCTAACCAGACTGGAAACAACTTTTCACAAAGTATGCTTCTTCTAAGTATTCTTCTTCTTGCAGTGGGATTTGAACCCACAACCTCCGGATCACAAGGCAAACGCCTTGACCACTGGATCACGGAGGCAGTCAGCCTGGCTCTTAAATGTTGGACAGATACTATAGTTTTTTTAATTAAGTACAAATATTTTAAGGGGTGGTTCAGTCCATCATTTTGAACAACTTTTCCTAATAAATGTATATCGAAATACGAAAAGAAATCACAGGTTTCGTGCCTTACACGACTATCGAGCACATTGGAAATGAATCTATGGAATTCGATAAAATGTCGTTCTGACTTTTTTCAAAAAGCTAACCCTTTACCCGATCGTCTTTGTTTTAGGCTCAAATTGTAGCTGACTAAATTGTCCAGAGGAGATTTTCTTAAATTTTTGATATAATTTTTCGTTTCCAAGATATCGAGCGACAAAATAAAAAATTCGGTTTTTTTTTTCACTATTTCGGCCATACCTTTTTTCGTTTGTAATTTTCCCGAATATTATTTTTGCACCTTATAGCTCTCCCTGAATACGCGTCTTTTAAGCCTTTTAGAATATCATATCTTAACAACACGAGATATGAGGGAATCTCACTTTTAAGGACTGAGAGAGGCCTTTGACCAGTAGGGTTACTCAAAAAGTGCGTATCCGCGTTTGAGTGTGAAGAAACATTGAGCGATAATAATAAAAGTCTTATTAGGTTTGACAAAGAAATCACTATCGGACGACTATCGTTTTATTTTATGGAGTAACCACCCGGGGTAATTTAAAAAACATTACAGAGAAAAATTACTTACTTTCTTTACTCATAAACAGGTGATGGTTCTTGAAAGCGACGAGGTAGAATATAGCGTGGCAGATAGCGTAGAACGCTCCGTGGTGTTTCGTGAAATCGCTGGCCGAGGTCGACTCCTGGGTCGCAGTAACATACGAGTGGCACCACTCAGCCATCGCTTTCAGGTAGTGTATCAGTCTGGAGTTGGGCACTCTCACGCAGCGAGCCAGGAGCCCTGCCAGGTGGCTGGCTGCTGTCTTTCTGGTGGCCAGGGCGCCGGGGCCGAGCCCGTGCAGCCCTGCTGCGATGATCCAGAGGTTGTTCAGGACTCGGTCTGCGCATTGTTGGCTTATGGATATGGTGTATAGCAGGAGGAACTGGACGTGTCTGGAAGAGAACAATGTGTAAGTTAGAATTTTTTTCATGCTCTGGGAGTAAATAAATACCGGTCAAGTGTAAGTCGGACTTGTACATAAAGAGAAAAAACACGTTTCTTGTTTGACAACCCCTTTTGATTTTTAACTTTATTATATTTTTAATGTTTTTTGTTATAGCGGCCACAGTAATATATAGTCGGTGAAAATTTCAAGTATCTAGTTAATGCCATTATAAAAATAGAGTTAAAAACGCTGAGAAAAACACGTTTCTAGTAAGAGACACCCCCTTTAATTTTTTACGTGTTTTTTTTCAGCCGGTACCCTGTAACAGACGGACGGACAAACGGACAGAAGGAAATACAGCGGAGTCTCACGAATTAATTTATTTCTTATCTTTTCTTTCATGTTCTGGGAGTAAATAGAAAACCGGAAAAATGTGTAGGTTAGAATTCGTTCTTATCTTTTCTTTCATGCTCTGGAAGTAATTGAAAAATCGAAATATACCAACTGCTTCTTCCAAACAAGTTGTGGAAGAATTGGGCACAAAACTAGGAATATTTTCAAAACAAGCTATGTACTATATGCTATCAATATTTCTACTTCTGATTAACTTCTTATCTATAAGAAAAAAGTTCAAAATTAATATAAGTAACACTTATCATGTGCCGATACACAGCTCATCCGCTCATAGTCAAGGACTGATCGCAGATATAAAAAGAAAAAAAAAACTTACCGAGTACCATGTGTGGGCATGACGATCCTCTCGAACACATTGCAAATGATATTCATCACAGTATCCCGTTCATCTTCGAGCCACCTCAGCATCTCCCACATGCAGTAGTCCAGGGTCTCGCTGACCACATCCTGTTCGTCTCCGTCCATTTCAAACATAGTCTCATCTTCCGATTTTTTCTTATTTGATTCCACTACATTGACGTCCATTTCTACCATTCTGTAATGAAATAAAAAAAAAAAAAAAAATCAATAATGTTCAATTCTTTCCATTTAACCTGTTAGATAGAGAATGCCTGGATTCTGACAGAATATCTTTTTTTTAATTTATCAACTTAGTGCATAAATAAATGTAGTAAAAGCGCAAGCGCATCACATTATCCATCACTTTACGCAACGAGCATTTCTTGTGTTTATAATCTTTTTAAATGGCGGAGATATTGGGGGTTTAAAACTTTTAAATAATCATATTTCAGCCATTACGAACAATTTACAAATATGTCATAAAACTTTTTTGTTACCCTTATTAAGACGCAACTTTTTTGTCTGAACAACTTTTTTATCCGATAAACTTCAACGGATGTCGCGAAGTTTACAGCTCACAGAGCCACAAGTTTATGTGTGTAAAGGGCTCCCAATTATTTCGACGAAATTTAGTATCTATGTAGGGGGTTTCGGGCCAAAGAATAGATCTTGCTAGGTAAAAATAAACGGGCAAGTGCGAGTCGGACTCGTACATGAAGGGTTCCGTACCACCGTACAATGTTTTAAAACGCTGAAGAAACACGTTTCTTGTATGACGACCCCCTTTAATTTTTAACTTTATTTTATTTTTAGTATTTGTTGTTATTGTGGTCATAGTAATACATAATTGGTGAAAATTTCAAGTATCTTGTTAATGCCATTATGAAGATCAAGTTAAAAACGCTGAAAAAAACACGTTTCTTGTATGACGACCCCCTTTAATTTTTAACAATTTTTTATTTTTAGTATTTGTTGTTATATCCGCCACAGTAATACATAATCGGTGAAAATTTCAAGTGTCTAGGCTATTACGGTTCAAGAGATAGAGCCCTGTGATTGACGGACAGACAAATAAAGTCTGCAAACCATTTGAACGCACGAATTGTAACTATTATTAAAAAATCATATATTTACCTAGTAACTATCGCAGTCATAATCTGCTCTTGCAGCAGTGGTATGTATTTGCTCATCCAGATGAGATTGTGAATGTAGGATCGGTTGATGAAGGTGCTGGCTTTGTAGTACGGGAACTGCTCTATTACTGTATGCATCAGAAGGTCACTGGTCCTGAAATGAAGTAAAGAATAAATTAGTAGTTACCTCACATTCGTTGCCATGGAGCATTAACTTAGGACGTCTATCATTCATCTTTTTGTTGTGATGCAATGGCTTTAGGAAATATGTGATGAGACTTTTAGCCAATTGGCGTCAATGACTGGAAGCCGTGTGGTTCCCGGCAGAATAGAATAGGAGCACTCCAAGTCTTCCCGTGAATGTCTTAGAAGGCGACTTAGGACACACAAGCTAAATAAAGCTTATAAGCATCAATGAGACCGCTCCAATCCGTCTGGCCAGCATGGAGCCAGACGACAGCTTCTGCCGTAAGTATAGCTCTGGTAGTACAGAGGGTCGTGCTCCTGCAGTGGAGACTAAAAAATACCTGATGATGATTAACTTAGGACGTCTATCATCCATCTTTTTGTTCAGTTGAATTGAAACGGCTTTTGGAATTAGACACTATTAGCTAATTGGCGTCGACGAAAGACTGTTCCACAAATGGCCTATGAATGGAATAGTTGCATTGCATATGTACAGACGGTTAATAAGATAAACTGTCACCGCGCTTCGCGCACTAAGTGAGTGGTACAGGTATCTGGTTAAGGCCGTACCTGAATTTTCCGGGGTCCAGTGCTGCCCTCATTTAAAATAAAACGGAGACACCATTAAAAATTTTGCTACTACCAAGTCCTAGACAATCCTTCAAACTATTTTGTGAAAAGTGCGTAGTAAAGTTAAACGTTCTCACTTTAAACTGTAAACAGTAGTTCATAAAATACTTTGAAGGGTTATTTAGTACTTGGTAGTAGCAAAATTTTAAATGACGTCTCCGTTTTTTTTTAAATGATTGTTTTTATAATTGGGGGCAGCACTGGACCCCGGAAAATTCAGGTACGGCCTTAACCGTCTGTACTACATATGTACACTTTTCCATTTGTATATGATGTTGGCTTAGACCATATTGGTTAGGTACTCAATGAAATTGGGCTAATCGAGATCTGCCTGGACAGTGGATAGCCGAGGTTTCGTGATTTGGTTAATAATTTCACTATGTGCCTAATATATTCGATGAGAGCATCTTATTAATTGAATTGCCCAACGGCCAATACGCCCAGCCTGACCATCATGATAATGGTCAAGTTATTGGGCCATATCATGATGATCAGGCTGGGCGTATCGCAATATAGTTTTCGTTTTGTAACGCTGTGTGCACATTATCACGTTGCCCAATGTGCAAACAGCGTTAGACTACCTATAATTGCCGCTAGGTCGTCTAACGTCTACACATAGAATGTCTGTCTGTCTGCCCAGCCTTTAACAGCATTTGCATAAATATGTTTTTTTTTTTTGGACAAATCACACTGATTGAGTTAGCCCCAAAGTAAGTTCGAGACTTGTGTTAAGGGATACCAACTCAACGATACTATATTTTATAACAAATACATATATAGATAAACATCCATACCCACGTCAATCTGAAAAAGATAATTTTTCCATCTTGACCTGCCCGGGGATCGAACCCGGGACCTTCGGTGTGACAGCCTGGCATGATGACCACTAGGCCACAATCAAATTACCTAAAGGAAAATATTTACCTCGGCCCCCAGATAGTCGTAACCCCAGATGTAATACCGCATGCCAACTTTGAAGTTTCACAGTCTCCTTGAATCCCGTTAAGTGAGTGTTGAGAGACTGACCATGGTAGCAAGCAAGCTTATTCCACAATATGTAGTAAAGGGAATTTCCTCCCTCTTACTACAAGGCTAATGTATAGGAGCCTGTTGGGACAAGTCAAATATCTGGCTGCCTATTTTTGTTAGGAATATAACATAGATGGCCTCATTGGTTCCTGATATAGATATAGATCTAGACTCTAGATCTATATCTGGAACTCTAAATTCTAGAGTTCACTGGTTCCAGGTTTCTTGTATTTTTTTTCTGTGTATAAATTGCATAGTGTTGTTTAGAGTAATTTATTTACTGAATTATCGACAAGAAGATTCTTCTTCTTTTTGTATTGAAGAGCTACACTCTTGTCGGTGGAGGCTTTTCATGTCTCTCTTTTTTCCGCTAAGTTAAAAAGGTTAAGAACTTAGTGGAAGACTAGCAGATCATGTAGCCGATATTATATTTCACTGTGGAGCCCCATTAAATATTTTCTGTGATGCAAGTAAATGCAGAATAGTCAGTGCCTGCACATACACTTTTTGGTAAGTTTTGTCATTGATTTCTATGTAGAAAATTGTTATTATGCATCTGCCCTCAAAAGGTTCTAGGTTAATAACCAAACCAGTAATGGTGAATAATGGACACTTTTTCACAAGCATGTCTGCTTTTCTGGGTGAAAAGTTCAGTCTTTTTATTTGTTATTTTGTAATTTTATTTGTTAAACCCAGAGCAGAAACTTGTTGTGGCCCATTGAGTATTGTAATTTTTCTTTTGGGTTCATGGGTCTTTTCACAATAGTGGAGGCATGCATGGAATACAGGTCCAACATGTAAAGGCCCTTTGGAGAAATTGCTGTATGTGCTTCTCCAAAAGCCATTCTTGTATTTTATTTATTACTGATTGGATATATGTCCAATAATATTCCAATAACGCTCCAAAACAAGCATGAGTTGTATTAATTCCCATTAAACTTTTCCATTTAAATGAATACAGCCATTTTGAAGGGTTGAAAAGCCTCCCAGTTGGTAATAGATGTCCCACATAACCTGAGGCTGCAATAAAATGCATGAGTCAGTCAAATGGAAAATTGCACAAGATTCAGTAACAAAAGTCAACTTGTGCAATATTTCTATCAATTTATATTCTGCAAAATATCCTGTAGAATAATATATTATAATAATTATAAGAAAACAAAACATCCTTTTAAATAAATCCTATAGATTCTTCTTCTTCTTTCGAGGCAATTAGAACCGTTGTTGATTTTTAATAGCCATTTCGTAGCAAAAGGAGAAGCCCATCTGCATAATAGACAGTAACCATCTATTATATATTACCCAGGGTGCACTGGCAAATAGGGGGATTCAATATGTCATGCAGATGATTGTTAAAATTATCTACATATCTCCGTTGTGCAAGTTTTCCACCATATTAGCCTTTTACTATGTTTTCACTGCTATAATAAACTTCTTCAGCTCAAAAGCTGTATAAGGGGAGAATCACAACTGCCATACAGACACCAGCAGTGGACTTTCTGTGGCTGATATGATGATACAGACACCCCAGTATGTTAAATTCTATGGTGTAAATATAAAGAAAAATTTGTTCCATATTGTTGTTGAGGTTGTGCTTTCTGTGTAAAGTCAACTAACTTATTAGATTAGCTTAACACTTATATGCCTACATTTGGTTATATTCTATATTTGGTTGTTTGTTTTTAGTGTATGTAAGTGGCCAACATTCTATATTTGGTAAGGTTACAACAAAAGCCTTACAGTAAATCTTTTTGTAATTACTGCACAAACATATAGAAGACATGGAATTCTATCTTCTATAATAAAAATAGATATACTCACATAGGCATTATTGCAACAATTTGTGCAATAATTGTGTGAATGTTGGACCATCGAGCCACTGTCTCGTCATCGGGATTGTCTCCCCAATTCTCACCATCCACTGCAAGAGAAAAAACAATTTCATTATTTATTCTAACACAAGAATAAAGAAAATCAAGATACAGCAGTCTTAAATCTGTCAAACCTTGAGCAGTTTCATTAGGTAAGATATTAGTAAAACTTTTTTTCATTTCTTTGTAGGTCACTGGTAAATATTTGAAATTAAAATTAGGTGTATTTTCGTGCCAATTGCAAAAGACTTGATAATGAAGACTAAATTAAATACCTATGAAATATTTTATAATTTAATTAATGTGGCATTTTATATCACAATAGTCACCTTTGAAGCATCTCATAAGGCAAGCCATGACTCGAGGACAGTGGTATGTGTGCGCGGTTACCAAACTCAGCACAAACTTGCTGAACAGCTCCACCAGCTCCGGGCCCCGGCTCGCCCACTCCACATTACACACCAGTTCCACATACTGACTGAAATCCCTACCAAATAACACTACGCACGACAAACTATCCTCAAAAAGAATCCTGTAGTTCTCATCGTTCAACGAATACTCCTTTAAGACTTTCAGCAACTCGTGGTATGGACTAGAGTTGCCTTCTTTAGCGTAACTTAAAATAATTCGTTCCACTTGTTTCTCAGAAAATTTGAATTTGAAACGAGTGATGGCGGCTTGGCGATTCAGAGCCTTTTGCATCAGACTCGCAACACTTTTATGTGCTGTGAGAGCCATTTTACTTCTTGAGATCCGACGAGACTGACTTTAAAAAAGCTATAACTTCTGGCTGTCGCAGTAATTCGGCTTTTTTGTGGTTCAACACCTCTCGTAAAACGTTGCTACTGTCCTCAAAGGCAGGTGCCGTATGATGGCTCTGTTCGTAACTTGTACTTGGCTTACTGTAAACCAAACTTGCTTCTGATGCTTCCGTACTCTTCTTGTCCTTCAGATACGTCTGTAGTCTTTCTAAAACCACTTTATTATCGCCTTCTTTTTTTTCTAAAGTATAACCTTCTTTAGACATAGCTTCACAAAGGATTACATGGTAACTAGATAAGATTGAAGATACAACTTTCAATTTATAAAAAGTCGTCTAATAACTACTGTCGCAAACACGGTTACAAATAATAAAATAACTTCATAAAATTACGAAAAATAAACACGTGCGCAACCACGATTCAAGTTAAGAATGAATGACAATGACAAGATTTACAAGACAAATGACATTGATAGCTGTCATGTCATGTCATCGTCACGTCGTCATACTTTCTTTTATTTTTTTCATTTTGTTGGCACTATTGACTGTCAAACCCTAGTGCTGTAACAGAGCCGATTGATTCATTATCTTCGAGTCGATTTACGATTACATAGTGATTTGTACCTTTTTATTGATTATCATATCATAGATCATTTAATTTAAATTTTGAAATTCAATACATTTTACATACCAAACTAACAACGTAATCACGTTGTTGGATTCTAGGCGCGTTGCATGCAGGCAGGGTAATATAATAATAAATAATTATAATTTACTAATTTATTTTTACCATCGTAGTCGAATCGGTATCAATCGTCCTACATTTATTATTTTGTATTATCTGTGCCACTCTCATTTTTGAGTTTGGGAGGGGTGGAATGCGTGTGTTTTCTCATTTCGGAATTAATGTTCTTTATTTTATATTTTCGTTTAGTAAGTGTTTATGTGCAAATATAAACAAGATATTGTGTACTTGAAAAACTATGAGACTTAATTTATAAGTTGTTTAGTATTATTTTTTCTATGGGCGTTGATAATCATGCAAAATGGCCAACGATTGGTGGTCATGTACCTGTTGTACGGAAGCTCTGACTTGCTGGTTGCGTCTGAAGCTGTCTCCGGAGGAGATAGAACAACGATACAGAAGCAAAGAGATCGACAGAATACTGGAGAAGGACAAACAGACGTTGCGGCGACAGGTCAAGTTGTTGCTGCTAGGGGCGGGTGAAAGCGGAAAATCAACATTCCTGAAACAGATGAGGATAATACACAAAGTGAAGTTCGAACCGGAACTGGTGCGGGAGTATCAGCACGTGATATACCAGAACATAGTGAAGGGGATACAAGTGTTGGTGGACGCTAGGGATAAGTTGGCCATACCGTGGGAGAATCCGCGGAATTTGGACGTGGGACAGCAGGCGCTGCACTTCAATACCACTGCCTCGCTGGACAGCAGACTGTTCATGCATTATGCGCCTCACATACACTCCCTGTGGCTGGACAGAGCCATTAAAAGGGCGTACGACAGACGTAGAGAATTTCAATTGGTGAGTGACAATTAATATTTGCTAAGTAAACAAAGCTTGTTGATACCTTTATGTGTTGGGGGTTTCCAGTGTGATTGTGTTTGTGCAATGTAATTAGCATTTGGGAACAGGAAAGGAAACCAGGCTTTGTTTATTACAATTAAGTTGTTTATTCTTTATTTTATTCTCTTTAAATATGACTCTTTTCATAAAGATTGAGTGATTCATTGCGAGAGTAAAAAGGTAGGAGAGGAATCTTTGCCCTGCCTGTGATAGCATAGGCTGAAAATAAATAAGAACAAATAATATAATAAGTATGATAATATTTTTAAAGATTATTTAGTAAAACTCCTTTCGTATTATAGTTTCTCTTAATGGTCTTCAAATTGATAACTATTCTCCGATATAACTATTTTTTGGAAATATATGAAATTATATTCTAAATGAAACCTTATCGAAATCAATAGGTAACTAATAATTTAAATAAAATAAGAAAACATGTTTTTGACTCCAAAAAAATTGTTTTTATTGTTTATTTGATTGTTTATTTAATTATACTGTGATACCTAAATAGGTATAACTCCTTTGTTTTTCTGTATTTTATTATACCACAGAACAATGAGTCATTTAGAAATCAATGAGTCAAAAACAATCATATATTTCTTTTCCTTCAAGTTGTGTGTATAAAATTAGTGGCAATAGTTTTTATTTAGTTATTTCTTTCTTTAATCTTGCAATACACCTTACTTTGCAGAATCAATCATTCTACTAGATTATTAGACTTTTAGATAAATATACTTAATTCAGTAGACCAATATGCTTGAAAACAGAGGGGAGACTTTTGTCCAACAATGGTACATAATGGCCAACAAAAAAAAACATTCACCTAATCATAATAACGCGACTTGTGGTCACCAATGCGAAGATGTTACAAAAGATAGATTGATAAATCTTTTATTTGTTAAAAACATTATATCTATGAAAACTTGGTGTTCAAATTGGTGTTTGACCTTGCATTGTGGTATAATATCATTATGACAGTGACATAAACAAGGATGTAGGCATTTTTCTTTAAATAATATTTTAATAATATTATTTAAAATATCTTTGAAAATATAACTTTACAAGTGTTTTATATATATTATATATCAAAATATATTAAATATCGAAATACAAAAGTAACCCGCGGAGAAGCGTTGTTATTTAAAAATCTCATGGGAACCGTAATCACGCTGAGAGTGGCTTTTGGGTCTTGCAGCCCTCTCTATCTACCCTCGTGATAATAAGAAATTATCTCAATAATCTATGTGTCAAATTTCATTCTAATGAAATAAATGCAGCATGCATGAAATAAATGTAGCACCTTAAATACAATACCTGTTTTCTTCTATTTTCCTCTCCTGGGTCAGCTGGAAGAGAGTTTTTATTCTATGTACTCTATTTTCTTACTTTGTATTTTGTGTACATGAATTTTGTAAATGAATAAATAAATGTTGGCAGCGCTCCTGTGACCTAGATCAGGCCACCTAATTGACTATGTACCTACCTAATTATGTTGAAAACAAACTATTCGATTTTATTACACATTATATTACATATTATTAATTATTAAGAATTCTGTACTACCTTACAATCTGAATCATTTGAAAGATCGATTATCTAAATAATTTTACTAGCGATGCAGATAGCAACCCGTCACTATATTGATTCCCTTTCAAAAAGCACTTTCAAAAAAACGTCGTTTGGACGGGCCTTAAGACCTCAAGATAATGATGGTTGTGTAGGTAGAAAAGAGCATTAAAATAGTGGATATAGGTATGTGTTTGTTTTCCTCTTTGTAATAGGTCGTGCTCTTAACACTTCGCCTGATGAAAACGCACCGTATGTGTTTTCATTCTTCACAAAACACACACAGTGCATTTTTCAGCAGGCGAAGTGTTAATCTGTGGGTGCTAATCAGCTGATGCGCCAGTTGTCGATCACTGACCTCTTTAGGCAATACTCTTAGTGTCTTCTGTGCTTTAGGCGTAGAGTGTCTTAAATTTACGCTTTATTGTACACACACAACCTGATGGCAAATCGTCACAAAGTATTCCCAGGTTAATTAAGGGGAAATCTAAATAGAACATCAACCCTCCATGCGGGTCTGGGTGAAAAGAATGTACTGTTGCTTCTCTTCCCGCGCAGATCGTAAAAGCTGATCGAGGGAATGGGCGAAGATGCGAATCATGTTAATAGGCGATGCGGCTGGCATCCCATTACTATTTTGATTTCTTTTTCCACCTTCTCACCCTTTAACACGCTAAGAATGGCATTTGGCTCTTGCTGTTCTAGTTCTAGTCTAGTTCTGGGCTCGGTCTGCTTAGACCCGCAAGACCCAAAATGCTCTGTCTGCCATATTAGGGATAAAGACGTGATAGTATGTTTGTATCACAACGTAATTACTATTCTAAATGTTACAAGTATTGTTTCCACTCCGCTTATATTCATCCTATAGCCAATGTAGCCATTCAAGATTTGAAATTACAATAGTGCCTTTTGGGACTTTAATTTTATCGACTTAATGTAAATTGCGACATATACATATAGAACTATCAGTTTCCGTATGTCCGATATAATCCAAAAAAAAATTCGGATTTTCATACAAATTGACTCGATCAGCCTTACGATCAGCTGATCAGTTAGTATGAAAATTCAATTTTTTTTTTCATTTTCGTGAAAATTGTTGAACAAAAGTTGTTCAGTTACATGGGCTGAGGTACCATCTGAGAGGTTTTGCATTCTTTCATTAACACGATGTAGAGAAACTTGCCTGCTGTCCTCAAACTTCAGTAGGAAGATATAAATAAAATTATTGTAATTGCATTCGTTATCTTTGTGATTACTCACAGGCGGTTGCATCTTGCGTCATACTCTTAGTGCAAGATACCGACTCTTTATACCGGCTCACAAATTAGCGAGACTACAGAAGTGACTTACGCCAGTCAGTAGTTTCTCCCGTTCGAGGTCGAGGATGACTGCCTCCGTATTCCAGTGGTCAAGGCATTTGCCTTGTGATCCGGAAGTCATGGGTTCAAATCCCACTGGGAAGCATACTTTGTGAAAAGTTGTTTCCAGTCTGTTTAGGATATTGCAGGCTTGAATCACCTGATTATCCGAAAAGAAAGATGATTCCGTGCTTCGGAAGGCACGTAAAGCCGTTGGTCCCGAACGCCATCTAGCGTTCGTACCTATCCTAGAATTGGTTCTGGTCTTCCCTTTACGTTGCGGAGGTCAGACGGCAGTCGCTCTGTGTTAAAACCAGTAACCTTGTCAAATCACCTAGGTTAGGTAGCGGACCCCGGGCTCTGAAGCGTAACCGCTAACGATGCAACCGGGAATACGCTCGGATGATGATGAGTAGTTCCTCCCGAACTTTGAACTCGCGACACTTTTACAAACTCATATCTCGGCGTCCCCTTGACCGTTTTAATTTATGACCGATGAAATCTTGAATTAGTCTCATCTACTTTCCTTCTAAATCTTGTGAAATGTCAACTTATCATCTCCAAAGCGGCCAGATTTCCGCTCGAACACAGACGAGTCTCAACCTTATTACATTGACATAAAAATATTGGTTCCTTGACAAAAAAATGGCCTTGGAAGGAGGGGTTAAATATACTCTAGTTATCGTCGAAGATATAACACCAGTTTAAAACTTACTTTGGGCTACCTTAATCAGTGTTATTTGTCCCTATATATTTATTTATTTATATAGTTGCATGCTCCGATCTGCGGTCTGCCCTAGTAGAGCTGCGGTTGTTTTGTACACTTGGGATGCAAAAAAGGAGCCTCCCGGCGTGGGCGTGACGTTTTCAATACACCTATACATCCGGCGCACCCTGGGCAATCTAGCGAGGCTGCGAAGACAAACTTTTCTATAGCCATTTGCAGATCTATTTAATAGCTAATTCATCTCGCACAAGTTTATAGTTTAAGCCGGACAAATTGAAAAAACAAACCCTTTACTTTACTAAGACTTTAAAGTGTTCACCCCTACCCTTTTGAACGGCTGAACCGAATTTCATCAAACATAGGTAAGAACCATCTCGACAGATAAGCCTATCGATTAAAAAATAAGCGCATCGAAATCGGTCTATTTTTTAGGAGCTAAGATGCCTCAGACAGATTCACAGACACGTCAAACTTATAACACCCCTCTTTTCCATCGGGGTTAAAAAGGATCTGCAACGTTTTGTAATGATACTTTCGATACAACCATTTAAGGGTTAACTGGAGGGACGAAATCCCATACAAACGTACTTTCGTTTTAATTTCGAAACCATAAAACTCATCGTATTCAAATTTTTTACAAGCAATAAGATGATAAATATCTAGATCTGTAATTAGTTTTGGTTCGAAAATAATAAACAAAAAAAAAGTTATAGCAACTTAAAATTTGCCTTTTTTATCGACGAAATCGAGTAATATTTAGACGCCTATTACACTTATAATTATATTTTCGATCCTTATGGAAACTAATTATACGACTAGAGTGAAGACTCTAAATTCCAAATAATTTAGTTTTATTTGGGTATGTATCGTATTTATCGAAATAAACGAAAACTACGATTCATGGCCTATAACGGCCCGTTTCGCTGGCGTTCAGTGCACTCTCTTTGTCGTACGCGGGGGTGTAGCTCTCACATGCGGGGGTCGGGACGGAGCTACATTTTTTAGCGCCCTTTCTCTTTCTCGACGAAATAGCAACACGACGAAGCGCGTCGGTAGGCAACTCGCTGTGGAGTTCGCCCGCGCCTCCAGTACCACCTTAAGTTTGCGTTATTATGCTCTGATATGTGTATACGTATATTGTATATTACGAGTTATACATTTGTACTCTATTTAATTTATACTCTTTATGCCCGAGTCGCCGATCACGTATAATTTGACGTTATAAGACCGCCACTGTTTTGTTAGTCTAGAATAGTTAATGAAGCTAGCCGCGCGTTGCCTGGATTGTCGATTACAGCTGTAATTATATTGCCACGCGACAATATATATGGACTGGGTTCGAAAAATTGTACTTTATTTAGTTCATCAGTCAGATAATTCAAAATAATGGACCCATATTTTTTGGTTTATCAAAGTAGTGAAAATTCACAAAGATACAGCGCGTCGAAGTTTCGGAGTGGGGGTAATTGACGTCACGCGGAATTTTATGAGAATCTCGCCAAACCGGCAAGATAGATGGGAACCAAATGTCGTCTCCGGGCCACCCCAAAGATTTTTAAAATGCTCGAGTGGAAAAAGGACCTTCCTTTACTCCAAAAGCGTACTACCTACGTAGCTACGTGCCCGCGTTGCATTGCAGTGTCAAGCAACATTGAGCGCTACGAAATGATAATATAGTCTATTTTGGTTTGAGACACTATCGGCGGCTGTCGTGTCATTTGATATAGTAACGGTCCTGACCTCCGATCATCATCATCCGAGCGTATTCCCGGTTGCATCCTCAGCAGTAACGCTTCGGAGCCCGGGGTCCGCTACCTAACCTAGGTGATTAGACAAAGTTACTAGTTTTTACACAGAGCGACTGCCGTCTGACCTCCGCAACCCAAAGTGTAGACCAGAACCAATCCTAGGAAAGCTTTAAACAAACGCTAGATGGCGTTCCGACCCACAGCTTTACGCGCTTTCCCAAAGAACCATCTTTATTTTCGGATAATCAGGTGATTCGAGCATGCAACATCCTAACCAGACTGGAAACAAATTTCACAAAGTATGCTTCCCAGTGGGATTTGATCCCACGACCTCCGGATCACAAGGCAAACTTCTTGACCACTGGACCACGGAGGCAGTTGTGTACCTCCGATATTTTTGTAGAATTCTTGTTACTACAAGTACAGTACAGTACTCTGACTTGCTATTGGGCTCGTTTAGACACCCAGTCCAGTGCTGACTTCCGCTCACAAGTCAGTCCAGCTGACTAGCCACCCGTTCTGTTTTCGGACCCAGTAAGTTATTCCAGTGCGACTGGCATTGTCTAGACGCGTTTGGGCAGTGGTTTCTAATTTGTTTGTAGTGTTTTTGTTCTGAACCCACTGTCACAACAGTCCTGTAGTGACGATCACCAGTCCAATAATCCACAGTCGACTGTCTTACAGCCGATCCTGTCTCCATGTACCCAGTTACTGGGTCCGAAATTCAGTCACTGGGTGCAGGCTGCAGTCACTGCCATCGTATAAATCAAGCATACGTCATTTGCTTATGTTCATTTTGTTTGATGCAGCTGCACCTGCATTTATCGTATTACTATCTCATTGGTCGGACACCTTTTCCGGCTCAAGCCTCGCTTCTTTCTTCTCCAACGACGTGATAATTGAATTGACTTCGTAGCATTATCGTAAGCTGGTGTTTGCTTTAAAAGTTGTTTGCTTACGAAGATTTAAAGTCTTTCATAATTTATTGGCTTTTGATTTTGTTTATAGTAAGTATATTGGTCGTCTACGCGCCAGAAGTGCTTTGTCAATTTACAAAGTTATTATGTCTAATAAATGTTATCACAATATAACATATAAAGGTTGCGAATGAGTGCCAAATCCAATTTACAGAAATAAGTAATACTTACGTTAGTAATTATATTATCTTTGGTAGGGTATACTGAGTAGTTTTAAATAAACGGGCAAGTGCGAGTCGGACTCGTACATTAAGGGTTCCGGACCTCCGTACAATGTTTTAAAACGTAAAAAAACACGTTTTTTGTATGACGACCCCTTTAATTGTTAACTTTTTTTTAAATTTTTAGTATTGGTTGTTATAGCGGCCATACATAATGTGTGAAAATTTCAAGTATCTAGTTAATGCCATTATAAAGATCTAGTTAAAAACGCTGAAAAAACACGTTTTTTGTATGGCGACATTGGCGACCCACTTTAATTTTTAACTTTTTTTATTTTCAGTATTTGTTGTTATAGCGGCCACAGTAATACATAATCGGTGAAAATTTCAAGTGTCTAGCTATTACGGTTCAAGAGATAGAGCCCTGTGACAGACGGACAGACAGCGGAGTCTCAGTAATAGGGTCCCGTTTGCACCCTTTGGGTACGGAACCCTAAAAACGGAGCCGACCTAACCAGTCAAGCTCTTTTCGCGGCATATCTCGTACATTTTTCAGTCTCTTTAAATTAGAAATCGCCATAAGTAAGTACTTAAATGTTCTACAGCTGTAATTTCGATCGGGCTGTTTTTTTCTTTCTTTTTTGGCACTTTTTAAATTAGGTACATCAATGAGTGAAATCGTGATTTAAAAGGCACACTTATCCAATCGCACGCGGCGTCAATATGTTATTACATGGAGCAGCAAGGCGTTCTTAATAATCAATCAGCTGTAATGTATAATGTGTTAGAAATGTAGTAATATTAATTTAGATAGTTAAATTGTGGACTATGAATGAGTCCAACATATGAGTAACCTTAGATTTCTCGCTGAGGTGATAAAAGATATGACGCAAATGAAAAATATTTCGTTAAAAGTTTTTTTTATTTTATTTACTAAGCAAACAACATTTTACAATCACATAGGTACATTCGTTACAAATTTTTACATGATATATACTAGATCGCTGACATAAAATGTGAATGAAGATCCGAAGAAAACGAGTAATTCAGTAATTCAAAAAAACATAAAATCAAGAAGTATTTTTACTAGTAAACTAAAACTGACATTAGGCCTTACTGTCCGTTTTAGTTTCTTATTTACTATGTATTATACTCGTCACAAAACAATGAATTTTAAAGAGTTTCTATTACAGTCTTCTAATTATTAATCACATTTAAAAACTATTCTACATACATATAAACCATAATAACATTTTTTTTCACAATCAATGTTTTTATATTTAGCTATGAACAAAACCACAGCAAAATGTAACAATTCTAACGAAATATACATTTATCTTAATTCTTGTCTCACTGACTGTACCAAGCGTTGATAGGGTTTAAATTTACATACAAAAAAAGAATAGGACGAATTGCAGAATGAAATTTTGATTAATTTTGATTTTCTGCGTTTCGTCCCAAATGGGCCGTAGGTACATGGGACGAATTACTGATTTACTCAAGAAAACGAATGATTCTATTTGGACAATCGGGTGTTTTTCTGTATGTATTTTCGACAATAACCGGATTATCTTTGTTCGTATATTCCGTACGTGCTGTGGTGGCCTGAGGGGGAATACCGCGTGAAGCGAATGAGCTTTTGTTTTGCCCCACCACTTATTAATTTTATTGGGCCTCGCACGTGAAGCTAATGAGCAGGGCCTCGCGCGTGAAGTGGATGAGCAGGGCCTCACGCGTGAAGCGGATGAGCAGAGCCTCGCGCGTGAAGCGGATGAGCAGGGCCTCGCGTGTGATGCTGATGAGATTTTCTTTTTGCTCCACCACTATTTTTTTTATATGGCCTCGCGCATTAAGCTTATGAACAGGGCCTCGCGGGTTAAGCAGATGAGGTTATTTTAACCCATCACTCATTTATTTTATACGGTCTCGCGCATGAAGTGGATGAGCAGGGCCTCGCGCGTGCAGCGAATGAGTGTTTTTTGCTCTACCATTCATTCATTTTTCCGTTTTAACTGGGAAATGAAAGAGGTCTCGCAAGCTTATCGCAGAGACATTTATTCTAGCGCCGCCACTGCGTACATGACCCAAATCGATCAAGGGTTGCTATTATTTTAATAAGATTATAGGTTTGTTATTACTTTAAATCGACAGTTCACACTTCGGGGCGACTACTAGTATTATATAAACGAACGGAAACATTTTGCATTATTGATTTTTTTTATGAACCAAACTATTGTTATTTAAATAATTTAACATAACATGCTTTACCTGTTTTGCATTTGACACCGGTAACGTGTCAACCATTCTCAATTTATTAGCGATTAGCGTGCACTAGAATAATTAGCTTTTATGCCTCATGTTAATCATTTTCTGAAAGTAACACCTCTGCTATTCAATATTTTATATGCGCCAGGAAAAGTAAGCGAGATGTGACGCCTGGAAAAATTTGTTTATTTTTTAAATGTTACCTAACAGTACTTACTCTAGAGTGCCCTAGAGTTTTTTTATACAAACGTAGTCCATCCTTTATTTAGAAACGATAAAATTTTGTAATTTAAAACAAATCACATATATTTAGGCATATAACTGGTTTTCTACAGACAAAATATGAACTTTAGTATATTATAGTAGAAAGTTAGGAACTTCAAATAACTACGTTTGTATGGAAAAGTCTAGGGTAAGGGGACTATATATAATTTCTAATTTAGATATCGTAAAGACTGGTATTCAATCTACACACAGACACAAAGGTTCTAAACTCTGAAATCTGAATGACATATGAGCTTACGAAATTTTCCAAAATGAAGACGTTTCCTTAAAAGCAAAACTCAAATTATCGTTAAGCTCACTTACACACTTACTCATATTTACAACAAGAAACCTGTGCCTTCTAAATCATTATAAATTCATATGATATCAATCAACATTCGAATTCTCGTCTTCATAAATAACACTAAACGTTCAAATTATTAATTAAAAAGTACCGCTGATGCCGTGGCCCTAATGAATCTATCCATCTACCCGCAAGGCGGCTGTTTGATCATAATAATAGACGGGCCGTGACGACTTTTGGTAATAAAATAAGTGATTCTCCGCACAGATGCCTATAAATTAGTTGACGATGAAATAGGATCAACGATGGATATTGAAACTCAGACACAGAACTATCTAGAGATAAAAGATAAGTCTTTTAAGGCTTATAAAAACAAGTTGCGATAGAAGAATTTCTAGTCTTTATACTTGAGGCGTTTAAAATGAGTCTAGTCTTTTTATAAGCTTAAGACTTACTTATCTTTCCTCTCTAGAACTACCTACATGTTCATAATGCTAAAGTCGTAGTGAATCGTCCATGTAGTTACTCGAGTCTGCTTTCAGGCTAGGAAAATCAAACATGGCCGAATTAATCATGTCAGGGTCCTTAGTACCCAGCTTAAACCCCCTTACCAATTCTCCTTCTGGAATTTTTTCGAGGTTTGACAAAAACTGAAAAATGCCAAAGTGGCCTGCTTCGCCCGGGGTCTCTAGCCTGTGGGCCTTTTAGAATAATAGGTAATAGATAACAGGGGCAACAAACTAACCCAAGGAATCTAGAGCACAAGTAGGTAAAACTTTACTCGTGTCCTCTCTCCAAGACCCTTTGAAAAAATACTCAATACTCAATATTTTATTGCAAACCATAGAGTACATAAGATAACAACAATACAATTTAAGGTGAAGATATAGGCAAATGACCTTGAAGTGGCGCCCTCATTTGAAATAAATTGTTAACTCGTAAATATAAAGATAATTTCCATATTACTCTACGTCATGCACTAGATAGCCCTTTAAATTATTTTATAAACCACCGTTGAAAGTATTTACATTAGTCCGTCTAGCTTTAAAACTTGCCTCCGCCAAAAGTGGCCACGGCAAGTTTTAAAGCTAGACGGACCACTAATAATAGTTTTAACGGCAGCTCATAAAATAATTTAAAGGGCTATCTAGTGCATGACGTAGAGAAATATGGAAATTATCACCATATTTACGAGTTATCAATTTATTTCACACTTCAAGGCCATTTGCCTATATCTTCGCCTTAAGATCATTTATGGACCCTGCCGGGCACAGCAAAATCTGAATCTTATACTGTCGCCTCATTTTGCGTAAGGGACATTTTGCGACGATACCCTGTCGCCATCGGTCTTAGACGTAGTATTTTATTACTCTGTGGTCTTAGTATGAAGTCGATTTTGACAACACTTTCAGGTTCTGCTTTTAGCCTCCGCAAGAAGACAATATTTTTTTGTAACACCTGTTATTACTATACGGTTTATGAATCACCGAGTACAACACAAGTCACGTCGATACAGTTTCGTAATGCGATAAGTCGATTTCATTAACATAGTAGATACTGTTATCTGTTTACACAAAACAACATTCGTTGGTACAAACTTAATTATTACCGATTACGTTTAGTTTGTTACAAACGAAATACATTGATATGTGTTTCGGCGAAGCTTTTGAAGATTGTATTGTATCTTGTCATTTACATCTATATTAACTACGACCTCTGTGGCGTAATGATTAACACGCTAGTTTTAATTTTAATTCCGGAGTAATCCGGAGGTTCTGGATTCGATCTTGATCCCCTGCCAGGGCAAGATGGAACATGGTCTTATTCAAATTTTCCTGGGTCTTGGGTGTTATCATAAAATATAGTACCGTTGATGGTGGTGGTGGTGATGATTGGTGTGATTTGTCCCTATATATTTAGTAGTTGTAGTAGTCCCTATATAGTTGTAGTCAGTGGGCGTAGAGTACTCAATATAAGCGTTTACCAAAGAATTTATAATGCAATCTAGAATGACTACGAATAATAATCTCAAAAAAACAACATTGAAAATTAAACTTAATACCACGCACATAAAGCTCATATTTTCATAATGCTTATGTTTAAATACCTAACGTTCCCAAAAAATGTACCTAAAGTTATAGCTCTCCGTTACCCGCAAGCTGTCAGTGCAATAAAGTAGAAAGGGAGAGCTATAACTTTAGGTATAATTTTTGGGAATGGCTTTGCCACTTCGTGAGCATTCTAGATTTGTATACAATTTCTTTGGAGTTTACACACATGTATGCCAAATGAATGTGTGGAAGTGGTACGGACACACTTCCATTATAATACCTACGAAACGTATTTACGAGCTAAATGAGAGACAGCACTTCAGTTTATTCAATGTCTATCACCATAATCATCATTCAAAGTTTCAATTCAATTCAATTCAAATTCAATTCATTAGTCAATTCAAAGTGCAAGGAATAACATTTTATTTATTTATCACAAACTAGCAGTCCACCCCGGCTTCGCCCGTGGTACACACATAGCCTATGTCACTCGGGAATAGTGTAGCTTTCCAACGGTGAAAGAATTTTTAAATCGGCCCAGTACTTTTTGAGCCTATTCATTACAAACATACAAACATACAAAAATAGGTACAAATCTTTCCTCTTTATAATATTAGTATAGAAGTATAGATAATTGTTAGAATATTTTGTTACAATACAATAATTCAGTTCAGTTCAGAACCTAACTGAACTGGATTATTATTTATTTCCTAAGAGCATTTTCTCCCAGTCAACCATAGGACAAGCAGAGAATGTAACTATTGTATGATTGTTAATGAAATAAATATCTTCACGGTATACTACGATTAATAACACTAAAAGTTACTTCAAGTCAATTCATTCGTTTTTACGACTTGACATGGCCACATTCTTGCGTTTTTGTCTTGTTTTTGCTGGTTAATTTATAAAATATTTTTTATTTTCTTGAATACTTGATTACAAATAATTGAAGCCCGACTTATTAATTATAACATTGCACGCTTCCATAATTTTCAAAATGCATGATTTTTGATGTTTGAAATGAAGTCCAAGTACATACTTCTGAATCGTGTTATATTTTATTTTAAAAATGCAGTTCTTTGTGACCAAATTGCATTTGTGTACAAAAAATACTAAAGTTACGTTTTACATAAATGTCTTAAAAAAGAGTAAAAATTATTCAAAGATTGCCAAGTACTTAGCCCAGACTTATGGCTAGTGGTAGTAAAATCACGGTGTCAGTGGTTGTCTTTAGTCAGCTAAGAATAAAGTAACACCACTAACACTAGTATTGCTCAGTCGCAGTTTCGAAAGACATAAAGAAAGCATAGCAAAAGAAAACTAGGACACGAATATTGAATTTTGTGATTCATTCCTTTACCAGCCCAATGAACCACTTGCAGTCTTTAGTCTGGATCCTATAATTTGTTCTATTGATTGTTTCCTTGATGAACCCAATGCGTCACTGAAATTGATGGTTGGGTGTAATGAGTCAATAGGTAGCGTGACATTCACGTGTAGTATTAAAGTGGATTGTACACTTCTAATAACAGTATACCTGATAGCAATATCTGAAGAACACTCGTAGGATCATAGGTCAATGGCAATGTGTAATTTTACTAAATCTAATTTTTTTTGTTCAGTGATTAGTTTGTGCTGTTTCTTGTAAACCTACTAGGTACATAATTATTATTTTGAAAACGTTCCGTTTCGTTGCGCCAATTATAAAAAGTTCTCAATACCGCTCGCCTCATGTTATCGCATCTTTTTTAAAATTGTATTTCTCTATTCTACGTCGGCAGGTGGATTGTTGTCATAAATGTTGCCATCTAAGGATCCACTTCCATGAACAATCGACGGTATCACTGTCCTGCAGAGCCGAAATATAACCTATATGTATGTATATATCAAGCGATATATTGTCATTGTGATATTAGTTGTCATAATATATGGCCTAGTCACTGCATATGACTGGAAAAAGTCAGATACCTAAGCCCCCTTGAAAGGGAGTGATCTATAATAATTGTAGTAGCCATTACATGTACGTACACCCCTTTGTGGGAAGGGAGAATAAATCTGATTCATAAATAATAATAATAAAATACTTTATTGCCTAGTCTCTTCTTCTACATATAGATTGTGTTGGTCTCATACCTTTGGTATCATCATTTGGCGACTCACCATCGAATCGAATTAAGAATAAACCTGCTCTCGTGTGGTAAGTCGCGTTGTGAGGGCTCCAAGGATATGACAGATTATACTGGGAACTAAAAAATAAAAAGACAAAAGGATCTAATACTAAAAATAGAAAAAAATATTTGTAGGGTGTATTCTGAACATCATTAGAATTGCATCTCCTCGCGATTGCAAATTTTCAGTTAATAGTCACTGAAAATATGCCAGAGCTATTACTTAAGTGAAGCGATCGGGTACGAGAACCATTAAAACTGATGTCAAGGTGCTGCCCATTTTCCTGCTGTATTCCTCAAGTTTTTATTTGTAGTAAATTAAGCTTTTTTGTATTCTGCGAATCTGAGATGTGTTTATTGGCCTTGATGTTCTATCGAGCGCAGGAAGCTTAGTATGTCGGTATGCATTAACAATTACTTAGGGCTTCATTATCACAGCGGCCCATGCCGGCAAGGTCCCATGATTCACGGTAATTGCTCTCATTTCGTTCATACCATCTACAGCCACACCGTAATCAGTGTCATGAATAGGCATAACGTTATGTTACAATTTTTGTTTCTTTAGTTGAATTATATGCTTGTTTAGGCTAGACGAAAGGCATTCTTTTCGTTTTGCCATTGCAATCCACATTATGATTTATGATGCTATATATTATATACATATTCAGAATATATATTTGTTATTATTATATATTAATTAATATATTAATTTAGTCATCATCATCATCATTTCAGCCGCATAACGTCCACTGCTAGACATAGGCCTCTCCCAAGGTTTTCCAAAATTACCGATCTAGAGCGGCCTACATCCAGCGCTTTCCAGCGACCTTGGTAAGGTCGTCTGACCACCTTGTGGGTGGGTGTCCTACACTTCGCTTGCCAGTACGTGGTCGCCATTCGATTCCTGACTCCAGTATTAATTTAGTGTACCTATAAAATTTTAACTGCGCCAACCATTATCTTACTTATAGCACTCCTCTTTACGGTTGCCTGCAAGAGATTGCTTCGGCGATAAAGCCGCCTCTTGTACCTTACATTATATCATCATCATAAACAAGTCTTTTTAAGTCTGCACTGCAGGAGCACGATCTTCTCTGTACTACCAGAGCCATATACTCGTACATATATACCACAGCAGCCAGAGAATTTGGCCTACTATCCACGCTGGCCAGATGGGTTGGAGAGGTCACTGAGGACCTTACATTATATGTTGTCCTCAAATTTTGTAATTGTAATGTCATTTGGTGCAATATTTTTTTTGTATTGTATTGTGATAATTACTTATTATCCCTGGGAGTCCCTTCTCATTCTGCTTTCTTAGATGATCCCACATACACACTGAAGACGTTCAAATGAGGCACGTTGGTATAAAATCCGAGGCTCTATCTGCAGTTTCTTCTCAGTTATTTCACACTTTCCATAGATTTAAGGATCGTGTCACAATTTCATTAGAATTTCTGTATATTTATTTAGGCATTCGGATGAGTCTGAATCGAAGTTTGCTATCTAGTTGTCCCATAGATTCAATTACACTACCGCCCATTCTCAATTGCGTCTAACTCGATCAAAAGCAATCTTTTTATTTATTTTATCTCTGCAACTTGTTCATCATCTGGTTTTTCAAGAGTAGTGAGTAATTTGATGACGTCATAGAAACAAATCTCGTGACTAATATCGACACATTGGTTGTGTACAAACTTCACCTTTATTAATATTGGTACCACCACTTCAGGTTAAAAATAAATTTGCATTCGTGTAGGTGGTTACACTTTCAATTGTTAAATTGTTATTCGGACTTTCGGTAGGCTATACACTGATAGGGTAACTAATAGATGCCTGTTGTGTATTACCGTCATCATCATCCATGTCAGTTGCATCACTTCTATTGCTGGGCAATAGGTCTAAGAGTTTACGAAATTACCGATTGGAAGCAGATTACTTTCTAAACTTTTAACCCCCGATGAAAAGAGGGGTGTTCTGTTATTGGTGGTGAACGCGTGAAAGTTGGGGGTTTTAATTTGTCTGACAAATAAACTTGTTCCTTTAGTCCTGACCTAAGCCATTCAAGGAAAATCTAGCGTGCAGTAAAGGCAAAAATTTTATTTATGTTTTTGTTTTCAACTTGACAATTTCTCATTTCGACGAAACGATTCTGCATAAATAATGATACACAAAGCAAAGGGCGAGCCCATTCAACGTTAGACTAGCGATAATCCGGTTCTAAACTGGATAATTAAAATCCGGTTTAAATTAACGATTACAATTTAAAGTCAAGGTAGGTCAAGAGTTACCCACTTCGTGAAATCCAATTGCTATGCGTTACATAATAAAACATGTGTAACGGTTCCGGCATCTTGTTATTTGGGTAGTTGCATAAGTTTGTATTTTATGATTGTGCCATCTTTGTAATGATATGATAAGTTTGTGTGATGTGATGTATTGAAGTGGGTATAACTTACAGGAGCTTTTCCTCTTTTTATTATTCTGTCCCACTCCTTGGAAAAGGTCTCCCACATATCCTTCCAAGCTCTTCTTTCGAATGATGCAATCTCAGAACATCTTTTCACCTTACTTAAGTCATCCTTCCAGTGAGTCCTTGGTCTACTCCTCTCGCGTCGTTTACCTTCGGGATACCACTTCGTAGTTATACAAAGTGGAAGGGACATACCCGTAATAAATCAAACCACGGGCTATACTAGGTCACTAAAGTATAATGAATTTAAAATAACAACCAAAGAATAAAAAAAAAATTCGACATTTCCATACAAAAGTGTGTAGCCGCCTAGGCGATTTGTATGGTAATGTCGAAATTTTTTTGTTTTTTTGAAATTTATTACGGGTATGGGAATTTACAACGTGGAAGGGACCTTCCACGTTGTATAAGCACAGCGTTCTGAGTGCATTCTAAGTTCGTATTTTATGATTGTGCCATCTTTGTAATGATATGATGACCTTTTCCTCTTTTTTTATTCTGTCCCACTCCTTAAAAAAGGTCTCCCCCATATCCTTCCAAGCTCTTCTTTCCAATGATGCAATCTCCTGACATCTGAGCGAGAAAAATCGAATAATGCTTTGTGAATCGTTGATTCTCTCTCGTTTGAACTATGCAGATCTAATCTATGGACCTCGTTTGTTGTCTAAAACGAGCCGTCTCGTCCAAAGGGTTCAAAAGGTATGCTGTCGTTTTCTGTTACGTTATACCTCCTAGGAGTCGAATCACCCCCTACTTAAGCGCAGCCTCAACTCTAAAAATGACTGCTCGAAGACACTTACATCTGGCATCTTTTCTTTTTGATGTAATTAAATTTAAAAAGCCATTCTATCTATACTCTAAACTTAATTTTTCATATTTTCACAACAGGTATGGCACATGGTCTACGCGTGGTATTTTAGCAGGTCACTCACACAGAACAGCAGCTTTTGCCGGCAGTTTCCGCTATCTATTAACCAAATGCTGGAAAAACATTTCTCCTCCTATAAGGCTATTATCATCCAAGTATTCTTTTAAGCTAAAATTCAAGGAATTTCTTATGAACAAACAAATTGAAGGTCTACCCTGAGGTTGGTCGGTAGCGGATTTTGCTGTGTAGAAGACTAGCTGTTCTGATTACACATACCCGACATACATATACTGTCCACCACACAACAATTACACATCAATTACATACACATCATTCATATCAACACCATTTCTACAGCAACACGTTATATTTATGTTTTTTTTTAAATGTTACTTAAAATGGTTTCAATTGATATATATTTCAAATATATTGGCCACACAGTACCGTAATTTTAATTCTAATTAAGTATTATTTTTTTGTTCTGTTCCAAAATAGTCGTCAATCACTTCATTCAGGTCATAGCAGAAAACCAGTGCTTAACTTACATCCGTGCGTGAGTAAAGGTTTACACTGAGCCTATGACCTTTTTGAATTGAACTCACACAGGCTAATATGTTCTTTTTTTTTCTTTCTTTTATGTATTATAATTTCTGTATTTATGTTTTTTATTTTTGTTGTTAAGATTGTGTGTGTGTTTCAATTCAAATAAAGTTTTATTCTATTCTATTCTTACTTAAGTCATCCTTCCAGTGAGTCCTTGGTCTACCCCTCTGGCGTCGTTTACCGTTGGGATACCACTTCGTGGCTAATAGTGGCTTGATATAAGCCCAGCGTTCTGAGTGCATTCTGTGCACGACAGTTCTCCTAATAGATTTAAATATTACTTTGGTTATGGAGAAGGAAATGGAAAACCACTCCATTATCTCTGCCAGAAATAGTCACTGTGTGCGTTCTCTTTTCATCCATTGACATCGACAATGTAGTAAAAAATTTTTTTTTCTCAATTGGCCCTTGTATTCAAGCTGCCTAAATACCCGTACATGTGGCAGTGTAATTAAACAATGTTTCTATGATTCACTTTGAGTGTTGTTTATTCAATGAAATGATGTCTAGTATATTTCAGAGTATTTTATATTCCGGTGTCATAGACTGAAATAAAATAGGCATGCTACAATTATAATCACAAATTATTTAATTTTAATTACACTTTAGTTTTTGTATTTTTTTTACCAATCGCGAATTTTATAAGTGTACTGTACAACAATAAATTAAACAATATTTTCTGTTTTAGAGCCTAGGGCCTCTATATATTTTTTAAATAGGTAGGTATTTATGTATGTATTTTATGTACAACTAAGGCCGCTAGCCTACTACAACATATTCCATTCCATAACACAAATTAGTGGCTCGATCTGTTTTAGGTATGTTTTTCCTTATCAATTTGAAGCTAGCTATAATATTATATTATTATGGTTTACCTCGAACTTACTGTCGCGTGGATACAAGCAAACATTACATAAACATTTAATATAATAAATATTAAATAAGTATATATGTCGTATAAAACCCATTGTTTTGTTGTTGATGCTGACTAATAGTTTGCCTTGAACGCTCGCTTGTAACTTATAATACGCAGCCTTTGTTCTTATCACGAAGGAATTTTTATAACTTAGCACACTTCAATGCACGTTTTTGATAAGTTCTCATGTAGATCTTTCATAAGAATGTATGCATTGCAATGATAGGTATTAAATAATCGGAAAATGACCGTTAACTATATTAATTTGAGTTTCTCTTTTCGTCACTGATCTATAACGTCATTTCGGTTTGTTATTCATATGTTTTGATGACTCCGGATTCGTCTTCTACAGTTTTGCAGCATTGGTTTTTTCTGTTCACGTCTATAACTCTTTATATCTAAAGGAAAATATATAAAAAAGCGCAAGATATGTAATAGTGTAACCACTATTTCCAATATATACTTTGCGCTTGTTTATTAATAAAAAAAAATTAGACTAATTAATTAAGTAATTTAAACCGGTTGAATATCATAATATATTCGGAAAGGCCGACCAGGTTTCGATCGATTTAGATGATCATCTTCAGGGCGAGTGTCAGTACAATAAATACTTTTAAACTATCGCGTTGCATTATTATTAAATTAATGCATACGGGAATTAATGCGAAACGTACCTTTTTTTTATTTATTTTATTTTGCTGACGTTTCGTTCGGGTTTCACCGAAACCGCGGTAGGTTTCGCGTTAATTCCCGTATGCATTAATTTAATGTCAGTACAATGTCGATGTCCGCTCAGCATTGATGTCCGTTTTAAATTAATTGATTATGTATTTATACATCTATAACTTTGACTCTTATGTATTTTGTGCTATAACGTAAGTTATAGTTTAAAAAAATGACTTTATTATACAAATTACTTTTTACTTACCTATATGAATTGTGGGACATTAACAAAACTTAAAATTACTAGAAATGTAGAAATACCTACATATATTTTTTTTTAAAATACCTAGTCAGAAACGTTTTAAAAGTAACTTTAATTACACCACACCCAATCAAAAGAAATGAACATGAATATCTATCACGTGTATTAATTCCCGCTTGAATTACTGTCTGTTTAGCGTTCATCCAATTAGCTGAAACGTTAATTAATTACTTCATGATGCTATCGTGTACAGTAGTCGATTAATCTATGCGGTGGAAATTTAGGGGAAAAAGACGATATTAGATATAAGATATTGTGGTTTGTTTGCTATTAAAAATACGAGATAATTCGCTAGTTTCCAACAAGTCAAATCATATTTTCTTAACGTTAAAACAAACATTTTCTATTGGGATATGTATGACGTATCGGACTGTGACGTCCTAGTTTCTTGGAGTCAAATAGAGCTTTCAATATCAGTTTTTCTGCATTAATAAATCTAAAATCGTTGAAAATGGATGTGATCAATGACAAGTGAAATTATTTTGTGACTTTTCATTTTCTTATCGATACAAAATAATTTATTTTTGACCCAGTTCATATCCCTATTGGTGGCGTGAATCGCCATAGTATAGTTTGGCAAAATGTACGACGCGCATGAATGGATTATTACCTATAAAGCATATGTTGCGCTCTCGCTTTCATCTGTTACACATATTGATTTTTATGAATTATTTATAAGTACAGTTAAATTTTATTGTTTTTAAAATCTTGATTCTTGATCTTATTTTAAAATTTAAAAACTAGACAAAAAAAAAAGTAATAATACGAAGCGGTACAGGGATTTCAAAATTGTATAAAGAAGGCGTCGATTAATTTCGCGGTTTTTATACAAATTTTGGTTTTCCGATGAGGTTTACAATACGAGTACAATACCCTTTATTGCACAAAAGTAAAAAACAGGACATAATTATCTTAAAATTTAGGCATTTATAATTGTCATAATTCGTATGTACAAACAAGTAGGCCTTATTATTATGATTACTGTACCTAATTAGGTGTTTATTTGATATTCTCATACTCGTAGTAAACACAATTTCGCACTTTCGCAAAATCGTGAGTTCAATATTAATTTTAGAAGTGTGTTGCCTTTGTGTGTATATTTGTATTTAACGCGCATTTAACTACTTTGTCGAATCACTCGATAAAACACCTGTGAGTCCTGTCACTTTTTTATGAAACAAAGAAATGATGTACGGTACAAGATTTTCGCGCGGTAGCATCAAGTTGTTAAGTTGGGTTGTTTACATTATAAAGTAGCTGTTGGACAAACAACACGCTGGTATTGAGTATTCATATGGCACAGTGGCATAAATAGATCTTCGTAATATGCAGTATCAATCCACGATGACTACTCCTTTACCAAGTACGTAGTCATAATGATCCATAGCTAATTTATCCTGTACCCTACGAATAATAAATTCTCGGGATTATTATTCGTAGCCTGTACCAGATACCATTATAGCTACATTTTTCAAACCATATTTTAAGTCCCGTCATATTCACAAAAAAAAAATACCGCTTTCCTGAATCAGTCTATAGTGAGTATGCTACCAATTTAAAGAGTAGGATTTAGGGTTTTAATTATTTGTCAGAAATAACCGGTATTAAAATTGGTAGCATTGTGCTATTTACCTATCTGAATTAAGGAGTGCAGATTTTTTATAACATCATATGCCCATCATGTTCTAAGGCGACCTATTTTTAAGCGACTTCAAAAAAGGAGGAGCTTATATGTCTTTTTTTAGGGTTCCGTAGTCCACAAGGAACCCTTATAGTTTCGTCCGCCCGTACGTCCGTCTGGGCTCGTACTCCGCCGCTACTGCACCGATTGTCACGAAAATTGGTGGAGAGATAGATGTTGAAATTTTTTTTTTTCAGTCGTCCCATACAATAAAAAGTGAATTTAAAAAATTAAATTGGACTAACCCCAACGTGTGGGGTATCGTTGAAAAGGTCTTTTAAAATGCAACAAAAACTGCTTTGAAACTATGTAGATCAAACCCTCCAGTCTTGAGATAATCTAATACAAAGTTAAAATTTGAAGTGTCCCCCCACCATAACTTTTGAAATATTATTAAAATAATTCTGAAAAAATGTGGTATATACCTCAAAGTATGTAGGTACTTTCAATTAAAACTATAGCGGACTCGGTATCATAGATAGTTATTTTTTAATACGTCATAAATCGTAAACTGCAATTTACCTTTAGAACTTTTATATTATGTTACTTGCTGCTACGGAACCCTTCATGGGCGAGTCCGACTCGCACTTGGCCGCTTTTTTTTATGTGCCCGTGTTGCCCGTATTTGAACCAATTCCAACCAACCAACCTCCTTTTTGAGCAAATTTAGAAAATTCTCTTTTTGTTTGAAAGAGTATACATCCAAGTTGATCCAATCACCAGGTGAAGATCTGATGATGGGATCCTCGAGAAATTGAGGGAACTCCTCAAATATTGTATGCACACATAATATTGTTGTGGTTTTAATGTTTTAAAAGTCAATAAATCAAGCATTTACATTCAGAAAGTAATGAAATGGAACTGATGAAGGAGACCAAATTAAGTCACTTTTATTTTGTGAAAAATTATAAGTTTACCGTATCACTTGTTATTAACATTTTGCTCCTTTAACATTTTGCTCTTTTACCATTTAGTGAGTGGTTATCATTTTGCGCTTTTACCATTATGCGCCTAAACGCAGGTAGTACGTAGGTAATTACAATTTTAGCTATTCAATTTATCTAAGCTATACGATGTATTGGTTTGCCTTGTTCCTTACTTCCCGAACTTGGCAACTTGATTTGAATTAAATACACATTACATAAATGGGAACTATGTCTTCAGTATAGGTTTATAAATAACTTAGCAGTGTATTGCGTTTGACAAGGCATTAGCTGTATCGTGTAGGACCCGGGGTGCTCCCTCCCGCAGGCTTTTGAAGGGGGAACATGTTGCTCCAAGGAGAAACGCGGCGGGGAGCGACTTGCGAAAATTACGTTATCGACAAAAAATTGAAACCATGTTGAGAAAACAATTTTCATGGGTTGGTGTATGCTCTACGGCAATCTAACACAAGGACAACCTTCAGTTGCTTCTGGTAAAGGAAAATCATATTACGTATAACATGTTCTCGCTAAATTGGCAGCTGACGGGAAGGGACGCGCATTCCACGGACCGGAAAACTTAGCGCGAAAACATGATACTGTACACGTAATTTAGAATAGGCAGTGATAAAATGCGTCCATTTACATAAAATCTATATAAAAAATCTAGTTCGTGTTATTGTTACGAAAAAAAAATGCTTTAAAACGCCCATTATTTTGCATAAACTTTCGCATTGTTAATTGACTGTCTACCCCGTAAAGAATACCCCTTACAGTAGGTACATAGAGTGTACAAACAATCATGCGTGTAAGTAATGTTTCTGAGTTTCTATACTAAATAATACATACATACTAATACGTAGGCAGAGACTATGGACCTCCACTTGCTACGATCCTGACAGACCTCTTTCGCTTCATCTACACTCATCATCCTCTTCATATATGCCCATAAGTCTAACGTCTTCCTTTTTAGAACGTTTAGGCCTATATGTTACATAAAATAAAATAATGTGTAGTACATAAAATTAGATAGTATAGCATATATAAGCGTGGCCTATGGCAAAGAATAGAAGTTTCACACTAGGCGGCCGCCAGAAGTTGTGACGTGGTTGCCGGTTTACACACAGTGACGGCGGCGGCTGTTTACTATCAGAGCAAAACTGCTACTGCACTAGTTGGTACTAAACTTTACAGAGTAAAGATAGTACGGATGTTAAACTCTCTTATGTTGTCTTTTTGTTTTTTTTTGCAATCATCATTTCAGCCGCATGACGTCCACTGCTAGACATATTCCTCTAGCAAGGATTTCCAAAATGACCGATCTAATGTAATGATTTACCAGAATTTTATATTGCAAAATAGGCAATGAATATAAAATCAGCATCTGAATTGCACGCCTCATAAGCGAAGCGCATGAGGTAGTGCTCTACTCTCGCCTTACAAAAATCAAGTGATTTTTTTAACTAAATGTGTCTCTATTTATTTTCTATCGCACTTGTACAATAATATTTACACATAAATGTCAAGGAAAAACACTAGTTTCAACACTTATGACATTTTTAAAAGACATTTTGCCTTTTAAATAAATAAAAACAATGTTTAATAAAAACATTTTGTGGACGACCGTGTGTCTGTATGTATGGAAACTGGCGTGGTCACGATAACTCAAGTCCATTTTTTTTATACGCTTCAGTATTATCCAAAACTAAGTCCTTTCGAAGATCACGGTCTAATTCAATGTAGTTTAATAGTTATTCTCAAAAAACATCATTTTTGAAATTTTTTTCTTGTTTTTGCTTAGTTTTTTTGAGATTTCTCAAAATCTACCGGTCCGAATCGGTTTAAATTCACAGGAAGTGAGTCTGACTTGTATAGAACTCTTTGGAAAGCTACTTGTTTGGTTCCGATCGGTTTAGTTGTTCAAGAGTTATAAGCGGGTCACAAACACACCCACACACACATACGGATAGGGTGCATGACACTTGCTCGTGAGTGGTCAGGGAAGATTCCTGAGACCTTTAAACGTCAAGATCTGATGAAAACTCGACTTTTCAAAATCGGGGTGAAACTAATAACGTCCCGAATTTTGAAAATTTTCAATTTTCTCAGCTGGAAGTTAAAAATAAAAGTTAAAAATAATCTCCAGTCGTGCGTTCAAGCCGACACATACTTTTCTTCGTTTTAAGTTAGCAATAAAACAATCAAAATCAATTTAATTGTGAAAAATGAGATTATGAGGCGTGCACTTTTGGATTTTCCAAACTATTTTAGATTGTGGTAGTCCAGCCTATATGTTAAAGGCGCCTCCTCCACATTAGGCTTAGTAGATATCGATTGCGTCTAAGCCGCTGTCGCCCGCGTAGCCACCGGTTCTTTGCGTCGATGAAGATCGATAATATTAAGATACGAGTTTACCCAAGATTCTTAACGTTATGACAACAGATGACCAATAACAATATTTACAATAATATTTTCTCCCAACTAAAATACGATACCTTTTACATCGCTTACTTTCGCTCCACCATTGAAAAAGCATTGGACGAAAATTACAGGACTGTATTGTTTAATTCCGTGTTCTGAATGATGATCGTTTTTCTGTGTTTAATCCTTTGCACAATAATAATTATGGTTTATGAGCGGCGTCTCACATCTGTATCGTCTCTGATTTGTGAAATCTGCACTTACTGTTTCGATTTAATTATTTAATTCATAATATGAATTACGTCACATGTGATTCATACCTTTTTGTAATTGGATGATTTCGTTGCACGTCGCGTCGGCTCGGATCATGTTGCGGCATGTTAGATTACTCATCAGCAGGGAAAGTTCGTGTGACAAGTTAAATAAATAATGCAATTTAGGTTGAACATTCTTGATTGTTGAAATGACAGAAAATCCATTCCAGTTCTGTTTATTGACCTGTTTATTGACTTAAAAATTGAGTTAGGATTTTTGTTATTAGCACCTATTTCATATGCAGATTCATCCTCAATAAATACTATTGTTCCTTTACTCATTGGTATTCTGTCACATGCCTTATATGAAAACCGCAACTAAAAAACAACCCATGACTGTGCGGGGCACTCTTCAGTTTAAAGTTTCTACTTACTTATACGAGGGCCACACCGAAAAGCTCGGGAATAGAATACTTAGGAATAAATTAGAGTTAAACCTTTTAGGAAGTATATTAAAAGAAGACTCTAGATGTACTGCAGATATTAAAACTAGAATTGCCATGGCCAAAGGAGCATACAATAGTAAAAAGAAACTTTTCACAGCAAATATATCCAGAAAAATACGCAAACGCCTTATAAAAACGTATATCTGGAGCATAGCACTTTATGGATGCGAAACGTGGATACTGAATAAAAAAGATAGTGACAGTCTGGCAGCTTTCGAGATGTGGTGCTGGAGGAGAATGTAAAAGATCAGTTGGATGGAAAGGAAAACCAATGAGGAAGTGTTAGAAATAGTAGGAGAGAAAAGAAGACTGCTGGGCGAAATAGAAAATAGGAGAGGGAAAATGAAGGGAGAGGTCACTTAATACGACATGACTCCTTATTTAAAAACATACTAGAAGGAAAGATAAAAGGTAGAAGAGGTCCAGGACGACCAAGAAAGAGCTATGTAGACCAACTGAAAGAAAAAGCAGGGGTCATGTCGTATCAAGCACTAAAAAGTAAGGCAGAGAACCGAGAAGTTTGGCGCATACTCCACCGACAAGAGCCACTAAGCTCTTAAATAAGAAGAAGAAGAAGAAACCTTTTTGGTGTTTGAAATGTAGTATTATTTCGAACACAATTCCATCTTTGAATTTTAAATAAAGTAAAAAAGAAAAGAGTATTCACCATTTGAATTTGACAAGTCGGTGAGAAAAATGGAGCTTACGCGGGAACATTTTCGTGCAATAATTTTTCATAACTTTCGTCGAGGTTTATCTCAAGAACAATGTCTCGCCGAGCTTGTTTCTATTTATGAACTTGAAGCACCTAGTGAAACAACTATATATCGTTGGTATTCTGAGTTTCATCGTGGACGTTCCTCTCTTATCACAGTCCCTTCTACTGGTCGGCCAAAAACAGCGGTAACACATGATAAATCGATGCTGTACGCCAATTAATAAAAGAAGATAGACATGTGACATACGAGCAGATTCGGGTTTCTCAGCATTGGTATGACAGCCATTCAGACCATTTTACATGATGAACTGGGTGTCAAGAAGTTAATTTCAGCATTGGTATAACAGCCATTCAGACCATTTTACATGATGAACTGGGTGTCAAGAAGTTAATTTCAGCATTGGTATAACAGCCATTCAGACCATTTTACATGATGAACTGGGTGTCAAGAAGTTAATTTCACGCTGGGTGCCTCACCGTTTGACCGAGGAACAAAAGTCGGCTCGTGTTAATTGGTGTCGGTCTGCTCTGCGAAGGTTCAATAGAGGGAGCTCAAATGCAGTTTACAATATCGTCTCTGGGGATGAATCGTGGATTTATTCATATGAGCCCGAAAGAAAACATCAATCGGCAGTTTGGGTCTTCGAGAGTGAGGTCAAGCCAACAAAAGTTATTCGCTCACGCAGCGTGTCGAAAAAAATGGTCGCTTCGTTTGTATCAAAAACTGGTCATGTGGCTAGGATTCCTTTACAAGAACGAAGGACGGTTACTGCTGTTTGGTACACAACAGTTTGTTTGCCGGAAGTCATAAGAGAACTTCGTAAAATTAATCCGAATCGTCGTATAATCCTTCACCACGATAATGCGAGCTCACATACCGCACGCAAAACAAGCGCGTTTTTAAATCTGGAAAACGTGGAGTTGATGGACCATCCTCCGTATAGCCCTGACCTGAGCCCCAATGATTATTTAACATTCCCAAGAATTAAAGAAATGCTACGTGGTCAACGGTTTCACGGCCCAGAAGAGGCGGTCGAAGCTTACAAATCAGCTGTTTTGACTGTATCCACTTCAGACTGGAATTACTGTTTCAATAATTGGTTTGATCGAATGCAAAAGTGCATTGACTGTCACGGAGAATACTTCGAAAAACAATAAAAGTAAACATTATTATATTATCTTTGTACTTTTTTCTATTCCCGATCTTTTCGGTGTGGCCCTCGTATATGTAGAGTTTGAAGTTTTCCTTATTTCTCATGCACTAGATAAAAGCCTAGGGTCAGCTAATCCGACTATTGACTCGTTGCCAGCATAATGCCGACCCTGCTTTATGCAGGACCTCAACGAGGCAAATGATCGGGCAGTCACCGTAGCCAAGCACTGGTCAAACCTATTATAAAAAAAATCTTAATTTTTATTCAGTGTCTAACAAAATATACTGAAACTATTTTAAGGGTCAATTCAGTTCATGATATTGAACAACTTTCCCCAAGGAACATATATCGAAATATGAAAAATAATTTTTGGCCTCCCATATAAGTTGACCGATCAGCTGATCCCAGTTTGTATGAAGTGCCAAAAAAATTTTTTCTTATTTCTAATGTGTGTTCCTTGGGGAAAGTTGTTCAGTATCTTGGACTGAATTGACCCTTAAAATAGTTTCAGTATATTTTGTTAGACGTTATATTATAGCCAATCGACTTGAAAGAAGAAGCATATTGCCATATTAGAAGGTTTCTCAAGTTAACTCTTAATTCGGGTTCTCATGACTATTATCTGGGATTGGGACATTCTATGGTTTTTCTTGCTCCCAACCCAATTCAGTCCTGTACAAAAATATTCAACGCTTCTCTCTCTATTCCAGAGTGATTCAGTGAGCTACTTCTTCGACGACCTGGAGCGCATAGCGCGGCCGGACTACATCCCCTCCCACCAGGACATCCTGCACTGCCGGAAGGCCACGAAAGGCATCACGGAGTGCACCATCAACATCAACAATGTGCCATTCGTGTTCGTGGACGTCGGCGGGCAGCGGACTCAGCGGCAGAAGTGGACGCAGTGCTTCGACTCTGTCACGTCGATACTGTTTCTGGTGTCGTCGTCGGAATTCGACCAGGTCTTGTCGGAAGACAGGTAAAGTGTGATCCTTAAACTACAATAGCTGGGATACTGCCTATGTGGCACGGAGGCAGTCGGAACTATAGTACCTTACCTTACGATCCACTGGAACACGGAGTCCGTCGTCCAGTGGTTAAGGCTACGTTTAAATTTATCCTAGGATTGGTTCTGGTCTACCCTTTGGGTTGCGGAGGACAGACTGCAGTCGCTCTGTGTAAAAACCAGTAACCTCGTCGAATCACCTATAGATCGAGAGCTGGCACGAATTTTTGGGTAGGTATTTGACAACCTCCGTGGCGTAATGGTTAACACGCTAAACCGCTAATCCGGAGGTTCTGGGTTCGATTCCCAGCCAGGGCAAGTTGGAAAATGGCCTTTTTCAAATTTTCCTGGGTCTTGGGTGTTTATCTATATATGTATTTATCGTAAAATATAGTGTCGTTGAGTTAATATCCCATAACACAAGTTTAAAACTTACTTTGGGGCTAGCTCAATCAGTGTGATTTGTCCTTATATATTTATTTATTTTATTTGAGGCAAGTTGAAAACTTGTCACATACCTCTCCTATTATACCCCAACACGGAACTGCAGACCTGGCTGGTGAGTAGCGGGGCTTAACAATTTTGATTTATTTAGATTGACCTGGCAGGTAGAAAGTCCCATCGAAATGACCTGTCTTTTAGAGAATCTTATTTTTTAGTTGTAAGTAATAACCTTATTAAAATTTCAAGTTGCCTCAAATACCTTTTTTATATTTTTTGAAAAATACTTTTGCACTCGCCTGGCAATATCAAAGCCCCGACTAAATCGTCTGGATTATTGATGTTTTTATTCTTTAAACATAAACCTACAACATAAAAAAAATGCATATTGCCTCAAATATCATTTATGACAAAAAAAAAAAATTAAAAATTTATAGGTTGCTTTGCTTTAGCCCCGCTACTCACCAGCCAGGTCTGCAGTTCCGTGTTGGGGTATAATAGGAGAGGTATGTGACAAGTTTTCAACTTGCCTCAAATACCTACCCAAAAATTCGTGCCAGCTCTCGGACCTCTAGGTTAGGTAGCAGACGGGGGCTCTAAAGCGTTGCCTGAGCTGAGGATGCAACCGGGAATACGCTCGGATGATGATGATTGAAAAGTACTATGGTGACCGGGCTGATGTCGTCGGTGGACAGCGGATGAGGTCGCAGTGCTTTGACTCTGTCACGACGATGCTGTTTTTAGTGTCGTCGTCCGAGTTGTACCAGGTCTTGTCAGAAGACAGGTAATCTATCTATCTATCATTTAAGAACTACGTTCTTGTGGGGGAGTAGTTTCCATGTCTCCCTCTCTTAAGCCATCCTTTTGACCTCCCTATACGACACGGCGTCAACTTTCTCCTTTACTTGATTTATAAATGCTCTTCTTGGTCTTCCCTTTCCTCTTCTTGCTTCTATTTTTCCTTCTATTATGTTTTTAATAAATTGATCGTGGCGTATAAGATGACCAAACATCTTTCCTCTCTAATATCGATTGTTTTCAATAAGTTCCTTTGTTCATTAACTAAATTAAGTACTTCTTTATTTGTCTTTTTCTCTATCTAACTTATACCTTCCATACGTCTCCAGCACCACATTTCGAATGCCTCTAAACGTTCTCGATCCTTTTTAGCCAAAGTCCATGTTTCACTACCATATAATGCTATACTCCAAATGTACGTCTTTAAAAGCCGTTTTTTCAATGCGCGACTGATTTGTAAATGAAAAATATGTTTTTATTGTTGTAGGCTCTTTTTGCCATAGATATTCTGGCTATTATGTCAGTTTTACATCTGGAGTCTTTGGTTATAATGCTACCTAAATATTTAAATTTGTCGACATTGTCTATTTTGATATTGTTTATCTTAATTTGGGTTGTTGTTTATCTTAATTTGGGTTGTTGTTGTTGGGGTATTCCTGGTTATCTGAAGTAGTTTAGTTTGTAATGAAGACAGGTAATGCGTGATGATATATTACACTAAGCTGGTGTGATAGGCTTAAGACATACCTAGTCAAAGTTCCGAGTCGCAACTGGACGAGAGCAGCACACGACAGAGATGGATGGCGTCAATGTTAAGATGGGATAATGAAAGATGCCACGATAGCCAATTAGCCATGTCATAACCGAGTTTATGCGAGTGCATTAGTCGACCGCGATTTTTTTCTGTAGCGTTATATATGGACGGATTTCACTGAAATGGCTTTGCTAAGCCAGGGGAAAGGGTCGGTTATTGCATGGTTATAAGAGCTCGCGAGGTCTACTGTACCCACAGAACCACTAGTATATTGTGACTTTTTTATTACTACTACCACATAATAAATAATACTAACGTACAGAAGTCTCACTTAGCAAAGAAATTCAAAGAAATATCTACTCAATGTGGCTAGCGATATGGTTTAATTTAGCTCACGTCAGAACTCAGCACCTTTTCGTATAGATATCTAGACATCCATTGCAAGCCAATTTCATTCTTATTACTCTGGACAAACGATTCGTATAACTGAATTTACCACCCGGAGGGGCCGCCTGCGCGCATAGTAATAATGTAGGTACATTTTCGATACCTAAACGGGAAGTGACACAGGCCTGCTTCTACTTCTACTACTTTCTGAAAGATAAAATATAGTTAGAGCGAGAGATATAAAGATTTCCAGAAACAGCAATGAGCGTTTGCATAAGCTTTAATATTGACGTGCGTTCAAGTTTAATGGACATCAAAAGAAGTATATTAGTTGCGCAAGTCACAAATAAATCAATAATCTAAATAGGAATCAAGATGGTTTATATGCGGTCGTAAATTATTGCCGGCTGTAAAAAATTACTAATTATAAATGTATCGTAATTTCAATCAATTTCATAAATAGTGGTTACTGGTTAGTTATGTATGAGTCGTGTGATGGCTTAGCACATTTCGTGATGTTCAGAAATAGACAAAATAAGCGACCGGCAACGGCCAACCTGATTCGCTATCGAAAATGCGTACTTCTTTCATTTGAGCTCTACGTCGCCAAAACTATCTTAAATGTCAAAAGGTATAGAAATAAACGGGCAAGTGTGAGTCGGACTCGTACATGAAGGGTTCCGTACCTCCGTACAACGTTTAAAACGCTAAAAAAAACACGTTTTTTGTATGACGACACCCTTTAATTTTTAACTTTTTTTAATTGTTAGTATTTGTTGTTATAGCGGCCACAGTAATACATAATCGGTGAGTGTCTAGCTATTACGGTTCAAGAGATAGAGCCCTGTGACAGACGGAGAGACAGCAGAGTCTCAGTAATAGGGTCCCGTTTGCACCCTTTGGGTACGGAACCCTAAAAAGACGATGCCATTTGCGGCCTGATACTCGCATTGTAAATAGGGACGGGGCCGGGGTGCAGCGTACGATGCTGGTCTGTGTTGCATTGATCTTGAGAATCCTAGAATCCTTCTTCATCTAAACACGTTCCCGGTTGCATCCTTAGCTGTGCTGCTTCGGAGCCCGGGGTGCGCTTTCCCGCTTTTTCTTTTCCAAATATAACATGCACGACAATGGTCACCCAAGGATGCCAAATACCTTACGAAGTGGAGAAGAAATTGCTTAAGAAACGTTAAAATGATTCGGCTGTAATTTTATGACCGGCTGCCTGCCTGACGTCAACCCTGTTTGGAAATGTATTTATTTTTATTTATTTAGCTTTATTACAAAAAAATGTAACAGGCGGACTTAAGGCCTAGGGCCTTTTCTACCAGTCAACCTACAGAATTATTATAAGTATTTTAGCCTACTGGCACAAGTATTTTCAAACTTAAAAGTAGGCTCCAACTACTATCTATTATAACTGTGCTACTTGCCGAAAATAAACATTTTTGATTTTCATTTTTTTTGATTTGTGCGAAAAGTTTAACGACCGGCCGCCGCCCGACGTTACCCTCCTTGGAAATGCAATTGTAGCACGAGATGTTTGTGCGTAAGACCTTTAGTCGTCTTTTACGACATCCAGAGGAAGAGATAGTAGTCCTATTCTGACCCGGAACCACACCTATATCCTTATATCTATACCTAATATCTTATATTTTCATAATTAAATTGTTCAGCTCTCGAGCTCTCTAAAGCTCTACCTGAGACAAAATACGAGCCGTCCAGTGTGCAGGTTTTCAGGCACCGCGGACATTGTTTTTGGAGACATAAAATTGACCTGATTAAGAGGGCGTGACTACATTTTACTCCTTTTTAGGGTTCCGTATCCAAAGGGTGCAAACGGGACCCTATTACTGAGACTCCGCTGTCTGTCCGTCTGTCCGTCTGTCTGTCTGTCTGTCCGTCAGTCACAGGGCTCTATCTCTTAAACCGTAATAGTTAGACACTTGAAATTTTCACCGATTATGTATTACTGTGGCGGATATAACAAAAAGTACTTAAAATAAAAAAAATAAAAAAATTAAAGGGGTTCGTCATACAAGAAACGTGTTTATTTCAGCGTTTTTAACTTGATCTTCATAATGGCATTAACTAGATACTTGAAATTTTCACCAATTATGTTTTACTATGACCACAATAACAACAAATACTAAAAATAAAATAAAGTTAAAAATTAAAGGGGGTCGTCATACAAAAAACGTGTTTTTTAGCGTTTTAAAACATTGTACGGTGGTACGGAACCCTTCATTTACGAGTCCGACTCGCACTTGCCCGTTTATTATTAAAAACGTGTGCTTGTATTATATGTACTGTTAGCATCCACAAAAATATTAGTGTCAATTGCATGATAATAACGTATAAATAAATTTTTAGTAAGTTACTAAAAATATTTGCACAAGATTTTACATTACATAATATTTAAACGCTTTTTTTTCTCTGTTTCAGGAAAACGAATCGCCTAGAGGAAGCGCTGAACATCTTCGACACGATAGTCAATAACGTCAACTTTAAGGGCATCTCCGTAATTCTATTCCTCAACAAATCCGACCTCCTCGCTAAGAAGGTCGGCAGCAAAGAGACCGACATACGTTGGTACTACCCACAGTTCACAGGTGACCCCCACAATCTCCGAGACGTGCAAATGTTTCTGCTCAATATGTTCGCGAACGTCCGGAGAGAACCAAAAACAACGCTCTACCACCATTTCACCACAGCCATAGACACGCATAACATCGAGGTCGTATTCAATTCCGTCAAAGACACAATATTGAACAGGAACCTCGAGTCGCTCATGCTGCAGTGACGTCATAAGTTATGTTGTAGTAAAATTGTGATACCTGGTGGCAATATAATGTTCGCACTTCACGTTCACTGCACGCGTTGTTAATACGTGTTCACTTTCACTTTATATTGTCAATCAGCATAATAGTCGAAAGCACATACGAAAAGACAAAGATGTAATTATAGCGATGGCTACGTTTGTAAATTTGTAATACGACGCGTATTTATTTACCGAATGTTTGGTAATTGTGTATAGTTTATCATATTGTAATGATAATGTTTGTATATTACTGTATTTATGACCAAAAATTTAGATTTTGCACGGGGATTATTATTACTTTTTGAACAATTTTGCGAGTGTGATTACGCGTGTCGCGTTTGCGTGCGCGAGAGGGATGTATTAAAGCTGCCTTCACACGACACAACTTGGCATACAATCTGCAGTAACAATCTTGTTACTGCAGATTGTATGCCATGTAGTGTAGGCAGCTAAAGTGGACTCGTGGGATAAAAGGCGCCAGTAAGCGAATCTCAGTCGGACATTGACCTTCATGTACTTATATTTGTGTCCTACGCTTTTGCAGGGCCTTCGCCCTACATAGTTACATTTGGAAGTACCCATACACTACAAATTGTGCATTAGATATACCATGGACGAACAAAACCTAGAGGACTGACAACCTCATACTGTAAAGCGTAATTCGATTTTTAGTTCAAATGTAGTTCGAAAGAAGGTAGTTTTGTAAAGGTGCTTAGTTTCGGAAAGATAGCGGTATAAGCGTTCATTTTCTACGAACCAACAAGCGCCATCTCTGATTTTTCGTGGATACCGTCAGCCTATATAGCATTTGTACGTAGTAAACTATTACTCTGTGATAGCATCCATTGTATGACTAGCGGGCGAGATAGTACTGGCAACTAGAAAATTATTTCTAATCTGCTAGAAAGCCAGAATCCTGTATTAACAGGATTACATATAACATAGTACTTTTTTATGGGGTTGTCTGTCCTCTAGTATTTGTTCATACATGGTTAAACGAAAATAGATAAATAAAGGTCAATACCCGCTGTTGACTCCCTAACTGGCCTTTGTTATAGTCTGTAGCATTGTTTTGTATACAACATATAATCGACTTAGGACTAATTAATGACACGTAACATAAAAATTCCAATGATAAATAGATAGCTCCTCATAGCAATTCGTTTCCCTAATGGATATATAATCGGTTTTTTTTATATTGCAGTGCCAAGTAGAGGAGTAAAGGGTCATTGAGATATTTAATCGGCTATTTAATTATATACCTAGTTTCAATTAGATAAGTCACAAAATTGCTCTATCGAGTGCCACAAAGCGGAGAACTCAGGTTCTTCAGCCCCCTTGTTCATAAACGTCTGAATAATCTACCCATTCAAAAGCATAACCATGTCGAAATTATTTTTTTAGTTGGTTATTCAAATCAATTAAAAATAGCCTAAACTCTGCTTACGTCATACTCGAACGGTCCCTAAGAGGCAGTTCATTTTATGATTATTACCCGTCATAAAACATTACATTTATTATTATTTATACATCGTGATAATGAAAGAACGCAAAACCTCAGATGGTACCTCCATGCCCCACCAGCCCATGAAAATGAACAACTTTTGTTCAAAAACTTTCACAAAATCCAAAAATATAATGATTCGGATTTTCATACAAATTGACTCGTTCAGCTGATCAGTTTGTTTGGAAATTCAATTTTTTTTTAGTTTCGTGAAAGTTGTTGAACAAAAGTTGTTCAGTTACATGGGCTGAGGTACCATCTGAGAGGTTTTGCGTTCTTCCATTAACACGATGTATATTATTGATACAATTTTGATGCCATAGACTTTTTCATGTTCTGTGAAGATTATGAATCGGGTTTTCGAACATTTTTTTTAAACATTTTTTTAATCTTTTTTAACGAATTCGTAAAGGACTTTGGTTGGTGAATACGGGGGCAGATCGGAAGACTTCGACTCCCTCCGGGGAATAAAAATGTACATAGCATCGATTGATTCGAACACTGTGATTGAATTTTTGTAAATCGTGTTGGGCTGTAAACAGCAAAGAAGGATACTTCAAAATTCAGTATTTGATTAATGGTGGGTTCACAATAAAAATGGCTCAAACTTTTCGGGGATTTTCTATATTTTTACGACGACGGTCAATATTTAAATCATAGAGATTTAGTTCCATTTCGCCTATGATTCTATCGTTCGATCAAGAATACAACTAGATATCGGGTTGGCGCCAAAAATAAGGCTCGCCAAATAAGAGCGCATTCCCGGCGCGGGCGGTGAATTAACGAGAAAAACACTTTATACTTAGTGTAATTAGATTGATTTCACAGTGAATGTTATTTAATATTCAAGCGGACAGAATTTTGATTTGATTTTGTATGTAATGCACGCAGGTTATCTAGTGGTATTGTTGATCGAAGATCCTATCCCATTACTGGGCTAAAATTAAAAGGCAAGATGCGACAGAATCTTCATCACATCATCCATTGCGGTCTACGGTTACGTTTGCAGCGAATCACTTACGAAATATTCCGTCCCTTGGCACAGTTTAATAATCATGTAATCTCACTAGTTATATCTGCTACTCGACCACGATAACATGGCACGTTCTTACTGTCAATGTCAAACGGCCATCTTTTATTGCCATCTTTGTTGTATGTTTAGTAAGACGAAGGGTGCGTTTCGTCGACGCACTTTGACTCTCGAATTTTATCGTTAAAAGTATCAAAACCTCTATTTTACTATTGCAATCTTTGTCACTCTAAACATGTCAAATGTGACAAGGATGGCTATAGTTTAACTTTGACAGTACTGTATCAGATAGCGATAGTCATTCGTTTACATTAACAAGAAGTGCGTCGACAAGTCACTCGAGCTTAATCAGCAAGTTTGAAAAAAAAAGATTTCAAAGGTGGCCGTTTTTTGACATTATTGACAGTGATGATGCGTCGTGTTATCGAAGTCGAGTAGTGTTTTAATTATACGTTTTGTACAATTTTACATAAATAATATTTTTTATTGAATGGGCACAAAACTGAATGCCAGAGATTGTTTGAATTTACGGGTCGGGCGGGACGAGATCTGATTGTTATTTTATTTAATTGCATAATTATTTATCATAATAAATTAGCTTCGTAAGGATCGTAAGAAGCTTTAGCGTATTTATTTTTATGATTTAGATGTACTCTATTTATTCATTGTAAATTTTTATACGAATGGATTATGGCTATGTAAAAATACCTCTTAATTTTATTATGTACAAGATATAATATTTGCGTCAGGCAATAGTAATGTATGGGAAGTTCGTGATCGGTATTTTAGTGGTGCGATGATGTGAAAGACGACGTAGACTGACGTAGTAACTTACAACCGGCTTTATTACAAACACCATAAAGCTAATATTATGTATGTGCTGTATTTATAGGCAATATAAGCATACAAGGATGTGCTTTACGGTTAATTCAGTACTTGGAATTTTTTAAACTCAGAAACGAGACATTTTGAATAGTAATTACATTTCGAAATATAGACAATTATTTATTTAAGCGAAGCGTGATTTTTGCGAACGATTCCATCGGTCAAGTACTTTACACTATTACATACTGATTACGGGATAGAGATTATGTATACAGGTTCTAATAAAATATACTGAAACTATTTTAAGGGCGAATTCATTCCATGATACTGAAAACCCTTTCCCCAGGGAACATAAGTATATCGAGATATGAAAAATAATTCTTGTCCGGTTCCGATCCGAGTTTGTATGGAAAGCAAAAAAATATTTTTCATATTTCGATACTTCCTTAGGGAAAGTCATTCAGTGTCATTGACTGAATTTACCATTAAAATAGTTTAGTATACTTTGTTAGACATTATATATCACACTATGAAGTCTTGAAAATTAAGGAGATTTTACGCCAATATCAAATCAATCGCAACACGTACTTGCAGTTGGTTTGATATTGGCAACAACGCATCGCTGAAACTTCGCGCACAAACTTGCCATACTATAAAGGCCTGTAACTGTAATTTTTGTAATAAAATTATATTTTGACTGACAATATTGTTGGTATCAGGTATAATTTGCACAGATTGTCACGGCTTTCTTATAAGGGGATGGGTCGAACAGTGATACATGCATTTAGTAGTGCCATTTTGGTGTTAACTGTGTTGCCAATGTAGAAAACATTTGAAAAACATTTCAAGGCATAACAAAAACCGGATGTCGATGGCACTCGGACCTGGCTCACAGTAAAACATTAAAATGTGAATTTTATCGTGACCCTTCGGTGAAATTTCCAAGATTTTATTGAAAAAAGTGAAAGATATCCATGCGTGGTCGGTGTCTTTTTTCAATACGGGTTATCATCATCATTTTCCTCGCCTTTTCCTTATTTTTTTTTATCAAATAATTTTACGGCTCTGGATACAAGTCCTTTAGAGCCTATCTTTAATATTGTTCTTTATTCCTAATCCTAACCTAACCTAATCCTAACAAGTTACAATCAAAGGGTGGTGTAGGCCTTTGACTGCTTCAAGGGAGCTTCTGGCGACAAATTTATATGAGTCCACTGGTTTTCATAGCCGATTGAGTGGCGGACGACGTCCGAGGACGCCCACACAGTCCGCGAAACAAATATCATTACAGCCGTACTATGACTGTCCACTTTAACTATTTCACATATTGTTCATAAGCATGAGCATTTATAACACCAAACAACACCAATTTCATATTATGAAGTCCACTAAAATCAATTTGCAAATAATGTAAAGAAAACCCCAACCGAACCTCTTGACTTCCCGCCAAAAACTCGCCTTTTCCTTATTTTGTGGCTGGCTCTTGTCACTCTCATCATTTTCTATCATTGGATGTGAACTAAAAAATATTTTTGGCCTCCGGTAGATTATTAAAAAATATTGTACATATATGCATTTTTTATCTCTGATTAGTAAATAATGACGATGATACAACGCATTTAAATTACGAATGACGTCACGATCTAGTACGATTTTCACTCGATGGTGATGGTGACGTTAGTTGTTCCCACTCCGAAGCTTTGTTGCGCTGTATCTTCTTGACGACCTCCGTGGCGTAATGGTTAACACGCTAGACCGCTAATCCGGAGGTTCTGGGTTCGATCCCCAGCCAGGGCAAGTTGGAAAATGGCCTTTTTAAAATTGTCCTGGGTCTTGGGTGTTTATCTATATATGTATTTATCATAAAATATAGTATCGTTAAGTTAGTATCCCATAACATAAGTTTAAAACTTACTTTGGGGCTAGCTTAATCAGTCTGATTTGTCCCTATATATATATTTATTTATCTTTGTGAATTTTTACTACTTTGATAATTAAACTGTAAAACATGGGTCCATTATTTTGGCTAATCTAACTGACGTACTTAATAAAATAGTTGGACCAGTCCAGTCCATATCCCTGTTCTTTTACTTGGAAATTACACCGTAGGCAACATGATATAGAACTCATATTACAATGCTTTATAGTGACTCGAGTGGGAGAGGCTTTGGCGTCATTTGGTGTAAACTGGTAAAGGCCTTACGAATTAAACGCAACAATGTATGTCGGTTTTAGTATCGTTAATGTAGAACCATTTGGTCTAAAGGCTCGATTTAGGGATGTCATGGCTATGAATTCTTGTAAGATATGGCTTGTTTTGTGTGTTAGTGGTCTCTTCTTAAAAACAGTCTAATATTTTCATAATACCATGCACGATCAAATACTAGTATTGTTCGTCTATGAAAATACATAGCACTTGCTTTTAATAGGTGGCTACACACGACACAACCTGGCATACAATCTGCAGTAACAATATGGTGTTGTACTGTAGATTGTAATGTGTGTAGACATGTTTTCGGCCTCAACAAAACGTTTACACAGTAATGCAGTACAGCACCAAATTGTTACTGCAGATTGTATGCAAAATTGTGTCGTGTGTAGCCTTTGGCGTTGACAATGGTGCGAATGTACAATGTTAATTTCTAGCGAGATGGCGCTAGTCTGTGGTGCGAATTAAAATTTATCGACGACCTATCGTTATCTAGTTATCGTATAAAATTTGATTTCAGAGACTACTAACAAATAAACAAGAAAATCGATAGCTATTTGTTTCGCATATTTTGTAATGTGACATGTAAAAATATCCTATAATCATTTAATTTAGTAACAAAAAATATTCTGTAATGAACAAAAACCTGTGATGCACCATGTCACATTTATGTTAACAGTAGACGATAAACATTAGACCTTGTTTAGTATTTTTGTACTGAAATCTAACAAAATTATACCAAAGCACAGAATACAGTAAGAGTAAACAGAAAGGAATCTCCTAAGGTACGCGCAATATGCGTCCCCGTTCCCCGCACCCGCACCTCTCCCCCGGTTCTTGACGGCCAACGTGTGTCATCGAGGCGAAAACGGGGGAGAGGTGCGGGGACGGGGAACGGGGACGCATATTGCGCGTACCTTAGGAGATTCCGGCCTGTGACCAAAGGTCACTGGAGGTCGTTCGTTGTAATGTTTAAATGCGCCAATTTTCATCAAGTTTCGAAGCGCATCTTACCCTTACCATCTTAAATAGGTACCTTTATTTTTACGGAGTACCTTTATTAATACGGAGGGTATTTGATATAGCATATTGACTCTTGCCTACAAGTACGTTAAGTATAAATTTCTGTCAAAAGCTAGCCGCTTTGGGTATTTTTTTTACTTATTGGAATTTGTGTTTAACATTGTAAAGATAGGGTTCAATATGGTATTCAAATTGATCGATGGGTCGAATGCGCTTCGACTAAAAGGGAAATTACATTTTTTTTCATGCAGTTGATGTCGCTCAAACTAGCAATAATAATTCAAAGCATTACGCCGAACGGCTTCAGACGAAATTGGACTATAATAATAACTGTGTTATGAATAATACTCTGGCAAAGCTTGAAGTATAGCTGCCTCATATAACCTATTGTTTGTATATTTTTCTTTGGTCGGAAAATTTATATTTTTTTAATTTTCTGGATTTTGTTCTAAATGTTTAAACGACTTAATAATGTTCAAATGAAATGTAAACTAATAAGATGGTTAAGGTTCTTATTTCAGATTTGATGAAGTTTGATTTCCACCAGATCATCGTCAATATAAATTTTTATAATTTTTTTTACTCTTTGCTGGAAACGGATCATCATCATCATCATCTAAGGCTCTACAGCCTCGGGAAGGCCTGGGCCTGGTTAAGTAAATTGTTCCAGATAGTCCGGTTTTGGGCTTTCTGTCTCCAGCCTTTGACGCCGACGTTATTAAGGTCTTGTTCGACGCCATCCAGCCATCTGCCATTGCTGAAAACGGATACTTCTGCAATGTTTTGTATTTATAAAAAAATCGGTTCATGATAATTCAATTTGTAAATTAACAATAATATAACCAGACAAAACCAAATTATGCAATCAAATAAACCAATACTCTATCAATAGAAGATGGTAAAATATAATTTAGTTATTTTTTCTGACCAAAGTGAAAATATTAGAAATATTTCCTAAAATTATGTTTAAACTGGTTAATGAGATTGATTGCACAAGATCGTCGGACGATCGTGTAGAGTAGTTGAACGTGGGTCTCAAATTAGCGAGTAAGTCGACATGTGATGTATGACGGTACGTGGGGTGTTCACTAAACAGCTCAACGTCACGTCAACTGAGGTAGTAGACCCAAAAAGATGGCGTCATTTGAATATTATTTCATCCATGTCAGAGCGTTTACACATTAGGGTTGCTACACACCTTGTTTAGAGTTGTCGACCTTCGCAGACGATATTGGTGCGTTATAAAATGTAAGAAAGGAATTAATGAAAAATATGAGAATGAAATATTTGAAATATTCGTAACTTAATTGCTCACAGAAGATGATCATGAAATTAGGCCTTCGGTATAATTAAATGTCGTAACTGTTGCTCAAGTTTTTGATCAATATACATATTTGATGGAAAATCACTTTATAGAACTATATTGATACATCTTTGTGATCTTCCTTAGAAATAATTAAAGAATAAATAACGAAGTCCTATAAAGGTATAACGTCTAACAAAATATACTGAAACTATTTTAGGGGGAATATCGTTATTTATTTTCCATACAAACTAATCAGCTGATCGGTTAATTGTATGGGAGGCTAAAAATATTTTTCATATTTCGATATATGTCCCCTGGGGAAAGTTGTTTAGTACCATGGGCTGAATTCACCCTTAAAATAGTTTCAGAATATTTTATTAGACCCTTTATGGTTATTAAGTTGAAACGTTATAGTTCGTGACAAGCAAAAGGCCCGCGTACCTGTATTATTTAGTGAGCATCCCACTGTACCTAAATAATGTTATTTACGCTGTGGGTGCCAATACCTGGACTCTATCTGCAAGCTGCACCACGTAGGCCTATGGGATATTGGATAGAGGGTTTTGGGGCATGAAACGTGAAACTCGAACCACGAAGTGAGTTGCCCTAGTGACACTTTTACTTCTCGTATAGTTACCGGCAAACAACTTGAACAAAAATGGCGGCGCTGCGGACACTTTTTTTATCCTAAAATACCCGCGCAGCGCCGCCATTTTTGTTCAAGTTTTTTGCCGGTAACTATACCATGCGAACGACGAATGTTTAAAGAATTTATCACCAGTTGGCACTGAAACGTGATTTTTGATGAACTGATTTTTTGTTAATGAACTGTTATTGGATAATATGTTGTTACTTCTAGTTGTTGTAAACTATTTATCCAATATTTTCATTGGATTTGAAGTTTCAGTAAAGCCTAGTGTGGAATTTTTTGGAATAGACCACATTTAAACCACAATGACCGAAAAGTTTTTACGAATAAAAAATCAAGTAATTGTTACGAAACTGGGGTTCGAATTTGGAGAGAAATGCAAATTTTGTATGAGGGTTTTTATGACATACGACATAGAGCCTAGTTTCGCTTGCACTTCATTTTATTCTATCGTATTTCTTTTGGCTCGCGAACATTGTTCGGGAAGGTTCTATCTCGTTCGCGACATTATATTTTGATTCGTGAAAACTCTTCAGTAATTTATATCGGTATTCGCAGCGCGGTTCGTGAAATTTAATATACCGATGCTGCCCCCTTATCATGGCCCGGCGACAGGGTTTATCGAGCGCTATCATCTATTACTATCTCGCTCTCGTAATAACGAGCGGAATGGAACTAGTCAGTTGCGCGATATAAATTCTATCTGGATTTATCCACGGTACCATGCTAAGGGCTCTGGGGGCGCTGCGGCTGGGGAAGCTTCATAACACGGTTCGAGTCGGTCGTAGCTTGAGATACCCCAAAACCCGATAGAATAAGGTAAAAATATAGCCCCGAGCCTGAAGTACGAACGGTTGCTATAGTTGTATTATGTATTACGAATTTTAAACATATTGTTAGGAAGTCATTTACACTCATGTTATTGTATGCTAGAGTGTCGACAATATCTTTTGGAATTTCACTATATTTTGTATACAACCCAATATTTATTGTACAGTGTAATAAAATATCATGCATGTATTTTGGTATTTTAATTTCTGCCCGCAGTTGTTTTACCCTGTAAAAAAGGTATGTTTCACGTTATTTTCCGTGTACAACATTTAGTAAACGCGATGGTATAAAAGTAGGTAGTTATTTTACTCTGGTTTCATTTTGGACATAAAATGGCCGAGTTACTGCCAAGTTATTCAGTTTAATGGGCTGGGTGGCCAGGAACAGCAATTTGAGAGAATACAACCTACCTAGTTATTTTTTATTTGCACTATAAGTCTGGGATTTACGAGATAATTAAATTCCATACTGATGATTAATGCAGCCCCGGATCTTCAACTTTTTTTAGGTGGGGCAATAACTGAAAAATGCCGCCCCTACTTATGTTTATTTTCACCTTTATCATCCATATAATTTCAGCTATCAATACGTAGGATTATTTAACAGGGTAGGGTTTAAAATTAAAATAAATATGCATAATAAAAATCAAATAAGTATATTATTAAATTTGTGAATTGAAATTACAATTTTACTCTTCGAGCTTTCTGTTCAGCAAATAAATCTATAGCCTTGTCATAATTTAACTCGTGTGCAATACGATTTTCTATTGCTAAGATTGCAAGACCCGATAAGCGTTCCTGGCTCATAGAAGATCGCAAATAATTTTTGATCAGTTTTAGTTTGCTATAACTTCGCTCGCAGCTTGCGGACGTAGTAGGAAGCGTAGAGTAAATTCGCAGAGCAATACAAATATTAGGAAAAGCATCCTGCAAATCATGCGCATAGATCTGTTGCAAGAGATAAAAACTGTTAGCCTTTTCTATATCACCAAATAAAACCGGAGCTTGCTCTTTAAAAACATGAAGTTCCTGGCAGAATTCGACGGCACTTAATCTCGCTCGTATTTTCGAGCCAAATCTGCTCCATACTTTTGAAGTTCTTCATTTGACATTTTCAAAATGTTAGTACCATTAATTAAATCAAGTCAACCAAATGTAGGTACTACGATCTGACTACAATTTCACTAACGCTATAATTTACGAGCGGGGAGTAGAGTAGGTAAATGATATCGATGAGTGCTTGCAAGTGCGTGGCAACCGCCCGAGTTCTAGGTACCAACGCGCCGTCATCGTCGACAGCGTAGGAATAACGCAAAAGAAGTAAACGCGCAAAAAGTAATAATAATGATTATTATGATTAATTTCCTTAAATTAAGTTTTGTAACTGTGGCCATTGAAAACCTTTTAAAAAAGAATCGTCCACCCGCGTCGCGGTTAATTTTCGTCGCGCGGCTTCGGTTTTTAACGTTCTTAAGTGATTGCACGTAGGTATTAAATTTAATTTAAGAAATAAATATAGTAACTTAAAAAACATAATAATAGTTATGATAAAATACTTACCTAAATAAGCGATTGATGAGCTGTGATAGATTTATTTATGCGTCGCGTCTTCACTAATTACAATTAGGGATGCAACGATATATCGGGAAACCGATAATATCAATAATATCGACACAAAAATATCGATATCTGTATCGATATGTTAAAATCATCAATATCGAAAATATCGATGTCGGAAAACCAAAAATATCGATATTAATTTTTTTTTAACTACCTATATAATATCGTCCACTGCTGGGCAAAGGTCTCACTTTTCGCTATATTTAATAATAATAATATCGTTTATTTCCATTTAAATTACAAGATTTACAAGCAAAGCTGACAAAAACAAAGTATCTACATCGTGTTAATGAAAGAACGCAAAACCTCTCAGATGGTACCTCAGCCCATGTAACTGAACAACTTTTGTTCACCAACTTTCACGAAACTAAAAAAAAAAATTATTTTCATACAAACTGATCAGATCGAGTTAATTTGTATGAAAATCCGTTTTTTTTTTGATTTCGTGAAAGTTGTTGAACAAAAGTGGTTCAGTTACATGGGCTGAGCTGAGGTAACATCTTAGAGGTTTTGCGTTCTTTCATTAACACGATGTATTTTGTAAAACAATAGAATAGAAAAAAAACAATTTTTAAATATTTTAGTGTTATTTATTTTACCTGCTATTACTATCCTAAATCTAATCAAATAAGCTCCTCGCTTAAAAACTGCAAGAGCCCAGCCGTAAAAAAATATTAAAAAAATTGTAGTCTTGAACTGAAGTGCCATTTTAGAATCGCGGAGTCACCTAAACGAATGGTTTTTCCATACAAAAACATTTGAAAAATGGCACCACCTAAACGAATCTTTTTTCCATACAAAAACATTTGAAAAATGGCACCACCAAACAATCTTATCTGTGGTCTTATTTCTTCGACTTCAGACATGGCTGTATTGCTTCAGTACTTTTGTCTTACCGTAATGGAATAAATTAAAAAATATATGTGATTATCTTTTTAACAAAATAAATATATTTGATCGTAAATTGCTTTTGATTTCCCTTATTTTTACAGAGCTATAAAAATAATGAAAATATCGATAATATCGATAACTATCGCGTTGGCATGGCCGATATATCGGATATCGATAATTACATGCCTTCGATATAAATATCGATATTTATATCGATATTTCAAAAGACTTTGCATCCCTAATTACAATCAGTATTTTACTTTCGGCAAATCGACAAGTACTAAATAGTAAACATAAACGAACAACTCACATTTTTAAAACAAAACACTGTCGTGGAGAGAGATCGACGAGGAAGTTTTCGAATATAGCTTTATCTCTTTCGCACTCACGGTAACCAGACGCGTGCTGCCTCGACCGATCTGCGATTCCTGCAGGCGAGCGGGAGCCGGGCGCGTATTTTGAACTATGTCTACGCGCCTCGCGAATAATAAATGTTCGTGCAGCACGTCTCACTTCGCGCTCAGGGTATCGTTCTAGTTGATATGGCCATGAAATTGCTGTACTTGTGCATTATTTATTCCGTGGTCAAAGTTAAATAAATGATGAGTTGTCCATTGGTCCGTGGCACGTCCGTGGTGTGAATTTGGCCGCCCCCTGAATTTGCCGCCCCTGAGTGTGCCGCCCGGGGCATAGGCCCCGGCTTGCCCCCCCCTAGATCCGGGGCTGGATTAATGAGTATCTAATCTAGTAAAGTTTTTCATTTATATTTTTTTATGTCATGGGACGGCAAACGAACAAGCGGGTCACCTGAGCCCATGGACAACTGCAACACCAGGGGTGTAACAAAAGCATTACCGGCCTTTCAGGGCCTTCCCTAGAGGGGGGAGGGGAGGCTCCGGCTCACTTACCGAACGAAGCATAGAAGCGGTTTGACTCTTTATGTATTCTGTGGAAGCGGTGAAGCTACTACTCTGACTCTGACGTCGATTTTCTGTGAGAGTGTGGTATGGTACGTAAAGTAGGTAGCTGTAGCTATTCGTAGCACTTCTTTATAACGATTTAGATTATTCTTTCATAACGACACGAACACACGCACTTCAACCGAATATTTTCTTCCTGTTCTAGTACCTACTTAGGTAAGTTTACACCATCGATTACTGATTTTGTCAATACTGTTTTCATTTGATAAAATTTTGTCATATTAAAAGTAGCGTGTATGTTTTGTTCAACTTTTATTGTAAATTTAATTGGCTTCTTAATATAAATACTGTTACCTATTTTTAAAATTAACTGCGGACTGTTGGTCTTCCTACTAAAATAAAGTTAAATGAATGAATGTACGTATTAAAAAATAATAGTTTCTAATACAATCCTTATAAAGACATGAAGCTCAGTAGCCAGTAGCTAAACTCTACCCATATAAATGGGTTTAGTGTAAAACAAAAACCAATTTAGAGTCGGACGTTTCAGTAGAGATTTTCAGTATGTTAGGGTTGCTACACACTTATTCGGACCGGCATTGTCGGTTCGGCAGTATTTGTCGAACAACAAAGCTACCCGAAGCAATTGGGTAGATGACTGGGTCAGAAAAGTATTATTCTAATTAGTCCGTTAGTTAGATTATCTAAAAATAATGTACCCATATTTTTCAGTTATCAAAAAAGTAAAAATTCACAAAGATACAGCGGGCTTGTGACGTCACCGCTGTGTAAAAATCGTACGAAAGCTTGACGTCATGCGAAATTTAAATGCGCTGTATCTTCGTCATTTATTTTTTCGCAGAGAAAAGAAAAAATATGTGTACAATATTTTTTAATAATGTAACCGATGGGCCAAATATAATTTTTCAGTCATCATGCCTATTATATCGGCTTTTTCCCAGAACATTCGTCTACATATATTCGATTTTACCGCCCGGTCGTGCCGATTAAAGCCGGCCCAAATAAGTGTGTAGCAACCCTAAGCAATTAGGGATACACACGAAACACAAGACAAATGATTTATTCCTGCAATCAGCGAGTCGAAGTGTCGTCACGTGTCGTCACACGACACACGGAAATATGGGCCCTAGGCCCCAGGCCATTGTGGCTTGATCGCGTGAGCTATGGCCGCCGATATGACAAGCTTGGAAAAGCGGATTAATTCCCATGGATTGGATGTAGCGATGTTATTTTTTTACTAGCTTTTATTTAATTTCACATGTCCCGTTGCCTGTGTGTTCATATAATAATGTTAAATAATGTCTATTGTGTACTTATATATTTATTTAAACTTTTTTGCACATAAAAATAGTGTACAAATGGCGGACTTAACGCCTTATGGCTTTTTCTGCCAGTCAACCATTGGACCAAGTAGAGAAATCAGTGGTGCGACAGAGTGTGTAAATTAAATTGAAAAGTATCTAAAATACCTACAAGAATAAATCAAGAATATACATATTAATTTAAAATAAATATATACCAATACAATAACTATAGATAAAATAAATATGCAAAGTATATAAGTACCTATGTATACATAAATATGGACACTATATTGAGGAGCCTCGCCCGGGCGCCCTACTATACAAACTAGGACAAATCCGGGGAATGGACGGATGGCAGCTCTACCATCGTGTAGCTTTCCTGGAATTTAGAAAGCCTCATATCCTACATTGTACGGAAATTAGCTTTATTTATCTGTTGCTAGGTGATGCACAGAGCTTTGAGAGTAGCCGACCGTGGCCGAGCTTTTAGCACGGTTCCTGTTTTTATCCACAGACCTCATTAAATGCTAATGGACTCTGTTGCGTAGCCATTAATTATTTTATAGTTTCGTCTGAAAACCTTTCTACAAATTTAGCTTTACTTTTTAGTCTTTTTTATTAATTAGGTAACCTTATTTAGTTTATTTTTCTTTTTATTTCAGACCTTATGCTAGATTTTTTACCCCACTACGGCCAAAGGAAGCCAAAAGGAGGGTTATGTGTTTCGCCGATATACAGGCTGACATTTTATCCACCAGCCAAATTTATGGAGCATGTTCAGTCCATGATACAGAACTACTTTCCATAAAATAAAATAAAAATTCATCTTCCCATACAAATCAGCGCTCAGCTAAACGGATTTTGTATGGGAGGACGAAGGAATTTTATCGATTTTTACTTACTTTTTTTATAGAAAGTAGTTATCATGGACTGAACTTGCTCCAAAAATTTGGCTAGTGTTTAAAAAGTCACCCTGTATATGTTCCCTTCTAGCTTCTATAATATCCATGGTACCTTGACAAATGATTCAAAATATCGTTGGAAGCAAAGACTTGCTTTCCGCTGGTTATAGGGTTATAGGTTATATTTATATATATATATATGACGTCACAGTCAATTTAATATGGCGCCCTCTATAGGCTATAAAGTAATGAACCAAAAAATAAAATCGAATTAGTCTTCCCGTGGATGTCGTAGAAACGAATTTCGTAGTCGAAGATTTAGTAAACACAACCTAAACAAAGCTTATCAAAGAGACCTCTCCAACCCGACTGGCCAGCGTGGAGAGTGTAGGCCAAATCCTCTGACTACTTTGGCTAATAAATGACTTTGGTACAGAGAGTTAGGTTTGGTAGTAGAGTAGTGGAGACAAAAAGAAGACCTGATGGTGATGATTATTATAGTTAGCTGCTAATTCCTTTGAACTTAGAATTTTTTGAATGCACGCATTCTCACCATTTTAATCTTAGCGCGTCGCGCTTGCATCCTCAGCTGTGACGGAAATCTCTCCCTGTTTATTCTTAAAATGAATAAAAGATCTTTTTATATGAAAGCTTTATGTTTTATAATTAAAAAAGGGACTTCTTTCAAAACAAATTTTCATTACGAATTCTTTATTGAATATTTAATGTGATTTTTGAATTATTCATGTAATACCTCGGGAGTTGTTTGCAGGTGGACGGACGTTCTATTGTTTAGTAGTTAATTAGTAATTTATAAAAAGATTGATTTATCTTTCTAAAACATATACCTATGTACTTAGATATGACTATATAAATAAATGTACATAAACCTTCTTAGTGGACTAAATTAGATTATTATTAAGATTTAGATTGAGATTAGGTAAGTATCTTGATAACTTTTTTACTTAAATGGCAGGAAGTATAACGATGGTTCCCGGCAGAGTAGAATAGGACCACTCCAAGTCTTCCCGTGGATGTCGTACAAGCGACTAAGGAAACATAAGCTAAAAAAAGCTTATATACATCCATGAGACCTCTCCAACCCGTCTGGCCAGCATTAGTAATGTGCCGTTCCCGTTTCCCAGATTTCCGGAAAAATTCCCGGGAATGTTCCCAAAAATGGAAATGTCAGGGAAAGTTGTAACTTTATGGCCTTTTTCAAATTTTTCGGGTGTTTATGTATACATATATGTATTTATTATAAAATATAGTATCGTTGAGTTAGTATCCCATAACACAAGTTTAAAAAAACTTACTTTGGGGCTAGCTCAATCAGTGTGATTTGTTCTTATATATTTATTTATTTTTCAGACATATTTTGTATCACTATAAATATATTTTACTAACGTTAATGCATCACTTGATATGGTTATAATATTAATACATATATCCAATATTCGGTAACATTCCCTAGAAATACGGGAACGTTCCCAAATTTCCAAATTTCCCGGGAACGTTCCCAAATTCCCGGCCAAAAGTGGCCGTTATTCGCAAAACAGTGGTTTGTAAAATAGTTTGAAGGGTTAACTAGGTTTTAGTAGCTTAAAATTTTAAATGATATCTCCGTTTCCTTACAAATAATTTATTTCAAATGGGGGCAGCACTGGACTCCGTGTATCGCCTTAAACAATTTTTATTACTTTTCATAACTTATATGGTAAACTAGACTGCACTGTGTAAAGTACCTATATCTATATGTTCCATACAAGATATTAAATCTTTTAAACACAGCTGCTACTATAAACTGCCATCTAGACTCATTTCAGTCTAGAGTTATGTCTACAATTATTTTTCTCAAGCTTTGCTTGAAGGCTTATGAATGACTCGGCTTGATTAATATGAAACATCTGCAGTATTCTGCCCAATCTCATTTTACATCCGGCAAATTAACTAGGTAATGAAATTACATCGCAACTCGGCGGATAGTTTCGTGCAATAGAAGAGTCCTTGCTCACTTACATTTAGGTAAATACAGTACAAATCTATTTAGGTTTGTTTTGTTTTTTGTGTGTGAAAGTGTCTCTTTAGATATTTTTATTTGCCAGACATGTGTTACAAGATATTCACATACCGTTTCGTCCAATCATGTTTAGGTACCATCACCGATGTGCTTTAGTCAAAAATGCATCTATCATATTCATAATACTTTAAAATATCCTGAATCTACTTACTAAACATCTTATGTTATAAGGTGATAATATTGTTGTTTCATTGTTTATTGTAGTGATGGGTTGCTAGCCGCATCGCCTATTAACTTGATTTGCATTTTCGCCCATCCCTTCGATCGGCTTTGCTCAAAAAGTTGGGGAAAGGTCACCACGCATCTCTGTCAGTGGCGATAGTTCGCCAGTCCTTCAGATCGTCTGGCCATCGTTTTCTAAGCTACGTCTTTTTGGTCCCTAGACTGCAGGGACCCATTCCGGGTGCATCCTGCAGATCTGCAAGATGGCGAACTATCGCCACTGACAGAGATGCATGGAGGCCTTCCCCAACTTTTTAGATCTGGTCTGAGAGCAAAGAAAAACTTTCTCTTTTAAGCAGATTGTAAAAGCTATACTTATGGCCGGCTCAGTCCCACAAGAGCTTAGCTGCCTTCTTCGCACTGTCGAATGACATTATTTCGTATACGATCCGCTTGTTCCTTCCTGCTGGTTTGGAAGAAAAGAAAAAAACTTAGAATGTACTAGCCGCTTCTCTTCCGCGCATATCGTAAAAGCCGATCGAGGGAATGGGTGTAAATGCTAATCATGTTACGTAATAGGCGATGCGGCTAGCAAATCACTATTTTGATTCCTGTTCCATCTTCTCGTCCACCATCACGGCAAAAGTGGCCTTTGGATCTTGCGTCTCCGGGCTCTGTTTGCTTAAAGCCGGTAAATTCAAAATGCTCTGTCTGTCCCGTTAGGGATGAGGACGTGATAATGTATATTTATCCGCCAGTTTGACGCCCAAAAAACTTGACTCTATATTACATCATCATCATCATCAGGTCTTTTTTAGTCTCCACTGCAGGAGCACGACCCTCTCTGTACTACCAGAGCCAGAGCAGTCAGAGGATTTGGCCTATACTCTCCACGCTGGCAAGACGGCTTGGAGAGGTCTCACTGATGTTTATAAGCTTTGTTTAGCTTGTGTTTCCTAAGTCGCCTTCTACGACATCCACAGAAAGACTTGGAGTGGTCCTATTTTACTCGGCCGGGAACCACACAGCTAATAGTACATCGTTCTATAGTACATCGTTGGTTATTTTACAGTTGTGAAGTAAAAAAATGATATAAATTTGCGTTTGTTCATATCGCCCGACATATCTCACGCGATCGAGCCGGAATTATCCCGATATTTCAGTGTGTTTAAATTGTCCGTAGTTTGTGGGAATAAATCCATGGTCAAGGCGTTTGCCTTGTGATCCGGAGGTCGTGGGTTTAAATCCCACTGGAAAGCATGCTTTGTGAAAGTTCTTTCCAGGCTGGTTAAGATATTTGATTTGAATCACCTCATTATCCGAAAAGAAAGATGATTCCGTCTTCGGAAGGCACGTAAAGCTGTGGGTCCCGAACCCCGTCTAGCGTTTGTTAAAATGTATCCTAGGATTGGTTCTGGTCTACCCTTTGGGTTGCGGAGGTAAGACGGCTGTCCCTCTGTGTAAAAACCAGTAACCTCGTGATTGTAACGTCCCACTGTAAACTGCCGGACTCGTATTGGATTGGTTTTATTTTGTATGTATAATTTACCTTTTATAATTCAATGGTATAAGTGGCCAACACTATATTTTAAGCCAACAAACTATGACTAGTATGTTATAATATTTGTATACTTACCTAATAATTGGTGACAGTCGATTTTTTGAATGAAAAAAGAAAAACTGCATCGCTACATCCAATCAACGGAAATGCGTTTGTTCATTTCGCCCGTCATATCTCACGCGATCAAGCCGCAATGGTTCCGCCCCGATATTTCCGTGTGTTGAAAAATGGTCGCAGTCCGTCCGATGATACTGCGCTTTCTCTCGCTGATTGCGGAAATAAATCACTGTTTACTGAAAACTGATAATTAAACGTTCTACTGTAAATTGTTTTTGTTCTACCATCAATTTAGTAAGTTTGTTATTCTAATGGAAAAAGGTGTTATGTGTATCACACTTGTAAGTAATGTCTACTAAATTGATGCAAAATATCTAAAGTAACTAGCATCCTTTTAAATGCCTAAATTTTTTTTTGTTTTCTACGTGTAAACATTTTTTCTTAGTAAAAAAACTACTTATCAAGCAGGCATTGCATTCAATATTAAATATAATATTGCTCAATCTTTGAATAAAAAAATTTACTTCTACATCCAATCTATGAAAATGCGTTTTTAGAGCATATTGCCACCATATCTCACGCGATCAAGCCGCAATGGTCCCGATATTTCCGTGTGTTGAAAAATGGCTGTAGACCGTGCGACGATACCGCGCTTTCACTCGCTAATTGTAGGAATAAATCATTGCTTACTGAAAACCGCGAATTAAACGTCCCACTGTAAATTGCTTTTTGTTTCCCAATCAATGCGGCGCTCGTGGTACTTATTTCATAGCGATGAAGGTAAGTATATGCCATCGTTTTTACTTTACTCAAGATGGGAAACTAATAGTGATGTGCACTTCCTGTTCCCCAAAAAGAATTACAACTTTCTCTGACATTTCTATTTATTGGGATGTCACATCACTAGAAACGAAATAAATGCACTAGTGCAACTAAATAGTTACCTTGTTTTCGGCGGATTCCGTTGACGCGTTTCTTTAGCTCAGAAGAAGAAGCTGGTACTTACTGTATTATTTTTTTTTTGTTTGACCATTATAGAATGAGAACTTACTTATGTACGAGTATTTAAAAAAATATCTACAAAGAACTAAGGCCTTTTACACATATTTCATCAAATATTTACAGCGTTTCTGTGAATAATAAATATTTTTAGGAAAATTTCAGTGCCGTGACACTCGTCAATTATTAAGGCAAGTTTATTGAAGCTGCAAGTCCGTGCTGAGTGCTTGTTATACCCGAATTTAATGACAATATAGATATTTCATTTTTGTTTTCCACTTATTTTCTATGTCTTTGAGCGGCCTATATGTTATCATATGAGGCTTTGGTTTAGGCTGCTTTACATTAATCTCAAATGATATAAAGGAGTGGACCGTGAGTTGTCGCAATGGAAGAATATTTGTTCAGGTGTCCCTCAAGGGGGTATCTTATCACCTCTGCTGTTTGCTGTATTTATTAATCTATTGTCACACTCTTTTAGCTGCTCTTACTATTTTTATGCAGATGACCTGCAAATCTATATACAAACCAGCGCTGAAAACATTGATTCTGGTATTAGTCAGCTAAATGCGTCCTTGAACAACATTTCTTCTTGGTCAGATGATTTTGGAATTAAAATTAATGAATCCAAGTGTCAGGCAATCATGATCGGTAGTTCTAGACAGCTAGTAAAGATCGATATGAGCTCTGTTCCCTCAATTTCTCTAAATAATACTAACATCTCACTCACTCAATCCGTCAAAAATCTTGGTCTTCTGATGGACTCTACGTTTAGCTGGAGAAATCAGGTAACTGAGATCAGCAGAAAAGTCACCTATTCCTTACAATACCTGAATCGCTATAGAAATTTTCTTCCAATCAAAACTAAAATTACTTTAATACAATCTCTTGTTCTTCCTATTATTGATTATGCTGATGTGTGTTATCCTGATCTAAATGCAGATCTTCTTGATAAGCTAGATCGTCTCATTAATAATTGCATTCGCTTTATCTTCTGCCTTCGTAAATATGACCACATATCTTCTTTCCGATCTAAGCTTAACTGGCTTCCTGTTCGTCAGCGCCGACAACAGAGAATGCTCTGTACTCTTTTCTCTATACTTAAGAACCCTCTTTCTCCCCAATATATGAAAACCAAATTTAAATATCAGTCTCAAAGCCATGACCGTGAGCTTCGCTCCAGTCATACTCTTCAAATTTATCTCCCGTTATTTCGGTCTGAATTTATGTCTAACTCTTTTACTCTTCAAGTTACGCGACTCTGGAATGCCTTACCTGAAGACATCAAAAGTATCTCAAACAGATACTTATTTAAGAAGAAAGTTCACACGCATCTTTCTTTAAAATTTTCGCAGCAGAATTAGTCATTATCTTAAACATTTGTAGTATATATATGTGTATGTATATTTATATAAGTATTTATATGTATTAAGTGTATTATATTAATGTATTTAAGTATACTTGTAAATAGTAAATTATTAAGTACATCTTTAAAGCGCCTATCGCAATTAAATAATTTCTGTTTTTCCTAAAGGTTGACTGGTAGAGAATGCATTAGCGTTAAGTTCACCTTTTGTACCATTTGGTCAATAAAGATTTTAATAAATAAATAAATAAATAATAAATGCGCGATGGCTTAAATCCGGTATATAGTCCACAACAAGGTTTATGACCTTTGCGCTTCTACAAACAACATCTATTAAGGTGGCCGAATGGTCAGTGAAATGAGTTGCATCCTTAACATACTGATCAAGACTCATATAATCTAAAAAGTTCAAAAGTTTGATGGATTCGCATTGATTAGGCTTTAAAAGATCCATGTTAAAATCACCAACCAAAACTACATGATCATATGACGAGAAATAAGACACGGATTCCGTAATTGCATCAATAAAAGTGTCGGTACTTATCCACTGTGGCCTACAGGCAGTCCCAAGAGCAATTTTTTGACCACTTACTTTTATACTAAGCCACATCTGATCGACATGCAGAGTTGGTGGATGCTCTTTTCCATAGCCAACAATACGGCTTTACTGCTGGAAAATAGACCACCGATGCAGGAGTAGCACTTATTACTAATATCTACAACGCGTGGGAAAACAGAAATGATGCAATTGGATCATTTTGTGATCTTTCTAAAGCATTTGATTGCGTTGATCATCCAACACTTTTGCTCAAATTTCGTCAATACGGTTTTGATGATAAGCCAATTAAATTAATAGAATCTAACTTAACAGATAGGCTTCAAACTGTTGATATAAATGGCGTAAAATCACACGGGTCTAATGTGAAAGTGGGCGTACCCCAAGGTTCAATTCTAGGATCGTTCCTTTTCTTAGTTTATGTCAATGACTTGCCTAACATGGTTGAGAAAGAGGCTGACATGGTGCTGTTTGCTGATGACACCTCGCTAATATTTAAAATAGATCGACATAACAGTGATGCTAGCGCGGTGAACAGCACCTTATCTATAATTTCTGATTGGTTTTCAGCCAATAACCTCATGTTAAATGCGAACAAGACCCAATGCATTCGATTCTCTCTTCCTAATGTGAATCAAGCCTGCGTTGACATACTAATTAATGGTCAGAAACTCGATCTGGTTGAAAGTACTACCTTTTTAGGAATCACAATTGATTCGAAACTTCAATGGGGCGCTCATATAACTAAACTTTCTAATAGGCTTAGCTCTGCGGCTTACGCTGTTAGGAGAATAAGACAATTGTACTTTAGTTACTCTCACAGTCTAATGTCTTACGGGATACTTCTATGGGGAGTGCAGCCGACATTCAGACTATTTTTCTTTTACAAAAAAGAGCAATTCGTGCCATTTACGGTTTAGGATCGAGAGACTCACTGAGAGAATTATTCAAGGAAATAGGTATACTTACTTTTGCATCACAATTCATATTTGAAAATATAATGTATGTAAGGAAAAATATTTCCATGTTCAATAAAGTAAGTGATTTTACAAATAGAAATTTACGTAATAAGAATGACTTAGTTATACGGGCGTATTACAGGCTGAATACAGTCAGTAAGTCTTTTATGGGAAAGTGTATACTTTTTTATAATAAATTGCCAGAATCGGTCCTTGATATGCCAGACAGAAAATTCAAAGCTTATGTAAAGAAAGTACTTTGTGAGAAGGCTTATTATAGGACCGATGACTATCTTAAAGACAAAAAGGTCTGGCTTGAGTTTGGCGCGGGTCCCTCTTAAAGGTTTGTATACTTAGACATGTCATAATTTAGGTACATTGGTACATACTAAATTTACAAATTTCGTAATTCTTATAATTCAATTTAATTATGACATAACAAACAATGTAATCTCAGTCCATCCATATAACTAATTTTAAGTTTTTAGTTTGTTAGTTGACGTCTTTGGAGAAAACGTGCAGTGCAGTTTGTTGCCGCTTCTTCTGCACTTGCGCCTAGGAAGCGGCGTAAACATAGCTGTAAGTAACGATTTGACGTCAACATTTGTGCAAAACAAAATAAAGTGACTATTATTAAGAGATATTATAAATATCTTATGATAATAAAGATATTTTTGAATTTGAATTGAATTTGAATTTGCTCAAGGATTTGTGTACGGATTCCGCGTCTTATGTAAAACCCTTAAGAAAAACTATTTAAGGCCCTGGGCCCTAAGTCACTGTCTATAGTTTTGTGATACCTAATGTTGAATAATGTGATACCTAATGTTGAGCCAACGATCACAAGATCCAAAGGCCATAGCATGAGAAATATGTAGTTTCGCACAGAGGATTATTGAATTAAATATGAAAATATGGAAAATGGATTAATTTTAAACAAAGAAAGACTTTTTAAAACAAATAACGTTGATAATATTGAAATCACTGAAAAATTGTCTGCATAGTCTATCCCGTATTTTTCTTTGATAAATACTCGTATTTAGCAAAATATATTTAAATTAAATAAAGAGTTAGCGAGATACCTGATCATTTACTGTGTATTATTAAAGCAGGTTCAGACAGCTGCTATATTTTGATGGGAAGTGATTCGGAGGAAGTTTTGAACACCAACACTGGAAGTAGAAAGTTTGGGTCGTCGAGGCTGGCCCTCGGGACCACAAGTTTGAATTTGAAAAGTGGCGTGATTCATAATATTTATTTTAGAAACAAAATTTGCAATAACACTTGATATTTAGCGGGAATATATTGAAATTAGGTGTGGTTAATATACTATAATAAATATATATATATATATATATAATAAAGGCCTTATCAGAATTTTCCGGGGTCCAGTGCTGCCCCCATTAAAATAAATCATTTTAAAGAAAAGGGAGACATCATTTCAAATTTTGCTACTTCTAAGTCCTAGATAACCCTTCAAACTATTTAGTGAACTACTGTTTACATTTTATAATGAAAATGTTAAGCTTTACTACGCACATTTGCCAAAAGTGGCCGTTTTTCGCAAATGTGCGTAGTAAAGCTTAACGTTCTTACTCTTAACTGTAAACAGTAGTTCATAAAAAACTTTGAAAGGTTATCTAGGGCTTGGTAGTAGATAACCTTTCAAAGGTCCGCTTTCTTTGAAATTATTTATTTTAAATGGGGGCAGTACTGGACCCCGGAAAATTTAGGTACGGCCTTAACCTCTTCTTCTTTGTCCTCGCATTTTACCGTTAGGTACACGGGGTCGGCTTGAGCAGCTTCATAAATAATATATTTTCGGATTTTTTGGTTACAACTAACGTGACACACAGACATTACTAATTAAGATAAGCGGGTCACTCACGTTACACATCAGCTACTGGCCGACATGTTTCGAACTTTTCGAACCTCATCCGGAGGAGGAGTCATCAGGGCGAATGTGATGCGCGACGTCACACGAAGACATTCCAAACCACACTCACGTTTTTTACGTGAGTGTCCATCCATCCATCCATAACAGCCTCTATGTTATCCTTTTCAGGACATAGGCCTCCTCCATATAGGCTACCCAACGCATTGCTGGGTATCCTCTACCTCGCTTATTGGCGCCTGGTCGCCACTCCATGACCCTTCTAGTCCATTGATCTGCGTCCATTCTCGCTATGTGTCCTGCCCACTTCCATTTCTGTCTTTTTTATAGTATCAACAACGTCCCTGACTTTGGTCCTCCTTCAAATAACCTCGTTTCGTATGCGATCGAGCAATGTTATTCCTAACATTACCCACTGAGCAACTCTTTTCTTTTTTTTTTTTGTGTATTTCTTCAGATATTATTGTCAAGGTAGTCGTTTCCATTCCATAGGTGAATACTGGTAGGACAAATTGGTCAAAAACTTTACTTTTTACTTTTTTTAACGTGAGTGTGGTTCTATTTAAATAACACTATTTAATGTAGGGTCTGTTTTTGATACCAACTTGCTTTGAAATTGATGTTTCATTAAGGATGTCTGTAAATTGTTAGGGGAATAGAAGTCCTTAATCAAGGTTGCCGGAGAATGTGTCAAATAATTAGGTTAGCATTTACTTTATAATTAACAGGAAATACTTCAAAGTTTCGGGTCTTCGGGCCTCTTCAAGATTGTCTACAAATTGATCGGAATGAAAAAAGAACATTATTAATGGTTTTCGGAAATAAAGGTTGACTTATTTGTCACTTTTAGTTTTTAGGGTTTGGAAGTAAACAAGGAACCCTTATACTTTTGCCATATCTGTCTGTCTATCTGTCCGCAGTTTTACTCAGAGACTATTAGTACTAAAAAGCTGTAATTTAGCATGGGTATTTATATTAACTACGCGGACAAAGTCGTATTAGCAACCATAGAGGTAGGATTGTTTGTCCCTATTTTGCAACTACGCAACCCTACACTGCATGTGGCCCGACTTGCACTTGGCCGGTTATTAAGGTGAAGTTATAGGCAAATGGCCTTGAAGTGGCGCCCTCATTTGAAATAAATTGTTAACTCGTAAATATGGAGATAATTTCCATATTGCTCTTCGTCATGCACTAGATATTATTTTATGAACCACCGTTGAAAGTATTTACATTAGTCCGTCTAGCTTTAAAACTTGCCTCCGCCAAAAGTGGCCACGGCAAGTTTTAAAGCTAGACGGATCACAAATAATAGTTTCAATGGCAGTTCATAAAATAATTTAAAGGGCTATCTAGTGCATGACGAAGAGAAATATGGAAATTATCACCATATTTACGAGTTAACAATTTATTTCACACTTCAAGGCCATTTGCCTATATCTTCACCTTAAATAGTGATCTACGAAAAAAACAGTGGCACGCCGGGAGCGCCGACCACAGACCATGGGTGCCGACCATCGAAATATAATTCTCTAGAATCGTAAATAATCCCGAAAAATCATTCCACGCGATATGTACCGCGGCGGGCGGGGCTTAAAATATGAACAGCGCGGCGCGACTGTTCGCCGTGACACTCGATTCGTGCGGTTGCGTCGCAAGAAGTTTCCTTTGAGAATACTGCTGTGTTTTTGCGATAATCGATTCATTAAAAATGCCGTCATGTGCCGTGAAGTGGTGTAGAAGTCATACAGACATGAAAATTAGCTATTAAAAAAAGTAACATGTAAACAAGGTTATTTATTTGAGCGTAGCGTACTGCATAATAGGTATCATCCGCGCGTTGTACCTCACCGCTCGTTGCGTTGACTGCCCCACCCGACTGACGACGACGCGTGACCTTGTCGCGACCAATCGCATGCATCTTTGTCTATGTGTTCGTTCGAGTGTTTCGTTGTAATTACTGTTAGTTTGTTTGCGTAAATGGAATCAGAATCGAAGCGGTAAATGTAGGAGCGTTAGAATTCTAGAGAATTATTGTTCGTAGGTGCCGACAGAAGTGAAAACTTGAACAAGGTGGTGTCGGTAACTGTCGCGAGTTCAATGTTTTTTTCCCATCTCAAAAAATAAAAAATGCTCTCTTTAATATTGTAATGGAACTAGTGAGACTGTACCATCATTTTGACGTACACTTCAAATTAATACTACGTCTAAAAATCCTCAACGCCTTTTAAATTCTTTGATTAAATAATTTCCAACGCATTTCTGTGAATTATAAACATTTTCGGTGGCATTTCAGTTTGGTGGGCGGGTCTCTTCAATTAAGGCGAGTTAAGTTTATTGAAGCTTTAAAGCCATTACTGCAAGTCCGAGCTTTGAGAGCGGAGTGCTCGTTATACCCGAATTTCGTGACAAGAGCTTTTTTGCTCCAACCCTTGCCTTTGGCGTTAAGAAAAAGTGTCAATTAGTATTTGTGAATTTAAAGGTACGAGTTAGAACGCTGTTTCACAATGATTCATTTCGTTTTTGATTAGTGTTGGAACAAGCGAGAGTGGTTTCATCCTGTGAGACTTCGACCTGTCCCGGCGCTCTAGGCGAGTTCCTACATATAAGGGAAGATAGGCGAAGATGTGAAGCGGAACATGCTTCACACTTGCGTTCAGAAAGCCGCAAAATGCAATTTCACAGATAGCGCCTCTCAAACATTGTAGATCTATCAATAGCGGACAGAAAGCACTAGGACCCCAACCCACATTACTTCTATCGGTGAATAGTGATTTGTAACTGCATCGAGATTTATTTTTTAAGTTATTTATTTACTTCCAATACAGCTCGTACTCGAAACAAATAAATGGCATCGTATCGTAGCAGAGATTTTGCCGGCTATTTCTGCGTGAGCAATTTTCTATTTAACAATAGAATAACACAATATTCTACATAATTTGCTAGCTGCTTCTGCATATATGGTGACTTTTTAAATAATAGCCTACTTTTGAGAGCAAGTTCAGTCCATGATACAGAACTACAAAAAAAATTACTGATAATCGATAAAAAAAATCTCCCTCTCATATAAAAGCCGTTCGGCTGAGCGCTGATTTGTGTTTATTTCGCTTTTTAGTTAATTGTTTATGTCGAAATCTTTTTAGATTGGCCTCGGTCTTGGATGTTTATCTTTACATACTGACTTTTTATCCACCTGCAAAATTTTTGGAGCAAGTTCGGTCCATGATTCTGAACAACTTTCTATAAAAAAAGTTATTAAAAATCGATAAAAATTTTTGGACCTCCCATACGAATCAACTCTCAGCCTAACGGATTTTGTATGGGAGAACGAAACATTTTTTATCGATTTTTAATAACTTTTTTTATAGAAAGTAGTTCAGTATCATGGACCGAACTTGCTCCAAAAATTTTGCAGGTGGATAAAAAGTCAGCCTGAGTTTAGAATATTAATTTGTTATAGAATATAGTATCGTTGAGTTAGTATCCCATAACACAAGTCTCAAACTTACTTTTTTTTAAACTTTTTTTTTACTTAGCTCAATCTGAGTGATTTGTCAAAAATAAATAAAAATAAATTAGTTTAGTATCATGAACTGAACTTGCGTCAAAAAAATTGCGGTGATTCCTGTTTGTGTGTGCGAGTGAACATTGAGAATGGTTCCATCTAATACAGAAAGCCGCAGAATGCAATTTCACAGATCGCGCCTCCAAACATTGTAGATCTATCAATAACGAATGGAAAGCAATAGGCTTCAACACACCGCTTTTATTTTGCTTTCGGTAAATGGCGATTTGCGTGCATCCTTTTTCACAGACTATATAGAGTCAATCGAACTCATAGGCGTTCGATCGATTGAGAATGCTAGTAACACCAGTCACAAAATATAAAAAGATCGAATGAATCAAACTATTCTGTAAAAAGTTTGATTAGGTATGCGAGTAACTATACTTATCAAAGACCTCTACCAGTAAAGGAAGGATTTTCCTATAATCACCACTCTGAGCGACGGGTTGGTGATATCGCAGAAGATGGTATAAAGTTTGTGCATAGAGGACGCTGCCTCCGTGGTCCAGTGGTCAAGGCGTTTGCCTTGTGCTCTGGAGATCGTAAGTCCTAGTTCAAATTCCACTAGGAAGCATACTTTGTGAAAAGTTGTTCCCAGTCTGGTTAGGATATTTTGCAGGCTTGAATCACCTGATTATCCGAAAAGAAAGTTGATTCCGTGCTTTGGAAGGCAAGTAAAGCTGTTGCTCCCGTACGCTACCTATATAGCATTTGTTAAAAACTATCCTAGGATTGGTTCTGGTCTACTCTTTGGATTGCGGAGGTCAGACGGCAGTCAGTCTGTGTAAAAACCAGTAACGTCCTCAAATCATCTAGGTTAGGTAGCGGACTCCGGGCGCTGAAGCATTACCGCTGAGGATACAACCAGGTGACGCTCGTATTGTAATGATGCTGCTACGCGTTCTCTGTACCGCTTTTAGTCGCCTCTTACGACACCAGTGGGGAGAAAAGGGGAGGTGACATAGGCCGTTTTCTACTCTGCCGTCATCACACGGCAAAAAAATGCTCTATTACACTGCATCTTTACTATATGCATCTTAAATGCTTGTGCATCCTACAGGACTATTTAATTAAGACACCCAACTGACTATCGGGTGCATAGTTTGCAATCGTGAGCGTTGGACCCCGGTCACGGTATTTCTGCCGCCGCTATATTAAAAGCATTCATGCTGCCATTCAACTCCGTAGTAGGTACTCATGGAAGTAACAAAGCATAAAACCACGGGAGTAGAAATAAAATACGAGTAATAGACCACCATATCTCTATCATGTGTTCCTAGTCCATCATTGTGGTGTTTCGGAATCTGGGTTTCAATTATTTGGATTTTTCTTCTCACACATCATATTCAGGGCATGCCATCACCTAAACTATGGACTCCGGACAAAAATTTCCGAAACCTTTAGAGAAAAATAAAGAATATTAAACGGACGTGCTTGAAAAAAAATTGTCTGGTGGCGGTGGGGGGTGCCGGGTCCGGGTCGGCGGAGGGATGCGGGGAGCGGGGGGTTCTTAAGAAGTGTCCGGGTGATAAAGAGAATTGATTATATTATTTGCCCACTTTATGCAAACGAAATCTTGACGCGACTTTGCATTTTGGACGCGTAATATCTACGTTACGTAGGGTTCATACCAACGTAACGTAGATATTACGTTCATCATTCCAACAAAGAACATAATACTCCAATTTTTATTGAAAATCGTTTGCTTTTATGACTCTGCTGCCATAGAATATGCTTAGCGTGTATGAGGAAATATAATCCAGTGGGAAAAATGTGTTATTGTGGAGATAAACGTATTTGGGTCAACGATTTCACAGTCAGAGAGGTGCACAGTAAAAATAAAGTAGAAAAGGAAAGCTCATGTACTTCTGTGCAGTTATTTTTGTTTTTAGAGTTCCGCTTCCGAGGCCAAATGGTGAAGCGTTGCGCGTGAAGAGCCAAATAAAATAAGCAACACAAACTCAACAAACAAATATAATTTATTTAAGAAAAAATATTAATTCATGGGTGGATTTATAAGGGTCCTACTATGCCGGTTATTCTGGGGTCCAGTCCTGGGCAGTGGAGTTGACGGTGGCCTGATCTTGTGGCTGTGTCCAGGTCTCAAGTAGGCAGGTATCAGGTGCCAAGGTAGTATGTCCGTACGAGTACCTCTATTCTGTAGTCCGAATCTGGAACCCGAATTTCGGGTTTGAATAGCACTTTGGTACTAAGGTGTTAAGCACCTTAGTTAGATTAGATTGTTAGGTATACTCAGTGCAAAACTTTCACTTTCACAATTCAAAAGCCCCGCCCGCCGCGGTACATATCGCGTGGAATGATTTTTCGAGATTAGTTACGCTTCTAGGGATTATTATTCGTAGCAAGTACCCAAATTTTTGCCTGACATGTCACCTAAATTATATACTAAGGGAGACTTTGGCTGTTACGCGACATTTGAAGTACTTTAGTGCCAGTTTTTTACAGAAATACTTACCTTTGTCGCTTAGTACATAGGTTCTTTTCATCACTATATCTCTTACATACTACGTTACAATATAATATATACTACGTTACAATGGCAAAAATTAACCACAGAATTATAAAAATTCCAGAAGTAGTACCTAGTCGCTCATAAATAAAACAGAGTTATTTAAATACTCGCACCGTTAGCAATTTTAAATGGATTTCCTCTCCCCCCGTCGCCAGAAATAACAGGGCTACCCCAGTTATTTCTCGCGACGAGGGAAGAGGAAATAAGATCTACATCTTGGGTACGAAATAAAAGGGGCAGTTCACGCTACGTCTCTGCGGCCACTTAAACTAAATATATATATATATATAAGAAAATCAGTTGCTGTTTGTTTATCTCGCTAAAATTTGAGAACAGCTGGACCGATTTGACTGATTTTGATTTTAAAATATTTGTAGAAGTCCAGGGTAGGTTTACCTGGCATAAATCGGGCGAAACGAAGTTCGCCGGGTCAGCTAGTCATTAAATAATAAATATTTCTCCTGTCCTCCTGTAAGCATGTCGCCTGCTTGCGTTAGTCCCGTCTGCTGTCATCGTGAGAATGCCTTTAGGCAGCTTGAAAAATCTGACATCAGTCTTCTTCTTCTCGAGTCGAACATTTCGTGGCGAGAGGAACAGCCAATCCGCGTAACCGACTAGACTGTCATCGCAGATTGTCCAGGGTGCGCCGGACGTACAGGGGCTCAGTACGTCACTCAGAGCGGCTCCTTTTATGCACGTCAGTGAAGACCAGTTACTTATACACATGCAGTAGTAGCCAAGCGGTTTTAAGGCACTGGTTGTGCGTCTGTGAGATACAAGTTCGATCCTCACTAGGTACTACTTATACGTCTGTGTTTGGACTAATGTACGATCATTTTCAACTATCATCATTGCTTCCAGTAAAGGAAAAATCGCAAGGAAAGCTTCACACTTGTTCACTAGTGAGTAATAATAACGGTCACTAGATGACAGTCTCTTAGCTATGTCAGATGCATTTAGGTAGCTCAAAAATCTGACACCAGTGTTAGCTAGGTACATAATTATTACACACCTGTAGTGTATGTGAGTGAAAGAGAAGGAAGCATTATGTCATCTCTAGCGCACGTGCGGTCGTAAACAGCTCAGTAAGCTGTGAGCGGCGGAAGTGAGAGGGCGCGCGCGTCTAAGAGCCGACAATATTAAAGGATATACCACATTTTGGCGACGAGGATAAACTGCAAATAGTATTAATATATTATTAAAAAAAAAAAAAAAAAGTGTGTGTAAATGGGTGTATTGAAAAAAAAAAAACTAATAAAATTTGTAGTAAAAGTTTTAATAAATAATGTTATTCAGAAAGTTTTTACGAAACATGAACACAGTGTTAATGTTTTTAACAAAAATATACTGTTGATTTTTAAATTTAAAAAACAAAATCGTACGTTTATTATCTGTATGTCAAGTAAACAAAAACGTTGACTGCCATTTTATTTTTATAAGTGACGTTAAACTATCAGAATCGGACCTGATAGGTAAGCAGTGATTAAGTGATATTTCTTTATATTGTGACTTCGGATATATTTAATTATTTGGACTTTAGGATGGCATTGCACATGATTTATAACACTAGTCGTCCGTTTACTTTAAGTGGAAAGAAAAAATCGGCACGGTGATGGTAGCAAAGTTCTATGCTTTTATTACTGACTTATTTTCTGCTGAATGCAGAAATATTACACAAAAGTAATTACCTACATTTCATTATAAAGATATCTATTAAAACAATACAAATAATACTGATGAAAAGTTTACAATCTAGCATTTGTTACTACTGGTATGAAGTCACCATGATGGCTGTACCGTAAAGCCTAGATTTAGGATCTAGGAAGATAGATGAGATAAAAGAAAGACCAGATATCGGCAAATGAGATAAGTATAATAAACAACTATTACATTAGTTACAAGGATTCACAAGAACACTAGGTACAGACTAGGTAGTCAGGGTCGTGAGTTATAGGCACTAGATCAGTTGAGTAGCCCTTCTAGGTAGAAGAACTACTTAGCTTGAGATGCTGCCGAAGACGAAAGAGGACGAGCGCCGGCAGCCGCGCCTTATATAGGTATATGAATGGGCTCCCCCGCTGCGCCTGAGAGGGGCGGAGGGGTGCTGGAGCCGATGTCACGTGGCTGCTGTTGTTTATGTGCCAGTATGTTTTGTGTAATTTTTAAATAAATTTTTAGCATTTAGCGGAATGAGGCTAAAATAATGATTTTAAGGCAATTTAAATACCAGTTGACTTAAAGATACATTAGGACCACAATAAAGTAGATTTTGAAAAATCATAAAATTGCCTATTGGCCGCACCGTATCTGTTTGTTTATGCTGTAGGTTATTATTTACTGCCTAAGCGATTCAACGTTAAGGCACGCCTGTATCACTTCCCGTTTGGGTGTCGAAAACGTACCTACATTATTACTGTGCGTGTGGCAACCACTCCAATGTGAGCCAAACCTCGTGAGCCTGAATCATATCGCTAGCAACATTGAGTGGATGATTCATTGAGTTTCTGTGCCGAGTGAGACTTCTGTGCGTGAGTACTAGTACTTATTCTGTGGTTAAGGTTGGACATTGCAGAAACGGTCGGCGTTTGTTTTTGTTATTGTTATAAGTACTTACTTATGAAGTTGTCTAAGCACTATTGAAAAATATGTCCAAGACTTAACTAATACATTTATATTTTAACGTATAATAAAAAAAAAATTGCATTGGATCTACGGGCCAGGTTCAATTCCGGGTCGGTTCATGATGAAGTATCTATGGGGGGCAAGGGTAGCCCCGAAGTGTGGGAGCTCCTGAGCAGAGCGTCCCAGATAGATTGTGTGTATAGGGAAGTAGGAGAAACAAACAAATGGAAGATGTAAATAGTTTTTTATGAACACATAAGAGTAAAAAGAAATAAGCAAAACAGAAGGTGCACGAGCGATAAAATCAGTGGAAAATAAGGTAGAAAAATGTAGAAGTAGAATAGTCAAGACAAAAGAACTGAACACAAAGTAAATATTAATTTAACAGTTAAATTATTATTTTAACAGTGAAAAATGCTGTTACCACAAATGACAAGACATGAGAGCTCTGAAGGATGGTCATTGACAGTCGACCAAAACTCAGTACTAAATGTATGCGCGCGCAACATGACGCCGCGAGGCAACATGCGCGCGCAACGCAAAGTCCGTGGTCGACTGGTAAAGACCATCGCTTTCAATAAAGAAGTATAAATAAAAAAGTATGAATACAGATAAATAAAACTTATAAATTTATGTATATACAAGTGGGAGAAGCCCACATATCTATCTCAGATTAATTAATTAAGATAAATAAAGAAAAATCAAGTCCGCCACTTGTACGTTTGTTTTGTTGTGCAATAGAGAATAAATAAATAAATAAAAAATGGGTTGGTACATTATGTGAGTTACATGATGGTTTAATACATACTACTAGACCAATGTAGATTGTTTAATATTGTATCAAGAAATTACGCTCATGCAAAGGAGAACATGGTCTGTTTTATAGACTAAATTACAGGTGATGCCTGTATGAGACGAGTACATGTTGTGATGCAATGTAAATATGTCAGAGTGTGATATAATATGGAAGTTTGTACGGGTAACGCCCGTAATAGGGTATTTGACTGTGTTTGTTTTTGGACAATATTTAATTCGAAACAAGAAATATCACTAAAAAGAAATCTTATCTCGAAAACAGCACGAAAATTGGTTGATAAATGAAGTAGTAGTTAGCATTTTAAATATTGGTATGAAGAAAGGTGGGAGCGTGGTGAGGACATCTCGCTATCACTTTCGTACCCGCGAAACCTAATAGCAGTGACGTCACACAGCAATTATGTAACTTTTAAAATGCAAAGAAATAAATAAATAGAGTCAAATGCCGTATTGAAAGTTTGTACGGGTAACACCCGTAATCTGAAGTTTTATACGGGTGACTCCCGTAATTGGAAGTTTGTACGGCTAACGGCCGTAATCTGAAGTTTTATGAGGGTGACGCCCGTAATTGGAAGTTTATACGGGTAACGTCCGTATTCTGAAGTTTTATACGGGTGACGCCCGTTTACTGAAGTTTTATACGGGTGACGCCCGTTTACTGAAGTTTTATACGGGTGACGCCCGTTTACTGAAGTTTTATACGGGCGACGCCCAATTACTGAAGTTTTATGCGGGTGACGCCCGTTTACTGAAGTTTATGCGGGTGACGCCCGTGATTGGAGGTTTATGCGGGTGGCGCCCGCAGTCTGAAGTTTTATACGGGTGACGCCCGTGATTGGAGGTTTGTACCGGTAGCGCCCGTAATCTGAAGTTTTGTATGTGTAGCGCCCGTTTGCTGAAGTTTGATAACAATTACTAGAAGTCTTGTAACGGCTGTCACTGGGGCGACATTGAGTTGGCATTCATTGAGTGTTTTGATGGGTTGTGTTGGCGCCTCGGGGTGTCCAGTGAGGCAGCTGCCGGTTCGCTTTTAAATGTTTGTGTTTAGTAATTGTACCATGTACCGTGCAGGGAAAAGTGAGGAAAATGTTCATTGTTATTATTAAGTTCATTTACAAGTAATAAGATTTTAATTTCATTTAATATTACACATTGTTAATAATATTATAAAGATGGCAAAGAATGATTTTGATAAATAATATAAGCTATATGTTATAATCGTATTCTGCAGACTGTAAAATGCTCTAGAAGGCGTATCGAAACTGTATGGTTAATTACAGTGTTATTAATAACATTATAATAATTAATAATTAACTTTGGGATTATTAAACGCCTTAGTGTAGCCAGTTTCTAGGTCAGTCTTGCAATACAAACTTTCCGACATTAAACTGACAGTTATACTTATGTAGTTTATTCTTGCATTTCGTACAAGTGATTACGGTAATCAAGTTTATAAGCTTATTCCATGTTTAGTTTTGAGCATTTTGGTTAACAATTGAGACTTAATAACGAAGTAGTTGCAAATTATTTATATGTTATTGCTAGGGTTTGTCAATGGTCTAAGATATGTATCTTGGACGGACGTAAGTGAAATGACGGTCAAATCAATGGAAATATTTCCGTCTTTTATTTTAAAGTATAATTACATACATATATAGGTAGGTGTTTAATGCTAGTAATAATAATAATAGCTGTATTGCAGACACAAAAGATCCATAGATGAAATATAATGAAAGTGTTTACGATGAAAGTAATAAGGATAATATTGTTATAAAAACTTGGCGGCAATAGCCAACCATGTCGGTAGGTGTTGGTGGTTATAACTCTCTGCCAGACATTGCACAATGCTGTTTTTACGCATGGTTACCCTGGGCATAAGGTTAGCTACACGATGACGGCGTATGGCATTTGAAGTGTTGACACTTCCCAGACACACTACACAGGGCCCCATAAGCCCCATAATTTGGCCCCATGGGGTGTCTAAAGATGTTGTTACATGCTACCCTTCAACCCTAATTTGACGTATTTAAGCGTAGCCTGACGCGGCTTGGACGTGTTCAGTTGGCGGTTGGCATCTCTTTGATGTTTACGTGCGAGCTATACTGCTGAGTTTGATGTTGTGTGGCTGACCTCTGCCTGACTTCACTGCGCGTTCAGAGAATGGGCTGTTTTTGTCAAGAGATATCGGAGACATCGTTTGTTAATGTTGGATGCAAGTAGTTGAGAAGAGTGGGGCAGACCTTCGGCTGGGTTTCTAAGTTATTAGTTCGACGCCCACCTTTCGGCAAGTTGAGGAATGCGGGTAGAACAAGTAAAGTGAGAATCCGCTTCGCTATTGAGGTATTATTGCATCTACTACATATTGATATCCAACATGGAGTATGGGTCACTTCGTTCTAATCCAATTTAATCGAGCTGAGTATCATTCCTTGTTGGTTTCTGTGATTTCGGAGGCGGGATTACATGGTGACAAGTTGAATTGAGGTTTTATCTCCATGCCACGCGTGATAAAAGGAAAGAAATAGGGATTGCCGTCGTATGGTTCGTGATAACCGCTGCGTAAAACAATAGCCTCGCTTTATATCACTTACATATGATACATTTTTGATAAAATTTTATGCTTAACAGGATTAAATATATTATTTGATGGGTCTGGCTGGCTGGACGAACCAGGGGTTAACATTTTGAACGTTCAATATTGTAACCACTCGATTATTTATCCGCGATCATTTGGGAATCGAAGTGCATCCGAGAATTGAGAGGTTTTCTAATAGCCATAGAGTCCCCTTAGGTACAATCTCATTAATAAGATTGTGTGATGTTTAATCTTGATTTCATTGGTAGGCTTGGGTAATTATTTCTTCCCTTATTTGTCAGCCTGTGTCGGCCCACTGCTGGACTGAAGGTCTCTCCCAGGGCTTTGTAATTACGTTTATTCACTAAAGTTTGCTGTTGATGCTTCAAAAAAAAAAATATATATATATAAATAATGAAATCTGTCAGTCAGTAAAAGAGGAAGCAATAAAGGTGAATGTCTTTTTAGTTGGAAAAGGCGATTTGTTATGAAATGGATTGGACTATATAAAAGGAAACGCACAATGGGTACGCAACACATAAAAAAAAAGTGGAGGGAGAATGGAAATCTGTGAAAAGAGAAGACTTACAAGCAATAAATAGTATTTTGTGCAACAGATGTTTAACGGCTGGATCTCATCTATCGGCACGGAACAGCACTTTCCTATGCTGCTATCCTTTTCTGTCGCTCAGAACAGTAATTTGCTAGAGCAGAGAGAGAGCGAGCGACGGAAGGCTGCAGCACGGTCGGTGCTGAAGCATAGATGAGATCCAACCCTAAGAGTGTTCAAAAAATACAAGTGACATAAAGACACATGTGCATGTTTTATAAGGAATAGAATATATAGACTTTTGTGAAATAATATTATCTCTGTTCTTATATTATTGTTCGTGACCATGTAAAAGACAGACAAAAGTACAGGAGTAGAAAAAAATATTATAGCACTTTCAGCGAGTAAACTTCTGTGCATTCATTATTTTGTGTAGGTACATATCGAGCTGAATTCCAAGCAGAGGTCCACGTGTTTCCACAGTCCACACGATCCCTAATCGGGATGAGTAATGACCAGATTTACTGTGACGTCTTAGTAAGCGATAACAAGTCCCAAATACCAAGTAATTGGGGTTTCTCGGAAGTGTTTCTCGTTTACGGATTATCTCACTCAGTGGATTCCATGATGAAATGAAAGCATACTTGTTCTTATAATTTGATGAAAATACAAGTGAATTTGGTGTTGCCTTTTTTCGTACTATTCGATGCCTCCATGTAGCGAAACAGTAACGTTAGATGCTTTCTATAGCATATATGAGTTCAAGATAAAGTTCTAACCTAGAACAAAATGGAAATATTATGGCCGTATCCATACAAACGTAGTCACCTGATTCCTTGCTTGTGAGTGCCAGTAGAGTCATGATTTTTTTCTTAAAATTACTATGGAATAGTGTCATGTCCATGTTTTTTTTTTTTTTTTCATAATCTAATTATTAGAAGAGAACCTTTATAAACCTGAAAAATTGAGAAGAATTTTAATTTGACGAGATTATATTATAAAACTGGTCAAGTGCGAGCCGAACTCGTCAATGCAAAATAAATGATGATGAAAATACGACATTTCGACACTGTCTTATAATGGATCCCTCTGACATAAACTTAGTACGACTGGGAGCAATTTAAGGCAGATGTGTCTAGAATTCTAGATTTACTGGGAATTGAGGCTTCAAGGCCAAGATCTGAAGGCATCATTTACGTGTTAATTTGTCGGCGGAGCTTGTAACGTTTATGTCCGATCCTGAGAAATCAACTTGCTAATTTCCGCAGATGTAATCCCTTGAGAAAATAAAAACCAAAGAATCTACCAGCTGCTTCTCTTCCCGCGCAGATCGTAAAAGCCGATTAAGGGAATGGACAAGAATCTAAATTATATCATTAGCCGATGCGGTTATCCCATAACCCATCACTATAATGATTTCTTTTTTCCACCTTAATGCCCATCATCACGCTAAAAGAGGCCTAGGCCTTGTCGCCCTAGGCTCTGCCTGCCCCGTTAGGGATAAAGATGCTATGTTTCTGTATTTATAAAAATAGGTACTTGCATTATTTACTAAGAGTATGTGATAGCACAGAATAAATAATACTAACGTACAGAAGTCTCACTCAGCAAAGAAATTCAAAGAAATATCTACTCAATGTGGCTAGCGATATGCTTTAATTAAGCTCACGTCAGAACTCAGCACCTTTTCGTAAAGATAGATACCTAGACATCCATTGCAAGCCAATTTCATTCTTATTACTCTGGACAAACGATTCGTATAACTGAATTTACCACCCGGAGGGGCCACCTGCGCGCATAGTAATAATGTAGGTACATTTTCGACACCTAAACGGGGAGTGACACAGGCCTGGTATTAGTAATTATTTGTGCATTTAGTTTGATTAAAAAAGTAAAATATAAAAAAACATAGTGCATAATATAAAAACATTATAAATAAAAACATAGTACAAAATATAAAGACATTATTGAGGGGTTTTGCCATACTCGCCACGCTTGGCAGGCGGGTTGGCGAGCGCAGTGGGGGGTCACTATCGCACTTCCGACGCAGCTGCCCATCGGAAGTCTATTTATATACTGTGACGGAACTGTCCTTTAGTCGCGTTTTACGCATCCATAGGAAGACTTGGAGTGGTCCTATTCTACTCTGCCGGGAACCACACGGCTAGCCTAAAATTTATAAATAACCTAGCCTAAGAGTAAATATAAATAAAGAGAATAATAATTTAAATATAAATAAACATTACACGTAAATTACACAAAAATTATTAACGTGTAAAAGTGCCTGCGAAAGCCTAATTACTGAATGTAAAAAGTGTAAATCTGTAACGCAATAAAGCCTATCAGGCTGGGTAGAGACCTATATTGAACTGGGTTTTTTTCAGCGTAATCTTCCCAGCAGTGGTCGTGGTCGATCCGAAACGCTAGTAGTTTGTAGCTTTTGCAATAAAAATAATTAAAAAATAATTACCTTCAAAAGTGATATATTTATCCTACATTGAATAAAAAAATTGATTTTGACTGACTTTGAATAAACATTTGATTTTTTGATGCTTAACAAAGCCAGCAATATGACTATAATCTTGTCATTATGTATAACCATTAAATAAGCTAACCCTTCATTATAATTCAATGGCTAACCCATACTATTTATTATAATGTGAGTAAAAGTTCACCCTGTAAACAATATAGTCTGACAGATGACAGGTCTTTACCGCCACCTATGAAAACTTCACCTGTGAAAAGCCCGAAATTAACTCAATACATTACTCCAAAACTTCTCGTTCAAGTTTGCATCATTCGTAAAAAACAGGCAATGGTTTTCAAAATCCTTGAACATTTCAAAGTTCCGCAATAGGGACAAGGGTTTAGAGGTCATAGTATGTGGGGGCAATTTTGTAATTCGGTCACGCCTGAACTCATTCGTTGAAACGGCCGAGTCATCGGGATATCGTCGCCTTTCTTATTCAAAACTTGACACTTACTGGCAATGATGTTATTTTTAAAGATGTCGCGATTCCATCAAAATTTTTAGCTTGTACCTATACCTATTTCAATACTCGACTTACATTTTTGATTGAGATGACTTACATTTTGCATTTAAAAAAAACAGTAAAACAATTAAGAGCCTTCAATATGTCTCAAAATCGACTGGTTTGTGTACTTACTTGATCGTAGTTATTATAGTAAACAAGTACAACAGTACAAAAACTAAAGTATTTTTAGGAACAAAAATACAACGTGGAAGGGACATACCCGTAATAAATCGAACTACGGTCTATACTAGATCATTATAGTATAATGAAATTAAACTAACAGCCAAAAAACAAAAAAAAAATTCAGCATTTCCATATAAGTGTGCAGCCGCTCGGGCAATTTGTATGGGAATGTCAATTGTTTTTTTTTGTTTTTCGACTGTTATATTGATTTCATTATACTATAATGATCTAGTATAGCCCGTGGTTCCTCCACTTTGTATATCTTCAGGCGTTATTTATACTGCAGAAATATCGTCATTATGTACGCTTCTTCTTCTTATTTATAGTGACCTGCAACTTGTGCTTGTAAATAAACTATTTTCATTCCTACATAATAACTATTCTTCATTTTTCTTCTGTGTTCTTCATTACTTCATCTTTTTGCACAGCTGCTTTTTCTTCTTTTTCTGCTACGCTTGCCGCCTAGACTGCCACGCTTGCTGCTTCTGCTACGACATAGTGCTGATTTTTCTTTTATTTGGTCTACAAAACTCTTTCTTGGTCTTCTTGGACCTCTTCTACCTTTTATCTTTCCTTTTAGTAAGTTCTTAAATAGTTATACGCTGTGTGGTTTCCGGCAGACTAGAATGGGACCACCCTTAGTCTTCCCGTGGATGTCGTAGAAGGCGACTTAGGAAAAACGAGCTAAACAAAGCTTATAAACATCAATGACACCTTTCCAACCCGTCAGGCCAGCGTGGAGAGTGAAGGCCAAGACCTCTGACTGCTCTGGCTAATATGGCTATGGTAATACAAAGAGGTTCATGCTCCTGCAGTGAAGACTAAAAAGACCTGATGATGATAATGTTTAACCAGTTATTTTAAGGGCGGCTATACTGCTGCATCTACGGATTTTTAGTCAAAGCCTACAAGCAATGAGGTCTGAGCTTGACAAAGCTTTCAACTATTTCACATCGTCATTCAATACGCACACTTGTGCTCACATGTCAGGTTTAACGCCAAATTTAATTAATGATTAATGAAGGGCGAATATTATAGACGATCCTTCAGATAAGCTGTAAGGAGCTCCTAGAATTCAAGATGTATCAGAATTATCTAATATTTGAATTCTATCATAGTCACCAATGGACCTGAAGGTTCTACGGTTAAATAATGCTTTTAGCTACAGATACACTATCACATCTTTTTCCCTAACGGGGCAGACAGAGTCAAGATGATTCAGAGAAAATATCGTCAACAAGTCTTTATTCTTACGGTTTTGTGTTATATTACGAATCAGCTCCATACTTTCATCATTCAACCATCGGAGGAACTACCACCGGGTAATGAGCTCCCAGGGACCACCTGGAAAAGCTTAAATCGCCTCCGAACAGAGGAAGGCCGATGCAGGCATAATTTGGCCCGATGGCGTTATATTGACCCAACTGCAACACAGTGTCAGTGTGGTCATAATGACCAGACTATGTCACACCTTCGCTCCTGCCCATCGTGCCCCACCAGCTGCACTAAGCGTGACCTATGTGAGGCTACAGACAACGCTGTAAAAGTGGCAACCTTCTGGAGGGAAAAAATCTAAATACATTTTGAGCTTTCGACACGAGGAGAAGAAGAAGCTCCATACTTTAATAGAATTTGTTATTTTTCAAGATAGATAAACTATATACACTAACAGCAATGACCTTCCATACACAACTAACAACAATTATTTAAATCTAAAACGAATACTAAAAACAACAACAAATATTAATTTATTTAGAAAAATTTAACCCAAATCGCTACCGTCAGCAGGCAAGGCCCCAAAAAGCCGGCAGTATTTCCATGTTGTCTGGCCAGGCTAAGCCTTTGGCCGAAATCCGCACCAGCTCTTGGGTCTCTAGAGACATCGATCAAACGTGCGGAGATCTCTCTGAACACTTGACGCGTGTTTTGTTATATAAGTGATTCTGATTCCAAGATTTCCATATTGCTAGGGGGTACAAATTAACCTGCATAATATCTTCTACCCTTATACGAGTATATATACTCGTATACGCTATAGATATACGCGCTGACTTTACATTGGCTTTGGAAAAAAAATGTCGCATAGTTAATAAACTCCTCTATCCATATACTAATCCAAATTTGTGTATGACATAAGATAAATAAACGGGCAAGTGCGAGTCGGACTCGTATATGAAGGGTTCCGTACCTCCGTACAATGTTTTAAAACGCTGAAAAAAACACGTTTCTCGTATGGCGACCCCTTTAATTTTTAACTTTATCTTATTTTTAGTATTTGTTGTTATAGTGGCCATAGTAAAACATAATCGGTGAAAATCTCAAGTATCTAGTTAATACCATAATAAAGATCGAGTTAACAACGCTGAAAAAAACACGTTTCGTGTATGACGACCCCCTTAAATTTTTAACTTTTTTATTTTTAGTATTTGTTGTTATAGCGGCCACAGTAATACATAATCAGTGAAAATTTCAAGTGTCTAGCTATTACGGTTCAAGAGATAGATCCCTGTGACAGACGGACAGACGGACAGACGGACAGACAGCGGAGTCTCAGTAATAGGGTCCCGTTTGCCCCTTTGGGTACGGAACCCTAAAAAGTTGCGTAAATGATTTTCGATCGAGCCCACGTAGTTACGCCCGTCTTATCATACGAATACGTAAGTACTTGCGCAGCAAACGACAAACTTTGTTACGCTACTAATTGATCTCACGTTTTTACTTTCGAGTTTAAGACAACATTTTTTGTTTCTGAATTTTTATTTTGATTAGCTAATTAGGTCTTAACACAGAGTAATAACATTCTACGTACAAGTCTTACTAAGTATCCCTATGAAGTGGCCTTCGGCTCCAAAGCCAATAAAAAGTCACCGTGTATATAATATAACATATTGTAATATCATAATTAGGTACCTACACGTTCAGCAAGATGGCTATTACCGAATCATTAAGCGTAACCCTTATTAAACTAACCCAAACAACGGCTATCGTAACAACTGACTGGAACACACCACATGTGTACGAGTATTGCTACCATTACTAATTGAAACGTCTTCACTATAACAGACCAGCGTAGGCAGAGCCGTGTAAGTCTCTGCCAGCGAACTATAATGCTATAGAAGAGCATGATATAAACTAAATATGATTGCCGTGTGGTTCCTGGTAGAGTAGGATAGGACTACTCCAAGTCTTCCCGTGGATGTCGTAGAAGGCGACTTAGGAAACACAAGCTAAACAAAGCTTATAAATATCAATGAGACCTCTCCAACCCGTCTGGCCTGCATCAGGCTCTAGTAGTACAGAGAGGGTCGTGCTCCTGCAGTGGAGACTAAACAAGACCTGATGATGTTGATTAATTACGGCACTGGTGAAAAAAGAAATGTAGTTTTAAGTACCCCCTACTTCAATGTATTTTTCATTGGGTAATTTTTTCCCTTCATTATCATCATCATTTCAGCCGCATAAAATCCACTGCAATGAGCGATCTAAAGCGGCCTGCATCCAGCACTTTCTAGGCACCTTGGTCAGATCATCTGACCACCTTGTTGTTGCACCAAAACATTGTAATTGAAATAGTTACCAAATAAACATTTTTTTTACTTTGTGGGTGTCCTACGCTTCGCTTGCCAGTACGTGGTCGCCATTAGATAACCTTTTTGCCCCCATAGGTAATCGGTTCGTCGCGCTATGTGTCCCGCCCACTGCCATTTCAATGAGCTAATCCGCGCTTCATTATGGTTCCATAGTGCGATATTGGGCTCGGTCGGAGGCGAGAGGTGTCCCGTCTGTGACTGAGAGCAATACCGTGAGGTCTCGCGGAATTGGTCGCTATAATGAAACGAGTGATGAGGGTTTGGAGTCGATCGCCTGGAAAGACGAGATAGCTGACTAACATATTATGGAGTGTGGAAGTAGTTTATAGTATATCGTCCTTGTTTATGGCTAACTTGTACAGTAATATCTTATTAAGGTATTCAAGGAGATCGGTGTTCCGGGAAGACTACGCATTACTAGCTCTCGGATGATCTTTGTGGCCTGGTCATCATGCCAGGCTGTCACACCGGAGGTCCGGGGTTCGATCTCCGGTCAGGTCAAGATAGAAAATGATCTTTTTCAGATTGTCCTGGGTCTTGAATGTTTATCCATAATGTATTTGTTATAAATCTTTATTGTACCAAAAACAAATTAATTAACACAAATAACTTTAAAATAAATCTACATTAGGTGAGTATAGTGGGCGGGCGTCTTATTGCTGAAAGCGATGTCCCAGTGAATGGAAGTGGAGAAAGGTAAGGAAGACAAACTGGAACTAGACATTGATTTTTTTACTGTGTGAAAATACCACCATAGCCGAGTGCCACAAAAATACGACAACGATCACCATCAAGAGCAAACAAGATAGCGATCAAAGTGACATGTGACGTGTCTTGGTACAAGACGAGTCTGACTTTCTCGGCCGGATACGTTATCTTCGCTTGGAAAGATGGTATTGTGCTGCATTACCAGTAGGGATGATGACTGGGCCAGAGAAGTATTATTCTAATAAGTCCGTTAGTAAGATTATCCAAAAATAATGTAACCGTTTTTTTAAGTTTATCAAAAAAGAAAAAAATCACAAACATACAGAGTATCTAAGTTCCAGAGATGTGACGTCACCGCTGTGAAATCGTACGAATCCGTGACGTCATGCGAAATTTAAATGAGCTGTATCTTCGTCATTTATTGTTTCTCAGAAAAAAAAAATGTGTACAGTATTATTTAATAAACTAACCGATGGGCCAAACAAAATCAAATTTTCAGTCATCATGCCTATTATTGTTCGTGTACACTGTACATGGTACTGATTACTATAACGTCTTTATCCCTAATAGGGCAGACAGAGAATGTAGGGTCTTGCGGCTCTAAGCAGACAGAGCCCAGGGCCACAAGACCCAAAGGCCACTTTTAGCGTGTTGATGGGCGGGAAGATGGAATAAAACCGGCCAAGTGCGAGTTAAACTCGCGTGGTGAGGGGTACAATTGATTGAATTCTTATAGGTTTTCTTGTAATCTACAAGCAATAAACTATATATGTCGTATTTTTTTTCAAAATTTTAGGATCACTAGTTTCGGAAATCAGGGGGAGGGGAATGGTCAATTTTCGTTTTCTTTCATGAATAAAATCATAAGTATTTATTTTATAATTATAACAAAAATATATTTGAGATCCTCATAACAAGCCTTTTCATTTGATATATGACACAGTAAGGTTTGCAAAACTTTTATTTTCAATTTCCTAATTTATCCCCCGAAAATGACCCTTATTTAAAAAAAAAAAAATATTTACTTTGCGCATATGTGTTTGGGTCATAGGATTACACCATCCTACCAAATTTCACCTGATTCAGTCCAGTAGATTCGGAGCAAATTGGCTGTGACAGACGGACGGACAGATAGACGCACGATTGATCCTATAAAGGTTCCGTTTTTTAATGTTTTGTACGGAACCCTAAAAATGAATCAAAATAGTGATGGGTTACTATCCACATCGCCTATTGATATGATTCGCATTTTCACTTATTCCCTCGATCGGCTTCTACAGTCTGCGCAGGAAGAGAAGCACATTCGAAGTTTTTTCTTTTCTCCCTTCTCTCCGAAGTGTTCGTATAGTAGGTATAAATACAACCCTTTTGAAGTCACACATAAACATTTAATTACTGGTCACAGTTTTTTACGCTATAGTATCTTGTACCTTTTAAATCTATGTGTGGAACCACCACATGTTTATTGCTCCACCATCGATAACTGAAACATCGAGATGGTCGCTTTAATGACACACGTGATGAGGGTACGGGGCTACTCGACCGGAAGTCGGATAGCTGACTAACATGTAACATGGCGGACGGAAGTAGTTTGATTAACTGATCTAAGAGATAGCTATGACACAGAATACAGTAAGAGTAAACAGAACGGAATCTCCTAAGATACGCGCAATATGCGTCCTCGTTCCCCGCACCCGCACCTCTCCTCCGGTTCTTGTGGGCTAACTTGCGCCATGCAGTGTGTGTTAGCCCGCTCTCGCCCGTCTCAAGGCGAAAACGGGGGAGAGGTGCGGGGACGGGAAACGGGGACGCATATTGCGCGTACCTTAGCAGATTCCGTTCTGTTTACTCTTGCTGTATTCTGTGGCTATGGTGGAAAAAGTTGATGAACATGACTATGAGTGGATATAGGGAAAGAGGAATACCAAAATAATATGTATTGGAAAGCATGAGAAATGATATGAAAGTCATAGGAGTAGTTGAAAGCATGATTCACGATAGAGAAAATTGGAAAGAAAATATATTTTGCGCCGACCCCGTATAAAACTAGTGGTTCTGTGAGAACAGTAGACCTCGCGAGCCCTTATAACCATGCAATAACCGACACTTTCCGCTTTCCCCTGGTTCAGCAAAGCCATTTCAGTGAAAACCATCCATATATGCGCTACAGAAAACTTTCCCCCTTCACTCCCATCTTCTGGATTTTTTTTGCAACTGCTTGTGTAGAAAATATACCTTAGTGCCTCAAAAATTTGATTGAAATACGTCATTAAATAACGCTAAAGCAAAGTTCTCCCCTTTCCCCCTATTTCTCCCCAATCAAAAATCGCAAACAACTAATAATTTAAATAAATTAAGGAAGCTGTCAAGGGAAGAGAATACCTTATTGTATTATACCATGGCTCTGCCTGCATTGGACTATTACCGCAGAGACGTTTCAGTTAGCGATAGTAGAGCAATACTCGTAAACATTTGGTGTGTCCAAGTCAGTTGTTACGGTATTTGGGTTAGTTTAATAAGGGTTACACTTAATGATACTGTAATAGCCATCTTGCTAAGCGTGTAATAGGGACCTTACGATATGTCTGTCTGTTATCTATCTCAAGAGATAATGATTATGTACGAGTATGTAGTGTGTCTGTAAATAGCTTTTCCATAACTACTCGTATCTTCTTCATTCAGGGCTTGGAATACCGTTAAAAATCTGGTAATGTTAATTCTGTCAATCGTCAATTCTGTTATCAGCAAAGGTAACGTTATGTTGGGTATCGGTATATTTCCCACTATTTACCGATAATCAGATAACGATTGGTAACGTTATCTGATTATCGGTATTAACGGTAAAAGGTATTGTTAACACTGTATTTCTTTTCGATATTTGACAGAAAAATTGATGAGAGTTTGTCTAGTAGGCTACTGGAGCTATCTATTTAATATTTTGCAAGTATTGAAAAAAAGTATCGTTACTTATATCGTTAATTGATAACGTTATAAACTGTATTATCGATACCCCTTATAACGTTACCACCAAAATAACGTTATTTAACGTTACTTTTAGTGGTATCGTTAACAAGCCCTGTCTTCTTACCATTTCCCATTTATTGTCCGAGCGAGCAAAGCGTCTCTGTTTCGGGATTGGCGAAAAATACTTTTCTCCTTCTGTCTATTCTCTATCTCGCTTACAGGTCGTATTCAACCAATTTTGACGAAAATTGTGGGAGAAATAGGTAAAAAAAGGGGAAAATAATAAAAAATAGGGAGGAAAGGAGGGGACATTCCTCCCTATTTTTTTATATTTTTTTATTAGAGATTTGAGTGTGTTTACATTAATCTAGCTTGATGGGAAGCTAACATGAGGTCTAAGGTCTAACACGCAGACTCATAAAATGCCTATTCACTCTTGCCTTGAAAATCCCTAAATCATATGTATGGGGAAACATCGACGCAGGGAAGGAATTCCACACCTTAGCGGTTCGTACAATGAAGAAGAAGGTGAATCGAGAGGTACGATGAGGTGGAATATCAACCACAAATGGGTGGAATCCCTGTCCACGTCGTGTTGTCCGATGGTGGAATGGTGCAGGGGGAAATAAATTATTCCATTTTTTGTTGTAACATAATTTATTAACGGATTTCAATCAAATGTAAGAGGCATACTAAGGACTTCATTCTACACAAGCTGTTGCAAAAAAATCCAAAAGGGGGAGTGGAGGGGGGAAAATGAGGAAAGTTTGCTGTAGCGTTATATATGGACGGATTTCACTGAAATGGCTAAGCAGAGGAAAGGGGAAAGGGTCGGTTATTGCATGGTTATAAGAGCTCGCGAAGTCTAATGTTCTCACAGTACCCACGTAGTAAACCACTAGTTTATTTTAACACAGTCCACAGATTGGTGGCGGGTACGTTGGGTCTGTTGTTGGCAGGTATTCTGGGACTAACAGTAATGGTCGGGCGACAGCTGACAATAGTTTTCAGGAACAATAAAGGCCCATTTACACAGTGCAAGTTTTTTGCCTGTTGCATACAATTTTATTGAAGTATTAAATGATTTGTATGGGTGACGTTCTGTTTAGACCATGCAATTTTTCTATTGCTTCAATTTAATTGTATGTAACAGGCAAGAAACTTGCACCGTGTAAATAGACCTTAAAGGTCACATAATCCTAATCCTAACTAATATTATAAATGCGAAAGTGAGTTTGTAAATATACAAAGGTAGAGGTAACAAACAAATATGTTTGATACCTCTTCACGCTTTATCTTTACCTTTCATCCCGGAAAAATGTGATGTTCCCGTGGGATACGCGAGCGAAGCCGCGGGCAAAAGCTAGTATCATTATAAGTCTAATATACCACCCCGGACAGTACCAGGCTCAAAGGCACCCATTATACTAGCGGCATAATCTCTTTGGATGGCAATGGAAATCCTTTGAACCAGATACCATTCGGAGCGATGAACATAGCCTTTGTCTCTTAAACGGCGTCCTATCTCGCTAATAAAGAATTTTGTTTTTGGACACCAAGGGCCAGCTGTTTCAACAGCGACTGGAATAAAGTCATAATTGGTGCCCAAGACCGAGTACTTTGCACTTTTTTGTCCAGCCGCCGCTTGCGCCGCCGCCCTGGATGCACGTATGCAGCTTTTGAGTGCATGAGCTGGTGATGGAAGAAATAGAGCTGCATCGAAGCGAGATGCTTTTTAGGGTTCCGTACCCAAAGGGTGCAAACGGGACCCTATTACTGAGACTCCGCTGTCTGTCCGTCTGTCACAGGGCTCTATCTCTTAAACCGTAATACAAACCATATACCGTGGCCGCTTTAACAAAAAATAAAAAAAGTTAAAAATTAAAGGGGTCCTCATACAAAAAACGTGTTTTTTTTTAGCGTTTTAAAACGTTGTACGGAGGTACGGAACCCCTCATGTACGAGTCCGACTCGCACTTGCCCGTTTAATTAAATTAATCTAGGATAAATACAACGTGTAACAAAAAGGGGGTATGAACCCGAAAGGGAGTAAATGTACTAATCAATGTGAAAAACTTTTACTATGGATATACTATTCCTGAATCGAGAAAAAAAAACTGCAGCTCCATACAAAAGTAAATACCTACCGTGTCAAAATGTATGGAGCTGCAGTTTTTTTTTCGTTCGCATAGTAAAAGTTGTTCACATTGGTCATTGGTTAGTCTAGTACGTTAATTCCCTTTCGGGTTGATACCCCCTTTTTGTTTATTTTAGTGCAAAAACTACAAACCACTGGCGTTTTGGAACCATCACTGCTGGCAAGATTATGCTTGTATGTCCTTGTATTTTATTTATTATTTTATTTTACATTATACATAAAAAAATGCTTAGGCCTTTTAACCAACGTAAGAGGTCTCGCGGAGGTGGTCGCTAAATGACACATGTGATGAGGGTGCGGGGCTACTCGACCGGAAATCTGATAGCTGACTAACAGCGGAAGTAGTTTAATGAGCTGATTTATGGGTTTTCAGTATCGATAGCATTTTATAGGTTTTTAAAATCACCTTAGAATTAACTTAACTATTATGATATTTCCGAACAAAAGAAGTAATTTAGTAAAAGAAATGAAGTTACCTTTTGTACATGTATAGCACTTTACATTTTAACCTGTAATGGATAGATTAACAATGTACAAAAATAGTATTTATGTAATATAATTACAAATAAACGGGCAAGTGCGAATCGGAATCGTACATGAAGTATTCCGTACCACCGTACAATGTTTTAAAACGCTGAAGAAACACGTTTCTTGTATGACGACCCCCTTTAATTATTAACTTTATCTTATTTTTAGTATTTATTGTTATAGTGGTTATAGTAATACATAATCGGTAAAAATTTCAGGTGTCTAGCTATTAAGGTTCAAGAGATAGAGCCCTGTGACTGACGGACAGACGGACTGACAGCGAAGTCTCAGTAACAGGGTCCCGTTTGCACCCTTCGGTTACGGAAACCTTCAAAAGATTGTTTGCTTGATCGAAAAATCCTATAGGTCTCATCTACTCATACATACAATTATCACGCCTGTTTCCCAAAGGGGTAGGCAGAGATAATGGACCTCCACTTGCTACGACCCCTTTCGCTTTATAAACACTTATCTACTCAATCCGCTAATTTACAACAAGTCAAATCAGGTACTTTTTAATTTTTTTCCAAATGTCAAAACAAACATTTTTAATGGAATTTCTATGAAATACCACGTCGTGACGTCATAGTTTCTTGGAGTCAAATAGTGCTCTTAAAATCATCTTTCTTTACGAATGATGATTGATAGGTGACTATAATATCCTAATCAGACTGGAAACAACTTTTCACAAAGTATGCTTCCCAGTGGGATTTGAACCCACGACCTCCGGACCACAAGGCAAACGCCTGAACCACTCCACAAAGGCAGTCTCTATCATTAAAAAATAAAATAGTGTTGACTCTGGATACTATAACCCAATTGGAAGTAGACATAGAATTATGATCATGACCAGGTCAGCGAGTGGGCCCAGTCTTTTGGTCTTAAAGTTAATCCCAAAAAGTCTCAGGCTATGCTTATTGGTAGTAGTTATTATCAGAGAACCATTGACTTATGTTCATTGTCTCCTTTATATCTTGATGGCTCTCCAATAGCATACACTGATTCTGCTAAAAACTTAGGGGTTATTATGGACAGAACCTTAAGTTGGACTGCTCATATTTCCGAAATTAGCCGTAAGTTACATTATTCACTTCACTCTCTAAAATGTCTTCAAAATTTCTTGCCATTTCAAACTAAAGTCTCCCTCTGTCATTCCTTATTACTCCCACTTCTTGACTATGCTGATGCCTGTTTCCTTGACGCTACAGAAGAGCTTCTTACTAAGCTTGAACGTTTGCAGAATTTGTGTATTCGTTTTATCTTTGGCTTAAGGAAATTTGACCACGTCTCTGACTTTCGCAAACAACTCAAGTGGCTCCCCATCCGTCTTCGCCGGAACACTAGAATCTTTTGCCTCCTCTTCAACGTCCTGTACAATCCCTCATATCCTCCTTATTTGCGTGAACGGTTTTCTTTCGCACGTTCTGCCGACGCTCCTTATAGATCTGCCCGTAAATCCATCCTTCATTTCCCAACACATAGCACCACTACCTATACTCACTCCTTTTCCGTGCAGGCAGTTAGGCTATGGAATCAGCTACCACCGAGCATTCGAGAGTCTAAAACCATAACGACGTTCAAGAAACGAGTAAAAGATCACTATCTGTATTTATCATCCTAATATATTTAGAAATATTAACATATGTATTTATTGTATATATGCTTTATGAATATATATTTATTTATGTATTTATGTAAGTATATTTATGTATGTTTATGTAGGTATATATCTTGTCTATTTATTTATTTAGTTTTGTATTGTAGGTACACGCCAATTACCTCTTTTTTTCCCATTTCCTCTCGCGGGTCTACTGGAAGAAATTTCTTTAGAAATAAGTAGCACCTAAGTACTATGTTTTCCTTATTTTTTTTAAGTGTATTTTTGTAAATTTCCAAGTGTACTTGAATAAATAAAATAAAATAAATAAAAATATGATGTACAACAAGCAATAAGTAGACGCAACATCGGTTGTCCTTGTAACCTTGTTTATTTGGATGGTATCCTCGCCTCGTGATAGGAAATCGCTCTCCCTAATGTTACCCGTCGCTTCGTATTAGTTTCTGGGGAGCCATCGAAGCAAACGCCCATTATAGACGTGTAGGTATCTTATAGCCCAGTGGTGATAATAGCACCTTCGCGCCTTGGGGCTGTAACTATAAATATAAATAAATAAATATATTTGTTATACAAATACATCATACAGATTGAGCTAGTCTCAAAGCTGTGCCCTGTAAGTTCAAGACTTGTGTTATGGGATATTACCTCATTATAATCATCTTCCCCGCCTTCTTCTTATTTGGGGTCGGCTCTGTATGTCAACTCCCTCCATCGTTTTCTATCATTTACCATATCTGTACTAGCCCCGCTCTCCATCATGTTCCGCTTAACACATTCCTCCCACGTCTTTCTAGGTCATTCTCTATCTCTGTGGCCATCCACCTTTAAGTTAACCATTTTATTAGATGTTCGACATCCCGCCTCTTGATATGGCCGTACACGGCTCTACAATCGATGCCACCTTTAAACTCCCTCTTATATATTCATTCCTGTTCTTATCCATCTTCGTCACCCCACACATCCACCTAAGCATCCGCATTTCTGCTACATGTAACTTATGTTCTTCTTTTGATATGGGATACTACCCCAACGATATTATATTTTATAACAAATACACATAAATATCCAAGACCCAGGTCAATCTGAAAAAGATCATTTTACATCTTGGCCTGACCAAGGATCGAACCCGGGACCTCCAGTGTGACAGCCTGGCATGATGACCACTAGGACACAGGATGTAAACTTATATATATATATATATATATATATATATCAAGGTACAGCTACATTAGCTATGTAGCAACTTGACATTTACTTTTATGTAATATTAGTGAAATTATATCTCAATTGAGTTTTTAATCTGTAGATATTTTATAATTTTTTAGGAATCCCGTACCTAAAGGGTGCCAACTCTCAGGGACTCTATTACTGAAACGTGTTTTTTTTCAACGTTTTAAAACATTGTACAGAGGTACGGAACCCTTCATGTACGAGTTTTTTTGTGTTTTGACTGTTTTATTTTCATTATATACTATAGTGATATCTAGTATAGATCGTTGTTCGTTTTATTACGCATGTCAATTACACTTATTGATGAAACTGCATTATTGCTGATATACGCAGCTATCTTGACTATTTTATTTCAGCAGAAATTGTGCAGTAAAATAAAAATATGCAGTAATATGCGATAAAAAATAATATCACACATGGCCATGTAATAAGTACTTAATGGGCCGGTCAATTGGATAATGAGTAAGTATAAATAGAGTCACCGCAGGCTATTTGGAAATCTCATTTGCTCCCGATCAGAACTGAATGGCAATTTAAAATAAAATTTAAATCCCACTGAAATTACTGAAGTACTTTTTAATCGATTGATTATAAACTGTGGATTTAGCCATGTGGTTCCCGGCAGAGTAGAATAGGACCACTCCAAGTCTTCCCGTGGATGCGTAGAAGGCGACTTAGGTAACACCAGCTAAACAAAGCTTATAAACATCAATAAATCCTCTCCAACCCCGTGGAGAGTGTAGGCCAAATCCTCTGACTGCTCTGGCTAATATATGGCTCTAGGCATAGTCGCTATGCCTGAGAAAACAGACTGACAGACGGACTGACAGACAGACTGACATAACAAAGGACGATTTTTCTTATTAGACTCGCCATGACCGCCGGCGAATGACATCAAGACCGATGATGTAGACTTTTACTTCCTTAATATTTTCTTGAACCTATCTTTCATTTCGCCGGTTCAGTAGATGATGAGATGATAATTTTTGTTATTTTAAGAGTGGTATACCTACTTTAAAAATAACGTACAAGATACAAACACCTTAGAAAAAAAATAGTTGTTACTTGCCAAAAAATAAATTAAATGTAGTAAATTAAAATTATCTATACTAATATTATAAAGCGGAAGAGTTTGTTTGTTTGTTTAAACGCGCTAATCTCAGGAACTAATGGTCCGATTTGAAAAATTCTTTTTTTGTTGTGTAGTCCATTTATAGAGGAAGGCTTTAGGCTATATAACATTACGTTCCGACAACCACGCGAACGAAGTCGCGGGCACAGCTAGTGGAAAATAAAATGATCGTGTCTAAATAGGCGACTTTGGAACCCTACAATACGTTGTCCCAACAGGCACTTGGCTGGTTATTTATTTATTTTTAGGGTTCCGTACAAAAAATGAAATAACGGAACCCTTATAAGATCACTCGTGCGTCTGTCTGTCCGTCCGTCTGTCACAGCCAATTTGCTCCGAATCTACTCGACCTATCCTACTTGGTAGAATGGTGTAATCCTATGACCCAAACACAGACGTGCAAAGTAAATAAATATTTTTTAAAATAAGGGTCTTTTTCGTGAAACGAATTAGGAAATTAAAAAAAAAAGTTTTGCAAACCTTACTGTGTAATATATCAAATGAAAGGGCTCGTTATGAGGACCTCAAATATATTTTTGTTATTATTGTAAAATAAATAGTTTTGATTTTATTTATAAAAGAAGACGAAAATTTACCATTCCCCCCCCCTGATCTCCGAAACTACGGAGCCTAAAATTTTGAAAAAAAAATTACAAAATTATAGTTCATTGCTTGTAGGTTACAGGAAAACCTATAAGAATTCGATCAATTGTACGAAACCCTCTCCACGCGAGTTTAACTTGCACTTGGCCGGTTTTATTTATCATCATTTTCCACAACCTCCCACCATGCTGCTGAGAATAGGCCTCTTTCAATGAGTGCCATTTACAACGACGCTGTCCTTATTATTTAGTAATATTTACAGTTTATTTTATGCCATGTAATAATAAAAACCAGAGAAGTGTGTAGCGTATGAATGTGGAGCCACGCGCAGTGTAGCGTAGTCAATACTGGATGGATAAAATACAATGGATGTTTATCTATATATGTATTTGTTATAAAATATTGTATCGTTGAGCTGGTATTATTCCATAACACAAGTCTCGAACTTACTTTGGGGCTAGCTCAATCTGTGTGATTGGCCGTACATATTTATTTATATTTATTTATTAAATCTTTATTGAACACAAAGGTACAAAAGGTGGACTTAACGCTAATGCATTCTCTACCAGTCAACCTTTAGGAAAAACAGAAAAATCAGTTTTATTGCGATAGGCGCTACAAAAAGAACCTATACATACATATATAAATACTACAATATATAATACTTAATATAATATACTTAATATAATATACAATTTATAATACTTGTTTTACGTAACTAACAACTGTCTTACTAATTTTCAATTGAATTTGTATGAAATTTTCTTTTTCCGAGTACATTTTTAATGACTAAAAACGTCAAATAGTTGGTCAACTATAACTCTTTATGTTTTAAACCTTATTTAGCTTACTTTAGTTTAGTTACTTTAGCTTTACTTAATCGATGCCTCAGGGAATCCAAGGGCTGGCACGCATTTTCGCCAAAGGCTGAGCCTGGCCATTCAATGTGGGAATGCCGCTAGCCTCTTGGGTACCCTACCCTGCGAGCGTAGCGATATGGGTTCCATTTTTTATATTATTTAATGTGATTTAAGTTTTTTTATTTAGTTTAGTTTTTATATACGTATGTAGTTATAGATTAATTTTAGTTTAATGTTGTTATTTTTAGTTGTAAATAAATAAAAATCACAATTTAGCTGTGATAGTTTTCTTTTAACTTCGATATATATACTACTCCGTGAATTTATTTACGTGTTCTACGACGCGTGGGAAAACAGAAATGATGCAATTGGATCATTTTGCGATCTTTCTAAAGAATTTGATTGCGTTGATCATCCAACACTTTTGCTCAAATTTCGTCAATACGGTTTTGATGATAAGTCAATTAAATTAATAGAATCTTACTTAACAGAAAGGCTTCAAACTGTTGATATAAACGGCGTAAAATCAAACGGGTCTAATGTGAAAATGGGCGTACCCCAAGGTTCAATTCTAGGACCGTTCCTTTTCTTAGTTTATGTCAATGACTTGCCTTACATGGTTGAGAAAGAGGCTGACATGGTGCTGTTTGCTGATGACACCTCGCTAATATTTAAAATAGATCGACATAACAGTGATGCTAGCGCGGTGAACAGCACCTTATCTTTAATTTCTGATTGGTTTTCGGCCAATAACCTCATGTTAAATGCAAACAAGACCCAATGCATTCGATTCTCTCTTCCTAATGTGAATCAAGCCTGCGTTGACATACTAATTAATGGTCAGAAACTCGATCTGGTTGAAAGTACTACCTTTTTAGGAATCACAATTGATTCGAAACTTTAATGGGGCGCTCATATAACTAAACTTTCTAATAGGCTTAGCTCTGCGGCTTACGCTGTTAGGAGAATAAGACAATTGACAGATGTAGCAACTGCTAGACAAGTGTACTTTAGTTACTTTCACAGTCTAATGTCTTACGGGATACTTCTATGGGGGAGTGCAGCCGACATTCAGACTATTTTCTTTTACAAAAAAGAGCAATTCGTGCTATTTACGGTTTAGGATCGAGAGACTCACTGAGGGAATTATTCAAGGAAATAGGTATACTTACTTTTGCATCACAATTCATATTTGAAAATATAATGTATGTAAGGAAAAATATTTCCATGTTCAATAAAGTAAGTGATTTTACAGATATAAATTTACGTAATAAGAATGACTTAGTTAGCCCGTATTACAGGCTGAATACAGTCAGTAAGTCTTTTATGGGGAAGTGTATACTTTTTTATAATAAATTGTCAGAATCGGTCCTTGATATGCCAGACAGAAAATTCAAAGCTTATGTAAAGAAAGTACTTTGTGAGAAGGCTTATTATAGGACCGTTGACTATCTTAAAGACAAAAAGGTCTGGCTTGAGCTTGGCGCGGGTCCCTCTCAAAGGTTTGTATACTTAGACATGCCATAATTTAGGTACATTGGTACATACTAAATTTACAAATTGACATTATTTTAAATTTCGTAATTCTTATAATTCAATTTAATTATGACATAATAAACAATGTAATCTCTGTCCATCTATATAACTAATTTTAAGGTTTTAGTTTGTTAGTTGACGTCTTTGGAGAAAACGTGCAGTGCAGTTTGTTGCCGCTTCTTCTGCACTTGCGCCTAGGAAGCGGCGTAAACTTAGCTTTAAGTAACGATTTGACGTCAACATTTGTGCAAAACAAAACAAAGTGACTATTATTAAGAGATATTATAAATATCCTATGATAAAAAAAAAAAAGTCCATATACAACTGTTTAGCTGACAGAGGGGGCACACTTGACTTTAGGCGGTGATCCCACTGCACCGCGCACCGGCAGATTTTAACATTGTATGCAAGTATCTCAGTTCGTATAGAAAACACGTCTAGTTCAACTCACTAAAAACGCGGCAGATTCCGCGCACCGCGGCGGGGCGCGTTGCCAGTGGGTGAATTGCCTTAATAAAAATATGCACTTTAAAACTTTAGGGATCAAAAACGATGTTTATAAACACCGTTTTTCGATTTAGGGTACAGAGAGACATGGCGAAACTATAAGGGTTCCTAGTTTACAGAGCTTAAACCTATGAAATTTTAGAATAGCTTCATCTAAAGCCTGCCAAGTGCGGGTAACATTTCCTCAAAACTGCGTTTCCGACGAATAATGGTTTTAAAAACACGCTACTTTTCAAACCCGTCCCGGGGGCCTGGCCCCGGAGACTTAACTTTCTACTTCAGTGTTGGTGTCAAAGCCGCGAAAACTTCCTCCGAATTACTTCCCATGAAAATATAGCAGCTGTCTGAACCTTTATAATGTCAGGCCTGTGTCACTCCCCGTTTAGTTATCGAAAATACATTATTACTTATCTACATTATTACTAAGCGCGCGGCGACCACTCGGACTGGTAAATTCAGTTATACACAAATAATTACTAATACCAGGCCTGTGTCACTCCCCGTTTAGGTGTCGAAAATGTACCTACATTATTACTATGCGCGCAGGCGGCCCCTCCGGGTGGTAAATTCAGTTATACGAATCGTTTGTCCCGATTAATAAGAATGAATTGGCCTGCAATGGGTGTCTGGGTTTCTAAACGAAAAGGTGCTGAGTTCAGACGTGAGCTAAATCAAACCATATCGCAAACCACATTGAGTAGATATTCTTTGAATTTTTTTGCTGAGTTTATTATTAACTTATCTATTTTTCCTAGTTTGAAGTAGTTATTTTTTTCCGGTTGGCAAAGAAGTGACATATTTTAGTAAGCCATACTTATCTCATCATGATAAAGACTTCCAATCTATAAGTAGAGGGACTATGCTTCGTATGTGTGTATCGTGGGTTTCTTTTAATTTTTTTCTAAGTACGTGTGTTCTTTAAATCTTCATTTTACACATGATTTGCAAAAAAATGCGAGATTTTCTGCAAATTATGTAACAACGCAAAATTTATACATACGATATAAGGCAAATAAGATAAAATAATAGATATACATACTCGTAATTTGATGTGAAAGTTGACGAAATAATACAAATCAATCTATAACGTAGAATAAGATTAAGTAATTAATTTAAACTGGTTGACTCACGTAATGTCTTGACATAAGAAGGCTCCTACTCTACACCCATCCCATTCATAATGCTCTAATCATCATTTAGTTTCCAACTTGGACATTTTCAGCTAATATTTAGATTTCAGGCAGGTGCCATTTGCCCCGAAGCGCTTGCCTCTGAAGTCGCACTCAGACATAACATAACGACAGTGTAGAATTTCCTTTTAAAATAATGCGGTCTATTAACTGACCTAAACTAACCTCGTCGTCTTGTTTTTTTCTTATTAGTTTAAATAAAATGTTTTATTTTCACTTTTGCAATTTCAAGCTCTTTCGGTAGATAAGAAGGTATGGAAGAAACTCCACCGACAAGAGCGCTGCTCGTATGATGATGATGTTTGAAGCTCTTTATGTAGGTTAAGTTTAGTGCAGCTTTTACTAAGTTACTGAATAAGTCATCAGAAAAAATTGTATGGGATAAAAAGGATGTATCTACGAGTACATACTCTCAGGATAGATGAGATCATATCAATTCTGTGTACATACTATACACTACATTTAAATGCAGCGATATAAAAGTACTTAAAACTTGTTTCGGCGTTTATCGAAGGCCTCGAAGGATTTAAAGATATAAAATAAACTAGTCAAGTGCGAGTTAAACTCGCATGAAGAGGGCTCTTCTCAGAAGAACTATTATCTGTATTTTTTTTTAAAAGTTTCGGCTCAGTGGTTTCGGAGAGCAGGGGTTTTTGGTTTGGCTTTTCGTGTGTGTAAGTAACACTGGTGTCAGATTTTTCAAGCTGCCTATAAAGGCATCTGACACAGCTTCACGACTGCCATACAATGATATGATCAGGGGAGGAATGGACACTTGTATCCTATTTTCTTACCAATCTTAAAAATTATAAAGAAATATATTTCTAATTCTCATAAAATTTTCTTTCATTTAATAATTCACACGAGACGATTTTTATATAGACATTTAAATAAAATGTTTTACCCCCATATGTGGCCCCATATTTGAAATTAATTTAGTTCTAATTCCGTCTTTTGGTCACTGATTTACTTATGTGTACCAAATTTCAACTTATTCGGTTCAGTAGTTTCGTAGCAAATTGGTTGTGATATACGGACTGACAGACAAGTGAGTGATCTTATAAGGGTTCTGTTTTTACCTTTTGAGGTACGGAACCCTAAAAAAATAAACAAGTAGCATTCTAAAAATATCCTAACCGATTATGACGTCATGTCTGTAACCTTAGTATTTTATAAGAGCGTTATTGAGCGTAGCCGAAGGCCTAATTATGCAGGTAAAGCAGTCGCCTGACCAAATTTACTGGTATCAGGCCGGCAAATTATAGGCCAAACTAACACTTGACATAGAGACACATGAGGTCAATTACGATTAGAGGGCAAACTAACACTTGATATAGACACACATGAGGCCAATTACGATTAGAGGGCAAACTAACACTTAATATTGACACACATGAGGCCAATTACGATTAGAGGGCAAACTAACACTTGATATAGACACACATGAGGCCAATTACGATTAGAGGGCAAACTAACACTTGATATAGACACACATGAGGCCAATTACGATTAGAGGGCAAACTAACACTTGATATAGACACACATGAGGCCAATTACGATTAGAGGGCAAACTAACACTTGATATAGACACACATGAGGCCAATTACGATTAGAGGGCAAACTTACACTTGATATAGACACACATGAGGCCAATTACGATTAGAGGGCAAACTAACACTTGATATAGACACACATGAGGCCAATTACGATTAGAGGGCAAACTAACACTTGATATAGACACACATGAGGCCAATTACGATTAGAGGGCAAACTTACACTTGATATAGACACACATGAGGCCAATTACGATTAGAGGGCAAACTTGTTAGTTCTGTTAGTTCTAGTGTTCTAGATATACTCGTAGACATATATAAGGCCAATTAAGATTATATGTTAACACTGGTAACCTGCCAGAGGATTTGTCGTGTGGCTACGGCAAATCCTCTGGTAGGCTAGTAGAAAAGGACCACTCCAAGTCTTCCCGTGGATGTCGTGAGGGTGACTCAGGAACCACAAGCTAAACAAAGCTTATAAACATCAATGAGACCTCTCCAACCCGTCTGGACAGCGTCAAAGAATATATACACCCAGCGTGGAGAGTATAGGCCAAATCCTCTGACTGCTCTGGGAAATGAAAAGATAATCCATAACAATTTTTTTTGTGACGCCTTCACAAATTGTACAAATTAATTTATTTTTTCCGCAGGAAACTACTGAATTCATCAAATAATCAAATTTTATGACGTGCGATGTTCTTACTGGTTCTTGTTGTGATGTGAGTATTGGATTCTTTGTAACCGCGAAGTCTATATACCTACTTAGTAATCTCCTATATTGATGGATCGAACGTTAATAAAAAAAAAACAAACCTGCTGCAAACCAAAGAAGTATGACAGAAATCGGTTCTCTTGAATATTGAAATACTAAAATGGAAATCAGGAATTCGTTCGTTATTAAAAAAAATACTAAGCTCCCTCGACGCAGTCGGGTCACGTCGGCAGCCATGTGGCTGCAGCGGCTTCCTTAGAACTTTTGAAAAAAGAACGACCGGGACGTGACCACGAGGTCAATGGCCACCTTCTTGCTAGCCAGTTGTATGAGAAAAATAAAATAATAATAATATAGGCAGGATTATAGAGGGTGGACAAAAGAGGTATTAACTAAATGTTCTTTTTGCATCTTATCGGCGTCGCTGGATTGCTGATTGGCGACATTTGGCGACCAATGGTTTAATATGCCTTCCAAAGCACGGATGTGTTGTGTTATATTCCGGCAATCATCAAGCTTAGACAGATGCGTGTAGGCAGCTCCAAAAATCTGACACAAGTGCCAGACAAAAAACAAAAAAGTATTTCAAAATGGTAGTATTAAAATACTAGTGTGTCCCGCCATAAACCGAGTCGTTAGCCAGGCTTTTAATTCACACAAATATTATAATAACCAGTTATGTGAAATTTCGTACCTACACTATTTATTCACTGAAACTACTAAATGAAACCTTATAAATGGCGCCAAACCATGCACGCACAAGCACAAACAAACCGACCGCGTTCAATTTTCATAAAATCCAAGTGTAAAAGAGCACAGATTCGCTACACTGGGGTTTTTACCTGGTCTGGCTGGTCTACACACAGAAATTGAAATAAAAAACTTCTTTTTAATGCCATAAAAATGGTAAGCCCCGCCATTCTCCTTGGGAGAGATCAACATCAACAATTATTTTTGCTAATGGACGGGGCTCACCATATGTATGGCATTATTTTTCTGTGCTTTTTTTCGACTCCTAACCAAGGCTGTAAAAAATTCCCTGTATCGTAATGGCATAGGCTTTTTAACCATCATAGCATCTCTGCGCACAGAGATGCTATGATGGTTAAAAAAAATAGGTATATAAAGATACCTACTATAAAGAAAATTTTTAAATTTTGGTAACTATCCACGTGTTCATAAAATGTCAATATAAAATCGTTCCAAAGTTCATAATTTTACGATATAATATAAGATAAATTTTGCCTAATAACATAGTGCTTTACTATGGAAATAAAAAAATAGTTCGTTACGATTCAGATACGAAAGTTTATGCAAAAATGGCGTCAGTTGCAGGTGCAGCTCTGCAGTGGAGATTTTTAGCTCCGCTGGTAGATATTTTATTTTAAAATATTTTGCCTGAACGTTGCACTACTATGCAATAAAACTCTTAAACTGTAGATTTTATACTAGAGATACGTTAGTACTTACATTCATTCTGCACACTAGTGACCATTTAGTTTAATAGTGTGTGTAAGGAGTAGGCAATGGCAGCCCACTCCATTATTTCTGTCAAAAATCGTCATTGTGTGCGTCTATTTCCATACAATAACACCGACGAGAGCCTGGCTCTTAAATTAATAAATATATAAGGACAAATCACACTGATTGAGCTAGCGCCAAAGTAAGTAAATGTAGGAGAAGTGAAAATAATTTTTATAATGAATTTCACGTTGATTCATCATTATGCAGACTGCATAATGATAAATTGATTACCAAGGTGGCCACGGTATCCCTGTGTTAAAACAACATAACCCCACCGAGTTTGATTCGTTTTGAAAAGCACTTTAAACTTTTTAGTTGCCCTGGGCGCCAGTATCAGGGGGTGCCAAAATCGTTAAATATATGCACCTTCTTTTTCCGCCCCCAACTACGTGCCCTCCTAAAAATAAATCTAGATCCGGCATTGCCTGGGAGAGCCCAGGGCAGGTTTGGGCAACTAAAAAGTTAAAAGTCTTCTCAAGATAAAACAATTGAACCCAAATTCAGTGGGGTTATACCTATTTTTCACAGAGATGCCGTGGCCACCTTTCGGCTTCATCATGAGGTAATTGGTACCATAATATTCCACTATCACTAACTTAAATAAGTATGTGAAGTTACACAACTCGATCGAATAATGGGAAGTTGGTCTAATTTAGCTTGCAAGATTTGATTACGGACACAGACGAGTCAGGTAAAACTAAAATAAAAGCTTGTAAAATGAAAAAAAATATCTTTAAATATTGTCATGAAGTATCTTCTATTCAAAACCTTTGTAATAGGAATTCAACCCGTAAATAACGCAAACTAACGTGAACATTCGCTTTGAATAGCGAAGCGATATGTCACTCACTTTTGGTGTACGTCGTGCGAACGAAAATAGTCTAACAACAGTTCCTGAAAAAACTTTCCCCAAAAAGACGCCTGCGTTTTGCGATTCGAAATTTTTCGCAGTGAGTTTGTTTGTTAAAAATGCCACGTTTCGATTGTAAAAAGCAAAAACCGCCTTCGCACGTACATGGAATTCGTGCTTGCGTTTTTCGAATATTTAAGAGCGTTTTTTGGAGAAATGCGTTAATTTGTATTAGGGTTATGTTTTTATTTGGTGAAGGTCAATATTTTCATTAATATTTTAGTGAAAATATTCCAACTTTATATTGGGACTTATTATTTATACAGAACGGACGAATAATACTTCTACGGTCGCCCATATACGCGTGTTGTTCGGACAAACTCGCGTCTTAAGGCCACTGACGGGGCCTTAAGACGCGAGTTTGTCCGAACAACTTCAAGGGGTCAGTATGTGAGGAGCTATGCAAAGACAGACTCGCGAGGTCTACAACTTATAGAGCCCTGGTTGGTAGATAAGTAAGACACTTGTATATGGGCGACCGTAGAAGTATTATTCGTCCGTTCTTTATAAATAATAAGTCCCAATATAAAGTTAGAATATTTTCACTAAAATATTAATGAATATATTGACCTTCACCAAATAAAGACACGACCCTAATACAAATTAAGAAAATTGTAAATGTTTTAGAAAAATCACTAACAACAAAAACACAACACCAGTAACAAAAAAGTTTTGTAACTTTTTTTTATATTTGACGACCTCCGTGATGTAATGGTCAACATGCTAGTCCGCCGATCCGGAGGTTCTGGGTTCAATCCCCAGCCAGGGCAAGTTGAAAAATGGCCTTTTTTAAATTGTCCTGGGTCTTGGGTATAATATAAATAAATATAGTATCGTTGAGTTAGTATCCCATAACACAAGTTTAAACTTACTTTGGGGCTAGCTCAATCAGTGTGATTTGTCCGTATCTATTTATTCATTTTATTTATTATATATCAAAATGGCCGAAATATGATATTTTTTACGTTTATAACCCTCATATCCCCTAAAATTCCTTAATTTTGCTAAATTGGTTAAAATAAAAAATTCTACATAACCTATGTCGAACCTGCTCACAAAATTTCCCGAGAATCGGATAAGAATCGCGACCTGCAGGCGAGAACAACCGGAAAACTGAAATTTTCAAAGTGTGTCAGCATAAATTTACACTCTGTATACTAGGTATACTCAACTATACTACGAGTATAACCCGTACGTAGTTAAAGTAATCTTTAAGTAAGTAATATAATATTTCGATATATATTTCTTGGGGAAAGTTGTTCAGTATTATGGACTGAACAAATTCTTAAAATAGTTTCAGTATATTTTGTTGGCCTGGCCGAAATTTTATGAAAACGGCGGCACAGAATACATAAGAGTTCAAAACGGCGGTTGGTGTGTAGTTTCGTAGGCCGTAGCAGTCTGTCGTAGATATTTCGTAGCAGAGCTACAAACAATTCCAACACAATCTATGAATTCCTACTAGTACAATGAACAGTTGCTGGTATTATTTATACCTATTTTATGCAAATTTAATGTTATTTTATTAAAACTAACGTGAGATAAATCCATAATTGATAAATATGATGAACGATGTCGCTGTCCGCCTAGTGCTGAGCGGACAGCGTAATCGTCGGGTCGCCGCTGACACTCGCCCTGAAGATGATCGTCTAAATCGATCGAAACCTGGTCGGCCTTTTCCGACTTTATCACGTGAGTCAACCATTTTAAATTAATCAATTATAAATTTAATGTTGTAAAAAATACCTCGGTCCAAGTCTTTGAGGCATAGATAGATAGAGCTCTGTAGCGACACAGAAGACAGTAAGAGTATACAGAACGGAATCTCCTGAGGTCCCGCGCAATATGCGTCTCTGTCCCGCACCTCTCCCCCGTTCTCGGATTGTTGAGGGGCGAGAATGGGCGAACACACACTGCACGGCGCACGCAGCCGCACAAGAACGGGAAAAAGGTGTGGGGACGGGGAACGCATATTGCTCGTACCTTAGGAGATACCGTTCTGTATAATCTTACTGTCTTCTGTGGTAGCCGTAAAAATGTTTGAACGTTTAAAATTTTTACCAATGGTTGATTGATAACAAGTTTCGCGTCAGAATTGACCAATACACGTTCATGTTTGTATATGAACGTGTAACAAACATGACAAAAAAAAGGCGGATGTATGAAATGATTTATTCTGTAGATAAAAATATCAAAGTACTTATCAGAAAACAATTCGGTAGATGACGTAGTCAATTCAGACACATATCGGATTTGTATGGAAATCACAACCGTGACGTCATAGTTTTGTGAAGTGAAATAGCGCTCTTAATATCAGTTTTTCCTGCATTATCAAACCTAAAATCATGTTCAAAATGGATATGATCAATGACAAGTGATACTATTTTGTGACGTTTTATTCTTTTAGCAGTACCAAATAATTTTTTTTTATGTTATAGGACGGCAAACGAGCAAGCGGGTCACCTGATGGTAAGTGATCACCGCTGCCTATGGACATTTGCAACACCAGGAGTGTAACAAGAGCGTACCGGCCTCTCAGGGCCCTCCCCAGAGGGGGGAGGAGGGGAGACGGGGCTCCGGCTCACTCTCACCGAAGGAAGCAAGTAGCGGTGAAGCTACTACCCAGACGTCGAGCCGGCCCATTCATTCTACTAGCAAAACTGAGTTTTGCCGGCAGCGTGGCTCTACCAAAATTATTTATTTTTGACCCAGTCATATACCCAATTACACAAATTCTTTGCCGCAATAATTTTTGACGACCTCCATGGCGTAATGGTTAACACGCTAGAACGCTCATCCGGAGGTTCTGGGTTCGATCCCCAGCCAGGGAAAGTTGGAAAATGGCCTTTTTCAAATTGTCCTGGGTTTTGGGTGTTTATCTATATATGTATTTATCATAAAATATAGTATCGTTTAGTTAGTATTCCATATCACAAGTTTAAAACTTACTTTGGGGATAACTTAATCAGTGTGATTTGTCCCTACTCGTATATATATATTTATTTATTTTCAAGTTTTCAAGTATTAAGTGTTGTTTTGTGCAATTCAAATTGTTGTCATAAGACCAGTATTGTTGTAGGTATTACTCTCACTGCACACCGCAAGCCCTAATCCTAGTTCCAGTTCCAGTGGCTATTATTGGTATTATTTGGGGCTCTCACGCTGTGAACTTGCTTTGAGAATTCTATTATTTAAATTGAAATTATGTGTAGATAGAATTTATTATGTATTGTCGATGTAGCAATTAACACATATAAAATTTCCTCAGGGCGAATGTGATTGGCGACGCCTAAAAGAAGACGTCCCGAGCTACATTCACACTCATTCACATCATATTAGCCCTGAGGAAGGCCTCCAGATGAGGTCAAAACATGTCGGCCAGTAGTTGACTTTTACCGTTGAGTTACTCGTTTATCGCTATTAGTAATATCTGTGTCTTACGTATTAACCAAATAACACTTTAGTTTCGTAATGTTTACTACAGTATTGCTAAATTTTCGCATACATCTCTTTCCGAAACGGGTTTTTCATTAAATGAGCGAGATAAAACAGGCTGGATCCCTGTTACTTAGCGGGCGAAAGGTTGCTAATGAGACACGAAACTCCTAAGTAAGTAGCGCCGTGAGAGAAATTTTGATTTCCGTTACTTATTTACCGAACTTTGGACTACTTACGTGAATTGTTTGCTTGGAAGATTTATATTTATAGCATTGATGTCAAAGTCAAAATCATTTATTTATCTTTGGATATTTGTCTCATTCGATAATAGGGATGGTAACTGGGTCAGAAAAGTATCATTATAATTAGTCCGTTAGTTAGATTATCCAAAAATAATGTACCCATATTTTTCAGTTTATCAAAAAAGTAAAAATTCACAAAGATACAGCGTATCTAAGTTCCACTCTGGAACTTAGATACGTCATGCGAAATTTACATGCGCTGTATTTTCGTCATTTATTGTTTCTCAGAGAAAAGAAGAAACAGTTGTACAATATTTTTTCATAATCTAACCGATGGGCCAAAAATATTTTTTTTGTCATTCATTATGGATTAATGGCCTGGCCTTGTTTGGAAGGCATTCTTTTCTTATTCTCTCCTATGGTATGCCAAAATGTTCTTAGATGGCATGATGGTTATTATTTGTGCAAATATTTAAAATTATTTACACATATCGGATGACTTATGGCTCAGAAACGTAGTCTCTTACTATAGTTTCAAAATAAAAAGGCTCCACCTATAAGGTGATCAGACGGCTTGAGCAAGATTGCAGGAAAACGTTAGAAGCTAACTACATCAAACCGATCGTTTTAAAAATCCTTGGGTGAGGCCTACGAATATGTCCAGCAGTGGATTTCATGTATCTGATAAAATGACACATATGGTTCCTCAGTTAATTTGATACTTAATATAGATAGAAGGAAATACCGAGTTCGAATTGAATACACGCCGTCACGGGAATACCTCCACAAGATATATCTAGAAGATAAGTTAAAGCGACGTGAAACCATCGCAACCCTTCCCGCAGGCGCTTGCAACTTTGCAGGGACGGTTTACACTGAGCGGGGAGGGTAGCCGATGAAAAAACTATCAGACTGAAAATAAAGAGAACAAATAGTACCTATATAACTTCACAGTTATATGTCTAATAGATAAGTTGAAGCGACGTAAAGTCAACACAACAGAACCTGCGGGCGCTTGCAGGGACGGTTTACACCGTGCCGGTAGGGTACCAATAAAAAACTATAAGATTTAAAATAAAGAAATAATATAGGAAATAACTCCACAGTATATCATTATCATCATCCGAGCGTATTCCCGGTTGCATCCTCAGCGGTAATGCTTCGGAGACCGGGGTCCGCTATCAAACCTAGGTGATTTGACGACGTTACTAGTTTTTACACAGAGCGACTGCCACCTGTCTATCCTAGAATAGGTTTAAACAAACGCCAGATGGTGTTCGGGACACACAGCTTTATGTGCCTTACGAAGCACGGAATCATCTTACTTTTCGGATAATCAGGTGATTTAAGCCTGCAATATCCTAAATAGACTAGAAACTTATCACAAAGTATGCTTCCCAGTGGGATTTGAACCCACGACCTCAGGATCACAAAGCAAACGCCTTGACCACTGGACTACTGAGGCAGTCATAACTCCATAATATAAATGTGTAACAGATAAGTAGCGACGCGAACTCACTGCGAGTTGCGATACTTCCGCGGGTTCCCGCAACTTGCAGGGACGGTTTACACCGTGCCGAGAAGACCCTGATGAAAAACTGGAAATTAAAGACATCAAAGGCTTTCTAAGGCTTGAAACTGCGCTAAGGGGAGATCCGCGACCTTTACGTGCGGCAGTAACACCTGACCCGCGACGGTCTCAGCTATTCTACTGAACCCGTCGCGGGCGTCCGGTTGACGTATAAGTCACCCCAACCCTTACCATGGGTGTGTCGCACCTTTTACCATGGGCGTGTCGCACCTTTGCAGACGGTTTACACAGTGCCTGCAGAGGAACGTCATATCGCGGATGGAGGAGAGCTTCCGTGCTGTTCATCAGTACTTAAATTTATTCTGTGACTGTACAGTGTAAACCGCTGTATCGTCGTCGGCAAAAAGTTGAGACCTAGTCCGTGAAATCCATTTGTTTCAGTCAGATAGCGCTAACTTTGTTGGCGAGTTTCGAATGATGTATGGAAAACAAAGGTGGAATTTGTTGATGGGCCGCAACTTTGTTAGATCTTATTTTATGTCATCACTCAGAAATAATACAATACCACTTACATCTCCGCCATTACTAGTTCGCCAATTCGGAGGTTCTGAGTTCGATCCCTAGCCAGGGGCAAGTTGGAAAATGACCTTTTTCAAATTTTCCTGGGTCTTGGGTCTTCTTCTTTATCTGAACGCGTTAGCGGTTGCATTCTCAGATATGCTGCTTCGGAGCCCGGGGTGCGCTTTCCCGCTTTTTATTTGCCAAATATAATATGCATATCAATGGTTACCCAAGGATGCAAAAAAATTTGCAAATTGGAGAAGAAATAGCCGGAAAATTTTAAACGTTTTGGCTATAGTTTTACGACCGGCCGGGCGGCCGCCTGACTGACGTCAACCCTTCCTTAGGAATGCTATTGTAGCACGAGCTTTAAGGGCCTCGCTACATTAGATCGTTATCGTTATCGTCATTTCTATATATGCATTTTGAATGCAAAGAGATGAGTATAATAACCCATTTTCGGCTTACTGTACCCTTTTCAACGAATGTTTTAGTTTCAAAGTTCCCACTCCGACCCATTTCACACCTCACGTCAATGATACAAGGAAAAATAGTTTAAAAACTAATCCGACTTCCACACGCTGTATTTGTAATATCCTTATGAGATACTATTATTTGTTAGTAGTGCATGAATATACAACGTGGAAGGGACATACCCGTAATAAATCGAACCACGGTCTATACTAGACCATTATAGTATAGTGAAATTAAAATAACTGCAAAAGAACAAAAAATTTTTCGGCATTTCTATTCAAAAGTGTGCAGCCGTACGGGCGACTTGTATGGGAATTAAATAATGAAATAAGAAATGGTGAAAAAATTTCACGTAAGCAGACTTAAACCCGCGACCTTAGTCTCAATAAAACTATGCTCTTACCATCTGAGCCATCACGTGTTCAACCCCGCACGCCGAATTTCGCCACCATTTGATATTCCACTTCAGCCGTGGTATAACCGTGGTGGTACGAGTATAACACCCCTCTTTTTATGGCATTGTATTATCCTTATCATTTTGGAAGAAGAATTAAGATCCTTATTATTTATACCGTGTCTTTGGCTCTTTTATCTTTTTCATGTAAGCGCGTTCCCGGTTGCATCATCAGCTGTGGTGCTGCGAAGCTCGGGGTCCGCTGTCCCGCTTTTTCTTCTCCAAATATAATATGCATATCAATGGTCACCCAAGGATGCCAAAGACCTTGAAAAATGAAGAAGAAATAGCCGAAACATTTTTGATGATTTGGATATGGTTCTACGACCACGCCTGCCAGACGTCAACCCTCTTTGGGAATGCATTTGTGCGAAATGTTTTACCTTCGGCCGCCGTCTGACGTTAACCCTCCTTGAGAATGCAATTGTAGAACGAGATATTTGTGCTTAATCCTTTAGTCGCCTCTTACGACATCAACAGGAAGAGTTGGAGTGGTCCGATTCTAGGCCGGAAGCCACACGGCACTTTCTTTGGCTCTTTTATATACAGCAAAATACTTTTTTAGGGTTCCGTACAAAAAATTAAAATACGGAACCCTTATAGGATCACTCGTGCGTCTGTCTGTCCGTCCGTCTGTCACAGCCAATTTGCTCCGAATCTACTGGAGCGAATCAGGTGAAATTTGGTAGGATGGTGTAATCTTATGACCCAAACACATATGTGCCAAGTAAATATTTTTTTTTTTTAAATAAAGGTCATTTTCAGGGGATAAATTAGGAAATTGAAAAAAAAAGTTTTGCTAACCTTACTGTGTCATATATCAAATGAAAGGGCTTGTTATGAGGATCTCAAATATATATTTGTTATTATTGTAAAATGAATAGTTTTGATTTTATTCATGAAAGAAGACCCCCCATGATCTCCGAAACTACTGAGCCAAAAATTAAAAAAAAAATACAAAATATAGTTTATTGCTTGTAGATTATAGGAAAACCTATAAGAATTTATTCAATTGTACTGAACGCTCTCGTTCTCACGCGAGTTTAACTCGCACTTGGCCGGTTTTTTTTATAAAATAATATAATTCGAGCCGTATACAATTAGCAATGAAAGTAAACACACTACAAAATAAATACTTACGTAACTTTGTTTCAGAATTCCGTCGATATATCCTATTTCTTGACCAATCACTTTTATTTTTATCCTGTGTTTACTTGACTCCATGATACTGTATACTATTTGGCCAGCGAAATATTAGGCCACAAAAAAAGAGTTAGAACGAATAATATTTACGGCAACCGTTAAAAGTATTAGGTACTTATTAGGTTATCGTTTATACAGATAAACTATCACATAAACGAGTGAATAGGCATTTTTGTCTGCGTGTTACACCTTAGACCTCATCTTAGCTTCCCATTAGGCTATATAGAGGTCAAACGCACTCAAATCTCTAATAAAAAATAAAAAACTCTTGATCCCTAACGAGGCAGACAGAGCCTAGGGCCGTAAGAATCAAAGGCCACGTTTAGGGTGGTGGTAGACGTATAGATGTAAAAAGGAAACCAAAATAATGATGGACGTACAGCCACATCGCATATGATTCAGATAATCACCTATCCCTAGTTTGAACGGTACATTTGATGAGATGGTACATTTCAGTTTTTTTCTTTTCTTCCAAACCAGTATGGAAGGACTAGGTTATCATTTCTTTATTCAACGTGGAAGGGACATACCCATAATAAATCGAACCACGGTCTATACTAGATCAATATAACTAGCATAATGAAATTAAAATAACAGCCAAAAAACAAAAGAAAAAATTGTCATTTCCATGCAAAAGTGTGCCCGGGCGATTTGTATGGGAATGTCAAAATTATTTTTGATTTTTTGACTGTTATTTTAATTTCATTATACTATAATGATCTAGTATATACCGTGGTTCGATTTATTACGGCTATGTCTTTTCCACGTTGTATAAATAAAATTAAATACAAACTTAAATTTCTGGTCCTTCTGGTCCTTTGGTATTTTCCATGCTGGTCTGGGAGAAAAGAAAATACTTAGAATATACTAGCTGCTTCTCTTCCCGTGCATATCGTAGAAGCCAATCAAGGGACTGGGCGAAAGTGCGAATCATATCAACAGGCGATGCGGCTTGCAACCCATCACTATTTTTATTCATTTTTCCATGTTCCCGCCCATCATCACGCTAAAAGTGGCCTTTGGGTCTTGCGGCCCTGGGCTCTGTCTGCTTAGAGCCGCAAGACTATGCTCTGTCTGCCCCATTACGGATAAAAACGTGATAGTGGTAAGTTTCAACTACAAAAGCCAGTGTGCTTCTTGGCCAAAATCAACATGCATTTGTAATCTCACTCGATTTGTATAAACTTATTCTAACACCCTGTAGGGTACAGCCGTCGGATCAGCCGATACGCTCTTGGGGTTGGAGTGCGAATTTTAACTACAAAAGTCCAGATATAGATACACAAAGCCTGTGTCACAGAAGACAGTACGAGTATACAGAACGGAATCTCCTAAGGCCCCGCGCATACGGACACATATTGCGCGTACCTTAGGAGATTCCGTTCGGTATACTCTTAGTGTATTCTGTGCCTGTGTGTTTTCTTGTTGAAATTTACAGGCTTATGGAATGTCACGTAAAGTCACGCTGTTTTCGTGGCTCCAAATGATACCTACGTCGGGTATTTTATTGACAGATACACTCGCGTCCAATCACGCAGGGCCAACACGCCCGCGCAGATGAGGGTTGCCGCACCATTGACAGCCACGATCGAGTTTCCACTGTCGGCCAAATTGACCCGCACGTATGCAACGAAGGGTTGAGATTAGGTAAAAGTGGTCCAATGTGTTAAATATTATACCTATTTATTATTATACATAATGTTTTGCTTTTGTATACGTTTTGATTGATATGTCTTTTAAACAGTACACTTTTTGAATGGTATACTTTTTGACGTCTATACCGCACATGTTGTAAGACAGGACTGTCCTACTGAACTTTGAAGTCCAGAATAATGATGTAATGTATAACAAGTATGATGTGATAGGTATAACGTTTACATAAACGTTATAAAAAATGGATTTATGCATTTTGAAATGAAAACTTAATGAATATTATAGCTATAAGAAATATGCAAATAAAATAGAAGAGAGAAGATAATTTGACATCTAATTAGACATGCCAATCTATTCAGAATAATATAAGAAAGAAAAATAAAAGGAACATGAGCCAGGGGAAGACCAAGGTGAAGATTGTCCAACAAATTAAGGAAGGGTTAAGAGTAAGGTCCTACCAAGACATTACAAAGGGCAGAGAGAAGAGAGGAATGGAGGCAACTCCACTTGACTCCACCGACAAGAGCAAGCTCCTAAGTTAAAAAGAAAGAAGAAATATGTACCGTAACGATTATGTCAAATTAACATTATATCTTTTGAACATTATGAAAATGTAAACATATCAAACGCTTTTAGACGAAGCATGTTGCTGACTGCAAATCAACAATGAGGTTCTCGATATTAATGAATATGTTGCAATATATCAAATGTTATTGTATCAAAAGACACACACCCAGAAGACAGACCCAAACTATATGTAAGTGTTATTTAGCTTTCGTGCACTTCGTATTTATTCACTTCTCGATAAAAATCAGTACTCGTACTTAAAGCGTTTCTGACGAAACAAAAACAAAACTTAGTAGTAGGAGTCTAATCCTACTCTAATGGTAGTTGCCAGAACTTCTGCTACGTCGATCTTAACCGATAATAGTAGTATTCGAACTAGTAGACGTTTCCAAAGTGGAACGGATCGACATTATACAACTTTTTGATCGCATTTTAATGTATAGGTGAATCATGTATGATCTATAACTGCTAGGTATATCTTGTAAAAGTTCTTATACAGGATGACTTTTTAAACACTGTCACTGTCCAAATTTTTGGAGCAAGTTCAGTCTATGATAATAAACTACTTTCTACAAAAAAAGTTATTAAAAATCGATAAAAACTTTTCGTCCTCCCATACAAATCAGCGCTCAGACAGACGGATTTTGTATGAGAGGACGAAAAATTCTTATCTTAGTATCATGAACTGAACTTGCTCCAAAAATTTGGACACTGTTTAAAAAGTCAGCCTGTATTTAAACCAGCGGCCTAGCGGTCTGCTACGGCTTTGTACGGGTATGTATTATACATGTAAACTGATACTAATAGACTATCACGTCTTTATCCCTAATGGGGCAGACAGAGCATTTTGGGTCCTGCGGCTCTAAGCAGACAGAGCCCAGGGCCGCATTACATAACTCAAATACCACTTTTAGCGTGATGCTTGGCGAGAAGGTGGAACAAGAATCAAAATAGTAATGGGTTGCAAGCCGCATCGCTTATTACTCGATCGGCTTTTACGATCTGCGTAGGAAGATAAGCAGCTGGTACATTTAATTTTTTTTCTTTTCTTCCAGACCAGCAAGAAAAATACATGTAAACCTTTCTCTTAAATCACTCTACCTAATGATGAAAACCGCAGACTGCCTCCGTGGTCCAGTGGTCAAGGCGTTTGCCTTGTGATCCGGAGGTCGTGAGTTCAAATCCCACTAGAAGCATACTTTGTGAAAAGTTTTTTCCAGTCTGGTTAGGATATTGCAGGCTTGAATCACCTGATTATCTGGAAAGAAAGATGATGACGTGCTTCGGAAGGCACGTAAAGCCGTTGGTCCCGAACGCCATCTAGCGTTTGTACCTATCCTAGGATTGGTTCTGGTCTACCCTTTGGGTTGCGGAGGTCAGACGACAGTCGCTCTGTGTAAAAACCAGTAACCTCGTCGAATCACCTAGGTTAGGTAGCGGACCCCCGGCTCTAAAGCGTAACCGCTGACGATGCAACCAGGAATACGCTCAGATGATGATGATGAATGATGAAAACCGCAATAAAATCCTTTGCGTGGTTTAAAAGACTAAGCGTACAGAGGGACAGTCAGCGGGAAGCGATTTAGTATAATTACTGTATAAATTTACCTAACATGTACAACTTCTGTATTCTCGTTATATTACCAGATGGTTGACATACTCGTAATTTCTTATGTAAAATTAGTAAAAACGTTTCCTTCTTCATACAATAAATTTTATTAGATATTGTACGAGTATAATAAATAAAACTGATTTTTCTGTTTCTCCTAAAGGTTGACTGGTAGAGAATGCATTAGCGTTAAGTCCACCTTTTGTACCTTTGTGTTCAATAAAGATTTAACAAATAAATATATGCCACTGAAAGAGCCTTCCTTCTGGACTTTCCTCCTTTGTGTTGGGGTCGTTCAAGTTTCCCGACAAGCCTTCGCCGCCATGCTTTGTTGTTCCGTTGATAACAACGATCACCATGAAAAAGAAGCCGTAATTTCGCTTAAAGCGTTTATTAATGGCGGTAAACGTCTTTGAAATAAGTTGAATGGAGTGAATGAATGAATATTAAACTGGCGATTTTTTCTTTGTGAACGCAGTTTGGTGAGTTCAGTGAATGGCGTATGTTACCTTTTAGGAGTACCTTATTATTATAAGGTTATTTATACATTATGTACAGTTGTTAACACGGAAAGTACTTTATTGACTACACTTATCTACAGTTATATAAGTTCCATTTTATAAAATCATCCTTAGTCTACTGCCAGCAATTCTAACTGGACGGTCCGAATCGATTCCTATTTCCATTAAGAGCCAGCCGTTAAAATGCCTAGGATACCTCGTGTGCAAATATTTAAGGAGATATTGTGCCGAGCTGTGTTTAAGCTTTTTCACTTACTCATTGAATAGAGAATATATGTAAGTAATAAAATTACAATTTTGTATCGTAATATGCTTACTCGTAAGTGTTAGCTCTCTATATAGATAATATACTTCTATATTGATAATGTACGTAAGCTGAAGATTTTACGATAAAAATGACATAAATATAAGTAAACATTTTTGACAGATATCGGAAATTATATATTTGAGTCCCTTGGGGTTGAAACTTTGGGACCGTGGGGGCCATCAGCCCACAAATTATACAGATAGTGTCTATCCAAAGGAAACTAATTGAAGGTTCCCTTGACCAGAGGGCTGGCCTATACCTAGGTCAGAAAATAAGCATTGCCATACAACGTGGCAATGCTGCCAGTTTTTTGGGCAAGTTACAGCTAGGTAAAGAACTACCCGGCATTTTTTGTTTGTAAATATTAGGAGGACGTGTAGTGTAGTGAGTAGTATTTTATCTTTATTTTAGATTTTAAGAAATTTAATATGTAAGATAAGTAAGTATATATTCTTTTCTTTTTTGTTAATAAATATCAGAAGTAAACATAGGTAGTTGATTGTAGGTAGAACTTATTTATTCAGAAAGAAGATTAACAAATTAATTTAAAAAAATAAGAAAAAACTAACTAAAACAACTTACCTTATAAATAAAAAAGACCAGGCAAATCGCTGCCCCGTGGTAATGTGCCTAGAAGGCTGGCAGCATTGCAACGTTGTATGGCAATGCTAATCTTTTGAGCCAGATAGAGGCCAGCCCTCTGGTCATGTGTGACGTCTGTCAATTTCCGGGCGACAGTATTATATATTTTGTGTGCTGATGGTCCCCACGGCCCTAAAGTTTCAACCCCAAACGGCTCAAATAAGTAATTATTGCCGAGGCTACTATATTTGTGCCGTTTGAGGGTTTCTGCAGCAGCTGCGGCTGTCCCTGCTTTAGACCCTGTGACTGAGAGATTTGACGGTGCCAGAGTGTCGACACAGGTAGCGTCCCACACAAGGGGCCGTCCCAACTTATGATCTTATGTTTATTTATAATTTACAAAAATGAATGTATAGACAATTAGATACCATCAAACTTGCGTCTATTTAAACTTTTACCTAAAGTATTGTTAATGTAATAAAGATAAAAACAGGATCTATACGGATTCTCAACACCTATGTAATCATACCACTTAATATAATTTTTATATATTTATTATATTAAGCGGTTATTCAAGGGCCCTTCTTACCCACAATAGGTTTGGCCTTTGAAAAAAAAAATCGTTTTCATGACAATGATACTTATATAAAGTGTATATTATATCTAGAGTATACGACGTGGTATTCGCTCTCATGTAAGAAGTAAATTTTAAGTAGATAGGTACTTAACCCGGCAGAAGAAGCTACCAGGCAAAAAATACCACAGAGGTTATAATTATAAACTATGTCGTATCTACCGTAGTAGCTGTCTTTACTGGTAGCTTCTTGAATTAAAACTAGGATTATCCCCTCTACCCTCTCCTTCCCCCCACGTTTGGGCCCTAGGGGCGTGCAAAGGGATTAGGGGTATTTTTTACCCAGTTGCGACTCGTGTACTAATAATATCATTTTTTAGGGTTTCGTACTTAAAGGGTGCAAACGGGACCCTATTACTGTGACTCCGCTGTCTGTCCGTCTGTCTGTCTGTCCGTCAGTCACAGGGCTCTATCTCTTGAACCGTAATAGCTAGACACATGAAATTTTCACCGATTATGTATTACTGTGGCGGCTATAACAACACATACTAAAAATAAAAAATTGTTAAAAAATAAAGGGGGTCATCATACAAAAAACGTGTTTTTTTCAGCGTTTTTAACTTGATCTTTTTTTCGATATTGGCATTAACTAGATACTTGAAATTTTCACCAATTATGTATTACTATGACCACAATAACAAAAAATACTAAAAATAAAATAAAGTTAAAAATTAAAGGGGGTCGTCATGCAAGAAACGTGTTTCTTCAGCGTTTTAAAACATTGTACGGTGGTACGGAACCCTTCATGTACGAGTCCGACTCGCACTTGTCCGTTTATTTTAAATGAGCACATAAAGGAAAACGTATCAGGAACAGGTAATTGGAAGGGTAAGGCAATGTGAAAGTACAAGAACCAAAAAAGAAGCGCATGCTATAGAATAATGTTTACCATATTTATGTACCACACACTACTGCTACTATTTTTATAGAATGTTACTTTATCAAATATAAGACTTAAAAGATACATAGGGATTAATATAATAAGAAATGGAAATTATTGATCCTAGAAAATTATATATTTTGAAGGAACTGGCACTTTATATATGAACTGAACACCTCACATAAAAAAAAACTGTCTATCTAATTTGTGTCCCTTCATCAAATCTAAAATGACATTCAGTGTTGATTGTGTTAATGCAGAACAATCCCAAGAACACAATCTCTCTGGGTCTCCTGGAAAAAAGACAGAACAGCCAAAACTAAATGTAACATGTATTTTGAAATTATAGTCTTAAACAACTTGTACCTACTTTCGCTTTACATGTTATGAAAAAAAATATATAAAAACAAAAAATGTCACGAAAAAAACTAATAAAAAACAGTGCTTCAAACTAACGCCAGAAAAAGAAGATGATTGTGATTTTTGCTGTAATGAGTTAAGATATTTTATTATATGTTTTAATAATTTCCAATAAATCTAATTTAATAAGAAAATTACTATTTTTATAACAAACTTTGCCATAAGTACAAAAAAAGAATGCTTCTGTTATTTTTTTTTAATAATCATTAAAAATTATAAATAAATGTGTAATGACAAACATTTAAATGTTCTATTACTCAGAATAGTTTAAATATTCTTTATTTTTATTTCCTATTTGGTAATTATATCATATAAGTATTATTTGCGTTTAATCTCTGTTGTATATTATACCCAGTAACGATCGTTCATGTTCCATATGAGGGCACGCCTCCCGCCGGGTTGATCGCTCAAGAAAATAAGTACGGTCACCAGTGGGATTACTTTCTCTTCGCGCACCTTTATGCAGCGGTAATAGTGGTGAAATTAGAATGAATCTGCGTAGATTGATGTGTTGTTGACTATACCTTTGGCATAATATTCGCCATTAGCAAGTTTCGTCTCATCAGCGCGGAACTGCACGGAACTAAAACGGAAACTGAAGGGACACATGTGCTGAATGTAGATTTCATCACTACGTGATAAGTTTATAAGGAAAGCAACTAACGTGATTGAAAACTGGAATATTGCTTCGTCCTGCAACTGTTTCTAATCACTGGGTTGAATTGTTGTAAAGTTGGGGACACCATAGAGTTACCAACAAGGGTATGGATTGCTGTTGCACAAATGGACCACATTACAATGAACTTAAACTCAACTATATTATATGTGCACCGAATATATTATAGCCAGAGTTAAATAAAAGTCAATGCAACATCTTGGCGTCGTTGTGTTCTTTGTCTTCGCCAGAAATTAAACTAGATCATGTACTAGAGGACCATATGAGTAGTCAATGTCAGAAAAAAACAGGTCTGGAGACCGCAACCAAAGCAAGATAAAGAGGGTTAAGCGTTATTTTTATTAGAATCTTTCATCTACCATACATACATACATACATACATATTATCACGTCTTTATTCCTTACGGGGTAGACAGAGCCACGTTTAGAATACTTTTCGCCGGTAATAGCAATTTTTTTACGCTTTGACTCGGTTGGGAAATGCAACGCCTAGAATAAACAAAATTGCAATCCTTTACCATTTAATTTGGTTAAGTTAGGTTAAGTAGGTTATTTTCATTTAATTTGTTGTATCAAAGTAACGCCTGTTAAAAAAATGGCCCCACAGGTTTCTAAACCCCAACCCAGCTGAGATAAGGCCTTATCTCGGCTGGGTTGGGGTTTAGAAACCTGGTTCTTTCAGCTATTGACTTCTTATATGATCTGGGTTTGATTTCTGGCTAAAGTAATAAAAAAAAACAACGCCAGCGGTATTGTGGGTATATGGCTAAGTTGTATTGACCTCTAAAAAAAATCTACGCTTACTGGAACTTATATTATACTCATGGAGGGTTAAGAAAAAATCTAGCTGCTACGTCACGCTACGTAGTGAGCACGCAGTCCAAAGTTCGGTAAATAAGTAGCGGAAATCAAAATTTCTCTCACAGCGCGACTTACTTAGGAGTTTCGTGTCTCATTAGCAACCTTTTGCCCGCTAAGTAACAGGGATCCAGCCTGTTTTACTTCGCTCGTTAAATGGAAATCCCGTTTCGGAAAGATATGTACGCGAAAATTTGGTAATACTGTAGTAAACATTTATGATAGTATTACCAGGCCTGTGACACTCCCCGTTTAGGTATCGAAAATGTACCTACAATATAACTATGTGCGCAGGCGGCCCCACGGGGAGGTAAATTCAGTTATACGAATCGTTTGTCCAGAGTCATAGGGATGAAATTGGCTTGCAAGGGATGTCTAGGTATTTATACGAAAAGGTGCTGAGTTCTGACGTCAGCTAAATTAAACCATATCGCTAGCCATATTGAGTAGATATTTCTTTGAATTTCTTTGCTGAGTGAGACTTCTGTACGGAGTATTAGTATCTATTCTGTGGTATTACCTAGTAAAATAATAATCAAGTTTTTGAAGCAGAATTTTAGTAATTTTAACGGGTGGTTACATTCAAATGGGAGCTTTTTGGTATGCATTTGTTGACTGATGTCTTTGGCTTTTATTATGAAACAAGATACATTACATATGTCAGAATATGTGTTTTTTATTTCGAAAAGTAGCTTAAGAGTACTTTCCTTGAATTTAGCTACGAGGGTGTACGAGGTTCAAAATCACCCTACATAATTGGTTTGGCTGCAACGGTTCGTAGGAAATATTCGTAGCACTGCTACGAAATGTCTACAAAATACAGCAGCCTACGATGTTGTACTCGTATGTAGGTGTTCCGCTACCTATATTTTGAACATAATAGTTAATTCGTTATAATGTGTGCAAAGTGTAAATTAAATACACATATGTGTATATGTAGGTATATAATAAATTGTTTGTATAAATATATTATGTATTTATTTTATATGGTATTTATTTATGACAATTTAAATGCACATATTATAGGTTTTTTTAGTCTCCACTGCAGGAGCACGACCCTCTTTGTACTACCAGAGCTATACTTGGTCAGAGCAGCGAGAGGATTTGGCCTACACTCTCCACGCTGGCCAGACGGGTTAAAGAGGTCTCATTGATGTTTTTATGGTTTGTTTAGATTTCTATATTCCCTAAGTCGCCTTCTACGACGTGCACGGGAAGACTTGGAGTGGTCCTATTCTACGTACTCTCGCGAAAACTACAACGTGAATATTGTATCTTTTGTCTGTCATTTAGACTCCAACTTTCTTATCTGTTTTTCTTTTCCTAAAGGTTGACAGGGATAGAAGCTTTCTCAGTAGCTTTTGGCTCAATAAAAGTTTACATAAATAAATAAATGTGTAATTAATTTCTTAGAGAAAAGCAATGGGCGACAGATATAATATATATATATATATATATATATATAATCACCAACCATGCGTATTCCCCGTTGCATCCTCAACGGTAACGGTTTAGAGCCTATGGTCCACTACCTAACTTAGGTAATTTGACGACGTTATTAGTTTTTACTTAGAGCGACTGCCGTCTGAACTCCGCAACCCAAAGGGTAGACCAGAACCAATCATAGGATAGATTTAAACAAACGCTAGATCGCGTTCAGAACCCGCAGCCTTGCGCGCCTTCCGAAGTGAGGAATCATCTTTCTTTTCAGATAATCAGCGGTGATTCTTACCTACAATATCCTAACCAAAATGGAAACAACTTTTCACAAAATATGTTTCCCAGTGGGATTTGAATCAATAACCTCCGGATCACAAGGCAAACACCTTGACCACTGGACCACGGAAGCAGTCAATAACTATGATATAAATATTGAACAATAAAGAGTAAAGACTTTAGCCACGCTCAAATCACAATTCCCATGCACAGTAAAAGCTGAAACAAAAGCGGTCGTCGGTGATGAATAATAATTTATTTAAATGTATGTAACAAGCCCCAGCTCAATTATTATTCCGGGGTTTATCCGCTGATTTCATAACGGCCTGAATGCTCTGCGTGTCATCAATTTATCTCAATCTTGTGAATTAATCTGACAGTCGGATAATGTACACACTATCACGTCTTTATCTCTAATGGGGTAGACAGGGCATTATAGATCTTGCGGCTCTAAGCAGACAGAGCCCAGGGCTGCAAGACCTAAATGTCACTTTTAACGTAATGGTGGGCGAGAAGGTGGAAAAAGAAATGAAAATAGCCATGGATGCTTAATTTGTATTTTCACCCATTCTCTCGATCAAAAAAAAAATCTGCGCGGGAAGAAAAGCAGCTGGTACATTCTATGTTTTTCTTTATTCCCAGACCATTAAGAAACAATTGGGTAATACGGAGGGTAATACCACTTCTTAAATACTAGGCTTTGCACGCAAGTCATCTGGCCATAAGTACGTTCTATTAGCGGATAAACCAGGGGAGTTCTAGGAGTTTAATTAATCTATTTCTTAGTAATTATCACGAACACATGATATTTTATTGTCTCTAAATATTTAGATTTCACGCTGTTAAAAAATACAAACCGAATGCCGTATCAGTAACTACATTATCTAATCGCTACGTGGTAACTGCAGTTACGATACGGACTGACATATTAATTGACATTATGTCAAATGAACGTTATGTGAAATATTTTACACCCATGTTTTGATGTTGTTGCAGTCGCCGTCAGGGATAAAGATGAGATAGTATATGTCAGAGCAACATACGCCTGCTAGCGCTTGCTTCTTAAATTCTCTTGTCCGGCCTTTTTTATAAATGGTGGACGTGTAAATTGTAAAATATTTGCTTATTCATCAATTTGATAGATCTGGTGAAATATAGAATTGTAGATAATAAAATCTGCTCTGTATCTTTTTGAAATACTGTAAAAAATGTGTAAACGGATATTGAAGTTTTCATGGAGCATTGTTACCTTAAAGAGCTAATCTTCTAAATTATACAGAGCTGTGTTGTGTACTGTGTACTCTATCACGTTCTTATTTTATTTATTTATTTATTTAATCTTCATTGCACAAAAAAAATAAAAGTACAAGTGGCGGACCTAATGCCATATGGCATTCTCTCCCGGTCAACCATTAGACCAAGCAGAAAATATGTGTGGCTGGCGTAATAAAATTCACAAAAATAAGCAAATTTAATATAAATACACTATATATAATCAAAGACACATAGGTATACTTATACACAAATATACTTTTAAACATATAATAACTATACATATATACTAACATGCATAAAATACAATAGATAAATACATAAATATAAATACTAATAAATATAATCAGGATGACTGGGACTAGGACTGCTGGAGGAAAAATTTATGTACCGCTCGCTTAAAAGCCAAACGACTGGGAGCTCTTCTTATAGACTCCGGAAGACTTTCTTCTCAGTAAAGTTGTATACAGAGCCTAGTTTTGCGTGGCATCTGCCATACTTAGTATGTAAGAAGGATAGTAGCAAGAATATTAATTACTTAAATATATGAACAACTCAATGAAAGACATATCCGACTAAGTATATTTAATTTAATAATTTGTCCTAGAATGTAAGATGTGAGAACTAAGTCTGTAATTCATCTTATTTGCAAGTGGCTTAGTTCCATGTAAAAGTTTCTTGTTGGAAAAGTTTATAATGACGACGAAACTGTAAGTAGCAAGGTTACTTGAGAAGTGTCTTGAAATAAAACGCTGCATTGAATTTTAGACCTGTATTAGAATATGATAGATAAATAAAAAAATGTATTTGTTCACTGTAACACACAAATAACATTCAATTAGATACGTTAACAATTAATTATATAAAATATTAGTGAAACAAAAATTAAATTATTCAAATATTAATCTAGCATGCGGCTGTGTGCCACAGTCACACAAAAAGGCTACAACTCAGCTAAACGCTACTCTGAGAGAGTAGTAACTGATTTTCAGCTGGCGCCCACTGCTGAGGTAGGTTTAAAAATAATAATTGTAGGAATAATAATATCAATCAAAATTAATAAAATACATTCGGTTGAAAATAACAATATTAACATTAAAATGCATAATTATAAAATTTTAATTTTAATTAATTGCATATATATAATCATTACCATTATATTACAATTACAATGGCCAGACTTTAGTTTCGGTATGTCCGTCTGTCCGTTGGGACTTAGCTTAGAGACTGTTAGTACTAGAAAGCTGTAATTTTGCAAAGGTATATATATAGGATTTAGGTGGATAAGAATTAATGATTGGAATACCATCATCACTATCCTGTTGATTAGAGTGAACAGTTGCATGACTGCTACTTGCAATAGAATTTCTATTAGAATTAATTTCTAAAGATTGAACAGAACGCGAAGTTCCTGCTCTTACTTCTAATGACTCATTAGATGTATGATGTATCTCAACACGGCTAAGGGCATCAGCTACATGATTATCTTTACCCTTCACATGTTCTATAGTAAAATCGTAATCTTGTAATTTTAATTTCCATCTAGTTAATCTTTGATTAGGCTCTTTTAATTTAGATAACCATATTAATGCTTTATGGTCAGTTCGCAATATAAACTTACGACCGTAGACATAAGGTCTAAACTGATTAACAGCTCAGAGAATTCCTAATAATTCTTACATACATAAACCTAGGATTAGCCGGCTAAACTAAGGTTAACCTAACCTAACCTGGTTCCAGCCGGCTAAAACTAGGCGTAGCCGCATTTCGGTTTTTAGCCGTAATATATACAATTTCTAGGCATTGTATACATAATACATAATCAAGGATGAAGTTATTTTTTGTTTAAAATGGGCAGAAAACATGTAAAATTAGGTATGTAAAATAAAGTCAGTAACAGGCAACTGCGGAACCCTGCCTGCGTGTGGTTCGACTCGCACTTGGCTGGTTGTTTTTATTTTCTCTGTGGGTCCAGTGAGTCTTTGGTGAATTTCAGATTCTCCGTCAAACCTACAGTGGGATAAGCCGGTGGATTCTTTAGAGATACTTTACATTGAGCGGTAAAGTTTGTTATTTAAACTAGTTATATTGTATCAAAACATCAATAAAATATTCGATTTTTTTCCATAAGTAGCATGTACCTAAGTTGAAACATATTGAGATTTTATTGTTAAACATCTAAATTGCATCCGACCAACGCACTTGCAGTAATTATTTTGTTAGACTATAAGTCTTTTTAATTATCTGTTGACTTCATTTGATTTAATACTACTTACTATTACCACAATATTGTTATACAACGAGTTAATGAACTATCGCAAAACCTCTCAGATGGTTCCTCAACCCATGAAACTGAACAACTTTTGTTCTACAATTTTCAAAATACCCAAAAAAATTGTAAAAATTAAATTTTCATACAAACTGATCAGCTCGAGTAAATTTGTATGAAAATTCGAATTTTATTTTTGGCATTTTGGGAATGTTGTAGAGCAAAAGTTGTTCGGTTTCACGGGCTGTGGTACCATCTGAGAGGTTTTGCGTTAGTTCATTAACTCGTTGTATAAACTCAAATACCTATAACTTCGCAATACCTTGCCAGGGTTCATGTACTTACCTACTAACCTATCTTATAAGAGCGTGCAAGCGAAAAATAAAGAAATATTAAAATGAAATAGGAGAATTTTGTAAAAAAGTTGGAAAAAAATCTTTTTTCTACGCTGTCCTTAATTTGGGAAAGGTTTTAATCAGGCTGATAGTTTATTTCTCTCAGGACACGTCACGGGTGACGTCACTGCCGAAATGAAAATGTAAATATTTTTATCAGAAAAAGCATGTAGGTTAAATATTCTGGTGTTATTTTAAGGAATACTTGACTATTGGATAGGTACTAGAAAAAATATTCAGGTTGAAAAAGCAAAGGGAATACATTTTGTTCAGTCAGAATAAGAAAACAAAAAGGTTTTCTAGATCGGTTTGGTTTGCTATGATGTTATATCTTTATTTTAGATAGATAGGTTCTAAACCTATTTTTCGTTTTGATTAAAACTTTCTTTTTTTCAGGGATTAAAATATATCTAAACGTGTGTCGCTGAAACACATACAGCCTTGTTAATTTTTTTTTTATTAGATGCAATTATTTTTATTAAACTCGAACCTACAGTATGTACCTTTTAAAAAATTACCTTAGTTACCCAAATTCTTAAATTATTTATTTATTTTTAAACTTTATTGTTTAACAATGAAATTGTCTTACAATTGGCGACCTTAACGCTAAAAGCGTTCTCTCCCAGTCAACTATAGGGATAAACAGATAATTCCCTCTTAACCCCTATGATAAATTAACCCCTATGTAAACATCTGCAACACAAGGAGTACGACACATGCGTTACTTTACTGTCCCTGAAGATATGTATTCAAGCCCTTTTTAAAAAATCTCCTTCAGGGTATCAGCAAGTGAAACGGATTTCTTCTATCTAGAGAATGGGTGAAATGTAGCTAGCAACCCATCACTATTTTGATCCAATTTTCTACCTACACGCCTATCATCACGCTGAAAGTGGCCTTTGGGTCTTGCGGCCTTAAGAGTCCCCATACCCTAGACAGAATCAAACCAAACCAGTGAAACCCAGTTATATGCCTAGATACACATATGCAATTTATTTGAAATTACAAAATACCGTCGGAATGTGACATGTCGTTTCAAAATAAAAGCTAGGCTACGTTTGTATAGAAAAGTAAGGGACTCTGACGTTAGTGTTAAAGAAGTGATAGTATATCTGTAAAACTTACATCCAAACATATATAATACTAGCAGTCCACCCCGGCTTCGCCCGTGGTACACACATAGCCTATGCCACTCGGGGATAATGTAGCTTTCCAATGGTGAAAGAATGTTTTAAATCGGTCCAGTAGTTTCGGAGCCTACAAGCCAAACAAACAAACAATCAAATCTTTCCTCTTTATAATATGATATTAGTATTAGTATAGATATGCGACGTAAACGTTGCAAGTTAAAGAAAGTTCTGCTCGGAGTACTTTGTATTTTAATTCCGACGTACTGAATACCAGAACGACTTGGCAAAGTTCTATTAAAAGCGCGGGCAGTCGCATAAAGTTTACAAATGCGTGGAATGCAACGTTTCGAGCAATAACAAATAAAGAGGAAACAGGACAAAAGTAAAAACTTAATTCTCAAGCTGTGCGATTTGGAGAAGAATAGGTTGGAATATGGACCGCGAGCTCTGAAGCGCGAGGTTTGAGTATGAGGTTTGAGAAAATATAAGGGCCGTATTTCCATACATGCGAAGACCCTGATTCCTCGCTAAATAGTGCCAGTAGAGCAATGATTTAAAAAAAAAGTATGAATTTATTAGCATGTGCCAATGTTTTCTTTTTCATAAACCTGAAAAAGTTTTCAAACCTGTAGGACACAAATTTAAAGAGATTATATTATAAAAAGAAAACATAGGATCACAGCCATAGCTTTTCTTTAATCTATATAAATAAAAATGAATTGTTGTTCGTTAGTCTGCTTAAAACTCGAGAACGACTAAACCGATTTGGCTAATTTTGGTCTTGAAATGTTTGTCGTAGTCCAGGGAAGGTTTAAACGGTGAGAAAGGGAACGGGCGAAACAAAGTTCGCCGGGTCAGCTAGTTTTTAATGAAATAACAAATTCAATCGGTTAAGTTTTGGAGGATGCATCAGGGGACTAGGAAACGATGATTTTGTGAACTTTTCAAAAGTATTTTCGGTCCGAGCTGCAGTTGTCTCTATCGCACCTGCTCGGTTATTGTTCGGGCACAGCGCGACAGCAATAGATTTTACAAATACTTATTTTTCAATTCTCTCGACCTTAGTGTTTCCTCTAAAGTACTTGAGCGTTGCCTCCACGGGCAAGAATATCGTGGCGAGTTGACCGTCGTACCGCCGCCGTGGAGGACGTTCATAGAGTCAGTATAGAATTACAAGACGGCACGATCGCCGCAATGAACTGTTGAGCAACGCATATTAATAAGACACATGCAATAATATGGCGAGTTGACCGTCGCCGCAATGATATCGCCGCAAGGAGAACGTTCATAGAGTCTGTATAGAATGAAGACGGGTAAGTTCAACGGGTAAGTTCATTGCGGCGTGTGTGTCACGCCGCAATGAACTTACCCGTTGAAGCAACGTATAAGGCAAGACTAGATCACTAGTTCAAAATTGCTATGAAAATTGTATGAGTACGGGATACAGTTAAACTAACTACGTATATTTTTGCAATAATATTTTAAATATTTAGCAAAAGATAGAAGTTTTTTCTAAAAATGCAATAGAGGCATTGCTCATGAATACGCAAAGAACTATGTCAAGCTTTCGCGAGTGCTTATAGGCAAAATATAATATTAAAAAAAAGATAAAAAGTATGTTATATTTCTGTAACTTCATTACTTTGTGCTATAATATTCGGATCGAGAAAATATCAGAAACCAACTCTGTAAAGCAACATATTGAAATTGTAAGGTTTGAGTAGTAATTATTTCATAAAGGACATATTTGGATCACATGTTTAATATATCTGAAATAACAATCTTGCCCAGAACATGCCGGTTATTAGTTTATATAGTCAAAATGATCAATGTAAGTACCTGTGGTAAGTACTTATACGATACCTGAATCTACTTTTAAAGTAAAGCATACAATACGGATGTTGACTAAAAAACATTTTTGGATCATCAGGTAGTTAAAATATTGTATACGTATTTTTTATTTTTTCTAAGTAGCAAATAATTACAAAGATACAGCGAGTTATTCCGGTCTGATCCACCAAACGGATCTTCTTTTCATTGTTATTATTACTTTTGTCCGGTCTGATCCACTCTAAAATTGATTTTTCCGGTCTGATCCCCTTACCTGGGGTGTACTTGATTTTCTGTGCAACGAAAATCTATTATTAAAAATTCTTCTGAAAATCAATGTGTAGGTTACTCAGTATAAAGAATTTTTAATAATAGATTTTCGTTGCACAGAAAATTAATAATTAGAATGTTTGTTATGAATAATTTGAAATCATAGAATTTTATTACAAATAACATTTACTTTTGCGATGTTTCTAATATCAGAATATCAAATTAAATATTATTATTTTTAATAAGTTAATATAATATTTATAACCTATAAGTTTTCCCTATTCTAGTAAAATGGATAAAACTTTCCTAGCACTCGCCGGCCGCTGCCGCGGCACGCTCGCTTCGCTCGCTCGGCTCGTGGTCACAGTCTAACCTAACCTAACCTATAAGTTTGCCCTATTCTAGTAAAATGGATAAAACTTTCCCAGCAGGTTGGTCGCAGTTCTAACCTAACCTAATCTATATTGTGGTAGCCATTTATAATGTATTCTAACTTATTATATGGTATTTAATTTGATTAAACAATGTTTTCACTTAATACTTCCTTAAATAATAATTTTCTGTACAATAAAATTCCATGAAAGATTATACCGAACAAAAAATATTATTTAAAGAAATATTCTACTGTTTGATTAGTTTGTTAAATGAAAATATGAGATTCTAAAGTTATTGAACTGTGTTTCTATAAATTGTGTTTCATTTAAGTAAATAGTCTTTGAAACAATAATATTTGAAATAAAAATATAAGAATTAAATATTCTATGAAAAATTTTCTGTGAATCGAAATTCTATGCAATTTCAGTCTGTAAAAAAAGGGGCACCCCACCTACCTGTTTAGTTCAGTCAAGAAAAAAACAGTTGTTGATGAAAAAATTATCAGTTTTTATTAATTATAATTAATCACAGATAATCATAAATTTGCACCTTAAAATAAAATAAAATTGTAAATAGTTAACCAATGAAAAATCAAATACATACTTAACAAAAAACCTTCTTTAGACAATTATTACAGTAATCACATATAAAACCTGTCCTGTGGACTTGGTCGATATGTAACGATTTTCTATTGTATATCACTCCCCACTGTTTTCCCCAAGGTAGCCGACAATTTATTATACCAGATTAAAAAAATATTTTCCAGTACAAATATTTTGTCACTGACTGTACTAAAAATATGCTTGGGGATCCGACCAGAATACAATATTTAATTATTTATTCTGATCCCCTGGATGGGGGATCAGAACGGAATAAAAAATAATTAAAATAAAACGGATCCACTAGGGTATCAGATTTTGGGGATCAGACCGGAATAACTCGATACAGTGCATTTAAATTCCGCATAACGACACGATCAAGTACGATTTTCACTTGACGGTGACGTCAATCACCCCCACTCCAAAACTTCGAGGCGCTGTATCTTTGTGAATTTTCCCTACTTTGATTATCCGAAAAATATGGGTCCATTATTTTTGGACCAATTGACAGACTAAATAAAATATTTTTTTGGACCTAATCCACATCCCCGTATGTGAAAAAAGCATGTAACACCCATATTACAAGTAAACATTACTCAAACTAACTTATCCAATTTTGTCCAGCCTATTTTGGGAAAAGGAGCACTCCATCCACACGCACACTTATGTAATACGTACGTAGTACTTACTACTTTCGTAGTAATACGAAAAAATAGACGAAGAAATGAAATATCCTACCTTCAATGGTGTCACGAGAAAATAACTCATAAAGGAAGCCTATTACAGCACTTTAGAGAAAATATCTTCGGACACAAGGTAGGTTTATAAGTTGATCGCTCTATACTCTATCACCATTCTCCATATCGACGTACTTACCTCGTCACGCCAAACTACTGAGACCTGCCATAATGCTGTATAACTGTGACTACAAACAGTAGTTCAATATAGCTGGGCTCAAGTGTAACTGGCCAGTGGATATTAGGTGGCAGCTTTAAGAGGCATCCGCCTTGGGAAGCTATGAAATTATTGTGCGCTTTTGTTACAAAATTGCGGCCGTTTTTCGGGAGAGATAGGGGACTGGTCACGGTGACAAGTGATTTTGGGTTATTGTGTAAGTAGGTTTTTAATTTTTGTCCCGTCATTTTCGGGGTAATGCCAGAGCTAGACGGTTTTAAAAAATCTATGGTATGTCCCAGGTATGGTATAGCCCATACAAAAGTAATATTTTGATGGCGATAGCGCTACTGAATCTAGAGAAAATAAAGGATTCCACAGTAGAATCACAAGCGTAACGCGAGTAATCAATTTAAAATTGATAATTAATCGTAGCTGCGCTATCATCCATGAAAAACGTGTTGTATTCCAAATTTAAAAATTATGATGCCTGTGCCTGTTTTAATATTTTATTGTTTTAAAACATTTTTTTTGTTTTTTTGCTTAGACTGCCAACATTATTGTAAAATGTATATAGATAGAATTATTTATTTAAAATCTATAGAGATTCGTGTCCAGTTTTCAATTTTCAATTTCAATTTTCTTTTTTACTTTTCACTCCTGCGAGAATTAAAATGTGATGTGAGTCCCAAATATTTTAGGATAAAATCATCGTTTTTCGAATAGAGATAAAGACGTGGTGGTGTGTTTAACATATAACTTTTGCTTCGTTAAAACTGAGTTCGGTGACTAGCATCCTTAACTAACAAGTATTGTTTTTGGAGATATTTAAATTTTCATCTTATTAAAATAATATATTTAATTAACGAAGGAGCTCTGTTTCGCTTTTATAGCATTTAAGTATAAACTATGAACTTCTACAAACCAAATGATACATATAAAAAGTTAACCACATTACGGCATGACGCCGCCGGCAGCTGCCTTCATAAATAAGCTTTGTAGTGGGCATTATCGCCGCCTTTCAGCCCACTGGCCACTGCCCACGCCCACTCACTTGAAGAATGCTATTTCCAGTATACCGAGAAAATACTTTTATTTGTAAGTTTTGTAACATTTTTACAGTCTTGTTGGATGGTTTAAAGATAAAAAAAGATGGTCAAGACCAAGTCGGACTCCAGAATAGGGGAAAAAAGCTAGATATAACTCGCGCTTAGTGAGGATCGAACACGTGCCTCAAAACGCACAGTCAGTGCCTAAACCGCTAGGCCACCACCACTTCATCCATTCCAGAAACCAAACAAGTTTTTTTAAAATCTGATTACAAATGAAATGTTATCTCTAAATAAAAGACAAACAGAAATAGCAAAGCATTAGAGAAATTCAAGCCGGGTCGGTGTTCAATCCGATTTGTCATCTGTCACATTGCTGGCTGAGATTGAATTTGGTGTTCATTTCGTTTTGCTATTTGTGGTGTTTGTGGCCTATTTATACCGGTATGTTATACTTTTTAGGGTTCCCTTGTAGGGTCACTTGCATGTTTGTCCGTCCGTCCGCCTGTTACAGTCAATTTGATGATATGAAATAAGGTGTCGTACACATATGTAAGGCGTCGACCCAAAGACGGACGTGTAAGGGACATGTTCTCGGTTGTACACTTCCTTAAAATAAAGACATATTTGTGATAGGAACTTAATTATTTATTTGTACATTTATTATATGTTATATTCTGTTATATTGTGGTAACAAAATTGAAGTTTATTTAGTAAAAACTACAACATTTTGTTTAAAAATTTCTGTTATTGTTCTATGAAATAGTATATATTATAAGCAAATGATATTAGTAAGCAAGTTTCTATATCAATATGCGAAAACCTGTTAATTGTGTGGTTCTAGGTATTTAAGTTATTACATATGTAGACATAAGAACTGTGTTGGTTTTTTAAATAAAATAAAATATGTTAGGTTCCCGGCAGAGTAGAATAGGACACTACAATTCTTCCCGTACATTATAAACAGCGATGAGACCTCTTCAACCCGTCTGGCCAGCGTGGAGAGTGTAGGCCAAATCGTCTGACTGCTCTGGCTAATATATGGCTCTGGTAGTACAGAGAGGGTCGTGCTCCTGCAGTGGAGACTAAAAAAGACCTGCAATGCAATGCATAACAATTTTTATTAGGTTATTAAACTCACCACCTAGCAAACTGAAACCTTATCTCCATTCACACATAATTTGATTTCTATTACTATACCAGCTCAATATCACAAGTGGCCAATAATTTCTATCTAAACATAGTTAAGCTAAATCCCTACTATTGGTCCTAATTTGGGGATGCGCGCTCGACTGTGGCGAAGAGATAGGATTGCCAAACTTGTACTTTGGACCAAGAGCCGTAGAAGTGCCAGACTTTGTGGTGCCTTACTTTTTTTTAAAGATTTCAAGAATAGAGGTTATTAATTCGACCCCTATGTTTTTTTTGGTATTCTTGCCAATTTTGATACTTTCTTTATTTGAAAGCCTAATAAGTTGGTCCCATATTTGGTAAAAACATGTACAATGTAGGTACTTTGGAGATATGGAAGAAACTCCTTAAAGAAATTAAAGTCAGCTGTTTTTTTGTTAATAAAAATAATCTCACTAATCATTTGTGTGCTACACAGACTACTCAACTGTGGTGTGCGATTAAGATGGATGAAGTAGTGTTTTTACGCAATACGCATACTGCCGATTGCATTTGATGCAAGGCCGATTTACTGGTACAGGGACCCTCAACTCGCTTCTCCTATGGTTTCATTGTTGATTTTAAATATATTACTCAGGCAACTATTTCAATAATATCTGTAAGTAGCCAGGCCGATCAGACTTGCCAAAGATCCTATCAGACTTCTGTAAACAGGTGTACACGTGTGTACACCTGTTTACAGAATGAGCGTCTGGCAGACGTTTGGCAATTCCGATGAGAAAATAACCACTTCTACGGCTCTTGGTCCAATTGTCCTCTGATTTTTCAAGCTATGTTATTTTTAACCTCTGTCGCAAAAGTGGTGTAATATGATTGACGATTTTTTTTTTGCAAAAATTAACAGTGTTTTATTGCTTAATTTTAATTTCTATAAATTTCAAAATAAAATGAAAGTCATAGAAAAGCTATACGCAACCTTTGTTTACTTGATGACAAATATTTCAGTTACTTATGGGACCAAGTATATAATTTAAAAAAACGTTTATAGTTAAATTAAAAAAAATTTTTTCAAATTCATTCATAAATGGCGGAATTCTGATCCTCCTTTTTTAAAGTCGGTTGTAAATGCACTAAGTACTTATTCATATAACCTTATTTGCATGTAGCACTTAGGTCCTTTATATTATGTATTTTTAATGTTCTTGTTGAAGTAGTTAAATCAGAACTAAACTTGACTACTAAGTGTATCTAATCTACTTCCAACAATTTGCATTGCGTTTACATTATTCAACTCGCCTGTAACCCGTTTCTAATAATTTGAACAACTTTAACAATAAACTCAAACACAACACGAGCTATGATTGAGTTATTGTTGTTTAGTTAGCGATTCATCGCGTTAAGGAACTAAACGAACACCCGTGGCGTCATTCGGAAATCATCTCAGTTTTTTTTTTCACACAAAATAAACATTTACTAAGAAGACCGCAAGAAAATTAAATAATATTCGTTTGCGAGAACATAATTTGGTTCATGCTGGTATGGGATAAAGGGAAAAAGGAAAAACGTAAAATTTACCTGATCTTCTTACCGCGCAAATCGTAAAACCAGATCGAGGGAATAGTGCGAGAGCCGAGAATCAAAGTTATGTCACTAGGCGTTGCAAGCAGCAACCCGTCACTATTTTGATTATCTTTTTAAGCCCCTTAAAACCATTTCGAGAAAAATGTCCTCTCGCGTTTACTTTCTAATTTAATACAGTAGAAATAATTGTACCATGTATCTAAATTGAAAATATGTGATGAAAAAATCCGCCACGAGTGGGACTCGAACCCACGACCCTCACGTTAACGCCGTCAGTGCACTACCAATTGTGCTATCGTGACTTCAAATCACCCCGACGAATTTTCTCATCACATAGTACACGCATTTGAAGCATGCGTAAATCTTAGCATAGCATTGTAATGCTATTAAAAATAATAATTGGTACTTACCATGTATCACTTATAGTATTAAGAAATATTTATTTAATATAATTAATGTATATATGCATTATATGTTATGTATTTACTGTGTTGTATGTTTTGTTGTTATAACCCAAGTTGTACCTATACATGCTTGAGAACCTTACTTTTGCGCCTACTACGACAGATTTCTATTTATCCCGAAGGTTGACTGGTAGATAATAATATTAGCAGTTATTGTAGATAAAAAATAATAATAATAAGGGCGCCAATGAGTTCATGTAGCCCCTTAACTTTAATCGCACAAAGTTTGACGCCGATTGCCGCGCCCCCCAGGGCAAGCTTGCAAAGCTTATTATACAAATGTTTTTAACCCGATTTGTTCGCGACTCTACGACTTCAACGAGTGTCGCGGGAGTCGTCAGCGTTTCATTTTAATTTTATGACAGGTTCCATAAAAAAAATTTTTAACCGTTTTGTCCTTGATTCTTCCATATTAAAAAAAAAAGGAAATGGGCAAGAATCTGAATAATTTCAATAGGCGATGCGGTTAGCAACCCATCACTATTATGATCCTCCTTTTTCCACCTCCATGCCCACCATCACGCTAAAAGTGGCCTGGGCCTTAGGTTCTGTCTACCCCTTTACGGATAAAGGCGTGATATTGTATGTAGAAAAAAAAACAGTGGCACTCCGGGACTGCCAACAGAAGTGAAAACTTGAACAATTACGTGAGGTGTCGGTCACGGTAACGGTAACAGTGTCGCGAGTTCAATTGTTTTTTCCCATCTCAAAAAATGCCCAACGCGCCTAATGAATTTTTTACTTCAAAAAGAAAAAATAGCTTTTAGGTTTTCGAAAAAAAAAAAAAATTACAAGATTTTATTGGGAGGCCTAAGTACTCGTACTTATCAAGACAAATGTAATTAGCCGTAACTCGATGGGGTTGCGTTTATTACAGGGTTTCTATAGCCACTTAGGGCTTCATTATCATATCAGCCTTCAAAGGCCTAATTACTGAACACACATTAAAATTTTGAATTTTGAGACATAAAAGTTTTATTTATTCGCAATAAAGTTAAAAGTCTTATACAGGTGGTGTGTACGTACAATGTGGTTAAACATACTGAAATCCTACCACCTTCACAAGTCTTCGCTGACCCGTAATTAAGGATGTCTAGGATGTTGCAAACTCCGAGTAATTAACTAGGTTTCTTATTGATGTTTCCAAAGTAGACATAAACAAATTAACTAATAACTTTGAAAGTTACACGTGTTTCTCAAGGAGGGCAAACTATTTCAGAAATCTCTTGATTGGTTTCATTTATTATTCTCTACCTTGATTACTTTTCTCGGTGCAAAGAAAAGCACATAACGACGCGAAAATCGAATAAAGTAAACTATTAAATATCGCTTTTTCTTCCATGCTGCTTTGGGAGAAAAGAAAAAACATAGAATTTACCAGCTGCCTCTCCTCCCGCGCAGATCCTAGAAGCCAATCAAGGTATTCGGCAAGAATCTGAATCTTGTCAATAGGCGATCCGGCTAGCAATCCATCACTATTCTACCTTTTTACCTTTTCCATCTACACGCTAAATTAGGCCTTTGGGACTAAAAGCCCAGGCACTGTCTACCCCGTTAGGGTATATAGGTATAGTGTATATGCATCTTTATTCTTTTAATGCATTGTGGATTATACAAAGTTGTTCGATGTAAAACTTGGACGGTTCCAGACCGCCAATATTTCATAATCTTAATTAATTTTTGATTGTTTCCCAACAAAACTGGAATTCAATATCGCCAATAAATAACTCCGCCTAAGTGTTTTGGATACCTACGGAAATATCGGCGATAACAAACAAAACAATTATTTCTAACTTTTTAATTCAGTGTGTCAGCATCGCCTCGAAATAAAGGTCCCTTTCCATTGCAAGATATTTGATTCGCACAATGCCCGAGTCACAATATTTCATTTATGAACCCTCGCGAAGTTAGGTAAATAATCGCCCGACTATCTGACCACTAAACTCATCATGAGCATGACACTTATTTCAAGGAGAAAAGTCTGATGTACCTACTTAGAATTATTTAATTTACAACCGTAAAATGAGAAATTTTGTAGCATTTTGTGTTTATTAGTAGGTATACATACATAGTATACGTGAATTTGATTTTTGAGCTTACTGAATGAAAAAGAAATGAAGAGAAAAAAAGGTTCTGGGTTCGATCCCCAGCCAGAGCAAGTTGGAAAACGGCTTTTTTAAAAATTGCCCTTGGTTTTGGGTGTTGATAAAACCAAGATTATGGCATGGTTTAGGCACGTGACGAGAAGAAAGTCATGTACCATAAAGGCTTATGAACATGATTGTGGGTGGACTGGGTAAATGAAGGTATGACTCGCAATAGTAATAATAATAGTAAATATTAATAATAGTAACAATAATAGTAAATTGTAGAGAAAATACATTTTGCGCCTTCCCCATACAAATAAATGAGAAATGGTAAGGAAGAAGATTATCTTGCGAGTGATTAACCATAGTGTGTTAACCATCTGTCGTGGGGCCTTTTCAGAAAGCATCACTTTTCAAAAAGCATCACCGCTACGAGTTTTCATTGTGCTACGAATTAGTGTTAACCATCTGGTGTGGGGCCTTTTCAGAGAGCATCACCGCTACGAGTTTTCATTGTGCTACGAATTAGTGTTAACCATCTGGTGTGGGGCCTTTTCAGAGAGCATCACCGCTACGAGTTTTCATTGTGCTACGAATTTGTGTTAACCATTTCGTGTGGGGCCTTTTCAGAAAGCATCACCGCTACGAGTTTTTATTGTGCTACAAATTAGTGTTAACCATCTGGTGTGGGGCCTTTTCAGAGAGCATCCCCGCTACGAGTTTTCATTGTGCTACGAATTAGTGTTAACCATCTGGTGTGGGGCCTTTTCAGAGAGCATCACCGCTACGAGTTTTCATTGTGCTACGAATTAGTGTTAACCATCTGGTGTGGGGCCTTTTCAGAGAGCATCACCGCGTAGCAAAATTAAAACTAGTAGTAGTGTCACCACTACAAGTACACTACTCATTTTGCTACGACTAAGATATGTGACTTGTAAAATGTGTGAATAAAATAGGAAGATGTGTTCATACAGATACAGATACACTATCACGTCTTTATCCCTAACGGGGTAGACAGAGCCTAGGGCGGTAAGGCCCAGGCCACTTTTAGCGTAATGGTTTAAGGGAAATCATAATAGTGATGGGCTGCTAACCGCGTCAGATTCTCGTCCATTCCCTCGATCGGCTTTTACGATCTGCACGGGAAGAGAAGCAGCTGGTACATTCTATGTTTTTTCTTTTCTCCCAGACCAGCAAAGAAGATGTGTTCATCGTCATGCAAATAGAAGATTTGCTCATCTTAGTTATAGTTACCTATACCAACCAGGCCTGTGTCACTCCCCGTTTAGGTATCGAACATGTACCTACATTATTACTATGCGCGCAGGCGGCCCCTCCGGGTAGTAAATTCAGTTATACGAATCGTTTGTCCAGAGTAATAAGAATGAAATTGGCTTGCAATTAATGTCTGGGTATCTATACGAAAAGGTGCTGAGTTCTGGCGTGAGCTAAATTAAACCATATCGCTAACCACATTAAGTAGATATTTTTTTGAATTTCTTTGCTGAGTGAGATATCTGTCCGATAAGGCCCATTTACACAGTGCCTGTTGCATACAATTTTATTGAAGCAATAAATGATTTGTATGGCTGACGTTCTGTTTAGACGACGCAAGTTTTCTATTGCTTCAATTTAATTGTATGCAACAGGCAAGAAACGTGCACCGTGTAAATGGGCCTTTAGTATTATTTATTCTGTGCCTATACGAGTATAATAGCTATACAAATCAGACATTTCGTAAAGCAGTTTCTTGGACGTTTTGAATCAAAATAAATCGGTGGCTGAAAGGCTTAACATTAAGGATTAGCAACTTTAATTCATTCCGAGGTTTCAGATTGAAAGCTTAATTTACAATTTTATTGTGAACGTATTTATTTCAATTGATTTTCTGAAAACATATTTCTTTTAACATCTTGCCTACCATTATGCTTGAATAAGCCTTTGGGTCTTGCTACTTTGGGCTCTGTTAGCTTAGAGCCGCAAGACCCAAAATGCTCTGTCTTATAGTATATAGTCGAATCCCACTGTTGAATTTTTCATTGCATATTTTCTAAGAAAATAACCTACATAGTAGCAAGAAATAAAGACGCCATCTTCATTATGTCTCCAAGAAAACGTTTATAAAATGCCCCTTTTATCACAACCTCAATAAACATGTTTACCATTTATGCAAGTAAATCAACTTATTACAGCCCTCGGACGTCGCGCAAGATCGCGTAATCACGTCCCGCGCGCAGCGGGGCGTAAAATCGGTCTTTCTCGACGAGACCGCGGTAACTTTGTCAACAGTCGAGCCGTGAAGAAAGGTATCATACTTGTCCATACTGTATTACCGTGGGACGTTCCAATGAACATACATTTTCCGCTCCATACGGTTTGTACGATAAAGTGCTTCACATTTGTATGTTTTTACCTTTTTGTTAAAACCTTTTTAACTGACTTCAAAAAAGGAGGACTAGGTTATCAATTCATTCAGGTATTAAGTTTTTTTTTCATGATCTTTACCACAGAATTCCGTCATTTATGGACCGATTTGAAATGATAGCTGGAACCATTTTAAAACGATTTGTTTTTGCCTACCTTGTATATTCTGTGACATATATCCAATATAAACTATAAATACTTTACTTACTTACTTGTAAAAGACAATTCCGGGATTAGTCTCAATCCTTCGGGATTCACACAAAATCGACTAAACCCCCCTCCTAATGGAAATTTCTTCAAATGTAATCTCAGCCATTCATTTTGGAATTTCCTTGTCACTTCAATTGGTTATAATTTATAATTATTTTCTAAACAAGTTAACTTTTGCTTCATCGTCGGTTGAAATCGTTAGCCATATTTTCCACGAGAAGACGTCGTCTAGTCCAAAAATGAACGCCACTCTAATAATTTATCAATCATCGAGCGGGCAAACCGCCTTAGTTTCGAGATGGCCAAAATGCTTTTGTCTGTCTGACTGTTCTTGCCTAAAGGTAGCATTTTTCAACCGATTTTGACGAACATTGGCATACAAGTTACCTACTTGATTTTTGATTGGGGGAGAAATCGTACTTTGCTAAAGCGTTATTTATTGATGGATTTCAATCAAAGAGGAGCTCGGTGGCCCGGTGGGAGTACGCATTGCTAGCGTTTTCACAAGTTAAGCAACCCCGGGCTTGGTCCGTACTTGGATGGGTGACCACAAGTGGTACAAAAATATCTCGAGCTCCTCCGTGCTTCGGAAGGCACGTAAAAGCCGTTGGTCCCGGCTGTCATTGTATGGCAGTCGTCAAGCTATGTCAGATGCCTTTAGGCAGCTTGAAAAATCTGACACCAGTGTTGGCCACTTACACACACGAAAAATAAACAAACAATCAAAGAGGAGTACTCTCTCTCAAAAAATAGCACTTATGGCTGTTTAGCATTTTGACAAGCAGTTAAAGAATGACCACTGACGATGACCAATTTGTATTGGTATACGACTCCTATTTTGCTTGCGAGCGTCAACCGCTGAATGGGGCGATACTAGATGCGAAAGACGGATTTCCGAAGAATGGTGGCGTAAACGTACGAAAGTGAGATGAGAAGAACGGCTTGTTCATTTAAATTGTTTCTATTGTGTGATATTTCATTTAACCAATTTCAATTTACGTACATTTTCGCAAAATTAATGGAATGAAAAAGTTCTGAGGAAAATCTCCCATAATTTGTGGTTAAAATTAAACGACTATTGTCATTGCGGCTCGCCCGCCGTAATAAGTATTATTTTGTTTGCAGCGCCACAATGAACGCCCACGCAATATTCGCCACTCACAATTCGTGGCTGCCTAGTATACCGTCTACGATTTTTTATCTGTAAATACAAAACCATGGTGGGAGAAAAAAAACATAAAATGTACCAGCTGCTTCTTCTCCCGTGTAGATCGTAAAACCCGATAATTAGGGAGACGGCGAAACTACGAATCAGGCGATGCGGCTAGCAACCCTCACTATTTTGATTCTCTTTTGCAGCCCTGGGCTCTGTCAGCTTAGAGCCACAAGACCCAAAATGCTCTGTCTGCCCTATTAGGGATAAAGATGTGATAGTGTGTATGAAAAAAAATTTCGCCATCCCATACAAATCGGCGCTCAACAAAGCTAATTTTGTATGCGAGGACAATTTTTTTTTCGACTTCCTAAAAATAATATTTATAGAAAATAGTTTAGTAGGTATCATGTACTGAACTTGCTCTAAACATTTAGCTGGTGATTAAAAAGTCACCTTGTATTACTAGTATGCTCGGTTAAACTGTTCTGTGACGGTGTGACTGTCGGTGGTATTAATCAAGCAGAAGTTTCGCGGCGTATTAACGACAATGAAACTGAAACGTGTGGCATTGTTGAGCTGGCTTGTGACCGGTGGCACTCTTAACAACTATAATTAGGACGCTGCTGCTGCCATTGTGGCGCGGAAACCATTATGGCAAGTGCAGCACAGTATTCTACGATTTACGGGTCTTAAAACGTGATCAATTGCAATTAAGCCCATCAGGCTGAGAATGGACCTATACTGAACTGGGAATCTTTTAGCGTATCTTCGCAGCAGTGGTCGTTCCGAAACGCTATTATTGTATGTGTGTGTGTGTAGTTTGTAGTTTTTGCTCTGAAAATATTTTAAAAATAATTACCAATATTTAAGACTGCTCTAAGAACTTTAGGGTAGTACGGGTACGGGCTTTTAAGCCTAAATTCAGAGAGTTCGTATGTGTGTCTGTAACAAAGAAGGTTAAACGACCCAACAAAGAGTAATATGAATACGCCTATATGTAGCCTACGCCTACCCGGTAACCATGACATACATGACGACAATAACTTAATTTTAAGGAAGTACTGTGCTGAACCATAATCCTCATTGACATTTACTTGACGTGCGTGAGTGTGTAGGAGTGTAATTAAATTGGGTTATTGTAAACTCAAACCCAAGGGGTTTTCGTAGGTACAAACAGCCATTTTAGATCCACCGTACCCCTATATCCTGGGTGGTACGGTGGGTCTTTTAGTTAAACGATTCCACTGACTTATAGTGATGTGATGTCGACATTCTAAAAGTATTAAAAACACTCAGTATTAACGACAGAATGCGTGCCCCATGAATTTGTAAAAGGGACCGACCAATCACAACGCTTGCATTGTTCAGTCAAAGAAAAATTCTAGCCCGTTGTCGAAAGTTCCGGGCCCATTCGCGAAAGTTCCATCCTTTTCTTGAAGGTTCGGTATTATTCTGGAAAGTTTGGGCGAAATCGGAAGCATATGCTGTGATTGGTCGGGTAACTTACGCGTATAGTAACTACCTGCGAGTAGCAGAATTGTATATAGGTGACCGTGGTTTAGTCAAACTTTACCCCGATTTTTTCCCCGATTCTTCAAAGAGATCGCCTCACGATCCTTTGAACGCGCCCCCAATCATCCCAACCAGTTAGTAGCGAAAGCTGCTGACTACAACCCCACAGATTTCCTTAGGTGTAGGAGACCAAGGCATGTACTCAACGATCCGGACGACCCCATTAGTCGTGCGATTCCCCCCACCGTAGAGTCACCTGCGCAACGCAGACTTAGCACACACATTAGCTCGATTACGAATCCCACTCGCCGGCGAGTGCGGATCAGGAATAGGACTGGCGCGTTCACGAGGTACCGCACGGTACCCGGTCGCTTCTAGCCAGTCAGCCCTTCAGGCGCTTGACACTTGGTCAAAGCCGATCGCCAGTGACGCCCAAAGCCGAGGTTCGTTCCCACCCGGTGGGAGCCCTTTGTGCTGTCACTTAACGGTGTGGACAACATCTTGCCATTTTGGCAATGTTGGTCCCGTCTAACCCGTCGCGCCCGGTGAGCTGTAAAATGCCTTCAGCATACAGCGTATTGCTTCGATCGAAAAAAAAAAAAAAAAAAAAAAAAAAGTCAAACTTTATGTGACGGTAGTCGACAGTCATGAAGTAATCTACTAGCCATGGACTAGTAAACGAACAAGCAGTAGTGATAGTGAATATACCATAGAAACGAATCTCTAGTGTTTCATTGAAAAGAACCAACAAGTGTCTACAGTCCACTAAGTATAAGCTCTAAGGACAGGTGTGATTCCACCGTCAACACTCAGTCATGAGTGCCACATTCATGACTGTAACGGTGTAGGTACACATCAACTATTAGCTAACATCGAATAGAGGCAAATAGCATATTTTTTTAAATATTCTCTCTAATATTTTAATGATCGGATATCGCAAAAATAACATATTCTTTTAAATATTGATGTAAATTTTGTAAACATATCCTGTTTTGCAACGACAAAATTCTATTTTAATTATTAAAAAACAGACACTAGATTATTGTTTTACATTTTAAATAAAGGAATTCTAATTTGTAAAGACAATGGATATAAAATTACCATTCGAAATAAAGCAGTGATCTAGCTTTTAAAAGTTTTAATAGGCTAAAAAGAAGACTTCATTTTCTTTGGGAATTCTTTTCTATATCTCCAAAATTATTTATCTTGACTTCACCAAATTAATATGGGACCAACTTGGCAGTAAAGGCTTTCAAATAAAAAAAGAACCATCAAAATCGGTTCACAATTGTCGAAGATATTGCGTTGTATATATATACAAAAAATTAAAAAAGGCGCGACTGGATCTGAAGTTAATGAATAAAAGGATCTGAGTTCAGAGGTAACAAACTCAGAGGTATAAGTCGCGCCTAGTGGGGATCAAACTCGTGCCTCACAGACGCACATGCAGTGGCGGTGCAAGATCAAAGTTTTATGTGGGCGAGATATTTCTGCGAGGCCTTTTGGCTAGTAAAAAAATTCGCTTTCAGACGCGAGGCGGCCAAAAAAATAGGTTATCACTATACACGTCAAGCCATTTGTTTCGACTTTTATAAGAATCTGGATTGGGTTAAAAATAAATGATTATGTTTTTATAATTAAATAAAAAATCACAAAATAATGTCACTTGTCATTGATTACGTCCATTTTGAACGTGATTTTAGACTGAATAATGCAGAAAAACTATTATATTTTATTAGATATTAAGAGCGCTATTTGACTCCAAGGAACAATGACATCACAGTCCCCTAAACATGTTTGCTTTGACATTAAGAAAAAAGTATCTGATTTGACTTGTTAGAAACTAGCGGATTGTATGACAGTTGTCAACTATGTTAGATGCCAGGCAGCTTAAAAAACCTGACCCCATTGTTGGCCACTTACACGAAAAACAAACAAGTGGAAAAGGGTAAATCAAGCCATTCTTACAATTCGAAGATAAATCAATCACATTGGAGCTTCGCACAGAGCAATATCAAACAGAGAGCACAGTGTATGCAGAGCTGTTGACGCGAGAGTCACTCCACCCCGACCTACTTTATGTGTGGAACACTTCCGCTTGTTTCTATTCACTTCGCTACCCCTACCAATGTTATGGTGCTCTGCTGGTAAAAATGTTTACAAACATATGTAAACACTTTCATAATTCAAAGAAATAACTTACTTTTGTAATATTGTTAGTATGAATACTTATCATTTATAATTATAATTGAATTTATAGTAATTATTATTTATAAAAGTATTATATTTTTGAGTTATAATTAATTTTTATTTTGTAAAAAAATGTTTGTAAACATTTTAATAGTAGGGAGCACCATAACAGAATACAAAACATGAAATTGATTCAAAATCGTAGCCTAAAGAAGAATGATAGGTAACAAATATTATGTCATTTACTTAGTAATGATATTGAATCGTTCACCCGTGTGGTTCCGGGTTGGAATAGGACCACTCCATCTCTTCCTGTGGATGTCGTAAGAGGCGACTAAAGGACTAAGCATAAACATCTCGTGCTACAATTGCATTCCCAAGGAGGGTTAACGTCGGGCGGCGGCCGGTTGTAAAACTTTTCGCATTCATTTATTAACAAAAATTTGTTGTATTTGATGAACATTAATTTAATAATAACAATAAATTCCTATTTATATTTATTTATTTATTAAAATAAGAAAGGAAAAAAAAAGATTAAATAAAATAAATAACAGAAAAATAGGTACAGGTTGTTTAGCTCCCCTTACCTATATTGAAATCTTGAATTCAGAATTATTAATAGAAAACAAAACCGTTAGAAAAATAAGTAACTTATTTTTTGTAATTTTTTTTTCTTTGAAATTTCGAATGCTTTGCCGCCGCCGCGCCCCCCGCTACTAGCCCGGTGACATTCAAATGGGAGATTTTTGGTATAAATTTGTTGGCTGATATATTTGGTTTTTATTATAAAACAAGATACATATGACACAATGTGTATTTTTATTTCTAGCTACCTACGAGGTTCAAAATTACCCTATATAATGGGCAGACAATCGAAACTAATTTACAGTTCGTATGATTAATTGATTACATTGTGCAAAAAAATGCGTAAATTGTGGAAGACCTTAGAGAAGGCCTATACAAATAGCGAGGCAGTAATGATAATCAATGTAAATTAGATTCCGCTAACGAAGGTTGTTTTATGTAATACTTCCAACTGAAATATAATGAAAACGCTTCGGTCTTTGGCATTCTTGGGTTACCATGCGTTTTATTCTGCAAAATAATATGCATGACGGCAATGCATTAAAAATGTTGAACTCAAACAAAGGGTTTTTAAGCGATAATGATTCGAGAATAGCGCCAGTAGTTAGAACTATCAGCATTGGGGCAAAAGCTGTTTCCCGTCCGATGGCGCATAAACTGCGCTGAAAGCATCTATTTATTTGTATTCCGAATAAGCCTTAAATGGGATTTCACAACACACAAATTTAAAATACAAGCCTCTGGCCATTAGTATAGAAATGTTCGGTCGACACATAGGTACTTACTTGTAGAGTTAATGGGGTAATTTAGCCGCTCAAAAAGTAGTCTCGCCATCGATCCCGGAATTCCACGGCTTTACCCATACTTAAAGCCGTACCTAAATTTTCCGGGGTCCAGTGCTGCCCCCATTTTAAATAAATCATTTCAAAGAAAAAGGAGACATCATTTAAAATTTTGCTACTACCAAGTTCTAGACCCCGGAAAATTCAGGTACGGCCTTAACCATTTAATTATATGTAGGAAAAACCTAAGATTTTACTTATTAAAAGTAGTTGTTTGCTACTATGCAGGTACTAGTATATTAAAAACAAAAACACAAACTTACCTCTGTCGAATCTTGCGTTTGTTTGCTAGCTGTGCCGTGAAATTGCATTACCCAGGGCACGCGCCCGGTTTGGTTTACACTAGTTTACACTAGTTTAACCTAGTAACAACCGGATGAAACTGGATTCGAGAGTTTGCTACCTCTTAAAGTAATGGACAAGTTTGGGTAACAATATCGCCGGATTGTTCACGGATTTACACTAAGTAGGTATATTTTTTATTATTTTGAAATGATAACAATATTGTCATCGTTTTTTGACTAATTTAGATTTTTTATTTTTATTTAAAAGGGGAGGTAGTAAGTACATGTAAGTTGGTCCCTTGTCACTAGGTAAAGATCTGATAATGGTATCCTCAAGATCGAGGGAACTTCTAAAATAAGTTTGGAAAATCCAAAAAAAAGTGCACGCCTCATTATCTCATTTTTCACAATTAAATTGAAATTACGATTAAACTACATTGAATTAGACCGTGATCTTCGAAAGGACTTGGTTTTGGATAATACTGAAGCGTATAAAAAAAAAATGGACTTGATCAGATAAGTTTTTCGGGAGTTATCGTGACCACGCCAGTTTCCATACATACAGACACACGGACGTCCACAAATTGATTTTATTAAACATTGTTTTTATTTATTTAAAAGGCAAAATGTCTTTTGAAAATGTCACAAGTGTTTTTCCTTGACATTTATGTGTAAATATTATTGTACAAGTGCGATAGAAAATAAATAGACACATTTAGTTAAAAAAATCACTTGATTTTTGTAAGGCGAGAGTAGAGCACTACCTCATGCGCTTCGCTTATAAGGCGTGCAATATTCTTGGCACACTTATTGTGACAAAGCAAGTATTTGCATTTAGAAGTGTCAAATAAACTTTCTTGACGATGATCAGAAATAAAAGTCACTTTTTTATTAACAATAATTATTTTTTTTATAGCCCATCCTGTCCCACTGCAGGGCAAAGGTTTCCCTTCCTGTCCCAATTTCGTAGTCGAGGCCATGTTTTTACAAAAAATGACAATTTCTTTCCGCTATCTCACTTCAATTTATGTTTTTTGGCCTATATTTTTTATAAAACCCACTGAAATTTTATTTGTTTAATTTTTTTTACAAATAGTCGGCTCCCGACGTCAACTATCGCACTTGTTGCATGAGATGGAATGGAATCCATAGGAAGAGATGGAGTGCTTTTAATTCTTATCCTGATACCACACGGCACTATGTCACTATATGTCAACCAATAAATAATATTACAATCTTATCATCATCATCATCAGGTCTTTTTTAGGGTTCCGTACCCAAAGGGTGCAAATGGGACCCTATTACTGAGACTCCGCTGTTTGTCCGTCTGTCTGTCCATCTGTTTGTCCGTCTGTCCACAATGTATACCACAATAACAACAAATACTAAAAATAAAATAAAGTCAAAAATTGAAGGGAGTCGGCATACAAGCAACGTGTTTCTTCAGCGTTTTAAAACATTGTACGGTGGTACGGAACCCTTCATGTACGAGTCCAACTCGCACTTGCCCGTTTATTTAGGGTTCCCAAAGGGTGCAAACGGGACCCTATTACTGAGACTCCGCTGTCTGTCCGTCTGTCTGTTCGTCTGTCACAGGGCTCTATCTCTTAAACCGGAATAGCTAGAAACTTGAAATTTTCACCGATTATGTATTACTGTGGCCGCTAAAGTAACAAATACTAAAAATAAAAAAAAGTTTAAAATTAAAGGGGGTCGTCATACAAAAAATGTGTTTTTCTGCGTTTTTAACCAAATTTTCATAATGGCATTAACTAGATACTTGAAATTTTCACAGATTATGTATTACTATGACCAGTATAACAAAAAATAGTAAAAATAAGATGAAGACAAAAATTAAAGGGGTCGTCATACAAAAAACGTGTTTCTTCAGCGTTTTAAAACATTGTACGGAGGTACGGAACCCTTCATGTACGAGTCCGACTCGCACTAGCCCGTTTATTTTTTTATTAGTCTCCACTGCAGGAGCACGAATCTCTCTGTACTACTAGAGCCAATATTAGCCAGAGCAATCAGAGGATTTGGCCTACACTCTCCACGTTGGCCAGATACATAGGTTGGAGAGGTCTCATTGATATTTATAAGCTTCATTAGCCTGTGTTTCCTAAGTCGCCTTCTACGACATCCACGAGAAGACTTGGAGTGATCCTATTCTACTCTACAATATAAAATAAATATGAATTCTTACTACTAGCAGCCATTCTCAGAATGAGAGTTTATTATAAAAGTGACGGAGATCGTAAAGTAAATCTCAATTACGCCGCACCTGGTATCCTGTATGTGCCTTCACCACAAAACATGTAAAGTACAGAACTGATGCATTGAACTAATCAAAAGATTTGTCAGTTGAGACTGAGTACGGGGAAAGGGATAATGCGGTAAGCGCATAGTGCTTCAGCATCATCCTCACGTATTCCCGGTTGCATTCTCAGCGGTAACGCTTCAGAGCCCGGGGTCCGCTACCTTACCTAGGTGATTTGACAAGGTTACTGGTTTTTACACAGAGCGACTGCCGTCTGACCTCCGCAACCCAGAGGGTAGACCAGAACCAATCCTAGGATAGGTACAAACGCTTGATGGCGTTCGAGACCAACGGCTTTACGTGCCTTCCAAAGCACGGAATCATTTTTCTTTTCGGATAATCAGGTGATTCAAGCCTGCAATATCCTAACCAGACTGAAAACAATTTTTTACAAAGTATGCTTCCCAGTGGGATTTGAACCCATGACTTTGGATCACAAGGCAGACGCCTTGACCACTGGACCACGGAGGCAGTAAGCGCATAGTGCTTATAGTCTAGAAACGATAAGGTAAAAAACGAATGATGTTTTCTATGAAATAAATGTTTGATAATTCCGCGTTTCAAAAATATGATACTCTGTGTGAGGACTTGGAGAGAGCGTACTGGAAGAAATCTCTTTTGACATATACTTATGTCAAAAGAGATTTCATAAGTAGTATTTGTACAACTTTTATTTTATGTATTCTCTGTTTCCATTTACCGTGTACTTACATAAATTGGTAATTAAATAAATGACTTACACGCATTTTTCACCCATACCATTGGGTTTTGGCTGCGTTAGTAATTATATTAATTCTGAGGCTGAGTACACGTTCTTTATTTAAAACCCAAGAAATACGGACGTCGAATAAAGAAATATTTTTAACTCATCTGGTAGATTATTAAAAATATTATATATGTATTTTTTCTTTTTTCTAATTAGAAAATAATACCGGAGATATAGTGCATTTAATTTTGCATGACTTCACGATCTAGTGCGATTTTCACTAGACGGTGACGTTTAGGCCGTACCTGAATTTTCCGGGGTCCAGTGCTGCCCCCATTTAAAATAAATCATTGCAAAGAAAACGGAGACATTATTAAAAATTTTGCTACTACCAAGCCCTAGATAACCATTAAAAGTATTTTATGAACTACTGTTTACAGTTTAAAGTGAGAACGTTAAGATTTACGCACATTTGCGAAAAACGTTTTTTTGGGTAATGTAATTGGAGGACTAAACAAAATATTATTTTTCAGGTCTAGTCTACATTCCTGTATATTATATATATATATATATATATATATAATATACAGGAATGTGGACTAGACCTGAAAAATAATATTATTTAATATATATATATATATATGTATATATATATGTATATTTACTGTGAGCCCGGTCTTCTAGGATGTCGTGAAAAGGTGAACTTTCTGTACTTTCTATTTCCTGTACATTACGCCTATCTAGGAAATTGCCAATTTGTACCCCCATAACAATCTTTTTTCGAGAGATTCGCCTAATGGAGGGTTTAATAGACTTCGTCGTTTGGTAGTTCGGACCGTAACAAATGACTGATGAAAGAAATCAGGTGTTCAAAGGGTTTATGTCGTCGTTAAAATGTAATGTAGACTGTAGCTATCGGTTTTATTGGAGAAACTGTTGTTACGTGTTTCTTCTTCAGATTGGTCGGTTTTAATAATGATAGATAAACGGGCAAGTGCGAGTCGGACTCGAACATGAAGGGTTCCGTACCTTCGTACTATGTTTTAAAACGCTGAAGAAACACGTTTCTTGTATGACGACGCCCTTTAATATTTAACATTATCTTATTTTTAGTATTAGTTGTTATAGCGGCCATAGTAATACATAATCTGTGAAAATTTCAAGTATCTAGCTATTACGGTTCAAGAGATAGAGCCCTATGACAGACGACGGACAGACAGACAGACAGCGGAGTCTCAGTAATAGTGTCCCGTTTGCACCCTTTGGGTACGGAACCCTAAAAACAGTGATTTTTTTTAACATGTAAAGCTTAGATAAATCATAATTGTTTGCGATTGTAACCTATCTAAGTGTTCCAACACTACTACCAGGAAACATTATGAGGAAACCCTAATTGGGTTGATGACTGGGTCAAAAATAAAATTATCTGGTACCGTTAAGAGAATAAAACGTTACAAAATAGTGTCACTTGTCATTGATCATATCCATTTTCAATATGATTTGAGATTTGTTAATGCAGAAAAACTGATATTAAGGCCGTACCTGAATTTTCAGGGGTCCAGTGCTGCCCCCATTTAAAATAAATCATATCAAAGAAAACTGAGACATTATTTAAAATTTTGCTACTACCAAGTCCTAGATAACCCTTCAAAGAATTTAATGAACTACTGTTTACAGTTTATAATGAGAACGTTAAGCTTTTCTACGCACATTAGCCAAAAGTGGCCGTTTTTCGCAAATGTGCGTAGTAAAGCTTAACGTTCTCACTTTAAGGCCGTACCTGAATTTTCCGGCGTCCAGTGCTGCCCCCATTTAAAATAAATCATTTTAAAGAAAACGGAGACATCATTTAAAATTTTGCTACTACCAAATCCTAGATAACCCTTCATAGATTTTTGCAGTGAAATAGCGCTCTTACGCTCTTAGAGCGTAAGAGCGTAAGAGCAGTGTAAGAAGAGCGTAAAAATCTATGACGTCATGGTTTTGTTTTTCATACAAATCCCATAGAAATGTTTGTTGTTTGTTTGACGTTTAGAAAAAAGTATCTGGTTTGACTTGTTGCCATCTAGCGGATTTACTAGCTACGTCAGATGTCTTTATGCCTAAAGACATCTGACGTAGCTAGTAAATCCGATAAAACTGACCAGTCAGGTCAGTTTTAGCTATTACACAGAATACAGTAAGAGTAAACAGAAGGGAATCTCCTAAGGTACGCGCAATATGCGTCCCCGTTCCCCGCACCCGCACCTCTCCCCCGGTTCTTGACGGCCAACTTGAGTCATCGAGGCGAAAACGGGGGAGAGGTGCGGGGACGGGGAACGGGGACGCATATTGCGCGTACCTTAGGAGATTCCGGCCTGTGGCTATTAACCAAGTCGATAAGAATAAGAACATTTATTGAGCATTTATATCAAACAGTGTCAATTTCATGATGATGATGTTGAGTATCAACCATAAACTATTGAGTTATATATATATATATATAACGGGACTTAGCACGAACCTTTTTTATTGTTTTGTATATACAACGTGGAAGGGACATACCCGTAATAAATCGAACCACGGTCTATACTAGTTCATTATAGTATAATGAAATTAAAATAACAGCCAAAGAACAAAAAAGAATTTCAGCATTTCCATACAAAAGTATGCAGCCGCTCGGGCAATTTGTATAGGAATGTCAATATTTTTTTGTTTTTCGGCTGTTATTTTAATTTTGTTATACTATAATGATCTAGTATAGCCCGTGGTTCGATTTATTACGGGGAGGTCCCTTCCACTTTGTATATAAATCATGTGTTCAAAGCGCGATAGTTTGAAAACCAATATAAACTATTAAGGTTTTTAAATGTAAAAGCAAAGCAAACATAATCAGTTGATCCGCAGAACAACTTATGACATTGTTCCTCGAGTGCGAAGTTAAAAATAATATCAAAATAAAAACTTTGGCCGAAGAAGATACAAAGTAGAGTCCATTTATTTTTCTGTTTTTGCGGCAGTGTAACCGAGACATTTTTTAATAATAAAATACAAGTAGATAGGTACCTACAATGCACTTGAAGACATTATAAAGCTCCCATAACTCAATATAAGTATTAACTGCTGGCGATTTTAACTGGGAGACTGCATTCACCACAGCCCAATTACATAAATAAAGTTGTAACTTGTTTACGAGTAAAATGGGTAGTAAATATGTAAAATTATGGAAAGTAAAGTTTCCATTTTGTAACGTGTAACTTCGGAACTCTACTCTGGACGTGGCCCGACACGCACTTGGCCGATTTTTAGGGTTCCGTACCCGAAGGGTGCAAACGGGACCCTATTACTGAGACTCCGCTGTCTGTCCGTCTGTCCGTCTGTCCGTCTGTCCGTCTGTCCGTCTGTCCGTCTGTCCGTCTGTCCGTCTGTCCGTCTGTCCGTCTGTCCGTCTGTCCGTCTGTCCGTCTGTCCGTCTGTCCGTCTGTCCGTCTGTCCGTCTGTCCGTCTGTCCGTCTGTCCGTCTGTCCGTCTGTCCGTCAGTCACAGGGCTCTATATCTTGAACCGTAATAGCTAGAGACTTGAAATTTTCACCCATTATGTATAACTGTGGCGGATATAACAAGAAATACTAAAAACATAAAATTGAATAAAAATAAAAATTAAAGGGGGTCGTCATAAAAGAAACGTGTTTTTTCAGCGTTTTTAACTTGATCTTAGTATTGGCATTAACTAGATACTTGAAATTTTCACCAATTATGTATTACTATGACCATAATAACAACAAATACTAAAAATAAAATAAAGTTAAAATTTAAGGGGGTCGTCATACAAGAAACGTGTATCTTCAGCGTTTTAAAACATACGGTGGTACGGAACCCTTTATGTACGAGTCCGACTCGCACTTGCCCGTTTATTTTAATGTGTGAGTTTTCTCCTTAGTGTCAAACACAACTAAGTGTAATTTCTTTACTTAGGAATATATTTCAGAACACATTTCTTATTAATTTTAAGAATGATTTCAGCTACAAACTGTAGCATCAAAGTTGTAAAAGCAAAGATATCTTCTACGTGAAATGAATGCGATTGTATGATTGCTGAAAGTCGCAACTTTGTTGACTGTTCCAAGCAAGAAAGTATCTTGGTCCACTTTAATAAATATCCGGCTGTAAACTGGCTTTTTACATACATTTGTACGATTTAATTTTCGTAAATAAATGATTTTGTATTTTTTTGTATCTTTTTTACTTTTTGCGTTATTGACCAAGCGAGCGAGGCGCGAAAAAATGCTTTAATATTCTTTGGTCGGTTCAACAAATTATACTTAAAACAAGAGTAACGGTTCGCCGAAAAACTGTTCTTCCCTTTATGGTTGTACAATTTTCCTTCACCGAGCAACTGTTAGACAACCAACTGTTCGTCCTTTAACGGATAACTATACTTGTTCCTATATACCTCATGGATTTGCCATTTGTTATACATTGTATTAAAATATTTTAACAACATAACAATACCCTTATTGCAATAAATAAAAATACAGGACATACCTAATTATCCTAAAAACTAGAAAACGCACAAAAGGGCGGCCTTATTGCTAAGCAATTTCTTCCAGGCAACCTCGCTCAAATAGAAAAGTATCTCTGATTAGTACGAGTATTGTATTTTTTTGCGAACAAAAGAAGATTAAAAATTAAACAATATTTTTGATACGTAGTTTTATAATTGGTACGTAAGGACTTTGAACGTGTACAATACCTAAATAAATAAAAGGAATTCCAAGTCAAGATATTTTCCACGCTAACAAAACTTCGGTCATGGCAATATTAACGTTCATGTTAATCCCCTGATTAAGTTGTTTGCGGCAAACAAACTTAGATTTCCCAGGAGTCGCGCGATCGCGCTCATTGGAAGCAAGTTTTGGCAAAAATACTACGAGGAATGAAAGTGTAGCGATTTATTACCCGTATTTTGCGCATTAAGTATACATGTATACAGAGTCTTACAAAATATACTAAAACTATTTTACTTTTAAAACTTGAACAACTTTCCCCAAGGAACATATAGCGAAATATGAAAAATAATTTTCGGTCTCCCATACAACTTGACCGATCAGCTGATATGAGTTTGTATGGAAAGTCAAAAATTATTTTTCATATTTTGATATATGTTCCTTGGAGAAAATTGTTCAGTTTGGACTGAATCCAGATTTAAATAGTTTTAGTATATTTTGTTAGACGTTATATATATATATATATATATATATATATATATATAGAGGTAGGGACACATGTTGCGAAGTAAGCACTTATGTACTCGTACGTATATACAGGTGACGAGTGTCGAAGCACGTCAGTCGGCCCTTTACACCTCCGTTAGCTCACGCGATTAACTTATTCACATCTCCACACATAACGCCCGCTGTGTACTTGTGTGTTTGTCTGGTTGTCCTTTTCGATTGAACTTTACTAAATTGTGTATTGTGTTCGGAAGCAATAAACTATATCGTGGTGATTCCGTTGTTTCGTTTGGTGCAACCTTCAAACGTTAGGTACCCCACACTATACAAGAAGATTTACATATGTCAGGACTAGAGAATACAATCCCGAGCATGTTTTTCAATCCCGGGCTTACGGGATTTTTGAAGCCTTTTCCCGGGATCCCGGGCCTATCCCGGGATTAGACAATGTGGTTTCTAATTGGGCTAAAATAAAAAAACACGAGTAATTAAAAAAGTAGAGTAAAAAAAATGTTTTTAATGTCTTTGCACAACACAAATCAGAATAATATAATAAGAAAAGAAAAATACAAACCAAAAAAATACTATACTTTTGCAAGAAATTAAAAAACAGCACAAAATAACTATTTAGAATTTCGAAAATATAATCGCAGAAATATCAAAGCATCCAATGTTTGACTTCCGAGCCTGCTTCGTAGTTTATTGCCAACATAAGCAGCTGAAAACGCTCGTTCAGCTTCTACACTGGTTGGAGGAATAGACAATAGATACTTATATGCTGTTTCTAAGTGATATCCACGAACTCCTCCATTTTCGAACAGGCTCATTTCACGTCTAATACTATTTGCCAACCCCAATTCATTTTGTACTTGTACTTCAGGATCTGGGGATTTCATACTCTTGTTAATTTCCAGGTGTAACTTTTCCTTTAATGTCAATTGGGGTTGGGAGGTTTCTGACCTTAGCTCCTCATCTGTTTGTGATCCTGACCTTGCTTCTTCTTCCGTGTTATCTCGACTATTAAGTCTTTTAACAATACTCTTTATTTGCTTCCTTACTAAAACCTGTGTCGGAACTGGAAATAAGTCGTGCCATTCCAAATCCGATAATAACTGATTTTCATCATCCATTCGTGGATTTTGTAAATAATTTAACACGCCAGTTAAATCATCACTTCGTCGTTGCTTTATACGTTCCACTAAGGATGTTTTAATTTTTTTGGCAAGTGCTGAGTTTTTGCTAGACAGTTGTTTTATAAGAAATTTCAAAGCGGCATCAGCTGTGCATATATTAGCATCTCGCCGACAGATTGCTTCTACTGTCAATTTAATTGGGGTCAGCATATCAACAATTTTATTTACCAATTCAAAATCAACATCTTCTAAATTAATTGGATGATTGAGATCTATAAGAGCTTTTTGAATGCATGCTTTTAAAAGATAAAATCGCTCCAGCATTGTTAAAAGACTATTCCACCTGGTTTTACAGTCCAAAAGAAGTGACAACTCTTTTCCATGTTCAATTTTCACATATTTTTGAAGTACTGTTTCATTTTTCAATGGAGATCTTTTGAAATACACTACAACTTTGCAGATTTTCTTTATCAGCTCATTAATATTTTCATATTGTGTTAACTCTGGTACGTGTTCTGGCGCAAGATCATTTTGTGACATTACGATTAAACCTGATTCTGGACAGTCTAAGTCTTCTAAATGGTGTTCATCATCGCTGTCGTCCATATAATCAACAGTCACAGCTGGTTCATTTATAGTATCATCTAGTATCATAGAGGTAGGGCTATCTTGCAAATAATTATGTTTTTCATAAAGCACATCACAAACCGCCAAATTGATACTATGTGCGAGACACAGTAGTTGTTCAGTGCAAACAAGCCGCCCTACCTTTATCATAACATTCGGTCCATCGGTTACAATAGCCACGATGTCAGTTTCTAGGGAAATGTCAAATTTACTTAGACGCTCCTGCAATATACGAAGACAATTTTCAGCTGTCATACTATCGTAAATAGGAACAAGTCCTAAGTTCCAAAATTTTTTATATGCATGAACGTTGACCGCCATGTATCGTTTATTGGAAGTTGAAGTCCACTCGTCGAAACAAAGACTAAGACTATAAATCTTTCACCTGCACTTTTCAAATATTTTAATTCTGCAGTTACTTGCTTTCTGATTTTTTCACTGTAATTCATAACACGTTTTCTAACAGTGGCGGCTGACTTTGGTAAATCCGTGTATTTTGCTAAGAGCAATTTTCTCAAATCATCTGAGGTTATGAATACACTGAATGGAAATCCATCTTATGCAATCATTCTTGCCAAAATATCAGCCAGGCTATCGTCGGCACTTTTAGTAAAATAATCATCTAACTTTCGCTTGGCTGGCGGCGGTGCTGTGTTCAGATTTTCAGAATCTTGACTTGTTGTAGCTGATATAACCTTGATGTTATTTTTTGATAACAAATGTGTATGTAATCCCTTAGTTGATCCACCCAGTCTTGAGGATGGCTAGGCATCGCTTACATTTAGCACTATTCCCGTCCTTCGCAACTCGCAACTAAATAATAACTCCACACTGACGTCGTATCACTGTCTTTTTTATGTTTAACAAAGTCTCCCGCCATTTGAAATACTTAATTTCAGATAATTGACTTTTAAATTTTAATGACGTAGCCTACGTAACATAAAACCTGATTTGCATATTTATTCTTTCGTACAGGGAATCCCCGACGGAAAATACCCGCAACAATATTATGATATGAGATGATCGGGTGATTCCCCTGTTGTGGTTCGTTGGGGAATTACCTTAAGAGTATTGTAATAAAGTATTCCGAGTGGGGAAGTCCCTTGTAAGTTCTACGGCAAACATATTATTAGGATTGTACCTGTGTAGTAAATAGTGGGTACCTACGTATTGTACGCGTTGCTTTTTGTCGTAATGTATTAAAATAATCTAGGCAAGGTTATTTTCAAGGCGCAACGGACTACGGAATACAAACTAGACTTGTTTGTGGCAATCCCGAAAATCCCGAGATTAGCCAAGTACAGTCCCGGGATTTTCGGGGCCAGAAAACGGTCGGGATCCCGGGATCCCGGGATCCCGACCGTACCATTGTATTCTCTAGTCAGGACAGACTATACACATAGACCTAATAGTGTAATAGAGAAAGTTCATAAGAATATAGTAAACACACTTCGGTTCGAAAAAGAAAGTAAATAAACATACATTTTTTTGAATTCAAAATTGAAAGCAGGAGTATGATAGTAGTAGAATTAAATCGTATACTTAAGTATTTCGTTTCATAATGAACATCCGTTCTAACTATTTAAGTCACTGTCTTATACATATACGAGTAGCACACTATGAATCCTGTCGGGTATCGCAAAGAAAAATTTGAATGGCAAGCGAGTTTTATAACATGCAATTAATTTATAAATGGTGTTAACAAAATAGATATAGGTAGCCTAATTAAATAGATTTGTTTTTCAGGTTATTGTCATTGACCTACGTAGTGTAGTCTACGAGTATAATGCCAGATTATTTGATTATCATTTCATCTTACCTCCATTGACAAGCTTCAGAACCCTTATAATTGTCCTACATCCTTTAGACTATTAGAGAGTGCCTGGCCACGTGACGTGTCTCTAATTCAATTTCAGGTCTCACGCCATTACGACCGGGATTCCGATGTAGCACGAGGAACACCTAGGTTTATGTTGTAAGTGTTTGTTGCTTATAGTAACTAGAGAATAAGGGTTGGGCTACATCTAGCCGCACGGAACAGCACTTTTCTATGCTGCTATCCTTTTCTGTCGTTCAGAACCGTCATTTGATAGAGCGAGCGGGATTGCGGCCGTATCGCCGATTCCGACGAAAAACTTTCTTTTTTTGCCTGTTGTTGCGTGCACTCCGATCCGCTTGCACACTGTGTCGCGGCGCAGCGGGCCGCATCGTGCGCAACCAAAATCCGCGGCCTAATATGCGGCCCGCTGCGCCCTGGGATAATGTGCAATAGTTAATTCATATATAATACTTACGATATATAAAATACTTACGAGTGATTTGAGTGGATTTTTGCGCTGCGACCCGACCCGCTACGCTGCGGCCCACATAATGTGCGCGTACCTTAATGCTGCTATGGTACATTGTCACGTGTCTGCGACGTGTTGCGCGTTATCGGGGTGTCGGGTATCGTTCCGCGAAAACGATGATAAACTACACCCTTCGAACATAAATTCTGGTTCATGAACGTCGTCAGTTTGTATGCCAGAACTCGCACCATAAAAGACAAAAAGTTCACGTTGTTGTGGTGCGACTTTAGATTCACAACTCTCATCGTGACGTCCCGAAGACAGAAAAGCCGCAAAAGTTTCCTACATACAGTCAAACCTCTGGAAGAAAGCGCTAAAGAGACTAGGCTTAAACTTTGGAAGAGATGACACCCTTTGACCAATTTTGTTAGCCCGCGAGAAGAATTACCACCTGCACCTGGTCCACCTAGAAGTCTCTTAATTGACTACGAACCCGCTGTAAAGACAATTGTGGAAATTCCACCAGGTGGAAATAAATCGACCGCTCGCAGAATATCTGTCAGTGTGGCTTCTATCCCCAAACGATGACGCACTTACTTTCGTGTCCTATATGTGCTTAATACTTGCATTTTGCCTCTAAAATAGTCCTCACCTAGTCACAGCTAACGAAAGAGCTCTTGAAGTCTTGAGGTTGCCCTTCATTGGAGCAACCCAATTGTAACATCGACACGCTAAGAAGAAGAAGCGTGACGTGTTTTAATCAGCATTTCATTTTCATTCATAAACTGTATAATCGTGGAACGTGTCTAGAATAACGTCACAAAACTTTTAAAATATTTCATTGAACAGTATCTGCCTCAGTTATCTTTTATAAGGAGAGCCTTGGGTGGCCCTGTGGGAGTATGGATCGCTAGCGCTTTTGTAGGTTAAGCAACCCTGGGCGTGGTTAGCAACTTGGATGGGTGACCAAAAGTGGCGTAACAAATATTCTCAAGCTCCTCCGTGTTTCGAAAGACACGTTAAGCCGTTGATCCCGGTTGTCACTATTGTATGGCAGTCGTCAAGTTATGTCAGATGCCTTAAGGCAGCTTTAAAAATCTGACACAATAAAAACAAACAAACCTATGATAATAATAAATAAATATATAGGGACAAATCACACTGATTGAGCTAACCCCAAAGTAAGTTTAAAAACTTGTGTTATAGGTACACTCAACGATACTTTATTTTATAATATAGATAAACACCCAAAACCCAGGACAATTTGAAAATGGCCATTTTCCAACTTACCCTGGCTGGGGATCAAACCCATTAACAACATTAAAATGTATGATTATCAGTATATTTTTATTTAAGTAAATACTACTGAACATGCAATATAAAAAATAGAAACTTACAGTACTTATCTCGACAAAAAGTTTTGCTTGTTCGCGGTGAAAACAACGAGATCCCTGTTCTCAAAGAGATTAAACGTAAAGTAGCGGACACCGCGCGAAGCCGGGAATATTCCGCCTAACGCACCTATATTTACTTTAAAAGTTACAACTTCGCCGCTCTGGTCAAGATTATGTAACAATAACCGAATGAAAGTTTTGAAAGAAAAGTGCTTTTTAATTCAAAGGAGTTTTTTTATTATAAGAAATATTTATTTATTTATTAACAAAATTGTTGTTTCTATTGCAATAGCCCAGCATCAGTCCATCCCAACCTCATTCCATAACCTGTAAACCTTTTATTTTCTTGCAATAGGTCCTTCTTCTGCCGAAACATGTTCTAGGGTAGGTATATCTTTCATTGGTATAACCAAGAATGCGTTTTGGCGTGAGCGCCACATAACAACTTCTCCAAAGGGCCTCTATGTGTTGCATCTGTACGCAAGCTTAAAGGACCGGGGTGAAAAGACCCGTGCATCCAAAAGAGAAACAAATTAATTAAAAACACAATAAAACTAACTAAAAATAAACTTTAAACCTACTTATATACAAAAAGGCCCTGACAAATTGCTGCCCAGTAGTAATGTGCCCAAAAGGCTGGCAGCATTGCCACGTTGCATATTATGGCAATGATAAAAATCAGCCCTCTCACGCGTTACTTCAGTCATTTCTCGTGCGTCAGTGTTATTTACTTACTTATTTGATTTTTGCAGCAGGGTTACTAACACCGGCAACATTTTTGGAACAAGTTTAACCCGTGATACTGAACTACTTTTCATAAAAACAATTATCGACAAACGATAAAAAAAATAACCCTGTATATGAGAGAAAGGAGAGTTGGCAATGAAGGAGGAAAAAAGAAGGAGGTAAAAGGAAAAACGTAGAATATACCAGCTACTTATCTTCCCGCGCAGGTTGTAAAAGCCGATCCAGGGAATTGGTAAAAACGTAGGCGATGCGGCTAGCATTCCCATCACTATTTTAATGCTGTTTGTCCGTCTTTACTTTGATAAATGAAATAAAAATAAAACATGAAAGTAATGGGTTGCTAGCCACATCACCTACAAGAGGCTTACATAAGCTGGAAATGCACCAAATGCACACACATTAAAACCGTTTGTTTCAGTCATACCTACTTTATACATCTGTAATTCCGTATAGCATCAGGCCACAGATCAGGTCTCGACCGGCACAATAAACACACGGGCGATGCGCGCGTGTGAACGTACGTTTATGCTCGTAATTACATTTTTGCTATTTTCTTACAATATATACATTTTATTTAAAAATACATACCATAGTAGTTCGTTGGTATGTAGTTCCAATACATTTTATTACAGTTCTACTCGTTGAAAAAGAAAAATTGGTATATTCGTGATTTTTAACACTATTTCGGTAGCAATATCCTGAAGAATATCATATATTTTATTTTATTGATTTAATGAACTTAGTGGATCTTATACTCAAAACTTTTACGCAAAATTAAACACTCGTAAGTATAGGTCCACTAACCCCTTTATATGATCCTAACTCTTCCCATTCCCTCGATCGGCTTTCACGATCTGTGCGGGAAGAGAAGCAGCTTGTACATTCTACGTTTATTCTTTGTCCCAGAGCAACACCAGACATATTTAGACTTTCTGTATAACCCAAAGGTTGACTGGTAGACAACGCTTTTAGCGTTAAGTTCGCCTATTGTTCTGTACAATTTGTATTTGATGGACAATAAAGATTAAAATAAATAAATAAATAAAAATAAACACCAACATGATGAATTTATACCTACTTTACCTCATATAACCAATGATAATGATATCTTCCTAATGAGGTGAGGTAATGTGTCGTGTTTCTCCCCAGTTATCTGCAATAAACGGCAGCGTTTCTGTGAAAGGCTGTCGCGAGGTGACGCGTGTTATTTGTCAACGTAATTGCGTACTTATGAGCTTTGGAGTATACGGCGAAAGCTTCCAAATATAATTTTGCCGTGTGGTTTCCGGCAGACTAGAATAGAATCACTCAAAGTCATCCCGTGGATGTCGTAGAAGGTGACATAGGAAATAAAAGCTAAACAAAGCTTGGACATCAGTGGGACCTCTCCAACCCGTCTGGCCAGCGTGAAGAGTGTAGTGTAGTCCAAATCCTCTGGCTGCTCTGACAAAGTATGGCTCTGGTAGTACAGAGAGGGTCGTGCTCCTGAAGCGGAGACTAGAAAGACCTGATGATGATGATGATAATTTTCCATAGATTTCCAAAACTACTGATCTAAATTGGCCTGCCTTGGTTTGCCATTTATCCGGGTTGTCGGACATGTTTGGCTTTTTCGAGTTATGCCGGAAAAATATTTGTGTGTCCGGCTTAAGCCTAACAAAAGCTGGACAGCTTTTGTTAGGTTTTTTGGCAGATCGGATGACCTTTTTTTAGGCATCGCCAGAACTTTGAACTCGTTAAACTTTGATCTTGCTACATAACACCATAACAAGACACAACAAGACGAACTAAGAGAGGCAATGGTGCTCCATACCAATCTTACTCTGCAAGCTGTCTCCGATTGGGGTGATGCCAACCTTGTGAGATTCAATGCCTCTAAGACACAGGCGTGTCTCTTCTCTGCTAAAAAGAGCCCTCTCAACTTGGCTCCCACTTTCCGGGGTGTGCCTGTTCCTATCACCCGTCATCTCGAACTTCTCGGTATCGATCTCTCATCAAATCTTAACTTCGGTAGCTATATTGAGTCCAGGGCTAAGACGGCTTCTAAAAAACTGGGCATCCTCTCCAAGGTCCAACGATATTTTACCCCTGACCAACTGTTGAGCCTTTACACAGCTCAAGTCCGCTCATGTATGGAGTATTGCTCCCACCTATGGGATGGATCTGCCCGCTATCAGCTCGAAGCCCTGGAAGCTGTCGACAGACGTGCCAGAAGACTCGTTGGTGATGAGTTGCTTACGGCAGGACGGCTCCACAGCCTCGAACATCGCCGACTGGTAGCAAGTCTGTATGTCTTCTACAGGTTGCACTTCGGGGAGTGTGCGCAGGAATTACATAATTTAATTCCCCCTGCACCATTCCACCATCGGACAACACGACGTGGACAGGGATTCCACCCATTTGTGGTCGATATTCCTCCTCATCGTACCTCTCGATTCGCCTCCTCCTTCATTGTGCGAACCGCTAAGGTGTGGAATTCCCTCCCTGCGTCGATGTTTCCCCATACATATAATTTAGGGATTTTCAAGGCAAGAGTGAACAGGCATTTTTTGAGTCTGCGTGATACACCTTAGACCTCATCTTAGCTTCCCATCAGGCTAGATAGAGATCAAACGCACTCAAATTTCTAATAAAAAAAAAAAAAAAAAAAATAACACCACTATATCCTATCCGGCCTTATAGGGCCACTGAGTTCGGCTTTTATAATTTTGGAGATGGCAACTATAGGCCTGCATCCAGCGGTTTCTAGCAACCTTCAATAAATATAAATAGGTACATACATACACTAGAAAAACATAACCCTCTTGGCGCAGTGGGGTAAAAACTTGCACTAGACAAAATTTGATTAGAAATTCAGATTACAAACACCAAATTAATTTACTTAGCCCGCTACACATTCGCGCCGCGAACGCCCGCGAACGCCGCGAACCGCGAATGTGGATGGCTTTCGCGCCCGTTCACGGGCTTCGCGCCCGTTCGCGCCTTGTTCCCCGTTCAGTGTCGGTATTTGCGCCCGCGTCAAAGGGTTCGCGGGGCGCGAAATTCCCGTGAACGCGAACGCATCCACACTCGCGTGTGAAAACAGTAACGCGTTAGCCAAAGCGCACAGCGTCACGGCGATAGCAGTGCATTCAGCGTCCATTCTCGACAAGCGTGCGAACTAAACTGTGAACGATAGCGAGTGTGGAGGGCCATGTATTTCGCGCCAACTTCGCGGTAAAATTACGAAGTGAATTCACGCCGCGAATCACACAGGAGTCTGGAGCCCGCATAAAAGTAAATTAACTTAGACTTGGGTCATATTATTCTAGACTTCGAGAATGGCGTCTGTACTAATAAAGAGCGTCTCCAACAAAATTCTAATTATATTAATTTTAAACCTTCATCAACTTTTATCAAAACAAGTACTTCGTTACTTGTGTTTATACTCGTAAAAGCTTTTTGTTTGTGAATGATTACAAAAGGTAAACATTTAAAGGACAAGGTTTTCTACAATAAATTGTTTTTAGGGTTCCGTACCCAAAGGGTGCCAACGGGACCCTATTACTGAGACTCCGCTGTCTGTCCGTCCGTCCGTCCGTCTGTCACAACTTTACAAGGCTCTGTCTCTTATTTCTCTATGTCTGAATTTAGATTGTGTTTGTTTTCGGTTACTATTGTGTGAAATCAGTGATAGTAAATAGCCTTTTTTGCTCCTGTTTAGGGTTTCATACCCAAAGGGTGCCTAAAGGAACCTATTACTGAGACTCCGCTGTCTATCTGTCCGTCTGTCACAGGGATCTATCTCTTGAACCGTAATAGCGAGACACTTGAAATTTACACCGATTATATACCGTCATCATACAAAATTTTTTTCTGCGATTTTAACTCGATTTTCGTAAAAACAACTATACTTATATATATATATATTTATATATATATATATAAGTATAGTTGTTGTAGTAACAACTATACTTATATATATATATATTTATATATATATATATAAGTATAGTTGTTTTTTCGAACCGCGTTATATATATATATATATAATTATGTTTTGATAAATTTTCTACACTCTAATTTTACTGCTCCTCTTAAACATTAAAGAACTTGAATCATGAGCTTCTATCATAAAACTAAACACTGCTAAAAAGGATGTTAAGAATTCACGAGCATGTCAGCAACTAACTTGTAAACTAGATACCTTTGAGAATAAAATAAGGAAATTACAGAAGAAAAGTCTACAGATATTGAAGTAGACAGTTTTGAAGTACAGTACGTACATACTATTACGTATTTATCCCTAATGGAGTAAGCAGAGCATTTAAGAATCTAGCAGTACATAGCAGACAGAGCCCAGGGCCGCAACAAGACTCAAAAGCCACTTTTAGTGATTTAACCAAAAAAAACAACCGACTTCAACTTTTTTTAGGAGTTTCTTCCATATCTCCAAAGTTCTTCATCATATCTTCACCAAATTAAAATAGGATCATCAAAATCGGTTCACAATTGGCGAAGATATCGCGTAACAAACATACAGTCGAATTGATAACCTCCTCCTTTTTTGAAGTCAGTTAAAAATATAGTGTATCATATTTCATCAGTACATATGTAAAACTTCTACCCCCTTATATTTTCTTTAAGTTCATATTTTGACTGTGAAAACTAGATAAATGCCTAGATATACGAGTATTGCAATCACTATGAAATTCTAAATCCAAAACTCTAAGTCTTCCCGTTGATGTCGTAGAAATAGAAGGCGTGTGAAACATAGTGGAAAAAGTTTTTTCTTTTCTCCCAGCCCAGTCCAGCAGGGAACTGTTGTTTTTATTATTCGTAAATTCTGTACTATACTAACACTAAATTGACGTTTGTCTGATTAAATAAATTCTTATTTATTTTTATTTTATTAATAAAATAAAAAAGCAACCGCGTTGGTGAACAACTGAACGAAACAAGTAAAGTTTTCTTAGAATTGTACATTTCATGATGTGGCCGACCATTTCATAAAATTAAACCATATCTTGAAATGTATTTCAAGATACGGGTAGCTAAAACTAACTATAACGTTTAAACGTTAATGTTATATGATTTATGCCAATTAACGTAAACAGCTAAAAACTGACTGCCTATATCGTTTAAACGTCAATGTTTGATGATATGACAATTAACGTTTGACATTATTAATGTAGGGTTGGAAAACCCTGACGTCAAAGGTTTAAAAAAGAAGAAACTTTTATTTATATATTTTCTTGTAAGTGCAAAAAAAAATCTTTAAGCAGTTGGCTTGTTCTATTTTCTATCGATAAGAAGTTCTAATCTTAATTTAATAAAAATCTTTTATAATTACAACAGGTTAACATATTCACAGTCCAGTTACAAGACACAATAGAAAAGCAGTTATTTGTGACTTTTGATCTCGGAGATTATCACGAGATTATAGTCCTTACAACACTGTCACATTTTAGTCAGACAAGTGGATAACTGAGTTTGTATTGAATTTTGAAATAAAGATGTTTTTACTAAGCGTCAACTCCTGATTCTCTTTATTTAGTGTTTAAGATGAAGTTGGCGCAAAGAAAACGTCTTCCCGCGTGCTTGAAAAACAAAGACTTTTGCAGCATTTTTCACAGTATCAAAGGGTATAACTAAATTCTTCGCATTTTATGTATCTAAGAGGTATTTTTTAAAGGGATATTATTAACAACAAAAAAATAATCTACCCATCAATTTAATCTCATCCTTTATATACTTTTTTGACATCAAATAAATCATCAATCTCATCATAAATACTGACTGCACATCAAATTTACTAGGTTAGCAAACTTATAGGTTAGGTTATGTTAGAACTGCGACCAACACACGCACGAGCCGAGCGAGCGAAGCGAGCGTGCCACGGTAGCGGCCGGCGAGTGCTAGTTAGAAAAATTGTATCCATTTTACTACGCCACAAATATAAATTGCAATTTGTTTACTAATATTTTCAGTTGAGTATTTTGCTGTGCAATTAGTAATTTTGATTTGCGTTTAAATACTACCCTTATTCGTTCAGTAAAACAGTTCTGCAAATACTATTAAACAGTATACTAAATTTTATTTATTTAGTGTGCGTAATTTGTGTGCGATTCAGTATTTTTTGGTGAAGCTTTAAAATATTTTGTTCGAAAAAAGGAATATACAGATATCGATTTAAATACATGCCTTTTTTAAATAACTTTTTACTAAAATGTATAACAGGCGGACTAAACCTGTTTACCCGTGTGGTTCCGGGTTAGAATAGGACCACTCCATCTCTTCCTGTGGATGTCGTAAAAGGCGACTAAAGGACTAAGCACAAACATCTCGTGCTACAATTGCATTCCCAAGGAGGGTTGACGTCAGGCAGGCAAGCCGGTTGTTAAACTATAGCCAAATCATTTGAACTGTTCCAGCTATTTCTTCTCCATTTTGCAAGGTCTTTGGCATCCTTGGGTGACTATTGACATGCATGTTATATTTGGAGAAGAAAAAGCGGGAAAGCGAACCCCGGGCTCTGAAGCAGCACAGCTGAGGATGCAACCGGGAACACGCTTAGACGCAGAAGTATAACAGGCAGACTAAAGGCCCAGGGTCTTTTCTACCAGTCAACTTACAAGTGGTTCTGACAAAAGCAAATTTTGGAAGCACATTCGAATTTAGTTTCTAGTTTAATTTTTCACAAAAACAGCATTTTTTTTCGTCTACTTACAGCTGTTGTCAGCGGCATTGCTCGCATGATTAAAGGGTATTATTTTATTTTTAATTATACGGGAACCATTTTACCAGCGTAAAAAATATCTAATATGAGTTTATCTAGGCAATGAAAAGCTGTCTACATTGAATTGAATTGAATTGAAAGACATTTATTTATTTGTTGCTATAACACACAAACTAACAAAAAACAGACAAACATATTAAAAAAAAATTACACAAAAACATAATAAATTTAAATGTGTGTGCTACAGCAATACAAAAAGGACACAGCTCAGTGGTAATATTGCCCGGGAGCAATACACTGATTTTCAGCTGTGTCCTGAAGATGCGTCGTGCGGATTTAAAAGTACCAATGTGAAAATAAATAAATAATTAAAGAGAAATAAATAGGGCTGTGTGTATGTTTATATAAATAAATAGTGTAATTGTCTAGAGAAGTTGAAATACATATATATTGCACTGATATTTGTGTAAATATTGCCATTAAATGGCAGCTAATTTTATTAAACAAATGTAATTGAGGACGAATGCACGACAGTGTATGGGAGAACAATATATCAGCTTGGGAGAACCTTCAGCGACAGCCACAGCTACCGGCGACATGTTGGATTTGAAAGTTTTTGAAAATCTAATAGATGGGTTCGAAACCTTTTTTTAAAAGAAGAAACAGATGTGTGAAGTCTAATAGGAGGAGGTATATTGTTCCAACATTTTGTCGCCTGATACCGGAAGCTGCCCCTGAAAGAAGCTGTTTTGTGACGATGTACTTGAAGTGGTGGACGACAAGATCTTGCATTACGGTTAGAATACTTAATCCTTGAATAAATATATTCTGGAGTTCTATATTTTATCACTCCAAACAACAGGGTTGCCAAATGAAGCTGTCTACGGGAGACCATATTCAGCATCGAACCATCGTTGAGATATGGCGTGATATGGCTTCGCGGCGGGACATTGTAGCAAAATCTACAGCACGCGTTTTGAACACGTTGTATTAGACGCTGAGTGCGCTCTAAAAGTCGAGGTCCATAGACTATATCACCGTAGTTAAGTCGCGATAAGATTAATGCTAAAAAATAATGATAAAAAACATCCCAAATATCATTTGAATAAAATTAATATAAGCGGGTCACTTACTTAAAAACTCAGCTACTGGCCGCATTGAATTTGGTAGCCTTATTCGTAGACTGGCCGACATGTTTCGACCTCATCTGGAGGTCGTCATCGCGACGAGGGAGGACGTTGCGCATCACATTCGCCCTGATGACGACCTCTGGATAAGGTCGAAACATGTCGGCCAGTAGCTAATTTTTTACGTGAGTGACTTGCTTATATTAATTAGTAATGTCTGTGTTCCAAGTAAAAAAAAATCATTAGAAGCCGTTTTGACGTGGAAGTGGAACGAACTTCCATCAAAACATTCCTTACAAACTTTGTTGAGTAAGTCAAGCGGCGGTGTAAAGCGCGGATCATTTTATTATTTATTCATCAGATTATTTTTTATATCGCTTATAGAGTACTTTGCTTGAATATAGCTATGAGGTTCGAAATCACCCTGTATTTTGCAGGCGTCGTCGACTCTCAGCAATATATTCGGCTGTGCATGATTTACCGGGCCATCGGATATGGATATTAATGCAAATTTTAAAGGACTGTATCCGCTACCGACAATGGAGTTCATCCGATGATCAATTAACCCATTCCTGGACATTTTTACGTTTCCGAAGCCGAATGGCAAAAAGTGTAGCAAGGAAAATAATTGTATTTAGGTTTTCTTAAACTTTAATACCTAAATACATCATAAAAAAAAGAATTTTACCCGTGTGGTTCCGGGTTAGAATAGGACCACTCCATCTCTTAAGAGGCGACTTAAGGACTAAGCACAAACATCTCGTGCTACAAGGAGGGTTAACGTCGGGCGGCGGCTGGTTGTAAAACTTTTCGCACAAATACATTCCCAAAGAGGGTTGACGTCAGGCAGGCGGCCGGTCGTAAAATTACAGCCAAATCATTTTAACTGTTTAGGCATTTTCTTCTCCACTTGGCAAGGTCTTTGGCATCCTTGGGTGACCATTGACATGCATGTTATATTTGGAGAAGAAAAAGCGGGAAAGCGCACCCCGGGCTCCGAAGCAGCATAGCGGAGGATGCAACTGGGAACGCGCTTAGATGAAGAAGAAGAATAAAAAAAAGAATTTGCTTTTTTTATTATTTATTTATTAAAGTTGCAGCAGGTGGAGCTAGCCCAAAAATAAGTTTTAAACTTGTCAAACTAAATTCAATTTGCACCCTCCACGAATAAACAAAAAAAATAACGGAAGCCGGAAAAAAGAAAAAAGGAATAGAAAAAGGAGAGACTCAGTCTGACTGCGTGAACTGGATCAAAAGGGGCAATATCCATCGTCGATAGACGCCATTCTTTGACGCCAAAAAATGCACTTTACACGAGATTCTGCTCTACATTGTAAGGGTAATTGAATAGACGTGCAGATTTTAGCTTCGATGCTTGCTTAGCTTTTAAATATGATAGCGGACAGGATAGATGCGGCCATCTTCAGGACGTTCACCGATCTGTATGTCGTACATGATAAGTGAATCTTCTGTTGATGGTATGTTGTCGATGAAGTGTAGCTAATTTTCAACTTTAAAATATATAACAATAAAAATTGTTTTGTCATTAGTTATAGCTGTTTTGACATTGGAAATGTCTTTTCGTTCGCTCCAGTGTAGGCTCCGATTTCACGAAAAAGTGTGATCTTCTTATATCTCCGAGAGTTGTGAAGATATGATGTTCAAATAAACAGGCAAGTGCGAGTCGGACTCGTACATGAAGGGTTCCGTACCACCTTACAATGTTTTAAAACGCTGAAGAAACACGTTTCTTGTATGACGACCCCCTTTAATTTTTAACTTTATTTTATTTTTAGTATTTGTTGTTATTGTGGTCATAGTAATACATAATTGGTGAAAATTTCAAGTATCTAGTTAATGCCATTATAAAGATCAAGTTAAAAACGCTGAAAAAAACACGTTTCTTGTATGACGACCCCCTTTAATTTTTTATTTTTAGTATTTGTTGTTATAGCCGCCACAGTAATACATAATCGGTGAAAATTTCAATTGTCTAGCTATTACGGTTCAAGAGATAGAGCCCTATGACTGACGGACAGACAGACAGACAGACGGACAGACAGACGGACAGACAGACGGACAAACAGCGGAGTCTCAGTAATAGGGTCCCGTTTGCACCCTTTGGGTACGGAACCCTAAAAAGGCTCAAAAGACGCGTATTCGAAAGAGCTTTAACGTGCAAAAAGAATTATTCTGTCCATCTCGTCCTCGGTCTACCTCTCTTTCCTGTATCAATGTGTTGGAACCCATTTTGTGTCAATATGGGCCCACCTTTTCAGATGCATACGTTCAACGTGACCCGCCCAATTCCAGTTCAACCTGGCTGTTACCTACATCCGTTACTTTTGTCATGGAGCGCTGTGTGTTTTTTTTAACTTTATCTATCAGTTTGACACCTAATACTTATGCTGCTCTCATAATTTACCCAAAGGGCCGGCTGAAAGAAATCGCTTCAGAGATAAGCCCGCCTTTGTACCTACTTTATAATAAATTAACTTTTGATTATTGTTATACTCAGTTGGTGCAATAAAGAAGTTTTATCTTATCTCTCCATGGCTCTCTGACTGGCAAACCTTCAATTTGGACTTTTGCTGTTTTGTGAGTGACCAAGTGTCGACTAGTTTCAAGTGAAGAAAGTGAACACCAAGGACCGTGGAAGGAAACAGGGGAGGTCTTTGCCCAGCAGTGGGACATAGATGGCTAATAAAAAAAATAACAGCACAAAACCTTTGAAACCTAGCCCCAATAATTTGACGAATTTCGTTTCGAGGCGGACAAATGAAGCAAGCATTTTACAAAACTCCAATTAAATTGCGTATTTCAAACAGAATTTGTGAATATCTCGTTAACCCTTCATCCGATCACATTTATCTTAGCGTTTCGCGAATAATTTCGAATATATTTGCATAACAGAAGTTATAACCCTCCAGGTTTATCTTGGAAAAGATAATATTTACAAAAATAATAAATTCTACCAGTGTTGGCTCGAGCTTGGAAATAGGGCTCAAAATGAATTTATAATGAGAGATTTATTCATGTTTAGAAAAAGATATGATTTGTGTCTATTTGTCTATTTGTGGTGCCATTTGGTTTCCATTGTGAATAGGATCTATACATATATTTCTATAGATATTACTGTCGCAAGAAGCGACTAAAAGACTAGGCACGAATAACGTGCAACTTAGCATTCCCAAGGAGGTTAGACGTTAGACAAGCGGCCAGTCGTAAAACAAATCAATGCCTTAGAATTTTCTCTACTTAGATAATAAAAATCCGAGGCTTCAAAGCAGCACAGTTTGTGTCAAAACATAGTAATGCAGAAGTTACGCGACCGCATTTCAACGCCGAATTTACGTTGTGTTTTTACGAAGAAATAAATTAGACGCGGAACTTCAGCCGCGCAACTTCGGTACAGTGTGTTTATACTTATTATACAACCGGGAACTCGCTTACATGAGGAGAAGTCTACGAATAATAATCCCTAGAAGCGTAACTAATCCCGAAAAATCATTCCACGAGATATGTACTGTGGCGGGCGGGGCTTAAAATATGAACCGCACGGCGCGACAGTTCGTTGTGACACTCGAGTCATGCGGTTGCGTCGCAAAAAGTTTCCTTTGAGAATATTGCTGTGTTTTTGCGATAATTAATTCATTAAAAATGCCGTCATGTGCCGTGAAGTAGTGTAGAAGCCATACAGACATGAAAAACACAGGACTCACCTTTCATAAACATTTTAATAACCCATACTTAACATATGTGGAAAGTGTTATGCAAAATGTACCTAAGCCACGCGTTGTACCTCACCGCTCGTTGCGGTGATCGCCCCCACCCGACGACGAAGCGTGACCTTGTCGCGACCAATCGCATGCATATTTGTCTATGTGTGTGTTTGAGTGTCTCCCATCGGCCATCGGTTCGTCGCGCTATGTGTCCCGCCCACTGCCACTTCAACGAGCTAATCTGCTGAGCTATGTCAGTGGCTTTTGTTTTCCTACGAATTTCCTCATTTCTGATTCGATCACGTAGAGAAACACTGAGCATAGCCAGATGGCTCTGAAACGTGGTCCCTTACTATGGGTCTCATAAGAAGGCTCAAGGTCGCTCAACGCGCTATGGCTCCCCATAGCCATAAGTCATCCCTGGTATCACACATTGATTAGGTATACACTTTAGTCTTGAGGCACTGAGGTATTTTGGTTAGTTTGTTTGCGTAAATGGAATCAGAATGGAAGGGGTGAATGTAGAAGCGTTACAATTCTAGAGAATTTATTATTAGTAGGGAGAAGTGCATGTTTCTTCCAATTTAATTTTTGTATAAAATAGCAATGACATCTTATGCAACATGTAAGCGATCAATAAATTAAGCAAAAGGTTAATCCTAATCCCTAATGAAGGAACGTAGGCGTATTTACGTAAAATTTAAAGTAATAAAGAAGTTAAGACCAGTGGCTGCCAGCCAGCAGTGGCAGCCAGATGGCTCTGAAACGTGGTCCCTTACTATGGGTCTCATAAGAAGGCTCAAGGTCGCTCAACGCGCTATGGTTCCCCATAGCCATAAGTCATCCCTGGTATCACACATTGATTAGGTATACACTTTAGTCTTGAGGCACTGAGGTATTTTGGTTAGTTTGTTTGCGTAAATGGAATCAGAATGGAAGGGGTGAATGTAGAAGCGTTACAATTCTAGAGAATTTATTATTAGTAGGGAGAAGTGCATGTTTCTTCCAATTTAATTTTTGTATAAAATAGCAATGACATCTTATGCAACATGTAAGCGATCAATAAATTAAGCAAAAGGTTAATCCTAATCCCTAATGAAGGAACGTAGGCGTATTTACGTAAAATTTAAAGTAATAAAGAAGTTAAGACCAGTGAGGCGTGAAGTCGTTGATCACTTGAGTAGGACGTAATTGGAAAGTGGGCGATAATCTATATTTGTTTAATTGATTTTATATTTGAGAGCACGGTGATTTTGAACCTCGTAGAGCTATATTCAAGGCAAGTTAGCAAAATAATAAATACATATTCTGTCATAGGTATCTTGTTTTATAATAAAAACTATTAATAATTATTTTTCTGTTTATCCTTATGGTTGACTGGGAGAAAATTCTCTTAGCATTAAGTCCACCATTTGTTAAAAGTATGTTTATACTTTGGAACAATAAAGAGTATTAAATAAAATAAAATAAATAAAAAACCATAGATATCAGCCGACAAATGTATACCAAAAATCTCTCATTTTAATGTCACCTTCTGCTACCGGGCTCGTGGCGGTGAGGGCGGTCGGCGAGCGGGGAGGGCACGAACCGCGATATAGTGAAGTCAGTAGGTTAGCCATACATTAGAAATATGGTTTAAAAAAAATTGCCGAAAAATAAGTATATTTTTTTTGGGTTCTGTGTTCTTTTAATGATTCTGACTGCTAGGTTCATCATCGTCATCATCATCAGGTCTTTTTCAGTCTCCACTGCAGGAGCACGACCCTATCTGTACTGCCAGAGCCATATATTAGCCAGAGCAGTCAGAGGATTTGGCCTACACTCTCCACGCTGGCCAGACGGCTTGGAGAGGTCTCTTGATGTTTATAAGCTTTGTCTAGCTTGTGTTTCCTAAGTCGCCTTCTACGACATCCACGGGAAGACTTGGAGTGGTCCTATTCTATTCGGCCAGGAAACATAACCAGATAAACTCAGATAATGTTACCAATGATATAAACGGTAAAAGGTATTGTTTAGAACTGTATTTCTTTTCGATATTTGACAGAATAAATTGATGAGAGTTTGTTTAGTAGGCTACTAGAGCTACACGGATGTCGTGATAATCTGTGTTACCTCGGGTTTGATTCCCAGCGCGATGTAATACACTTGTAAATATTTATATAATATTTTACAAGTATTGAAAAAAGTATCGTTACTTATATCGTTAATTGATAACGTTTTATAACTGTATTAACGATACCCCTTATAACGTTACCAGTAATACCTGTATGGAAATAACGTTACTTTTAGTGTGAATTTGGTATCGTTAACAATATTAGGAGCGCAGCTTGAATATATGGTAAATTAAATAAGAGAAATTGCTAACTGTTCGATGTCGTATATTTTTCACACAAGACAGATGTTTGACACCTAATTATATTTACTTCTTTTTATACCAAAGAGTCTTTATCCAATACTCCCACTTAAATTATTAGGTGGCAATTTAAAATGACTACATCCAACAATAATTACACGAACAGCTTAGTTGGTTTTTTTTTTTAAATCTTCCACTAGTACCAAAACCACAAGCTCCCACTACTTTTATGACCATAAGCTCCCACTGCCAGTATAACAACACTCCATGCACGCACACGCCACTTTCGTTAGTGGAAAATACACTGGTATTTCAATCGTTCTTATTTTCTACTGCTGTTACATGAATAAAACATTTTCTTTCTCTTATTAGGATAGTAATTCTCATCTCCTCCCAAACCTCTCAACTGGGTATAACCACAATGAACCTGGCGTGCAATAGAACTTTTTATTTCTTCCTTTCTAATCTGCTTTTCAGAGAGTCTGCACTCAGGTGTGACTGATTTATTTTTAGTTCTTAATATCATACTCGTAGCAGTCGTTTTGTTCTTCATAACGGTTTGAAGTCTGCCCGTTGAAGTCCCTCTAGTTTTTGGTATATCCACCGTGACATTGAGTTCTGAATTTTTCCTAACTTGGGGTCGTATCGGCACCCCTCTGCGATTCCCCAATCCCATAGTTTGCACTACGTTTTCAGACCGACTATAAGATTTATCCTTATAGTTATTCTGCAAACTATCCGACAACAATTCTTGGGAACTACATTCTTGGTTACTTTTCCTACATTCTGGTGGAGAAGATACAACTTTCTCTTCCCCCTCTTCTCCACCCACTTCTAAGAACATAAAATTTCGTTTCTTTCTTTTATAATTTTGACTTAACTTCACACTCCGATATTCCTGTACATTTTTATTGCATTTTCCATAATTAACTTGTTTGAAAACCTTTATTTTGAGTGTATACATATTGTTTTCTTCCAATGTAGCAATCATGACAACTATATTTTCTTTCATCACCATAGCAACATTATTCTCCTTTATAATGACAGCGCCTTTTCTAATTATTACACCTTCTGAAATTAGGTTTCTTCTTAAATCAGGAACATGAAGAACATTTTCCAGAATCATCTTTTTCCATTCCCCATTGACACATCTCTCAATAAGTATGTTGCCAACTCCTTGCACAACAATTTCTTTACCATCTCCCAATTTCACTGTTCTATTATCCACATACTCATATACATAAAATATCTCTCTTCTATATGACATGTGAGCTGATGCTCCACTGTCAAGAATCCACGCATCTTCATTTACTTCTGACAATAAATCTTGTTCAGCGCTGAGCGCTACTGATTGCTCTTGGTTTATCTGAACAGACTTCGTTGGTATTCTACAGTCTCGTGCAAAGTGACCTCTCTTATTACAATTATAACATACAAATCTATGTCTGGTACTTCGAGTAACATTCGCTCTCGGAATATTGATACTGCTCACAAGAGCTATCTCACTAGCAGTTTCATTTGCTAGACTCGTTTCCTCATCAATCAACCTTGACGTTAGATTGCTAATCGTCTGGCTTTCTGGATCGAGCGATAACCACGCCTGTCGAAGACAACGATAGGACGTTGGCAATGAACTTAGTATTTTGGTAATCACCGCTGTCTCACTGATACTTTCTCCAGATTCTCGCAACTGCTTATCCAAGCTCTCTACCTTAGAAACATGCAGCGCCATAGAGTCTCTTGAAGAATATTTGTATTGATAAAATTTCTCATGCAACAACATCTTACTAAACTCGGACTTATGCTCATATATCGTTTCCAACTTATTCATTACCTCTTTCGCGCTTTGGCAATTTTCTATCAGGGATATTTGATTCCGATCCATTGACGAAGTCAGAATAAACATGGCCATACCATCGTTTTTATTCCACTGAACTTCAGCATCACTGTCTTCTGGTTTTATTTGATTTATGTCCAGTCCTTTTGCTCTTAAAGCACAATTTATTTGAAATTTCCACTGTTTGAAATTTTGACCATCGAATATTGCCACTTTCATCAAGACCTCCATTGCAACTCACAAAGTCTCGTGAATACTTTTTTCACTCTTTATTCCAATTTACGTAATTCTGCTCGCGTTGATCCTGGGCCCATTACCTATTAGGAGCGCAGCTTGAATATATGGTAAATTAAATAAGAGAAATTGCTAACTGTTCGATGTCGTATATTTTTCACACAAGACAGATGTTTGACACCTAATTATATTTACTTCTTTTTATACCAAAGAGTCTTTATCCAATAAACAAGCCCTGGGACGGATTGTGGAGCATATTAATTCTGTGGTCGCCATACAGGAAAATCATACACAGAACTAAATAAAAGGACCACAAAGTGTCTTTATTACGGGAGTGCAGGCGGCGGGTGGGTTTGAACCCCTAGATCCCCCCCCTCCCTCCCTCCGATATGCCTATGCATTCTGGTAGTTATACCGGGTGTAAAAGTACCGCTGACATATAGATGCGAGGCGATGAGTGAAAAACCATTCCTAAAAGAAATTAAAGAAAGTCTTAAGTTTAAATTCTGTCACAGTACTTACTAAAAAAGTTCAACGAACTCGTAAAATTGGATGCACCAAAATAAGCCCACAGTTTATTATTGTACAACCAGTTTTATTGATAAAGTCGTTTAAAAAGGATGTTGATTGTTTTTTTATCTGTTCAATTGACACACATACTTGATGCCCTGTGACAGTTCCACATGTCTATATAAAGACTTGTCGAAAAATGTCTTGTTTATTTCTTTGAATTCAGTCAAGCAGAAAACAATGTTTAAATTATTAGTGTGCCTTTTTGTTACTTTGTTTGCGTTACTAATTATAGAGGTAAGTGTCTTTGAATTTGGAATTCTTACTAAATAGGTATTATGCATGTGAAAGTGTATTTTCTTCAAAGAGGATTCAAGTCAAATATAGAGATGGCATTATCTTTTAAACGAGAAATTCTTAAAATATATGTATATTTCTATAGGTACCTACTTACTTATATAAGGGAACGAAAATATGAAAATGGGCGCAGACCCCCACGTTTCAATATTAAACGGCTCAAATATATAATTTCCAATACATGTTAAGAATGTTTAAGTACATAGGTATATAGGTCGTTTTCATCGTTAAATCTTCAGCTTTTTAGCAACAAAATATACTTAAACTATTTTAAAATAGTTTCAGTATACTTTGTTGCTAAAAAGCTGTTTGCTTTTACCCTTAAATAAGGGTTAATCCAGTCCGCGATGCTGAACAGCTTTTCCCAAGGAATATCGCAATATCGCAATAGGAAAAAATAAACGGGCAAGTGCGAGTCGGACTCGTACATGAAGGGTTCCGTACCACCGTACAATGTTTTAAAACGCTGAAGAAACACGTTTCTTGTATGACGACCCCTTTAATTATTAACTTTATCTTATTTTTAGTATTTGTTGTTATAGTGGTCATAGTAATACATAATCGGTGAAAATTTCAGGTGTCTAGCTATTACGGTCCAAGAGATAAAGCCCTGTGACAGATCGAGTTAAAAACGCTGAAAAAAAAGCACGTTTTTTGTATGACGACCCTCTTTAATTTTCAACTTTTTTTTATTTTTAGTATTTGTTGTTATAGCGGCCACAGTAATACATAATCGGTGAAAAATGCAGGTGTCTAGCTATTACGGTTCAAGAGATAGAGCCCTGTGACAGACGGACAGACAGCGGAGTCTCAGTAATAGGGTCCCGTTTGCACCCCTCGTATAAATTGGTCAATCAATTTGTATGGAAGGCCAAAAATTATTTTTTATATCTCTATATACGAGTACATTCCTTGGGGGAAGTTGTTCAATACCATGGACTGAATTCAGCATTGAATTAAAATAGTTTTAGTATATTTTGTTAGACCCTGTATAATGAGGATTTCTGAAACGGATCCAACGATTTCGATGAAATTGAGTAGGTACTTATACAATACAATACAATTACTCTTTATTGCACCATGAAGAAAGGACATACAACAATACAGAGAAAAAAACAAAAATAATACAAAGGCAGACTTATCGCTTATGTAGCAATCTCTTCCAGTCAACCTTTGGGTAGAGAGAGAAGTGAATTATGAGAGAGGCGATGCAGTATGTCGGATTTACTGATAGTAGATATAAAATAGAACCTACTGAAAAAATATATAAATACATTAAAAACAAATTAATAAACAAATATACTACATATTTTCTTTTTTTTTTTTTTTTTTTTTTTTTTTTTTTTTTTTTTTTTTTTTTTTTTTTTTTTTTTTTTTTCCGTTTCCGGCTGTCATACTGTAAGCATCGTAATTGTGTAGCTCCGTATTATTGAGTGCTAAAAAATAATTTCGTACACTGTTCTTGAGACTGCGACGTCACAAAACACAAATTGAAGTGTCGTCCGTGTAGTGGAACTACCGATTTCACACAATATCACGTAAGTTCTTGAATTTCAACAAAAGTATCTCCAAAGTGATAATTAGAGGTTAGAAATTCACCAATCATATTGAGCATAGACAAAAGATCAATGACATTGACACTTGTCACAGTAACAGCTAACTAGTGTTGCCAGAGCAAGTAAATAAAAACTACCACTAATTACGTTCCATAACACGCAGATTTAGTTTACAAGAATGGAGGATCAGTTTCAACTATTGTTTGATAAAATGAAGAATGAAATCTTGAACCAAACAATAGAATTGAAAGATTCGATAACAAATAATATAATGGAGAGATTAGACGAAAAACTTCAACCTATTATAACAGAAAATAGAAACTTAAAAATAAAAGTAGAAAATCTCGAAAAGGAAGTAGAAAGTTTAAAAAGAGGAAAGAAGCAAAACAATTTGATAATGTTTGGAGTAAATGAAGGCGAAAGGTCTACACAAGAATTAATACAAAATACAATACATATTTTCAAAACTGACCTTGACATACAATTACAAGAACATGAGATAAACAAAATATATCGTCTAGGAAAGGGAAAGTCTTCTGGAAAACCAAGACCAATTCTGATTTCCTTTACGAGCGAATGGAAGAAGAATGAAGTTATGGGAAAGAAGAAAAACTTCAAAAATGTATATGTTACAGAAGACTACACAAAGGAAGTAATAGAGAAAAGGAAAACGTTGCAGGCGCAGCTAAAAGAGGAGAGAGAAAAGGGAAATATCGCGTACCTGAAATTTGACAAACTAGTAGTAAAAGGAAAAAATACTAACATAAATAAGGAAAAGCGCAAAAGAGAAACATCATCATCCCCACAAAACAATGCTCAACCAAGGAAACAACAAACTCTAATGCCGCCGATTAACAATAGACCAAATGCTTTCGACGTAATGAGGATTAGAGCTAATTCTCTTTCGTCTCTTCCCGCTAAGACAACAACTAACAAAGAATAACAATTAACTGTCGGTAAACGGAAAAATAAACAGCTCAACATGAACCAACATAAAATAACAAAACAAAATACTTCCCCAAGCCGACTGGTCATCGTGGGGAAAAATGACCACGACCCTCTAAAGGAAAAAAATAACACTAACATGAAAAACAAAGTAAATGACATCCACATAGCAACTATTAACTGTCGATCTCTTAGAACACCTGAAAAACTCCAAGAACTAGAGCTGGCAATAGAAGAGTTAAAGTGGGATATTATAGGTATTAGCGAAATGCGCAGATTTGGAGAAGGTATAGAAAACCATGGCAAATACGTACTACATTATAAAGGGGAGACGCCCGGGCTGTATGGAGTTGGATTCATGGTGAAAGTAAATCTAGTCAACAACATAGAAGAACTTAGTGGATTCTCGGAACGTATTGCAATCCTTAATATAAAACTGCCCGTGAACGGAGATAAAGAAGAGAGATGGTCTATTATACAGGCATATTCACCAACTGAATCTGATAAAAAAGAGGACGTAAAAACAATTGAGGAATTCTATGAAAATCTCCAAAACGCTATTGATAACGCACACAAAAACGTCATCGTGATGGGAGACTTTAATGGACAAATTGGGATTCAAAATAGTGGGGAAGAAAATACCATAGGAAACTATGGGTATGGAAATAGAAGCAAAAACGGAACAAGACTAGTAAACTTTGCACTGGAAAACAGATTAAGTATTCTAAACAGTTTTTATAAAAGGAAACCATCAAAAAAATGGACATGGATCTCACCCAATGGACAATATAAGAATGAAATCGATTTTATTATGTCTAATAATAGAAAAGCCTTCAAGAACATTTCGATCATAAACAATTTAAACTTCCACACAGACCATAGGATGGTTCGAGTTGCGATGTCAGGAATGTTCAAGAAAACAAGACGATTTCAAAATAAACAATTAGCGGTACAATACTCAGGTGACCCTAAACTATTACTTAATAATCTTCAAACATCTCTAGATGCCGCGGAATTAGAGAAGAAAGAATATCCATCGATACAAGAAAAGTACAACCTATTACTAAATCAACTAAAAACAGTAACCAGAAAAACAAACAAAAGTATCAAGAAAGAAGTCTCACTTACAATCAAACAATTATTACAAGAACGAAAAGAACTTTTACGACAAAAGGAAATTAAAGGAAACCGCCAAAGAGTAACAGAAGTAAGCAAAAAGATCAGTGAACAACTTAGGAAAGAAAGAAAAACTAAAAGATCTAATACAATGAAAAGTTACATAGAAAAGACAGGAGGAATAAAAAAGGCATTGAAGGAGTTAAACTACAAAAAGGACTGGATACCAAGTATGAGAAAGAAAGATGGTAATAGTACAGGTAAAAGACTCGAAATATTAAAAATCGCTACAGAATTCTACCGAAACTTATACCGAAGTCAAAAAGAGAAAGACACTATAAAAGAAAACGACGAAATAACTAATGAAGAATATATACCGGAAATAATGAAGGAAGAAACCATAAAAGCAATAAATACACAAAAACTCGATAAAGCCCCTGGATCTGATCTTGTTACAAACGAACTTCTAAAAGCAACGTTACCAGTAATCGCTCCAAGACTTACAGATATATTTAATGAAATTATCAATACGGAAAACATTCCAGAGGATTGGACAAAATCTACAATTATACTACTACATAAAAAAGGTGACAAAGGAGATATAGCAAATTACAGACCAATCAGTTTAATGTCCAATATTTACAAAGTGTTTTCAAAAATAATATTATCTAGAATCACAAACACACTTGAAGAAAATCAACCCAAAGAACAAGCTGGATTCCGTAGACATTTTTCAACAATAGACCACATACACGCCCTTAGACAAATACTCCAGAAATTTAAAGAATATAACAAAATTTACTACATAGGGTTCGTGGATTTCAACAAAGCATTCGACACACTTGAACATAGATTTATCTGGGACGCACTAAAAGATCAAGGCGTACATGCAAAATACATACGGATACTGAAAAACGTATACACAAAAAGCACCGCACAAGTAAAACTAGAATCTATAGGCGAAGAATTTCCGGTTGAGAGAGGTGTACGCCAGGGAGACCCAATTTCACCAAAAATATTTGCAGCAGTTCTGGAAATGATATTCAGAAATCTGGATTGGACGAATAAAGGACTAAATATAAATGGCGAAAATCTGAGTCACCTACGCTTTGCAGACGACCTAATCTTATTTTCGGAAAACCCGAAAACCCTAAAGGAAATGTTGCAACAGTTAGCGGAAGAAAGTGAGAAGGCAGGCCTGTCAATGAACTTAACGAAAACAAAAGTAATGTCTAACTCCTCACAAACAGAGTCCATAACAGTAAATGATGAAGAAATAGAGTATGTAAAGGAATATGTGTATTTGGGACAGTTAATATCTACTGAGGAATGTATGCAAAAAGAAATAGAAAGAAGAATAACTAATACATGGAAGAGATATTGGTCACTCAGTGAAGTCATGAAGAACCAGGATATGTCTATGAGGAACAAGAGGAGAATATACAATATGTGTATCTTACCATGCTTACTATATGGGTGCCAAACATGGGCATTGACAGAAGAACAAGCAAGGAAAATAAAAGTTTGTCAGAATGGAATGGAGAGAAGCACAATAGGAATTAAAAGAAAAGACCGAGTTAAACTAAAATGTATCAAAAACAAAACAAAATTTAAGAATGCATACACAACATACAGGTGCTTAAAGTGGAGGTGGGCTGGGCATATGATAAGAGAGAAGAAGGAGAAATGGACGAGAATAATAACTGAATGGCAACCACGAGATAGTAAAAGAAACAGAGGCAGACAGACTAGAAGATGGGAGGACGACATCAAAAAAGTGGCGGGCCCAATATGGACGCGCATAGCGAAAAATAGAACAGAGTGGAAATCTTTAGAGGAGGCCTATGTCGAAAGACAAGCTGAAATGTAGAAACGACCGTTTACCGATACCTGATTTATGAAAAGAAAAGAAACTGTTAAAAGTTATAAACGTATTTGTAAGAAAAATTACTGTAAAAATAAGTTCAGCAATAAAGGCTATTTTATTTTATTTTATTTATTTTATACTACATATATAATAGATATAATAAAATACATATACATACATACATACATACATACATATATATATATATATATATATATATATATATATATAAAGTAATGAAAACATAATAAATAATGATTTGTCGTCGATTTAAATTACACCTTTATTTACAGGAAGTCAAATGTTTACCAAAACCTGACCCCAATCCTCAAATATTCATCGCGGATGGCTGTAAGTATTAATTTTTTTCTTTCTTTTACCACAGCGTGAACCTTATATCTCTCTTAAAGAGTATGTTAATAGCTAACAATGGTGTCAGAATTTTTTTGAGTTACCTAAAGGCATCTGACGTAGGTCAATGACTATCATCTAGCGGGGTCCAGTGCTGCTCCCATTTGGAATTTATATCATAATTTTTTTTTTTTTCAAATATGACATGACTCCTTATTTAAAAACATACTAGAAGGAAAGATAAAAGGTAGAAGAGGTCCACGACGACCAAGAAAGAGCTATGTAGACCAACTGAAAGAAAAAGCAGGGGTTAGGTATGTCGTATCAAGCACTAAAAAGTAAGGCAGAGAACGGACGAGAAGTTTGGCGCATACTCCACCGACAAGTCACTAAGCTCTTAAATAAGAAGAAGAAGAAAATTTTGTCTTTGTGAAGCCCTAGACAACCCTTAAAACTATTTTATGAACTACTGTTTACAGTTAAAAGTGTGATCGTTAAGCTTTTTCACGCATTTTTGCCAAAAGTGGCCGTTTTCCGCAAATATGCGGAGGGGTTATCTAGGGCTTATTGAGGATCGAACTCGAGCCTCAAAGATATTTATAATTTATAGACGCACAGCCTGTGCTTAGACCGTTTTATAATTAATAAAAATAGATATATTTATTACATACCCATAACGGTACTGGGGGTAACGGTTTATTTGAGGAGCCTTGGTCTTGGCCTCCACCGGTTCATAATTAATAAAAGAGAAACAACCCCAAAGTTAAACAACCCCGGGCGTGGTCACTTATTAGATCAGTGACTGCATGTGGGTGGCATAAAAAATATCTCGAGCTCCTTCGCACCAAAGATATATTTTGTATTTTTTTTTTGGCACGCACAGTTACTGTTCGTACTGAGTTCTATTTTCTAATCTATTATCTAAGAACTAAAATAATAAAAAAAACGCGAATGTTCATAAAAAAATACCTCAATTAATTATATTGCAGTAGCCATTCAGCGCGGGAATGCAGCCAGTGTTCTTGGCACCATGCCACATGATCAACATTTACATTTTTGAATACAATTTTATTTTTTAATTTAGGTTTTAAATTTAGATTTTCGTTTAGTTTTAGTTAAATAAACTGTTTAATTCCTTAATTAGTAATTAGACCAATTAACAATTTGGTTTGAGGGATGAGAGATTTGGTTTGAGAATACATTGTGTTGTGTTCCAAGATTTTTTTTTGTGGACAATAATTTTTATACCATAATAGCAAAACATATTTTATGAGAACATTGTTACACGCGCTGATAATATGTAACGAGGGCAAGAAAATACTCTACATAATTGCTTACACAGATTGTTTCACAAAGGCGTAATAATTCTTGAAGGTCAGTCAGTCAAATTATTGTTTCTTATTTGACCATATGTTTCTCGGGAAATAGAATAATTTTCCTAGTTGGCTTCAAAAAATGCTTCTTTTCTCCAGTGAACAGGTCATTTTTTATAATTAAGTAGGCAAAAAGGTATGTCTACAACACTCCTGATGGTAAAGGTGAGGTTTCACCGAGGTTAACGGATGTTGAGCAGACTTTAACAATCATTAGGTAACTGTCACATTAAAAGAGATAATGACATCGGGGAATTAGCCTGTCCTACACTTCGCTTGCCAGTGCATGGTCACGATTCGAGAATCTTTTTGTCCCATCGGCCATCGGTTCATCGCACTATGTGTCCCGCCCACTGCCTCTTCAACTGGGCTATGTCATAGTTTTATAATTCGCTGATATTTACACGCGGCATAATTACGTAAGGACGATCATCATAGTTGAAATGTATTCAAATGTATTTTGGTATTGTTACAGATGACGCTGACGATTGGCTGTTTTCCCGGTTGAAGCTAAACAAAACTCAAATTTTCCCCAATATAAATAATGCGAAATCATGAATAGTAATAAATCATAAATAGATTTTTTGCCAATGATGTAATGTAAACTTTTAACTCACTTGTAGTCCTAACTAAATGTTTGTTTCTGTTACGATGTCTTATTTTTTGCAATTTTTTCCTAATATATAGTTAGTATTTACATTTATCATTGTTAATGGTCACCCAAGGATACCAGAGTCCTTGCTAAGTGGAGAAGAAATAGCCGGAACACTTTAAATGTATTAGCTATAGTTTTACGACCGGCTGCCTGCTGGACGTCAACACTCTTTGGAAAGACATTTTTTATTTATTTAATTCGAATCAGCAAAATTCAGATCCAAAAGTAAAAATGTGGGTATATGTAAAATATAGTATCGTTGAGATAATATCCCATAACACAAACTGTGAGGTGGTCTCTAAAAGCTTTGTCACAGGCTTTGTCTTTACTTACTTTTTTGCCTGTAGTTTTAGTTTTCAGACCAGTTTTAATAATCACAACTTTAACTACGTAAAAAGATGATAAATTACGTTACTTAATACACTATCATGTCTTTATCTCTGATGGGACAAATCAAATCAAAATATCTTTATTATCATAGGATATTTATTATATCTATTAATAATAGACACTTTCTTTTGCTTTGCACAAATGTTGACGTCAAATCGTTACTTACAGCTAAGTTTACGCCGCTTCCTAGGCGCAAGTGCAGAAGAAGCGGCAACAAACTGCACTGCACGTCTTGTCCAAAGACGTCAACTAAAAAACTTAATTCTTAAAATTAGATATGTAGATGGACTGAGAATACATTGTTATGTCATAATTGAAATTAAACTATAAGAATTACGAAATTTTAAATAATGCCAATTTGTAAATGTAGTATGTACCAATGTACCTAAATTATGAAATGTCTAAGTATATAAACCTTTAAGAGGGACCCGCGCTGAGCGCAGCATTTTAAGTCTCTCGGATCTAAGCATACAGATCCCGGGGCCACAAGATTCAGAGGCCAAATAGTGGGCGAGAAAGTGGAAAAAGGAATCAAAACTGTGATGGGTTACTATTACCAGTCGCATCGCCTATTAACATGATTCGCATATCCGCCCATTCCCTTAATCGGCTTCTATGATCTGCGCGGGAAAAGAAGCAGCTGGTACATTCCAAGTTTTTTCTTTTTTCTCCCAAATAATAAATGTCATAATTTAATTCATTCTCTACTAAGAAAACCTCTAAAACGAATATATTATTTAAAGTCTAACTCGAAAAGTCTATTTCAATCCGCCTTCGTGTAACCGTCAACGTTCAATTCGGGGATTTCCACATAGGCCAGCAAACTTACGCAATTTTGGTTCAGTTCCATTAGTTCCATCTGAAATTGTTTCATGGAACAGGAAAATCTTTATTTTTAGAAGATGTCTGTCATATTTAAGAGCTAAGCTCTTGTCGGTGTAACTGTATGGAAAGAGACGCACACAATGACGATTTTTGGCAGAGATAATGGAGTGGTTTGGCCACTGCCGTGTGTGTGAAATGGAGTAGACAGTAGCCTACTCCATTTCACACAATATTTCACTTCATCTTTATCATTATGTCATAATTAGTCTCCACTGCAGGAGCACGACCCTCTCTGTACTACCAGAGTCATATATTAGCCAGAGCAGTCAGAGGATTTGGCCTACTCTCCACGCTGGCCAGACGGGTTGGAGAGGTGTCACTGATGTTTAAGTAGAAGCTTTGTTTAGCTTGTGTTTCCTAAGTCGCCTTCTACGACATCCACGGTAAGACTTGGACTGGTCCTATTCTACTCTGCCGGGAACCACAAGGCTCTTTGCCGGGAATATTTAACTTAAGGTGAATTAGCAAATGACCTTGAAGTGGCGCCCTCATTTGAAATAAATTGTTAACTCGTAAATATGGAGATAATTTCCATATTGCTAATCGTCAGGCACTAGATAGCCCTTTAAATTATTTTATGAACCACCGTTGAAAGTATTTACATTAGTCTGTCTAGCTTTAAAACTTGCCTCCGCCAAAAGTAGCCACGGCAAGTTTTAAAGCTAGATGGATCACCAATAATAGTTTCAACGGCAGTTCATAAAATAATTTAAAGGGCTATCTAGTGCCTGACGATTAGAAATATGGAGATTCTCACCATATTTACGAGTTAACAATTTATTTCACCCTTCAAGACCATTTGCTTATATATTCACCTTAATAGTCACTAATGTGCGGGTTTCCTCACAATATTTTCTATCACCAGAAGCAAGTGGTGGTTGAAAGTGATCATAATTAAGTACATACTCAGGTTTAAGTCGAGCCTATTGAGGATCAAACTTATGTCTCAAAGACGCAAGGTTTAAACCTAAATCTAAACCTAAATCGCTTGGCCAATACTGCTCACAGGAAAATCAAGACACATTTAAACAGATTATCTTAACTTTACATCCGGGTTTGTGACCTCGTAGGTATCCTGCTCAACTTCCCTTCCTTAGCTGAGCTGCTTCGGAGCCTGGAGATAGCTTTACGACTTTGTTTTTCAAACATCTTCGCTGTTCGCGTAGCGGATATGATGATGATATTTTTTGGGTGGCTCAAGGATGCCGGAGATCTTTGATTGAACGACGACTGGGCGAAGAAAGTGGAGAAGAAGACACCAAAACAAATAAAATGATTTGGCTATATTGTTGTTATTTTACGGCCTATGTATATTCCTAGTTGGTTCTTACGACATCCACCAGAAAGAGATGAAGTAGTTCTATTTAAGACCGAAAAGCACATGGCATTAGTACTCAAAATCGAAAGATAAAACTGACATTTATTAAGTACTTAATACAAACATCTAAAGATAAATAAAGATTTTGACTTTGACTTGACGTTGTAAAGTCAAGTCAAAGTCAAAATATTAATTTTATAATAAAACTAAAATCTAATTAGTTCAAATTTGAAACTTCAACAAAAATACAAGAAGAGTAACTGATTAAAACTAAACTTTATTATTACTGAACCTATTTATAAATAAAAAAGCCCTGGAAAATCGTTCCCCATTGAAAGGTGAAGGTGAATTGAAGATGCACAGAAAGCTGGCAGCATTGTCACGTTGTAGGGCAAGCTAGTATTTTGATTAAATAATATATAGATATACAAAGTAACCTAATAAAATTTAAGACCTAACTTGCTTGGACTAAAACAGTACTCAAGAATTCCGACGTCCGTCTTTTAAATAGCTATCTATTTGTATGTTTGTCTGTGAGATCAAGTTCATGAATAATTCTAAACCGGCCAAATTGCAGAGTTCTGTGTTGCCATAGTTAGAAATGCAGATGCATTGGATTAGGCAGTTGCCTTGATTTTAATTAATACTCGTGTATGTAAATGTCTATACTATCTAGGGGCACGGAGTTGCCCCCGTCAAGTCGAGCAAAAGAGCAAAAAAACGATGCCTTTTTTTTGTTCTTTTGCTCGACTCGACCGTACCATCCTTTTCTCGAAGCCATTCGGAGTATACAACGTGTTACAAAAAGGGGGTATCAACCCGAAAGGGAGTTAACGTACTATTCACGTACTAACCAATGTAAACAACTTTTACTATGGGATCTTGCTTAAATCGCAAAAAAATCTGCAGCTACAAAATTAAATACCTACCGTGCCAAAATGTATGGAGCTGCAGATTTCTTTAGAGATAAAAAAAACGTAATAAAAATGTTATATACATATTCCTAACATTAAAAAACTTTCTCAAAGCACACCTCGTATTCTCGATTGAGTCCCCGCCGGTTCTGATAGTGACAGGTGTCTCTATTGTGAACCGCTTCAGACTCAATGCGATCGAGTTTCACCTTACCAGCTTTATTTCCGTTTCCACCTTTGCACATAGTTTAAAAAGATTTAAATGTCTTTTTAGGGTTCCGTACCCAAAGGGTGCAAACGGGATCCTATTACTGAGACTCCGCTGTCTGTCCGTCTGTCGCAGGGCTCTATCTCTTGAACCGTAATAGCTAGATACTTGAAATGTTCACTGATTGTGTATATGGCCTATGCCTACGGCCGCTATAACAACAAATAGTAAAAATAAGATAATGTTAAAAATTAAAGGGGGTCGTCATACAAGAAACGTGTTTTTTTCAGCGTTTTTAACTTGATCTTTATAATAGCATTAACTAGATACTTGAAATTCACACAGTTTATCTGTTACTATGGCCACTATAACAACAAATACTAAAAATAAATTAAAGTTAAAAATTAAAAGGGATCGTCATACAAGAAACGTTTTCTTCAGCGTTTTAAAACATTGTATGGAGGTACGGAACCCTTCATGTACGAGTTCAACTCGCACTTGCCCGTTTATTTTTATATTTTTTAGCTGAGAAGAGTAAAATATTTTTGATGTGTATATAAGGCAAGTCGGTTAAGGGCTACGCAAAGATATGTAGGGTATAAATTCACACTATCCTGACAATAGCCAACGGATGCCAGATACGGGGTTAAGTCTGTCGTCCACCTGGCTGGGAGTACGGACATGTTTCCCTATTCGTCTCTCATCGTGGTATTCAAGGGCTAATTTAACCCGGGGTAGAGGTGACAAAAAAAGGTCATTGCCGTGGCTGGTAAGAGTAAATGATTGGTGGCAACTCCACCGCTCTTACCTTCCCGGTATTAGCATTTAGGGACATCGAGGTGTTTTTAGTAGGCCCAAATCTCACATAACCGCTCCACTGTCCCCGCAGCAGAATGGCATGCGATGGCATTTTCACCTCGTTAAAAAAGGTATAAATTCACAGTCATCGTTTAAGTAAGTAAACTAGACACCACAATTTAAAATATAATCTGTAGTAACAATGTGCTGTATTGCAGATTGTTATGTGTGTGGACTTATTGTGGCCCAAAACACGTCTACACACATAACATTCGTATGTGTAGGTGTGTGTATGTGTAGACACCTTAAGTAGATAGGTACCGTTGGATGGTCTTACCTACCTACCTCTCCCGAATTTTTGTGTTACATTACGAGTACCTATTTTATTTCTACCTCTATAAGTACGTTTTGTTTTTTGTAGTAAGAAGGCCTACTTATGGCCGTCTTATTTCTATATTTACAGCAAATACCTATATTTACAATAGCTTAGTATACAGATGTTTCAGACAGAATGCGAAATAATGCTTGAAGGGGGTGATCAGTCTGTGATCTGATACGACGTGCTTATATAAAATAACTATCAACCTTAACGAACACGACATAAAGCTTACATTTCATTGCTTCTGTAAGTCGAGTAGAAGTTGGAGTCTGTGTCTATTTGTTGTAATGAGCTTATCCAGTTGTCTCAATAATCTTTGTTGACCATCACATCGTAGACAAGACATAAGTTTCTCTGAAGTTCCATACTTGAATACCAAAATTGTCACACACCCATGGAAAAAACATACAACATTCACACACGCACCCGTGTGTGAATAAAACTTGTGGCTACCGTAGATCGTCACATATTACCCGGCTGTCGTATTCTACTTATCTGTGACCATTGTATGACGGTTGTCAAGCTACTTATCTCTCTTTATTACACCGATTTGTGTGGGACACTGAGATACGTAATTTCGCGGGAGGGTAGAGCTTCAGTTTTGTATTACTTTTTAGTGTTCCGTACCCAAAGGGTGCCAACGGGACCCTATTACTGTAACTCCGCTGTTTGTTCGTCTTTTCATCCGTCTGTTACAGGGCTTCTATATCTTGAACTGTAATAGCTAGACTCTTGAAATTTTCACCGATGTATTAATATGGCCGCTATAGCAACAAATACTAAAATTAAGATAAAGTTAAAAATTAAAGATGGACTGTCATACAAGAAATGTGTTTTTTCAGTGTTTTAAAACATTGTACGGTACCCTTCTGACTCGCATTTGACATGTTTTTGTTAATTCTGTGTATAGATAAAGATACAATATTTATGCATATTTACTTTATATATTATCCATCTAAGTCATTTATCAATCTTCCGAATATTGTATTAGATAATACGGAACCCAGAAAACAAGAGGGCTCGACGTCTCTGGGAGGTCGTCGTATGATGGATCGGGGCTTTGTTTTTATAAATCGGGAGCCTTGTTCCGCTTTCGAACATAAATAGCTGGGCTTTGTATTTTAAGACACAAGAATTCTGATGAAATTTGCTATCAAGTATGTCTTTCATGCTTGTCGGATATCAAATAGGTAGGTATGTGCAGTCACAGATGTTATCAAACGGGTTGCCAAGCAGAAGTGGCGCCCTCATTTGAAATAAATTGTCAACTCGTAAATATGGTGAAAATTTACATATTTCTCAATGTTAGGCCCTAGACAGCCCTTTAAATTATTTTATGAACTGCCGTTGAAACTATTATTGGTGATCCACGTAGCTTTAAAACCCGCTTTCGCTGAAGCGGATTTTAACGCTACTAATGTAATACTTTCAATGGTGGTTCATAAAATAATTTAAAAGCTAGGTATGTAGTGCAACATTGAGAAAGATGGAAATTTTCACCATATTTACGAGTTTTGCTAGCCGCATTGCCTATTAACATATGCAATTTGAATATTCCCTCGATATGCTTTTACGATCTGCGCGAGAAGAGAAGCAGCTGGTACATTCTAAGTTTTTTTTGTTTTCCAAATTAGCATGGTCATGTCGCCAGGGTTCATGATGCAAAGCGTTGGTAGAGAAAAACGAGGAAAACGCCCACAAAGAGGACAACGGATGCGTTGGTACGAGTATGACGACATCAAAAAGGCAGCAGCATCGAAGTGGGTAGAACTTGCTCAAGAACAAGATAAATAAATAAATAAAAAGTGAAAAGTAAATCTGGTCCATTTTTCCCACCTTTTTTGCCAATAGTTTATGCCATCTTTTTTGGATTTTTGTAAATAAAAAAGTCATCCCTCATTGATTCTTGAGACCTCGTGGATATAATATTGCTTTCTTACTTTTATCAAGTCATCAAGGGATTATTTTCAAGGAAAGATTTATATTGTCATTTTTTTTCAGATAGATTATAACCCTCGGTCATAACCCTCATTTAGATGAATACCTAAGGGCATTAGGCCGGCAGGCTGCATAACAGATGGTCCAAACTATAAACTGGATAAAAATGTGAGGGTTCAGTGTAGTTTTATTAATCTTGAATCACCTAAACAACTAAGTCTTGAAAAAATACAAAGAAATACGTATAATTATATGTATGGGAACATAAGACTAATTAATAGCGTTTAATTATGATAGTAAGTTTTTTTGCAGTGCGGTTATGCAGTGGATAAGTTCAGTCCATGATATTCATTCGGTACCTATACTAAATCCCTCAGAAAGATAAAATTAAAACTAGTTCACAAAAATGTTATCCTATTTTGCCATATAAATTCGTGTGAAATCTTATTAGACTGATATTTCTGTAAATTTATTTATTTATAAAATCTTTATTGATCGATAACTTTTTATATAATTTATATTTTATATTAATATTTATTATAATTATATTAAAGTATCATATTTTGTAGTATACGTAACTTATTAATTGTAATATATATTTAGAAGTTAATTGTTAAGGCCCCGTCAGTTCAGAACCAAGAATACTGTGAGTGTTTTTTAAAATCACTGTAAATTAACTACTACATTTTTTTTTAAAAAAAATTTTACATAGGTATTTTAAGTCTTTTCTACAGACACACACACACACACACACACACAAAAGTTAACAAAACAAGATTGAGCATTTTTAGCTCGATAGAAAATCACAAACATACCTCTAAATTTGCCTAAATTTACCTTTATAATACATACGAGTATTACTATTTTATACAATCACCTTTTTATATGAAAATTATACCAAAAAATATATAATCTAAATTACTAGTTAATTTCGCTATGTTACACAAAGAATTATAAATATAATACAAAAAAATTATAAATAAAACACAGTGAAATATTCGTCGAGAACTAACAAAGGCCCGGACCCGTGCTCGACGTTTTATATAATATTTTTTTTGTATTAGAAAATGCTCAATGGTGTTTTGGCTATTGTGGGTGGGTGTCTGTAGAAAAGCCTAAAAACTTCTATGTAAAGTTCTTATGAAATAAACTGTAGTAGTTTATTTACAGTGATTTTTCAAAAATACTTACTGGCCCCTGCACCACCTGTCGGTCGACTGGTAGAGGTAAAGGCTTTAAGTCCGACGTTTACAATTTTGGTTTAAAATTGAATAAATAAAAATAAACGTTAAAAGTGTTATCTTCCAGTCAATCATATGAATAAACAGAGATGTTGTTGCGGTGCAAAATACTTACATATAGTACAAATATATACAATATTATTATATTTAAACAATGAATGATAAGGGTGAAAATTAAAGGGAATACATTTTTTTACACGATAAATGTGTACGCACCAATGACCTTCCAGTACGCACTGTAAAAATATCCTGTAATAAAATAGAAGAAATAGAAAACTGAAATAAATAAAAGCAAGTTCGTCGCATATCTCGCATTCAGCAAAACATACGCCTACAGTCAAACAAATAAACATAGACAAAATCGCATTTACACTCGTGTCGCATTTCGCGTAACGCTTCCGCCATTACGACTAGAAAATATTTTCCCGCGCAAACAAAAGATAAAATGGCGAAGAGAATGTCTGCCTATGCTGCACGCAGGGTTCTGAAGCCAAGTTTAATTAATTTCACAGAACGGAGTCTTATTAAAGATCTATAAATTTATACTAAGACTAACTTGTTAAACGTAATTTTATTTTATGGTTATGAATATATGAAACTATATACTCATTTAACTATTTACACCTTATTGTTCTAAAGTAAAAAACATACTTTTAACAAACAGCGGCTAAGAGCATTTTCTCCCAGTCAACCATATGGTTAAACAGAAAAACATTGTTCGGCGCAAAAATCAAAATGAATACATTTTATGACTACCGATTTAATAAATCCCAATACTTCATATAACATTTATGAATATATACATAAAAATTACATACTGCATAATTACTAGGTATATGATATATATCAGACTAAATATAATATTATTCAATTTTGAGAAATGAAGAAAGAGAGTTCAAAAGACGAGTATGAACTTTCTTTTTAAAAGAGAATTTGGTAGAAAATTCTACATAAAACCTATAAACGTAACTTGGTAGACCTCGTAATGATTATGACATATATTATGGTCTCTTCCACAGGTCTCTTGTCATCATATTTTTCTAATTTGAGTGTCAATTCTAGATCGAGGTTTGTTTTTTGTCACTTAATTTCATAATAGGTTTTTATATGAAAATTCAAAACATTTTTTAATATAGTTTATTTACATTTAACTAAATTATGTAGGTACCATTTTGTTCGATAACTTTTTGCCATCTTATAGGTAGGGACATGATCCCATTGCTATAGAAATTTTGGGGCTTCTGATCAAAAAACTGCGTCAAGTAGTTTTGGCAGTCCTCTCGTGATGTTAACCTGACACTGCCTAAAGAATTCTGAAGAGACCGAAACAGGTGGAAATCTGCGGATGCATTAACACCTCCCAGCCAAACTCTCTTAATTTTTGCTGAGTGGTTAAAGATGTGTGAGGTCTAGCGTTATCATGATGAAAAACCACACCCCTTCTGTTGATTAATTCCGGCCGCTTTCTCTCAACTTCTTGCTTTAATCTTATCAGTTGTTCGCAGTAGAGTTCTGAATCGATGGTCCTGCCTGGTGGTAACAGCTCATAATGAATAATGCCCTTCCAATCCCACCACACACACAGCATCACCTTGTTGTGATTTAACCCGGGTTTCGCCACAGTCTGTGAAGTCTGACCGGCCTTTGACCATGACCTTTCTTTTTTTGAATTTTTCTTGTCGTACGTGAGTCAAGATTTTGGAAACGCCAAAATTGTTAAAAAAAACTTTATTTATCAAAATCACTTTTTTTACAAAATAGGCTTATTGCTATACTGGTAGCTAGTGGAAAAATGACATGAAGTTAACAGTTTACATGGTTTATATAGTCCGCTGTTGCCACTGCTCCTCCTTGGTTGGTGGTCTAATGGACAATACGTCGATTATGTAAACGATCTATTGTACTGGACTCTGCTTCTCAGATGCCGTTGTCCAAGGTGTTATTTTACTATAAGTGTTGAATGGGATATCCGTTACTTGACTCGTGATCCACTTTTCATCACCAGTTATCAATTTCTTCAAAAATGGTTCGGTCTCATTACGTCGTAATAAAGAATCACAAATGAGTACACGATTCATTAGGTTTCTTTCAGAGAGCTCGTGAGGTACCCAAATATCGAGCTTTTTTGTGTACCCATTTTTTTTCAAATGCGCCAAAACTGTTTTGTGGTAAATTCCCAGTTCTTCAGCTACGTCGTAACTACTGATATGCCGGTAAATAGCATCCACTTTATCCGTAACAGGGCGACCAGAGCGACGTGCATCTTTGACATCAAAATTTCCGGATTGGAAACGCTTAAACCAAATTTGTGCTATTCTCACAGACACTGCACTAGGTCCATAAACATCGCAAATTTTTTTCGCGGCTTGCGTTGCATTTTTACTTTTTTGGTAGTAAAATTTTTAAATGTATATAATTTCTTCATTAGATTCACTCATCTTGACGGTAAGAAAAACAAATGAAAATCACGCATTTTCCTAATTTGAATTTGGAATTATCTTCTTTAAAATTTAAACTTTTAAATGATACCAAAACCAGCCAGGTAGAAATAGAATAGCCAAAGTGGTTTTATTACAAGTTCATACATACTATATGCGTAAAGACTTTTTCCCCAACCTAATATATTGGCAGTCCAGTAGAGAACCATTTCTCATAACGATGGTACGTTAGCGGTATTAAACCTACTTTAATCTTCATTTTACATAGAGGTTTATCAACTTATCCATCCTCGTCAACTCGTGGTTGTTATTATAATATGATACTATAATGATCTGTGAATCATTATCTGATTATTTTACCAAAGAATGAAATCTGAAACGAATGCTATCTAATAAACGAAGGGTGGGCAAAAGGAAAATAATGGTGTTTTATTTTAGCCCCTTAACCCTAAAAACGATTGTTGGTTTCGTATGTCCCGCTTAACGATACATCTGCATTACAAAAAAATGTTTTATCGTTTCAGGTGTCGTGATGGCGACGCGATATGTGGAACACAGCTTTTTGCATCTTTTTTGTTTCAAAACGGATTTTTAGATGCGCCATTTTTCGCGACATACGGTGAAAATATTTTAGTTGTGACATGTTGCAGCTGCAACGTATCGGTAGCTGTTTGGGAATTGGAACTTGCAAGCCAGATTTTTAGGTTTTAAATAAAATTTCATAGTTTCAAATGTAGATTGACGAAATCTGTAAGGTTTGATAAATAGCTAAAGAAGCCCTAAAGATTTTTATTAGGTACCTACCTACTTATATTTTTTGAAAGATATTATAAATATCCTATGATAATAAAGATATTTTGAATTGAAAATACATACACTCCTACTATCATATCTGAGTACCTATAGCTATATATTATGGTAAAGAAATCACGAAATCCAAAGACAAGCTTCTTTACCCTTTAAATTGTTTAAAAAAAAAACGACAGATTTTCGAATTTTTCAGTTATAACATACTCTGATTTCACCTGGTCCAAATAGGTAGTATCTACTTATCTTAGTCAAAAACTAAAACCCGACTACGGGGAAATTCATGCTAAAAAATAAATAAAATATAAAATGTATATATTTTTGAAATGTGTTTTTAAGCCCTTTCATTTCTTCTTCTTCGTCTAAGCGCGTTCCCGGTTGCATCCTCAGCTGTGCTGCTTCAGAGCCCGGGGTGCGCTTCCCTGCTTTTTCTTCTCCAAATATAACATGCATGTCAATGGTCACCCAAGGATGCCAGAGACCTTTCAAAATGGAGAAGAAATAGCCGGAACAGTTTAAATGATTTGGCTCCTCCCTCCTTGGGAATGCAGTTGTAGCACGAGATGTTTGTGCTAAGTCGTTTAGTCGCCTCTTAAGACATCCACAGAAAAAGATGGAGTGATGCCGCCTCCGCCGGGGCCCAGCAGACGTGGAAGACCCAAGAAATGCTGGCTTGACGTCGTCAGAGATGATATGTGTGCCAATGGTCTTACAATGAAGTATGCTCAAGACCGTGCGAAGTGGAGAAGGAAAAGCCGGAAAGCGGTCCCCGGGCCTCACAGCATTATAGCTGTGGATGCAACTAGGAACACGCTGAGATGAGAGAGAGAGAGAGTTAGAGATGGAGTGGTCCTATTCTACTCCGCCGGGAACCACACGGTGAATTTTTCATTTCATACCCCAAAAAATACGATACGATTCGATTAATTTTATTTTTTAGTTCATTACTTTATGGCTTTTAGGGGGCGCCACCATGAATTTACTGTGACGTCACATAGCTTGCGTCACCAGTGGACAGCCAAGACGCTTCTGATGATAACTCATTTGTCAAGTTAACATGGATTAGAGATGTGCCGATCGTCACAAATCAGCCACCACGACTCGATAACGTCCCTCTAAAGCAGGAGGATCATGAATATGGATGTTATTAGAACAATTAGACAATGATTCCCATAAAGTGTAACCAATGCCATATTATAAGAAGCCGGATAGTCGGCGCTCTTTGCCGAATATTCGCCGACTACGATAGTAGCCGTATAGTCGGCGCTCTTTGCCGAATATTTGCCGACTAGTCGCCGACTACGATAGCAGCCGGATAGTCGGCGCTCTTTGCCGAATATTAGCCGACTACGATAGTAGCCGGATTGTCGGCGCTCTTTGCCGAATATTCGCCTACTAGCCGCCAAGTACTCGGCACATCTCTAACATGGATATCTTTGAAGATACGAGGGAACAGATAACCACACATATTTACTTGAATACGAGTACATACAAACATAGTGGCGAACTGAGAAACACATAACCATCCCTATGGATTCGTCGTTGTCGGATAAAAATACGATATATCTTAGAAAAAGTAATATAAAGATGGCTCAAAAAATATTCGGTTTTTTATTATATTTTCCCATTCACTCGAGACGGGCTGGTAAACCGGTTTACTGCGCAATAAACGTAGTTATTACACAGGTAAGTACCCGGGGTATTTTGTCTTAAGTCTGCTTTAATATACGGTATTAACGGATAAGGTCGCATTCGTTTATGTTTCTATCTGGGTGACCGAGTTTACTCGTGTGGTTCCGGGTTAGAATAGGACCACTCCATCTCTTCTCAAAAATATTCCAGTAGACCCGCGAGAGGAAATAGGAATTTCCTCTCGCGGGTCTACTGGAATATTTTTCTTTAATAATTAGCACCTAAGCACAGACATTAGTACTATGTTTTCTTTCTTAAAATGTATTGTTTGTAAATTTTCAAGTGTACTTCAACCAATAAAATTAAATAAAAATAAATTTAATATGAGTAAGTTGAAATTTCGAATTTTTAGCAGAAGAATTGTACCTGACCATTAAACTCGCATTCATTTACCGCAGTTGTGTCTTTTGCAGTCATGTATATTCATAAATAACGTAGTAAGTTAATAACTTGATAAATAACTACAGATACATTATCACGTCTTTTCGCCGTGTGGTTCAGGCAGAGTAGAATAGGACCACTCCATCTCTTCCTGTGGATGTCGTAAGAGGCGACTAAAGGACTTAGCACAAACATCTCGTGCTACGTTTTTGGAGCCAGTTCAGTCCATGATACTGAACTACTTTCTATAAAAAAGGTATTAAAAATCGATAAAATTATTTCGTCCTCCCATACAAATCAGCGCTCAGCCAAACGGATCTTGTATGGAAAGACGAAAAATTTTTATTGATTTTTAATAACATTTTTTATAGATTCAGTTCAGTATCATGGACTAAACTTGCTCCAAAAATTTTGCAGGTGGATAAAAAGTCAGCCTGTATATCTAGTCTATGCCGCCATAGAGACCTTTGAGTTTTGGAGTCACCCCTGAAAACTTAAAGAAGATTCAGATCATGATACTGAACAACTCACGGACAACTTCCCCTCGGCATATTAGGTAATAGGAAAACATTTACCTATAGCTGACAGGTCCATAAGTCAGTTTCATTCAATCAGATCAAAAATCAGTTTCAGAAACATTGTCCAGTTTTTTTTCCCCTCCGGGGTATGTTAGACCGGGTGTCTGGATGTCCAAGGGGTCAATAAATCTAGATGCAAGAAAAACCAAAAGTCATATAGTACATTATGTCTTAACGTGCAAATGGTCAATATGTCCAGACGCTAGAAGGTTTAATTGTCATTTAGTACATGTGTCATAATGTCCAGATGCTAGGAATGGGCATTCCTACCATCTGGATTTTCTGTACCTGTACTCGTACTACCTACAACAATGACAATCAATGCGTCGATTTTTTTCCACATAAAAACGACGCGTTAATTAGGCGTAGAACAAAACAAGACATTATAATGTCAATAATTTCTTACATTTGGAGCTAATTTTGTCAAAAAGGAAAACGTTAATTAGATAGCGAAAAAAAAAACTAAAGAATTACCGAATTCAAAGAAAAATAACAGAAGATATGAGCAAGATAACATGTATCCAAATATCTTTTCCCTTACAAAAAAAGTATCCTACTGACGGATGACGTATTTAATCACAATCCGAGGTTAACAGCGCGTGCACTGTAAAAACAAGCAGGATCTTCCATTAAGGACTGTATGCACAAAGCCATGTGGTCAGATTTGGCTCTGAAATATGCAAAATTTTCCCGCTAGGGGGATAAAAATGTCAAAATGAAGTTACATAGAGTTAATAATGTGTAAACGGGACAATAGATGTAGGTAATCATAAATTGTAACGTAGAAGTTTACTTGTTTCTTTTCGTCAAGACTTCCAGTCCGCGATACTTATTAAAATTTTCAAATCAATCAAATCAAAGAATTATTTTGTTTGAATTATTATTTCTGAATTAAGGCCTTGGCAGATGTCATTATAATGTACTTAACACTTTAGTAGACAGGCTATCAGTAGAAAAAGGCTAAAGTCGAAAATACAGTAGTGTGCGTGAATGCAAGACGTTTATTTAAAAAGCGATTTTAAATATATGTGAAATTCATATAGCACTTTCTAAAAAATCCAAGTTATAGTTATTCGAATCTTGCGTAAAATTTATTACTTTTTCAATTTATTAGTCGACCTCCGTGGCGATTCCTTAACACGCTAGTCCGTCACTCGGAGGTTCGATTCCCAGCCAGGGCAAGTTGGTAAATGGCCTTTTTTAATTTGTCCTGGTTCTTGGGTGTTTATTTTATCCCATCAAAAACATAAATGTAAAAATGCCAAGGTCAAATTCCGACAAAACAATTGAAATTTAAATAGCTGCCAAGTTATGTAGGTAGAGAAAACTGAAATTTATTCATAAGAATCTCAACATTTGACTTGGACAACATTAAGATTGAAAGCACGGTCACCCATCCTAACTGTGACCAAGCTAGAAATTTCTTAACCTGTAAAAGCACGGTCATTCATCCATCAATTTTTGAATTTATCGTATGCGAAGTGGAGCGAAATATTTGCACAAGTGGTTTTGATTACTCGTATTTTGAAATTTGTTAAAGCGCAAATGACAAAGAACCCTTAGAATAGAGAATCTTTTTAGTTTCACGCAGCTTTTAAGGGTTCCGTAGTTAACAAGAAATGAATTCGTCATGTCTGTCTGTCTATCTGTCCCCAGTTTTACTCATAGACTATTAGTACTAGAAAGCTGTAATTGGGCATGGGCATGGATATGTAGTAATAAAAACTTGAAAAAAAAAATGTGTGGTGTGAGACGTCGTTGAATAGGTCTTTCAAAAATATTGTAAGATTATGAACACCCTTTTTCGTTTTAGCAATCCGTTTGTGAAATATTTGGTTTTTGATTGCAAATTTTTGTTAGAATCATGTGTCTTCCCTCTCTGTCAGTTAAACGGTTGTATATGGACACTTAAAAAAATTCACGGCAGTAGTATATAACGTCTCCCTGTACTAAAACTAATTTAAGGTGGATTTAGTTCATAATACTGAACAACTTTTCCTAAGGAACACATAATTAAATATGAAAAGAAAATGTTTGCTTTCCATTCGACCTCCGTGGCGTAATTTTTAACACGCTAGACCGCTAATTCGGAGGTTCTGGGTTCGAGCCCCAGCCAGGGCAAGTTAGAAAATGGAATTTTTCAAATTGTCCTGGGTCTTGGGTGTTTATCTATGTATGTATTTATCATAAAATATATTATCATTGAGTTAGTATCCCATAATACAAGTTTAAAACTTACTTTGGGGCTAGCTTAATCAGTGTGATTTGTCCTTGTACATATATTACATATATATAACATTTTGCCAAATCTTGTGTGTAAGAGATCAAAAATTTGTTTTTCGTATTTCGTTTGTTTCTTAGTGAAAGTTGTTCAGTATCATGGACTGAATGCAGACCTAAAGTTAGGCAGTTGTTAGTTACATAAAACAAGTAGGTACTGACTACGGAACCCTACACTGCACGTGGCCCGTCACGGCACGTGGCCGGTTTATTTTGGTTAAGTTGAAATTTTAGGGAACCATAGACAAATTTATGATATTTCTGTGTAAATCAATATTACTTACCGCTGACATGACGTTCTCAAAAATACAATCAAATAGTATTTTACGCGAGCGGTGACTTGGAAAACTACACGTTTTATGTTCCACTGATAGAAAATGTACACATTTGAATTTTTTTTGTGAAACATTACGTTTAGCGACCATCTGCAATCGTAACACCTTTCACTTCTATTCACCTTATTATGTAAGTACGGAGGGTAAAAAAGGATTGCACGTTGAACAGATCAACAGTCTTGGCGTAGCAGCTGTATGTGCTCAATCAATGACTTGACTGTTTGATTTTGTACAATATTTTTAACGAATCAACAAAGAGCACTAAAAAAATCTTTTCCTGAAAACAGCTAAAAAAATTGATTGATTAATGAAGCAGTAATTAGCATTATTGCACCCTTTTATTTTTTATCTTCTAATAGGTTTTCCTGTAATCTATAGGTAAAGAACTATTAACTGTATATTTTTCAAAAGATTGGGATCAGTGGTTTCGGAGATAAGTGTATTTTTATTATTTACTTTCAAAAATAACTTCAAAAACACCAACTTAAAAAATATAGAAAAATATATTTAATATTATCATAAAATGCTCTTTCATTTGATATTTTACGCGATATAGTTCACAAAACCCTTTTTTTAATGTCTCATTTATCTCCCATAAAGTGGCCCCAATTTTTATTTATTTATTCATTTACCTACATTTTACTTCCGTCTTTGGGTCACAAATTTACATTATGTGCGCCACATTTCAACTGAATCGGTCCAGTAGTTTAGTAGGGGGGGGTAAATTTTCGCCCATTTTCTTAAATAACTTAAAAATACCGATCTAAGAAATAATAAAAAATAAATATATTTAAAATTGTCATAAAAAGTTCTTTCATTTGATATGTCACACGATTTTGTTATCAAAACTTTTTTTTAATGTCTAATTTACCCACAATAAGTGGCCCCCTTTTTTAAATTTCATTTATTTACATTATACGTCTATCTTTAGGTCACTAAGTTACATAAGTGTAGGTACTAAATCTCAACTAAATCATTCTAATAGTTTCGTAGCAAATTGGCTGTGACTTACGGACAGACAGACAAGCGAAACCCTAAAAACAGTAAAAACACCGAAAAAATCGGTTCCTATACAAATTTTCCGGGCGGCTGCACACTTTTGTATAAAAATGCAGATTTTTTTTTGTTTTTTGACTGTTGTTTTAATATCATTACACTATACTAGCAGTCCACCCCGGCTTCGCCCTTGGTACACACAAAGCCTATGTCACTCGGGGATAGTGTACCTTTCCAACGGTGAAAGATTTTTAAATCGGTCCAGTAGTTTCGGAGCCATGTAATGCAATGCAACAAACAAACAACCAAATCTTTTCTCTTTATAATATTAGTGTAGATAAATAGCCTACTATAGCCTGCCTGCCAAGCCAAGTATAGATCTAGTATAGCCTGTGGTTCGATATATTACGCATAATGTCAATTCGTATTTTGATATACATTCATGGGGAAAAGTTGTTCAAAATTTCAGACTGAATCACCCCTCAAAATAATTGTAAAACCCTAATTAAACAGCACCTTTTATTACAAAAACAGTTAATATGATTCCGCGACCCGAGAAAGTTCCAATCCGATTTTCACCCTAATCGCCAATTAAAAATTATAGGTAATAAATCAAACCAAATTATTTTTTTCATTGACTTAATTTTCAATAAAATTTAAAAAAAAAAAGTGCGATGCCGTATCTGCGATAGCATTACATCTTTACTTGAACGTCAACAAAATGTCAAAACTGTACCATAGTGTAGCAAAAGTATGACATAATTTGGCAGTTTGTACATAGTTTTTTATTGAAATATTTTAGACTGTAATGCAATTTTACGTAATTTGAAAATGGATTTTTTGAAAAATTCGACACGGCCTCCTTCCTGAACGCCCGGCGGGCAACTGAATTTGTATGGAAGAATCATGGCCGCCATTTCAGAGATTTCTGTCAAAAACGTTGCAAAACATCCAATTTTTAAAATTATTTTTTTTATTATTGCGTGATTGCATTGTAAGCAAATATAAGAATAATGTTTCAAAATAGCCTTTATTTTTATAAAATATATGCAATCCCTTGTTAGAATATTTCTTTACTCAGAAAAACAAGCCAGTTTGTAGCAAGATTTTCTAAAATATTTCTTTCAGGTTGGAATGAATGAAAATTAAAAAAATACGATTTTCGTCTACTGGCTAGTCTATTCACCTATAACTAGGTATGTAATTTTCTTAGTGGTCTTTTCTACTTAAGCCATAACTATTGCCCGCGCAAAGTGCGTTTTGCATGTTTTTGGGTAAATTCAATGCTTGTTTTTAGGAAAACTACAAAATATTTAAAAAAATCCTTTTTTTCGTCTACTGTCCCAACTCTTCCTCTATCTATGTGTATACATTATTTGACTTAAATCAAACGCTTTCTGTACAAACTTGTTGCCCGCGCAAACCCAGTTTACATGGTGCCGACCCTTAACCTTTGTTGCTCCGTTTTGGGTAAGGAAATGGACATTATTTCTCCTATTAGTCATTGCATATATCATTCATTACATATACCCATAGTCTTATTAAAAAAGCACGGACAGACTTTAGTGCTTAGGTAATTAAAATAAACGGGCAAGTGCGAGTCGGACTCGTACATGAAGGGTTCCGTACCACCGTACAATGTTTTAAAACGCTGAAGAAACACGTTTCTTGTATGACGACCCCCTTTAATTTTTAACTTTATTTTATTTTTAGTATTTGTTGTTATTGTGGTCATAGTAATACATAATTGGTGAAAATTTCAAGTATCTAGTTAATGCCAATATGAAGATCAAGTTTAAAACGCTGAAAAAAACACGTTTCTTGTATGACGACCCCCTTTAATTTTTAACTATTTTTTAATTTTAGTATTTGTTGTTATATCCGCCACAGTAATACATAATCGGTGAAAATTTCAAGTGTCTAGCTATTACGGTTCAAGAGATAGAGCCCTGTGACTGTCGGACAGACAGACAGACGGACAGACAGACAGACAGACGGACAGACAGCCAGACAGACGGACAGACAGCGGAGTCTCAGTAATAGGGTCCCGTTTGCACCCTTCGGGTCATCATCATCCGAGCGTATTCCCGGTTGCATCGTCAGCGGTTATGCTTCAGAACCCGGGGTCCGCTACCTAACCTAGGCGATTTGACGAGGTTACTGGTTTTTATTTTTGCGACTGCCGTCTGACCACCGCAACCCAAAGGGTAGACCAGAACCAATCCTATATACCAATCCAGTATAGGTACAAACGCTAGATGGCGTTCGGGACCAACGGCTTTACGTGCCTTCCGAAGCACGGAATCATCTTTCTTTTCGGATAATCAGGTGATTCAAGCCTTTAATATCCTAAACAGACTGGAAACAACTTTCCACAAAGTATGCTTTCCAGTGGGATTTGAACCCATGACCTCCGGATCACAAGGCAAACGCCATGACCACTGGACCGCGGAGGCAGTCGAAGGATTTGCACCCTTCGGGTACGGAACCCTAAAAATACGGAAGTGGACTAAAAAAATATTTTTAGCTCATCAGGTAGATTATTAAAAAATATACGTATAAATATTGTATACGTATTTTTTATTTTTTCTGATTAGCAAATAATGATAAAGATACGGCCCATTTAAATTCTGCATGACGTCACGATCAAGTACGACTTTCACTTGACGGTGACGTCAATCACTCCACTCTGAAACTTCGACGCGCTGTGTCATTGTGAATTTTCACTACGTTGTTAAACCGAAAAATATGGGCCCATTATTTTTGGATAATCTAAGTGACAGACTAAATAAAAAAACAATTGTTCTGACCCAGTCCACATTCCTATAATCCGCCTAAAACAAGAATACCTCGTGCAATAATGTCACTTACTCTTTTGTCACTGTCAACTTTATTTGGATGAATAAAGGTTTAAACCAGGTTTAAAGTCTGCGTTTTATAATAAGGCGGATACATTACTATCCTTCTTCGCTGGGAGAAAATAACAAAAACCTAGAATGTATTAAATAACCCGATTAAGTGCGAGTCGGACTCCTACACGAAGGGTTCCGTACCTCCGTACAATGTTTTAAAATGTTGAAAAAAACACATTTCTTGTATAACGACACCCTTTTAATTTTAAACTTTATCTTATTTATAGTATTTGTTGTTATAGCGGCCACAGTAATATAAGCGGTGTAAATTTCAAGTGTCTAGCTATTACGGTTCAAGAGATACAGCAGATATGACAGACGGACGGACTGATGGACAGACAGCGGAGTCTCAGCAATAGGGTCCCGTTGGCACCCGTTGGGTACGGAACCCTAAAAAATAGCAAAAAGTAAATCTTTTTTCTTACGGGGTCCTGTGTTGCAAAATCAACAATCAACAATTAGGTTTGCAAAATCAACCTATACAGGGTGACTTTAACCACCAGCCAAATTTTTTGAGTAAGTTCAGTCCATGATACTGAACTATTTTCCATGAAAAATAAAAGAACAAAAAAAAATTTCGACTTCCCATACAAATCAACGCTCAGCCGAAGGGATTTTCTATGGTCGGACGTAATTTTTATTCAATTAGCTGGTAGATAAAAAGTCATTCTGTATACACATTACACATACATACCTAGTAGTTTTAAAAAAAATAACATGTAATTATTGATTTCTTTATTTATTCAGAAATATACTAATGATAAAGCTTACCTAAACTAGGAAAATCATAGGAAGATAGACAATTTTTAAATTAGTGCTAATATCTTGAGAGCAAGTTCAGTCCATGATCCTGATCACAATTTTCTCAAACTTCAAAAATCCCTTTTCAGTCTCGAAAAAATCACTTTTAATAGTGAAACTTCACATCAATTTGTATTCGAAAGCAAAACATATTACGTTTCGTCCAGCAGTGAACCGATACACTGATAACGAAATTAGGTCTCTTATGAGAAAAATGCTTTAGGAAGTCCATAAGGTACCTAAAGGTACTGGTAACGAAATTAGATCTCTTATGAGAAAAGTGCTTCAGAAACTCCATAAGGTGAATGCACTGGTAACAAAATTAGGTATCTTATGAGAAAAGTGCTTTAAAAACTCCATAAGGTGAATGTACTGGTAACGAAATTAGGTCTCGTCTGAGTAATTCTGAGAAAAGTGCTTCAGAAAGTCCATAAGATAAAGATATACGTGCACGGAGTACCTACCTAATTTTAAATTAATAATGAAATAAGAGTGGTTAGAGCATGGTCGTATTTAGACCAAGTACGCGATTTGAACGCCGATTTTTGAGCCGAGATTTGAATTTTGATTTGATCCCGCTCACGTGGTATTTTTTCACCATTTCTTATTTAATTATTTAATTTGAGTAATTTAATACTGCATCTTGAATGCCTAAAAACCCTATAAAAATACCTTATTTTAGTCAATAAAGAAAGATATTGGTAATATTCAGCTCAAGTTAGTTAAAAACATTTCTTGATTTGATTTTTCTTCTTGAACTGCACACTGAGTACTAGATTCATGACTCCACAGACGTTGTTTTTAATGGCTATTCTCATAAAGCCATTCTCCCCCCATTGGGTTCCATAGGAGTTCTTTAAGATCCAGTATTCTTGTCCAGCTTCTTCGCCAAAACCAATAATTGTGACACCATGTGATAAATCACCCATAGTGTTGCGACTGTAAATAAAATAATATATAAATAAAATAATAAAATAAATAAATAATATTTTTTTTGTCAGCTGTATAAGTTTTAATACAAACGCATTAAGAAGTGCCAAATTGGGAGAGGAATTATTATTTACTTAATCTTTTATATTTTTTTAATGGTATACCATAGTCAAAACTACATCACTTACAACAACCATGGTGCAATAAATTTTTCATATTTGCCATATGGTTTTCGGCATATATAACTAACAAAATATGCTGAAACTATTTTAAGGGTGAATTCGGTCAATTATACTGAATAACTTTCCCCAAGGAACATAATCAAAATATACAAAAAATTTTTTTTTGCTTTTCGTACAAACTCGAATCAGCTATTAGCTCAACTTGTATGGGAGGCCTAAAATTATTTTTCATATTTCAATATATGCTCCTTGGAAAAATTGTTTAGTATCATGGACTGAATGCACCCTTAATATACTCGTAGTTTAAGTATATTTTGTTAGACCCAGCATTAGGACTACTTCATCTCTTCCTGTGGATGTCGTAAAATGCGACTTAAGGGATAAACACAAAACTCATGTACAACAAATTCATTCCCAAGGAAAAGATGACAGGCAGGCTGACTATAGCCGAATGATTTTATTGAGTCTGGCTTTTTCTTACATACACTATCACGTCCTTATACCTAATGGGACAGACAGAGCATTTTGAGTCTTTCGGCTCTACGTAGACCAAGACCGCAATATCCAAAGGCTACTTAAAGTATGATGGTGGGCAAGGTGAATAATAGTAATGGGTTGTTAGCCGCATCGCCGCTCGGCTTTGACGATCTGCGCGGGAAGATAAGCAGCTGGTACATTCTAAGATTTTGGAAGATTAACTTTGCACTGTCTTTGGCATTCTTGGGTGAAGAAATGACCATGATGATGATGCTAATAACTGCGGAGAAGAAAACCCGGTAACCTCACCGCTGCGCACCAAAACAATACAGCTAAGGATGCGAAATTTCTAAGATATGGGAAGGAACATTTTTATCACCTAACTAATTACACAAAATAACATAAAAAAAAAACAAAAAAAAATGTATACAAATTAAAAGTATTTCTACAATTACTTACCAAGCTACATCATCATAGATACCCTTAGAATAATACGAAAACGTCCTTGGTTTGGCATTCAAAGCTATAGCAAGTGGTCCGTTTCCTGTCAGCTTTTTCTAAAAAAAAAGAACAATCTCATCCCTCTTTATAAATTGGTTGAATGCGTGGTAGACCTCCACTTGCAATAGGCGGATATTTGTTTTATTTATTCATAAATCTTTTTTTGTTGTTACTTAATAAAGGCCCATTTACACAGTGCAAGTTGCTTACCTGTTGCATGCATACAATTTTATTGAAGCAATAAATGATATGTATGGCTGACGTACTGTTAAGACCATGCAAGTTTTCTATTGCTTCAATTTAATTGTATGCAACAGGCAAGAAACTTGCACCGTGTAAATGGGCCTACTCCTTGCATCTGACATAGCTTGACGACTGCCATCCCACGATGACAGCCGGGATCAATGGCTTTACGTGCCTTCCGAAGCACGGAGCTCGAGAATTTTCTATACATCTTTTAGTCACCAATCTAAGTGCGGACCACGCCATGCTTCACTTGCGAAAGCGCAGCAATGCGTTTTCCCTTCGGCCTCCGAGCTCCCCTTTCTTCTTAACAGCCCGTATGACCCTGATAGTACTTAGAGCGATCCTAAATATTATCAATATTACCGAAATACTTACTTTGAAATAAAAACACAGCAAAATTCAGGACTAACTCTATACATAATATGTTTCGAAAACACGATTGCTTAAAATTTTCTCGATAGAAAAATCACCTCAGAATTATACTAAAACGAAAAGTACTTAAGAAATACAATAAATAAACCCTTGTAACTTTGGCTTATAATTGTATTAATCACTAGCTTTTGCCCGCGGCTTCGCCCGCGTAGATTCGGGGTATAAAAAATAGATGTTGGCCGATTCTCAGACCTACTCAATATGCTCACAAAATTTCATGAGAATCGGTCAAGCCGTTTCGGAGGAGTACGGGAACGAACATTGTGACACGAGAATTTTATATATAAGGCAGGGATCATATGTCATATTTTTTAAATAACTCTTAAATATTCTTTGTAAAAAGAAAAAAAACAAAAACGCCTAAACCAGCCTCAATGATCCGCCATGACCGTTTTACCCCGCGTGGCTCGCTGTCTCGCTTCGGCTAGAGTAAATTTGTGTGCGTGAAAGCGCGAGCAAAATTTAGATTATCCAAATCAGGCGCCGTCTTTAATCTTTATTAAATACAATTGGGTAGATGACCGGGTCAAAAATAAATTATTTAGTACTGATAATAGAATAAAACGTCACAAAATAGTGTGACTTGACATTGATCATATCCATTTTCAACATGATTTTAAATTTATTAATGCAAAAAAACTGAAACTGAAGAGCGCTATTTGACTCGAAAAACTTTTCATCATGTTTTTGATTTTCATACAAAATACATAGATAATGTTTGTTTGGACACTAAGTAAAAAGTGTCTGATTTGACTTGTCATCTAGCGGATTGTATTCTCTACTAGTCAACCTTTGAAAAACAAAAAAGTTAATTTGATTGCGATAGGTGCTGATGTATTTATTACCTTTATAGCTTTTTCGGTCGGCTTCACTCTCTCAAAGCCACTAATTTTAAACTTTTTCCCTGCGTCCTTAGATCGGCATATACCTTCCTGAAACAAAATAGTAGATGGAGTAGCTGGAGGGTGTTAAAAGAAGAAAAGCGGTGTGGTTTCCGGCTAAACATAGCTTATGAACATCAACGAGACCTCTCCAACCCGTCTGGTCAGCGTGTGCCAAATCTGGAGAGTGTAGGCCAAATGATCTGACTGCTCTGGCTAATACATGGCTCTGGTAGTACAGAAAGGGTCATGCTTCTGCAGTGGCGACTAAAAAATACCTAATGATGATGATGATGAAGAAAAAAAGAAAAGTGTCAAATCACAGTAATTAGCAGAATATGTGATCTGAGTAGTGCTGTGCCGTCCCTGGAAACTTTGGAAATATTCCCGTAAATATTCCCGAAAATATTCCTAAAAATGGAAATTTACGGGAATATTTACGGAAATATTGGGAATATTCCCGTAAATTTACAAGGGGAAAATTTCCGTAAGTTTGAAATATTTCCAACGGCACATCGCTAGATCTGAGGCTTTCTTTATCATCGCCCTAGGGGAGAAGTATTTTACATATTTATTTTTCTGGATGCCACTATGGACCAACAATACAAGAGGACCGACAACACCGTATAAAAAAGCGTACTCTGCTAGAAAGCCATAATCTTGTATTATTTCTAGATGCCACTACTATCTGGCCCGCTAGCCATACAAAGGATGCTGGCCGACGATAGCCCGTCGTGGATACCCACGAAAAATCAGAGATGGCGCTTGTTTCTTCGTATAAAATTAACGCTTTTACCGCCATCATTCCAAAATTGAACAAAACCACTACGAAACTACCTTCTTTCGAACTAGTAACTCCCTCTAGCTACAATATTTAAACTAAAAATCGAATTACGCTCCAATGTATGAAGGTTGTTAGTTCTCTTGTATTGTTCGTCCATGATGCCACTTAGGGTCAGTTCACACCGAGACGCGACGAGAAGTGACATGGCGTGCACATTTGAAGAAATATAGAACTTGTTTATTACACAATAAACGGGCAAGTGCGAGTCGGACTCGTACATGAAGGGTTCCGTACAATGTTTTAAAACGCTCAAGAAACACGTTTCTTGTATGACGATCCCCTTTAATTTTTGACTTTTATTTATTTTTAGTATTTGTTGTTATAGCGGCCATAGTAATACATAATTGGTGAAAATTTAAAGGGTCTAGCTATTACGGTTCAAGAGATAGAGCCCTGTGACAGACGGACAGACAGACGGATAGACAGACGGACAGACAGCGGAGTCTCAGTAATAGGGTCCCGTTTGCACCCTTTGGGTACGGAACCCTAAAAAGATACAATTTCAGTGACAGACCGCTACGCCGCCGGTGTGAATTGACCCGTGGCCACATACTCCCAACGTGTTCGGTGTATACGGCAGACATAACCCATCATTATCATCATCACTATCAGGTCTTATTTAGTCTCCACTGCAGGAGTACGACACTTTGTGCTATCAGAGTCATACTTGGCCAGAGAAGCCAGAGGATTACACTTTTCACGCTGGCCAGACGGGTTGGAGAGGTCTCATTAATGTTTATAAGCTTTGTGTAGCTTGTTTCCTAAGTCGCATTCTACGACATCAACGGGAAGACTTAGAGTGGTCTCATTCTACTTTACCGAGAACCATACGGTAAGCCCAAAGACATAACCCGTCCAGCCCCATTTAAGCTTGACAGCTTTATGTCCCACATCGACATTACCAGTGTTAGAGCATGTAGTGTTTCTAATTCTGTCCATCCTTGTTACGCCTACTTAGGTCGTCAGCATACTTCGCTCTATTGCTCTCTGATTAAAATAATGTCTGATGAATACTAACCTAAATTTAAGATTGAAAGTAGACAATATGCTCTCCGGACAAACCTTCGTGGTTTATGAGTGCATTGAGTTGTAAGTTATTTTTGGATATAAAAAAAAAGTTTGGACTTCAGAAGCTCAGCAGCATTCAGGTGGTCGTCGCAAAAAGGGCCGTTGTTCAAAGTGTAGGAGCGCAAGGCCTTACGCAAACATATCTGAAGACTACAAAAGCATTTTTACTTGATGAAATGAGTTCAGGTAGAAACGATAAATTTTAACATACATACATACATACTATCACGCCTGTTTCCCACAGGGGTAGGCAGATACTATGGACCTCCACTTGCTACGATCTTGAATAAATTTTAAAAAATATCTAAATCTACTTTACTACATTCATACTCCAATATTTATTTGAAAAATCTTTGGGAATTAATAATGATGAACCATAATATTAATTTCTTTTGAACAAAGTGGTCATGGCTAGCCGGCAATTAATAATAGTCGTTTAATAAGCGATGAAAGGAGAATAGCGCCAAGTAGAGATATCTAGAAGGATGAGCGAGACCTTTTCCTAGCAGTGGGACAACTTAGGTTAGAAAAAAAATGTGAAAGTAGATAAGGTTGTTACCATAGCTAGATATGGTCCATAAGTGTCGTTCGTAGGGACACCATACTGTTTGATCTTACTCAGTGTAAAGTACAGGTCGCCGTTTTCACAGCCAGAGTTTCCACCGTTGCTAGGGGTTCTGAAAGAGAAAAAGGAGGTACTAGATAGGTCTTGATGTTGATTGACTGCATCCGTGGTCCAGTGGCCAAGGCGTTCTGCCTTATGATGGAGGTCCTGGGTTTAAATCCCACTGGGAAGCATACTTTGTGATAAGTTGTTTAAAGTCTGGTTAGTATATTGCAGGCTTGAAACACCTGATTATCCGAAAAGAAAGATGATTCCATGCTTCGGAAGGCACGTAAAGCTGTGGGTCCCGAACCCCATCTAGCGTTTGTTTTAACCTATTCTAGGATTGGTTTTGGTCTATCCTTTGGGTTGCGGAGGTCAGCCGGCAGTCGCTCTGTGTATAAACCAGTATTCCCGTCAAATATAGTAGGTCGCTGACCCCGGGCTCTGAAGCGTTACCGCAGAGGATGCAACCGGGAATACGCTCGGATAATGAGATAGGTCTTGATCACGTTTTACTGAACGTGTAAGTTCAAATGAAAGCTTTAGGATAATTCTTACCATTTATTTCACGGCTCATCTAAGCATATTCACATATCGATTCGAGAAGAACATAACTGTAAGGGCTCTAACAGACCAGCGACAGTATGCCCGCGACACCTGTCGGGGACATTAAGTAACCGTCGCGCGACAGTTCGTGGCACTAAGAGGCGGGCTGGCTGGATAAAGTAGAATATCATAATAAAGGTAAGTACTTACTTCCAAGTGCAATCAATGATAGCCTGTTCGCTGAGTTCAATGAAATGTTGTTTTTTACAACCGCTGTAGATATAGGACGTAGACTCGACGGTTGCGGCTGACGTGAATGCGTAGCAAGATCCACACAAGTGTGTCTGATCTAAAACAATGTAAGTGAATTTAAACAAAATTGGCCAAGATGTAATGCCCACTCTAGTTTTAGATTTTACTGAAAATGAAATAGGTGCATAAGGAACACCGGCTAGACAATAGTAACAAGTTAACATAGGCGCGCGCTATACTGAGTAGGCAGTAACGCGACGAACAGTTTAATAACAAGACATTATAAATTTTATGTACAATGTCATAAGATATAGAAACGCATGATAGAATGAACACGGCGCGGTGGTGCCTCGCAAATGCTCGAGCAGTCTCTCGAGAAGACGCGCACGGGCGTGAGCTAAGCCAGCCTGACTTGTCTTTTCTTCCATAAGTCATGGACCCACATGACCCTTTTTCTTTTTGACCTACGTTTATTTTTTTCTTCCTCCTCTGCTTCAAAAATAAGTGCTATCATGACCAATTCCATATTTTCCAAAACAGCAAGTCTTACATCTTGAATAGTTTTAACAGAGTTCTAACTCCTAGAAGTCGGTTAAATTGTGGTACTTCGATGATAGGAAATGTCGGCTATTCGGACGCCGAGCTGATGAATTCGGCAAATTAGCCATAGGCACATGACATTCGAAATCAAGTAGTAAACCCATTAAAATAGTTATAATACGGCGTAGCCTAACTAATAAATTCTTTTTAAAATGATCGATATATTAGTGACTAATATAAGAGTTCTCGTGTGATCGTTTAGTATGGCCTTATAATGCGGATGCTATTGCTTTGGCGTGAGCAATGCTTATTTTAATATGGCTATCAGTGGGAATGGAAATATTTTATTGCCTCTCCGATATCCATTCAAATTTTTGTATCGTAAAATCCCTTCGATAAAATCAATAAGTAAAAAAAATCAAAAAATGTGATAAAAAAACATTAAAACTGTGGGACCTCGACCTGTCTCGGCGCTCTAGGCGAATTCCCACATAGAAGATAGTTTAGGAGAAGTGGAGAATAAACTCGATAACAACACAGATTATATATAATTTAATTTCTGATACTGATTGTTACAGAGTATAAAAGAATAATATTTAATAAGGTACAACAGATAGAGAAAAGTTAGCGATCAGCTTCAGAGATGATGATGAAATGAGTGAAAAGGGATCAATGATGGATGAGGAGTCAATGATTTGAAAATGGAATGAAGGGAATTTGAAATGAAATGAAGGATGAAAAACGGACAGGATGAGATGAAGAAAGGAGGTTTGAACATGATGCATGCAGCATCGTTACAAAACTAACCTTTTACTGGACTGATAGCATTATAAACTCTCCAATCCAAGCTTTTGACATTATCTCCAATCATATTGTCATCATCACTGTCATCTTTCTCATATTTGCTATAATCTAGTGGAGCAACTTGCAATGCATTAAGTCTTGAAAGTTCTGCGTCATTAAGATCAGCAAATTTATTCACAGCTAAGGAATAAGATTTATGTTGACGATTTACTGAATTTATATACCTGAAATTATAGGTTAGATAGGTAAATTTGGAGAAGACGATGGCAAACCACTCTGCACCACGTGTCGGTTGAATGGTAGAGAAAGCTCTAGGCTTTAAGTCTGCCGTTTACAATTTGTGTAATAAAGATAAATAAAAATAAATAAATAAATAAACCACTCCATTACCTTTGCCAATAAAAAGTCGTTGTGTGCATCTCTTTTCACACAATGACACCGACAAGAGCTTGGCTCTTAAATATAGATAGACAGGTTAGTTTTTTTTGTTAACATCTTTAAAGTGTATAAAATCCAGGAAAAGACAGACCCAAAAGAAGGAAAATCTCATAGCTAAAGAATTAACGAGTGGTTTAATATAAACTTTCGATGCGCCTACGTCCTTTTTTGTGCTGATGCAGCAAACATACATATCTACAAACATAGCATTGCTAAAAACCTGTATGTAAATAACAAAAAGTCGTTTATATATTTTCTTGTTTGTGAGTGTGTGTGATCAGTTTTTACTAGTAAATGATTTATATATCATCATCATCCGAGCGTATTCCCGGTCGCATATCCTCAGCGGTAACGCTTCAGAGCCTGGGGTCCACTACCTAACCTATGTGATTTGACCAGGTAACTGGTTTTTACACAGAGTGATTGCCTATCTATCTCTATCTATCATCTATATAGGTAGTATCTAAACAGGTAACTCTACGGTGCAGCGTTAAGAATGAAGATAGTCATATAGATAAAGACGATGAAGAGGATAAACCGATACAGTCACACTTGCCAGCCCAACGTCCATTGCGGTTCTTTAGTGTCCAGAAATTTTTCGCAGAAGGTAGATAATTTTTAAAATATTTATTAATAAATTCAGTTTGTGGAGGTTTAAATGTGCTGGTGTCTAAAACACTGATATTGCTGTAAATCTTTATGCGCTAAAAGAATTATTTCACTTACATACCTCAAATTGTTTTTGAAAACAAACATTCTTTCGTGGTGTTCTGAATTATCTTTGTATGTTTTGTTATGCTGTAATTTAAAACTGAAAGAGTAGGACACAACGTATTATTTACAAGTAATTATTGGTAGCTTGATGATGGGTTATCTCAACAACATTCGGGGTATGGTATCTATAGTAAAATAAGGTATTCTCTTTCCGTGACAGCTGGTCACGTGATTAGAACAAGTACACGTCACCAGTAAGGAGTGTTGCCACTGTGTGTTATTGAATTAGGTATTAAAGTGAATTTTATAAATTAACAAACCAATCATGAACTAATAATTCAACATAAATTTATTAAAAATTGAACAGATGAATTAAACGATATACAAAATAATTAAGTAAGTATGTTATTATTTATTACTAATTGAGAAAGTCCTTAATTTACTGAAAAGAACTATCAGTGGTAGAACTTTTCGTGACATTTGTGACGTAGACTTGCGCTATCGCGGGAAGAGAGTACGTTATTTTATTATAAGTGAACCATGATTCGGGCCAAGAAACATTCTGTACGTACCTATCAAAAGCTTTGCTGGTTCTCTTCTCCTCTATTGTAGGGTAGACGTACTCCAATAAGGGGTCTAAAGGCTCATGTAGTGTAGCTGTCGCGATATTGCAGACAACAGCTATAAATAAAATAACCTAAATAAGCTTTACTACGCACATTTGCCAAAAGTGGCCGTTTTTCGCAAATGTGCGTGGTAAAGCTTAACGTTCTCACTTTAAACTGTAAACAGTAGTTCATAAAATACTTTGAAGGGTTATCTAGGACTTGATAGTAGCAAAATTTTAAATGATGTCTCCGTTTTTTTAAAATGATTTATTTTAAATGGGGGCAGCACTGGACCCCGGAAAATTCAGGTACGGCCTTAACAACTACCTGCCTTCGATTTATTAAACTATCAGGTGCATGGAGCAATTTTTAAAAACCAGCTATTATATTTCGTGTGTATCAAAATGGTAAACAATGATGTTAGATTTTCCAAGTTGCCGGAAGGCATCTGACATGGCTTGAGGACTGGAATACAATGATGACTGCCTGGACCAATGGCATTAAGAGTCTTTCCTAGAACGGAGGAGCTCGAGAATTTATATGTATGCTACTTGGGGTTACTCTCACCGGGTCAACGTGCCACTTGATTGAACTTTTTTTTTTGCTATAGGATGGTAAACGAACAAGCGGGTCGCCTTATGTTAAGTGATCACCGCTGAACCAGGGGTGTAACAAGAGCGTTATACCAACTTTTCTTTCTTTGGTACTGTTAAGAGAATAAAACGTCATAGTGTCTCTTGTCATTGATTATATCCATTTTCAACATGATTATATGCAGAAAAACTGATATTAAGAGCGCTATTTGACCCTTATTTTATGGAAAATGTCATTAGTTTGTATATGTTGTTGTTGTACCAGAGCTCTCTCCTTGTGACGGTAGTTTGTGTAGTAATGTGTCTGATTGTGTTGACTTTATTGACCCTCCATGTAATACAATAGTATTTTCTGACAGTATAGGTCGCAATATGGGTTGCATGTTAAACAAAATTCTAGATAAAACTTGTATTAATTACTGCTTCCCGGATGCAACCTATACTCAAATTTTAGATAAAATTAAATCAACCAAACTGAATTGTAAATCTACTGTTGTATTATTAATAGGCAATAGTAACAAAGTAGGAAAGAAAGAAATAATCAGCTGTATGGATTATTTATCTGAACTAGAAGTAAGCAAAATAATATTATGTGCGTTCCCATATCTACATTGCCAGTCTCCAAAAACTAACAAAATCATTCACTATCTCAATACTTTGATTCATAATATGACATGTCATTACAGTGATAAATTAGTGTTTTTTGACACTAACAATTTTATAAGTGAATGTCATGTGACAAAAGATAATATTTATCTTTCAAAATATTTTAGACATAAGATTGCTACATTGATAGCAAATAATATTAATTTTTGGACGAGTTTACATTGTAAACAAGATTCTAGTTTTAAGACACCTACAGACTTACCAAGTTTATGTAACGGTAATTCTGTAGACTTGACGACAGATTTAAACTGACCATTCAGACAACGGGAAGGCCTCATGAATTAAGAAAACTTCATCAAAATTTAGAAGGTCTTTCCGGCAAAGAATTATTAGTAGAATTAGTTTTAAAAGAAATGGATGTGAGCATTTTATGTTTGACTGAACATTGGCTGCATGAGAGTCAGATGATGTTCAGCCTAAACAACTATAATATTGTTAGCTGCTTTAACAGAAAGTCTGCTCAACGACGGGGTTCTATAATTTTTATAAAAGATTCTTTCCGTAGCAAAGAGCGGAAGGATATTGTCAGACATTCTGTTGAGCGCTGTTGTGAGGTGGCCTGTGCCGAGCTTGATCATCATATAATTGTTTGTGTATACAGTCCACCAGATAGTAATTTCAAAAGTTTTTTAAAAGCAATGGACCAGGTTCTTAAGTCCTGTTCAACTAGTAAAAAGAATTTAATTATTTGCGGTGATTTTAATGTTGATATTTTAGTACATAATCCAAAGAGCACACAATTCCTAAATCTTTTTAAGTGTTATGGATTAGAAAACTTATTTTTTGAGCCAACCAGAATTACAGCTACATCTGGCACATGTTTTGATAATATTTTTAGTAATATTCAATATTGTGATAAATCTGTTATTAATAAATTGCCTTCAGATCATTCTGGTGTATATGTAGCTTTTGTCAAAGAGTCCACCAGTAATTTGAGAAAAGATAAGATCTTGTGTAGACCGATTACTTCTAAAAACATAAAAAAACTTAAAAATAATTTAGATAACAAATTATTATCAGTGGTATATACAGGAAATAATCCTGACGACCATTATAATAAACTATTTAGTACTGTTTCCTCTGAGTATTCTAAAACATTGAAACAAAAAAGAGTAGTAGTTCATAGTAAATCACAGTTTAGTGAATGGGCTACTACCGGCATCTACATAAGTAGAAACAGGTTATATGATCTATATGCCCAAAAACAATATAACTTTAATCCTTCTTTTATAGAATATGTTAGAAATTATTCTAAAATATTTAAAAAAGTTTGTAGACGAGCCAAGTCGAATAGTATTAGCAAAAAAATAAATAATGCTCCTAATAAAATTAAAGAAACATGGAGTGTCATAAATAAGGAAACAGGTAAAATAAAACCAAAGAAAATATTTGCCGAATCAAATGTAGTGGTAAAAATACTTCAAAAACTGAAGAAATAGTAAATATATTTGATGATTATTTTACTAACATTCCTTTGGAACTCACTTCTAATGTGAGTTCTAGCGCCCAGCGTGCTGAGGCTTTACTTAAGAGAAATGTTAGCCCTTGTGATTCTAAATTTAATTTTAAGAATGTTAGCCCTAGCGATATAATAGATGCTTTTAAACAGTTAAATTTAAAAAAATCAGAAGATCACTGGGGCATGTCAGTAGCCGTAGTAAGTCATATTATACACATAATTGCTGCCGATTTAGCTTTTATATTTAACGAATGTATTGATGAAGGCATATTCCCTAACTTAATGAAATGTAGTAAACTAATCCCCTTATTCAAAAAAGGAGAAAAAACAGACCCTGGCAACTACAGACCTATCTCTATTCTGCCAGTTTTGAGTAAGGTGTTCGAAAAGATAATGCTGAATCAAATGCTACTTCACTTTAAGACCAATAATCTTTTCCATAGCCAACAATACGGCTTTACTGCTGGAAAATCGACCACCGATGCAGGAGTAGCACTTATTACTAATATCTACGACGCGTGGGAAAACAGAAATGATGCAATTGGATCATTTTGCGATCTTTCTAAAGCATTTGATTGCGTTGATCATCCAACACTTTTGCTCAAATTTCGTCAATACGGTTTTGATGATAAGTCAATTAAATTAATAGAATCTTACTTAACAGATAGGCTTCAAACTGTTGATATAATCGGCGTAAAATCACACGGGTCTAATGTGAAAATGGGCGCACCCCAAGGTTCAATTCTAGGACCGTTCCTTTTCTTAGTTTATGTCAATGACTTGCCTTACATGGTTGAGAAAGAGGCTGACATGGTGCTGTTTGCTGATGACACCTCGCTAATATTTAAAATAGCGCGGTGAACAGCACCTTATCTTTAATTTCTGATTGGTTTTCGGCCAATAACCTCATGTTAAATGCGAACAAGACCCAATGCATTCGATTCTCTCTTCCTAATGTGAATCAAGCCTGCGTTGACATACTAATTAATGGTCAGAAATTCGATCTGGTTGAAAGTACTACCTTTTTAGGAATCACAATTGATTCGAAACTTCAATGGGGCGCTCATATAACTAAACTTTCTAATAGGCTTAGCTCTGCGGCTTACGCTGTTAGGAGAATAAGACAATTGACAGATGTAGCAACTGCTAGACAAGTGTACTTTAGTTACTTTCACAGTCTAATGTCTTACGGGATACTTCTATGGGGGAGTGCAGCGGACATTCAGACTATTTTTCTTTTACAAAAAAGAGCAATTCGTGCTATTTACGGTTTAGGATCGAGAGACTCACTGAGGGAATTATTCAAGGAAATAGGTATACTTACTTTTGCATCACAATTCATATTTGAAAATATAATGTATGTAAGGAAAAATATTTCCATGTTCAATAAAGTAAGTGATTTTACAGATAGAAATTTACGTAATAAGAATGACTTAGTTAGCCCGTATTACAGGCTGAATACAGTCAGTAAGTCTTTTATGGGGAAGTGTATACTTTTTTATAATAAATTGTCAGAATCGGTCCTTGATATGCCAGACAGAAAATTCAAAGCTTATGTAAAGAAAGTACTTTGTGAGAAGGCTTATTATAGGACCGATGACTATCTTAAAGACAAAAAGGTCTGGCTTGAGCTTGGCGCGGGTCCCTCTTAAAGGTTTGTATACTTAGACATGTCATAATTTAGGTACATTGGTACATACTAAATTTACAAATTGACATTATTTTAAATTTCGTAATTCTTATAATTCAATTTAATTATGACATAATAAACAATGTAATCTCTGTCCATCTATATAACTAATTTTAAGTTTTTAGTTTGTTAGTTGACGTCTTTGGAGAAAACGTGCAGTGCAGTTTGTTGCCGCTTCTTCTGCACTTGCGCCTAGGAAGCGGCGTAAACTTAGCTTTAAGTAACGATTTGACGTCAACATTTGTGCAAAACAAAACAAAGTGACTATTAATAAGAGATATTATAAATATCCTATGATAATAAAGATATTTTGAATTGAATTGAATTGAATTGAATTGTAGATATCTTTATTGTGCAAAAAAAATATTTTACAAACATACTTATAAACCATAAGAGACCAAATAATTGTACAATGGCGGACTTATCCCATAAAGGGATCTCTTATATGTATGCTTCGTTCGTTAGGAAAGTAGAACTCCCTCCCCAGAAGGGGGGCTTCGGCTCTCTCACTTACCGAACGAAGCATACATATACGAACCAATGACACTTTCCATAAAATGTGGTCAAATAGCGCTCTTAATGTCAGTTTTTCTGCATATAATCATGTTGAAAATGGATATGATCAATGACAAGAGACACTATTTTGTGACGTTTTATTCTCTTAACAGTACCCAATAATTTATTTATATCCAGTCACCTACCCATGTAATGAATTACTTACAGCTAGGTATCTCAAAAATATGAGGATCAGGTTTAGCAGTATCAAAATACTCGTAATCGTGGCGAAAGTAGTCCATCTGTCTGCCATTTACTGTGCTGTGGTACTCATATCTGCAAATGAAAAACGTTTATTTGATATACAGAAGCATAAAAGAAAATCTTAAAGGCTGAACTGATACATGGAGTCCAGTGCTGCCCCCATTTAAAAAAAAATATATTTGAAAGGAAACGGAGATATCATTTAAAATTTTGTATTTTATGAACTACTGTTCACCGTTTAAAGTGAGAACGTGAAGCTTTTCCTCGCACATTTGCAAAAAACGGCCACTTTTGGCAAATGTGCTAAGAAAAGCTTCACGTTCTCACTTTAAACTGTAAACAGTAGTTCATAAAATAGTTTGAAGGGTTATCTAGGGTTTACTAATACGAAATTTTCAATGATATCTCCGTTTCCTTTCAAATATTTTTTTTCAAATGGGGGCAGCACTGGACCTCATGTACTTAACCTTACGATCAAATAAATTACATTTTAGGGTTTCTAAATACAGACATAAGGACTTAAGTATTAATAAGACTAATAGATAAGATAGATAGATAAATTATTTATTGCATCTATAATACATAGAAATGAAAAAAAAAACCTAACCTAATATAAATCAAACGCAGGCATGTGTGTGCTACAGTATTACAAAAGACTGTAACTCAGTGAGGGGGAATTGCCCAGTGAGCAAAACACAGATTTTCAGCTACCGCCAGAATATATGGCTTTTGCTATAAAACAAAGACTAATTTTAATATTAGTAGGTTAAGTCCTCTGGCTGCTCTGGACAAGTATAGGTTTATGGCTCTGGTAGCACAGAGAGAGTCGTGCTCCTGCAGTGGAAACTAAAAAAGACCTGATAAGAAGACTAATAAGAGGCACTTACCGTACAGGAACATTTACAGCTGAGTCAAATTTAATCCACATCGTGTATTTAAACTCGACATTGAATCCTTCCTGTATGTTTTTAATTACATATTCCCATTTCGATGCTTTAACATTTTCAATGTTTTCAAAGCCTGTGTAGAAAATAGTAGAAAAAATAAATAAAACTGTATTTACGTAGTAACTGTACTGTGTAGTAAACAGAAGAAAAAAATCAGCATTTCCATACAAAAGTGTACAGCCAGCCGGACGGGAAATTTGTATAGGAATGTTGTTTCTTTTTAGTTTTATTTTAATTTTATTATACTATAGTGATCTAATATAGCCCATGGTTCTATTTATTTTGTCCCATTTGTCGCTTAAACGTTGTATTATAAGGCCTTACATAACACAGCGAAACTATTTTTAGTCATGAACATGATGGATGACACTAAAAAACTTTCTCCAAGCGTAGTTACCTATTTATAACGACCTGTTTCGAAAATATTTATTACATTTTCTTTAGAAACATGAGAGTAAATGCAAGTACAATAAGTTATACTGTAGTATCATAACTTATATTAAGCGCTTACACATGTTTCTAATCGATTGTCCTAGCCTTAGGCCACGTATCCGGTCTGCGGCCGTACGGCGCGCCGGACCGCCGTACGGTTGATCAGTAATGTATGAAGCTTCTAGCTAGGATGTGTCCACGTCGCCGCCGCCAGCGACGGCGCGGTTTGCAGCCGGGCACGGCTCGCGCCGCGAAGCTGAATACTTCTGATAATTTGGCTATTACCCGATCCCACTATCGGAGAGAAAAACCGGACGTCTATTCCCAGCCTTATTAAGGTGAATATATAAGCAAATGACCTTGAAGTGGGAAATAAATTGGTAACTCGTAAATATTGTGATAATTTCCATATTGCTCTTCGTCATGCACTAGATAAATAAATAAATATATAAGGACAAATCACACTGATTGAGCTAGCCCCAAAGTAAGTTTTAAACTTGTGTTATGGGATACTAACTCAACGATACTATATTTAATAATAAATACATATTTAAATAAACACCCAAGACCCAGGAAAATTTGAAAAAGGCCATTTTCCAAATTGACCTGGCTGGGGATCGAACCCAGAACCTCCGGATTGGCGGACTAGCGTGTTGACCATTACACCACGGAGGTAGCCCTTTAAATTATTTTATGAACTGCCGTTGAAACTATTACTGGTGATCCGTCTAGATTTAAAACTTGCCGTGGCCACTTTTGGCGGAGGCAAGTTTTAAAGCTAGATGGACTAATGTAAATACTTTTAACGGTGGTTCATAAAATAATTTAAAGGGCTATCTAGTGCATGACGAAGAGCAATATGGAAATTATCACCATATTTACGAGTTAACAATTTATTTCAAATGAGGGCGCCACTTCAAGGCCATTTGCTTTTATATTCACCATAAGTTAGTTTCGATTACATTCGGCCGACAATAGAACATCGAAATTTGTTTTTCGACGTCTAAAGTTTTGCTTGCGGACGAAATTTATTAAACGCTCACTTAAAAAGAGATTTTTTTTAATGTTGTCTTATGGTTACTAAATAATTTTATTGTTTGCTTACGTGTTAACGTGTATGTTACACCATTAGGTACGAGAACTAACCGATCTTTGGTATTTCGACATCAAATTTTCTGTCAATAGCATGAAAAAATAATATCCGGTATCCGGCCGGATAGCACGCTCTTATCCGGCGTCCGGCCGGATAGCTAAAAGAGGGCCGGATACCGGATAGTGACATATCCGGATATCCGTTGCCACTCTACTTGTAATAAAAAACTTGTGCTTACCAATATGTTTGAAGTTATGTTTCGGCAAATAGTTTTCTTTGGTGTATACTATTACAAGGTATTCAGATGAAGCATACTTTTTGCAAACGTTTCGGCTTGGTTTGTTATCTACACTTTCTGGGCGTATCTGGTTATAAAAAACAAACAAAAGTTAAATTAAATTGATTTTAGATACTTATGAAACAACTAGCTGACCCCAGCGGCGTTTCCCGTGTGGTCGTATTTATGGCAACCCTATGGTAACTACACATTTCAAAGTATCATATGCGTTAGGATAAGTAATAAGCTATCTACATACATACAACATAGAATGTACCAGCTGCTTCTCTTCCCGTGCAGATCGTAAAAGACGATCGAGGGAATGGGCGAGAATCTGAATCATATGAATAGGCGATGCGGTTAGCAACCCATCACTTTTATGATTTCTCTTTTCCACCTTCATGCCCACCATTACGCTAAAAGTGGCCTGGGCTTTACCGCCCTAGGTTCTGTCTACCTCGTTAGGAATAAAGACGTGATAGTGTATCTGTATCTATCTACATTCCAAATTTCATTCCAATCCATTTAGCTGTTTGGGCACGAAAGCGAAACAAACATCCATGCAATGCCTATTATTTGTTCTTTTTTTACCATATATTAGTCCACTGCTGGACTAAAGACCAGGTAGAGGGAGGATTTGTCCACAATCACTACGTAAGTGGAAAAGAAAGAGGTGCACATGGCTGCTAAATCGCCAGTTTCATTCTTTAAACTTGGCTGGACACACTGCCTTGTGTGTCTAGATTCTACTATGCCGTCACTATACGGCCAGATGCTTATAACTTTTGGTTTAGCTTGGTGTGGAGAGAAAGAGAACGTAGTGACCAAAATAGAGAAAGAGATGTTGAGATGGTTTGGGCATGAAGAAAGGCTGAATAAAAAATATTAACCAAATATATTTATAAGGCAAGTGTGAATGGAATGGAAGGTCGGAACAGGCTCGGCGTCAGCGAACATTCTGCGATCAGCTTGCAGACGTTCTAAAAAAAGTAGAGGTAAGAAGTATACGTAACCGAAGGGCATGTATGAAGAGATTGATGAGTGTAGATAAAGCGAAAGAGGTCTTTTTTTTTTTTTTTTTTTTTTTTTTTTTTATGTTATAGGGCGGCAAACGAACAAGCGGGTCACCTGATGGTAAGTGATCACCACTGTCCATGGACAACTGCAACACCAGGGGTGTAACAAGGTCTGCCAGGATCGTAGTAAGTGGAGGTCCATAGTCTCTGCCTACCAGCCTACCAATGTGAAAACAGGCGTTTGTATTTACCTTGAAGTATTGCAATTCCTCCCAAGGTGTTCTTATTTTATACAATTTGTCCAGCCCATCGTAAAAGTCTATTCTTGAGTTCCCCGAGTCTCCATCAACCCTGTTCAAAGGCAAAGCCAGTGTATCTCATTTTATTTATTAGGTATACGAGTATGATAAATGTATGTATTACTGAAGGACATATTTTTTTACAAGAAAAAATTCATGATTTACTTTTTGAAACTATAATTCTGTCTGAATGTATGTATGAATGTATACAGGGTTATTTTTAATTAACTGGCTGGTAATATTGAACCACTTTCCATAACAACAATTTTTGAAAACGAAAACAAAATTTCGTCCTCTCATACAAAATACATTTGGTTGAGCGCCGATTTGTATGGAAAGTCGAAATTTCTTTTTCATTTTTCAATAATTGTTTTTATGGAAAGTGGTTTAGTATCACGGACTGAACTTGCTCCAAAAAGGTTGCCAGATAAATAAAAATAACCCTGTATAACGTCTACAAAATATACTGAAACTATTTTATGGGTGAATTCAGTCAATGATACTGAACATCTTTCCCCAAGAAACATAATAATATATCGAAATATGAAAAATATTTTTTTTTGCTTTCCATACAAACTCGTATCAGCTGATCCAAAAAAAATTTGCTGAGGCCAAAAATTATTTTTTATATTACGATCTATGGTCCTTGGGGAAAGTTGTTCGTTATCATGGACTGAATTCACCTTTAAAAAAGTTACTGTACATTTTGTTAAACCCTATATTATATTATATTTTATGTAAGTATATATTTATTGTATATTATATGTATTTATGATAATTTTAAAGAACTTATTATAGGTTTATTAAGTGCTTATGATTTTAATAGCGAAATAGGAGGAAATAAATTACTAATTTAAAAATCTCACCATATTTGGTAGGGCTCTTCGATGTCCGCCGATGGTATACGCAAAACGGCTTTCAAAGTATACGTTTTGCTCCATGTAAGGTGAGAAGAAGCACCTGGAAATTTAGTTTTGTTAAGGAAGAGTAGTTTTTTTAATTCGTATAATTTTAAATGTAATGAAAATGTGTGGTAAATATATAGTGGCTAAGTAAGTTATATCAAATTAGTCGTAAAATGAAAAGTGTGGGCGACGACGAGAAAAGAGTAAGCAGAATACAAAAAAACTTTCTACCAACTTCTCGACATGTCCCAAAGGCAAACTGGTAGATAATGCATTCGCGTTAAGTTTTGAATCAAATATAAGATTGTGTGCAATAAACTTTAATAAATATATATATTTATGTGACGTTCCACAGGTAAAGGTACCTTGTGGGCGCTGGCGCTTATAACGTTAAGAAAAACAATTCGTACAATTAACTTAGCTTGAATAAACACAATGTCGTAAGTGCCAGCGTCCATAAGGTACCTTTACACGTGAAACGTCACATATATTTTTTAATTCTGTATGTTTGTATAGACACGTCAATCTACGAACACCTGAACGGGTTTTCAACAATAGATTAAGCTTAGCTTGGAGCATCATCTATATGTTGCTCCAAGCTCGATGAAACATAAGCTATGCTTATCTTCTTCGTCTAAGCGCATTTCCGGTTGCATCCTCAGCTGTGCTGCTTCGGAGCCCGGGGTGCGCTTTCCTGCTTTTTCTTCTCCAAATATAGTATACATGTCAATGGTCACCCAAGGATGCTAAAGACCTTGCAAAATGGAGAAGAAATAGCCGGAACACTTTAAATGATTTGGCTATAGTTTTACAACCGGCCGCCTGCCTGACGTCAACCCTCTTTGGGAATGTATTTGTGCGAAAAGTATTACAAACGGCCGCCGCCCGAGGTTAACCCTCCTTGGGAATGCAATTGTAGCACGAGATATTTGTGCTTAAGTCCTTTGTCGCCTTTACGACATCCACAGGAAGAAATGGAGCGGTCCTATTCTATCCCGGAACCACACGGGTGTAAGCCTATGCTTCTGTTTCATCGAAATCTGATGTTAGTAAAAAAGATGACCCGTTAAAAAGTGCATAGCAAAATATCACTACAAGTGCAGAATTTCACGCAGACAAAGTCGCGGACATCAACTAGTAAAATTATTAAGTGTATTAACACTTACTTGATATAATAAAAAAAGCACAAAGGCAGAATATTCCGCTTACGTCCCCCATGATAAGCAGTACGTAAACCAATGCAGATTGTGATTAAAGTATGGTGCATAAATAAACTTTTCTCTAATTATATTAATTAGCTCGCTTATTTCATATGAACTTGATTTTTATTATGCAGATATCACTAATGAAAACGATAATTAAAAATAAACAAGTTTTTTCATGGAGCAGGTGGTTTTATTTAAAATAGGTATTCCTACTAATAAAATAATTGTCATATAAACGTTATATTATAAGAGCAGTAGGTAGATAAGTTACATATACAACGACTAACAAAATCATCATCATCATATCAGCCACAGGAAGTCCACTGCTGGACATAGGCCTCCCCCAAGGATTTCCAAAACGACCGATCGGAAGCGGCCTGCATCCAGCGTTTTCCTGCAACCTTGCTCAGGTCGTCTGACCACCTAGCAGGTGGGTGTCCTACGCTGCGCCTGCCGGTACGTGGTCGCCATTCGAGAACCTTTCTGCCCCATCGGCCATCGGTTCTTCGCGCTATGTGCCCCGCCCACTGCCACTTCAATGAGCTAATCCGCTGGGCTATGTCTATGACCTTAGTTCTTCTACGAATCTCCTCATTTCTGATTCGATCACGTAAAGAAACACCTAGCATAGCCCTCTCCATAGCCCGCTGAGCGACCTTGAGCCTTCTTATGAGACCCATAGTAAGGGACCACGTTTTAGAGCCATAAGTCATCACTGGTAACACACATTGATTAAGCACTTTCGTCTTGAGGCACTGGGGTATTTTGGACGAGAAGACACTGCGTAACTTCCCGAACGCTGCCTAGCCGTGTCGGATTCGTCGAAAGACCTCTTCCTCGAAACTGGAACTTCCTGCCTGGATCAATTGACCCAGGTAGATATACTGGTCTACAACTTCGAGGGTGGAGCTCCCAACAGAAACAGGTAAAGGCGTTACGTGCATATTCGACATGACCTTCGTCTTGTCAATGTTCATTTTCAGGCCGACCTGTTAGGAAACTCGATTTAGGTCTTCAAGCATCGTACTTAAGTCCTTCATCGATTCTGCCATGACAACGATATCGTCGGCAAATCGAAGGTGAGTGATATACTCGCCATTGATGTTAATGCCCAGTCCTTTCCATTCTAGAAGCTTGAAGGCATCTTCCAGAGCAGCGGTGAACAGTTTTGGAGATATGACATCTCCCTGTCTCACGCCTCTTTGCAATGGAATAGCCTTCGTACTGAGCTCCTGTACTCGGACCGACATAGTGGCTTTGTTGTATAAACACTTCAACACCTCGATATACCGATAGTCAATACGGCACCGCTGGGGAGACTGAAGCACGGCCCATGTTTCGATCTAACAACAAAATATAGTGATACTATTTTAAAGGTGAATTCAGACCATTATACTGAACAACTTTCCCCAAGGAACATATATATCGAAATATGAAAAATATTTTTTGGCTTTCCATACAAACTAGGATCAGCTGATCGGTCAACTTATATGACAGGCCAAAAATTATTTAGGTCAAATCTGGCAAGTTTTGAACCACTTACCTGTTTCCGATTGAGATTAGTGATGTGATGTTCCCGTTCCCCATCTTCCCGGGAACGTTCCCAATAAATGAAAATGTCAGGGAAAGTTGTAATTTTATTTATCAGACATATTTTTTATCACTGTAAATATAATTTACTAACGTAAATGCATCACTTGATATAAATAAATAAATAAATATATAAGGACAAATCACACTGATTGAGCTAGCCCCAAAGTAAGTTTTAAACTTGTGTTATGGGATACTAACTCAACGATACTATATTTTATTATAAATACATATATAAATAAACACCCAAGACCCAGAAAAATTTGAAAAAGGCCATTTTCCAAATTGACCTGGCTGGGGATCGAACCCAGAACCTCCGGATTGGCGGACTAGCGTGTTGACCATTACACCACGGAGGTCGTCAATATGGTTATAATAAAAATACATATTATATCCAATATTCCGTAACATTCCCTAGAAATACGGGAAGGTTCCCAGGGAACTTTCCCATATTCCCTATTCCCGGGAACGTTCCCCGGGAATTTGGAAACGTTCCCGGGAACGGCACATCTCTAATTGAGATGAGATTTTGTATGCTAATGTAAGTCAGATGACAATGCAATATTATTATAACAAGAAGCTGATCATGATTGAACAGTAAGGTGGCTATTGGAACCCTGTAATAATACGACGCAACCCCATCGAGTTTGGGCTTATTAAAATTGGAATTATTAGTACTTAGGCCCCATAATAAAAGCTTTTAAGAAAAAATAAAATAAAAAATTGTTTTTTTATGCAGATTACTTGCTAGTTTCAAGGTCCATGTATTAACCTTTAGGTAAGTACAGTAAATTGAGGAAAACTTATTTTTAAGTGTAAACACTAACACACATTACGTTAAAATTTGTAGTTTTTCCTCTTTTAATGATCAGTCAGTGACTCGGTTATAAAATTACGTAACATTGGATGGTAAATATTTCGTCAACTATTATAGAAAATAAAATATGTAAAAACATAATATAATTATCAAAGAGATTGGAATGTTCTGAACATTATCCTAGGTACAGATACTATATAAATAATACAAGCTGTACCCCAGGCAACATATAATGACCAGTTTACACTAAAAACTCCTTTCATAACGAAAATCAAACCCTGCCGTCACACATCCTAATCCCGCTCGTAATGGGAAGCTGAATTCAATTAGAGACACGTGGCCGGCGCGCTCTAATGGATGTAGCACGAAGTATACCTACAGGAATGTAGGTGAGATTCGTACGTGACTCGCCTTTCAAATTACGAGCTATACATCGACTTACAACTTAACTAGTGGTTCAGTTGTCTTCGCGAGCTTCTATAATCATGCAATAACCGACACTTTTCTCTTTACCCTGGCTTTGTTGCAGTGAAATTCATCCATAACGCTACAGCAAACTTCCCTTAGGGTGAGTGATGATTTATTTAATTATTTATATATATATATATACAAAAAAAAATTCGGCGTTTCCATACAAAAGTGTGCAGCCGCTCTCTCAAGAAACGACGAATTTTTTTTTGTTCTTTGGCTGTTATTTTAATTTTTATATATATCTTTATTATGAGTATATATATATATGCATGTATGTGTATTATTTGGTATGTTATAAGTATGTACTTATTTAATTATTTTGCGCCGCAAAGAGTTATCTGTTTATCCCTATGGTTGACTGGGAGAGAACGCTTTTAGCGTTAAGTCCGCCAATTGTAAGACAATTTGATTGTGGAACAATAAAGTTTAGAAATAAATAAATAAATAAAATGATTTTGGAATTTTTTTGCAACATCTTGTTGAAGAATGAAGTCCTTAGTGTACCTCTCAAATTTGATTGAAATCCGTCAATACATAACGCTACAGCAAAGTTCACCCCTTCCCCCCAATTCTTATTTCTCCCCCAATCAAGAAAGACGTTTCAATACGAAACAATTTATTTTTGATCCGGGATACTACCCTATTACATATCTTTTCCATGCTGATAGGTAAAAAGCTCAGAATGTCAGCTGTTTTGCTTTCCGTGCAGAGCGTAAAAGTCTATTGTAGAAATGGTCGAATCGGAATAATGTTTGTGTCATTATAATGATACTAGCTGTGCCCGCGACTTCGTTCGCGTGGTTGTCGGAACGTAATGTTATATAGCCTAAAACCTTCCACTATAAATAGACTACCCAACAAAAAAAGAATTTTTCAAATCGTACCATTAGTTCCTGAGATTAGCGCGTTTAAACAAACAAACAAACTCTTCCGCTTTATAATATTAGTATAGATTTGCCTCTGTTTACCCCGTTAGGGATAAACACACGATAAACATGTGATAGTATGTAACAAAATAAACTTAAAATTTTTAATTCAGTCCATGACACTGAACAACTTTCGCCAAGGATCATAATTATTTATATCGAAATATGTTTTTTTTCTTTCCATGTAAACTTATATCAGCTGATAGGGAAATTTGTATGGGAGGTCAACATTTTTATTTCATACTAGCTGACCCGGCGAACTTTGTTTCGCCCGTTCCCGTTCCTTTTCCCATATTTTCTCACCGTTTAAACCTTCCCTGGACTACGACAAACATTTCAAGACCAAAATTAGCCAAATCGGTTCAGTCGTTCTCGAGTTTTAAGCAGACTAACGAACAACAATTCATTTTTATTTTTATCTATCTATATTTTTAGCAAGAATAACGCAATATTCTTTTGCATCTAGTTAGTATTATCAAACATGAAATTATAGGTACCTAAGACATGAATCAATATACGCCATACCTACTTTATTAGAATTTTCAACAATTAATATTTTCAACTAGCTGACCCGGCGAACCTTGTTTCGCCCGTTCCCGTTCCTTTTCCCATATTTTCTCACCGTTTAAACCTTCCCTGGACTACAACAAACATTTCAAGACCAAAATTAGCCAAATCGGTTCAGTCGTTCTCGAGTTTTAAGCAGACTAACGAACAACAATTCATTTTTATTTATATAGATTACGATATATGTTCCTTGGGGAAAGTTGTTCAGTATCATGTACTGAATCTATTCTTAAAATAGTTTCAATATATTTAGTTAGACCCTGTATAAAGTCTGTAAGTATGTATGTAAAGTCTACGAAAAGAGTCAAATAGAGGTTAGCCGATAAAAGTTCATTGACACAAACGTTTCCACCCGCAATATTAATCGGAGGACGTCTGGTAATTCTTCTGGGGTTTACCGAAATCATACTCAACCCGCTAGAGAATCTAAAATATCAGTCGAACAACCTCGCATTTGATTTGGGATGATTTATTCAAAAGCTTTTGTCTTTATTTATTTAAAGGTAAACTCTTACCTAGTGACATTGGTTAAATCATTTTGGAATAAATTATTTGTTCAAAATTGATCCAAATCATTTTATGTATTGCTGTGTCTATTAATGCATACCGAATTATCGATATGTACTATAATATAAAACGAACTGGCCATATGCTTTCAGGCCTAGAATAGGATCACTCTATCTCTTCATGTGGATGTCGTAAGAAGCTAAGACTAAGCCTGTATCCAAAGAGCGTTGACTTCAGGCAGGCGGTCGCCGGTCGTAATACTATAGTTCAGGCTATTTCTTTTTCACTTCGCAGGTGATCATATACATCGTGTTAATGAAAGAACGCAAAACCTCTCAGATGGTACCTCAGCCCATGTAACTGAACAACTTTTGTTCAACAACTTTCACGAAATCCAAAAAAAAAATTCGGATTTTTATACAAATTGACTCTATCAGCAGTTTGTATGAAAATTCTAATTTTTTTTGGATTTCCTGAAAGTAGTTGAACAAAACTTGTTCAGTTTGGGCTGAGGTACCATCTGCGAGGTTATGCGTTCTTTTATTAACACGATGTATAGACATGCATATAAGGGCGATCAATGGCCGCAATAGACGCATCGGCCGCAAGGTATGAAAGTCAACCTTAAGCGTGATGGTGGGAATGAAGGTGGTCAAAGTATGTAATGGGTTGCTAGCCGCATTGCCTATTGTCATGATTATCTTTTATATGTATGATGTTTATTTTGATGAAGCTATAGAATTCTTTTAGGATCATGGAAATTGGAGGCCCATTAATCCCATTACATACATACCTTATTGGGTCTTATCGTATTTTATATGTATAAAAGATGTCCTTTAAAATAGCATGTCCTATTAGGATTACTTCACCTTTCTGAAGCAAGTAATATACGATGTATTTGAGAAAATAAATTTATATCAAACGATGGTAACACTGGCATTCATGAAGGCCCGTACGGAACTATGCCAACAAAACGTTATGGGTCTGTATGATAGGATCTAGTCTTTATTACGTAATCAGTTATTTGGCCGCCCTCCAAGTTTGTCAGCCACACTTCGAGAAATATATTTGCATAATTATATGATTGCATAATTGTATGAAGATGATATGATGTGAGTATTTGGGTAATAACAAAGAGATTATCTTGATTATCTAGCGTTATTGTGACTTGACGCGAGAAAATGTTTGTACAATCTTTTATTTTTGTTTGATCTAGGCTGTGATATATTTCCTGGGTTTGGCTAGGTAAAGCCACTGGTAGGACTCTCCATTGATTCAGAGTAACATATATACCTACTACTACTACAAACGAAACAATTTATCTGTACACACGTCGATGTGTGAGTTTTATACTTAGGGTCGCACCGCAGAATTAATTTAATACTTACCTACTAACGAGTTCGACATATACACGATTATATTTTTCCATACCTGAAGATTTGCGAACACTATGACGTAAAAAATATTCTGTTTTATATGTATCAAATGTTACAGAAAAGTCGGAAACAGCTACATAATATCACTTCACAAATATTTTTCATTATGTCCATTGTCCATTTCACCATTAGTTCACTTTACTGATTATTATTGAGTCATTTATAATGTAACGCACTAATTCACTATTGTAATATAGTAATTTGCATATTCGGCGCAAAACTATACGGTAATTATATGAATAAATTCAATAAAAATAAACAAATGTTTATCACATTTTCACGCACAGCATGTCAAGTTGTCATTGTCAACAATGGCATTTACACTATAACCCGCAGAAATCTATTTGGCATTTGCGTGTATGTGATTGCCTGTGAGCGAGGAGCCAATGTAACATTACCGGATTGCTAATACCCCTCTCGCTCTTGTGTATCTCCCGCCAATGCGAGAGAGCGAGAAGGGTATATATATCAAAATGGTTGCTGGGTAATAACGTGAAATTATATTGTTGCTTTGCTTACCTGTTTTCATCATTTGGAAATGTATGAAATATACGTTCTTTAGAGTATTGGGTGGATAAACAATTATTATACGCGCACCTTCTCACCATGATGGTTACTATTGGTTGACAGTTCTCAAGACAACACACGTCGCGTATTGCGTGCGGCTAGTAATTAAACCCTGGTTTGGAGCCGTCAAAGCTCACAAAGTGCGGGGGAGAGGTGCGGGGACGCCAATTTGCGGGAGACGCTGTGAGAGACCATTCTGTTTGACTCTTATGTATTCTGTGGTAAAGCGGAAAAATATGTTTATCAGATTGTCCTGGGTCCTATTTTATCTTTGCGGCTATTTTATAAGCTTTTATTTAAATTCACCTGTCCCGTTGTCTGTGTCCGTAATCAAATCTTGCAAGCTAAATTAGACCCACTTTCCAGTATTCGATCGAGCTGAAACTTCACATACTTATGTAAGTTGGGTGACAATGTAATATTATTATGATAAAGCCAAAAGGTGGCCGAGGCAACTCTGTAATAAAACAATATAACCCCACCAAGTTTGAGCTCGATTGTTTAGGAGCACTTTAAACTTTTTAGTTGTTTTAGTTTTTATTTTTTTTGTTTTCATCTTTGCTACCTATATCTTTATTTAGTCAAGAATCTTTAAAAACTTGTTGAAAAATGAGTAAAGAGCTAACTAAGCGGAAATTGCCCAGCTTTGTGGCGAGACTGGAGCCGGCAACGTTGTCTAATCTCTTTAAGAACTGGATCCAGAAAGCCTCTAGTTTCAGCAGTGCTTAATGAAACGAAAACATCTTTTGTCTGCAAAACGGCAAATTTACAAGGCGAAATAGGTTACCACGTGGTAAACCACGTTTGCTAGACAAAATTCTATTTGCGTTGAAGCAAATTAAAAATACATACATACACACTCATGTCTTTATTTGGACCAGACAGAGCTTTTAAGGTCTTGCGGCTCTAGGCAGACAAAGACCAGGACCACAAGACCCCAAAGGCCACTTTTAGCGTGATGGTGGGCGAGAAGGTGAAAAAAAGGAATAAAAAAGCGATGGGTTGCGCATCGCCTATTTACATGATCGGCTTTTACGTTCTGCGGGGGAAAAGAAGCTGGTATTTTAAGTAAAGTGGTCAATTAAGTTTTTTCTTTTCTCCCAAACCAACATGGAATAAACTTATTAGGCAAAATAAGAAGCCTTTTTCTAATTCATAAATTCTAACAAAACCATCTCCAAAATAAATGTGTTCTTTACGTTACTGAAAACTGCATTTATCTGCCCAGCAGTTTCAGAGTTAGTCGAGTACAGACACACAGACATATAGGTATCGTCTTATTACAAACACACCATTATTTACCCAAATCAAGTTGACATTGACAGGTGAGATAGTGAGATATTACTAGATATCAACTTGATTTGGGCGGGTAATGGTTTAAACCTAGTAACAAAGTTAATCCTGTTTTTATAATAAGACGGATAAACGCTAGGGCTTAAATGTATAATAATCATTATACGAAATCTTTACAAATCACTAGTACCAAACAAACAAACTACATACTAAAACATAATTACGATCACCAGAGAGTTTTAATGTGTTTCATATCGAATGTTTCCTATCAGATTAGAAGAACAATACTGAGATTACTGAAGATAAACTTAAAAAGCCATTAGGCTACAGTTTAGGGGTTCAGGTCAGGGTCAAGTCTTAATTATATTCAGAACAATTTACGGAGTTGTTTCTGAAACAAAGATTTATTCTTGATTATTTACAAATGGAGTTTTGGCGGGAAGTCAAAAGGTTCAGTTGAGGATTGCTTTAGATTATTTTGCAAATTGATTCTAGATTCACTAGTGAACTTTATAATTTGAAATTGGTGCAGCTTGGTGTTAAAAATTACAGTGCTCATAAAAAATATGTGAAAAAGTTATGACGCAGTCACAGTACGGTCTGTAGTGATATTTGTTTAGTGGACTTTTGCCGTCTTTAGGCGGAGTCCGCCACTCAATCGGCTATGTAAACCAGTGGACTGCGTAGACTTGTCGCCAGAAGGTCTCTTGAAGCAATCAAAGGACCTACCAACCTTTGATTAAAACTTGTAATTATGGAAATGAGAAACTAAATAGGCTGTATTTATTAATAAAGAATAGGATACAATAGAATAATGATAAAATTAAATTAATCTAACTAAATTAAAAATAATAACTAAACTACATAAAAAGGTAAATTATTTTAATTAAAATTAAAAAAAATAATTTTATTCTTTGGCTGTTATTTTAATTTCATTATGTGGTTTAAGAACTTTATTCATTCTCATAAAGAAATATTACATTTCACTTACTGAGAATAATCCATAGCTATACAATAATGTACTTACAAAAATTTGATTACAAAAATGATCCTCTGTGAGCATACACGACATTAATTAGCATTGTTAAAATACACTACGCACTTAACACACACTTACAAAATTTTGGTCATACAAATGTTCTCCTGTGAGCAATAACATACATGGCATTAACATAATTTGAGCGGAACACGCACAAACATAATAAATATTATAATTAATTTTTCGGGTATTTCGATATTTCTCATCGTACGACAAGACAGCGACTAGCTGCGTCACCAGGTAAACATGGATGTAAAGCGCTCGCGCTCGGAGCGTACATTGTTCTAGATGTCTTATGCAAGTTAGTTTTGATAACAAAACCAATAGTTTTGGCCAAGGATAATTATTAGGTTTAAAACAATTCATAGAAAAATAATCGACAATATTTATGTAATATGTGATTAATGTGTGAATATTAATATTAATAAGATTTCATAATAAATTAAATATTAATGTTGTTGTTTTTGTGTTAAGTAGTTAATTTTATTTATTAATTTAATTAATTTATTATACTATAAGGATCTAGTATATACCTACTGTGGTTCAATTTATTACGGGTATGTCCCTTCCACGTTGTATACCTACAATTTAAATAACTATTTAAAAAATGTAAATAAAATTAAAAACTTACCTACAAATAAAAAACGTCGCGCATATCATTGCCCTGCGGTAGAGTGCCCAAAAGGCTGGCAGCATTGCCACGTTGTTATAATCCAAAAATAATGGACACTTAATTTACGATTTAACCAATTAGTAAATCACAAAGATACAGAGCTAAGTTCCAGAGTGGGGGTCTGACGTCACCTCGCAAATGAAAATCGTACTAAGGCCAGGCCGGTGTCCGTGTTTAGGTACTTATCGAAAATATAATATACCTACAATATTAATCAGAGCGCGGCGGCCACTCCGGGTGGTAAATTCAGTTATACGAATCGTTTGTCTAGAGTAATAAGAATGAAATTGGCCTGCAATGGATGTCTAGGTATCTAAACGAAAAGGCGCTGAGTTCTGACGTGAGCTAAATTAAACCATATCGCTAACCACATTGAGTAGATATTTCTTTGCTGAGTGAGACTTCTGTACGGAGTACTAGTATCCTATTCTGTGCCAAGGCGTAAAGTAGCGCGAATTTGAAATGCGCTGTATCTTCGTAATGTTTTGTTAGTGAGCGAAAATAATAAGTGTAAACAATATTTTTAATAATATTTTTTTTTATTTATTTAACTTTATTACTGAAAATTGTAACCGGCGGACTTAACTTAGGCTATTGGCCTTTTCTACCAGTCAACCTACAGGTGGTGCTGAAATGAGATAATTTCGGAAATAAGTGCAAAAACTAAAATGCTTCCACAATCCATCTGATAGGCCTATTAGATTTTTAGTCGTCATGCCTATTGTAGAAAGAAGGAAGTGTTTTTGTCAATCTCAGTTAACTGATATCAATTTACTCAGTTTCTATGTTTATAAATAAGATTATTTTTAAATGAGTACAAATATTTTATATATATTTCTTCTTTGCTGGTCTGGGAGAAAAGAAAAAACATAGAATGTACCAGCTGCTTCTCTTCCCGTGCAGATCGTGAAAGCCGATTGAGGGAATAGGCGAGAATCTGAATCATATGAATAGGCGATGCGGTTAGCAACCCATCAATATAATGATTTCCCTTTTCCACCTTCATGCCCACCATTACGCTAAAAGTGGCCTAGGCTTTACCGCCCTAGGCTCTGTCTACCCCGTTAGGGATAAAGACGTGATAGTGTGTGTGTACAAATATTTCAAGAGGTGATTCCCACCATAATTTTGAATAACATTTCCCAACAAATACGTATTTCGATATACATTTATTGGGAAAAGTTGTTCAAAATGATGGAATAAATCATTCCTTAAAATATTTGTGGGTACTTTATTTAAAATTAGCTTATAAGTATAGATTTTTTTTTCATATTTCTTAATTTTCGTAACAACTAACTTCACGACGTAGAGTTATTTAAAGCGATATGAGTACCCATCCAATCAACCTCCAATTAATATTCGCCAACCATGGAACTGTTTACCCAACGCTCAAATATTTACTTTCTATTCTACCGTCGGCCAAAATAAACCATTTACGAGTACATATGAATATTGTCTCAAACATCCATTACGAGACGATCATTTATGTATTATTAATACGTTTTAATGAAATCTCATGTTTAAACATGGCGCCCTAAGTAAACACATAATTAAATTGTAATCTGTTTTCACTTGGCGTTCCTTAATGACGGGTCAATGTAAACGAACGCTGCAAAAGAACAGAAAAAGTCTAGAGATAAAGCTGAAGCTCTAAACATTCTGAGCAAAACTGTCACACAAACATAGATACATACAACGTTCGTACTCACGCGTCCTTGTGTAAGTAAAACGTAGGTCTGCCGTAGGTCGACACATTTACCTGATTGTCTAGCTATGTCTGATTCATATCGCCATATTATACCGATTTGCGAGGTACACTAAGGAATGTAATCTTGCCTAGACAAATAGGTATATTGCTTTCATATATATATTGATAACTGATTAACGTAGCGTCACATGTAATACTCGCCCCCGTATGGCGTTTATCGAGCGCTATCACATATCTCTATCTCACTCTACGTAATAGCAACCACCGAGATGTCACTGGTCCGTGGCCCGCTATATTCTTCTGAGAAATCAACGGTGTCATTCTACTGGAGCATTATACAGGTGAGACGCGAGCATTGGCGACGTAGACGACAAGAAAAGGAACAAGTAATTCAGGTTATTCATTATCAGGTCTTTTTAGTTTTCATTGCAGGAGTACGACCCTCTCTGTACTACCAGAGCCATACTTGGTCAGAGCAGTCAGAGGATTTGGCCTACACTCTCCACGGTGGTCAAACGGGTTGGAGAGGTCCCATTGATTGATATTCTTTGTTTAGCTTTCTATATTCCCTAAGTCGCCTTTTACGACACCCACGGGAAAACTTGGAGTGTTCCTATTCTACTCTGCCTGAAACCACACGGCGAAGGACAGTATGTATGCATTTAATTGATTTTCATGTTGAGTTATATTTCTATCCACTTTTTGCTTTGTGACGTAAATTAAGGGCACTGTTTACGCGTAGAAGTAATCAGGTTATAAATGTTATTATGCTCGTCTATAGATCTAAAAAGACGGTATTCTATTATTTACTAAAAGCTTTGTTTTAAGTAATAAGTATAATTCAAATGCCTTAGTATACTAAGTAATTAAAAACTTATTTACTACGTCTATTCCTGCAGCACGGCGTTGAATCAGTAATGGTTTTTTTGATTAGAAGATTTGAAGGTAGATGCATAATATGCATATAAGACTTCTATTCTTCTTATTTCTTATGTTTTTATACATAAGTTTTCTACTATATATGTATTAAAATGTAACTATGATAGCGGTATACATTTTTAATTATGTATATAAGTACTTATAGTCTTTCTTTCTTCTATTTATTTATACTTGTTAATTTTGTATATCACTGGCAACTGTGTTCTTACTTCTTACTATTTTCTTAATCTTCTCGTTTCTACTTTACTTCTATTTGTGGAGACTTCTTAATGGCTTTCTATTTCTTGTGATTTGTATGTAATTTGTATTTATAGCTGTAAGTCTTCCTAAAATGTAATAAATAAATAAAAAATCTTGAGGGGCATGTAATTTGCTATGAAACATTTTGCCTGAGAAAGAAATTGCGAAACACGTAAAAAGAAAATTAGGTACTTTTTCATAGAAATTCGATCAACGAATCGGTCGATTTGTATAAAGAATTATTTTTTTATACGTATTTTGCAGTTTTTTTTCTGCGAACTGTTCCATATGAGTGAGCATGCTCAGTCCATAACGAAATAATCCTGGATAATGTTGCTTAGAAAATGCGTCGTGTGGCTCACGGCCTAGAATAGAACTAATATACGATAAATAAAATAAACGAACTAACGACTAATCCAGATAATTTTCGTCCAATAGCACTTCCAACAACTTCTGCTGCAAACATTGTAGAAACGGCTATGAGTAACAGACTATATTCATTTTGTAAAAAAAAAAATATACTTGATAAAAACCAATTTTTTTAGAAAAAATTGTTCTACCAGTCAAGCCGTGTATCATTTTATGCAAAAAGCGCTGGAATGTATAGATACCAAAAAATATGCAATAGGTCGTATCGTAGTATCGTATCTAACCAATCGCCAACAATGTGTGGAAGTCGAACACACTAATCCTGAATCTGGATCGACCGCACTCTATCGCTCTAGCACTTGGTTGTCTTCTTTTTTAAATATATATTAACGACTTGCCTTGCGACGAAAAATATATTTTGACTTCCCATACAAACTCGGATCACTAAACACTCAACTTGTATGGGAGGCCAAAAATTATTTTTCATATTTCGATATATAATAAATATATAGGGACAAATCACACTGATTAAGCTAGCCCCAAAGTAAGTTTTTAAACTTGTGTTATGGGAACTTAACGATACTATATTTTAAGATAAATACATATATAGATAAACACCCAAGACCCAGGTCAATTTGAAAAAGGCCATTTTCCAACTTGCCCTGGCTGGGGATCGAACCCAGAACCTCCGGATCAGCGGTCAAGCGTGTTAACCATTACGCCACGGAGGTCGTCAATATATATATAATTATGTTCCTTAGGGAAAGTTGTTCAGTATCATGGACTGAGTTTACCCTTAAAATATTTTAAGTATATTTTGTAGACTCTGCGTATATGTATGTATGATGTATAATGTATATGCAAGATTCGAAGGGAAGTGAGGCATCTATTTTACAATCCCGGTTTTACTGATACGCATAACATGTTTTATTCTGCAACGCTTTTATCATAAAGATTTTACGTGACACTTGCAAGTAATGTACAAGCTAAATGCAAGTACGTGTCCTTCGCCTGTTGGCTGTAACTTTGCTTATTAATATGATCATGTGACTTATTTGCAACTAAAACCAATTTCTAAGAAATTGATTTTTATATGGCTTTAGGACACAAAAGCGAAAAAAATTGTGCTTATAAAACTAACCTGTGTTCCCTTACCCTAGACAAAATCAGACTTTTCCATACAAAGGTAGTCTACTTTTTTTTTGTTTTATAAGGACAATACACGATGATTAAGCTAGCCCCAAAGTAAGTTTTAAACTTGTGACTATGGGATACTAACTCAACGACACTATATTTTATGATAAATACATATATAGATAAACACCGTAGACCCAGGAAAATTAGGAAAAGGCCATTTTCCAACTTGCCCTGGCTGGGAATCGAACCCAGAACCTCCGGATTAGCGGTCTAGCGTGTTAACCATTACGCCACGGAGGTCTTCAAAATGACAAGACATCTTTTGAAATGACATGTCAGATTTCGGCAAAATTTTTCAAGGGTAGCGACTTCTAAGTTGAAGAAATCTGCAAACGTCTTCGAACACATTTTTTATTTGAGTTTAGAAAAATAAAGATAAATACCTACGACTACATTGTTTATTTTTCATCACCGTTTTACATACCTAATTATACCTAAGTATAGATACCCTACATATTACATCAGTTGTTAATACGTCAGGGTACCTAACCCAACCTGTAACACTCTGTTAGCAGTGATATGACTTCACTAGTCTAGTAACTCTGTATGAGGTTTTGACACCCTTTAAAATTAGAAAAAAAAAAAAAAAATTAGAAAAAAAAAAAATCTAGTTCAGGGGTTAGTTAATTAGTTTCGCTTATGGTCCGTTTTAGGAAATAAAATGACCATCGCGGTCCGCACAACATTTTATAGAAACATAAATAAATATATATATATTTCATATTTTTATATTTTTTTCTGCTTATACGGGTCTTGTAACCTGAAATAAACGTATTTTATTTTTAAGATGAAAATGTAATTTTTTGTTGCGGACTATCCGTCTGTTTGGAGTAAAATTGGTGCAAGCTATTGACATTAAATCCTGGAGATGTTCGAAATTTATTAACTTAATGAAGTTCGTCTTCGAGAAAAAAGCAAGTTGCTGTGTTCTCGCCTCAGGTTCTCGCGGTCCGAAATGGGTCGGCGGTCTGGATGCGGACCGCGGTCCGCCATTTGGTGATCCCTGATCTAGTTAATACCATTATAAAGTTTTTTTTTTATGTCATAGGACGGCAAACGAACAAGCGGGTCATCTGATGGTAAGTGATCACCGTTGCCCATGGACAACTGCAACATCAGGGGTGTAACAAAAGCATTACCGGCCTTTCAGGGGGGGAGGGGGAGGGGGATGGGGGATGGGGGGCTCCGGCTCTCTCACTCACCGAACGAAGCATAAAAGCGGTGAAGCTACTGATAGAGTTAAAAATGCTGAAAAAAAAAACGTTTCTTGTGTGACGACCCCCTTTAATTTTAAACTTAATCTTATTTTTTGTTATAGTGGTCACAGTAATACACAAATGGTGAAAGTTTCAAGTGTCTCGCTATTGCAGTTCTAGAGATAGAGCTCTATGACAGACGGACAGACAGCGGAGTCTCAGTAATAGGGTCTCGTTGGCACCCTTTGGATACGCAACCCAAAAAAGAAATAAAGATTTATTTGGCTGTTCCAAAAAGTAGAACTCGAGGTCTCACGTTTTACATTTTACATAAAGAGACCATGATGGAAAAGATTAGAAAAGTTCGTTTTATACGACGTTCAAACCTTGAAAAGTGCGCAACTCGGGAGGTCGTAAAACGTGTCCTGTTTTAAAGTGACTTGCGTGGTGTACCTACATATTCTGTGTAAATAGAACCATGATCCCATCAAAAACAATACTTACTTTGTAAGGAATGCCAGTCTCGTTTTCCAAGCCTCACTTTTTTTTGACCAAGCGAGCCTACCGTCTTAGTTTCGAGATTAACCAAAAATATGCTTTTGTGCGTCTGTCTGGTCTTGTCTACAGGTCGCATTTCAACCGATTTAGACGAAAACTGGCACACAAGTTTCTTGATTAAAATTTTTAAATTTTTATTATGCTATTTTTATTTGGGGAGAAATAGGAAGGAAAAGAAAAACTTTGCTGTAGCGTTATTTATCGACGGATTTAGATTTAAGGGGCACAATAAAGACTTCATTATGAATACACAAGATGTTGCAAAAAAAATCCAAAAGGGAGGAGTGGAGGGGCAAAAGGGGGTAGTTTTCTGTAGCGTTATATATTTAATTCAATTCAATTCAAAATATCTTTATTATCATAGGATATTTATAATATCTCTTAATAATAGTCACTTTGTTTTGTTACGCACAAATGTTGATGTCAAATCGTTACTTACAGCTAAGTTTACGCCGCTTCCTAGGCGCAAGTGCAGAAGAAGCGGCAACAAACTGCACTGCACGTTTTCTCCAAAGACGTCAACAAACAAACTTAAAACTTAAAATTAGTTGTATAGATGGACTGAGATTACATACTTTGTTATAAGTTTGTAAGAATTACGAAATTCAAAATAATGACAATTTGTAAATTTAGTATGTACCAATGTACCTAAATTATGACATGTCTAAGTATACAAACCTTTAAGAGGGACCCGCGCCAAGCTCAAGCCAGGCTTTTTTGTCTTTAAGATAGTCATTGGTCCTATAATAAGACTTCTCACAAAGTACATATATGGATCGATTTCACTGAAATGGCTTTGCTAAGCCAGGGGAAGTGGAAAGTGTCGGTTATTGCATGGTTATACGAGCTCGCGAGGTCTATTGTTCTCACAGAACTACTAGTATTACTAGTTCGTCACACTGGAGAGAGGAGCTAAGGGTCAGTTCACACCGAGACGCGACGCGACGCGACGTAGCGCGCACGTGAAAGAAATATAGAACTTGTTTACTAGACAAAAAGAGTGAGAGCTCGCTGCGCCTTGCTATGCAGCGCTACGCAGCGCGACAAAGCGGGCTGTCGCTGAAATTAGTATATTTTTGCCTAGTAAACAAGTTCTATATTTCTACCAAAGTGCGCGCTACGTCGTCGCGTCGCGTCGCGTCTCGTTGTGAACTGACCCTAAGGTTCAGTGTTCAATCCCTAGCCAGAGTAAGTAGGATAAAGTTTTTTTTCAAATAGTTTTAATATTATACAAATAGATTTTTACCTATATCTATCTATATCTATATAAATAAAAATGAATTGTTGTTCGTTAACTCGAGAACGACTGAACCGATTTGGCTAATTTTGGTCTTGAAATGTTTGTAGTAGTCCAGGGAAGGTTTAAACGGTGAGAAAATATGGGAAAAGGAACGGGAACGGGCGAAACAAAGTTCGCCGGGTCAGCTAGTAAGAAATATATAGAATAATCACAAAGGGTCCCTGCAGGCTGGCGACGAAAAAGAGGCCGCCCTCGAACTCGAGACTTTCCACTGATAGAACTTTGTGGAACACTAGAGGGGAGGCTTTTGCCCAACTCCCCATAGTTAACACATAAATTATAAAAAAAAGAATCACTACATAGTATCACTACATAGTATAAAACAAAGTCGCTTCCCACTGTCTGTCCCTATGTATGCTTAGATCTTTAAAACTACGCAACGGATTTTGATGCGGTTTTTTTTAATAGATAAAGTGATTCATGAGAAAGGTTTATATGTATAATACATACCCGTACGAAGCCGGGGCGGGCCGCTAGTATTTATTATAAAACATCGTGTCGTTGAGTCAACATTCTAGCTTATTTGTCCTTATTTACTTGTTTATTGTTGGCTATACTATATATTTGAATTTAGATTGTTCGAAGATGACAACGATGAAGTTTTTAATATTGTTTTGTTGTTGTGAAACGCTTTTTAATCAGCATATACGCCATATTTGCTGATTAAAAGGCGAATAAACAAAGCCAAATTCGATAACTGTAAAATAATTGAACCAGTACCACCAGTACTAGCAAATTAAAACAGTTATTGGAATAAATTGCTGCAGCCGATAACTCTCGCCGATAACCGTTTTAGTCTAATTAAGATAAAAGATAGATTTAAATAGGCATTATTTGTGCATCGGATTGTATGTTAATTGACAATATTGCCTTGTGAAATATTCGAATATCAGCACAGAGTTGATAAAAAATTATGGGTATTCATTTAACATAAGTATTTATACCTGTTTGTATTTATTTCGAGGTATTTAAAGTCAGTAGGTATTGTTGTGCTATGTTAATTGCGTGCACTTTGCCGTGTTCCTTGTACAGTATTCTAAGACACACCAATTTAAGGATTTTTTAATTATATTTGCCATGTTTTTGTATGGGTTTCTCTTATACCCTGTCGAAAGAACAAGACAAATAAGAGCTAGCAAGCGACTTAGTGAAGTTTATGGAGATAGAACTTACAATTGAACGGGACAGTACAGTGATTTGTGGTAACTCTATTTACATAATAGTTCTTTGGCAGCACCACAATTTTAGCTTTTCCCAATTTTTGTCAAGCACTACATCCTCTTTCATACCAAACCGCCCACCCTTTTTCATCTTAGTTCCATTTAAAAATATTAGACCTGCCTATACCATAAGCGACAAGCATTTTATAGTATTGTATGCACTTTATCTGCATTTATGTACTACTCAACTTTGTCCAACAACACAACCCGATAAACATTTTGTAAAACAAATTCATATCCAGATGTTACATAAAGTACACCGAAGTGCAAAATCCTCATACACCAGCTTACTGGTACAGCAAGCAACAAAATCAAGCGTTTTAGTTCTAATCTGCATCGACCTTATTTGCACTTTAAGAAAGGTGATTTTGAAGGAAGGTGTAATGTTTGCTGTAAGGAGTGGACGGTCGTAAATATTGAAATATTTTACTACCGAGGTAGATGACCGTCATAAACGGACCACATGCTGAGGATGTCGAGTGGACATGATCAGGAGACGTAATAGGATCTTAGATATAACTGAATTTTAAAGCAGGTAACATGTTTTTAGTGCCGTGTGGTTCCCGGCAGAGTAGAATAAGACCATTCCAAATCTTCCCGTGAAGGTCGTAGAAGGCGACTTAGAAAATTTAGCTAAATAAAGCTTACAAACATCAATGAGACCTCTCCAACCCGTCTTACCAGCGTGAAGAGTGTAGACTAAATCATCTGACCGTTCTGGCTAATATATGGCTCTGGTAGTACAGAGATGGTCGAGAAACTGCAGTGGAGATCAAAAAAGACCTGATGATGATGATGATGATGCTGATGATGATTTAGCTTTGCAATGTATGGTTGTTCGGATCAAATCGTGCAATTGCATTTTTAAGCCTTTATCCTCAACCAATTAAGTTGAAATTGTACATTTAATATAATATTATATGTAAATAGAATGACAATATACAATACGGGTATACCTAATGCCACAGAGTGAGTCTGACGTCATATAGTCAGTAATAAAACGACTAAAACCTACCGTTCTTGGGCTTGTTTATAATAACTTTATTGTACTTTGAAAACACAAAAATAAAGACAAAAACAACATACAGGGTCTAACAACTTACAATATACTGAAACTATTTTAAGGGTTTTAGTCCATAATACTGAATAACTTTTCGCAAAGAACTTAATTTATAGAAATATAACTATTTAAAAAAATATATTAGTTCACTTTTGAATTCGAGAACGAACTCTCAATAACTCTACTGTCTCGATCGCCCACCATTAAAGCCAGTATAGTGCCCAAAAATATTTAAGGTTTTATATCTGCCACTAGATTTGTATGTGGCCGACGTTTGGGGCTCTGTAAACGGGCCATTTTCCTACTTTACGACTTTTATTGATAATTGATCATTTTTTGCGCAAATTTATAACTTTTTTATATTCTTAGGTCGCGAAATATAAGAAAAGGTAATATAATATAGAAGAATATATATATATATGTTTCGTTAAAATTTGAAATAAGTACCTGTACATGTATTTCTATTTGACTCTAATTTATTTTGTACACGCCTGTTTTCTGCAATTTTCTCTACTGGGTCTGCTGGAAGAGATTTCTTATGTACCTAATAAGTTGTACCTATGTACTTAATTTTCTTGCTTTGTTTTAAGCATTAGGTTTTTTTTGGACAAGTAAGCGAAATGACAATCTATTCAAAATCATAGAAGAAGGAAAAATAAAAGGGAAACGAGGAAGGAACTTTTATATATAACACATTTCCATGTCACTTTCTGAAAGAGTATACAGAGTGAATTTAAACCTCGTAGAAAGACTACTTTCCTTGAATCGATGCCTTGATGCGATTCGAGAAATGTAGTCTTTAAGCGAAATAATAAATACAAATGCCTGTAAGTATATGTATTTTGTTCCATAGTCCAAAAATGCATATCAAAAATCTCCCATTTGAACCGGGCCCGTGGCAGGCGGGGCGGTCAGCGAGCGGGAAGGGCTTCTGCCGCGCGTATAGTAAAGTCAGAAGGTTTAGAAATTAGGGAGCGGTAACATTAAAAAAAAGTACCTAACGCAGAGAACCGAGAAGTCTGGCGCATACTCCACCGACAAGAGCCACTAAGCTCTTAAATAAGAAGAACGTTCAAATGGGAGATTTTTGGTATGCATTCTTCGGATGATATCTTTGGTTTTTATTATGAAACAAGGTACATATGACAGAATATGTTTTTATTATTCCGTTTAAAGTGTACTTTGCTTCAATTAAACTACGAGGTTCAAAATCATCCTGTATAGGGAGGCGACATGCGTGACTTACTGGAGTCATTTGTTAACCACTCACTGTTTCGCCTAATGAGAACACAGCCTACACATGAAATTAATTAGAGGTTCGTAACAAAAGCTCGAAAACCTAGTTTAATACAAATTTAAGGTCAAGTTTGAGACGTACATTGATTATATGATTTATGATCCAAAACCCAAATTCCTCAAGTCTAATCCTTCATCTCCGCGTCTCGTGTCCGGTCTTCAAACCAAGTTGCAAAACGTATAAATTACACTAAAAACAATGGGGAACAGCCAGTAACCCACTTGCGAAGTGATCTTGGCTGATATAAAATAAAGTCGATACAGAAGAATAACTTAGATACTCGTACAATATGTATATACTATATTATAAGGTGAGCTTTATATTTTCCGCCTGACTGCACACCGTTTCTATAAATATCTTGGCTCGACCGTCAAGTCACTAATGTTTCAGTTTGTTATTTTGTAAATTGGTTAAAATTGTTGTTTCGTTTAATTAATAAGTGACAAATTACATTTTTGGATTATAACCTCATTTGTTTGTTGGTATTTGTGTTTTTTTTTAATTAATTGATTTGTGATAGCTAAATATATATATATATATAGTGGTATTAGAAGAATTTTGAAAAATCGTTTTTAACAATTATTATTTATTTTATAGCACAATTAATGTTTTAGATTTAACTTATTGCTGTTTAATTTAGTTTTAAAATTCCAATTATAGTAGCGTTGCCATTATCCAAGTTAAAGTTTTAAATCAATTATTAAAACAAGCGTATTATCATGTATTAATTAATTAATTAATTAATTGATGATTTAACTTAAATTTTAATATATTGACTAGTGTAATTTTTCTAATATGTTATCCTATGGACTTAAATTTATTATTATGACATAGGTATATCAAACACAATGTAAAAATTGTTTGTGATTAAATAAATGAATGAATGAATAAATGTAAGTGACTATTTATCTGATAAAAATTCTAGTAAAAAAATGGTAGTAGTTTATATTATAGAAATAGAATAGTTGTAAATTTTTCAAATATAATGTTCAGTTAATAAGTATAATGTTCAGTTTTCAAAACATAATGGAGATCTATCTATCTATATCTATCTATATATATATATATATATATATATATATATATATATAAATAAAAATGAATTGCTGTTCGATAGTCTGCTTAAAACTCGAGAACGGCTGAACCGATTTGGCTAATTTTGGTCTTGAAATGTTTGTCGTTGTCCAGGGAAGGTTTAAACGGTGAGAAAATATTAGTAAATTAAAAAGAAAGAAAGAGACCTTCTATAAGTGATATAATAAATCTTAATTGAATAACAAAAAAAATCTTTTTGTCTTTGATGCTAGGAAGAAGTGACAACTTCCAACTCTTTTTAGTTTGTGGATTGAGGAAGTGATGTCGGAGTCTCGGCCAGCTTAAAGTTGTATCATCAATCATGATCAGGCTCCCAAAGTTGCTCATTGTGGCGCCCTCTAGCGCCGCGCGATTATCCCGCTGTTATTGTTGGACTCTTTTGTTAACTCACCGTTTTATCGCGATCTTTCCGCAATAAAAGAGCGGTTAAACTGCGGTTCTGTTTTTGTTTTTTTTTTTAATATATGTTCCAGCCAGCAGCGGCAGTGTTGCAAAAGAATCTTTATAGAGTCGGGCCTTGTCTTTTTATTACAAGTATTTATTTACTTTCACCTATCCTTGTTTAATCTTGCAAGCTAAGACCCACTTTCCATTATTCGATTTAAATAATTACTTCAGAAAAATCCGCGAAGATCGTAAAAGCCGATGGAGAGATTCGGCAACTGTACCGAGGAATCATGTCACAAACCGTTGATTCTGTTTAGACCGGAACGGATTGAAACTTGAAAGCAAAGTGATTCTGATGAACTCTAAAAGCCTATTATATATACAAAACCGGTATTTCACACACAATACATATCATTCAGCATAAAGGTACCAATTACAGTACCTCGATATTGATGCCACTTTGATTTGACTGGCATTAGCATAAAGCTCATGTTTAAATGCTTCAGTAAGTCAAAGTCGTGTTCCTGAGATGGCATTTCCGAAAATGTTGTTGAAGGAAATCATCGAAGACGCGCGACGCATCACTTTTTTTAAAATAACATTTTCGAATTTTTAGCGCACTTTAATACAACACAACGCTAGAATTTTAACAATACTGCGAGACGGAATGACTTTGGTGTAAATGGGCGTTAGTCCAAGGACAATAACCCTGAACAACTCGTTCATTAGTCCAAAGTACTGTAAATATGTGAGCATCACTGTAATTGTGACATGTTTATGTGGGACCCACGCACGGTATCCTAAAACTTTACGTATTTACATATTCACAGTCAAAGTTGCCCATAGATTTGCTGGGATCGCCCGAAAGTAAAGCAGAGTAACGAACAGAAGGATAACGTTTACTTTAACTGTTGCATTATCACAGCAGATTCAATTTGCTTTTTATAAACCCATAATATCTAGGCGAAATGTCAAATCATTTTAATAGGCGATTCGGCTAGGAACCCATTTAGGACACTTAGATAAATAAATAAATAGTAAGATCAAATCAATCAAATCACGACACTGATTGAGCTAGCCCTTAAATTAACTTGTATTATGGGATCTAACTCAACGATACAATATTTTATAATAAAAATACATAAATAGATAAACATCCAAAACCCGGGACAATTTGAAAAAAGCTACTTTCTAACTTGACCTGGCTGGGGATCGAACCTAGAACCTCCGGACTGGTATGTTAACCACAACGCCACGGAGTAAAAGTCATCAGGTCGGGATGTCAAAAGTTAATAGTAACTATCTATAATATTTTTAATTTATGGTCCGAATACAAAATCATTTGCGTATAAGTACGTCGCTTCAGGGGAGGGATTTAAAATGGCGCTGAATAAGTTATCTCATTAAAAATAACGAATTTAGCTTAATGAGGGTGACGTTTTTGAGACTATTTTTGACAAATAATTAGGAATACCTTTCACTAGAATTTTTTTACATTTAATTTCGGTTTCTTTTGAAGGTAAATTCATGTTTTGTTAGTAATTGACTGAGCGAGCTCAAAGCGTCTCTCCGAATCAGCTTGGGCAAAAATACTTCATATGTCTGTCCGGATATTCTCCTTACAACAAAAACGACTTTATGTTAAATATTATTAAGTTTTATATTGTGTTGCTTTGACTATCCGCCTCTGCCACGTCTCTTCTGTATGTTTTTAGCCTACAAGTCGCATTTTTCAACAATTTTCGTCAAAATTTTTTGGTAGATTCAGTCGGTGAATATATTTTTTTAAGCTATGCAAAGACCGACTCGCGAGGTCTACAGCTCACAGGGCCACAAGCACAGGTACCTATGGCGCTTCATACTCGTACAAGCCGAGTAACAGTTATGCCTACTACTACAAACAAACTATATATCCGTGCACACCAATGTCAATGTGTGGTTTCAGTGTTAAAATCAAAACCATCAAACGCACCAGAGGACGGGGGAGACGTGCGGGGGAGATGCCAATATTGCTTGCTTTTTTAAAACTTGTGTTATGGAATACTAAATTAACGGTACCTATTATATTTTATGATAAATATAAATAAACACCCAAGACCCAGGAGACGATTAAAAAAAGGCCTTTTTCCAATTGCCCTAGCTGGGCCAATAGTATCTGGCACTATTGGCAACTAGTAGCAAAATTTGCGCAGTCCCTAACTCATCGGCAAGTAAACCAATCGCAAACAAGCTATTATGCCTCCGGTAACGAAGCAGAACGCGGACAAGTGAGAAACACCGAAATGCCATCAGTAGGTACCTATGTATACCCTGATGCACGGGTTCTATTAACTGTTGGGTAGGGTCTACATAACAAAAGGTAATGGTCAGCATAAGTCCGTGGGCTTAATCTATACTAATATTATAAAGCGGAAGAGTTTGTTTGTTTGTTTGTTTAAACGCGCTAATCTCAGGAACTAATGGTCCGATTTGAAAAATTCTTTTTTTGTTGGGTAGTCCATTTATAGAGGAAGGCTTTAGGCTATATAACATTACGTTCCGACAACCACGCGAACGAAGTCGCGGGCACAGCTAGTTTTATAATAAACAAAAGGCATCTTCTACATTTAAGGGCCAGGCTCTTGGCAGTGTCACTGTATAGAGAGATTCGCACACAATGACGATTTTTTGGCAGAGATATTAATGTGGTTTACCAAAGCATTCTCCCCTCCATTTTACACACTGAAGATTGAACTCTTGCCTCAGGGTTGCTACTTACTTATTCGGTCCGACATTGTCGGTTCGGCAGTACCTATTTGTCGAAAAACAAAACCGACTCTAAGCAATTATATCGGCTTCACCCCTGAACATTCATCTACATATATTCGATTTTACCGCCCAGCTGTGGCGATTAATGCCGGTAGGAATAAGTGTGTAGCAACCCCAGATGCACAGCTAGTGCCTTAACCGCAATTTTGTGTCAAAGCTATTTCAAAATATATTTCAACTATAAGACCACTTCTTCTTTCTTCTTTTGCCGTGCCTTGTCCCGTCACTTGGGGTTTGCCCTCCTCGTACCGCGGTCCCAGAACGCTCGGTCTCGGGTTGTCTGGATTATAAGTTGTGCCTGATTCATCATCATCATCAGGTCTTTTTTCTGGTCTCCACTGCAAGAGCATGACCCGCTCTGTATTACCAGAGCCATATATTAACCAGAGCAGTCAGAGTATTTAGCCTACACTCTCCACGCTGGCCAAACGGGTTGGAGAGGTCTCATTGATGTTTATAAGCTTTGTTTAGCTTGTATTTCCTAAGATGCCTTCTACGACATCCACGAGAAGACTTGGAGTGGTCTACTCTGCCGGGAAACACACGGCTAATGTGCATATGTGCCCCCTTGCTAATACCGATTTACGGTTGTCCACCAAAAGAAAAGTGGTATCTCTTTACCTTTCTTCTTGCTGGGAATGGCCAAAGCCCTTTGCCCTTTACCTATCCCTAAACCACCTCATACGACTCTGTGTCATCCTTTCTGCTCTAGACAACCACCATCATCATCCGAGCGTATTCCCGGTTGCATCCTTAGCGGTAACGCTTCAGAGCCCAGGGTCCGCTACCTAACCTAGGTGATTTGACGAGGTTACTGGTTTTTGCACAGAGCGACTGCAGTCTGACCTCCGCAACCCAAAATGAGAACCTATCCTAGGAAAGATTTAAACATACGCTAAATGGCGAAGCACGGAATCATCGTTCTTTTCAGATAATCAGGTGATTCAAGTCTGCAATATCCTAACCAGACTAGAAACAACTTTACACAAAGTATGTTTCCCAGTGGAACCCATACCATACACCCACAAGGCAAACGCCTTGGACCACGGAGACAGTCATGCGACTACACGACCACCATCATGCTCAAAAGGTTTTCGGTTCTGTATATCCTGTAAGGGACTAAGACGTGATACGTATGTATATAAGTCTGCCTACAACTGTAATTGAACTAGTAGCAAGTTAAGCTTTCGGTCCCCAAATTAGATTTAAATTTCCACATTACCCTTGTAACTGGATTGTACCCAGCGAGGTTCAGTACTGCGGAATCATAAATATTAAAATTCGTGGTAGTCTTTGTGTACCAATTGTGTACCTAATATCTTATACCAAAGAACTATAATAGGAACTAAATTAAAAATATGTGATGAAAAATGTTGCCACGAGTAAGATTCAAACTCATCTCATTCTTCATCTTAGCGTGGTCCCGGATGCATCCTCAGCTGTACCATAAAATAAGTACTAGTACTCACGTACTAGTACCAACTCTAATAAGCGAGCGGATATTGGCCGATAGGTTGATGCTGGTCATGCGACTGTCATTTCGTGGGACCGTTTGATAATAATGATTGAAGTTCCACTTCCGTAGTGCGCTGAGTGCACTGACTAAAATGTTTTTATTCTGTAAAATGATTTTTTTTGCTAGTTCAAACAACGGTCATATTATTTGCCAGCTTACACATTTGGGACTTTCACTTACTGGCGTTCACAAACATAAAAAAAGTTCTAATTTGCGAGACCGCGCTAACTCAGCCCGTTTGCTATGGTTTGAACAATGCAGTAAGTAAAATATAGTCTGTTTTTCTTGCAAACTTAGCATTAAGTCTACCTATTGTAGCTTTTGGCTCAATAAAATTAAATAAATAAATAAACTTGTCTGTAAATTATTAAAATAAAATACATACTTATTGTAAACAAAGATGTTTATTGTTTACTTCTTTTGTTCTTTACTCTTATCAAGTTTTTCAAGGACGTTTCAGAATTTTACTAAGAAAGTAATCATAATATTATTCATAAAATATGTTAAGTTGTTTACTAGGGGAAAAACATCATTACTCTCTCATAACTGGTGTCATCGTATCTTGGAGGTTAAGCCATTCGCGCAGTGGTGCGTAAAATCAGACTCATAGAACCGACCGATATGACGTGGTCAAAGATCGTAAGATTAGATGATACAGTAGATAAATTGCGAGGGAGTCCTCCTAATTTTTCGACACGGGCATTGGCAAACTTTTCAAACCAGCGTCTAAAATAAGAGGAGTAAGCTGGAACATATTTAAAATTATTCAAAATCTCTCTTTTTTGATCCAATGTTTTAGTAGCTAATGTAAAGGCGTTAAATTTTACAACTTTTTTAAGGCATAGGCAATAATAATTTGATTCAATTAATATACATATTATAGTAACAATAAGCGAATTTAAGACTAAAAGCGTTGTCGTGGGTGCAGGATAAAGTATATAGAGAATAACAAACAAAAAACGATCTTTCATACACATCAGCGCTCAGCCAAACGGATTTTATAAGGCACGACGAAAATTGAGATTTTCATTGCTTAATAATTTTTATGAAAGTAGTTTAGTATCATATATCATCATCATGGACTGCGTACTTGTTTAAAAAATTTGGTTGCTAGTTAAAAAATCAAACGACATCAAGAGGGAGTCTGAGTACCAACAGTGGCCGCAGTCATTAAGAGGAAACAATAAGGTCAAGAGAATTGAATCAAAATCAAATATTTATTCAGTAATTAGGCCTTTGCACGTCAATAATTTTAATATACATTACGTATGATGTTTATTTATATCTAAATTATTATACCTATTTCAAAAATAGGTATCTACAGACAACTGCACTGCATCGCAGCTCCGACCGAAAATACCTATAAAAATTACACAAAATCAACGTTTTGTAGTCCCCTGATTTTTCTTTCAAATTTGACCGATTTAATTTCTTTTTTCATTAAAAATTGAAGAGGACTTGTAATGCTTTTTTATAATCTCGTCTAATTTGTTTAGATGTTAGCTAGATGTTTGAACAGAGAAGAAAATCTTACCGATTTTTTAGGTTTATAAAGGTTTGATCTCTTTTAGTAATAAAATTATGAAAAAAAAACAGTTGCACTTCGGGAGTGTCGACAGAAGTGAAAACTTGAATAAAGGTGGCATTGGTTACACGGTAACAGTGTCGTGAGTTCGGCGGTTTTTTCTCTGTTCAAAAAATGCCCAATGCGCTTTAAGAAATTATTACTTAAAAAATAACATAGGGACATGCCAATATATTCATAGATTTTGTTTTTGAAATAAATCACTGATGGAACTATCCGGCGAAGAATCACACTTTGGTTATATGGAAATACGGCTTATCGATTTCCTCTTAAGACGATACACGGAGTCCAGTGCTGCCGGAGATATCATTCAAATTTTTTTGCTAGTTAAACCTAGATAACCCTTCAAACTATTTTACTAACTACTGTTTACAGTTTAAAGTGAGAACGTTAAGCTTTAGTTTGCATTTTTGCCAAAAGTGGCCATTTTTCGCAAAAATGCAAACAGTGGTTCATAAAATAGTTTGAAGGGTTATCTAGGTTTTACTAAATCAAAATTTTAAATGATATCTCCGTTTTCTTACAAATAATTTATTTCAAATGGGGGCAGCACTGGACTCCGTATATCGTCTTAAAGTTCACATCACACTCAGCGTAAGTTTACACGCGCATCGCTGTACTGCCACAGAGTTGTCCGCCCAACCCGTATCTGCGGTTTAATCCAACATCATAGTTACATAGCAAAGTTTACGCGGCGAACTGTCCGTCCATGACATTGATTGTATAAACTCTGGAGACACGATGTCAGTCGAAAATAATGTTTTGGATTTGCACAGGATTTACTCAATATAAGATCACAATTAATATACATTTTTGGATATTAAGATCTGCAACAAGTTTATTTCCAAAAAAAATAATTAAAGAACTGAAAACCAAAATGTTATTTAAAGATTCTGCAAAAACAAAACAGAATAAATAAACGGTATTATACATGTAGTTCCCGGCAAAATAGGATAGGACCACTCTAAGTCTTGAGAAACACAAGCTAAACAAAGCTTATAAACATCAATGAGACGTCTCCAACCCGTCTGGCCAGCGTAGAGAGTGTAGGCCAAATCCTCTGACTGCTCTAGCAAATATATGGCTCTGGTAGTTACAGAGAGGGTCGTCCTTCTGCAGTGGAGACGTCGCAAATGGGCTCTCTGCAGAAACTTAAGTACTGCCTGTTGTATAAATAAATTTATTTCTTAAAACAAACATGAAAGTCAAAATTTCCTTTGGTCAATGTTTAAAGATTACCATCACAATTATTTAAACTACTACATTAATGTTTAACTTATGAAAGTCTAACTTAAGCTAGTCTAGGACCTCAAAACCCAAAGCCTACTCTAATCGTGGTTGTGGGTGTGAACGTGGAAAAAGGGAATCAAAATAGTGATAGATTGCTAGCCTCATCGCCTATTATCGCCCATTCTTTAGATCGGCTTTTACAATCTGCGCGGGGAGAGAAGCAGCGGGTACATTCTACAATGTTTATTTTCTCCCAAATTAGCATGGACAAACATCTCAACATACATAACATATACATAACATTTTTAAGATGTCATAGAATTTTATTGATCGTCTATTTTATGTAGTATCAATGGTCAGATACATTTTCCGGCCCATGCGCGCGGCCCATGAAACATGCCCATTGTTTCTAGCGGTTTCTGATCGGCCGTTTTTACGGTTGAGTGTTTTGGGCAGGCCAGTTTTATCAGCCTTGAAATATGATGGGATTGGGCTGGTTTTTAGTATGCAAAATATAAGAAAAATAAATTGGTTCTACGAGTATACTCGTAATACTTGTATATATAACAAAACATGTAAGTTATCTTATCGATTGGTAATTTGTGATCCAAAATATTGCTGTGTGGTTTCCGTTCATAAGATTGAACACTTCAACTCTAACCGTGGATTATTTACCTATGTAGGTTTATAAGCAAAAACCTTTGTAGGGTTCCGTAGTAAACAAGAAACCCTTACAGTTTCGCCATGTCTGTCTGTCCGCAATCTACTCAGAGACTATTAATACTAAAAAGATTGCTGTCTGACCTCTGCAACCCAAAGGGTAGACCAGAAACAATTCTAGGATAGGTTCAAACGAATACTAGATGGAACAGCTTTACGTGACTTCCGAAGCACGGAATCATATTTCTTTTCGGATAATCAGGTGATATAGGCCTGTAATATTAACCAAACTAGAAACAACTTTTCACAAAGTATGCTTCCCAGTGGGATTCAAACCCACGTCTACGAAGGCAGTCCAATAAGGCGGTGATCCCACTGCACTGTACACCGTCGCTGAGCGCGGCGCGGCACATTTTTAAAATTGTATGCAAGTAGCTCAGTTAGTATAGAAAACACGTCTACTCCTATCCACTGAAAACGCGTCACTGCGCGGGAGCGTCAGTATGAAGGAACCGCGCTCCACGACGGTGCGCGGTGCAGTGGAATAACCGCCTAATAGTAAATATGCATTTCCAGCAGAAAACTACAATAATCTCTTCCATGTTGATCTGGGAGGAAAGAAAAAAACTTAGAATGTACCAGCTGCTTCTCATCTCGCGCAAATCGTAGAAGCGAATTGGCGAAATCCGAATCATATCTATAGACTATGCTGCTAGCAACCCGTCACAATTTTGATCACAGATTTTGATTCATTTTTCCATCTTCTCGCCCATGATCAAGCTAATTGTGGCTTGTTTTGCGGCCCTGGGCTGTCTGCTTAGAGCCGCAAGTCCACGCGTCAACTCGTAAACGTGTGCCGCCAGTAGGGACTGGTCAGCTCGGCTCCGTTTTTTAAGACTACTCAGTGTAACTTATTTCTGTAAATTGGATTTGGCACTCGTTCGCAAGCTTTATTTATATATTTTATTTATTATATATTTTATTTTTTAGCTTTGTGATAACATTGTCTTCGGCATAATATCTGTGTAAACTGACAAAGCCTTTCTGGCACGTAGCGACCAATACTGTGTAAATGAGTTTCTTTCGGCGTTTCTTCTCAGCAGTGGTCGTTGCGAAACGCTAGTATCGGTAGCTTTTGAACAAAAAAATAATAATTTTAATATAAATAAACATTACACGTAATGTTCACTATAATTATTGACGTGTAAAAGTGCCTGCAAAGGCCTAATTACTGAATAAATATTTGATTTTGATTTCAAGGCCCAACATGCTCTGTCTGCCCCGTTAGGGATAAATACGATAGTGTAACTATCATAATATGGAAGAGCAACTTCAAACAAAATGCTTTTGATACGACTCATTTTGTTTTGTTTGTTTTCTCAAAGAAAATCGAATAAATTTGAAGGCAAATTCCTGGAACATTTTCCTTTGATTTGTCTTTGAAAGACGAGTAAATAAATAAAATTTATTCAGAAAAGTAATTTCAGAGCCAACGAATGTTAAAGGCATTGAATGTAATACTCGTATTGTTGATTACGAAGTTAGACAATACTGGCAACACATGCGGTGGAATATATGATGTGAGTGAATGAAATGAAGTTGGGATGCTACATTCCATTAAAAGTGATCATGTAAAAAATATGCCAAGTCCTCATAAAGTGTACCAGTGAGAACCGTGCCATTTTCGCGTTAAGGACTTTGAAAAGGTCTTTTTACTCGTAACTATAAATACAAATATTCTAACGGGCTGTTCAATTTATCATCCTGAATAACTTTTCCTAGTGATGTAGTGATAACGAAAAAAAAATATTACATAATATAGCTCTTATTAAAATATTGCATTATGTACATATGAATCTAGATTGCTAAAAAATATTTTGGTTCTTTATAATTTATTTCATTTTAGGGTTCCGTACAAAAAATTAAAAAACGGAACCCTTTTAGGATCACTCGTGCGTCTGTCTGTCCGTCCGTTTGTCACAGCCAATTTGCTCCGAATCTACTGGACCGAATCAGGTGAAATTAAGTAGAATGTTGTAATCCTAAAACCAAAACACATATGTGCAAAGTAAATAATTTTTTTTTAAAATAATGGTCATTTTCGGGTAACAAATTAGAAAATTAAAAAAAAAAAAGGTTTGCAAACCTAACTGTGTCATATATCAAATGAAAGGACTCGTTATAAGAATCTCAAATATATTTTTGTTAATAATGTAAAATGAATAGTTTTGATTTTATTCATTAAAGAAGACAAAAATTGACCATTCCCCCCCCCCCCCTGATCTCCGAAACTACTGAGCCTACAATTTGAAAAAAAAAACATAATATAGTTCATTGCTTGTAGATCACAGGAAAACCTATAAGAATTCAATCAATTGTACGGAACCCTCTCCAAGCGAGTTTAACTCGCACTTGGCCGGTTTATTTAATAATTTAAATTTGCTTGAAATGATGATGCGATTTTCTTTTGTCGATGAACAGTAACAATTATTTTGTAACATAACCGACGGCTAAGACTGGCACTATAATATATAGATAACTAATTACAAAAAAGTTTCATTTGAGGACTTGGCTCATAGCTCTACTGTGCATGTAATAGCTTTATTAACTGAAAATATGGAACCCCAATAACTGTTCTGAACTTCAGCCAAAATTACTGGGCTCTTTTGACATTGACGTATTTAATAAAAATTCTTTTACAGAAATTGGTATTGTTAAACTGTGTTGTTAAGTAATTTAAATATTTCATTTGAAATACAACGTCTAACAAAAAGGGGTATCAACCCGAAAGGGAGTTAACGTACTAACCAATGTGAACAACTTTTACTATGGGACCATCACTGAAATCGCAAAAAAAAATCTGCAGCTCCATACATTTTGGCACGGTAAGTATTTAATTTTGTATGGAGCTGCAGTTTTTTTTTTTGCGATTTCAGTGATGGTCTCATAGTACAAGTTGTTCACATTGGTTAGTACGTTACCTTTCAGGTAGATACCCTCTTTTTGTAACACGTTGTATAGGGTGAATTTCACTACATACATTGCCATTTATTCCGGAAAAAATATAATATGGTATTTTTTTAGGTCTAAACATTTATATACCTACAACTAAAGTATAATTAAATTAAAATCACAGTCAAAAAACCAAATTCCCATACAAATTGTCCGGGCGGCCGCACTCTTTTGTATGGAAATGTCAAAAATTTTTTTTGTTATTTGGCTGTTATTTTAATTTCATTATACTTAAGTGATCTAGTATAGACCATGGTTCGATTTATTATGGGTAAGTCCCTTCCACGTTGTATATCACTCACTCACCTCGTCAATGGAAACAATCGTTTCTGTAATCCTGTCAGACAAATTCTTAATCCTTTTTCCCCAGCTGAAATTGGTTTGTCATGCTTTTGCCTGCCCTCTACCACTTCAATAAGCAAATCAAAAAAAGCGGCCAAGTGCGAGTCGGACTCGCCCATGAAGGGTTCCGTAGCAGCAAGTAACATAATATAAAAGTTCTAAAGGTAAATTGCTATAACTATAACTATCTATGATACCGAGACCGCTATAGTTTTAATTGAAAGTACATACTTTGAGGTATATACCATATTTTATTTAGAATTATTTTAGTAATATTTCAAAAGTTACGGTGGGGGACACCTCAAATTTTAACTTTGTATTAGATTATCTCACGACTGGGGGGTTTGATCTACATAGTTTTAAAGCTGGTTTTGTTGCATTTTAAAAGACCTTTTCAACGATACCCCACACGTAGGGGTTATTTCAATTTAATTTTTCAATTTTACTTTTCGTCGTATGGGATTTTATAGGATTGTATGGGTTGTAAAAAAAAAATCATAATTTTAAAAACCAACTTTTGGAACTTTCTCTTCTCAATATCTATCTCTCCACCAATTTTCGAGACAATCGGTGCAGTAGCGGCGGAGTACTAGCCCGGACGGACAGACAGACGGACGGACGGACATGACGAAACTATAAGGGTTCCTTGTGGACTACGGAACCCTAAAAACACTAACTTCAAAAATAATGTTGTCCTCAAAATATCAATTAAGTTAAACACGACTATCAATACTTACCCTAAAAACAGATACATTATCAAGTGTTTATCCCAACTATGTATCCTAATTAGGACCCTAGGGCCATAAGGCCCACAAGCCACGTCTGTCCTCCATAAAAGAACTCTAGAATTAGCAAAACAATCCATTAAATTAAGATCTATTAGAGAGCTCTTTAGTCTAACAAAAAGGCAAAAAGCTAAATCACTCACTGTCGGATCCAATCTGTGATTGATGGCTCCAGGTGACGATTGAGACACCAACGAATGGAAAAGCTGTTCATTCACTCAGCAAAAGATGTTAATGCGATGAAGGGCAAAGGCTAAGGGTCTCGACTCCCAGTCTAAGAAAGAAATAACTGCCAATAATCTGTACTAAAAATTGTTTGTAAAAAAAATGCTTTGAGTACAGAGTTCTTAGATTAGAAACTCTGTGTAAATTAGTGAGCCTGTCAATATTTTTTCCTTTTTTTCTAGCCTGATAATGTATCCCACTACTGGGAAAAGGCCTCCATTTCCTTCTACCACTTATTTCTATCTAGAGCAGCCTGTTGCCATTCCTTTTTGAAGTTGTCGATGTCGTCTTGCTACATCCTCCGTGGTTTACCTCTACATCGCCGTTATGGCACCCACAAATACTACGTTGTGGGTGCTAGAAGGGCGCATGTGTATAAATAATATACTCGACAGTAATAATAGTATCTTCACATTTTGTAATAATATTAATAACACATTATTACTCAATTTAAAACTCAATCAATTACGATGTAAATATATGGGTATAGTCTCCAAAAGGTTAATCTTTATTACTATAAAAATACCCCAGACCAAAGTTTGTATTTGTGTGTTTGTATATGTAGTCATATATTCAAAGCTAATAAATATGGCGTTCAATTCCCCGACTGCGCAGTTCGTCTATCGAATTTCACTAATGTTTCGTATTATTTACCTTTACTTTGTACGTATCCTCTACCATATATTTCTCTAGTATTATTTGGTTTGTAAATTCATGATACTGTATGTTATGAAAATATTTATTTATTTAAACTTTATTGATCATCAAATACAGATTGTACAGAACAATAGGCATATTTATTTATTTATTTAAACTTTATTGTCCATCAAATACAAATTGTAGAGGTATAGAACACTTGTATTTGGTGGACTTTCATCATCATCATCATCATCAGGTCTTTTTTTGTCTCCACTGCAGGAGCACGACCCTCTCTGTACTACTAGAGCTATACTTAGCAAGAGCAGCCAGAGGATTTGGCCTACACTCTCCACGCTGGCCAGATGACTTGGAGAGATCTCGTTGATGTTTGCTGAGGGGGATCTCATTGTGTCTCATTGATGATGCTTTATTTAGCTTATGTTTCCTAAGTCGCCTTCTACGACATCCATTAAAGACGTGGAGTGGTTCTTTTCTACTCTGCCGGGAATCACACGGCAAGCAAGCAAGGCAACATTTAATTTATTTCAAATAAATAGGTTGACATTGAGGGATCTAGTTCACCTGGTTCCGTGGGCTTTTTCCCGCACCAAGGCCCTTCTTTCAAGCCCCTTGCACATGAGGGAGGCAGTGACATTCTTCCAGCCCCAGCTCGTCGAGGTAGCGAAGCAATGCAAAGTGGGTGCTATTAGCCTCCACCAGCGTATTTGGAGATTCCAGGAACTCCTCTCTTGTTGATGCAACGCACGGGCACTCCAGCAAATTAAACAAATTTATGATATTTTCTGCGTAAAATATATTACTTATCGCTGACACGACAGTTTCAAAAACACGATGCAATGCGTCGGAAAGCGAGCGGTGAGTTGGAAAACTACACGATTGTGTTTCGCTGACTCCCTCATTGAAAAATAGCACTCGTCCATCTATCTATTCCATAGTATTACGAGTGTTTTCCTGTTTTATAACAAAAAAATATACACATATATCAGTCGAATAGCAATTGCATAAAACAAAGCACAATCGTAAATGAACTGTATTTTAAGAATTAAAGGCCATAACTCTTCAATTAAACGTAAATCAATTTGCACATAAATGGCATCATTAATTCGACAAAAAAGTCATTTCGGAAATTCATAGTAGAGGCCGCTTCAGAAATGAATTATTAATTCTGTTACAGCTTTTCATTAACGAAATGCGGCAAAAGTTCCAAAACATATCCATCTCATTTCGAGTCGAAACCATTTACTTATTTGGCAATGTGATTATTATTTGACTTTCCATGCTGGTTTATCATTTCATGCTCCCCAGCAACCCCATCAAAGGTTTTGCTATTTCTACCTCCATAGTTTTTTTGATCACCACATGTACTGTATTTGTACTTGTTTTAAAAATATGTAGGTACTTAATAAATACAAAAGTACAATTTAATTAATTTGGGGTTTTCGTCTTTTCATAATTTAAGAGCAAGAAAACCTAAAATATTTCAACAGTAGATTGCAGTGGGTGGCAGGTGGCAGAGCGATCTTGGCTTGGCAAAGTCAAAGTCAAAATCATTTATTTATCTTTTATCACTTGATAATTGCAATTTGATTTTTTTTTCAAAGAGCGTGGAATTTACTTTCTTCTGATGATCTGACTTAAAACCTATCTTGTATCTCTTTCTCTCTTATCGGCATTTACCTTAGATAAGGGGTTTTATTATTCTGAGGCATTTACTGTTGCAAGAATGACACTTCTGCAAACATCAAAAGTAAAAATATCCATTGTTTGCTGCTTAATACGACAAAATTAAAAGACATTTTCTATGTATTGAATTGAAAGGAAGGTTTTTTTTTGTTTTTTTTTAATGGCTTGACGCTACTGCGTATTTAGCCAGGAACAAGTTAATAAAACGTGGAAAATTCTTTATTCCTAACAAGTTACAATCAAAGGTAGGCCTTTGATTGCTTTAAGGGAGCTTCTGGCGACAAATACGAGTCCTCTGGTTTTCATAGCCGATTGTGTGGCGGACGATGCTCGAAGACACAGTCCGCAAAACAAATATCACTACAGCCGCACTATGCCTGTCCACTTTAACTGTTACACATATTGTTCATGAGCATGAGCATTTATAACACCAAACAACATCAATTTCATATTATAAAGTCCACTTAAATCAATTTGCAAAATAATTTAAAGAATAACCCAACCGAACACCTTGACTTCCCGCCAAAAAAAATGCAAACAAGGTTAGTTATGTACGCAATGTGTAGTAAAAAAAGAATAAAATCTGTATTCGATTTTCAAACGCCAAATTTTGTTTTGCTAACCGAATTTCAATCCATGACGAGTTCTTTATTTTTTTCTGTAGGCCCTTTTCATATTAACAAGACGATACATAACAGATAAATAGATGCTTTATATTTTTATTCTGCCTTATCTGACATTGGGTGTGCAACACCCAATGATAACAATCTTACATCATCTCACTGAACGTGAATTTTGGGTCTTAACTTCTAAACTCTTGCTTGGACATTTAAGATGTTAATATTTTCTTTTATCCGGTTGAGCGCCCTACAAGGCGTTAAAATGATCGCCCTCTTTTTTACCTGTTTGGATTTAAAGTTTTATGTGAGAACGTGAAGCTTTTCTTCGCACATTTGCGAAAAACGGCCACTTTTGGCAAATGTGCGAATAAAAGCTTCACGTTCTCACTTTAAACTGTAAACAGTAGTTCATAAAATAGTTTGAAGGGTTTTCGAATACGAAATTTTAAATGATATCTCCGTTTCCTTCCAAATATTTTTTTACAAATGGGGGTAACACTGGACCTCATGTATCACCTTAACACACTAACACACGATCATCACGGCCGCGGCGGCACCGTGTCAGTACAAATGCATACAAACAGAGGCGTGGATCAAAGTTTGACATGGGCGAATATGTACCCCCCCTCCAATAAGTAACTCCTTTGGCGAATAGAAATAGTGTTGCGAGGCGTCCTAAAGAAAAGGTCATCCGCTTCCGTGGCGGAGTGAGAGCGAACTTTCATATGGGAGGAAGGCTACCTATAGCGACCACTAGTAGTGAGCTAATAAAACTCAATGGATCTAGTTGATCCATCACCGTGTAGACCAGGAGTGGCGATGGGATAATGGATGATTTATTATCATAACAACGGGTTTTTCTACAAAAATATTTACAATGTTAACCTTAGATCTACACGTCCGTTTAGTACGTGATGGCTCAATTAACAAAATATAAATTGCTTATACATTAAATACATATCCTAGTTCACATCACCTACGATTATAAGGATACAGCCATAAGGGTTATCTCTAGGCCCTCTGGTTTATTTAATATTATTGTAATGTATTTGGGCACGAGACTTACAAACATCCGCTTCGTGCGCAAGGTGCTACGGACTGCGAGGCCGTGGGCCTTTGCATACAAAATTACAAGGGCGTGTGAAAACGCTCTTAGGTTTGAAACTTCGTCAAATGGACGCCCGCGACGGGTTTGGCTTTGCGAGCCACATACGCTCGCACCTGCGAAATTGAACCAAGGTTCTCCGTTGACGGATACGTCCAGGAGGACATCAGTCCGTCTCTGTCACAAACGTGATGATAGAGATAGCTGAAACCGTCGCGCGTCACGTGTCTCTGTTGCACGTAGGGTTTGTGACAGAGACGGATTGAAGCCGTCGCGTGTTTTAGCGTAACGCAGTTTCAAGCCTAGTAACACCAGGCCTGTGTCACTCCCCGTTTAGGTATCGAAAATGTACCTGCATTATTACTATGCGCGCAGGCGGCCCCTCCGGGTGGTAAATTCAGTTATACGAATCTTGGCTAAAATTGGCTTGCAATGGATGTCTAGGTATATAAACGAAAAGGTACTGAGTTCTGACGTGAGCTAAATTAAACCATATCGCTAGCCACATTTGCTAAGTGAGACTTCTGTACGTTAGTATTATTTATTCTGTGGTAACACTCTGTAGGTATGAACAGAACTCAGCTATACAAAACTCAGCACTTTTTTCCAATAAGCCATTGTTTGCATTGTCCGAAACATTTTTTGTACATTTAAGGATTAGGCTTTGCTAAGCTGTTTTACATTTGAAAACAAGAATTATTTTGTGGCTTTTTCTATTGTCAAATATAAAATATAAAATGCTAGTCTTCTACCAAAATTAAAAATTAAAGCTTTTCAGTTAAATCAAAGAGATTTGAAAAATAAAGCAAATTACATACATCTCGTTCAGATCAGAAGACAAACCAAACACTTATGTATAGGTACATTCAACAATAAAAAAAGTACTATATTTGCCCTCTGTAGATGAACTCAGTTTCAAGCCTAGTAACACTCTGTAGGTACGAACAGACCAACTTAGCACTTTTCCAATAAGCCACTGTTTGCATTGTCCCAAACATTTTTTGTACATTTAAAAATTAGGCTTTGCTAAGCGGTTTTACATTTGAAAACAAGAATTATTTTGTGGCTTTTTCGATTTTCAAATATAAAATGCTAGTCTGCTACCAAAATTAAAAATTAAAGCAAATTTTCAGTTAAAGAGATTCAAAAAATAAAGCAAATAACAAACACATCTCGTTCATATCAGAAGACAAACCAAACACTTATGTATAGGTACATTTAACAATAAAAATAGTTCCTACAAATATTAACTTTACTGAGTGAACGAACTTAGTGTGTTAACCAATAAGTCAATTTAAACAAGATATAGTTTTAAAAACTAAACTAAACTAAAAACTAGTAACTAAACTAAACAGCTGGGAGCAACAGCTGATAGTGTACATATTTTTGAAATGTGTGCCCTTTTATTTGATATTTTATTTTTTAGTTCATTATTTTATTGCTTATAGAGGGCGCCACAGTAGATTTACTGTGACGGCTAATGATGTCAACTCAGGATAGGCCCATGGGAACATTTTCTTTTCTTTTTTATTTTCTTTATACAATACAACGTCGCGCCCGGAGCGACCACAACGTATGCGCTATTGCGCAGTTGTCACTCCGGGCGGGACGCCGTTGCTCCTGAACGCACATTACCGCCAATCGGTTGTAAAATTATCGCGTTTAAATTCCTTAATATTTTAATTATAACAAACAGTTATGTGACTTACCGGTGATACGATATTCCATGTACTTTTTTAACCTATATCATAGTTTTTGCAGCCTTTAAATGCGCAACCAGGCATTTTTATGGCATTTACAAGTATGAAACAAAAACTAATGAACTCTTCCGCGGCCCGAGGACGACTAAGTCGCGTTGGCCCGCCAACTGACTTTATCGGGTCAACGAGTTGGTGCCATTTCTTCGCGCGGTCGGCCTAGTCCTTACGCTAGTAATATATAAGTCAATGGTGACGGAACATAGCCTATGACCAGCGGACATCCAAGACGATTCCGACGATATATCATTTATACAATACAATACAATACCCTTTATTGCACAAAAATAAAAAACAGAACATAATTATCTTAAAAACTAGGAAATGCGCAAAAGGCGGCCTTATCGCTAAGCAATTTCTTCCAGGCAACCTCGTTTTTATAGAAAAAAAATAATGGGAAATTAGGTAGTGCGGGGTGGTCAATATAATGAACATACTTATATACAATAATTATAAACATACATACACCTAATACTTAAATACATACAACTTACACAAAGAAAACATAACAGGACAAAATGAAGAAACTAAGTGGAAACAAGGGAAGGAGACACCTTTCATAAGGATCATCATTTATCAAGGTATTATGGATATCTTTGAAGATACAAGGAAACAGATGACATACATACATACGCACAGCGGCGAAACACATAACCTTCCTTTTCGCTTCGCGCTGGTCGGGTAAAAGTTACGTTTTCTCTTTATTTAGGTAATTTGATTGATTGTATGTCCATACATGATATATTGATACCATAAATTGTGAACTAATGTATTAAAAGCTGTCAAAATATTCATTAACAATTTATTTGATTACCAATGAAGCGTTATTTTACCATATTCTGTTCATTACTTAGCGTTTACGTATAGGTTAACTGTACCTGTAGGCTTAAGAACTTTTTAAAAACAACAAAAATGACGAATAATCTAAAATTCTTCGATGCACTGGTGTTGATTGAAAACATTTTCTGTATATATCGCAATTTTAGTGTTATGACTTTCAAAAAGAAAATAATCGCGTTATTACGAACAATATTTGAAATGATATTAACTTTTGCTCTATTCATACAAAACGTGCACGATTTGATCCATGGAGTTTTTAATAAAAATAATGAAGACTTTATATCAATGTCTGTGTTCTTCCAAGTGATATCATTTTTCAACTCTATAATTATGGTTTCCTTTAGTCTTCAACAGTCCAAAACCTTTATAGCTTTGATGGAAAATGTAAACTGTTTACATTTTATGTATATGAATAATAAAATGCACGTAAAATTAAGTCATATAAAGAGGGTGTGGATATTTCATGGGATTTTGTATACCATTTTAAGAATAATGGTAAACTTATCGATTTTCAGTAAATTGTCGTTTAATTTTAATACAAGAGTGTGGTTTTTCATTATTGGATTCATTTACGAAACATGGTTAATGACTCGTTATTATATTGAATTTTTCGTGTTTTTTTCCATTATATACATAATTGGAAGTTTATTTAAAATGTTGAATGAATCTATTGTTAAAATACTTAGTGGTATGGGTGGTGACCTCAAAGTTACGAGTGGAAAAATCGTAAATGTCAATGTAGTAAAGGAGTGGGCTCTAGTATATCGGTATTTATTGCAAAGTTGCAAGGATTTAAATTCCTGCTTTGGAAAACAGGTAAAGGTGTCTGTTAATTTTATTTTAAACACCTTAGATAAATCTTATTTAAAAAAAGAATAATATTCATCCTACAATTTTATAAGACAAACACACGCACCTTTTTGCTAATATGTTGCAGCAGAACTAATCATCTCAATACATACTATCACGCCTGTTTCTCACAGGGGTAGGCAGAGACTATGGACCGTTAGTAAAGAAATAATAAATAAATTATATTATTTATAAATATATATATATATATATATATTAAATATTAATTATAAACACCCAAGACTCAGGACAATTAGAATAAGCCCATTTTCCAACTTGCCCTGGCTGGGGATCGAACAATAATTAATAATACTGAAAAAAAAAAGCTCTATAAAAGTAAACTAACACTAATTCTAAGTTCTATTTCTGGTAATAACACATAAATATAATACATCCTTGTTAGTCGATAAATACAAATAAAAGAAAAAAGATTTTTTTTTTCCTTTTGGAATCACGGGTCTTTTCACCCCGGTTGCCCCGGTCCTTTGTGAGGCTTGCGTGGGGATACAGATCTAACATGTAGAGGCCCTTTGGAGAAGTTGATATAATGTGGCGCCCGCCAAAACCGTTGAAAGGTGTACCCTTAAATAGGTTTATGGGTTATGGACTGATGATAGGCTAAAAAAATAAATGCAATATTTATTTTTTATTATTTTTACATTTTTTCACGGCAGTACTAATTAGCTAGATTCATTATTTAGAATAATACTTATTAGAATATTTTATTTTATTTTTCAGATGTTAATATCATTGAGTACAACTGTGATTCTCTCAATTATTATAATTTATCGGATGGCTAGTATTCTTATAAAAGAGGTGAGTTGTAGAGTTTTTACAGCTATATTGACCAAGCATCAGCTCATAGTGCCAGTGGTCACGACGAGCAGACCATGAGGCATCTCCTCTCATGCCCTTTATGTCCTTTAAAATTTAAGCCAACAACACTATAAGAAATACAATATAACTGAAACCATGAAAAACTTTGACAAATTGACAGAAAGACATAAAATCTAATGTGACAGAAGTTTTGATTTATGAAAAAAATATTGGTAGAGTTCGATTAACTTTTGAATAAAAACTGTTGCGAATGATGTGTTTGAACTCGTTCTAGGCATTTTTTGCCATTTTTTATCAACAGATTGCAAAGAAAGACTAAAAGAAAATCTACAAAATGTGTATTTATTTCTAAGAACATATCTTGCAAAACTTATTTTGTGAAAAAAATTTCTAAATAAAACTGTTGAGATTTGTATAAGTCTCGTTCTAAGACGCTTACGGATTAATAGGTATAGTTCTGCTATGTTTCTTTGACTTGCAAAACATGATCCAAACAAATAAATAACAACAAACAATACAAGCTAAATACAAAGCTTGTAAAAATATCGAGTTTTCAATCGAAAGCCACAGAAAAAAACACGATGGTATATTTTATATGTTTTTTAGGTTGATCCAGAATATTTTGGAAGCAAGCAAATGGCATTTGTTCTCTCTAACCATGTCATTGGGACATTGCCAATACTGGTCGCTGCGCAGCGCCTTAACAATCAATTTGTTACCTTGCGAGTGTCGTTGGCTAAAATAAACAACTTACTGTCGATTGGTAAGTATATAATCTACATCGTTACTTAGCTAAGCTAGGTGCTTCTTTCTAGGTTGTGTGTTAATTTAACCCTTTAAGCTGCATTGTTGTTTATAAACAACATACTGAATTATTTTTGGGTACGGAACCCTAAAAAGATAGCAGGAACATGACTCAAATTTTGTTTTGAAGACAAAGAGTGGAACTTAATTTTGTAATCTAAAATTGTTTTTTTTTACAATTTTTTGATTGGCCTATACTGTCCCACTGCTGGGCAAAGGCCTCCCCTCTTGTATGCCACTGATCGGATATATAAAAATACTCCTATAAAATATAGAAAATTACTGAAATTCAAGTTTTGAAATAGATTTTTTAAAAATTTGAGCTAACTACAAACAGCAGCAAGATCTACTAGAATCACCAATTTGATTTCACTGAGCAATACAAATATTTATTTTTGTGGTCCAGTGAGCTATTTATTGGTCCATAATCTTTGAGGTCTTTTTTAATGTCATGGTCATTTTATATCATTCACCAATACTTTTGTGAATATGACATTCACGCTTGGCATGGATTATTTTAAATAGGTACTATATTTTTTTTATTATTCCGTTTCAGATTCGCCAGAACAGAAAGAAGTAAAAGATTTCCTACACTATATTGCTTTGGACCCGCTGGAATTGAAGCTGCTATCCTCGTCGATAGGAATGGCGCTGCTTCCTACGTCATTTGGAGTAGTTGTTAGTTATGTAGTGGTTGCTTTGCAGTTTAATCATGTTGTGTAGGTAGTATAAATATTTACCCTTATGTTATTTTCGGTTACAGTATTTAAATATAAGGACAAATCACACTGATTGAGCTAGCCCCAAAGTAAGTTTTAAACTTGTGTTATGGGATACTAACTCAACGATACTATATTTTATAATAAATACATTTATAGATAAACACTCAAGACCCAGGACAATTTGAAAAAGGCCATTTTCCAACTTGCCCTGGCTGGGGATCGAACCCAGAACCTCCGGATTGGTATGTATTTGTTTTTGATTAAATGATGATTTATGATTAAAAAAGGTTTTTTTCCATTGAATGGTCTAAACCAAGGTCTAGACCGTCTAGGCAGAAAATAAATATAAAGCCGGTAAGCATGCTTTGCTCAGAGTCACTCCAAGTTTAAAAAAAAAGCACAGGCCATGTATCTGTACCTGGCGATTGACCATACCCTGCGGTTTAACCATGGTTTAACGAATGCATTAATAATTAGTTCTACAGGGTCTAACAAAATATACTGGAATAGGGTGAATTCAGTCCATGATACTGAACAACTTTCCCCAAGGAACATATATCGAAATAAGAAAAATAATTTTTGCCTTTTACTACAAACTCGGGTCAGCTGATCGGTCAACTTGTACGGGAGGCCAAAAAATATTTTTTACATTTCGATATATGTTCCTTGGGGAAAGTTGTTCAGCATCGTGGATTGAATTTACCCTTAAAAGTATATTTAGTTAAATATTTGATCTATCATTATTTACTTTATTTAATTTGTTCCATAATGGTATTTACTCCCACTATAATATTGTAGTAAGTCAGCGTACTTTTAAAGACGCTCTTTGGGTAAACAAAATCTATCCAGGCTATAAGTTATACTTATATCAACTTTAATTACTTATGTACTGTTTAATCATTATATTCATCATCATCATCAGGTCTTTTTTAGTCTCTACTGCAGGAACACGACCCTCTCTGCACTACCAGCGCCACATATTAGCCAGAGCAGCCAGAAAATTTGGCCTACACTCTCCACGCTGTCCAGACGGGTTGGAGAGGTCTCATCGATTCAATTCATTACATTTTCGCACCACAATTTTTGTATTTTTATATCTTCCTATCGTTCTTTTTTTTACTTTTCTGTTGGTCTGGGAGAAAAGAAACAACTTTAAATGTACCAGCTGCTTCTCTTACCGCGCAGATTGTAGAAGCCAATCAAAGGACTGGCGAAAATGCAAATCATGTTAGGCGTTGCGAGTAGTGACCCAACTCATCACTATTTTGATTATTTTTTCCACTTTCTCGCCCACCTTCCCGCTAAAAGTGGTCTTTGAGTCTTGCGGCCCTGGGCTCTATCTACCTCAGGACTTAAGGTACTTTGTCTGCTTCATTAGGGATAAAGACGTGATAGTATAAATGCTTTGTTTTACGTTAGCGTAATGGCCAACAGCCATTGTATTAATGCGAAACAAAACGGACAATAGAAAATTATAAATTCGGGGTCTAATAAAATATACTAAAACTGTTTTAAGGGTGAATTCAGTTCGTGATTCTGAACAACTTTACCCCAGAAACATATATCGAAATATGAAAAATAATTTTTGACCTCCAATACAAGTTGAGCGATCAGCTGATCCGAGTTTGTATGGAGAGCAAAAAAATAATTTTTATATTTAGATATATGTTACTTGGGGAAAGTTGTTCAGTATCGTGTACTGAATTCACCCTTAAAATAGTTTTAAGTGTATTTTGTTAGACGTTATATATACAAAAATTGTATCACTGTAACTTGATACAATATGCTTATACCGAAACAAAAAAATCTTATACCAGGAAGCAAAACACCCTCCACGCCCGACCACGTGATCGGAAAGTCGCCAAGTAGGTCGTATATCGAAGTCAGGAAGCCATTGTGTGCGACACGACTTCTCACTACCACAAGCGGTTGGGAGTCTTGGGACAAGAATTTAAAATAAGTTCGGTTGGTGAACTTTGAAGATAGATGACTTGTGTTGTTTTAAATAGGAAGGATATACCTTTTTTGGTTAAATTTAACGTGATACACAGATATTACCACAGATTAGAGACTAATACTCACGTACAGAAGTCTCACTCAACAAAGAAATTCAAAGAAATATCTACTCAATGTCGTTAGCGATATGGTGATCACGTCAGAACTCAGCACCTTTTCGTTTACATACCTAGACATCCATTGCAGGCCAATTTCATTCTTATTACCCTGGACATACGATTCGTATAATTGAATTTACCACCCCGAGGGGCCGGCAGCGCGCATAGTAATATTGTAAGTACATTTTCGATACCTAAACGGGGAGTGATGCCATTTTTTCCAAAAGTGGCCGTTTTTCGCACAAATGCAAACTAAAGCTTAACGTTCTCACTTTAAACTGTAAACAGTAGTTCATAAAACAGTTTGAAGGGTTATCTAGGTTTTACTAGCTCAAAATTTTAAATGATATCTCCGTTTCCTTACAAATAATTTATTTCAAATGGGGGCAGCACTGGACTCCGTATATCGTCTTAACACATTAATTGTGATTAAAGAAGAGAAATAAAAACTATATCGTGTCTGCTTATCTGTGCTGCGTTCCTTTAGGCGATTATCACACTGCCACGCATCACGCTGCATGTTGCGTTTTCTGGATGCATTTTCTGTGTGTTGGACTGTGCGTGTTTTCTATACAAACGGAGATACTTACAAGCAACGTTAGAACACGCATTCACGTGCTACGCTGCGTAGTGCGGGGCAATGTGGTTTATTTTCTTCTCAGCTACATGGCCTACAATCACACATGGTCTTTGCCATCCTTACCATTGATCATGAGAACTAATAAATCTAAATCAAAACATTTTTAAACCGAAAATCAAATTCACGCCCCCCTAGAGACAGACGACAATTTTATCCAATATTTTACTGCACTGCAGTGATGAAACATATACAGGATGTAGCAAAATGTACTGAAACTATTTTAAGACTGAATTCAGTCCATGACACTGAACAACTTTCCCCAAGAAACATATATCTAAATATGAAAAAAATTACCTTCCATACAAATTTACCGATCAGCTGATCAGTTTCTATGAAAAGCAAAAACATATTTTCCATATTTCGATTTATGTTCCTTGGGGAAAGTTGTTCAGTATCATAGACTGAATTTAAAAATACATATAATAAGTATTATAAAAATATATATTAATACAAATTCAAAATATGTATAAAGCGAGCATTGTAATGCTATCAAAAATAATATATATTAATATTTAATTTACAAACAATTTCAGTACATTTTGTTGTTTAATAACACAAGTATAATTACTACCTAAACAACATGATTAAACTGCAAAGCAACCACTACATAACTAACAATGAAGCCGAATGTCGTAGGTAGCAGCGCTATTCCTATAGGTAAAGATAACAGCTTCAATTCCAGCGGGTTTAAAGCCACGTAGTGTAGGAAATCTTTGACTTCTTTCTGTTCTGGAGAATCTGGAACTAATAATAAATAATCAGAAACAGATACACATGCCAACTGCTGCTTGCCAGGTGTGAATATCATGCTGAAGTAAAGTGAATGATGTAAAATGGTTCAATAATGTTTCTTTGAGGACAGTAGACCTCGCGAGCTCTTATAATCATGCAATAACCGACACTTTTCCTTTCCGCTGGCTTAGGAAAGCCATTTCAGTGAAATCCGTCTATATATAATGTTACACCCAACTTCCCCCTCTTTTCCCCATGAACGTTTGGATTTTTTTTTGGCAAAATCTTATGTAGAATGAAGTTGTTAAACACAGCTCCATCTAGATGGTTTGCTCTGTACTAATTAGTAGGGACTTAATAGATCATTATCATCTATAATGGTTTACAAAAGCAACAATCATTTGAATGATTCCAAAAATTGCCACCAGGTGTACACAGTATACTATATAAGCCTATGCAGCCATTTTTTACTCGCTCTGTTTCAACGCGCACCTAGCCATACGCAAGTTTGTACCAAATAAATAGAGTATCCCGATTCCCTGTCTTTCTCTGTGGCACCCATTTTACAGAAGTCTTTAGTGTGCTTCTCAAAGTTGATTGAAATCTATCAAAAACTAACGCTACAGCAAAGTTTCCCCCCCATTAAAAAATCGCGAACGACATAAAAATTAAAATAAATGAAGAAACTTGTGCGCCAATTTTCGTCAAAGTCGGATGAAAAATGCGACCTGTAGGCGAGAACAGAGACGAACAATAGCATTTTTGGTCAATCTTGAAACTGAGACGCTTCTCTCCATCATATTAATGTTTGGTGGCCGTGTGTGATTTCGGACTGAGAATAGGACCACTCCATCTCTTATGCCGGTTATAAAACTATTCGCTGTACATTCCCAAAGAGGGTTGACGCCAGGCAGGAGACCGGTTGTAACTGTTTACTCAAATCGTTGAAACTGTTCCGGCTATTTCTTCTTGATTTTGCATAGTTTTCGGTCATCCATAGCATCCACAGGTGATGAGGTGATAGGTGGTGATTGACATGCTTATTATATTTGGAGAAGAAAAAGCGGGAAAGCGCACCATCAAGGAAAGGAAGAAAACATCGTGAGGAAATCCGCACACTAGTGTATACAAATGACTGTAGTCATTTCTGAGTCTGACAGCTCAAGTCCGCTCATGTATGGAGTATTGCTCCCACCTATGGAATGGATCTGCCCGCTATCAGCTGGAAGCCCTGAAAGCTATCGACAGACTGCCAGAAGACTCGTTGGTGAGATGCTTACGGCAGGACGGCTCCAGAGCCTCGAATATCGCCGACTTGTAGCAAGTCTGTGTGTCTTCTACAGGCTGCACTTCGGGGAGTGTGCGCAGGAATTACATAATTTAATTCCCCCTGCACCATTCCACCATCGGACAACTCGACGTGGACAGGGATTCCACCCATTTGTGTTAATTCCACACCACACAATAAATTCCACCAATTACAATTTTTTTTTAATATTCCTCCTCATCGTACCTCTCGATTCGCCTCCTCCTTCATTGTGCAAACCGCTAAGGCGTGGAATTCCCTCCCTGCGTCGATGTTTTCCCATACATATGATTTAGGGATATTCAAGGCAAGAGTGAATAGGCATTTTTTGAGTTTACACCTTAGACCTCATCTTAGCTTCCCATCAGGCTAGATAGAGGTCAAACGCACTCAATTCTCATATAAAAAAAAACTGCATTTAGCCACGTCAGTTCTCAGATTTCGGGATCTCACTTCAGGCAGCTTGAAAAATCTCCTCTTTTAGCTATTACACACTAGATAAAGAAGCAACTGTAATGATAATGATGCAGATTTTACTTACCAATCGTCAATAAGTTGTTTATTTTAGCCAACGACACTCGTAAGGTAACAAATTGATTGTTAAGGCGCTGTCCAGCGACCAGTATTGGCACTGTCCCAATGATAAGGTTGAAGAGTGTAAATGTCATTTGTTTTCCTCCAAAGTATTAATAATCTACCTAAAACAAGTAGGAAATATTTAAAAAAAAATGTCCGCCTTTTTATTTTTGATATGTTACTTAGTGTTACTTTATCCACCACGCTGTTAAGACTGCAGAAATATACATTTATAAATACACACACCCGAAAAACATAATTCTCCTTCTGGCACAGTCTGGTAAACCTAAATAAAATGAACCCTATAAAAACGACAAATATACTTCAAACATCAAATATGCTCTATATCTAAACTACTTTGTGTTCTTCCGTAGTTGAACTTCGGTTGAACACTAGATAAGTTTGTATCTTGTACTACGACCGCTGTCTTGAATTTTTTTTTGTATTCTTCATAACGTGTCGTTTGTTTGTGTACGTCGCCACTTTTACGCCTCCCTCTGAGGCAGAGTCACAGGTATCATATGGCGCTTCAAACAAGTGAAGTAACATTTATGCCATCAAACGCCGCCGAAAACGGGGGAGAGGTGCGAGGACGCCATACGAGTATTGTGGGGGACATTGCGAGTTTCCACTGTCTTATTTTAATTCTGTAGCAGAGTAGGTCAGGCATGGTACAAGACGTGGGCCACAAAGGGCACGAGAGGAGGTGCTGCAAGGTCTGCTCGTCGTGACAACTGGCACTGAGCTTCTGCTTGGTCAATATAGCTTTAAACATTCTACAACTCACCTCTTTTATAAGAATACTAGCCATCCGGTACTTAGATCATTTAATACAGGATAAGTTACGCAGACAAATCTTCTTACAAAACTTTCTGCCGTTTTTGGTGCGGGAGGAGGGTACTACTACATCTAAAAAACACACACAGTCACTAAAATAATTTGTGTCGTTATAAACGCACACTTACGTAAAATTGACACACTAGTTTATCTTCTGCACACTAGCAAGACTCACACTAAAACAAATGTGTATGTACACGTAATAATACACCCTAGTGCAAAAGGATTGAACAACAAAAAAAAAATATCGACATCGATATTTCGGAAAAAAAAAATTACGTTCGTTTTAACTCTGGAATGTTTTGATATAATTTTGTCGGAAATTCGGGATAGAAGTTAATACGTCACGTGAGGCACCACGTGAGCAGTTTAAATAATAGAACTTGTTTAGTATCTATTTAGTTTTATTATTTATACTGCCCACGTGGCGCTTCAGGAATACTATAAAACTTGTTAATTAGTTTAACAAGTTTTATTATTTAAACTGCCTACGTGGCGCTTCAAGCATATTACAGTGTAATACAAGTTTTTGAGTATTTAAACTTGTATTATGGGATACTAACTCGACAATATATATTTTATCATCTTCTTCATCATATAAGCGCGTTCCCTGTTGAATTCGTAGCTGTGCTGCTTCTCCTCTGTTTCTTCTCCAAATATAATAAAGTTATATACCCAAGGATGCCAAAGAACTTGCGAAGTGAAGAAGAAATAGCCGAAACAGAAAACTAAAAAACTTGTCATAATACAAGTTTTTTAGTTTTGTGGATACTAACTCAACGATTGTATATTTTGTAATAAATACATATATAGATGGGGTTATGGGGTTATGTCGTTTAATCACGGAGTTCCTATGGCCACTTTCCAGCTTCATCATCAGACCCTGGATACCATCTAAAGACAAAAAACCCGTCAAGATGAATCATACGAGCCCAAACTCGATGGGCTTATGTCGTTTAATCACGGAGTTCCAATGGCCACCTTTCAGCTCTATCATCATACCCTGGATACCATCTAAAGACAAAATACTCGTCAAAACAAATCATACGAGCCCAAACTGGATGGGGTTATGTCCTTAATCACGGAGTTCCTATGGCCGACTTGCAGCCCTATCATAAGACCCTGGATACCATTTAAAGACAAAATACTCGTCAAGATGAATATAACGAGCCCAAACTTGATGGGGTTATGTCGTTGAATCATGGAGTTCCTATGGCCACCTTCCAGCTCCATCATCAGATCAGATCCATGTTGTCATAATATTACATTGTCACGCGACATACGTATGCGTGCAAAATTTCAGCTCAATCGGAAACCAGGAAGTGGGTCAAATTTAACTTGCAAGATTTGATTACAGACAGACAGACAACGGGACAGGTAAAACTAAATAAAAGCTTGTAAAATAATTAAAGTATTTCGATATTAAAATTATATCACAAATAAAACTATATCAAGGAAATGTAATTTTTATCAACATCGATAATAATGCGATGTCTCGTCACTAATGGCAGCATGGCAGGAAAGCAGTTGCAAACTTGACTTGATTATTTTTGCCGTAATCTAAACTGAAAGAAATTATATCGATTTTTAAGTAATTACATTTAAATAGAAATCAATGTTAATAAAATAAAAAAATACTTACAAATGAAAGGTTATTCCATCTTTACTAAGATTAGAAGTATTTGACCTCTTTTTACATGCGTTAACTGCACAATTTGGCATTTTTAATCGAGCACTTGTAGACGTCCTTTCGATACTTTACCGATGCACATAATGATCATAATCGATTACGCAACTAGTTTTTATGAACGTATTAGAGCATGCGATCTTATACTTCGGCAGAGGGGAACGCGCAGGTAAGGCTTATCCTGTATTAAATGATCTAAGATCCTGTATGATATAATGATTAAGTAAATCATAGCTACACTTAATGAAATTAACATCTGAAAGATAAAAGATTTTATTTTAATAAGTATTACTGCTAACATGGGCAAATAATACTAAGGACGACAATCGTCGTACTTTGAAGCATAATCCGATGTATTGTAGCTAGATGGAGCTTCTAGTTCGAAAGAAGGTAGTTTCGTAGTGGTGCGTGCCGCTCAATTTCGGAAAGATGGCGTTCGTTTTTAAGGGTTCCGTACCCAAAGGGTGCAAACGGGACCCTATAACTCAGACTCCGCTGTCTGTCCGTCTGTCCGTCTGTCCGTCCGTCTGTCCGTCTGTCTGTCCGTCTGTCCGTCTGTCTGTCCGTCTGTCTCAGGGCTTTATCTCTTGAACCGTAATAGCTAGACACTTGAATTTTTTACCGATTATGTATTACTATGACCACTATAACAACAAATACTAAAAATAAGATAAAGTTAAAAATTAAAGGGGGTTGTCATACAAGAAACTTGTTTCTTCAGCGCTTTAAAACATTGTACGGAGGTACGGAACCCTTCATGTACGAGTCCGAATCGCACTTGCCCGTTTATTTACAAACAAACAAGCACCTTCTCCGATTTTTTGTAGATACCGTCAGCCTAAGTATCCAGCATTCTTTGTATGGCTAGCGAACGAGATAGTAGCAACATCTAGAAATAAAACAGAATTTTGGCTTTCTAGCAGAATATTCTTAGTGCTCTTGTATTTTTCGTCCATGTTGCTAATAAAAAATCGCTTTTGTTAAGTGATAATGTTAATTACTATTAAATGTTTTTTTTTAATAAGTTTGCCGTAGCTATTAAAATTAAATGTGTAGATACCTACCTGTTTTGCAAAGCAGAAATTTAATTCCTTGCAACTTTGCAATAAATATCGTTACACCAGAGCCCACTCCTTTACAACACTAACATTTATGATTTTTCCAGTCGTATCTTCTAGGTAACCATCCAAACCACTAGGTATTTTTACAATAGATCGATTCAACACTTTAAATAAACTTCCAATTATGTATATAATGGAGAAAAACACGAAAAATTCAATTAAATAACGAGTTTGTAACCATGTTTCGTAAATGAATCCAAATGTGAAATACAACAATTTTGTATTAAAATCTAACGATAATTTATTGAGCATCGAAAATGACACTGTTAATCTCAAAAAGACATACACTATCCCATGAGATATCAACACCTTCTTAAAATGTCTAATCATGCTAACGTGCATATTATTATTCATGTACATACTATATTATACAGTTTACGTTTCCCATCAAAGCTATAAAGGTTTTGGACTGTTGAAGACCAAGGGCAACCATAATTGCACTGTTGAAAAATGAAATCACTTTAAAGAGAACTGATATTTTTGTAATCTCTTTATTACTAAAGAAAACTCCAGTAATCAAACCGTGCACACTTCGTATGAAGACAGTAATATTAAACACCATTTCAAATATAATTCGAAATAATACGATTAGTTTAGTTTTTAAAGTCATAACACTAAAATTGCGATATATACAGAAAATGTTTTCAATCAACACCAGTGTATCTAAGAATTTAAAATTGTTCGTCATTTTAAATTTTTAAGCCCACAGGTCTAAGCAAATGCTAAGTATTGAATAGTTATGGTTAAAATATTGACGCTTCAGTGTTAATCAAATAACTTGGTAATAAATTGCATATTTGACGGCTTTTAATACATTAGTTCACAATTTATGTACGGTAAGCATATTGACATATAATCACTCAAATTACCCAAAAATAGAGAACAGGTTATTTCATAATTGAACCTTGCTACCATGGCATATTGGTCGACTTTCTGGTTCGTCTAGAGTGGGCAAATACTTGTAGGTACTCGTACTTTTCCGTCTCAAGTCGAGATTATTTTAATTAAGTACTAATTTTAAATAAGTATATAGGTGTTTGGTTTGTATGTTTATGTGTTTATAATAAGTTTAGCACCTATAGTGTGGGCCGTTGAGTGCTATCTACAAATTTATAAATGTACTAGCAGTCCACCCCGGCTTCGCCCGTGGTACACACATAGCCTATGTCACTCGAGGATAGTGTATAGCTTTCAAATGGTGATTTTTTTTTAATTGGTCCAGTAGTTTCGGAGCCTATTCAATGCAAACAAACAAACAAACAATCAAATCTTTTCTCTTTATAATATTAGTATAGACAACAACAACTAGTTACAAAGGTACAGGGGTTATATGGTCATCGTAAGCTTTATGTTTTTATGCATGTATTAATCAAACTTTATTGTATAGTAAAAAAAGACTTTTAACAAAATGCGGACTTAATGCTAAGAGCATATTATCCCAGTCAAACATCATCATCAATATATTTAAGAACTATGTTCATGTCGGTGGAGTATTTTCCACGTCTCCCGATCTTCAGCCAAATGCTTGACTTCCATAAACGACACCATTTCTGCAACATTTCTTTTCCTTTACTTCATCCATGAACACCCTTTTTGCATTCCTTTTCCTCTTCTTTTCTCGATCTTTCCTTCCATGATATTTCTGATAAAATCTATCGTATCTTATAAAATGTCTAAACAATTTTCCTCTTCTTACATAGATTGTCTTTAGTGACGTTCTCTTTTCCTTGACACGTCCCAGAACTTCTGTGTTACCTTTTTTTTCCTTCCAGCTTAGTTGTTCCAGTTTTCCTGGTACAAGTAGTGTTCTGACGTTCCACGTCGCGATGACACAGGGTTCTCGCAGGATGATGACATAGGAATAAGCGGAGATAAATGTGCGGCGGAAAAAAAAACAATTAAAAAGTAATTTCTGACGCTGCGTCATACACATGGCTGATATTGACTCAGTTTTACAAGATAAACAAAAACAAGGTAAAAGAAAGTATTTGGATATTAAAATTTCTATAAAAAAGTCCGTGGTAGCATATATCTATCTCCTATGGTTAGTTCACAGATCACAGTACCTGGACTTCAAACGACCATCATTTGCTCACTTAGGGTTAATAAGCATATAGCTCTCGCGACTCTTCTCTAGCCGGCAAGACAATGAAGGCAAGACAGAGGTAGAGGTTCCTGTTACCTCATCGGTTTCTATTTCTCTCGGCCAACAAAGGCAGGCATTTCGATATATGTTCCTTGGGGAAAGTTGTTCAGTATCAGTATCAGTAATAGACTGAATTCACCCTTAACATAAGTTTCAGTATATTTTGTTAGACCCTGTATATAGCCCTGAATATATATGCTTTCTAAAGTCAGTTCAATATTAAACTAACGTATGTTACATAATTGGGCGCCCTTAAAACATGTGGTTTTAACCCTAGAGTGTAAATTACAGTTCAACCCTAAAGTGTAAATTACATTCAATAATATAAACCTCTAATAATCCGAATTGATTCGTCCAGACTAACCACTTTCCTATTCGAGTAAATACTCTGTCCAATGTTTAAGGGATGGGTCATGCCCGAAACTTTTGGAAAGGGTACTTTTGGAAAGGTAAACTGATATTATTGTACCCTAGGAAAGTAGAATTTAACCATTAATTAAAAGCAAAGACAATTAAATAATCCACTAGTTTCCAACAAGTCAAATCAGATACTTTTTTTCTAAACGTCAAAACAAACATATTCTATGAGATTCGTATGTAATTACGAGTACCACGACGTGACGTCATAGTTTTTTGGAGTCAAATAGCGCTCTTAATATACGTTCAAATTGGATATGATTAATGACAATAGTGACATTATTTTGTGAACATTTTGTAACGTTGAGCCTCCGGGGCGCATTGGTTAAGAATTTTGTTAACAATATCAAATACATTGTTAACGCCAAGTTATATTTAGCTTAAACAGACCGCATTAAAAAAATCTTTTGCGGTCTGTTTAAGTTAAATAGTATTTTAACCACAACCTATTAGCGTACTGCTTAGAAATAGACCAAAGAAGATTTTTCTACACTGTCACATCTTAATTTCTAACGGGCAGACAGAGCCAAGGGTCATATAACCCACAAGCCACGTTAATTGGATTGTTGTGTGTAAAGATGGAAAAAAGAAATCAAAATCGTGCCAACTGATGTGATTCAAATTCTCGCTCATTCCCTAAATCGGCTTTTACGGGCTGCGTGGGAAGAGACTTCTTCTCTTGGTACATTATATATTTTTCTTTTCACTCAGACTGTTTCGTATTCTGACCATTACTTACAGACCTATTTATAAAACACCTGCCAAATAAAAACGTAAAATAACCACGTTATAATAACACCATGCCATACATTGCTCATTCAGTGTAAACAAAACCTAACCTTGTTAACATGGAGCGGCAGGGTAGACCGCTGTTATTGTAATGGCCAAGTGATGTCGAACGCAAATGGAAATATAATATTTAGTCTCACATCTACTTCTCCATAACGAAGCATCCAAAGTAGCATGGCTAAGTAGCTATTGCCCTTTCCTGTTCTTGATGCCGTTCTCGTAAACAAAACAGCATATACTCTGTTTCGTTGTCAACTGGACATCATCATCATCATCATATCAGCCACAGGAAGTCCACTGCTGGACATAGGCCTCCCCCAAGGATACAACTGGACATACTCAAGATTAAATAAACCGGCCAAGTGCGAGTTAAACTCGCGTGGAGAGGGTTCCGTACAATTAATTGAATTCTTATAGGTTTTCCTGTAATCTACAAGCAATGAACTATATTTTGTATTTTTTTTTAATTTTAGGCTCAGTACTTTCGGAGATCAGGGGGGGAATTGTCAATTTTCGTCTTCTTTCTTGACTAAAATCAAAACTATTTATTTTACAATAACAACAGAAATATATTTGAAATCCTTATACTCGTAACAAGCCCTTTCATTTGATATATAACATAGTAAGTTTTGCAAAACTTTTTTTATTTTAAAATAATATTAATTTACTTTGCACATATGTATTTGGGTCATAGTATTACACCATCCTACCAAATTTCACCTGATTCGGTCCAGTATATTCGGAGAAAATTGGCTGTGACAGACGGACGAACAGACAGACGCACGAGTGATCCTATAATGGTTCCGTTTTTAATTTTTTGTACGGAACCCTAAAAACCTAAAAAACACGTTTCTTGTATAACTACCCCCTTTAATTTTTAAATTTATCTTATTTTCAGTATTTGTTGTTAAAGCGGCCATAGTAATACATAATCGGTGAAAGTTTTAAGTATCTAGTTAATGACATTATAAAGATCGAATTAAAAACGCTGACAAAAGCACGTTCCTTGGATGACGACCCCAAATATATAGATACACACTATATCTGTGGACGACCCCCTTTAATTTTTAACTTTATCTTATTTTTAGTATTTGTTGTTATAGCGGCCATAGTAATACATAATCGGTAAAAATTTCAAGTGTCTAGCTATTACGGTTCAAGACGTAGAGCTCTGTGACAGACGGACAGACAGCGGAATCTCAACTATAGGACCCCGTTGGCACCCTTTGGGTACGGAACCCCGAAAAACAGTAAATATATACAAATATATGAGGCACTGGTGGACATCGAACAATCATAAATCTATTTTATCTGCAATGATGGCGCCGTTTAAAGGCTTAAACTTGTGTTATGCGATAGGTACTAACTCAGCGAAACTATATTTTATAATGAACAATAACATGTATAGATAAATACCCAATAAAGTAAAAACTAAATCCATTTTTTTCTTTATGGCAACTCCGTACAAAAGGGCATTATTTAATATTCGGTAGTCGATTTACCCGCATCGAGCGTTTGTTTCATGCGTGCCTCGACTCTCAATGAATAGGAATGAAACCAAAATATTAAGACATATTCTCTCCCTTTCTATCAAGACTTTGTGAAGTGAATAAGCAACAATATTTACAGTCTATGCGGATGTCCCCGAGTTGAAAGAGGGTTAAAAACACACTTAATTCAAGTTTGAAACTGTTGTTAAATTTAATTTCGGTTATGAAGTTATAAACTTGTGTGGAGTTGGATAGCGGGTATTATTGTTTTAGATAAATTTGTACTAAAGAATTATTTAAACTTAAAACGTGACGTTTTATAGATAACTACTCTAGGAGTAGTAAGTAGTAATATTGGTTTTGAAAATAATTACGAACCTAATGAAAAAGGCGCCTTAACAAAATATATTTCATCTATTTATGTTAAGTTAAGCATTCAAATAATTTCATTAACTATTTATCTATATGTAACTAAACGTAGATTTTTTTAAAATAATTATTTTACTGCCCTGGATACGAGTCCTTTAGAGCCTATATTTAGTTTTCGATCTTAACCTAACAAGTTTCAATCAAATGTTGTAGCACCTTTGATTGCTTCAAGGGAGCTTCTGGCGACAAATCTATGCAAGTCCACTGGTTTTCATAGCCAATTGAGTGGCGGACGACCCCTAAAGATGCCACCACAGTCCACTTAACAAATATCTCTACAGCCGTACTATGAATGTCCACTTTAACTGTTTCATATATTGTTCAAGAGTATGAGCATTTGTAACACCAAATTGCAACGATTTCATATTATACAGTCCATTAGAACCAATTTGCGAAATAAATTAAAGCAAACCCCAACTGAACACTTGATGGATATGCACCTATTATACATGTAAACCTTTCCAGGAAAATCCTCTACATGTTAGTGAAAACTGCATCCAAATCGGCTTATTAGGTAGTTTCAGAGTTTATCGAGTACATACAGATAGTCAAATATATGCGCCGAGTACCCAACTAAAGTCATATTAAGTTTCACAAAAGGAAATTTAAGTATTCATTCATCTTCGTTTTCCTGTAATTAATTCAAATGGCTTTCGTGTAATTTATGGCTTTCGTGTAATTTATGGCTTTCTTGTCTCAAGCCCAATTGCCACATCATATCAATTTAAATCTAGCTCGAACCGCACATTTGTCGCCACAATTGATCAAAATCAGTTAGTGTCCTTAAACCATTAGTACGGAGAAGACAAATTGCCCACTCAATGAATCAACGCCCAATGAAATATGCTTGGCAGATTATGCTTGACGGTAGACGATTCCGAATCCGAAGTTATATTTATGATAGTTCGCAGATGGTATTCTATGGGCTTCAAATAGCGAAGCAAATCACGAAATCAAACAGCGAATACTTATTTAATTTAAAATATTTTTTTTATTTACGTTTACCACGTTAACCGTGTGGTTTCCGGCAGAGTAGGACCACTCCAAGACATCCCGTGGATGTCATAGAAGGTGAATTAAGAAACACAAGCTAAAACATTGTACAGTGGTACGGAACCCTTCATGTAAGAATCCGACTCGCATTTGATCGGTTTTTATTAGGGTTCCGTAGCTGAAGTGTGCAAACGGGATCCTATTACTGAGACTCCGCTGTCTGTCCGTCTGTCCGTCTGTCACAGGGCTCTATCTCTTGAACCGTAATAGCTAAACACTTGAATTTTTCACAGATTATGTATTACTATGCTATACTATGCCGCTATAACAACAAATACTAAAAATAAAAAAAAAGTTAAAGGTGGTCGTCATACAAGAAACGAGTTTCTTCAGCGTTTAAAAACATTGTACGGAGGTACGGAACCCTTAATCTAAGAGTCCGACTCGCACTTGCCCGTTTATTTATTTAAATTAAAACTTACTTGTAAGATACAATAAAACAATGCCCTTGTTTTGTTATCGTTCATTACTGTGTTTTAATTCTTTGTGGTTATTGTTTGTTTGTGTGTTAATAGCTAAAATTGGTGTCAGATTTGTAGAGTTCTAATACTCTCAATCTCTCACTCTCAATGACTGTCTTTTAGTAACAACAGTCATGATTACATACTAGCACAGAAGAGTATTAAAACTAGTGAAATACGAAAATATCGTAGGGAAACCTGCGGACTACCGCAGGTTTCCCTACGATATTTTCCTTCACCTGAAGCAAGTGGCGGTATTTCAAAATAACCGTACATTAGAAAAAACTCAGAGGTACAAGTCGCGCCTGATGAGAATCGAACCCAGTGCCACCACAGCGGCGACACTCCCTGTACGTGAGAGTTCAAACGCCGGTGACCTCGAGCTCGGAGCTCGTAACGCTAGGGTTGATACCGAACCGAAATGGAGTATCGTGCGCTGCGTGAGAGAGACGCGAACTAGGTACCAGCCCTCGGCCAAAGCAGTCAGCGATAGCTCGTTTCACGCTCCGCGCGCCTCTCAAGGCGCTCGCACATCCAGCTACCCACACATAGCCGCAAGCGATTTTACGTGCACACATGCTTAAGTGTCGTTTCTTTTCGCGTAGTGTATATATTCTTTGGTGCTACACAGACGCCGAGCCAGTGCATAAACTGCTTAGTCACCACCGCCACATAAGATAGAACACACATAAGAGTATTACATACAGAACGGAATCTCCTAAGGTACCCCCACATCTCTCCCTTTATTGTGCCGCCGTGTGTCGCCGTGCACACGTCAATGCGTGCGTGTTCGCCCATCGATAAGGCGAGAACGGGGGAGAGGTGCGGGGATGGGGAACGGGGACGCATATTGCGCGGGACATTAGGAGATTCCTTTCTGTATGTAATACTCTTACTGACTTCTGTGCCACCACTTTAAAAATGTGACCTGCAGGCGAGAACAGACAGACATACATAAGCATTTTCTGGCCAATCTCGAAACTTCGCTCGGTCGGTCAATTATAAAAGATTTACCAACATTATCTTGATTCTCACAATCCTTGGAATCCTTCGACCCTGAAGAAATAAAATGTAACGAAAACGATAAACGGATCAAGGGTAAGGCTGGGCCCAACAATGGCCATTTTTCTTTGGGTGTTTCAACAGTATATTATGGGATTTAGACGGGAAAAGAATGGCTGGGCAGTGCTTTGCGTTAGACGAATGGGCGAAGCGATATATTTACTGAACACATATCATTGAACGTTTCGTCTATGTTTTGATGAATAGTTGAGTTTTCTTAAACATATTCCAATTTTCTCTACCGTTCAGTCAATGATAAAAACATATTATTTTAAATTAAAAAAAGAAAATTAAATTAAAACTTAATTATAAAATGTAGACAAATTAAAACTACGTAACAACTAAAACTAGAAACATTACAAATTGTGTAGTCCCACTAAAATACTACCCCTCAGCCAAAAGGCTGACAGTATTGCCACATTGTATGGCAATGCTGATTCTTTGTGCCACATAGTTTCTAGCTCTTTGGTCACATATACCTCGAATAGTCTTTTTGATATATATTTAAATAAATTATGGGCTGAAGGACCCCACGGATCAAAAGTTTTTACCCTAAAACGTTTGCAGTTTTCTCCAATGGCTACATATTTGCGCCTTTTGAGGGTCTCTGCTGCGGCTGCTGCTGCGCTGGCCTTTGACTTGGTGACCTGAAGATAGGACGGTGCGAGGGTAGTCAGCCACACAAGTAACTACCCATACCAAAGGGGCAGGGGCAAGGATGTAGGGCTATACATGTAGTATACTACACATATATATGTATAGTACACATTTTGTATTCTTTTAGTAACGTAGCTATCTATTTGAAGGGAGTATTTGAGAAAAATATTAGAATACGTTAAGTTTTATTTTTATTTTTTGAAGTGAATATTTCTTTAGGCACGTTGGGCATTTTTTGAGATGGGAAAAAAACCATTGAACTCGCGACCCGACATCACCTTGTTTTTACTTCTGTCGGCATTCCCGGAGTGCCACTGTATTTTTTTTACTATACCGCTCTATTATCATCTTCTGCCAATAAACTAATCACCCTCCCTTTACTTGGGTAATTGTATAAAGTTCGAATTTTGTAAAAATAAATAAATAATATGATATTCCAAGTGCAACTCGCTCTTTGCATCTTTTTTATATAAAATTGACCATCGATTAGTGTCCACGTAGTCCAGCGTGCTCCACGACCGAGAGTAATGGCTTTCGCAATTGCCAACATTTTTCTCAAATATTCCCTTTTAACACACATTTTACAGGCAATTTTACTTTATTTTGTAGAGATTAGATGTTTTTATTGAATGTGAATTTTATTTCTCGAATCATGCTTGTCTGGGAGAAAAGAAAAATACTTAGAATATACCAGCTGCTTCTCTTCCCACGCAGATTGTAAAAGCTGAAGAAGGCGAAAATGCGAAAATGCCCTAAGTATGCGGTTTTCATGGAGTGATATCGGAGACATTGTTTATGATTTTGGACTACAAATGGTTGAGAATAAGGCAGCCCTTCAGCTTGGTTCCCATATTGTTATTTCGACGCCTGCCTTCTGGCAAGATAGAAAATTTACGTGGATCAAATGAAGGACGAGATAAACCACTACGCCATTGAAATTATGTCGCATTAACAAACTTTTCGATATCCACTTGTATCGACCTGACTATAATTTTTTACTGGTGTTTTATGATGTTGGAGACTGGATTACTTAATAAGAAGTTGAATTGAGGTTTCATTTCCATGCCACGCGTGATTACAAAAGTAACAATAAATTGCCCTGTCATAAATTTGTTTGATAATAACATGCCTGCAAATAACCTTTTTTGTTAAACGTGCGTGACACATTGACAATCCAGATGAACGATATTCAGCTGTTTAACAAAACCGAGCTTTAATGCCAAACAGCTAGAAGTTTTGTTAATTAGCGGATTATACCATTCAATTGCTACATATGTATTAAAAGGGCGCATGATGTTAATAATCTAAATTTTGCTCCCGCTTCCTCGTACACAAATTTAATCTAGCCGAAGCGAGACAGCGAGCCATGCGGGGCGTAGGAAATCGCGTCGGGTCAATAAGGCTGGTTTTGGTTTTGAGGTTTTTTCGTTTTACAAAGAATATTTAAGTTATTTAAAAAGTAAGACATATGATGACTGCCTTATGTTTAAAACAATTATAATCCAAAGTTACAACTGCTAATTTATTGTATTTCTAGAATACTTTCCGTTTTAGTATAATTCTGAGGTGATTTGGAGGCAACTTCGCAATGTTTTTCTATCGAGAAAATTTTAGGTAATCGTGTTTTCGAAACAATATAATGTTTTTTCAGTTAGTCCTGAACTTTGCACTGTTTTTATTTTAAAATTAAATTTATTATTATTAATTAATTAAAATTTAAAAAAAAATTAAATGTTGTCTCCGTTTCCTTACAAATTATTTATTTCAAATATACAGAACTGGACTCCGTATATCGTCTTAATATTGATAATATTTAAGATCGCTCTAAGAACTTTAGGGTACAACGGGCTCTTAATGATAACTTCTCAATTAAAAGTCACTCTGTAACTGCACGCCAAAATATCCACTAGGACACAGAATACATAAGAGTCAAACAGAATCCCCGCACCTCTCCCCCGCACTTTGTGAGCCCCTGACAGCTCCAAACCAGGGTTTAGTTACTAGCCGCACGCAATTTGCGACGTCTCTTGTCTTGAGAACTGTCAACCAATAGTAACCATCATGGTGAGAAGATGCGCATATAATAATTGTTTATCCACCGATTACAACAAAGAACACATATTTCATAGATTTCCAAATGATGAAAACTCGTTAGTAGGTAAGTATTAAATTAATTCTGCGGTGCGACTCTTAGTATAAAACTCACACATCGACGTGTGTACAGATAAATTGTTTCGTTTGTAGTAGTAGTAGGTATATATGTTACTCTGAATTAATGGAGAGTCATACCAGTGACTAGGACTAGGAACTACTCTTACTGCAAATTTATTTTCGCTACATAAATCCATGTCCCGATGTAACATGTGCAAACACCATAGTAAATAAAACATTGTCGAAGTAATAAAATGCGAGCAATATTTATATGTTTCATCCCGCCTGTTGTATGATATGACAACCCTAATAAAACGAGTTCGTACACGAAAAATCAATTTTCTCAGCTAAACACTACTTGCTTATTTGGAAATTGAAATATATTCATCATCATCAGGTCTTTTTTAGTCTTCACTGCAGGAATACGGCCCTCTCTGTACTACCAGAGCCATGAATTAGCCAGAGCAGTCAGAGGATTAGGCCTACACTTTCCACGCGCCGCTGGCCAGACGGGTTGAAGAGGTCTCATTGATGATTAGAAGCTTTGTTTAGCTTGTATTTGCTAAGTCATCTTTTACGAGTACGACATCCACGGGAAAACTTGGAGTGGTCCTATTCACTAAGCCGGGAACCATACTGCTAGATTATGTTTTGTAGAAGGATATAAACATAGGTCCCCAGCCAGGGCAAGTTGGAAAATGGCCTTCTTCAAATTGTCCTGGGTCTTGGGTTATATGTATTTATCATAAAAATATAGTATCTTTGAGTTAGTATCCTATAACACAAGTTTAAAATACTTACATTGGGGCTAGCTTAATCAGTGTGATTTGTCCCCTATATATTTATTTATTAACTAACGAACTGATGGTCGATGGGGCGAAAAGGTTTTCGAATGGTGACCACGTACTGGAAAGCGTAGCGTAGGACACACTTACAAGGCGGTCAGACGACCTGACCAACGTTAATGGAAAGCGCTGGATGCAAGCTGCTCAAGATAGGTCATTTTGGAAATCCTTGGGAGAGGCCTATTTTTAAGCAGTAGACGTTATGCGGCTGAAATGATGATGATGATAAACCATTTATTATGGTTCTTTATTTATCACAAAGATTTAAAAGAATAAACTTATACTTACTAAAATGTTTGAAATGAGATTCTTTCTTTCTTATCCAGTGTTCTAATTACTAACACTGATGTCAGATATTTCGAACTGCCTAAAGGCATCTGACGTAGCTTAGCGACAAAGGTCAATTTTAATTTTTCATAAATATCTTAAATAAATATATTTTTCTTTGAACGATGTAAAAAATGTTTAAAAACGATTTCATCAAGTTTCAACAATTGAACACGACAAACGTGGATCTTGATGTGTGCATTTTGGATTAAATATATTGAACACATCCCGTAATTCAATTCCACGCTCAAAAGAATCCCATTTCATTCCCACATAAAATCCACACATTCAATTTTACAAGTCATAATATCGAACACCTACTTCATCGCTAAATCGAGGTATTTTCATAGACAAAAATAGAAATAGGTATTGCAAGTACATAGTTTCCTAATAAAAGTTTACCCAGGATGATCTGCATATAAAAAAATAGAGTATAAAAGAATACAAAGAAAAGCGCTGGATGCTGGCCACTCTAGATTGGTTATTTTGGAAATCTTTAGGAGAGGCCTATGTCCAGCAGTCGACGTTATGTAGCTGAATTGATGGAAAATACAAAGGAAGACCAACGTCACGCGAAGGCACATATATCTCAGTTAATTATTTGTAAGTTTATCTATCGCCATAAGTTTAGTGATAAAAGTTTGTCTCTCATAGAAATATTAGTACCTATATAAAGTAATTTAAAAAAATGTAATACGTAAATACATAGGTTTTTTTTTTAATTCAAATCAATTTTGTTGTAATCGTGCACGGAATACACAAATTCGTACTTAAATTCTTGATTTGTCTTTTTTAAAGATTTATATTGATAGATATAAATATTTAGATTCAATAGAAAATAACCTAAAATAAAATGGTATGGATTAAGAATTCGAATGCAAGTTTGTTATTTCGATCCTGATTTACTCCCGAGTCCCGGTGTTGTGTCTACTAAGTTGGCGGTATATGCCATAGATTTATGAATGTACACGAGAGATAAGCAATCGTGAAATGTGAATATTTGTAGTCTGTACCCACTCTGACGGATTTATGTTATTGAACGAATCGGTTCAATTTATGGCTTCAGAAAAGCAAAGTTAAATCCCTTGTAGATGTTTTGGGTTTTTAGACACACAACGTCACAAATATGAATAAAACTCATATTTTTTTAAATAGCAGGAAAACTATTTACGTAAGTACCTGCAACAATTCAAACTTTGGCAGTCATCGTTAATAAAAATAAACTATAACGTTATTGATGACGTAAGAGATCTCACAAAATGCCTGTATTAAAACAATTTATTAATATAAGCCGTGTGGTTCCCGGCAGAGTAGAATAGGACCACTCCAAGTCTTCCCGTGGATGTCGTAGAAGGCAACTTTGGAAACACAAGCTAAAAAAAGCTTATAAACATCAATGAGACCTCTCCAATCCGTCTGGCCAGCGTGGAGATTGTAGGCTTAATCCTCTGGCTACTCTGGCTAATACATAGCTCTTGTAGTACAGATAGGGTCGTGCTCTTGCAGTGGAGACTAAAAAAGACCTGAACCTGGCCAGCGTGAAGAGAGTAGGTTAAATCCTCTGCGTGCTCTGCTTAAACCAAAAGTGGCCGTTTTTCGCAAAAATGCAAACTAAAGCTTAACGTTCTCACTTTTAACTGTAAACAGTGGTTCATAAAATAGTTTGAAGGGTTATCTAAGTTTTAGTAGATTAAAATTTTAAATGATATCTCCGTTTCCTTACAAATAATTTATTTCAAATGGGGGCAGCACTGGACTCCGTGTATCGTCTTAAGGGTTAATATATGGCTCTGGTAGTACAGAGAGGGTCGTGCTCCTGCATTGAGACTAAAAAAAGACAGGATAACGATGATGATGACATTCGACAAATATAACCCACCTTCTGGCGCTATCGGGTAAGAGATTTAAATATTTGTTTTCAAATCACAAGAACTGTTCCGTTCAGATTAATATCGCCCGCATTAAATAATATCCCCCTGTTACAAGTATCTTAGCAAATTAATTAAGTCTCAAGTTACCGCAAGACAGAATCTGACAGAAGATGGATTTGCGGAGCGGCGATGTAATAACTACTCGTATCTAGAAATAGCACTGATGCAGACAGACTATTAATCCTACAGAAAAAATACATGCGGACAACCAGCTAGATGACAAAAAGTCAAATCAGATACTTTTTTAAACGGAAACGTTTATGGAAATCCGAAACTCTTAATATAAGTTATTCTGCATTTTATTTTTATTTTTTATTATCCTATTTCGTCCCACTGCTGCGCAAAGGTCTCTCCCATTTCCTTCCATGCGTCCCTGTCCAATGCCATTGCTATTCTCTGCATTAATAAACCTAAAATCATGTTGAAATTGGATATGACCAATGACAAGTGACACTATTTTGTGACGTTTTAGCCTCTACAGTACCAAATTATTTATTTTGACCCAGTTATCTACCCAATTACCAATATAAAAGGGACAGTAGCTTGTCAACCTATTGTAAAAACCTACAAATATTGACTTTGCCCTGTATTTAAAAACTAACTGAATGTCTAAAGACTTGTATGATGTTCCAATTTTTGTTTTGCGATACCCGACAGGGTTTATAGTGTGTGCTCCATTGAAACTGCAGTTCCAAAAGAGTTTCGGTTACCCTAGGTCTTTCCATACATACCTATTCTAGCTTTTATTTTGCGTGTATATGGGTAAAACCCCGTTTTGATGTGTACTTACGTGCTCTGGAGCACTGTGAAACAGGCACTGCCTTCATCATGTTCTGTTATAATATTTGTATTTGTTAAATCATCATCATCCGAGCGTATTCCCGGTTGCATCGTCAGCGGTTACGCTTCAGAGCCCGGGGTCCGCTACCTAACCTAGGCGATTTGACGAGGTTACTAGTTTTTACACAGAGCGACTGCCGTCTGACCTACGCAACCCAAAGGGTAGACCAGAACCAATCCTAGGATAGGTACAAACGCTAGATGGCGTTCGGGACCAACGGCTTTACGTGCCTTCTGAAGCACGGAATCATCTTTCTTTTCGGATAATCAGGTGATTCAAGCCTGACTGACTTGATTTTGACTGCCTCCGTGGTCCAGTGGTCAAGGCCTTTGCCTTGTAATCCGGAGGTCATGGGTTCAAATCCCACTGGGAAGCATACTTTGTGAAAAGTTGTTTTCAGTCTGGTTTGTATATTGCAGACTTGAATCACCTGATTATACCTGCTTCGGAGGGCACGTAAAGCTTTTGGTCCCGAACGCCATCTAGAGTTTGTATCTATCCTAGGATTGGTTTTGGTCTACCCTTTGGGTTGCGGAGGTCAGACGGCAGTCGCTCTGTGTAAAAACCAGTAACCTCGTCAAATCACCTGGGTAAGGTAGCGGGCTCTGAAGCGTAACCATTGATGATGCAACCGGGAATACACTTGGATGATGATATAACAGATTATTTGGAAAATATAAATGAAATTTTACTTTACTTGGACATCCTGTGGGGAGGGTTAGTTGGGATGGGCTCGGGCTTCGACCCTTCCGTAGACTTTGCCGTACTTGGATAAAAATACGTTCACTGTCGAAAAAACCTTTTATTTCTGACCCCAGTATGTACAAAAGACAATAAAAGGCAACCCGACCCGAATGTAAAGAATAAACGAACGTAGCGAAGCACAGCGGAAATAGACGAAATAAAAAATCGAAATATGATGAGATATTCAAATCTTATGAAACTTCTGTGAACAGCATTAGGGAAATCGGTCCCAGCGGAGACGTGGGATCCTCGATCAGAGCCAGAAGCAAAGCGTAGTACAGCAAAACGCTCATGTGTGTGAAGGTTAAAAGCAAGGTGAAGACCTCGCTATATAGCGGGAAAAATTGATACAAAATTATTAGTCGGAAAGGCCGACCAGTTTTCGATCGATTTAGACTCTCATCATCAAGGTGAGTATTAAATGAGTAAGCGTAAACGTTAAACAACCTTAATAAATTTTTCTCACGTAAGTTTTAATAAAATATAGTATTTTCCATGACACAGTTTAACAAGTTTATTTTCCACACAAATTAACACATTGAAGGACAGTAGGACGCCTATAGACGTAATTAATTGTTATATCTATTGTGTCTGGCTTAGTGTCCATCAATGAGTTAAAAATCCCCAACTTTCAAGCTCAACCGTTCACCCCTAATAACTTTTGAACGACTAAACTAATTTTACCAAACATAGTTAAGAACCGTCTCGGCAGTTAAGGTTTTCGATTAAAAAAACCCGCATCGAACACACACACAGACACGACAAACTTTTAACTTTTAACAAAAAGGGTGCTCTTTTTCTTCGAGAATTTAAAAAATAATAATAATTAAGATCTGCAAACTTAGTTTTCGATATGCTCAGTTCTTAAAAATGTGTAAGTAGATAACGGTTTGGGTAAATAATTTTATTTACCAACATATTTATGGAAACACCAAATAATTGAATAACTTAACCAAACAAAGACAATATTTCTGTTCTGAGATGATGTTTACAATAATACATATATCAATGTAAGAAAAGGTTATATACACTATCACGTCTTTATCCCTAATGGGGCCAACAGAGACCACTTTAAGCGTGATGGTGGGCCATAAGTTGAAAAAATGAAATAAAAAAGTGATTATTTGCTTGCCGCATTGCCTATTGTCATGATTCAGATTTTAATCATTCCTTCGATTGCAGGTACACTCTAACCCCCTTATTTATAAAAAATATCAAATATTTGCTAAACCTCTGTTAGTTAAAATATGTTTTGTCTTATTTACTATGTCAAATATACAAAAGAGTGATAGGGACAAAACTTATTTTAATTGGAATACTGGAGCCAGCATAAAAGAAAAGATAAGCATTTAAATTAGCGACTAAAGTGAGTCCACTTTGCTATTAGGTTGGATCAGCTTCAGGATATACGCTCACTAGTTGAATACGTTTTATTTACATTTAAATAGCTGGTCTTCTGGCTGTATTTCCGTTTATGATGGCGACTTTTTCGCTTATGGACATATAAAATCCTACTCGATTTCAGGTTCATAGGCTGGTGAGTGCTAACTTAGCAGCTATGAGTATCACTATCAAAATAATTGAATAAAAGTGTAAAAAACGGAGGTTAGACGGCAGTCGCTCTGTGTAAAACCAGTAACCTCGTCAAATCGCCTCGATCAGGTAGCGGACCCTGGGCTCTGAAGCGTTAGCGCTGAAGATGCAATCGGGAATACGCTTTTATGATGATGATGATGTGAAATTTTGTTTTTCATCCTCATTTCGACCTCCGTGGCGTATTTAGCAACACGCTAGTCCGTCACTCGGAGGTTCTGGGTTCGATCCCAAGCCAGTGCAAATTGGAATAAAACCTTTTTTAATTTTTCCAAATTGGATGTTTATCTATAGGATATGTAGGTATTTATTACAAAATATATTTAGTCATCATCATCCAAGCGTATTCCCGGTTGCATCGTCAGCGGTTACGCTTCAGAGCCCGGGGTCCGCTACCTAAACCTAGGTGATTTGACGAGGTTACTGGTTTTTACACAGAGCGACTGCCGTCTGACCTCCGCAACCCAAAGGGTAGACCAGAACCAATCCTAGGATAGGTACAAACGCTAGATGGCGTTTGGGAACCACAGCTCTACGTGCCGTCCGAAGCACGGAATTATCTTTCTTTTCGGATAATTAGGTGATTCAAGCCTGCAATATCCTTTTTTTTTGACGCGAAGAAAATCCCTTCGAATACCTACCGGTTACGGGACACTGGTAAGGTTATGTAGTGCTACCACTAAAAACTCCGCGGTGTCACCTCTCAGCCGCTATCTGCCGGGTCCGTGTGCTTTTCCATGCTCCACAGCCCCGGCACGGCCGGCCGCTACCTCAGCGGCACCGACTCGCCAACGGCCTCACGGCACCCTCTGCTGAATCAGAGGGGCCGGAGCAGCCGTCGCCTTGGCCTCTCGGCCCGACAAGGGCAGGCGCGCTGACACGCACACGCGCCTGCCTTCCACTCCGGAGGGCTGTCCGTTGGACGATGGAATCTCAATATCCATATTTTTTCAAAAAGCAACCTTGAGCGTTTTAATTTATTTAAGTTAAACTAAACCGAACTACTAAAATAGGAAACCGTACAGCCCTAGATTAAGGTGTACTGAATTTAATGACATCAAAATTGCCTCATTTTGTAAAGGTTTAGGGGGGTAGAAACGTTATCGCCCGAAACAATATTTCAGAAGGAAAAATTAGGCAATCGCCTCTAAGAATTGCAACTCTCTCTATCGCACAACACGGATCAGAAGCAGAGCGGCGTGAAACAGATATATTTTTTGCAAATGCCTACTCGCGATGCGTATCGGCACTACACAAGGTCGTCCGCTCATTTCTTCCTTGGTCTTCCACTCTTTCTTCGACCGTTCGGAGTCCAGTTGGTGGTAATATGTGCCCATCTTTCATGATGCATGCGACAGACATAAATGACCCGCCCAATTTAATCCCATTTTAATTTAGCCGCTTTTACTCTCACTTTTGGTGTTATGAAATAAATTATTTTCAAATGACATTTTCATTGGCGTGGAAATGTAAAAAAAAAATGTCGTATTATTTATTTCATAGCCTTTATGTGTTTTGTTTTATCATTAAAAAAAAAACGGTTTTATGTTTGTTGGTGCTCATTGCTACTAACATAAACTAAGCATCTCTCTTTGTTCTAGAACTTTTTAATATAGCTGGAATAGGTGCAAACGAAGAAAATATTCGTGAAACATAACGAACATAACTGCGAGCTGTTTCCTGTTCATCTTGAATATTACGCTTTATATTGTTACTATAGTTACACATTTTTTTCATTATTTAGTTTAAAAAAAGAGATTTGAACCTTCATAAACCTGAAATATTGGTAAGATATTTCCCTCTGTTCAAAAATCATATTATAAAAAGAAAACATTATGTGTGTGTGATTTAATACTTACATACAAAAACATTTTTATTGCTATTGCTATTGCTATTAATTTGGTTTTCTTTCGTACAATGCAAAATCCTTATCCGATTACGCTGATCTCTACCCAATTCAGGAACCCTTGGACGGGTCAAGGTCACCTATCACCCACCATATCAACATTCCTAGACAAACGACCCAATCTACATCTACTATGAATAAATCGGCCAAGTGCGAGTCGGACTCGTACATGAAGGGTTCCGTACCTCTGTACAATGTTTTAAAACGCTGAAAAAACACGTTTCTTGTATTATGACCCCTTTAATTTTTAATTTAATTTAATTTTTATATTTGTTCTCATAGCGGTCACAGTTCACTCGATCTTTATAATGGCATTAACTAGATTATTGAAATTTTTACCGATTATGTATTAATCGGTAAAAATTTCAATAATCTAGTTAATGCTATTATAAAGATCGAGTTAAAAACGCTGAAAAAACACTTTTCTTGTATGACAACCCTATTAAATGTTTTACTTTACTTATCTTTTGTTATTTGCTATTATAGTGGCCACAGTAATACATAATCGGTGAAAATGTCAAGTGTCTAGCTATTACGGTTCAAGACATAGAACGGACGGAGTCTCAGTAATAGAGTCCCGTTGGCAGCCTTTGGGTACGGAACCTTAAAAACGTAGGGTGTTAAATCTGAGGATTTGAACATATGCGTCTGGCCCCAAGCTCGGCCCGCCATAAATTGCGACCTGACCAGAAATAAAATTCTTCTAAATCGAGAATAACGCGGAACCAATGCGATAGATTTTTCACAGTTGAGTTGAGATATTGTGTTTGTAAAATGCAATACATACGAGTATTGGATTTTTTTGTAGCTAAGCTACCTATTCGTAAATGGTTTTTTGTTTTGGACTAAGAGGATTAATTTAGTAGCTAAAATTTTTCATACAAAAAGCGATACTTAGATTTTGACGGACAATTATATTTTACTTATGTAAAAATATTTTTTGGGGCGATAACTGTTAGATTTAGTCCATGACACTGAACATCTTTCCCCAAGGAACATAATATAGAAATGCGTAATTTTCTTTTTGCTTTAAATGGAATCTCGGATCAGCTGATCGGTCGTCTTGTATGGGAGGACAAAAAATATTTTTTTCAGTATCGTGTCATTAAGGCCGTACCTGAATTTTCCGGGGACCAGTACTGCCCGCATTTAAAATAAATAATTTTAAAGAAAACGGAGACATTATTTAAAATTTTGCTACTACCAAGCCTTCAAAGTATTTTATGAACTACTGTTTACAGTGTATAATGAGAACGTTAAGCTTTACTACGCACATTTGCCAAAAGTGGCCGTTTTTCGCAAATGTGCGTTGTAAAGCTTAACGTTTCAGAATATTTTGTTAGATCCTGTATTTATATTTATATATTTTTTAATGGAACCAATTTATAAAAATGGTCAAATTGTAAAAAGTGCTCTTAATTCTGTGATAAATAAAAAAAAAGTCTCAAAATGAACTTATTGCCAGCACCGTGGTAAATAACAGTGATTATGGCGGTAATATACGTAAAATCCGTTATTTACCGGCTTCCGGTCGAGTATTTATCTTAGTTATATCGTTTCGTTCATGGCCTTTAAAAGCTGCATATATTTTCGGCGTGCAATTTTCAAGCTTTCCACTGTCAGATTTATATCGCTATCAACGGATGGAAGGTACTTAGCTCTGAGAATTTCTGTAAGACTTACACTCTTGATTTCACATTTTTATAAGACACTATTATTTGTCATTCGCTAGTTACAATTTCGATCAATAAAAACTAATTGTTCATTAATTCATCCTAATTTATCATCATCAGCATTCATCCTAACAGACTTAATTGTCATTGGTGGTCGTTCTGTGATTGCCACAACGCGTTATGGCCGTTTTGGTAAGGGCCATGACACGAATTTCACGTTGTGGCCTAGTAAAATAATAGCAAAAGCTCAAAGAGCAAATACGGTCTTTAAACGTAACATAGATGACGTCTAACAACATATACTGAAACCATTTTAGGTGTGAATTTAGTTCATGATGCTGAACGGCTTTCCCCAAGGAACATAATATATCGAAATATGACAATCATGTTTTTGATTTCCATACAAACTCGGATCAGCTGATCGCTCAACGTGTATGGACTGTGGTTTAATGTATAGTCAAAAATTAGTTTTCAAAATCATTATATGTTTCTTGGGGAAAGTTGTTCAGTATCATGGACTAAATTCACCCTTATAATAGTTTCAGTATATTTTATTAGACCCTTATATACATAAGTGTTTTAAAAGAGCAGAAAGTAATTCTCAATAAAATTACACCTTAGCACCTCTAATATCATTATTTTCATCTCTTTATCTCCACTTTCGTTGCGAGCAACAATAAGTTCAACGATTTTAAAGCAAGCTTATTTTACGCTGCATTTTAAAACATTCGCTAGACTATAAATTTAGCTGAACATTTTAGACTTGAATATTGTCCGTTGCGGTCAATATATTCATTTAAACTTTATTTACTAAACTAAAATGGTACAAAAGACGGACTTAATGCTAATAACCTTCTCTACCCGTCAAGCTTTGGTATAAATAGAAATAATCTCTCTTAATAGGCGCACAAATAAATACCCAATTATAATTAAACTGTAGATAAAAAATAAAGCATAATTGTGAATATATAACAAAACATACTGACACTATTTAAGGGTGAAATCAGTTCGTGATATTGATCAACTTTCCCCAAGTAACATATGTCAAGTATCGATATATGCGTGGTCGCGGAATCACGACTTTATCCCTAATGGGGCAGACACAGCATTTTAGGTATTGCGCTGCGGCTCTAAATATACCTACCCTTTTGACTCCTAAGTATCATTTCCCAAAACGTCCACTCCCAAGGAAGTAGAAAGACTTAAGGCTGATCCTAATGCTAATAATCTAAATTTTGCTCCCGCTTCCACGCACACAAATTTACTCTAGCCGAAGCGAGACAGCGATGCCATGCGGGGTGAAAAGATCAGCGTAGGTCAATGAGGCTGGTTTAGGTTCTGAGATTTTTTTCGTTATAAAATGAATATTTTAGAGTTATTTAAAAAGTAAGACATATGATCGCTGCCTTATGTTTAATACAATTATAATCCAAAGTTACAAGGGCTAATTTATTGTATTTCTTGAATACTTTCTGTTTAAGTATAATTCTGAGGTGATTTGGAGGCAAATTCGCAATGCTTTTCAATCGAGAAAATTTTAAGAAATCGTGTTTTTGTAACATATAATGTATAGAGTTAGTCCTGAACTTTGCTGTGTTTTTATTTCAAAGTGAGTATTTCGTTATTTCTGATAATATTTAAGATCGCTCTAAGAACTTTAGGGTATTACGGGCTCTTAATAAAATTACGCCAACTATTAATCAGACTTATTGAATCAGAAATCGCTTATACATTTGGTCAGTTCGGCAGAGCAAGCATAAATAACTGCTAGACGAAGGTTGGTCAATTGAATGGCTATGATTAATGCCTAATAAAGTTTTTTTACGCCCCATTTAGTACTTTCGGTTCGATTGGCAGGAACAAAATAATTATTGGTTGCATGGCTGTAAACGTAGAAGGCATTTTTTCCAGCGAATCTATTTGGATACTCTAATCAGTATCAAAAAATAATATTACACATTTGCTTACACTTTATACTCGTATTATATTCGATTGTGCTACAAGGCGTAAAGGTAAAAGTTTAACGCGAGGGCGCTACTTTGAATCCCTCGCTTCACTCAGGATTCTACGGTGGAATACAGGATAAAACTATTACCGTACACCATGTAGCACATTCTTCTTTTCATCTCCATCTATGAGAAAAAGTAAATATATATCTATAACGAAAGGAGAATACCTACTCGTACATATACCTAATCAGAGTTTAACAGTCAGTTACTAACCATTATTTGGTGGCGTTTTCACTAAAGAAGTACTATGAAAATATTTTTCTAGGACCACCACATCTTATACATTTTCAAGTCATTAGAACCGTTTCATTACTTTTTCCTTGTGTGTAATTCTTTATATATTTAAATATGTATATTATACGTAAACTCCTCACTTATTTACTATCGGCCTCATCAAGAAATTACTTACATTTAAAATCAAACTGGTAACATAACACACTTATATGTTAACATTGCTTATTACATATGAAATTAATTTCTTGTGTGATTGTATAGAGAACAATAAATACATTTTATCTTTATATTATCTATACTACGTAACATGAGGACAATGGAGCTAGAAATATACCAACAGGTTTTTTACCAATTTTTTTTTTTAGTTAAGTTATTTATTGTTTATTATAAGATTAATATGTATCTACAATTTAATGTGTATTTACTCAAAATATGTGAATCACATGACATGAAGGCTGCCGGGGATGCGGGTGTTTCTCACGCTATCTCTCCGTGATACTCCGCATATCCAGCGCAACATTTGCATCTCCGTGACACGCAGTTTCTGCTTGTGTCGCTCAAGCAATGGCCACGCTTCACTACCATACGAGTATAAAAGGACTTTAATAAGTTTTATTATGTGGTAAAAATTTAAGCTTCAAAAACCATTAGTAATAATTCTTATTTGCATATTCATCGATATTTAACATCAAAACAACAAATGTTCGATTAATCATCATATAAGTATGTTTATTATATTGACCACCCCGCACTACCTAATTACCCATCATTTTTTCTATTTAAACGAGGTTGTCTGGAAAAATGGCATAGCGATAAGGCCGCCTTTTGCGCATTTCCTAGTATTTATGATAATTATGTCTTGTTTTTTTACTTTTGTGCAATAAATTATTGTATTGTATTGTATCATCTTGTTTACCGCTTTAGTCGGCGAACGACGGGTGGGGGGAGTGCTTTATAACTCTCTTCTTGCTTGGCATCCGACACGAACGTAACCTTTTAGTGAATTTTTATTGTTTGTTGAAATAATTTAAAATTAAATCCTATTTATAAAACGTAGTAGTTTCTAGAGATAAAGAATATTGTACCGAAATAATAATGTTATAGAATTTATCATGAAAAAATAATAACGGTGCCTGAGTTTCTTGCCGGTTCTTCTCGGTTCCACTTAAGACTGCAGTCTCGACCGTGGGAATTTTTGATTGAACACCCGAATCTATATTTTCATTTTTCTATCTTTTGACAAAAGACAAATTATTTTTATTTATTTGTTGTACGTGTTTAATCATGAATCAATCTTCATATATGTGTATTTTATATTTTTTTACTCAGTCTTATGCGCAAGAAATCCGACGACGTATTCGCTTATATTTTCTTCAAAGTTTAACCTTTTTAACTAAGTTTTTGAATAAATTAAATTTAAAAAAAAAAAAATCTTCTCATTCACTTTTTAGGATTTTCCTTTGTCTTTATTTCTCTGTAATTTATACACAATTTCATGTTTGAAATTCCGTGTAAACAACAATGACATGAACGTCGCGCACCGCAAAAAATCGAAACACGTCTCAGGTTATTTGGAATTAAACAAACTATTACAATAAAAATCAATAAATTGTCTCATTCAATTTTATAATACTTAAATAAACTTCAATTTAACATCTTAACATATTGTTACTAAGACAGTTTGGCTGCAATCAGCTCCGAAAAAGGAGTCAAAATCACTAAAAGTAAGGACTGGGCCCTTAAGACACCGGTGGTAGAATCACTCAATATAATATTCAAATCTAGTGCTATAGCAATAGTCTTTTGAATAAACAGATATTGAAAAGTTAATATTGTTTAATTGAACCTTTACCATTAAATTTCAGAATAAAAAAATAAAAGAGTCGAGTAAGGCTAGTAAATAACCTCGACTATAACATATATATACAAACATACAATATACATAAATAATTGAATGAAGATGGTGAAACTTAAAGAAAAATACTAACATTGATTTAAAAGATAAGTGTACTCTTAAGAATCACCTTACCCTAGACTTTCCCATACAAACGTAGTCTACGTTTTATTTTGAAACGACATGTCAGATCTCGGTCAAAATTTGTAACTTTAAAGAAATTGCGTATATCGAGGGTTATAATTGGTTTTCACAGTCAAAATATGAACTTGAAAGAAAATATAAGGGTGTAGACATTTTCCATACTGATGGTCAAAAATGATATAATACACTATATTCTCTTTTAAGTTCATATTTTGACTGTGAAAACCAATTATAACCCTCGATATATGCAATTTCTTTAAAGTTACAAATTTTTACCGAGATCTGACATGTCGTTTCAAAATAAAACGTAGACTACGTTTGTATGGGAAACTCTAATTCTGTCTAGGGTAAGGGAACTCTTATGTCATGTAGGAAAGGCTATCAACCGCATACACAAACCTTGCAGAAAGAAAATGGAGACTTGGTGACTTCGGATAAGGAAATGAAGAGTATGTGGCGCAATTATTTTGAACAGCTGCTTAATTGTGCACCCATCCAAGATGATATACCCGTAGAGACAAATGACAGCGACCAGGATGTAGAACCGCCTACATTTGAGGAGGTTCATACAGCTATCAACAACCTGAAAAACAACAAAGCTCCGGGAATAGATGGTTTACCATCAGAGTTGTGGAAACACGGCGGAAGAGCTCTAAATTCCAAGTTCTACGAATTAATTCTGAGGATATGGGAAACCGAACATCAACCCCAGGAGTGGAACGTAGGAGTCATATGTCCCATTCACAAGAAAGGATGCAAAAAGAAGTGCGAAAATTATCGGGGGATAGCGTTGTTACCCACAGCATACAAAATTCTAGCGTATGTGCTGCTCAGGAGATTAGAGTCTTACGCGGAAAAAAATCTCAGCGATTATCAGTGTGGATTCCGATCTAATCGCAGCTTAGTAGACGAAATTTTCCTGCTAAGACAACTCATGGATAAGAAGTGGGAGTCCGCGCAAAGCATTGACATATTGTTTGTAGACTACACCAAAGCCTATGACAGCATAGACCGGCAGACCCTCTATAACATCTTGAGGAGCTTCAAGATCCCTGAAAAACTCGTTACTATGATCCAAGTCGCGACTAGCACGAGTCGAATGAGAGTCAGAGTCGGCAGTGAGTTAACGGATGAATTTGCGGTGATTACCGGTCTCAAGCAGGGCGATGCCCTGTCACCAATGCTCTTTAATTTGGTTTTAGAATATGTCGTTAGAAAGGTTCTAGCACAATGTTTTGGTGTGGAACTAAATGGGAGTCATAAAGTGATAGGATACGCGGACGACCTAGCTCTATTAGGGGAAAACCGCAAAGACGTTCAAAAGTCTGCAAAGGTCCTGGAACTAGAAGCTGCAATGGTTGGTCTCAGGATCAATCAAGAAAAAACGGAATACCTTTACATGAAGCGGTATAAGAACACCCGTGTCAAGCGAGAGGATCTCCATGTGGATGGCACCGTTTTTAAGGGAGTAGCGAAGTTTAAATACCTAGGATGCACTATTACGGACACAAACAAGACAAGACGAGACAAGACAAACGAGACAAGACGAGATTAACATCCACATAAGGTGTTGACGTCCAAACTTCTCAGCAGAAGCACAAAAATACGGATCTATAAGACAATCATCCGTCCTATACTATTGTATGGATGTGAGGCGTGGACGCTAACATTAAAAGAGGAAAGAAGGCTTCTCGTAGCGGAAAGAAAGATACTTCGCAAGATCCTGGGACCAGTGAGAGGAGAGGATGGTGTATGGAGGATTAGGAGCAATGCCGAAATACAAGATCTAGTGGACGAGCCTAACATTATGGGCGAAGCTGAAGCGCACCGCCTTCGATGGCTCGGACACGTTGAAAGAATGGAGGAGGATCGGGGAGTGAAGAGAGCATACCAGGGCCGGCCGATCGGTCGCAGGCCGGTGGGCCGTCCCAGGTATCGCTGGAGCGACGTGGTGATGGCGGACCTGCACGAGCTGCAAGTTGGTGACAACTTCTCAATTTTTTTTCTATACGAGTAGAGAAAATTTTAAGCAATCGTGTTTTCGAAACATATTATGTATAGAGTTAGTTCTGAACTTTGCTGTATTTTATTTCAAAGTGATAATATTTAAGATCGCTCTAAGGACTTTAGGGTAGTACGGGCTCTAGAAGAAAATTAAGAAGAAATGTCTTTGATGTTAACGGATAAAGCATTCGAGAGCCGTATAGCTTGTAAGGTAAAAGAGCTTGCTATATAATGTATGCGATGGAGAGGAATAGATAGGAGAAGGTTATCAGTAGAACGATGTTGCCGATCATGAGTGTCAGAAAGAAATTTTACCTTGTACACTATTAAAAAAATACATTTTGACCCAGTAAACGTCCTTTTAGTCTGCCAAATGGCCATAATAGAGAAAATAACAATTTCGTGACGCAATATCCGGTCTACAACTTCAATAAAGCCTCCATGTTTGCTATAAACAGTTGAATGTCCGTCCGTAATTTTGAGTGGCTTGTAAATATGGAATAATAAATAGATTAACTGTTGTTCATACTCTGGCTGCCAAATTTTTAACCTTCCATCGAAAATGGTTGTTCAAACTTGAATTGACGAAAACTTGGTGGTTTACACTTAGATGACTGAAGGCAGAAGTCTGCCTTTCGAGTCCAAAGGCTTTAATTTAATTGTAATATATTTAATCAGGGTAAGGCTACGGTGACACGGGTCAATTGCTTCCGTGAGGTCTTGCATTGTACAGGAGGTAGAGAATTTTGACTGATGACTGATCAGCTACATCAGGTAGCAGTCTTAACAAACTTACATCAGTACTTATTGGCTATTTGTATGTGACATACCTGTACATTTTAGTTATACTTAGATACGCTTTCAGAAATGATTTTTAAAGGCAGTGTAAAAAACTCAAATAAAATCAAAATATTGACAACTATGTTAACGTGTACACTCCCATGAGAAAGAAGAAGAATAAACGCCTTAATATGAGCTTAAAAAAAACGACGGGTTGCGGCAGAAGTGAAAACTTGAATATTAACGTTGTGCATTTTTGATATTTTGGAACGGTTAGGGAATAATTTTGCACGAATTGCTTTAATTATCAGCATAAAAGTACTTTCATTTATGTGGTAGAATATAATATTTATTTATTGCGCTATCGTACACAAACATTTAAACATTTATTTTACATTAAATAGTTTATCTCTCAGCTAAACGAAACAGCAGGCGCAGGCATACATTTTCGCCGCGCCGTAGAAAAAGAGGGGGATACTTCCTCTCCTACGCTGCGCCGGCTGTTTACTCTCCATCCGTCTTATGAATTTTCGATCAGGACACGTGTCCTGACGCGAGTTTAATATTTTTTACCAATTACAAAAAAGTGCACAACGCCGCTAAAGAAGTTTTCACTTCAAAAATCAATTTATTAATATACTATGAAAAATGTAGCGATACGAAATAGTTATTCAAAATCCATCATCATACGAGTAAAATCTTTTTTATGCGCTGGATAAAAGTTTAGCTAAACCTTAAAACAAAATTAAAAACAAATAAAATGTAAGCTAAAACTAGAACTTAATTTTTTATGATAGTTTTTGCTTCGTACTTTCACCGTAATCTTATATCAGTTTCCATTTAAATTATTATCTGAATCTGTTTCTTGCGAGCCTTCTTTGTTCCATATCTTTCGAGAACACCCTTAACATGTTCATTTTTCACAATATGTGTCCAAGAACAAGCTGATTTATCTTTCGTTCTCGATAATAAGTGATAAACTGGTAACTCAGTTACGCGGCTCAATTATGTGATCCATTTTCACGTATACTCGTAAGTAGGTACTTAACAATAAATAATAATTTTGGCTGGCTGAACTTTAGTAGTTAATCACGCGAAAGGGTACTGCAAAACTTATTATGAGACTAAGATGGTTAAGGCTAATTTACACTGGTCAAGTTTTTTGCCTGTTGCAAAAAAAATATTGAAATAACAATACAATACAATACCCTTTATTGCACAAAAGTAAAAAACAGAACATAATTATCTTAAAAATTAGGAAATGCGCAAAAGGCAATTACCAATTTATTTGTATGGGTGACGTTTCGTTAAGACCATTTCAAGTCATCTGTTCCTTCAATTTAATTGTTTGCAACAAACTTGCACTGTGTAAATGGGCCTTTAGATTGTTCCTAAATAAAGATAATAGGGATGATGACTGGGTCAGAAAAACATCGTAATATGAAAAATATTTTTTGAGTTCCCATACAAACTCGGATCAGCTAATAAGTCAACTTTTCAGTGTCATGGATTGAATTCACCCTTAAAATATCTTCAGTATACTTTGTTACACGTTATAATGTAGTACTATGCTGCATAATAAAGGAGCTAAATTTTTTCCTGTTAAATTCATTAAAAGTCTTCACCTAATATCGGGCTATCGCCTACACTGTTCAAATTATGTAATTTTACATGCAAATAAATTACATAAATAAATTACAAGGTTATGTAATTTTTTGCATGTAAAATAACATAATTTTTAGTAAAATTACGTAATTTTTAACTGTGTAACAGGTCGCATTTCTCAACCGATTTTCGTGAAATTTTGTGAACAGGTTTGGTAATTTAAAGCAAATATTTTATCGTTTCAGTTCATGGATTTTTTTTAAAATGGCGGATCAACTTAATTCCAAGGGGTCAGGTGTTTGTGACCCCTTGGAATTTAGATTGATGCATGCAGACAGTCTTGTGAGCTCTGCAACTCACAGAGCCTCTAGTATACTCGTATATTAATAAGGTCATATACCTAAAACCTCAATGTTACAATTTCGCACAAACGCACCAAATACCAATCAAAGAGCCATTAGACGACTCAAATTACAATAGTTAGCAATATCGGGGTTAAATGAGGCACTTAAACTCCCCCAGTTTTAAACTGAACCAAGTGGCAAGCAAGTTGAAAACTTTCAAGAAATAACTGAAGATAAAACTGTAATTAACTACACCATTTCGTAATTAAATTCTAATTGTTTGCACTTGTCGTCGTCGTCCTCGCACTAATGATTTTTTGAATTTGTTCACTTCGGAATGAAATTAAATTTAAGAGCTCATTCATTTTGGTGGACATTAGGACTTGTATTTTAAAGAGAGATCTAGTGGATAATATTGTTAAAACTGTTGAGGCACATGAATTGACTGAGCGAGCGATGCGTGTCACTTTTGAGATTGGCCAAAAATTTTGACGACCTCCGTGGTGTAGTGGTTAACACGCCAGTCCGCCACACAGGAGGTCCCGGGTTCGATCCCCGGTCAGGTCAAGATGGAAAATGATCTTTTTCAGATTAGCCTGGGTCTTGGATGTTTATCTATATATGTATTTGTTATAAAATATAGAATCGTTGAGTTAGTATCCCATAACACAAGTCTCAACTTACTTTGGGGCTAGCTCAATCTGTGTGATTTGTATACATATATATTTAAAAAAAAAAATGCTTTTGTCCGTCAGTCTTTCCCGCCTACAGGTCGCATTTTAAGGCCGTACCTGAATTTTCCGGGGTCCAGTGCTGCCCCCATTTAAAATAATTCATTTTAAAGAAAACGGAGACATTATTTAAAATTTTACTACTACCAAGTCCTAGATTACCCTTCAAAGTATTTTATGAACTACTGTTTACAGTTTATATTGAGAACGTTAAGCCTCGCAAATTTGCGAAAAACGACCACTTTTGGCTAATGTGCGTAGTAAAGCTTAACGTTCTCATTATAAACTGTAAACAGTAGTTCATAAAATACTTTGAAGGGTTATCTAGGAATTGGTAGTAGCAAAATTTTTAATGATGTCTCCGTTTTCTTTGAAATGATTTATCTAAAAAGGGGGCAGCACTGGACCCCGGAAAATTTAGGTACGGCCTTAACTGATTTACACGAAAATGGGCACACAAGTTCCTTGACTTATTGCACGCCTCATAAGCGAAGCGCATGAGGTAGTGCTCTACTCTCGCCTTACAAAAATCAAGTGATTTTTTTAACTAAATGTGTCTCTATTTATTTTCTATCGCACTTGTACAATAATATTTACACATAAATGTCAAGGAAAAACACTAGTTTCAACACTTATGACATTTATAAAAGACATTTTGCCTTTTAAATAAATAAAAACAATGTTTAATAAAATCATTTTGTGGACGTCCGTGTGTCTGTATGTATGGAAACTGGCATGGTCACGATAACTCCCGAAAAACTTATCTGATCAAGTCCATTTTTTTTTATACGCTTCAGTATTATCCAAAACAAAGTCCTTTCGAAGATCACGGTCTAATTCAATGTAGTTTAATCGTAATTATTATTATAAAAATACAGGTGACATATTAAAAATAATTTTGGATGTGAGGTTTGTTGTAAGAGTTAATACCTATGTATGATGAGTACGAATGTGTAACTGGCAAGTAAGAAAAGAAGTAAAAAGAAATTTGAATAAAGAATGTTGTGATTTTGTTTGTTTTTTTAAATATGAAAGACGAATAAATGTAAAAGAAGCGATAAGTTAGTTAATATTTTATTTAATTTGCATTAACTAATTGAGAATAAAAAGAACAATCAGTGGTAACACTTTTCTTGACATTCGTGACGTAGTCTTGTGTCTTTTTCTTGTTTTTGCTTAGTTTTTTTGAAGATTTCTTAAAATCTACCGGTCCGAATCGGTATAAATTCACAGGAAATTTGAGTTGTATAGAACTCTTTGGAAAGCTACTTGTTTGGTTCCGATCGGTTTAGTTGTTCAAGAGTTATAAGCGGGTCACATACACACCCACACACAAATACGGATAGGGTGCATGACACTTGCTCGTGAGTGGTCAGGGAAGATTCCTGAGACCTTTAAACGTCGAGATCTGATGAAAACTCGACTTTTCAAAAACTAATAACGTCCTGAATTTTGAAAATTTTGAATTTTCTCAGCGGGAAGTTAAAAATAAAAGTTAGAAATAATCTCCAGTCGTCCGTTAAAGCCGACACATACTTTCTTCGTTTTAAATTAGCAATAAAACAATCAAAATCAATTTAATTGTGAAAAATTTGATTATGAGGCGTGCACTTTTGGATTTTCCAAACTATTTAATTTTATTAGGTGATAGTGATTTTTGATTGGGGGAGAAATAGGGGAAAAGGGGGAGGACTTTGCTGTAGCGTTATTTATTGACGGATTTCAATCAAATTTGGATATTATTCTACACAAGATGTTGCAAAAAAAATCTAAAAGGGGGAGTGGAGAGGAGAAAAGAAGGGATAAGTTTGCTATTGCGTTATATATGGATTGATTTTACTGAAATTTTAGGACTAGCTTGCTAGCAATTTGTGCGATTTGGCCTAATTGTGGCCTTAACTTGTCTTCGGTCATAAATAAAAAAATCGAAGATAAAAAAGTTCAAAAGTCAATTTTCCTTTGACAAAAACACATCAATCTTTCTTCAGATAATGCATCGCCTTGTTTATTTTGCCGCATTGATTCAATTTCTGCTATCTTTGGTCAAGTTGATACGATTTTCTCATCTACACTTCATATAAAATGTCTTTGACGCTTCGAAGAATGTGAAGATTTAGTTACAAAGGGGCCTTTGGTTTTGCCTTTGTGTCGTTATGTTTAAGTAAGATATTGGACAAGATAACAGTGTGACTAGCCTAAAAGGAGAGGTTCGTTTTGCGAACAAAATTTGTCGCACTAGCCGTATTACTGTTTTCAGTTTGAAGTGAGAACATTAGCTTTTCTGAGCATTTTCCGGAAACTGTGAACATTAGTTAATAAAATCTTCACAGTTTCCGGAAAATGCTAAGAAAAGGGTTATCTAGAGCCGTATGAGACAAAATTTTAAATGAGATCTCCGTTTCCTTTGAAATGATTTATTTCAAATGGGAGCAGCACTGGACTCCGAAAAATTCATGTATATAAGCGCGATAAAAAAATACATATTGATGTACCTACCTATCTTGTTTCATAATAAAAACAGATATTAGCCGATAAATGCAAAAATGTCACCGCTGCTATCGGGTTCTAGAAATTGATTAACTATAGAAATTTTGGATAAAAAGTTTATTTGCTAGGCAAATTAATAATCCCCCGACTGTCAAGAACGCCATCTAGTGACTACTAGCGGAACTACCGATAGTTCCACTACTCATTACGAGCGCGGCGCGCGTTCCTTTTATGAATTATTAGCTTTTATATTTAACGAATGTATTGATGCAGGCATATTCCCTAACTTAATGAAATGTAGTAAACTAATCCCCTTATTCAAAAAAAGAGAAAAAACAGACCCTGGCAACTACAGACCTATCTCTATTCTGCCAGTTTTGAGTAAGGTGTTCGAAAAGATAATGCTCAATCAAATGCTACTTCACTTTAAGACCAATAATCTTTTCCATAGCCAACAATACGGCTTTACTGCTGGAAAATCGACCACCGATGCAGGAGTAGCACTTATTACTAATATCTACGACGCGTGGGAAAACAGAAATGATGCAATTGGATCATTTTGCGATCTTTCTAAAGCATTTGATTGCGTTGATCATCCAACACTTTTGCTCAAATTTCGTCAATACGGTTTTGATGATAAGTCAATTAAATTAATAGAATCTTACTTAACTGATAGGCTTCAAACTGTTGATATAAACGGCGTAAAATCACACGGGTCTAATGTGAAAATGGGCGTACCCCAAGGTTCAATTCTAGGACCGTTCCTTTTCTTAGTTTATGTCAATGACTTGCCTTACATGGTTGAGAAAGAGGCTGACATGGTGCTGTTTGCTGATGACACCTCGCTAATATTTAAAATAGATCGACATAACAGTGATGCTAGCGCGGTGAACAGCACCTTATCTTTAATTTCTGATTGGTTTTCGGCCAATAACCTCATGTTAAATGCGAACAAGACCCAATGCATTCGATTCTCTCTTCCTAATGTGAATCAAGCCTGTGTTGACATACTAATTAATGGTCAGAAACTCGATCTGGTTGAAAGTACTACCTTTTTAGGAATCACAATTGATTCGAAACTTCAATGGGGCGCTCATATAACTAAACTTTCTAATAGGCTTAGCTCTGCGGCTTACGCTGTTAGGAGAATAAGACAATTGACAGATGTAGCAACTGCTAGACAAGTGTACTTTAGTTACTTTCACAGTCTAATGTCTTACGGGATACTTCTATGGGGGAGTGCAGCGGACATTCAGACTATTTTTCTTTTACAAAAAAGAGCAATTCGTGCTATTTACGGTTTAGGATCGAGAGACTCACTGAGGGAATTATTCAAGGAAATAGGTATACTTACTTTTGCATCACAATTCATATTTGAAAATATAATGTATGTAAGGAAAAATATTTCCATGTTCAATAAAGTAAGTGATTTTACAGATAGAAATTTACGTAATAAGAATGACTTAGTTAGCCCGTATTACAGGCGAATACAGTCAGTAAGTCTTTTATGGGGAAGTGTATACTTTTTTATAATAAATTGTCAGAATCGGTCCTTGATATGCCAGACAGAAAATTCAAAGCTTATGTAAAGAAAGTACTTTGTGAGAAGGCTTATTATAGGACCGATGACTATCTTAAAGACAAAAAGGTCTGGCTTGAGCTTGGCGCGGGTCCCTCTTAAAGGTTTGTATACTTAGACATGTCATAATTTGGGTACATTGGTACATACTAAATTTACAAATTGACATTATTTTAAATTTCGTAATTCTTATAATTCAATTTAATTATGACATAATAAACAATGTAATCTCTGTCCATCTATATAACTAATTTTAAGTTTTTAGTTTGTTAGTTGACGTCTTTGGAGAAAACGTGCAGTGCAGTTTGTTGCCGCTTCTTCTGCACTTGCGCCTAGGAAGCGGCGTAAACTTAGCTTTAAGTAACGATTTGACGTCAACATTTGTGCAAAACAAAACAAAGTGACTATTATTAAGAGATATTATAAATATCCTATGATAATAAAGATATTTTGAATTTGAATTTGAATAACCTTTGAAATTATTACTAATAGTCCGTCTAGTTTTAAAACGGTTTTTGCCAAAAGTGGCTACTTTTGGCGAAAAACCGTTTTAAAACTAGACGGACTATTAGTAATAATTTCAAAGGTTATTCATAAAATAGTTTAAAGGTCTTTTTAGACATTAATATAAATCAAATTTTTAAATATCATCATATTTAGTTTTAAACAATTTATTTCAACTGAGGGCGCCACTTATGCTACCAGTTCACCTTAATCCCCAATAACTTTTAAACGGCTGAACCGATTTTCATCAAACATAGCTGAGAACCACTGCAAGGGAACTTGCTTTCACCTTAAAAAAATTTCATCGAAATCGGTACATTCATTCGAGCGCCACGATGCCACAGGCACATAGACAAACAGACAGATCAACACCTAGCGTCAAACTTATATGTCGGGGGTTAAAAAAAAATATTATGAGCGGTGGTGACCAAGCGGTTTAGCCACTGGCTGTGCATCTGTAAGGCACGAGTTCAATTCAAGTGAAGGAAATTATCGTGAGAAAACCTGCATACCTACTTGTTCACTATAGTGTATAATAAATATTGCACTACATCGCAGTCATTGAGCTACGTCAGATGCGTTTAGATAGCTCGAAAAATCTGAAATTAATGTTAATTAACTATGAATACACTTGATGTACGTAAATTACTGGTAACCACTTACCAACAGCTTGTTGCCTACTCAGTTATTGGTAAATATATAAATAAAATATTATATTATATTTCATAGAAACTCTCATAATATATAAATACCGAAAGTTAGCTAAAACTAGAAAGAACCTAAAACTAAAAACCTTAAAAAATATAATATAATAACTAAAATATATTATTAAAAGGAGTCCCTTTAGGCAAGTTCCGAAGAAATAAAAATATATAAAAGACATGTTACATACGATGAAACGAATCACAATAAAAGCGGTAGTTATTACCCTTTATTAGTCTCTGGACTCTGTATTAGGCAGCTAGACGCTACGACGTGACGAGGGCGTTAATTGTCGTGTCTTGTGTCCTAATGAAATTAATGACTAGACCGAACCTTCAGTCACAATAGTCAGAATGTTTTGTCGAATAGCCTCTGTTCTGTGTTATGAATACAAAACAATTATGGCAAGGAATCTTTCTTTGAATAAAAAAGAACAAAATCTTCCGTGATGGTCTGGTGGAAGAAAAGAAAAGAAAATGAACCAGCTGCTTCTCTTCCCACGCAAATTGTAAAAGCCGATTAAGGGAATGGGCAACAATCCGAATTTTGTTAATAGATGATATGGCTAGCAATCCATCACTATTTACATTCTATTTTTAAACCTTCATGCCCACCGTATCATACTTAAAGTGGCCTCAGAGTCTTAGGCCGTAGGCGCTCCCTACCCTGGTGTAGGTATAATAGACTAAAATATGCAACCTATAAGGTTTTATAACAAAACCAGTTTTTGTCAATGTAAAAGGCTACCACAGGACAGGCATCTTTACCTAATGTGTGGCCACCAGATCATTTAGGTAAATATTAACATTTTAGCCTTAAGAGGAAATCAATGGGCCGTATTTCTTTACAAACGTAGTCCCCTGATTCATCGCCGGATAGTTTCAGTAGAGCAATGATTTTTTTCCAAAAAAAATAAAATAAATCTATGATTGGCATATATTTATTTTTATTTATTGTTAAAAGAGATACGAACCTTCGTAAACCGTAAAAATTAGTAAGAATTTTCACTATGTTTTAACATATAGCAAACGAATTCGACAACATAAAAAGTAAAAGAAAGACTTCAATATTTATTTTCTTTCTTCAATATTTAATGAAAAATAAATTAAATCTATTAAGTTTTGGAGGAGAAATCAGGGGACTACAAAACGTTGATTTTGTGTACTTTTCATAGGTGTTTTCGGTCCGAGCTGCAGTTGTGTCTTTTGCCCTCGCTATTTTAAATTCACTCGACGCTAATGTATCCTATTAATTTATAATTTTTTAATCATGTACCCTAATTTAAGAGGTTCGTTATATAAACGCATTTTTATTGTATATGTATTAGTATAATATAAGACGATTTATAACAAAAGTGATATGAGCTAGTCCCAGTAGTCCTACCAAGTTTGTCCTACCAGTAGGACTACTGGCAATTTTTTGTCCTAATAGACCTACTAGTAGGACTACGGGAATATTCGTATCAACAGTTCTAAAAGTAGGTTTATCTATCTATAATTTAAGAACTTCGTTCTTGTCTCCCTCTCTTGAGCCATCCTTTTGAATGGTAGGTCTATTGGGACAAAAATTCCCAGTTTACAGTAGCCCTAAAAACTTATTTTATGTCCCCAGGGAGCTTTTCTAATGTATACAGGACTGTATTCGGAAACTGGCCGTCACGACGTGACGAGGGCCTTAATTGTCGTGTCTTGTGTCCTAATGAAATTAATGACTACTTTCAGCGAAACTTAAGTCACAAATTCTATTGTATTTATTTAGCCTGCTTTTGTGTCTATTGTATTATAAATGTTATATTGTCAAAGGCTTTAATCATCATTAGGTCTTTTTTAGTCTCCATTGTATATAGAAGCACGACCCTCTCTATACTACCAGAGCCATATCTAGCTAGAGCAGTCATTGGCCTACACTCTCCATGCTGGCCAGACGGGTTAGAGAGGTCATTGATATGCTTTGTTTAGCTTGTGTTTCCTGAGTCGCCTTTTACGACATCCACGGAAGACTTGAAATTGTGCGTGAGATCATTGACAAGAAAGTTTATTGTCCTGTCTCAGGATTCACCATGATTTGTACTTTTGATTACGAAATATATATACATATAGGTCTCATTTCTGTAAAAATTACTGACACAGTGAGCTTTTTTTATGTACGGGCACCATCACCAGCTGCGAATGATGATGAGAAGAAAAATTAGGCTCTAAGTACACCCTCTGAAGTCGACGACGCAGAAGATCAGCATCCCCCACCAACCACCACACTGTCACAGCAAGTGCCGCCCGCGTTACGCATCGCTAACATCAGTGCGGTTCGTGATGTCTTCGTGTACGTGTCGCAAGTCACATTCGCCCTGAGAAAGGCCTCCGTATGTCGGCTAGTAGCGGACTTTTTACGTGATTTCCCCGTTTATCGCATATTAATAATCACATTATATGCGATAAACGACTATGATGCCACAATATTTATTAATTTGTTATACAGAAAGCAAAATAGGTAGGGTAAGACCCAAATAGTTGCCCCAGTTTTTGAAATTACTTTATATATCTTTGCACAAAAAGCAAGATACTTTATTTGTCAAACGGGTAGGTAATTTGGTTTATTATCTTCAACTTTATAAAAGGAATAAACATTATCTTTGATATTTCCTGAGTATTGGCGATAGTTGCGTATTCCATGTAAATTACGTTTAGGATAGATGTCAAGAAAGAGGACATCTATCCCGCAAAAACTTTGATCGCACCTAGCCATCCCATGCAATCGCACAGAGACATGCAACACGGTCAACTTAGTTGTAGATGCATAGTCATTGCAATCAAGGCAACTATACCCCCGGGGCGACTATCTGGGTTTTACCCTATAATAAACTAAAGCTACACTGATAAACAAGTTAGTGCTTAAGTGCCCGGTCCTTATTTTTAGTGATTTTGACTGCTTTTTCGGAGCTGATTGGAGCCAAACTAACTTAGTAACAATATGTTAAGATATGTTAAATCGAAGTTTATTTAAGTATTAAAAAAGTAAATGAGACAATTGACTGATTATCATTGTAATAGTTTGTTTAATTCCAAATAACCTGAGACGTGTTTCAATTTTTTGAGGTGCGCGACGTTCATGTCTTTGTTTTTTACACAGAATTTAAAACATGAAGTTGTGTATAAATTACATAGAAATAAAGATAAAGAAAAATCCTAAAAAGTGAACAAGAAGATTTTCGTAATTTTTATTTTTAATTCATTCAAAAACTTAGTTAAAAAGGTTAAACTTTGAAGAAAATATAAGCGAATACGTCGTCGGACTTCTTGCGCATACGACTGAATTAAAAAATAAAAAATACACATATATGAAGATTGGTTCATGCTTAAACACGTACAATAAATAAATAAAAATAATTTGTCTATTGTAAAAATTTAAAGTTCTCCGAAATTCTCAAATAAATATGGGGACGAAAACGCTGATAAGGCAGACCGCTCGCTGCGTTTCTGAATTCATCTAAATTCGTCTCCAGGGTGCATGTACAATACAGCGCAATGCGTATGTATAGATAGAAAATATACATTCGGGTGTTCAATCGAAAATTCCCACGGTCGAAGAATGCAGTCTTTAATATAGATTAGATAGATCGCATTTTTTTCTATATTTCCATGGCTCGCTCATAATGTCATTAAAAATCCCAAAAAATGAGAATTCCCAAAACCGATTCATTATTGCTTAATTAAAATGACCTGAGATATTTAATATTGGAATCTGCTTCCGCATAATCCATCCACGTCGCTCCTACAATATTAGCCCAGAGATTGATGCGACGGCTTTGTCTGTTTCATTGTTACCCACTGATATTAAAAAAATCACAATTGCTTATGTTACACCCAAAGAACCTTAAATAAAACCTTTTAGCCTTAAGATAAGAGTGAAAATTGAATAGCAGTTGGATTTATAGGTCACACCCAGACTTTTTCTTTTCAGTCTCAGTGGAGGACTGGACATCGTTATTGAAATTTCAATCGATCTTCGATGGGCTTTGCAGGGTTTCAGTGTTTGAAAAAATCAGCGTTCAATGTTTAATTTCACCCGGGATTTCATCATCCTGGGATTTGCTTTTTTTTGTAATCGCAACGTATTCAGTTTTAAAGAGGTTAAAATAAAATCATACTGGCTGAAAAAGTTAAGGTACGCTCTTAAAAAACAAATTTTTCAGTGGGACTGGCTGAAAACAAAAAATATATCTTAGTTTTTTAAATAAGTTAGATAGGTACCTACCTAGTAGTGTCATGTCTTTGGATAGTGCTCCTCTATTCTGTTCGGAAGATGACAAGTTTCTAAATGTATTAATCTCATGTAAGCTTATATAATATTTTTCTTTTCGATTAAAAAATCTTTTGATCATATATAATCTTTGTTCAACTATTTGAATCTTGACAGAGGTATTATGCCTAGAAAAAGATTCTCTATCACTGACTTAAAACTTAGGTACGGAACCCTAAAAATATCCGTTCCTTGTTTGATGCGTTACAATGTACGCTATGACCACTCGCATGTCATCTGAATACGTGACTGGAGTGAAAACAGGCCGGGGAACCTCCGAGATAGATTATGTGGATGTTCTATGGGTTGTACGACATGATGGCATGTTTTACATGTGGATGTGCGAAGAATGTTTATTATTATTTTTTAGTAGGCGATTTAGGAAACACAAGCTGAACAAAGCTTATAAACATCAACCTCTAAAACCTGTCTGGCCAGCGTGGAGAGTGTATGCCAAATCCTCTAACTGCTCTGGCCAAGTATGGCTCTGGTAGTACAGAGAGGGTAGTGCTTCTGCAATGGAGCCTGAAAAAAGACCTGATGATGATTATTACTTTCACTATCACTACTGGTGATACGTTTTTTAAGTTGCCTAAAAGCGTCTGCCATAGCTTAAAACGACAACCACCTGACGATGTTAGCCGAGACTATTAAATTAATTAAATTACTTACTTATAGCCTTCTGGAGCACTGTTAAATTTATTTATTTATACTTTTTTAGACACATACAAATGTAACAAGTACAACAGGTGGACTTAATGCTAAAAGCATTCTCTAAAAGTCAAACCTTTGGGTCGATTGGAGAGCTTTATGTGGGTGTAACATAAACAAAATTTAAAACAAACTGAACTAAAAAAGTAACATTATAATACATGGACTCGTTTTAACGGGGCATTAACCTATTTAAAAGCCAGCTTATGCTCTAATCTGTGATTGACAAATAGCTGACTGCTGTCGTCCTGACGGTCACATGAATTAGACACGGCTGATGCATCAATGCCGCTAATAGATTATGGGTTGATCGTGGTACATTTACCTTAAGACGAAATAGAGGGGCCATTTTTCCATACAAACGTAGTCCCCTGTTTTCTCCCTGGATAATGCCGGTAGAGTTATTTTTTATCCTGAATATCTATAGCCACTATTAGCATGTCCCTATATTTTCTTTTTTTTTCATAAAGAGATATGAACGTTAAAAAACCCTAAAAAAATAGTCAGATTTTCTGATGTGTTCAAACATCCAGAAATTAATTTGAGTAGATTATATAAAAAAATTAAAACATAGGAGCACCAATCAAGTCTTTGTAAATTCGTAATGAAAAAGTACTTATATTGGTTAAGTTTTGGAGAAGAAATCAGGGGACTACGAATCGTTGATTTTCTGTTCTTTTAGTAGGTATTTTCAGTTCAAGCTACAGTATGTCTCTATCGCACTTGCTCGGTTTTAGTTCAGGCACAGCGCGACAGCAATAGATTTAAAAAAAAAATATTTTTAATTTCTCTAGCCCTTTCATTAAAGGTGTTTGATGAAAGCAATGGGCGTCGAAGCAAACCGGTACAATGCGTGATTATGCGTGGCATTTAGTTTCCTAGATATACGCAGTTTTGTAAAGTTGGTTAAAAAATGGTGTGGAGTTTTAACTTCAAATATCACATAAAAATAAAAGTGCTAGTTATTCAAAAATTTTTTTCTACGAATTCATTAAAATAAAATAAAAATTACAAATAAAAAAGAGACTCCAACGCCTCGCCGCGAGGCAGGGTACCCAGAAGGCTGGCAGCATTACCCGTCTGCACCGCGATAGAAATCCTTTGTGCAAAGTAGCTGCCCGCTCTTGGATCGCCCCTAACATCGCGGAGACGCGTTGAAATCTCAGTCAGAAAAGATTTTGCTTCTGGGCCCCATGGACCCATCGTCTCTACGGCGAAGGGCACTAAAATATAATTTCCAATGAGTTCTAGGGCTTCCACCAAAACAGCCGCAGCACCAGCTCGCACAGACGTTGACGCCACATGCGTGGACGCAAGAGTATCCACGGAAGTGGCGTCCCAAATCAGGCATTTGCCCAGCCTCCACGGTATCAGTGACATCCCGTCAGGCCTTTTGCCATCTGATCTCAGTAAACCGCTCGGTTACAAGATGGCTGGAACGGTTACAGAGACAAGGGCCCTTCGGATGATATCATTTAATGTAACATGTCTGGATAAACGACCGGCGGCGCTCCTTTGGCAGGCTAACCCGTGGTGGCCCAACTCGTTTACCGTTCTATCACTACTATATATATTGTTTTAAATCCTTATTATCAATTTGCTATTATAGATAGGTACCGTTGAATCTAGTGTTAACTTAATATCCCACTACTGGACCCTCTTTGCTTGGACGCCCACATTTTTAGGGTTCCGTACCCAAAGGGTGCAAACGGGACCCTATTACTGAGACTCCGCTGTCTGTCCGTCTGTCCGTCTATCCGTCTGTCACAGGGCTCTATCTCTTGAACCGCAATAGCTAGACACTTGGAATTTTGACCGATTTTGTATTACTGTGGCCGCTATAAGTATATATCGTAACAACAAATACTGGAAATAAAAAAAGTTAAAAATTAAAGGGGGTCGTCATACAAGAAACGTGTTATTTCAGCGTTTTTAACTAGATCTTTATAATGGCATTAACTAGATACTTCAAATTTTCACAGATTATGTATTACTATATGGCCGCTATAACAACAAATACTAAAAATTAAAAAAAGTTAAAAACTAAAGGGGGTCGTCATACAAAAAACGTGTTTTTTTAGCGTTTTAAAACATTGTACGGAGGTACGGAAACCTTCATGTACGAGTCCGACTCGCACTTGCCCGTTTATTTTTAGATTACGCTGTCTCTTTTTTGGCAATACTATACACAAAGTACAAATTTTGTTACAATAAATAATATGTCTAGTAAAGCCAGCTTATGTTAATCTGTGATTGATGAATGGTTGACTGCTGCCATCCTGACGGTCACATGAATTAGACACGGCCAATGAATCAATAGTCCATAATAGATTATAGGGTAATTGTGATACATTTACCTTACGCCCTCGACATCAAACTCAATCTTAGGTACGATTCAGACCGCCCATCTTGGGTCACTCTTTACAGTCCAGTTCTGATACCAGGTGACTTTTTATTGTTCCCTAAAATAAATAAATTACTGAAGGGGATACAGTTTTTGCCGGAAGACGCACTAACAGCGAGAAGGCTGTAGAAGAGGTGTCTGCGCCAAACTGGAAAAAGTGCTTCGAAAATTAGTTCAGTCAGACGCAATTTAAACTTTGGCTGGTGGAGAGTTTTTTGAAAAGATTTAATAAAAATATTTTATTGTGTGATTTGTCCTTTTATATTTATTCATTTAAGGGCATTTTTCCTGTCATGCGTATTTACGCCCATGAGCGGATCCGGTCCACATGCGGCATGCCCTGGCCACACCCAGAAAAAGATTTCATTGGTTCATAAAATAGTTTGAAGGGTTATCTAGGGCTTCACAAAAACAAAAATTTAAAGGATATCTCCGTTTCCTTTGAAATACTTTATTTAAAATGGGGGCAGCGTGGCCTTTATGTAGATTGCCCCTTAATAGTAGATTGTTCTACGAGGCGTAAAGGTACATCAATTTTTCCAAATAAAGCAATAAAAGTTATTAACTTGTTACGAAAATAACACCTTTCGCAAACACAATGTGACCTTGTTGAGAAAGATAAAGCAAAGAAAGGTGACCTTTCCTCAATCCAATCCTTGTGTTTGCTGACATTTTTATGGTTTTAATATAGGTTTGATCGAGTATCCTTTTAAATGCGACGATTGTTTTCTTTTGTGACCACTTTATTTTTATCGCTTGCTTATAAAAGGTATAGGTCTAGTCGCAATCCAATATAATGTTTTCATAAAACACGAACTTTTATTTTTCTTCTTTTGTGTGTGTAAGTGGCCGACAATGGTGTCAGATTTTTCAAATTGCCGAAAGGCATCTGACATAGCTTGGCGACTACCAAGTCGACACCATACAATGATGGCCAGGAATGGGTTTTGAAGGGAGTGCCACTTAAGAGGGCGCCTGATGTAAATAATCTAAATTTTGCTCCCGCTTCCACGCACACAAATTAACTCTAACCGAAGCGAGACAGCAAGCCATGCGGGGCGTCGGGAATCGCGGTGGGTCAATGAGGCTGGTTCTGGTTTTGAGGATTTTTTCGTTTTACAAAGAATATTTAAGAGTTATTTAAAAAGTAAGACATATTATGACTGCCTTATGTTTAATACAATTATAATCCAAAGTAACAAGTGCTAATTTATTGTATTTCTTAAATACTTTCTGTTTTAGTATAATTCTGAGGTGATTTGGAGGCAACTTCACAATGTTTTTTTATCGAGAAAATTTTAAGCAATCGTGTTTTCGAAACTTATTATGTTTAGAGTTAGTCCTGAACTTTGCTGTGTTTTATATTTCAAAGTGATTATTATTTCGTTAATATTGAGAATATTTAAGATCGCTCCAAGAACTTTAGGGTAGTACGGGCTCTTAACATTAACTTCTGCAAAGGGTCTCTACCTATACGTGTTGGATCTGTCTCCCAAAGGACCCCGGGGTGAAAAGACCCGTGATTCCAAAAGGAGATAATAATATTAATTACATTTTTATTTTGTATCCTTATGCTATTACTTGGTTGACTGGAAGAGATCCCAATATGGGATAAGTCCGCTGTTGTACCTACACATTATATGGTTTGTTAATGTTCCTATGATTGTAGCTGTTTATGTATTTTTACAATAAAGATATTCAACAACAACAACATTATTAGTGACCTCGTTATAATAATCATATTGACACGAACATTCTTTTATGAGACTTCTTTCGCCATACGAAGGGTAAGGTTTTTCGTAAGCGGATTATTCTCACTCAATGGTATCATGAACGAACGTCATTTGTGGAATTGAGCAGCCATTTTGTGGATAATAATTTGGCTTGGGAATTTCCTGCTCGCTCCTTTTATAGGTGGTTACGGATTACATCATGATATTTCCTCAGGATAAACATCGATGATATTTGTGACGTTCCACGGGTAAAGATACCTTATGGACGGTGGCGCTTAAGACGTTTAGAAAAACAAATTCGTACAATTAACTTAGCTTAAATAAAAACAATGTCGTAAATGCCACCGTCCATAAGGTACCTTTTCCCGTGGAACGTATTTTCTCTTCTTTTTCTCAGGATGTAACCTTACATATAGGTATCATAAATAAATTAAGTGTTTGACGTTTTGTTTTCATGTGTGTTAGTGGCTAACACTGGTGTCAGATTTCTCAAGCTGCCTAAAGGCATCTGACATAGCTTGACAGCCGGGACCAAAGGCTTAACTAGGCTTTCGAATCACGGAGGAGTTCGAGAATTTTTTGTGCCAATTGTGATCCCCCATCTAAGGTCAGACCACGCCCGGGGTTGTTCTTGCAAAAGCGCTAGTAATGCATACTCCCACCGGACCACCGAGCTCCTTTATTTCTTTGAAGCTAAATTCTGATGACGTTAAAATTGTTTTGCTGCAAGATTGTGTGGAATAGGATAGGTCATCGACTTACATGTGTACCGAAAACAAAAACATAAAAAAACAAAAAACTGTATGACAACATATAAAGTAAGATACAAGAGGCGGCCTTATCGCCTAAGCAATCACAAAGTCCCATTTTTCGTTTTGGGATACGGTACGGTACCCACATATATAACAAAGTAAAAAACAGATAAAAACTACAAAAGTGGGAAAATACTTAAAAAACACACTGAATAATAGTGAATCGAAATGTCGATATTTAAAATTCCCAATTGTAACAACAAAATTCGGAAATTGTAGCCACAAATACTCAGATACGGTAATAAATCAGGTTTTGCTGAGCTTGCAAATTGCACGATGAAAATATATGCATTTTTAAAACTACCTCTTGACATCGCGAGATAATTTATAGTCCAATATTTGGGTGCGGTGCAGTGGTCTTGATTCATATAAGGAAGCAAACAAGTATGAATTTAGATTTAGGTAAGTTTATTTCGTGTTTGTATTGCGATTTTATGTTATTACATTTTCTAAGTCAGAAATAATAAAGTTTAAAGTATATTTATCTATCATCACAGGGAGCCATTATGTATGAAATGACGTATAGACGGTCAATCAGATGCCTGTACCACCGCGCGCGTCGCGCACTACGTGAGGTGGCACAGGTATCTTAACTTTTCTCTGTACTATTATGTAATATAAAAATATAAATAAACGGGCAAGTGCGAGTCGGACTCGTACTTGAAGGGTTTTAAAACGCTGAAGAAACACGTTTCTTGTATGACGACCACCTTAAATTTTTAACTTTATCTTATTTTTAGTATTTGTTGTTATAGCGGCCACAGTAATACATAATCGGTGAAAATTTCAAATGTCTAGCTATTACGGTTCAAGAGATAGAGCCCTGTGACAGACGGACAGACAGCGGAGTTTCAGTAATAGGGTCCCGTTTGCAACCCTTTGGGTACGGAACCCTAAAAACGAAACGAAGCGGTACGAAATAAAAAAAAATATAACTACATGTAGCTTTTGTAGCAACTAACTCCATGATTTCAATATAACTAAGGAGCTGTATTGAAATCATGGAGTTAGAATCACTTATGGAACACAAAATCGTAAAAAAAGACTAATAAAAAATCTCACAAATTTCTAATAAATGGTTAACCTACTGACTTTACTATACAAGTGGCCGTTGCCCTCCCCGCGCACCACCCTCCGCCCGCCACGAGCCCAGCAGCGGGCGGTGACATTCAAATGGGAGATTTTTAGAATAAATTTGTCGACTTATAACGTATAGGTGCCTATTACCGCCCTACAAAAATTTAACTCTATATATTTAATACAAATTTCAGACCATTATTACTGAAAAACATTTTAGATATGTTTATTATGCAACGTTCCGAATGAAGTTTAAGTGTATAAATTATCAGTGAACAGAATGATAAAACAATCAGCGGGACTATCTATGATCGGGTGCACTTTCCATAGTGATGCGCTCCGAGCCACGAAGGTATTCTTGATTTTTCTTAAGGAAATAACTTTAGTTAAAACCAATGTACGCACATGTGAATATATAAAGATTACAACTTATACATTTGTTTTCCATATTAACATCTAATTTTACTGTTTCCACTTTTTCTTCATATTTAAACCGATTTTTTAAATTAGAGCGGCATTAGAATCATATTTTTACAAATTGTTTCTAAAAACGACCCATGGCGGTGTTAGACTTTAGACAGTAGTTAGAATTTTCGTTTATATATAATTATATATGTTATTTTAGTTAGTTTCTTTGAACAATTTTGTTCCTAAATATATTCCGCGTAATTTGACCAATTAACGCCATATTTTTTGCCTTAAGGATTTTTTAAAGACACAATTAAACGTTACCAATGTTATTATGTATTGTATGGCTATATATTTTAATCAATCTTTATTTATGTGTTAATATCTTCAAGATATATATATATATAATATAATATTGATCACAAGATTAAGTGAATGTGATTCTATTCAAATAAATAGTTTTTCAAGACATTATTCATTTTATTAGTCGCTACTAGAATATACCAATTTTCATACAAAGTTCTATTACCGACCCATGCTATATGGCCAGTATTTTTCAATTTTACAATTCCTATTTTAGGGATCCATATATTTTTCGTAAGGAGTTCAGTATTTATTCTCTTTTAAATATAAATACTTAAATACGCTAGTTTGACTAATGAACTGATTGATTTGAACTGATTTATGACGGATTTTATCATTGTGGCTGATATTTAAAAAAGTCCGTCTGTTAGCTATGAATAATCATCATCAACAGCCTATAAACATTTGACTAGTAGGTACAAGAACTGTAAAACACTTGGGCATTATGCTCTTACAATATTAGCCGGATTTTTTTATTTTTTCTTAATTATATTTTGTGATTTTTTTATACAAACATGGACCACCGTGAAGATAAATATAGTGCCAGTGACAATAAATATATGATTGAAAAATATTTTGTTTCAGTCATTTTCAAGTGCGAATTTTAACTTATTGTATTTTTATTAATTTTAACTTTTACTTTATCTTTCATTGATGACAAAAAGTAGTAGTATAATTTCAAGACTGTTGTTGAAATGGACTATTTATTTATAATTTTCAAATAGCAAAATTTAAATATATAAATATTATTATTTATGTCATTTTTATTCCTACTATTTTTTTTTTTAATTATTTTATTTGTTTTATTTATTATTTTGTTTTGACTATGATGATGTATTGATATTTGATACAATAAATGAAAAAAATACTTAGGTATAGGTAAACACTTGTAAATATTTTATTTTATTGTAAGAGCTTCAAAAACAGCAAAATATCCGAAACATAGTTCTAAGTTAAATACCTATCAATGATAAGCAAAATCTGCATGAATAAAGATTTATGTCATTGTATGAATATTTTGCAGTGATCGGTATAAGAAACAGAAAACACGGTAATAGAAACAAACCTTTTTCTTGGGGCGGTAATAGAAACAATTGCCATTTCACATTAAAATTTTATTCATTAAATAACAATTGATTTAATATTTAAATTAACCTCTGAACTTCGTAGAAAACTAAATTAAGATAATGAATAAATTAAAAATCCTATATTAACTTTGTAGCTAACCCCTATTATTTGGGTGCGAATCTGAACAAAGCTTAAACTGGCGGTAATAGGAGCGTTTCGGTTATATTTGATTTTTATTACGATACAATGTACGTATGACAGAATATGTATTTTTATTTCGCTTAAGGTGAAGATATAGGCAAATGGCCTTGAAGTGTGAAATAAAATGTTAACTCGTAAATATGGTGATAATTTCCACATTGCTCTTCGTCATGCACTATATAGCCCTTTAAATTATTTTATGAACTGCCGTTGACACTATTATTGGTGATCCGTCTAGCTCTACAACTTGCCGTGGCCACTTTTGGCGGAGCCAAGTTTTAAAGCTAGACGGACTAATGTAAATACTTTCAACGGTGGTTCATAAAATAATTTAAAGGGCTATCTAGTGCATGACGAAGAGCAATATGGAAATTATCTCCATATTTGCGAGTTAACAATTTGTTTCAAATGAGGACGCCCCTTCAAGGCCATTTGCCTATATCTTCACCTTAAAGATTACTTTCCTTGAATGTAACTAGGAGGTTCAAAATCATCCTGTATATACTCAAATACCTACTAATACCTTTTTTAACCCCCGAAAAAAAGAGGGGTGTTATAAGTTTGACGCTAATGTCGGTCCGTCTATTTGTCTGTCTGTCTGTGGCATCGTAGCGCTTAAACGGATGGACCAATTTCGATGCGGTTTTTTTTACGTGAAAGCAAGTTCCCTTGCTGTGGTTCTTAGCTATGTTTGATGAAAATCGGTCTAGCCGTTTGAAAGTTATTGAGGATAAACGCTTGAAAATCAGCGCGTGTGGTAAGCAATAGAACTATCGGTAGGTCCGTTAGTCATCACTAGATGGTGTTCTTGACAGTCGGGGGTTTTTAGGATTCCGTACCCAAAGGGTGCAAACGGGACCCTATTATTGCGACTCCGCTGTCTGTCCGTCTGTCACAGGGCTCTATCTCTTGAACCGTTATAGCTAGACACTTGAAATTTTCACCGATTATGTATTACTGTAGCCGCTATAACAACAAATACTGAAAATAAAATAAAAAAATTAAAAGGGGGTCGCCATACAAAAAACGTGTTTTTTTAGCGTTATTAACTAGATTTTTATAATGGCATTAACTAGGTACTTGAAATTTTCACAGATTATGTATTACTATGGCCGCTATAACAACAAATACTAAAAATAAATAAAAAATAAAAAAATTAAAGGGGGTCGTCATACAAAAACGTGTTTTTAGCGTTTTAAAACATTGTACGGAACCCTTCATGTACGAGTCCGACTCGCACTTGCCCGTTTATTTTAATTTGCCCAGCAAATAAACTTGTCTTTCAATTTAAACTAACCTACTGCTGGGCAAAGAAAAGGTTTCCTAATCTCCTTTCCACACATCTCAATCGTGCTACAAAAATAATGTGAGCTGGTAAATTAAATGATTTTTTCAACAAAATTCGGTGAATTGGTCTAATCAAGTTCACAGAAAGTAAAAAAAACTCGCTTCAATTCTCACTGACACCCGATAAGGGTTGTTGTTGATACTTGAAGTGCGTATTATAACTTCATTTCAAAAACTCCGCATAAAAAGGAACCAGTCATTCATCACGAACAAGAACAAAATTGTTGTTTATGGTGTTTTGAAAATAAGAGGCTTTTTGAAAAAGTGTACTTTGGTCGAGTTTCTTAGATAAGTAGAGAGGTGAATGGACGTACGATTTCTTAGGAGGTCTTTATTGATGACGATTACACAGATTAACCTAGCCCCAAAGCATTACCGGGCCCAAAGTAAGTTTTACACTTGTAATCATCATCATCATCAGGTATTTTTTTAGTCACCACTGCAGGAGCACGACCCTCTATGTACTACTAGAGCCATATATAAGCCAGAGCAGTCAGAGGTCAGGGGCCTACACTCTTCATGCTTGTGATAACGCTTGTGTGTAAAAAACTTGTGATAAGGGATACAAACTCAACGATGCTATATTTTATAATAAATACGTATATAGATAAACACCGAAGGCTAAAGAAAATTTGAAAAAGATCATTTTCCAACTTGCCCTGGCTGGGGATCGAACCCAGAACCTCCGAGTGGCTGGATGTTTGTATAAATTGATAATTGTAATTTTTTTTATATTTTATAAAATGTTGTTGACGTCCGATCATTTACTTACAGCTAAGTATAAAGCCGCTTCCTAAGCGCAAGCGCAGAAGAAGCGGCAACAAACTGCACTGCAGCATTTTCTCCAAATACGTTAACTTATATAATTAAACTGATATTAAAATTAGATGTGTGGACTGAGAATACTTTTTTATGTCATAATTATAAATTTAGAATAATGTCATCAGTGAAATTGAAAATTAAATTTTGTAATGTGCAAATTTTTAAGAACAAGTCCAAAACCTAGGTAGCGCTGCTTGTATATAAATATTTTTTTGTACACAGTGGCTTTGTTTGGTATTTTTTGGACGTTTGTAATTTATAGTGTTCATTGTACTGATGATGTAATACTATCAATCAATGAATTTCTTTATTTGCATAAAATATAGGTATATAAAGATCTTAAAGTATTTTATTTTTTACACGCCTTTTACATTTTACCTTCTTGCTTGCATGCAAATTTTTCTTTTTAATTAACACTTGTCATTTTCAATTTCAAAATAAATTAACTTAAGGTGAAGGTATAGGCAAATAGCCTTGAAGTGGCGCCCTCATTTGAAATAAATTGTTAACTCGTAAATATGGAGATAATTTCCATATTGGTCTTCGTCATGCACTAGATAGCCCTTGAAATTATTTTATGAACCACCGTTGAAAGTATTTACATTAGTCCGTCTAGCTTTAAAACTTGGCTCCGCCAAAAGTGGCCGCGGCAAGTTTTAAAGCTAGACGGATCACCAATAACAGTTCAACGGCAGTTCATAAAATAATTTAAAGGGCTATCTAGTGCATGACGAAGAGCAATATGGAAATTATCACCATATTTACGAGTTAACAATTTATTTCACACTTCAAGGCCATTTGCCTATATGTTTACCTTAATAATACATAATATTCATTCTTTAGATATAAATAATTAACATTATATCATTTAAACATTCATTATACCTCGAACAACGTGAACTGTTTATATAGGTAAGGGTTGTTTATTTGCTGTCTTGCACATAATAGGCAGCACGCGTATCGTCAGAGTTGCACGTTCACCGTGAAATTGAGTACACTTCAAACATAATAAATAGGTTGTCGTCTACCTTACTTGATACACATTACAAGTAACATGATGGAATAATTAAGAATATAATGCCTTACAGTAAAATAATAAGCCTGTGGGACCTCGACCTGTCCCGGCGCTCTAGGCGAGTTCCCACATAGAAGATAGTAGAAGAGGTAGAGAATAGAGACTCGATAAACGATGGATTATATGAAATTTATTATCTGATACTGACTGTTACATACGAGTATAAAATAATAATATTTAATTTATTAAGATACAAAAAATAGAGAGAAGCAAGTGATCAGCTTAAGAGATGATGGTGGAATGAGTGAAAAGGGATCAATCAATGATTTTAAAATGGAATGAAAGGGAATTTGAAATGAAATGAAGAATGAAAAATAGACAGTATGAGATGAAGAAAGGAGGTTTGCAACATATTATAGCATGCATGTGGCATGCAGCATCATGACAAGCCTCAGCCGGAGGCTTCGCTCTAGTCATACACTTCGTTTAGATATTCCTTTATTTCATTATAATTTTATGTCTTCATCTTTCATTCTTCAAGTTATACGACTCTGGAACGCCCTGCCTGAGGAACTTAAAAACCATTTCAAACAGATACCTGTGAAATAAGTTCACACTTGTACTGATCATGTATTGTCAATAATTATATATTGTATTGAGACATAGGTTTATATGTATTAATAGAATAACTCTATTTATAGCAGCAAGAAACGTGTTGGTGTTCATAGAAGATGCTGCCGTCCGTTCTATACCTGATCTATAGTCGCCTTATACGACGCCAGTGAAAGAGGAAAAAGGATGAAGGTGATAATTTAGATTTTCTTAAAAAAACAGAGTCATTGCGGATATTGTTACAGTATTTACTAAGGAATCACTACATTTGCCAGTACATAGACCATTCAAGTAACTTTCAGGTGGGGCCTTCGATCAGATAACGCTTTACCTACAAAATCAAAGCAAAATTCTGTCCACTCGAATATCAAATAACCTTTACTGTATAGTCAACCTTATTAAACTACGCATAAAGTGTTTTTCTCCTTGACTGAACTAAAAAAAAAGAGCTCATCGCAGGGAGTGCGCTCTTAATTGGCGGACTGATTTTTTGCGCCGACCCGATATTTAGTTGTTTTGTTGACTGAAGGGTGGGGCCGGGTGGGGCAGAAGATGGTTCTTCAAATCTACGCAATTTGTACCGCCACCTCAGTTGACTTTAGTTCTTCTTTGGATCTCTGATGATATATGTCTACTAATGTAAAATTTCTTGCCACACTTCATTTTATTTATTATTTGGCATTATGGTTATTTCAATGGGCAAAATGCGAATCATGTTCATAGGCGATGCGGATAGCAACCCATCACTATTGTGATTCCTTTTTCCACTTTTTCGCACGCCATCACGCTAAAAGTTGCCTTTGAATCTTGTGGTTCTGGGCTCTGTTTGCCCCATTTTGGGATAAAGACGTAATAGTATGTATACTCGTTTGTGTTTAATGTTATTACATTTCCAGTTCCTTGTAGCACAAAGTCATTGTAAATAATTTACGACGTACGGAACCGCAATGTACGAGACAACTTTAATATCGCGGCGACATAATCCAGAGCTCACGCGTGAGTTTATTAAATCCAACTTTATAATGAAGGACAGACGACCGACGACGGTACTATCGTTAGTTCAAAGATTAAAAGTTTATTTGAAATAGTTATTAAATAAAAACCTATTGCTTGAGTTTTGGTGGTCAAAGATCTAAATACTTTTTATTTTTATTTTATAGGTTACTTAGATCACTAAACCAAGTATTGTATCATCATCATCAGGTCTTTTTAACCGACTTCAAAAAAGGAGGAGGTTATCAATTCGACTGTATGTTTTTTTTAATTTTTAATTTTTTTTGTCTCCACTGCCAAAACATGACCTAGAACTAGAACAGTCAGAGGATTTGGCCTACACTCTCCACGCTGGCCAGACGTGATGGAGATCTTATTGATATTCATAAGCTTTGTTTAGCTTGTGTTTCCTAAGTCACCTTCTACGACATCCACGTGAAGACTTGAAGTGATCCTATTCTACTTTGCTGAGAACCACACGGCAAAATCTTGCTAAACGTAATATTTTATTTAGAACTGCTGTAGAATATTTCCGTAATGCGCGAATATGAAGGACGCAAAGCGTGATTGCATTACGTACACTTGTTCAAATATTTGCCCGGTCTCACGGTGCGGATATTTAAACACGTGGTTTGTATTTAAAAATGTACAAGTTTATTTTTAATTAAGTAAAAATATTTAAGGGGCGATTCATTCCACCATTTTGATAATTTTTTTACAATAAATGTGTACTTACCTATAAAAATACTAAAAACAAACATTCACTTCATAAAATGATCTGTGTTGAAATAAATAAGCTTTCTTATAAGTTATGTTATAATATAACGTTGATGTTTTTCATAACATTTGCTTTCTGCTAACATTGACAGACGGACAGACGGACAGACGGACAGACGGACAGACGGACAGACGGACAGACGGCGGAGTCTCAGTAATAGGGTCCCGTTTGCACCCTTCGGGTACGGAACCCTCAAAACTGACGCCCAACTTGAGCACTTATATTAGTTCACTGCTGGACTTAAGGCCTCGACGATTTGCACATAATCACAACACTGGGTGGTGATTGCAGTGGATGGTACAAAGTCGTTGCACTGAGAGCACTGCTGCCCATACTTAATTATCTACACCTCCCTATATTTGTTGCCTCTTACGACACATGTGGGCAATTAATTTTAGGGGCAAATACAAAAAAGAAGTGCGAGTTTTGAAGATAAATGATTTAATAGCATACGAAATAAGGACACGTACTCATCAGTTAATAACATCATCATCATAAACATTCAAGACGCGTCTATTTCCAAACTCGTAACCGACCATTAATTGAAGCTTTTCGAGTACATTCCCGAGGATTTCACTACGTAATGAAACACCAGAATTCCAAGAGCCTTGCTCATCCGCTACAAATTTAAATTTGCATACAGAAAGTTGTTTTAGCATATCTTTTGGGGCTCATATGCCCTGAACCAGTCCGGGAGCATCCAGCGTAACCGCCAAATGGGGTCAGTTCAAATTTTACTGCAAGGTAAAGTAGAATTTTGAGCACCTCATTAATTCAAAGATTCTTTCAAAGTTTTCGTGAGGGCTGGATTAATTAAATTTACTTTAAGAGTTTCTCGGATGTTTTCGTCGTTCGTCAAAATACGAAATGCGTCTTTTTAAAGTAAGTTTTCCTTTATTGTTGGCGTTTGCTCGGCTGTTTAGCATTTACTTACAGAGATGAACTTTGCTATGCAAAATTAGTCGCAATTTGATCACGAATTTAATATGCCTCAAAAGGAAGTTTATAGTGAAGATGTGCTTACTTACAACAAACCTTTGTTTTGTTAATTTCACAAATGTTAAAAAAATGTGCTTAGTCGCTACCTACTGCAGTCTATGAGATCAAACGTTCTTCTTTATCTTAGAGCGTTCCCGGTTGCATCCTCAGCTGTGCTGCTTCGGATACCGGGGTGCGCTTTTCTGCTTTTTTTTCTCCAAATATAACATGCACGTCAACGGTCACCCAAGGATGCCAAAGACCTTGCGAAGTGGAGAAAAAATTGCCGGAACAGTTCAAACGATTTGGCTATAGTTTTACAACCGGCCGCCTGCCTGACGTCAACCCTCTTTGAAATGTATTTGTAGTACGACATGTTTGTGCTTAGTCCTTTAGTCGCCTCTTACGACATCCATAGGAAGAGGGGAAGTGGTCCTGTTTTAAGGTCGTACCTGAATTTTCCGGGGTCCAGTGCTGCCCCCATTTAAAATAAATCATTTCAAAGAAAACGGAGACATTAATTAAAATTTTGCTACTATTAAGTCCTAGATAACCCTTCAAAGTATTTTATGAACTACTGTTTACAGTTTAAAGTGAGAACGTCAAGCTTAACTACGCACATTTGCGAAAAACGGCCACTTTTGGCAAATGTGCGTAGTAAAGCTAAACGTTCTCATTATAAACTGTAAACAGTAGTTCATAAAATACTATGAAGGGTTATCTAGGACTTGGTAGTAGCAAAATTTTAAATGATGTCTCAGTTTTCTTTGAAATGATTTATTTAAAATGGGGGCAGCACTGGACCCCGGAAAATTTAAGTACGGCTTTAACCTGGAACTACACGGGTCAAACCTTATCATGGAAAAAACATCTGCTTATCATTAAAAATCTTCTTCTTCATAATCGTATCCTCATGTGTGAGGGTCGTGACCATCTTGAGCAGCTCTCCTCGCTATGGTTTGCCACAGTGCACGGTCTTGATCCAGGTGGATGGCCCGTTGAGTATTTGAGCGCGCCACCCTACGAACGATATCAGTCCATCTTGTCGGCGGTTTCCCTTGACCTCTGCGCCCTGGGACATGGCCCAACAGTATAGTCTTTTCGAGACTGTCAGGTGCTCGTCGCGCTATGTGGCCGAAGAAATTAAGGAGTCGTTGGAGGCACATTGCAGACAATCGTGTCCGAATACCTAGTTCTTTCAAAATAGATACTTGACGACCTCCGTGATGTAATGGTCAACACGCTAGTCCGCCAATCTGGAGGTTCTGGGTTCGATTCCCAGCCAGGGTAAGTTGGAAAATGGCCTTTTTCAAATTGTCCTGGGTCTTGAGTGTTTATCTATATATTATGTATTTATTATAAAATATAGTATCGTTGAGTTAGTATCCCATAACATAAGTTTAAAACTTACTTTGGGGCTAGCTCAATCAGTGTGATTTGTCCCTATATATTTAAAAAAAAAATTGTTTGTTGTGCTGTCCAGGGAATTCTTAGCATTTTACGCCAGCACCACATCTCAAATGCATCTATGTTGAAAATTTAAAAAATTAAAAAATCAAGGTCTTTGGTTTTATCATATAATTATCATATAGTTTAAAGTCTGTAACGTAGAAAATTTAATTGAATGTTGTTCAAACTTTTATCATTTGGTATCAAGGATCAGAATTTGGTATATACTCACATTATGCTATTCTCGACACAAATGTGGCGTTCAAGCGGCAATCCAATCAGGCATTGAGGCAGACATTAAACGATTGTGTCGGTGGTAGGAAGCCTGATCAAGCACGAGTACTGCTTGTTACGTAACACCACAGAATAATACTAACGTACAGAAGTCTCACTCAGCAAAGAAATATCTACTCAATGTGGCTAGCGATATGGTTTAATTTAGCTCACGTCAGAACTCACCACCTTTTCGTATAGATACCTTCACATCCATTGCAAGCCAATTTCATTCTTATAACTCTGGACAAACGATTCGTATAACTTAATATACCACCCGGAGGGGCCGCCTGCGCGCATAGTAATAATGTAGGTACATTTTCGATACCTAAACGGGGAGTGACACAGGCCTGGTACCACGTCTTTGTATATAAACTGTAGGTTATAAGAAATAATAGAGAAAGGTAAAAAATAAAAAAGCTGAAAAGTAAAATCTCAATAAAGTAGGTAGGTAACTCATGTTTTTTTTTGTCTTAGAGATAAAGGAAAACGTACCAGCTTTTTTGTTTTTCAGCGCAGATCGTATAAGCCGATCAGGGAAATGAGCGCGCATCTTAATAAAATTATGTCAATACGTGACGTGACATTGCCACCAATCCATCATTAATGTTTTATCACGTATTTATTCCTAATGAAGAAGAAGAAACATTTTGGGTCTTACGGCTCTAAGCAAACAGTGCCCAGGGCCACCAGACTCAGAGGCAACTTTACAGTTTGGTGGGCGAGAAGGTGGGAAAAGGAATCAAATAGTGATGGGTTGCTAGCCACATCGCCTATTTTCATGATTCAAATTTTCGCTCATTCCCTCAATCGGCTTTTACGATCTGCACGGGAAGAGAAGCAGCAGTTTCTTATTATATACAGGGTCTTATAAAAGATACTGAAACTATTTTAAGGCATAATTAAGTCTACTGAACAGACAGACAACAAGATACTGAACAACTTTCTCCAAGGAACAAGTATCGAAATATGAAAAAGTTGACCAAACAGCTGATCTAAGTTTGTATAGAAAGCCAAAAATTGTTTTTCATATTTTGATATATGTTCCTTGGGGAATGTTGTTCAGTATCATGGACTGAATCGTGCCTTAAAATAGTTTCAGTACATTTTATTAGACGTTATATACAATGTGGAAGGGACATACCCGTAATAAATCTTACCACGGTCTATACTAGATCCTCCGATCATACAAAAAAAAAACTTCGGCATTTCCATACAAAAGTTGCACACTTTTGTATGGAAATGCCGAAGTTTTTTTTTTGCCGCCCGGTAAGGGCGATTTGGATGGGAATGTCGAAATTATTTTTGGTTTTTTGACGGTTATTTTAATTTGTTTTATTTAAGTGATCTAGTGTAGCCCATGGTTACATTTATTACGGGTATGTCCCTTCCACGTTGTGTATTCGTAATTTTTTTCTTTTGTCCCAGACCAGCATAGAAGAGCCATCAATTTGATAAGAAATAACACGTAAAAAAGTATTCCGCTCAATTTTGTATTAGTACTAACTACTTTATTCCAATTGGGCACTTTACCAGTTGCAATGATAGTTTCTCGCTCCAGCGGACGTTCTAATAGCTGTTCTCGTCTTGCTCGATCGGTTTCCAGCTGTTTGATTGGCGGCCATTACTGATAACGATAATGCTGACCATTCACAGATGCATTATGTAGCTTGTAAAGTGGTATTGTTTGGCTTGCATTGCGTTTAAGACGATACATGGAGTCCAGTGCTGCCCCCATTTGAAATAAATTATTTGTAAGGAAACGGAGATATCATTTAAAATTTTTAACTAGTAAAACCTAGACAACCCTTCAAACTATTTTATGAACCACTGTTTACAGTTTAAAGTGAGAAGAAAAACGGCCACTTTTGGCAAAAATGCAAACTAAAGCTTAACGTTCCCACTTTAAACAGTGGTTCATAAATTAGTTTGAAGGGTTATCTAGCTTTTACTAGCTTAAAATTTTAAATGATGTCTCCGTTTCCTTACAAATAATTTATTTCAAATGGGGGCAGCACTGGACAATTGCATCGATGTACAGATGGTAACTGCAATTTGTCCATATCATTAATATTAAATATTAATTTACTAGTATGTATGGATTTAGTGAGTGTAAATATTTGTTTGTGAGTTGGATGTTTGTATACGAGTACACCGTAAATGTTTTTTGCTTAGGTAGCCTATTTTGATGCACTAGTTATGTTTTTGTAAATAAATAAATGTAAAATTTATAACATTGCAACCGTTTTGCAATACTTAGCGTAAATTCTAATATTGTAACTTTTTCTTCACTTTTCACACGGCACATATTATCCAAGAGGAATATTTACTCGCTTGTATAAGTTTGCCTTTTAAAAAAAAGATTAAATACTTTTTATAAACTCTGCAAATAGGCAAACGGTCCACTTGGTTCTAAGAGTAGCACCAATATAAAGTATCATGGACAACATTATTACGGTCAAGAACATAAAGTCTGAAGATGTCTTTATAATAGGTTATTAAATCTATTAATCTACTATTAATCCTTATTAAATCTTATTTATAAGCAATATTTTACATGTATTTCACTAGTATTTAAACTAAACCCCAAACTTGCGACAAATTTTACCTATACTATACTAGGTAACTTTTTAACCACCAGCCAAATTTTTCAGCAAGTTCAGTCTAAGATACTACATTCTATAAAAAAATATCCTCCCATACAAATTCCGTTTGGCTGAGCGCTGATTTGTATAGGAAGGCGAATTTGTTTTTTTCATTAATTGTTTTTATGGAAAGTAGTTCCGTATCATGGACTGAAATTGCTTCAAAAATTAGTTAAAGTCAAAGTCAAAAGTTTTTATTCAATGTAGGATAAATATATCACTTATAAGGGTGGTGGTAAAAAAGTCATCAAAGTCAGTAAAAAAGTCAACCTGTAAAAGTAAACGTGAATAAAGAAATTTTCATCTGTGGCGTGAGAAAATGCTAAACAGCTCTTCAAATTATACTTACGTCGAGCAAACGCCAACAATAAAGAAAATTAACTTAAAAACCAAGTCTCATTTTGTATTTTGACGCACTCCGCTAACATCTGAGAAGCTCTTAAAGTAAATTAAATTAATCCGGCCCTCACGAAAAGTTTAAAAGAATCTTTGAATTAATCAGGTGCTCAAAATTTTACGTTACCTTGCAGTAAATTTGAGTTCCGCTGACCCCATTTAGAGGTTATGCTGGAATCAAAAAGGCAGACGAAAAAATAAAACTGGTGCAGGGCATGTAAGCCCCAAAAGATACAAAATTTAAATTTGTAGCGGAGAAATAAGGCTCTTGGAATTCTGGCGTTTTGTAGCGTGGTGGAATCCTCGGGAATGTACGCGAAAAGCTTCAATTAGTGGTCGGTTACGAGTTCGGAAACAGTGTGACTTGAATGTTGATGAGATGTCATTAACTAATGAGTACATGACCTTATTTCGTGTGTTTAGTAATTTATTACATTTTCATGTTTATTATTTTGACAGATTTCTTTTTTTTCGAATCGGGACGTCTTCATGTACGCATCGCGAGTCACATTCGCCCTGAGGAAGGCCTCTGGAAGAGGCCGAAACATGTCGGCCATTAGCTGACTTTTTACGCGTGTTACTGCGTAATTCATCTGTATTTACTTTACAAGGTATCTGTGAAATTGCTGCTGCCACATTTTCTGTGTGTGTGTGAGAAGAAAACTTCTCGTGTCATCATAAAATTTTGAGAACATAAACAAACAACGCTTCTATAACTTTTACTAGGTATAAGGTTATGATAACTTTAAATTCCTCACGTATGTCGAAACTTTCGAGCGTTGAAAAAGCAAATATTATGAGAAACATCGACTAATCATAGGTAAATAAAAAACGCGATCTAGATCAGAATATTCGTACGGTCGTACCTAGTAGGTTTTGAATCATTATCCGCCCACATCAAGCGGCGTTTATCAATACAAACACATTTTCATCCTTCAGTGTTTTGTTTAGAGTGAGATACTGAATGATTTTAACCGAGTATTTAGTCCGCGTTTTATATGTCGTGGCCAGATCGTAGAATTGATTATTTAATGATGTGTCCGACCATTTCATGAAATTGTTGTATGCCGCCATGATGCATCACACAAATAAAATAATGCAGCGCCTCTAACGGTGGATATTGTAACTATTTTACGATATGATCACTAATGTTTGACCATATGATGAAGTAGTTAAGCGTTTAGCTTTTCATGACGTTAAACGCTGATTTTTTATTGATCTGGGCTGACCACATCATTATATGATCATTCTATTAGCTATATCATGACAAATAACCATTTTAAAATGGTCGCGGCCATATCATCATCTAAATAAATACGGACAAAATCACACAGATTGAGCTAGCCCCAAAACCCCAAAGTAAGTTCGAGACTCGTGTCGGAATACTAACTCAACGGTACTATAGTTTATATGAATACATATAAGTATGGATAAACATCCAAGACCCAGGTCAATCTGGAAAACCATTTTTCATCTTGACCTGACCGGGGATCGAACTCGGGACCTCCGGTGACAGCCTAGAATGATGACTAGTAGGCCACAGAGGCCGTCATTATGATCATAAAATGATCAATTCTACGATCTGGGCACGACATATATATGTACATGTAAACAACGGTGTAAGTACATGTAAACCGTTTTATTATATAAGCTGAATAACTTTTAGACTTTGTTTAAACCATTATTAACATAAATTAAATTATTGATAGTGACAAAAGAGAAGATGACATGATGCGGGAGGCATTCTTATTTTGGGTGGGTTATGGTTTAAACCTAGTACTTAAGATAAAAGTACTTACCGCGTTTTAGAATAGGAGCAAAGGATTCAAATTAAATACAAAAGATTTTTTTGCTTTAAAAAAGGAGCGAGTTGATTTTTTAGTTACACATTAACCGTAACATACATTTCTAAATCAAAGCATGCAAAGACTGCACAGAATGACTTTTACTGTCGAGGGTGGCCATAAAACACAGGCTTTGGTCCGCGTGCATGTCTCTGACGGCGAATTTGGTTGCAAGTCATAAGAATTAGGTCAATTCATATGTGCTAAATAAACCAATTCCGTCTTATATATAAAACACGAACACGTACTTTTTAATATTCGTGGCGTAATGGTTAACACATACGTTAGTCCGCCACCCCGGAGGTCACGGGTTCGATCCTCAGCCAGGGCATGTTGGAAAAAAGGCCTTTTTTAAATGCCCTAGGTCTTGGATGTTATCTGTTTATCTATATGTTGTAACCAGATCGTGGAATTGACTATTTATGATATGGCCGACCATTTCATGAAATTGTTATTTTTTATGATAATGGAAAATACTACCTGATCACATCATGATGTGGTCTGCCCAGATCAATAAATAATCAGCGTTTAATGATATGAAAAGCTAAACGCATGGCTACTTCATGATATGGTGTGATATGGTCAAACATTAGTAATCATATCGTAAAATAGCTACGTTATCAACTGTTATAGAAGCGCTGATATTATTTTATTTTTGTAATGAGTCATGGTGGCGGACAATAATTCTGATAGAAAAGCTAATATTAATGTGCCAATAGAGGATAAAAATAAAGTGAAATGTGGTCACGACACAAAACTACTCGAATTATACGAAAGTATACCTTACAGTTCGAAACATATGCTTCTTCGGAGCCCGGGGTACGCTTACCCGCTTTTTTTTATCATCTCTCAATATAATATGCGTGTCAATGGTCACCCAAGTATGCCAAAGACCTTGTGAAGTGGAAAAGAAATAGCCGGAACAGTTTAAACTATTTGGATATAGTTTTACGTCCGGCCGCCTGCCTGAAATCAACCCACCTTGAAAATGCATATCAAATCAACAACAAACAAGATGTTTGTGCTTAGTCCTTTAGTCACCTCTTACGACATCCACAGGATGAGATGGAGGGTCCTATTCTAGGCCAGAAACCATGATAACACAACGATACGATAGGTACTTTATCTTCTTTATAAATAAAAATGAATTGCTGTTCGTTAGTCTGCCTAAAACTCGAGAACGGCTGAACCGATTTGGCTAATTTTTGTCTTGAAATATTCATGAATGTCCAGGGAAGGTTTACACGGTGAGAAATTATGGAAAAGGGAACGGAAAAGGGCGAAACGAAGTTCGCCGGGTCAGCTAGTTTTATAATAAATACAGAAACACCCAACATCCAGGACAATTTGAAAAGGCCATTTAACAACTTGCCTTGGCTGGGGATCAAATTCAGAACCTCCAAGTGACGGACTATCGTGTGCGGACATTACGCCATGAAAATCATACCTATGTCAAAACGCGTCAGCTTATTACTTTAGAGGTATTTTTCTCTTCTAACTTCATTCAGTACTGGGTTTTACGATTTCTGTTTTTTTTCTGCCAACCCAGTAAAGGAATGCTCTGAAATATTTACATTTGTGACATCTAGTCAACAGATTGAAATCTACCATAACTATAACACAAATAAATCAGTAGTTAACTTTTGGTTAATATTAATTTAGAGACCCGATTTCTAGTTGTATTGTTGATCGAAGCGTAAGGGAACACTAATAGACTAAGGACAAACATGTGGTATAACGTCATTGTAGATTCCAGCTTAGAATAGGACCACTATGTTTCTTTCAGTGAATGTCGTAAGAGGCGGGAAACAGGCGAGACAACATGTGTGTATAAAGGATAAAATAAATTAAAGAAAATATATATCATGTAAGTATTCAATTTTTTATTTTCGATGTCTATAATTATGTAAGCAAATATTCCTAAATATTAAACACCAAAGGTGGTGAAACCAAGGATTTGCCACGCGAGTAGATATAAACGGATACATTTTTACGTCTTTCCTAGGCAAGGAAGTGGCTTTAGGGTAAGGCTTTACCAAAAATTAGTCACGCTGAGTTGACTTAACCAATAGGATTTCATTGCTGCTACATTGAATATGTGTCATTAACACAATGAGATGTGACGAAACAAAGCATAGCTGGAGGCTTGGCCTGTGGTTGAGACTCCGTGGACAACAAATAGGATTCTGACGTCACTAGATAGATACGAGTATATTATCTATTTCAATGTTACAATAATAAAATGTCCATTAGATGTTCACTCATCTCAAATGAAATCAGGGGCTATTGCTTATTCAAAGTCCACCCAGCACCGCTTAATTTCGGTGGACCCTCACGCGAGATTACAAATGCCTATTGATTTTGGCCAGGAAGCGCAAAGGCTTTAATAGTTCAAACTTACACTCTAAACCCCAGAGCGTTTCGGCTGAACCGTAGGCCTAAGATACTGACTATAATAAGCGCAAGTCAAGCACGAGGTCCAGGCGAAACAGTATAAGTTCCAATAATATAACCTAGAGCATTTCGTGGCCGGTGCTGGCCCAGGTATTTTTAATCTCATAACCCTCACACTTCGCAAATGTAGCGGACGTAAAATGCCTTTTGTGGCCCGGAAGATATCAATAACATTAGAAAAACTAGCAATATCCCATTTTGCAGGCCTCAACAAAGAGTCCAACCATCATCTGTGTAAGCTCATTTCCTTGCTCGGGGATCCTCTCCGGAGGCCAATAGAATCCTTTTCCTCTGAGTTCATAGGTGTAAGCCAGTTTGACACCCGTTAAATATACCCAGTCCATACTGCATCCTGAAGCTTTGTCTGACGGACAAACAAACATACAACCTATTAGATAATCTCGCAATTTATTGCTACAGTATTTAGCGTTCCTACATATTAGATCAATCAATAGATAGTTCTGCCCAGCAAAAGGTAGAGTAGGTAAATACTGATACACTATCACGTCTTTATCCTTAATGGGGCAGTCAGAGCTTAATTTTAGTGTGATAATGGGCGGGAAGATGGAAATATTAATCAAAATAGTGATAGGTTGCTAGCCGCATCGTCTATTCAATATGATTTGCATTTTCGACTGTTCCTTCAATCGGCTTATACGATCTGTGCGGAAAGAGAAGCAGTTGTTCAAGTGTTTTCTTTTCTGCCTTACCAGCTACTACTACTGACTATATCTAGGTATTATAAAGTGTCTAACAAAATATACTGAAACTATTTTAAGGGTAGATTAACTCCATAATACTGAATAACTCACTTTAAGGAACATGTATCATAATATGAAATAGTAGATTGTGCTACAAGGCGTTAAGGTAATAGTTTTAACGCGAGGGCGCTACTTTGAATCTAGAGCGAAACGAAGGATGCCACAATAGAATCACGAGCGTAGCGAGGGATTCTACGGTGGAATCCTGAGTGAAGCGAGGGATTCAAGTATATCGCCCCAGATAAAAATACTCGTATTACCGTACACTGTGTAAAACATTCTTCTTTTCAACTCCATCTATGAGAAAAAGCAAATATATACCTATAACGAAAGTAGAATACCTACATATACCTAATCAAAGTTTAACAGTCAGTTACTAACCTTTATTTGGTGGCGTTTTCACTGAAGAAGTACTATAAAAATATTTTTCTAGGACCACTACATCTTATTCATTTTCCAGTCATTAGAACCGTTTCATTACTTTTTCCTTGTGTGGTAATTCTTTGTATATTTAAATATGTGTATTATACATAAAATTCATACTTATTTACTATCGGCCTAATCAAGAAATTACTAACATTTAAAATAGTTAAGTAAAAATAACCTAATTGTTCCATAATAAAATTACTATTTAAATCAAAGACAACTTGACTTGCGCGTTTTTATTGGTTTTTAATAAATTATATTTTGAAGCAAGAGAACAAAAACATTTTGACCTACAGTCATCCAAGTAAAACGTGTTGTTTGCCAATTTTAAAAAATTATGACGCCGTTCTTTTTTTTTGCAGACTGCCAATATTATTTATGATCTCACATTTGTGTTCGGTTTTTAAATGTGTTTTAACGCCTAGGGAGTTTACTTTTTACTTTTCAGTATCTAGAGAATTACCAGTGACTTTAGCCCCAAATATTTGGAATAAAATCATCGTTTTTCGAATAGATGAGGATGCCATATCGCTGCGTTAATAAAAATAAAAATCAATATTATTTTAAATTCAAGGCTTACATAAAAGATCCGCTGCAGTCGCAGGCCCTCTATACACTGCTCCATTTACTTTACGTCCATATTCAAGGGATGTCTTGCCAATTTTTGCCTGAATCATAAGAATGTAATTTTTTTTTAAATACATACAAATCTTCATTAATGATCTTTTGTTCAGACTGATAGAGAATTTGAAATGTGTCCGAAAACCCGCCACTACCTTGAGGAATCCCAACGATTAAACACTATGCAATGAAAAGAAACAATATTCGTAGGTCTTTTTTTCAATTTGTTTTTTGTATACTTATATAATGGCGTTTCCAGTTCTTATTTTTTGTTGTAATAAAAGAAAAAAAAAGATAAGAGTGAAAGTTCTGTGAACTTTATCGTGTGAAATATTAAATGAAAGAGCTATAAAAACAATTCATATACAGGTAGACTTTTTGAACACCGGCAACATTTTTGAAGCAAGTTCAGTCCATGATACTAAACTATTTTCTATAAAAAATATATTGAATATTGATAAAAATATTTTGTCCTTCGATACAAAATCCATTTGACTGAGCGCTGATTTGTTATTGGAAGCGAAATTTTCTTTTCGTTTTTCGATGAATGTTTTTATGGAAAGTAGTTCAGTATCATGGATTAAACTTGCACCAAAATTGTAGCCGGTGTTTAAAAACTCACATAATATATATATAAATGTAAATAGGTGTTTATATATATATACGTATTAGGATTTGCTGTTTAACAAAACCGAGCTGTATTGCCAAACAGCTAGAGGTTTTATTAATTAAGTAGCGGATTATACTACCCAACTGCGACATATATATGTATATATATATATATATATATATACTAGCAGTCCACCGTGGCTTCGCCCGTGGTACACACATAACCTATGTCACTCGGGGATAGTGTAGCTTTCCAATGGTTAAAGAATTTTTCAAATCGGGCCAGCAGTTTCGGAGCCTATTCAATGCAAACAAACAAACATACAATCAAATCTTTCCTCTTTATAATATTAGTATAGATATCGGTCGCCCGTTTCCGACTACATTACGTGAGTCAACCGTTTTAAATTATTTAATATTTAAGTACTTACCAAATCATCATAATTGGGAATATGCTCACTAGCATCACTAAAAGGCAAGAGAAGCATCTGTGCATTAGAATGAACAGCGAGGTATGCAGTAATGTTCTTCAGGCTCAAAATGTATTGGGAAAATGTACGAGTTTCCTTCTCCGAAAATGGTTTTGACCCCATATAAATTACATTATCACATGGATCTGTAGATGCATCATGCTCTGAAAGAAACTATAATATGAAACAAAGTACAAAGAATGCGGTATTATCAACCTATTAGATATATTTACGACTGTTTGGAAGAAGCTCTACTTTTTTAAAATGTTTAATATGAAATATATGTTATTGACAATCGGACTGATATCATTCTTTATGAGGTCAAGGCCTCGTTTCTCAACCTCACATTTACAGCCCATATCTCTCCATATATAGAGAGGTTTCGCCCATAATCACCAGGCGGACTACAATGGGCAGGCGGGTTAGAGATCGCAGTAGATGGCATATAATTTCTGCACAGGGAATTCTGCTGCCCATTCTGTGTCTACCTCTTACGACACCCAATGGAGAGGAAAGGGGACAAACTCACGGCTTCGATCTTCTCTGCCGTCACGATACGGCTGTTTACCCTTTCTACCCCTTACATCTTTGTCTGCTAATAAGGTTCATGTTCAAGTTCATGCCGGCTTAAAATCAGCAAAAACTAAATCAAAATTTTCTAACTTCCCCAGTTATAGTCCCAGTTGCGGTTAGGATCTGCGCCGAAGCATTTTTCAGATGATTTGGAACGTGTTTTCCTCCACATACGGTCCTAAACATAAAATAAAAACAAATGTTTAGGTATTCGTTTTACAAATTATTATTTTTTTATTTCAAATTTACATATTAAACTGATAAATTTGCAGATACTGGATTTGCAAAAGATGACAAACGGTCGATAAATATCTCATATATGTGTAAGGATTATCATCATCAGGTCTTTTTTAGTCTACACTGCAGGAGCACGACCCTCTTTGTATTATCAGAGCCATATATTAGCCAAAGCAGTCAGAGGATTTGGCCTACACTCTCCATGCTGGCCATAAGGGTTGGATTGATGTTATAAGCTTTGTTTACTGGTGGACCCACACGACCTATCGGCTTTTCGGTCGATAAAAGGTACCGGTGTGCGATAGACATTATTGTATATGCACATATTTAAAGCTGCTTTTACCGTTGTATGGGAATAGTGGTATCCATCAGGGTTGACAGAAGGGAAGATGTGCCATTCAAATTTGTCCCTTAGCGACGTGATCGCCGGGTCAGTGCTGGTCAGCAACTGATTGATGAAGTAGGTTGTCGTGGCTGGAGTAATCCACTCGCGGGCGTGAATTCCTGGGCAGACAATAATTTTCGAGTCATTTAAATATTTTTCATCTCATCTATTCAAAGAACGATGTTTTCATCCCAAATATTTGGGGCTAAAGTCACTGGTAATTCTGTAGACACTGAAAAGTAAAAAGTAAATTCCCTAGGCGTTAAAAACATTTGAAAACCGAACACGCATGTAGAATCAAAAATAATTTTTGCAGTCAGCGAAAAAAGAGAAGAATTTAGTTTTAAAATTGTAAAATATAGGCAACGGAGTCATAATTTTCTTAAAATTGGAATACAACACGTTTTCCATGGATGACGGTAGGTCAACATTTTTTGTTCTCTTTTTCAAAATAATATATTATTAAAAACCAATAAAAAAGCGCAATTGATGTCTTTGATTTAAATAGCAATTTTATTATGGAACTATTTGGTTATTTTTACATAAACTATTTTAAGTGTATTACGTTTATTAGGTATACATGTTTAAATATATAAAGAATTACGCACAAGGAAAAAGTAATGAAACGATTCTAATGACTGGAAAATGTTTAAGATGTGGTGGTCCTAGAAAAATATTTTCATAGTACTTCTTCAGTGAAAACGCCACCAAATCAAGGTTAGTAACTGACTGCTAAACTCTGATTAGGTATATGTAGGTAGGTATTCTACTTTCGTTATAGGTATATATTTGCAATTTTTTCTCAAAGATGGAAATGAGAAGAAGAATGTGCTACACGGTGTACGGTAATAGTTTTATCTCGGGCGATATAATTGAATCTCTCGCTTCGCTCAGGATTCCACAGTTGAATCCCTGGCTACGCTCGTAATTCTACTGTGGAATCCTTCGTTTCGCTCTGGATTCAAAGTAGCGCCCTCGCTTTAAAACTATTACCTTTACGCCTTGTAGCACAATCTACTATTTCAGCCTAGAATAACACCATTGTACATATGGATGTCAGAAGAGGCGAAAGTACTAAGCATTTAAACATCTATTCCTGCAATTGCACTTCCAAGGAGGGGTAATCATGTGGCCGAAGGAATGATTTAGCAGAAAATGAGTTGCAAAATTTCTGCTGCCTCTGATTCATACAAAAGTCCTGTTTGTGCCACACGGCGGCAGAAAATGGGTGAATTTCAACAGGTCCATTAAAATCTTCATTTCCGTAATTTTTTTTATCTTTAAGTTTTTTAATAAATAAATTAGTTATAAATAATAAATTTTATTAAAGTTTTTAGTAATGTATGTTTTCTTGCCTAATATCTAGCTGATAGCTTAAAAAACTAACGAGATGTACAAGATTAAAAATTTCGTGTCACGTCGATGAAACAAGCGTCCACGTGAATGAAATAACTGTGCCACGGGAATGAAAGAATCAATCCACGGAAATTAAAATATTGTATATACTTACCTGAGTATTATACTTACATAAGCCTGTCTCCGAGAGTGAAAGGCATACCCAGACTGTATCTCCATCGGATTCTATAAATTCCTCCCAAACCACAAACAATGGCTTAGTTCCACCCAAAGTTTGTGTATGGGAAAAAGATTTGGATAGATATTACAAAGGAAGAATAATGAAATAAAGACTAGAGTTTGGCCATCGAAACGTGATACTGAGTTTTTATTTTTAAATTTGAAATAAATAGACATGGCAATCCTTTATAAATTAGGAATAAGCACTCTTGATAGTATGGATGTGGACTAAACAAAACTTCTAAACAGACATTTTTAACGACTTTTAGACATACTTATTCTTGTAACTTGACGAGTCCTGTACTGTCAGTATTCGGTACTACCTGTATTACAGGTAAAGATGTTTTCTTTGCCTAATCATACCATGGCGATGAAAACATAAGTCACGGAAATGAAACACCTGGCCACGGCAATGAAACTAAATTGTTTTACAAGGCATGTCAATGAAATTTTTTTTCATTGCTATAGCAAATTTTGGCCACGGAAACCATGGGAATGAAAGCGAAATGGTGATGAAAATCAAGGCAAAAATATTAAATAACAAAAAGTCTATTAATTATTCGAAGTAATTAACACTTTACAAATAAACATAAGAGAAATGGCGTTCTATCCAATGATGAATCAAGAAGACAAAATTATTCAATAGAAGCTATACCTATCCACGGCGATGAAATAAAAAAATGTCTAGTTAAATAAAAATGGAATACTTATATTTATGGCGCGAAAACGCAGGCACGTTGATCACTTAGGCGGCTCTAATATGCAAAGTTTAGCGCACAGGGCGGGGGACGCAAGTCGTTAGTTAAAAGAATATTCTTAAACATGTTTAGGACACGGCGATGAAAGGTAGGTAGTTCTAGGATAAACGTTTTTTTATTAACCATTCGTTGTATTGTTTAAATATTTAAATAAATGTATTCCGTAACAATACTTTAACTATTCACGTATCAATTAAACTAGGTTTTAATCTACGAACAATAATTCTCTAGAATCGTAAGTGATCCCGAAAAATCATTTCATACGATATGTACCGCGGCGAGCGCGGCTTAAAATATGAACAGCGTGGCGTGACAGTTCACTGTGACACTCGAGTCGTGCGGTTGCGAAACAAGAAGTTTCCTTTGAGAATATTGCTGCGTTTTTGCGATAATCGATTCATTAAAAATGCCATCATGTGCCGTTAGTTATTAAAAAAAGTAACACGTAAACAAGGTTATTTATTTTAGCGTAGCGTACTGCATAATTCGCGCGTTGTATCTCACCGCTCATTGCGTTGACTGCCCCACCCGGCCGACGACGACGAGTGACCTTGTCGCGACGAATCGTATGCATCTTTGTCTATGTGTGCGTTCGAGTGTTTCGTTGTAATTACTGTTCGTTTGTTTGCGTAAATGGAATCAGAATCGAAGCGGTGAATGTAGGAGCGTTAGGTTTCTAGATAATTATTATTTCGATGGTTTTCATATAAATAGATTTATTTAGAGAACCCCATAGATTTTTAACAATGACGTATAATACACATCAAGGTGGCGTGTGGACAAACACGGCCAGGAATGATATCGAGGTTTATTTTTTTATTTTGGAGTACCTATTAATAAAATATTTAGTGCTACATATAGATTACTATATCACCTGACCATAAAAAAATGTAAGAACATTATAACTATGTTTTTTAATACCGATTTCATCGATGCCACGCAATTTTTGGTCTCGGGAAATTCACCCAAATTAGTTGTAATTTTTTTAATACAATTAGAACAAAAATTATGCAACTCATTTTCTTGAGCCGAAATTCCGTTTGTCTGGCTTCACTCTAAACCACAGCAAAATTGTGTTAATGATTACAATTTAGCTGTGTTACTCTCCACTTAGCATGATCCTCAAAAAACTTGAGTCGTCATTGAAGACGATGCATATTGAATTTGAGAGAAAAAACCAGAAGCCGCACCCCGGATTCAATGCACCAAAAATAAGGATTCTACCGAGAACAAAATACAAACACAACAGAAACTCCTGTTAATTGAGTAAATGTCCTCTTAGAGCAAATATCGCAGGTTCACTGGAAGAGATCCCTATATGGGATAAATCCGCCATTGTATATTTGCTCTTTCGAATTTTATATTTTATATGCATGTTTTTGGTACAATAAAGTTATTACAAACAAAAAAACAAAATGCGTTTATTTAACAAACCTTTTATACTAGGGTACACGACAATAAATTAAGCCACAATGTTAGTATGTACCACCCGTATGGTTCCGGGTTAGAATATGACTACTACATCTCTCCCTGTGGATGTCGTAAGAGGCGACTAAAGGATTAAGCACAAACATCTCGTGCTACAATTGCCTTCCCAAGGAGGGTTAACGTCGGGCGGCGGCCGGTTGTAAAACTTTTCGCACAAATACATTCCCAAAGAGGATTGACGTCAGGCAGGCGGCCGGTCGTAGAATTATAGCAAAATCGTTTATACTGTTCCGGCTATCGCTTCTCCATTTTGCAAGGTTTTTGGCATGCTTGGGTGACCATTGACATGCACGTTATATTTGGAGAAGAAAAAGCACCCGGGCTCTGAAGCAGCACAGCTGAGGATGCAACCGGGAACGCGCTCAGACGAAGAAAAGTTATTATGTATGTACCTAAATGATTACTGATGGCCCCACACTAGGCAATGATGCCTGTCCTGTAACGTAGTAGCCTTTTACATTGGCAAAAACTCACTAAGATGTTAGCTGTAATACAAACAATTTCGGCTCCCCGCCGTTACAAATAACTTGGCCACAAACAATTAACGACAATTCTCACGAAACTTTCGATTTTATATATCAAATTACAAACTTAATGCGGCCATCGCACGCGGGTGCCACTCCCAGTTACATTTCTCTTCACAAAAGCAAGTCCATTATTTTGACGTAAAGACAAGTTGAGACTTTGACATAAAGACAATGAATATTTTTCTGGTCGGGCAAAGACAATCCCCGCACGGGAAATCGATGAATCGATAATTTTGCCCGTGTTTGTGGAGATCACACGCAGATGGCGCTAGTCTCCTTACAAAGCACTTTTATTCAAAACAAGCTGTGTGATGATGTCGTCAGCCTTAAACAACCTGGGTGTTAGTCAATTGATCCTTCATGGTCTTCCATATAATTTAATTTCTACCCACCATGTGTCATGGAAATTGAAGGAAAATTCCTCCGACAGCATAAGCAGCTTTTTTATTGTAAGGATTCATCCTAATTACCTTGTGCTTGTATTGCAAAAAAAAATTGCTGTTTTTTCTTTAAATCTTTTGCTTAAGTATAGGTAAATAAAAAATGTTTTACCTGCTTCAATAAGAACTATTTGGTTTGTTTTATTGCTTGTTCTGATACGCAAGCCAAGCAGCTGCCGACCTTCATAGCTTTCTCCTCCTACCACGAGTTTGGTCCATTCCGGGTACTTTTTACTCATATTTCTCAAATAATCATAAATCTAGAAATAAAACAGCAATATTACATTATAAATATCTGTACGTACGAGTACACAAATGTATTTTGACAACACGAAACCCGCAACTATTTAACAAAAAAAATTGTTTATATAGTAGGTGTTCTATATTAATTGACCATGCGAGCGAAGCGTTTCAGTTTCGAGATTTGCCAAAAACTCTTTTGTCCGTCTGTCTGTTCTCGCCTATAGATCACATTTTTCAACCGATTTTGAAGAAAATTGGCGCACAATTTCCTTGATTTATTTTAATTTTTTTTGGTCAATTTTGATTTTTGATTGGGAGAGAAATAGAGGGAAAAAGGGGGGAACTTTGCTGTAGCGTTATTTATGGACGTATTTCACAAAAACGGTTTTGCCAGTATACTATTAAGGCCATACCTGAATTTTCCGGGGTCTAGTGCTGCCCCCATTTAAAATAAATATTTCAAAGGAAACGGAGATATCTTTTAAATATGTATATAAATTTTGTCATTGTGAAGCCCTAGATAACCCTTCAAACTATTTCATGATCTACTGTTTACAGTTTAAAGTGAGAACGTTAAGCTTTTCTACGCGCTTTTGCGGAAATAGGCTACTTTTAGCAAAAGCGCGTAGAAAAACTTAACATTCTCAAATTGCCAAAAGTGGCCGTTAACATTTTCACTTTAACTGTCAACAGTAGTTCATAAAATAGTAAAATACTTTAAAGGGTTATCTAGGAATTGGTAGTAGCAAAATTTTTAATGGTGTCTCCGTTTTCTTTGAAATGATTTATTTTAAAGGGGGGCAGCACTAGACCCCGGAAAATTCAGATACGGCCTTAAAACTCTGTGGCTTTGCTAACCCAGGGGAAAGGGGAAAGTGGCGGTTGTTGTATGGGTATAACACGCGAGGTCGCGAGTTCTACTGTTCTCACAAAACCACTAGTAGTAAGTAATGTAAAGTATTTATATTATTTATGTTAATAGGTAAACATTATACGTTACGTCATCATCATCCGAGCGTATTCCCGGTTGCGTCGTCAACGGTTACGCTTCAGAGCCCGGGGTCTAAGTGATTCGACGAGGATACTGGTTTTTACACAGAGCGACTGCCGTCTGACCTCCGCAACCCAAAGGGTAGACCAGAACCAATCCTGGGATAGGTACAAACGCTAGATGGCGTTCGGGACCAACGGCTTTACGTGCCTTCCGAAGCACGGGATCATTTTTCTTTTCAGACAATTAGGTGATTCAAGCCTGCAATATCCTAACCAGACTGCAAACCACTTTTCACAAAGTGTGCTTCCCAGTGGGATTTGAACCCACGACCTCCGGATCACAAGGCAGACGCCTTGACCACTGGACCACGGAGGCAGTCTATAAACGACGATGTAAACATTATACGTTACGTGTATCTTACAATGATATGGTGAATAATAATAATTTATAATATTATTTACGCAACACTTACGTCATCGACGTCATAATATGCTGTCCAGGAAAACGTCGTTTTTCGACGACTGTTAACTTCTCTTTCGTGGTCAATAATTCTGAATCATAAATAATTTATTAAATTAGTCTCATTTAGATGTACCTACGAGTAACATTATAATTTGAAGGGCTATCTAAATATCTCACAATTTATTGTACACAAACACAAACAATATGAATACAAAGCTCCAGTTTCCACTATTTTAAATTATTGTAAAATATTAATAACTAGCAGTCCACCCCGGCTTCGCCCGTGGTACACACATAGCCTATGTCACTCGGGGATAGTGTAGCTTTCAAATGGTGAAAAATTTTTTTAAATCGGTCCAGAACTTTTTGAGCCTATTCTTACAAACATACAAAAATAGGTACAAATCTTTCCTCTTTATAATATTAGTATAGAAGTATAGATATAGATATCTACACGTTTGAAACAAAGAATGACAATGTTGAACCATATAGACTGACAAGACATCCCCATAAAAAAGCGTACTCTGCTAAATAGCTAAAATTCTGTATTATTTCTAGATGTCGCTACTATCTCGCCTGCTAGCCATACAAAAGATGCTGAGTACATAGCTTAAGGTAGAAAATGAACGCTTATACCGTCATACGAAACTACCTTCTTTTGAATAAGTAGCTCCATCTAGTTACAACATATTATATATGTTCTTAGTTTATATTATATGTAGGTTTATTTATATTATATGTACCTCAGATATGTACGTTTATTTTTGCTTGTATATGTTTATATTTTTATATTTATTTATTTATCAAACTTTATTGTCCAAAGTAAAAATATACTTTTAACAAATGGCGGAATTAATGCTAAGAGCATTTTCTCCCAGTCAACCATAGGGATAAGCAGAGAAAATTGTGCGGCGCAAAAGCTATAAATACCTATATAATTACATCAAAAATACTAAGTACTTTATACACACTATTATATATATGTATATATTATATATAAATATATCAGAGTAAATACCTACTTACACAATACATATACTAATAAATATAATAACAAAGAAATAGCTAATGAAAAGAAGAACTGAATGATGATGACTTTATACAGAAAGGGAGTTTGAAAAGAGGGCGTGGACTTTCCTCTTAAAACAGAATTTGGTAGAAATTTCTCTAATATCAACGGGTAAAGAATTCTAGAGTCGTGAAGCTTGAAGAGAAAATGAGTTTGACATGAAATTAGTCCGAAAAAGGGGGATAAAGAGCTGACGAGTCTCATTAGAACGAAGTTGTCGATCATGAGTGTCTGAAAGGTAGTTATATTTACATTTTAAATATTGAGGGTAATCAGGATTCGTAAGAATCGAAAAGAGAGTACACAGTAACCGAAGTTCCCTGCGTTGGCGGATAGGAAGCCAATTAAGCTCCGAACGATAAGAAGACACATGATCATATTTTCGAAGACAGAAGATAAAGCGAATGCAGTTATTAAGGAGCCGATCAAGTTTATTGAGAAGGTCTACATTGAGGTCAGGATAACACACATCAGCATAGTCAAAGATTGGAAAAATTAAAGCCTGTAAGACCTTTGTTTTAAAAGGCAGAAAATTCCTTAGACGGTCCAATTGCTGAAGACTAACAGTGATTGTACGACTAATTGCGGCTATATGAGTGGTCCAGCCAAGCATGGAATCGATGTTTAATCCTAGCTTCTTGACAGAGTTGCAAAAAGGTATAATATTATTATTGAAAATGACGCGTTGGATATGACTAGTATCAATCTGTGCAATCTGTCTCGAACTACCTACGATCATTGCCTGACATTTGGAGGGGTTAACTCTAACACCAAACTCATCAGACCAGTTCATAATAGTCGATAAGGCGGAATTAATTGTGGCAACACACGTATTGATATCTTTTACTGGCGACTGAGCATAAATTTGAAGGTCGTCAGCGTAAAAATGGAAAAAAGCAAGGGCGACAAAATACCACCCTGCGGTACACCTAAAGAAAGTGTCATCCAGTCCGACAGGTCACGGTCCATTCGAACAGATTGCTGACGATCACGTAAATAATCTGACAACCAATCCACCACTGAGGATGAGAACTGCAGGTGACTAAGTATGGCAAGGAGAATATCGTGATCAACCATATTAAAAGCATTAGAAAAGTCAATGAGAACTAGGATGGTGACCAACGTATTCTCCATGCCCAATCTTAAATCCTCTGTGACTTTAAGGAGAGCAGTAGCAGTACTGTGACCAGCGCGAAAACCGGACTGTAGAGGAGTAAGGAGCGAGTTAGTAAAAATAAAGGAAGACACTTGAGCGTGCACTACAGCTTCAAGGATTTTGGAAAGGAAGGGGAGTATAGAGATTGGTCTGAAATTATTTAAGGATTAATATGTATATTATTCACCTTTTTTTATACTCTATTTTGGTACCAACCACTTCTACCCCAAACGCATATTAAGTAAACATTCCTCTCAATTACTGGCCGGTTGACTGGAAGAGATCCCTATACGGGATAAGTCCGCCGTTATATGTTTACTTTTCTATATTTGTACCTATCTGATTCTTTTTTGTGTACAATAAAGCTTTTTAAACAAACAAACATATAAACTAAAAATCTAATTATATTCTCATGATAAAATTTTGAAAAATTTGATAAAGTATAAATAATCGGAGTGGTAAATAATAATATTCAAAGGTAACTCGGTCACAAAAGTCAAATATGGCTACGTTTTTGTAGACTTAGTTAACGGGTAATTTTGCTTAGTGAAATGTAAAGAGCACAAATAAACTTATTGTTTATGTGATCACCAGTGTATGTGCCCGATGTTCCGCCAAAAGTGCGACATTGCCGCAGATCGGTCAAAATTGAGAATACGAGTATCTCTATGGGAGAGGCACGGAGATCTGTCGTATGGCGCTTAATTTTTTTTTTCGACTTGGCGGTCAAAAATTAGAATAACTTTTTTTCGGGGTCTTAATCAAAATTGGAAATAACAGTATCTAGAAATTAAATTGGGCTGCTAAATAAGCCCATTATGTAGATGATTGGAATTGGACGACAGATGTGGGCTGCGGAGGTTCCCAAAGATGGTAGTGGTTTGTAGTTCGGCCGCGTTGACGCAATCCACTTATATACTCGTATAGTATAGCGGCTTGTGTTATTTCTGTATTTCACTTTCAATAGTTGCGTGGAGCGCGAAATCTGTATTTTTTTTTTATAATTACTCACTTTGAAAAGTCCTCAACTATAAGTTTCTTCGCTAACTTGTACTGCGCTACTGCCTTATAGAAAATTCGATCCATTTCTGGTGCAATCATTATTTCCGCTCTTGAATTGCGGATTTCATGATACGGTGCTTCCTATGATATTAAATTAATTTAGGTAGGTATAAACAATTATATTTTCATCGCAATATTGTCGAGACTTAATAAGATCTGAGAGGTACTCTGGGATATACGGTGTTTTTTAATTAAGTACATATTTCAGACCATAATTTTGAACAATTTTTCCCAACGAATGTAACTATATCGCATAAAAAAAGGTTCTCTTATAATATGTGTGGATACATACGTACATAGGTTTAGATTATTTCATTTTTAAGTACCCAAACAACGTAATAGAGGTATAAGATAAGATATAATAATATACCTAAGGACAAATCACACTGATTGAGCTAGCCCCAAAGTAAGTTTTAAACTTGTGTTATGGAATACTAACCATGTTATATATACTATATTTTATAATAAATACATATATAAGTAAACACCCAAGACCCAGGAAAATTTGAAAAAGTCCATTTTCCAACTTGACCTGGCTGGGGATCGAACCCAAAACCTCCGGATTGGCAAACTAGCGTGTTGACCATTACACCACGGAGGTTGTCAAAGGTATGTTATACTTACAGAAATACTATTTGTAAATTCAATTAATTTTGTTATATTTTCCACATTTCCTTCAACTTCATATACTTTGTAATTCTTATAACTCTTATATTCTGCGACACTACTGTTCAATAGTGGTAGTATTAGTAAAATTCCGAAAAACAACGACATTTTGGTTCTTTGTTACACGAAGAAAAGCGGTATTGTAGATAGAATGCTATTTATATGTCTTGATTTTTAATGACAATGCCTTGGTAGAGTAGTTAAATCGTAAGAATTCATATGGAATAGATAAAATATTTTGCTGATAAGTATTTAAAAACACTATGTCTACGACAAAAAATACTATCCTTGGAATAATTGCTTTTTTACTCTTCAAAACTAGTAATATTTTAAATAGCCAATGTAATGTTGAGAATTCTACATGAATTCTGGTACACAAAAAGATAGTAAAAATTCATACCAAATTTTTCAAAAAGAATTTACGACAGACACTTAATTTTTTTTTTAATATTTTTAAACTAAGCTATTTATTGCTATCTAGTGGTGAAAAGTGGGAAAAAGTGGAACGTACTTTTACTAGTTTTTTGCGGATGATAGGTCTATGTAGCAGATATACAGGGTGACTTTTTAAACACCAGCCAAATATTTGGAGTAAGTTCAGTCCATGATAATAAACTACTTTCTATAAAAAAAGTTATTAAGAGTTAATAAAAATTTTTTGTCCTCCCATACAAAATCCGTTTGGTTGAGCGCTTATTTTTATGAGAAGACGAATTTTTATTTTAGTTTTTCTTAAATTGTATTTATGAAAATTAGTTCAGTATCATGGACTGAACTTGCTCCAAAAAATTTGCTGGTGGTTAATAAGTCAGCCTGTCTTAAGAAGACCACGAGGAATATTTAGGTAAATATCCACCATTCTGCATTAGCTTTAAATACTAAATTAATTCAAAGTGAAATATTTCTAGTTAATTTAATAGCTGCACCAAGAAGCACCACTTATACATTTAAAATTTTTAAATAGTGCTTCTTGGTGAACTATTTGTAAATTTCTAGCATCCTAATTTAGGGTGTGAAGTTTTTATTAATTGTTTTTCCAATATAGGATAATCGTAGTATTCACTGTTGGAAAATGGTCTTCCCCATCTCGTTCAATTTATCTTTATGTGATGCTATCTCAGACGAACGGTTTTTGAATTTGCTGATATCGTCATTTCATCCCATCGCCATATCTACCTCTCTTACATCGTTCACCTTTCAGGTACTACTTTTTAGTGACATAGCTCCAGCGTTGTAAAAATGAATATGTACTTACAGCCTTGCTAGTCAAAAGGCAACTTAATCAAAAATTATAATAAATGCTTATTATTATTTTTTACAGCATTGCAATACACATACTTAAGCACGCGTTAGATAAGATAGAGCATTTATATTTCTGTACTGAAATAACAGTATAAGGGTGAAATAACTATTACTACTAACGCGTTGACTCAGTGACCTAAAGTGGATGTTGGCCTCAGTGGCGGATTTACACATGTGCCGCTAGTGGCATATTTTTTGCCGCCCCCAGTAGCGGATTTTTACATTTGCCGCCAGTATTCATATTTGGAGCAAACAAAAACAGATCCGCTTTACGCAGCGTAGATTTGTACGTAGGGCGGCTTAATCTAACTTTCGGCGGCGGGCCTGTTCTGTTGCCCCTGCGTTCACTAGAGTAACTGCTAGTAGACTGGCCTCAAATTTGCCGCCCCCTAAAATCTGTCGCCTTAGGCTCCAGCCTACTCAGCCTGCTTGTAAATCCATTACTGGGCCTCTGATACCAGAAGACGCCAGTGTTCCCTTGGAGGGCTTTGGCGTCTTTGCAGACTTCGTCTCTCCAGTGGTACCTAGGACGACCCACCGCTTTTTCCCGGTTGGTTTCCCCGTTTACGCTCTTTTGACGCCATCTTCTTACATCCTCTTCACGTGGCCCAGCCATCAAAGTCTTGCCGCTTTGGTCTCTTCGATTACATTGGGTATGAAAGAAATTAAAGAATGAATGCAATTCACAATTTATTTATTCAAAGTTTTTAATTTCAGTATCATTATGTAAGCTAGCCTGCATCATTTCATTTACAGATGGTGGTAAAACAAAAGGACGTGGAGAACCTATAATTTAACTTCTCGCCTACCTAACGTCGTCTGCAGCTATGCAAAAGTAGACTTTAAGTTGTAGGAATAAAATTTATTGTGCAATGTTTTGAATGGCGTATTGTGGTCACATACTACTGCTAGGTACCTCTAAGAGGTGTTAATAGGATATATTACGCAAAACTCGGCGCCGATGGCGGCACTAGCAAATACAGTAAACAATCTGCTGTCATTCTACATGTCATAATTTTTCGCAACAAATAATTTATTATAAATGTATTAAATTTTGATAGTTTTATTATTATTCCTTCAAAACCTGTGCTGTGGTATTATGGCATTCTACGGCCATTTAAATACCTAATACATATAATTTTACAAATTTATTGCGACTTTGTTGTACTTTTCATTGTCAAATATTTGTTTACGGTCTGCGCTAATGTTGCACTCTGGCAGCATAACATTACAGTAATATCTCCTATTGAAAAACTCTAGCAATATTCCATTTTGCAGGCTTCAACAAAGAGCCCGACCAGCATCTGTGAAACCGGTCTCATGAGATCGGTTTACGCCAATTCAACCATTGCATAATAAACCTTATTTTAAGAACTTAGAGTCTAATTTCGAATGGCTGAAAGGTAAATGGAACAACCTAGCAATATCCGATTTTGCAGGCTTCAACGAACAGCCCCACCAACATCTGTGTGAGCTCGTTTCCTTGCTCGGGAATCCTCTCTGCTGGCCATTCAAAATATCCTCCTTCGCTTCTCAGTTCATAGGTATAAACTAACTTGATACCCTTCGAGTATGCCCAGTCGTCACTGCATCCAGAAGCTTTAGCTGACGGACAAAAAAACAGATAGATATATTATCACGTCTCTATCCCTAACGGGGTAGACAGAGCCTAGAACTCTAATATCAAGACCACTTATAGCGTGACGGTGAGCTTGAAGGAGGAAAAGAGTAATCAAAGTAGTCATGGGTTGCTGGCCTCATCGCCTTTAAATATGATTTGGATTCTCGATCATTCCCTCGATCAGATTTTAGTGAGTGCGCATGAACAGAAGAAGCTGGTAAATTCTATGTTTTTCTTTTTTCCCAAATCAGCATGAAAGATAATCTTCAAATTTCTACATTTCAATAGCAGTGTAAATAAAGGAGCAAATAAATTAAAGAACTACTTTACATTACTAATTATTTATTTTCCATGTCAATCATTATGTAAGTCAGCCAGCTCAACACTTTATATTCCATACATTTCAGGCACCAAGCGGTCTCATGAGACCGGTGCACGCCAATTAAACCGATGCACAATAAACTTTATCCCAAGAATTTAGAGTCTAATTTCGAATGGCTGACGTCACGTGAGGCGAAAGTACTCGTAAGTGGAACAATCTAGCAATATCCTATTTTGCAGGCTTCAACGAAGAGCCCAACCAGCATCTGTGTGAGCTCGTCTCCTTGCTCAGGGATCCTCTCCGGAGGCCATTCGAAATATCCTCCTTCACTTCTTAGTTCGTAAGTGTAAGCCAATTTGATACCCTGCGATTGGTTATATACCCAATCCATACTGGATCCTGAAACTTTCCCTGGCGAACAAAGAAACAAAAATAGTTATAAAAGCCTTTTTTTTCCTTGTAGTTAGTGCCGGCTTAAGTAGGATCACTTCATCTCTTCATATGGATCTTACAGGCGGTTAAAAGACTAAGCACAAACATCTCGTGCCCAACTGCATTCTTAAAGAGGGTTTACGTCGGGCTATAAAACTTGTCGCACAGATGCATTCCCAAAGAGGGTTGAGTTTCAGTCAGGCGGCTGGTCGTAAAACTATAACCAAATCGTTGTATTTGTTCCGGCTATTTCTTCTTGATTTCGTATAGTGTTCGACATCATTACATGACCAGACCATTGAAAAAGATGAAGAAAAGCCTTCTTGTAAAATAGACTAGGTACACTTACATAAAAGTTCTCCCGCAGTCGCAGGGCCTCCGTAAACCGCTCCATTTACTTTTTTTCCATATTCAAGCGATGTCTTACCAATTTTGAGCTGAATCAGAAAAATATCGTTGTTTATAACAGATTAATACTCGTAAAGGTACAAGTTCGGAGCCGACTGCAGACAAAAGCAGCAGACGACATGTGGCGATGACATTACTAGTTTCTATGTATTTCTATGAAATAGCTTTCGCAGAGAGCTAGAGACTCGTTGACCGTATACGTAGACCGACCGCTGACGACGTGTTGTCCGGCCGCAGATCAGTAATACCACTGAATGGAGACAGCAATAGCAGACGACGACGCGTCGCGGCTACACTACTGCTTTCTATGTATTCCTATGAAATAGCTTTCGCAGCTAGCGATATGTCGACCGTATACGTAGACCGACCGCTGACGACGTGTCGTCCAGCCGCAGATCAGTAATACCACTGAATGCAGACAGCAATAGCAGACGACGACGTGTCGCGCTGCTTTCTATGTATTTCTATGAAATAGCCTTCGCAGAGAGCTAGCGATACGTCGGCGCTTGACCGCAGATCAGTAGAGTTATAAGTTTGTAGCTGACTGCAGACGGCAGCGGTCAGCTACGAAATTGAACCTTTAGGGTCAGTTCACACCGAGACGCGACGTGACGCGACGTAGAGCGCACTTTTAAAGAAATATAGAAGTATATTTGCTCTTTCGAGTTTTGTATTTTATATGCATGTTTTAGTACAATAAAGTTATTGTTTTTAGAACAAACAAATAAAAATATACTGATTTCAGTAACAGCCCGCTACGCAGCGCTGTGTAACGCGGCGTAATGAGCTGTCACTGAAATCTCACTCTTATTATGTAGTAAACAAATTCTAAATTTCTTTAAAAGTGCGCGCCACGTCCCTTTGCGTCGCGTCTCGGTGTGAACTTACTCTTAGTCGAAAAACAAGTAATTTTATTAAAAAAAAACACGATTGCCTCTTTCAAATTACCAAAAACGTATAATGTCACTCAGAATGTAAATATTCTGACGATACTTTGTGTAAAAAAAGGAGTGACGCTGTCTATGGCAAACGTTATTTATGGCAGGTATTTATGGAAGGGCATTTGACAATTCCACGGGATCCTCACGTTTTAAGGGATAAAAAGTATCTTATATGTTAGTTCAAGTAATCAGCTATCTACATGTAAAATTTCACTCTAATCCGTTAAGCCGTTTTGTCGTAAAAGGCAAACAAACATATACAGACATCCATCCATCCATACATACAAGCTTTCGCATTTAGAATACTTACCAAATCATTACGATTAGGAACAGGAACATCTGAGTCACCATAAGGAAAGAGAAGCATTTGCCCATCAGAATGGACGGAGATGTATGCAGTGATGTTCTTAAGGCCCAAAATGTATTGGGAAAATGTACGCGTTTCTTTCTCCGAAAATGGTTTGGGCCCCATATAAGTTTGATAATCACATGGCTTTGTAGTTGCACCATACTCTAAAAGAAATTTTAAATATAAATCAAAGTACAAGGAATGCGGTATTATCAAGCTCATTGTCCTTAATTACTACTTCTTGGAAGAAGATTTACTTTTATAGACGATTCATGATGACCTATGTTATTGGCAATTTCGCTTACATATCATCCTTCATTACTGTTAGAGTTTCTACACCTAATATAGAAGAAATAGATGGCGTTGGGAGCATTATAGAACTCGATAAAGAGATTATGGTGTGTTTTGCTAGGTCTTTGAGCTCCCAACTTTGAACAGGCCACATTAAATCGAAATACCAAACATTCTTTAGTTTTATTGCATATCCATTGCTCTTAGTACTTTAACAATGACAACATTGATGACAAACCCCCTAAAATTTTCTAAGCCTAAACAAGCCTTAACAGGCCACTGCTGGACTAATCACCAAGGCAGGCAACAATAAGCGAGGTTGGTGATCGCAGTAGATGGCATCATTTTAACAGACTTCAAAAAAGGAGGAGATCGTCAATTCGTCGGAATCTTTGACTTCGAAAAAGGAGTAAGTCGTCAATTCGTCGGAATCTTTGACTTCAAAAAAGGAGGAAGTCGTCAATTCGTCGGAATCTTTTTTTTTGTATGTTTTCCGATTACTCATAGACGCCTGGACCGATTTGAAAAAATATTTTTTGTTTCAAAGAGTATACTTCCCAGGTGGTCTCATAGGAATTTCATTAAAATCGGTTGTGTCGTTTGATTTTTAAACGAAAATAACTAGATAAAATATTTAATATTAATATTAATCAACGTATTAGTTATGCGATTCAACGCGGAAATGCGGCCAGCGTTCTTGGCACTATGCCACATGGACACGATTTTTTAGATTAAATTTCTAGTAAGTAGGTATTTAACTTTTCTATATTTGTAAATATGTAAATTATTTTATGATTCTTTTTTAAATAAACTATTTGCATATTAGAAAAAATATGTCATCTAAGTAACAATTGTATAAATTGTTTGAATATTTAGCTTTTCTGGTATTGAGGTAGGTTCTTTGAAAAAATATCCTATTATAATATCCTATTTTGTGTTACATATGCCTGCCTTAGTACCTCTTACGACGACCGTAGGAGAGTGAGGAGTGGTGACAACCAAATCGTACTCTGACGTAAGCAGGCGTACACGGCCGTTCACCCCACTTCTTCTTATTGAAAGGGTTCCACTGTAGCTCCTATTTCAAATAATCTTTGACCAGTATGTGGCTGCGGCGATCCCTCTGTCGTTGGTCTCATTAAGGTCATTTATGGTACTGACGTAGGGCAGCTCGAAAATGATGAGAAGGTGGACCAACTAATATTTCTTTTCTTAGCTTACTTTACCTCACGACAGATTTAACCAAGTGATTATCCTCTTATAACGTAGTGTTTTAAAGCATGATAAATTCTTACTTCCCCAGTTATAGTCCCAGTTGCGGTTAGGATCTGCGCCGAAGCATTCTTCAGATGATTTGGAACGTGTTTTCCTCCACATACGGTCCTAAACAAATAGGTATACAATTTTTGTTAAGTATATTGTGTTACAATTTTTTCATTATTGTTTTTAATAAAAAAGCACAAACCAACGCCAGTATTTATTCATTGAGAAATATAAAAAAATATGGGAAAATAGAAAACACAACTTAACTGATACATACATACCATTACGCCTATGTTTCGCTTACAGTGGTCGTTGCGAAACGCTAATATCGGTAGCTTTTCTTAAAATAATAAATTATACACGTTATGTATACAAAACATATTGACGTGTAAAAGTGCCTGTAAAGGTCTTATTACTGAAAAAAACATTTGAATTTTGAAAACTGCATCAACACATGTGTGTAAGGAACGCAATGAGCTAAAAGAGGATGCCATTTTCTCGGTCGATTAAAAGTACCGTGTGCGATAGACTTTAGCAATATTTTTTATGCATATATTTATAGCTGCTTTTACCGTTGTATAAGAATAGTGGTATCCATCAGGGTTGATAGTAGGGAAGATGTGCCAGTCGAATTTGTCCCTTAAAGACGTAATGGCCGGGTCAGTGCTGGTCAGCAGCTGGTTGATGAAGTAGGTCGTCGTGGCTGGGGTGATCCATTCACGGGCGTGGATACCTGGATAGACAGGAATTTTATAGTCATCGAAACACTTATGTACTTAGATTATTCTAGCAAAATATAGTGTTCTTACTTCGATAGTGTTCTTTTACGACATAAAAAAATTATAGATTTCACGCTCCATGCAACTGTTAGAGTACATTGAAAATGAAATACAGAAATATCACAATGCGCTATATACTCGTACACTGCCTCAACGCGGCTGAACTACAAACCACTCACATCTTTGGATGGAAACCTCCGCAGCCCACATCTGTCGTTCGACCATCTACCCAATGGGCTTATTTTGTAGCCCAATTCAATCTTCAGACACAACTTTCTCCGAATTTTGATTAAAGCCCCCGAATAAAAGTATGATAAAAAATTTTAATTTTTGTTCCGCAAGTCGGAATAGATTTCAATTTTTTTCTATGTTTTCAAAATTTCTCAAAAATTACCCGACCAATTTTCAAATGCAATTCGCCATACAATAGATCTCCGCGCCTTGCACATTTCGACACCTCTCCTATTTCTACTTTTCTACTACTAAATTTTCACCGATCTACAGCCATGCCGCACTTTTGGCTGAACATCGGGCACATACTCTGGTAATCACTAAACATTTTGAATGTTAAAAATCTAATCTGGATTTCGTTTAGAATTATTTATAAACGATAACTTACCACTTTCTATCACCACGATTGGCTTGCCCGTCTTTGTTGGTGTGTTGATACGCAAGCCAAGAAGCTTTCGACCCTCGTAGCTTCCTCCTCCTACCAATAACTTGGTCGTTGAGTACTTCTTACTGGTGTCTTCTAAGTATTTGTGAATCTAAAATAAACGGGCAAGTGCGAGTCGGACTCGTACATGAAGGGTTCCGTACCACCGTACAATGTTTTAAAACGCTGAAGAAACACGTTTCTTGTATGACGACCCCCTTTAATTCTTAATTTTATTTTATTTTTAGTATTTGTTATTATTGTGGTCATAGTAATACATAATAGGTGAAAATTTCAAGTATCTAGTTAATGCCATTGTAAAGATCAAGTTAAAAACGCTGAAAAAAACACGTTTCTTGTTTGACGATCCCCTTTAATGTTTAACTATTTATATTTTTAGTATTTGTTGTTATAGCGACCACAGTAATACAAAATCGGTGAAAATTTCAAGTGTCTAGCTATTACGGTTCAAGAGATAGAGCCCTGTGACAGACGGACAGACAGACAGACAGACGGACAGACAGCGGAGTCACAGTAATAGGGTCCCGTTTGCACCCTTTGGGTACGGAACCCTAAAAAATATATTATAGCTATAATGCAGCATGGTTAAGGTAGAAAACACTAACTGGCGTATTGTGTGATAACCAGATGTCCATACATCTGAAGGGTAGGGTCTACAAAACTGCCCCGACAACCCGGGACCGTGCGTCCTGGCGCCGTGGTACTAGGAGAGCCAACCCTAAATAACGGAACAAGGCACGGCAAAAGAAAAAGATTATAGCTGTTAATAATGAACTAAAGTAAAAATCAAAAGCAAAGAGTCATAGTACACTTTACAAGTGTTGATACGTTTATCACCTTTGGAGTCCCACAAGGCAGTGTGCTTGGTCCTACACTATTCTTAATCTATATAAATAGTCTATGTGAACTAAAGGTCGAGGGGGTCAAGTATTCAGATTCTTATTATAAAAAAAAAAGAAAAATATTTTCTTTACTAGTCCTCTGCTGGACTACAGGCCTTTGTATAAAGGAAGGACTTGCCTATAATCACCACGCTGGGCAGGCGGATTGGTGATCGTAATAATGACAGTAAATAAAATAGATGGTGCAAAATGTAAAATAGCTGGTTGTTGCACAGAACAGGATATTATATACCTATATATATATATAAAGTCCCTTAGTCGCCTACTACAAAACCTAAAATGTCGATCTGATTATTATAATAATTCAAAAAAACCTACAATTAAAAAATGCGATGCAGGTCGCTTTGCCACTTTGGATGGGAATGCTTATGAGCGAAATAATTGTTACCTTTCTATTTAAAAGTAATTTGTTTACATTAATTTAGGCTAAGTTATAGTAGTTACTCACATCATCGACGTCATAGTATGCAGTCCATGAAAAAGTTTTATTTTTTCTAAGGTTGACTAGCCGCTCGTGTTCAATTATCCTATAAAAACAAGTAATTGTTCTAAAAATATTTATATCAAGCTTTTATCTAAAATAAAATAAAAGGTTTTTAAGATAAAATAATAATATTGTAAAGTGCTGTTGATTCTGTGATGAATAAATAAAAAGAAAAAACAACGAACTGAAAAGTTAAAATGAATCAAGATGAACCAATCGAGCTCAAATAGGGTTATGATGTGTTATCACAAAGATACCGTGGCCACCTTCCGGCTTTATCATGAGATGAGGTTATTGGTACCATAATATTGCATTGTCACCCTACTTACGTATGTATGTCAAGTTTCGGCTCCATCGAATAATGGGAAATGGGTCTAATTTAGCTTGCAAGATTTGATTACGGATACACAGGCTATCCCCCTTTCCCTATACCCCGGTCCCTTACTATAATAATAATAAATATATGATGACAAATCACACTGGTTAAGCTAGCCCCAAAATAAGATATATTTTTTAAACTTGTGTTATGGGATACTAACTCAACGATACTATATTTTATAATAAATACATATATAGATAAACACCCAAGACCCAGGATTAGAACTTATTTTGGGGCTAGCTTAAACAGTGTGATTTGTCCCTATACATTTTTATTTATTTATATATATATTCAATGAAAAAGATAATATACCGAAACAAAGTAAATAAAACTTAAAATTTAGAGCAGGTAAAAAAGAGAATATGTGGAGCCCTAATTGTTTTCTTCTCTCTGCCATCTTTTTAATTTTCTAGGATATTACTCCTTACTCCAACAAGGTTGAATGAGATGATATAGAAACTTACTTAGAGTAATCCTTAATTACCAATGTCTTTGTTAACTGGTACATGTCAATCGCCTGTAGAAAGTCATATTCCAAATCCGGATGTACCATTATATCGGCACTTGATTGGCGAATCTTATGATGGGGTGTTGGCAATTTCTTGAAATTCTAGAATTAATTAGTGACGTACTTAGACGAATTTCAAATAAAAGAGCAAGATTTTTCTGTGTGACTTAGAAAAATTATGCTTTTAAAAAAAAAATGTATTGGCACGGTGACATCAAATAAAATATTTATTTATTTATCAAATCTCTATTGACCATACTGGTACAAAAGGTGGACTTAGACTTATTCTCTACCAGTCAGCATTTAGGAAAAACAGAAACTAATTAATTATTTATTTCTTATGACATCGTCAAGAAAAAAAATAATAGCAGGCTTATAAATTTAAAAACAAAAATTTAAATGTATCTTACCGCAATGTCATTTGTATATTTAATTAATTCGGCGATTTCTTGAATATTCCCTTCAATTTCATATACTTTGTAATCTTTATAGCTTACATATTCTGTGACAACACAATTTAAAAATGGCAGAATAACAAAACTCAAGAAAAGTATTAACATTTTGAACACTTGTTTATCTCCTTCAAATGGACATACTCTACTCCTATTTATATGTAGGTACGTTTCAGTTTTTATTAGTGAATTCTTATTATGTGTACTTAGTATTTTCACTGCAAATTTATTTAATTACCTAGTTAAAATATGAATATGCGTTTTTTATCTGTACAGTCAGCAACAAAAATATATCACCTAATATAAAAGCATTTCGTAATAAATGTGAAAATTATTTTATTTGGTGACATATTTTTGCTGCTGACTGTATTTACACAAGCGTAAGGTATTTGTGCATATTAAATTAATTTTACAGTGTGAAATAATTCTTGAAGAATTCACATTTTCCTAGAATACTTTCAATAGTTTCTTACAAGAAGGCTCAAGGTCGCTCAACGCGCTATGGAAAGGGCTATGCTTGGTGTTTCTCTACATGATAAAATCAGAAATGAGAAAATTTTTAGATGAACGAAAACCACTTAGCCCAGCGGATTAGATCGTTGAAGTGGCAGTGGGCGGGACTCATACCACGATGAACCGATGGCCGATATGGCAAAAGGTTTCTCAAATGGCGACCACGTACTTGCAAGCGAAGCGTAGGGCATCCACCGACAAGGTGGTCAGACGACTTGAACAAGGTTACTGGAAAGCGCTGGATGCAGTCTTCTCTAGATCGGTCATTTTGGAAAATCTTGGGAGAGGCCTATGTCAAGCAGTGACCGTTATGCGGCTGAAATAATGTTGATGATTATGACTTTTAATAGAAAATTCATGTCTACAGAAACTTACAAAATATTTCTTTCCATTAAGGCAGGATGGGTTCATAATTTGCAATACTGTGCGTGTTTTTGTAAAATCACTGTTACTAAACTACTACAGTCTACAGCTACAAAAAAAATTATAAATAAAACACTGCGAAATATTTAAATTTTTTGAGGAATAAACTGTAATAGTTTAATAACAGAGATTTTTCAAAAACACGCACAGTATTGCAAATTGTAAACCCACCTCGCCTTAAAAATTGTGATGTGATGAAAGAAAGTGATTTATCATCAAAGGATTCTTATTTTGCCATTTCTATACAAATAAAAAAATATATAACTCACCTACCTACATAGTTTTAGTTTGAAAATATACTTGCAATGCAACTTTATGCAAGTAAAGCGGCTACATATGTTACGCCCTGTCTCGTGAGACACGACAGAATCTTCTTACAATCTACATTGATAACCTACGTAGATAAACACGACAAAAATTTTTTTTTAAATAAAAATGGTGTTTTTGTACTCGCAAAGTTATTCAGGTAAGTTAGTTAAGTATATGCTTAATTAGTTAGAAGTACAAGAGTACAAACAAACACACATACATATTACAGCACGAGAACAGTACAAATGCGAAGTTATCAAGGGTTTCATCCAGTCAAACATAAAAAATGAGCCAAAAATTTTGCTGGGTTTGCTCTACAGAGCTGGGAGTGAGTTGACATTGAAAAATGACATTGAAATGTTTCATATTTTAAGATATCTTACTAAAGGTATTATCACTATTCCACAGCCTGTTTAGTTTTTTCGTAAAGTAAACCATTAGGTACCATTATCAAACGTATTTTTTTTTTTTGTATATTTGGGATAGCCGCAGATAGTAAATTGCAAGCAATTAGGCTGAAATTCAGTATGTGCAGGTTTTTAAATGCATTTTTTAAATCCAAGACGGCGTCTTGTTTATAGAAAAAAAAGTGGTTCATACCGTTACGTCTCGCTGGGATACCTGAGGGGCTGAAATGTTGTATGGGGGTAAAGAATTTCGCGGAACTCTAAACAGCAATCAGATATGATCAAAGATAGCCGCTTTTACTTACTTTTTATTACTGACTGCAGCACCTTAATTAATAATAATAATTAATTGTCTGAACTGGATTGGAAATATCATTGATTTCAACAGTTACACCGCTGCCTTGCGAGCAGATTGCAGCACGTGTTACGCCCAAAATCTAGAAATAATTGTCTTAAAAAATATTGTTACCTCAGGAGCTCTCAAAATACACTTTTTGCTAGTTATATACGCGAAGGTACCGCGCGCGATAAGTACTATTGTATTTGTATTTTCTTACTTGTGATATTCTGATAATTGCTGTATATCAGGCTATATTCTCTTACAACCATGGATCAAACATGGTTTTTATTGCCATATTCTAGTTTTGACGATTTCTGTAATACGAAATCTATGCCTTTAGTTTTAACTGCCTTCATTTCACATTCATTTGATCTATAATGTAAGTGGCCAGTGAGTAATGTCCACACATGTAGTATTTCACTTAACTTCAGAGCTGAATGTTTATGTATTGTTTGTTTTATTTCAAAGTTCTTGCAGAACTCTCTGTGAATAATGAGATATTCATTTCAGCGCAAAAGATTTTTATTCAGATTTGAATAGAAAAATGTGGTGATAGTTCATTTTATAAGAGATACGAGTACATAGGTATTAATTACTAAGAACTATAAGATCAAAGAAATTAAAATGTAGCGTAAAAGATAAAATTTTATGAGTAGTTCATCATTAATCAGGTCTTGTTTAGTCACCACTGCAGGAGAACGACTCTCTCTGTACTACCAGAGCCATATATTAGCCATAGAGCAGTCAGAAATTTTGATTTAAACTCTTCACGCTGGCCAGACGGGTTGCAGAGGTCTCATTGACGTTTATAAGCTTTGTTTAGGTTGTGTTTCCAGTATCCTTCTACGACACCCACGGGAAGACTTGGAGTGTTCTTATTCTACTCTACTGGGCTGGGCACCACACGGCACTAAAAATAGTTCATGAAGGTAGTTTTCTTTTTCATTTAGTAGCAAAGTTATGTAGAAAAGAAAAGTCTAGCCAACCGCATACTGGGTCCCGGTAAATGACTGCATTTGCCGGGACCCAGTATGCGACAAGCCAACTTTATTTGTGTCTTTGTCTACTCAGACAAAGACACAAATAAAGTTGGCTTGTCAATAAAATGCATGCTATATGCCAAATGCAAATTCAAATATACCTAGTATTGACCTGTTCATTATACGTACATGCATTAAGAAACGTACCTTTACCTATATTTTTTACGTTACATTGTACGAGTATGTGACGTATAAAAAAAAATGTACAGGTTAACTTTTAATTAACTGGCAACATTTTTGGAGCAAGTTCAGTCCACGATACTGAACTGCTTTCTATAAAAAAGTAATTAAAAATCGATAAAAAATTTTCGTCCTCCCATACAAATCAGCGCTTAGCCAAACGGATTTTGTATGGAAGGACGAAATTTTTATATCGATTTTGAATAACTTTTTTTAAAGAAAGTGACGTGAAGAAGTGACAGCTTTGCATATTCCTTACGTAAAATTAAATAAAATCTCTTTGGTGCGCTTGTGAGTCACTAGTTTACATATCCCCGACATTACGCCTATTTGAAAAGGTAGGCCACATTTTTTGCTGTCCCGAATCACCCCAGTTGATAAATGGAAAGGTATCCTTACTCCGTTCAGATTTCAAGCGACCTTTGTAAATCTCTGAAGTTGAAGATACTGATAAGTTACTGGAGCTCAACTTGACAAGTGTATTTGGGTAGATTTCGTTCCTGTACCCAAGAATACCTTTTACTTAAAAGAAGCGACAAAAGTTTTCTAGAAAAATTAACCGTTAGTTCCATGCTGGTTTCGGAAAACAGAAAAAAAAACCGGCCAAGTGTGTGTCGGGTCACGCGCAGTGTAGGGTTCCGTCGTTGCGAATTAGAGTTCACGTCTTACGGTTTAACGACTATAAACGCCTTAAAAAAAAAAAAAAAAATTAAAAATATCTTTATTATCATAGGATATTTATAATAGGTATCTCTAGTCTAATAAGTTAGTCGACTATAACTCTTTAATTTGTAAACCCTACTTTGCTCTGATAGTTTTTCTTTTAACTTCGTCATATATTAATGCCGTGATTTTGTTTAACGTGTCTATATACAACCGTTTAGCTTACAGGGGGGGAGGGGGTAACTTTAACTCTAAACTCGAAAAATGGTTTCAGAAACTCACAATATTTCCGAGAAAACCTATATATTAAACGAAACGCCACAGCCACTTTATATGTATGGGAGTTACGCCAAAAATCCTAAACCAGTGTTAGCCATTTATACACACGAAAAATAAATAAAACAAACACGCTAAAAATTTATTTTTTTAATATATCCATGGCAAATTACAGCTTGCTAGTACTAATAGTCTCTGAATAAAATCGCGGACAGACAGACAGATAACGCGAAATGCGAATATATGGGTTCCTTGTTTATCACGGAACCATCATCATCATCATCATATCAGCCACAGGAAGTCCACTGCTGGACATAGGCCTCCCCCAAGGATTTCCAAACGGAACCATAAATCATCCTAATATATTTAATTATTTTGTATTTATTGTATATATATAATATATATTTATTAGTTTATATGTTTAGGTATATATTTGAGCCACATATATTTTCTGCTTGGTCTTATGGTTGACCGGTAGAGAATGCCATATGGCATTAGGTCCACCACTTGTACAATAGTTTTGTGCAATAAAGTTTTTAAATAAATAAACACGTAGAACTTATCAATTGCTTCTCTCCCCACGCAGAACTTAGAAACAGATCGAGAGATGAGCGAAAATCTGAGTCATTATTGTCAATAGGCGATGCCGGTAGCAACCCATCACTATTCTGCATATTATCCATTTTCAGCCGACAAACAGGCTAAAAGTGGCTTTTGGGTCTAAAGGCTCCAAGGTCTGTATGTATATCCCAGTAAACCATTTTTTTGAAAAACATTTTGCTACATCGGCCATTATTGGTAGAACAAATCCCACTCATCCGATTTGCCCTTGAACTTGGGTATTGAATTTGTGCGAAGGAAATAGGGTCGGAACCTTATTTCCTTGCTGACTATTCGAAATGAAAAGCAAACAAAATGGCGAATAGATTGACACTTCTATGTATATTTGAATGATATTGAAAAGTGAATTGAAAAGGGTCGACGCGTGTGGTAACCCTTTTAAGTACCAGTATGCTCGACTGCTCATTTCACTACTTAGTTATGCACACGATAGTGGGGCTCTTATTTTTTCCTTGTTTTAGGATTCCGTAGTAAACAAAGAACCCTTATATAGTTTCGCCGTGTCTGTCTGTCTGTCTGTCTAGCCGCGGTTTTACTCAAATAGTGTAGGAAGTTACTCAATAAGTGGTAAAATAAAATCTTGAAAAAATATTTATAGGGTCCATACATGTAAAGGAATCAATTACCTATTGTTTTTATTTTTGTGAGTTTGATATACCTACATTTATTGATTTAGGAATCCGTTTGTGAAATATTTGGTTTTAAAATGCAATTTTTTGTTAGAGTCAAGTGTCCCCCGTTCCCTCTGACAGCTAAATAAATAAATTATAAATCTTTTCATGTATTATTTAATAAAATTATGTTGAAATTAATTATATTATGTAGGAATGTTTTTTTTGAAACAACTTGCACCCCTTCTACCAACTTCTGTATGTGTCCCAAAGGCAAACTGGTAGATAATGCATAGCGTTAAGTTTGACCCATTGTAATCAATCAAATATGAGATTGTGTGCAATAAACTAAAATAAATAATAAATAAATAAACGATTGTATAATAAGTATGATACGTAAAAAAATCACGTCATCTCTGGGTTAATAGTTTTTATTTAAGAATTTAATCAAGATATTAATACACTCGATAAGAAGAATGATTTGAGTTTTGCGTCCCTTGGCTCTGTCTGCTTAGAGCCGCAAGGCCCACAGTGCTCTGTTTGACCCATTAAGGATAAAGACGTGATAGTATGTATGTTTAAGAAGAAGGATTACAAACAATAGTGTGAATTTCTTTTATTTACTTGGTTTTTAGGGTTTCGTACCTCAAAATGAAAAAACGGAACACTCATTAAGATCACTTTGTTATAAGTCTGTCTGTCAAGATCCTTTTTCTCAGGAACGCGTGGTGTCCAGCTGAAATTCATATTCAATACTCAAGTCTACTGTCACTTGAAGCTGTGAGAAAAACAAACTTCTGAGCCAACGCAATCAAATTCCCGTGAACTCAACGAAGTATTATAAGTGGAAATTTTTTTTTTTTTTTAATTTTCCACTTACTTCTATACCTACAGGTTTGTACAGAACCCTCAGTACGCGAGTCCAACTCGCACTTGGCCGGTTTTTGTTATAAACCCTGACTACAAGGATAATTCCTACTTCCTATTAAAATATTCTCAAGTTGTTTCACTTTTTAATATTAACTTCGTTTTTATGAAAAAGTCAAAAGTTTCTAGACAAAATGGCCGTCTTGTACACTGATTGCTATGAAATTGAACGTAAAGTTCGAGATACTGCGAGATAATAGTGATATTAAAGAACCGGCCAAGAGCGTGGCGGTACAACGTGTACACGTTACAAATTGGGGACTTTATTTTCCATAAATTTTACATGAGTAAGTACATACAACCAGTTTTAAACAGGTTACAACTTCATATAAGTATATTTTTTTTATAGGGTTTTTATGGCATTCAAAATGCAGTACTAAAGTACTTAAATTAAATAATGAAATACATAATGGTGAAAAAATACCACGTGAGCAGGACTTGAACCCGCGACCTTAGTCTCAAACGACTATGCTCTTACCATCTGAGCCATCATGTGTTCAACTCCGCACGCCGAATTTTGCCACCATTTGATATTCCTACACGCATTAAGCTTGCGCCACCAACACTTCTACCCACTATTACAAGTAAGTCCTGCTCACGTGGTATTTTTTCCACCACCATTTTTTATTCCATTGTGTAATTTTTTTCTAAGAATAATGTATTTAGTACGAAATTTCTCAAATAGCTAAGTTTATTTTTAAGTGTCTAAATTACAAGATATAGCTATAACTCTTAATTTAATAAAACATTTAAACAACAGAATTAATAAGAGTATTTCTTAGACGTTCTTAGACGTTAGTTTTCCTTTATAGTTCGATAAATATACTTGTGGTTCTGTGAGAACATACCTCGCGAGCTCTTATAACCATGCAATAACCGACTCTTTCCTCTTTCCCCTGGCTTAGCAAAGCCATTTCAGTGAAATCCGTCCGTATATAACGCTACAGCAAATATCTCCCCCTTTCCTCCCTTCACTCCCCCTTTTGGATTTTTTTTTTGGAACATCTTCTGTAGAACGAAGTCATTAGTATGCGTCTCAAAATTGATTGAAATCCGTCAATAAATAACGTTACAGCAAAGTTCCCCTTTTACCCTCTATTTCTACCCCAATCTAAAATCGCGCTGAGATACTTCGCTCGCTTTTTGTAAGATTTTTCAAGCTACTTCTCGAAAAAAAATTAAGTAGTAGTTGTATATAGTTTAATATTTTGCAAAAGGGTCACTGAATCGATAGTAGTCTTAGCAAAACCAAATTTTTGTAAAAGACCTATCCAACAACCTATTATATGAAGTACACGTGTAAATATATATCTATTTTATTGTATACTCGTAAGAGAGCTACAATATAAAAGCGAGATTTTTCCATTTACAATAATTCTGAATAAGTAATACCAATATTTATTCCGAATAATGCTAGTAAATATACAAAAAGCTCCACCAAAGTCCCGTCGACCTCAGCCCGCCCTGTTTTACTGACTTACCCTCGAGATTATACAATTTACATTCAAAATACACAATAGAAGAGGTGCGTTTCGGAATGACAAGGATCTGCTTTCACAGATTTTCATGAATTGTTTCAGCTTGCGGCTGAATACTAATGACCAACCACGTTCGTTTTATTAACGCATGTTCAATTTGAGTCCCCTTTCTCTTCCACCGGTATCGTAAGAAGCGACTAAGTGTGGTATAGTGAGTAAGAGGTAACTAAGAACGATTAACGGCGTCCTCTGTGCAAACTAAACAATAGTTTGGAAAATCCAAAAGTGCACGCCTCATAATCAAATTTTTTTTATACAGTGGTATATTAGTTTTTTATAAATTATAATTAAACGACAGTACTTAGAACGCTAATATTAACTAGGAATCAGCACAGTGTAATACTTTATATATTAAAAACAAAAGTATTCCGGTAAGATGAATTTTTTGACCAATTTCTCTGCCACATACATGGTCACATAAACACAGACTTACGGACGTCCAAGAATGATTAGTTTTAATGTTATTATTTATTATATCAAACAAATTAATTGTTTATAAAATGTACCATATGTGCTAGACAGATTATTTAACTTCATATTAGTGCACTCATATTATCCTGTAAGTGTTATATTAAAAAAAAAAAGTCATTTAAGTTTCGAAAGACTGGGTTTTTTGACATGTCAAAAGTAGAGCACTACCTCAATGCACGCCTCAAACGCTCCGCTTATGAGGCGTGCAATAAAACATCTTTATAGATCGAGAGCTGGCACCTAATTAGGTATTTGAGGCAAGCTGAAAACTTGTCACATACCTCTCCTATTATACCCCAACACGGAACTGCAGACCTGGCTGGTGAGCAGCGGGGCTAAACCTGACCTGGCAGGTAGAAAGTCCCATCAAAATGACCTGTCTTTTTGAGAATCTTATTTTTAGTTATAAGTACCCTATTAAAATTTCAAGTTGCCTCAAATACCTTTTTTATATTTTTTTGAAAAATACTTTTGCACGCGCCTGGCAATATCAAAGCCCCGACTAAATCGTCTGACTTATTGATTTTTTTATTCTTTAAACATTAAACTACAACATATAAAAAATGCATATTGCCTCAAATACTTTTAATGAAAAAAAAACTTTTAAAAATTTATAGGTCGCTTTAGCCCCGCTACTCACCGGCCAGGTCTGCAGTTCCGTGTTGGGGTATAATAGGAAAGGTATGTGACAAGTTTTCAACTTGCCTCAAATACCTACCCAAAAATTCGTGCCAGCTCTCGGACCATTATTGCAACAACTAAAAGGAGAACATATAAAAGTAAACTTCAAATATAAGTAGGTACCATCTACTGCGATAGAAAATAATTAAAATAAAACGGATATCCACTAGGGTATCACATTTTGGGGATCAGACCGGAATAACTCGCGATCACTAACCCAATAAGCGTCGTATTTTTTGACAAGTAGTTACTTGGGAAGATGACATATAGGGTGTTAAAAAGAAAAACAGATGAATATTTAATAGTAGTGTTTAGAATGATTCTCATGAATGAGCGCGAGCGATCGCTAATTAGTTCATTTGTTTTTAATAACAAGCTTTTATTTAGTTTTACTTGTCCGGTTGTATGTGTGTCAAAATTAAATCTTGCAAGCTAAATTAGAACCACTTCCCATTATTCGATTGAGTTGAAACTTCACCCAAAACCCAATTTACATAAGTATTTTTTATTATGTACCTAAATTGGGTAATGCATGCAATATTATGGTACCAAAGACTGGTTATCGAAATAAAGCCGAAAGGTGGCCATGGCATCTCTGTGATAAATCTACATAAACCCACCGAGTTTAGGCTCAATTGATTTGTCTTGAGGAGCCCTTTAAACTTTTTATTTCATTGTTATAAGGCTTGTTTTAAAAAAAAATTTCTGAAATAATTATTTTATCATCAAACCTTTTTTTAAATAATTACTTGTTACTATGCAACAGTAATAAGCCGTGTGGTTCCTGGCAGAGTAGAATAGGACCAGTCCAAGTCTTCCCGTAGATTTCAAAGAAAGCGACTTATGAATCACAAGCTGAACAAAGCTTATAAATATCAATGAGACCTCTCCAACCCATCTGGCCAGCGTAGAGAGTTTAGGCCAAATCTTCTGCCTGCTCTGGCTAATATTAGCACTGGCAGTACAGAAAGGGGCATGTTCCTGCAGTGGAGACTAAAAAAGACCTGATCATGATGACTATGCAATAGTAAAGACAAATTTGATGAGGTCATCGGTTTTTTTTAACTATTGCATGAGGTCTCATTTGTTTTTGCTACTGCATGGCCAGCATGGTAGATGCCACTGCTGAAAAATGAAACGTGTGTGTTTTTCCAAAGAGGAAAACACATACGGTGCGTTTTCAGCAGTGGAAGTGTTAAAACCAAATATTATTATTATTATCCAAACCAAAGATAAATTCGGTTCCTTCCCATAACAAACATGTGTCTTGACTCTGGTGAGTGTCACACTTCCAGACGGCGAGTTAATTGTCTCCCTTCCTTCCTGGGAATATTGTAGCAAGACAAACATACGATTGTTAGAAGCAACATGTGTCATTGTGTCCATCTTGGCTGGGAACGGAATTGCTGCTTTAATTTGAAATAAATTAATTATCTCGAAAACAATGACAGCGATACCTACCTTTATTTAAGGCCATACCTAAATTTTCCGGGGTCCAGTGCTGCCCCCATTTAAAATAAATCATTTAAAAAAAAATGGAGACACTATTTAAAATTTTGCTACTATCAAATCCTAGATAACCCTTCAAAGTATTTTATGAACTACTGTTTACAGTTTATAATGAGAACGTTAAGCTTTACTACGCACATTTGCCAAAAGTGGCCGTTTTTCGCAAATGTGCGTAGTAAAGCTTTAAATAATGTCTCCGTTTTCTTTAAAATGATTTATTTTAAATGAGGGCAGCACTGGACCCCGGAAAATTTAGGTACGGCCTTAAGTTGAAACGATAATGAAAATATCTGAAAGTGAATGATCATTTACTTATTTATGTATTTCTTTGCATTAAACACTGTGTACCAATTGGTAGGAGCGCGTGTTTAGCCAAACAATCCGCTAGCTGACAAAACTCAAATCAGAAACTTTTTTCTAAACGTCAAAACAAACATTTTCTATGGGATTTGTATAAAAAACAAAACCGTGACGTTTTTCTGCATTAATAAATCTAAAATAATGTTTAAAATAGATATGATCAATGACAAGTGACACTATTTTGTGACGTTTATACTTTTAACACAACCAAAAAAATTTATTTTTGACCCAGTCATCTGCCCAATTGCTTATAAAACGATTTTCATATTATTGGCTATTAGAAATGTTTAGTTAAACATTCAAATAATTTTATACTAATGCTCCAACATTAAAAAATAACATTACACACTATAAAATATATTTATTAGCCGATATAATATCGATTTACACAATACGTATCTGAATTTTCAAGTATCTGCTCAAGTACATGTAATAAGTGCTTTTGTTATGAATATTTGCTCATGGATGATTGACTCAATTTAATACAATGGATATTGTCAATACCTTTATTTAAGTTAGCTCTTATGATTTCAAAGTCAGAACATTCACCTAATTCATGGCAAGGACTTTATATGTTTAATGCAATAAAATACAATACAAATACTCTTTATAACATAATTAACATAAGGAATAAAAAAAAATTGAAAAATGATGCAACTGTGGCTTTTTGCATAGCAATCCCTTTTAAAATAATGTATTTTTGAAAAGCAATTTATATTATTAACGTTTTACGTTTTTCAATCAGGATCGTATTCTTCTAATATCCAATTCTCCCTTCATTATCTGGATATTAAAGTGATCACTGATAGAGCTACCCCCAATCCCCAAGAGTAAGTTAAAACTTGTGTTATGGAATATTAACTTAACGATACTATATTTTATAATAAATACAAATATAGATATGACAATTTGAAAAAGGCCATTTTCCAACATGGCTGGGGATCGCACCCAGAACTTTCGGATTGGCGGAATAGCGTGTTAACCATTACGCCATGGAGGTCGTATATCAACTTAAAAGCCAACCTGACCCATATGAATGAACGATAGACGCATCCTGGAAAGTAGCCAAGGACTTAGTCTGATAAATTCCTGCATCATTGTAGCTATTTCATACATGTATACATTCATACATACATACCTTTCATGCCTTTGTACGTATCTCCTACGTCCAACCAATATGTGTAATCAAAGGAGCCAAGGGCTTTAAAACCCACAGACCAAAGTTAGCACACTGTGGGCTTATGAAATACGACTATTTGTTTGAAATTAAATTTCATTTTATAACGTTTGTTACTGTTCCGGTACTTCTTTTCAGCAGTCATCATCGTCATCATTTCAGCCGCATAACGTTCACTGTTGACAAAAACTGATCTAGGGTGGCCTGCATCCAGCGCTTTCCAGCGACCTTGTTCAGGTCGTCTGACTACCTTGTGGGTGGGTGTCCTACGCTTCGCTTGCCAGTGTGTGGTCGCCATTCGAGAACCTTTTCGCCCCATCAGCCTTCGGTTCACCACGCTAAGTGTTCCGCCCACTGCCACTTCAACGAGCTAATTTCAGCAGTGATCATTCCAAATAATCGAATTAAATACAATGATGTTATCTACTTAATTGACGTGGAAAAGCCATAGTTTCAGAATATTAGAGGTTTTTGATTTAGTGTTGAAAATTACAGATTTACCGAGTAGGTAAGCTTGAAGCGTATCCATTTCAGTTTAGGTAATGCTTTCGTATGTCCGGCTGTTCAGCTATGCGGTGGTTCTCCTCATTTCTCAACCGAATCTAGTAAAATTTGGTGAACAGATTCGATTATTATTTGAAAATTTTTGTCCATTCATTTTTTGAAGATTTTTAAATGGGCGAAGCCATGGGTGTTTAAAAAATAAAAGTAATCAATCATACAGGGTGCGGCGCAGGGGTTAAAAATTTCAAAAATGTCACAATACTTTTTTACTCCCGACGCAACTATTTTGTCTGCACAACATTTTCATCAGTAATTCGCCAAGGGATCAGGGGTGTGACTATTCAAAGACAGAATCGCCGGTCTACAGCTAACAGACTATAGTATAATAAGTACTAAGTATATCTTATCACTGAATACATATAAATAGGTAAAGTGCGCCCGTATGGCATTTCATACTTGGCATGTAGAGCGATAAAATGTCGCCATTTTATGTGATTTTATTAATAATATCGGCTTCACACGCAGCATTTTTAGACTTCAAAAGTTACAAGAACTACAAAGTGTATCAAGTTGAAGGAAATGATGGTGATATTACTAAAATAATTGAATTTTTGAACGGTATTGCAGTAAGTTTCATATTTTCATTTTATTGACCATAAGAGTAATTGAGCATTTATGTAGCAATACAGTTTCGATGGTTCCTTCATCAGCCAGACACTTTAAAAGCTGTTTGATGTGTCTGGCAAGGTGAAGAAACCATCGAAACTGTCTGGCTACTAAGGAAACTTCATTTGGTAGTTCTCCAAATACTATGATATGACGGAAGCATAGGCACTTACAATTTTTTATGTCTGCCAGGGTCGCACAAAGTGTCTGGCAATGTGCGACGTGATTTCTAACATTATAATGAATAATATATAAATGAAACTAAGCTTTACACTGACAGATAATGGCCCAATTTGTACAACTATAATACCTAATATCTACCAAAGCCACAGCGACCCAATTTTCAAAGGTCTGCCCCTCACAGGCTCTTGCTCTAAAAATGCCACAAACATTCAGTGACGAAACGACTAAACCTTTAATTATTTCAAAAATCTGACTATGAAACTGGTAGGAACTCATAATGAAATTTAAAAAAAAAATTGTATTTAAATAAATTATTACTTATTTACAGGAAATTCCATTTTATAACGTCCGAAAATCAGCGGCCGAAGTGATGATTGCACCAGACTTGGACTATATTTTCTCCAACGCTATAGACGCATTCAAATTGAAGAAAAAAGTAGTAGTTGATGACTATTCTAAGTAAGTAATAGAAGTACAATCATACAGGTCACATCATACACATAGCTTTATTGAAATCTTGTCATCAGAAAAAACCGTAAGAATAAAGACTCAAACTGCCATTGTAGACTATAAAAAAAACCTGATGATAATGATGATTATGCAATCTTGCATTAATTTCAACTGGTTACCATTAATTATCGAAAATTCACAAGTCGCTTCCTATTACTTTTCTGGTTTCGTTCGTAAGTTTAATTTTTACTTTAAAGCTTATACGTATGTTCCACCTAGGATTATTGCGGAAGAAACTAGCGACGGACGCAAAGGTTCACAATTTTCCTGGACTGCGTACCACGATGTTGATGGAGTGAGTATTACAGTACCAGATCTCTCTCTTACTCAGCGTATTCCCAGTTGCAACCCTCAGCTGTATTGCTGTGAAGTCCGGGGTCCGCTGAGTATTACAGTACAGACAAAACAATTAATTATTTAAATAAATATTTTTAAAAACAAACTTTTGTCTATAACAATGAACTAAAAAGTTTAAAGTACTCTTAAAAAAAAAACAATTGAGCCTATACTCGGTGGAGTTATGTATGTTTCATCACACATAATATTGCATTGTCATCCAACATATAAGTATGTGAAGTTTCAGCTCAATCCATTAATGGGAAAGTGGGTCTAATTTATCTTGCAAGATTTAATTACGGACACACAGGCAGGGACAGGTGAAACTAAAACAAAGCTTGTAAAAACTTCCAAGAGTTACAATATAATAACAATATTTTTATGGGGTTTTTAGGCATTCACGATGCTGTACAAAATTTCTTTAAAAACTGTGTAAAACTAAATAAAAGTTTGTAGGCATTCAAGATGCAGTACAAAAGTTCTCAAAAAACTGTGTAAATCTCGTAAAACGAAATAAAAGTTATAAAAAATATGAATTTGAATACTGTAAATTTTATAAGGTGACATATATTTGCTGCCGACTCTACCACATTACCATGCATATAAAAATAAAATGGAACACTAAGGTTTACATCCTAATGCGTTTCAGATTTACGGCTTCCTAACAAACATAAGCAAAATGTTCTCTAACTGGACCGAGCTGGTGGAGGGTGGGCGAAGCTACGAGGGTCGGAAGATACTTGGCTTGCGTATAAACACCCCTACGGAGTTAGATAAAATCAAGAATATTGTATTCATTGAATCAGGTTTGTATCAAATTTTGCAGCAATACGATTTCGGTATTTGTAATCTTATCTTAATACATGAAGACTTCCAGTTCGTATGTTTGGAGCAGAGTACCTACTGTAAGAGCCGATAAATTAATAATTATTAAAAAAAAAATTAACTGACGACTTAATTTTCTTGACGAGTTGACGAGAAGAAAATTCTTCATCATGTCTTCACCAAATGAAAATTGGATCAACTTAGTAGTAAAGGCTTTCAAATAAAAAAGGAATCATGAAAATCGGTTAACAAATGGCGAAGATAACGCGGAAAAAAAATAAAAAACATGCGGGTCGAATTGATAACCACCTCTTTTTTTAAAATTTGATAAAAATGTATGAAATATACTGATCTCCCCGAGAAATTAACAGTACACTAAAAAAATGATAATATCATCCAGGTAAGTCTGACTAGGCTTTCCATGCAACTAATTTCATTTTAAATATCTTCTACACTTCAAGTATTCCCGCCTGATTTTATCGTCGTCGAAAATATTGTGCTCTGTTTTTAATTGAACACGCTGAATTTTACTCGTATTTTGTCTCTCTGACTAAATTACTGTTAGTCGCAGATATGTTGGAGGCCTTGCTCTTTGGTGAGTCGTGCGTAATAAAAATAAAAATATGTGTACATAGTGGCAACATTAATAAATTATATTAAACAACAATACAAAAGAGCGGGAATGCTGCGATATATGGATGCAATGATCATTTAGAATGATAGAAAAAAAAATTAAACCTTAAATTCATAATTTTTCCGATTTTTATAAAACCTAGAATATTGATTAAAAATAGTCTAACAAACATGAGAAAAATAATAAAAAAAAAAAACGTGTGGCACTCGGGGACTGTCGCGGTAAAGCTATTGCATAGCATTTTTTATCAACTTATGCATTTATAATTAGTGTATCGGGTGCGGCGCGAGCTGCAAGCAGCTCGCTGTTTTTCGTGCAGCTGTTGAAGTGGTCTATATTCCAGGTCCAGTTGAGATATAGGTGAGGATTTGCAGATTTCAATTTCGAGTTCCACGGGGTGATTTACCCCAGTATACAAAATTTCAGACCCCTACGAAGTCTCGGTGAGACGTTACAAATGAAATATTTTTTTTTTCTAAAATCCAGACTTCATCATTTGGATATTAAAAAAAACATTAAATTTCGATTTTTAACCCAAAACACGCCTAGATATCGATTTTCATCCAAATTCGGCCTTCGGCCTCAATATACAATTTGTTTTGAGTCGATTAAATAATTAAATAAAAATTAAGATTTTTTTTTATTTCAACATGGAATTCGGCTCTATGGTTCACTGTCACGAGAAAGTTGACTTGGCAGAAACTAAAGAGAAAAATAAATACTGGGTGGCGCAAAAGTACTGGCACTAAAGAAAATACTTTTATTTTTTTTATATGACATTTTCTGTCATTCTGTTGTTGAAAATTGTGTAGTGAACAAATGTAAAATACACTGAAAATAAACATGGACCGTTTTACTCCCCAAGAACGTGGAATAAACACTATGGACTTAGTGAGGGACGCTTTTCCAGGCCGAGTTATCTCTCGTTTTGGCGATTTGCCTTGGCCTGCAAGATCACCCGATCTGACCAGTCCAGACTTCTTTCTTTGGGGTTTTTTGAAATCTCGGGTGTATGTGAACAAGCCACAGACTCTCGCAGCTCTAAAAGAAAACATTCGTCAAGAAATAACGAACATATCGCAGGAAGTGTTACGGCAAGTTATGCAAAATGTCATAAATAGGGCTCAAATGTGTATCAACTCTGGAGGTCACCATTTAAAAGACATCATCTTTAAATCCTAATGGTACGAAATTTAATGGCACAAATATACATTTAAAAAAACCTAAATCTAGTTTTCTAATTTAGAAAAAATGTTATAGCTGAACCAAATAGGGTCTTTACTTTTGCGCCACCCAGTAGAAAAACAATTTTTAGACAGTCCATATTTTTTATACAATAAGGGGATTATATCAGATCTAGAAAAATTCAAAATAAAACTATTAAAAGTAATAAATATAATTATTATAAAATATAATTTCGTATGTTGCCAATTGGCAACACCATGCATTTAAGGGACATAGAACATCTTTTTCTTTTTACTCATTTTTACATTGTTTGCGGCCAATTCAGAACGGGATATATGAACTCTTTATATAACTCTGAACACTCCCTGACTTAAAAATTACTGTCCATCCAGGTATCCACGCCCGCGAATGGATCACGCCGGCCACAACAACGTACTTCATCAACCAACTGCTGACCAGCACTGACCCAGCCATCACGTTGCTAAGAGACAAATTCGAATGGCAGATATTCCCTACTGTCAACCCTGATGGATACCAGTACACTCACAAGAGAGTAAGAATAATTTTGTTCGTCACCAAACCTCTCTCTTTATATCACACTTCATTTTCATCTCTTTGACTATGTCTCGTTCTCTTCGTCTTTGACTATATGAATGCGTTGATGTGCTTCTCCGGAATCCGGGGTCGGCGAACGTCGCTTACTGTTGCCGATTGTCACTGCTGTCATGAACTGACCATGGAATACTGTCTACCGTACCAATGTGGTCATCACCAACCAGGAGTGCTATTTTTCAACGAGGGAGTCAATAACCTACAAAACTTGTAGTTTTCTAACTCACCGCTCGCGTTTCGACGAATTGCATCTTATTTTTGAAAAATCGTGTCAGCAATAAGTGAAAATGTTTTACGCAAAAAATTACATATATTTGTCAATTTTTTCTAAACATTCCAACACAAATAAAAAAGCAGCGTAAAACGGAACAAATTCACCATGAAAGCTTTCTTGGGAATTTCTACGCTACAAATCTTCCATGCTGGTCTGAGAGAAAGGGAAAACATAGAATGTACTAGCTGCTTCTCTGCCCGCGCAGATCGTTAAATCCGATCGAAGGAATGGGCAAGAATCTGAATCATACTCGTATCAATAGACGATGCGGTTTGGAACCCATCACTATTATGATTTCCCATTCCACCTTCATCATTTATCATGGTAAAAGCGTCCAAAGCCTTGCCGTCCTAGGCACCCAAATTGCTCTGTCTACCCCGTTAAGGATAAAGACGTGATAGTGTGTGTGTGATCTACGTTACAAATGTCAAAATTACGAGTGGGTAAGACCACTCTCCAGAGCATAGAGGTAGGATTGTTTGTATCTATAGCTCCAGGGTCCCCATCAAGGTCCGGAGCTGTCTCTGGCACGCTGTAGCTATTCTTTCTGAGTCTGTCTGTCTATTAATACGTCTTACCAAATCCCTATATTTTCTAAATCAAATTTATTTTATTACAAATTATTATTGCACCAAAACAATATTAAACAGTGAGGTGAGGTTCCCGGCAAAGTTGAATAGGACGACTCCAAGTCTTTCCGTGAATGTCGTAGAAGGCGACAGAAAGACATGCTAAACATAGCGTCCACCTGCAGTGGAGATAAAAAAAAAAGACCTGATAAAGATGATGAGTATATACAGGAATAGAGATTATAGAAACCTATAACTATTTGAAAAAAGCAACGTAAATGTCAGAAAAATGTATGGATCTTTCAACACCCATTTTGCAGTAAATACTGGTACCCCTGATCTACTAGATATGCACATGATAAATTAGTATAGGCCGGGTTGAATAAAATTTAGATAGCATATCGGCGTCGGATAACTTAGTCTGCCGATGCGGGTCCGGATTCCTTAGCCCCAGATAACATAATGGCCTGGTATTTTAATAGCCAGGTATTGATTTGACAACTTAGGCCTAGACTAGGACATATTTTCTATGTATACATAAAGATAAATTAAGACCATGTTAATCTGCGTAGAAATAAGTAACTTTATATAACTAGTGGTGACCCACGCACGCCTTTGGCGAGGTAGACTTACCGCCAATGTTGAAGGCGCTGTAATGGCGACAGCTTTTAGATAAAATTAACGTGAGATAAATCCATTATATACAAAATATATCACGTCTTTATCCCTAATGGAGCAGACAGAGCAATTTGGGTCTTCTGGCTCCAGGCTGCAAGACTAATAGGTCACTTTTAAAGCGCTGGTGGATGAAAAGGTAGAAAAAAATAAAAAAAAGTGATGAATTTCGCTAATTTCCTCAATCGGCTTTTACAATCTGCGCGGGAAGAGAAGCAGCTGATACATGCTAAGTTTTTTCTTTTATCCCAAACCAGCATGGTTGACTCACGTTATATATTCGGGAAAGGCCGACTAGGTTTCGAGATTTAGATTATAATTTTCAGGGGGAGTATCAAGAACGGCAACATACTCGTACGTGGGTCAACCGTTTTAAATTAATTAATTTTAGATAGTTCATCGTCATCAGGTCTTTTTTAGTCTCCACTGCAGGAGCACGACCCTTGGACTACCAGAGCTATATATTAGCCAAAGCAGTCAACGAATTTGGCCTACACTCTCCACTGGCCAGACGAGTTGGAGAGGTGTCATTGATGTTTATAAGCTTTGTTTAGCTTGTGTTTCCTTAGTCGCCTTCTACGACATCCACGGGAAGACTTGGAGTGGTCCTATTCTACTTTGCTGGAAACCACACCGCGAAGATTTTAGATTATTAATAGGCGTCAACTCGTCAGGGGGTCCGTATAAATTTTGCTGGCATGTTTTCCTGTTTTTAGGACCGTATGTGGAGAAAGACGCGATCGAAATCTTCAACGTTTTGTCACGGGGCCGATCCGAATCGTAACTGGGATCATAACTGGGGACGTGAGTATTCTTTTATTCGTCTAAGCGCGTTCCCGGTTGCATCCTCAGCTGTGCTGCTTAGGAGCCCGGGGTGCGCTTTCCTGCTTTTTCTTCTCCAAATATAACGTGCATGTCAATGGTCACCCAAGGATGCCAAAGACCTTGCAAAATGAAGAAGAAATAGCCGGAACAGTTTAAATGATTTGGCTATAGTTTTACGACCGGCCGACTGCCTGAAGTCAACCCTCTTTGAGAATGTATTTGTGCAAAAAGTTTTACAACCGGCCGCCGCCTGATTAACCTTCCTTGGAAACGAGATGTTTGTGCTTAGTCCTTTAGTCGCCTCTTACGACTTTCACAGGAAGAGATGGAGCGGTCCTATTCTAACCCGGAACCACACGGGGACGTGAGTATTAATATCACTTATTCTTTTCGAATGTGTTAGTGTAATGTTAACACCATTCAATATTTTCTGGAACACTTCTATAGCTTATATATAATATACAAGTAAATTAATTATTAGTTTATATTAGGTCAAGTACAAGTTAAACTCGCGTGAAAAGGGTTCATAAGTTTTACTGACATCTTATAGGTAAAGTATCATTTTCTGTATTTTTTTTCAGAATTTTAGCAGCGCCTATTTTCTAAAATAACTTCAAATGCCAAACTAAAGAATAAAGAAAATTAAAATTCTCATAAAAAGCTATTTTATTGAAATGTCATACGATGTTTAACAAATTCACCATTTAAGATGCGACTAACAACGGATGAAGTTTACTGTTTTTCTTTTTTTTTGCAGAACACGGTATTTCAACCGACCCCTGTAACTACCAACTCTACGCGGGGTCCAAACCGTTCTCAGAGATTGAAACACGCACTCTCTCTGAGTACATCGCGGAGCTTGACAATGTGGTTGCTTATATAGCCTTCCATGCTGATGCCCAGATGCTGCTGGTACCTTACTCCGATTCTGTTGAGCATATAAGTAACTATGACGATTTGGTAAGTCTTATTGCACGTCTATTAAGGGCAGTTCCAGAGATATGGGAGGTATATGAATTCCGCGTACAAGTGTCAAAAGTGTAACCTGTTTTGAAACGTAGTGGTGTATTTTTTAACGCGATACGCCAGGATGTGTATCACGCTACTAAATATAAAAGTCAGCTAAACAGATGTCAATGTCATTAGACAATGTCATCTAAATATTGTGGTATAACACAGAAAACAGGCTACGTTTTAGTTATGACATTTAGCGAGGTCTCATTCTAGCTACAGTAACTGCCAATAAAAGGTAGAGACAAAAGACGGGTTTTACCAGATTATCTTTATAAGAAGGTACCTTTTTTGCTCTTTGGGCAAGTCACAGCGGTAGGTACCTTTTATATTTTATTACCTGTGCTCCACAATAAAGATAATTAGTTATTTGGTTTGACTTAGTGTACATTTATATTAATTTAGGGCGTCTCGGAGGTTCTGGGTTCCATCCTTAGTCAGGGCAAGTTGGTAAATGGCCTTTTTCAATTCGTCTTGGGTATTTATCTCTTTATGTATTTATTATAAAATATAGGTAGTATCGTTGAGTTAGTATCCCATAAGTTTAAAACTTACTTTGGGGCTACCACAATCAGTGTAGTTTGAACTTATCTATTTGTTTATTTATATCTTTTATTTATATACAGTAACTTCTTCAACCCCTATATTTATTTATTTCTTTAACGTTATAAGTAAGTACAACAAACAAATAAAAACTAGGACTAGAAGGGCGTTCCAAAGCCGCACAGCTTGTACGACAAATGAATTGTAGAACCCGCGCCGGCAGTGTGGAATTTTAAAAAAGAAGATAATAAATGGTCCATTTCTAGAGTTCTTATTTACAAAATTGTTATATACAAAATATAAGCAACAAACAAAGTAATTAATGGAGCGCATACATACATTTCCTAAAATTTAAAGTAATTAGCGTAGTATTGTACAATTTCCAGATAAAAATTGGCAAGACATCTCTTGAATATGGTGAAAAAGTGAACGGAGAGAAGTATGACGGCCCAGCAACGGCTGCAGAAATTTTATGTAAGTCTCATATTTGTTAAAACTACCGTAAATGTCATATGTTATTTCATGCAATGATGCAGAATTAGTGACATTCGTGCTCGATTTTATTTTGATTAAAAAAAATTGAGCTCCTATTTATATTTTATACCTGACAGGTCCCGAACTCGTGTTTGGACTTAACTTCGGAACCTTTTGGGACGCTCTACAGCCCTACTAAATCTTACAGACACGAGCCTGCCAGATTTGAACTGGTAGGGGGTCCCAAGACTTCTATAATATCTTGATTTTATTTTATAAAATACTTTACTACCAAGTTGGTCTCAGTTTAATTTGGTGAAGATATAATGAAGAACTTAGGAGGTATGGAAGAAAGTCCAAAAAAAATTTGAAGTCGGTTGTTTTTTTTGTTAAAAATTTAAATATGTCTTTATCAGATAAAGCATCAGGCGGCAGTATGGACTGGGTTCGCAATCAGCTAGCAACCCCTATTGTATACACCTACGAACTACGGGGCACCTACTTTCACTGGCCGCCTTCCAGGATTTTTGAACAGGGCGACGAGGTCACCCAGATGATGGTTGGCCTATTCACTGAGGCCTGCAATTTGGGATACTGTTAACCCTTTCACCGCGAGACTTTATATTGGTTGTCGTGCTCCCAGCGCGGGGAATTGTGAATATCCATAGTTTTTGGTCGGATAAATCCGACGCTTGCGAAATGGGCACGAAAATATTTGTCGGATTAATCCGACGTTCGCGGTTAAAGGGTTAAATCTACTCGTATGTACTTATATAGTTGTATTAAATTTGTATCTTTATTGTTGTTATTGCGTTTAAAAATGTGCTCCCTTTAAACAATTTCACATATTTTAAAGTTACCCTACGTTATAAAATAATGCTCAGATTTTTATATTACGTATAGGCACTGACTTAAAGAGGCAGTTGTAAATAGCAGTTTTGGTAAGTTAAAAATTATAAATGGCTTGTTTAATATAGTTATTTACTGAACTAGTGTTCAGCAGTTAAAACTAAGCAATAAAGTAAACAAAAATGAGTAATAAAAAATAATGCATTGGATCAGTGAATATATAATTGAGCAGGAAAATAATGAAATGGGCGGTAAAAAAAATTTAACGAGCGGTTCTATAGGTTTTCCCTAACCTAGTAAAATGGATAAAACCGACCTAGCAGACCGTGTGTTGGTCACAGTTCTAACCTAACCTAACCTAACCTAACCTAACCTAGTAAAATGAATAGAACTAGTAATATGATAAAATAATCGACTAATTGATTTTTTATTACTGTTCATATTTTACTGTCGCAATAATAAATCAACCGCCATTAAATTAAATAACTGCTCAATATGTTTTCCAACTGATCATAATAAATAACATCTCGAATATTTAAATAACAGCTCAAAAAATTAGTTCCCTTACGTATATAACGTGTACCTAATAAAACATACAGTAACATTTTTCAGATCACATTTATTAGATGATATCAAAAATAGTAAATACGCCTAAAACTTGATAAATTCCTGATATTAAACATCACAGATGGCAAAGATACGATATATTTGTATCTTTACGTAATTTTTTTTTTATTTACTATACAAAATTACAAAATATACCTACATACAAAATTATTTAAAAACTAAAATAAAAAGAAAGAAAAACACTACCAATATTTGGAAATAGAAAAGGCTGTTTAAAATTGCCCAGAAGGCTCACAGCATTACCACGTTGGATGGAAATGATTATCTTCTGACCTAGATACTCGTATATAGGTACCATGCCTCTGGTCACGGGATTTTGATGAGTTTCTTAGATAGCGTCTTAAAGTCGTTATTATTTAATTTATCGCAATCTGGCATAATAAAATAGGATAAGGCGTTAACCTACTGCACCGCGCACCGTCGCGGAGTGCGGTTCAACACACTGACGCTCCCGCGCGTTGACGCGTTTTCAGTGTGTTGGACTAGGCGTGTTTTCTATACAAATTGAGATACTTGCATACAATGTTAAAATCTGCGGCCCCGCGCTCCGCGAAAATGTGTGGTGCAGTGGGATCACCGCCTTATATGGCACTTGTAGGTACAAAAGTAATTATAAACAAATAAATATGCATACATAACTTAAAACGAAGCTTAAAAGCAAGATTGGGAATAGTCCGATATTTTAACATTCGAAACTCGACATAAGTATTGCTTACAGAATTCTATATCTGAAATTAATGATCTAACTTATGATGTATCTGCTTTACATTAAATTTAATTTAATTTGTTTCTTCAATTCACAGCAGACACCGTTAAACTAAATTAATTCTCGCTTGACACTTTGACACTTGGCAACTTGAAAACGAATTAGTTTTAAACTGTAATTTGAAAAACAAAACTTGTCAACCATCTTCTCGTACGTTCTTCACACAGTAGATGTTTTGTTTTTGTGTATATCTTTCTTCATCATCATAAAAAAATGTGTCGCAAAGAGGGTAGGTAGACAATATTAAAAATGAGACGGTAAGGTCAGCGCCCCTCCTCGCGCTGAGCTATGAGAAGCTTCCTTGTGGGACCACGTCACAGCTTAAACTAATCTAGCCCGTTCATTATAACGAATCGATCATTTAATCCGCATTTCTTGTAATAATCGTAATTCAATGAGTCGAAAATTAGAAAATTGAAAATGGAGAAACCATTCCACATAAACTACCAATAAGTTACTAACATATTAAAGCGAGAGACAATGCTATGTGGCATCCAACCAAAATAGGACCACTCCATCTCTTCCCGTGGATGTCGTAACAGCCGACTAAAAGAACTAAGCACAAAGCATCTCGCAACTAAAGCTTTTCCCACAAATGCATTCCTAAAGTGGGTTAACGACACGCAAATGGCCGGTCGTAAAACTATAGTCAAATCGTTTTTAAACTGTTCCGACTTTTTTTATCGATTTCACATGCTCTTTCGCATTCTTGGGTGACCATTGAACAAAAAGTGGGTGAGCGCACCCCGGGCTCCGAAGCAGCACAGTTGAAGATGCCACCGGAAACGCGCTAAGATGATGATGAAGAAGTTGACTAAGTAGGTGCTACTCAACCAAAACTAGTGCATATATTCGTATAGCATTCGCATACATATAAATAATCTATAATATAAAAATGAATCGCTGAATGTGTTGCATAGCGCAAATCTCGAGAGCAGCTGAACCAATTTCGCTAATTCTTCTTTTAGAATATTCCTTGAAGTACGTGGATGGTTTTTACGGAGCTTAAATACCCGTGCGAAGCCGGGGCGGGCCGCTAGTTTATAATATATGAGGCTTAGAAAGTTGTAAGTTATTTAATGGACCTTTTAATGAGGGAAAAATGTGTTTCGTGAATTTGTCACATATAGACACGTCGTTAAACTTTTCTCTTCGAAGTTGCATTCGATTATTTGAGTTGATCTTTGTCTGGGAAGTTTTAAAAGGGTTGTATCTGTAACAGATTGGTTTTCTTTTGTTAACGGTATTTAAGTACACTTTAGGTGCGGATGGTGACTTTGTGAGGCCCTGAGCTAATGCTACTGAGGGGCCTACCTTTTACTCAATTAATTGCTATTTTATAAAAAAAAAATGATTTATATAGTGATGGTAGGTAGTATATACGGTAAACGTATACGGTATAAGAAAAAAGAGGACAATAAAACATTTTATTTATTTAATATGACTTAGTGTTTGTGTATATTATGTCCCCGAAGTGGAATTGTAAACAATATATGACAAATGTGCACGTTGCGGTAAGGGTAACCTATTAATTTATTTACTCGGAATCAGTCACAAATGGTAGGTTAGGTAATGGTTGTGCAGTGAACATCACAGGAGGTAGCGAGCGAAGCGAGCGACTATTGCGCCGATCGAGAAGTGACGGAAGCGACCATTTGGATTTCCCGAATTAGTCACGGAAGGTAGGTTAGGTTTTGGTTATGCAGTGACCATCAATTCACAGGAGCAAGCGACCATCGACCAAGTAATGAAAGCGACCATTTTAGCCAAATTTGATACGTTTCCGGTTGCTATTTAGGAAATGTATACATTTTCTAGAAATTATATACATTTCTTAGGAATTATGTACAATTCCTGAATTTCGCACATTTCCGGTAACATATGAAAATAGCAAATGGACAAAGTTATTGAAAAAGAAATGAAGATGTTATGTTATAAAGCAACATTTTTGCATTTTTGTGCTGCGAATTCTTTTGCTCATCATATTGTAAGCTCTCTTTTAAATCACAATTTATGGAAAGAACTAATAAATCATACAGACATTGCTGTCCTATATTTGATTTCTATATTATCATCCTGGAGAAAGAGCACTCCGCTTCACAGCTAGTGATTTCAACAAGTCTTTTTAGAAAATTTTATTTATTTTTATATATTTATTGACGTCTTTGGAGAAAACGTGCAGTGCTGTTTGTTGCCGCTTCTTCTGCACTTGCGCCTAGGAAGCGGCGTAAACTTAGCTGTAAGTAACGATTTGACGTCAACATTTGTGCAAAACAAAACAAAGTAACTATTAGAGAGTAACTAAGAGATATTATAAATATCCTATGATAATAAATAATAATAATAATAAATTCGTTTATTTCAGGCAACAAAACATACAAGTATATTATTGGCCCATATTTATAAATACCTTACAGACTAACATACATATAATATAATAACTTAAAAACTAACACTATTTTGTACGTAAAGTCTGTGACGCACTGCACGATGTCGCGGTGTCCGGTAGCCTCCCGCGATAACGCCTATTAAAGATATTTTGAATTTGAAAATTTAAATTTGAATATGCCAATTTATTAGCATAACAACTTTACTGCAAGAGGTGTAAGACTCTGGCTTAGACTATAAATGTAAATAAGATTTAAACTGAATGAACTTTTTCACTAAATGTTCGTCTACGCCATCTTGATAATAATCTTAATCTAATAGAATCTCGATATATGAAAAAAAAAACTATGGGGGCTTGTGGCCCTTTGTATCCAGGGGGCCCTGGGCTGCAGCCCAAAACGCCCCTAAGTGCCCTGTACCTAGCGCAAAATTGTAGAGAGCTCTTGTTGACAGAAAAAAAACAACTACTAGATTAAAAAATTATCAGCTAGATCTGACTATGTTAGATACTTGTATGCAGCTTGAATAATCTAATCCCTAATTTGTAACAAAGAAAAGATCATGCCCATGATACCAGAAAACATACTGTTCCTTAACCATGACGTGGCATTGGAGCCGTCACAGGTTACAATATAATATTAGTAACGATAAATAGGTATATTGCCTGTAATAACTAGGAATATAATAAAAACATCATAACGGACAATCAAAAATTATTATTTTAGAATTAGACACCGACGAAGACAAAATTAAACCATTAATACTTTATTTTCATTTATTAATTAACTTTATTGCACAGTTGCACGGTTTTTTTCCTTCTTGTTATTGACATTGCACTAATTCTTAAAATTATCTATTATTCTTATTACATGTGATCAACTTACTTACCTACCTATTCAATAAAAAAAAAATCTTATACACATCATTACATTACCATTACACTCGAGTTCACCCGACTGTACCTACAGCACAGAATACAGTAAAAGTAAATAAAACGGAATCTCCTAAGGTCATATGCGTCCCCGTTCCCCGTCCCCGCGCCTCTCCCCCGTTCTCGCCTTGTCGACGGGCGAGAGCGGGCGAACACACATTGCATGGCGCACAAGCATGCAGGTTATGTAAATAAATGATTATATTCTATTAAGTACTTACCCTTTCTTTACTCTGAAAATATGCAGCGTCCAAAATCACAAAGGATACAAAAAGCCGATATCAACTCTGTACTTAATCATTATTCATATTAGAGCATGAATTATCGGTGTCACTGTAGCCATAAAAGTGTAATAACCAAAATTGGGGGCTAATCGAGCGTGAGTGATAAATGTAGCCCTCGGTTTGTAAGCAGGCGATTAAAACAATCTTACATCTACTTATGATGTAGATTTAGATACATTGTTTTACGAGAAAGTATAAAACATTAGTAGATATGACAACAGTTTTACAAAATATACAGAAGCTATTTTTGGGTTAAATTTAGAGCATGGACGAAAATAAATACAAGAGAACTGACTCCCCTATACAAATACAACGTACGCTGCTAGAAAGCCAAAATACGGTATTATTTCTAAATGTCGCATGTCGCTATTATCTTACCCGCTAGCAGGGATTGGAATATCGTTAAAAATCTGGCAACTTTAATTCTGTCGAACGGCGTTAACGTTATCAGCAAAGATAACGTTATGCTGGGTAACGGTATTTTTACAACCATTTACTGATAAATCAGATAACGTTACCAATGATATTGCCGGTAAAAGGTATTGTTAACACTGTATTTCTTTTCGATATTTGACAGAATAAATTGATGAGAGTTTGTCTAGTAGGCTACTAGAGCTACACGGATGTCGTGATAGTTTGTGTTACCTCGGGTTCGATTCCCAGCGCGATGTAATGCACTTGTATAATATTTGTATAACATTTTACAAGTATTGAAAAATGTATCGTTACTTATATTGTTAATTGATAATGTAATTATAACGTTTTATAACTGTATTATCGATACCCCTTATAACGTTACCAGTAATACCTGTATGAAAATAACGTATTTAACGTTACTTTTAGTATGAATTTGGTATTGTTAACAAGCCCTGCCCGCTAGAAATTTATGGATACTGAGTACTTAGACTGATGGTACCCACGAAAGCTCAGAGATGGCGCTTGTTTGTTCGTAAAACGACCTAATTTTATCAGTAGGTATGTGCATTGGCGATATTTTTAATTATCATGGGCCTCTTATATAATTTCAACATATTATAATAGACCTTATATACAGGATGTGAATGTACAAGTACTCACAGAGGCGACTCAGGCCGTAAATATACTCAAATTATCCTTTGGGATTGATGCTGCTGCGGGAATCGCGCAAAAAAATTGAATTTCTCATACAAAAGTATTACATTGACTGGACAATTTTTATAAGAACGTCTAAAATGTTTCGATTTCATTTTTTCATCAAACAAAATAACTTTTTAAAGCACCCTTTTCCTCAATAAAAATACTGATAAACCGACCCTGCACACCACAAAAGAAATGTGCACGATAAATTAAATGTCCAAATTAACCATTCCGTGAATTAAAATGGAGATCCCGATGAGAACAAAGCCGAGTGTTGTTAAAGTAATGGATAGCGGCCGTAAAGCGTTAAAAATCGTCGAGAAGACGATAATGACCTTCCATACCCTCCCAGTTTAGATACGCAGAGCGTCACCGCTACCTTTTTACCAAGAAACCTTAGATATTGTCCACATTAGAAAAGCGGACGCGACAGTATAAATGAGACTTTTTACTAATATTATTGCATTACCGATGTGGTGATAATTTTTATAATCCCAGAAAGAAAATCGTAAGAAACCTCTTCTGTAGTAAAACAACAGTGTTGTGCCCACTGATTAGGGCACTCTGTGTTTTTGGTTGCTTTTGCTAGCCTGAATCACATACATTTTCGATTGATATGCTTTATTTGTATAAAAATACTCATACTGCGTTCTAATTTCAGATAATGCCTACTATGAATTATTATCTACAAACAATGCAGTTTATACAATTGTATTTAAAGATAAATCTGTCTTCATTTTCGGCAACCCCTCGATCGATGGGTCTCATATTCAAAGTTAAAATTATTTCTGTTTTATCTATTTCTGAAATTCCTTGAATTGTAAAAATACTCGAGCTATCGTCGAACAAACATACAAAAACCAAACTGTTTAAGTAGACTATGACAACTATTGCTTAGTGTATAGATTTACATTCACAATGCTGACTGCCAGTCAAATTTCATTTTTGTGGAAGAAAAATCTATAAAGAGCACCCCGGACACACAAAAGTCACTGTTGCCACTATATTATGGTCATTGAGCTACCTACGTCATATGCCTTTATGAAACGCGAAAAATCTGAAACCCGTGTTAACTAACACACTCGAAAAGAAAGAAGACCGCTTCCGCTTATGCAATATAACCCCGCCCTAATCCCTGCAACTTTATTTCACGCCTGGGATGGAGCACGCACTTCCGAAATTGCTGTACGCCGTTTTACAACTTGGTTAACGAAAGACTTTGTTAATATTTATGCCTTGTAGAAATCTCCATGGTCATGTATTATGTCTATATTTTGTTAAAGTTTGAAATATTAATTGTATGATGTAAATACTCTGGCGGGAGATTTTAGGTAAGCAATGTAGTAAACATTTGATTATTATGAATAATAATAAGTTTAAAGAGACTTAAAAAATAAATAGGAACAACTTTAGCCTGCCCGCCTATAAATAAATAAATAAATATATACTGACAAATCACACTGATTAAGCTAGCCCCAAAGTAAGTTTTAAACTTGTGTTATGAGATACTAACTTAACGATATTTTATGATAAATACATATATAGATAAACACCCAAGACCCAGGACAATTTGAAAAAGGCCATTTTCCAACTTGCCCTGGCTGGGGATCGAACCCAGAACCTCCGGATTAGCGGTCTAGCGTGTTAACCATTACGCCACGGAGGTCGTCTATAATATATATATTTCTACATTTTTGTTTAAAAAAAATGTTATGGTCCTATCATATAGGCAAAGATAAATCCTAAATAATCCTCATTTCCACAACATGACCGACAGCGTTTGCAGAGTTCAAATTAATAGGTACCTAATAAAAATAACATTGGTAAATTAAGTCCAATACTAAAGCAAATTATTTACTAGCTAAATTTGATATGAGTCAGGAAGACAGGTGCCTAGTTTTCGTAATACCTAGATATCATATACTGAACTTTACATTGTCATAAATAAATTGAAACATAGCAATATGGCGTGCTATAATTTGAACAGTTTAGAATATTTGTTCATTCAAATAAGCAATAATTTACCTTTCAGAATGGATAAATATTCAGTTACAAATAGCAATCCTTCCAGCAATTCTGTTAGTATGCAATTAATAAGAACCTATCTTAGCGTTGACATCGAGAGTAAAAAGTGAACTTGAGACTTGCAACTAGAATAAAGCATCAATATTGAATTACCGAAGCAATACTATAATATGAAAGGTGTAACCAGAGACACGTTTTAGAGATATTTGATAAAACATCTAGTTTTTTCCAGGTCTGACAGAAAGCAACCATATAGTTTTCATGAATCTATAAACCCGTATCCATACTTATTATAAACTAAAGTACCTAGGGACATACTTATTTCCATCTGTCGTACCTACAAGAAATTTTGTGCGGTTTTCACTACATAGAAAGCTAGAGCGTATCGCTGGTAAAAGATAATCATATTTTTACTCATCATCGTCATCCGATCGTATTCCTGGTCGCATCCTCAGCTGTTACGCTTCAGAGCCCGTCCGCTACCTAACCTAGATGATTTGAAAAATAATTCTTTGCATACATTATTCAGTTCTTTCAATTGTTCAACGCAAGCCCATAGAGATAGTTGCCAGACGCTTACTTTTTTTTTAATTTTCAAAATGTTATTAGCCGCTTGCAGCCAGTGCTTGATGCATGAAATTTGCTTATCCAGAGTCCATTATCAGTGTCCCGAATGACGTGTAGTGGAATGTATAGGGGATGGGATGTCAAGTAAATTTTAAAGATTTCGAAAACGGCAAGAGATAAAGATTTGACCCCAAAGAAAAAGAAAAGGATCCATAATTAATTACTAGACAATATTTTTTAAATTTTCGTTTTTTTTTCCGATTTGGAAATCCATGCAAGATGGTCCCGATTGATAGATTTGGCTAAAACTGTATGTGTGTGTATGAGTAAATAATAAGGGGGTGGGTCTCGTGGTTCACCTGGTGAGAACGAAGTTCCTTTCTGCAAAATCGAAAGGTTTATGAACACTTAAGACTGCAGTCTTCGACCGTGGGAACTTTTGATTGAACACCCAAATCTATATTTTCTATCTACACATACGCATTGCGCTGTATTGTACATGCACCATGGATTCGAATTTAGACGAATTCAGAAGCGCAGCGAGTGGTCTGCCTTATCAGCGTTTTCGTCCCCATATTTATTTGCGAATTTCGGAGAACTTTAAATTTTTCTATCTTTTTACAAAAGACAAATTATTTTTATTTATTTATTGTACGTGTTTAAGCATGAATCAATCTTCATATATGTGTATTTTTTATTTTTTAACTCAGTCGTATGTGCAAGAAATCCGACGACGTATTCGCTTATATTTTCTTCAAAGTGTAACCTTTTTAACGAAGTTTGTGAATGAATTAAAAAAAAATTAATAAAATCTTCTTATTCAATTTTTAGTATTTTCCTTTGTCTTTATTTCTCTGTAATTTATACACAACTTCATGTTTTAAATTCCGTGTAAATAACGAAGACATGAACGTCGCGAGTCACGAAAAATTTAAACATGTCTCAGGTTATTTGGAATTAAACAAAGTATTACAATGAAAATCAATAAATTGTCTCATTCACTTTTTTAATACTTAGATAAACTGTAATTTAACATATCTTAACATATTGTTACTAAGTTAGTTTGGCTCCAGTCAGCTCCAAAAAAGCAGTCAAAATCACTAAAAAAGGTACCGGACGCATAACTTAAAATTTAATTCATGTGTTGTAAATAATCGGGCAAGTGCGAGTCGGACTCATACATGAAGGGTTCCGTACCTCCGTACAATGTTTTAAAGTGCTGAAAAAACACGTTTCTTGTATGAAGACCCCTTTAATTTTTGAAATTATCTTAATTTTTAGTATTTGTTGTTATAGCGGCCACAGTAATACATAATCGGTGAAAATTTCAAGTGTCTAGCTATTACGGTTCAATAGATAGAGCCTTGTAATAGACGGACAGACAGACAGACGGAGAGACAGCGGAGTCTCAGTAATAGGGATCCGTTTGCACCCTTTGGGTACGGAAACCTAAGAAATATATTTCCAGACGCCATTTTGGATTCCAAAAAAAGTTAAGATTCGAATTCCCGAACCCATCGAAATATAATTCTCTAGAAATCTAACGCTCCTACGTTAACCGCTTCGATTTTGATTCCATTTACGCAAACAAACGAACAGTAATTACAATGAACACACATAGACAAAGATGCATGCGATTGGTCGCGACAAGGTCACGCGTCGTCGTCGGTCGGATGGGGCAGTCAACGCAACAAGCGGTGAGGTACAACGCGCGGATGGTACCTATTATGCAGTACGCTACGCTAAAATAAATAACTTTGTTTACGTGTTACTTTTTTTTTAATAACTAATTTTCATGTCTGTATGGCTTCTACACCACTTCACGGCACACGACGGCATTTTTAATGAATCGATTATCGCAAAAACACAGCAATATTCTCAACGGAAACTTCTTGCGATGCAACCGCACGACTCGAGTGTCACGGCGAACTGTCGCGCCACGCTGTTCATATTTCAAGCCCCGCCCGCCGTGGTACACATCGCGTGGAATGATTTTTCGGGATTAGTTACGATTCTAGAGAATTATTGTTCGTAGCCCAAACCCAAAAAATCCCTAGATACCGACTTTCATGCAGTTGAAAATTAGCGGCTTTAATTTAATTATCTTAGATTAATGAAAAAACAAACAAAAAAGCGATAGTTCATAGTGATGGGTTGCTAGCTGCATCGCCTATTAACATGATTTGTATTTTCACGCTTGAACTCGATCAGCTTTTACGGTCTGCACAGGAAGAAAAGTAGCTAGAATAAGGAGTACAAAATAGTGATGGGTTGCTAGGCGCATCGCCCAATTAACATTATTTGCATTTTTACCCATTCCCTCGACTGGCTTTTGCAATCTGCACAGGAAGAAAAACAGCTGAAAAAGGAAAAAAAATAGTGATGGCTTGCTAACCGCATCGCCCAATATTTTCACCCATTCCCTCGATTGGCTTTTACGATCTGCACGGAAAGAAAAGCAGCTGAAAAGTGAATACAAAATAGTGATGGGTTGCTAGCCGCATCGCCTATTAACATGATTTTCAAAATGACTCTAAAATAAATCTAATTATAAGAGTAACATGAAAAAAATATCGATATCGATATTTTTCACTCCGCTTATGTTTCCTACTATCCTACGCAAATCATCACTATACGTCACGAATTGTATCAACCAATGACAGCGGTGAAAATGCTTCCCCTCCGCACCAAATGTGCGTTCAGTTTCTTTCAGAAATGTGTCTTTGCGCTGTCCAATGTCCATAGGCTAAATTGTCCTTGGTCAAAAAGCACCAAAACTACCAATTAAACAAAATATTTCAGATTCCCAAAGTGTATCAAGCGTAGGGTAGATTCCAAAGATGCAAAAACCTCAACAAGCGTTATGCCCGCGGGTAATATTTAAAGCAGGCTGCATTACGGATACTTGATATTACCAATAACAACCCGCGAGGAACGAAAGCCGCAAATATTCCTTTGTACGAAATATGTGGAAGCTAAAATGCTGCTCTCTGTTTCATAAAACTATGGAGTAACAAAGGATACATTCCGCGATAAGGTGAATATTTTTGGCTGCTTTGATTCTAAAAAGACAACAATTTTATTTTTTTGATCCTTGTCGCTGAAAGAATCAAAAGATTGTAAAGTAACTTGTAAAAGTAAATTTTATAAGGAAACTTATATAAAAACAAAAGCATATAATATATTTGACCTTTTGGCCAATTTTTCAAACAGATTTGTTTTGTCCGTGGGGTCCTTCAGCCCATAATTTATTTAAATACATATAGCAAGAAGACTATTCGAGGCACCCCGTGACCAAAGGGCTGGAAACTATCTGGCACAAAGAAACAGCACTGCCATACAACGTCGCAATGCTGCCAGGCTTTTAACCACGCTGCCGAGGGATATTTTAGTGAGACTACATAATATATATTTTTTTTTAGTTTTAGTTCTTACATAGTTTTAATTGTGAGAGGTTAGCCATTCTATGATTTATAAGAAAATAATCAGACAGAAAGCTTGGATGTTACCAAAGAAGTTCTATAAACTGGTGTGTAACCTCTGAAACAGTCCACTAGGATCCGTCTTACATTTTTAATGACAATTACCGAAACTAACGAAATTTTTAATTATCGAAATTATAGTATCTAGTTTTATTTTTTGAATTTCAATTTTAATTGAACATATAAATAAATATTAGAAGAGACCACAAAAATATTTGTATCATCTATTTTGTATTTCCCACAATTCATTCTCTCTAAAGGGTCACGCACACGGCACACCTCAGTCAGCAACTTTTTGCATAATTTGTTCGATCGAACGAACGAGAACGAACTTTTCTTATTCCAACGAGCGAAATAACTGTTTATCTTCACGCTTATTCTAAATTATACTCACTCGCTTCTTTATGGTGTTGCGGAAATTGCAATTCCTATAAGTATTTATTGACCTAGCGAGCGCTGAGACGCTTCTCAGTTTCGAAATTGGCGAAAAATGTTTTGGTCCGTCTCTCTGGCTACACTACAGGTCGCATTTTTCAACAGTTTCTGACGGAAATTGGCACACAAAATTTCTTGATTTATTGACGGAGCGAGTGAGGTCTCTAAATCGAGTTGGGGGCGAAAACACAATGTTTGTATGTATGTATGTATTTATGTTTGTACCGCGATAACTGCCGAACCGATAGTTCGATTTTGATGAAATTTGGTAGGCATGTAGGAAATATCAATAGAATTTTCAAGTTCGTTGGGCATCAAAATCGGTCCAGTAGTTTTTTAAATATCAATAAAAACGCGAATTATAATCGCAAGGTTCGCGGCGAACTACTAGTTAAAATTATTTAGTCGATCGCAATTTTTATTCAGAGGAAATATGGAGAAGGGGGAATGTTTCTTTAGCGTTATTTATTGACGGATTTCAATTAGATTTGACTAGACAATATGTTGCAAACAAATTCCAATAGGCAAAATGGGGGAAATTTGCTGCAGCCAGGGGAAAGGGCAAAATGTCAGTTATTGCCTGGTTATAAGAGCTCGCGAGGTCTTCTCACAGAACCACTGGTTATTAGGTGTTATAGAAATACAAAGTAATCTTTAAATAGCGTGCATGAAATCCAAATTCATTTACTGATTTCAGTCTCACCGCCCTAGGTTCGGTCTACGCCGTTAGAGTTAAAGACGTAATAGTGTTTCTGTACTACCCTAAACTACCCACAGCCACCTTTCTGCCCCACCGGCAGTCGGTTTTCGATATGCCACACCCTATTATTACATATACATTAAGGGTCGGCACCATGTAAACTGGGTTTGCGCGGGCAACAAGTTTGTACAGAAAGCATTTGATTTAAGTCAAATAATGTATACACATAGATAGAGGAAGAGTTGGGACAGTAGACGAAAAAAAGGATTTTTTAAAATATTTTGTAGTTTTCCTAAAACCAAGCATTGAATTTACCCAAAAACATGCAAAACGCACTTTGCGCGGGCAATAGTTATGGCTTAAGTAGAAAAGACCACTAAGAAAATTATATACCTAGTTATAGGTGAATAGACTAGCCAGTAGACGAAAACCGTATTTTTTTAATTTTCATTCAGAAAAAGTAAGATAATTGTAAAGAAACCTGAAAGAAATATTTTAGAAAATCTTGCTACAAACTGGCTTGTTTTTCTGCGTAAAGAAATATTCTAGCAAGGGATTGCATATATTTTATAAAAATAAAGGCTATTTTGAAACATTATTCTTAATATTTGCTTACAATGCAATCACGCAATAATAAAAAAAATAATTTTAAAAATTGGATGTTTTGCAACGTTTTTGACAGAATTCTCTGAAATGGCGGCCATGATTCTTCCATACAAATTCAGTTGCCCGCCGGGCGTTCAGGAAGGAGGCCGTGTCGAATTTTTCAAAAAAATCCATTTCGAATTACGTAATATTGCATTACAGTCTAAAATATTTCAATAAAAAACTATGTACAAACTGCCAAATTATGTCATACTTTTGCTACACTATGGTACAGTTTTGACATTTTGTTGACATTCAAGCAAAGATGTAATGCTATCGCAGATACGGCATCGCACATTTTTTTTTAATTTTATTAAAAATTAAGTCAATGAAAAAAATAATTTGGTTTGATTTATTACCTATATTTTTTAATTGGCGATTAGGTTGAAAATCCGATTGGAACTTTCTCGGGTCGCGGAATCATATTACCTGTTTTTGTAATAAAAGGTGCTGTTTAATTAGGGTTTTACAATTATTTTGAGGGGTGATTCAGTCTGAAATTTTGAACAACTTTTCCCCATGAATGTATATCAAAATACGAATTGACATTATGCGTAATATATCGAACCACAGGCTATACTAGATCTATACTTGGCTAGGCAGGCAGGCTATAGTAGGCTATTTATCTATACTAATATTATAAAGAGGAAAGATTTGGTTGTTTGTTTGTTTGCATTACATGGCTCCGAAACTACTGGACCGATTTAAAAAAAACTTTCACCGTTGGAAAGGTACACTATCCCCGAGTGACATAGGCTTTGTGTGTACCAAGGGCGAAGCCGGGGTGGACTGCTAGTATAGTATAATGATATTAAAATAACATTTTCATACAAAAGTGTGCAGCCGCCCGGGAAATTTGTATAGGAACTAATTTTTTTGGTGTTTTTACTGTTTTTAGGGTTTCGCTTGTCTGTCTGTCCGTAAGTCACAGCCAATTTGCTACGAAACTATTAGAATGATTAAGTTGAGATTTAGTACCTACACTTATGTAACTTAGTGACCCAAAGATAGACGTATAACGTAAATAAATTAAATTTAAAAAAGGGAGCCACTTATGGTGGGTAAATTAGACATTAAAAAAAGTTTTGATAACAAAATCGTGTGACATATCAAATGAAAGAACTTTTTATGACAATTTTAAATATATATATATTTTATTATTTTTTAAATCGGTATTTTTAAGTTATTTAAGAAAATGTGCGAAAATTGCCCCCCCTACTAAACTACTGGACAGATTCAGTTGAAATGTGGTGCACATAATGTAAATTTGTGACCCAAAGACGGAAGTTAAATGTAAGTAAATGAATAAATTAAAAAAAAATTGGGGCCACTTATGGGCTTATTATTATTATTAATTATTAAACCTTCTTTTAAGAATTCCTGCTCACTCCACCGACTTTTACTCGCGGTCTTTGTCTGTTCGAGCCGTACGTCTATGGAACTCACTACCACTTACTATCCGACGCGCCCAAACGCTAGCCAGCTTTAAATCCCAAGTAAAATCGCATTTTCTATCCTTATGAAAGGTAATTTCCTTCCCTTGTTTCCACTTAGTTTCTTCATTTTGTCCTGTAATGTTTTCTTTGTGTAAGTTGTATGTATGTATTTAAGTATTAGGTGTATGTATGTTTATTATAATTATTGTATATAAGTATGTATATTATATTGACCACCCCACACTACCTAATTTCCCATCATTTTTGACGTGACAACGTCTTATAAATTGGTTAGCCGGGTGACACTTCAAGAAACTGCGTTACGCTCCGCTCACGTTATGCGCTCACAATGAGAGCGAGTGAGAGGCACGCGTGCCTTTCACTTTTTATGTCTGTCTCTCTCGCTCTTAGGCGGGCTAACCATGCCCGAGTGGAAGTCAAGTTTGGAGTGAAGTGGAGTGAAGTCGTTGTCACGTAAAACTTTCGCCCGTATACCGACTTTACAGGCAACCAATTTTTTTCTATATAAACGAGGTTGCCTGGAAGAAATTGCTTAGCGATAAGGCCGCCTTTTGCGCATTTCCTAATTTTTAAGATAATTATGTTCTGTTTTTACTTTTGTGCAATAAAGGGTATTTATTGTATTGTATTGTATGGGAGATAAATGAAACATTAAAAAAAGGGTTTCGTGAACTATATCGCGTAAAATATCAAATGAAAGAGCATTTTATGATAATATTAAATATATTTTCTATATTTTTTAAGTTAATGTTTTTAAAGTTATTTTTGAAAATAAATAATAAAAATATCCTTATCTCCGAAACCACTGAACCCAAAATTTTGAAAAAGATACAGTTAATAGTTCTTTACCTTAAAGCAAGGAGGCTAATTATTGCTTCATTAATCAACCAATTTTTTTAGCCGTTTTCAGGAAAAGATTTCTTTTTAGTGCTCTTTGTTGATTCGTTAAAAATATTGTACAAAATCAAACAGTCAAGTCATTGATTGAGGACATACAGCTGCTAAGCCAAGACGTTGATCTGTTCAACGTGCAATCCTTTTTTACTCTCCAAACTTACAATTGCAGATGGTCGCAAAACGTATTGTTTCACAAAGAAAATTCAAATGTGTATATTTTCTGTCAGTGGAACACAAAACGTGTAGTTTTCCAAGTCACCGCTCGGCTAAAATACTATTTGATTGTATTTTTGAGACCGTCCTGTCAGCGATAAGTAATATTGATTTACGCAGAAATATTATAAATTTGTCTATGGTTCCCTAAAATTTCAACTTAACCAAAATAAACCAGCCACGTGCCGTGACGGGCCACGTGCAGTGTAGGGTTCCATAGTCAGTACCTACTTGTTTTATGTAACTAACAACTGCCTAACTTTAGGTCTGAATTGAGTCCATGATACTGAACAACTTTCACCAAGGAACAAACGAAATACAAAAAATATTTTTGATCTCTTACACACAAGATTTGGCAAAATGTAATATTTATGTAATATATGTATGGAATATGTAAGGACAAATCACACTAATTAAGCTAGCCCTAAAGTAAGTTTTAAACTTGTATTATGGGATACTAACTCAATGATACTATATTTTATGACTAGCTGTGCCCGCGACTTCGTTCGCGTGGTTGTCGGAATGTTATATAGCCTAAAGCCTTCCTCTATAAATGGACTACCCAAAAAAAAAAGCATTTTTCAAATCGAACGATTAGTTCCTGAGATTAGCGCGTTTAAACAAACAAACAAAAAAACAAACAAACAAACTCTTCCGCTTTATAATATTAGTATAGATAAACAAATTAGCGCTGCATTCAAAATGAAAACAATGTTATTATTGTGTAACTAAATACTATCCTAAAACAAATAAAGTACCTACTATATAGAAAACAACTACAAAATGAAACTGTGTTTAAAAAGTAATATTACGATGATAATTATATCGCATAAACAAATTAGCGCTGCATTCAACCGTTCAGTAGGGAGCCGACCGCGCGAGTGAGCCGCGCGGCATGGTATCTCGTTGAGCTACACCCCCCTCCCGGCTTGCCCGCAAGCACCGCCTCTCTCCCGCCGCGCCGGCCAGCGCAGAGAGCGAGTTGGTTTTGTTTCGGAGTTATTTATCATTGTAATCTTTAAAGTTTTTTGTTGAAATTAAGTTATGTCAAAGACAATTTTATTCACAATGTAAGTACTCTTAACCAACAACATATTTATTTGAATAAAGATTAATATTATTATGTTGATACAACTTAAACAAATTATTTCGACCAAATTAGGTACCATAAAAACGGTTTTTGTGAGTTAATCTTAAAAGATAGACATATACTATCGCGGACTGTTTTTTAGATCATTAAAAGAGCTATTATTCTTTAATACATATTTTTTGTGTATCTTGAACCGTTTTCACGGCGCACGCAACGGAAGGCTTCAAAGATTAAATAATTTCTCCCGTTTTTTACACATTTACCACTATATCTTTGCTCCTATTGGTCGTAGCGTGATGTTATATAGCCTATAGCCTTCCTCGATAACTGGACTATCCAACACAAAAAGAATTATTCAATTCGAACCAGTAGTTTCGGAGATTAGCGCGTTCAAACAAACAAACAAACAAACTCTTCAGCTTTATAATATTAGTATAGATAAATACATACATAGATAAACACCCAAGACCCAGGACAATTTGAAAAAGACCATTTTCTAACTTGCCCTGGCTGGGGCTCAAACCCAGAATCTCCGGATTAGCGGTCTAGCGTGTTAACAATTAAACCACGGAGGTCGAATGGAAAGCAAACATTTTCTTTTCAAAAAACTTTTCCTAAGGAACACATTATTAAATATAATGTGTTCCTTAGGAAAAGTTGTTCAGTATCATGAACTGAATCCACCTTAAATTAGTTTTAGTACAGGGAGACGTTATATACTACTGCCGTGAATTTTTTTTATATATCCATAACGGTTGTACCGTTTAACTGACAAAGAGGGGAGACACATGATTCTAACAAAAATTTGCAATCAAAAACCAAATATTTCACAAACGGATTGCTAAAACGAAAAAGGGTGTTCATAATCTTACAATATTTTTGAAAGACCTATTCAACGACGTCTCACACCACACATTTTTTTTTTCAAGTTTTTATTACCACATATCCATGCCCGCCCATGCCCAATTACAGCTGTCTAGTACTAATAGTCTATGAGTAAAACTGGGGACAGACAGACAGACAGACATGACGAAACTATAAGGGTTTCTTGTTTACTACGGAACCCTAAAAAGTTGCGTGAAACGAAACAGATTCCCTATTCTAAGGGCTCTTTATCATTTTCGCTTTAACAAATTTCAAAATACGAGTAATCAAAACCACTTGTGCAAATATTTCGCTCCACTTCGCATACGATAAATTCAAAAATTGATGGATGAATGACCGTGCTTTTACAGGTTAAGCAACTACTAGCTTGGTCACAGTTAGGATGGGTGACCGTGCTTTCAATCTTAATGTTATTCAAGTTAAATGTTGAGTTTCTTATGAATAAATTTCAGTTTTCTCTACCTAAATAACTTGGCAGCTATTTAAATTTCAATTGTTTTGTCGGAATTCGAACTTGGCATTTTTACATTTATGTTTTTGATGGGATAAAATAAACACCCAAGAACCAGGACAAATTAAAAAAGGCCATTTACCAACTTGCCCTGGCTGGGAATCGAACCCAGAACCTCCGAGTGACGGACTAGCGTGTTAAAGAATCGCCACGGAGGTCGACTAATAAATTGAAAAAGTTATAAATATTACGCAAGATTCGAATAACTATAACTTGGATTTTCTAGAAAGTGCTATATGAATTTCACATATATTTAAACTCGCTTTTTAAATAAACGTCTTGCATTCACGCACACTACTGTATTTTCGAATTTACTTTTTCTACTGATAGCCTGTCTACTAAAGTGTTAAGTACATTATACTGACGTCTGCCAAGGCCTTAATTCAGAAATAATAATTCAAACAAAATAATTCTTTGATTTGATTGATTTGAAAATTTTAATAAGTATCGCGGACTGGAAGTCTTGACGAAAAGAAAAAAGTAAGCTGTATACTAATTCTACGTTACAATTTATGATTACCTACATCTATTGTCCCGTTTACACATTATTAACTCTATGCAACGTCATCTTGACATTTTTATTCCCCTAGCGGGAAAATTTTGCATATTTCAGAGCCAAATCCGACCACGTGGCTTTACGCATACGGTCCTTAACTAACTTTTGTGGGTTGTAAATACAAGAGTAAAACATTCGTAATTTAACATCGAAGTACTTGAAATCTCTTAACTTTCAATATAAACCGGATCCAGGTATAGTACTTATAATGGAGTTCCATGTAATGAAGTAATAAAGAGTTTCTTTGGGGAAGATAATAAAACTGCATGAAAGCTTTTGAAGCTATCAAATTAATGTTAGAATTACAGTAGGTACACAGTCTTAAGGTGAAGTGGCGTAAAAAAATTATTTGGATCAATGTCTAAAAAGACCTTCAAACTATTTTATGAATAATTTTTGAAATTATTACAAATAGTCCGTCTAGTTTTAAAACGAGACGGACTACCAAAATTACTTTCAAAGGTTATTCATAAAATAGTTTAAAGGTCTTTTTAGACATTGTACCAATAATTTTTTTTAAATATCGCCATATTTAGTTTTAAACAATTTATTTCAAATGAGGGCGCCATTTTACCTTAATAACTTCTATAATAGTAGTTTATGACACTGTCACATAATAATAGGTATAAACACACGAGTGTGGAGTTTAAAAATCAAGCCGCCAGGCAAAATTTTTAATAGTAATATGATAATACTGAGTTATTTGCAGTGTCAGTACTACTTTATCTAATCTCATAAACTAGAATTAAAGCTATTACTGTTTGCTTATAATGTTTATTTTCAATATTTGGATACATCGACTTCATTATACTTAAACACTTTAAGCACTCTTTTACATTGAGTATTTAGACCATAATGAGAATAAACAATTTCTGGAAATAGGTCAATAGTACGTTTTCCGAAAACAAAGAACCTTGTTTTTGCATTTTCTATGCCATGAAACCATGATAACACTTGTCATATAGTTTTCTCGACTTTGCTGGTAAAATGTACCTAAGACATCAACAATTACACGACAGGCAAGGAGATTACAAGATATTTATTACTTATAAACGTATGAAGCGCCATAATAAATTATAAGGATACAGATAATTAATTCTTTTTTTTACGGCCCTGAATACGAATCTTTTTGAGCCATCATACAGCAATCAAAATTTGTTTGTAACGCTATAAAATAGTGAACAGCGTCTATAGCGTTCCATTAATAAAACAAATCGATCCCCAAGGATTTTCAACATCAATTACAAGGTTTTGGAACGCATAAACGGTGTCACCATTTTTATGTGGCTCAAATGACATGTATCCAATATTATAGCGTCAAACTTATAACACCCTCTTTTTTATCAGGGGTTACAAACACTATAACATCTTTATCCCTAACGGGGCAGACAGAGCCTGGGGCGGTAAGGTCTAGGCCACTTAGCGTGATGCCGAATCGATTAGCTCACCACTATATAGTGGTTCCTCTTTATTGGTCGCTATTATGGGCGTTAAGGTGGAAAAAGGAAATCATAATAGTGATGGGTTGCTAACTGCATCTGATTCTCGCTCATTCCCTCGATCGGCTTTTATGATCTGCGCGGAAAGAGAAATAGCTGGTACATTTTATGTTTTTTCTTTTCTCCCAGACCAGCAAGGAAGATTCAGTATGATGGGATTTTAGAAAAAAAATTCTAAAATATCATCATACTGAAACTATTTGATGGGCAGATTTAGTCTTAGAAACTTAGTATTTTATGTTCCTTAGGTAAAATTGTTATATGGACTAAAACAGATGTTAATAAAAATCAAAAAAAAAAATCGAAATTCCATACAAATCGCCCGGGCGGCCCCACACTTTTGTATGGAAATGGCAATATTTTTTTGATATTTGGCTGTTATTTTAATTTCATTATACTTAAGTGATCTAGTAGGTATATAGACCGTGGTTCGATTTATTACGGGTATATCCCTTCCATGTTGTATATCTTGTACTCGTAAGCCTGTAAAGCGGTAAAGACGTGTAGCAGTCAACAGTAAAGAAAATGGGTTTCTTTACGCTTCCAACTACAATACAAAAGAAAGATTAAGATAAAATTTTCTTTTGGTCTTAAAGTAAGGCCAAGAAAACAAAAGACGTCTCAAAATGTCCTTTGACAACAAGAACACAAACAACAGATGTGTTATCAGATAGGGCTCTTACATACAGACGAGCGTCTGACGGCGACCAGGGTTGTGAACTGTTGCGCGACGTTCGCCGACTATCGCTGACGGTTGCGAACTATCGCCGACGGTCGCGAACTGTTTTTAGTTGTGGTAGAGCTAGCTACCGGCAAAACTCAGTTTTGCTAGTAGCATGAATGGGCCAGCTCGTCCGGGGCAGTACCACACTCTCACAGAAAATCGACGTCTGAGTAGTAGCTTCACCGCTTCTATGCTTCGTTCAGTGAGTGAGAGTCGGAGCCCCCCCCCCCCCCTTCCCCTCCCCCTGAAAGGCCGGTAACGCTTTTGTTACACCCCTGGTGTTGCAGTTGTCCACGGGCAGCGGCGATCATTTACCATCAGGTGACCCGCTTGTTCGTTTGCCGTCCTATGACATAAAAAAACGGTCTCGTCGCGCGGCAGTCGTTAAACGTTGCGCGAGGGTCCCTGACGATGGCCGACGGTCACCGACTTTCGCACGACGACGTCGCCGACTGTTGCGCAGCTTAGTTCGTTAATTCAAACACCTTTAACGAATTTCTGTAAATAACACAAAGCACAAAACATAGAAAACTTACTCTAGTTCCATACACTTTCATACTAACACAATGAAATAACTACACGAAGTAAAATACATACAAGTAGTTCGCTAAAGCAACTATTATCATGATCACGAGTGTGTCAACTCCCCACATGTTTGTTATCAGTTGTGATGTGTTGGAGCAACGATACAATCTCAATATCTGAACAAAGGCTACGCGTATTGTAAGATATATTTTATGTGAAACATATGCTAAATCCCATGGTCTAGTATATAATGTGAAGAAATGTGAAATCATGGTCTTTGAGGCCAGAGGCAGAGATACATTAAATATACCGGCTGTAGAGATTAATGGTATTAAGCTTCGACGGGTTTACCAGGTAAAATACCTGGGCCACATCCGGCCTCTGATCTCAAAGATGATGATGATATTGAAAGGGAACGGAGGGCGCTGTCGGTTAGGGCAAACATGATAGCCCGGAGATTCGCACGGTGCTCGAATGAAGTGAAAATTTTACTTTTTCGGGCATATTGCACATCTTTTTATACATGTAGCCTATGGGCTACTTTCACCCGAAAATCGTATAGCGCCCTCCGCTTCCAATATAATAACGCATTTAGGGTGCTGATGGGGTTACCTAAGTACTACAGTGCTTCAGGAACGTTTGCTCTGCACGCAGAGTACGGGCCAGCCCCAACAGCATTCTAAAAATGGTGGCCAGCAGACTGGACTGCGCATACATTAATCGCTGCTGTGCAGTTTCACACGGAATTGTACGGCAGTGATTAGATTAGATTTGTAGTTTTTCTTAGGTTATAGGTACTAACATTAGGTTAAGGATATCTATGTTACTAACAATAAATGGACAATTGTCTGATTAAATAAAAATTTTATTTATTTATTTTTGTTTACTTGACCTAACTGTAGGATATTGGTTTTTAATATATATAAATTTAACTGTATTTTCCTTACGTGTAAAATTTAATTGGACTGAAATGTTTCACATTGAAAATGTTTATGTGATCACCAGTGTATGATGTGACAGGAAGGGGTGTAGATATATTATAATATTCTTAGGGTCAGTTCCCACCGAGACGAGCGCGCACTTTGTAAGAAATATAGAACTTGTTTACTAGGCAAAAAGATAGTGATTTCAGCGACAGCTCGCTTTGCCGCGCTGCGTAGCGATGCATAGCGATGCGCAACGGGCTCTAGTAAACAAGTTTCTATATTTCTTTCACGTGCGCGCTACGTCGCGTCGCGTCACGTCGCGTCGCGTCTCGGTGTGTATTGACCCTTAGTAGGTTGGAGACGAACTTACTTTATTATGGAATAACATACTTATTTTATAAGTAGTACATAGATCGTTGTCTTTGTCTAGGCGGCTGGGTAGTCTTAGAACTTACATGATAGATCTCTTATAACAGATAGTATTACAAGGCAGTATCCTCTTCATAGAAAATGATCTAGGTGTCCTATGTTAAAAAGATGACTAGGTTCAAGTAGGTCAATGATGAGGGCGTTTGTTGTACTCTTCGCACATACACCATAAGTATATGCCAAAAGTGAACCGACATGGCCGTAGATCGGTTAAAATTGGAGATATCCTACGAACAATAATTCTCATTGATGGAGATATCTCTATGGAAGAAGTATCAAAATGTGCAGGGCGCAGAGATCTTCTCTTATGGCGCTTAAAATTTGAAAATTGCGTAGTTTTTGAAAATATTCGAAAAAAATTGTAAAATTTTTTTGGTAAAAAAAGCTTTAAGGTGAAGGTATAGGCAAATGGCCTTGAAGTGGCGCCCTCATTTGAAATAAATTGTTAACTCGTAAATATGGAGATAATTTCTATATTGCTCTTCGTCATGCACTTGATAGCCCTTTAAATTATTTTATGAACCACCGTTGAAAGTAGTTACATTAGTCCGTCTAGCTTTAAAACTTGCCCCCGCCAAAAGTGGCCACGGCAAGTTTTAAAGCTAGACGGATCACCAATAATAGTTTCAACGGCAGTTCATAAAATAATTTAAAGGGCTATCTAGTGCATGACGAAGAGCAATATGGAAATTATCACCATATTTACGAGTTATCAATTTATTTCACACTTCAAGGCCATTTGCCTATATCTTCACCTTAACTTTAATAACTTTCAATGATTTTACATTATACGTATACAATGCCTCGAGTTTAGTATAATTGCCATATAGTTTTTTTTCGAATCATTTATCGCTTAGATTGCCGTGTGGCTTCCGGCCTAGAATAGGATCAGGTGGCGGCCGGTTGTAAAACTTTTCGCACAAAGAAACTTTTTATAACAATATAACAAATACAAGCTATTTTATTTGAATTAAGAAAATGTTTACTAATGTTTGTAAACATTTTTAACAGCAATGTGGGAGCACTATTACCTATGCTCGACGAACAAAAAATCTAAACATTTTCTAATCAAGACTCTAGCACTATGTACTATTCCTAGTTTCCATAAAACGCGATGTAGGAAGCAACGTTGTCTGTTGCCGTGTAATCAAGGAGAGTGTGTTGTGTCTTAGGAAACGAACGGGAATCGGAAATGGGACAAGATCCCGATATCCTTGGGGACTGTTTACACCAAATATATACTGAACCAATTTATTACAGACTCAGTTAAAAACTTTGCTCAAGGAACATTAACAAGATTTAGATAATTGACCGAAAGAGTGAAGCGAACAAAGGGCTCCGTTTCGAATTCCAGTCTTCTGGTTATTCTCGCCTACAGGTCGCATTTCTCAACCGATTCTCGTGAAATTTTGTGAGAATTTTGATAATTGATTTAGGGAGCTTATTTTACTAAATTTTTCAAAATGGCGTTATGATATCGTAAAAATTATCATATTTCAGCTATTTCGAAAAATGTCCAAAAATGTAATATGACTTTTTTGTGTGATCGTGTGACGTCATCGGAGAAGACGCCATTCACAGGGCTTTTTCGGCACAGATATAAAATAAAAAAATATTGTAGTTTTATTCGTATATTTCGCAAAACCCATGTATTATTTATATAATAATTAAGTGTAATATGATTCTATACGCCTTTATCTGATAGGACGACAGCAAATTATGGTTTATATTAAATGCTGTCCAACACCCTTTTTAATTTCATCAAAAAAACGGAAAATCAAGCGATTTATTTGAGGCAATTTGTACATAAATTCATACAGCCTTTATTAAATTGATTTACATTAAAAGTTCGGTAGCCTATTAGCCGAACAAATTGCGCATTCAAGAATTATTTAAATTCAAATTCGTTCACGACAGACGTACTGAATTAAAGGAGTTAAAAGTTACTTTCAAGTTTTTAAAAGATTAAAGTTTTGAGTTATTGCGCAGTGTGTTGCAACTGACAGTCCTCTCGTTGAGCATTTTTTAACATTTGCAACTGTCAAGAACTACTTATTACTTTCTTAAATTAATAAAGAATAATGACGTTAATTCAATACATCTAGGGTAATACTAAGAATGTATTAAAAAAAACTATTAATTTTTCTTTTAAGTACAAATTTAAAATTGAAATTGTTTTAAATTTTTTTATAAATATATTGATGTTAAGAAAATTCTCAATCAAAATGTTTTTTATAAAACGTCTTTACTAAATCAACAAACTTGAAGACAACAGGCTTAAGGCTTCTCTTTTATTTTTTCTCATTTTAAATCTTCATCATCATTGGCCTTCTATATCCCACTGTTGGGAATAGGCCTCTCAGTGCATGCCAACCACCTCGGCCCTGCGCCTTACAAAACCAGTTTCGACCCGCAACTTTTATGTCATCGACCCATCTAGCTCTCGGACGACCCACACTACGTTTACCATCTAGGGACCACCACTCTGTCAGCACTCTACTCCACTGATCATCACCTAGTCCTTCCCGGTGTCCTGCCCAACTTCACTTGAGATCCATAACACAGTTTCCGACATCCTGAACTTTCGTTCTTTGTCAGATCACAATATTAGGGATTCGGTCTTTAAGTTTAAATAGATACAAAAATTGTGTTTCTTACAATAATTGTGTATATAATTTCAAATATTTATTTTCTACACTCCAATACAGACTATTCTTATAAAGAAAAGCTGAGCTGCAATTTGAGTACATATTTTTAATGTATGTATTTTAACGAGAAAAATTCATGCGAAAAATCATAAACTGGAAATTTAGTGTACCTAGTGCTGCACAGTTATAAAGACATGGTTACATTATTATAACTACTAAAACTTCCTACAGTATATATCTTCTTCTTCTTCGTCTCAGCTTTGCTGCTTCGGAGCCCGGGGTGCGCTTTCCCGCTTTTTCTTCTCCAAATATAACATTTTATCAATCTTATTTTTCATTACCCGACTGCAAAACGCAATTCGTGGGCCTGCGCGTGATGCCATATCTTCAATTTTAATCTGTGGTGAGGACCCGGATAAGATCATAGCGGCACTGGAAGAAAACTTCGCGCGGCCAGAACTGATAGTTATAAAAGAGACCGCAGCGCTCAAGAATTTGCCACGCCTGGGTAACGAACTTAAGGAACTCGGAAAAAATTCCAATCGGGTACTTAATGCAATAACCAATATTAAGTTATTAGATCAAAGGGAATATCTGTATGCTCCTGAACTCTTTCATGCCATTTTGGGTAAACTAAACCCCATCATGAAAGTCAGATGGACAGATTTTGCTTTCCAAGACTTATCAAAACGTCCAAAGTTAGAAATATTATCAGAATTTTTAACCCTTGAATATCAAAAGTATGTGAAATTTAGTTTATCGCCCGATTCTTCTCTACCTTCTACATCTTTCGACAAACCTCAACGCGATCAGCAGTACAAAAATCGTGAAATCGTACATGCCACAGACACGAATACGTCAATTGAAAAAAAAGCACAATGTATTTATTGCAAAAAATCACATAACATAAAGACTTGTCCTGATTATAAAGTACTTTCAGTTGACGAAAGATGGCGTTGGCTGCGAGAGGCACGTGTTTGTTATAGGTGTTTAAAAGCAAACCGCCATCTCTGGAAAACTTGCAAATCACCCTGCTGTGGTATCGACGGCTGCAAGTTTCGACACCACCCATTGCTGCATGGCGCCACTACCACGTACACTCAATCACCTAAAACTGAAGAAAATAATTACGAAACTTCTGTTATAATTTCTAACATCACGCAAAAACCTAATACCGATTTTAATTTAGCTCAGGGTTCGAGAGCCTTTCTGAAGATCGTTCCGGTGACTGTGACCGGGCCCGCCGGTAGCTGCAATGTATTCGCACTACTCGATAACGGTAGTACTGCAACGATCATCGAGTCCAATATAGCCGAAGCTATTGGCGCTACGGGACCTACACAAAATATCACTGTCAACGGTGTAGGTGGTCTAAGCACAAACAAAACTATTTCGTACGTAGAATTCCAAATTAAAGGTAGGTACACACAGGAAACATTTTTGGTTAAAAACGCACGAGCAATGACTGGTTTATCATTAAGTCCGCAAGCGCTACCACGAGAAAATATTTCTTCCTATAATCATTTGATTGACTTGTTCGACGTTCTGTCATACGACATTGCAACTCCTTCCATTCTGATAGGGGCTGAACATTGGTATTTATCCATCACGCGGGATCATTGTATGGCGTATCATCGAGCAACATCAAACTTGTCGAATTCGTCAACCATTTATCATTGTCAACTAAAAATAAAGATGAAGAGTTGGATTTGCTTATAAAGCAACAATATAAATTAGATTCGATTGGTATCTCCAAACAGGAAACTATTCATAGTAGGCAGGATATGCGTGCTATAGACATTTTGGAAACTACTGCAAAACGTTTACCTTCAGGACGATTTGAAATAGGTATGCCATGGCGCGAAGATATCCAAAACATACCTGACAGCTATCCACAAGCTTTATCGCGCTTACTCACTTTGGAGAGACGAATGTGCCGTGACACCAATTTTGCGGAAGCTTACGAAACTTTTTTGAATAACATGTTAGAAAAAGAATATGCAGAAGAGTGCGATCCCGGCTCTTGTCACAATAAATACAAGATGCAGAAATCTCAGGATCGACATTTTTCTGACACTTTTATGTATTATCCTCCACATTTTGGAGTCTGCCATCCTCAGAAGCGTAAGTTACGTGTAGTTCTTGATGCAGCCGCCAAGAGCGAGGGTGTCAGCCTAAATTCATTACTCATTCCTGGTCCCGACTTATTAAAATCTTTGCTAGACATTTTATTTCGTTTTCGTGAAGGGCGCATAGCACTTATTGCAGACATAAAAGAGATGTTCTCGCAAATACGTGTTAGGCAGGCAGATAGGGATGCTTTGCGTTTTCTGTGGAAGCCCACTAGGTCTTCAGTGTCTTCTACAAAACCACAGATAAAAGAGTATCGTATGTGTAGTGTAATATTTGGTGCATCTTGTTCGCCATTTATTACCCAATTCATTAAAAATAAAAACGCTAGAGATTTTTTGGACAAATATCCACAGGCTGTCGGTGCTATTGCGAACGACCACTACATGGATGACTACGTCGGCTCTTTAGATTCCGTCACCGAAGCAGCACAACTAGCTGCTAATATCGTAAGAGTCCATAGCGCCGCATGTATGGAAATGCGAGGATGGACATCTAACGACCAAGCCGCATTACAACTCATAAGCCCAGGTTTGCGGGCCGCTCGGCCGTCAGATGTAGATGCCGGTTCCTCAGATTTTCCTAAGGAAGTTAAGGTTTTAGGTGTAGTTTGGAACCCCGAAAAGGACTATTTGAGTTTTAGGGATCCAGGCTACGACCTACCAAAATGTTTAACGAAGCGTGAAGTTCTCTCTACTTTAATGCGGGTATATGATCCGTTAGGCTTGCTAGCGCCCATCGTAATAAAAGGGCGGATATATTTTCAACAGACCTGGAGATCAGGCATCGACTGGGATACTCAACTACCTACATCAGAAGTTTTGAAGTGGACCGACTGGTATCAGGAGCTTACCAGGGCTGTGACTATAAAGATACCTCGTTGGTACGTTTCGACGGAAAATTTTGAACCGCTTGAAAGGGAACTCCACGTCTTCGTCGACGCAAGCGAGCAGGCTTACGCTTGTGTAGCCTACTGGCGATTTTTATATGAGGATGGAAGCTACAAAGTGACTCTGATCTCGAGTAAGGCTAAAGTCTCTTCATTAAAACCGACATCTATACCGAGACTTGAGCTCCAGGGAGCTTTGATAGGTTCCAGACTTGCTATCACTATCCAGGAAGGTCACCGCAAAAACCAGACCGGACATATTTTTGGACAGATTCTATGATTGTTCTTGGATGGTTACAAAGTGACGCACGTACGTTTAAACCGTTTGTTGCTCATCGCATTGCAGAAATTTGTGAGAATTCGAACGTGAAAGACTGGCGGTGGGTACCAAGCGAATTAAACGTCGCCGATGACATTACGCGATCAAATGCTACCAATTTAGACATTACGCATAGGTGGTTTCTCGGACCATCTTTTCTTGCAAACTCATTAGATTATTGGCCACCACAGCCAACAAAATTTTCCCAAAATTCCAGTGAACATAAATCAAAACCAGAATTTATTGCGGCCATTTCAACTGATTGTTTACCTAAACCAGTAACAGCCAACATTGATCATTTTAGTGATTGGTTACGCTTGGTACGCTCCACGGCTCGAGTGCATCAAGCTGTCGATATTTTTCGAAACATTTTGGCTCGCATTAGAAGTTCAACATTAAATAACAGTGTGGTCGTTTCACACCGTCCACGCCGTTCTCAACCGACGACGTCTACTACTCTGCCACCACTCTCTGCCAACATTATTAAAGCCGCTGAGAGGCATATTTTACAACGTACACAGTTAGAGAGCTTTCCTGAAGAATATTTTGCTATCAGCAACTCACAGCCACTTCAACGTCGCAGCCGCTTGTTGAAATTATCTCCTGACGTTGAGGATAGTTGAAAGATATCTGACGGCAGACACCTAGCAGTACAATTATTGGTGCAAAATTACCACCGAAGAGCGGGCCACGGAAACAATCAAATGGTCATAAATGAAATTCGACAACGGTTTTGGATTGTACATCTACGAAATACTGTAAGAACCATAAAATTCGCAAGGCTCAACCGATGAACCCAGCTATGGGAGACCTGCCACTTCAAAGCCTAGCACATCATCAGCGCCCCTTTACGTTTACCGGCTTAGACTATTTTGGACCTTTGACGGTTGCAATTGGACGTCGATACGAAAAACGCTACGTCGCCCTCTTTACATGCCTTACCTGCAGAGCCCTCCATTTGGAAATAGTCCATAGCCTGTCAGCAGATTCTGCAATTATGGCCTTGAGAAGATTCACTGCAAGACGCGGCAACCCACACACAATATTTTCGGACAATGGGACCGCTTTTGTAGGTGCTAACAGGATTTTGAAAGAGTTTTACTCTCATGCTATTGAAGATTTTGTGGCATCAAGAGGAATAAACTGGAGCTTCATTCATCAGGCAGAGATGGGGTAGTAAGGGTAGTCGACGTCAAGACTGCTGGAGGTTTGCTTCGTCGCCCTGTCCTTAAGTTAATTAATTTAACTTAAGGGTGGGAGGATGTTGCAAACTCTTTTGCAATCTTTCAGTTTTTATACCTATTTTGTTTTTCTATATATTTTGTTGTCAGTCACTCATGTCAGAAAGTAAAAAATACATTGTTTTTCCATACTCCAACATTCGATTGATTTCTAGTTTAATTTCACATAATATATTTCATATTTCATATTTCATTTATTCACCATTTGTAAACAATATACACATTCACTGTCATGCACTTAACAATTAGTGTTCTTAAAACTATTTACAAAATTGCCTTCTTAGGCATTGGGAATTGATTTTAAACAACATTACAATTCATAAAATTCCAAAAATTATACAGTCTACGAATATATCTTATCATTCCATTACAATAATAAATACCTATATAAAAAATTAAATAAAAATAATAATAATATATATATATATACATATATATATATATATATATATATATATATATATATATATATATATATGTATATGAAATATATATATATTTACATATATAATAAGTATATATCTTATTCTATCTTCATCATCATACACATTTAAATAGTTACCTAATAAACAAATTTTATTTTATTTTTAATTTCGGATCAACGGATCGGTCAATTTGTATGGGAGGCCAAAAAATATTTTTCATATTTCGATATATGTTCCTTGGGGAAAGTTGTTCAGTATCATGGACTAAATTCACCCTTGAAATAGTTTCGGTATATTATATAGGTTAGACCCTGTATATGGATAGCACTACCAATCCAGCATGTAAAATGAAAACCGTATAACTTTGAATAAGAAAATAAATGCCTCTACTAAAAACAAACTACCTTCGTGTAGCAAATACAAATTTACTTGAGATATGAAAACAACGCTTTTTACGCCCCCTTATGTACTATTAAGCCTCCAAGTGGCGTCATCAAGACTGTGAACCTAAAAAATAACGATGTTTTGGAAATATTGTTATTTTTAACCGACTTAAAAAGGTTATCAATTCGTCTTGTATGATTTTTTTTGTAAGTATGTAAGTTACGAGATATCCTCGCCAAATTGTGAACAGATTTTGATGATTATTTTTTTACTCGAAAGCCTCTTCTGCCTTATTGGTCCCATATTAATTTGGTAAAGATATGATGAAGAGATGAGATCTCTCTAACTGTCTGGTCAGCGTGGAGAGTGTAGGTCAAATCCTCTGGCTACTCTAGCTAAGTATGGCTCTGTAGTGCAGAAAGTGCTCCTGCAGTGGAGACTAAAAAGACCTGGATGATGATGATGATGATGATTATGAAGAGCTTTCGAGATATGGAAGAAACTCCTGAATAGACAAGTATTATTGAAAGTCTGACTGTAGTTTTTCAGGTAATATGTAGGACATACTATAAGGAATTATAAATAACAATAAGACACGTTATGTGCATCGAGCTGCAAGCACAAATACGGCGCTTCATACAAGCGGAGTAACATTTATGCCTTCTACTACTACAAATGTAACTATACATCCGTGCACATACGTGCGTACGTCAATGTGAGAGTTTCAGTATTTAAATCAATCAAACGCACTCGAGAACGGGGGAGAGGTGTGGGGACGCCATATTGCGGGACACGCTGCGAGTTTTTGTTCTGTATCTTCTTCGTCTACGCGCGTTCCCGGTTGCATCCTCAGCTGTGCTGCTTCGAAGCCCGGGGTGCGCTTTCCCGCTTTTTCTTCTTCAAATACCTATAGGTCACCCAAGGATGCCAAAGACCTTGCGAAATGGAGAAGAAATAGTTTTTGTTCTGTATATTAATACTTATTCTCTGCTGTGCAAGTCAACAGCTAGTAGGCACAGTGGTCTCTTTGTAGCTTCATATCCTGAATTTAAAGAACTTTAGGCAAAACAATAGGACACCCACCTAGGTGGTTTGACGACCTATGCAAAGTTGCAGAAAAACGCTGGATACAGGCCGCTTCCAATCGGACGCTATGGACATCCTTGGGGGTGGCCTATATATCCTGTGGACTCCCTGTGGCTGGTTTAACATCGATGATGATGAGGAAATACAGTAAAAAAAGGCTGTGGGCTCTATGGTATATTCGTTCAATCGAATGGAATGCTATCGATACGCTTCAAAGGCGGCATCGGCTTTTACAAAGACTCGGCTTTTGTGGCGCGTAGACGGCATGCACACCAATTTAGCAAAAGAAATATGCTAACTTATGGAACACCTGGTGATTACTGTAAAGTTAATGCAATTCTTCAAATGGTGAATCATATTTTTTTTTTTAATTAACGTCTAGTATTAAAAGCTTCCCCAAAGCTTATTTTACAAATTTAGATTAAACAACATAACAATAGTGTCTCAGCCAATAACAATTCGTAATTTTTCTCCCGCACTTGATTTTCCTCACAGTAAGGTAATAAGTTTAATAAAGTTAAGCCAAATGCGAAGAGTTACCCCAAGACGTGAATTTTTCATAAGATATGTCACGAGTTTTGATAACAATATCTGTAGATGTGGCAACAGTGCTTAAACAATGTCTTGACTGTTCTTACCCGACCACGGTGAAGCCAAAAGGATGAAGGGGTAATGAGTTTTATCGCTGTATTGATTGTATCAATTTGTTCCCTCGTATCTTCTATGATATCCAAAGTAACTTAACAAATGAGGTATCATCGTTGGATGCATCTTGGCTGTCCGCTGGTGGGCAAGACATCACAGTTTTCCGTTACGTTTGACGTCACCTTTTAACGTATGACTTTTTACCTTTTTATACCTTGTCTTAGTTCTTAACTTAGTTTTAAGATAAATTGTGGAGAAAAATAAATAAACATTTATTATTATATAAACAGTAAATTCAATATGGCGCCTTCTATAGACCATAAATTAATGAACAAAAAAATAAAATAAATCGAATCATACATTCAAAAAATATATAAGTATACATTATTAGCTGTTCCCTGCTAGGCTTGCATCTACTACTATTTTATCCCAGAAAACTGAGGTTTCAGTGGGATTGTCCCATTCATTACTGAATGAACAGGGCTTTTTAACCACGTTAGCAAGGATGTACGTACCTAGGTAACAAAAAAAAAACAAATGTTAGGTATGTAAGTACTTGTTCTCATCGTAGTGAGTTTTCGATTGCATTACATGCCTATCAGCGCTGTTATTGCAACATCTTATAAAAATTAAACATCATAGGTATATCACGAGTCATCAGTATTAAAATTCCAGTAAAGATTCCATGCATAATTTAGGCTTCCCAAAATTACTTACTGATAACATTTTTTGTGTGAAACTTGGGTAATAATTTAATAATAGATGTCTTAGGTCGTTGTTCTGACTATACTTCATGGATGTTTTATTATTAAGCTATCACATTTTGTGACTAATATCATTACTTTTACAATAAAAGCACTTATAACTTTTTTAGGGTTCCGTACAAAAAATAAAAAACGGAACCCTTATAGAATCACTCGTGCGTCTGTCTCTCCGGCCGTCTGTCACAGCCAATTTGCTCCGAATCTACGGTACCGAATCAGGTAAAATTTGGTAAGATGGTGTAATCCTATGACCCAAACACATATGTGCAAAGTAAATAAATATTTTTAAAATAAGGGTCATTTTCGGGGGATGAATTAGGAAATTGAAAAAAAAGGTTTGCATACCTTACTGTGTCACATATCAAATGAAAAGGCTCGTTATGAGGATCTCAAATATATTTTTGTTATAATTATAACATAAATAGTTTTGATTTTATTCATGGACGAAGACGAAAATTGACCATTCCCCCCCCCTCTGATCTCGGAAACTACTAAGCCTAAAATTTTTAAAAAATCACGAAATATAGTTCATTGCTTGTAGATTACTATAAAAATTCAATCAATTGTACGGAACCACGCGAGTTTAACTCGCACTTGGACGGTTTTTTTAATTAATATACAGCATATGCTTGGAACACTATCTAAATTAAAATGATGTTATAAAAAATTTACCACAAGTGCTATTTTAATTCACACCTACAGTTGCAAGCAATTAAAAACGAATAAACTTATGATAAAAAGTTATAATTGGTTTTTTGTAAAATTAATGTTATTTGAAGGTACACAAATCTGCGGTTTTTACCGCGTAAAAAACATACAAGCACTGAATAAACACACAAGGAGCTTTTCTAGTGTATTCGCAAGTTAAGCGACACCGGGCTTGGTCCGCGCTTGGATGGGTGACCAATGGCACAAAAATTTTAGACCTCCTCAATACTTCCAAAGGCACGTTAAGCCGTTGGTCTAGGCTGCCATCATCGTATGGCAGTCTTCAAGCTATGTCAGATGCCTTTAGGCTGCTTGAAAAATCTGAAACCAGTGTTGAGTCACACATACGAAACACAACCACACACACAACACCTTGCGCTTCTGAATATTCAAAATTTGTTTCATTCCTTTTGTTTTTTTTTTTAAATTTTGATTTTCAGAAATCGCTGTTATTAAACTTCTACAGGTAATTCCAAAAAAATTACATAATAATCTTAAGGATTGTCTACAGACACCCACAAACATAAATTTTAAATATAATACAATAAAAATAATAAATAAAACACATTGAAATATTCGTCGAGAGCGAAGAAAGGCCCGGACCCGTGCTCGAAGATATTTCGCTGTGTTTTATTTATTATTTATATTGTATTATATTTAGGGTAGTATTTAAACGCAAATCAAAATTACTGATTGCACAGCAAAATACTCAACTGAAAATATTACTAAACAAACTGCAATTTATATTTGTGGCGCAGTAAAATGGATAGAACTTTCCTAGCACTCGCCGGCCGCTGCCGCGGCACGCTCGCTTCGCTCGCTCGGCTCGTGCGTGTGTTGGTCGCAGTTCTAACATAACCTAACCTATAGGTTTGCCCTAACCTAATAAATTTGATGTGCAGTCAGTATTTATTTGCTGTGCAATCAGTACTTATGATAAGATTGTTGATTTATTTGATGTAAAAAAGTATATAAATGATGAGATTAAATTGATGGGTGATTATTTATTAGATGTGCAATTAATAATATCCCTTATATTTATAATAAAAATTAAAGCGGAATCGACTACATATTTAGATTATACATTATTTGGTATAATTTTCATATAAAAAGGTGATTGTATTAAAAAGTAATATCTATACTAATATTATAAAGCGGAAGAGTTTGTTTGTTTGTTTGTTTGTGTAAACGCGCTAATCTCAGGAATTAATAGTCCGATTTGAAAAATTCTTTTTTTGTTGGGTAGTCCATTTATAGAGGAAGGCTTTAGGCTATATAACATTACGTTCCGACAACTACGCAAACGAAGTCGCGGGCACAGCTAGTTAGAAATAATGGTAAATTTAGGCAAATTTAGAGGAATGTTTGTGATTTTTTTCTATCGAGCCAAAAATGCTCAATTGTGTTTTGGATACATAAGAATCTTAAAACTTGTCTGTAGAAAAGTCTTAAGATTCTTATGTAGAATTTTTGAGGAATAAACTGTAGTAGTTTTATTACAGTGATTTTTCAAATACACTCACAGTTTTCTTGGCTCTGAACTGGGCTTTAAACTGAAAGCTAATACGTACAGGCCATTAAAAATTCCCTATACTACACTACCGAACGAGCACATTGAGAGTGGAGTGTCGCGAACTAATCTAACTTTTGTTTGCAAAGTGGCTCTCGAGCCGCCATTGCTTTATAAAGAGAATTCAATTAAATGTTCCCACAAAATAGCTCGTTCTCTATTTGAAATAGTGCAATGAGATTTAAAATTAAATTATTATATATGCAAACGAAGCCTATACCTATAATGGTTCATTAATTTTGCTTTATTGCCTTATTTTGCTGTCCATCCATCCTCATCCTCATCCTCACGACGACTTCCTAAAAACTATTACTACGTTCTTCTCAAAACCCACCTTTGGACATTCCACCGCATTCAACGCAGACATACGCCAAGTCATTTTCAGTCATGGCTGCCAGACTTTGGAACTCTCTTCCTGGTGATGTGAAAGTGGCTACTTCGCTAAACTCGTTTAAATCTAAACTCCTTGGATCCTCTCATGTCACCTCAGATATTTAAGCTTTCATTTCAGTGTTTTTATGTAGGTACAATATGTATGTTTATGTATGTGTATGTATGTTTATGTATTTATATGTATGTTTGTATGTATATATCTCGTAGTTAGTTTGCATGTTTATATTAGTTTAAGTTCGTTTATATGATGCTTTCTTTTATTCTATGTACTTCTACCCTTCTTGTGAGTAATTGTCCTATCTACTTATTCGCCGGTTGACTGGAAGAGATTCTATTATGGGATAAGTCCGCCGTTGTCAATATATGTTGTTTTTGTCTTTAGTTATGTGTTTTCTTAGTACAATAAAGTTATTAAAAACAAACAAACTATCATTGAAGGAAAGATAGAAGGAAAAAGAGGACAAGGCAAACCGAGGCATAGCTACAAGAAACATATAAAGGAGAAGATGAACGTCGTATCGTACAGCAAAGTAAAACAGCTGGCAGATGAGAGAGACAAATGGAAGAGAATTCATACTTCAGCGACAACAGCATAGATCTCAAATATATGTAATAAATACATACCCTGAATGCAAATTAAAAGCACTATATATGTGTGCACAGAATATTTAACGAGTTCCCTCGATTTCTCGATGATCCCATCATCAGATCTTCACCTGGTGTCAATGGGACCAACTTGCATGTATACTTTTCATTGCTGCTCTCCTTTTCTGTCGCTCAGAACCGTCATTTTCTAGAGCGAGAAACAGTGCGGGAGTGCCGCCGCATCGCCCATTCCGCGGTATAGCTCTCTTTCTCGCTCTATCAAATGACGATACTGACCGATAGAAAAGGATAGCAGTATAGGAACGTGCTGTTTCGTGCGGGCAGATGTAGCTAATCCTTAACACCTTAGTACAGAAAAACAGACGGTGGGAAGCGGTTTTGTTATGCTATGTATTGATTTATTTATATAATTCTAAAAGGTGTGATAATTTACTCATAACTCCTTATAGCTTCTCCATTGTTGGGTAACAAAAAGTGTGCACACAGTGCAACTTTCCTAGCTACCAATGTCGGAAAACTTGGCAAATACTATTATAATGTTTGCTTAAACGACACGAAGTAAGCCGCGGGAGTGACAAACTTAAATTAGTATTAATATTGGAGTTTCAACTAGTTTTGTTCACACGATAACGTCTCTGATAAGTTTTCAATTACCATAAACATACAGTTTTCAATATCCTGATAAACTTACATACATATATGCTCAAATAGTATTTTCATGACTTTGAAGTCATGGAGGATAGTGGTAAGGAGGACCATCTTGTGTATCCAAAGTGTACGTCACAATGCGATCATACCAGCTACAGTGGTGCTACGGATAACATTTTAGAGAAGCGCCAAAAATACGAGTTTTAATTTTCTCTTTACACTTGGACCACTTTCATATAGCACATATTTTCCTCATAAAATATGTTTTACCTATTTATCAGGAAACACTATACATTCACATTTTTTTTAAATAATTATTTTTTGTTTTAGTTTAGTTATCCTAATTTTATTGTTATATGCCTACATAGTTATAATTATTTATTATGTTGTGAATAAAGATAATTTCAATTTATCACAAACTAACTCACACTATTGTGACCATTTACTTCTTAGCTGGACGCTTTTGCAACTGTTCTCTCGTGTGAGATGGTCCTCCTTTGCCTCTTTCCTCCATAGTTGGAATGTAGCCATTTTAAACGCTGAGGGCAGATCAGTCTTTGAGCAAGGGGGAGCTCAACTTCTCGCCCACTATTACACTAAAAGTGGTTTTTGATTCTTGCGGCTCTAGGCTTTGTCTGCTTAGAGCAGCTAGACCCAAAATGCTCTGTCTACGCTATTAGGGATAAGGACGTGATAGTATGTAGGTATGTATGTATTCAGTCATATAAGTAGGCTATAGTCAATGAAAAGTTTCTGGTCGATGAAAGAGCTACTTAAGGGCAATTTACCAACGTGCCTTAAGAAGAAACTCGTCGACATGTGCATCTTGCCCGTCCTAACCTACGGTGCACAGACTTGGTCACTCACAAAACAGCAACGGTCCAGATTGAAGGTTTGCCAAAGAGCCATGGAGCGCAGCATATTAGGTGTCAAATTGATTCATAAAGTAAGAAACACCACACTGCGCTCCATGACAAAAGTTACGGATGTAGGCAAGAAAGCAGCTAAGTTGAAGTGGGATTGGGCGGGTCACATTGGCCGTATGCATCCGGGAAAATGGGCCCATATTGCCACAGACTGGGTTCCGACAGATGGATACAGAAAGAGAAGTAGACCGAGGACGAGATGGGCAGACGATTTTACGTGCATTTGATAAGGAATGGAAAGTGAAGACCAAGGATAGGGAATTGTGGAAGGAAAGAGGAGAGGCCTTTGCCCAACAGTGGGACATAAATGGCTAGTAAAAAATAAAAAAATTAGTCAATGAAGATGGATATACCGTCGAAGATATTTTCAAAATTTCTCAAAAACATTATATAAAGACTGAAAATCGAAAACGAATCATTACCAAGTATGATTGCTACATATTATTTTTTTGTCGTTTCTTTTTTAACTAACCATAAACCTCAAGAAAGTTTGATTAATTTTAAGGTCTTTTCTGCTATTCTTGTTTATTTTTTTATATAAATTCATTAACCAAACCACATAAAAAGTAGAATAACTATACTTTCTCCAACAAACATAAGATAGAACTCCCATTAATCTTGCTCCATCTAAGTCCACTCATCTGAACCTACATCAAATCACATAATGACAGAGGGCCCTCACGATCTCCGAAGTGTCAAAGACAGTTTCTCGATACTTCATTTACCGAACAATATGTTCTACTTGAACACAAGAAGTAATTGACATAAAGTACCTAATAAAACTACTTTTTCCTAAAGATTCGATATTGACAAAAACTTACTACGGCATATATGTCAGCGCAAAAGTAAGTTGTTCTATCAACTTTTAGTGCCATGACACATGATGTATGCAAGACGTTGAGTCATTTCCTTATTTTTTAATAAGAAGGACAAATCATCGTCATCACTATTCCACCATCGGACAACACGACGTGGACAGGTATTCCACCCATTTGTGGTTGATATTCCTCCACATCGGACCTCCCGTTTCGCCTCCTTCATTGTGCGAACCGCTAAGATGTGGGATTCCCTCCCTGCATCGATGTTTCCCCATACGTATGATTTAGGGATTTTCAAGGCAGAATAGACATTTTCTGAGTCTGCGTGTAACATCTTAGACCTCATCTTAGCTTCCCATCAGGCTAGATAGAGGTCAAACGCACTAAAATCTCTAATAAAAAAAAAACATCATTTCAACCATAGGAAGTATGTTACTAGACATATTAGGCCGGAGCAACACATGGTGCGTTGAAATGAGGTAATCGTCTGCTACCGATCTCCAGGCCTGCATTTGGAGAGAATGGAGTGTACAGTTACCGAGACAGTTACCCTGGGTGCCACGACTACCAAATTCTGTTTTGTTTCTTCGTGGATTCCTCATGACGTGACTACCAGCGGCAATATGTCTTCCACACTATTTCTCCAGACAATCCTTCAAATGTGTGCAGATACCTTACAATTTGTTGCAATGACGCAGTGCCTGTCGATCTATAAATAGGTAGTATATGAAATCTCCATTAAAATCTTTTCCACCATAAAAAAATCTGAACCTAAATTTGAATCTAACATTTATTTGATTATGTGGCGAATGTACAAAAATACAAGTGAACTAAACGCTTTTGTTGACGAGAACTATCTTGTAGCGAACATACGTTATATAGCGTACATAACGTATGTTCGCTACAAGATCGTACTCGTCAATGAAAGCGTCTAGTTTGGATCCGATTCCCATAGAAAAGGAAGTGGTTCCAATGCGAATGGATTTCCTGTCACGTCTCTAATTAGAAACTAGCGCTTTGTAGGCTTACAGGCCTTCGCCTATTCGTCAACTCGACAGTGACGCCACCCCGACTGACTCCCAATACAGCATTAATATCTTTTCAACCGGCGAAAAAGAGGGGTATTATACATTTTATATATCTATGTGTATCTGTGTTTCTGTGTATCAGTGTTTCTGTGTTTCTGTTTCTGTGTTTCTATGTTTCTGCGTATCTGTGTATCTGTGTATCTGTGTATCTGTGTATCTGTGTATCTGTGTATCTGTGTATCTGTGTATATGTGTAACTGTGTATATGTGTATGTGTTTTTAATCGAAAGCCTTGTCTGTTGAGATGGATATTAGGTAGCTATGTTTGATGAAATCGGTTCAGCCGTTTGAAAGTCAGGGGTTTTTAAATTTGTCTAGTAAATAAACTTATTGTTATTAGATACATCTTTCCATAAAATTTTGGAAACTACCGAAAAGCTAGGCTACAAAGCTCACATTTCAATGTTTTACTGTATATCTAGTCGAAATGGAGTCGGAGACGAGTTAGCTTATTGTCCCTTTAACAACTAAGAGTCAATTTATACTAGCGCAGAGTCGATGCGAAACGAAGCGTCAAATTCTTCGCAAGTTGCACGAATGCGCTGGTACTTGCGTAAATTCGCGCGCATTCGCACGCTTTTATGTTCCGACTGTCGAGTGATGATGTGTGGTTCGCTTAGTGGGCGCTTGGTTTGCGCGAATGCGCGTGCAACAGTCAGCGTTGGTCGCGCGCAGACCCGCGAATCTGACAAATGCGCGCGTCTCCTTTTTCATCTCAAAGGAAAAATGTGCATCGCGTTGTAGAAATAAGGGTGAATTTGCTAGGTTAAGTTTCAAATTGACTCTTCGATGCGCTTCGACTCTGCGCTAGTATAAATTGACCCTAAGCGTTGTATCTGTAGCAATGCAATCTAACCTAACCTTCTATTTAACATTTTTACATTGTCTGACAACTCTTATATTGTCCCTATGAACACTGACGAGCTCCGTGGCGTAATGGTTAACACGCTAGACCGCCAATCCGGAGGTTCTGGGTTCGATCCCCAGCCAGGGCAAGTTGGAAAATAGCCTTTTTCAAATTGTCCTGGGTCTTGGGAGTATATCTATATATGTGTTTATCATAAAATATAGTATCGTTGAGTTAGTATCCAATAAGACAAGTTTAAAACTAACTTTGGGGCTAGCTTAATCAGTGTGATTAGTCCATATATTATTTATTTATTTTATTATTTACTGAGCGTTAATTGTCTCTGTAGGTTAAGCTTTCTTTTTGGTATACGTATACAAATTTATATCTGCCTGTATTAAAAGCCCGTAGCAAGCGCAAAAAGCTACTTTCTGAGTTGTAGAGATGTAGAATAAACGGGCAAGTGCGAGTCGGACTCGTACATGAAGAGTTCCGTACCACCGTACAATGTTTTAAAACCCTGAATAAACACGTTTCTTGTATGACGACCCCCTTTAATTCATAATTTTATCTTATTTTTAGTATTTTTAACCGACTTCAAAAAAGGAGGAGGTTATCAATTCGACTATATGTTTTTTATTTTATTTTTTTTAATTTTTTTTAATTTATTTATTATGTATGTTTGTTACGCGATATCTTCGCCAATTGTAAACCGATTTTGATGATTCTTGTTTTATTTGAAAGCCTTTACTACCAAGTGGGTCCCATTTTAATTTGGTGAAGATATGATTAAGAACTTTGGAGAAATGGAAGAAAGTCCTAAAAAGATTGAAGTCGGTTGTTATTTTTGTTAAAAATTTAATTATTAATTAAATATTTTGTGTCTCATTTAAGTAAACGAGTCCACTAATTTATTAAAAATATTTTCTCTTGCATTTGAGTTAATTATTGTTATAGTGGTCATAGCAATACATAATCGGTGAAAATTTCAAGTATCTAGTTAAGGCCGTACCTGAATTTTCCAGGGTCCAGTGCTGCCCCCATTAAAAATAAATCATTTCAAAGAAAACGGAGACATTATTTAAAATTTTGCTACTACCAAGTCCTAGATAACCCTTTTAAATGTTTTATGAACTACTGTTTACAGTTTATAATGAGAACTGCGAATGGCCGTTTTTCGCAAATGTGCGTAGTAAAACTTAACGTTCTCACTTTAAACTGTAAACAGTAGTTCATAAAATACTTTGAAGGGTTGTCTAAAACTTGGTAGTAGCAAAATTTTAAATGATGTCTCCGTTTTCTTTTAAATGATTTATTTTAAATTGGGGCAGCACTGGACCCCGGAAAATTTAGGTACGGCCTTAATGCTATTATAAAAATCGAGTTAAAAACGCTGAAAAAATGTTTCTTGTATGAAGACCCCCTTTAATTTTGAACATTATCTTATTTTTAGTATTTGTTGTTATAGCAGCTATAGTAATACATAATTGGTGAATTTTTCAAGAGTCTAGCTATTAAGGTTCAAGAGATAGAGCCCTAGGACAGACGGACAGACAGACGGACAGACAGACGGACAGACGGACAGACAGCGGAGTCTCAGTAATAGGGTCCCGTTTAAACCCTTCGGGTACGAAACCCTAAAGATGTAAATACTTACGTAGTAAATAAAATCTAAGATCCTATCCGAATAGACACAGCCATCATTGAGTTAATAAGCCGGCCCCGAGCGAGTGCTGCCTCCCTGGAAATCCTCACTTAATTATCGTACAAAGTTATTTAATTAGGACTTATGTATTTTAAATTTTATTTACATAAAGAAAACAATATTAGAGAGTGCTAGCGACTGTGTTTTGGTGTTTTATAATCAAGTAACAATTTGCCAACTTATGTCAATTACTCTGTACTGTACTAAATAATGAGATGTAATTATATTTACTAACTAGCTTTGCCCGCGGGTTCGCCACCGTAGACTACACAAATAAACTGGGGTTGCAATTTATTAAAATCCAATTTATACAAACTTGCAACCCCTATTTCACCCCTATAGGGATGTAATTTTCAAAATCTAATTAATGCATTATTATTTTTTACTAACTACTAAAATACATAAAAAATTTCATGTGTCTCACTTTAAAATAACGAAGTTACATACAAACTGCCAACCTCTATTTCACCCTCTTAGGGATGAAATTTTCAAAAATCCTTTCTTTGCGGACGTCTCCTAGTCACAATCTACCTTCCTTTATGTGTCTCACTTTAAAATTACGAAGTTTCATACTAACTGCCAACCCCTATTTCACCCCCTTAGGGATGAAATTTTCAAAATTCCTTTCTTAGCGGACGTCTCCTAGTCACAATCTACCTTCCTGCCAAATTTCATCTTCATTGGCTTAGTGGTTTTCGAGATTTCGTGATGAGTGAGTGATTTTCGCTTTTATATGTATGTATAGATAATGTCTTTTATCCTTAAGGCGCTGTGCATAGTAAAACGTCTATTTTTCGTCGCGCACTTAGCCTTATTTTTCATGGAATACCAGCTTGAAAAAAATATAAAGTACAGTTCAAAGATCAAAATAAATGATTACATCAAAATATTTTCATTTCATTATTTTGTTGTAAAAAAGGTTCATACAATTTTTGCAGTTTTATGTCTAAGTTAGTATATACTCGTTTATGTATGACAGTATCACTTAAAAGTTACGGCGGGGATTATTTGTCAAATGATGTCACACAAAGATGACACAGGTAACACGCACAGCACCATACAGAAAGTCCGTCAAAACACCACGTTTACTTTTGTGTGGCGTCATCGGAGGAGAGGCCATTCACAGGGCATTTCCATCATCATCCGAGCGTATTCCCGGTTGCATCCTCAGCGGTAACGCTTCAGAGCCTGGGGTCCGCTACCTTACCTAGGTGATTTGATAAGGTTACTGGTTTTTACACAGAGCGACTGCCGTCTGACCTCCGCAACCTATAGGGTAGACCAGAACCAATCCTAGGATAGGTACAAACGCTAGATGGCGTTCGGGACCAACAGCTTTACGTGCCTTCCGAAGCACGGAATCATCTTTCTTTTCGGATAATCAGGTGATTCAAGCCTTCAATATCCTAACCAGACAGACAGACAGGGCATTCCCATCATAGATAAAAAATAACAAAAATCATGTATTATTTATCTGATAGGATAACAACAAATTATGGTTTAAGTATTTTAAATGCTGTCCAAAAGCCTATTACCCACAGCAATTGTAGGTATACAGACTAACAGTATTTCCCAGAAAATGTGTTGCAACTACCCAAAGATGACAGGTACAAGGGCCCAATTCTCTTCACATACCCGAGTCACTTTGAGGGATCTAAAGCTTGTCAGACAAGATCTGACTGAATTAACTGAATCAATCCCTAGCGATCCTCGGCCATGTTAAGACGTACCCGAGTAAATTTACGCACAGCTTCAACGTCGTTTGTGGGGGCTTAACAGGCAATTAAGTTTTGTAGTGTTTCGCAAATTGGTCTTGATAGGTAACGGCGTCTTCGACTAATTGACATCTTAACTAGATGTAAAATGGCATTGCTATCCAATCTATTGTATGATTAAAATGTGAAGTGTATACATATTTAATAGGTAAGATTTTGTATATTTTTATTTTACTTGTTTTCTCTTAGATTGTAAGAACACCTCTTTTATTATTTCATGTACACACATGTTTTAGATTGCAACCAGTTTTAATGTTTGTAATAGTTATAATCTGTTATGTGTGATAGTAAAATTAAATAAAAAATAAAATATTGTATATACACATTGCAGAGGTAACTAACTGAGATGCCTAGGAGTCCTGTATTATTATTTTTACCTTATCATCGTCCATAATACCTGTGTATTCTTCTTATTAAAGAGCTAAACTAAAGCCAGTCCCTGCCATCTCTCTTTGTCCAAAGCCAACTCCTTTACATATTTGTAGGTCGATAGTTCAGGCTGCGTAGCACTTGTTAAATAAATATAACCGTCAAAAGATAAAATCCCTTACTTTTCTGATCAGAAACAGGAAATTAAACTAAATTATCACAAATTTAGAACTGAACTTACCATCATGGAAACCATCTTTTGGCAGCCAGCCGAATTGCAAGAGCACTCGCGAAGAATACTTAAAATTAAGTGTGGCAAAAAGGTTCCAATTCTGCTTTATATATGGAGTTTTAAATGTAAGACTTTTAACCACCAGCCAAATTTTTGAAGCAATTTCAGTCCAAGATACTGAACTACTTTTTATAAAAAAGTTATTAAATGTCGATAAAAAATTTTCGTCCTTCCATACAAAATCCGTTTGGCTGACCGCTGATTTGTATGGAAGGGGGAATTTTTCTTTAATTGTTTTTATGGAAAGTAGTACAATATCATGGACTGAACTTGCTCCAAAAATTTGGCTGGTGGTTAAAAAGTCAGCCTGTATAAGACTAGAGATCTGCTCGGTTTTGCACATGCATCTGTTATATCAAACCCATTGACATATAATATATAGACCAGCTATCTCAAACAACAGCAATCTGTTCTATTTTTATTTTAATATATGGCAGCGTGAGTTTTATTATACATATTAAATTTTCAAACAATGAAATCTGATTATTTACCGATGGAAAGTTATTTCTTTACATTTTTCCGTGTTTTCTGAATTAGTCTTACTGTATTGTATCACACAGTTAGCTATTACCACACTCGATCAGAAGATTACCTATGTACAAATAAATCAAGGTAATAATTACAAATGGATATTGAGAACCACTTTTCATGCTGGTCTGGGAGAAAAGAAATAAACGGCCAAGTGCGAGTCGGACTCGTACATGAAGGTTTCGTACCACCGTACAATGTTTTAAAACGCTGAAGAAACACGTTTCTTGTATGACGACTCCCTTTAATTTTTAACTTTATCTTATTTTTAGTATTTTTTGTTATAGTGGTCATAGTAATACATAGTCGGTAAAAATTTCAAGAATCTAGTTAATGCCATTATAAAGATCTAGTTAAAAACGCTGAAAAACACATTTTTGTATGACGACCCCCTTTAATTTTCAACTTTTTTTAGTTTAAGTATTTGTTGTTATAGCGGCCACAGTAATACATAATCTGTGAAAATTTCAAGTGTCTAGCTATTACGGTTCAAGAGATAGAGCCCTGTGACAGACGGACAGACGGACAGACGGACAGACGGACAGACGGACAGACGGACAGACGGACAGACGGACAGACGGACAGACGGACAGACGGACAGACGGACAGACGGACAGACGGACAGACGGACAGACGGACAGACGGACAGACGGACAGACGGACAGACGGACAGACGGACAGACGGACAGACGGACAGACGGACAGACGGACAGACGGACAGACGGACAGACGGACAGACGGACAGACGGACAGACGGACAGACGGACAGACGGACAGACGGACAGACGGACAGACGGACAGACGGACAGACGGACAGACGGACAGACGGACAGACGGACAGACGGACAGACGGACAGACGGACAGACGGACAGACGGACAGACGGACAGACGGACAGACGGACAGACGGACAGACGGACAGACGGACAGACGGACAGACGGACAGACGGACAGACGGACAGACGGACAGACGGACAGACGGACAGACGGACAGACGGACAGACGGACAGACGGACAGACGGACAGACGGACAGACGGACAGACGGACAGACGGACAGTCGGACAGACGGACAGACGGACAGACGGACAGACGGACAGACGGACAGACGGACAGACGGACAGACGGACAGACGGACAGACGGACAGACGGACAGACGGACAGACGGACAGACGGACAGACGGACAGACGGACAGACGGACAGACGGACAGACGGACAGACGGACAGACGGACAGACGGACAGACGGACAGACGGACAGACGGACAGACGGACAGACGGACAGACGGACAGACGGACAGACGGACAGACAGACGAACAGACAGCGGAGTCCCAGTAATAGGATCCCGTTTGCACTCTTCGGGTACGGAACCCTAAAAACGTAGAATGTACCAGCTGCTTCACTTCTCAAGCAGATCGTAAAAGCCGATATAGGTAATGGGCGAAAACCTAAATCATTTTATAAAGCGATGCGGCTAGCAACCCATCACTTTTTTGAATCCCTTTTTCCATCTTCACGCTCACCATCACGCTGAACGTGACCTTAGGGTCTTACGACCCCTAGGCTCTGTCTGTCCCGTTCGGGATAGAGACGTGATAATGTATCAGTATGTGGATATGGAGGAATTCAATCTCTACCATCCAACTTTTAATTCGAGATTGCGGTCGCTCTAACTGGGACTATCGAATAACATTTAATACTTTGGTTAGCATAGTCCCTTCATAAATATGGAAATCCAGGATTCTATCTATTATTCCAACGTCGTTCTAGTGTGAAATTTCCAAAATTCTCTTTTGCATAATTTTTGCGAATAGATTAGATATATTATTAGAATAGATATTGCCATGGAATAACTTGTCGAAGCTCGTGGATTAATTTATATAATGGCTGAGAAAATATACTGAAACTATTTTAGATTGGCACACATATTCCTTGATTTATTTAACCCTTTTTTGTTGTTGTCGATCTCGATTTTTGATTGAAGGGAGAGTAAGGGGGAAATAGGGTTAAGTTTGCTGTAGTGTGGCGTTATTTTAAAGTTTTTACCGTATTCGAGAGGCATTTCATTCTAAACAAGATGTTGCGAAAAATACTCCAAAGGGAGGAAGCTTGCTGTAGCGTTACGAAATTTATACCTACCTTTACCAATCAGACTACGCAGTCTTCTTCGCTTTCACGAGACGAACCCGTTGACACCAGATTCGATCTCCTAAGACCAAGGGAACGCGAGTAATCCCTAAAACGTAGGTATACCCCCTTTTTGTTCTAAAGTTTACATAGGTACGGGGATGGGTGTTAGGTGAAAAAGGGTGGGGTTGGATCATTTCTACTTTCTCTTTAACATACTATAGGTAGTTGGTTTCAAAACTCTAAAATAGGTTGGAACGCCAGGGGAAAAGGAAACGTGTAGGTTATTGCATGGTTATTGGCCCACGAGGTTTACTGTTTTCACAGAACCACTAACTATTTATAAAAATCGGTAAACATACATAAAACAAATATACGTATAAGTATAATATACATATACATATAAGTCGAACATAGAACCTCCTCCATTTTGAAGTCGGTTAAAAAACAAGATAGTTGTTTTAACAATCGCTATTCAGCTAACCCAAGTCTGGTAACGTTTCAGATAATCCCTAATACGGACACTTAATTGTTGTCACCGCAATTTGCCTGTTAAATCGACTGTATAATTTATAAGGCGCGTTCCGAACATAATGTTTAGATAATTCGATTATTGTGGTATTGCTTGGTTTCATATTATATAAAGATGGTCCGTACTATGGTGTGACGTTCAAATGTAGGAACTTTAAACGTAGGTGGGTACGTAATAGGTGTTGATTGCTTTATGTCATTATAACTATTTCTGTAATTCTTCCATGCTGGTCTGGGAAAAAAAAAAACTTAGTTTTCCGGCTTTTCCTTCTCCACATTGCACGGTCTTGAGCATCCTTGGTTGTAAGACCATTGGCACGCATATCATCCTTGACGACGTCAAGCCAGCATTTCTTGGGTCTACTACGTCTGCCGGGCCCCGGCGGAGGCGGCATGGCTAATGCTTGCGCAGATCATATAAGCCGATCGAAGGAATGTGTGAAAATGCGAGTCATTAAATCTAGGCGACGTGGGTAGCAACCCATCATTATTTTGATTCCTATTTAAATCTACTCGGCCACCAATACGCTAAAAAGTGACCTATTCTATAACTTCTGGTCTTTCTCTTTAGCTGTTATGAATCATGGCTTGAAAGAACTTGAAACCCATCAATATTTTGATTCCTTTTTCAATCTTCTGGCCCACTCCATCGTCCGAGCGAATTCCCGGTTGCATCGTCAGCAGTTACCCTTCAGAGCTCGGGGTCCTCTTCCTAACCTAGGCGATTTGACGAGGTTACTGTTTTTTTACACAGAGCGACTGCCGTCTGACCTCCGCAACCCAAAGGGTAGACCAGAACCAATCCTATATACCAATCCAGTATAGGTACAAACGCTAGATGACGTTCGGGACCAACGGCTTTACGTGCCTTCCGAAGAACGGAATCATCTTTCTTTTAGGATAATCAGGTGATTCAAGACTGCAATATCCTAAACAGACTGGAAACAACTTTTCACAAAGTATGCTTCCCAGTGGGATTTCAACCCATGACCTCCAGATCACAAGGCAAACGCCTTGACCACTGGACCGCGGAGGCAGTCAATCTTCTGGCCCACTAACACGCTAAAAGTGACTTTTGGGTGGTATAGCCCTGGGCTCTGTCTACTTAGAACAGTTAGAACCGCAAGACCTAAAATGCTGTCTGCCCCATTTAGGAAAAAGACGTGATAGATTTATTGCATTGTGGTGATAGATTCTTAAATGGTCTTGGGCTCCTTCGTGCACATAAGATATAAGTTTTAAGAGCCCGTACTAGCCTAAAGTTCTTAGAGCGTCTTAAATATATCAATATTAACGAAATATTTACCTTAAAATAAAAACACAGCAAAGTTCAGGACTAACTCTATACATAATATGTTTTCAAACAACGATTGCTTAAAATTTTCTCGATAGATAAAAATTGCGAAGTTGCCTATAAACCACCTCAGAATTATACTAAAACGGAAAGTATTCAAAAAATAAATTAGCTTTTGTAACTTGGATTATAATTGTATTAAACATAAGGCAGTCATAATATGTCTTACTTTTTAAATAACTCTTAAATATTCTTTGTATAACGAAAAAATCCTCAAAACCAAAACCAGCTTTATTGACCTATGATCTTTCCACCCCGCATGGTCTTGTTGTCTCGCTTCGGCTAGAGTAAATTTGTGTGCGTGGAAGCGGGAGCAAAACTTAGATTATCCACATCAGGCGTCCTCTTAATATGAGAATAAATAGATTCATATAAATATATCACATAAAAGGACAAATCACATAGATACAAAGCAATGTCAATGCTAAACAAGTCAAATAACATTTCAGATAATCCCTAATCCAGCCATGATTGTTGTTACCACAATTCACCTGTTTTAAATCGACTGTATAATTTATGAGTTGCATTCCAAACATAATGTTTAGATAATTCGGTTATTGTGGTCTTTTTGCCTGATTTCATGTATAATTTGCAATTGATTATAGATGAGGAGTGCTATTTGTGGTTAGGGTGAATTTCGTAATGATATCAAATTATCTAGTCCAATTCCAGATAATTTATTAGGTATCTACTCAGTATATAACGTTTAACAAAATGTACTGAAACTATTTTAAGGGTGAATTCAGTCAGTTATAGTGAACAACTTTCCCCAAGCAAAATATAAAAAATAATTTTTGGCTTTCCATACAAACTCGAATCAGCTGATCGGTCAACTTGTGTGGGAGGCCAGAAATAATTTTTCTATTTCGATATACTTCCTTGAGGAAACTTTTTCAGTATCACAGACTAAATGCTCCCTTAAATAGTTTCAGTATATTTTGTAAGACCCTGTATACGAAGTGCTTTTAAATTAAATACAAATATTTTAAGGGGCGATTCAGCACCAAGTTTTTGCACTTTCCTCAGTAACTAAATCACTGTATCTTGAACTTCGATTTGAATGAAAACCTGATTTTCTTTTCAGAATTTCGATATTCAGATTTAGTTTTTATTTTCTTTAACTATTTTTATCAAAGGGTTGGCAGGTATCAATAAAAGCAGTTTGTAATAAATATGAACAATTTATTGTTAATCAAATCAATGGTAGTGTAAAATGATGGCCAGCAATCCAGCCAGGACGATCCATACATCTAGTGTGGGACAGCTGCTGCCTTGATGTAGTTCTGCTAAGCTCTCCCCTGAAACAAATAACTACTTATAAACTGTCACATTACATGTTTTTTTTTTACACAGGAATAAATGAGTACTCATGCTGAGACCACGGTCGGTGCAAACTGACTAAAACGACAGCAAATAAATAAATAAAGCCCTGTGACAGACGGACAGACAGTGGAGTCTCAGTAATAGGGTCCCGTTTGCACCCTTTGGGTACGGAACCCTAAAAAGGTAAGTACGTTTCATCCAACGCTGTCGTTCTATTTCAATCTATCTATCTATATTTTTAAGATCTATGCTCTTGTCGATGAAGTATGAATTCTCTTCCATTTGTCTTTCTCATCTGCCAGCTGTTTTACTTCGCTGTACGGCACGATGTTCACCTTCTCCTTTATCTGTTTCAATCTCAAACAGAATTTGACTTTATCAATGTTGCTTGATGCTGCGCGCGCGCATGTCATGTAGTTTTTTGAGTAAAGGTTCACAATCGATCGCGACTTTTGATTGGGGAGAAATAGGGGCAAGGGGGGAAGTTTGCTGTAGTGTTATTTATTGACAGATTTCAATTAAATTCGGGAGGCACAATAAAGACTTCATTCTACTTATGATATTGCAAAAAAAGGGGAGACTGGAGGGGGGGATAGGGGGAAAGTTCACTGTAGTGTAGTGTTATATATGGACGGATTTTACTGAAATGGCTTTGCTAAGCCAGGGGAAAGTGTTAGTTATTTCATGGATAAAAGAGCTCGCGAGGTCTACCTGTTCGCACAGAACCATAAGTATACTTTGATGGATTAAGTCATTAATATTTTTCTTACCTTTAATAACATGCAGCATGACATGAGCAGGAGGAGGCCCCGGTGGAGGGGATCGTGCTACAGTGCAGGTGTATTGGCCGACGTCGTCGTTGCGGACTCTAGCCACTCGGAGCACAGAGTTGGCACCGTTGGCTCCAAACTCCGTCCGGACACTGAGAGAGAGGCACACAATTATTAGAAATTAAAATTTGTAGACACTAGTAAATATTATAACAATAAGATAAAATTTATATCAATATTTATAAATATTTTTTGCCTACCTTCCCTTTTTTCCCGAATTCCAAACTCGTAATGTTTAAAAATACTAAGTTTTTTTTAAAAGCCATGAGGCATTTTAATTGCTACTTAATGGGCTAGCTTAACTTTTCACTATATCTTCTTTTTTTTAAAACCTGTAGATCCACCAACATGCTAAGCCTGGCCTTGGTTTTGTCCATTAAAAAAAAAGAACGAGAAAGCGTATATATGTACATATATTGCTGTGACTACAAACCTGATCCCTCCTCTGGTGGTATCGTCGTTTAACAAGGCTTCCCTCCTGTACCACAGCAGTGACGGCCCCCCCTCCATCCTCAAGCCCCGTACCTCGCACCGCAGGGCGACAGTGCTGCCAACCTCACATACTTGTTCTGACACTCCTGCGCCGGCGCCATCGACTATTTTTACTGACACTTCTGCAAATAAATTTTTTGCTGTTTTGGTATTCCTTATTCTATGGTAGGTAACGCAAGAGAAATGTGTAATTTCTTTTTATGGGATACTAGCAGTCCACCCCGGCTTCGCCCGTGGTACACACATAGCCTATGTCACTCGGGGATAGTGTAGCTTTCCAACGGTGAAAGAATTTTTTAAATCGGCCCAGTACTTTTTGAGCCTATTCATTACAAACATACAAACATAGGTACAAATCTTTCCTCTTTATAATATTAGTATAGAAGTATAGATTAAAATAAGGATAATTTAATTTTAAAGTGTGGCAAAATATTAACAAGATAAAACCGGCAGTCCTTTTACATGTTATAAATTTTGTATTAATTTTAACATCCACACATTTTGTAGAATTTATCAGGAATAAATGGTGTTACAACTTCTGTTTTTTTTTATATGTTTTCTATATTCCTTAAAAGTACGCCTATGCCTCTGTTTTAAATTAAGTTTCCTAAAGATCTTCTTGCTTGGTAAATGTCACATAATCTGTATTCACCATATTTCTTAAGAACCATATAAAGGGTATCGCTTAAAGAGTACTTTCCTTGAATTAACGAAGTTCAAAATCAACATGTATTTCCAAAAAAAAATAATCTACTTATGTACTATAAAAAAAATACGGCACCAGGCACGTGTAGCGTGACGCGGGCCGTTCTGGGCGGATGTGCTGAGAGCTGACAGTCGTAATGGGCCCCGTCTGTGGCCCTTACTTCCCTAATCTCGAGCCTCCAGATGTCTGGAGGGATGAAACGGGCGGAATACCTGGGGACAGAATATGTAATTTGAATTGTATTGTATAGGAGAAAAAAAAACGCAAGCATGAGTGTAACTTATCATAATAAGCAATATATAATATATTTTTTTAACAAAAACACAACCGACTTCACTTTCTTTGAGGAGTTCTTCCATATCTTGAAAGTTCTTTATCATGTCTTCACCAAATTAATATGGGACTAACTTTGTAATTGAGACTATCAAATAAAAAAAATTAATCAAAATCGGTTTACAATTGGCAAAGATTTCGCGTACATACATACAAAAAAACTACCTGTGAAATTGATAATCTCCTCATTTTATGAAGTCGTTTAATAATGTTTTTTTTTTTAAATCTATTTCTAATGAAAACTGCTCAATATCATGGTTAAGACGATACACGGTGTCCAGTGCTGCCCCCATTTGAAATAAATTATTTGTAAGAGCTTTAGTTTGGGTTTTGCCAAAAGTGGCCGTTTTTCGCAAAAATGCAAACTAAACCTTAACGTTCTTACTTGAAACTGTAAACAGTGGTTCATAAAATATTTTGAAGGGTTATCTAGGTTTTTGTAGCTAAAAATTTTAAATGATATCTCCGTTTTCTTACAAATAATTTATTTCAAATGGGGGCAGCACTGGACACCGTGTATCGTCTTAAGGATTGCTTTTGTGGTTTCTATAACAAAAAAAAATCTTATTTCAAAAAATACGACAAAGAAACGCAGTAGTTTATTTAATTACGAGTATCTACTCAAGTAAGGTAATAAATATGTTGCTGTTAATGTATTAACTTAGTCCACGTCAGCCAAAAAAAAATAAAAAAAAAGTAATGTTTTTCGTTAATTCTTATTGATTTTGATTAAATGATTGATAAAAAAATGCAACGTGATAGTTTAAGGTGAATATAGAAGCAAATGTGCCTAAAGTGGCGCCCTCAATTGAAATAAATTGTTAACTCGTAAATATGGAGATAATTTCCATATTGCTAATCGCCAGGCACTAGATAGGCCTTTACATTATTTTATGAACCACCGTTGAAAGTATTTACATTAGTCCGTCTAGCTTTAAAACTTGCCTCCGCCAAAAGTGGCCCCTGCAAGTTTTAAATGCTAGACGGATCACCAATAATAGTTTCAACGGCAGTTCATAAAATAGTATAAAGGGCTATCTTGTGTCTGACGATTAGCAATATGGAAATTATCACCATATTTACGAGTTAACAATTTATTTCACACTTCAAGACCATTTGCTTCTATATTCACCTTAAAAGTAGTTTACATTCAACGTAAAAATTAAAGTACATATAGAAATACAAATTTATATTATACGCATCGAATAATGTACCGGTCGTCAGCTGTGTACTGCTGAGTGCCGGTCGTTAACAATTCCATCGGCTCGTCGTCGTTTTTCCGACGCACCCATGACACCTGAAAACGGCGGCTAAATTGAGATATACACTCGTTTTTAGGTTGATGAATGATGCAGTAAATTTCACGAACTTTTTCTCACGTGGTAACAATTTTATTTAAAAAAAAAACTACGTGCCACGGAAAAAGCACTATACACTATATACCGTGTGGTTTCCGGCAGAGTAGAATAGGACCACTCCAAGTCTTCCGGTGGATGTCGTAGAAGGCGACTTAGGGTCAGTTCACACCGAGACGCGACGCGACGCGACGTAGCACGCACGTGAAAGAAATATAGAACTGGTTTACTAGACAAAAAAACTGAGAGCCCGCTGCGCCTCGCTATGCATTGCTACGCAGCGCGGCAAAGCGGGCTGTCGCTGAAATTAGTATCTTTTTGCCTAGTAAACAAATTCTATATTTCTTCCAAAGTGCGCGCTATGTCGCGTTGCGTCGCGTCTCGTTGTGAACTGACCCTTAGGAAACACAAGCTAAACAAAGCTTACATACATACATACTATCACGTCTTTATCCCTAATGGTTCAGACAAAATATTTTGGGCCTTGCGGTTCTAAGCAGACAGAGACCAGGGCCGCAAGATTTGCCACTTTTAGCATGATGGTGGGCGAGATGACAAAAGGAATCAAAATAGTGATGGATTGCTAGCCGCAATTCGCATTTCCGTCGATTCCCTCGAAAGGCTTTTACGATCTGCGTGGGAAGAGAAGCTGCTGGTACATTCTATTTTTTTTTCTTTGCTCCCAGACTAGAATAGAAGAATTAAATAATATACCTATCTTAATTTAAAAAATAATTGGAGTATGCTCGACAGCCGACAATTATTACTAAGTTTGTATCGTGAGCACGATGAACACAAACTATTATCATCATATCAGCCACAGAAAGTCCACAGCTGGACATAGGCCTCCCCGAAGGTTTTCCAAAACGACCGATTGGAAGCGGCCTGCATGCAGCGTTTCCCTGCAACCACAGTTATGGCGTTTAATACAAGCGGAGTAACATTTATGCCTACTACTATACATATATAGAAATATGAAAAATAAGAAACTCGGATCAGCCCAGGGTAGTCAGACATACTGATTTCATCTTGGAGCCCTTCGATTTTGATCGTTGGAAAAGAATCAGGTCTATGAAACTCCTTCTGAACAGAGGAGGAAAAAAGACTAAAAATATTAGCGGAACGAACATTATCAAGATTTAAATTTTTTAGGAAGGCAACCGAACAATCGGGTCACCTGATAGTAAGTGATCACTGCTGCCCATGGACAACTGCAACACCAGGGGTGTAACAGTAGCGTTACCGGTCTTTCAGGGCCCTCCCCAGAAGGGGGGGGAGGGAGGGTGGTCTCCGGCTCTCTCACTCACCGAACGAAGCATAGACGCGGTGAAGCTACTACTCACGTCGATTTTCTGTGTGAGTAGTACTTCCCCGGACGAGCCGGCCCATTCATGCTACTAGCAAAACTGAGTTGTGCCGGAAGCGCGGCTCTACCACAACAATATTTCGTGAAAAACATATGATGTGAAAAGTTCCTTCTATCTGCAATCTCTATAAGCTTGCGAGGTCTACAGCTCATAGAGCCACTAGTCGGCAAATTTTATGGAAGACTAAAACTCCTTTTTCATATTTCGATATATGTTCCTTGGCGAAAGTTGTTCAGTTTCATGGACTGAATCTACCCTTGAAATAGTTTCAGTATATTTTGTTAGGCCGTATATAGTAAATATATAATATCAAAGTTTGGTGTTAGTTCTCCATTTAGAATTACATATTCTTCTGTAGGATGAAAGTATAGCCAATGATCGTACTCGTAAATCTTTGGAACATACTTATTACCAGTTTATCGTGAAGAGCGTCGACCTTGCAGTCCAGATGTGCTGTGGATCCAACCAACGCTTCAATTTCTGGTGATGCTGCTGCGTAGATACTGTTTCCCGTGCCCGTTCTTAATTTAAAAAGAAAAAAGTAGATTATTTTTCAGCGACGAATAAAGTAATGATGTTCTGAAAGTACAACATTATATTTTGGAAACATTTTGTTAACAAGTGTTGCTGATCTTTGACTTATTATTTTTAGTAAATGCTTACGAGCTCACCACATTTATCCAAATTATCCTTACATCAAGGTTAGTCTATGAATCTAAACAACAACTGCTGTGCGCTATACGAGTAAATCTTTAGTTTTGAAAAAAAAATGTCAGTCATGGACTTTAGTTCGATGCAATTCACAAAAATTTTTGGAGACATCGATTCGCCCCCGTACCGTATGTCGGGAGATGACTGGTGTTGCGCTGGATATGCGGAGTATCACGGAATGACCGTGTGAGAAACACCTATTTTCGTTTCAATTCATGTCCATGACATTATAGCAGACAAACTGCAAGAGAGTCGCCTACGCTGGCCATGAGTTGCGAAAACCGGAAAGTACATGGGAAACAAATGTAAAGCCATGCCACCTCTGCCGCTGCTAGGCAGACGTGATATACCCATGAAATGCTGGCTTGACGTTGTCAAGAATGGTCTTTTAACCAAGGATGCTCAAGACATTGCGAAGTGGAGAAGAAAAAGCTGAAAAGTGGACTTCGCAGCAATATAATTGAGGATGATTGATTGATTTCATTCACAAAAATTGCTGCTAAAGTCCTAAAACATCAAATCAAAAATGCAACATTCCTATGAATGAGATTTTTTATTATATACAAATGGAAGGTCATTGTATACAATATAAAAATGGTGTTTTGATTGGAATCTTATTTCTTGCAAAAATTATAAAAATTATTAATGAAAATAAAGAAAAACTTACTTTTCGTTCTTATGATGCGTATGCGTATTCGAATACGTATCGAATATGTAATTCAGCAACGGTGCACTGGATCCTGTCTCCCCTGGCTTCCTCCTCCGTTCCATTATCAAGGGTGGCGAGCTTGGCACCGGCACTACCGTAGTCACTACCTCTCTATCACTAGCAGTAACTTCATCTGTCCTCACAACATTCACAACCCGTCTCTGCCTATTCTTTACAACTTCCTCTTCTATAACTACTTTAGCACCTTTCTCAGTTTTATCTACATCCATTCTGACTATAATATGTTTTATTTTATCACTATCTGTATAGAAGTTAAAATGTATAGAATTACCACGAGAATTTTGAAGAGATTGATTACGTAAGTCAGAGTGTAGAATTTGATAGATTTTGTTAACAGTCGGTTGTGTCGAATATTCGTGTTTTTCGGCTTCTTTAAGTATTCTTGAAGTGGTGTCGGCGTCAGTACCTGTGAAGAAAGGAATCGTTGTTACTGGGTCTTTAGTAACCTGACCTACATCAAAGTTTCCAGACGAAACTTCAGATAAATAATTCACGGCCTTTTGATTGTTTGAATGCCTATTGGCGTCGTAGTTGACCAAGTGAAACAGATCGTAGAGGCAGAGTAATCTTGATACTTTTAGCATTGTCATAAGGATATGGTTTTTTTTAATACCATATCACTAAATAATATATGATTTACATTACGAACCCTTCAAACAGATAAATTTATCCAAGTAATAACCAACTAAAACTAAAAAAATTGTTAGAGAATTTAATTCATTCCACTAATATATCAATGATTTTTAGGTAAGGTAAATAAATCGGACGTATTAGTTTAGTAGGTAAGGTAAATAATTGCTATTTGTACTTCTTTCCATTCGAGTAGATAAACAACGTATCAAAATAATTGCTTTTTACAATAACTATCGGATACAACCCAATAGGTAATATTTTTTCAATACATTCGCTAAAATCCTTATATCATCTTTGCTTAGCCAAGCGATAGTTGCAAAATCATATCCAAAAGTATCTAATTTGCTTTCATTCTTAAAACAACAGTGTCAAAAAAGCAATATTACTTTAAAATTTAAATCTAAATTAAAAGCTTTTGCTGTTAAATTTAAATTCTTCTGCCAACAACTGTGCAATATCTCTTTGAATTAAAATATAATAAGTACTTAAGTAAGGCCGTTTGAAAACTCTTCAGATCTCACAATTTAATTTCTGCAGAGGGCGATTGTGCTAATGTAAAAAATATTTTTAAATGGCCTACCATTTACGAGAGCCTTTGCGTGAAGCTCCTCGAAAATAGTGACGACAGAGACCCAGTTAGTCTTTTAAAAAGAGAGTTAATAAATTGTGAGTTTTGAGTTATAAAATAAGGTTGAGTATTTTTTTTAATTTAAATCTTTTGCAAAAATTATGTTTATAAAGTACTCGTGTTTTCAACTCGAGAGTCGCGAGTCGAATAATAATAATGCATATCATTTAAAAATAGATAAGTAGCACTTTGTAGTTATCTTAGATTAAGGGGCTTGCTATAGGTTAATGAGAGTCAAGGACTCGCTGACGTGTTCATTTAGAATTTAGGCAAGATACTTGTGTTATTTAATAATTGAGTAGTGATTTTTTTTTATTGATTTTTGATCGTCGTGAGCTTTATTAGTATTAAGTGAATAAAGAGGTTCTGTAAAATAAAGGCGAAATATTTTAAAAGGTATAAGGTTTATAAAAAGGTACTGCAATTACCTATTTTAGGGGGAAATTTTGTTCATAACAGAAAACTATTTCATGAAAGGAACACATGTATGTAACACCATACTTTGTTCTAGTCACGAAAAAAAATTGAAACTAAGTTTTTTGAATCTGACTAGTAAATAAAACAGCTTTAGTCATTATACCAACTTAAGGAAGTGGAAAGTGAGCAGATAGCGCGGTTACCCAACATGGTCCAAAAGATAAGCTCACATAACAATAACAGACGAAAATGATCAAGAACAAAACTTGAAATGAGATTTGACAAGAAATTTAAAAAAAAAACAGCTCTAGTTAGATTAAAATAAAAATGTTGGCTAATTATGGGTCCAACCTACATAGCTTAGCAACAAATTTTAATATGTAGGTATATCTACACTAATAACGTCTTAATCATGGGACAGACGACTTTCCCGACAATCCCAAAGAAAACTTTCAGCGTGATGCTGGGAGTGGCTAGATGGAAAAAGGAATCAAAATAGAGACGTAACTTTTTTAGATTTTCGCAAATTGCCCTAATTAGTTTTTTTTAGTCTTTTAATACAAGTCTGAGTCTGCCACATCACTACATCACACCAAAGTCCCTCGAGAACACTCGTAGAACTGAAAACAAACAATTCCGAGGGACAAGGATAAATATTTCAGTTCCGAATAAAAGATTGAGGGTATTCTGCGAAATGACAATTTGAGCCTCTGCCAATAACGTCGGCTCGGGCGAATAGGTTTTTTGCACATCTTTTTATTAAGAAATCGTCGGTAAATTGCCAAATAAAACGAAACAGACCTTTGGAAAAAACATTTGCTCTTTCGCCGCTCTTTGGTCAGTTATTTGGGTACTTATAATGTAGGTTAGTGTTTGCTAACTACTTAGTATACGGTAGATTATATGTATATTTGCACATAGACGTACACTGTTGCGTCTTTATTTCTTACGGCGGAGTAGGCAGATAAAGCCAAAGGTTACAAAAGTGGATTGAAAAGTGTACTTACCTCAGTCACAGAAGACGTAAGAGTATACAGAACGGAATCTCCTAAGGTCCCGCGCAATATGCGTCCCCGTTCCCCGTCCGCGCACCTCTACCCCGTTTTCGCCTTGTCGAGGGGCGAGAGCTGGTGAACACACACTGCATGGCGCACGCGGGCGCACAAGAACGGGGGAGAGGTGCTGGGGCGGGGAACGGGGACGCATATTGCGCGTACCTTATGAGATTCCGTTCTGTATACTCTTACTGTATTCTGTGCCTTAGTACCGCGTATACCTAGATAACGCGTTACCTACAAAATTCTGTCATCTTAGTTCGATCCCTCGTGGTCCCATCAGAGCTTTTATATACCTATAGGATGTAGATATGCCGCAGTTGAATGGTATAATCCGCTAATTCACTAAACCTCTAGCTGTTTGGCATCACAGCTCGATTTCGTAAAACAGCGTTAAATAACTGACACCTCATACGCAGAATGGCATACCTAAACCATTTGTATTCATCAATGCCGCGGCGCAAGACGTAAGATTGTAGATTAGTTCGGAATTCTTCACAGCGTTCCGAGAGTAAGCTGTTTTCATCGAGAGATATCGGAGACATCGTATATAATTTTGGACTGCAAATGGTTAGGAAAAATAAAGCAGATCTTCAGCTTGGTTCCCATATAGTTATTTGCCCTATTTCGCATAAAGATGCCTGCCTTGCGGCAAGATGGAGAATTTAAGTGAATCAAATGAAGGCAAAGGGAAACCCCTACGCCATTGCGATTATATCGCGTCAACAAACTTTTCTGTATCCACTTGCATCGAACTTTGTACCTATCATTTCATAATGGTGTTCTATGATGTTGGAGACTAGATTACATAGTAAGAAGTTGAATTGAGGTTTTATTTCAATGCCCCGTCATAAATTTGTTTATTCATAACATGCCTGCAAATAACCTATTCTGCGGTCTAAACGTGGTTAGCTGCTTTGTTAAACGTGACACATTGACAATCCAGCTTAACGATATTCAGTTGTTTAGCAAAACCGAGATTTAATGCTTTGGCATTTTAGAGGTTTAGTGAATTAGCGGTTTATATCATCCAACTGCGATAGATACATAACAATGGGACTACGAGAAATAGTTCTTCCTCGTGGTCCCATCAATGGGACAAAATCCTGGGACCACGAGAAAACAGCATTGTATTTTTTGATCGAAGCCCCTAGGTATCTATTTATATATTTACGGCCTAAATTGGGACCACTCTCTTATCATATGGATATCGTAAGAGGCGACTAAAGGATTAGCTTTAGCCACAAATATCTTTCTTGATTCTTGCCTTTGTACCTACTTTATATTAAATTTACTTTTAATTATTGTCATACTGAGTTGGTGCAATAAAGAAGTTTTATCTTAATCTTATGATTCAACTGCATTCCCATGTAAGTACCTTTAATAACTTTCTCTCCTTCACTGTGCAGTGTGTCAGGTTTTCTCTTCTCGTATCATACTCGTACCGTCTTATTATAAAAACAGGACTAACTTTGTTACTAGGTTAAAACCATTATCCGCCCAAATCAAGTTGACATTGACAGTGTCACAGTCACAATGATAGTGTGATATTACTAGATTTCAACTGATTTGGGCGGGTAATGGGTAATGGTTTAAATCTAGTAACAAAGTAAGTCCTTTTTTTATAATAAGACGGGTAATGTCTAAGCGGATACAAGAAAATAACCCGGAAGGCAAACCTGTCACTCTGAATGAAGCAACAAACACAACTGCAGAGTGCAACTGAGATGCCATAAGATTGAAATTGAAAAATTCTTTATTCATATACAAATTACACAACAGATTATCACAATTAAAATGCTTAACACGTCAATGTTATACTTTTTCATAAAACAAGTACATACAAGATGTAAAACACAACCCGGGCTCTGAAGCAGCGAAGCTTCTCTACTAAAAATGCAACTGACAACGCTCTAATATGAGACAGAGAGAGAGAGAGACTTACCCCTACAAGGCAGAACAGACAGCGCAGCAAGAAGCAGCGCCGCGGTGGCCGGCGCGCACATATCTACATCCTTGCTGACACTGTAACAATAACAAAAAAAAAAAATGAACATACATACTTACATACATATATGTTTATTGACATACTTAAATAATATACTGCAATGGTCTAACAACTTTGGTATCACAGTTAACCCGAAGAAATGCCAAGCAATTATTGCGGGTAGTGGACGACAACTGCCAAACATAAATTTAGATGTTTTGACACCAATTGAGTATAATGGTAACATTGTACCGTTTTCAACCTCTATTAAAGATCTTGGCCTAGTTATTGACACTAAACTTAATTGGATCCCACATCTTGCTGAGGTCAGTCGGAAAGTCTTTGCAACAATGCATTACCTCAATAACCTCAAAAACATTCTTCCTATCAAAACCAAAATTATGCTGGTCCAATCTCTGGTTCTCCCCATTATCGATTATGCTGATGTGTGTTATTTGGACATAACTGAGGATCAGCTCAGTAAGCTTGAACGCCTCTTAAACAATTGTATTAGATTTATATTTTGTCTTCGCAAGTATGATCACATATCCGCTTATCGTTCTCAGCTTAAATGGCTCACTATCAAACAGCGTAGAAATCTACATATTCTTTGTTATCTTCATAGTGTTATCTATAATCATTCTGCTCCCAGTTACATGATATCTAAATTTCATCTCCTTAGCTCAACTCATGATAGAAATCTACGCTCCTCTAACACAATGCAACTTGATGTTCCTTCTCACCGTACTGGTTTCTTTTCTAATTCATTTGCCGTGACGGCTGTTCGGCTCTGGAATGCCCTCCCTAATAGCATTACGAGATCACACAATCGTGATTATTTCAAAATGCTGGTCAAGAAATATTATCTGGAATCAAATTAAACTCTCTCTGCTGTATATAATATATAGATATGTGTATGTATGTATGTATATAGTTTAGTATATATGTATGGTATTTATTTAATGTTTCTGTGGATATATATGTATGTATGTATTGTTATAAATCTTTTCATGTATTATGTAATAAAATTATGTTGAAATTAATAATATTTATATTAGGTATATGTATTTGTTGTGTAATATTATGTAGGAATGTTGTATTGTAATAGTGCTAAAACTTGCACCCCTTCTACCAACTTCTCGATGTGTCCCAAAGGCAACCTGGTAGATAATGCATAGCGTTAAGTTTGACCCATTGTTATCAATCAAATATGAGATTGTGTGCAATAAACTTAAATAAAAAATAAATAAATACCCTGTTTTAACGTTTTAAGTACATTTTTAATAATATACTAAATAGCTAATTAGAAGTGCATCATCGTTTAAAATTTTCTTTTATCAGCACCACCTGTAAGCTGACTGCTAAAAAAGGCCCTGGACCTTAAAGTCCGCCTGTTACGTTTTCTTTGTAATGAAGTTAATTAAATTAAAAATAAACCGGCCAAGTGCGAGTTAAACTCGCGTGGAGAGGGTTCCGTACAATTGATTGAATTCTTATAAGTTTTCCTGTAATCTACAAGCAATGAACTACATTTTGTATTTTTTTCAAAATTTTAGGCTCAGAATTTTCAGAGATCAGGGGAATGGTCAATTTTCGTCTTCTTTCATGAATAAAATCAAAACTATTTATTTTACAATAATAACAAAAATATATTTAAGATCCTCATAACGAGTTCTATCATTTGATGTATGACACAGTAAGGTTTGCAAAACTTTTTTTTTATTTCGTAACTTGTCCCCCGAATTTAACCCTTATTTCAAAAAAAATATTATTTACTTTGCTCATATGTGTTTGGGTCATAGGATTACAACATTCTACTAAATGTCACCTGATTCGGTCCAGTAGATTCGGAGCAAATTGACTGTGACAGACGGACAGACAGACAGACGCACGAGTGATCCTATAAGGGTTCCGTTTTTTCATTTTTTGTACGGAACCCCAAAAATATATAAATACACTACCCCTGATTGGGTAAACAGAGCTTTTTGGTTCTAGCAACTCTAGCAGACAGAGCTGAGGGCCGCAAGTCCCAAAGGCCTCTTTGGCGTGATGATTTTTGATAAACATGACCATTCAATATAGCTATGTATCTAGCTCACCTTCTAGGCTTATTGAAAACTGCTGAGCCTCATAATTTGTTTGAGTTATATTTGTTTATTAAAATTATTTTAATTTAATAATAAGATAGTCAATGTAAAAATTATGGACTTAAATAGAAGAGATCTTTTTTTAATTAGAACAGTTTAATATTGAACGGGAACAGTTATTATATTATTTTACCGGAAATGTGTTAAATTCAGGAATTGTATACAATGCCTAGGTAATGAATACGATTCCTAGGAAATTAATACAATTCCTAAGAAATATATACCATCATACGCAATAATGACATAGGCAGGTCACACTAAAAGTTTTTTTTAAAATGTTTCGAAAAATAGGTGAATTTCAAGGTAGTCAGTAAAATTTCCACATGCCACACAAGAATACCCAGAAGTTCTGTTTAAGAGGCGATGTCTTCTGGGTATTCTTGGGAAAAAAAATATTTTAGAGAGATTATTTCTAAAATATTCCCCTCACGGTAAAACATAATTATAAATTGGTTCAGAAACGAACTGAATTTTCCTTTTTGTTCCATTGTCGAGCAAAATTATTAATTCAATTCCGTCAAAGTCCATTGTCAATATTCATCACAGCTCACCTCATTTTAATTTTCGTCATAAATTACTTCAATTTAATAAGTTTTTGATTGTAATTGGATTTGGCTGGGTCTTCACTTCCTGGAGCCTATCTACGGCATTGAAGAATGATAAACAGACCTCATTAATTCAACACACCACAGAAGACAGTAAGAGTATTCTATAATGGTACAACGGGTACTTGCTAAGCCTGTCCTTCTCAGCCTTCACGAGGTTCTCGTCATGTGAGATGTGGTTATGTCGACGAGTACTGCCTGGCGCATCAATCGATCTGTCAGCACGATATCAGGCTTATTGGTAACAAAAGTCCTGTCCGTGATGAAAGATCGATCCCAATAGAGCCTGGCACGACCGTTTTCGAAAACCGGCACCGGTGAGTCCTTATAGGTACACTGGCTTTTGCCCGAGGCTTCGCTCGCGTATCCCAAATCCCACGGGAACATTACTTTTTTTCGCGATAAAAGGTAGCTTACGTCCTTCTCAGTACTCTTAACCATCTGTATGAAAATTTTCAAGAAGATTGGTTTAGTAGATAAAGCGTGAAGAGGTAACAAACAAACTAACAAATAAATATACAAACTCACTTTCGCACTTTTGGGATTACCGTACCCGGCCAACCTTGACGCTTGGTCGGGGTTCGGACACGCGAAGTAGGTGCATTTACGTCATCTATATGTTTATCTATGTATGTGGCTAAACAGCCACCACCACTTCTATTCCGTTAGGGATAAAGACGTGATATTGTACATTTTCCCTCAAACGAGTCTATTAGCCGCTCATCCATGCGAGACCAGAATATCCGCCGCGTAAGTACATTTTGGAGCAGTTCCAAAACAAATTAGCTTGTTACCGAGTTGTTGTGGATTTGTTTCCACTCACCGAGATTAGGGACACAATAAATAAATAGGTTATCCAAGTATCTATTTATATAACTGTCTTTCTTTATAGACAAAATACTAAGATTGAACATTTGGAGGATTTTGTTAAAACCTTCCGTTTCCTACTTAGAAGTTTTTTCTTAAGGCCCCGTCAGTTCAGAGCCAAGAAAACTGTTAGTGTTTTTGAAAAATCACTGTAATGAAACTACTACAGTTTATTCCGCAAAAAAATTACATAACAATCTTAAGGACTTTTTACAGACAACCACAATATCCAAAACACGAATGAGTATTTTTGGCTTGATAGAAAAAAAATTACAAACATTGAACACTAACTTTGCCTAAATTTACCTTTATAAGACATATTACTATTTTATACAATCACCTTTCTATATGAAAATTATACCAAAATGTATATATTCTAAATATCTAGTCGATTTCGCGACAAAAAATATTATAAATATATTACAGCAAACTTAAGTGGGAATCTCATTCAGAAGAGTTACGTAAAAAACTAAGTAAATCCGCTTTTGCCTTACTTAATCTACGGAAAATAGTCAACAGTGACACTGTTTTAACTGCTTATCATGGTCTAGTAGCACCTATATTACGTTATGGTATTATTTTCTGGGGCAATAATACTGATAGGGAATTAATATTTAAAGCGCAAAAAAAATGCATACGAGCGATGTGTGGACTCAATTCCTGGGAAAGTTGTGTTCAATACTTTAAAAGTCTAAATATACTTACATTACCATGTCTGTATATCTATGAAATTGCCATTTTTGTAAAGAATAACCCTCGATTGTTTCCAAAGTGGTCAGATACACGTAAAAGAAAAACTAAATTACGAAATAAATATATAAATAATGTTAGCACACAAAAATGTAAACCAGCTCTAGTCAGAAAAAGTATAATGGGTCCGAAAATTTTTAATCATCTCCCAAATGAAATTAAAGAATTAAATTTTAAAATATTTAAACATAAATTATTCCGTTTTCTCATTGACAAATGTTATTACAGTATTAAGGACTTTTTGAATGATAAATTGTAAAGCTGACATTAATGTATGTGACTATTTGTTTATAATTTGAAATTTTATTATTTTATTTATTGTTTTAAATTTAATTTGAACTAGCTCAGTAACTAAAGCATGATTAAGTATTTTAGTGTATTTATGACTTAATAAATATTTGTATGCTGTATACAACGGCAAAACATAGCGGTCATAATATTATTTACCAACTTGTTTATACCTATGTTTGACAAATAAATGATTTCTTTCTTTACAAAAAAAATATATATATAAAACACAGTGAAATATTCGTCGAGAACGAAGAGGGGCCCGGTCCCGTGCTCGACGATAGTTCGCTGTGTTTTATTTATTTTTAAGTATTAATGATACATTTGAATTCCGTTTGTGTAAAAATAGTAAAAAATATTACAGAGATAGAAATCATTATATAAATTGTTTTCGGTGAACTTAAATTGTCTTGTGTTATTCATCAGTTAGTTCAATCCTAACACATTTCGAAATAGGACAGAAGAATTAATTACGTGTTGGTCAGAGAAAAAAAAAATAGAATCTTCCAAATTCAAGCCCGCCATCACTCTAAACGTGCCTTTGGGGTCTTACGCCCATAGATTCTGCCTACCTCGCAATGGAAAGTTTGTCATCATCATCCGAGCGTAATCCCGGTTGCATCCTCAGCGGTAACGCTTCAAAGCCCGGGGTCCGCCACTAAACCTAGGTGATTTCACGAGGTTACAGGTTTTTACACAGACCGACTGCCGTCTGACCTCCTCAAGGGTAGACCAGAACCAATCCTACGATAAGGTTTTAACAAACGCTAGACGCTCGCAATGAAAAGTTTGTATCTGTATATATATATTTTAATTTTTTTATTAACAATTTGTTTTAATAAATACATTGAAATGTTTTAAGCTTTCACCTGCTTATAAATTCAAATCCGGTATCTGCCCGCCGCCGCGATAAGACCTCATTATGCTGGAATCCGGAAGTAAAAGGTATCAAGCGCAGTATAATGCCTTTTCGGCTTAGCTCGCCTGTCACAGAGATAGGAGTCACTTTTACGGTCAAGAATTGGGAAAAAAATAAATAACAATAACGCATCTTAATAATAAATAAATAAATAAATAAGGACAAATTACACTAATTGAGCTAGCCCCAAAGTTAGTTTAAACTTGTATTATGGGATACTAACTTAACGATACTATATTTTACAATAAATACATTTTCACCACCTGAAACATAATTTTTTATAATTTTAAGATAAATGAAAATAATTAACATATTAAATTTCTGTCTAATAAATAAAAAATATCCCGTAAATCCTTTCCCGGAAGGCTGGCAGCAATGCCACGTTGGATGGCAATGCTTATTCTTTGTGCGAAGAAATTACCAGCCCCCTGGTCACCTGATACCTTGACCAGCCCTTTACCTATAAATTTAAATAAACTATGTGCAAAAGGCCCCCACGGTTCCAACGTCTCAAATGTGTTATATATTTTTCACCTAACTGCTGATATTTTTTTTCGCATGAGCCTAATAATATGAAGAGGTTGACACAACAATTTGCAAAATTTGTTTACCGCAGCCCACTTACGTAAACAAGGGCCTAGTCTCCAACTACCACTTCCTAGATTACCGACGTCCCTTCGGGGATCGAGAATCGACAGGCTTGCTTGCAAATACTGAATACAAAATAGTATTGAATAATATCAAACTGGAAAATATAAGGAATCGAGAGGGCATAGTGAGTTTTTTTGGGGTTTCTTTGACAATTCGCCGTTTGTATGTCTGTACGTATGTTTGACGACAACTTAACAACATGATTGACTAATACGAATATAAATCCTTCATTTTAAAAGATGCACATATACGAGTACATCCGTGCCGTGCCAAGGCCGTAGGCAGCTAAATTTAAGCCATAATTCAATAAAATATGTCTAGGTAAGGCAAAAAGACATTTCGGAGTAGGAGTTCCTAACTAAGTTTGTGAAAGCGGTATGCGGATCACGTAGTATTCCCGGCAGACTGTGACCAGGTCGTTATGTAACTCCACAAAAAGTAGACTGCGATACATTGATTTAATATCTTAGCTAGTAGAATTTGCTCTGCTTCTGCCAGCAATATTGAAAGAAGTAGAGTAAATTCTACGAGCCAAGATATTAAATCAATGTATCGGTCTGGGAAAAAAGTAAAAAACTTAGATTGTACCAGCTTAGCACTTCGCCTGCTGAAAAATGCACCGTGTGTGTTTTTGCGAAAATGAAAACACATATGGTGCGTTTTCAGCAGGCGAAGTGTTAGAATTGTTACTTATCTTTTAAAGGTCATAATATTATTACAATGATTATTTTTCTATCAAATGTATTTGAATCTGTAGTATTTGCATATAAAAATAGGTTTTTTAATGAAAAATACTATGGTTATGATAGCGCAGCAGCGAAAAATCCATATTATATTAAGTTATTTAGTCTAAATATTGAAAATCTAAACTTTAAAAATTGTTAATAATGTTTCTTATAAATTTGCATAGTCATCGATATTATACAACAAAACAAAACGTGTTCGATGAATCTATTCATTAAAACGTAGCCGTTAGCCTCTAGAGATAACGTATAATATTGTAACGAAATAATACTTTTGTAGAACCAACTTATTACGTAAAGAATAATAACGGTGGCTGAGTTTCTTGCCATCTACTCAGTTACACCGACCCTTACTGCACCGGTGGTAGAATCACTAAATAAAATAAATAGTATAAGGACAAAAAAAACTTGTGTTATGGGATAATAACTCAACCCTACTATATTAATACACTAAATATAATATTCAAACTTTTCTAACCGTCAAAAGGTCTGGCTTGAGCTTGGCGCGGGTCCCTCTTTAAGGTTTGTATACTTAGACATGTCATAATTTAGGTACATTGGTGCATACTAAATTTACAAATTGACATTATTTTAAATTTCGTAATTCTTATAATTCAATTTAATTATGACATAACAAACAATGTAATCTCAGTCCATCCATATAACTAATTTTAAGTTTTTAGTTTGTTAGTTGAGGTCTTTGGAGAAAACGTGCAGTGCAGTTTGTTGCCGCTTCTTCTGCACTTGCGCCTAGGAAGCGGCGTAAACTTAGCTGTAAGTAACGATTTGACGTCAACATTTGTGCAAATCAGAACTAAGTGACTAATATTAAGAGATATTATAAATATCCTATGATAATAAAGATATTTTGAATTAAAAAAAAAGTTAAAGTGGCGACCTCTACGCCACTTCGAGGAACTACAACCACAACAGCGAAGCTACAACATAGTTCACACGAAGCTTACGAGATGGCGCGGACAGTATCTTACATCTCGATATCAAAGTTCTGGTTGCAACTTGACATATACAACGTTAATGAACTAACGCAAAACCTCTCAGATGGTACCTCAGCCCATTAAAATGAACAACTTTTGTTCTACAACTTTCACGAACCCCAAAAAAAGTTTGAATTTTTGTACACACCTATTAGCTGATCGAGTCAATTTGTATGAAAATCCGAATTTTATTTTTGGCATTTTGGAAATGTTGTAGAACTAAAATTGTTTAATTTCATGGGCTGAGGTACCATCTGAGAGGTTTTGTTTTAGTTCATTAACTCGTTGTATACATCCACCGACAATACACTGGAAGAGCTTACCTTTGAGGCGGTCGAGCTTAACACCTCGCTCCCGCTGCTTGTTTAAGAATAATGTTTTGAGTAAGTCAAGTAAATGACCTCGACTCTAACATATATTGTATATAATTTCCTTTTTAGACATTTAAATTGTGTAATCATATTATCATGACTTGTTCATCAAGCCCGACCTGCGTAACACGCAAATTGTACACGCGTACAGGCTTTTCAGTCGAGCTTTTGGCGGTTTAATTGTATAGTTATAATTCTAGCAATTTTGGAAAAAAACATAATCGATCAAGGGCTTTTATTTCATTGCATACTGAGTACGAAAGTCACAAATTTGCACTTGAATTAGGTATCTTATTCACTATTTATTAATCCAGTCCTGTATTTCATATTAAAGTAAATATGTATGTAATAATTATAATATTAAAAGAAACTCTCAATCTGTGTTGACCTCACAAGTGGGATAACATCATAAAAAGAAGAAAACACTGGAGTAATCCAAAGTTAATACAAGAAAAAACCTTCTTCGGTAATAATACGCTAATATTGTGAAAATTGTAGACCAAACGATGCCATGGTCATGACAATACAATACAAAAAAAAATAGCACCAAATGACATTTACAATTAATAAAGTAAAAACATCACTATAAAGTAAGGACAACATTATAATATAAGGTACAAGAGGTGGCCATAACGCCGAAGCAATCTCTTACAGGCAACGATAATGAAAAGGAGTGCGAAGTAAATAAGTAAGATAACAGGTAGCGCAGTTAAAATTTTATAAGTACACTATTTTATAGGTATTCCCGAGGGTCTATAAGCTGAGGGTTTTATAAAATTTCTGAATTAAAAAGGCTTTATCAAAGGTAAATATAGCCTTAGCCTTATTGTTAAATTCATCAATATGTATTCTCTGCCATCAAGAGAGTTTTATTAAGTAGATAAGTACCAACATTAACAAACAAACCAAAATTTAATAACTTCGTAAGAAAACAAACAACTAGAACAGATTTATATATATTTTTATTTCTGGATGTATCAATAAGGCGCAACTTCGCAAAAGAAGGAAAACAAGTCAGCACAATATTTTATCTTTCGAAAACTTATCAACAATTTTCGGATACATTTTTTATGTTCACTCCCGGAAAGTCTACGGGACCCTTTAGGGGGTAAATCACCCAATTGACCTCCTCGTATACGTCTCGTAAATGTCACCTGCCAATAAAAACAGTTAACTAAAAATAAATAGAATCAAACAGAAGTAGGTATAGACAGGTCTGTGTCACTCCTCTTTTAGGTATCGAAAATATACCTACATTATTACTACGCGTGCAGCGGCCCCTCGGAGTGGTAAATTCAGTTATACGAATCGTTTGTCCAGAGTTATAAGAATGAAATTGGCTTGCAATGGATATCTAGGTATCTAAACGAAAAGGTGCTGAGTGCTAACCACATTGACTAGATATTTTTTTGAATTTCTTTGCTGAGTGAGACTTCTGTACGTGAGTACTCGTTCTTATTCTGTGGTATAGATTTAAGTGGTGATGATGGCCGAGCGATTTTGACACTAGCTGTGTATCTGTGAGACAGGATTTCGATCCTCAATAGTCGAAACTTGTACCTCTGTGGTTTGTACTGTACAGTCATTTTGAACACCAGAACCAGTCCTGTGTCACTCCCCGTTTAGGTATCGAAAATGTACCTAAATTATTACTATGCGCGCAGGCGGCCCCTCGGGGTGGTAAATTCAGTTATACGAATCGTTTGTCCAGAGTTATAAGGATGAAATTGGCTTGCAATGGATGTCTAGGTATCTATAGCTAAATTAAACCGTATCACTAACAACATTGAGTAGATATTTCTTTGAATTTCTTCGCTGAGTGAGACTTCTGTACGGAGTATTAGTATCTATTCTGTGTCAGAACCAATCCTAGGATAGGATTGGTGTACCCTTTTTGTTGCGGAGGTCAGACGGCAGTCTTTCTGTGTATAAACCAGTTACCTCGTCAAATCACCTACGTTAGGTAGCGGACCCCGGGCTCTAAAGCTAAAGCGTTACCGCTGAGAATGCAACCGGGAATACGCTCGGATGATGATGAGTCATTTTGAACTACCACCAAGTTACAATTATTATTTTTAATAGCATTACAATGCTCGGAAATACCACCAACTTTGTTTGTTGTTCGTGTGTGTAATTATCTAACACTGGTGTCAAATTCGCTACTTGACAGTTTCCCGGAAAGTATTTTAAAATTCACGTAGGATTATTTTCTACCACTCACAATAATTTTTTTTTTTCAAAAATACCTTATTTTATTACGAAAATAAATATTTTTATCAATTTATTTTAAATTCGCGCAAAAAACAGTCGGTCACGTGACATTTACGTCAAATGACGTCACATTTCAAAAAACAAAGCAAAGTTAAGTAGCATTTTTGACTCAAACGCGTATTTTGAGTGGAAAACTAAGAGATTTTTAACTGAAATTGTGAAAATGGCAAACTACAAGACGTGTGCCGTGCCCATGTGTAGAAGTACGACGATTAAATGTCCAACGGTTTATACACGTCGTAAGCTGTGGTTATAGTAGGCACGCCGAGATCCGCAGTATAGGTACATCTGATAAATCTGCGATATTCTTTTGTAAAGACCGTTTTGATGTAAGTAGTCATAAGAAATCAAGCATAATCTTCCAGATATTATTTAAACCTAACCTAACATTTTTTACCTAACCTACATAGTCGACAGCTTGTTTATTGAAATGTTACGTCACATATGGCCGCGCCGCGTTTCGTTCCTTGTCATCTACAGATTAAAAAAAAAGATAAATTTTCCAAAAATAAAATATTTACATTTTACCATATCGCAAAAAAACTTAATGTAGAATTATTTTTACCTATAAGCTAGCATATAAAACATATTTCATATTATAATTTTACATCTGTCAAGTACCGAATTCAAGCTGCCTAACAGCATCTGCCATAGCTTGACGACTGCCCTACAATGATGACTGCTGGTTAAAACGCTTTTACATCTCTTCCGAATGAGCTCCAAAATATGCCGGTTTCCCGTCCAAATGCGGACCACACCCGAGGTTGCTTAAATTGCGAAAGTGCTAGGTTTGCGTACTACACTATTACGCTAGCATTGGTACTACACCAGGCCAACGAGCTCCTCCACTATCACCATCTTCTTCTTCGTCTAAGCGGGTTCCCGGTTGCATCCTCAGCTGTGCTGCTTCGGAGCCCGGGGTGCGCTTTTCCGATTTTCTTTTCCAAATATAACATGCATGTCAATGGTCACCCAAGGATCTGAGGCCAAAGACCTTGAAAAATGGAGAAGAAGTAGCCGTAACAGTTTAAATGATTTACTCCTCCACTACCACCATACGAGTATATGTTCATAATTATGTACATTATACATGAACGATTGCATAGAAAATCCAAAATAATGGGCACAAGTTACTCGCTAACCTGAAAGTAGACATATTTCATTAGCAAGAGAAGCTTGGAAGATAATCCACTCGTTTCTCAAGCACTTATGCCGGCTACACTGAGAATATTTCATGTGGGAAAGTATACGTTTCACATTTCCTTTTCCATTTGGTTTCCGTAAAGAAACGGATGGATTTTAACAAGCTTTTTAACCGACTTCAAATAAAAAGAAGAAGGTTATCGATTCGTTGGAATCTTTTTTATGTATGATTCCTGATTACTCGAAAACGCCTGGACCAATTTCGAAAATTCATTTTTTGTTTAAATGGGTATGTATACTTTCCAGGTGGTACAATACAAATTTTAATAAAATCGGTTTATTGGTCTATTTTTAAACGAAAACAACTAGAACTAAAGTGTTTTGGCTATTGTGGGTGTCTGTAGAAAATCCTTAAGATTTTTATGTACATTTTTTGAGGAATAAAGTAGTTTAATAACAGTGATTTTTCAAAAACACGCATAGTATTGCAAATTGTGAACCCACCTCGCCTTAAGTTAAAAATATTTATCGCAGTTAGATAAAATTAAAATAGAAAAGATCTTGGTATCTCAACATTCCCACAACTCTTGTCACGAACCGACAGACTGAAATAACGATGGCCAGCTTCCCAATTTCGGTCAGTGGCGATTGAGGGCTCTCATTCAATTTAGGTCTAGCCCCTGACTGTAAAGCCTTGTTGATTTGGTGCTTGGGAGGCTCAAATCATGAGAATTTCGAATGGCGATTGATAATCATGAAAGATCAAGAGTTAGTGTAGTTGACCAAGAGCGCGAAGAGCTTTTTTCTTTGATCCTAGATACCTAAAAAAAACTCTGTTTAATATAATCATAAAGAGCATTATGATTATAATTATGGCTATAGAGACAGAGTGCAGTGAAATCGTCGGGTTGCCGCTTCTAATACTCGCCCTGATGATGATCGTCTAAATCAATTGAAACCTTGTCGGCTTTTTCAACTGTATAATAAACCTATAATGAGTAAACCACAATATTCATAATGAATTTATATCACGTTAGTTTTAATAAAATAATATTATATATAGCATTTAAGGTTGGTACACACTTCTTTTGGCCGGTAAAATCGTATAAATGTAGATGATTGTTCGGGTAAAAAGCCGATATAATTGTTTCGGGTTGACTTTATTGTTCGACAAATATGCTAACAACAAAACTAAAGATACTCGTATGCTCAAAAGGACTTGTATCCGGGGCCGTAAAATAATTCTCAAAAAGAATACTTGAAAATATCTTTAGTTATCAAAATCTTTAGTATCGAATATCAGATGGTTCAAATCTCAAAATATCTGAGCTTATGTTGAGTGAATGGGTAAGTATTTTTATCTGAAAACGTATTGTTTTAACTTTGCCAGTATTTTGCCTCTTGGTTTAATTAAGTAGCTATATAAAATAAACAATTCACACTTACTAAATACTTAGGTATACTGCTTATACTGTAAATATTACAACATAGCGCCATATTTTTGCTCTTTTTTAGATGTAAGTATAAAAACATACATCAGTCGGCCTTTCTGCGCGTATAAGTACCGTCTCAGGTGTTAGAACTCAGGGGTTATTTCTTACACACAAAGCATATAGGCTCATTAACCTTAATGTTAAGAGCCACAAGTGTGCCAAGGCGAAAACACAAATAAACCCGTAAAAATTACTGAAGATTTTTTTTGTACATATAAGAGCCAGGCTTTTTGTTGGTGTAATTTTATGGAAAGCGACGCAACGTGTTTAGCCTATCTCTGTCACAAACTCTAAGTGCGAAAGAGACACAGCATCACGTGACGTATTCTGCTATCTCTTTCGCACGTATAGAGTTTGTGATAGAGGTAGACTGAACCCGTCGCGTGATACAGCTTGACGCAGTTTAGGCCCTAAGTCATTAGTGTGCCGATTTCCGTACGATGTTTCCATGGTTAGAGTCATGAGTACAATTTTAGACAGTGCTTTAAAATTTTGGTCACCATTGCTTCCTTCTAAGGTTTATATAATTAATGCAAAAATAAATATCTATTAATACTAACAGATCTTTATATCTACCCTATATCTGTTTTGGTATTTGATAACGGAGCTAAAATTATAAAACGTTGGCAAAATTAACTATATTATTCTGCCTATTACGGAGATATCTAACAATTTCAATCAATTTTGCAAATTATATTGAATTAAACAAAAAAAATCGAAACAATAATAATCAAAATATCTTCATTATCATAGGATATTTATAATATCTCTTAATAATAGTCACTTTGTTTTGCTCAAATGTTGACGTCGAATCGTCAAAATGTTCACTCATTTCCTTTTCACAAACCATATCTAAATATTTTTAAATCTTAAATGTTAAAGGAAGAATTTATAGCCCAAGGCGCATAACCTACAATTTACTTTCATAATTTAAAATTCAAAACAAAAAGACCATAATAAACAACAACAGCAGGATTTCTTCCAAAGCCGGCAGCCAAAAATTCTCGATAAATACCCTCACTTCACCAGTAAAAGTTGTAGGCTCAAAGCCTGACAGTTTCTTTGAAGGCTCAATTCCTTTGAAATTATATGTGTTAAAAACATTGACGTAATCTTTGAGGCTCGGAAGCTCTTTGGAAGTTTTGCGGGATCTGCCTTTTGAGGAAAGTGCCGCAGGAAAAATGGTTTCTTGGTTGATTTTGTATAAATTTTCACTTGAACTTTGAATGGTGGTGGCAAAGCAGTTTAGTTAGATACTGGCTATGTGTAAACACATAGCCACTCGTGATTCCTAAAGGAATCACGAGTTAGATCGTCACTAAGGGCCAGTGCACACCAAGTTTTATAAGTGCGCCCTTGACCCACGCTTTGGAAAAGCGCGTTGAAGACCCGCGCCACCGGCACCCGCCGACGCTTCACTAGCACGCGTGCCTATTCTACGACCGAAGTTTGTCAATTGGCCAGTGCGTTTAAATCGATACACTCAAGCGTTAGCATCGCGTCTGTATCGCTAGACATGACACGAGACATCTTTAGTTGATCCTTTTTTTGACGTGACAACGTCTTATAAATTGGTTAGCCGGGTGACACTTCAAGAAACTGCGTTACGCTCCGCTCACGTTATGCGCTCACAATGAGAGCGAGTGAGAGGCACGCGAGCGAGTGAGAGGCACGCGTCCCTTCCACTCGGGCATGGTTAGCCCGCCTAAGAGCGAGAGAGACAGACATAAAAAGACTTGTCACGTAAAACTTTCGCCCGTATACCGACTTTACAGGCAACCAATTTTTTTTTACATGAAGAAATGACCGACGCACACCACTCACCCACGAGGATGGGGAGCGGTAGTGTGATTCTTGAACCCACTAAAACTCCATGGTGCTTCTAGTCGTTTTTGCGCGGTTCGCGTGGAAGCTAGGTTATCCCAACATTAACAACTCTTTAGTTGATCCTAACCTAAAAGTAATTTTAGTAAGTAATTCACCTCTCTTTTCTTAGGAAAATCTCTATGGTATAAAATAAAAACATTGAATTTCATAGCTAACGGCTATAAAATAGTGAAAAGTAATGAATTTCCACCTTATAATTATTCTATTACAATTGTAAAGCTTAGCAACAAATAGTGTTAGTGATGTAAAAAAAAAAGAAAAAAAAGACATGGATGATAAAATATTTGTATTTTTTTCCTAGTAAATACTAGCTCATTAAAACTGGCTTGAAGTTGTTATGTACACAACTTTGCTGCCTTGGGGAGATTACTTTGCTCTAATAATATTTAGAGTAAATATACCTACGCATAGATACCAAGCAAATCAGTAAAAGAAAAAAATAAGAAAAATTGACATAAAAATATTTTACGGCAAACCTATTTGTTTAGAAACATATTTTATTAGATAATATATAATTTTCATCCGGTAAACAGATGGATTAAGGTCGACGTCCCTTTGGATCTTTGTTGCTTTAAAAGCACGCATATAAAACTGTTGGTTGTAATTTTAAAACTCGACATCAAACTTAATAGATCCAACTGTAATGAAAACTTCACAATTAATAGGCATGATGACTGGGTCAAAAAAATATTATTCTAATTAGTCCGTCAGTTAGATTATCCAAAAATAATGTACCCATATTTTTTAGTTTAACAAAAATAAAAAAAATAAAGATACAGAGTATCTAAGTTCCAGAGTGGTGGCTTGTAACGTCACCGATGTGTAAAAATCGTACGAAAGCGTGTCATCATGCGAAATTTGAATGCGCTGTATCTTCGTTATTTATTGTTTCTTAGAGAAAATAAAAAATACGTGTACAATATTTTTTAATAATCTATCCGATGGGCCTAAAGTCATTTTTCAGTCATCATGCCTAATACAGGTAGACTCCGCTACCTAATTTCGAAGTAGTAGATTCACTAAATAAATAATGAAAAGAATTGGCCGACAGAAGTGAAAGCTTCAACAATTACGAGGTGTCGGTAACAGTGTCGCAAGTTCAATGGTTTTTCCCATCTCAAAAAATGCCCAACGCTCCTAAAGAAAAGACCGGGCGAAAATATTACCCGAAAATATTTATTTCAAACTGACGCTCATACCTATTATAACGTTTACACATGGAACGAGACAAGAAACAGCTATATAATATGTGTAGATTCAGTTAGGTGAGAGCACCTGAGGAGAATATCGAAGTGAGATAATTACACACTGTGTCGTCAGAACCTGACAGGTTCTGACGACATCGATTGGTTTAACACAATTTACGAGTCAAATTATTTCACCTAATCCCATTACGAAGGATAGTGTTAACTTAGTCGGACTATTGTATGATTTTCTTATGAGTACCGTGTACGTACCTATTAATCAAAGGTGGCTACACACGACACAGTTTGGCACACAATCTGCAGCAACAATCTGGGGCTGTACTGCAGATTTTTGTGAACACGTATTGTATTGTGGTCGACAACAAGTCTAATTATAATCAACACGTCTATACACTTAATCTAACCCGTTTTCTCAAAAGACATGTTTATTTCACCGAGCGACGTCACAGTTTCGAGATTTTCCAAAAATGCTTTTCGTCTGTCTGTTCTCGCCTACAGGTCACATTTTTCAATCGAAAAATTGGCAGACAAGTTTCTTGATTTATAAAATTTTAATTTTAATTATTATTTTTTAATTTACAGGGTAAAAAAGTGGAAACTTTGCTTTAGCGTTATTTATTGACGGATTTCAATCTAATTTGAGAGGTTCACTAAGGAATTTTTGGGGGGGAAAGAGAGGGGGAGGTTTGCTGTAGCGTTATATACGGACAGATTGGATGGCTTTGCTAAGCCAGGAGAATGGGGCAAGTGGCAATTATTACATGGTTATAGGAGCTCGTGTCCGCTTTCGAGAAAGAATGGAGGGAATCAGCCGAGGATAGAAGTTATTGGAAACGAAAAGGGGAGGCTTTTGCCCAACTATGGGACATAAATTACTATTAAAAAAAAAGGCTCTCGTGAGGTCTACCATTCTCACAGAGCCACTAGTAAGTATATTGGCAAATACTTGACTCAAAATAGTTATGCACTCCTGATTGCTTTACAGAATCATCACATCGCCTTTCTTTTTTCTAGATAACCTAACAAACTTTATTGTGAACCACATCTACTCGAAAAAACGTTTCAACAAACAACTGTATCCGAGTTCGCAACGACCCTCGAGAAGGTTAACCACACTCGTAGATACTTTACACGCTCGCTGGTTTCTACAATGATCTAATTTTAAGACAGTATTAAAAAGCGTGCGAAATAAGTAAATACAACATTTCGTCGTCTAGTGTTCGTAGAGGAAATGGCGAAAAAAAAGGTGTTTGTTTGTTATAACTTTATTGTACCAGAAACATTTAAGTATAATACGAAAAAGCAAATATAGCAAAGGTCAAAAAAGGGCAAAAAGGTTCTCGAATGGCGACCAGCAGTAGACGCTATGCGGCTGAAATTATGAATGATGATGAAATATACAAAGGCGGACTTATGGGATCTCTTTCAGTATACCTGCTAAGGTAGAAAATTGAATTTTTAGGGTTCCGTACAAAAAATGAAAAAACGGAACCCCTATAGGATCACTCGTGCGTCTGTCTGTCAGTCCGTCTGTCTCAGCTAATTTGCTCCGAATCTACTGGACCGAATCAGGTGAAATTTGGTAGAATGTTGTAATCCTATGACCCAAACACATATGTGCAAAGTAATTCTTTTTTTTTCTAAATAAGGGTCTTTTTCGGGGGACAAATAATGAAATTAAAAAAAAAAGTTTTACAAACCTTACTGTGTCATATCTCAAATAAAAGGGCTCGTTATGAGGATCTCAAATATATTTATATATATATTTGTTATTATTGTAAAATGAATAGTTTTGATTTTATTCATGAAAGAAGAAGAAAATTGTGTTCCCCCCCCCCCCCTCCTGATCTCCGAAACTACTAAGCCTAAAATTTTGAAAAAAATACAAAATATAATATAGTTAATTGCTTTTAGATTACAGGAAAACCTATAAAAATTCAATAAATTGTACGGAACCCTCTTCACGCGAGTTTAACTCACACTTGACCGGTTTATTCAAATTGTCTTGGGTCTAGTGAGTTTATCTAAGTATGTATATATTACAAAATATAGTATCTTTGAGTTGATATCCCATAACACATGTTTAAAAACTTACTTTGGGGCTAGCTCAATCAGTATGATTTGTTCCTATTTATTTATTTATTTTCCACCCTTCTCGCCTACCTTCACGCTAAACGTGATCTTTGAGGCCCTAGGCTCTGTTTGCCTAAGCCGCAAGACCCAAAATGCTCCGTCTGCCCTATTAGGGATGAGGACGTGATAAATTATGTATGTATGTAATAGCCACATCGCGATCGCGTGTAACTTTAACATCACTTGGTAAAGCATACTTAACAACCATATGTAAGCCTTTGTAAGTCCTCATGAATAAAGTTGAAGAACGACGAATGAATTGAGAAGTCCCGAGTAACGAAAGAGTTTATAAAGTATTTCATTGTCGAAACATTTGAACACATGGTACGCATTAAATAGACTCACAGAGGCGTTTGAAGAAGAATCGTGATCGTGGGAGTGTAGGTGGAATAGATTGAATGTTGGAAATTCACAAATTCAAAATAAAATGTTTATTCAGTAACTAGGCCTTTTCAGGTACTATATTGGTAACGCGTCAATAAATTTTGTTTACAATTAGTGTAAAACAAGTACCTAAATAAATATAAATATATTAGGGCAAATCACACAGATTGAGCCAGCCCCAAAGTAAGTTCGAGACTTGTGTATGGGATACCTACCATAATACCTAGTTATTTAAAAAAATAAAAACCCTCAATAATTATATGCCAATTTAATATGTTATCATGAAGATTTCGATGTCAAAATTTAAAAGTAACAAAGCTTAATGAAGGTGCGACGTAAAAAGCTTTAAAGATAGACGAGGCATCGATCAATAAATTACAGATACAAAATTATGAATTTTGACTTGAGTATTATTTAGATAAATATAATTGTAAAATCCAAAATGTATTTTATAAATAAAAATAAATAAATAAACTCATGACGGTCTAGAAAAAAAATACAAAGCTGCTTCTCATCCCATGCAGATCATAAAAGCCAATCAAGGAAATGAGCGCATTTGCGAATCATATAGGCGATGCGGCTAGCAACCCATCACTATTCTAATTCTTTTTTCCATCTTCTCGCCCACCATTATCCTAAAAGGGGGCCTTTGGGTCTTGCGGCCTTAGGCTTTGTCTGCTTAGAGGCGCAAGACCGAAAATGCTCTGTCCGCCTTAATTTTTTTTTTTCAATTTATGGCTTGACGCTACTGCGTATTTAGCCAGGAACAAGTTAATAAAACGTGGGATATTCTTTTTTCCTAACAAGTTACAATCAAAGGTTGGTGTAGGCCTTTGATTGCTTTATGGGAGCTTCTGGCGACAAATCTATACGAGTCCACTGGTTTTCATAGCCGATTGAGTGGCGGACGACGCCCGAAGACGCCCACACAGTCCGCGAAACAAATATCACACACACAGCCGTACTATGACTGTCCACTTTAACTATTTCACATATTGTTCATGAGCATGAGCATTTATAACACCAAACAACACCAATTTGATATTATAAGGTCCACTAAAATCAATTTGCAAAATAATTTAAAGAAAACCCCAACCAAACACCTTGCCTTCCCGCCAAAAACTCCTCTGTCCGCCTTATTAGGGATAACGACGTGATATGGTACAGATCTCGCCAAACTTCTAGTTCGCTCTGAAGTTGCCTCACTCAGGTTACAAACAGGGACAGAATATTTACCACCATAATATTTTTTCAGAATGATTGTAAGAATGTACATAGGTATGATATATATACACATAAACAAAAATAAAGCAAATTCTATCTGTTATGGGTATCTGTATTTTACTACTGCGACGCGAATCGCCTCAACTTCAGAGCGAACTAGAAGTTTGGCACGACCTGTACATATAAACTGTAAAAAGAACTCCTAATAACAAATAAATAGAATTTTTCCCTTTTCATTATTGAATAAGACCAAGTTATAATTAAGTATCCCAAAACTTCCGACATTGTTGCCTAATCGCGGACATAATTACCTCACTTAATTAAATAACAATTCAGTTTATCCAATTTTAGACCTTGGAGAATGTTGAGTACAAGGCTAAAAATAAAACAGCAATTCAAAACTTAAAGCTCCTTCAAAGCGAAGTATCGATATCATTATCATCATCAGGTCTTTTTTAGTCTCCACTGCAGGATCTCGTGCTCGTGCTACAGAGAGGGTCGTCATACACTGTTCTACCGTGCTCGTAGAATACAGATTTTTTTGACATCCAATTTCATTTCCCAGAAAACTACTCCACGATTTTTAATATATATTTTTCTTAAGAAATCGAATAGTATATCATCGCAGTTTCATATTATCTAATAAAATTTTAATAAAAAAATATTTTAAAATTGTTTTTGTTACTAGAAAAACGGTATATTGAACTAACATTTCATATAAACTATTAAGTTATCGATAAAACTGTTCATAAAAACATGTTTCAATATGTTTCCTAGTAAAATGGATAGAACTATCCTATAGTGTGTTGGTCGTTGGTCTAACCTAACCTAACCGATAGGTTTGCCTTAAACCTAACATAATGTCACATAATATCACGTGCCCTAAAGTTGAAATCCCTAAATACAAAATGCCCTAAATTTGTTTGCTATAAATATAACATTCCATAATATTTAAAATATTTAATGTTGTTTGCTATAATTATCATGTGTCCGAATGATGACTAGCCCTAAGTTAATGTCAAATATAAAATAATGTGCCCTAAAGTGGGAATGCAAGTAAGCATGCAGCATGCAAGCGGGTGTCCATTAGAATACAGTTTTTTTTGACATCGGACATCTGGCATAAAAAACTGTTAACTTTGGTTTAATTGTTAGATAAGTCTTTTTAAATTATTAAAACATATCAAATTCAGTTTTTTTTTATTCACCACCAATAAAACCTCTACATTCAGTACAGGTCAGTGCTAACGTGAAATGAAAACTACGTCAGTAGCTAAAGGTTAATAATATTATATAAAATCCCTTAGAATTTCAGACTAGTGTCTGTAAGTGACAATTATTCCCAAGTTGCTTTTTCTGTTCGTTTCTGAATGTACCTAGGTATACAGAATTTCCAGACAATTTAGATTGACATTTTTAAGTACAAGAACCTTGTTTTGTCATTTTCAAAACACTTTGAAATAATCTTAAAACGACATTTTGCCATGCAAGTCTCGATGAAAAGAAAAATAAACGGTCAAGTGCGAGTCAGACTCGTACATGAAGGGTTCCGTACCTCCGTACAATGTTTTAAAACGCTAAAAAAACACGTATTTTGTATGACGACCCCCTTTAATTTTTAAGTTTTTTTTATTTTTAGTATTTGTAGTTATAGCGGCCATAGTAATACATAATCTGTGAAAATTCAAAGTATCTAGTTAATGCCATTATAAAGATCTAGTTAAAAACGCTGAAAAAACACGATTCTTGTATGACGACCCCCTTTAATTTTTAACTTTTTTTTATTTTCAGTATTTGCTGTTATAGCGGCCACAGTAATACATAATCGGTAAAAAATTCAAGTGTCTAGCTATTACGGTTCAAGACGTATAACGTTCAGACGGAAAATTGCCTTTTTTAATAATAATATACTTATAATTATAATCTTTATTCAAATTCAAATAATGTGTTTATTCAAACAAATTTTTAAACTGTCTTGGGTGTTTGTCTATACATGTATTTATTATAAAATATTTTATCGTTAAGTTAGTATCTCATACATCATAATACTAGTTTAAACTAATACTTACTTGGCTAGCTCAATCAGTGTACGAGTAATTTAACAGCAATGAAAATAATTCATGTTAATCGGCGATGCGGCTAGCAACCCATCACTATTTTGTTTCCCTTTCCATCTTTAAATCCGCCATCACGCTAAGCGTTGCCTTTGGATCTTACGCCTCCAGGCTCTGTCTACCCCGTTAGGGATAAAGACGTGATAATGTATCTTGAAACCACAGACCTAGATATTTTAATATCTAAAGACAAATGTTAACAAAACCAGAATATGTAAAACTAAGTCGGTTTTATAACAAACCTAATAGCAAGAGAAAAACATTCTAAATTAACGTCCGTAATTGCTTCGCCTTCGTCACGTCAGTCTTGACGAAATATGTTGACAATCTTTTTAAAAAAACACCAAAAAGATACGCCAAAAAATTTATCGAATCTGGTTTCCATCAGAACAGAAATCATTTAAGGCCGTACCTGAATTTTCTGGGGTCCAGTGCTGCCCCCATTTAAAATAAATCATTTCAAAGAAAACGGAGACATTATTTCAAATTTTGCTACTATCAAGTCCTAGATAACCCTTCAAAGTATTTTATGAACTACTGTTTACAGTTTATAATGAGAGCGTTAAGCTTTACTACGCACATTTGCCAAAAGTGGCCATTTTTCGCAAATGTGCGTTGTAAAGCTTAACGTTCTCACTTTAAACTGTAAACAGTAGTTCATAAAATACTTTGAAGGGTTATCTAGGACTTGGTAGTTGCAAAATTTTAAATAATGTCTCCGTTTTCTCTGAAATGATTTATTTTAAATGGGGGCAGCACTGGATCCCGGAAAATTCAGGTACGGCCTTAACTATGAAATGTATTCCGTAGTTTGTAGCAGTGCTACGAATTTTTGCTACAGAAGCTACGAAACAAGTAGCTCTTTTTAGTCGATTGTAGAAGTGCTACGAACTTTTGCTACAGAAGCTACGAAACATTTAAAATGTAGTAATTTTAATGATGGCAAACGTGAAAATAGTTTAAAGAAGAACGAAAAGAACGCTGCACTGCTTCCGTAGTCCAGTGGTTGCCTTGTGATCCGCATATCGTGCGTTCAAATCCTACCGGGAAGCATACTTTGTGACAAATTGTTTTCTGTCTGGTTAGAATATTGCAGGCTTAAATCACCTGGTTATTCGAAAAAGAAAGATCTGATTCCTTGCTTCGGAAGACACGTATAGCTGTGGGTCCCGAACGCCACCTAGCGGTGGTTAAACCTATCCTAGGATTGGTTCTGGTTTACCTTTTGGGTTGCGGAGGTCAGACGGCAATCGCTCTGTGTAAAACCAGTAACCTCGTCAAATCACCTAGGTAAGCGGACCCTGGGCTCTGAAGCGTTACCGCTGAGGATGCAACGGGGAATACGCTTAAATGATAATGAATAAAAAGAAAAAAATGAGCGAGCCTCATAACAGTAGTCGCATATGATGTGTTACACCTGACATCTCACCTTGGTAATGGCACAGAATACAGTAAGAGTAAACAGAACGTAATCTCCTAAGGTACCTCTCCCCCGATTCTTGTGGGCCAACTTGCGCCATGCAGTGTGTGTTCGCCCGCTCTCGCCCGTCATCAAGGCGAAAACGGGGGAGAGGTGCGGAGACGGGGAACGGGGACGCATATTGCGCGTACCTTAGGAGATTCCGTTCTGTTTACTCTTACTGTATTCTGTGGCCAAATGTAGACTAAGCCATTACGGCTTAGTCTACCACCGTGCGCGCTCATTGGTCAAATCAAATAGCCCACGCTATCCCGGCTAACTGTTACACATTTCAGTTGCATTTACACAATCGCTCTTACAGATTTTAGGAAAGCGACAAAAAGATGTTACAAATCAAAAAACATTAAAAGTTTCTCAGTTGAAGAATGTATTTAAAAAACAACCTGCATTTAGGCCTTAAAATAGTTCAACCTAGTAAAGTGAACAGTAAGTTACGTTATGCAAAATTGTTTTTAACTGTGCTTGGTATAGATAAGCGTTCTAAAGAGTCCAAGCTCTGTACAGTCAGCTCCAAATCAAACTACCCAAATTGATTGCAATTCCACTGATATTATTAGCGCATTTTAGGATAGTGCGTTAAGAGTCCCCTTACCCTAGACAGAATCAGACTTTCCCATACAAAGTTTTGTTGCTACTACTTTTTCATTTAAAACAACAAAGTCGATATGTATATATATATATGTTCCTTGGTGAAAGTTACTCAGTATCATAGACTAAATTCACCCTTAAAATAGTTTCAGTATATCTTTAAACGTTATATTTTTTTTATCTTACGATGTGTCAATAACTATTAAGTTATTTATATTTATAGTTATAAGATTACTTATTACTATAAATAAATCTGTTTGTAAAGAAAGAAAATACAAATATTTAAAAGCAAGTTTACACTGTACAAAACTAGTGGCTCTGTGAGCTGTAAACCTCGCGACTCATCCCCAACCTGTTGAAGTTTATCGAATAAAAAAGTTTTTCAGACAAAAAGTTGTGCCTTAATAAGGGTAACAAAAATATTTTAGAGGACTACAGGCACTACGCACCAGGTGACATTCAGAAGCTTATGCAGTCCTTTTTCAGAAATCCCGAGGAGGGTGGTACAATATAACCCAAAGATACGACGTGCTTCCCAATGTGGACCCCAAATTCAAGATAAGATAAGGGTAACAAAAAATTTTTATGACATATTTGAAAATTTTTCGAAATAGCTGAAAATAATTTCTAAAGTTCTAAGCCCCTATATATCCGCCATTTTAAAAATATTCAAAAACTAAATCGATTAAAATTTTATAATTATCGAACTTGCTTATAAAATTTCACGAAGGCAGACTGACGGATAAAAGCATTTTGGGTCAATATCGAAACTAACTTAATAATTACTGGCCTCTTACTCCCAAACCCCTATGTGTCCATTATACGAGTGTCTTAGTAGACTGTCATTAAGTTTTTAAATTGCTCGAGCTCAGTATTTATTTGCTAGTGACCTTTTGCGAAAAGATAAGCGCCTAAGAATATTAACTACTTAAGTGACCGGATTATCTCGAAAAAAATTTAACGCTTAAACTCTTCTGTATTTTTACTGCAGCGACCTGTTACGAAGAGATAAGCTCGTATGAATACTAACTATGTGACCGGGTTGTTTCAGTTGCGGCTTTCACTTGTGGCAAATAATTTTGTTTAGGCCTAAAAACACATCTGACTGCTCTGGCTAATATATGGCCCAGTTAGTACAGAGAGGGTCGTGCTCCTGCAGTGGAGAATTATGGGTTTTTGGGTGAATTATGCTTCCAAGTCCTAAAGTTAGTCTGCGATAATTGACAAATTAACCTGAATAGTTTGTAGTTATATATTGGACCAGATAAGTGGGATTGGGCGGGTCACGTTGGCCGTATATATCCGGAACGATGGGCTTATATTGCCACAGACTACCATATGGGTCCAACAGAAGAATAAAGAAATAGAGGTAGACCAAGAACGAGATGGTTTGCGTGCATTTGATAAATAATTGAAAGTGAAAACTAAGGATAGGGAATTATGGAATGAAATAGGGAAAGGAATGCCCAGCAGTGGCACATAAATGGCTAAGAAAAAAAAATTGGCAGACAGCTTCATTCCAAGATAGGCAAGATAAATATATCGAAAAAAGGATTCAAAATGCATCACATCTCCCCTTGAAGCGCAAATTGGTCAACATGTGGTGTATGCTGTCCATCCTATCTGACGCAGCACAGAACTGGTCCTTAAACTTACCACAAATATCCAAGCTCAGGGCTCAGCGAAGTATACTGGCAATGAAAGATCGTATACCTACTTAATACCATTGTAGTGGGAGAGGTGATACGCTCGACCGCCACAAAGGAAGGATCTTCTTGCCATGGTGTTGCTTGGGGTACCGCAGCTCTACAGGTGTATCGTCTCGTCGGAGATCGTATATATGTTGCAACCAAAACTCTCATATCGAGATGTAGGATACTGTTAGCGCCATCTCGTATGCTTCTTTTGAACTATGTTTTAGTTTCGCTTTTGTGGTTGTAGTTCCTCGAAGTGACGTAGAGGTCGCCACACACCCATTCGCTCCAAGATCAAAACTTTGAACGTTTTCATTAATATCAATCTTTTAGGTAGATTTAACCATATTTAAACTAACCGAATTTATATCATAATATAATAATATAGATGCGTGAAGTGACCATTTCAAATAATCACCAGAACTGAGGCCTAATATCTGCATCAGGGCCATATGAAATTTAATTTAACTGTGTAATTGTGCAACTTAAACACTTATGTTCCCACATTAACCCTGTGGATAAGCAGAGATAACAAACCCCATAACGTACGTCCTTACCGTAGACTAACTACTAAAATAGACGTCACAAACATGCTCATTTTAAAATGTTCAAATACCAAGGGATGCAAAATTAAATTATGCCGAGAATAGAAGCTACTCGTAGCTAGTTTGTTTGCAGCTATAATACGCACACAAAAATATACAAAAATAAAAAAGGTAAACAAAAAATATATACCTATTGCGATACGGAGGTTACTTCTTGCTTAGACTACTTGCGTAGTATACCATTATATCTTGTACTAATATCAACAACACCTATTTTAGTGCTTATTTACAGTAAATTAACGTGGAACTAAGAATCAGGATTCTGTTATCTATTCCAATGTACTTCAATGTAGCTAACAAAGCTTATAACGTACGTTCTTACCCTCGTCTGTTAGTAAGCAAGAGTTTACGAGTTTTGCCCCTATGACCCGTTTGTATTATCTTTTTACTGGATCTATTTGAAGAAAAACGTTTATATTGTTGTTACATCGACCCGGAAAACCACTTAGAAGCATGTTTATTTTATTTATACCCAAGATACGTCGAGGCTGCTGTCGCAAGTTCCACAAAAAACAAAATTTAACTTATAGATTTATTATAATTAAAACTACATTGGTATGTGACCACTGTTCAATGTGAGATACAGAAGTGAATCAGAAATCAAAGTTACAAAAGCAACAATGGGATCATTGATGATGTTCCCCAAATGCGGAGTCAGCAGAGTTGCGAAGATGCGACCGCGGTGCGGACAATGGCTATTGTTCTTGGGCGCCGTGGCTTGTCATCGATATAGAAGTGATACAGATATAGAACAAGCGATATAGAAGTGATATAGATATGTAACACCCATGAATAAATCTAATATTTACTAAACAGGTTGTAAAAGTAGGTACGATTGACACATATTTTAAGGATAAAAAAGAAGTTACTTTATCCAAATTGAAAACTGTGATGAAAAACTCCGCCACGAGTGTGACTCGAACTCACGACCCTCACGTTAATGCCGTGAGTGCACTACCAACTATACTATCGTGACTTCGAATCACCCCGACAAATTTTCTCATTACATAGTACACGCATTTGAAGCATCGTAAATCTTCATGACTACCCACTATTCAAAAGTATGGTATTCAACTTAAATCAAATATGAATTTAAAGCTGATTAAAGTGAAGGCTTGGTTTCAATTATTATTTTAAATAGCATATCAATGCTCGGAAATTTATCCAAATTGATTGGGTCGTGGGTTTGAGGCCCACTCGTGGCGGATTTTTTCATCACATATTTTCAATTTGGATAAATTTCCGAGCATTGTAATGCTATTAAAAATAATAAGTTACTTTATGATCTAAAAGTGTTTTTATTTAAACTGTCCTGGGTATTGAATGTTTAATTTTATATTATAAAATATTATATCGTTGAGTTAATATCCCAAGATACAAGTTTAAACTAACTTTGCTAGCTCAATTAGTTTGATTTGTCCTTATATATTTATTAATTATTATTATTATTTGTCTTATTGGTCCCATTAATAAAGTTATTCAGATTGAATTTAAGTATATGTCAGCCGTACATTTAACCTGACTTAATAGCTTAATCATTAGATACAATTACTTGGTATGCATAAAATATTTCTTTTTTAAACCTTAGATTATACCTAACATAGTAAATTTTACAAAAATAGTTTGGAAAATCCAAAAGTGCACGCCTCATTATCTCATTTTTTACAAATTGATTTTTATTGTTTTATTGCTAACTTAAAACGAAGAAAAGTATGTGTCGGCTTTAACGCACGACTGGAGATTAATTTTAACTTTTATTTTTAACTTCCACCTGAGAAAATTTAAAATTTTCAAAATTCGGGACGTTATTAGTTTCACCCCCTTTTTGAAAAGTCGAGTTTTCATCAGATCTCGACGTTTAAAGGTCTCAGGAATCTTCCCTGACCACTCACGAGCAAGTGTCATGCACCCTATCCGTATGTGTGTGTGGGTGTGTATGTGACCCGCTTATAACTCTTGAACAACTAAACCGATCGGAACCAAACAAGTAGCTTTCCAAAGAGTTCTATACAACTCAGATTTCCTGTGAGTTTAAACCGATTCGGACCGGTAGATTTTGAGAAATCTCAAAAAAACTAAGCAAAAACAAGAAAAAGACTACGTCACGAATGTCAAGAAAAGTGTTACCACTGATTGTTCTTTTCATTCTCAATTAGTTAATGCAAATTAAATAAAATGTTAACTAACTTATAGCTTTTTTACATTTATTCGTCTTTCATTTTTAATAAAACAAACAAAATCACTACATTCTTTATTCAAATTTCTTTTTACTTCTTTTCTTACTTGCCAGTTACACATTCGTACTCATCATACATAGGTATTAACTCTTTCAACAAACCTCACATCCAAAATTATTTTTAATATGTCACCTGTATTTTTATAATAATAATAGTTTAATCGTAATTATTATACATATACATTGAATTAGACCGTGATCTTCGAAAGGACTTAGTTTTGGATAATACTGAAGCGTATAAAAAAAAATGGACATGATCAGATAAGTTTTTCGGGAGTTATCGTGACCACGCCAGTTTCCATCCATACAGACACACGGACGTCCACAAAATGATTTTATTAAACATTTTTTTTATTTATTTAAAAGGCAAAATGTCTTTTAAAAATGTCATAAGTGTTAAAACTAGTGTTTTTCCTTAACATTTATGTGTAAATATTATTGTACAAGTGCGATAGAAAATAAATAGAGACACATTTAGTTAAAAAAATCACTTGATTTTTGTAAGGCGAGAGTAGAGCACTACCTCATGCGCTTCGCTTATGAGGCGTGCAATAAACATACTATACATGCAGACCAAGACCCAGAGGGCGAGATAAAATTGATAAATTCCTACCTAAATGGCAGGAAGTAGCGATGGACAGACACGAATGTAAGAGTTAGGGGGAGGCCTGAGGAACAGCCACAGGCTAATAAAAAAATATACTCGAGGGTAAATCTGCTTATTTTATGTATCTATTCTCTATAAACATCTACGTACTTATGGCTATACATATTTGAAATTTTTTTAAAAGGACTGTATACTTTGTTAACTTGGGCGCGTCCAAGATGCAAATGAAAAACAAAATTAATTTACCAAAACTTTGGTACTAACTTATAATTTTATAAATCTTGTTCACAACTCGGTGGAAACTTGAAAAGTCGCAATCTAGATGAAGTACTGCGAAAAGGCCAGGCAGGGTACTGACGAAATTCATTTGAGTGGCAGAGGAATGACACTTGCGAACTTGATGACAACTTTGACAAAGTCTTCGAGCTACATTACGCCGATACACTTAGGAATTTCATGAATAAGATAGAAGTGTAGGTAAATAAAGTTTTTTATGACATTTATTTTGCCAGGAGACTGTATACTGTATAAGTTCTGAAATCCCCTGTTGTGAGAATCAGTTATTTTTACGATGTCAACGTGAATGTCGCAGTTTCTTATCGCAATGTTATTATTTGAAACTTGTCATGTAATAAAATGAACGCTGAATTTATGTTCTACTATGTTGTTACGATTTTATAGGTTTGTAAAAATATGTCATGGTTTAGTAACACATGTATCCTATGATGATAAAAATAGTGTTATATTTTATGAGTAATATTACTTAGCTATATTATGGAATCGTTAATACTTTTTGGTAAAGACACAATAAAATATAATTACAATTTGACAAAAAACTACCTAAAACGTGCTTAAAATAAATTATTTATAAATAAAAACTTGTAGTACATAAGAATGACAATAAAATGTAATGATTCGTAAAGTTTCGCAAAATATATTGTTACTTTATTTATTTGGCAAAAATTAACATCCAGTTATTTTGGACTGGCAATTTTTGAAGTGAAAATTTCTTTAACGGCGTTGTGCACTTTTTTTGTAATGGGTAAAAAATGGTAAACTTGCGTCAGGACACGTGTCCTGATCGAAAATTCGTAAGACGGATGGAGAGTAGACAGCCGGCGCGGCGTAGGAGAGAAAGTATCCCCCTCTCTTTCAACGGCGCGGCGAAAATGTATGCCTGCGCCTGCTGTTTCGTTTAGCTGAGAGATAAACTTTTTAATGTAATATAAATTGTCATGTTTGTGTACGATAGCGCAATAAATAAATATTGTATTCTACCATATAAATGATAGTACTTTTATACTAATAATTAAAGCAATTCGTGCAAAATTATTCTCTAACCATTCCAAAATATCAAAAATGCACAACGTTAATATTCAAGTTTTCACTTGTGCCGGCATTCCCGGAGTGCAACCCGTCGTTTTTTTTGACAAAGAGGCAGAAAAGTATAATTCTAAAGCTTCTTTGTCTATTCGTATTGTAAAAAATAAATATTTATTGATAAAATTAGTTTAAAAGAAGTACTTATTTATTAAATTACTCTTAACATAAAAAAATAATTTAGATATAAATAAACATTACACGTAATTTACACTAAAGTTATTGACGTGTAAAAGTGCCTGCAAAAGCCTTATTACTGAAAAAATATTTTATTTTGATTTTAACTTACTCTAGTAACAAAAAAGAAAACTAAGGTGGAAACACTAAAACATTTTGGGTCTCAGAAATTTTCACAATGATGTAATTATAAGTTATAATTATAACACGCGTACAAGATTAACGTAAGAATGTAAAAGAACTAAAAAAAAATCCCTACAAAATATCGGAGACATTAATCTGCGGATCCATTAGGCACGCTTGTCGTGATTTCCGTTAGATATTTCTTATAAATATTTCTTGCGATGCTATTTTCTTTCTCTGCCAAGTCATCCGATACACCATATTGTGTTTACCAACAAACTAATATGGCGGTAAGATGTGTCTACTTATCTTTTTATTAGTTTGAATTACAATGCTGTTGGGCATTACAATGTAGGAAGGTAGTTTTTCGCATAACAAGGGGCGTGTTAATTTTAAAGGTTATTTATGTACTGCAAGATTGTTTCGAGAAAAAAAAACATATTTTTGAATTTATGAGTGACTGAATTAATGACATAAATTTATTAGCATTACACATGCCACATAATATAATAGAAAAGAACATAAAAATTTAAGATTAAAATACTGCAACCCGACTACGGATAGCAAACTCAAAAGTAAAAAACAAATTTTATCTAGTGTTTACTCTTCTGACATTTTACATTAACAACACTACAAAATTTATAAAATGCCGTGGTTGCTCGAAGCCGCAATGTTTGCCAAAAGGGCCTATTTTAAATACCTAATAATTTTAAAATCCATAGGAGTGTGAAAAATATATATACTTGATATAATATGGCAGACAGAATTAGAAAATAAATTTCCATACAAAATAAGTTAATCAATTCTATGGAACTTAAGAAAAACTTATTTGTTCTCTGGAAAAACTTGTTCAATACAGAGAAAGTCTGTCATCACAACAAGAAAATAAAAATACATAAATCAACAGAAGAAATATTTCAGAATCAACAGTCCCCAGGCAAAATAAATGTCGGAGAAAAACTTAAGGCTCCAAAACTATCTTATTCATGAAATTCCGAAGTGTATCGCGTAAAATATAGCTCAGAGATTTTGTCAAAGTTGTCGACAAGTTTACAAGTGTCATCCATCTATCGCACAAATAAATGTTCAGTACCCTGATCACGCTTCGTCTTAAATTCGTTCTTTTAAGTATCTACCTAGTTGTATAATGTGTCGTTCCCGTTCCCCAGATTTCTGGGAACGTTCCCGGGAATGTTCCATAAAATGGAAATGTCAGGTAAAGTTTAGTTTACGTTTTCGGCGATAAGGCCGCCTCTTGTACCTTATTTATTTATAAGTTCCGTAAACTTTGTAATTTTTAATGTTTCTTATTTGGTGCAATAAAGATTTTTGTATTGTATTGTATTGTTTTAATTTTATTTATCAGACATATTTTTTTAATCACTGTAAATATATTTTACTAACGTAAATGCATCACTTGATATGATTATAATAGAAATAATATATCCAATATTCCGTAACATTCCCTAGAAATACGGGAACGTTCCCTGGAAACGTTACCAAATTCCCAAATTCACGGGGAATTTGGAAACGTTCCCGGGAACGGCACATCATTAGTTGTAAATAGTAATAAAAGTAGTGGTTCTGTGAGAACAGTAGACCTCGCGAGCTCTTATACCCATGGAATTACCGACACTTCCCCCTTTACCCTGGCTTAGCAAAGTCATTTCAGTGAAATCCGCCTATATTCGCTACAGCAAACTGCTCCATTTTCCCCTCTCCCCTTTTGGAAATTCAAATCAAGGAACTTGTGTGCCAATTTGCATCAAAACCGGTTGAAAAATGCGACCTGTGGAGGCTAGAACAGACGCATGGATAGAAGCATTATATGCCAATCTCAAAACTATGAGTGACAGGGCCCAAAATTTGTGTAAAAATATCTTGTATTGTTTTTACGCTAGCAAATTATTTGAATATTATTTTACGGCTCTGGCCACCACCCACATACCTTGCACCCTCGAACCTCGGTGTGTAGTACGTGATGATGGTAAGAGGCCTGATGGAATGTCACTGATCCCCTGGGAACGCGGCAGGGCGTTAGTGTGGGACGCCCCGTGCGTCGACACGCTTGCACCCTCCCATCTCAGAGGATCAGTCTTGAAAGCTGGTTCGGCAGCAGAAAACGCTGAGATCTCAGATCTCAAATATATATCGGAAATGCGGCCAGCGTTGTTGGCACTATGCCACATGGACACAATTTTTAGATTAAATTTGTAGTAGATATATATGTAACTTCTGTATATCTGTAAATAGGTAAATTATTTTATCTTTCTTTTTTAAATAAACTAGTTTTATATCTGATAATAAATCAAGTTGACATTTGTACGGCATGATATTTTAAATCCTAAACTTCAGTTTTCAGGTACTAACTGTTGGGATACCTAAGCCTTCTTTTATCTACTTAATCTTGTCTTGATATATATATAAATACAAACATGTAGGTATATAAAAAACTATCGACAATACAATGTCTTGTTTTGTTCTCGCCAAATTTTAAAAATAGCTTTTTTTAAAGTGGACAAAAGCTACTCGTTAATTAGGCGGAAAAAAAACCTGGAGAATGAATGACCGCGAAAAATATCTGATTTTTTCCTATATTTTTTCACAAAATGGTAACTCTAGTAGGTAGCTGTGTCTCAAAAGTGTCCTTTTTTGAGGTCTTTTGAAATATGATTCCAATAATGTCAGAAATTCGGCCCACAGTCAGTTCTTGTAACAAATACGTGACGTAACTCAATAATGCCCAAGCTGAAGGATAATCTACTGCTTAGTAGTTTATCTTTTTCTTTTCTTCTTTATATTTTACTGGGTGCTTTATCTTTTGACACATTTATTTCTGGGATAAAAATCTTTTATTGCTGTTGACAGCGAAACTAAAGATTTTGCTGTCTTCGAATCAAAGTTTTAGTTTGGTAAAATTAATAGCACATGTTTGTTTGACTTCATGTTATTTATATATAAGCAGGTCCAATTAATAACATAATAATAAAATAAAATAACACAACTAAAACTGTACATATAAATAAAATTTTAGTTAAGAATAATTAAAAATTCCCCCCAAATAGAACCTGGTTCAAAAGTGTCCATCACGCTAGCTGCATTTCCTCTTCGTATAGCGATGGCAATTGGGTAGATGACTGAGTCAAAAACAAATTATTTTGCACTCCCAAGAGAATAAAACGGTCACGGTTTTGTTTTTCATACAAATCCTATAAAAAATGTTTGTACTGACGTTTAGAAAAAAGTGTCTTATTTGACTGGTTGTCATCTAGCGGATTCTTTGAACCAGATTCCATTCGGAGCGGGAGTTAAATGTTTTTTGTTAATTTGTTGACAGGTAAATAATAAAAAAAAACACAAATAGAACTAAAAATAAAATAGAGTTTATATTTTTGTACGTAATATAACGTAGCAATTGAAGCAAGTATAGTAGTTTTATTTTTATATACAAAAGATCCAATACATGTATGCCTCTTCAAAAGATCCAAAAGAAAAAGGTGACAACCTTATACGTAAAAGTTATTTATAAATAAGGGTAGCACTGGCGGCGCACCTTCTCAAAAGCAATCGTCAAACCTGGAAAATAAGACATTCGAACCGTTCTCTTTGACGCCCATCGAAAATATGACTCCAATATGTCCCTAAAGGAACATTTCAATTGAATTCAAAAGCTGTCGGTCGCATAAAATATTCAGTTTTTACCGTTTTTCATCACAAACACCCAGCGAGTTCTTTTGACAACGGCGTTGAGGATGTTTTTCTCTGGCAATCCCGATAAATGAAAATTTCTCCGAAGTCGAATGCCTATTCAATTTTCCCTTTGTATAGAAACAATCAATGGTAATTACTTGAGGTGTTGACCTTTGCACGTGTTTTTCTGTGCCTTTTGTTTAGTTGCCACAATAGAAAATGCTATTTTTATTAGGTGTACATTTGGACCCTCTTTTATCGAGTACACTTCAATAAAGTTATGTTTGAACGTTATATCATTTGTGTATAGTATTTGTATACATTCAAAACTAGAAAATATACATTTTGCTCCAATATTAGTAAAAAAAGTAAGAATACAATTTATAAAGAAAATTATTTGGAGTATAGCTTTATATGGATGTGAAACGTGGACAATGAAGAAGAAGGACAGAGAAAGAATAAAAGCATTCGAGATGTGGTGCTGGAGGAGAATGGAGAAAATAAGCTGGATGCTGAGTGCTAGAAAGAGTGGGAGAGAGAAGAAATATTTTAGAAACTATTGAAAATAGAAGAAGGAAGATGATTGGACATCTAATAAGACATGACAATCTATTCAGAATAATAATAGAAGGAAAAATAAAAGGGAGACGAAGAAGGGGAAGACCAAGGATGAAGTTTTTCCAACAAATTAAGGAAGGGTTAGGAATAAGGTCCTACCAAGACATTAAAAAGATGGCAGAGAGAAGAGAGCAATAGAGGCATCTCCACTTAACTCCACCGACAAGAGCGAGCTCTTAAATTAAAGAAAAAAAATAGTATTTGTAAAATAGTTACGTTACAGAAAGCTTCCGCGAAATACACAAACAAAATACATTACGGTAATCACGCTTAAGATAAATTATCACGTGTGATTAAGTAACCGCCAAATACTGTCACACCTGTACCTACTTGTATTTATTTATATTTTGAAGACTTCTATGGCCTAGTGGTCATCATGCCAGGCCGTTTATTATAATCATAATATAGAGCAGTATAAAAGAAGCAAATTAAAAAAAATGAACTAAGTAACAAAACCCGTAAAATAACACAACTTATTTTCTTATCACTACAAAAATATAAATATCGGGTTTTTAGCTCAAACGGCGGTTTTTACATTATGAATTCTGAAGTGCTTCATAATGACCGTAAAATTACTGCCCCGCCGACTTAAGTAATTTAACGTAGCGATGTAAGAGATGGATGTGCTTGAGTGACTGCCTAAGGGCGATAGGCATAAAGGAGTGTCAACGTGGGGCAAAGATTGGACGCCCCTACCGGTGATGCAGGTACTGAAGTTATCCGATGCGCTTTTTTCAAATGTAAATTTTGAACAAATTTTAAACTATTTCAAACTTCCACCAAATAGGAATGTGGACTGGGTCCGAAAAATATTATATTATTTAGTCCACCTGATAAATTAGCCAAAAATAAGTGACGCATATTATTCGGTTTATCAAAGTAGTAAAATTTCACCAATATACAGCGCATTGAAATTTTGGAGTGGGGGTTAATTAAAGTCACCGTATAGTAAAAATCGTACCAGATCGTAACGTCATGCGAAATTTAAATGCTAATAAATATCTTAGTCATTATTTGGTAGTCAGAGAAAAAAAAATACGTGTACAATATTTTTAATATTCTACCTGATGATCCAAATATATTTTTTAATCCACATCCCTATTGTAATATGCATAAAACCCAGTTGATGTATTTAGTAATCTCAATCAATATTAATACTAAGTGTATGTATATCAATATACATGTATTGGTTTGGAATAGTACATTTATGTTGATATATACTTATTTATAGGTTGTGCAGGGTTGAAAATGTTTTGTATACTAGGTTGGCGCGAATCGTCAAACTGATATTTTTAACTGACCGTGTCTTTGTATTCCTTATTTTTTTCTGTTAGGTACGTGAATATAAAAATAAACGATATTTGAACAGTTGATAAACGGTAGTTGGAGGTTTAGACCTTTTGTCTAAGTATCTGGGCTCTTAATTTATTACAATTTGAGGAACATACCTAATACTTACTAATTGAATGCTTTATTATTTTCCCCATACATATTTTTTTTGACCGAGCGTGCGTAGCGTCTCAGTTTCAAGACTGGTCAATAATGCTCTTTTGTCCGTCTGTATGCTAGCATACAGGTTTCATTTTTCAACCGCTTTTGACGAAAATTGGCACACAGGTTCTTTGATTTAATATTTTTAGTAGATCGCGCGCTATTTTTGATTACGGAAAAATAGAGGGAAAGGGGGAACTTTGCTGTAGCATTATTTATTGTCGGATTTCAAACTAGAGAGGCAAGCTCTCGAAAAAAAATCCAAACGGAAGGAGTAAGGGGGAAAGGACTAAAGTTTTCTGTAGCGTTATATACGGATTTTACTGAAAGTGCTTTGCTAAGCCAGGGGAAAGGATTAAGTGTCCGTATTTGCATGGTTATAAGAATTCGCGAGGTCTACTGTTCTCACAGTACTACTTGTCATATCTCTGATGAATGAACCTGAATTCAATTCAGGAGCGCTTATAATATTCTCGCCCACAGTCATCGATAGTGCTACAACCGGCATGTTAACCTATTTATCCACTTCGGAAGTGACACTGCTAATTTACCTCGATTTTCATGTAAATTGAAAATAATTACGCCTTGTTGACAAACTACTTTCGAGTAACCATATTTAGATAGATTTTGTCGTAACGTAATAAATATCACCGAAAAACTAAGTAAACATTTTTTTAAATATGATTTTTAAAGTATAACCCTTTAAACACACTTTAAATAATCATATTTAAAATATTTAATTTATAAAAATGGCGTACCTAAGTATGAAATTAGGTATGCCATTTTGAAAAATTTCAAAAAGCTGAACAATAGAAACGCTTCACTCGCTCGTTCAATAATGAATTAGGTACCAACTCGTATTTCACAGCACATTTACAGTGAGTTTCCGTGCTTTGTAATCCACTTTAGCATTATCAAACGATTTGATTCCTTGATCCGTTCACCTGAGTAAAAGCAACCTGAATTGAACATTATTGCATAATCCAATTCACACAAAATTTACTTTGTCCGTGGGTATATTAACATTATGACAGGTAGCTATAATACAATCTTTGGACGGACAATACAACAAACGGAGAATCATCATCAGGTCTTTTTTTGTCTCTACTGCATGAGCACCACCATCTTTATACTACCAGAGCCGTATATTAGCCAGAGCAGTCAAAGGATTTGGCCTGCACTCTCCACGCTGGCCAGACGGGTTGGAGAGGTCTCATTAATGTTTATAAGCTTTGTTTAGCTAGTGTTTCCTAATTCGCCTTTTTCGACATATACGGGAAGACTTGGAGTCGTCCTATTCTTCTCTGTCGGAAACCACTCGGCACGACAATCAACTGCCAAATCTTTTTTTAATTTTTTTTTATAATAGATTTGAGTGCGCTTGGCCTCTATCTAGCCTGATGGGAAGCTAAGATGAGGTCTAAGGTGTAACATGCAGACTCAAAAAATTCTTATTCTCTCTTTCAAATCTTAGGTAATTTGCAAATATTACAATATATACAGACGGTTAATCAGATACCTGTGCCACCGCGCGCGTCACGTACTACGTGAGGTGGCACAGGTATCTTAACTTTCCTCTGTACCTACCCACGTTACTACAATGAGCAGATAAACAATGTATTAATAGATTCAGGTGTTACTTTGTGAAGTCAAAGTCATAAGCTCTTTGATCTATAATAATATTACTTTGTGTGCTACTACCACCGTTAGTTAAAGGCCGTACCTAAATTTTCCGGGGTCCAGTGCTGCCCCCATTTAAAATAAATCATTTCAAAGAAAACGGAGACATTATTTAATATTTTGCTACTACCAAATCCTAGATAACCCTTTAAAGTATTTTATGAACTACTGTTTACAGTTTATAATGAGAACTTTAAGCTTTACTACGCACATTTGCGAAAAACGGCCACTTTTAGCAAATGTGCGTAGTAGCGTTCCAATTATAAACTGTAAACAGTAGTTCATAAAATACTTTGAAGGGTTATCTAGAACTTGGTAGTTGCAAAATTTTAAGTGATGTCTCCTAATTTCAATTTGTAAAATCTTGTTTTATAGTTTTTTTAAGTTGATTTTTTTACGACATTGACGCCGTTCAAAGGAATTGATAAAAATTTCCAAAAAGCATGTCACTATTTTGATCGATATGAATATTTATTGATTTATTCAGCATTTACAATGCTCGAAACCCTAAATAGATACTAAGGCGATTAGACCTATAGGCCACTTATAGTGTGATGATAAATATGTAGGTAGAAAGAAATAATTGACGAATTTATATATACTAAAGTTAAAAATATGTGATAGAAAATTTCGCCACGACTGTAATTCTATCTCACGGCCCTTATATCTGTACCGTGAGTGCAATTCCAATTGTGTTACCGTGATTTCTAATCACCTGGACCAATTGCCCCGTAAAATAATCTAACTGGCGTACACTGTGTACGCACACAAACTGTCGGAGCAAGTTAAGTCCATGAAAAATATTTCTTTCGTTTTTCATTAATTGTTTATAGAAAGTAGTTCAGTATCATTGACTGAACTTGCTCCAAAAATTTTGCTGGTGGTGTGACCCTGTAGTATTTTTCAGTCATTAATGTCATCATGCCTATAACAATAGGTATATATATATATTATTTAACTAATATTATAAAGCGGAAGAGTTTGTTTGTTTGTTTAAACGCGCTAATCTCAGGAACTAATGGTACGATTTGAAAAATTCTTTTTTTGTTGGGTAGTCCATTTATAGAGGAAGGCTTTAGGCTATATAACATTACGTTCCGACAAACGTATTATTTAAAATTTTAGTATTATTTAAAAGTAAAACGCATTACACCACATATAGCACAATTGTCGAAAGGCCTGACACCTACAGAAACATCAACAGAAAATGTTATTTGAACAACAATTAAATATATCACTGAGAGTGACTGGGTTATTTCCTTTCACTATGTATGTTACATAGTGAAAGGTTATATCAACAGACGATGTTTTCAGACATGCGTAAATTTGTACAATAACAAATGAGTTGTCAAACAGATGTTCAAGGGCTGAGTACTTTACAAGTTTATTTACCAAACAAATTACATATAAACCCCCGACTTTTAAGCGTTCACCCCTAATAACTTTTGAATGGCTAAAATGATATCCATCATAGCTGAGAACCATCTTGACAGACAAGGCTTTCGATTTAAAAAATCCGCATCTAAATCGGCCAATTCGTTTAGAAGCTACTATGACACAGACTGATACACAGGCACGTCAAACTTATAACACCCGTCAACTGTCGTTAGGGGTTTTCTCCTTCCATGTTTTTTTTATTTTTTTTATTAATGGCTTGACGCTACTGCGTATTTAGCCAGGAACAAGTTAATAAAACGTGGGAAATTCTTTTTTCCTTAATTTTGGGATACAATGAAATGTCACATAAATCAGCTTCTCTTTTCCTTGTAAATCATACAACCCGATTGGTCGATTTTCCGAAAATTTGGGGATTCATATCATGTCGACAATGCATCTAGTAATCCATCTCTATTTTGATAACTTTTACCACTTTAATTTTACTGTGAAGGTCACAAACACAGAAGTATAACCGAGGAGAGTTATATGTACTTCGGATTACTAGATGCATTGTCGACATGAATCCTTAGATTATCCCGAGCAACTACCTTTCTGCTCCTTCCTCATTCTGGTAAACGAATTTCTTTCTATAGCATTACTCTGTCTTTTTCACGGGACTTCCCTAGGACTAGAAATAGTATCCATAATCCATCAAGCCATTTAGGCTGTAGAGCGTGCCAAAGTAATGTACATACAAACATACATACATACATACATACACTCGAAAAACATAACCCTCCTTCTGGCGCAGTCAGGTAAAAACTAGGAAATGTGCAGAAGGCGGCCTTATCGCTAAGCAATTTCTTCCAAGCAACCTCGCTGAAATAGAAAAAGTGATGACAAATTAATTACGATCTGCGCGGAAAGTGAAAAAGCTGGTACATTTTAAGTCCTTTCTTTTCTTCCAGACCAGCATGGAAGGATTGTGGATATTTTCAACTATTAGCTGGGTATTACTTCATTACAACGCGTATATAGTCAGCTCAGGTCAACCAAGTCTCAATCTCATTAGACCATCACCAGGACGAATACGTAAATAAATAATCTGTACTTAATAATCTCTCAATATTACGCCTACTGCGCAACACCTTTTTTCCACGCCACCTTCTATTGTTAATACCTCCCTTTTGTCCCACTATTTCCATTGTCCATCGCTACTCGTAATTAAATCCAATGTTTTCTCATTGCACCCAAATTCCAGTGACAGAAAACAAAGCATGCATCCCTATTTTAATTAATTCACAAGCAAAACTAAACTTGTGTATTGGGCCTTAGAGAGCTCCGTATATTGCTGTGGGGCGACAAACGTTTTAGTTTAGCAGAAATGTTTACTAACACAAGGGAAATTTGGGAATACGTAAATGAAAATCTCATGGTAATTTCGACATTTTGAAACAAACTCACTCATTACCCTATGGGGTGAACTTTAGGACGCTACTTTGCATACAAAGTGTCATATGAAAGGATAAACTTTTCGCAGATGTGTTTTATGTGCATTTTGAAGACTTTTTGTTTATATGGAAATCAATTTGACTTAAAAAATTAAAAGGAAAAATAATTTTAATTCTTTTGTTTTGATGACCTCCGTGGCCACGCTAGTCGGCCATTTTGAGGTAGGGTTCGATCTCAGCCAGGGCAAATTAGAAAAAGGCCTTTTTCAAATTGTTCTGGGCTTGGATGTATATCTATAACATTGAGTTAGTTTCCCATAACACAAGTTTAAAAGTTACTTATGGGCTTCCTTAATCTGTGTAATTTGTCCTTATTTATTATTATTATATAAATACCTTTTCATAAATTATTATGAACATAGGTTTTTTAAATTCAGTTGATTCTGGCCACTTATAAACCTGCAAAAAAGTAAGATATGTCGAGACAAAAAAAAGTAGCATGTCTTTTGCTATGGCGGTTGATTTTTTGGGCATTTTCAAGAATTCTATAGGTACTAAGGTAATATAATTATGTAATATTAGGTAATATAATTTCATTTGTTGTTTTGAAATATCTAATAACATAGTTTATTTTTATTTTACACCACCAAGTTGTTTTGATTTATCCCCGGCACAATATACGTAAACATTATTGATCAATTTAAAGAGGGCAGACAAGTATAAATTAAACTTTAACTTTGCGTCCCACCAAACTGATATAACCTTCGTTAAAATGACAGAACAAAATAAATATGATACGGTTTTTTTAAAACATTACTCACCATATCTGATTGATTTTAAATTCATTTAATATGAATTAAGTTCAACACTAACTTCTAAATAGTAAATATTAATAAAGTAATACACATGATTTAAATGCGTTAGTTCTACGTGATAAGGAAATTCGTCAGGGCGTTCAAAGTCATAATTGGAAGTGCACTCACAGTCACAGTACAGATGTGAGGGGCGTGAGTTCGAATCTCACTCGTAGCGAAATTTTTCATCACATATTTTTAATTCAGATATTGTTCCGAGCATTACAACGAATGTTTCTTAGTACATTACCCGGTTTTGTACAAAGAATATTTTTTCCTTGTACATTGCTGGTAATGTAACTAGGTAATGTACGAGTAACAACTTATGTTACTCGTACATTACCTAGTCAGTAACAAGACATAAGTCATGTCAACTATAATTCACTCAACTGATTTCACTGCAATACGAGTAATCCCTTTAACAATCGTAATAAATTGGCACGACTCGGAAATTTGGTGCCATTAGGACAAAGTTCAAAATATAGAGAATACAGAAGATAAGAATTAGTAGATGAAGGCAAATCACATGGATAAAACTAGCACCAAAGTAAGTTTCAAGTAATACAAGAATTTGCATGGGTTAGTCTTGTGATCACAAAATTAATTAAGTACTAACCAAGATAATATAATAACTAACGTTGAACAGAACAGATCCATATCCCGTCTTGCGAAATTACAATACAATACAAATTATCTTTATTGCACCATAATAATTCATAAAATAAAAATAACAAACACAAAGAAAATATTGGTACAAAGGCGGACTTATCGCTAGATGCGATCTCTTTCAGTCAACCTTCCTATACAAACAAAAAAATTACATTCCTTAGTATCCCCTGCAACCCAGTATAATATGGAGTGACATGAAATAAGGTTTATCGCTATGAATCTGAGATACGAGTAGCTTGTCAACTGCCATATAATTAGAAATACAGCTTAAACTTCAGGCAAATTTTAACGATCTACGGCAGCCCTACGTTTTACTCGCACACAGACACGTATGTGCGACCGATGTATCTATAGTTGTGTGACAATTTTGCGCAGAATATATAAAGCTAAAGTGCAGTTGTGGCGTGATATTTATGTGGCAATAAGATTACAGACATTTGCTAGATCATTAAGGTAGACGCCCAATGGGGAACTGTTAATTTTTTTTTGGAAAGCGTTATTTCGATATACATTTCTAGATACAGAGTTAATGAACAGTTCATCATCATAATCATCATCCCAGCCCTCTGCTGAGCATAGGCCTCTCTTCGTCGATTATTAATGAACAGTTGTGTGTATTTTTTTGTCAAAATAATTATCTTAAAAATAATTATAAAAACGAAGCCTTGTTCTAAACGTATAAAATATAAAGAAAATACATTACGTTACCAGTACGGACAGTAACGGAAAACTGAAAAGCAATAGAATAGGATGGTATGGACATGTAATAAGGAGCCACGTCACTAAAAAGGTGCTAAATTTAAAGGTTACTGGATATAGGGACAGAGGAAGGCCAAATAAAAGATGGACGGAGTGCGTTAAGGATGATACGGATAAAAACAATGTAACAAGTGGCTTGACAAAGGATAGAGGAAAGGGATAAGACTTACACGCTGTCCCTACATCAAGTAAAGTGGAATATGGTAAGGAAAAAAGAGAAAAACGTGATGCTATCAGTAGTTTGTAGCTCTTTCCTCAATATTAAAGTTAATGTTATCCGAAATATATAATTAAAATGTACCTAATTTGACCTGAATAATGCTTGCTAGCCTGTTTTCGATTAACATTTGAATTTTGGAGGTTTTGTACAATATTTTTCTGGACTCTTACTAATTTGTGTACAAAGTGAGGCATCAGGTGTCGCTACCAACTAGTGTCGTACACCCGAATCTATCCGCCAAATTGTGTAACAGATGTGAGGTAAGGGTATTCTGCTATCTACGAGGCAATTGGTAAACTGATGCTTGCCGTTTGTTCAATAATGCATTCGTAATAAGTGTAAAGATAATAAACATAACAATGTTTTTTTTTTAATTTACATCCAATACGGCTCGTTCGTTTTTACAGACTTTTCCTAATACAACATAGCTATTGACTATTTTTTGGTTAAAACTAACGTGAGCACTACTATATGTTATATTACACTGTTAAAAAATTATGTAATTTTACATGCAAAAGAATTATGTAATTTTACATAAACCTGTAAAATTCCCAAAAAATCTAGGAAATTTACGGAAAAATATGTAAAAATGACAAAAATTATGTAAAATTTCATATTTCAGTTTTCGGGAATTTTACAGGTTTATGTAATTTCTTGCATGTAAAATTACATAATTTTTACCAGTGTAGGGTAATACTCGTGAAAAATAAGATACTGGCCTACATGTTTCTTACAACCTCTAAAAAAATTCAAAAAATTTCAAAAAAATTCAAAATATCTTTATTATCATAGGATATTTATAATATCTCTTAATAATAGTCACTTTGTTTTGTTTTGCACAAATGTTGACGTCAAATCGTTACTTAAAGCTAAGTTTACGCCGCTTCCTAGGCGCAAGTGCAGAAGAAGCGGCAACAAACTGCACTGCACGTTTTCTCCAAAGACGTCAACTAACAAACTAAAAACTTAAAATTAGTCATATAGATGGACAGAGATTACATTGTTTATTATGTCATAATTAAATTGAATTATAAGAATTACGAAATTTAAAATAATGTCAATTTGTAAATTTAGTATGTACCAATGTACCTAAATTATGACATGTCTAAGTATACAAACCTTTAAGAGGGACCCGCGCCAAGCTCAAGCCAGACCTTTTTGTCTTTAAGATAGTCATCGGTCCTATAATAAGCCTTCTCACAAAGTACTTTCTTTACATAAGCTTTGAATTTTCTGTCTGGCATATCAAGGACCGATTCTGACAATTTATTATAAAAAAGTATACACTTCCCCATAAAAGACTTACTGACTGTATTCAGCCTGTAATACGGGCTAACTAAGTCATTCTTATTACGTAAATTTCTATCTGTAAAATCACTTACTTTATTGAACATGGAAATATTTTTCCTTACATACATTATACTTTCAAATATGAATTGTGATGCAAAAGTAAGTATACCTATTTCCTTGAATAATTCCCTCAGTGAGTCTCTCGATCCTAAACCGTAAATAGCACGAATTGCTCTTTTTTGTAAAAGAAAAATAGTCTGAATGTCCGCTGCACTCCCCCATAGAAGTATCCCGTAAGACATTAGACTGTGAAAGTAACTAAAGTACACTTGTCTAGCAGTTGCTACATCTGTCAATTGTCTTATTCTCCTAACAGCGTAAGCCGCAGAGCTAAGCCTATTAGAAAGTTTAGTTATATGAGCGCCCCATTGAAGTTTCGAATCAATTGTGATTCCTAAAAAGGTAGTACTTTCAACCAGATCGAGTTTCTGACCATTAATTAGTATGTCAACACAGGCTTGATTCACATTAGGAAGAGAGAATCGAATGCATTGGGTCTTGTTCGCATTTAACATGAGGTTATTGGCCGAAAACCAATCAGAAATTAAAGATAAGGTGCTGTTCACCGCGCTAGCATCACTGTTATGTCGATCTATTTTAAATATTAGCGAGGTGTCATCAGCAAACAGCACCATGTCAGCCTCTTTCTCAACCATGTAAGGCAAGTCATTGACATAAACTAAGAAAAGGAACGGTCCTAGAATTGAACCTTGGGGTACGCCCATTTTCACATTAGACCCGTGTGATTTTACGCCGTTTATATCAACAGTTTGAAGCCTATCTGTTAAGTAAGATTCTATTAATTTAATTGACTTATCATCAAAACCGTATTGACGAAATTTGAGCAAAAGTGTTGGATGATCAACGCAATCAAATGCTTTAGAAAGATCGCAAAATGATCCAATTGCATCATTTCTGTTTTCCCACGCGTCGTAGATATTAGTAATAAGTGCTACTCCTGCATCGGTGGTCGATTTTCCAGCAGTAAAGCCGTATTGTTGGCTATGGAAAAGATTATTGGTCTTAAAGTGAAGTAGCATTTGATTGAGCATTATCTTTTCGAACACCTTACTCAAAACTGGCAGAATAGAGATAGGTCTGTAGTTGCCAGGGTCTGTTTTTTCTCCTTTTTTGAATAAGGGGATTAGTTTACTACATTTCATTAAGTTAGGGAATATGCCTTCATCAATACATTCGTTAAATATAAAAGCTAAATCGGCAGCAATTATGTGTATAATATGACTTACTACGGCTACTGACATGCCCCAGTGATCTTCTGATTTTTTTAAATTTAACTGTTTAAAAGCATCTATTATATCGCTAGGGCTAACATGCTTAAAATTAAATTTAGAATCACAAGGGCTAACATTACTCTTAAGCAAAGCCTCAGCACGCTGGGCGCTAGAACTCACATTAGAAGTGAGTTCCAAAGGAATGTTAGTAAAATAATCATCAAATATATTTACTATTTCTTCAGTTTTTGAAGTATTTTTACCATTACATTTGATTCGGCAAATATTTTCTTTGGTTTTATTTTTACCTGTTTCCTTATTTATGACACTCCATGTTTCTTTAATTTTATTAGGAGCATTATTTATTTTTTTGCTAATACTATTCGACTTGGCTCGTCTACAAACCTCATCCTCATCATCATCGAGTGTGCGTCACATTTTGTTTAAACCTATCCTAGGATTGGTTCTGGTCTACCCTTTGGGTTGCGGAGGTCAGACGGCAGTCGCTCTGTGTTAAAACCAGTAACCTCGTCAAATCACCTAGGGTAGGTAGCGGACCGCGGGCTCTGAAGCGTAACCGCTAAAGATGCAACCGGGAATACGCTCGGATGATGATGATGAATATGTATAAATAAATGCCTCACACAGACCATGATAATACAACCTCTGTATAAATTTGCGTGTTGATCTGACGTCAAATTGACTTCATTTAGGATCGTCAATTTTATTTATTTATTTAGTTATTTAAACTTTATTGAGCCAAAAGCTACAATAGGTAGACTTAATGCTAATCTTAGTCCGTGTATGTCATTTATTAGATCGGACATTCATTCTCTACTGCAAAATACCTAAATCTGCCGTTTTGAGCCGTAGAAACTAGTCGAAAAACGTTGAAGGAAGTAATAAAAAAGTTTCATTCCGTTTATAATTGAATTTCTTAATAAATATTTGTATGAAAATTGGCACGCCAGGTTTTCATACAAATTAAAGGACTTTCTTTATCTAGTAGTATATACAGATCTGATGCCTCATTTGTGAATTTCCTCAGCGAATAGTTAAGTACGTCAATGTAACACTCCAGTCCAAGAGAATTAAGGTGAAGATATAGGCAAATGGCCTTGAAGTGGCGCCCTCATTTGAAATAAATTGTTAACTCTTAAATATGGAGATTTTTTCCATATTGCTCTTCGTCATCCACTAGATAGCCCTTTAAATTATTTAATGAACCACCGTTGAAAGTATTTACATTAGTTCGTCTAGTTTTAAAACTTGCCTCCGCCAAAAGTGGCCACGGAAAGTTTTAGCTGACGGATCACCAATAATAGTTTCAACGGCAGTTCATAAAATAATTTAAAGGGCTATCTAGTGCATGACGAAGAGCAATATGGAAATTATCACCATATTTACGAGTTAACAATTTATTTCACACTTCAAGGCCATTTGCCTATATCTTCACCTTAAGAAAGTCTGGCCTTGGGTACAGGAGCGGCCTTGGGTACTTATATAAAAATTCATGCGCGAAAAAGGTACTTCGTATTGAATAATAAATCCCCTAAAAACAATACTTGTTAAGAAATGCCTCACAACAGTCGCAACGCTTTTTCTACCGTCACAAGTTTTGAGATCACATTCCAAACAAAAAACCAAGTGAGTTAAAAATTTAATTAGTTACTTGCCTAGGCAACATAGTTTTCTCAAGATACTTAACATTTCTCACACAATTTTGGAATTGACAAGTTAAACGCTATCATTTTCTACAAAGAAACAAGCGCCATCTCAGGCTCTCTGGCATTTTTCGTGGTTACGGTCAGCCTAAGTACCCAGCACGTTTGTATGGCTAGTGGGAGTTACATCTAGAAATAATAGTACAGGGTCATGGCTTTCTAGCAAAGTCGTATGGGGTTTGCAGGCCCTATAGGATTTTCAGGCCGTTCGTCCATGGCTGTATGAAAAATAATGTGTTGTGAAAGTCAAACTGCTGTTATCAACTAATCTGGTTTTTCCGTAACAATAGGAAGTTTTTTTTTCGAATTAAACATTTGCATAAATTCATTTACACGTAAAGCCCACAAAACAATTTATTGTCGGCGTTTGTGTCATTTCATAGTTTTGTTTTCATTATTTTTTTTTCATAAATCTGCCTGAGTTTAGCCTGATTGAATTTATTTGCGTATTTTTGGGCTTTTGTTTCTTTAATTTATGCTTTTTCATTGTTATCTATGAAACTGCATTCATATCACAAAGTTATTTTTTTTATCTGCGCATACTTACATGGCATACAGTCTGCTGTGAATAAGAATCAGTAGGAAAAGAAGGGGAGACCTATGCCCAGTTGTGGGATATAATAACAGGCTTATAATATAAAAAACTAGCTGTGCCCGCGACTTCGTTCGAGTGGTTGTTGGAACGTAATGTTATATAGCCTAAAGCCTTCCTCTATAAATGGACTCCCCAACAAAAAAAGAATTTTTCAAATTGGACCATTAGTTCCTGAGATTAGCGCGTTTAAACAAACAAACAAACAAACTCTTCCGCTTTATAATATTAGTATAGATACACATTCTATTAATAAGCCAAAACAATATAAACGATGACTATGGTTTTACGACCGGCCGCCTGCCTAACGTCAACCTTCTTAGGGAATGCTTTTATACGAAAAGTTTTACAACCGGCCGCTTCACGTCAACCCTCCTTCTACATCAAACTTCCCCCTGTTTCTTCTCAATCAAAAATCGCGATCGACTGAAAAAATAAATAAATAGAGGCACTTGTGTGCCAGTTTTCGTTCAAATCGGTTGAAAAATGCGACCTCTAGGCGAGATTACAGACAGACGGTTATAAGCATTTTTGGTCCGGGAAATTTGTATAGCCTGTGGTTCGATATATTACACATACGTTATGTCAATTACGCGTTGTATATGTAAGTTAATATGTTTACTTAATATCGTAGTTTTGTAGTAGATACCTATAGTTATCATATGGGACAAATTCTCTTAAGTAAATACTATCCCAGAACCATTTTCATAATTTAATCACCATTATACGGGGTTTCACGTCGTCCAGTTGATAAGCAGAGCACCAGCCCTCGAATTACTCCATTGTCTCTGATAATGACGTCATTAATTCTAAATGACGAATTCAACTCGAAATGCGTTTGCGTTAGGAATAAATTTGCGTTTGATAGTAAGTGTGTTCTGGAGTTACGGTGATATACTCGTTTTACTACCCGACTACGGCGATCCCAAAAGGATGGTAATGTTTTCTCCGCTATGTATATAAATATAAATATATAATACAACAAATCACACTGATTGAGCTAGCCCCAAAGTAAGTTTTAAACTTGTGATAAGGGATACTAACTCAACGATACTACCTATATATTTCATAATAAATACATATATAAATAAACACCCAAGACCCAGGACAATTTGAAAAAGGCCATTTTCCAACTTGACCTGGCTGGGGATCGAGCCCAGAACCTCCGGATTGGCGGAATAGCGAGTTGACCATTACACCACGGAGGTCGTATATATGTATGTTGATCTGTTCCTCGTATTATGATGTCCATGAAACCTTGACAAATCACGTACTTATCGTTGGAAGCGTCTTGGCTGTTTGCTGGTTATAGGTTATATGACGTCACAGTAAAATTAATATGGCGCCCTCTATAGGCCATAAAGTACTGAATTAAAAAATAAAATAAATCGAATCATACCGTGTAGGGTATCGAAAGAAAGGCCAAAAGTGGCCGTTTTTCGCAAAAATGCAAACTAAAGCTTAACGTTCTCACTTTAAACTGTAAACAGTGGTTCATAAAATAGTTTGAAGGGTTATCTAGGTTTTAGTAGCTTAACATTTTAAATGATCTCCGTTTTCTTACAAATAATTTATTTCAAATGGGGCAGCACTGCACTCCGTGTATCGTCTTAAGGTGAAGTTAGAAGCAAATGACCTTGAAGTGGCGCCCTCATTTGAAATAAATTGTTAACTCGTAAATATGGTGAAAAATTCCATATTTCTCAATGTTAGGCCCTAGATATCCCTTTAAATTATTTTTCATCGCATCTATTCGAAAAACGATGAAATTTATCCCAAATATTTGGGGCTAAAGTCATTGGTAATTCTCTAGACACTGAACAGTAAAAAGTAAATTCCCTAGGCGTTAAAAGACATATGAAAACCGAACACGAATGTAGAATCAAAAATAATATTGGCAGTCAGCTAAAAAAAAAGAAGAATTTAGTTTCAAAATTATAAAACATAGGTAAGGGCGTCGTATTTTTTTAAAATAGGAATACAACACGTTTTACGTGTATGACTGGAGGTCAAAATGTTTTGGTTCTCTTGCTTCAAAATAATAATTTATTAAAAACCAATAAAATAATAAATACCATATGGCATTAGGTCCACCACTTGTACAACATTTTTGTGCAATAAAGTTTTTAAATAAATAAATAAATAAATAAAAACGCGCAATTGTTGTCTTTGATTTTAATAGTAATTTTATCAAGGAAATATTACCTAGGTTATTTTTACCACTATTTTATAGGTGACTAATTTCTTGATGAGGCCGATAGTTATATTATCTTTGCCGATAGTAAATAAATATGAAGTTTACGTATAATATACATATACGATTCTAATGACTGTAAAATGAATAAGATGTGGTGGTCCTAGAAAAATATTTTCATAGTACTTCTTCAGTGAAAACGCTACCAAATAAAGGTTAATAACTGACTGTTAAACTCTGATTAGATATATGTAAGTATTCTACCGTTATAGGTATATATTTGCTTTTTCTCATAGATGGAGATGAAAAGAAGAATGTGCTACACGGTGTACGGTAATAGTTTTATCTCGGGTGATATACTTAAATCCCTCGCTTCACTCAGGATTCCACCGAAGAATGGCATCCTTCGTTTCGCTCTGGATTCAAAGTGCGCCCTCGCTTTAAAACTATTACCTTTACGCCTTGTAGCACAATCTACTATTATGAACTGCCATTAAAGCTATTATTGGTGATCCGTCTAGCTTTAAAACTTGCCTTCGCCAAAGTGGCCACTTTTGGCTTAGGCAAGTTTTAAAGCTAGACGGATTAATGTAAATACTTTAACTGGATAAACGTACTTTTCAGCAAGAATCTTTCTGTAGTCGGATTCTAGTTTTTAAAACTATGTAAGTATATCTATAAACTTATGCTGTTTGAAAGAATGTTTATTCCAAGTAGTTCACGAACTAAACAATAAGGTTAACTTCGATTGAATGGTGGTCTGAAAAATACTTCTATGCAGGTCTGGGAAAAAATAAAAAACTTAGAATGTACCGCAGATCTTAAAAGCCTATCAGGGGAATGGATAAAAATGCGAATCATTTTAAGACGATACACGGAGTCCAGTGCTGCCCCCATTTGAAATAAATTATTTGAAAGGAAACGGAGATATCATTTAAAATGTTGAGCTAGTAAAACTTTGATAACCCTTCAAACTATTTTATGAACCACTGTTTACTGTTTAAAGTGAGAACGTTAAGGCCGTACTTGAATTTTCCGGGGTCCAGTGCTGCCCCCATTTAAAATAAATCATTTTAAAGAAAACGGAGACGTACTTTTATGAACTACTGTTTACAGTTTAAAGTGAGAACGTTAAGTAAAGCTTAACCTACGCACATTTGCGAAAAACGGCCGCTTTTGGCAAATGTGCGTAGTAAAGCTTAACGTTCTCAATATAAACTGTAAGCAGTAATTCATAAAAGTACGTCTCCGTTTTCTTTAAAATGATTTATTTTAAATGGGGGCAGTACTGGACCTCGGAAAATTCAGGTACGGCCTTAAGCTTTAATTTGCATTTTTGCGAAAAACGGCCACTTTTGGCAAAAATGCAAACTAAAGCTTCTCATTTTAAACTGTAAACAGTGGTTTATAAAATAGTTTGAAGGGTTATCTAGGTTTTACTAGATCAAAATTTTAAATGATATCTCCGTTTCCTTTCAAATAATTTACTTCAAATGGGGGCAGCACTAGACTTCATGTCTCGTCTTAATAGGTGATGCGGCTAGCAACCCATAATATTTTCGATTCCTTTTTCTACCTTTTCACACACAGTGTATCTATTAGAGTCCTATTTCGAAACAACTTTACTGTGAATTAACGATAACGTAAACATAGATTGTAAACATATAGAGTAACCGGATCTAATATTGTTATCTCAATCTCATTTCTATTCGGAATAACAACGTCGTCAGTGATTATTCTAATCCAACACAGCCTGTTTCAAACGCTACGGAAACCACATCTTGCCACTGGTATTTGTCATTGTGACAACGTAAGGATGCGTGACGCAAGAATAATGTTGTAAGCTTTCGTTGTGTGATACATTATTATGAGGTAACTTATTTATAATAATATATCTATGACGTTAATATATAGTCTATTTTTAATATGTGTATTTATTTTATTTAACTTTTCTGCTTAAAACCTTTATGTTTAGTAAGATTTTTATTAGACCAATTTTAATCGTAACATCACTTTACACAAGCACTGCAGCCTTAACATTGAAGCCAATGAGACTTGTTGACTACTTCTTTTTGTATTTAAGAGCCGCGCTCTTGTCGGAGTGCTTTCCATGTCTCCCTTTCCTTCACTAACTTTTTAACCTCCTTATTTTTTATAATTAACCAGAAGGCCGAAGATACGGGATCTGGGAGGGTTTCTGGTAAACTCAAATACTGCGGTACGAAAAGCAAATGGGGAAACCACTGTACCATAATCCCTGAAATAGAGTCAAAATGGAGAAAAGCAAAAATTTTACTACTAATTTGAATGAATTTACACGGGTATCATTATTAATAATTTGTTGTGAAAAGTAAATTATCTTGTCCTGGTCCGATCAATTTGGAATTCAGGTTAATCCCTCCAAATGCCAAGCTATAATTGTAGGCAGTGCAAGGCAAATTTCTATGATTGACTTTGATGCTGTTGCACCTGTCATGTTTAACACCTGTATTATCCCCTACAGTAAATCCGTAAAGGATCTTGGCTTTTACATTGATTCCACACTTAGTTGGACCACTCAGGTAGCTGAAGTCAGTCGTTCTGTTTCTGTTGCTCTTCAACAGCTTAATCGTCTAAGGAATTTCCTGCCTTTCAAAACAAAGCTCTTATTAGTCCATACATTGATATTACCCATCATTGATTATGTTGATGTGTGTTACCCTGATCTTAATGTAGATTTACTGAATAAGCTTGACCGTCTCGTTAATAATTGTATACGTTTTATTTTCTGCCTTCGCAAATATGATCATATATCATCTTTTCGTTCTGAGCTTAAATGGCTTCCTATCCGTGAACGCAGACAAGTACGAATTCTTTGCACTCTCTTTTCAATTCTTCTGAATCCTAATTCCCCTGAGTACCTTAGAAGTAAATTTAAATTTCTTTCTGACACTCATGATAGGCAACTTCGTTCTACTGATAATCTGCACCTTTCTGTTCCTCCTCATCGCACAAATTTTATGGCAAACTCTTTTAACTTACAAGCTACACGGCTCTGAAATGCTTTACCCATTGACATCAAAGATATTTCGACAAAATTTTCTTTTAAGAGAAGAGTGCACTCTTATCTTTTTGATCGATGTTAGTATCTTTCTTTATTTTTCACCATCATCATTCATTTTTTATATATATTGTAGGTTTGTATATATTTATTTGTTATATATATTATAGATAATCTTATGTACGTATGTAGGTATATTCTTTGAGTTATATTTTATTGATTTGTGTATTATATATTGTATTATATTATATAGTGTTAAGTAGACATATGATATATTATGCACATATTTTAATACTTTATTTTGTATTTAGTTTTTTGCGCCGCAACATGATTCGTATCTGTTTATCCCTATGGTTGACTGGAAGAGAACGCTTTTAGCGTTAAGTCCGTCAATTGTACCATTTTTTTTATTGTGGAACAATTAAGTTTTTTAAATAAATAAAATAAATAAATTATGCCGCATACCTTAGCGAAATACGAGAAACAGTGGATTGACCTGGCATTGAATAGAGTCTTAGAAAGAGATCGAGGAGACCTTTTCCCAGCAGTGGGACCATATAGGTTAATTTGTTAGTTATTTAAGCTGTACTATCGCATTAGGTTAGTAATCTATAAAGTGAAATAAAATAAATAAACTTATAATTTCTGTTATTATAAAAAAAAATACTTTTCAAACCCTATCAAGCTTATAAATTAGGATGATAGGAACATGGTTTTATACAGCTGATTGACTACATAATTTTACATGATTTACGTTACAAAAAAGAGATTTCGACACTGGTATTTAACAAATAACTTCTTCAGGTTTCGTTGTGACATATTATTATTTTAAAGAAATAAGTCAAAAATAGTAAATTTTATGCCGTATATCACATTTACCAGACATATCTAAAGTAATAATTGTACTTTCTGCTGAAATATATTTATACTTTATTTGACTTTCAAAAAAGCTACAATACAAACACAGTACGGTACTTAAGGCGACGTGGGTTCACAATTTCCAATACTGTGCGTGTTTTTGAAAAATCACTGTTATTAAACTACTACAGTTTTTTTCTCAAAAAATTTACATATAAATTTTAAGGATTTTCTACAGACACCCCAATAGCCAAAACACGATTGAGCATTTTTGACTCGATAGAAAAAAATTGACAAACATACCTCCAAATTTACCTAAATTGGCCTTTATAATACATATTACTGTTTTATACAATCACCTTTTTATATGAAAATTATACCAAAAAATTATTATCTAAATATCAATCCGTTTTGGCGTTAGGGTGCTGCCTGACGTCAACCCTCTTTGGGAATGTATTTGTGCGAAAAGTTTTAAAACCGCCGCCCGACGTTTACCGTCCTTGGGAATGCAATTGTAGCACGAGATGTTTGTGCTTAGTCCTTTAGTCGCCTCTTACGATATCCACAGGAAGAGTGGTCCTATTCTAACCCGGAACCACAAGGCTAAAACGTGGTTCCTTACTCTGGGTCTCATAAGAAGGCCCAAGGTGTCTCAACGGGCTATAAAGAGGGCTATGCTCGGTGTTCCTCTACGCGATCGAATCAAAAATGAGAGGAGGAGGAGATTCATAGGAGAATGAAGGTCACTGATATAGCCAAGCGGATAAGCTTATTGAAGTGGCAATGGGCGGGGCACATAGCGCGAAGAACAGATGTGGCTAAGGGTTTTAAACCCCCTTACGAGTATCTTAGACATTTATAAAAATTTGCAAAAACTGAATCGACAATTCTAATCCTAACTAATATTATAAATGCGAAAGTGAGTTTGTATAATTGTTTGTTTGTTTGTTACCTCTTCACGCTTTATCTTCTGAACCAATCTTCTTGAAAATTCGCATACACATAGTTAGGAGTACTGAGAAGGACATAGGGTACCTTTCATCCCGAAATAAAGTAATGTTCCCGTGGGATACGCGAGCGAAGCCGCGGGCAAAAGCTAGTTCTATATAATTATCGAACCAGCTTATAAATTTTCACGAGAATCGGTTGATAAATGCGACTAGTAGGCGAGAACAAACAGGCAGACAGACAGATAGACAGACTGACGGACTAAAGCATTATTGGACCATCTTGAAACTGAGACGTTTCGCTCGCTCCGTCAATGATGATGATGACATATATAACAGCCTAGCCCGTGAGCCTAGCAGCCTTAAATTCTACCAATTTAACGTCGCATAAATCACTTTTAGTGGTCTATCGCTCAACCCTTTCGCGATGTGCTATCAATCTTCTTATCCTGTGACATAGCTCCAATATCAGCGGAAGGCAAGATTCTGTTGTTTGTTTGTTGTTGTACTTACATTGACATAAAATATATAGACCTGCTGTTTCAAACATTAGCCCCTGTACTAATTTTGAATATATAGCGGCGTGAATTTACCATTATGTATTTGATTTTCAAATAATGAAATCTGGTGTAAAGAAATAACTTACCGATGGAGTATGGTTTTTACTTATAAACTGTCGAAAGTGCTAGGCGTTTATGAGCTAGCAAGCGACTAAATTAAGTTAATGGAAATAGTTACAATACGCATGATGACTGAAAAAATATTTTTAGCCCATCGGTTAGATTACGAAAAAATATTGTACACGTATTTTTTCTTTTCTCTGAGAACCAATAAATAACGATTATACAGCGCATTTAAATTTCGCATGACGTCACGCTTTCGTACAATTTATACACATCGGTGACGTCAAAAGCCCCCACTCTGGAACTTTGATACTCTGTATCCTTGTGAATTTTTACTTTTTTGATAAACTGAAAAATATGGGTACATTATTTTTGGATAATCTACCTAACGGACTAATAAGGATAATACTTTTCTGACCTAGTCATCATCCCTATTGAACGGGACAAAATAATGACATGTGGGGTGTCTTCTAGATGAAAATTTGTATGTAAATATATCAGATAACTATGGGCGACACTTCAGGTCACTGAGTTAAAAATTAAAAGGGGTCATCATACAAAAAACGTGTTTTTTAGCGTTTTAAAACATTGTACGGTGGTACGGAACCCTTCATGTACGAGTCCGACTCGAACTTGCCCGTTTATTTAGTCTCTACTGCAGGGACACGACCTTCTCTGTACTGCCAGAGCCATATATTAGCTAGAGCAGTTAGAGAATTTGGCCTACACTCTCCACGCTGGCCAGACGGGTTGGAGAGGTCTCATTGATGTTTAAAAGCTTTGTTTGGCTTGTGTTTCCTAAGTCGCCTTCTACGACATCCACAGGAAGACTTGAAGTGGTCCTAACCTACTCTGCTGGGAACCACACGGCTTAATATACTTTCTTTTATAAAATGGCAAAGATACTTACATAGATAACATAGATACATAAATAATATTAGGATGTTATTCTTACAAAAAAGAAGCAGAAAAAGACACCAAGTCTGGGCTACAAAGCTGGTCAACTAAAGACGCAAATCAATTTAATTATTTTTAAAAGTTTTCTTATTTAGAACTGAGTAACAGTTCTATTCTAACTTTACCACGCAATAAAGGTTTATTTCTATTGTATCGAATTTAGACTATAATTGGTTTGTAAGCAATTAATACTTAGACCCTTTCGGGAAATTGTAAATGGAATTGAGCTTAAACGATTATTACTTTTGTACTAAAATAATTTTTAAATTGAAATATTATATTATCTTTTTTTAATTAAACGTTTTTAATACCTACATTTATGTTACCTATTTTTTATTTGTAGTTTAACAAAGAAATAAACTCAATTGGGTCAATGTTTATGTTTCCGAAGTTAAACAATGGTTAACAAGAAAACAAAACAATGATTCAATTAAGCGCTTTTAAAAATAAATACAGTTTAATTGAAAACCAAAATGGCGGCTAGGTAACCAAATTGTTCCGATTCGCTTTTGTCAAACGGTTTGCTTGTAATCCTTCCAATTTGGGTCGTCAGGTCATTCCATCCGAACACCGAATTTAAAGCATTTTTTAACTTTGTTAGTTATTTCGTTGACAATGTTCGTCATTTTTTCATGCTTGCTTAGTTTTTAAGGCGAAGAGATAGGCAAATGACCTCGCTTGTTTTCACTCACACATGCACAACCTAATACGCACACTGAGTGTGCACACATAGAAACATGGCCAGCGCCATCTATCAAAAAACCGGAATTACATACAATGGACGGCAAGCAGATATCACTTTTCAAAAAGTTTTTTGCGCGTCTGTACAGATGTCGTTAGTTGTTACACACAGACTTATTCACGTTATAGATTCGCCCAAAATATTTTACAGAGATCATCATCGAAGATTGACTATTTTAGTCTATTTTTACGAGAATTTAATACAAATGTATACCCATGTTTTGACGTAAAAACATTATTTGCTATTAAATTCAAACAACTTATTTGTTGCCAGAAATATATTGCTTTAAACAAAAAAATCCGGAACAATGAAATTCTAATTCTAATAGTAGGTACCTACTCCAAACAAACAATTTTTAGGGATCCGTAGCCAAATGGCAAAAAACGGAACCCTTATGGATTCGTCATGTCTGTCTGTCTGTCTGTCTGTCCGTCCGTATGTCACAGCCACTTTTTTCCAAAACTATAAGATCTATACTGTTGAAACTTGATAAGTAGATGTATTCTGTAAACCGCATTAAGATTTTTACACAAAAATAGAAAAAAAAACAATAAATTTTGGGGGGAACCCATACTTAGAACTGAAACTCAAAAATTTTTTTTATCAAACCCTTACGTGTGGAGTATCTATGGATAGCTCTTCAAAATTGATATTGAGGTTTCTAATATCATTTTTTTCTAAACTGAATAGTTTGCGCGAGAGACACTTCCAAAGTGGTAAAATGTGTGTGTATTCCCCCCGCCCCTGTAACTTCTAAAATAAAAGAATGATAAAACTAAAAAAATATATGATGTACATAACCATGCAAACTTCCACCAAAAATTGGTTTGAACGAGATCTGGTAAGTAGTTTTTTTTTTATACGTCATAAATCGTAAACCGCAAATAACTTAAAAAAAATACACTATCATTAAAACATCGATCAAAGTTACAACGAACTACATGAACTTTTATATTATGTTACTTGCTGCTACGGAACCTTCATGGGCGAGTCTGACTTTCACTTGGCCGTTTTTTTTCGTGTTCCAACGGACCAAAAAACTATAAAAAAGTGGATCATTGTTATGAAGAGAGATCCACTAGCAAGCAAGAGTAGGTACTTTTTACTGTTGCGAAGATCATTTTGACATATTATAGTACTTATTTAGTATTAATTAAGTATGTACCTACCTACCTAAACGATCAATAGAAATAGGTTATATTATAGGTACCTATCTATCTCTTTTTCTCATTATTGCTAGATTTATCTAATTCAACCTGGTACAGCCTTTTAATAACCCATCGGCCATTGCTTAAAATCTAAAAGTAAACGTTTGGGTTATCTGAACGCCTATTTACCTACGTAGGTACATGCATAGTTCAGGAGACAACTGTATTTTAACCTGCAATAAATGTTACGATTAACTAATTTTCAGGGTTCCGTACCCATAAATATATAAAATACTGATTTATGGATAGTCCTTTTTCAAATCCATCTTTCAATTTGTTACTTATTATAACAGTTACCGAAACAATGCAAAAAACCAACAGTGTTGACCACTAACCACGATATTTGCGGGCGGACGGCGCGCGGCGGTGGCGTGCCGTATGGTCCGGAGTGACGTCATCACTACTTGGCTGGCAGACGCGTGTTTTTAAATCGGGTCCAATAAAATATTGAATATCTTCTGCATATAAATGCATCAAATTTTTGAAATCCGTTCATAAGAACGGATTTCAAAAATTCAAAAAGTACCGTACTAAAAAAATCATGATGCATGCGAAACACTAGTCAAAATCTGTTTTCTGTTAATTAATTGATGCTCATTGATAAAGATATAAAATGCTGAAAAAATCTGACCACGAAAGTCACACCAGTAAAAAAAACAACCATTTCTGTTACTTTTCGCTACAATTAAATAGTCTTGTGCATTAAATATCAATCAATTAAGACCAGTACATGCTTTGCACAAGCGTTGAGTATTTACATGTTGCAAAAGTACTCACTTTGTTTCATTTTACATCAACTATCTTTATAAAAATACAATAGGGATGACCCCTATTGTATTTTTATAAATAATTAATACAGGGTATGTTGATAGTTGATGTTAAATGAAACACAGTAAATACTTTTCGAAACAATTTTTCAAATTAGAAATTAAAACATAATTCAACTTTTCTCTTACTATCTAAAGAATTTGTACGAAACAAAATACATAAAAAATGGTTTCACATAAACATTATTATCTTATACGACGTATAAGGCTTTCTATGATGGTAATAATTTTACAATTCATTTAAAAACCTTTATTGTACATCAGCGATAGTTACACATAATAAAATAATTGATATTACAAATGGTGGACTTATCCCAGAAGGGATCTCTTCCAGTCAACCAGTAGGTAGGGCAGAGGATAGTTACAAATTTAGTAGGAAGGCAGAAGTACGTACAGAGCAATGAAAAAAAAACAAGTATAATGATAAAGCTTAAACGCTACAAATACACTACATACATACCTAATGAATATGCTACATATAATATATAAATAAATATTTTATATTACTCAAGTCTAGATTTAAAGGAGCCTAATAATTGAGACATTTTATCTCCACTGGTAAAGCGTTCCATAAACGCGCAGCGAGCACAGCGAAGGACTTCGCGTAGGTCTGTGAGGAATGTGATCTGGGATCTGTAGAAGTGGTTCACTACGAACGACGACGGCTATCAAAAACTTTAAAGGAGAATTTTTCATGAAGATATACGTGTGAGCGAGGATTAAATAGAATGTTAAAGAGAAAGAAAAGAACGTGAGTGTGACGGTGTTGTCTGATAGATAAGCCGAGAGGCTATTGTACTCATACAAATTAACCTTAGTATTTACATAACATTAAATCTGTAAATTTCCATAATTGAACCAAAGTTAAAAATGTAAGTAGTAAAGAGGTAAAATGTAAGTAGTATAGGGTAAATAAAACTAGACAAGTTTACTCCTCTTTACTTTGTATATGGATATATCATATAGGCTTAACTTTTCCTATGAAATTAGGAAAGGTTTTAGATCTTACAATGCTTCATATTTTATCTCCAACACATACCAATACTTATCAACACATACCAATAACTACTAATACATACCAACACAAACCGTTCTCAAATTTTAAATGATATCTCCGTTTACTTTGAAATGATTTATTTTAAATGGGGGCAGCACTGGACCCCCAAAAAATTAGGTACGGCCTTCAGAAATTTTGAAAAACTTGGATACATATACACGTGTATTTAATATACACGTGTATTTTTTTTCCATGGATATCATCATTATGCCGAGGGAACAGATGAACACGTACCATACATGCATAGCGGCGAAACACATGCATGAACCTCTTTTTTCGTTCGACGTAGTCGGGTAAAAACAAAACGAATTTAATTATTTGGATTATTTGTTGTAACAACTTCAGTAGGTATAATTTAAACAATGACGTCTCTGAATCGATATAACTCTATACATTCACGCAATGTAGGTACTGAGTCAAATCCTTTGGTTGTGTGCCGCGCGGTTAAAATCATAGAAAATCTAAAACATTGCAATTCAGATGAATGCATATCAGATTACTACTTACAAAATGAACATGAGTACCTACCTATTATACTTATTCTATTTGTTCAACTTTCCAGTGTGGTCCAGTCTTTTTAGAATAGGACTACTCCATGTCTCTTCCGTGGATGTCGTAAGAGGCAACTAAAGGACATCTCGTGGTAGAATTGTATTCCTAAGCAGGGTTAACGTCGAGCAGCGGCCGGTTGTAAAACTTTTGGAACAAATACATTCTCAAAGAGGTTTGACGTCAGGCGGCCGCCCGGCCGGTCGTAAAACTAAAGTCAAATAATTTAAACTGTTCCGCCTATTTCTTCTCTTAACAGTGCCGGTTTTAGCTCTACCAGCGGCCCGGGCGAGTTCCCTCCCCCCCTCCCCCCTCAAACTGCAATTTAGACTCTGAGTTAGGCTTCAATCTTATAGGATTTATTTCTGCCGACGGGGGGGAGGGGTGCCAGTACGATATAGAATTCTTAAAATTTGCCACTCCATTGTGAACGAAGGGAGGAAGGGCCCACCCCCTTCCTCCCTTCGTTTACAATATGCATACAAATAAGAGTTTAGGAGTTGCCGCCATTAACCAGCCGCTATTTATATATTTATTATTACCCCCCTTGCCCAAAAACGCGCCCTGTCACCCCTTTGTATCTGGTGCCCTGGGCGGTCGCCCAACCGCGCGCTACCCTAACGCCGCTACTGCAAGTTAAGCAACCCCGGGTGTGGTCCGTACTTGGATGGGTGACCACAAGTGATACAAAAATTTCTCGAGCTCCTCCGTGCTTCGGAAAGCACCTAAAAGCCGTTGGTCTCGGTTGTCGTTGTATGGCAGTCGTCAAGCTATGTCTGATGCCTTAAGGCAGCTTGAAACATCTGACACCAGTGTTGGCCACTTACATACACGAAAAATAAACATTACCCATTTTTTTAAAATCAAATATACAACAGCTCGAAATTATCACATTGTGACTTTTTCCATCAAATATATCACAATACTCGTAGGTTAGGTAGCGAAACGTGCACGAGCTGGCAACAACGCCGCGTTTACAAACGCTGCACAGATCGGCAACGCCGCGCCGCCGAATGCTTTTGCGCCTGATAGTTTTTGCAAGCAAATATAGTTTTGACGTTTTCATGTTTTCAGTAGGCGTAAATTCTTTTTTCTAAATTATTCAATTGTTTGATTACTTTTTCCAACTATTGGAATGTTGAATAATAGACACAAACTAAAGTCACAAATATATCCAGTATAGGTTTAAAATGGATTTGTAATAATGATAAAAATTTTGCCCAAAAAATAACAGATCGACGCTTTTCAAATTATTTCTGGATGTGAATAGAAACTAAAAGCAAGCATTTTCAATCGTAAAGCAACACTAGGATATCCTATACAGTATATAAATATTTCAAAACTTCACGTTCTATATTTAAGCCAAAATATTTGCCCAAAATCACTTCGATTACACTGTTTCTCTTATGTCTTCACCTTAAATCGTTAAGATCAACGTTATATTCAAGATAAAGTTATTTCAAGACAGCATTTTTTTTTTAATTACCCTAATGTGTCTCACTTTTGGGCAAAGGTCTCTCCCAATTCCTTTCACTTGTGTATGAATAGAGCTGTTTAAGACCACTACGCTGAAAAGCGTGGAAGTCATCACGCCAACGCTTTCTAGGGCTTCCAAGCTTTAAGGAAAAAGGAAGGAGTGAATGTTTTGGGAGGCTCTTCGCGCTCATATCGCACGGCCTGATACATACATAAATACATTCCCCCTACACCATTCCACCATCGGACAACACGACGTGGACAGGGATTCCACCCATTTGTGGTCGATATTCCTCCTCATCGTACCTCTCGATTCGCCTCCTCCTTCATTGTGCGAACCGCTAAGGTGTGGAATTCCCTCCCTGCGTCGATGTTTCCCCATACATATAATTTAGGGATTTTCAAGGCAAGAGTGGACAGGCATTTTTTGAGTCTGCGTGATACACCTTAGACCTCATCTTAGCTTCCCATCAGGCTAGATAGAGGTCAAACGCACTCAAATTTCTAATAAAAAAAATAAAAAAAAATACGACGAATACTGGTCTGGTTTTCATTTACTTAAAAATTGTGATCCACGCAATAAAGGATTGTCCTGGAGCTCCCGTTTAATTTCTCCACCTCACTTAGATACTTCGCTTTATCTATCTATATATTAAAGCGAAAATCACTGACTCATCACGAAATCTTGAAAACTACTTAGGCCAATGAAGATGAAATTTGGCAGGAAGATAGATTGTGACTAGGAGACGTCCGCTAAGAAAGGATTTCTGGTACCTCGACCTGTCCCAGCGCTCTAGGCGAGTTCCCACATAGAAGATAGTAGGAGAAGTAGAGAATAGAGAGAGACTCGATAACGACTCAGATTATATATAATTTAATATCTGATACTGACTGTTACATATAAAAGAATAATATTTAATTTATTAAGGTACAACAAATAGAGAGAAGTAAGTGATTAGCTTAAGAGATGATGGTAGAATGAGTGAAAAGGGATCAGTCAATGATTTGAAAATGGAATGAAAGGTAATTTGAAATGAAATGAAGAATGAAAAACGGACAGGATGAGATGAAGAAAGGAGGTTTGAACATGATGCATGAAGCATCGTTACAGTTATGGAAATTCAATCCCTAAGAGGGTGAAATAGGAGTTGGCAGTTTGTATGAAACTTCGTAATTTTTAAAGTGAGACACATGAAATTTTTATTGTAGTATTTTAGTAGTTAGTAGAAAATAATGCATTTATAAGATTTTGAAAATGACATCCCTATAGGGGTGAAATAGGGGTTGCAAGTTTGTATCTTCGTTATTTTTGAAGCGAAAAACATGACATTATTAATTAGTGGTTAGTAAAAAATAATAACGCATCCATTAATTGGATTTTATTAAATTGCATCCCTGGGGGTGCATTAGGGGTTGCAAAAAGGGATTTTAATAAATTGGAACTCCAGTTTAAAAAACAATAACCTAATTTGTGTAGTCTAGGCGGGCGAAGCCGCAGGCAAAAGCTAGTCTCATATATATTTCTGAATACCATTACAGAACACAATACTTACTACAACGTCGCAAAAACATTTTCTCAGAAGTTATTTAAAATATAAATACTCTTCACTGATACTCCCACATCCATCAAACCCAGTCAAATATCCTATTACGCCAACATCACCTTATTGTATCGTATATTTTCCGCCACCTTTTCTCCACGAGTATATATTTGGTAAACGACCATTATTTTTAACGTATAGGAGGAATGTAACGTAACTCCCGATTTTTCCGAGAAATGGGAAGACATTTTTGGGGATAATGTCTATTGTGTGAGGTCTATGAACTCCAGTGGAACTTTCAAGAAAGCAAATACCTGTTTTTATGGTTGGCACTAGGTTGTTAGGGCTTAAAATGCCTGCGGATCAAGTAACTAAATAAATTATTTTGCTATGTAGCCCTACCTACAGATCGGATATAAAGTTAATAAGAATAAATTGCCAAGTGCGTGTCCGGCCACGCTCAGAGTAGAGTTCCGAAGTTACACGTTACAACATGCAGACTTTATTTTCCATAATTTTACATATTTACCTATTTCAAAACCAGTTATAATTAATGATGTGCCGTTCCGGGGAATATTCCCAAAGTCCCCGGGAACGGTTCCGGAAATCTGGGGAACGGGAACGGCACATCACTAGTTATAATTTTATCTTAGTAATTGTTTTCTTTTTTGCAACTGAACCGATGGCCGATGGGGTAGAAAAGTTCTCGAATAGCGGCCACGTCCCGGCAAGCGCAGCGTAGGACACCCACCTGCTAGGTAGTCGCACGACCTGAGCAAGGTTGCAGGAAAACGCTGGAGGTAGGCCGTTTCCAAACGGTCGTTTTGGATATCCTTAGGGGAAGGCCTATGTCCAGCAGTGGACTTCCTGTGGTTGATATGATGATGATGATGAATTGTTTTCTAAGGATAATGTATTTTGTACAAAATTTAACATGTATGTATATTTGATTAGTTTGGCAACTTTTTCTCTTAAACTAACAGAGATACCGTAGTACCGACGAGATTGATCATCGACGTTTATTGATGACTGTACGAATACATAACAATGCACATGCAATAACCTAATCTTGTGCATATAAAATTAAATAATAATATAAAAAGCTACGTAACATATTCTTCTTCTTCAATCAGATTAAAATACACAAGATTACAGATTTTTTTCCTTAAAAAAACAATGTAAGGGACATTGTTTTTTTTTCAGCCAGTCAATAATAAAGAAGCCAAATGTTAAATTAAAATGGGACCAAATTACGGAGGATTCGGAAGGCTACCCAATTATGTTACCATCGGTTTTGAATACGACCGCAAATAAATCTTTCAAATTATCTCACAAATTGAAAATTAGGGATTCTTTTTGTCATTTTTAAATGAGTTATCTCTTTCATAAGTAAATTTAATGGTAAAATAAAAAAATGCAATGTTAGTCGGGAATGGTGTAGTCATAAATTTTCACACAGTAAAAAACCCTGAAACATCAAACAGGTGCGTTTTAAATAAGTACAAATATTTCAGGGGGTGATTCAGCCCTTCATTCTGAACAACTTTCTCAATAAATGTATATTGAAATACGAAAAAGCTTTTTCACTTCCCATAGTAACTGGATCCTTTTCTTTTATCAAGTCGAAATGGTTTCACTGTAGATTCAATTTCAAATCACCGGGTAGAGACCTCCCCCGGTCAGTCTGGAAGTCTCTCAATAGACTCCGGGCTGGTGTTCAGAGGTGTCGAGAAAACCGAGTTAGGTGGCGTCACGGTAATAACGACCTTTGCGACTGCGGTGCAATTCAGTCGATGTCCACCTTCTGTCATGTCCTGATGTAGGGCAGCTCAGACCATAGAGGATCTTAATGAGGCTAACGACATAGGGATCGCCATGGCCAGATACTAGATCACGTGACAAATTTTATTTGTATCTTCTGCTTTTGCCGTGCCTTGCCCCGTTATTTGGGGTCGGGCCCTGCTCGTACACAAAAACGCTCACAAAAAAGCTCGTAAAAACATTCCCTTTCACGCCTTGGCTAAGAACTAAAGAAAAAAAAAACTACCGATCAGCTGAACACAATGATTTCATTAATATATAGGTCAATGGCTGAACATTTATTAGAAAAACCTAATTTTTCAGATCCCGGTGCCAATTCGTAAAGTTGTTTATATTAACGGGCTAAGTCGCTTCTTCAAATGTGTCGACTTTACAATAACACCCTGTATTCGCGTGAAACACACATGCAAAGAAGGAGAATACGAGTACGTTAATTTCCCGCTCGACTGGTCGTTCTGAAACGCTCATCAATTTGTGGGCGTGTGTTTGTGTGCATTAATTGGTTTAAGGAGATAAGACTTGTTGCTACGCCAATTTGTATTCATTATAAAGTAGTCATTAATATGGAAATTTTTGTTTGGTTATTTGTAGTCTGCGTGGGCAATTCAACGCAGTCTTACCCTCTTATTCATAAAAAATGTGAAACGTTTGCTAAACCTATTTTAGGTAAAATATGTTTTGTCTTGTTCCTACTATGTCAAATATTGAAAAGAGAGAAAAGGACAAAACGTTTCATACTTTTTATGAATAAGAGGGTTAGACTTGGACTCACTATGACTAAGATTCATGTACTATTTTAATGGTAGATTCAGTCCATGATACTGAATAACTTTCCCTAAGGAACATATATCAAAATAGGAAAAAAAATGTTGCCCACCTAATACAAGTTGACCGATAAGATGATTTAAGTTTGTATAGAAAGACAAAAATTATTGGATTATGTTCGATAAATTGTTCTGTTGTGGAAAAAGTTTTACACCGGCCGCCGTCTGACGCCAATCCTCTTTAGGTATGCAGTTGTAGCATGAGATGTTTGTGCTAACTCCTTAAGTCGCCTTTTACGACATCCACAGGACGAGATGGAGTGGTCCTATTCTACTCCGGCAGCCACACGGCGCGTTTGATTATAAAGTAACTTATCATCATACGAGCGTACTCCCGGTTGCATCCTCAGCGGTAACGCTTCAATGCCTGGGGCCCGCTACCTTAACCTTGGTGATTCGACGAAGTTACTGTTTTTTTTAAGTAATCTAATGTAGCGCCCTCTATAGGCCAAAAAGTAACGAACTCAAAAATAATAACGTTTTCAGCAGTGGAAGTGTTACGCAACGCACTATATGCATTTCAAGCCGCTAGCGGCATCTAGCGGTGGTATAACCGCTTGGTAAATTTTTTTCGCGTCTATAAAAGCTTCTACATATTTGCCATTAGGCTAGATAGAGGTCAAACTGTCGCACTCAAATCTCTAATAAATAAACGGGCAAGTGCGTGTCGGACTCGTATTTTAAGGGTTCCGTACCTCCGTACAATATTTTAAAGCGCTGAAGAAACACGTTTCTTGTATGAAGACCCCCTTTAATTTTTAACTTTACCTTATTTTTAGTATTTGTTATTATAGTGGTCATAGTAATACATAATCGGTGAAAATTTCAAGTATCTAGTTAATGCCATTCTTAAGATCTAGTTAAAAACGCTAACAAAACATGTTTTTTATATGACAACCCCCGTTAATTTTGAACTTTTTTTTATTTTTAGTATTTGTTGTTATAGCGGCCATAGTAATATATAATCAGTGAAAATTTCAGGTATCTAGTTAATTCCATTATAAAGATCTAGTTAAAAACGCTGAAAAAACATGTTTTTTTTGTTTGACGACCCCCTTTAATTTTTTACTTTTTATTATTTTTAGTATTTTTTGTTATAGCGGCCACAATAATACATAATCGGTGAAAATTTCAAGTGTCTAGCTATTATGGTTCAAGAGATAGAGCCCTGCGACAGACGGACAGACAGAGGGACAGACGGACAGACAGTGGAGTCTCAGTAATAGGGTCCTGTTTTCACCCTTTGGGTACGGAACCCTAAAAAGAAATAAAAAAAATGTTAGTATTTTTTTTTTATTGTATAAGTTTAAGTACACTTAAAAATTTACAAACAATATAGTTTTAAAAAAAAGGAAAACAGTAATTATGTGCTTCTTTGTATTTCTAAAAAAATTACTTCCAGTAGACCCGTGGGAGAAAATAGGTAATTGGCGTGTACAATACAAAACTAAATAAATAGTTTGTATTGTACTGTATATATATTATATATATATATGTATATGTGTGTGTTTATCTATATATGTATTTATCATAAAATATAGTATCGCTGAGTTAGTATCCCATAACAGAAGTTTAAAACTTACTTTGGGGCTAGCTCAATCAGTGTGATTTGTCCCTATATATTTATTATTATTATTATTAGAAAGTATTTCTTTTTGTCAGTGCGATGCATTGGAAAGAATCCTGTATAACTTTAGTACCACCGTCGTGTTAAAAAGAACCTTTTCAGTTCAAAGTTCTCAAACCGTCCGCCAAAATATTTTCGGAGTTGAAGGAAGCTCTCGCATGCAGTTTCAAATGACATATCCTTCCGTGACGTCATTTCAGCTTATAAGTTGAAAGCTTAGCTTAACGAGCTGCATAACGATGACACCCGGCGCTGAATTAGCATAGCTCTAAAGCACATATATTAATCACGTCTTTATTCTTTACGTGGCAGACATAGCTCAGCGTAATGGTGAGTATGTAGATGATAAAGAGCATTAGTAATGAAGTTCGGCCTGCGAGGGAAGACAAGCAGCTGGTAAATTCTACATTTTATCCCATACCAGCTTAAGAGAAGTTGTTCATATATAAAAAAACCGGTCAAGTGTGAGTCGGACTCGCAAATGAAGGGTGCCGTACCTCCGTCCAATGTTTTAAAATCACGTTCCTTGTATGACGACCCCTTTAATTTCTAACTTTATCTTGTTTTTAGGATCTCTTTTAAAGCGACCTCAGTAATACATAACCGGTGAACATTTTAAGTGTTTTGCTGTTACGGTTCAAGATATAGAGCCCTGTGACAGACGGACGGACAGAAAGACAGACAACGGAGTCTCAGTAATAGGGTTGGCACCCTTTAGGTACGGAACCCTTATGTACTCGTAAATTTTATTAAGCAAGAAGAATATAAACAAATTAAATAAAAACTAAAACTAATATCTAATGTAACTAAAAATATATTGATTAGGGAAAGAGCTAATTCAAAATTATTATTTATATGACGTCATTAAGCTTACAAGTTGAAAGCTCAGCTTTACGAGCTGCATAACGACGCCACCCGGCGTTGGATTAGCATGGTGTGGACGAGCTTGATAAGTGCTGCTGGATGGTATTTCACGTTGATGGCGGTAATAAGTTCTGGGAAAAGGAGTGATAATCTATCCATAAGCTTCCATGCTGGTCTGGGAGAAAAGAAAAACCTTAGAATGCCCCACCTGCTTTTCTTCCCACGCAAATTTTCGTTTTATTTTCGCACATATGCATTTATAAAGAGGGTTGACATCAGGCAGGTGGCCGGTCGTAAAACTATAGCCAAATCATTTAAACTGTTCCGGCTTTTTCTTTTCCACTTGGCAAGGTCTTTGGCATCTTTGGATGACCATTAACATTTCTATTTTACATCATCATTTATATTTAGATCAGAAAAAGCCACCAGTCAGTATCCGGAAAGCTCAATCTCGTTTTGCGTTTAAGAGAGCAGTGCGTGCACATTATCTACGAAAACTGTCAGAGGCTATATAAGTAGTATATATGTAGTTTATGTATGTGTATAGATTTTAATTTTTTATAATTATTTATGTATATTTTTGTGTGGATTTATCCGAGATATTTATCTATATATATGTTTATATATACTTACTTGATATATTGAATAATAAGTTTACCTGTTGTTTTTTTTTGTTTTTGTTGTACTAACCCTAAAAGATTACTCTCTCAGCATCACCTGTTGGTTGACTGGTAGAAAAGGCCCCTAGCCTTAAGTCCGCTATTTACATTTATTGTAATTAAGTTAAATAAATAAAAAGCGCACCCCAGGCTCTAAAAGAGCGCAGCTAAGGAACGCGCTAAAATGAAGAAAATCAACCAGGGTAGGGGGGGGGGGGGGGGTATAGTCACTAAAACCCACCTACGGGAAGATTCTTGTTGAAAAGTACGTTATCCAGTTTTTGCAAGCACAGCAGGTAAAAGCTTATAATGTATATTATATATACATATATATTATCAGAATGTGCTTATTAAGTCCTTTCATTTGATACCCTACACTGGCTTCGGCATGATTCCATTTTTATGTTTTTGTTCATTCGTTTAGGGCGCCAAATAGAATTTAATGTGACTTCATATAGCCTATATCCAGCGGTCAGCCAAGACGCTTCCAACAATTCCTCATTTGTTAAGGTATCATGGATATCAGAAGATTCGAGGGAACAGATGAACATATGTACGTTAATGGGCATTGTAATTATTTTTAAATCGTTATTTTGAAATTCGTTTCGAGATACAGAGTTAAAGAACAGTTGTAGGTCATTTTTTTGCCAAAATAGTCAATGGTTTTGGATATTTCGGCAAACAAACGTATGACCTTTGTTTGACCTTACCCGCGGCTGTATCGGTTTAAGCTCTGAGTCCATTCATTAAAAAAACGAGTCGCCTTTATAGTATTTATCCGTCACTGACAATAACGTCAAATGTCACCGTTTCCGCCAATCATAAGTAAGGAAAGAACTTTCCGCCAATCATGGGCAACTGAATTCACTGAATGACACTGACATTGACAAAGACTATTATGTCACTAGCGTGATTTTATTTTTAAATATGTATTGGGCTTGGCCATTTGTTTTATTTAGACAAGACTTTGTCTTTGACATGATTTTTATAATAATTTATAAAAATTTAAGTAAGCCGTAATATGACAAAATATTCAAATAAGTTTCTTGAAATACGCTATATTTTGATATAAAATAAAATAAAATTAGGGGTTAAAAAATGAACAATTCCAATTATAGCTGCAAAACACATAACCCTCCTTTTGGCTTCGCCGTAGTCGAGTAAAAACTAAATATTGTCACAATCCTACCTTTTTCCCAAAGCAGCTTTCTCACAGGATTTAACTTCTACCCCAAATATTTGCTTAACATATACACCTTTCACGCAAAGGTTCACATAAGTAATCAGTTCAATCCCTAAGGAACTACTTCGGCTTTCGCGATAATAATATATTCATATATCCCGTATGAAAATTTGCGATATTGCCTCCATACATATTTTTATTCTCATTAAGGGTACTCATTCATTTTTCTGACGTAATATATGCTTATATATTTATATGTGATACATATTTACTAGTGGGTCTGTGAGCTGTAGACCCCACGAGTCCGTCTTTGCACAGAACCTTGCACCTTGGAGTTTATCGGATGTAAAAGTTGTTCGGACAAAAAAGTTGTGTATTGATAAGGATAACAAAAAATTTTTAAGACATTTTTGAATATTTTCGAAATGGCTAAAACATGATATTTTTTTAAGTTTTCAGCTCCCACATTACCACCATTTTGAAAGTTTCGAAAAACTAGCTCGACAAACTATCTGCATAATTATCAAACCTGCTCACAAAGTTTTACGAGACTTCGTTGAGAAATGCGACCTATAGGCGAGAACAACTGGAAAACTGGAATTTGTACACACGAAAAACTTTTTGGCGAAGCTGAATGCAACTTCGTTCGCTTTGTTCACTTGGTCAATAATGTTGTCATGATTTTCTTGGCTATTCCTGTTCTTTATCAGCCTATAACAGTCCACTGCTGGACTAAATACCTCTTCTTATAAAGGGGGAATTTGCACATAATCATCGCCCTGGGCACTGTTCCCTGTTCCACGGTTAAAGATAGAGTGGTCCTGTTCTAGGCCAGAAACCACAAAAAAAACAAATGGATACAAGAACTGTTTTGGCAATTAAAAAGGAATCGGAAAGTACACATATTTGCAAGTGATAAAATAATCAAAAATGTAGACAAATTAGGAACCCGTGTGGTTCCGGGTTAGAATAAGACCTCTCCATCTCTTCCTGTGGATGTCGTAAGAGACGACTAAAGGACTACCTAAGCACAAACATCTCGTGCTACAATTGCATTCCCAAGGAAGGTTAACTTCGGGCGGCGGCCGGTTGTAAAACTTTTCGTACAATTACATTCCCAAAGAGGGTTGACGTCAGGCAGGCGGCCGGTCGTAAAACTATAGCCAAATCAATTAAACTGTTCCGGCTATTTCTTCTCCTTTTTGCATGGTCTTTAGCATCCTTGCGTGACCATTGACATGCATGTTATATTTGGAGAATAAAAAGTGGGAAAGCGCACCCCCGGCTCCGAAGCAGCACAGCTGAGGATGCAACCGAGAACGCGATTAGACGAAGAAGAAGTAGACAAATTAGAAAGTACACAACTTTGAAAGTGCTCAAGTTAGATCCCCAGAGCAAAAATAGGAAATTTACTAATTATCAAAAAACTTAAAAAACTTAAAACTTTTATTTTAAAGTACGCACTCGCAAAAATCACCTTTTTAAAAAATATATAGTAATTAGGTTTATTTTTATTCATAAAAAGTAAGCTTGAGATAGCTATAAATAAATTATTAAGACATTAAGAGACTTAACGGCTGGTAGTTAACGCTTCAAAATAAAATATTTTTTATTTACTTAATTTTAATTACTTTTTTCGGGATGAAAGGTACCCTATGTCCTTCTCAGTACTCCTAACTATGTGTATGCGAATTTTCAAGAAGATTGGTTCAGTAGATAAAGCGTGAAGAGGTAACAAACAAACAAATATACAAACTCACTTTCGCATTTATAAAATTAGTTAGGATTAGAATTAAATGAAAAGCTTATTTATTTAAAGCGTAATTAGTAAGTAAAACTCATATAAACTTCATAATATATACTTAAATGTGAAAACTAAGATGTTTAGATAATTGTGGCCTCCGTGGCATTTAGGTACGCTAGCCCGCCACTCGGAGGATCTGGATTCGATCCCCAGTCAGAGCACGTTGGAAAATTGTATTTACCTTTTTGTACTACACGCCTACCATCGTACGTCAACAGTGGGTTTTTGGATTTTATAGCCCTAGGCTCTGTCTTCCTCGTAAAGACAGTAAAACGTCACAAGTATGTATGTATTATTTAAACCAATGGCACAACAATTGAAAATTATGCAAAAAAAAATTCCTTTCCATGTTCTCAACAAAACAACCGAGTAATAAATACATACTGGGTCTTATCTTAATTCAGATTACGTCATAAAAGACCTAGACATGACATAATTACATGTTTCCAACACCCTCTTACTTGTAATTAATGGCCCCGGTGCTCATTCTGCGTACATGCGAAATAAATGTACTTACATCATTTTGAATATTGTTACGATTGTTTATATCTAAATAAGATTAAATTTAAGATAAGGCAAAATTTTAATTATGAATATAATATTTATTGCTACTTTACTAAGTACCTTGCTTTAATGGTTTCCTAGCGTGTGCGTCACTTCAGAGGTTCTGAGTTCGATTCCTAGCCAGGGCAAATTGGAAAATGGTATTTTTCAAACGGTCTTGCGTGTTTAAGGCCGTACCTGAATTTTCCGGGGTCCAGTGCTGCCCCCATTTAAAATAAATAATTTCAAAGAAAACGGAGACATTATTTAAAATTTTGCAACTACCAATTCCTAGATAACCCTTCAAAGTATTTTATGAACTACTGTTTACAGTTTAAAGTGAGAACGTTAAGCTTTACTACGCACATTTGCGAAAAACGGCCACTTTTGGCTAATGTGCGTAGTAAAGCTTAACGTTCTCATTATAAACTGTAAACAGTAGTTCATAAAATACTTTGAAGGGTTATCTAGGAATTGGTAGTTGAAAAATTTTAAATAATGTCTCCGTTTTCTTTGAAATGATTTATTTTAAATGGGGGCAGCACTGGACCCCGGAAAATTCAGGTACGGCCTTAATTGGGTAGTTTCCTGATTCAAAAATAAATTATTTGGTACTATTATGAGAATAAAACGTCACATAGTAATGTCACTGTCTTGTCATTGATCACATCCATTTTGAACGTGATTTTAGATTTAGGTATTAATGCAGAAAAACGGATATTGAAAGAGTTTTCTTTGGAAGATACGTAAAGCTGTGGGTCCCGAACGCCATCTAAGCGTTTGTTAAAAACATATCCTAGGATTGGTTCTGGTCTACCTTTTGGGTTGCGGAAGTCAGATGGCTATGGCTCTTTGTAAAAAAACCAGTAACCACGTCAAATTACCTAGGATAAGTAGCGGCCCCCGGGCTCTGAAATGTTACCGCTGATGATGCATTTGGGTATACGTTTGGATTATGATGACATGATAGTAAAAAGAAGACATGGAAAAGACCAGGAATCAAATCATGTTCATAGTTTAGTATTGCATATCCAAGTCTGATATTGTTTTGACCTGTGACCGTCTGACCGAGCGAAGTGGAGAAGAAAACGCCGGAATGCGGATCCCAGGCCACAGCATTACAGGTGAGAATGCAACTGGGAATGCGCTGAGATGAGAGAGGAAGATGTCAAATACTGTTTTGAACCGGGACCGTCTGACCGTGCGAAGTGGAGAAGAAAACGCCGGAATGCGGATCCCAGGCCACAGCATTACAGGTGAGAATGCAACTGGGAATGCGCTGAGATGAGAGAGGAAGATGTCAAATACTGTTTTGAACCGTGACCGTTTGACCATGCGAAGTGGAGAAAGAAAGCCGGAATGCGGTCCCCGGGCTTCGCAGCATTGCAGGTGAGGGTGCAACTGGGAATGCGCTGAGATGAGAGATCTCTCTCTACCTATCTTTCTACATCCATTCGTCGGAATCCAGTGTGTGGAACCAGAAAGATGACCACATATAGATGTGACCATCTTTCTGGGTGCATGCGGCCGACGTGTGTCGTGACCCACCTAGTAATGTGCCGTCTCTGGGACTGTGAGAAAATTCCCGTAAACATTCCCGTCAATATTCCTAAAAATTGAAATTTAAGGGAATATTTACGCAAATATTAGGATTTTTTACGGAAATATTGGAAATATTCACGTAAAATTAGAGAGAATTTCCGTAAATTTTTTTACATCACCTAGACCCGCCAATCCCATTTTATGTTCCCATTTAAAAGTTACTCTTATGAAGTAAAAAATATGTTAAATAGTTATTATTTGGTACTGTACATTTTTTTTAAGACAATAAAAATAAGTTTATTTCATTTTTTATCATTTCGTAAAACTGTGTTAGTATATCAACTCCATTCCATATATTTTGAAAAAACCAACTTTACTTTCGTAGCGCGTCTGTGATTTAGCGGTAGGTACCACATTTCATTAAATATGTTTTTAAGTTTATTAAAAAAAAGCCATAAAGAAATAATTGTTTTCTTGCCGCAAGAAAATTATGAGTAGTTACTAGTTTTCTGAACAGCTTTCCCTTACTATTTTTATACTGTTACTAAAATCTTTCATAAGCAATTATAATTAGAATTGAAGTCCTAAATATACAAAGTTCACAGTTTTGTCGCTAAAAATCTACCGAAAATCGTCCACTAATACTGGAATAAGTTTTCATTATAAATTAACTTTACTTATAAGCTGCCGCAAAACATATAATGTTACTCAAATTTCCGTAACATAATAAAGAATACACGAAATAATAAAAATGTTTTCTTACTTACCGCTACAAAAAACAACTCCAAACCATCCCACTGTTCACAGTTTCATCACTAACTTTACCTGAAGTTGGCACGCTCGTAGTGGCTCTACGACGCGTGATCGGCTACGCGCGATCGGCTACGCGGGCGAGAGTAGACTGCCGCGCTACGCCCACTCAGTGCGGATAACGCCTTGCTACTCGTGTGATTACTATTACTAGTTTTATCTGTTACCCTTTCCAGGACACTTATAGCCATCATCATAACACCTACGTACATTCATATTTACTTTTAAATCAAGATCATCAGCTCTTTTTAGGTCTCCACTGCCGGAGCACGACCCTCTTTGTACTACCATAGCCATATATATGCCACATCAGCCAGAGGATTTAGCCTTTACTCTCCACACTGATTAGACGGGTTGGAGAGGTCTCATTGATGTTTATGACCTTTGCTTAGCTTATGTTTCCTTCGTCGCATTCTACGACATCCACGGAAAGACTTGGAGTGGTCCTATTCTACTCTGCCGGAAACAACACGGCGAGTTTTTATATAATTTGTCAAAAAGTTTTAAATGAATAGTGTTAATGCTTTTTTGATTAAACAGTGTCATTACTATATCTAGACGCAGTTCGACTTAGTTTGGGCTTTAAATTACTTGTTGTATATACTAAATTCTATCATTATTGATATGACTTATATGTACAATGTTTAGTCAATAGTAGTTATCTATTTGCCTACATGTATTTTACTTGCACTAATAGAGGAAAGTTACCTATGTAAGAATTTTGGTTTGACACTTTTGATAAAAAAATAAAGACAATACTGTGATCCAGTTAGCGTAGCACAAACACGGCACAATGTTTGGCAAACTCGTCGAGGCCCATTTCGAGCCCTTCTTGGGATTGTAAAGCTTGGCGATACGCCGTATACTCGACTTGGGAAATAAAGACAAACTTGGTAAAAAAATCAAAGAATTTAAATTTTGATTTACTTTAAATTATCAACAGCTAAATTATTTGTGAGACATTTAACCAGATTAACAAAAAGTGGTTTAAGTACTTATATAATGTCAGATGAATATTAACCTAATTTTAAGATTGAATGTAGACAATATGCTTCCGGACAAACTTTCGTGGTTTATGGGTGCATATAATTGTAATTATTGTTATTTTTGGATATAAATAAATTAAAAAAAAAATGTATATAGATGTACGTTAGAATAACGAAAAGAGTTAAGTCATCATATTTTTTTTTTAATCGGTACCCTTCCTAAGCAGCTTTGTTTTATGAAAATGAATCGTAAAGTTTCATTTACATAAAGCTACACAGTATTATCCACTAATTGCTCTTTTATAGGTAAAACTTTCATAGCAATAGTACTAACTTTTCAGTATTATGCATATTTGCTACTTACGTATTTAATATTAAGTTTATCTTTTAAGTCTAACTTTGTCAACTTACGTTACTAAAGTTTGAAATGAACAAAGTTTTCAGGCATCATTCGCTAGCAAAAAACAAAACATTTTGCATAATATAACCAGTAGGTATGCAATAACCATGCAATAACTGTAAAAAGGTTTGTGTTTATTGCTTGCTTTTTTAAATTGAAGTATTATAAAAAGGATACAACATTGCGAAATATGTGCAACTCGCTTGTTGCTCTTTATTATATTTGGTTAATTTATGGTATTGGCGGTATGGATGCGATAAGTTACATTCAAAAAATAGTAACAAGTAGCCACAAAAGTTACGATAGTTACCCAATGTTACCATGTTGCACAGTGTTGCTCCACAAAGTAAACTGCGATGTGGATGTACCGTTTTACACTCAAAAAATAAACAATGACATACCATCATCATCACCATCAGGTCTTTTTCAGTCTCCACGGCAGGAGCACGACCCTCTCTGTACTACCAGAGCCAAATATTATAGCCAAAGCAGTAAGATGATTTGGCCTACACTCTCCCCGCTGGCCAAGTTTTGTTTAGCTTGTGTTTCCTAAGTCGCCTTCTACGACATCCACGAGAAGACTTGGGGTGGTCCTACGAGGGTTGTTTGATAAGTACCCGTTTATGGAAAAAAAAAACATTTTTTTTTTGTATATATGCATTTATTTTTCTACGTAGTCACCTTTTAACTCTATACATTTGTTCCACCTATACTCAAGCTTCAATAAACCATCCAAAAAGTATGATTTTGGAAAGTCATTAAAATAGGCCTCTGTGGCGGCAATGACTTCGTCATTTGATCTAAATCGCTTGCCACCGAGCCATTTTTTTAGGTTGGGAAACAAAAATAAATCGCATGAAGCCAAATGTGGAGAATCCGGGGGGTGAGACAATAGTTCGTAGTGTAACTGTGCTAATTTAGCCGTCACAACTCTGGACGAATGAGCCGGGGCATTGTCGTGATGAAACAGTACTTTTTTCCTTTTTTAAATGGGGTCGTTTGTCCTTCAAAACGGCGTCAAATTCATCCAATAAATTGGCATAGTACTGTCCTGTTATTGTTTTTCCCTTTTCTAAATAGTCAATATGTATAATACCCTGCGAATCCCAAAAAACGATCGCCTGACCTTTCCAGCCGATGGGACGGTTTTTGCTTTCTTTGGAGCAGGTTCACCCGGTAAAATCCACTGCTTCGACTGCTCTTTCATTTCCGGGGTGTAGTGGTGGACCCACGTTTCGTCCACGGTCACGAAACGATGCAGAAACTCCTTCGGGTTACGTTTGAACACGGCCAAACACTGCTCCGAAGTAGTCAGTCGATTCCGTTTTTGCTCCTCCGTGAGTAAACGCAGCACCCACCTCGCCGATACTTTCTTCATACCCAATTTTTCTTCTAATATGTGTTGTACCCTCTCGATTGAAACATTTACATCATCAACGATTTCTCGAAGATTCGGCGGTCGGCTAAAACGATATTTTCAATTTTCTTAACCATATCGTCTGTAGTCACCTCAACTGGCCGGCCTGGGCGATCCTCATCAAAGGCGGTTGCTCTCCCCCGCCCGTTATACCAATATCTGACGGTTGTCATAGAAGGAGCATATTCATGGTAAACCGCTTGCATTCTTACTTTTATTTCATCACATGTTTTTCCTTCCAAAAATAAGAATCTAATTACAGACCAATACTGTTCTTTCTCCATTTTAACAATTTTAAGTTCACGCCGTCAATGAATCGTCGTCAAATGAGAAAAAAAAAATAAAAGAATGCCATTTTTTTTTTAATTTTCCCGCCTCTGAAAAATGGCTTAAAAAGGTGGTATACTTATTTGCGGCCAGTGATATTAATATATTTAGGAAACGGGTACTTATCAAACAGCCCTCGTATTCTACACCGCTGGGAACCACACGTCATACCAATACAAAAAAAAAAACGTTTTCTGTTCTTTACGACTGTACTTATGAAAATATTGCGCCCAATTTCACCGTAAGGCGTATAAGTGTACAGATGAATATGATGAATAAATTTATTTCAATTCTCTGTTATGATTGGAACACTTTTGTTTTGCAATTTTTTCGGATTTCTTCGCTCTGATACAAAATTGATAGAAGAAATTGGATATGTTAATTTAGCAAAACCTAATTTAGGCCTCATGATTGATAAAAATATCTCTTTTATTTACTGGTCTGGGAGAAAAGACAAAACTTGGAATGCATCAGCCTTTCTTTCAGATTTATTTCAGATCGAGGTAATGGTCGAATATTAGCGGCTAGCAACCTATATTATTTTGATTCCTTTTTCCACCTTCTCGCCTACCGTCACGCTTTTAGGTCTTGCGGTCCAGGGCTCTGTCTGCTTAGAGCTGCAAGACCTAAAGTGCTCTGTCTGTCCATTAGGGATAAGGATATTATATATATGTAGGTATGTATGAATAAAAAAATATTATCTTAGGTTAATGGTCAGATTATAGCTTTCAAAAGCATAAATGAGCTCAGCGAGATTCAGACTGAAAATTCCTGGAGAGCGGTCTGTCTCTTCTCTCTGATTTTAATCTTAATATAACGGTTAAATGGAGTCCTCCGTGTGGTTCCGGGTTAGAATAGGACCACTCCATCTCTTCCTGTAGATGTCGTAAATCTGTCATCTCGTGCCACAATTGCGTTCCCAAGGAGGGTTGACGTCGGGCAGCGGCCGGTTGTAAAACTTTTCGCAAAAATACATTCCCAAAAAGGGTTGACGTCAGGCAGGCGGCCGGTCGTACAACTATAGCCAAATCATTTAAACTATTCCGACTATTTCTTCTCCATTTTGCAAGGTCTTTGGCATCCTTGGGTTACCATTGACATGCATGTTATATTTGGAGAAGAAAAAGTGGGAAAGCGCACCCCGGGCTTCGAAGCAGCACCGCTGAGGATGCAGCCGGGAATGCGCTTAGACGAAGAAGAAGATGGAGGTTGAATGGAGGAGGAATGATATGGAGGAGGCCTATGTCCTAAAAAGAATAGGATAGGATAGATAACGGTTAGACTCTGTGGCTTCAGGCCTAGAATAGGACTACTATCTCTTCCTGTAGATGTCGTAAGAGGCTTTAACGATGCTGCATGCATCATGTTCAAACCTCCTTTCTTCATCTCATCCTGTCCGTTTTTCATTCTTCATTTCATTTCAAATTCCCTTTCATTCCATTTCACTGATTCCACCATCATCTCTTAAGCTGATCGCTAACTTCTCTCTATCTGTTTTACCTTATTAAATATTATTATTTTATACTCGTATGTAACAGTCAGTATCAGATAATAAATTTCATATAATCCATCGTTTATCGAGTCTCTATTCTCTACTTCTCCTACTATCTTCTATGTAGGGACTCGCCTAGAGCGCCGGGACAGGTCGAGGTCCCACAAGGCGACTAGAGGACTAAGCCCAAACAACTCGTGCTACAACTACAATTTCAAGGAAGGTTGACGCCGGGCGGCGGCCGGTCGTAACACTATAGCCAAATTGTTTAAACTTTTCCGGCTATTTCTTCTCGATTCCGCATGGTCTCTGGCATCCTTAGGTGGCCAACATCACCATCATCATCCGAGCGTACTCCGGTTGCATAGTTAGTGGTAACGCTTGAGAGCCCGGGGTCTGCTGACATTGACATGCTTTAGATAAGAAAAAGCGGGAAAGCGTATCCCGGGCTCCAAGATGATAGTTCATCATTTCATCATTTTCAGCCCACATTAACCCACTGTTGGGCATAGGCCTCGGAATTTTTTGCGCCATTCTCTACGGTCCTGTGACAGTCTCATCTACTGCTTTCCCACTGACCTCACAACATCGTCCGACCAACGGGCCAGTGGATTCCCTGCTGGTCTGTTCCCCTGTCTCGGCTACCTGTTTTGGTCCACCGACTGTCTTCTCTTCTAGCCAAGTGTCCCATTCATTTCCACTTTAACTGCGTGATTCGTCTACCTACATCTTCGACTTTTGTTCTACGACGAATTTCTATGTTTGGTACACGATGGAGCGTGTTGCCGAGCATGGCGGAATGACAGTCAAACTCTATTTATTCCATCTGACATGGATTTAAGAGCCAGGTCTTGACGGTGTCATTGTAGGTATGGAAAGAGACGCTCACAATGACTATTTATTCCAAAGATAATAGAGTGGTTTTCCATTGCCTTTTCCATTTCACACACTAGTAAACTTAGTAGCCACTAGTGTGCAGGTTTCCTCACGATGTTTTCCTTCACCGGAAGCAAGTGGTGGTATTGAAAATGACAGTACATGAGTACAAACTCAGAGGTATAAATCGCGCTTGTGAGGTTCGTTGTGCCTCACAGACGCAAAGCCAGTGCTTTAACCACTTGGCTATCACTACTTCCATTATTCCGTCATCATCACCATGAGGTCTTTTTTAGTTTCCACTGCAGGAGCACGACCCTCTCTGTACTACCAGAGCCATAGTGTCGCGTAGGACTATGGATGACAAGTCAACGTCACGAATTCGAACGAAAAGAATTCACCTAAAGGAAAATTTCATCGACTACGTCAGAGCGATTTTGGCCTAGCGGTGTATGCATTGGGCTGTGAATCGAAAGACCCCGGTTCAAATCACAGTCAGGAATTAGTGTTTTTTGAAATATTGAAAGAAGTTTCTAGTTAATTCTAGACGAAATGGAAAAGAAAATACGGGACAGAAGATGAGTGAGAGAGAAGGCAATAGAAAATTAGTGATTTGAATACAGAACATGCGATTTTGTTAAAATTCGCGGGGGAATATAAGCAGTACAAGGCGCGGCCAAGGCCAGTTTAGTTGAGAAGTGAAATCCCAAGAAAGAAGAAAAAAAAAGTACAAGTAGTGGTAAAAGTGAGTAGTGAGTAAAAGTGAAGTGTTTAGTGCAGTAAAGTCCGCGCGAGAGACAGTGTAGTGACGGTTCCGCGCGTGAGTGACAGTGCAGTGACGTTTTCGTGCGTGTGACAGTAAAGTGACATTTCCACGTACTTTCCAGTGTGGTGATACGCGTAAGGTGTGGGTGTGGGAAGAGGACTGTCAATAGTGAGTACCCCCGCAAAGGTTGTAATTAAGGACGGTATGCACAAAGCCACGTGGTCGGATTTGGCTCTGAAATATGCAAAATTTTCCCGCTAGGGGGATAAAAATGTCAAGATGACGTTGCATAGAGTTAATAATGTGTAAACGGGACAATAGATGTAGGTTATCATAAATTGTAACGTAGAATTAGTATACAGCTTACTTTTTTCTTTTCGTCAAGACTTCCAGTCCGCGATACTTATTAAAATTTTCAAAACAATCAAATCAAATAATTATTTTGTTTGAATTATTATTTCTGAATTAAGGCCTTGGCAGACGTCATTAAAATGTACTTAACACTTTAGTAGACAGGCTATCAGTAGAAAAAGTAAAGTCGAAAATACAGTAGTGTGCGTGAATGCAAGACGTTTATTTAAAAAGCGAGTTTAAATATATGTGAAATTCATATAGCACTTTCTAAAAAATCCAAGTTATAGGTATTCGAATCTTGCGTAAAATTTATTACTTTTTCAATTTATTAGTCGACCTCCGTGGCGATTCCTTAACACGCTAGTCCATCACTCGGAGATTCTGGGTTCGATTCCCAGCCAGGGCAAGTTGGTAAATGGCCTTTTTTAATTTGTCCTGGTTCTTGGGTGTTTATTTTACCCCATCAAAAACATAAATGTAAAAATGCCAAGTTCAAATTCCGACAAAACAATTGAAATTTAAATAGCTGCCAAGTTATGTAGGTAGAGAAAACTGAAATTTATCCATAAGAATCTCAACATTTGACTTGGACAACATTAAGATTGAAAGCACGGTCACCCATCCTAACTGTGACCAAGCTAGAAGTTGCTTAACCTGTAAAAGCACGGTCATTCATCCATCAATTTTTGAATTTATCGTATGCGAAGTGGAGCGAAATATATTTTCAATTCAATTCAATTCAAAATATCTTTATTATCATAGGATATTTATAATATCTCTTAATAATAGTCACTTTGTTTTGTTTTGCACAAATGTTGACGTCAAATCGTTACTTAAAGCTAAGTTTACGCCGCTTCCTAGGCGCAAGTGCAGAAGAAGCGGCAACAAACTGCACTGCACGTTTTCTCCAAAGACGTCAACTAACAAACTAAAAACTTAAAATTAGTTATATAGATGGACAGAGATTACATTGTTTATTATGTCATAATTAAATTGAATTGAATTAAATATGCACAAGTGGTTTTGATTACTCGTATTTTGAAATTTGTTAAAGCGCAAATGACAAAGAACCCTTAGAATAGAGAATCTGTTTTGTTTCACGCAGCTTTTTAGGGTTCCGTAGTAAACAAGAAACCCTTATAGATCCATCATGTCTGTCTGTCTGTCTGTCCCCAGTTTTACTCATAGACTATTAGTATTAGAAAGCTGTAATTAGGCATGGGCATGGATATGTGGTAATAAAAACTTGAAAAAAAAATGTGTGTTGTGAGTCTTCGTTGAATAGGTCTTTCAAAAATATTGTAAGATTATGAACACCCTTTTTCGTTTTAGCAATCCGTTTGTGAAATATTTGGTTTTTGATTGCAAATTTTTGTTAGAATCATGTGTCTCCCCTCTCTGTCAGTTAATCGGTTGTATATGGACACTTAAAAAAATTTACGGCCGTAGTAGGTATATAACGTCTCCCTGTACATAAACTAATTTAAGGTGGATTCAGTTCATGATACTGAACAACTTTTCCTAAGGAACACATAATTAAATATAAAAGAAAATGTTTGCTTTCCATTCGACCTCCGTGGCGTAATTGTTAACACGCTAGACCACTAATCCGGAGGTTCTGGGTTCGAGGCCCAGCCAGGGCAAGTTAGAAAATGGTCTTTTTCAAATTGCCCTGGGTCTTGGGTGTTTATCTATGTATGTTTTTATCATAACATATAGTATCATTGAGTTAGTATTCCATAATACAAGTCTAAAACCTACTTTGGGGCTAGCTTAATTAGTGTGATTCGTCCTTACATATTCCATACATATATTCCATAAATATTACATTTTGCCAAATCTTGTGTGTAAGAGATCAAAAATAATTTATGTATTTCGTTTGTTCCTTGGTGAAAGTTGTTCAGTATCATGGACTGAATTCAGACCTAAAGTTAGGCAGTTGTTAGTTACATAAAACAAGTAGGTACTGACTACGGAACTCTACACTGGACGTGGCCCGTTACGGCACGTGCCCGTTTATTTTGGTTAAGTTGAAATTCTAGGGAACCATAGACAAATTTATGATATTTCTGCGTAAATCAATATTACTTATCGCTGACAGGACGTTCTCAAAAATACAATCAAATAGTATTTTACGCGAGCGGTAACTTGGAAAACTACACGTTTTGTGTTCCACTGACAGAAAATGTACACATTTGAATTTTCTTTGTGAAACAATACGTTTAGCGACCATCTGCAATCGTAACACCTTTCACTTCTATTCACCTTATTATGTAAGTACGGAGGGTAAAAAAGGATTGCACGTTGAACAGATCAACAGTCATGGCTTAGCAGCTGTATGTGCTCAATTAATGACTTGACTGTTTGATTTTGTACAATATTTTTAACGAATCAACAAAGAGCACTAAAAAGAAATCTTTTCCTGAAAACAGCTAAAAAATTGGTTGATTAATGAAGCAGTAATTAGCATTACTACACCCTTTTAATTTTTATCTTCTAATAAGTTTTCCTGTAATCTATAGGTAAAGAACTTTTAACTGTACATTTTTCAAAAGTTTGGGTTCAGTGGTTTCGGAGATAAGGGTATTTTTATTATTTATTTTCAAAATTAACTTCAAAAACACAAACTTAAAAAGTTTTGAAAAATATATTTAATATTATCATAAAATGCTCTTTCATTTGATATTTTACGCGATGTAGTTCACGAAACCCTTTTTTTAATGTCTCATTTATCTTCCATAAGTGGCCCCTTTTTTTTAAATTTATTCATTTACCTACATTTTACTTCCGTCTTTAGGTCACAAATTTACATTATGTGCACCACATTTCAACTGAATCGGTCCAGTAGTTTATTAGGGGGGGGGGGGGGGGGTCAATTTTCGCCCATTTTACTAAATAACTTAAAAATACCAATCTAAGAAATAATATATATATTTAAAATTGTCATAAAAAGTTCTTTCATTTGATATGTCACACGATTTTATTATAAAAACTTTTTTTTAATGTCTACTTTACCCACCATAAGTGGCCCCCTTTTTTAAATTCCATTTATTTACGTTATACGTCTATCTTTGGGTCACTAAGTTACATAAGTGTAGGTACTAAATCTCAACTAAATCATTTTTATAGTTTCGTAGCAAATTGGGTGTGACTTACGGACAGACAGATAAGCGAAACCCTAAAAACAGTAAAAACACCAAAAAAATCGGTTCCTATACAAATTTCCCGGGCGGCTGCACACTTTTGTATGAAAATGCAGATTTTTTTTTTTGTTTTTTTACTGTTATTTTAATATCATTATACTATATTAGCAGTCCACCCCGGCTTCGCCCTTGGTACACACAAAGCCCATGTCACTCGGCGATAGTGTACCTTTCCAACGGTGAAAGTTTTTTTTAAAACGGTCCAGTAGTTTCGGAGCCATGTAATGCAAACAAACAAACAACCAAATCTTTCCTCTTTATAATATTAGTATAGATAAATAGCCTACTATAGCCTGTCAGCCTAGCCAAGTATAGATCTAGTATAGCCTGTGGTTCGATATATTACGCATATTGTCAATTCGTATTTTTAATATACATTCATGAGGAAAAGTTGTTCAAAATTTCAGACCCACCCATCACCCATCAAAATAATTGTAAAACCCTAATTAAACAGCAGCTTTTATTACAAAAACAGTTAATATGATTCCGCGACCCGAGAAAGTTCCAATCCGATTTTCACCCCAATCGCCAATTAAAAAATATAGGTAATAAATCAAACCAAATTATTTTTTTCATTGACTTAATTTTCAATAAAATTTAAAAAAAAATGTGCGATGCCGTTTCTGCGATAGCATTGCATCTTTGCTTGAATGTCAACAAAATGTCAACTGTACCATAGTGTAGCAAAAGTATGACATAATTTGGCAGTTTGTACATAGTTTTTTATTGAAATATTTTAGACTGTAATGCAATTTTACGTAATTCGAAAATGGATTTTTTTGAAAAATTCGACACGGCCTCCTTCCTGAACGCCCGGCGGGCAACTAAATTTGTATGGAAGTAACATGGCCGCCATTTCAGAGAATTCTGTCAAAAACGTTGCAAAACAACCAATTTTTAAAATTGTTTTTTTTATTATTGCGTGATTGCATTGTAAGCAAATATAAAGAATAATGTTTCAAAATAGCCTTTATTTTTATAAAATATATGCAATCCCTTGTTAGAATATTTCTTTACGCTGAAAAACAAGCCAGTTTGTAGCAAGATTTTCTAAAATATTTCTTTCAGGTTTCTTTACAATTATCTTACTTTTTCTGAATGAAAATTAAAAAAATACGGTTTTCGTCTACTGGCTAGTCTATTTACCTATAACTAGGTATGTAATTTTCTTAGTGGTCTTTTCTACTTAAGCCATAACTATTGCCCGCGCAAAGTGCGTTTTGCATGTTTTTGGGTAAATTCAATGCTTGTTTTTAGGAAAACTACAAAATATTTTAAAAAATCCTTTTTTTCGTCTACTGTCCCAACTCTTCCTCTATCTATGTGTATACATTATTTGACTTAAATCAAACGCTTTCTGTACAAACTTGTTGCCCGCGCAAACCCATTTTACATGGTGCCGACCCTTAAAGGTACGATTTCATAGAATTGTCGTTTCCTTTCCTATCCCCAACCAACTGCCGTGACAATATATATGCCAGATCATTCAGAGGATTTAGCCTGCACTTTCCACGTTGGCCAGACGGGTTGAAGAGGTCTCATTGATGTTTATAAGCTTTGTTTAGCTTGTGTTTCCTAAGTCACCTTCTACGACATCCACGGAAAGGCTTGGAAAGGTCCCATTCTACTCTGCCGTGAACCACATGGCTACTCCATCCATTCATCCACAGCATTATTCCATTCGGCGTAAGACGATTTCTTAAATACTTTTCCGAGTGTCCTTATATCATTAGATTAGGAGTGAAGTGTTATAAGGGTAGGACAAGTGGAGGGCCACTCACTTCACCTTCACTACGAAAACACGATATAATTTTATTTTTACGGGTCTACTTCTGTGATCAAGTGCTTATTACAGGGCTTATAGTAAATATACAGTAGCAGTAGGGTTTACAGTGTGTAGATAAACTTACTATACAACTTGTGTATTTAAAGCTCTCACACAAATAAAAAGCTAGCCTTATAGCTACCCACATAATACATAAGAACCATGTTTGCACCCGTTTTCGAAAACCAGAGAGAACACATTAACAACGTAGTCAAAAGTAACCATTACAATTTATTTTTATCGCAACTTGGTCCAAACTAACCCCGATATTTTAACGTATCAGCAGAACAAACGTTACGTACCATTAGTGGCGTTAGCATGGCACGATTGAATCAACGCCCGGGAGTGAAAACGATTCAGAGGTGCTAGTGGTATATATGCTTTTTAATTAAGTAAAAATATTTTAAGGGGTTATTCAATTTATCATTTTGAACAACTTTTCACAGTAAATTTACTGTAACTGAATCACCTCTTAAATATTTTACTTAATCAAAAAGCATATCTAGCCGTGTGGTTCCCGGCAGAGTAGAATAGGACCACTCCAAGTCTTCTCATGGATGTCGTAGAAGGCGACTTAGGAAACACAAGCTGAACAAAGCTTAAAAACTTCAATGAGACCTCTCCAACCCGTCTGGACAGCGTGGAGAGTGTAGGCTAAATCCTCTGACTGTTCTGCCTCTGGTAGTACAGAGAGGGTCGTCCTCCTGTAGTGGTGACTAAAAAAAGACCTGATGATTATGATGAATTAAGCATCTAGTATTTAATAAATAACCAAATCTTAACCTAACCCCAAAATTGTATATCAAACTTGTATGACGGGATACTAAATACCTAAATGAATCCTATTAGGTATATTTTATATTTGAAAAAGTTTGTGCTGGATCGTAACTTAGTCGGGGATCGGACCTCTAACTGTGTAGTTGAAAGACAAAAGCGTTCCTACTACATACGTTAAATATATCAAACCTAAAGAAATAATTTTATAAATTATATTGTTTTAAGTTTTTCTTATTCAAGGTATAATGCATTGTATTGCAATGTATTGTAAAATCTACTTGCTGTTTAAAATATTCAATTTTGTTTTTCTCTTTTGGAATGTGAAACATGTGGAACATGGGTGGCCATAGCGATCTCGCACACGGGCACTGCTAATGCTATAACCACCAACGAACGTTACTTCAATTCTTGAGTTTTATTACAGTTTAAGACGTTCTAAATAGGGTCGCCACACATCACGTTCAACTATAGTGCGTCGTAAAAATGTCAAACGACGAACGCGGTGAGTATTTTAAAAGCACCTCTATTCGCAGGGAATAAGAAATCTAGGGATGTGCCATTATGATCAATATTTCATAAATAATACCTATTGTAGTATATTATATTTATTAAATAATATTATATGATTTTATATATAATTTATATGATAAGCCGTGTGGTTCCCGGCAGAGTAGAATAACTCCAAGTCTTCCCGTGGATGTCGTAGAAGGCGACTTAGGAAACAAGCTGAACAAAGCTTATAAACATCAGTTAAACCTCTCCAACCCGTCTGGCCAGCGTGGAGAGTGTAGGCCAAATCCTTTGACTGCTCTGGCTAATATATGGCTCTGGTAGTACAGAGAGGGTCGTGCTCATGCAGTGGAGACTAAAAAAGACCTGATGATAATACTGATGATGATTATATGATTGTGTAATATCCTATGCTGATCTGTAAGAAACGAAAAAAACTTAGAATGTCTCTTTCTCCGTATATCGTAAAAACTGATCGAGGGAATGGGCGAGAACCTGAATTACGTTGATAGGTAATGCGGCTAGCAATATATCACTATTTAGATTTCCTTTTTTCATCTTCACTCCCATTATCAGGCTAAGCGTGGCCTTTGGGTCTTATGGGCCCTGGGATTTATCTACCTCGTTAGGATAAAGATGTGATAAAGTATCTCTGTACGATAGTAAAGTGATTTATGTTTTTTTTTTGCGTGTCGATTCCATAAACGATCAATCCCTACTCGTATTGGTGCGTGAGTGCGCGCGTTGTACTCGTATGTGTTTGTGTTATTGAGCCGGTACACAAAATATATCTTCGTACTTTATCGTTTTATGAAAGTTTAGAATTAAAATTTGACTGAACTTATAAATACGTATACAATATGCAAATTGAAAAATAAAAAACATTTTGATAAAATTTTAATAAAATAATGGCACTGAAATCACACAACCCTGTAAGAAATCTAATAAGAAATCCTAACCTAACCTAACGTAATCTAGTACCAGTTTTTTTGATTCTGTTTTATGTCTGAAAGAACTGTAGGACCTAGTGGAATTCCTTCGGGAAAAGCTTTTGTTACCTATATTCCTGTGCATTACGTAAATTGCATACAATCCTATTTTGAAGCATTTTTTTAGCATGATTTGTCTATACAAATCATGCTAAAAAAATGCGAATTGAATAAAACATATCATCGGTTATTCTAATTATAGAGTGATTTTAAAGGCCACTTCAGTCTACGCAACAAAGTCTCATCATCATCAAATCATCATCTCAGCCGCATAACGTCCTCAGCTGGACATAGGCCTCTCCCAAGCTTTTCCAAAATAACCGATCTAGAGCGGCTTGTATCTGTATCCAACGACCTTGGTCAGGTCGTCTGTCCACCTTGTGGGTAGTTCTTAAGGATCCTACGCTTCGCTTGCCAGTGCGTGGTCACCATTCGAAAACCCTTTTGGCCATTGGTTCGTCTTGCTGTGTCCCGCCCACTGCCACTTCAACGAGCTAATCCGCTGGGCTGTCAGTGACTTTTGTTTTCTTACGAGTTTCCTCATTTCTGATTCGATCACGTAGAGAAACACGGAGCAAAATAATCATCCTCCTGTGTCTTAAGGTTGGATCTAATCGGAACAGCATTTTCCTATGCTGCTATTCTTTTATGTTGCTCAGAACAGTAATTTGCTAGAGCGACGGAACGCTGCAACACGGCCGGTGCTGAAGCGTTCCGTCGCTCTCTCTCGCTCTAGCAAATGACACTTCTGTGTGACAGAAAAGGATAGCAGCATAGGAAAGTGCTGTACCAGGCTGAAAGATGAGATCCAACCCTAATGTAATTTCGTAATCCGATCCCGGATTCCGGAGGAGGAACGTTACTTTGCGTACGAAATATTTCCTTTTGATTACCTGGATTCACGTGTAATCCCTTTCCGAGCAAGTCAAATTGATCCTAAGAAATTTTCTTTAAGAAACTTTTTTGCGGTATAAAAATGTCGGTATAAACAGAATTTCAAAGTGTTTTTTCTAAGTAAAAAAGTTGGTTTGTTTTTATTTTACAAACAGACCTAGATTTTTTTCTGTGTGCAAGTGGCCAACACTAGTATAAGATTTTTCAAGCTATTTAAAGTTAAAGTCATCGGATAAGTATAGCTTGAAGACTGTCATCTGATGATGAAAGCATTTAATCTATGCGTATTGATTGCTTAGCGTGCCTTTCAAAGCACGGAGAATCTCAACATATTTTATGCCACTTGTGGTCTCCAGTTCGATTGCGGACTTCATTCAGGGCTACTTTACAAGCAAAAGCGCTACTAAAGCGTACTCCCACCGGACCACCGACTTCTCTTCATATATCAGTATTATGGACTGACATTGCTAGATTTGCGTACAAGGCTTGTGCTACACTAAATTGGCAGCGCCGCGACGAGCAGTTTAATAACAAAACATTATGATCTTTATGGCTCTAGCAGTCGCGCCCTTAACAAGCGTTTCTATATCTTATGACATTGAACATAAAGTTTATAATATCTAGTTTTTAAACTACTCGTAGCGTCGCTGCCAATTTAATGTAGGGCTAGCCTAAATAAAAATTATCATCTGTCATTCTAAATCAAATATAATTTCTAAGGTCCAGTACAACATTCAGATCAAGTTTATCGTTGACTTTATGTGTAATATATTTATATTTCGATGTGTGCCACTGGTGGGCAAAGGCCTTCCTCCACTTGTTCCATTCAGTCCGGTCCGGCGTCGAACCAAGAATTTGATGGCGTGATGAAGTAGATCAATTTAATAACAAATGGAAGGAATAATGCAAGGCTATGTCAAATGTGATTTCGTAATCCAACCCCAAATATGGAAAGAGATACGTTACTTCGCGTACGAAATATTTCCTTTTGGTTACCTGGATCACAAGAGCTTACGTCTAATCCTTTTCCGAGCAAGTCAAATTGATCCTAAGATATTCACCGAAGAAAATGTGTTTTTTGCAGATAATTGGGTTACAAAGCGGTTTGCTGTGGAAATTTTTCGTGTGTGCAAGTGGCTAACACTGATGTCAGATTTTTCAAGCTGCATAGAATCATATACTTAAATTGACAATTAAATGATGACAGTCGGAACCAACGGCTAAAAGTGCCTTCAAAAGCATGGAGGAGGTCGTTGTAACCAATTATATTTGATTTAAAAAAAAAAAAAAAACGAAGACCATCATCTGACAAAGCTTGATACTATGTAATATACTATACCGCTAATCCGGAGGTTCTAGGTTCGATCCCCAGCCAGGGCAAGTTGGAAAATGGGCCTTTTCCAAATTGTCCTGGGTCTTGGGTGTTTATCTATATATGTATTTATCATAAAATATAGTATCGTTGAGTTAGTATCCCATAACACAAGTTTAAAAAAAACTTACTATGGGGCTAGCCTAATCAGTGTAATTTGTCCCTATATATTTATTCATTTATTATGTAAAAGGCCACATACACAAATACTTATATATTTTTTTTAATAACAAGCTTTTATCTACAACAATGAAAAGACTCTTCAAGACGAATCTATGGAGCTTAAACTCGGTGGGAATAAGTTGTTTTATCACAGAGATACCATGGCCACCTTCCGGCTTAATCGTAGATCAGGTCATTGATACCGTAATGTTGCATTGTCACTCAACATACAGTATGTGAAGTTTCAGCTCAAAGTGTATCTAATCTGGCTTGCAAGATTTCATTACGGAAAGACAGGGAAAGGTAAAACTAAATAAAAGCTTGTAAAAACGTAATGGTGCTTAGCGTTTTTTGTTTAGCTCTTTCTTTTTAGGATTCCGTACCCAAGGGTGCATACGGGACCCTATTACTGAGACTCCGCTGTCTGTCCGTCTGTCCATCTGTCACAGGGCTCTATCTCTTGAACCGTAATAGCATTGAATAAATAATACTAACGTACAGAAGGCTCACTCAGCAAAGAAATTCAAAGAAATATCTACTCAATGTGGTTAGCGACATGGTTTAACTTAGCTCACGTCAGAACTCAGCACCTTTGCGTAAAGATACCCAGACATTCATTGCAAGCCAATTTAATTCTTATTACTACAGACATACGATTCGAATAACTGAATTTACCACCCGGAGGGGCCGCCTTTGCGCATAGTAATAATGTAGGTACATTTTCGATGCATAAAAGGGGAGTGACACAGGCCTGATAGTAAGCTAGACACTTGAAATGTTCACCGATTATGTATTACTGTTGCCGCTATAACAGCAAATACTAAAAATAAGAAAAAATAATAATAAAGGGGGTTAGTCATCCAAAAAACGTGTTTTTCAGTTTTTGATTTTAACTAGATCTTTATAATAAGCATTTCCAAGTTTTTTGCTACTAGTCAAACATAGAAGAATTTTATTTTATTTTTAATTTCATTTCTATATTTCTTTTTTTCTGAATAAACATTTGTTCCACGACTTAAAAAAAGAAACGAAAAAAGAACATTTTTCACATAGATTAGTACCCGACAAAACTGAAACAGTTACGTTAATAATGTGCCATTTTTCCAAGACCCGTGAATCAAGGCAAATAACTAATAATTTCCGTAAGAACAGCGAAACATTATATAAAATGCAAACTATTAGCATAATAATAATTAGCGGCGATAAAATTCAGTTCCGTGCGACGGCTTAATCAGTTTATTTACATGGCTAAAGTTAGGCTAAATATTTGTTAAAGTCGCTTTTATAAGGTACAAGGAACCTTATAAAAGCGACTTTAACAAATATTTAGTAAAATCAAAATATTTTCTTAAAAATTGTGTCTGGAGGCAAGAGGGCGAATATATTAACTTTCCTAACACAAATATTTTCGGCTTCTAGAAACATGAATGGAAAAACAAAGTCTGGTAATTAAGCCCTTATATATATAACTAAATAAATAAATAGATAAGGACAAATCACACTGATTGAGCAACCTTCAAAGTAAGTTTGAACTTGTATTATGGGATCTTAACGATCTAATATTTTATAATAAATACCCTATGTATTTATTATATAATTAAATTTTTAACAAAAAAAAAACAACCGACTTTTTTAGGAATTTCTTCCATATCTCCAAAGTTCTTCATCATATCTTAACCAAATTAAAATGGGACCAATTTGGTAGTAAAGGCTTTCAAATAAAAAAAGAATTATCAAAATCGGTACACAGTTGGCGAAGATATCGCGTAACAAACATACTTAAAAAAAAATAAAAAAACATACAGTCGAATGGATAATAACCTACCTCCTTTTTTTAAGTCGGTTATAAAATATAGTATCGTATCTTATACTATATAATAGATAAATATCTAAGACCCAGGACAATTTGAAAAAGGGCATTTTCTAACTTGCACTGGCTGGGGATCGAACCCTGAACCTCCAGATTGAGGTCATCATTTGAAAAAAATATATTTTTGAGAATGTTTAGATATATTATTTCACAAACAACAGTAGTTTTAAAGTTTTCCGTACTAGAGTTAGTAGGTACCTTCTTTGTATCATTGTCAGTTGTGCTGCTTTGGAGCCTGGGGCGCGCTTTCCAGCTTTTTCATCTCCAAAGATAATATGCTTGTCAATTGTCACTTTAGGTTGCGAAGTGGAGAAGAAAAGGCAGTTACCTTTTAAACTTCGCTGTAAATCTATTTTGAATACTATATCCGCAATAATAGCAAAATTTAATGTCTTTATTTTAAGCGTATTTAAGTTAAACTGTGTGTATAATTTTATTTTTTGTGTGTGCATGTGGATAGCAACAAATAAACATATTTATATATCTATCTATCTTGTAGAAAAGCTACAATGACGCAGCGCCTATGGGGCCGGTAATGCGTCAAAGTTTTTGCGTTGCAACGACCGTCTCAACCCTTCTTACTCGAAAAGGATGAAGAAAAATAATACGGCTTTATTATAATCTTTCATAGAGGTACGATAGGAAAATTATTATACAAAGTTACTTTTTATCCACCGGCAAAATTTTTGGAGCAAGTTCAGTCTCTGTCGATGTCCAGTCGATAAAAATTTTTCGTCCTCCCATACAAAATCCGTTTGGCTGAGCGATGATTTGTATGGGAGGACGAAAAATATTTATCGATATAGAAAGTAGTTCAGCATCATGGACTAAACTTGCTCCAAAAATTTTGCCGGTGGATAAAAAGTCAACCTGTATAAACTTGACCCGCCAAGCTCCTTATCCATATCCACGGCTTAAGAAATAGTTTTATGGCATTCCGACCGACTTGGCAATACTTTATTGTTATAGTAATTTACTGGCAATAAATACTGAACACAATAGATCGTATTATAAAGAGCACTGCTTACTTTACTAGAAGTTTCTGCGTTTTGTTACCTATTGACCTACTGACTTATTTATGGCAATAAGTACGACCAAGTTAGTAACTTGTTCTTGAGGAGAGTTGGAAGGTTTTTATGCCTTATAGATATTATTTTTATAGGGTTTTTTAGGCATTCAAGATGCAGTACTAAATTTCTCAAATTTGAAAATAAAGAAATGGTGCAACAACACCACGTTAGCGGGAGTTGAACTCGCGACCTTGGTTTAAATACGACCTTGCTCTAACCACTGAGCTATCACGTGTTCATCCCCGCACGTTGAATTTCTCCACTATTTGATATTCCTATAGCGACTAATATGCGTGCCAATGGTCTTACAAACAAGGGAAAAAAAGCCGGAAAGCGGACGGAAGCAGCTTAAGGCCGTACTTGAATTTTCTGGGGTCCAGTGCTGCCTCCATTAAAAATAAATAATTTCAAAGAAAACGGAGACATCGAAACACGGCCACTTTTGGCAAATGTGCTTAGTAAAGCTTAACGTTCTCATTATAAACTGTAAACAGTAGTTCATAAAATACTTTGAAGGGTTATCTAGGACTTGGTAGTAGCAAAATTTTAAATGATGTCTCCGTTTTCTTTGAAATGATTTAATTTAAATGGGGGCAGCATTAGACCCCGGAAAATTCAGGTACGGCTTTTACAGCAATATAGCTGAGGATGATTCATAGTTCAACTATTAGATTTATTGATACCAATTATATTATAAGTGTACCAATTATATTATTTACCTAAGACATATATATATATAATATATATATACATATATGTCTAAGGTAAACGTTTGATAATGGTCAAATAGTTAATTTTAATGTACTAATCGTCCACTACCTATAGGTTGACTGGTAGAAAAGGCCCTAGGCCTTAAGTCCGCCTGTAAATTTTTTTGAAATAAAGTTAAATAAATAAATATAAGTACTTTAGATAATATTTAACCCTCTTTTCTTCCATTGGAAAAAAACCTAGGGTGTTACTAACTGGTTATTTCCACGCAGATCGCAAAAGCCAATAGAGGGAATGAGCGATAATTTTCAACCCTTCACTGTTTGTTGATTTTGATTTGTTGTTGATATCCTTTTCCACATACAATCATTATGTTAAAAGTAACCTTTCGGCTTAACACCCCAAGGTTCTGTCTACCCAGCTAAGGATAAAGCCGTGAGTGTGAATCTTTGACACGCCAATAATTCGGATGCTTATCTAAATGGATCGTTGTTATTAATAGTAGAGCTGTCAAACTGATTGTAACTAACGGGGTTTGTTCGAAACTGTCAACCAAACTAATTTACGGACTCTGTGTGTTACAAGAAACTTGCACGAATTCTTCATACATAACATAACCTTTTTATAGCTGGTTAGCTCTGTTTCCGTAAAAAAAACGTTGTTCATATTGACGGGATGAGTGACATATCGGCCGTATATTTATTTAAACCCTTATTATGTATATTCAAATAGCTTGGCTAGCAACGCTACGCTTAGCAAATACTAATGACAAAACATAATACAGTACAGAAATAGTGACTTATTCGTCGCCTATTTAGAAAAGATACATATCCCTTGGTCAAGGATAAATAGCAGGATAATATGACAAAGCATAATTTGATTTGGTATTGTAATGCGAAGATACTGTCGCAAAACACCACCGCCATGTTATTTTTCTAACTTGAGTTCCAGCACGGAAATGTAATTTAATATACCAGCATTTCAATAATTCAAAATTCCACGAACCGCTCTTTATCATGCTCTGGGCATAATATTTTACATCACAATAAATACAACATAGTACGCAATTCTGACCACGTCTCGCAAAGCCCATTACGAGGTCATTAGGGTGACATAAAACCAGAAGTCTGTACGTGACGCGATTGTGATATTTAAACTGTGCGTTTTAAATTACACTATGCTGCAGGTGCCATCTAATGACCGCTTTTATTGTTAAGGGTTTTACGAGTTAGGTGATGCATGACTTCAATATGTAAAGTTATGAGTCTATCCAAAGGCTACTTTTAGCGTGATGGGCAAGAAGGTGGAAAAAGGGAATAAAATAGTGATAAGTGTAAGACGCATCGCCTTAACCAGTCTCTCGATCGACTTTACGATCCGCAAGGGAAGAGAAGCCACTGGTAAAGTTTTTTCTTTTCTCCCAGACCAGCTTGGATAAATCTGTTCTAGTCCAGGTATTTCGTCATATATTTGAACCAATTAGTCTTAAGTTCTAACAAACAATACCTAACCAAAACCGTCACATTGTAAATTTTAATAATCCTTCAAATCGATTGTTATCTCTGAATAATGCTTCCCCTTGTTTGATAATAAAGCCATCCATTCACTAGCAACTTCCATTAACGCAGACACAAGTGGGTTTTGAGTCAAATGGCGGATTCAAGGGCGGATTTAATTATTCATCTTGTTGTCAGTGGGCCGTAAAGTTCTGTTTTAAATTAAACACCAATATAACTGGAATGTTCCATCTTGATTGGTCTATTGTGTAAGGAATTTTGACTTTACGCCTAAATGTTTTACGAGTGTTTTTGGATTTATTGCCTTACGGTGTTTTTAAGTGATTTATAATTCTGGATTAACTAAAATTGCGCAGAGGTCATGCTAATTTTCTTATTATCGTTCTAGTTTAAGTATAAATGTAATGCCAAAGCAAGTCAAAGCCGTGTGGTTCCTGGCAGAGACGAATAGCACCACTCTAAGTCTTCCCGTGGATGTCGTAGAAGGCGACTTAGGAAACACAAGCTAAACAAAGCTTACAAACATCAATGAGACCTCTCCAACCCGTCTAGCCAGCGTGGAGAGTGTAGGCCAAATCCTCTGGCTGCTCTGGCTGATAGATGGCTCTGGTAGTACAGAGAGGGTCGTGCTCCTGCAGTGGAGACTGAAAAAGACCCGATGATGAACTAAAATTAGGGTCACATTTTAACTACCTAAATTCCAACGCGATTGTTAGACGACTTCAAAAGTTACGACAAAGATTACGAAGGGAAAAGACCCGAAATAAAGAAACTTTGGAATCAGAGAGGAGAGGCTTTTGCCCAGCAGTGGGACACAAACAACTAATTTTAAAAAACAACTAAAATTAATTGTATGACATTTTGAATGATGACATTCAAAGCACAAATGGCCGGCTACATAAATTTATGAAAAACCACAAGAGTAATCCTGCTACTTTTCTTGTAAGAGTAAAGTTATAAATAAATATAGATAAGGTCAAATCATACTGTTTGACCTAGCCTCGAAGTAAATTTAAACTTGTATTATGATTTATGAGATACCTAGTCAACGATTCTATATTTTATAATAAATACATATATAGATAAACAGCCAAGACAATTTGAAAAGGCCATTTTTCAACTTGCCCTGGCTTGGGATCGAACGTAAAACCAGGCCTGTGTCACTCCCCGTTTAGGTATACAAAATGTACCTACATTATTACTATGCGCGCAGGCGGCCCCTCCGGGTGGTAAATTCAGTTATACGAATCGTTTGTCCAGAGTAATAAGAATGAAATTGGCTTGCAATGGATGTCTAGGTATCTATACGAAAAGGTGCTGAGTTCTGACGTGAACTAAATTAAACCATATCGATTGATTAGATATTTCTTTGAATTTCTTTGCTGTGTGAGACTACTGTACGTTAGTATTATTTATTCTGTGGTGAACCTAAATAGAAATATGATAATATTTTTTTGCTTCCTGTACAAACTCGGATTTGCTGATCGGTCAGCTTGTAAGGAAGTCCCATTTTTTTTTATATATTTCAATATATTGAAAAAAAAACATGTCGGCCAGTAGCTGATTTTTTTACGTGAGGGACCCGCTTATCTTAGTTAGTAATTTCAATATATGTTCCTCCGTTTAGTATCATGAACTGAATCCACCCTGAAAATAGTTTAAGTATATTTTGTTAGACTCCATATTGATAAACACCCAAAACCCAAAAGGATATTTATGACTTACTTACGACAACCTTCGTCCAGTTCACCACTCTGGAGGTTCTAAATTCGATCCTCAGCTAGGACAAGTTGGAAAATGACCTTTTTCAAATTGTCCTGGGTCTTGGGTGTTTATCTATAATAATAAAATATAGTATATTTAAGTCAGTATCTCATTACACAAGTTAAAACTTACGTTTGGGCTAGCTCAATCAGTGTGGTTTGTTTGCATATATATACAACGTGGAAGGGACATACCCGTAATAATCGAACCACGGGCTAAACTAGATCATAATAGTATAATTAAATTAAAATAACAACGAAAAACCCAAAAAATATTCGGCATTTCCATACAAAAGCATGTAGCCCCCGAGCAAGTATGGGATTGTCGATATTTTTTTTGGGTTTTTGACTTTAAGTTTAATTTAATTATACTTTAGTAATCTAGTATAGCCCGTGCTTCGATTTATTACGGGTATGTTCCATCCACGTTGTATATTTATTTTTACTTGTAACGATGCTGCATGCATCCTGTTCCAACCTTCTTTCTTCATCTCATGCTATCCGTTTTTCATTTTTCATTTCATTTCAAATTTCCTTTTATTCCATTTTCAAATCATTTACTGATTCCTTTTGACTCATTCCACCATCATCTCTCACGCTGATCCCTTGCTTGATCCTATCTGTTGTACCTTCATAAATTAAATATTTTTCTTTTAAAACAAGTTGTCAATATCAAATAATAAATTATATATAATTTGTGTTGTTATCGAGTCTCTATTCTCCACTTATCCTACTATCTTCTATGTGGGAACTCGCCTAGAGTACCATGTGGACCCTCACTCAGGAGACAATAGTAATAACAATTGATTTACGTCTACAGCCGATGTGTTGTAGTAGGTACTAAGGTAGTAGATACTGCGTGCCTTACTCAAAGCAATCAAAATTGGACTCTGACATTGAACCGTACCTACAGTCCACCAAATCAATGTCCTGGCAACCACTTATCTATTTTAGTACGCATACGTAAGTCAACGTAATTATAAGTTACCAATATTCGGTAGGTAACTACTTTACATAGTTGATTGGGTACTTGAATGTGTTTGATTTTGTACAATATTTTTCACGAAACAACCAGTAACTTTAAAAATAAACCTTTTTAAACCAACTAAAAAAATTTAGGAGGTTATAAATTCGTCGGAATCTTTTATTATATGAATGTTCCTCAATTACTCGAAGACGCCTGGACCAATTTAGAAAACTCTTTATTTGTTTGAACGGGTTATACCGTTCTGGTATTGAAGTAGGTTCTTTTTTTTTAAATATCAATAACTAGCTGTGCCCGCGACTTCGTTCGCGTGGTTGTCGGAACGTAATGTTATAAAGCCTAAAGCCTTCCTCTATAAATGGACTACCCAACAAAAAAAGAATTTTTCAAATCGGACCATTAGTTCCTGAGATTAGGTCGTTTAAACAAACAAACAAACAAACTCTTCCGCTTTACAATATTAGTATAGATTACCGAACAGCAAGAAAATTGGTTATAAAATAAAGCAGTAGGTAATTAGCATTTCAAATATTACTATGTAGGGGATATCTTGCTCTCTTTCGTACGCGAAAAACCTTATGGTAAATTTCTTAAGGGTCGGCACCATGTAAACTGGGTTTGCGCGGGCAACAAGTTTGTACAGAAAGCGTTTGATTTAAGTTAAATAATGTATACACATAGATAGAGGAAGAGTTGGGACAGTAGACGAAAAAAAGGATTTTTTAAAATATTTTGTAGTTTTCCTAAAAACAAGCATTGAATTTACCCAAAAACATGCAAAACGCACTTTGCGCGGGCAATAGTTATGGCTTAAGTAGAAAAGACCACTAAGAAAATTATATACCTAGTTATAGGTGAATAGACTAGCCAGTAGACGAAAACCGTATTTTTTTAATTTTCATTCAGAAAAAGTAAGATAATTGTAAAGAAACCTGAAAGAAATATTTTAGAAAATCTTGCTACAAACTGGCTTGTTTTTCTGCGTAAAGAAATATTCTAGCAAGGGATTGTAATATTTTATAAAAATAAAGGCTATTTTGAAACATTATTCTTAATATTTGCTTACAATGCAGTCACGCAATAATAAAAAAAATTATTTTAAAAATTGGATGTTTTGCAACGTTTTTGACAGAATTCTCTGAAATGGCGGCCATGATTCTTCCATACAAATTCAGTTGCCCGCCGGGCGTTCAGGAAGGAGGCCGTGTCGAATTTTTCAAAAAAATCCATTATCGAATTACGTAAAATTGCATTACAGTCTAAAATATTTCAATAAAAAACTATGTACAAACTGCCAAATTGTGTCATACTTTTGCTACACTATGGTACAGTTTTGACATTTTGTTGACATTCAAGCAAAGATGTAATGCTATCGCAGATACGGCATCGCACTTTTTTTTTTTATTTTATTAAAAATTAAGTCAATGAATAAAATAATTTGGTTTGATTTATTACCTATATTTTTTAATTGGCGATTAGGGTGAAAATCCGATTGGAACTTTCTCGGGTCGCGGAATCATATTAACTGTTTTTGTAATAAAAGGTGCTGTTTAATTAGGGTTTTACAATTATTTTGAGGAGTGATTCAGTCTGAAATTTTGAACAACTTTTCCCCATGAATGTATATCAAAATACGAATTGACATTATGCGTGATATATCGAACCACAGGCTATACTAGATCTATACTTGGCTAGGCAGGCAGGCTATAGTAGGCTATTTATCTATACTAATATTATAAAGAGGAAAGATTTGGTTGTTTGTTTGTTTGCATTACATGGCTCCGAAACTACTGGACCGATTTAAAAAAAACTTTCACCGTTGGAAAGGTACACTATCCCCGAGTGACATAGGCTTTGTGTGTACCAAGGGTGAAGCCGGGGTGGACTGCTAGTATAGTATAATGATATTAAAATAACATTTTCATACAAAAGTGTGCAGCCGCCCGGGAAATTTGTATAGGAACTGATTTTTTTGGTGTTTTTACTGTTTTTAGGGTTTCGCTTGTCTGTCTGTCCGTAAGTCACAGCCAATTTGCTACGAAACTATTAGAATGATTAAGTTGAGATTTAGTACCTACACTTATGTAACTTAGTGACCCAAAGATAGACGTATAACGAAAATAAATTAAATTTAAAAAATGGGGCCACTTATGGTGGGTAAATTAGACATTAAAAAAAGTTTTGATAGCAAAATCGTGTGACATACATATCAAATGAAAGAACTTTTTATGACAATTTTAAATATATATATATTTTATTATTTTTTAAATCGGTATTTTTAAGTTATTTAAGAAAATGGGCGAAAATTGACCCCCCTACTAAACTACTGGACAGATTCAGTTGAAATGTGGTGCACATAATGTAAATTTGTGACCCAAAGATGGAAGTTAAATGTAGGTAAATGAATAAATTTAAAAAAAATTGGGGCCACTTATGGGCTTATTATTATTATTAATTATTAAACCTTCTTTTAAGAATTCCTGCTCACTCCACCGACTTTTACTCGCGGTCTTTGTCTGTTCGAGCCGTACGTCTATGGAACTCACTACCACTTACTATCCGACGCGCCCAAACGCTAGCCAGCTTTAAATCCCAAGTAAAATCGCATTTTCTATCCTTATGAAAGGTAATTTCCTTCCCTTGTTTCCACTTAGTTTCTTCATTTTGTCCTGTTATGTTTTCTTTGTGTAAGTTGTATGTATCTATTTAAGTATAAGGTGTATGTATGTTTATTATAATTATTGTATATAAGTATGTTTATTATATTGACCACCCCGCACTACCTAATTTCCCATCATTTTTTCTATATAAACGAGGTTGCCTGGAAGAAATTGCTTAGCGATAAGGCCGCCTTTTGCGCATTTCCTAATTTTTAAGATAATTATGTTCTGTTTTTTACTTTTGTGCAATAAAGGGTATTGTATTGTATTGTATTGTATTGTATGGGAGATAAATGAAACATTAAAAAAAGGGTTTCGTGAACTATATCGCGTAAAATATCAAATGAAAGAGCATTTTATGATAATATTAAATATATTTTCTATATTTTTTAAGTTGGTGTTTTTAAAGTTATTTTTGAAAATAAATAATAAAAATATCCTTATCTCCGAAACCACTGAACCCAAACTTTTGAAAAAGATACAGTTAATAGTTCTTTACCTTAAAGCAAGGAGGCTAATTATTGCTTCATTAATCAACCAATTTTTTTAACCGTTTTCAGGAAAAGATTTCTTTTTAGTGCTCTTTGTTGATTCGTTAAAAATATCGTACAAAATCAAACAGTCAAGTCATTCATTGAGGACATACAGCTGCTAAGCCAAGACGTTGATCTGTTCAACGTGCAATCCTTTTTTACTCTCCGAACTTACATAATGAGGTGAATAGAAGTGAAAGGTGTTACGATTGCAGATGGTCGCTAAACGTATTGTTTCACAAAGAAAATTCAAATGTGTATATTTTCTGTCAATGGAACACAAAACGTGTAGTTTTCCAAGTCACCGCTCGGCTAAAATACTATTTGATTGTATTTTTGAGACCGTCCTGTCAGCGATAAGTAATATTGATTTACGCAGAAATATTATAAATTTGTCTATGGTTCCCTAAAATTTCAACTTAACCAAAATAAACCGGCCACGTGCCGTGACGGGCCACGTGCATTGTAGGGTTTCGTAGTCAGTACCTACTTATTTTATGTAACTAACAACTGCCTAACTTTAGGTCTGAATTCAGTCCATGATACTGAACAACTTTCACCAAGGAACAAACGAAATACAAAAAATATTTTTGATCTCTTACACACAAGATTTGGCAAAATGTAATATTTATGTAATATATGTATGGAATATGTAAGGACAAATCACACTAATTAAGCTAGCCCCAAAGTAAGTTTTAAACTTGTATTATGGGATACTAACTCAATGATACTATATTTTATGATAAATACATACATAGATAAACACCCAAGACCCAGGACAATTTGAAAAAGACCATTTTCTAACTTGCCCTGGCTGGGGCTCAAACCCAGAATCTCCGGATTAGCGGTCTAGCGTGTTAACAATTAAACCACGGAGGTCGAATGGAAAGCAAACATTTTCTTTTCAAACAACTTTTCCTGAGGAACACATTATTAAATATAATGTGTTCCTTAGGAAAAGTTGTTCAGTATCATGAACTGAATCCACCTTAAATTAGTTTTAGTACAGGGAGACGTTGTATACTACTGCCGTGAATTTTTTTTATATGTCCATATACAACCGTTTAACTGACAAAGAGGGGAGACACATGATTCTAACAAAAATTTGCAATCAAAAACCAAATATTTCACAAACGGATTGCTAAAACGAAAAAGGGTGTTCATAATCTTACAATATTTTTGAAAGACCTATTCAACGACGTCTTACACCACACATTTTTTTTTTTCAAGTTTTTATTACCACATATCCATGCCCGCCCATGCCCAATTACAGCTTTCTAGTACTAATAGTCTATGAGTAAAACTGGGGACAGACAGACAGACAGACATGACGAAACTATAAGGGTTTCTTGTTTACTACGGAACCCTAAAAAGTTGCGTGAAACGAAACAGATTCCCTATTCTAAGGGCTCTTTATCATTTTCGCTTTAACAAATTTCAAAATACGAGTAATCAAAACCACTTGTGCAAATATTTCGCTCCACTTCGCATACGATAAATTCAAAAATTGATGGATGAATGACCGTGCTTTTACAGGTTAAGCAACTACTAGCTTGGTCACAGTTAGGATGGGTGACCGTGCTTTCAATCTTAATGTTGTTCAAGTTAAATGTTGAGTTTCTTATGAATAAATTTCAGTTTTGGCAGCTATTTAAATTTCAATTGTTTTGTCGGAATTTGAACTTGGCATTTTTACATTTATGTTTTTGATGGGATAAAATAAACACCCAAGAACCAGGACAAATTAAAAAAGGCCAAATTAACTTGCCCTGGCTGGGAATCGAACCCAGAACCTCTTGAAGTGTTAAGAAGTGTTAAGGAATCGCCACGGAGGTCGACTAAAAAATTGAAAAAGTAATAAATATTACGCAAGATTCGAATAACTATACTTGGATTTTTTAGAAAGTGCTATATGAATTTCACATATATTTAAACTCGCTTTTTAAATAAACGTCTTGCATTCACGCACATTACTGTATTTTCGAATTTACTTTTTCTACTGATAGCCTGTCTACTAAAGTGTTAAGTACATTATAATGACGTCTGCCAAGGCCTTAATTCAGAAATAATAATTCAAACAAAATAATTCTTAGATTTGATTGATTTAAAAATTTTAATAAGTAGCGCGGACTGGAAGTCTTGACGAAAAGAAAAAAGTAAGCTGTATACTAATTCTACGTTACAATTTATGATTACCTACATCTATTGTCCCGTTTACACATTATTAACTCTATGTAACTTCATCTTGACATTTTTATTCCCCTAGCGGGAAAATTTTGCATATTTCAGAGCCAAATCCGACCACGTGGCTTTACGCATACGGTCCTTAATAAATAATTATAAATAAATTATTAATGACGTCATATTTCTGAATGTGCATCCTTTCTTAGGGTTCGATACCCGAAGTGTGTAAACGGGACCCTATTACTGAGACTCCGCTGTCTGTCCGTCTGTCCGTCTGTCTGTCTGTCTTTCCGTCTGTCTGTCTGTCCGTCAGTCACAGGGCTCTATCTCTTGAACCGTAATAGCTAGACACTTGAAATTTTCACCGATTATGTATTACTGTGGCGGATATAACAACAAATACTAAAAATAAAAAATAGTTAAAAATTAAAGGGGGTCGTCATACAAGAAACGTGTTTTTTTAGCGTTTTGACGTGACAACGTCTTAAATTAGGTTGCGGCTGGGAGTCACTTATGAAAAAGTGTAACGCTCGGTAACGTTACGATGAGTCACCGAACGAGAGAGAGGCCCGCCGAATGCCTTGCGTCTCTCTCCCACTCAACTATGATCGGTCTGCCGCCGTTGTCACGTAAAATCTTCGCCCGTAAAACCGACTTTACAGGCAACCATTTTTTTTAACTTGATCTTCATTATGGCATTAACTAGATGCTTGAAATTTTCACCAATTATGTACTACTATGACCACAATAACAGCAAATACTAAAAATAAAATAAAGTTAAAAATTAAAGAGGGTCGTCAAACAAGAAACGTGTTTCTTCAGCGTTTTAAAACATTGTACGGTAGTACGGAGCCCTGCATGTACGAGTCCGACTTGCACTTGCCCGTTTATCTGTTATTTGATAGTTTTCTTTTCCAGCAGATTTTGAATGCTATATAGCTATTTTTGAAATGTTAAGATCTTTCGTTTGATCCCACTTGATTTCAAAACAAAAAATGATTCGTAACATTCATTATATACATTTATTGCATAGAAATTGTAGCATATATGTCACCTGGACAATAATGACGAATCGATTGACATCACATTTATGGAAATTGAATAAACGGTTCAGATGCTACGGTGGCACCCACATAACTACATACATACATAGTCTGCTAAAATCATTACCCTTCCGTTTGGCTTTGCCGCAGTCGGGTGATGAAATAAGTCTATGAAATCATTTGTCATTCCTAGTTCTGTATTGCGCCTACTTCTGTCAACTCGCACTTGTCTCCGACACAAAAAACTCATTTTTGTCGGAGTGTTTTTCAATTTACGACCTCCTGAAGAATACAACGATCTCAAATATGACTTGCTGTATGCTGGATTGATTTTATTATCATTTGAATCGGGAGAAATTATTTTGGAAATTTATTATTAATTAAGCATTTATATAATTTCAATTTATTTCACTAGCTGTTTCCCGCGGTGTTGCCCTCGTGGTCAAAGGTCGTAAAAGTTTTAAACAAGATCTAAAAATATACTGAAACTATTTTAAGGGTTAATTCAGTTCATGGTACTGAACAACTTTTTCCAATGAACATATATGGAAAAATTTAAAAAAAAATTACCCACACATACAAGCCATTGACCGATCAGCTAATCCGAGTTTGTATGGTAAGCAAAATAATATTTTTTATATTTTTATATATGTTCCTTGGAGAAAGTTTTTTCAGAATCATTGACTAAATTCACACTTAAAACAGTTTCAGTATACATATTTTGTTAAAACCTGTATAATGCTTATTTAGTCCAGCGCACTAGCAAACAGGTCAGTGCAGAAATATTTAATAAATATCCGTAGGACTGTTATTGCCTCATTCTTGCCTCGTTTTCGCTCAAAACTAAATTATATTATGTATCTTGACATATAAAGGGAAGGTTATTCATCAATGAATAACGTTCAACCTTATAAGTATCATGTGTCTGATAGAATTCTTCAGTTTTACCTACTTTCTTGTCGCTCTAATTTTTCGGCTAGCTGTTTGACTGTTGTTGTTGTTGTTGTTGTAGATATCTTTATTGTACAAAAAAAATATTTTACAAACATACTTACATATTACAGAATAATATACCTAAATATCACCAACTAAAATAAATAAAATACATAAACTACAATATTGTTAGCTCAAGGTGTCTGAGAATCCTTCGTGATGTCTTCTAAGTCTGACTTTGAATGAATCAAGAGAGGGCGCATTTTTCACATCTACAGGAAGCGCATTCCATAACCGGGCAGCAAGAACTGAGTATGAGTATCCGTATGACTCCGAGACATGTGCAGGGATTTGCAGCTGAGGGATACCCCTACCACGCAAGCGACTGTCAATCTGTCTAAATGAAAACTTCTCAGAAAGGTAACTTGAGGATTGGGGTTTAAAAAGGACATTAAAAAGCAGCGAAAGAATATGGGAGTTCCTACGAAGTCTTATAGGGAGCCAAAAGCACTGATTTTGCAGCCGATCAAGCTTGTCTAATTAACATTGATTAAGATCTAAATAAGCAACATAAGCATAATTAAGTATAGGAATAAGAAGGGATTGGGCCAAGAGACTGTATGACACTACAACAAAGATAGTTTAAAAAAAAGAATCAAACAGATTCCATTTACAAAATAATGAGGACAGCTCAGACCAAGGATCAAGATATACAGATCTATAGAGGACAGTCAAAAGAAAAAGTTGTATGGAAATTGGACAAAAATATGGAAGACAGGAGGGTTATGGATTGGTATTAGGTTTCCAATAACAAAGCCTTCACTCGACCATTTGTCTGTGGTTTGTACGTTTATCTGTAACTAAGACTTTCTAAAAGTTTTTCGACGGCGATTGAATTCGTTATGACAACGGCAGATGCTTTTGAACATCCTTCATCTATAAATGCCATTTGAAGACAAAGCCACATTTAAAATCGTAAAAAATCAACGCCCAAAAATTTTCGATGCAGATCCATTTTTGAATAAGACCGAATATTTTAAGGTAAAGTGGTAGCATAATGGCGCCCTCATTTGAAATAAATTCATGATCATCATCATCCCAGCCCTTCTTCCGCCCACTGCTGAGCATAGGCCTCTCTTCGTCGACGCCACCCATCTCGGTCCTGTGCTGCTGTCATCCAGGTGCGACCCGCGACTTTGATTATATATATATTTGATTATATATTATTATACTTCGAAATAAATTGTTTCAAACTTAATAAATTTTTAAATATCACCATATTTAGTTTTAAAAATTTTTTTTCAAATGAGGCGCCATTTATGCTACCATTTCACCTTAATTTTGTTCGTAAAAAATCTAGAGGTAAATTCAAATTTAGAATTGTTTGTTTTCTGCAATACATATCATAGTTTTAAATGACGTCAAAACCAGCCAGTGTCCTATATGATACAAAACTGTTATTCGCAAAACTTTCTGTACGGTAACGGTGTAACGTGATGTCCGTACATCACGTTACACCGTTACCATATATGTGTCGCAGTTGGATGGTATAAACCGCTAATTCACGAAACCTCTAGTTGTTTGGCATTACAGCTCGGTTTTGTTAAACAGCTGAATATCGTTCAGTTGGATTGTCTAATATTGCGCAACGTGATACGTTCAATTAAACCGTTAACCACGTTTCCAAACGGCTAGCGGTTTTGTGTATCAGTAGCGGTAATCCGCTGTTTGACGAAACCGTTAAACAATCCAACTGCGACACATGCATGATAAGGATTTGGTGTAGGGTTACCATAATGAAATATAGTTGGTTGTCTATTAGAATACAGATTTTTTCGACATCGAATTTCATTTCCCAGAAAACTATTCCACGATTTTTATTGCTATAGGTTTGCCCTAACCTAGTAAAATGGATAGAACTTTTCTAGCACTTGCCGGGTGCTGCCGCGGCACGCTCGCTTCGCTCGCTCGCCACATTGCCACTTCGTAGGCATTCTAAATTGTATATAGTTTCTTTAGATAAAATTGTTCAACAACTTCTCTAGCCGCATGGATGAATACAAGTCGTTTATTCCTTTCCGCGTATTAGGGTTCGCTGTTTTACAAAACCGAGCTGTAATGCTAAACAGCTAGAGGTTTAGTGAATTAGCGGATTACACCATTCAACTGCGACATATACATGGTTAAAATCCAATGTAACTTTTTAGAAAAATATTTAGAAATTACATAGAAACCTATGTGTGTCTTTTTTAGGGTTCCGTACAAAAAATGAAAAAAACGGAACCCTTATAGGATTACTCGTGCGTCTGTCTGTCCGTGCGTCTGTCTGTCCGTGCGTCTGTCTGTCCGTCCGTCTGACACAGTCAATTTGCTCTGAATCTACCGGACCGAATCAGGTGAAATTTAGTAGGATGGTGTAATCCTATGACCCAAACACATTATGTGCAAAGTAAATAAATATTTCTTTACAGACCAGCATGAAAGAAGTATTGACGTTTTGGGGCTTTCCTTTTATCTTAGTTACTTTCGATCTGTGAGTTTTTTCTTACATTGCGATTTAACTTGGTAAAGACCTATTCAAACCGTAGCGGTATCAGCTACCGCCGCCGTTCAAAGCCTAGCGGTATTAACTACCGGAGCCGGTAGTGGTATTCCGACGACGCTCGAGCTTTTCAAGTTTCTCCGAACACGCGGTACGTTTCGCGTACCACTGCGGTATGCTGTTCCGGTTTCGCGACAGCTGCGGAAATGCCATACCCAGCGGGATGTCGCTTCGGTATTACCGCTACCCACGAAGGTAGCAGATTCCGTTTCCGTTTGAATAAAAAATTTGATAAAACAAACGAACAAAACAAAAATGGAACTTTATATAAAATCTCGTCGTATATTACGTTTGACCTAAATCCGGAAAACAAAATGGTGATCAGTAACTCCGGATTTGATATCCAAATTACAGTTTGATTATGCAGATGCCCATTTTTTTCAGATTGTACGATCGGAGCTTGCTTTCGTTACAAAATATCGTAACTATAGAAAATATTTTGAAATGGTTTTTAGTATTTTTTTACCATTTCTTATTTCATTAAGTAATTTGAGTATCATAGAAAATTATACATTAAAACTATATCCGACTTTATGTATAACTATATTCATCTAACACAATATTCTGGAACTATTTAAAGGGTGAATTCAGTCCATGATATTGAACAACTTTCTTCAAGGAACAAGGTACCTACTTATATCAAAATATCAAAATTAATATTTTCAAAATTATTTAAATTTTAATTAATTTGATTCTAGTTCTAAGAAGAAGACATAGTGTGGGAGCGAATTTTATATATAACCATGTATATGTACATGTTACTATGGACATGCCTCCGGGATTCCAATATTTTAATATATTTTAAACTTTAGTTAGAGTAATTCCAGTTAGTTAGAAAAGTAGCATACGAGCTTATATATCTATCTTTTTTAAGTTTCATACTTTTCTAAGGGAAAGTAAAGAGACATTACCATACAGCTTACAGTTTGCCGACCTTAGTCGCGTATAGTTACGTAGGTTGCTTGCTTACTGTACGGCCTTAGAAAAAAATAAATCTTAAACAAAAGCAAATACAAAAACAAAAGAGGGTGCTAAAAACATGTATTTTGTCCCAAATAACATCTAGTTCAATTATATAAATCTCGGATATCTCCCAGGTATTTTTTTTTTAAAGGTATCATCCATATTAAGTTATCATGCACAAACTAACATGCAAGTACATAAAAGTACAACTTATTATGACACAAATGCAGATTATTTTTCTGTAGTCTAACTTATTTGCGTTCTTGTTGTTACGTAAATACTAAAGAGGTCAGCGTGATTTAAAACTGTCAAAGTCTATAAACTGTCGTTTAATTAAGCCTCTTTAATTTACTACTCTTAGTACTTGTTTGTAGACTCTAGGTGAGTTATGAAACGGATTAGCTTATCGTGAAAGAAAACGTGATGTCGTTTGCTTCTCCGTCACGTAAATTGAGGCAGAAAACATTTTCGGTTTACGGTACAAAACCCTAAAAACCACAAAAATATTTCCTAGAGAACGTTTTCAGTGTCTACGCTCCTCTGAAAAGACTACCAAGATGTATGGTAAATAATGGATCAATAAAGCAATATTGGGAAGAATATAAAAGACATATTCGTATTCAAAGACTGTTTGAAGGAATATCCGTGACACGCAACGCTCTTTTAAATATCGTATTGGCGTTTCATAAAGATGGCTCTATTCAATAATACATAAGGCGTGTCGAGTTTACGAACGTATTTAGGTCTGGCTGGCGATAACTTTGGTGTAAGTACTTATCTTTTTTGCGAAACTCTGACGTGACACAGACAGTGGCTTCTTTGATATTCTTTTGGAGTAGTCAAAGACTGCGTAAGAAAATCAAATAATAAAAAATAAAAAAAAAAGATTTCTTTTTCATCACATCTTCACCAAATTAATATGGGTGGTATTTAGTGAGTCTCAAGGGCGTCCACTACTCAGCACTGAAAACCTTCTTATAAGAATACCTGCTCACTTTACCGACTTTTACTCGCGGTCTTTCTCTGTTTGACCCGTACGTCTATGGAACTCACTACCACTTACTATCCAACGCGCCCAAACGCTAGCCAGCTTCAAATCCCAAGTAAAATCTCATTTTCTATCCTTATGAAAGGTTATCTCCTTCCCTTGTTTCCATTTAGTTTCTTCATTTTTGTCCTGTTATATTTTCTTGGTGTAAGTTGTATGTATTTAAGTTTTAAGTGTATGTATGTTTATTATAGTTATTGTATATAAGTATGTTTATTATACTGACCACCTCGCACTACCTAATTTCCCATCACTTTTTCTATTTAAACGAGGTTGCCTGGAAGAAATTGCTTAGTGATAAGGCCGCCTTTTGCGCATTGCCTAGTTTTTAAAATAATTGTCCTCTATTTTTCGTTTGTGCCATAAAGGGTATTGTATTGTATTGTATTGTGGTACCACAGATAGATACACAAGTACCTGTGTTAGTACAGATATACTATCACGTCTTTATCCCTAATGGGGCAGACAGAGCGACGGCGTAATCTTCCCAGCAGTGGTCGTTCCAAAATACTAGTAGTTTGTAGCTTTTGCAATAAAAATAATTAAAAAATAATCACTTTTATTACCTGTCATATATTTATCCTACATTGAAAAAAAAATTCGACTGATATTTTGGGTCTTGTGGCTCTAAGCAGATAGAGCCCAGGCCGCAAGACCCAAAGGCCATTTTTAGCGAGATAATGGGCGGGAAGATGGAAAAATGAATATAAGTAGTGATAACATAGTAAGTATGAACTGCCGATATACCTACCTACTCGTATATCTTTTACACAAAAATCTCCATAGCGAGTTTTAGATTGATACTGAACTGCACAACGAAATCTATCGGAATTGTTGTGAACTACAATCAGAACTAAACACGTGAACAGTACTACTTGATTTCAACCATTATCCGTCCAAAAAAGACGACCTCTCGCAATACAGGTTGATTTTGTATCTTATCTATATTGAAATCTTGGAATCAGAATCACCAATAGAACACAAAACCGTAAGTAAAAATACTTATTTCTTGACATTTTTATGGTTCCGTACGCAAAGGGTGCAAACGGGACCCTATTAATGAGACTCGTCCGTCTGTCCGTCTGTCTATGACGGTCTTTCTCTTGAACCGTAATACTTCATATAAGAATCGTGTTTTTTCAGCATTTTAAAACATTGTACGGAGAAACGGAACCCTTCATGTAGGACTCCGTCTCGCATTTGCCCGGTTTTTTTCCTTCTAAATTTCTAATAAATGGCTAACCTACTGATTTTAATTTTATTAAAGTCGGCGTTGCCCTCCCCGTTTGCCGGCCACCGCTCGCCACCAGTCCGCTAACGGGTGACAATCAAATGGCAGATATTGGTATACATTTATTGGCTGATATCTTTGTTTTTTATTATATTACGTAACAAGATACATAATATAATAGTATATGTATTTTTTATTTCGCTTAAGAGTGCTTCCTTGAATATAGCTAGGAGGTTCGTAATCACCCTGTATGTCACTTTCTCTATCGTCACTGTCAACTTCATTTGGATAAATAATGGTTTAAACCAAGTTATAAAGTTAGTCTGCCTTCGTCTTCTTCATCTTAGCGCAGTCCCGGTTGCATTCGATCCTCAGTTGTGTTGCTTCGGCATCCGAGGTGCGCTTTCCCGCTTTTTATTGTCCAAATATACGTATAATTTGCATGTGAATGGTCATGGTCATAGTCACCCAAGAATGCCAAAGACCTTGCAAAGTGGAGAAGAAATAGCCGGAACAGTTTGAACGATTTATCCAGTTTTAAAACCAGCTGCCTGCCTGACGTCAATCTTCTTTGGGAATTCTCCTAAAGTCTGCGTTTCATAATAAAGAGTAACCATTACTATGATTGCTACACATGTTACGTTTTCAGGAGTAAGAAATAAAACACAGTACACATAAACTTGGCTTTAAAACCCCTTGAGAGAACGAAGTCTCTTAGTGCGTAAGTTGCCACAAAATTTCATTATTACGGAGCAATAAGAGTTTTCAACTTTGTTCTGGGAATCGTTGGGATTAATCTTCAGAATTGGATATTATTCTTGGTGAGCAAAATTATCCGGGATTTTGCTAAAGCGTGAAATTGCGTTTCGGTTACGAAAATAGATCTGTGTTTTTAATTTGTGTACTTAACTTTTGTGTTGCGAACGAAGAAATATTATTATGTCTTTATAAAATGAAGTTAAAACCGAGGGAGTAAAGCGTGTGAGTTTCGAGATTGACCACAAATCCGTTTGTCCGTCTGTCTGTTCTCGCCTTCAGGTCGCACTTTTTACCGATTTTGACGAAACTTGACAAACAAGTTTCTCCATTTATTTATTTATAATAAAATATCTTTATTGATCATAAAAGGTAACATGCAAAAGTAAACACTGCGATTCCACACTAGGCTAGGCCTGTATCGTGGGTAGGCCTGTATGGTGGTTTATAATTTTTAAGAGCCCATACTACCCTTAAGTTCTTAGATTTATCAATATTAACGAAATACTCACTTTGAAATAAAAACACAGCAAAGTTCAGGACTAACTCTAAACATAATAAGTTTCGAAAACACGATTGCTAAAAATTTTCTCGATAGAAAAACATTGCGAAGTTGCCTCCAAATCACCTCAGAATTATACTAAAACAGAAAGTATTCAAGAAATACAATAATGTAGCACTTGTCACTTTGGATTATAATTGTATTAAACATAAGGCAGTCATCATATGTCTTACTTTTTAAATAACTCTTAAATATTCTTTGTAAAACGAAAAAAACCTCAAAACCAGAACCAGCCTCATTGACCCACCGCGATTGATGGCTCGCTGTCTCGCTTTGGCTAGAGTAAATTTGTGTGCGTGGAAGCGGGAGCAAAATTTAGATTACTGACATCAGGCGCCCTCTTAAGTCGATTGCGATTTTTGATTGGGGGCCAAATAGGGAGGCAAACGGGGGAACTTTGCTGTAGCGTTTTTTATCAACGGATTTCAATCAAATTTGAGAGGCACACTATGGACTTCATTCTACACACGATGTTGCGAAAAAATCCAAAAGGCAGTGGAGGGGGGAAAATGTGGGGAAGTTTGCAGTAACGTCATTTATGGACGAATTTTAGTAAAATTGCTTTGCTAAGCTAGGGGAGAGCCATTTTCAAAAAAATGTGCCCTCATGAAGCAGTCATACCTCTATAGTGAGTATGCTACCAAATTAAGTAGTGCAGATTTTTTTTCCTTTTTGATTTTAGGAGCTCCTAAAATTATTGGCTGACACTTTGAGGAGTGCGCCAATTTTATGAATTCATGAGCAACGGCTATCAACCCTCTTGAAGAATGCAGTTGTAGCACGAGGTATTTTTGCTTAAGTCCTTTAGTCGCGTCTTAAGTCATCCGTATTGCGATTTCTAATGAAATCAATGAAGATAGGCATGATATTGGTACTTAGTATTACTCTGTGATATAATTATCTCATAAAAAATATATTAATATAAATAAAGTCAGCTTGATAAATACAGTGTTGGCCACTAACACTTGAGACTAAGTTAGATAGAATAACCTATAGGCCCCGAACCCTTCTTAGGACTATCATATGGAATAGTTACTAATGCCATAAACGCCTATGTCAGGATGAGACACAAGGCTGAATGGAGTGATATAAGTGGACACACCCACTCTAAAGAGACACTCGGCGAGGATTTTGCCAAGTGTTACAAACGGTTAAATAAATTTAACAGAAAACAGGCAAGAACTCTATTGGGAGCATTGACTGGACACTACCACAATCGCAGTCATCTCTTTAAAATGAGACTTGTTGATAGCCCAAAATGTCGGGCATGTGAGGATTCAGAGGAGACAATGAGACACATCATGTGTAGCTGCGACTCGATGGCTGGTAAGCGCATGGACCTCTTCGGATCAGCATATCCTGAGCTAGAGGACTACAGACACTACGCACCAGGTGATATTCTGAAGCTTATGCAGTCCTTCTTCAGAAATCCCGAGGCGGGTGAGTAAGGCAAGGGGGTAAGTACAATATAACCCAAAGGTTCGACGTGCTTCCCATCGTGGACCCCAATGCAAGATAAGATAAGTTAGATAGAACACAACGTATACATTACCAACACGAGTGCCCCATCTTTAGCTTTAAAATAAACACATTGAATCCTTTCATCTGAAAATTTGCTTTTCAGAAGCATCCCTATTTGGAGAACCATGGTTCCGGAATTTTCCTTGATGAACGCTCATAGTAGTTACATGTTTTAGCGGTAGAGGTCGCTACATAACTACTTACTAATGAAACCCTGTAGGAGTCTCTGTACGTATTTTAAGGTTTGATACAATTAAAAAAACACTTTGCTTGTATGACGAACCCCTTTAATTTTTATCTTATTTTTAGTATTTGTTGTTTTAGCAGCCACAGGCCACAGGCCACATAAACGGTAAAAATTTCAAGTATCTAGCAATGACGGTTCAAGAGAGAAAGCCTTGTGACAGACGGACGGACAGACGGACAGACAGCAGAGTCTCAGTAATAGGGTCCCTTTGGGTACGGAACCCTAAAAAAGGGGAGGTAAGAAATACCCGTAACCGAAGGGCATGTTTGAGGAGGTTGATGAGTGAAGGTGAAGCGAAAGAGGTTTGTCGGGATCGTAGCAAGTGGAGGCCCATAGTCTCTGCCTACTCCTGTGGGATACAGCCGTGAGAGAATGTATGTATGATACACTTTCATACTGGTTGCAAGGTGTTAGACATGGCAAAACCCTATTTTAGAGATATTAGACAGTTTATACGACCTAGTAACCGAAATTTTAATGAAGAAAATTTCGCTGTCTGAATTTAACTGTTTGTGCAAATAGTAACAAAATGCTACTCAGCTATATAGAATGATAAGTACAATAATTAGATACAATGTGGGTTATTCTTAAGAAAAACCGATTAAGTGCGAGTCGGACTCGTGCATTTAAAACGCTGAAAAAACACGTTTGTTTCTTGTATGCCGACCACCTTTAATTCGTCGTTTAAAAAGTGGTTTAAATTAATGAAATTACAGCTCATTTATCTGGATTAATTTATTGAGTAAAAAAGATTACCTAAATTTTATTTAAAAGATTACAAAAATATTTATATAACTAAATCTAAATTTAAATCTAAATTAAAAAATAAAAATAAATTTTAAAATCTAAATGACATCACATGAACAATCATGAGGCACGGTGCCAAAAACACTGGCTTCATTTCCGTGCTGGATGCCTACACTGTTAAAAATGATGTAATTTAACATAAAATTATGAAATGTTACGTGCAAAAAATTACATAAACCTGTAAAATTCCCGAAAAATCTGGGAAATTTACGGAAAATATGTAAAAATTCATATTTATCCGTAAATTTCCCAGATTTTTGGGGAATTTTACAGGTTTATGTAAAATTACATAATATTCTGCATGTAAAATTACATAATTTTTAATAGTGTACTGCCTACTGCGTCTACGCGAGATATGAGCCAGCCCTCATGTCACCAGCGGCGTCGACGAGCCGAGGAGTAATTTTTTTAAGCTCGTTTGTACATTCTGGATAAATAGAATGAACTATAATTTACGCATTATTTACCTATTTGTAAGTATAATCTTATTTGTATTACAAATACTTCGTATAGTTAGGTACAAATAAATAGAAAAACAGAAATGTAATTGAGAACTGTTAATCATTATTGTCATCTGCACTTACAGCTGCAGGTTTATTTGTTTCCTGTAAACAAATAATATTTGTGTTATTTCTTAACTTTTGAGAATATGGCAACACTTTCTATGGCATAGTGATAATTGCTATGGCAACATTATTTTAACATTTTGACATTTTGTGCAAGGAGTTAAATGTTGTTAAATTGTATTATTATATTATTGCTTCTTCTTATATTTAAGAGCTGGGCTCTTGTCGGTGGAGTGCTTTCCATGTCTCTCTTTCTTCCGCCAAGTTCTGAACCTCCTTATTTGTTTTCACGTTTATTTTTCCTTTATTTGATCGAAAAATTTTCTTCTGGGTTTTCCTACTACTCTTTTTAACCCCCGACAAAAAAGAGGGGTGTAATAAGTTTGACGTTAATGTCTGTCTGTTTGTCTGTCTGCCTGAGGCATCGTAGCGCTCAAATGGATGGTCCGATTTCGATGCGGTTTTCTTTTTACGTGAAAGCAAGTTCCCTTGCGGTACTTCTTAGCTATGTTTGATGAAAATTGGTCCAAAAAAAGTTTTACAAGTTAAAAGTTATATATCTAAGAACTATCGGTAGTCATCACTAGATGGCGTTTTTGACAGTCGGGAGTTTTTTAATTTGCCTAGCAAAGAAACTTGTTCCTTCTACTTTTTCTTCTATTATTGTTTTAAAAAGCGCATCGTGACGCAATAGATGGCTGAACATTTTCCCTTTGGCCGAAAATTTTCCCATATATTATTGCTAATTAACTTTAAAGTATTAATTCGATTTCATTTAAATTTTATCAGTAGGTATCTCATGTTAATTAAATTAAAGTGTTACATTACATTTCCAAAGAAAAATATTAATTTAAACAAACCTTGTTTAGGAGTTGCTTTAATGAATATTCACTTATACGGTTGGAATTCGAATTTTCTGGATTGTCGTCACAATGGGAAGGAATTTCATCAACTTCTTCCTGGAATCAGACTATAATATCAAAATACACACTAAATTAAAATAAAAATTGCAAACAAAGAGCTATTTTGTAAAACTAGAGAAGACATCACTATACAGGGTTATTTTTTATTAACCAGTAACCTTTTTGGAGCAATTTCAGTCCGTAATACTGAACCACTTTCCATAAAAACAATTATCGAAAAACGAAAACAAAATTTCGTCCTCCCATACAAAATCCATGTCGTTGAGCGCCGTTTAGTATGGAAAGTCCAATTTTTTTTTTCGTTTTTTAATAATTGTTTTTATGGAAAGTGGTTCAGTATCACGGACTGAACTTAGTCCAAAAAGGTTGTCAGTTAATTAAAAATGACCCTGTATATCTCTTTAGTCGCTTGTTGACTCTTATACGCGTAGTACTTTCGACAGTTTGTAAGCGAAAACCATACGAAAATATTTTACGTTTGTGGGCATGGCAACTGTAAATTTTTTGTTCATGTTTTATCGAATACTAGCGGCCACGGCTTATTACGGGTATGTATTTATACAATGTAAAACTTCCTTTTGAATGACAATCTATTGACGAAAATCGTATTAAAATATGTTGCGTAGTTTTAAAGATTAAGCATACATACAAAGGGACAGGCACAATGCGAAGCGACTTTGTTTTATTCTCTGTATTGATTCATAACAGCTTTATTTTATTTTAATATTTCAACATTTAAGTAACGTTCAATGTCTATTTTTGTGTACAAATGTGTACCTATTTTTTTGTACAAATTTAATAATTTTCTAAATAGCATTTGAAAGTGTTCCACAGTATAAAAAGATGAAGATTAAATTTGTATCGTGTTGCTTTTTTTTGAAGAACACTTTTAATATAATTTATTTATAAACGCTTAAATGCACCAAAGAAAGATGACTAAAGATAACACATACCATAACCAATAAAACCGGCCAAGTGCGAGTTAAACTCGCGTGGAGAAGGTTCCGTACAATTGATTGAATTCTTATAGGTTTTCCTGTAATCTAGTATTGATTGAATTCTTATAGGTTTTCTGTAATTTAGGCTCAGTAGTTTTGGAGATCAGGGGGGGGGGGGGAATGGTCAATTTTCGTCTTCTTTCATGAATAAAATCAAAACTATTTATTTTATAATTATAACAAAAATATATTTGAGATCCTCATAACGAGCCCTTTCATTTTATATGTGACACAGTAAGGTTTGCAAAACTTTTTATTGCAATTTCCTAATTTATCCCCGAAAATGACCCTTATTTTCAAAAAAATATTTATTTACTTTCCATAAATGTGTTTGGGTCATAGGATTACACCATCCTACTAAAATTTCACCTGATTCGGTCCAGTAGATTCGGAGCAAATTGGCTGTGACAGACGGACGGACAGACAGACGCACGAGTGATCCTATAAGGGTTCCGTCTTTCATTTTTGTACGGAACCCTAAAAATTAAATTTGTTATCCAGGAAATAATTATTGCAAGTTTCAGAATAAATTATATACTTAGTTAATTTCTTATTTTTAGTACTAACCCCCCTTACTTCTGCAAAACACTCTTCTTCAGGTTGTTGTGAACGAGTCTTAGATCGCCTCTGGAAAATAGTAAAAGTACGTGAAATATTAAATACACTTAAACTAATATTTGTACGTAGTAATTATAGACCGAGCGAGCAAGGCGAGCGAAGCGTCACAGTTTCAAGATTGGTCAGAAATGTCCGTCTGCCTGTTGAGAGCCCACACTGTTATAAATTATGTAATTTTTACATGCAAAAAATTACATAGACCTGTAAAATTCCTGAAAAATCTGGGAAATTTACGGAAAAATGTGTAAAAATGACAAAAATTATGTAGAATTTCATATTTTTCCGTAAATTTCCCAGATTTTTCGGGAATTTTACAGGTTTATGTAAAATTACATAATTTTTTGCATGTAAAATAACAGTGTACAGGTCGCATTTTTTAACCGATTTGACAAAAATTGCCACACAAGTTCCTTCATTTATTTAGTTAACGATTTTTGATTGGAGGAGAAATAGGGAGGAACTTTGTTGTAGCGTTATTTGTTGACAGATTTCAATCAAAGAGAAGCATACTAATTTTGATTCTATATAAGATGCTGCAAAAAAATAAACGGGCACGTGCGAGCCAGACTCGGACATGAAGGGTTCCGTACCACCGTACAATGTTTTAAAACGCTGAAGAAACACGTTTCTTGTATGACGACCCCCTTTAATAATTATTAACTTTAACTTATTTTTAGTATTTGTTGTTATAGTGGTCATAGTAATACATAATCGGTGAAAATTTCAGGTGTCTAGCTATTACGGTTCGAGAGATAGAGCCCTGTAACAGATCGAGTTAAAAACGCTGAAAAAAACACGTTTTTTGTATGACGACCCCCTTTAATTTTAATTTTTTTTTTTGTATTTGATGTTATAACGGCCACAGTAATTCACATAATCGGTGAAAATTTCAGGTATCAAGCTATTACGGTTCAAGAGATAGAGCCCTGTGACAGACGGACAGACAGCGGAGTCTCAGTAATAGCGTCCCGTTTGCACCCTTCGGGTACGGAATCCTAAAAAGGGGAGAGGCAAGGTGGGAGAGGGAGGGAGGCAAGTTTGCTGTAGGTCACTGAAATGGTTTTAGTTAACTAGGGGAAAGGGGAAGATGTCGATTATTGCACGGTTTTAAGGGCTCGCGAGGTTCTCACATAACCAGTAGCATATTCAGTCTAACGAATCATTGGCCTTACCTTGTTTATTAATTTACAGTTATTTAACCTTATAATCATGTACTAATTAAAAAACCAAATGCACAAAAAGGTAAAAACAAAACTTACTTTACGACTTCTATTCTTTTTTTTCTCTAACTCTTCTTTCTGATTTCTTTTAAAGAATCCAACCTAAAAAAAACATATATATATATATATATATATATCAAAGCATTTAGCTGGATCGACAGTCGCAAGGCACGGTAAACCATTTTTTTTGTCGAAATCTGACATGTCGTTTCTAATGTCTATTATATAAATTTCTTGATAAAAAATTTTCATGTGTACATATCAGGGACCAAATCCGGAGCAAGATTTTTTCAAGCGGCCTTAAAAGACACCTTACATAGTCTGAGCTTGAGATTTTTATATTTAAAATAAAGAATTATGTACTCACCTTGTACAATATATAAATACATACTGCAATTACAATTATAGCTAATACTACAGCTAAGACTATTACGACAAGTATATTTCGCACTGCGCTGGCATCCTCTTCGTTGAATAAAGATAAGGTATAAAAAGGTATCGTCTCTATCCTGAAATATAAGATTCTATTAGAACATTTATACCTATTCATGCAGCCACCTGTAAAATGACAAACAAACAAACAGACATGACAAACTACGGGCTTAACTCCGATAAAAAACATCACCGTAGTTTGATGTGTAGTATGGTCGCATTGTAATCAAAGCGCTGCGGCAAATACTTGTCATTTTCTGGCCTGGGAAGATCTCCAACGAACGCCTGTGGGAGGCGTTCCGGGAAATGACAATTAACAAGTAGATCTTGCGTCACAAATGGACTTGGATAGGCCATACTCTCACGAGAGAGTCCAGACACATACTCAGGCAGGCCCTGGAGTGGACTCCCCAGGGCAAGCGGAGAGTAGGCCAAACAGACCTGGTCACGCACTGTGGCAGCGGAAATAAGACAATCGGGATAATCTGCCCCGAAGTAAAGCGCGTAGCCAAATACCGATCGCAATGGTGAAAGACTGTTGAAGCATATGCCCCCCCTGTGGGTTTAGGACCATAAGTGAGAGATTTTTTTTTAAAGATTGACAATGAATTAGGTCTTCTTAGTTCTTCTTATAGCCACGCTCTTGTCGGATCAGTGCTTTTCGTTTCTCTCTTTCTTCAGCTTAGTTATTTTAATAATAAAGGAAAAATTGTCAAAGTAAAAAAAAAGTTTTTTTTTTTTCAATGTATGATTAATTTATCACTTATGAAGGTCATTATTTTAAGTATTAAAGCTACAAACTGCTAGCGTTTCGGAACGAGAACTGCTGCTGAAGATTACGCTGAAAGAAACCCAATTCATTGAATGGCAAAACCTACAAGGGTGGTAAAAATTAGTGGACCTCGATAAAATGAGAAATATTCTGGTAAACTATGTCACCACCCGAAGCACAGATTAAAAATATTTTGAGTTGCCATATTTTAGATCCATTAATGCCTATATTTAGATAAGTATTATAAAAAAAACTTAAATACTTTACCTCGCATATTTGTTTTTGGATATATGTTTAAAATATAGTGCTAACTGTGTTACAACCTTCAATGTATTATTGAAAAGAGGTTTTTCTGAAATAAATAATAAATAATTTCAACAAAAAAATTACCAATTTTTTCTCTTTGAAAGTTCATCGTATCTTCACCAAATTAATAGTGATTTTGTTTTTTTTTTAATAAATCAAGCATTCGCATTCAGAAAGCGTGTTTTAATGAAGTAGAACTGATGAAAAAACCCGAAATTGAAGTCGCTTTTTTTCCGACTTCTAAAAATTTGGTTTTTAATTCGAATATATGTTTTTATTTTCTTTTTTTTTTGTATGTTTGTTACGCGGTATCTTTTCCTAATTAATGATTCATTTTTCAATTAAATGCCTTTACTATCGTTTTGATTCCATATAAATTTGGTATAAATATGATGAAGGAGTCGGTTGTTTTATAAAGAAAATCTTACCAATTTCTTTTTTCAGTAGAACTGCGATGGCTATAACTGTGATTCTCGACGAAGGGCCCAAATCCAAAGTACAATTCAGTTTATCTTCTATACGATTACATTTATTAGGGTATACCTGAATAAAATATCATTTTTTTTAAATTTCATTTATATATTAATATTGATCATGGGAATAGGCGACGCGGCTAGCAACCCATCACCCATATTTTGATTTCCGTTTCCCATCTTCACGCCTTCTAATGCGGTTAACATGGCTTTTGGGTTTTGAGCTCTATCTGCCCCGTTAGGGATAAAGACGTGATAGATCTTTTAAACGAGACATTTACTTTTAGGCACATTTAAATAACAATAAATCTGAACTGCCAGTACCCTCACGCGTCCTAAGGATATTTACGTAGAAAACGGCCAAAAATATCAAATTCAATGTATAGTACTAAAGTATTAAAATATATTTAAAAGAATTTAAGAAAATGTACCCTCAACTCCTTTATGAAGCCTTTTCCTTCTTGTGAAATATCCATTATGACGTTTTTCCTTGAAATACTTCCTTTATTTTCAATCTGAAAATTGATATATTTATTATCATTATAAGAGATTAAGCTAGCCCTAAAGTAAGTTTAAACTTGTACTACAATATATTAACTCAATAAAGTTATAAAAAGATCTAACTTGCCCATGATGGCCACAGACTGAATGATAGGGTTCTTTTTTCGAGATACAAGTATGGGCTTCGTCATAATATAATAATGTATAACCATCGATCAAATATTACTAATATTTCATCAATGGTATAACCAAGTGTTAAATAAGAGTACATACCGTATATTCATGTACTACATCAATTGTTTCAGAGTTACTTTTCATCGATGGTTCTGTGATATTAGAGGTGATTGAAGAACTGAAAATAAAACAAGTTCAATTACAAAATTGGTCGGCAGATGTTTATTTAACAAGTTACAGCAGTCCTGTGACAGATGAAATGTTTGATACTTAGAGTTTTTTAATAGATATTCTTATAAAACTGACTTGTCAAGTTTATACAGGGTTATTTTTCAAACACCGGCAACAGTTTTAGAGCAAGTTCAGTCCGTGATACTGAACCGGTTTCCATAAAAAGAATTATAGAAAAACAAAAACAAAATCGGCTACCCATACAAATCTGCGCTCAGCGAAATGGCTTTTGTATAGGAGGACGAAATTGTTTTACCCTGTATAGCTAGTCTAGTTTTGTTTTGACTTTTAACTTGAATGGCAAAGTAAATTAAGAAATTAAAAAAATTCAATTGTATTGTTTCATTTTGTTTCACCGAAAATATTTTTCGATGAAACGTGTTTTCTGCGAAAAATTGTAGCGTACAAAATAAAAAGTACGTATATAATGTACTAACATTATCTTCGCTAAACACAATCTTGTTACTTACCCGTAAATCATAATGTCTTCCGCATTGAATTCAAAATCTACTTATAATAATATTTTTAACTTGGTTAATTTTGCTGTGTGTGCAGTCCTCGTACAAAATTGCAGATATATTGGATCTTTTAAAGTCATCGGTCATACTACTCGTTTTGAGTTTGATTTGAATATCTTTCTAAAAATTTTAAACGACAGAATAAAGAATAATTAGAAACAAACTTTTCTGAAAAACATTGTACCGAAAACATTTGAACAATTTTATGACAACAACAAAATAAAGATTTTTTATCTTTTGCTAAGTAGCTATTTTCCGAAATAAAAATCCATGTGTTCATCCAGATAATGATCCAGGTAAAACATGCCAAATTTCATTCTATTTAGTTCAGCTGTGTTTTGCAAGATTTAGTCACAAATATCCTAACTTTCCGATAAACTGCCTGGCAGTTTGGCAAAATAAAATAAACTGTATAATACATTTAAGTTTCTAGAAATAAATAAATGAAAAAAAAAACCTACAAATATCCTAGAACCCAAAAATGTGTCGGGATAGTAGTTAACACGTGGCGTCAGGCGCCACGTGGTCAGTTTAAATTATAAATCTCGTTAACCCCCACTATTGCCTTGTTAAGTACGGCTTATAAAAGCGTCGCACGGTCGATTAGTCGTCAGTCTGGCTCGGGCGGCCGCACGGTGCACATATCGTGAATATTCGTAGTTTTGTAGCTGTGACTAGGACGAGCCATGACTCATTCATATACGAATATTATAAGGAATGCCGATCACCTGACCATCACCATATTCATTATAATGACAGTCTACTTCACCTGGACGGTAAGCCCTGTGGGCACAGGATAACTGTGCGGGCTAGAAAGTTAGTTTAAGCTGTGATGTGGTTTCACAAGGAAGCTTCTCATAGTTCAGCGCGAGGAGGGGCGCTGACCTTACCGTCCCATTTTTATTTATTGGCCATCTATCTACCCTCTTTGCGACAAATATGCAAACATGCAAATTCTCATGCATCTTTGTGTTCACGTTCAGAGTGATCGAACGTTCAGTGTGTAAAAAAAATAATTTACCGTTTCGTTCATAAAACCTGCCGGCAACGTACACTTATATCCCTGAGGAGTAAAGGGATAATCAATGCTAACGGGCACGTGGTCTACTGTAATAAGAACACAAGCAGTATACGCTGGTCTTCCATAATTACTGATCTGTAATGTCAATATTTCGTTTTCAGATCCAACGGTGTATGAAATATTATCTCCGTTAATATCCCTGAAAAACCGTAAAATTTTATTATTTACAGAGAGGTACTTCGATATTTTTTTCTAACTTATCTTGTCCTCTATGTGGTGAAAATTTGGGAGATCTTTGTCTAGGGGCAAAGGTCTCCCAAATTTTGACGAATATAAACAAATTAAAAATAAACAAATCTGTTTTGTTTTTTAAAGATCATACTTACACTTTTCTTTTGTTTTCATCCTACTATAGATTATTGTTAATTGCTTAAAAATTATAAACTTAGCTTGTTTTAATAAGTCACCATGGATTTTGAATTATTAGACCAGAACAAAAATTCAGAAAAAAAAAATTTTGTGCAAAGGTTTGCCTCAAATATACGAGACTATACCGTTGAATTTAGGATATCTCTATATAAACTAGCTGTAAAACCTACCCTCCAGACCACTTAAAATTCATTGTGAACTTGAAGAGACATTTATCACCAGTGCAAGCACGTTGAATTAGCAGAGTTTTGCTCAACTTGCTGTACGGGCTAATTTTTACCCAAGATCTGTCAAATTCTGAAATATTAAATAAAATTAGTATAAAACTAAATCATATTTAATTAGCCGATCGAGTGAAGTGTCTCAGTTTTGAGATTGACCAAAAATGCTTTTGTCTGTCAGTATGTTCTCGTCAGTCGCATTTTTCAACCGATTTTGACTAAAATTGGCACACAAGTTCATTAATTTATTCAAATTTTTAAGTTGATCGCGATTTTTGTTGCTGTATTAACATATTTTAATCAAGTTTAAAAGACACACTAAGGACTTGATTCAACAAAAGATGTTGCAAAAAAAGGGGGATGTGGAGGGGAGAAGGGGGGGAAGATTGCTGTAGAATTATATATAGACGTATTTCACTGAAATGGCTTTTTAAGCCAGGAAAAAGGGGAAAAAGCCGGTTATTGCATGGTTATAAGAGCTCGCGAGGTCTACTGTTCTCTCAGTATTAGTTATATAAACGATTGCTTCCAATTGGTCATTTTGAAAATCGTGGAAGATTGAACTTGCTTTGCCTAAATTGATTTTTGACTCTTGCCAACTAAAGACAAAATTAAAAAAAATTGTAGATTACAAAATAATTACAAAAGTTTGCTTTTAAGGTGGTACTGGAGGCGCGGGCGAACTCCACAGCGAGTTGCCTACCGACGCGCTTCGTCGTGTTGCTATTTCGTCGAGAAAGAGAAAGGGCGCTAAAAAAACGAGACAGAGAATCCGTCACACCGCCGGCACCCGCGCGAGGTGTAATAAGGGTGATAAACGGAAGAGGTGTAATAAACGGGCCGTTATAGGCCATGAATCGAAAGGTTTTCGTAGTTTTCGTTTATTTCGATAAATACGATACATACCCAAATAAAACTAAATTATTTGGAATTTAGAGTCTTCACTCTAGTCGTATAATTAGTTTCCATAAGGATCGAAAATATAATTATAAGTGTAATAGGCGTCTAAATATTACTCGATTTCGTCGATAAAAAAGGCAAATTTTAAGTTGCTATAACTTTTTTTTTTGTTTATTATTTTCGAACCAAAACTAATTACAGATCTAGATATTTATCATCTTAATGCTTGTAAAAAATTTGAATACGATGAGTTTTATGGTTTCGAAATTAAAACGAAAGTACGTTTGTATGGGATTTCGTCCCTCCAGTTAACCCTTAAGACGATACACGGAGTCCAGTGTTGCCCCCATTTGAAATAAATTATTTGTAAGGAAACGGAGACAGCATTTAAAATTTTGAGCTAGTAAAACCTAGATAACCCTAATTTAAACTATTTTATGAACCACTGTTTACAGTTTATAGTGAGAACGTTAAGCTTTAGTTTGCATTTTTGCCAAAAGTGGCCGTTTTTCGCAAAAATGCAAACTAAAGCTTAACGTTCTCACTTTAAACTGTAAACAGTGCTTCATAAAATAGTTTGAAGGGTTATCTAGGTTTTAATAGCTTAAATCTTTAAATGATATCTCCGTTTCCTTACAAATAATTTATTTCAAATGGGGGCAGCACTGGTCTCCATGTATCGTCTTAAATAAAGCTATCACATGTTATTTTTATAAAAAGTTAACGAAATGTAGAAAAATCAATACATACTTGATTGGTTTAATCCATCGGTTATTAATTGTGCTTTTGTTTTCAATTTGTAATTGCCCTGACGATTATCGGCCTGTAATAAAATAAATTAAAAGATTAGGACAAATCACATTGATTGAGCTAGCCCCAAAGTAAGTTTAAACTTGTATTATGGGATCCTCACTCAAGGATTATAAAATATAATAAATCCATATATAGATAAACACCCAGGACAATTTGAAAAAGACCATTTTCCAACTTGCCCTGGCTGGGGATCGAACCCAGAACCTCCAGACTGGCTATATAGCGTGTTAACCATTACACCACGGAGGTCGTAATGGATGTATAGTTTGATGTTAACATATTTACAAAAATAAAAAAAATAATACGTAATAAACTGGGTTACAATTTTCAACAGTGTTTGTTTCATGGTCACTTTTTTCTATAACATTTTGTTGATTTATTTCATATTATTTTTAATATTAATCAATAAAAATCATGCGTATACGTAGTACTTACAATAGTGACATTAATAATATTACAGTATTTTTCCGTTTTGTTTCTTAAGTCGAATGTAAAAATGGGATCAGTTTTGATGGTAACTGCACCCGTACCCGCAATGTCATTTTCCATTCTCACTTCTAAAATGTAGTAAACAAACATACAAGGTGACATTTTAACTACCGGCCAAATTTTTAGGGCAAGTACAGTCCGTGATACTGAAGTAATTTCTTTAATATAATAAGCAAGTAACCAACTTACGAGTCCAACCTCCCACCTGCAGAAAAACTCCCTCCGGGTAGAGACCTTCCATGGTCAGTCTAGAAGACTTTCAATAGACTCCGAACAGGTGACGAGAAAATCGAGACACGCTGATAACGACCTTTGCGACTGCAGTGACATTCAGTCGATAGACCTTCTTCTGTCATGTCTGAGCTGCCCTACGTCAAGTACCATAGAGGACCTTAATTAGGCTAACGACAGAGAGATCGCCGTGGCCACATACTGGTCAAAGATTTTTTGAAATTAAAGCTACAGTAAATCCATTTCGACTCGATAAGAAGAAGTCTTTCTTTGTAAATTATTAACGAAACGCGAAAAGAAATTTCGTCTTTCCATACAAATAAGCGCTTAGCTAAACAGATTGTGTATAGAAGGACGAACATTTTTTATCGATTATCGTTAATTGTTTCTATAGAAAGTAGTTCAGTATCACGGACTACATGCTAAACTGAACAGCACCAAAAATTTGGCTGGTGGTCAAAAAGACAACCTGTATACAGATAAATTCATCTAAAAATAAAACTAGTAAGTAACTATTAAAAACCGTATAATTAAACAAAAAACCGGACTTCCTGATACAATATGAGCGAAACGATATGTTGTTTTTTTAGCATTTCTCATTCGAAAATTAGTTACTTACATATTTGTGATATATTTAAAAATCCTTTCTTTTGATACACTAAACGATAGGTTTTGAATACAAAAGAATTGGAAGACATATCATTTGTGGAATTTTGACGCCAAATATCCGTCAATTTGTTTTATTTTTAATTTTTGATATACCCAGTGTCAATCTCACAAATAAGACGAATCTAACGACACCTCTCAAGCTAAAATCCACTTGGCCATAATTATCCTAAATAAACGGGCAAGTGCGAGTCGGACTCGTACATGAAGGGTTCCGTACCACCGTACAATGTTTTAAAACGCTGAAGAAACACGTTTCTTGTATGACCTTCCCCTTTATTTATTAACTTTATCTTATTTTTAGTATTTGTTGTTATAGTGGTCATAGTTATAAATGATCGGTAAAAATTTCAGGTGTCTAGCTATTACGGTTCAGGAGAAAGAACCCTGTGACAGCACGAGTTAAAAACGCTGAAAAAACACGTTTTTTGTATGACGAACCCCTTTAATTTTCAACTTTTTTTATTTTTAGTTTCACAGTAATACATAATCGGTGAAAACTTCAGGTGTCTAGCTATAACGGTTCAAGATATAGAGCCCTGTGACAGACAGACAGACAGCGGAGTCTCAGTAATAGGGTCCCGTTTGCACCCTTAGGGTACGGAACCCTAAAAAAGGGTCTTATATAGTTTTTAAAAAATAATACAGCCCGGGATATATTTTATTTCTGTTGATAGGAAGTGTTTTGAATACTCAATACTCAATATTTTTATTGCAAACCATAAAGTATATAAGATAACAACAATAAAATTTAAGAATCATTTATGGGCACAGCAATTTGGTTAGAGAAGAGGAGGTCGCACTCAAAAGGTAATTTCGATCGACTATTTTAAAATATATAACTAATAAATATAACTAATTAAACTAAACCTTTATATTTGGCATATTATTTATAGATATTAAAAACATTTTTAGACATTTTATTCATAGATATCAAAATTTTAAGTTATGCATTTAGTACGTATTGAATTATGAATGAATGAATGAATGAATGAATAACTCTTTATTGCACCTAAAAAATTAATAAAAAAAATTAACAAAACACAAATTGTAAATATATATACATAGGTACAATTATGATTTACCTTTATAACTTACATTAATTATTTCCAGTTTTATATTCACACATATGTTCTAAATTGGTTTTAATTATGAAATACTATTTAACCACTGTTCAAAAATATACGTAATTTATTACTTACTTGCACCAATGTAATTCATTTTTGAATTATAATTCAAACATGTACAAACATTTATTTGGAAATCATTTATTGTTTCTGGTACTATCTGAAAAATAATTTCTAATAAGTAAAAAATAATGTTCCTAAGTGCATATAAATAAATCACGATGCTTATAAACGAATGAATATAATTAAATATAATAACACCACAGTTGCAGGTTTCAAGCAATGCAAATGTTATAGAGATCACGTTTCGCCGAATCTTCATAAATTTTAAATGTTTAGGTAAAACGTTTTCGAGGAAATGATTCATTCTTGTGTTTGAAATGTCATAAATTAGCTTTGTATTGGGGACTCATACATACATACATACATACATATGTCATATTATCAAGCCTGTTTCCCACATGGGTATTTAAAGGCCAGAGGCTATGGACCTCCAATTGCTAAGATCCTGACAGACTTCTTTCACTTACTACACTCATCACTCTCTTCATGCAAGCCCGCCGGTGTTTTTTTGATTTTCGTGTAAGTGGCCAACACTGGTGTCAGATTTTTCAAGCTGCCTTAAGGCATCTGGCATAGCTTGACGACTGCTACAATGATGACGGGACTAATGGCTTTACGTGCCTTCCAAGCCCGAAGCACCGGGGAGCTCGTGAATTTTTATGTCACCCATCCAAGTTCGAACCAAGCCCGGCGTTGCTTAACTTGTGAAAGCGCAAGCAAAGCGTGCTTTTCTGGTACCAAAACATAAAAATATAACTTCGAGGCCTAATGTACTTACAGAACTACAGGTATACTTACAAGTCTAAACAAAAAGCCTATCAGTTACCTCTTGTCCCAAAAGCTCAGCAGTAACATTTATTATCACGGTAGGGATACATCGAAGAATTATTACTTTATCGCTTTTAGGAGCGCCTACTGCGAACTCTGAAAAACAAACTTACTTCATGATTATACAACGTGGAAAGGACATAGCCGCAATAAATCGAACCACGGTCTAAACAATACCAAAATTTAAAAATAGAATCACTTCATAACACTTCTTTCCGAAAAAAAAATGTTACTTATGTGTGCCGATATTTGACTGAAAACTTACCCTAAACACAAAACTTTACTATTTTTGACAAAACATCCATTTTTGAGGGCTCATATCTCCAAGAATTTTGGACGTACAGAGCTATAGGTAAGCTTAAATTGTTCCAAATTTATTATTCTTTAAAAAAACATAAACAAGTAATATTAAAAATACATTATTATTTAAATTAAATTGCAAACACTGAAAAAAGTCCAAAAACTTTAAACTTTTTCAAGCATTACTCAAGTAACACATGTGTATTTTTATATTACTCTTAGGGGTTTAATTATCATAACAAAAGTTTTGCTTTTTTATCGCGTTTTGCGTTTTTTGATATAATATTTGAATAGCCTATTATTGCTATTTTTGTTTTTTACAATTACAAGAGAATTATTACGTTAACTAGCCATGTTTTAGGCTTAAATAAAAGGCAAATAAATTTGCTGAAATTAAATTTCTATAAGTTTTGTCTTAATTTCAGTGGTTACGCCGATATTTGGCTGAAAATATACCCAAAATCAAAAATTTACTATATTTGAAAAAAAATATCCTTTTTTGAAGCCTTATATCTTTAAGGTTATCAGATGTACAGAGCTGTGGGTTAGCTTAAATTATTTCACTTTCAAAATATCAAAGCAATTAATGCGCGAAAATTCATAGCTTTTAAATTAAACGACGAAAAAAATGAGAAAAGTCCGACTATTTTTGGGTTTTTCAGGTATTACGTAAATAGCACGAACTACTTTTGTTTGCTTGCAATATGTAATTTCACACATTTTTTCTTACTGGTCCAAACAACATACCAATAAGGCAGCTTTAGATCGCGATTTGCACTTTTCATGTCGATATTTACTGGTCTACATGTTCCTTAAGAAAGTTTTTCAGTATTATGGACTGAATTTATCCTTAAAATTTAGTAGTCAGTCGTATATTTCGAGTTATATGGGCCAATGGTGGATATAAAACTATGCGTATACTAGTTATTAATACGTACCATCGCATCCGTTATCATCCAAGTCGGAAACAGGTGTTATACTAAAACCCAACAAGTTAAAACCTTCTTTTTTTACTATTTGTTTGGATTTAAAATCCATCACATTAATATGAGGTCTGGCTTTGCATTCTGCCAATTTTTGCTTCATTTCGTAACCAGACAGTATGAATAAAACACCATTATTATCGTTCGCATACGGCGCACTAAGAAATATTTCTGGAAAACCAAATAATTTCTTAGCAACAAGACAAACAAGTCCGGTTTTATTAAACAAAAAACCGGCCAAGAGCGTGTTAAACTCGCGTGGAGAGGGTTCCGTACAATTGATTGAATTCATATAGGTTTTCCTGTAATCTACAAGCAATGAACTATATTTTGTATTTTTAGTCAAAATTTTAGGCTCAGTAGTTTCGGAGATTAGGGGGGGGGGGGGTCAATTTTCGTCTTCTTTCATGAATAAAATCAAAACTATCCATTTTACAATAATAAGAAAAATGTATTTGAGATCCTCATAATAGGCACTTTTATTTGATATGTGACACAGTAAGGTATGCAAAACGTTTTTTTTTCATTTCCTAATTTGTCCCCCGAAAATGACCCTTAATAAAAAAAAAATTGATTTACTTTGCACATATGTGTTTGGGTCATGGGATTACAACATTCTACCAAATTTCACCTGATTCGGTCCAGTAGATTCGGAGCGAATTGGCTGTGACAGACGGACGGACAGACAGACGCACGAGTGATCCTATAAGGGTTCCGTTTTTTAATTTTTTCTACGGAACCCTAAAAACTGGCTTTAATAGGTACCAGTGTAATAAAGTCGGTCTTTTAAAAAAAGAACTGGCACTGGCTTGTCACAATAAAAGCTAAATAGTTACTCAAACTGTTAACCAAACTAACTGTAAACCAAGTTAACAGTTTGCGTATTATGATTTTCAAAATCGATTGTGTGTGTCACACACAACCGATTTTGATAAAATTTCTGCAGGACCATTCTGAAAGTATATCATTAAACAAAAGAAAAAAAAATCTTTTCGGTAAAGCGAAATTCCAAAATCGTAAAAAATTTGAAGATTTCCCTCGATTTCTTTAGGATCCCATCACCAGATCCTGACCTGATGATCATGGGAATAGGACTACCTAAGAAGTAGTGTCTGTGTGGAAAGAGAACTGTCGTGTCGTGGCGTAAAATGGAACTAGCACTACGTTTTTTACATTGCTACCCAATTTAATACTATTTCGTCTTAAATTTCTTCAGGTTTCGTGTTGTTTTCTTGCGATTTTTGTTTAAATTACAGTTCAAAATTATGTTGAAAAAGGGTAAAAACCTTATCCAGTTCTACGAGAAAAACAACACCGCCCCCAAATCTTACGATGGTTCTCTTTCCGTACATACTCTATAGCCTTTCAAACTAAAAAAGAATTTTCCAAATCATTCTTTAAGTAATCGGTGAACATTCATAAAAATTTATAGAATTTAAAATATCCTACTTTATTTTTGAAGTCTTCATCATCAGGTCTATTTGTCAGTCTCCACTGCATGAGCACGAACCTCTCTGTACTACAGAGCCATACTTAGCCAGAGTAGCCAGAGGATTTGACCTACACTCTCCACGCTCGCCAGATGGGTTGGAGAGGCCTCTTATCACATGGATGTTTATAAGCTTTGTTTAGCATATATTTCCTTAGTCACCTTCTACGGCATCCACGGGAAGACTTGAAGTGGTTCTATTCTACTCGAATAGAATAGAAACACTTCACTTACTCACGTGACTTAGGAAACATCCAGGTTATGTTAAAGTCTTACTACATAAGTATTATAGATCATTATAGAAATTGTATAAAATTAACCTTGTAAGCCATCGTTGCCCAAATCATGGGCAGAAATAGTTGTGCCAAATCGCGATCCCTCTTCTTTACCCAATATTGTTAATTCACGTGTAATAAAATCCTCCTAAAATATTTTGATTATTATAATTCTGATTGTTTGTAATATCTTTATTGTACCAAAATATAAAATACAAAAATTCTAAAGAGCAAATAAAATGGCTGACTTATCGTATAGGGATCACTTCCAGTTAACCTGCGATATATTGAGAGTAATATTTACTCGATTAAAAGGTTGAAGCCAGTACGTACAAAATAATTAAAAAGATTAGATATAATGTTTGTGTATGAAATGTAGCTATGTATCTAAGTATAGGTACAGACATTTCATACATAAACAGAAATACTTAATATTTATAAAATTATATTTACAAAAGTGTTGGCCAGTTACACACACGAAAAAAACAAAAACAAAAAAAAATTATAAACTTACATATAGGTACATATAATATAAATACTACTTTATACATATAAATACAGATACTTAAGAACTTAATTTAGCTCAAGTGTGACGCAACCAGAGAAGATTTATACAATCTAACTATAAATGTATCAAGCGATGGTGCAACTTTTTACATCAGCAGGAAGCGAGTTCCAAAACCTTGCCGCCATTACTATAAAAGACTTGGAGTACGACTGCAACGAATGCTGTGCAATATCAAGAACGAGGCTGCCAGTTGTACGCAAACGACTATCCACATGTCGAAATTAAAATTTGCAATGAAGGTAGTCAGGGGAAAAAGGATTATTTTATTACTTTGATTTTTATTGGTCAGTTCGTGAGACCATACATAATAATATATAACAAAGCCCTTCAGGTAATTGGGCGATCAACGACCAGTACTAGGTATCCGAAATAATTTATTTCGGCGTTCCCTCTCAGCAGTGGTCGTTTCGAAACACACGGTACAAGTATCGATAGCTTTTCTTTAAAATAACGATAGTTAATAATTTAAATTTTAATATCCTTCAAATCACGGAATACCAGACACAATAGTTAAACAATGGACTTGTCGCGGTGTTTGACGGCTCAAACATTAGGTACACGTAATGTATACAAAACTCATTGATGTTTAAAAGAGCCTGCAATGGATATTTACTAAATAAATATTTGAATTTTTGATTTGATTCTTAAGGCAACAGTATGTATGGACAATGGAATTGCAACGTTCAACAAGTCACATTTTTGAAGAAAAAAAAACAAGACTGCCCTTATATTCCAAAAAGAAATAGCCTAGCTATGTTACTTGGAATGATGTTCGGATTCTAAAAATTCAATTCTCTCTATTTTATCTCAACGTATATTCCCAGTTGCATCCTCAGCTGTAATGCTGCGAAGCCCAGGGTCCGCTTTTCTTTTTTTTTGTTCTCCACTTCGCACGGTATTGAGCATCCTTGGTTTTAAGACCATTGGCATGCATATCATATTACCCTTGACGACGTTAAGTCAGAGATTTTTGTAAGATTAGATTATTCTTAATTATTCTTTTATTAGTACATCCAAATCTTTTAGGCATTACGAGGTTATGGTGCAATATTATAAGAACTTAGATACATACATGAACCCTGAAAACATAACACTACTTTTTTGAGGGCAGTCGTGTAATACATGGTTCTGTAAAAAAAATACTGTAGCACTTACTTTGCTTTTTGATCCAGTATAAATATGGATGGCACCAAATTCCATCCTATCGTAGTCAGTCTGTGTTGGAGCACCCACTATAAGGTCTTCGTATTTATCACCATCAAGTTTGGCACCAAACATTGAAGCCCCAAACATACTATTATTTTCTTTGCCCTCTTTTTTCAATTGTAATATTTTATTGGCATCATTCGTTATTATTTTCAACCTGCTTTTGTTAATCCAAGTAAGAAAAAACACCTAAAAGAAAATAAGTAATATATATGTCGGAGCGTTATAATGTTATGGCTGTATAACTTTACTTAAATGTTCGATGACGTTTGGCAGCAGTCCTGTGTCAGTGTCAATTTGACAATTGACAGATGACAGTTCAGTTAAAAGAGCGCCAAGGAGTTGGTTCACGTTCAAACTTGCTGGTCAGAGAATAAACAATTGTTCTTGGGTCTTGGAGTGAGCGTGGACTCTGAAGTGATATTATTGTGATGCTGGATTATTTTGGAAATAAGACTGTACAGTGAATTAACCAATGCGAAACTCCAACGAAGCATTTTGTAAAGTTTCGCGTTCTGCAATCCTGTTGTGCTATCCATTAAACCAAAGACCTGGTGTCTGATGTGCTCGACGACGAAATATATTATAATATAATAATATATATTTTGCCAGCGAGCGATGGAGCGTAAAATCCTAGGTGTCAAGTTGATGGACAAAATCCACAACACCGAACTAAGCCGACGGGCAGGTATCATAGATGTAGCTCTGAAGGCCGCCAAGCTGAAGTGGGGCTGGGCTGGCTACGTGTATTACAGGCCAGATCACTTCTGGGCAAAGGTCACCTCATCCTGGATCCCCACAAACACCAGAAAGCCAAAGACACGATGTCAAGATGAACTCGACAAATTTAATAAACAATGGACCGAGCACAGGCGTTTGCCTAGTGATCCGGAGATCGAGGGTTTGAATCCCACTGGGAAAGCATACTTTGTGAAAAGTAGTTTCCAGTCTGTTTAGGATATTGCAGGCTTGAATCACCTGATTATCCGAAAATAAAGATTTCCTTGCTTCGGCAGGCACAAAGCTGTGGGTACCGAACGCCGTTTACGCGTTTGTTTAAATCTATCCTAGGATTGGTCCTGGTCTTTGGTCTGGTTGCGGAGGTCAGACGGCAGTCGCTCTGTGTAAAAACCAGTAACCGCGTCAAATCGCCTAGGTCAGGTAGCGTACCCCGGGCCACAGAAGACACTAAGACTGAACCGTTACCACTGAGGATGCAACCGGATATACGTTCGGATGATGATGAAGGTAGGAGTTGTAATAGTAATAAGATATACAATATGTTCATTACCTGACCGTTAGCTGCTTTATCTGTAGAACCAATGGCATATATTGTTTTCGAGGTATCAAAAAAATTACCAAAGGCCAATCCTGTCCCTGAAATACAAACATTATTCTTGGGGCTAGCTCAATCAGTGTGATTTGTCACTTATATTTTTAGTTTTAATCATTTTTACGTATTACGTTTTTGAATTAGGTTGTTGGATCAATGAATTATGTAATAAATACCTTACCTAAATTTTTATAAGTTTTAATTAGGTTTCTATGCCTCTGTCCAATGTTATAATACAATGATGTCGTGGTATTTACTGGATTATTTTGCTGGATATACACTATGTCTCCAAATATAGGGTCCGATGAAGGTTTCGATATAAGCACTATGTTATTGACGTCATCGACCAAAGTCTTCCATCCAAAATTGCTTTTAGAAGGATTTCCTGGAATTAAATATTTAATTTATTAGAGTCTAGGCATTGAAACGGGCCTTTAGTCTGGCAATGGATTGAAATAGGCTGAAGGAATAAGATGAAGTAGAATCAAAATGGGATAAATATAGATTAGTTTCTTGGACTCAATACACCAAAGTAAATGCATAAATTTTTTGTTTTTAGTATACCAAGGCACTCGGAAAGTTTTTCTTCTAACAGTTTTGTCTATGTGACACTGGCTGGTTTTGATGTCAATTAAAAATATGACTAAATACTTATTTAAAAAACAAAATCCTCACGGCAGATAAAAAGTAGAAAATGGGCTTATGAGGTTGTATATAAAGTTACAAGAAGAAAATATGAAATGGTCATAAAAATCATACTTTGATAAAGCAAATAGTAACATGCAAAAAGAAACATTGTCTATGTAACGCTCAAAGACCGAATTCATTGGATATGCCGCATAGTGATTGGATATGGAGGGCCCTCCTAGTCGTCCATGGGTGGTGATGATTATGATTATGATGAAGATAACTATAACGATGATAATTAATGATGATAATGACTACACGGCCCAGTCGCACTGTCACCCCGTGGCCCAGTCGCCCTGTCGCCAGTCACCCAGTCACCCAGTCGCCCAGTGAACCAGTCGCTCAGTCGCAACATGGCCTAGTGGTCCAATGGCCCAGACGCCCCGTCGCCCAGTCGCCCCGACGCCCAGTCAAATAAAGACACAAGGTGGTCAGACGACCAGACCAAGGTCGCTGGAAAGCATTGGATGCAGGCCGCTCTGGATTGGTCATTTTAGAAAACCTTGGGAGAGGCCTATGTCCAGCAGTGGACGTTATGCGGCTGAAATGATGACGATTTATTTATTCAAAATTATAAATTATAGTAGTTATCATCATGATCCGGTCTTTTTTAGTCTCCACTGCAGGAGTTGGATCCTCTCTGTACTGCCAAGCCATATATTAGCCAGACCAGTCAGAGGATTTGGCCTACACTCTCTACGCTGGCCAGATGGGTTGGAGAGGTCTCATTGATGTTTATAAGCTTTGTTAAGCTTGTTTCCTAAGTCGCCTTCTACGACATCCACGGGAAGACTTGGAGTGGTCCTATTCTACTCTGCCGGAAACCACACGGCTATAGTAGCTATACCGAGGTACAATGGATAACTAAAACTAAAAAAAGGTAATTGTTATATTAGGGCAGGTTTTGATTTGGTAGGGCACGCACGCTTTCTTTTAATTTTTACAGCAGCTTGCAAATCGCAGCCCGAAAGTGTATTTTTATATGGAAGCCTATAGTTGCCAATAATACAATGTTTGTTATCCCACTGTTAATATTAGTCGCCATGTCATTATTTACGAGTAAATACCTCGCCTATGATTTCATTGGCCCTGTTTAATATGTTTGCTACCTTTAAGTAGCAGTCATTATTAAGATTTTATAAATCCTTGCATTTTGTAGCTCATCTAATATAATTATTGCTTAAATATTTAATCGCTGCCAAGTTAGTTTTTTAGTAACCAAATAGTTAGTCGCCCTTTTAAGTTGTTAGTCACTGCGAAAATAATTAGCCTTATTACTAGAAAGCAGTAATTTGGCATGGGTATATAATGGGTGGCGCAAAAGTACTGGCACTAAAGAAAATACTTTTATTTTTTTTATATGACATTTTCTGTCATTCTGTTGTTGAAAATTGTGTAGTGAACAAATGTAAAATACACTGAAAATAAACATGGACCGTTTTACTCCCCAAGAACGTGGAATAATTGTGTCAATGTTCTTACGGAATAATTCATCAGTGATAAGAACACAACGTGAATTTCGTCGACGATTTCACCACCGTCCGGCACCGATTGGTCGCACAATTCGACGCTTTGCCACACGCCTTGAAGCAACTGGCTCAACATTGGATAGACCTAAGTCTGGGAGACCAAGAACAGGCCGTTCAGCTGAAAATATCGATGCTGTGCGCGAAGATGTGGAAGAGTGTCCAGAAACATCAACGAGGCGACGTGCCACGCAATTGGGCATTTCCAGACGGACCCTGCAGCGTATTTTGGTGAAAGACTTAAAGATGTTCCCGTATAAAACTCAAATGACTCATCAGCTGCTGCCTGCTGACCACCGAGCTCGTCTAGATTACTGCCAGCGCGTCATAAACCTCAACCTTGAAGAGGATGATTTTCCTTCAAAATTGGTTATGAGTGACGAAGCGCATTTCCATCTCTCAGGGCATGTCAATAAGCAGAATACTCGGTTCTGGGGCACTGATAATCCGCGCATTATTCAAGAAACACCTCTACACCCACTAAAAGTTACTGTATGGTGTGGCATCTGTGTTGACAGAGTGATCGGACCCTATTTTTTCGAAGACGCTGGAGGCAATGCGATAACTGTCACTGGAGAACGCTACAGAACCATGTTACGAGAGTTTTTGATACCCAGTTTGGACGAATTGGGGCTGGAGCACATCTGGTTTCAACAAGACGGCGCTACGGAACACACAGCGCGCGACACTATGGACTTAGTGAGGGACGCTTTTCCAGGCCGAGTTATCTCTCGTTTTGGCGATTTGCCTTGGCCTGCAAGATCACCCGATCTGACCAGTCCAGACTTCTTTCTTTGGGGTTTTTTGAAATCTCGGGTGTATGTGAACAAGCCACAGACTCTCGCAGCTCTAAAAGAAAACATTCGTCAAGAAATAACGAACATATCGCAGGAAGTGTTACGGCAAGTTATGCAAAATGTCATAAATAGGGCTCAAATGTGTATCAACTCTGGAGGTCACCATTTAAAAGACATCATCTTTAAATCCTAATGGTACGAAATTTAATGGCACAAATATACATTTAAAAAAAGCTAAATCTAGTTTTCTAATTTAGAAAAAATGTTATAGCTGAACCAAATAGGGTCTTTACTTTTGCGCCACCCAGTATATGTCGCAGTTGTATGGTATAATCCGCTAATTCACGAAACCTCTAGCTGTTTGGCATTACAGCTCGGTTTTGTAAAACAGCGAACCCTAATACGCGGAATGGAATGAACGACTTGTATTTATCCATGCGGCTAGAGAAGTTCTTGAACAATTCTATCTATAGAAATTATATACAATTTAGAATGCCTACGAAGTGGCAATGTGGCGAGCGAGTGTTCTATCCATTTTACTAGGTTAGGTTAGGTTAGAAATGCGACCAACACACGCTAGAAAGCTATCATTGCTAGAAAAGTTCTATCCATTTTACTAAGTTAGGGCAAACCTATAGCAATAAAAATCGTGGAATAGTTTTCTGGGAAATTAAATTCGATGTCGAAAAATCTGTATTCTAATAGACACCCAGTTATATTTCATTATGGCAACCCTACACCAAATCCTTATCATGCATGTGTCACAGTTGGATTGTATAACGGTTTCGTCAAACAGCGGATTACCGCTACTGTTTCACAAAACCGCTAGCCGTTTGGAAACGTGGTTAGCGATTTAATGAACGTAACACGTTGCGCAATATTAGACAATCCAGGTGAACGATATTCGGCTGTTTAACAAAACCGAGCTGTAATGCCAAACAACTAGAGGTTTCGTGATTAAGCGGTTTATACCATCCAACTGCGACATATATAAGGTCTCTTTTTTAGGGTTTCGTACCCAAAGGGTGCAAACGGGACCCTATTACTGAGACTCCGCTGTCTGTCCGTCTGTCCGTCTGTCTGTCCGCCTGTCTGTCCATCTGTCTGTCCGTCTGTCTGTCCGTCTGTCTGTCCGTCTGTCTGTCCTTCTGTCACAGGGCTCTATCTCTTGAACCGTAATAGCTAGACACTTGAAATTTTCACCGATTATGTAATACTATGACCACTATAACAATAAATACTAAAAATAAGATAAAGTTAAAAATTAAAGGGGGTCGCCATACAAGAAACGTGTTTCTTCAGCGTTTTAAAACATTGTACATTGGTACGGAACCCTTCATGTACGAGTCCGACTCGCACTTGCCCGTTTATTTATCTACCATACATGTAAAGTGGAAATATTTTTTTTTTCTCGACTAACCATGTCACCCCATGGTGTGGGGTTGTACCTAGGTACCTTTCAAAAATATTATAAGTATTAATTAGGCAGTTGTAAGATAAGTAAAACAATTACTAGAATAGATAAAAAATATTCGAATTTCCCTTGTGAAATAGGATTTTATAACACTTTCTTCAGTTACAATTGTCTTATGTTACAATAAGGCTGATATGTTTATTAAAACAAAAGCCTTAATAAAATTTAAAAAAAAAATGTCTTATTTGGGTTCCTTTTTAGTCGATAAACCGTGAGGCGGAAACTCTAAGCCGGCATTCGCAGCTACGGAACCCTACACTGCGCATGGCTCGACTCGCACTTGGTCAGTTTTATTATTCAATCACTTTACTTACTGTTTGTGTGTCCATAAAAACCGCTGAATACATTTATTTCTGTTTTACTTTTTACTTCGAAACAATTTCCCCAAGCGAAAAAGTAGTCTTCCAAACGTGATGATATAGTATATTTACCAGACCACATAGGAGCACACGTCTGAAATAAATAATTAGTCTTCTTCTTCATCTAAGCGCGTTCCCGGTTGCATCCTCAGCTGTTCTGCTTTGGAGTCCAAGGTGCGCTTTCCCGCTTTTTCTTCTCCAAATATTACCTACATGACATGCATGTCAATAGTCACCAAAGGATGCCAAAGACCTTGCGTAGTGGAGAAGAAATAGCCGAAACAGTTTAAATGATTTGGCTATAATTTGCGACCGCCCACCTGCCTGACGTCAACCCTCTTTGGGAATGTATTTAATAATAATAACAATTTGGATCAAGGGTGTGGGTGCGGATGGACTGTATTACGGATTATGCTGATTCACCAACCTGGACTCCTGTGCTTCTTCTTCTCGCAATCCAGTGATCTTCTCCTGGGCCCAGGTCTGCGGTTTCCACACACTTATCACTTGGGTTTTAGGGGGTGATCCTACGGTCGAGATGACCGTAAGCGCGACGCGGTACGCGGTTGGTTTTAATTTATATGATTTAGGTGAGATGCGGGTGAGTCCAGTCACGTATCGGACAGTACTGCTTAAAAATGCGGTAGCTTGCACTAGCAATGAGAAAGAAAATATAGAATAATTTGTGGGTAGTTTGAGATGCCATATAGTGGCGCGAACATGCCCCCGGCCTTAAAACTATCGGTTTTAAGAAAGAAATAAAGAAGCGGCGCGGGGGGTTTAAAAAAGTTAAGTTATTGTGAAGGCAAAGGACAGAGTCGCACGGCTGGCCTTTTGTAAACACCAGTCGCGGTTCTGACCAAGACTACTCGACAGATCTTGTCATCGCCATAATATGCAGAAACAACAACGCCGAGCGGCCAATGAAGCGGTGGAGCGTTGTCCGTTACAATAACGACAACTGTTCCTATTTTAATTGGGTTAGATTGTGTATTCCATTTCCCTCTACTTTGAAGTTGATGTAGGTACTCAAGTTTCCAACGTTTAGCAAATGACGATACCATTTGATCTAATAAAGTATAGCGGTGTAAAAGATTCTTTTCGGCTGTGTCGCTGTACGTAGGTAAGTACTTTAAGGGAACGGACATTAAAAAATGCGATGGAGTTAGCGCGCTGAGCTCGGAAGGATCTTCACTCAATGGCGTGAGAGGGCGCGAATTAATAACGCACTCGATTTGCGTGGTGACAGTCAGCAGCTCCTCGTAGGTGAGAAGTTGCGTACCGATTACTCGATATAAGTGATTTTTTGAAAGATTTTACAAAAATCTCGTAATGGCCCCCGAAATGTGGGCTTCGCGGCGGATTCATTTTCCAAGAAATTCTATGCTCAGATAATTCATGAGACAAGGCGGATATATATTCTTTAGAATTTGTAAAATTTTGAAGTTCAGAAAATGCTGTTTTTGCGGCTTTAAAAGTACCTGCGTTATCTGAGTACATGCATGAAATCTTACCTCGTCGCGATATAAAACGTTTAAACGCGGAGATAAAGGAATTAGTTGTCAAGTCAGTTGTTATTTCAACGTGAATTGCGCGGGTGACTAAACAGACGAACAGACAAAAATAAGATTTTATTGATCGGACACCTCGTTTCCTATACGGTATAATAGATATAGGTCCACCATAGTCGCAGGAACAAATATTGTATGCTTTAGAAGATTCATTCACACGACACGCCGGAATATCCCCCATTAAAGGAAAAACTGGTTTAGGGTTTGTACGAAAACAATAATTACAGCTGTGCGTAATTTGTCTGACAATATTACGACAAGCCAATATCCAATATTTTTGTCTCAATATAGACATGAGCGCGACCGGTCCGGTGTGACAATGCGTGCGGTGATAATGCGATACTAATAATTCAATAACACGATGTTTGCGCGGTAAGAGTATTGGATGTTTTTGTTCATAAGTTAGGTCTGCGTGGCGAAGCCTGCCACCGACGCGTATTAAGCCATTCTCATCGAGAAATGGAGTTAGCTTTCTGATCGCGGTTGAACATGGTTTATTAGCGGATTAAAGCTTTATTTCATCAGAAAAATAAAGTGATTGAATGACTTTCAGCAATTGCACTTCTGCGAAATTTAATTCTTCTGCGGTTATATAACTGTTTGAGCGTGGTAATAATTTTATAAAGCGATATATGTAAACTATAGAGTTTAATAATATTCCCCAAGTAGAAACTCTCAGCGACAGTGTCAGGAAGGGATGAGTATTGTCGTTATCATTAACGGTGGCTAATGATAAGACCTTAGCCTCAGGAAGCTCGACATGAACCGAAATATCATTTATTGATGTTATCGGCCATTCCTCGACGTCACGACGCAACCAAGCTGGACCGGAGAACCAGGTCGGGTGCGAGATGAGTCGAGAAGGCGTTAGTCCACGTGACAAACAATCGCTGGGATTCTCCACTCCCGGAACGTGAAAGAAATACTTAGCGGGTAAATTTGAAATTATCTTAGTGATGCGGGTTGCGACAAAGGTTTTAAAGCGGTGCGGCGATGAATGCACCCACTGCAGGGTCACCATCGAATCAGTAAAACAAAACACATTGGCTATAGGATGACGCGGGTTATAGGTATCAATTACGCGACGGACGAGTTTAGACATAAGCAACGCGGCCATCAACTCAAGTCTCGCGACTGAGATCGTGGAAAGAGGGCATAACTTTGATTTTGCGCATACCAAAGAAATTATAGGTTCAGCCCGTAAGGGACTTTCGACCTTTACGTATACGACACATCCATATCCCTTTTCACTCGCGTCGGAAAAAGCTATTATGGTCAGCTTGTCGTTAGGAGTGACACCTAGATGGCGCTTAAAACGGAGTTGCATGAGTAGCGGTAACTCGTGTAAATAATTTTCCCAATAAGTTATAATTTCTTGCGGCGGTTCGTCATCCCAATCCAATTTTAAAATATGTAAGCGTTGTAAAATTATTTTAGCGTATAGAATTACTGGTGCAATTAATCCTAAAACATCGAATTGGCGAGCAATAACGGACAAAATGTTACGTTTTGTACACGGCCTATCCTTAAGCGTCACTGTGAATGAAAATTCATCAGTGATAGGAGACCACTGAAGGCCAAGAACCTTCAGGGATTGCGGTGTGTCATCAATCAAAGTTGATGTGCGTGTCAAAGCGGTGCGATTTTGGCAAAGAATCGAGTAGCGCACGAGAATTACTCGACCATTTTAATAGCTCAAAGCCCCCGGCCTTGAACATACCCAACAACTCATCCTTGAGCTGTACAGAGTCCTCGACAGAAGGTACAGAGTAGCAGTTACGACTGGCGACGTGAGCGGCGCGGGAAAAGGATGATTTTTCATCTTCACACAATTGGCGGACTACCCTTATAGCTAGGTAGGGACTACTTCGGAGCCCGAAGCAGACGCGGTTAAATTGAAAAGTGGTAATTTCTGACTCATTGTCAAAACGGTAAAGAAATCTTTGATATTTTCTGTGATCCTCGGTTACTAATATTTGTAAAAACATTTGTTTTAAATCTGAAGAGAACGCGATTTCAAATAAGCGAAAGTCAAGTAAAATTAAAAATAAATCATTCTGTAAGTTTTGACCTGTATGTAAAATTTCATTTAAGGAGATACCGTTGTCAGTTTTGGCGCTAGCGTTCATCACTATTCTGACCTTTGACGTGGTTTTATCAGGGCGGATGACAGCGTGATGTGGGATATAATATCCTTCAGACTGATTGTCATTAGGTACAGACGAGACGTAACCCTTTGAAATGTATTCTTGAATGATTTCATTATACTCTATGCGAAAATTTGGGCAGGAATTAAACCTGCGCTCAAATGATAAAAAACACTTTCTAGCGGTTTGATAAGAGTTTCCTAATATTTTTGGATCGCGGGCGAAAGGCAAAGCTACCATATAGCGGCCACAACTATCGCGGGTGACGTTGTCAGTGAATATTTTTTCGCATTCGCGGGCGGCTGGGCTTAAGGCAGGTTCACATGATACCTCCTCGATTTGCCAGAATTTTTGTAATATTGAGTCAATAGGCGGCTCGGGTTCTACGAAGGAACATAATGAAATTGGTAAATTAATATTTTCACTAAGCGTTGGGGTGTTTCCAATTAGCATATAGCCGAAAATTGTTTCAAAACCGATAGGTGTACCCGGCGGGCCTACTACGCGTCCCGACAGCAAGATGCTAGCAAACAGCTGAGCTCCGATGAGCAGGTCTACTTCGGCCGGCTCATTGTAATGCTGATCGGCGAGCATGACGTGTCTCAGATGCGATAGCGAGGTCGTGTCTATAGGCACCGTAGGTAACTTATCAGTGATACGGTCAATGACGCATACGTCCATTGAAAGTGAGACGTTATTGTCCAATTGTGAAAATATCGTTATATTTGTAGCACCTTTAATAGGGCTAGGCGAGAAACCTATTCCTTTGACTACGGCTCGTGAAACTTTATTAAATTTAAGATTTAGTTTATTACAACTTGCGGTAGTAATGAAGTTACTTTGAGACCCAGGATCACATAGCGCGCGTAAAGTTTGTTTACTATTATTTGAATCAAGTATATTTACTTGTATAGTGCCTAACAAGCATGTTTCGTTGCGATGTACGGCGGGAAGCGAGTTACATAATGTTATGTTTTGAGCGGGTTGCGGTGCATTCGACTTGTCTGCAGGAACAGGCGACGCGTGTCGAACTTCGGCGGGTTGCAGCTCGCGAGGGCGAGCGACGGCGGCGGCGGGCTGATTTGTTTGTTTACGACAAATCAGTGAATGATGCCTACTGTTGCAATAACGGCAAGCGTGAGTTGACTTGCAAGCGGAATTGGTATGTGATGTACTCAGACAATTAGTACATGCTTTATTGTTCTTTACAATTTCAAAGCGATTGTCAATAGACATTTTTAAAAATTGCGGGCATTTATATAAAATAAAATGATCAGATTGCTTGCAACACGCGCAATGTGTGTTTGCAGATAATAATGCAGTCGTAGCTTTTTGTGTAATTTTTTGTTGCGGTTCATTATAATTGCGTTTACTCGAAGGACCTGCGGTTCGTTCTAATATTTTTGACTGTTCGCGAAGAAAAGTAACAAATTCATCGTATGACGGCATGGGATTATTACGCACATGCATTTCAAACGATTTAGCGGTATCTGAATCAATTCTCTTTAGCGACAGATGCAATAGAATAAAGTCGGATAATTTATCGATTTTAAGTGACTTCAAACATGCGACGGCGGAACAAAATTTATCTAAAAATGCGTCTAAGTTTTTTGTAGTTGCGGTGTTAAAAGGTTTAAATTCAAGTATTTGTTCCAAATATGAATTGGCCAAACTACGCTTATCTTCATATTTTTCTACCAGAGTTTTCCATATCAAGTTGTAGTTCTCGGCGTGCGGCGCGATTCCAGTACAAACTGCAAGTGCTCGGCCTGACAATTTACCTAACAAATATTGCAAGCGTTCGTTGTCGGTCAAGTCAGGATGCTCATGTACAGAAGTTTTGAACGAGTGATAAAAGACAGGCCATTTTGTGGATTCGCCTGAGAAACTGACTAACTCGAGTTTGGGCAATTTTATAACGGATATTTTACCAGAAGTACTGTTATTTGATTGACCGGAAGTTGATTTGTTTACATTTAATTTTGATGCGATGCGCTTACAACAACAATACAATTCTTCGAACGAATTCCAACTTTGGTAATTGGGTTCGGAATTCGGGTTGATTGTCAACTCAGTGTCGGTAATTTCGTCTAAGATTTCGTGAAATTCCTTTCGTAAATTATCTATCGACTCCACTCCTCCCAAGAATAATTCTTCAGAAGTTTTATCATCAAAGACATTTTTTGAATGGTTGTAAATAAGCTGCATTCTACTAAAAATTGCATCGCGTTTTCTTAAAAGCCTTCTAAGCATGTGAGAAGATCTATCCGAGTCTTCCGGATTACTAGAAGTAGCGGTTTTCATGATTTAAATCGAATAATTTAGGATAAACCAATGAAATTAGCATTTACGGAAATGTCGTAGGTATTTACGAGTACGCACTGCAGCTAGACAGCCGACCGGTCAAACAAGGTCACAGGTAGGTACGCGTGGCGATTACGTAACGAGGATGCGTATGCGCCGATCGATTTATATGACGAAGTCTATTTTATTGGAATACACAATTATGTTAGTTGTTTATTTTACAATAAAGTGACAATAAATATGAACAGTATTTGAATGACCACTACAGCGACACGCAGGGCGTGGCGGCGTGGCTGCATATAAAATGGCGGACGAAATCGATTTGGAAAATCTTAGTTTTAAGTAATAAGCGGCTCAACTTGTTACTGAAATGTATGAAATTGGGAGAATAGCGATTATTTGCGGTGGTATGAAATATACCAAGAAATGGAGCGGTGGAAGTAAATGAGTATTGCGGGATTACGTTGAGTGGCGCAATGACACTTCAACTTTTAGCGGACAAGTAACAAGTATGGGAATGCGATATCCAGGCTCGAAGGCCAAAAAACTATGTGGGTGCGGATGGACTGTATTACGGATTATGCTGGTTCACCAACCTGGACTCCTGTGCTTCTTCTTCTCGCAATCCAGTGATCTTCTCCTGGGCCCAGGTCTGCGGTTTCCACACACTTATCACTTGGGTTTTAGGGGGTGATCCTACGGTCGAGATGACCGTAAGCGCGACGCGGTACGCGGTTGGTTTTAATTTATATGATTTAGGTGAGATGCGGGTGAGTCCAGTCACGTATCGGACAGTACTGCTTAAAAATGCGGTAGCTTGCACTAGCAATGAGAAAGAAAATATAAAATAATTTGTGGGTAGTTTGAGATGCCATATAGTGGCGCGAACAAAGGGTCAGATTCAGAAGGCAGTACTCCTGGACACGGCACGTATTGTCAGGAGGTTTCTCTCTCTGTGGCCCTAACCACCGGTAGCACGGGCCTCGCCCCGCTGCCAGCGGGCAGCTAGGTTAGGTTTTTATAATGTGTATATATTTTTTACTATGTTTTTTTATATTTTACTTTTTATAGACATATTATAAAACCTAATCTAAAAATAAATAAAGAGAATAATAATTTATGTATAAGTATTTGAGCGAAAAGTTTTACAACTGGTCGCCGCCGTACGTTAACCCTCCTTTGGAATGCAATTGTAGCACGAGATGTTTATACTTAGTCCTTTAGTCGCCTCTTACTACATCCACAGAAAGAGATGAAGTGTTCCTATTCTAACCTGGAACTGTACCCGCTAAAGATATTTTAACTAGTGAACTGTCTTTTTTCGAGTGTGTTACTCAATTGGGTAGATGACTGGGTCAAAAATATTTTTTTTGGTACTGATAAGAGAATAAAACGTCAGAAAATAGTGTCCCTTGTCTTTAATCATATCCATTTTTGACGTGATTTTAGACTTATTAGAAAAACTGATATTAAGAGCGCTATTTGACTCGAAAAATCTATGATGTCACGGTTTTGTGTTTCATACAAATCCCATAGAAAATGTTTGTTTTGATGTTTAGAAAAAAGTGTCTAATTTGACTTATTGTCATCTAGCGGATTACTGTTATCTAGTCTAGTGACAACATTCATTATTACACACTATTGAACTAGCGCTCATGTTTCCTCGCGGTTTTTGGTTTGACACTAGTAGCAAGAGGTGGTAGTGGAAAATTACTGTACATGTGTACAAACCCAGTGGTACTAGTTGCGCCTAGTAAGGATTGAAATCGTGCCTCTAAGCCGCACAGCCAGTGTCTAAATTGCTTGACACCACTAAGTGAACGGTCAATTTGATGCGAGCCATTCTTGGCATCAAACTTCAAGACAGATAGAGAACTATGATGCCGAAAAGCGCGTTATGGATCTAAAATAAAGTTAAGAAGGACACTTAGCAAGGCGAGGTGATGAAGAGTGGTGACCGAAGTGGCAAGTAAAGCGTTGAACTTGAGCTACTTGCGTTTCTTGCATTTTTTGATTACTGAAGTTGGTAGCAAGATGGGTCGACGGTATTATAAAAATAAAATCATCTACAGTGGTTTCGTAAGTCACAGGACAGAGATGGATGGCATAAATTGAGAGAGGGCTATTCCCAACAGTGAGACGTAATTTCCAGAACAATCATGGAAATGCCGTTTCTTTTTGCGTTGCTTTTCATATTCAACTTTAAATTTTTCGAAAACCTTTGCCAATAATGCTGACCATTCTGGATTAAACAACATTTCTTGTATTTTTCGCTTAAGCAGCCCTGACATCAAGCGACGATTAAAAAAAAACACGGCGAAATGGTATTTTGTGTCTTGGAAGGCAAGTGTGACTGTGCACTCTTTGTTTCACTCCTATCTTAAAAAACAGAGCACCAGTCAGTGCCTATGATATTCATCAACATCAATCAGCCACAAGAAGCCCTATTCTCGAGGATATCTAAAACAACTGATTGAAAGCGGCCTGCAATTGCAACCCTGCTTCATCATCATTACATTTCAACCGCATAACGTCCACTGCTGGACATAGGCCTCTCCCAAGGATTTCCAAAATCACCGATCTAGAGCGGCCTGCGTCCATGGTCGGACCACCTTGTATGGGTGTCCAATGCATCGTTTGCCAGTACGTGGTCGCCATTCGAGCCTTGGCAATCGGTTCGTCGCTTTATGTATCCCGTCTACAGCTACTTCAACGAATGAATCCACCCTGCTTAGGTTGTCCGACACCTAGTAGGTTTGTCCTACGCTGCTATCGGCCATCAGTTCTTCGTGTGCCTATGATATTACCACAAAAGAATTTGCCAGAGCAGCAACAGAAGCTCCCAGCATAAACTTGTAGTTGGGTTCACCTGAAAAAGTAACCGAAGTTTTATAAAAGTCAAACAAGATATAAAATTAAACGAAAAGGAAACTCTATCAACAGCTGATTGCTCAATTTGCATGAGAGACCGAACACTTTTTCTTTTGAAGTTTTCTTTTTGTCTGAAGTAATTATTATTCCATTTCATTCAAGGATTACTTCAATTTTCTCTTACATCATCTAAAAGAAGGATCATCATGTAAAAAAAGATTCAGTTTGTTTGTCTCGACCATTGTTTGAAACATGGATAGGACTGAGGCGTTTTTAGTATTGCCAAATAAAATCATAATTCCCTCATCAACAATACTTGTTAACTTACAATACTTGATTACAATACTTGTAACGTGAGTGAAACAAAACAAGACTGCGTTGCCATTCTGCTTTTGAAGGGATCTCAATTCTTTTGGTAGGTGATCATCGTTACAGGGTGACTTTTTATCCACTTGCTAAATTTTTGGAGCAAGTTCAGTCCATGATACTTAACTACTTACTAAAAAAAAAAAATTAAAAATCGAAAAAAATTTTTCGTCCTCCCATACAAATCAGCGCTCAGACAAACGGATTTTGTATGGGAGGACGAAAAATTTTTATCGATTTTTAATAACTTTTTTATAGCAAGTAGTTCAGTATCACGGTCTGAACTTGCTTCAAAAATTTAGCAGGTTGATAAAAAAACAGCCTGTATGGAAAAAAGTCCAACATTCAAAGATTTTTAAATTTTTCCTTTCTTTTTAACTTCCCAAACAGAAACAACGTTATTTGCACCCTATCCATGATGTACCGACTCATAAAACTTTTACATAGCGAATACGCCCAGCCAGAGGCGTGTCCCCCGCCATGCAACCCCGTTTCAGACCCCTGTTGATTTATCTGTTAGGCCTCGTGTCCACGTATTCGGTTTGCCCCGTGATGGCATTCTGGAACGGCGCCGGCGTGCGGTCGATAGTCATGAGTATAGATACAAAGTAGTCTAGAATAGGACCTATTCTAGACTACTTTGTAGGCATCCATAAAATGTACAGACTTCCTTCTTCGTATCATGGACGAACAATACTAGAGGACTGACAATCTTAAATTTTGTAGCCAGATGGAGCTACTAAGCCGCCTAATTTCGGAAAGATGGCGGTATAATCGTTCATTTTCTACGGGCATACAAGCGCGTAAGGACCATCTCAGTTTTTTCGTGGATACCGTCAGCCTAAGTACCCAGCATCCTTTGTATGGCTAGTGGGGAGATAGTAGTGACATCTAGAAATAATACAGGATTTTGGCTTTCTAGGCACAGTACGCTTTTTTGTATGGAGGGGTGAGGGGGGGAGCAGTACTCTTGTATTATTTAAGTTTTATATCTGTCAGTTCGTATTCGAAGCAAAAAAATTATAATACAATCTAGAATAACTACGGGTAATAATCTCATAAAAACAACATTGAAAATTAAACTTAATGCCACGCGTATAAAGCTCACATTTTCATAATGATTTCTGTTAACTGTGAACGTTAGGTATTTAACCTAACGTTCCCAAAAAATATACCTAAAGTTGTAGGCGTCCCTTTCCCGCAAACTGTCGGTGCAATAAAGTAGAAGGGGAGAGCTATAACTTTAGGTATATCTTTTGGGAACGGCTTTGCTACTTCGTAAGCATTGTAGATTGTATACAATTTCTTTGTTTCGAAGCTTCTGGTGGATTTCGAATGATGTTTTATACTTACATCTCTCTGTGCCACTCAAACCCTCGACGTACGATTTTATTTCATCGAAACGAGTACAAGGCTCTAAAACATTGTCATGAGTCGCGTCTATCTTTAACGGGCACGAGAATACTTTTCCAGTCCGATCATTTGGGGCACCAACAACTAAAAAGAATTTTCATTATCACCATCCGGTATCTGAGAATCTGAATCATGTAAATCAACCTACTATTTTGACTCCCTTTTTCCATCATCACGCTAAGCGTGGCCTTTGGTTGTTACGGCCCTAGGCTCTGCCTACCCTATTAGGGATGGAGACGTGATAATGTACCTCTATGTATCTGTATTAAAGGACGTAGGTAATCCCGCGGGAGAGTGAGAGCACAGAATAAATAATACTAACGTACAGAAGTCTCACTCAGCAAAGAAATTCAAAGAAATATTTACTCAAATGTAGCTAGCATATGGTTTAATTTAGCTCACGTCAGAACTCAGCGCCTTTCGCATAGATACCTAGACATCCATTTCAAGCCAATTTCATTCTTATTCCTCTGGACAAACGATTCGTATAACTGAATTTACCACCCGGAGGGGCCGCCTGCGCGATTAGTATTAATGTAGATACATTTTCGATACCGAAACGGGGAGTGGCACAGGCCTGGTGAGAGCTTCCATTCTGTACGTTAGAAAGTACATAAGAGAAAATTTATTCTGTGGCGTAACCACAAATTTTGTATGAATACTTACCTAAGTTATTCAGACCCTTTTGATAACTAAGTGAATATCCCAAGTAGGTATTATTATCAACATCCGCAGCATTGATCACAAATGCTGATGGCTCGTGGAAAAACATGCCCTTTGTCATACCCAAGGCGTGAGTGATCACCAGCCACAGAATTTGATCTGAAACATAATGATACAGTCTTAAAATATCGTAGCTCAGCGAAACTAAACAGCGAATAGATCACTAATAATGTCCTTGTTTTATTATCGCTCATTACTGTTTTGACTCTTTGGCATTTATTTTTAATTTATTTAATCTTTATTGCACAATAAAATAAACGTACAAGTGGCGGACCTAATGCCATATGGCATTCTCTCCCGGTCAACCATTAGACCAAGCAGAAAATATGTGTGGCTGGCGTAAATTCACAAAAATAAGCAAACTTAATATAAATAAAATATATATAATCAAAAGCACATATACTTATACACAAATATAATTTTAAACATATAATAACTATACATATATACTAACATGCATAAAATACGATAGATATACATAAATATATATAACATAAATATAAATACTAATAAATATAATCAGGATGACTGGGACTAGGGCTGCTGGAGGAAAAATTTATGAAGCCAAACGACTTTCCATAGCCGGATAGCCTGGACTTGAAAAGACTTGCCCATGAAGGTAGAGCGATGAGGAGGAATACTAAGGACTAAGGAATAACTAAGGATGAGAGTGCTAGAGGAGCGAAGTGAACGAGAGTGAGTGGAACTGAGTGGGTTGAATTTATATATTCGATTCGAAAAGAGAATCGAATAACGACTGCCAGAGCGTGTGTTCAAACGTATGCACAATTGTTCGTAGGTAAAACCGTTATCAAGTGAGAATCTGACGGAATAAGCTGAATTTTTATATAGACCTTTTTTTTGCATTACAAATGTTGTCTCAAAAGGTCAATTATGCCAACGTGTAAGCATCCTTAAATATTGAAGGTCAAAGGTCGCAAAAATCAGTTTTTTGAGAATATCTCGTTGTATCTGCCTTCTATCGTGTTTGCATTTATAATAAAAGTTGTAGGGAATAAATTTTTCTACAAATTTCATTGGTGAAGATGTAGGCAAATGGCCTTAAGGTGTGAAATAAATTGTTAACTCGTAAATATGGTGATAATTTTCATATTGCTCTTCGTCATGCACTAAATAGTCCTTTAAATTATTTTATGACCTGCTGTTGAAACTATAATTGGTGATCCGTCTAGCTTTAAAACTTGCCGTGGCAACTTTTGGCGGAGGCAAGTTTTAAAGCTAGACGGACTAATGTAAATACTTTTAACGGTGGTTCATAAAATAATTTAAAGGGCTATCTAGTGCATGACGTATCAGCCATTAGCGCAAGGTAAATCCTGAATCAATTTAATACCTAGTGTTTTGAATAAAAGTGCTTTGTTAGGAGACTAGCGCCATCTGCGTGTGATCTCCACAAACACGGGCAAGATTATCGATTTAGCGATATTCGGGCTGTGTGCGCTCGGCCTTTTGTCTTTGCCCGGCCAGAAAAATAATCATTGTCTTTGCGTCAAAGTCATGGGGACATTGTGAATGACTTGCGTTCTCCGGTCGCGAAAGATAGCCATGGCGGCATAATTTTGTATTGGATATTGCGAATATTTCGTGGAGAATTGTCGCTGTTTGGAACGGCGTGGAGCCGAAATTATTTGTATTACGTAAAGAACAGTGATTTGTGTCAAGTGTAAAACGCGTGCCATGCGGCCTTGTAAATTGTTATGTGAATAATCTTGAAGTGTCAAGAAAAGGAAGAAACTTATTGTGTTGTGTTGAAGTGGTGTTATAAATACGACGTATTCGTTTGGGGCGACATACATGAGCTCATGGGGAGGTTAGTTTAGGGACCCTATTTTCCTCACCACTGACTTGGGATCCCATGGTGGGATCTAAGGCCGTCGCCAGCCCTGAGTAGGACTTAGGGCTCGACGCGAAGGCCAGGCGAGGCTGCCTGAAGACTGCGTGGACGCGGTAAGTTTAGTAATTAGTTTAATTACTTTTAATTAGATTTAATCTTAATTTATAATTAGGTTAGGAGGTTCCCTGGACCTTATTTGGGGTGGTAGCAGACTGCGTAGGTTTGTTTGTGTGTTTGTTTGTTGCCGGTGGGATTGCCGGACTCGTACCAAGAGCGTAGTTAGTAAAATATCTTGGTATCAGAACGTAATCTTAGCTATCTGCGCCAACATTTTTGGTAGCAGAGCGTAGTTGTTAACGACTCTGATTATGGGCCCACATATTGTTTGTTTTTTGGTTTGTTATTAAGGTAGGGTAAACATTATTTCCCATAGAAAATTTGAAATAAAATAATTTTTGTTTGTTTGTAATTAATAAGTATTAGGCCGTCTCAATCATACTATTAGATAGTATTATAGCTTGTTTGTCTGCCATTAATAAATATTAGTCCGTGTCAATTTTACTATTAGATAGTACTTTGATTTGTTTGTTTGTATTTAAAAATTAAGAATTTTGGTTTGTGCCCTTGTCGGACTAATTTATTCAGTTATTTGAATTTGGTTTGTTTTGTTCTTGTCTAACGCAATGTCGAAGACACCTAGTGATATGTAACTGGCATAATTATGAATAAATATTCTAATAATTACAGATATAGTAAAATCAGCTTCTAAAATTACGCAACATTTAAGATTAAGAACAATATAATTTGTTTAAACTTCAAGGCATTAATACAGTTTCTACGCATTTTTGCTAAAAGTGGCCGTTTTCCGCCAATTCAATTCAATTCAGTTATTTGCAGTAAATAGGGTTTTTTTTACATAGATGGTCAAATACAGTATGTCCTTAGTCCTATTTAGCTAATCATATAGCATGCAGAATTTTTAATTACATTATATTTACTAAGATATTTCATATAAATTATCATGTCATTTTTAATTAAATAAACAAATCCATGCATCGCGTATTATCACCATTTACAAGTCAGAAATTCATTAACTGAGTAAAATACTCAGCAACCAAGCCTTTAAAGTACTTTTAAAGGCTTCTAGTGTATACTTCCTTTGCTTTTATAAATTTATTAATGTTTTTATGTACGAATAAGCTAATTTCTAATATATATAGGCAAGCAAATGTAAGTATATAATATTTAGGGACTTGAAGTATGGTCGGCAAGATACGTATGGTGCAACATTACATATAGCCAGGGTTCCCAACCCTCCCGGATTGCCCGGGAGACTCCGGTAATAATGGTAAACCTCCCGACCTCCCGGAGAGCAATAATTTCTCCGGTTTTTCTAAAAATTTAATGCATCCTTGAAAAAATGATAACGTTTGTTCTTTCTATTCCTGTATCTAATACTTCATGCGAGCGCGTATTCAGCATGATGGAGCAAGTATGGAGCAAGGAAAGAAACCGAAAAGTATTTCTTTAGTAAAAGCAGAGTTACAAGTAGTAACAAACTTCGATTTTTCATGTAAAAACTTTTATGATTTTGTGGTGAAAAACCGACCAATATTAAAATTTTATTAATGATTTCCTTTAGTTTTAAACAATTTATTTCAAATGAGGGCGCCACTTATGCTACCATTTCACCTTAAATGATATTTCCGTTTCCTTTGAAATGATTTATTTCAAATGGGGGCAGCACTGGACCCCGGAAAATTCATGTATGGCCTTAACTGCAATGCAATAGCCAAAAATTCCAAGCACCCAAAGGAATATTGCCCTCACAGGTAAGTTATTTTGAAATTATATTATGCGTAAATTCATTGCAAACTTTCAATTCCATACAATCCGTCCATACACGTATTCAACGTATTGTAAAAACTCTAATTTAGCAAATAAAGAATTGAATTGAATTCCGTGATACATGCGTCATCTATGTACATCTACAATAATACCTGTGGCTGCATCGCAGTGGACAAATTCTCCCCCTATTAGAAGAGTCCCTTTGTCCAGCAGTGGACTAACGTTTGTAAAGAAAATAAGAAAAAGATTTGTAATTACCTCTCATGGTGAGAACCTAAATATATGACGTCAAATAAAATATACTAATACAATTTTAAGGCTGAATTCAGTCCATGATACTGAACAACTATCCTTAAGCAACATATACCTATAGAAATATGAATAATAATTTTTAACTCCTTCTACATGAAAATCTCATTTATGAAACTATATTTTATGGGAGGCCAAAAATTATTTTTCAGATTTCGATATATGTTCCGTGGGAAAAGTTGTTCAGTATCATAAACAAAATCCAACCTTAAAATACGAGTAGCTTCAGTATATTTTATTAGACCGTGTATGATTATTACACAACAACACAAAAGCGAAGTAACTATTACAGTATGATCTTTATTACTAAATCACTATAATATATTACTCAATAATTATTATTTTCCTCATTTGTATAAAATTCTTTGTCTCGAACCTCATATAGACCAAGAGCAAGCGTCTTAAACCAACGTAATTTTTTCAGAGCTGTAATATTTCGGATTTTTCCATGCTGGTCTGGGAGAACAGAAAAACCTTGGAATGTACCACCTGCTTCTTGCACAGATCGTAAAATCTAATCGTAGGAATGGGAAACATGTTAACAGGCAATCCGGTATGCAAGCTATCACTATTTTAGTTTCTTCTACCACCTTCTCGCCTACCATAACGCTTAAAAATAGACTGTCTTTGGATCTTGCGGCCCTGGGTTTAAGACCCAAAATGGTCTGTTTGCGCTGGTGATGGCAGCTGTAAGAGACGACCAAAGGATGTATATAAGTACTGGCAGCAGTGTTCTCTGTTACAGCCGTACTGTAGCCAAATTTTGATCTAAACAAGTCCAAATGAGCACTCGGTGCAATAATAACTTATTTTCTTCTCAGTGCAACAGTCTACGAGTATACTATTACAACTATACCATCTACAGCGATCACCAACCTGGCTATCCGTGGTGACTATAGGATTTTTTTCTTTATTGGGAGAGACCTTTATTCTTGCAGTGGACTGTAGACATTGTCGCAAAAAAGATACAGAATGTTTGCGAGCAGCCCAAACACGTCAGAATGGAAAGCGAACTAGGCCGTTTATTTTTTTTTTTTTTTTTTAAATTATAGAGCCAAAAGCTACAATAGGTAGACTTAATGCTAAAGCATTCTCTCCCTGTCAACCTTTAGGAGAAGAGAAACAGTTCTTATATCATAAAGTCTAGAGTTGTTTTGCCAGTATTTGATCGTTGGACTCACACAATCATATCCGGCGCCTCGAAATTTTCCTTTATCGAAACACCTTCGTCAAATATGTATAATTTTCGAGAATCTTTACTGGCGTATATAAAAAGGGAACAGATAAGTTCGATACGAGCTACCGAAGCGATCAATTCGAAACAAATCGAAGATAAGGAAACCTACCTAAATGCGACAAGTGGAAGTTAATTTGAAAATGTGTATTCAGAAAGATTATAATAAAGTCTTTTTGAATATAAATTTTCATGTTAATATTCTTTTCAGTTTAAGAGAAAATTCAAGATATAGCTAGAGGAGGGTTCACGTTTCTCTGCAGCTTACCTGCGAAAACCTTCTTCCTTCGTGAGATTCATTCCAGTCACACTCTTCTTTTTCATATTCCTTTTTTTCGATCTAATTTTATGCACAACTCTTTTACTCTTCTAGTTACGCGTCTTTGGAATGCCTTACCCGAGGACAGCAAAGGTATCTCAAATAGATATCTATTTAAGAAAAAGATCCACAAGCACCTTTCTGGTAATTTGTTGCAGCAGAACTAGTCATTATCTTCACATTTGTAGTTTATTTAGGTATTTATGAGTAGGTATGTATTTTTGTAAATGTTAATATATATTATATGTATAAAAAGTATTATATATTAAATATGTGTATGTATAGGTTCTTTTTGTAGCGCCTATCGCGATAAAATTGATTTTTCTGTTTTTCCTAAAGATTGACTGGTAGAGAATGCATTAGCGTTAAGTCCACCTTTTGTACCTTTAAGTTCAATAAAGATTTAATAAATAAATAAACCTTGGCGAGATACCTGGACCTCATCTGCTACGCGATTTGGACTTTTGACATCAGGAATACCATCTTCACGTGCCAACTTTGGGTTCAGTTGTAGTTGTAAATAACTACCCTCATACGAAGTTTGGTGTTTTTCTCCAAATTCGAATCCCAGTTTCGTAAATATTTTAGGTTTACTAAAACGAAGCGGCTCAGAGACCAGTCAGATCACATACTATTCAAATGCATTTTTTGTAACATTTTATAGGTTGAATTTTCCTGTCTCAAATTAACCCATGTTTCAAATTATTTTCCTTTTATGATGGTAAATTTTATTAATATCCGGATATGAAGGCAATATGTTGGTAGGCTAAAAGGTACTACTATTCGATTTAGTTATACCACAGAATAGGATACTAGTACTCCGTACAGAAGTCTCACTCAGCAAAGAAATTCAATGAAATATCTACTCAATGTAGTTAGCGATATGGTTTAATTTAGCTCACGTCAGAACTCAGCACCTTTTCGTTTAGATACTAGACATCCATTGCCTGCCAATTTTATTCTTATTACTCGGGATAAACGATTCACATAACTGAATTTAGCACTTAGAGGGGCCCCGGCCGCCGCGCTCTTAGTAATAATGTAGGTATATTTTCGATACTTAAACGGGGAGTGACACAGGCCTGAAGTGCTATTTTTCATTTAGGGACTCAGCGAAACACAAAACGTGTAGTTTTCCAACTCACCACTCGCATTCCGACGCATTGCATCGTATTTTTGAAACCGCCGTGTCAGTGATAAGTAATATTGTGTTACGCAGAAAATATCATAAATTTGTCAATGGTTTTATAAACATTTCAACAAAAATAAAAAAAGAAGCGTGAAACGGAACTGATACTCTATCGAACGTTTCTTTTACATTTGTACGCTACAAATGTCAAAATTACGAGTAGTTCAAACCACTCCTTACAAATCCTTCGCTTACGATCAATTAAAAAATGCACCCGTTTGGAAACACTCGCACAAATCATTCGTCATGTGAGTCCCTGAATGAAAAATAGCACTCCTGGTTATACCCACTAACACACGCAAAAAGAAGAAGACAGTAGCATTTGCCTAGTGTACACGTTCATTATGTATAATAGCAATAAATAAATAGACAAGGACAAATCACACTGATTTATAGTATTATGGGAGATTAATTAACTCAACGATACTATATTTTATAGTAAATACATACATAGATAAACATGACTGCCTCTTTGGTGCAGTGGTCAAGGCGTCAAGTAGAAAGATGATTCCGCACTACGGAATGCACGTAAAGCTATGGGTCCCGATTGTCCCGGACTATCCTAGGATTGGTTCTGGTCTACCCTTTGGGTTGCGTTGGTCAAACGGCAGTCGCTCTGTGTACAAACCGGTAACCTCGTCAAATCTCCTAGGTTAGGTAGCGGACCCCAGACTCTGAAGCGTTACCGCTTAGGATGCAAATGATGATGATACTGTATATTATAAAGATATACAGATAAACACCCAAGACCCAAGGCAATTAGAAAAAGGCCATTTTCGAACTTGCCCTGGCTGGGGATCGAACCCAAAACCTCCGGTCTGCGGACTAGCGTGTTGACCTTTACACTACACTGATCGTTAAATATATTTAATGTACGTATATGTGTTTGCTCATGTGTTCCCTTGTATCTTCCATGATATCCATGGTACCTTACAAGATTTGGTATCGTTGAAAGCGTCTTGGCTGTCCTGTAGTTATAGGCTATGACGTCACAGAATTTAATATAAAATTAATATATTCATATATAGGCCATAAAGTAATGAAAAAAATTAAATCATACTGTGTAGGGTATCAAATGTAGGGGCTTAATTAGTACATTCCTAAAATATATACATTTATAAGCTGTTTTTGCCTGCTGTGCTCGCAATAACAGGATAAACGTACAGCAAAAATCTTCCCGTAGTTCGGTTTTAGTCTTTAACAGTCTTATTATAAAACAAGGTCTAAAGATAAATCGAGTTTTAAAGTCGATCTAAACTAAGTAACAAGGAAAATCTTATTACAAAAGGAGGTTTAAGACATGAACCATGGATTAAATTTAGACCAAAGCTAAACCACTAGATTTAGTTAATACGGGACTAAACCATGTTTAAGGCCTTTTTAGGGTTTCGTAGTCCACAAGGAACCCTTATAGTTTCGTCATGTCCGTCCGTCCGTCTGTCTGTCCGTCCGGGCTCGTACTCCGCCGCTACTGCACCGATTGTCACGAAAATTGGTGGAGAGATAGATATTGAAGTTGCAAATGTTGGTTTTCTAAATTATGAAAAAATGATTTTTTTTCAGCCTTCTCATACAACGAAAAGTGAATTTAAAAAATTAAATTGGCCTAACCCCAACGTGTGGGGTATTGTCGAAAACGTCTTTTAAAATGCAACAAAAACTGCTTTAAAACTATGTAGATCAAACCCCCCAGTCTTGAGATAATCTAATACAAAGTTAAAATTTGAGGTGTCCCCCCACCGTAACTTTTGAAATATTACTAAAATAATTCTGAAAAAAAATTTAGTATATACCTCAAAGTATGTACTTTCAATTAAAAGTATAGCGGTCTCGGTATCATATATAGTTATTTTTTAATACGTCATAAATCGTAAATAGCAATTTACCTTTAGAACTTTTATATTATGTTACTTGCGGAACGGAACCCTTCATGGACGAGTCCGACTCGCACTTGGCCGCTTTTTTTATAATAAGGGCTCGTACATAAAACTGCGGTGCGACGTCGCACCGAAAAACCTGCGAGCTCGCACGACGCATCGCAAGAACTTGCGAATTGATTCGCAAGTTCAAATTCTTGCGATATTACGTCACACTTGGTGACACCCTTTTATTCCGCTCTGGGACAGCGTCACAAACTATACAGGGTTACTGGTATCTAACGCATAACCTTTTTGTGCAAGTTCAGGTCGTGATACTGAACTACTTTCCATAAAAACCATTATTGAAAAGCGAAAAAAAAAATATTTTTGTTAAAATGATAAGAAAACCATTGACAAAATGATATTTTCTGCGTAACACAATATTACTTATACTGCTTCATATTTTAATATTACATAAACTGCTTCATATTTTAGATGAAAATAGTTCCCAACGGGATTCATAATAGTAATAAATGGATGAACCCAAATTCTTCTTTGTTTCTTTTTCCGCAATAACAAAAGTGCACACTTCTTTTTATGATCCATGTCAGGACTTAGTTTTCAAAAGACGTTCAGTACGGTTGACGGTCGTCTTGCCGCACGAATTGCTGCGATGCAGCAATTCGTGTCGCAATTTTCTGCGTTGCGAATTCGCATCGCATCGCATCGCAGTTTTGTGTTCAAACCCTAAGACTGATTAAGTTTCTCTTGCATCTTCTGCAGGTGCATCATCTCTGTACTACCAAAACTAAGTATAGCTCATCTGGCTGCTCCATTAAGTATAGCAGAGCAGCCAGAGGATCAACCTAGAATAGAATCTTCTCTTCTCTCTTCATCTGAATGCGTTCCTGGTTGCATCCTCAGCTTTGCTGCTTCGGAGCCCGGGGTGCGCTTTCCCGCTTTTTCTTTTTCAAATTTATTATGCATATCAATAGTCACCTAGGGATGCCGAAAATCTAGCGAATTGGAGAAGAAATAGCCGGAACAATTTAAACGATTTGGCTATAGTTTTACGACCGGCCGCCTGCCTGACGTCTACCCCTCCTCGGGACTGCTATTGTAGCACGTGCTTTAAGTGCTATTTTTCCTTTAATCTTCTCTTACGACATTTACAGGAAGAGATGGAGTGGTCCTATTCTGACCCGGAACCACATTAGGTTAGTAAACCTAGAATAGAATACCTAGAATAAAATAGAATAGAACAACTGGTCTACCTACACTCTTCACGCTAGACATACGGTTTGGAGGGGTTACATTTATGTTGATAAGCCTTGTTTAGTTTGTATTTCTTTAGTTGCCTTCTACAACATCCACGGGAAGACTTGAAGTGGTCCTACTCTACCGGAAACCATCACACTTGTAGTACTGTTAATTTAATGTCTCATATCATTGGTCGTTTTAGACGCATTCGTGGTGCGTGAGATTTCTATAACGCATGCCATAGGGCCCGCATTTGGAAACTATTTTCACTGGTCGATGAAGGCAAGGTATCCCCTTTACCCATGTGGGTTAGAATAAGACCACTCCATCTCTTCCTGTGGATGTCGTAAGAGACTAAAGGACTAAGCACAAACATCTCGTGCTACAATTGCATTCCCAAGGAGGGTTAACGTCGGGCGGCGGGCGGTTGTAAAACTTTTCGCACTAATACATTCCCAAAGAGGGTTGACTAACGTCAGACAGGGGCCGGTCGTTAAACTAAAGCCAAATCATTAAAACTGTTCAGGCTATTTCTTCTCTATTTCGCAAGGTCTTTGACATCCTTGGGAGACCATTGACATGCATGTTATATTTAGAGAAGAAAAAGCGAGAAAGCGCACCCCGGGCTCCGAAACAGCACAGCTGAGGATGCGACCGGGAACGCGCTTAGACGAAGAAGAAGAAGACAATGAAAGTAAGGTATCCCGCATTGGGGTGCGTGAGATTTCTGTAACGTATGCCATAGGGCCGCAGTCTACAGTTTTCCTAAATCTACAAGGAAAACAAATAAATCAAGTAAGTAATCATGTCTATTTTAGTTTATGTATGTACGTGTAATTTAACGTTTGTCTAATATTATTATTTATCCTTACTTGTATATAATTTATGGATTGCCTCGTTGTTGTAATTTTACGTATCGTATCGAGAACGTTAAGCTTTAGTTTGCATTTTTGCGAAAAACGGCCACTTTTGGCAAAAACTCATTAATGTTTATAAGCTTTGTTTAGCTTGTGTTTCCTTAGTCGCCTTCTACGACATCCATGGGAAGACTTGGAGTGGTCCTATTCTACTCAGTCGGGAACCACACGGCTCGAAAACGGCACGTTATTGATACCGAAACGCGGATATGCAGTTACGTACCTCTTGCGTACCGCTTTTAGAGTAACCCTACAGCGTGGATGTTTTAATGAAATATTAAAACATTCATGATCATTGATACAAGGGAAGGATGACATGAAAAAACAAAGCAGTCCATTTCATTTTTTATTTTTTATTAAGTATTTATGTCATTAATTTAAAAAGGATACTAAAAAAAAACAGACTAACCTAAGTAAGTATACATAAAAATAGGCAATTTAATTAAACATTAAAAAAACCAAACATACTACTTTATATCAAACATTGCTAAAACACAAAGTCAGTATCAAAAAATTTTTAGCCATTTGGATTTTCACAAATTCAATTTGGAGTTAGGTAGCGTGTTTCCAAATGCTTCTTCGTGTCAACGCTTGTACAGTGAGCTAAAGAAGCTTTTGGACAAACTAATATATACGGACTGCGTACAATGCCATACAAGTGTTAACACAAAGAAGGATTTGGTAACACGCAGTTAGGTACGATGACACAGACAAACCTATGCGCAAAACTATAACACCCATTTTTGCAACGGGGGTTGTAAAAAATTGTTTAAAAAAATAATTACTAATAAGTATATATTAGTTCGTACAAAGTAGCTCAACTTTCTAAGTAGATTCCATAGACGAACAAATACTATTATAATTACATTATAGAGGACTGAGAGCCCTATCCAAAAATGATCTTTAAAATCCTGTATTATTTCTAGAGCTAGTATCTCGCCCACTAGTCATACAATGGATGCTGGGTAGGTCAAAGAGCTATAATGTCCCGTACATTATAGCTCTTTGACCTGATACTTAGGCTGATGGTATCCACAAAAGTCAGAGATGGCCCTTGTTTGTTCGTAGAAAATGAAATACCGCCAACTTTCCGAAAGTGAGCGGCACCACTACGAAACTACCTTCATTCGAGCTAGTAGCTCCATCTAGCTATAACATTTAAACTAAAAATCGAATCATTATGCTTCAAAGTATGAACGTCAATCCTATTTTTTCGTTCATGGTACAATCTTATTTTACAAGCTTTTATTTAACTTGCAATGTTACCTATGTACTCGTATGTAACTACTATGTAACGAGTATGTTTGTTCGGGTGGAATCTTGCAACTCAATTTTGAAGCAGATATCTTCAACTGATTGAGCTGAAATTTTGAGCTTATATGTATATCGCGTGACAATGCAATATTATGATGACTTGGAGCTGATCTGATAATGAAGCTGGCAGGTGGCCATAGGAACTCTATAATGAACCCCATCGAGTTTGAACTTATTTGTTTTGTGTTGACAAGATCTTTTGTCTCATAATAAAAGCTTGTACAAAAAATGAAAATTTTTATAAAAACTTATTTCTAAGTATTTTACTATTAAAATAACAATTTCTATAGGTTATTTATGAACCTCTTAGCTATATGCTATATTCACGACATGTACTGTTTAAGCGAAATAAAAAATACGTATTTTGTCATATGTATCTTGTTTCATAATAATAAAAACAAAAGAGCAACGGCTGCGCGTAAATTAAGTAGGTTAGCCATTTATTAGAAATTTAGAAGAAAAAAAAAAGTACTTAGTATTTTTCTTACAGTTTTGTGTTATATTAACGATTCTGATTAAGGTGAAGAGGTAAGCAAATGGCCTTGAAGTGTGAAATAAATTGTTAACTCGTAAATATGGTGATAATTTCCATATTGCTCTTCGTCATGCACTTGATATCCTTTTAAATTATTTTATGAACTGCCGTTGAAACTATTATTGGTGATCCGTCTAGCTTTAAAACTTGCCGTGGCCACTTTTGGCGGAGGCAAGTTTTAAAGCTAGACGGACTAATGTAAATACTTTCAACGGTGGTTCATAAAATAATTGAAAGGGCTATTGTGGGCTAGTGCATGACGAAGAGCAATATGGAAATATGTATATTTATTATTTTTATTTTATTTATTTGGGAAACAAACAATTTTTATTACATACACATAGAAAAATATATACAGTACAAAAATCAATGAAGTTTCCACAGGTAAATTTTACATAATAACATTGAACAGACCAAATAAAGACAAGAAATAAATTTACATAAAAACTGTGAATTATTATTTTATACTTAAATAATTACCTAAAAAACAAAAACACATTAAAAGTACAGGAAATTGATACTACAGCTAAATTTACTTATATAGTATTTCCTGTATTCTTTTTTTAAATTGCATAGTCTTGCAATTAAAATGATCTATATTACTAAATATATTATTATAATTGTTGCAGGCTCTAAACAAAGATGTATTGCTGGCGTAATTTGTTCTAACGCTAGGCAATGAAAAAAGTGATTTATCTCTTGCATTAACTCGGGGACACCTTATTTTAATATGACTTAACAAGAATGGGGAGTCAATAAGACTGTTTAGTAACTTATACAGAAATATCTGGTCCTTTTCTACACGACGGTCTCTCAAACATGGAACATTATGGACGCTGCCAGAAGACTGATCTGAGTGTGCACATTTATAATTTAGATGTTTCCTATAGTAAATTTCTTATTTATCTTTTCAATTTTATCAATATATACATTATATTGGGGATTCCACACAGACGACGCATATTCTAGGATTGACCTAGCCAGGGTAGTGTACAAAATCAAAAAAGTTGAACACTGTCTAAAATCTTTATCAACTCTAATAATAAAACCTAACATTTTAGTTGCTCTTACAGTTATAGTTAGAATATGTTCATCAAAAGTGAGTTTACTATCTATATATCACCATATTTACAAGTTAACAATTTATTTCAAATTTCAAGGCCATTTTCTTATCTCTTCACCTTAAGAGATTTCAACTCGTAGCTAAGGAGTGGAAAATCAACCTGTATAAAACATACTGTGATTTAAATAATATAACAAAATAAGTAATACTCAATTATTTACTTTTTAAAGTTCCGTACAAAAATGAATAAACGGGCAAGTGCGAGTCGGACTCGTACATGAAGGGTTCCGTACCACCGTACAATGTTTTAAAACGCTGAAGAAACACGTTTCTTGTATGACGACCCCCTTTAATTATTATTAACTTGTGATGCGGCGATCAGCAAACCGGTATCGCCGCGCACATACGCCTTAGGAATATTCCACTACTCACACAGCTGCAATCAGTACGCGCCACATACAAACTTACTTTCGATACAAAACCAGTATGATATGGTTTCCCCACTAGATTCCCCCGCCGACCGCACCGCCGCCGTCTATATAAGGCCATACGAGCCCAGTAGCCGCGGACACTCGCTCGGTTGCCCACCTTTGTCGCTTGGATCGGATATCTTAGTACGACCAGGTTTCCCTTCCCCCCTTCCTCCCAACCACCCTCGGCCGCCTGAATCGGATATCTCGGTACGGTCAGGGTTCCCTTACCCCGCACCCCTCGGCCGCCTGGATCGGATATCTCGGTACGGTCAGGGACTCCTTCCCCTCTTCCCCTCTCACCCCTCGGCCGCCTGGATCAGATATCTGGGTACGGTCAGGGTTCCCAAACCTCTCCTTCCCGCTCACCCCTCGGCCGCCTGGATCAGATATCTGGGTACGGTCAGGGTTCCCGAACCTAACCATCCCGCTTAACCCTCGGCCGCCTAGATCAGATATCTGGGTACGGTCAGGGTTCCTGAACCTCCCCTTCCCGCTCACCCCTCGGCCGCCTGGATTAGATATCTGGGTACGGTCAGGGTTCCCGAACCTACCCTTCCCGCTACCCCTCGGCCGCCTGGATCAGATATCTGGGTACGGTCAGGGTTTCCTTCCCCTCTCTCCCTCAACCCCCTCGGCCGTCTGGATCAGATATCTCGGTACGGTCGAGGATCCGTCCCCGCTACCCCCACCGTCCTGTCCGTTTTGTGGTCGTCCGCGCCACCCCCGTGTGAGGGAGCGTCGCGACGCCGACGTGCTCCTGCGCGTCCTACCTACCCCTTCAGGGTAGATACACCGTGGGCGCACTACCCCGTGCGCCGCACCAACCCCTAATCGTCCTCAACGTTGGGGGTTGGCGCCCGACGCTGATGTGCTCACGCGCGTTCAGCAGGCGAGTGTGCATTTCGCACCCTGCATCGGGGTACCACCCCTATCGTGAGCACACGATGGGGGTGGTACCCCGACGCCCACGCACCCGTGTACGTGCGGCGTCACCGTTCCGCCCGGCAGGGCCATCCGTACCCTGCCCCCCGTTTTCCAACACAGCGCGCCCGCGCGCGCCCCCCATTTGAGATTGCACCCCGTTCCGCACCCCCTCAGGGTGACTTCCCCGGTGCAACCCGCGACATCCGGCGATCCGACCCGTAGAAGTAGGTACTTCTCCCGTCCCGTGTTTTAACCACACGTCCTGTGGTTTCCGTTTTGCGCCAAATCGCCTACAGCTGTGTGACCGTGGACAATTCATGACGCACCGTATTCCCCTGTCGCTCTGGGGTTACATAGGTATCCTGTGAATTTAGTATTAAGATAGCGCTAACTAAGCCTAGGTTAAACTGAGATAAATAGTGCTGTAAATAAATGGCTGTTACTGTTGGTATTATACCCTTCCCGGTAGGCTACCTCATTAGGACCTTCAGACCCTGTCGTACCAAGGTGGTAACAGGTGTCTACCTAAATTCATGTTGATGATAGCGTCCAGAGGTTCGACCCCTCGAAAACGCTTCATCACAAACTTTATCTTATTTCTAGTATTTGTTGTTATAGTGGTCATAGTAATACGACATAATCGGTGAAAATTTCAGGTGTCTAGCTATAACGGTTCAAGGGATAGAGGCCTGTGACAGATTGAGTTAAAAACGCTGAAAAAAACACGTTTTTTGTATGACGATGGGTCGTCATACAAAAAACCTGTTTTTTTAGCATTTTTAACCCGATCTTTATAATGGCATCAACTAGATTCTTGAAACTTTCACCAATTTTATGTACTGCTATGGCCACTATAACAACAAATACTAAAAATAAGATAAAGTTTAAAACTAAAGGGGGTCGTCATACAAGAAACGTGTTTCTTCAGCGTTTTTAAACATTGTACGGAACCCTTCATGTACAAGTCCGACTTGCACTTGCCCGTTTATTACTTTTGACGGTTGGCGAAGTTTCATTCTTGCAACAGTAAATGCCGATAAGAGGGAAAGAGACACAAGATAGGTTTTAAGTCAAATTCTCTCTATAAGAAGGTACATTCCAAGCTCTTTGATCGATATGGAGTATGTTTTGTTTCTCCCAATCTTCCGCCAAATGTTTAACTTCCTTATACGACAAGACTTGCGTTGTCCTTCATTTCATCATCGATCAAATATTTTTCATCTATGAACGCCCTTCCTTTCCCTCTCTTAGCCTCGATCTTTGCTTTGATATTATTGATCCTTTTCATCTTTAACAGCATTTCTTTGTTGTTTACCCATTTCCTAAAACAATTTTTTTATTGTTAAAAAAATCTTTAAAAAATAATTCATTAAAATTATTTTACAATCGTCACATTTTATTGCCGTTAGAATTCGCAAGGCAGGCAAGTTAGAAAATGGCCTTTTTCAAAATATCCTGGGTCTTGGGTGTTAATCTATACCTATACGGGTATGTATTTATTATAAAATATACACGCTGAATTTTATAAATACAAAATAGAAATAGAAAATCTTTATTTGGATATCTCTATTATGTATCATGTGCTTATGTAGAAAATTTTCTTTCATGTTCAATGTCATTTGTTATTTTTATGCTCCAAATAAAGATTTTCTATTTCTATTTTGTATTTATAAAATTCAGCGTGTGAATTTTATAAATACAAAATAGAAATAGAAAATCTTTATTTGGAGCATAAAAATAACAAATGACATTGAACATGAAAGAAAATTTTAATTTTTAATAAAATTTTTGAATTTTCATTGGTTTTGGAAAATAAGTCATATATTAAATGAATTCCTCTATCCATATAAATACGAAATTTGTGTACGAAGTGGTACGACTTAAGATAAAAAAGTTGCGAAATTGATTTTCGATCGAGACCATATAGTTACGCCCGTCTTAGTTAAAACTTCCGCGTGACCACGATGAACTCGAATACCTACGAATACGTAGTTACTCGCGCGACGTCCATCGTTCATCGCGCGAGTAACTACGTATTACTGTCTGTTACGGTACTAATTGATCTCACGTTTTTACTTTTAAGTTTTAGTCAACAGTTATTGTTTCTGAATTTTTATTTTGACTAGCTAATTGGGTTTTACTAACGATTCTTATGAAGTGGCCTTTAGCTTCAAAACCGATGAAAATTTACCGTGTATAGTATCTCATAACATAAGTTGAAACTTACTTTGTGGCTAGCTCAATCAGTGAGATTTGTCCCTATCTATATATTTATTAATTGCTTCAATGTATCTTATATTACTTGTACTATTATGTATCATGTGCTTATGTAGAAAGTGGTGGTGGAATAAAAAAAGTGTTTGGTAGAGTGTTCGGCAAAGTGTGAGTTAGTCAATGTATAATTAGCACCTCATTATCAGCAGTGGATCTTCTTGAAACACGTCTACTTATGCGTTCGGAATGAACATTAGCCGGAATATCGTCACATGGAAACACATTATCTTCAATATCCTCCTGAAAGCAGAAAATTATAACAAAAATAACATAGACATGTAAAATATGCGTCGTAATTTTCGCCTACCAGTCTTCTTTTACAGGCTAATTTTTTTTCAGCAATTTCAGTTCATGATGATACTGAACTACTTTCGATAAAAAATTGGTTGCCTGTAAAGTCGGTATACGGGCGAAAGTTTTACGTGACAACGACTTCACTCCACTTCACTCCAAACTTGACTTCCACTCGGGCATGGTTAGCCCACCTAAGAGCGAGAGAGACAGACATAAAAAGTGAAAGGCACGCGTGCCTCTCACTCGCTCTCATTGTGAGCGCATAACGTGAGCGGAGCGTAACGCAGTTTCTTGAAGTGTCACCCGGCTAACCAATTTATAAGACGTTGTCACGTCAAAACAGCGAGAGACAATGACAATAAGAACACTTTAACAAAAAGAACGCTTTTGCATACAAAATCCGTTTGGCTGAGCGCGTATTTTTATTGGAAGGCGAAATTATGCACTTGCTACTTAAATTTAATAGGGAGTTAAAAAGTCACCTGTAATCGACTTATCATTTTATGTTATACGCAAGTTATTGTTTTTTTATTGTAAAATTTATTTTTTTAATAGATACTTCATAATTTTTAATCTGCTAGTCAATACTAGACAGACAAAACATATATTTAAATTACGTACTTCCTCAATAATTTCCACCAGAGAATCGTTCCGCACCGATGTAAGATTAGACCGCTTCTGAAAAAATTAAATATACTTTTATATCTTAGTTAATGTTGTTAAGAAAAAAAAACATTAATTTATAATTATTAAGAAAGAATATTAAAAGAAGGATATGGTGCAGTCGGGGATGATAGCCGTCTGCAGTCGGCTACGAACTTGTACCTCTACTGATCTGCGGCCGGACGACACGTCGTCTGCGGTCGAGCGACGTGTCGCTAGCTGCGATAGCTATTTCATATAAATTCATAGACACTAGTAGTGTCACCGCGACACGTCGTCTGCTGCTGCGGTCTGCAGTCAGTAGTAAGATACCAATCTGCGGCCGGACGACAAGTCATCTGCGGTCGAGCGACGTGTAGTCAGGCGACGTGTCGCTAGCTGCGATTGCTATTTCATAGGAATACATAGAAACCAGTAGTGTCGCCGCCACACGTCTTCGCTGCTGCTGTCTGCAATCGGTGGTAAGATACTAATCTGCGGCCGGACGAGTAGTGTCGCCGCCACACGTCTTCGCTGCTGCTGTCTGCAATCGGTGGTAAGATACTAATCTGCGGCCGGACGAGTAGTGTCGCCACAACACGTCGTATGCTGTTGCTGGCTGCAGTCAGCTCCGAACTTGTACCTTTAGGTAGTTTGAAAAATCTCACACCAGTGTTGGCCCTTTCCACACACGAAGAAAAAAACAAACTAGGGCGCGGTAAGGGCATGACCAGATATTTGTCTTTAGGCGATTTCCTATTCCTTTATTTTCTAAAAAATCCAAATAGTAATTACAAAAACTTACAACACTCCTTCTTCTTATTTCTGCCTGTAATTCTTGTTTTCTTTTAAAGAAGCCAGACTAAAAATAACAAGGTTTGTATTAGTACATTAAAAATTTAAGCGTAACCTACTTTGTATGATAAAAAATCATCTTTCAGTACAATAAATTAAAATTACTTAATTGATTTTTTTATTTAATTTTTAGTTTTTATATGTGTGAAAAATTATGTTGGTTAGTTTAAGCATGTAGGTAGATATATAGTTACCTTATCAAAAAATGAAATAAGAAAGAGTAAAATAATACCACGTGAGCGGGACTTGAACTCGCAACCTTGGTCTAAATACGACCATGCTCTAATGGCCTTCGCTGCGTTCTTCTTCTTCTCATGTCGAAAGCTCAAAATGTAATTAGATTTTTTCCCTCCAGAAGGTTGCCACTTTTACAGCGTTGTCTGTAGCCTCATAAGGTGCGTTAAGGTGAAGATATAGGCAAATAGCGTTGAAGTGTGAAATAAATTGTTAACTCATAATATGATGATAATTTTGATATTGCTTTTCGTCATGCACTAGATAGCCCTTTAAATTATTTTATGAACTGCCGTTGAAACTATTATTGGTGATCCGTCTAGCTTTAAACTTACCGTGGCCACTTTTGGCGGAGGCAAATTTTAAAGCAAGACGGACTAATGTAAATACTTTCAACGGTGGTTCATTAAATAATTTAAAGGGCTATTTAGTGCATGACGAAGAGCAATATGAAAATTATCACTATATTATGAGTTAACAATTTATTTCACACTTCAACGCTATTTGCCTATATCTTCACCTTAAGTGAGCGCACGCGACGGGTTCAGTGCATCTCTGTCACAAACTCTACGTGCCAAAAAGATAGCAGAATCCGTCGCGTGATGACGTGTCTCTGTTGCACGTATAGAGTTTGTGACAGAGATAGACTGAACCCGTCGCGTGCGCCCGCTTAACGCAGCGAAGGCCCTAAGGGTCAGCACAAACCAAGAGGAGCGCAGCAAAGAGAATTTGTTTATGACATTCGAAAATAAATTTTAACTATTGGTACAAAGTGCATACATGTTTGAACATGACAAAACAACTGACCCTAACCACTGAGCCCACTAAGCTATCACGTGTTCAACCCAGCACGTAGTATTTTTTTTTACTATTTTTTATTTCATTTTTTCATTTGAGTACTTTAACATTGCATCTTAAATGCCAAAAACCCTATAAAAATATAGGTACCTTATTGCCTGGATTAACACAAAATAATATTTTTTGGCCTAAAGAGAACGTTATACTCAAATTTGTGTGACGTCACCTACCCAAATCAGCGGACAGTTAGGTCGATTCCAGCGATAACTCATTTGATACGATAAGTTAGCATGAATAATATAAAAGATACTAGGGAAAAGAAGAACAAATAGCGGTGAAAATCATAACCCGCTTATTGGATACGCCGAAGTCGGGTAACTGTTATGGGTACTGCTGCCCCTTAATAGTTGTCACATGTGGTACCTAAACAGAGCATTTTGGGTAATAGCTATTTAGAAATATCTTCATATACATTCTTCATTTACTCTCCTTGAGATATCATGGAGAAACTTGATGGCTCGGTGGGAGTGCGCATTAATAGCGCTTGCGCATGTTAAGCAACACCTGCCGTGGTCCGCACTAGAATGGGTGACCACAAGTATTTTTTCGAGCTCCTCCGCGCTTCGAAAGGTACGTTAAGCCGTTGGTCCCGGTCATCATTAGATGGCAGTCGTCAACACGAAAACCAAAACAAACTCACCTTATACAATATAACAATGCAAACTGCGATTATAATTAGAGCTACAATAACAGCTAATGAAATAATGAGCGCCTTATTTTGTCCAATGCTCGTATCCGTCTGGAACACCGGTGTAGACTCCGCCCTTAAAAAGAAGAGACTTAAGTGTACGCAAGCTACACGGCAAAATAGATAGTTTATAAATTTTCTTTCTTATATAAATAGATAAATAAAAATCTCACTAATTAATATACAACGTGGAAGGGACATACCCGTAATAAATCGAACCACGGGCTATACTAGATCACTAAAGTATAATGAAAATAAAATAACAATCAAAAAACAAACAAAAAAATATTCGACATTGTCATACAAATCGTTTCCCATACATTCGGCTGCACACTTTTGTATGTAAATTCCAAAAATTTTTATTGTGTTTTGGCTGTTATTTTAATTTTATTTTTCTATAATGATCTAGTATAGACCGTGGTTCGATTTATAACGGGTATTTCCCTTCCACGTTGTATACTAAGATATGGGATATTTCATATCATAGTATAATGGAATTAACGACGCCTACTCAACGGTGTGCCGTATTGATTCCGGCTAAGAATAGGACCACTCCATCTCTTTCTGTGTATGTCGTAAGAGGCGACTTAAGGACTAAGAACCAAAATCTTGTGCTACAACTGCATTCCCGCTAGAAGGGTTGTCGTCGGCCGGCGGCCCAATGTAAATCTTTTCGCACAAATGCATTTCCACAGAGCATAGGCAGGCGGCTGGTTGTAGAACTATAGCCAATCGTTCAAACTGTTCCAGCTATATCTTTTCCATTTCGTATTGCCTTCGGCATCCTTGGGTGACCATTGACATGCATGTTATATTTGACGAAGAAAAAGCGGGAAAGCGCACCCCGGGCTCCGAAGCAGCACAGCTGAGACAAGAAGACTTAACGTATAGGTTTCATTCATTATATACAATATAGTTTATAGAATAAAAAAGTTGTTAAGACAAAAATTAAGGCTTAATTAGGGTAACAAAAAATTTTTACGACATACTTATTTAAAGATTTTTCAAATTGGCTTGAATAAGTTTTTTTTTTTTTTAGTTTTAAACCCCCATATCTCCGGCATTTTGGAAAATTTTCAAAAACGGCTAAAATAATCTAAAATCTGTATAATTATCGAAACTTCTTATAAAATTTTACGAGAATTGGTTGATAAATGCGACCTGTAGGCGAGAACAAACCGACAAACTGACAAACTTACTTTGCAGATAGTTGAACAGATGTAGGAACTAGATTCAACAACAATTCTGTCTTTACATTCAGTTTTTTATTCATTAGAGATTTTTCTGAAAAACAAAAGAGATTTTATTAGCAATTACGAATTTTAAGTTTTAACCACGGACGAAAAATACGAGAGGACTGGCAACCTTACACAAAGAAGCGTAGAAATACCCGGCAACTTAAGTTAAACCAAAATGGCGGCGCTACGCAGTTATAATTAGAGGCAAAAGTGTGCGCTGTGCGCAGTGATCGCCATTTTGGTTCAACTTATGTGCCGGGTATTGTACTCTGCTAGAAGGCCAAAATCCTATTTTATTTCTAGATATTGCTACTATCTCACCCGCTAGACATACAAAGGATGCTGGATGTAGTCTGAGTGTATCCTCGAAAAATCAGATATGGCGCTTGTTTGTTTGTAGAAAATGAACTCATATACCGCCATCTTTTCGAAATTAAGCAGCACAATTAAGAAACTAGCTTCTTTCGAACTAGAGTAGCTCCATCTAGCTGCAAAATTAGAACTGAAAATTATGCTAGATGGAGCTACTAGTTCGAAAGAATACGCTTCAAAGTATGAAGATCAGACCTCTTGTATTTGTTCGTCCATAGTTTAAACTTATCACATATTATGATGACATCAGATGTTTTTAGAGGAATTGGTCGTAGGTCCTGCTAAATCGCGATGAGTGGAACGATAGGAGAGGAAACCCTTATTTACCCAGCAGTAAGACATTGTAGCTTAATAAATATCACATTAATCTTTTCAGCTTCTAGAAATACACTGCAGGACATACATACACTATCACGTCTTTACATGTCACGCGAAAGCAATTTTCGCCGCAGCCGTTTTCCCAATGATTTCAACTAAGGATAATCCCATCGGAACATTTTGCATAAAATTCCTTCATACAATTCAACGTCGCGCCCGGAGCGACCACAACGCATGCGCTGTTGTCACTCCGGGCGCGACGCCGATTGCTCCTGAATGCAATGTAACAAATCGGTTGTAAAATTATCGCGTTTAAATTCCTTAATATTTTAATTATAACAAACAGTCTGTAACTTACCGATGATACGATATTACATGTACTTTTTTAACCTATATCATTGTTTTGGCAGGCTTTAAATGCGCAACCAGGCATTTTTATGGCATTTACAAGTATTAAACAAAAACGAATAAACTCTTTCGCGGACCAAGGACGACTATGTCGCGTTGGTCCTAAAATAGACTTTTATGGATCAATGAGATGGTGCCATTTCTTTGCGCGGTTGGCCTAGTCCTTACCGTAGTAATATATAAGTCAATGGTCAGTCCAAATACCAAAGAGCAAAAAGTACCTTCTTACAAAGATTATTTGGTAAAAAACCCATCTTTTGTCTCTTTCAACTTATCGGCATTTACTGTTGCTAGATCATTCAAGCAACAGTAAATGCCGATAAGTGCCTCACTAATCGTCAAAAGTAAAAATGTAGCCTGTTTTCTACATAATACGACAAAATTAAACTTTTGCCACTTTATCGCGGAACCTACTCGTATATAACTCTAATATCTCTGACAAATATACGAACAAAATTAGCAGCACTGCCACTGCGGAGTAATCTGTAAACGCAAGTAGGTACATAGCCATCTTACCGATTTCTTTTTTCCAAAGGATGACGGTTACCATAACTTTGATTTTCGAATTTGGTTTTAAATCTACACTGCAAGACATGTAGACCGGTTTTTCTGAAGTGCATGTTTGCGTACTGACCTGCAATACAATACAATACAATGATATACAACAGAACTGGAATCATAGCAAAAAAACCTCCAACAATATTGTTAAATAGATTTAACGGTAATGCAGAAACAAGCTGCCTACACACAGTTAATTCATTAGCTAAAGTTTTTGGTAGCGCTGGAATTCGCTCTCTCTGAAAGTTTCAGGGCTGACTTCAGCAAACCACCAGCCCCTTGAAGGCTGAGACAAAATAAAACAATACAATGTCAAATTAAAAAAAAACAAGTACTAGTCAACGTTGTACTGACGCTGTGTTTCGACTTCACTGGCTGTGCTTTATAACTGATAAATTACTTAATCGTAAAGTTCCTTAGACAGATAATTAAAAAATAGTTTTACATATTGTTACCTATGTAGATATTAATTGCTTGCTATCATGTATTAGATAATAGCTCTTACATACGTACTTAGATAAAAAAAAATAAAGAACATACCTTTAATTCTTTTATAAATTGTTCTTCATCATTTGAAACGTTCAATGTAAAAATGACGTTTTTCCACAAAATTGTTTGCGTATTTTCAATCTGAAAGTAACGATAAATTAATTAGCTGAATTTATAAACTAAAAGATACAAATAAACTCACAAAAAAGTAATTTTAAAAATATTTTTAATAATTAATTATCTTTTCTAAAATAATAAACTAAAAAGTTGGATGTGCTCCACAGGACGAATTAGATGAGCCCAAACTCGTTATGTTGTAGGTATTATCACAGAGATGCTGAGGGCTTCTACCAGCTTTATCATGAGATCAAATCATTGCTACCAAAATATTGCATTGTCACTCAACATATTTAAGTACGTCAAGTTTCAACTCAATCGAATAATAGGAAGTGGGTCTCATTTATCTCGCAAGATTTGATTACGGACACACCGACAATGGGACAGGTAAAACTTTATAAAAGCTTGTGAAATTGGAAAAATGTGTATAGTCACAGCGGCGACACTCCCTGTACTTGAGAGTTCGAACGCCGGTGACCTTGAGCTCGGAGCTCGTAACGCTAGGGTTGATACTGAACCGAAATAGAGTATCGTGTGGTGCGTTGGAGACGGCGCGGTGCGTTAGAAAGACGCGAACTAGGTACCAGCCCTCGGCCAAAGCAGTCAGCGATAGCTCGTTTCACGCCCCGCGCACCTCTCAAGGCCCCCTCGCACATCCAGACACCCACACATAGCCGCAAGCGATTTTACGTGCACACATGCTTAAGTGTCGTTTCTTTTGGCGTAGTGTTTATATTCTTTGGTAAAGTTAGATTATAACATTAAATATACCATGTAAGTGTGTTCAACATCAATCGTTTCCGACTCGCTTTTTATAGATTTTTCTGTTATACTGGGATTGGATTTATGTCTGAAAACAAAAAAGAAATATGTAAGATTATAATAATACTTACTTACATATAGCAAAGCATACTTACCGAAACCGTTGCTGTTTGTCTGTCAACGTAGCGTATTAATTAATCATTTCATGATGTGGCCGATCATTTCATGAAATGGTTTTATTTCATGATATGGCCAGCTTAAACTGACCATATCTTTTACACGTCAAAGTTTGATTATATGTCAATCAACGTTTGGCCATATCACAGAGCACTATATACTAGCGTAAGCCATATCATTAATGTAGGGCTTTCATGACATCAAAGGTTTAATTAAAAAATCAAATATACTACAAGGAACTTTATATAGTTTTAACTATGTCTTGAAGTAGCCATGCGTTTAGTTAGCATTTCATATAACGTTTAACCACATAACAAATAATACTAACGTACAGAAGTCTCACTCAGCAAAGAAATTTAAAGAAATATCTACTGAATATGGCTAGTGATATGGTTCAATTTAGCTCACGTCAGAACTCAGCACCTTTTCGTATAAATACCTAGACATCCATTGCAAGCCAATTTTATTCTTATTACTCTGGACAAACAATTCTAAACGGGGAGTGACACAGGCCTAGTTTTACGATTGACTGATTATTGATTGATCAGGTAGATACATGACCACATCATGATGTGATCAGTAGGTATTTTTCATATCATAAAAGATACAAGGGGGCGCCCCTTTTTTACTGCCACTCATTAATGGAGACCCTGCATCTGCCCATAAATACTACACTACATGAGCAAACGAGATGGTCATCGCAGTACATGGTATAATTTGCACAGAGACTGCCGCTCCTAATACTTACCCTGATGGTAATCGTCTAAATAGATCGAAACCTGGTCGACTTTTCCGACTATATTACGTGATTAACAATTAATTTATCTCACGTTAGGTTGAATAAGGTAATAATTACTTACCCGATAACAGATATTCCAGTTGCATCGAATTTGTAGTCTATACTTATATATTTTTCTGTTACTTTTAATCTGTTGTCATCGTACAAAACTGCGGTTACATTGAAACTTGTGAGTTCGTTGTTCAATTGGCTCGTTTTCAGTTTAATTAGATAAGTACGCTGAAAAAAATTGTGTAAAGTTTTTTGATAAAAGAATTTAAAACAATGTTACAAACTCAATGGAGATGTTTCTACTGTTGCTTCGTTTCATTACTGATGCCAGTCCCGCCAGTAGGGACTGGTCAGCTCGGAGTCCTCAGTGTTACTTATTTCTGTAAATTGGATTTGGCACTTGTTCGCAAGCTTTACATTTTATATTGTGATAACATTGTATTAGGCATAATATCTTTGTAAACTGACAAAGCCCTTCCGGCACATAAGCAACCAATACTGTGTAAATGAGTTTCTTTCGGCGTTTCTTCTCAGCAGTGGTCGAAAAGTATCTGATTTGACTTGTTGCAAAATGGCGTATTCACTGTTTTATTTCTCATCTGATTTTATATAGTAGAGAAATCAAAGTAATTTAGCAGTAAAGTTAACATCGAAAAATTCAGATATTTCGTAATAATATTTTTATTTTTAGCAAATAGTGCAGACTTTTTCTATATTTTTTTAAGTTAAGAAAATTGTTATATACAGGGTCTAAAAAAATATTCTGAAACTATTTTAAGAGTGAATTCAGTCCATTATACTGAACAACTTTCCCCAAGGAACATATATCGAAATATGAAAAAATATTTTTGACCTCCAACATACAAGTTAAGCGATCAGCTGATCCGAGTTTTTATGGAAAGCTAAAAAGTTTTTTTCATATTTAGATATATGTTCCTTGGGGAAAGTTGTTCAGTATCATGGACTGAATTCACTCTTTAAATAGTTTCAGTATATTTTGTGAGACGTTATATATTTATAGCCATATGATAGGGGCTGGATGAGATAAGTTCCATTTTGTTGAATGATCTTTCTAATATGTTTATGAGTTGCAACCTCAGCTGTACTGGTCTCTGGTCCACTTTCCAGCTTTTTCAGCTTGACTTCGCAATGTCTGTAACTTTTTCAATTTATGAAAGTAGTTATACCTTCTCATTTTTCTTAAAAGGTTGCGGCAAATAGCATTTATACCCTTCTTTCGTTTCACTACAACCCGCTTTGGTGATGGCCACTCCACGCACTTGGATCATAACGTACGCGTCGAATATTGGTTTTCCTTCGTTGCTTATTTGCATTGTTAACGACTCATCTTGACCAGCCACCAAATACGTACCAAAAGGAGGATTGTCTGCAATTTCACTGAAATTTAAAATATGTTTATTTAAAGCTGTCAAATTCTATGCATTCTATTATATTTATTTATTTATTTGTGGCAAAATTGACTACTGATTTCGATTATACATTTTTAGGTATAATTTTCATATAAAAAGGTGTTTTGTTTAAAATAATTATAAGTATTTTTAAAGGAAATTTAGGCAAATTTAGATGTATGTTGGTGATTTTTTTCTATCGAGCCAAAAATGCTTAATCGATTTTTGGATATTGTGGGTCTATAGAAAAGCCTTAAGATTCCTATGTAAAATTTTTGAGAAATAAACTGTATTAGTTTAATTACAGTGATTTTTCAAAAACACTCACAGTATTCTTGGCTCTGAACTGACGGGGCCTTAAACAACTGTAATTGCGATGCTTACCCGCCAGACCATATCATATCTATTTTCAAATTGTAGTCACAGTCATCGTCTATACATTCGCGTTTAATTTTCAGGACATTAGTCAACGTACTATATGGACTCGTTCTCACCCAGGCTCTGTTAAAAGCTGAAACATTTTTACACATGTTTAAACAGATTTCTACATACCAGATACAGATGGGCCAGCCAGAGACGTGAAAAAAAAAACCGGAAGTGCCAGTCAAACTCGCTCACCGAGGCTTCATAACACTTAAAATTTTATTCAACGATACGAGTATTGCGTACCATTTTTAGGGCTGCTTACGTAAAGGGTGCCAACGGGACCCTAATACTGAGACTCCGCTGTCTGTCCGTCCGTCACAGAGTTCTACTAGCTATCTTTTGAACCGTAACAGCTAATTACTTGAAATTTTCATCGATTATGTATTATTGTGGCTGCTATAACAACAAATACTAAAAATAAGAAAAAGTTAAAATCAAAGGGTCGTCATACAAGAAATGTGTTTTTTCAGCGTTTTAAAACATTGTACGGAGGAGCCCTTACTGTACGATTCTGACTCGCATTTGACCATTTTTAGGGTTTCGTACCCAAAGGGTGTAAACGGGAACCTATTACTGAGACTCCACTGTCTGTCCGTCTGTCCGTCTGTCACAGGGCTCTATCTCTTGAACCGTAATAGCTAGACTTTTGAAATTTTCACCTATTATGTATTACTGTGGCCGCTATAACAACAAATACTAAAAATAAAAAAAAGTTGAAAAATTAAAGGGGGTCGTCATACAAAAAACGTGTTTTTTTAGCGTTTTAAAATATTGTACGGAGGTACGGAACCCTTCATGTACGAGTCCGACTCGCACTTGCCCGTTTATTTTTTGTTAATCTCACTGCCAAGCTGAGGAACCCCTTAAGTTACAATGCCCCAATTTTTTTAAAAACTTAACCAGGAAAACTTGAAGTGTATGAATACCGTCAAAAAAAAAACTTAAACACTTTCATACTTGTGGCATTATCAGCATCCGTAATCAATTTAGCTGCTGTCTTGAATTTATAATTCGTATAGTTTTTGTTTTCAGCCCGAATATCAACCTGCAAATATGAAAAACCAATAAATAAGTATCAATCTGGCCCGAAAAGGGGTCGAAATGGGTCAAATATAAAGACAACTGATAAGCACTTCCACTGCTGAAAACGCACCGTATGTGTTTCCTTCTTTGGAAAAATACACACGTTGCATTTTTCAGCAGTGAAAGTGGGGTCAGAAGTCACTTAGGAAAATATGTTTAGGAAAATTTTAAAATAAAAAATCTATTAATTTTTCGGGGTCCAGTGCTGGGGCCCATTTGAAATAAATTATTTGAAAGGAAACGGAGATATCATTTAAAACTTTGTCCCATACGGCTTTAGATAACCCTCCAAACTATTTTATGAACTACTGTTTACAGTTTAAAGTGAGAACGTTAAGCTTTTCTTAGCATTTTTGCCAAAAGTGTCCAAAGTGTCAAAAGAAAATGCTAAGAAAAGCTTAAGGACGGTATGCACAAAGCCACGTGGTCGGATTTGGCTCTGAAATATGCAAAATTTTCCCGCTAGGGTGATAAAAATGTCAAGATGACGTTGCATAGAGTTAATAATGTGTAAACGGGACAATAGATGTAGGTTATCATAAATTGTAACGTAGAATTAGTATACAGCTTACTTTTTTTTTTTCGTCAAGACTTTCAGTCCGCGATACTTATTAAAATTTTCAAAACAATCAAATCAAATAATTATTTTGTTTGAATTATTATTTCTGAATTAAGGCCTTGGCAGACGTCATTATAATGTACTTAACACTTTAGTAGACAGGCTATCAGTAGAAAAAGTAAAGTCGAAAATACAGTAGTGTGCGTAATTGCAAGACGTTTATTTAAAAACCGAGTTTAAATATATGTGAAATTCATATAGCACTTTCTAAAAAATCCAAGTTATAGGTATTCGAATCTTGCGTAAAATTTATTACTTTTTCAATTTATTAGTCGACCTCCGTGGCGATTCCTTAACACGCTAGTCCGTCACTCGGAGGTTCTGGGTTCGATTCTCAGCCAGGGCAAGTTGGTAAATGGCCTTTTTTAATTTGTCCTGGTTCTTGGGTGTTTATTTTACCCCATCAAAAACATAAATGTAAAAATGCCAAGTTCAAATTCCGACAAAACAATTGAAATTTAAATAGCTGCCAAGTTATGTAGGTAGAGAAAACTGAAATTTATTCATAAGAATCTCAACATTTGACTTGGACAACATTAAGATTGAAAGCACGGTCACCCATCCTAACTGTGACCAAGCTAGAAGTTGCTTAACCTGTAAAAGCACGGTCATTCATCCATCAATTTTTGAATTTATCGTATGCGAAGTGGAGCGAAATATATGCACAAGTGGTTTTGATTACTCGTATTTTGAAATTTGTTAAAGCGCAAATGACAAAGAACCCTTAGAATAGAGAATCTGTTTTGTTTCACGCAGCTTTTTAGGGTTCCGTAGTAAACAAGAAACCCTTATAGATCCATCATGTCTGTCTGTCTGTCTGTCCCCAGTTTTACTCATAGACTATTAGTACTAGAAAGCTGTAATTAGGCATGGGCATGGATATGTGGTAATAAAAACTTAAAAAAAAATGTGTGTTGTGAGTCTTCGTTGAATAGGTCTTTCAAAAATATTGTAAGATTATGAACACCCTTTTTCGTTTTAGCAATCCGTTTGTGAAATATTTGGTTTTTGATTGCAAATTTTTGTTAGAATCATGTGTCTCCCCTCTCTGTCAGTTAATCGGTTGTATATGGACACTTAAAAAAATTTACGGCCGTAGTAGGTATATAACGTCTCCCTGTACATAAACTAATTTAAGGTGGATTCAGTTCATGATACTGAACAACTTTTCCCAAGGAACACATAATTAAATATAAAAGAAAATGTTTGCTTTCCATTCGACCTCCGTGGCGTAATTGTTAACACGCTAGACCACTAATCCGGAGGTTCTGGGTTCGAGGCCCAGCCAGGGCAAGTTAGAAAATGGTCTTTTTCAAATTGCCCTGGGTCTTGGGTGTTTATCTATGTATGTTTTTATCATAAAATATAGTATCATTGAGTTAGTATTCCATAATACAAGTCTAAAACCTACTTTGGGGCTAGCTTAATTAGTGTGATTCGTCCTTACATATTCCATACATATATTCCATAAATATTACATTTTGCCAAATCTTGTGTGTAAGAGATCAAAAATAATTTATGTATTTCGTTTGTTCCTTGGTGAAAGTTGTTCAGTATCATGGACTGAATTCAGACCTAAAGTTAGGCAGTTGTTAGTTACATAAAACAAGTAGGTACTGACTACGGAACTCTACACTGGACGTGGCCCGTTACGGCACGTGCCCGTTTATTTTGGTTAAGTTGAAATTCTAGGGAACCATAGACAAATTTATGATATTTCTGCGTAAATCAATATTACTTATCGCTGACAGGACGTTCTCAAAAATACAATCAAATAGTATTTTACGCGAGCGGTAACTTGGAAAACTACACGTTTTGTGTTCCACTGACAGAAAATGTACACATTTGAATTTTCTTTGTGAAACAATACGTTTAGCGACCATCTGCAATCGTAACACCTTTCACTTCTATTCACCTTATTATGTAAGTACGGAGGGTAAAAAAGGATTGCACGTTCAACAGATCAACAGTCTTGGTTTAGCAGCTGTATGTGCTCAATTAATGACTTGACTGTTTGATTTTGTACAATATTTTTAACGAATCAACAAAGAGCACTAAAAAGAAATCTTTTTCTGAAAACAGCTAAAAAAATTGGTTGATTAATGAAGCAGTAATTAGCATTACTACACCCTTTTATTTTTTATCTTCTAATAGGTTTTCCTGTAATCTATAGGTAAAGAACTTTTAACTGTATATTTTTCAAAAGTTTGGGTTCAGTGGTTTCGGAGATAAGGGTATTTTTATTATTTATTTTCAAAATTAACTTCAAAAACACCAACTTAAAAAATTTAGAAAAATATATTTAATATTATCATAAAATGCTCTTTCATTTGATATTTTACGCGATGTAGTTCACAAAACCCTTTTTTTAATGTCTCATTTATCTTCCATAAGTGGCCCCATTTTTTTAATATTTATTCATTTACCTACATTTTACTTCCGTCTTTGGGTCACAAATTTACATTATGTGCACCACATTTCAACTGAATCGGTCCAGTAGTTTATTAGGGGGGGGGGGGGTCAATTTTCGCCCATTTTCTTAAATAACTTAAAAATACCAATCTAAGAAATAATATAAAAAAAAATATATATTTAAAATTGTCATAAAAAGTTCTTTCATTTGATATGTCACACGATTTTGTTATCAAAACTTTTTTTTAATGTCTACTTTACCCACCATAAGTGGCCCCCTTTTTTAAATTCCATTTATTTACGTTATACGTCTATCTTTGGGTCACTAAGTTACATAAGTGTAGGTACTAAATCTCAACTAAATCATTTTTATAGTTTCGTAGCAAATTGGCTGTGACTAACGGACAGACAGATAAGCGAAACCCTAAAAACAGTAAAAACACCAAAAAAATCGGTTCCTATACAAATTGCCCGGGCGGCTGCACACTTTTGTATGAAAATGCAGATTTTTTTTTGTTTTTTTACTGTTATTTTAATATCATTATACTATATTAGCAGTCCACCCCGGCTTCGCCCTTGGTACACATAAAGCCCATGTCACTCGGCGATAGTGTACCTTTCCAACGGTGAAAGTTTTTTTTTAAACGGTCCAGTAGTTTTGGAGCCATGTAATGCAAACAAACAAACAACCAAATCTTTCCTCTTTATAATATTAGTATAGATAAATAGCCTACTATAGCCTGTCTGCCTAGCCAAGTATAGATAAATTACGCATATTGTCAATTCGTATTTTGATATACATTCATGAGGAAAAGTTGTTCAAAATTTCAGACTGAATCACCCATCAAAATAATTGTAAAACCCTAATTAAACAGCAGCTTTTATTACAAAAACAGTTAATATGATTCCGCGACCCGAGAAAGTTCCAATCCGATTTTCACCCCAATCGCCAATTAAAAAATATAGGTAATAAATCAAACCAAATTATTTTTTTCATTGACTTAATTTTCAATAAAATTTAAAAAAAAATGTGCGATGCCGTATCTGCGATAGCATTACATCTTTGCTTGAATGTCAACAAAATGTCAAAACTGTACCATAGTGTAGCAAAAGTATGACATAATTTGGCAGTTTGTACATAGTTTTTTATTGAAATATTTTAGACTGTAATGCAATTTTACGTAATTCGAAAATGGATTTTTTTGAAAAATTCGACACGGCCTCCTTCCTGAACGCCCGGCGGGCAACTAAATTTGTATGGAAGTAACATGGCCGCCATTTCAGAGAATTCTGTCAAAAACGTTGCAACAACCAATTTTTAAAATTGTTTTTTTTTATTATTGCGTGATTGCATTGTAAGCAAATATAAAGAATAATGTTTCAAAATAGCCTTTATTTTTATAAAATATATGCAATCCCTTGTTAGAATATTTCTTTACGCTGAAAAACAAGCCAGTTTGTAGCAAGATTTTCTAAAATATTTCTTTCAGGTGTCTTTACAATTATCTTACTTTTTCTGAATGAAAATTAAAAAAATACGGTTTTCGTCTACTGGCTAGTCTATTCACCTATAACTAGGTATGTAATTTTCTTAGTGGTCTTTTCTACTTAAGCCATAACTATTGCCCGCGCAAAGTGCGTTTTGCATGTTTTTGGGTAAATTCAATGCTTGTTTTTAGGAAAACTACAAAATATTTTAAAAAATCCTTATTTTCGTCTACTGTCCCAACTCTTCCTCTATCTATGTGTATACATTATTTGACTTAAATCAAACGCTTTCTGTACAAACTTGTTGCCCGCGCAAACCCATTTTACATGGTGCCGACCCTTAACGTTCTCATTTGAAACTGTAAACAGGAATTCATAAAATAATTTGAAGGGTTATATAGGACAAACTGGAGACAAAATTTAAAAAAAAAATTATATCTCCGTTTCTTTACAAATAATTTATTTCAAATGGGGGCAGCACTGGACCCCGAAAAATTCATGTACATCGCCCCTTGAATTTTCCGAGGTCCAGTGCTACCCCCATTTGATATAAATCATTTCAAAGGAAACAGAGATATAATTTAAAAATTAGTTTCTATAAAGCCCTAGGATAACCCTTCTAACTATTTTATGAACTACTGTTTACAGTTTAAAATGAGAACGTGAAGCTTTACTTCGAATATTTGGGAAAAACGGCCACTTTTGGCTATTTGAGCCGGCACGGCGGTCACCTGGCAGCCCGCGTCGCACACTGCGCCGCGTGTCCGTGGACGTGGCCTATGGCTACAAAGGCGCGTCGACGGTACCGTAAACAAACGGGGTGTGCACAGACCCTTTAGGAGCTCTTGTCGGTGCAGTATGAAGTATATTTCATTTGTCTTTCTCTATATTTACCAAAAACACCACTCAAAACCTTCCCGTGGATGTCGTAGAAAGCGACGGAAACACAAGCTAAACAAAGCTTACGAGTATAAACATAAATGAGACCTCTCCAAATCTTCTGACTACTCTGGCTAATATATGGTTCTGGTAGTACAGAAAGGGTCGTGTTCCTGCAGTAAGACTAAAAAAGACCTGATGATGATATTTATCAATAACAATAAAATAATGATTAAGTATATCTATATTTTCTTTTTATTAACTTTTTATTAAAAATTTTATTTTTTAATCATTAATTTTTTATTAAAAAGATCTTCAACCAAATTTAAAAACATCTCTTTAATTATTAAATTTAATTAATTTTGTTTCATCTCTGTGGACATAACACTAATTTACTTTTGTAAAAATTTTATTTTTACTAAGAATAAATTAATGAAAAAAGAATTGAATGAAACTAAGACATTTTAAAATTTTTACTTGTCTGTGGAAATATATATTACTAGCGACCTGCCCCAATCCGTTACCGGCAATCTGTATAATCCGGAATTTTATGCAACACCTGGGCAATGTATAGAATGCCTAAAACGTGTAGGCAATGTGTGAAATATTATTTATTTTGTACTTTATTAGGTACTAGCTGTGCCCGCGACTTCGTTCGCGTGGTTGTCGGAACGTAATGTTATATAGCCTAAAGCCTTCCTCTATATATGGACTACCTAACAAATAAAGAATTTTTCAAATCGGACCATTAGTTCCTGAGATTAGCGCGTTTAAACAAACAAACAAACACAAACTCTTCCGCTTTATAATATTAGTATAGATTCTATACTCGTACAATACCGAATACGCAGCCGGCAATGTATGTAATTTATGTAATAGCGACCGGTAATGTATTAAATTCGCCCAGCTTTCGTCACTAAGTCGAAGCTCGCTCGCTTCGCTCGCCCGCTCCTGTGATGGTCACCCACCCGCTCTGCACAATCATAACCTAACCCACCTTCCGTGACTAATTGGGGGTAGATAATAGATTACACACATTAGTCGACGCTCGCTCGCTCCTATGATGGTCACTGCACAACCATAACCTAACCTACCTTCCGTGACTACTTGGGGGTAAATAATTAAAAGTTTAATATTTCATACATTGTCTACTGGTCCAAGGCATTCTATGCCTGAATTATACAGATTTCCGGTGACATATACAGGGTCTAACAAAATATACTGAAACTATTTTGAGTGTGGATTCAGTCCATGATACTAAACAACTTTCCCCAAGGAACATATATCGAAATATTAAAAATATTTTTTGGCCTCCCATACAAGTTGACCGATCAGCTGATCCGAGTCTATATGGAAAGTCAAAAAATTTTTTTCATATTTCGATATAAGTTCCTTGGGGAAAGTTGTTCAGTATCATGTACTGAACCCACCCTTAAAATAGTTTCAGTATATTTTGTTAGACGTTATATACACGTAAACCTATCCGAAGTAATTCTTGACATATTAGTGAAAACTGCATCAAAACTGGTTTAGTAGTTTACCCGCTGTGGGACATCAAAAAGTATGAATGGCTTTGGCTTGTTGTACCTAACTAGAGATAATAATAAAAAAAACTATACTTACAATATTTACACTTATATTTTGACAGCGTTGTGATGTTTTGTTGTGTAAATTGAAATCAAATATATGGTCAGCGTCATTGATGACTATTCCGGTGCTTACACCTTCAGCTTCAATAGTGTTATTTAACGTTACATCTAAAAAATAAACAGTAAAAAAATGGTTGCCTGTAAAGTCGGTTTTACGGGCGAAGATTTTACGTGACAACGGCGGCAGACCGATCATAGTTGAGTGGGAGAGAGACGCAAGGCATTCGGCGGGCCTCTCTCTCGTTCGGTGACTCATCGTAACGTTACCGAGCGTTACACTTTTTCATAAGTGACTCCCAGCCGCAACCTAATTTAAGACGTTGTCACGTCAAAACTATACTTACAATATTTACACTTATATTTTGACAGCGTTGTGATGTTTTGTTGTGTAAATTGAAATCAAATATATGGTCAGCGTCATTGATGACTATTCCGGTGCTTACACCTTCAGCTTCAATAGTGTTATTTAACGTTACATCTAAAAAATAAACAGTAAAAAAATGGTTGCCTGTAAAGTCGGTTTTACGGGCGAAGATTTTACGTGACAACGGCGGCAGACCGATCATAGTTGAGTGGGAGAGAGACGCAAGGCATTCGGCGGGCCTCTCTCTCGTTCGGTGACTCATTGTAACGTTACCGAGCGTTACACTTTTTCATAAGTGACTCCCAGCCGCAACCTAATTTAAGACGTTGTCACGTCAAAAAATACATACATACTGTCACGCCTGTTTCCCACAGAGCTAATAGAGACTATGGACTTCCACTTGCTACAATCCTGACAGACCTCTTTCGCTGTATCTACACTCAACAATCTCATTACATACATACCAAAAGCCACCACAAAGAAGGTCCTGTTTTTTTGGTTTATTTCCCTATCACGAAAACGATGTATCATAGACAATTTTATTCTACTACATAATTAAAGAAAACGGTCGATTTTCAAAAATGTGTTTTTTACTTAAGTTTTTTTGTCATACAAAAAAAAAGCCTACAAAAAATTTGTACAGGTTTTTTTTTTTTTTAAGGCCGTGCCTGAGTTTTCCGGGATCCAGTGCTGCCCCCATTTAAAATAAATAATGTCAAAGGAAGCGGAGACATCATTTAATTTTTTTTTTCTACCAAGCCCTAGATCACCCTTCAAACTATTTTATGAACTACTGTTTACAGTTTAAAGTGAGAAAAGCTTAACGTTCTCACTTTAAACTGTAAACAGTAGTTCATAATAAAGTTTGAAAATTATACATATGCTCATTTATCATTTACCGTTAGAAATTTATACCAATTTTAAAGATTACGGCAAGTTAAAACATTTCAGACTCTTATTTATTACACCAACTTACGACCTCCGTGGCGTAATGGTTACCACGCTAGACCACTAATCCGGAGGTTCTGGGTCCGATCCCCAGCCAGGATAAGTTGGAAAATAGGCATTTAATATACTAATAGGTACTTTAAGGTCTTTTAGGCATTCAAGATGCAGTACTAAAGTACTCAAATAATGAAATAACAAATGGTAAAAAAACACCACTTGAGCGGGACTTTAGTCGCGACCTTGGTCTAAATACGACCATGCTCTACCAACTGAGCTATCACCCCGCACGTCGATAAATAAAGACAATAAAAAACTAATCAACAATATTTGCTCCTTATTATCAACCGATAAGATTGCTTTTAGTATCAACATATGGATGCCAAACTTGAGCACACACAGATTCCCACTACAAGAAGCTGCAAGTCTGCCAAAAAGTAATGGAAAGAACTATGTTAAATAATTAGAAATCAGACGGAGCAAAAAACATACTATCAGGAAACAGAAGAAATAAATACAAAAATAACTTACGGGCTGCAATATTTTTAATAGTCGAATTCATGTACTGCAGGTTTATGCAAACTTCTATTTGGAAGTCATTCACTGTTACCGGTATTTTCTGAAAATATTGAAAACCTTAAATGAAGCATATAAAAAGGTTGATTTTGTACGCAGAATCATTAATAAATAAATAAATAAATTTGTAATTTTTTTCTTCCGAATTGAATGGCTAACCTACGACTTTACTATACGCGCGGTTGTTTCCCTCCCCTCTCACTGGCCGTCGCCCGCTACGAGCCCGGTAGCGTGTGTTGACATTAAAATAGGATAGTTTGTGTATGCATCTTTGATTTTTATTATGAAACAGTATACTGTGTTCACTCCAACCAAATAGGCTGGCAACTTATATCTCTTATTTGTATATATGTCGCAGTTGAATTGTATAATCCGCTAATTCACTAAACCTCTAGCTGTTTGGTATTACAGCTCGGTTTTGTAAAACAGCGAACCCTAATACGCGGACTGGAATGAACGACTTGTATTCATCCATGCGGCTAGAGAAGTTGTTGAAAATTGTATCTAAAGAAATTATATACAATTTAGAATGCCTACGAAGTGGCAATGGCGAGAGAGCGAAGCGAGCGTGCCGCAGCAGCGGCCAGCGGGTGCTAGAAAAGTTCTACCCATTTTACTAGGTTAGGGCAAAATAAATAATAAGTAATAAGTAATAAGCAATAAGCAATGAGCAATGAGCAATGAGCAATGAGCAATGAGCAATGAGCAATGAGCAATGAGCAATGAGCAATGAGCAATGAGCAATGAGCAATGAGCAATGAGCAATGAGCAATGAGCAATGAGCAATGAGCAATGAGCAATGAGCAATGAGCAATGAGCAATGAGCAATGAGCAATGAGCAATGAGCAATGAGCAATGAGCAATGAGCAATGAGCAATGAGCAATGAGCAATGAGCAATGAGCAATGAGCAATGAGCAATGAGCAATGAGCAATGAGCAATGAGCAATGAGCAATGAGCAATGAGCAATGAGCAGTGAGCAATGAGCAGTGAGCAATGAGCAATGAGCAATGAGCAGTGAGCAATGAGCAATGAGCAATGAGCAATGAGCAATGAGCAATGAGCAATGAGCAATGAGCAATGAGCAATGAGCAATGAGCAATGAGCAATGAGCAATGAGCAATGAGCAATGAGCAATGAGCAATGAGCAATGAGCAATGAGCAATGAGCAATGAGCAATGAACAATAAGCAATAAGCAATGAGTAATAAGAAATAAGAAATAAGTAATAATAAAATAATAAATGATAAATAATAAAAAATAAGTGATAAATGATAATTTGTTGTTACGGCTACAGTAAAACATAATTGGTGAAAATTTCAAGTGTCTAGCTATTAAGGTTCAAGACATAGAGCCCTGTGACAGACGACGGACAGACAGACAGACAGACAGACAGCGGAGTCTCAGTAATAGGGTCCCGTTTGCACCCTCTGGGTACGGAACCCTAAAAAGAAATATATATGACGCATACGACCAATTCAAAAATACGCCTGTTTTGAAACACTCGCGCAAATCATTCGTAATGTGACTCATCATCATCATCATATCAGCCACAGGAAGTCCACTGCTGGACATAGGCCTCCCCCAAGGATTTCCAAAACGACCGATTGGAAGCGGCCTGGATCCAGCGTTTTCCTGCAACCTTGCTCAGGTCGTCTGACCACCTAGCAGGTGGGTGTCCTACGCTGCGCTTGCCGGTACGTGGCCGCCATTCGAGAACCTTTCTGCCCCATCGGCCATCGGTTCTTCGCGCTATGTGCCCCGCCCACTGCCACTTCAATGGCTCCCTAATATAATGTGACTACCTGGATGCAAAATAACACTCCTGAGCAGGGCTTGTTAACGATACCAAATTCACGATATTCGCTAAATTGATAAGACAGTTTATAACGTTATCAATTAACGATATAATTAACGATACTTTTTTCAATACTTGTAAAATATTATTTAAATAGCTCTAGTATCCTACTAGACAAACTCTCATCAATTTATTCCGTCAAATATCGAAAAGAAATACAGTGTTAACAATACCTTTTACCGTTAATATCATTGGTAACGTTATCTGACTATCGGATAAATAGTGGGGAAAATACCGTTACCCAGCATAACGTTATCTTTGCTGATAACGTTAACGCCGTTTGACAGAATTAACGTTACCAGATTTTTAACGGTATTCCAAGCCCTTCTCCTGAGCTAACTCCGTCATAACCGCGGTCCCGTTATCTACGCCCTATATCACTAATGAAGCCTTTGGTTTCAGGACACCATAGGGTGCCATAGACCAGCTCTTTCTACAGCGACCGGACCAAATTCTTCATATGTTTGTTAGATATCAGTTTGTATTAGATTATGTATAAATATTGCGATATCAAAGACATTTACCTCATATCCAAGTAGTTTAGCTGTAACGTTTATTTCGACTGTAGGAATACATCGCAGAATCATAATTCTATCGCTTCCGGGAGAGCCCACAGCTATTTCTGAAATAAAACCGTTTTTGATAGAAAGGCAACAAATAAAGTTTGTTGGTAATGGGTTACTTATTGGCTATAAAAAGATCTAAAAATTTGATTGTGTTAAAGTTAAAAAAAATACACTTGTCACCTTTAGCTGACACTGGGAATTGAAGAGTGCTAGCTACTTTTAGCCGAACGCGAATCATACGCTCATTTTAATAATTTATTTTCTTCAGAAAATAAAAATTTTGTTGCCAAGTAAAATCAAATCGATGTTTCTAGTAGACTTTTGTATTTAAGTGTAATTTTTAATTGCAAAATTAAGTTTCACTTTGTCTTCAAAACAAAATTTAAGTCATGTTCCTGCTATCTTTTTTTGCAATAATATGTGTGGTTAAATTTGCCATGCTATTTTCAATATAAAAATTACAGTACAAATAGTACGGGGAAATGTAGTCCTTAATAAATCTCAATTTCTTCGTACTGACATTAATTTTACTAATGACAGAAACGCAAAGAGCATGACTACCAATATGAAAGTAATTATATTTTTATAAACAAAAAGAATTAGCAAATCGGTACTAACAGAGTTCTGTCTGTGGTTCTGTGCTAAAAACATTTAGGCTCTAGACAGACGGACCGCATTTCAACTGCAATCCAAGCGCAAATTGCAGTTCAAGTGCAGTTTGAATGCAGTTGACACGACTGCAAAAGAACTGCAAACCAAACGCGCAGTCAGATTGCAATTCAATTGCAGTCGGCGTGCAGTCGTGTGAACTGCACACCGACTGCATTCAAACTGCATCCGAACTGCACCATGCGCGGGAGGGCGGAGCGTGCGGGCGGGTGAGTATGATTGCAATTTTGCAAAAACACACGATAGCTATCGGACTGCGTGTTTGGTTTGCAGTTCTATTGCAGTCGTGTCAACTGCATTCAAACTGCACTTGAACTGCAATTTGTGGTTGGATTGCAGTTGAAATGTAGTCCGTCTGTCGAGACCCTTAAGAAATTACAACTAAAATGAAGACGAAAGAATTTTTTAAAGACGGCCAACAAATGATAATGAAAAATTTCATTTACAGAATTTCTAGATAAACATCAAAAAATTTAATAAACTACATATAGAATCGATGTCTCGTCTTTGTAGATAAAGTAGTAAAATAGGGTACACACCATCGCATCCATTTTCGTCCAAGTCCGAGACGGGTGTAATACTGAAACCCAACAATTTAAACCCTTCGCTTTCAATCATCTGAATAGATGCAAAATCTCGAACATCAACGACGGGCCTGTTCGTAGAATTCTTTAATTTCTCATTCATTTCATACCCAGAGATGATGTACAAAACACCTTCCTTTTCATTTAGAGCACTTATAAATATTTCTGAAAACGAAAATATTATTCTTAATGTACCTCATTGCATTGAGGTTATGAAATAATCAGAAAATATAGTCTATTTCAGAGACAGACGGATTCGCGAGGTTTACAAGCTCATAGGGCCACTAGTGTTTTTGTTTTAATTAATTTCTCTATAATGTGTGTGTATATCTGTGACAAACTCACCTTGTAGGCCATCGCTGTCTAAATTGTGTGCAGCAATAGTTGATCCGAATCGTGATCCTTCTACATGACCCATTATTTTTAATTTTATTTGCATAAAGTTCTCCTAAAATCAAACAATTATTTGTATATAAGGCTTAGTTAATTTTAATTTGTTGACCTAGCGATCGCGAAGCGTCTGTGTTTCAGTTTGGGTAAAAACGCTTTTGTATGTCTGTCCGGCTGTTCTCCTTTTCTCAACAGATTCTTGTGAAATTTTGCGAGTAGGTCTGATATTTAAACTTATGGCTTTTCTGCCGATTCAGTTTTTCGATTTTTTTCTAAACTAGCGGCCCGCCCCGGCTTTGCACGGGTAAGCTCCGTAAGAACCATCCTCATACTTCAAGGAATATTCTAAAAAAGAATTAGCGAAATCATTTCAGTAGGACAAAGACAGAATCGCTAGGTCTACAGCTATCAGAGCTACTAAATAAATAGCTAAATAGTTTATGCACTGGTCATGTTTAGCTTGTGTTACCTAGTCGCCTTCTACAACATCCACGGGAAGACTTGGAGTGGTCCTACTACTCTGCCGGGAGCCACACGCCTAAATAATCTTTATCTCTTGTAATTACCATCAAGATGTCTCCAGTATAAATGTGGACAGCACCCATTTCATTTTTGTCGCTGTCGGTCTGCGCTGGAGCACCTACTATAAGGTCTGTGTATTCGTCCTCGTTCAGTCTAGCACCACACAGTGAAGCTCCAAATAGACTGCCCAAATTTATTCCCGTATCTTCCGTTTCATCATCGACTGTTGCAAGTTTTATAATTTCTTTTGTAGAATCCATTATAATTTCTAACGTTCCTTCCAAATTAAGTCTCAGGAATAGCACCTGAAAGAAAAAAAATAAATGAGAAGATAATACTTATTGTAAAAGGATGCTTTCTTCCCACGCACTTTGTAAAAGCTCGTCTTCTTCATCTCAGCGCGTTGCCGATTGCATCCTCAGCTATGCTGCTTCAAAGCCCGGGGTGCGCTTTCCCGCATTTTCTTCTCCAAATATAACATGCATGTCAATGGTCACCCAAGGATGCCAAAGACCTTGCGAAATTAAGAAGAAATAGCCGGAACAGTTTAAATGATTTGGCTATAGTTTTACGACCGGCCGCCTGCCTGACGTCAACCCTCTTTGGGAATGTATTTGTGCGAAAATTTTTACAACCGGCCACCGCCCGACGTTAACCCTCCTGGGGAATGTAAATGTAGCACGAGATGTTTGTGCTTAGTCCTTTAGTGGTCCTATTCTAACCCGGTACCACACAGGTACTTCGTAAAAGCTCGTCTAGAAGACTAATAGTACGTAGAAAGTACCAGCTGCTTCTCTTCCCGTAGCGATGCGACTAACGCCCACCATTACGCTAAATGTGGCCTTTAGATCTAACGGACACAGGCTCTACTAGTCTACCAACTCAGCATATGCTGGCTGTGTATGAACTGCCAGCAATTGCCAGCGCTGGCCTTGGTTGACGTCTCGGAAATATGAAATGAAGTAAAACGTATAATACCAAACTGCTACATGAATACATAATAGTTACTTACAGACAAAAAAGATAAAGGAAAAAAGAAACAGTGCAAGTGCGAATGGGACTCGTACATGAAGGGTTCTGTACCTATGTTTAATGTTTTAAAACGCTAAAAAGCACGTTTCTTGTATGATGACCCCTTCAATCATTAACTTTGTCTTATTTTTAGTATTTGTTGTTACTCGTATAGCGGTCATAGTTATACATATTCGGTGAAAATTTCAAGTGTCTAGCTATTACATTACAAGAAATAGAGCCCTGTGCCAGACGGTCCGTCCGTCCGTCCGTCTGTCACAGGGCTTCTGTTATAAGATAAAGTTAAAAATGAAAGGGGGTCGTCGTACAAGAAACGTATTTTTTCCGGTGTTCTGAAATATTGTACGGAAGTACGGAACCCTTCATGTACGAGTTTGACTCGCACTTGACCGGTTTTTTGCAATTAGATGAGAGACTACCTACTTACTATACACGAATACACTATACAAGGGTAACTAATCAATACATACGAATAAATATATCTATATCTTACCTGCCCTTTAATATATGAGTTAACCAATCCTATGGCATATAATTGGCTGTTCAATGCATTTTTGTCATCGAAAAATTTTCCGGACGCCATTGCTGTCCCTGAAAAATATTAATAAAACGCCATATTTATTCAAAGAGATATTTAAAACTAGAGATGGCGCCACATGTCACTGTTTTGTCCCGTTTAATTGTAACTATCGCCATAAACTTCATTTAGTCGCTTTCTATCTTTTATGTGCCTATAGTACTTTCGACAGTTTATAAGCTAAAACTGTACGAAAATATGGCAAACGTTATTAAGGTGACGTGTGTTAACAATTTGCAATACCGTGCGTGTTTTTGAAAAATCACTGTTATTAAACTACTACAGTTTATTCCTCAAAAAATTTACATAAAAATCTTAAGGATTTTCTACAGACACTAACAATAGCCAAAACACAATTGAGCATTTTTGGCTCGATAAAAAAAATCACTAAATTTGCCTAAATTTGCCTTTATAATACATATAACTATTTCATACTTTTTATATGAAAATTATACCAAATAATGTATTATCTAAATAAAAATAAATGAAAAAAATATGAAAAAAATTATAAATGTAGTACAAAAAAAATAAAAAAATAAAACACAGTTAAATATTCGTCGAAAGAGAAGAAAGGCTCGCTGTGCTCGACGATATTTCGCAGTGTTTTTTTTTTTGTAACATTTATAATTTTTTTGAAGCCAAAACGGATGGTTATTTAAATAATACATTTTTTGGTTAACTTTCATATAAAAAAGTAATATGTATTATAAAGGCATATTTAGGCAAATTAGAGGTGTTTGTGATTTTTTTCTATCGACCCAAAAATGCGTAATCGTGTTTTGGCTATTGTGGGTGTCTGTAGAAAATCCTTCAGATTTTTATGTAATTTTTTTGTGGAATAAACTGTAGTAGTTCAATAACATTGATTTTTCAAAAACACGCACAGTATTGCAAATTGTGAACCCACGTCGCCTAAAACATGCCTTGGTGTGTGTTAAAATACTGTAACAGATAATTTAAGGAACACGGAAATGTGTAAAGAAATAACTTTCTACCGTAACGTATAAGTAACCAAATTTCATTGCTTGAAAATTTCGTTGAGTACTCGTACACCGCTTTACGTGTTGGTTTTTGTGGCTTCTCGTGACCTACTTACGGAATTAATGGTTTTTAGTTCCACTATTTCCGAACGCAAATCAGCGATGATCGACTGAGAAGCCTCAAACTTCAACTGTAGATTGGCCAAGATTGACTTCAGCGTCGTAATGTCCTTTAACAACCTGGTAACATCAACATGGTCAAACGTGACAGGTGGTAGTCGATGGAGATCCTTACAGACAAACTCTACAGGCCACTCATCCGGATCGGTCTCCTTGAACAACCTGATGGTATCCTGGAGACTCCTCTCTCCCTTTTCATCAACGTCACTCTTTCCATATGACTCATACAGTAGCGCTTTTGCGCTACGGATCTCTTCCTCGGTCCAGTTGCTGGTGCAAATCTGGATCACACTAACTTCTTCCATGCAATCCAGCTGCTTCCAGAGAAACGCGAGCAATTCGCTGACCACAAGCTTTTTAGTACTCATGGCGAAGGCGGACAGCGGCTAAAGCCGCACTAGCACTGCACTGCACATTAAAAATAACTTACCTAAGTTGCTATCATGTGCCAAATTATTTGTATAAATATTCTTGTTTTTATACTTGTTTGTATTTTTGTTTTTATTTTTGTTTTTATCTTGAATTTCATCATAAACCAGCAGTGATTCCATAGATTCTAATGGATTTTCCTGCTTGATGTAAAGTATATCACCGCGTAGAGGGTGCGATGATGGTTTCGATATAAGTATAATGCCATTGATGTCATCGGCCAACATTCTCCATCCAAAATTTCCCCTAAGATCAACATCTGAAATAAATAATTCACTATAAAAAATTGATCCCATTGAAAAATCCAAGAAACCTTCAAGAAAGAAGCATATTAAGGAAAGAAAGAAGTACAGGGTGTCATTTTAAAAAGTATAAAACGATGCGATGCGATGATGGTTTCGATATTTTGAAAAACAAACACAGAGCGTGGCCGCCATATAACGTACAAATATACCAATTGCTAGAAGGTTTTTTTTTAATTATTAATTAGATACCCTCACGAAAAAACTACTTAGCAATAAATGTACGTAACGTTCTTACCTTTTCTTAGTTTTTTATATAAACCATCGAAAATTGATATTTTTTTATTATTATTTTCAATTTTGAAACATGCTCCCCAAATGCTAAACCCTTCGTCGTATGTACTTGTCCACTTTGGAGCACATGTCTGAAAGTAAAGTAGCCATTAGAGAGGTTTATTATGAGTACTAGCTGTGCCCGCGTATAAAAGAAGCCTAAGTCACTCCTTATTACATTAGCTATCTAGTAGTATAATTCCCTTTAGAATCCGTCTTTTTAGGGTTCCGTTCAAAAAATTAAAAAACGGAACCCTTACGAGTATAGGATCACTCGTGCGTCTGTCTGTCCGTCCGTCTGTCACAGCCAATTTGCTCCGAATTTACTAGACCGAATCAGGTAAAATTTGGTAGAATGTTGTCATCCTATGACCCAAACACATATGTGCAAAGTAAATAAATATATTTTTAAATTCTGGGGACAAATTAGGAAATTAAAAAAAAAGTTTTACAAACCTTACTGTGCCATATATTATATGAAAGGGCTCGTTATGAGGATCTCAAATATATTTTTGTTATTATTGTAAAATGAATAGTTTTGATTTTATTCATGAAAGAAGATGAAACTTGACCATCCCCCCCCCCCCCTTGATCTCCGAAAATACTGAGCCTAAAATTTTGAAAAAAATGCAAAATATAGTTCATTGCTTGTAGATTACAGGAAAACCTATAAGAATTCAATCAATTGTATGGAACCCTCTCCACGCGAGTTAAACTCGCAGTTGGCCGGTTTATTTTATGTTATAGGGCGGCAAACAAAAAAGCAGGTCACCTAAGTAAGTAAGTCTAGCTGTTTTGGAAATTAGCCGGAACAAACAGACAGACCAAAGTTTAATAAACTGTGTTCTGTTATCAGTAATTACCGCATATATACAACGTGGAAGGGACATACCCGTACTTAATCAAACCACGGTCTATACTAGACCATTATAGTATAATAATAATATTAAAATAACAGCCAAAAACAAAAATAATTTTCGGCATTTCCATAAAAAATTGTGCAGCCGCCCGGGCGATATGTATAGGAATGTCGAAATTTTTTGGTATTTTATAATAATAAATAATAGTTCGTAATAAATCGAACCACGGGCTATTCTAGACGACTTACTCGTAAGTCGTCTAGAATAGCCCGTGGTTCGATTTATTACGGGTATGTCCCTTCCACTTTGCAGATATGCAATTAAATTTGAAAAAAAAACTTATAGACGCTTTAATTTTATTTATATCGATGATGTATTAGATGCGTGGTTTAGGCCTAGAAAAGGACCACTGTCTCTTCCTATGGATGTCGTACGAGGCAACTAAATTAAAAAAAAGCACTAAGATCCCATGAAAAAGTTGACCCAAATTGTGTTGGCATTAGGCTGCTGTCAAATTATTTGCTTAATAGTTTAAACCACGAATAGACTGTATAAACTAATAAACCGGCCAAGTGCGAGTAAAACTCGCGTGGAGAGGGTTCTGTAGAATTTATTGAATTCTTATAGATTTTCCTGTAATCTACAAGCAATGAACTATATTTTGTATTTTTTTTTAAATTTTAGGCTCAGTAGTTCGGAGATCAAGGGGGGAATGTTCAATTTTCGTCTTCTTTCATGAATAAAATCAAAACTATCAATTTTACAATACTAACAAAAATATATTTGAGATCCTCATAACGAGTCCTTTTATTTGATATATGACACAGTAAGGTTTGCAAAACTTTTTTTTTAAATTTCCTATTTTATCCCCCGAAAATTGCCCTTATTATAAAAAAATATTTATTTACTTTGCACATATGTGTTTGGGTCATAGGATTACACCATCCTACCAAATTTTACCTGATTCGGTCTAGTAGATTCGGAGCAAATTGGCTGTGACAGACGGACGGACAGACAGACGCACGAGTGATCCTTTAAGGGTTCCGTTTTTTAATTTTTTGTATGGAACCCTAATATACTGTATTATTATAATTTGCTAGTCTCAATAGCGGATCCTGGAAACCCCGTTAGTGTATTCTTTAGCTATCTAGTTATAAGTCCACTGTTTTGGACTAAAGGCAGGTCAAAAAGGGAGGATTTTCCTACAATCACAACGCGGGTTTGTAATCGTAATAAATGATAAGTCTTTGCGCTGAAGGCACGTTAAGATATGGTTTTTGTGGGTTTGTTTAAACGTGTCCTAGGATTGGTTCTAGTCTACCCTTTGGGTTGCGGAGGTCAGACGGCAGTCGTTCTGTGTAAAAACCAGTAACCTCGTCAAATCACCTAGGTTACGTCGCGGACGGGCTCTGAAGCGTTACCGCTGAGGATGCAACCGGGAATAAACTCAAGTCATGATGATGCTATTATATTTCGCTGTTCTCAATAGCGGCCCCTGGACATCTTATCTGGAAACCCCCTGTTGAAAACATTCGATATCTGTTTTCGACAGGGGGTGTTTTCAACTAAAGGCTCCCAATAAATGTTTAGGGTGTGTAATCGAAGTAAATGATAAATTTTTGCACAGAGAGGGCTGCTATACGTTCTTTGTTATCTCTCTTTTTGTCGCCTCTAGCGACACCCATAGAAGAGGAAAAGAGTGATGGCAAATTGTCTTCCCTGCCGTGACCACACGACCACAATTTATAATCTACTGTACGAAAATACAGTGAAAATGTTCAGTTTTCAAATAACCAACAACATTGCGGATAAAAATGAAACATTACAACTTACCACAAACGAATTATCCAGAGCCGCAACAGAAGTCCCCAGCATAAACTGGTAGTTTTCGTCAACTAAAAAAATACAAATTTTCATAAAAGAGTAATGTCTTTATAGCATATATTTGTAGCGGGAGCGAGGTGATATGCTCGACTGCCACAAAGGGAAGTTCTTCCCGCCAGGCGTGGGGTTGCGCCTGGGGACCACGGCTCCAACGGTGTATTGTCGGGGGATGTATACAGGGTTACTGGTATCTAACGCATAACCTCCTAGAGTCGACTTAAGTTTATCAAGACTAACAACTTTTGTTCTATGACTAAGATTTTATAATTTTTAGTTTCAGTTTGCATATCCATCAAAGGGATCGCCGCGTGCCGATTGCCATAGATTTAAGACGAATAGAATTGCAAATTTGATTTTGTATATTTTTGTGTGAAAAAAAACATAAAATTAAAAATGTCATAGAACAAAAATTGTTACTCTTGATGTACCTAAGTCGCCTATAGAAGGTTATGCGTTAGATAACAGTAACCCTGTATATGTCAGGTTGCAACTAGAACTCTGATATCGAGATGTAGGATACTGGTAGCGCCATCTCGTATATTTCTTGTGAACTATGTTTTAGCTTCGCTATTATGGTTGTAGTTACACAAAGTGACGTAAGATGTCGCTACATACTCAAACGAGATGTGTAAGAACGAATGTCACAGATGTAGCCCATTTTAGAGCACAGCCGCTTAGCTCATTAAAATGGCAGTGGGCAGAGCATTAAATGCAACGAATCGGTGCCTGCTGAGGCAAAGAGGTATCTAATAGCAACCACGACCCCAAAAGCGCAGCGTAAGATACCCAGTAGCCGTGGGTAGCCTCTAGGTTATTTTTGGAAATCCCCTTATATCCAGCAGAGGATTCCATCGACTGAAATTATGAATATGTACAATTACATACACACATAGCATACCTCTTTTGGTATCCATTAAATCCTTTTCAATATATTGCTTTGCGTCATATCGCTGACAAGTAAAAATAATTTTTTCTTTAGCCGTATCCAAATCTAACGGACACGTGAATACTTTTCCCGTTTGTTCATTTGGTGCGCCCACCACTGAAAAAATTCAAAGAAGCTATCAACACCGTGGGTCACTCAGAAAGTTTTGAGAAACTAACTTACCTAACCTAACCTAACTTATATGGAAAATGTTTTTTATTAAATCTTTTCAATTAACTATTCACCTACCTCTATACAAAAAAAGTTAAAAATCTATAAAAGTATCATGCTTCCAAACGAATTTTCGAGGCACTTTTTTCAGTTCGTCGCAGACACCTCTTCTCTCGGACGCTGTAAGATCGTCTTCCAGCGATGAAAATTGTATCCCTTTCAGTAGATTTTTTTTTGGGAAATAAAATGAAGTCACATGGAGCCCGATCAGGAATCTAAGGATGGCGACCCAAGACTATGACCAGTGTGGTGTGGAGGAAGTCCCTCGCTTTGAGCACTGAGTGCTCGGGCGCCTTGTCATGATGAAGCAGTCACTCTGATCTGGTAAACCTTGCGACTCACCCCCAGCCCGTTGAAGTTTATCGGATAAAAAAGTTGTTCAGACAAAAAAGTTGCGTCTTAATAAGGGTAACAAATCATTAAATTTTTAGCAGAAAAAAAACAACTGACTGGTGAAGATATGATGAAGAGCTTTGAACTCTTCATTATATCTTCACCAAATTAAAATGGGACCAACTTGGTAGTAAAGGCTTTCAAATAATAAACCGGCCAAGTGCGAGTTAAACCCGCGTGGAGAGGGTTCCGTACAATTGATTGAATTCTTATAGGTTTTCCTGTAATCTACGAGTACAAGCAATTAACTATATTTTGTATTTTTTTCAAAATTTTAGGCTCAGTAGTTTCGGAGATCAGGGGGAAGGGTGGTCAATTTTCGTCTTCTTTCATGAATAAAATCAAAACTATATATTTTTGTTATTATTGTAAAATAAAATATATTTTACAATAATAGCAAAAATATATTTGAAAACTTTTTTTTAATTTCCTAATTTGTCCCCCGAAAATGACCCTTATTTTTAAAAAAAAATTATTTACTTTGCACATATGTGTTTCGGTCATAGGATTACAACGTTCTACCAAATTTCACCTAATTCGATCCAGTAGATTCGGAACAAATTGGCTGTGAAAGACGGACGGACAGATCCTATAAGGGTTCCGTTTTTTAATTTTTTGTATGGAACCCTAAAAAAAGAATCATCAAAATCTTTTCACAATTGGCGAAGATATCGCGTAACAAACATACATAAAAAAAAAGAAACATACAGTCGAATTGTAAACCTCCTCCTTTTTTGAAAGTGGGTAAAAAGTTTTATGACGTATGTATTTAAAAAAATTCTAAATGGCTGAAATATGATATTCTTAAAGTTTTAAACCCCCATATCTTCGCCATTTTGAAAAATTTCCGAAAATTGAATTGACAAAAAAAATATATATAATTATCGAACCTGCTTATAAAATTTCACAAGAATCGGTTGATAGAACAAACCGACAAACTGACTGAGACGACAGGCCGGACACTCCTAAGGTACGCGCAATATGCGTCACCCAGGCGTCCCCGTTCCCCGTCCCCGCACCTCTCCCCCGTTTTCGCCTCGATTCTCACGTTGGCCGTCAAGAACCGGGGGAGAGGTGCGGGTGCGGGGAACGGGGACGTATATTGCGCGTACCTTAGAAGAGTCCCTTCTGTTTACTCTTACTGTATTCTGTGCTGAGACGACAAATCTTGAGACTGAGACACTTCGCTCGCTTTGCTCGCTCAGTCTATAATATACAGGGACTAACAAAATATACTGAAACTATTTTAAGGGTGGATTCAGTCCATGATACTGAACAACTTTCCCTAACGAACATATATCGAAATATAAAAAATAATTTTTAGCCTCCCATATAAGTTGACCGATCAGCTGATCTGAGTTTGTATGGGAAGCGAAAAAATATTTTTCATATTTCGATATATGTTCCTTGGGGAAAGTTGTTCAGTATCATGGACTGAATTCACCCTTAAAATAGTTTCAGTATATTTTGTTAGACGTTACATACTAACAAAACGCCAACGTTAGGACAGTGCAACGTCTATCGAGTCCGTTATTATTCTTTATTTTGTTTATCAACATTATATACCTACTCTTGTTGACTCTTGTTTGTTGACTGTTGTTGGATAAAGACTTACCCAAGGTATTCAATTTCTTTTGGTAACTAAGTGAATATCCAAAACTAGTATTTTTATCAACTTCCTCAGCATTGATGACAAATTGAAATGATGAAGGCTCATGGAAAAATATAGCTGTTGTCATCGCCAGCACATTTGACATCACTGACCACAGGATTTTCCCTGAAACATTATGTAAGTATATATTTAGTATAACATATACAACTAGCATTGCTAATTCCAAATTTCATTTAAACATATAAATTAGATATATTTTTGTAATCCTTGAATAAAATTCTTTAATTTGATACCCCACTCGAAAAGTTTAGAACAGAAAATATTTTTTATGCCGCGCAATTTGGCGCCAAAACTCTGCAATTATCATTTACAATCATTTTAATATAGCCTATGTCACTCTAGTGGTTAAGACGAATCTAAACATGTATAATTTATTAAAATCGGTTTAGCCGTTTAGTAGTTACTAGGTTACATAGAATTATAGGGACAAACATACAGGTCAAACACATAACCCTCCTTTTCGAAAAAAATGGTGTAGGTGATAAGGAATTGAATGCAGCTAGCTCACTTTGTCTGTATGTAATAGTATGTCTTTATTCTCATCTGTTTCCTCGTACCTGCTATGATATTCATGGTACCTTGACAATTGTGCCTGTGGATGTCGTAACAGGCGACTAAAGGATTATGCACTAACATCTTGTGCTTCACCTGCATTGCCAAGGTGGGTTGACATCAGGCGGGCGACCGGTCGTAAAACTAAAGCCAAATCGTTGAAACTGTTCCGGGTAGTTCTACTTCACTTCGCACGGTCTTTGGCATCCTTGCGTGACTATCCCTCAATACCCCCAAAAATTTAAAACCAAATAATAACAAGCGATTGAACTTTGCAAGGTGTAATTATAATAGCATACGACATAAACTGGATTTAATAGACTGGCATGACCTTTTATCGAGCTCTGACGTAAATGCATGTGTAGATATTTTTTATGAGAAACTTTATGAAATTTTTAATAAATATACTCCTTTAACAACTATGAAGTCTGATAAATATCCCGTTTGGTATATAGTAAACCCTTAATAAAATGTATTGAAGAAGAGAACAAATTCCACAAACACTTTAAGAAATTCAATAACCCGCGGGATTATGACGTATTCTGTCTACTACGTGTTAGAGCTAAAAAAAATGATAGATCAGTGTTATAAGAACTATGTTGCCTCAGTTGAAGACTCAATGACAAACAACATTAAATTTTTTTGGAAAGGGTGTAGCCGTCCTTCCATAGGCAAACTGCCCCCGATAGGAACCTATATCATGACCTATGTTATATTGTAGAGGGTACTAATAGTAGTTCACCCAGTAGATATTAGCTCTATGTCTTAGTCATTTGAGGAGCTATTTGAAAAAAAGTGTCCGGAGACGACTTTTATTCAAAGTGATATATCTCTGTTGATTTTAAAGATAGAAAAATAAAACAAACTCCAATGTTTATGGTACACTTTACAGTTTATTTGGTATAAATTTCCATGAGCCAAGCCTAAATAAAAATATAAAAATAAGTTTGGAAAATCCAAAAGTGCATGCCTCATAATCTCATTTTTCACAATTAAATTGAAATTACGATTAAACTACATTGAATTAGACCGTGATCTTCGAAAGGACTTAGTTTTGGATAATACTGAAGCGTATAAAAAAAATATGGACTTGATCATATAAGTTTTTCGGGAGTTATCGTGACCACGCCAGTTTCCATACATACAGACACACGGACGTCCACAAAATACAAAAAAGATTTTATTAAACATTGTTTTTATTTATTTAAAAGGCAAAATGTCTTTTTAAAATGTCATAAGTGTTGAAACTAGTGTTTTTCCTTGACATTTATGTGTAAATATTATTGTACAAGTGCGATAGAAAATAAATAGAGACACATTTAGTTAAAAAAATCACTTGATTTTTGTAAGGCGAGAGTAGAGCACTACCTCATGCGCTTCGCTTATGAGGCGTGCAAAATGCAAATAAATTTTAAATTTATTAATTTCTACCAGATTAAATTGAATTACCACTTTGAAAAAGATATATAATAACTGTCGTTACCTTGCCTAACAGCATGCCAAGTTTCATTAAAAACGATAAGGTGCAACATGTTGAAAAAAAATTTTGAAAGTTAGTGGACAACTTTATGACCACTTTGTTGACGCTTTCAAATTGTATTAGATTTTAATAATCTTTAACAAAGTAGCGTTTTGACAGTTTATAGAAAGTACATTAACGGTTGGAGGTGTCACTAGCCTATTACAATATTTTTTCGATCTACTTTTTTGACTAGATGAAAAACAATATAGATCATCGAAAACATTGCATGTTTTCGATGATCTATATTGTTTTTCAGATCTATATTGTTTTCATTTATATTGTTTTTCAGTCTTCCGCAATATAAAGCCACAATTATCACATTTCCCAGACATAGTCGATATATTTTTAGGTCACTGCTTTATTCACTACGAATAATAATCCCTAGAAGCATAACTAATCCCGAAAAATAATCCACGCGATATGTACCGCGGCGGGCGGGGCTTAAAATATGAACCGCGCGGCGCGAGTTCGCTGTGACACTCAAGTCGTGCGGTTGCGTCGCAAAAAGTTTCCTTTGAGAATATTGCAGTGTTTTTGCTATAATTGATTCATTAAAAATGCCGTCATGTGCCGTGAAGTATTGTAGAAGCCATACAGACATGAAAAACACTGGACTCACCTTTCATAAACATTTTAATAATCCATACTTGACATCTGTGGAAAGTGTTATGCAAAATGTACCTAAGCCACGCGTTGTAACTCACCGCTCGTGGCGGTGACCGCCCCCACCCGATGACGAAGCGTGAACTTGTCGCGACCAATCGCATGCATATTTGTCTATGTGTGTGTTTGAGTGTTTCGTTGTTATTACTGTTAGTTGGAGCGTTACATTTCTAGAGAATTTATTATTCGTAGTATATATTTAAACATGAACAAACAATACATCCCTGATTTAGGAATTTGTAAAACTGCGCAAATAATAACAGCGAAAGCGTACCACTACGACTATGCACTATGATGATGTAGGAACATGCACGCGCGAGTACTTTGATGATCTAGTCACTAAAAAAGTTGATCGAATAAATATTTTAATAGGCTAGTGACAGCACCAACCGTTAAGAAACCCCTTACGCAAGACTTTTCCATACAAACGTAGTCTACGTTTTATTTTGAAACAAAATGTCAGTTTTCGGTAAAAAATTGTAACTTCTATATAATATGTTTTTACAGTCAAAAGATGAACTTGAAAGAAAATATAAGGGTGTACTAATTTTCCATACTGATGGTCAAAAATGGTATAATACACTATATTCTGTTTCAAGTTCATATTTTAATTGTGAAAACCAATTATAACCCTATATATGCAATTGCATTAAAGTTATAAATTTTTACCAAAATCTGACATGTCGTTTCAAAATAAAACGAAGACTACGTTTGTATGGGAAACTCTGATTCGGTCTAGGGTAAGGAGACTTTTAATGTTCTTTCTATAAACTGTCAAAACGCTACTTTGTTTAAAGATTATTAAAATCTAATACAATTTGAAAGCGTCAACAAAGTGGTCATAAGGTTGTCCACTAACTTTCAAAATTTTTTTTCAACATGTTGCACCTTATCGATTTTAATTAAACTTGGCATGCTGTTAGGCAAGGTATAGACAATTATTATATATCTTTTTCAAAGTGGTAATTCAATTCAATATGGTAGAAATCAATAAAAATAAAATTTATTTGCATTTTTTAATATTTCTTTTTAGGCTTGGCTCATGGATTTTTATATTAAATAAATTGTAAAGTGTACATAAACATTGGAGTTTGTTTTATTTTTCTAGATTTAAAATCAACAGAGATATATCACTTTGAATAAAAGTCGTCTCCGGACACTTTTTTTCAAATAGCTCCTCAAATGACTAAGACATAGAGCTAATATCTACTGGGTGAACTACTATTAGTACCCTCTACAATATAACATTGGTCACGATATAGGTTCCTATCGGGGGCAGTTTGCCTATGGAAGGACGGCTACACCCTTTGTAAATAACAGGAAGGGACGTGTCTCAATTCCAAATACTGTGCAATTTGGTAACTCTTCCTCTTCAACTGGACAGGGTGTGTGTGAGTTATTTTCAAATTATTTTGATTCTGTGTTTGAATCGGATCATCAGTGCGATACATCATCTGCTACACCTAACGAAAATTTTAAATCGTCTAAGTGTGGCGCTATGGACTCTATGTCCCAAATACATATAACTGACGAAGATATAATGATGAAAATTAAACATCTCGATGTAGGTAAAGGAGCTGGTCCTGATCAAATAGGACCCATCCTTATTCCATATCCCATCTTTTGTAAAAAAGTGTGGAAAGGAGCTATGTACACCATTAAGCATTATATTTAATAAATCTCTTTCAAATGGAATATTTCCTAGTCGATGGAAGATAGCTCATATTGTTTCCATTTTCAAAAACGGAGACAACTCGCATTGCGAAAATTATAGACCCATAAGTATTTTGTCATGTTTTGCAAAGCTCTTTGAATCTCTAGTATACGAGTACACTCACTTATACAGTTATTTTAAGCCTCTGATATCTGAAGACCAACATGGTTTCATAAAAGTTAGATCAACCGTAACTAACCTTTTAGTATATAAAAACTACCTGTGATTTTTCAAGGGCATTTGAAAAAGTGAATCATAGATTACTTTGCAACGAACTTGCCGCCTATGGAATTCATGGTAGTCTTCTTCGCTGGGTGGCCTCTTACCTGAATAAAAGAAGTCAGTTGATGGCCTTGAGGGGATACACTTCATCTCCCATTGCCGTTTCGTCTGGAGTGCCTCAGGGATCACATTTGTGACCGTTATTATTTATTGTCTTCATTAACGACCTCATAAGTAAGATATCTAGTGAATGTCTCTTGTACGCAGATGACTTGCTCAATGACTGTGATCTTTTACAGAGAGATTTAAATGCTGTCTCTGAGTGGTGCAGAAGTAATTTGATGTACCTCAATATTGACAAGTACTTCATAATAACATTCACTAACAAGCGTCATGGGATCGTTATAGATTACACAATTGAAGGCCAAGTCCTAAAGAGGTCGCATGTAGCTAAGGATCTTGGGATTATCTTCGATAATAAACTAACATTTCGTGAACATTACCAACACATAGTGACAAAAGCAAATCAACTTCTTGGGTTTATTTGCAGATCCACTATAGACTTCAGAGGCACCCATTCTTTTCTCTATTTGTTCTATACACTCGTTAGAAGCATTTTAGAATACGGTAGTACAATATGGTCTCCGCACTACAATGTTCACATTGAAAATATAGAGTGCAAAGGAAGTGCTTACGGATTTTATGCTACCGTCACACCTGGGTCGCGCCACCCCCAATTATGAGGCTTGTTTAATTAAATTTAATGTACAGAAGTTGGAGGTACGTAGACAGTATTTTGATTTCATTTACATTTATAAAATAGTTCATTCAATATTAGACATGCCAAACTTGCTCGCTCAAATAACCTTTAATATTAGATATAGTGCACGCAGATCCAATCAAACAGGCCTTTTTGTTTTGCAAGTGTATCGGAATAATACGTCGTTTTACAACCCCCTGGTCAGGATGGCTTGTCAGTGCAACGAAATCGCCGAGGACAACCCAGTTTTCGATATTTTTGTACCTAAACTGGCTTTATATATAAAAATTCTTAAAGATATCCTTTATCAAAAGCCGACAGTCTAAACACTAGTACTCTCGGTTTGTATAGAGTAAGTAATATACTCGTACTTAAGGTAATAATGTTTAAACGGTTTATATTGTAAATTTCATACACTTATTTTTTACCTAGTTTTAGTTTCAAAATTCAAAAATTCAAAATATCTTTATTATCATAGGATATATAAAATATCTCTTAAAAATAGTCACTTTGTTTTTTTTTTGCACAAATGTTGACGTCAAATCGTTACTTACAGCTAAGTTTACGCCTTTACAGCAGTACCTATTTATATAGTTTAATTATCTCTTGTTTGTAACTCTTCAAGTTAGTTCCTATGTAAACACACTTTTGTGGAATGCAACCTAGGCTATAAAATTTCTGATTTGTTTATCTTGTTTTTGAAATATTTGTAATCTGTTGTGTGTGTCAATAAATAAAATAAAATAAATATTGACATGCATATTATATTTGGAGAAGAAAAAGCGGGAAAGCGCACCCCGGGCTCCGAAGCAGCACAACTAAGGGTGCAACCGGGAATGCGCTAAGACGAAGAAGAGATTCATGACAAGATGTATGGTTATAAATGTCATCGCTGTCCGCCGAAAAAGCCAAATATGATATATGGCAACATTGGCAACCCTAGTCCTACCAGGACATTAAATTCAAAATATATTTAGTATATCTCTTAATAATAGTCACTTTGTTTGTGTTGTTAGAGAATTAGTCTCGCTACACAGAGAGGAAATGCTGCCAGCGTATTGGGTACGTTGCCTCGATGTGGTTCGTTGGAAGAAGTATTTTATTTGTGAAAATATATGTATCTATTATATATTATAATTTTGTTTTGAATAAATCTGTACGTTCAGTGAAAACTGAGTTAACTCGAGTGATATCGGTTTTAATATTCTTACATATTCTGAATCAGAAAAAGAATGCTATTTTTCTGTCTTATTTTCATAGCCATAGGGCTAAAAATGCCAAAGTTAGGATTCGTGTAAAGTGATGTAAGTATCGGTTTTTTCAAGTTCCCACAACTTTTTTTTGTGTTTTTCAATACAATTGCATTTAAAACTAGTTGAAATAAACTAAATTTTTAATTTTGTTAGTGATCCCGTAAGGACGGACGGAAAGGACGGGTACTCAGGTTTGTGTATAGTGTTTGTGTATTTTTTTTCGACATTATCAAAATAAAACCAGCATATTTCAAATGCTGTCATCGAAATTAACCTGTTTAATTTTGTGACTTTTCGCTGTATTATTAGAGATCTCATTTGTTTGTGAAAACAGTAAATGTATATCATTTAGCACTAAAGCAAAGCAGAATGTGTAAAATGTTATAATGTGACTTATATTAATTGGCACAAATAAAATGTTGTTTTTTTTTGTGTCAAACGACATAAATCAATGTTTTTCTATTTTTTATATTAAAAAAGAAGACAGAACGTAATATTTGTTTCAGTAGTTTATTGAAATGGGTATTATCTATCAATAATAGAAACCAAAAATTATAAAACTTCAATAAAAAATGAGTAGGAATTTTTTGAAACTTTAAACTCGATTATCTCGAAACTATGATTTTTGACTTAACCCCGTTTTCACTGAACATACAGAAATAAGAAGTGAGCTTTGTTTTGTTTTGCACAAGTCCATTGTTAAAAAAAAAATGTACTGGATTAATTATGATAAAGAAATCATGAAGAAGATTTAATTGTAAAAGCTCTTCAGTTTTGGAAAAGTTACATTTTTCCTAAAATTATTTGTAGTGCAAAGGAATAAATGAAATGAAACAAATGTTGACATTAAAAAGATGACAAAGAGAAGACAGGAATAGAGGCATCTCCACCTAATTCCACCGACAAGAGTAAGCTCTTTAATTACAAGACGAATAATTCATATAGTTTCTTCTTCTTGTCACATGATGACTTTTCGGCAACGCTGTGTTGTGTGCCTGTGTAGGTATGGCTTTAATAAACATTAGCGCAGTAAATTTCCTTCATCAATCCATCTAACAAGCGGTTTTCCTTGACTGTGGGCCCGGAACATGGACCAACATAATGCAATGTAATGGTAATTTGACACAAAATAGGTATAGTGCATCCAGGATTATTATTTTTATATATCATTAATATCGTATCGATAACATCAGTGTAATTTGTCCTTTCGTATTTATTTATTTTACATTATCTTATTACAAGTTTATTTGCTAGGCAAATTAAAAAGCCCCGACTGTCAAGATCACCATCTAGTGATGAGTAGCGGAACTACTGATATGACTTGATACGGATATCAAGTTGTGCTACGGATAGCGCCATCTATTATTTGCTAGAGAAAGCCCTGACTTTCAAGCGTTAACCCCCAATAACTTTTTAACAGCTGAACCGATGTTCATCAAACATAGCTTAGAACCACCGCAAGGAAACATGCTTTCACGTAAAAAAAACTGTATCGAAATCGGACCATCCGTTCGAGCGCTATGATGCCACAGACAGACCGACAAACGTTAGCGTCAAACTTATCACCCCTCTTTTTGTCCGGGATTTAAAAATATTATAAATGCGAAAAATGTTATGGATGTGTGCTCCACTTTTACGCCAAAACGGCTGAACGGATTGGAAGGAATTAAGACATAGGATACTTTTTATTACGGGAAAATGCAAGGTTTCCATGGGGTTATCAAAAATTTCACAAAGGCAAAGCCGCTAGTATTACAGATAATCACTATTACGTCTTTATCCTTAACGTGGCAGACAGAGCCTAGAGCGGCAAGGCCCCAGGCCACTTTTAGCGTGATGGTGGGCATGAAGATGGAAAAGGGAAATTATAATACTGATGGGTTGCTAACCGCATCACCTATTCATATGATTCTTCTCGCCCATTCTCAATGAATATACCAGCTGCTTCTCTTACCGTGCAGATCGTAAGAGCCGATCGAGGCTATGGGCGAAAATTTCGAGGAGTCATGTCAATAGGCGATACGGCTATCGAATAATCACTATTTTCGTTACCTTACCACCTACAAATTAAAGTTTTTCTATGCACTAACTAGAAAATTTTCTATGTCAATCAGACCACTGGGAGGGAAGAAAAAGCGGCCAAGTGCGAGTCGCACTCGACCATGAAGGGTTCCGTAGCAGCAAGTAACATAATATAAAAGTTCTAAAGGTAAATTGCGGTTTACGATTTATGACGTAGGTATTAAAAAAATCTACTTACTAGATCTTGTTCAAACCAATTTTCGGAAGAGCTGATTGACCAAAAATGCTCTGTCTGCCCTAATGGATAATGACGTGATTGTGTATGTATAGCATAGTATGAAAGTTGCCTTTGGGTTTGTGGACATAAGCGCTGTCTTCCTCGCAAGGGTTAAAGACGGGAATGTGTGTGTGTTGTATGGAGATAGGACTTGCCATTACTTTTCTTTTCCAACTACGCTGCAACTGCACTACATATCCAGCACAAAGCGGAACTTTGTCGAAGTTTACGTAAAATTTGAGCAAAAATGCAGATTTTTGGAGGCTTATACTGAATTTGTTTCTCCAAATTTTTAATTTTTATTTCAATCAAAACCTAAAAATAGCGTACAAAATACGTATTAGTTCGAAAGTTTTAAGGAAAGATCTGTTAAAAGCTATTATTTATATTGCACTTGTGCTTTTCGGTGCAACAAACCATCTACTATTCGTCTATAGACTTTTTTAAGCTTAAAGTGGCCTATGGGTCTTACAGCCCTGGGCTTTGTTTCCCTATTAGAGATAAAGCCGTGATAAAATATTTGTATCTTTTTTAATAAGAAAATATTTGTGGTACTCACTCATCCTGATAAAAAGGAAATATCACATTTAATAATGTAAACACAAAACACAAGTGTGAACACTGTAGTTTACAAATTACCAATACGCGGTTGAAAACCAACTGAGTGAAACATTTGTTATACGAATATTAACCACGTTACTCGCCTTGCATTTTCCTGTTAGTTCGGTGTAATTTTAATATAGGTAATAATAAGATGCCGAACATCTGGCTAACAAGAAAGAGTAATTATTATAAGCGATATGTTATTTTTATTTTTCATTCCAAATTACATGTTATATTTTTATATTTGTAATCCTTATATAAAATCTTTATCATTTGGCGCCAAAAATCCGCCTTTTGTTTTTTTTTATTTTATTTACAGTACCACTCTCACATTCAAAACGAACTAAAGAAACGTACAGTCATACAAACATACGTACGTACATACGTAAGTACCTATATATGGTTAACTTAAAAGTGGATGGCCACAGAGATCTAGAGGATAACCTAGAAAGACGTGGGGGGGAATTTGAGACATGACCTAGCGGAGATATAAAAAAAAATATACTACAGATGATTCCCAAAAAAAAATATGAGGCTCATTGCTTACGCAATATCATAGGAATCATATTAAAAGTGTAAGCTTAAGTGAAGCATAACTATCTATTTTGATCACCTATGTGATACTTGAATCGCCTTACTCCACATGAAATCTATAGATAAATTTATGGATATTAAATGAAAAAAAACAAATGGAAAAAGTTAGTTTAGTTTAGTAAAAATCACATTTAAGATGCCTGATCTCTGAATAACTCTACACCAACTGAAAATAAAATACTAATGGACTATACAGTCCTTCCAACAGGAAAATAAATCGAAATCTTCACAACAGTCATTTTTACCTGTTAATATCTCGCTCTTAATAATATAAAAATTGAATCAGGTAATTGAAATTTTAATTTCAATTTCATTTAGTATTTCAAACTAAATGTAAATTTAAATTCAAATTTAAATAAATTTTAAATGGAATGAAATTAAAATTGAAATTTAATTTAAATTAAACTGAATTAGTTTTAAATTTAAATTTGAATCCAATTTTGATTTCATTCAGTACTTACTTCAATTTAAAAATAAAGGATAAAAATCACGGCGCTATAGGTGCTCTGACAGATCACATGTATACTTATATACTTCAAATGATAGGCTATAATGTAGTCTTTAAACGAGCCGAGGGGTATCAAATTATTTTTGGAAAATCTGACCAAAACATAGATCCCTCGCTAGCATCTGACTACTACTTACAAATCAGAGATCTAACTATACTATTGAATATTTTTTGAAACTGAAGGTTTGTCAGAATTAAAAACAAAGACAAATGAAGAGTATAAGTCTCGTCTTTGATAACACAAAATATCATTAAAATCCGTACCGGTGAAGTTAAGTTATTAGCTTAAACTATGGAACCACCAAAAAAAAATCTATTTACCCTGTTAGGAATTACGACGTGGTAGAGACTGTAGCTGTAGTATAGATTATTTTTCCATTTACCTTCAATTCAAAAAACACAAAGTTGAAAAATCGTTTGCGTTTTGGAGGTTGGTTTTAGTTGCTAATTATAACTAACTCAACCGAAAAAGACTTTTTGTTTTCTGTTCGATCAAAGCCTTTCATTTGATATAATCAGAGGCGGCCTTTTGAAAAATCACTTTTATTAAACTACTACAGTTTATTCCCCAAAAAATTTACATAAGAATCTTAAAGATTTTCTACAGACACCCACAATAGCCAAAACACGATTGAGCATTTTTGGCTCGATAGAAAAAAATCACAAACATACCTCTAAATTTGCCTAAATTTACCTTTATAAGACATATTACTATTTTATACAATCACCTTTTTATATAAAATGTATTACTGCGAAAAAACAACTGTAATAGTCAAAAACCAAATTAGACTTTATTGTAATGTATTAACGCTCAATGTTGATGTTGTTGTTGCTTGACACTGAAACGCGAATACGAAGTTAACGCTCGTCTTGCGCACATTTTTGGAGTAACCCTACAGAGAACTTTGTAAAGTGAAAATATCGGATTACTTGATCATCCTCCATACAGCCCCGACTTGAGCCCCAGCTTTTTCACATTCCCCAAAATCAAGAATATGTTGCGTAGTCAGCGTCTTCAGACACCAGGAAAATCAGTAGATGCATTCAAAATGGCTATTTTGTCGACCCCCACTTCAGTGTTTAATATGTGCTCTAAAAACTGGTTCCAACGTATGGAAAATTGCATTTAAATATAAAGAAAATTACTTTGGAAAGCAATAAATACATATTTATTTAATTTTAATGTATACCTTTTTCTATTCCCAAAGCTTTCAGTTTGACCCTGTTGTTCATGTGATTAATTTTTAATAAATTTATATATTTAATTATTAGTTCATAATTGGTTTGTTCAATTAAAAAATGCATTTTGCTCGGGGTACTCAATCACACAGAAGGGCAACACTCCCAACTGATGACGAATTCTTGGGCCAATCACGTGACCCAGCTGTCACGGGAACAGAATACCGTGTATATGTAATATTTTACAACACACATATATTTATTTTATAAGTATAATAAATCGATTATGTTTAGCAGTGACATGTAGTGTTTAATATCTTTTCCTCAATGATTCATACTTATAAATAATATATCATTAGAGACAAATATTTAAACACAGTATATGTTATCATTACTTGGAGTGAAGTTTAAAAATTAGTTAGTGATTATTATAATAAATCAATATGAAAAGTAAGTACTTACAATAAATTCTATCGGCACTTTTTAAGGTTGTAGTATGTTATTTTAAACATGGAATAAAATATATTAAGCTGTTCATAAAAAAAATATATAAATATTTAAAACAAAGACTCATTACCCTTCCTCTCGGCTTTGCCGTAGGGTAAAAAAATACAGAATTAAATAAAAACTCAACTAAAAAATATGTATATTCATTATAAATTTTCTGTAAAACTAGATATAGATAGGTACTTAAATAAAAAACTTTATTTTGTGTGATTATATTATTTTTGTTTTAAAAATAGACAAATCTGTAATTTTAGGTTATAAGAACTACTTTAATATCACTTGATTTCTTTAATGTTAATATTTAACAAGTACCTAAAATAAAACTCGGCACATTGTGTTTAGACACTAAAAATTATGAAAATGTATTGTCATCATCATCATGAATTGTTAGCTAAAACTAAAACCATTTTAAGATATTTACTCAAATAATATTTTTGAAATCATATTTTTTTACTGTACCCTGTAGAACTAGGCAGGCCTAAAAGCAGGATATATCTATCGCATGTCCAAATTGTCTAATGAACCATGGGCTAAACCAACTACACTTTGGAATTCCCTTGAATGTGAAACGAAAGACTTAAAAATAAATGGTGGGAAGACCTGGACTTTCTTCATAAAGATTGGGCCTTAAAAGCCTTCGGTCACGAGTTCACGACATTTGGGAAATAGAAATGGAGGCTTTAGAGTTGCAGCGGGACAGCATAGGCTGCTTTTTAGGGTTCCGTAGCCAAAGACAAAAAACGGAACCCTTATGGATTCGTCATGTCTGTCTGTCTGTCTATCTGTCCGTCCGTATGTCACAGCCACTTTTTTCCGAAACTATAAGAACTATACTGTTGAAACTTGGTAAATAGATGTATTCTGTAAACCGCATTAAGATTTTTACACAAAAATAGAAAAAAAAAACAATAAATTTTTGGGGTTCCCCATACTTAGAACTGAAACTCAAAAATATTTTTTTCATCAAACCCATACGTGCATCTATCGATAAGTCTTCAAAAATGATATTGAGGTTTCTAATATCGTTTTTTTCTAAACAGAATAGTTTGCGCGAGAGACACTTCCAAAGTGGTAAAATGTGTGTGGGGGGGACACACATTTTACCACCCCTGTAACTTCTAAAATAAGAGAGTGATAAAACTAAAAAAATATATGATGTACATTACCATGCAAATTTCCATCGAAACTTGGTTCGAACGAGATCTAGTAAGTAGTTTTTTTTTAATACGTCATAAATCGTAAACCGCAATTTACCTTTAGAACTTTTAAATTATGTTACTTGTTGCTATGGAACCCTTCATAGGCGAGTCTGACTCGCACTTGGCCGCTTTTTATATTCATTTATCTTCTTACATTTGCCATAGGGTCAGGAGGGTAATAATAGTCAGCCGGTTAACAAGGTCACTTTCTCATAATATCCTAAAGACAGGGAACAAAAGCTAGTTGTGACTATCAGTAGATAGGTCATACTCGTAAACAAATAAATCAATAGTGCCACGTCCAACGCCATATTAATAGCTAAATAAGTACGCGCCTACAAAAACTTGTTCACTTTTGTTAATCCTCTTTAACTCGAAAAAAAAATTTTGGTTGCCTGTAAAGTCGGTATACGGGCGAAAGTTTTACGTGACAACGACTTTGCCTTTCACTTTTTATGTCTGTCTCTCTCGCACGCGTGCCTCTCACTCGCTCTCATTGTGAGCGCATAACGTGAGCGGAGCGTAACGCAGTTTCTTGAAGTGTCACCCGGCTAACCAATTTATAAGACGTTGTCACGTCAAAATGGTAAAAATTAGATATCTCATCATACCATTGAATAATAGATCTTTTTCTTCTCGAGTCGAACGAAAGGCTTTTTATTAATTTAATTTAATCAAACTTGACCAGTATTTGGTCACAGCAATTCCTCGGTAAATAATAATAATTCAGTGCCCCATTCATGGCTGGAGAGGATATTGGAGTTGTTCAAAGTTGACACAACTTTAGGATCCTTTCTGAGCACTTGTATGAGACTGTGGATCACAGTCCTTTGTCAACCAGGTGCTGGTATAAATTCAACAATTTACAACTTTCTGAGACAATGACCATCAAGTCTCTTTCGGAGTCTGAAACCTACAAATATCTTGGTATGTCACAGTCATTGGGTTTTATGGATACGGACATAAAACAGGTGGTGAGGGAACGCTTCTTTGGCCGGCTGACAAAAGTACTTAAAAGCCTTTTGTCAGGTGGCGTTGAAGGTACGAGTCTTAACTCGTGCCTTCAACGCTTGGGTGATGCCCCTACTCATTTACTCCTTTGGCATACTAAGGTGGACTTAGACTGAGCTGGATGCTCTGGATAGGAAGGTCCGCCTACTGCTCACAGCACATCGTACGAGTATGCTACACCCACGCTCATCTGTTATGAGACTGTACATCCCGCGGAAATTTGGAGGTCGTGGCTTTTTAAACGCCAAAAATCTTTACAACCGCGAGGCGTGCAGTCTCAGGGAATATGTCAGGAGGTTTCTCTCTGTGGCCCTAACCGCCGGTAGCTTGGGCCTTGCCCCGCTACCAAAGGGCAGCTAGGTTAGGTTTTTGTAAATGTTTATATTCTTTAGTAAGTATATTTTACTTTTAAAACCTAACTTAAGTATTGAAATAAATGAAGAGAATATAATAATATAATAGATGAAACAAAAGGAAAATGACCATATTTTATATGGCCTGACCGTTTTCCCTTTTTTAGGGTATTTTTTTTTCAGTGTTCCTAATTATTACCAGTTTATTTTTTTCCCTAAATGTTATAGTGAATTAAACGTATGTTAAAATTATTGAAATTCATTGCTCCCCTCCTAATAGTTTTTGAGATATACAGTACAGCTCCAAGCTTAGGGTGACCATGCTACCCCCTTACCCCGTACCTTATTAATTTAATGCACAATTTGATGTATGTCTCCTGGACTATAATCGATTGACACGTCATTTGCCAAAATCGAATGAGCAGTTCAGATGCTACTGTGGAACATGCTACTATGGAACAGTTTTATTACCCGATTACGTAATCGGGTAAAAAAACTACCCCCGGACCCCTGGGGGTCTATCGACAGATCAACTTAATGATATAAATACATGGTTACTTTTAAAACACCAGCAATATTGCAAGTTCATACCCTGATTCTAAACCACTTTCCATAAAAACAATTATCGAAAAACAAACATATATTCGGCTTCTCATACAAACCGGCGGCGCTCAGCCAAATGGATTTTGAATGGGAGGACGAAAATTTTGTTCAGTATCACGGACTGAAATAGCTCCAAAAACGTTTATTTATTTATACTTTAAACAGTCAAACCTTTGGGTCGATTGGAGAGTTTTATGTGGGTGTGAATAAAACGTATAAGTAATGAATTTATATAAAGAAAACTTAAATTTAACTAAATTTAAAAGATAATAATCACAACTCATACTATAAACATACTATTATTATTATTAACGCTCCTACATTTACCGCTTCGATTTTGATTCCATTTACGCAAACAAACAAACAGTAATTACAACGAAACGCTTGAACGCACACATAGACAAAGATACATGCGATTGGTCGCTACAAGGTCACGTGTCGTCGTCGGTCGGGTGGGGCAGTCAACGCAACGAGCGGTGAGTTACAACGCGCGCATGGTACCTATTACGCAGTAAGCTATACTAAAATAAATAACTTTGTTTACGTGTTACTTTTTTTTGAATAACTAATTTTCATGTCTATATGGCTTCTACACCACTTCACGGCACATGACGGCATTTTTAATGAATCGATTATCGCAAAAACACAGCAATATTCTCAAAGGAAATTTCTTGCGACGCAACCGCACGACTCGAGTGTCACGGCAAACTGTCGCGCCGCGCTGTTCATATTTTAAGCCCCGCCCGCCGCGGTACATATCGCGTGGAATCGCGTAAACAGTGTGAAAAAAAAAAAGAAAAACTTACGATTCTAGAGAATTACTGTTCGTAGATTATTACATATACACAATTACTTACATAAATATATATTACTTCATAAAATACTAGCGGTCCGCTCCGGCTTCGCACGGGTATGTATTATACATATAAACCTTTCTGATGAATCACTTTATCTATTTAAAAAAACCGCATCAAAATCCGTTGCGTAGTTTTAAAGATCTAAGCATACATAGGGACAGACAGTGGGAAGCATCTTTGTTTTATACTATGTAGTGATATACCTACATTAAAATATATACAACAAAAATAAATATACAAATAAATAACCATAAATAACGTTGCCGGTGTTTTAAAAGTAACCTTGTATAGGCTTTGCCGCAGTCGGGTAATAAAACTACCCCCGGGTTCTATCGTCATATATATCTCAATAATATCATAATATTGCATTGTCATCTATATACAGGTTGACTTTTTATCCACCTGCAAAATTTTTGGAGCAAGTTCAGTCCATGATACTGAACTACTTTCTATAAAAAAAGTTATTAAAAATCGATACAAATGTTTCGTCCTCCCATACAACATCCGTTTGGCTGACCGCTGATTAGTATGGGGGGAAGAAAATTTTTTATTGATTTTGAATAATTTTTTTTATAGAAAGTAGTTTAGTATTATGGACTGAACATGCTCCAAAAAAATAGCAGGTGTATAAAAAGTCAGCCTGTATATAAAAGCGAAAATCACTCACTCATCACGAAATCTCGAAAACTGTTTAGCCAATGAAGATGAAATTTGGCAAGAAGGTAGATTTTAACTAGGAGACGTCCGCTAAGAAAGGATTTTTGGAAATTCCATCCCTAAGGGGGTGTAATAGGGGTCGGTAGTTTAAATGAAACATCGTAATTTTTGAAGCGAGATACATGGCATTTTTGAATTAGTGGTTTGTAAAAAATAATAATCCATTAATTGGATTTTAATAAATTGCAACCCCAGTTAAAAAAAAACTATCTAATTTGTGTAGTCTACACGGGCGAAGCTGCGGGCAAAAGCTAGTTATAATATATAAAATACCAGCTAAATGTAAAATAATGTTGAGGATAATTACATAAATGCATATTACCTAACTACAAATTTTATACGAGTACATACATAACCACATTTGTTACCACTATTGTTCTATATAGATATTTGTTCAACATTGTTTCAGGAAAAATTCAATGGTTTGTGATATCAAATGTCCTGGTGATATCAGCAGGAATGTTTTTCGATGAACCATCATCGCTTGAAATCAATGGCGTACCTAATAACACTTACAGTGGATATTCACTCAGTTATCAAAAAGATCTGAATAATTTACGTAAGTCTAGAGTAATAGAAAATAATAGAATTACTTATGTTTTACTTAAAACGAGCATTTCTTGTATATAAATATCTATCTATCCATATAATTAAGGTCTCGGAAACGGCTCGATCCCCAGCCAGGGCAAGTTGGAAAATGGCCTTTTTCAAATTGTTCTGGGTCTTGGGTGTTTATCTATATATGTATTTATTAAAAATATAGTATCGTTGAGTTAGTATCCCATAACACAAGTTTAAAACTTACTTTAGGGCTAGCTCAGTCCTTATATATTTATTTAAAATAAAAATTCTCCTTCCCATACAAATCAGCGCTCAGCCAAACGGATTTTGTATGGGAGGACGAAATATTATTATCGATTTTTATTAACTTTTTGTAGAAAGTAGTTGAGTATCATGGACTGAACTTGCTCCAAAACTTTGGCTGGTGTTTAAAATGTCACCCTGTATGTTTACGTTAGTAGCAAAGGCATTTTAGTGAGATTCGTCCATATACTCGTACTCGTATAACGCTTAATCAGAAGACTGCCTCCGGGGTCCAGTGGTCAAGGCGTTTGCCTTGTGATCCGGAGGTTGTGGGTTCAAATCCCACTGGGAAGCATATATTGTGAAAAGTTGTTTCCAATCTTGTTAGGAAATTGCAGGCTTGAATCACCTGATTATCCGAAAAGAAAGATGATTCCGTGCTTCAAAAGGCACGTAAAGCTGTTGGTCCCGAACGCCATCTAGCATTTGTACCTATCCTAGGATTGGTTTTGGTTTACCCTTTGGGTTGCGGAGGTCAGACGTTAGTCGCTCTGTGTAAAAACCAGTAACCTCATCGAATCACCAAGGTAAGATAGCGGACCCCGGGCTCTGAAACGTAACCGCTGATGATGCAACCGGGAATACGCTTGGATGAATATGATAATGCTACATCACACTTCCCCCTTAACTCCCCCATTTTGAAAAATTTTTTGCAACATCTTGTGTACTTGAAATTAAGTCATTTGTGTGCCTCTCAAATTTAATTAAAATCCGTCAATAAATAATCCCCCATTTTCCCCCTATTCTGCCCTAATCAAAAAACGCAATCGACTAAAAAAAATATAAATAAGCCAAGGAACTTGTGTGTTAATTTTCGTAAAAATCGGTTGACAAATTTTAATGCGACCTGTAGGCGAGAACAGACAAACGGACAAAAGCATTTTTGGCTGATCTCGAATCTGAGATATGTAATACCCTTGGAGGGGTTTCGCACTACTTCCGATCCGAATCCGAACCGAATCCGTGAGTAGTGCGAAACTGTTCTTGTATGATGTGTGAGAGCGGTTTCGCACTACCAAAGATAATATAATTACTGGTCGCGCCAAACTTCTAGTTCGCTCTGAAGTTGCCTCACTCAGGTTAGAAACAGGGACAGAATATTTACCACAATAATATTTTTTTCAGAATGATTGTAAGAATGTAGATATGATATATATACACAATAAACAAAAATAGAACAAATTCTATCTGTTATGGGTATCTGTATTTTACTACTGCGACGCGAATCACCTCAACTTCAGAGCGAACTAGAAGTTTGGCGCGACCTGTTAACGTAAACTACTCATGGTTTCGGTTCGGATCGGAAGTAGTGCGAAACCGCTCTTACTGTCTTCTGTGACTGAGACGCTTCGCTTCGCTCGCCCGGTCAATTATACCGGGTGACTTTTTAAACAGTGTCCAAATTTTTGGAACAAGTTCAGTCCATGACACTAAACTACTTTCTACAAAAAAGTTATTAAAAATCAATAAAAATTTTTCGTCCTCCCATACAAAATCCGTCTGTCTGAGCGCTGATTTGTATGGGAGGAGGACGAAAAATTTTTATCGATTTTTAATAACTTTTTTTATAGAAAGTAGTTCAGTATCATGGACTGAGCTTGCTCCAAAAATTTGGACAGTGTTTATGTAGTCAGCCTTATTTTTTTTTTATTTCAGTGGTCGGCGCCCCAAATGATCAATTAACTGGAAACGTTTTTGTATGTCCGATGAACATGGACGACAATAAGGAAATATTTAAAAATAAATGTCAGCAGAACATTAACTTAGCATACGTGGAAGGTTTAACAGGAAAAGATAGACGTATGTATAACATATGTAGTATTTGTAGTGTATGTTTTGACCCGACCACGGCGAAGCCAAAAGGCTTAGACAAAAGGGTTAAGATTTTCGCCGCTTTGTAAGAATGTATGTATGTTTATTTATTGTCTATTCCCTCGTATGATATTCATGATAATCATGGTACATTGACAAATGAGGTGCGTCTTGGCTGTCCGTTAGATAAAGCTATTAATTCATCTGTGGTTATAGGCTATGTGACGTCACCGTAAATTCAATATGGCGCCCATTAAAAGGGTTAAATTATCATATTTTAAAAATATAAACATTGTTTGCTGTTTCTCCCTAATGTGCTTTGCATTAAGGCCCCGTCAGTTAAGAGCCAAGAAAACTGTGAGTGTTTTTGAAAAATCACAGTAATGAGGATCAATTCGACAAAAGGATATATCAATTTTGCATACCAGATCAAATAGGAATATAAGCATCTGAGTAAATTTCTTTTTAAATTACCTAAAATCCATCAAGAAATTACAAAATTATTAAAGTTTTAACAATGTTGTTGTAAAAACATGCTGGCCCGCGCGGAACATGCGAAATACGTCACGAGCCACGATCGCCCGCCACCCGCCGTGCTGCCGCCGCCCGTAGTTTTAGTTTCTTTAAGTATTATAGATATTTTAATATAGGTATATAGGAATATGAAAGTCAGATTTACCAAGGCCCAGTCAGACAATCTCCCGAAGATTGATTCATTCATGGCTGCAGAGTTTTATAAGAACAATTCTAGTCATTCTAGTGCAGAGATACGAGGAGATAAAATGCAAACGTATAAGTAGATTTGCTTTCCCCTACAGTTGGTTCTTTAGTAGATACGAGGTACCTATACATATTTTATTTGGCAGAAAGGTACCTACTTCGTATACCTCCTATGTACCTCTACCTATTTTGAATGTTATTTTTTATTATTCTCGTCTTTAAATCTATCTTACGTTTTATTATCATCATCAACCTACCTAAGGTTAGGTACCAAACTTTTCGTAAACAAATAGATACTAAACTCATGTCAAACTTTTGTTTGTACAAAGATGTATCAAGGATATGTATTGATTATTTATGTATATTATTTTTCTAAGTATAAAGGATTTGTAGGTACCTAATGTGATTTTATGTTATATTTGTTTGTACAGAGACGCAAGGATGTAATTTTTTGTTATATACAATCATTAAAAAAATTAATGTGGCCTATGTTTGTTGTCTATTTATTTATTTATTTTACTCTTTATTGCACACAATTTAACAAATTAGACACAAATAATAAAGATAAATTTTAGCATACAAAAGGCGGCCTTATCGCACAGCAATCTCTTCCAGGCAACCGTAGGGTAGTATGGATACAAAAGAAATTTAGATATGTTACAGGTGAGGTGCAATATTTCAAAGGAGATATACAAATAAAATATTATAGATACATATAATACATACTTATATAAAAAATATTCACATATATGTATATATAATATAAATAAGGTAGTGTACACGAAAGAAAGTAAGAACCTAAACAAGATGCGAAAGGAAAAGAGTGACTTACAAAGAAGAAAGGAAGTGTGATTTGACTTGTGATTTAAAGCTGGCTAGCGTTCGAGCCTGTCGGATGGACAGTGGCAGTGCTTTCCAAAGCCGAACAGCTTCTACAGTGAAGGACTGAGAATAAAACCGGGTGGAATGATCAGGAATGATTAGTCGCAAATTTTCGGAGCTGCGTAATGCTTACGAGTTGCAATCTAACTGTAAAAAACGAAACGTTCCCTTAAGTACCTAGGGGATGCAGGATTGAATAATATGGAAAACAGCAGTGAAAGAATATGCCATTCCCGGTGACGTTTGATAGGTAGCCACTTGAGCTGGGAGCGAAAATGGGAGACATGATCGATTTCCGGAGACCGAAAATAAACCGAATACAAAGATTTTGGAGGCGCTCAAGCTTGGTAAGTAGATTAAGTAACAGGTATCGGCATAGTCAAGGATAGAAAGTAGGAGGGAATTTGCAAGCATAATTTTGGTATCTACAGGAAGGAACTTATTCAGTCTTTTAAACGAGCAAAAAACACCAACTAGCTTTCTACTTAATTCAGCAATTGGAAGCCAAGAAAACTTACTATCCATCCAGATACCCAGATATTTTACTTTATCGCTATAACTTATGACAACCCCATTGAACTCAACTTGTGGTAGAAGTCCCATATCTAATTTAGAGGTAAGTTGGGGGTTGCCAATAATGATTGCCTGAGACTTGGTAGGATTAACTAAGAGGCCATGTGACTTGCTCCAGGCAGATATGCATTCAAGGTCATTGTTGATTTTATCAACTGTAGCTGAAAAATTATCGACCGAACCCTTAGCGTAGATTTGTAAATCATCTGCATATAGGTGGTAAGAAGACTGAAACTGAGCAGTAATCAAATTTATAAAAAGGGAAAGTAACAGATGAGACAAAACACCACCCTGCGGTACACCGGCAGTGACATCACACCAAGAAGAGTATTTATTCTCAATGCGCACACGATGACCATACAGGTAGGATCGAAACCACTCAATTGCCGTTGGAGATATATTAAGAGATTGTAAAACACCTAATAGTATATCGAAATCTACCATATTGAACGCGTTGCTGAAATCGAGAAGCCCTAAAACTGTCAGCTACTGATTATCTATACCTAATCGTATGTCGTCCGTGATCTTAATTAAAGCGGTAGTCGTACTATGACCAGGACGGAAACCGGATTGCTGAGGATTGTGCAGGTTGTTAACATTAAGAAAGTGATTAAGTTGTGACTGCACAACTCGCTCAAGGACTTTAGAGAGTTTAGTATATCAGATCAGCTCGTAAAACATACGGAGATGATGGGATTGGATATGCCCAGGTGAAAAGGGAAAACACTTTTAGTGGAAAGGGGGTACGTGGGTCGTACGTACGTCTTTCACTACACAACTTCTTTCTATTTTTGCCTCTTTTGGGACACAAAAAAACTATTTGTCCGGCGTAGCAACACTTGTATTTTCGCATCGTGGTACAATACAATATTTTTAAGACGTCAACGTGCTGCAAGCAACTGAGGTGGCAGATAGAACGCGCGGTGGCGGTGCGGTGCACTGTGGGACCAAACGATGCATTTCATCTCAAAAATCATCATCAGCCTTTCTGTACTATCAGAGCCATAATTGGCCAGAGTAGCCAGAGGATTCAGCCTACACTCTCCACGCTGGCTTGGAAAAATGGTTTGGACGAAATGCGTAATACTGAAATCATTTCGATTGTTTTATTTTCTTAAATGTTAGAGCTATTTGATGTAAAAGTAAAACAAAATAGTTTTAGGTATATCAAATTACAAACAGACTTTGAACTTTGAAAAATTTATCACACGTTATGAAAGTTCAACTTTACTTAATAATAAATATAAGTCTTGCATGAAAATAATCATAATTTTATATTTGTAATTTTTTCACTAAATAAATGTAGTTTTTACAGTGATGGTATTTTATTTACCTAAGGGTATTTAAGTGTTCAGAAATACGTATAAAATAAGTTTAGAAAATCCAAAAGTGCACGCCTCATAGCGGTCACTCAATTTTCACGAAAAAAAAACAGAACTTGAATATTGCATATTTATCGGTGTATTATGAACAAAATAAAAAATTTACTTTTAAATCTTTGCGCCTTTGCCCACACAGAAAAGAAAGGTACTGCGCATGTATTGTCAATGTCAAGAAGAAAAGAAAAATGAAAAGATTAACATTGTATCCAGAAAAAGAATGGAAATTAAGAATGGCTAAAAGGCAGATGCTAAACGCCGTAAAAAAAAATTGTCAATGTCAACGAACCTTATTTACATAGATTTAGATATACCAACGATAGGTGGATTTCAGGATTTCAGTTTATTGCTAATTATAATTAAACTACATTGAATTAGACCGTGATCTTCGAAAGGACTTAGTTTTGGATAATACTGAAGCGTATAAAAAAAAATGGACTTGATCAGATAAGTTTTTCGGGAGTTATCGTGACCACGCCAGTTTCCATACGTCCCGACATACGGACGTCCACAAAATGATTTTATTAAACATTGTTTTTATTTATTTAAAAGGCAAAATGTCTTTTAAAAATATCATAAGTGTTGAAACTAGTGTTTTTCCTTGACATTTATGTGTAAATATTATTGTACAAGTGCGATAGAAAATAAATAGAGACACATTTAGTTAAAAAAATCACTTGATTTTTATAAGGCGAGAGTAGAGCACTACCTCATAGGCGCTTCGCTAATGAGGCGTGCAAAATCAGACAAAAATGTCGAGAAACAAAATAGTTACAGACTTTTGAGATGGAAAGCACCGTTTCGTCCCATAGCGCAAACATGGCAGATGACGTCATCCAACGATGAGGATGACGATGAGTACATTGGAGCGTTTTTTGAGAGTGCGGCACGAAAATCGCTCTAACTTCGTCATTTTTGGCCCAATTTTAATAATTATTTTACTGAAATAATTGGTTTTGATGTCACTGTAATTCTACTAAAAACCTTGTTGATTCTCAATCAAAATTTTTACAGAAGAAACTTAAGGCTTTTCTTCAGACACCCACAATATCCAAAACGTAGTCGGGTTTTATTAGGTCCTTACATATGAAATTGCCGTTCAGTATCAAAAAAGTGAAACAAGTTTTTTTTAATGAAATTATTATTTAATCAATCGAAGTATGCGCCGTTGTTATCGATACACTTCCACCATTTTATAGGCAGATCATTGATACCTTTGGAAAAAAAAATCCTGGGAGCGAGAGTCTATGAACTGTTTGAAGGCGGTTTTGACTGCCTCATCAGATTTGAATTTTTTTCCTAGTAAAAAGTTATCCAAATTTTAAAAAAAGTGGTAATCGGTTGCGGCAAGATCTGGAGAGTATGGTGGGTTACGCAGAGGTTCCAGTCGCAGCTCCTCTAACTTGGCGATCGTTTGATGTGCAGTGTGTGGTCTAGCGTTATCCTGAAGGAGCAGTGGGCTAGAGCAATTCATCAGTCTCGGTTGTTTAATGGCGAGCTTTTCCATCATTGTTTGCAATTGTTGGCAATACAAGTCTGCAGTAATCGTCTGGCCTGATCTCAAGAAGCTGTAGTGGATAACACCAGCACTGGTCCACCAAACACTAACCAGAATCTTCTTTTTGGTCAGTTTTCGCTTAGGGCAAGGTTTTGCCGGTTCTCCAGGGTCAAGCCATTGTGATGATTGCTTCCGATTGTCGTACAGGATCCATTTCTCATCACAAGTCACGATACGGTTCAAAATCCATTATTGTGGCGATTAAGCAAAGAAACGCAGCAAGCAACGCGTGTTTGTTGGTTTGCTTCAGTCAATTCGTGCGGTACCCACTTTTCGAGTTTTTTAATTTTTCCGATTTGGCGCAAGTGGATAAGTATCGTTTTGTCACTTACGCCGAAGGCTGCTGCTAATTCAGAAGTGGTTTGAGATGGATCCGCTTCCACTATCGCCTTCAATTCTTTGTTATTCACTTGAGTATCAGGTCGTCCACGAGGCTCATTTTGTAAATCGAAATTTCCAGAACGGAAACGTTGAAACCAAAAACGCACCGTTTGTTCGTTAGCGGTGCCTGGTCCATACACGTCGTTAATTCTTCGAGTCGTTTCTGCAGCACTGGTGCCACGGTGGAACTCGTATTCGTAAATACCGCGAATTTTCAATTTGTCCATAGTTGTTGTTATAGCAATGTTGAAACTCAAACAAATGATGTTAAAACAAATGAAATACGAATTTTAAAACAATATTTTTCTGGCTTTATTTCGAAATAAATTTGAATTTGGAATTCCTAATGAAACGCAAGATATTTGATTTTAAAGTTGCCAGTATTGAAAATCGGCAATTTCATATGTAAGGACCTAATAGTTTTTTAAACTATATCTTGTTACGTATTTGAACAATATGCGATAATACACATGTAGATAAATTTGTTGTGATTTTTTTTTCAGCTACCAAGGGCTACAAGTTTATGTTTGGGGCTTCTGTTGCTGCTCTTCCAAATTCGTATTTGGTAATTTATTTACACAATAGTGTATTTTAATCCCCGACCGAAAAGAGGTGTTTTAAGTTTGACGTGTCTGTGTCTGTCTGTGTCATTGTAGCTCCTAAACGAACAGACCCATTTCAATGCGGTTTTTTGTAATCGAAAGCCTTGTCTGTCGAACGTCTGTCTTGTCTGACGAACGTCTTTCTTGTCTGTTGGACTTGATGTATCCTGTAGATATCGTAAAAGGCGACTTAAGGACTAAGCACAAACATCTCATTAAAAAACCGCATTCCCAAAAAGGGTTGATGTCGGGCGGCGGCCGTTTATAAAACTATCCAAATCATGGTATAAAATATCCCGTGACAGGTGGATCACGTGATGAGTGTTGTGTCACTCACGTTGTAAGTGTTGCCACTGTGTGTGATTTAATTACTTGAGCAAAATGCATTTTTAACTTAACAAACTTTTTGAATAATACAACAATACATATATAAATTTATTAAAAATTAAAGAACCGAATCACACGATGTACGAAATAGTTAAGTAAGTGAGTATTTTTAACCGACTTCAAAACAAGGAGGAGGTTATCAATTCATCGGAATCTTTTTTTTATGTATGTTTCCCGATTTCTCGAAGACGCCTGGACCGATATTTTTTTTTTTTAAAGGGTATACTTTCCAGGTGGTCCCATAGAAATTTTATCACAATCGATTAAGACTGCAGTCTTCGACCGTGGGAATTTTTTACTGAACACCCGAATCTATATTTTCTATCTACACATACGCATTGCGCTGTATTGTACATGCACCCTGGAGACGAATTTAAACGAATTCAGAAGCGCAGCAAGCAGTCTGTCTTATCAGCGTTTTTGTCCCCTAAGTTTTTGAATGAAAAAAAAATATTACTAAAATCATTTTCATTCATTTTTTAGGATTTTCCCTTATCTTTATTTCTCTGTAATTTATACACAACTTCATGTTTTAAAGTCCGCGTAAACAACACAGACATTAACGTCGCGCACCGCAAAAAATTAAAACACGTCTCAGGTTATTTGGAATTAAACAAACTATTACAATGAAAATCAATAAATTGTCTATTCACTTTTTTAATACTTAAATAAACTTCAATTTAACATATCTTAACATATTGTTACTAAGATAGTTTGGCTCCAATCAGCTCCAAAAAAGCAGTCAAAATCACTAATAATAAGGACTGGGCCCTTAAGTAGTTTGGTTTTAAAACGAAAATAACTGAAAAATATATCGTCTAAGGGTCAGTTCACACAGAGACGCGACGCGACGCGATGCGACGTAGTGCGCACGTGAAAGAAATATAGACCTTGTTTACTAGACAAAAAGAGTAAGAGCCCGCTGCGCCTCGCTATGCATCGCTACGCAGCGCGGCAAAGCGGGCTGTTGCTGAAATCAGTATCTTTTTGTCTAGTAAACAAGTTCTATATTTCTTCCAAAGTGCGCTCTACGTCGCGTCGCGTCTCGGTGGAAACTGACCCGAAGTATACAATTGCTGCGTATTTAGCTTTTCTGTGGCTGTCACTTTACTGGTATTGAAGTCGGTTTTTTTTTTAAATTTCCTAAATTATAATATATTCATTAACTTATTGAGAAAAACGACAATGGGCAACGATTCGTCGAGGTTTGCCAGAATTACGATCTTGTCATCGGAGGGACACTGTTCTCACACAAGGATGTCCACAAATACTCTTGGACAGCACCAGACGGTATCTTAAGAACACAGATCGACCATCTTGCTATCAGCTGCAAATGGCGAACATCGCTACTAGACGTCCGCAATAAACGGGGAGCAGACATCGACAGCGACCACATGATGATGGTTGCCGAACTGCGCCTCAAAGTTGCAACTGCGAGGCGACCAGCTGGCGTAAGCAAGGTGGGGCGGAGATATGATGTGAGAAAATTGGACGACCCTGGCATGCGTAATAGATTCGCAATGGAACTCCGGAATCGCTTCTCGAGTCTCCAAGTAAACGAAGGCGCCACTATAGACAAGGAGTGGAATCACATAAAAATGGTCTATCAAGAAACCAGCTCCGTCGTCTTAGGACACAAAAACACAAAACGGGACGATTGGATCTCCGATTCTACATGGGACCTTATTCAAATGCGAAAAGATCTGCACGTTAAAATTTTAGGAGCCCCAAGTGACACTGAACGGACCAGCCTCAGGGAACAGTACCGGCAGATACGAAGACGCATATATCGCAGTACCCGGAGAGATAGGAGGCGATGGGCTGACGGCTTAGCTGATCGAGCACAAACAGCTGCCGAAACTGGCAACCTGAGAGAGCTATACAATGCTACCAAAACCCTGGCTGGAAACAAAAGAACCAGTAAGAAGCCCTTACGAGACAGAGAAGGTAAGCTCATTGCGACTTCTGAAGGGCAGTTAGAACGTTGGCGTGAGCACTTCGAAGAGGTCTTTTACAAGACAAATACAACCCTACCAGACACATCAGCAACCACTACACCGCCACAGTTGTTGGACATTGACACATCTCCACCTACTCGAGACGAAGTTGAAGCTGCCATTACTTCTCTTAAGAGTGGTAAAGCGCCTGGACTCGACCTTGTCACAGCGGAAATGCTTAAAGCCGACCCACAGACCGCTGTCGAGGTCATAACCCCACTCTTAGAGAAAATTTGGACAACCGAAGAGATTCCTGACAATTGGAATAAGGCAGTGCTGATAACCGTCCCAAAGAAGGGTGATCTTAGCCAGTGCAGCAACTGGAGGGGCATTACACTGCTTTCTGTCCCATCTAAAGTCTTCTGCAAAATTCTTTTGAGCAGAATATCGAAGGCAGTTGAACCCATTCTTCGACGTGAACAAGCTGGATTTCGCCCCAATCGTTCCTGTGCAGACCAAATTAACACATTAAGGATCATAATTGAAGAAGCATCAGAATGGCAACGTGAGGTTTTCTTCACGTTTGTCGACTTCGAAAAAGCTTTCGACACTGTACATTGGCCTAGTATTTGGTCTCGTCTGGATGAAATGGGAGTCCCGCCGAAAATCAGAGATCTGCTAAAAGCCGTCTACAAGAAATACTCCTGCAGGGTAGCTCACGACGGTTTGTTATCAGCAGACATCGCAGTTCACGAAGGTGTCAGACAGGGTTGTCTATTATCGCCTCTGCTATTCCTCATCGTGCTGGATGGTGTGCTGCATAGAGTGAACGACGGCAAGCGACGTGGTATAGAGTGGGGGTTGACAGACCAGTTGGACGACCTAGACTACGCTGATGACCTCTGTCTGCTTAGCCACAAGCACGGTGATATGCAAGCTAAGCTGGATGACCTCCAGCGTGAAGCGGGAAAGGTGGGCCTTAAAGTCAACGCGCGTAAGACCCAAGAGATGCGTATAAAAGGAAAGAACCTGCTGCCACTAACGCTTGACACAAAACAAATAGAGAGCGTGCAGCAGTTTATGTACCTGGGGAGCGTCGTGTCGCAATGTGGAGGAACAGAAGAGGACATCACTTCTAGAGTTGCTAAAGCTCGAGCCACCTTCGCGCAACTCCGCCCCATATGGCGGTCAAGGAAGATTACTCGCAGAGTGAAACTCAAAATCTTTCGCTCCAATGTAAAAACCGTTCTGCTATATGGGTGCGAAACGTGGAAGGTGACCAAAGACATCACGCAGCAGATCCAAGTCTGCATCAACCGCTGCCTTCGACAGATATTGGGTATCTTTTGGCCTGAAAAGATATCCAATGAACGTCTGTGGCAGCTTTGCGGCGAGACACCGATCGACCAACAGATAGCGCGTCGTAAATGGACATGGATCGGCCACACGCTCAGGAGGGAGCCTACTCACATTCCGAGACGGGCATTGGAATGGACCCCTCAAGGAAAGAGGAAGCGTGGTCGACCAAAGCAGACCTGGCGACGATCGGTAGCGGCGGAGATGAAGACAATGGGGCTGTCTTGGCCCGAAGTGAAGCGCGTTGCTCAAGACAGAGCGGGATGGAGAAGCACTGTAGCGGCCCTCTGCCCCACCCAGGGGACATAGGAAAATAAGTCAAGTCAAGTAAGTCACCTTATTGAGAAAGTCCTTAAATTTTATTAAAAAGAGCATCAATTAGTGGTAACACTTATCGTGACATTCGTGACGTAGTCTTGAGCATTGAGGAGAATACCCTATATTCTTGTATCCTGGTCAAAATATTTAAACTGTTCCGGCTATTGCTTCTTAATTTCGCAGTGTTCGGCAACCTTGGATGACCATTGACATGCATATTATATTTGGAATAGAAAAAGCGGCAAAGCGCAACCCGGGCTCCGAAGCAGCATGACTGAGAATGCAACCGGCAAGGCGCTAAGATGAAGATGAAAGTGTTACACGAGTGTTTGTGCTTAGTCCTATAGTTGCTTTTGCAATATCCACAGGAATAAATGCAGTTAACTAAAACCACAAAGTTGACCACTCAATAAACCTAGAAACTTAAAGATCTTGAATTCTAGATGATCATTGTGTTTCAAAACATTATGTATAAGAAGATTAAGATATGTTACTTCGTTTTTAGGGTTCCGTTTCCGAAGGGTGCAAACGGGACCCTATTACTGAGACTCCGCTGTCTGTCTGTTTGTCCGTCTGTCACAGGGCTCTATCTCTTGAACCGTAACAGCTAGACACTTGAAATTTTCACAGACTATGTATTGCTATGGCCGCTATAACAACAAATACTCTAAACTAATAAAATAAGATAATGTTAAAAATTAAAGGGGGTCATCATACAAGAAACGTGTTTCGTTGATCTTTATAATGGCATTAACTAGATATTTTAAATTTACACAGATTATCTATTACTATGGCTGGCTACTATAACAACAAATACTAAAAATAAGATAAAGTTAAAAATTAAAGGGGGTCGTCATACAAGAAACGTTTTCTTCAGCGTTTTAAAACATTGTATGGAGGTACGGAACCCTTCATGTACGAGTTCGACTCGCACTTGCCCGTTTATTGATAAATTTATTTATTTATGTAAGGCGGGCTCACGCGATGTGTTCAGTCAAAACTCTACGTGCGAAAGAGAAAGCAGAATCCATCGCGTGACGCCGTGTCTGTCGAACGTGGAGTTGAGTTGTAACAGAAATAGAGTCAACACGTCAAAGAGCTAAAAAGGTACCTTCATATAGAGAGAATCTGGTTAAATAAAACCCATCTGTTGTCTCTTTCCCTCTTACCGGCATTTAATGTTGCTAAAACGAGACTTTGCTAAACGTTAAAAGTCAAAATGTAGCTGTTTTCTGTTTAATACGACTAAATTTAAATGACAATGTCTAATGACATTGACTTATTTTAGGTGACTTTTCTATTTATATATCTAGTAGCGTCATACATGTCCTGGCGTACCGCGTTTAAAAAATAAGCCGGTACGTTTCGAAACAGGTAATACTTTTGACACTTCACAATACCACAGAATACATAAGAGTCAAACAGAATGGTCTCTCACAGCGTCTCCCGCAAATTGGCGTCCCCGCACCTCTCCCCCGCACTTTGTGAGCTTAGACGGCTCCCAACCAGGGTTTAATTACTAGCCGCACGCAATACGCGACGTGTGTTGTCTTGAGAACTGTCAACCAATAGTAACCATCATGGTGAGAAGGTGCGCGTATAATAATTGTTTATCCACCCAATACTCTAAAGAACGTATATTTCATACATTTCCAAATGATGAAAACAGGTAAGCAAAGCAACAATATAATTTCACGTTATTACCCAGCAACCATTTTGATATATATATACCCTTCTCGCTCTCTCGCATTGGCGGGAGATACACAAGAGCGAGAGGGGTATTAGCAATCCGGTAATGTTACATTGGCTCCTCGCTCACAGGTAATCACATACACCCAAATGCCAAATAGATTTCCGCGGGTTATAGTGTAAATGCCATTGTTGACAATGACAACTTGACATGCTGTGCGTGAAAATGTAATAAACATTTGTTTATTTTTATTGAATTTATTCATATAATTACCGTATAGTTTTGCGCCGAATATGCAAATTACTATATTACAATAGTGAATTGGTGCGTTACATTATAAATGACTCAATAATAATCAGTAAAGTGAACTAATGGTGAAATGGACAATGGACATAATGAAAAATATTTGTGAAGTGATATTATGTAGCTGTTTCCGACTTTTCTGTAACATTTGATACATATAAAACAGAATATTTTTTACGTCATAGTGTTCGCAAATCTTCAGGTATGGAAAAATATAATCGTAAATATGTCGAACTCGTTAGTAGGTAAGTATTAAATTAATTCTGCGGTGCGACCCTAAGTATAAAACTCACACATCGACGTGTGTACAGATAAATTGTTTCGTTTGTAGTAGTAGTAGGTATATATGTTACTCTGAATCAATGGAGAGTCCTACCAGTGACAATACGTCCAATACCTCTGGAACACGTCGCGTGCGCAGCGCCTGTTAAACGAAGCGGACGCCCAGAGAGTCACTGGCGTTTATAATAACTTAATTGAGACTTATTTTCAGACTTGCGCTCCGATGTGGAGTGGCAGAAATAACCTATTCTTTAATGGTTATAATATCACTGTGTGGGGAGCTTGCTTTGAAGTTAAAAATGACGGAAAAACAAAGATTCTTAACGGTGACTATGACATTCCAAGAGCGAATCATCGTAAGTATGATTCTTACAAATACATTCGCAATGATATTGTTTGCGAATATTACTAGTATAATGATATTACAATAACATTAAAAAATGAGTAAAATTCGACATTCCTATACAAATTGCCCTAAATTTTTATGGGAATGTCGAATTCTCTTGTTGATTTGATAAAATAATATATGACAATGTATATAAATGTATTTTTCGTATTTATATTCATTTCTGTAGTTACAACAATTTTATTTCAGACATATATAGCACTATGGGCGGTTTTGGATGGAAATTGTTGGTCGATGACGTTCATGATTTGGTTCTTATGTCGAAACCAGGATCACATCCGTATCACAGCAATATAGTATATGTCACAAAAACATCACCACAGAATACGAAGGAAGCTGCTTTTTATGCAAAGAAGGAAGCTGCTTTTCATGCAAAGAAGGAAAATTATGTGATTCCTTCATATATACATTTGAATTGCAAATTTGTTATAACTGATACCATTCGGAATCTAGGTAAGTACCTACCAAGACTAGTGGAGTGAGAACAGAAGATCTCGCGAGCTATTATAACGATGCATTACAACAATACACGGAGTCCAGTGCTGCCTCCATTTGAAATAAAGTATTTGAAAGGAAACGGAGATATCGTTTAAAATTTTGATCTAGTAAAACCTAGATTCACCTTCAAACTACTTTATGAACCACTGTTTATAGTTTTAAGTGAGAACGTTAAGCTTTAGTTTGCATTTTTGCGAAAAAACGGCCACTTTTGGCAAAAATGCAAACTAAAGCTTAACGTTCGATCAATTTAAAACTGTAAACAGTGGTTCATAAAATAGTTGGAAGGGTTATCTAGGTTTTAGTAGATCAAAATTTTAAATGATATCTCCGTTTCCTTTCAAATAATTTATTTCGATACACGGAGTCCAATGCTGCCCACTGGACTCCGTGTATCGTCCACTTTCCCCTTTCCCCTGGCTTAGCAAAGCCATTTCAGTATAATTCGTCCATATACAGGATTACTTTTAAAACACCGACAATGTTTTTGGAGCAAGTTTAGTCCGTGATACTGAACTACTTACCATAAAAACAACTATCGAAAATCGTTCCGTCGTTTTCGTGTGGTTTCCGGTTATAATAGGAGCAATCATTCTCTTTCTGTGGATGTCGTAAGAAGCGACTACAGAATTAAGCACAAACATCTCGTGCTACAATTGCATTTCCATGGAGGGTTGACGTCGGGCGGCGGCCGGTTGTAAAAATTTTTGCCCAAATACATTCCCTAAGAGGGTTGACGTCAGGTTCAGTAAAAATAAAGCCAAATCTTTAGAAGAGATCCAACGTAGGGTCTTTGTCATCCTTGGGTGACCATTGACATGCATGAAATATTTGTAGAAGAAAAAGCGGGAAAGCGCACCCCGGGCTCCACCTTTTTAGATACATAGACAACCATTGCAGGCCAATTTCATCCTTATTGGACTCTGGACAAACGATTCGTGTAACAGAATTTACCACTCCGAGGGGCCGAATAATGTAGGTATACCTAACCGGGGACTGACACAGATCTGCTTCTAGCGACAAATCTATACAAGTCCACTGGTTTTCATAGCCGATTGAGTGGCGGGACGCCTGAAGACAGGCGTCTTCAGGCGTCGTCGTAGGCACACAGTCCGCTAAACAAATATCACTACAGCCGTACTATGCTGTCCACTTTAATGTTTCACATATTGTTCATGAGCAAACTACACCAATTTCATATAATAGAGTTCACTAAAATCAATTTGCTAAATAATTTAAAGCAAACCCCAACCGAACCCGCTGACTTCCCGCCAAAAACCCCATCGCAGTGATTGAACGAATTACTTACGTCAACTCGCAGCGATATTCTCGCCCAAAGAGCTTAGAATGTACCTTCAATAAATGTTTTCGCCCATTTAAATAAATATAACGACCAAAAAAATATATTGAAACTATTTTAAGAGTGGCTTTAGTCCATGGTACTGAACAACTTTCCCCAAGGAACATATATCGAAATATAAAAAATAATTTTTGGCCTCCCATAGTATTGAGCGATCAGCTGATCCGAGTTTGTATGGAAAGCCAAAAATTATATATAAAATATATATATATTTGTATTAAAATCCAAATTTTATTTTTGGCATTTTGGGAATGTTGTAAGACAAAAGTTGTTCAGTCTTATGGATTGAGTTGTAACCTGAGAGGTTTTGCGTTATTTCATTAACTCGGTGTATACGGACAAATCACACAGATCTCCCATGCTGGTCTGGGAGAAAAGAAAAAACTTAGAATGTACCAGCTGCTTCTCTTTCCGCACAGATCGTAGAAGCCGATCGAGGGAATGGGCGAAAATTCGAATCATGTTAATAGGCGATGCGGCTAGCAACCCATCACTATTTTGATTATTTTTTTCCATCTTCCCGCCCATCGTCACGCTAAAAGTGGCTTATTTTGGATCTTGTGGACCTGGGCTCTGTCTGCTTAGAGCCACAAGACCCAACATGCTCTGTCTGCCCCATTAGAGATAAAGACGTGATAGTGTATCTGTATATAATTCACACAGATTGAGCTAGCCCCAAAGTAAGTTCGAGACTTGTGATAAGGGTTATGGGATACTAACTCAACGATACTATATTTTATAAAAAATACATAAAGATAAAAATCCAAGACCCAGGTCAATCTGAAAAAGATCATTTTCCATCTTGAACTAACCGGGGATCGAACCCGGGACCTCCGGTGTTGCAGCCTGGCATGATGACCACTTAACCACAAAGGTCGCCGAAAGGACCCAAGGATTATGCCGAAGACCATATGAAATCGAGAAGAAAAAGAATACCGGAATAGATAAAACAATTTGGCTATAGCACTCAAATTAAATAAGGAAATAAGAAATGGTGAAAGAATACCACGTGACCAGGACTTGAACCCGTGACCTTGGTCTCAATACGATCATGCTCTAACTAACTGAGCCATCATGTGTTCAACCCTGCACGCCGAATTTCGCCACCATTTGATATTCCTACACGCACTAGGCTGGCGTCACCTAACACTACTACCCACTATTACAAGTAAGGTATCTGATTAAACCCATGTTACAGTAAAGTTGAAAATCAATTAAAGTGTAGGAAAGCCATACAATATTTTTAAGTATTGAGACCAAGGTCGAGGGTTCAAGTCCTGCTCACGTGGTATTTTTTCACCATTTCTTATTTCATCTCAATTTGAGTACTTTAGTACTGTATCTTGAATGCCTAAAAGAAAAACCCTTTAAAAATAAAACACTGTGTTTTGGCAAATAAATTAAAATGATTATGATTATGATTGCGATTACGATTACGATTGTGATTGTGATTATGGTCATGTTCAATCATGATTATGATACTGATATTTATTCATTGTTAGTCTTAGATTAGGTTTTTAAAAACAGTTGTGAAAAGTAAAATATAAAACTTACTACAAAATAGGGGCAAGGCCCAAGCTACCGGCAGTTAGGGCCGCAGAGAGAGAAACCTCCTGACAATGCGTGACGTGTCCAGAAGTACTGATTATGATTATTATATAAATAAATAAATATTATATTGCTGTGTAGCACGAGATGTTTGAACTTATCCTTGAGTCGCATCTTACTACATCCACAGGAAGAGATAAAGTGATCCTATTCAAGGCTGTAAGCCAGTCATTAGGATTTCGGATTAAACGGAATAGCACAATTCTTCCATGCTGGTCTGGGAGAAAGGAAAAAACGTAGAATGTAACAGCTGTCTCTTTTCTGCCGTAGGTCGTGAAATTTGGTAGAATGTTGTAATCTTATGACCCAAACACATATGTGCAAAGTACATTTTTTTTTTAAATAAAGGTCATTTTCGTGGGACAAATTAGAAAATTAAAAAAAATCAGTTTTGCAAACCTTACTGTGTCATATATCAAACGAAAGGGCTCGTTACGAGGATCCTTAGTATATTTTTATTATTATTGTATAATAAATAGTTTTGATTTTATTCATGAAAGAAGACGAAAATTGACCATACCCGCCCCTGATATCCGAAACTACTGAGCCTAAAATTTTTGAAAAAAATACAAAATATAGTTCATTGCTTGTAGATTACAGGAAAACGTATAAGAATTCAATCAATTGTATGGAACCCTCTCCACGCGAGTAAACTCGCACTTGGCCGGTTTATTCTACCTTCACGCCCACCATTACGCTAAATGTAGCCTCTGTGTACTATGGCCCTAAGCTCTGTCTACCTCGTTAGGGAAAAAGTCTTGATAATGTATTTGTACCTGTAGCACAAATCTTACGAAATTCTGTTTTTCAGGGACTGCGATGGCTTCGGGTAATTTTTTCAATTATAAAATGCATATAAACATAGGTACAAGTGTATATGCTGTTGGGTTGACAAACGACAACATCAACGGAATGGTGAGTATATTCAATTAAATGTTATTATGACAACTGACTATTGAACGTCACAAATCAATTGTCTATATCTATCTCGCTCGCACTTACGGAGCTTATGGAGCCTTATAGTGAAGAGCGTAAGAATGATAAACGTGATATCGATAAGACAAGTACAGTGTCTTATCGACCACGGCACGGACCGCCGGCTTTTGCTCAATACCGCTCATTGGATTTTGAAGTGAAAACTTCTTTAGCGGCGTTGTGCACTTTTTTTTGTAATGGGTAAAAAATGTTAAACTCGCGTCAGGACACGTGTCCTGATCGAAAATTCGTAAGACGGATGGAGAGCAGACAGAGAGGAAGTATCCCCCTCTCTTTCTACGCCTGCTGTTTCGTTTAGCTGAGAGATAAACTTTTTAATGTAATATAAATTGTCATGTTCGTGTACGATAGCGCAATAAATAAATATTGTATTCTACCACATAAATGATAGTACTTTTATACTGATAATTAAAGCAATTCGTGCAAAATTATTCCCTAACCATTCCAAAATATCAAAAATGCACAACGTTAATATTCAAGTTTTCACTTCTACCGGCACTCCCGGAGTGCAACCCGTCATTTTTTTTTGTCGATTTTGTTATACGGTATAAGTAATAATATAACTTGATGGACAACCCCTAACTGTTTGTAGGAACCTTACACTCTTAATCTAAGGATTAGGACACATCTGTCGTCACGGAACAGCATTTTCCTATTTTGCGATCTTTTTCTGTAGCTCAGAACAATAATTTGCTAGAGCGATAGAGAGCAACGGCACTCCGCAGAATCGGCAATGCTGCCACATTCCGTGACAATTCTGAGCAAATCACGGTTCTGAGCACAGAGTTCTGAGCGACAAAAAAGGGTAGCAGCATAGGAAAATGCTATTCCATGCTGATAGATATGTCCCAACCCTAATGGGATCCCTTTCATTGTCTTATTTTATTAAATCATAATATTGTTTCTAGTAACATTTTTGTCATAAGTATTGTTTCACATAATGTTTTTTCTCGTAATGTTTCTGTAGTTATGACCTTCTTTTTTGACATATTTTGAATTGAATTATAACTTCATGGTTATAACAGTTATGTTATTATGATAAGTAAAATTAGGTAAATAAACAGCATGTGGAAGCTATATTTTGAAATTTTTCTTTATTTATCTTTTTTAGGGTTCCTTAGTCCACAAGGAACCCTTATAGTTTCTTCATGTCCGTCCGTCCGTCCGTCCGTCCGTCCATACGTCCGTCTGTCTGTCCGTCCGGGCTCGTCCTCCACCGCTACAGCACCGATTGTCACGAAAATTGGTGGAGAGAGAGATATTGAGGTTCCAAAAGTAGGTTTTTAAAATTATGGAAAAATATTTTTTTTATCCCCTCCCATACAACGAAAAGTGAATTTAAAAAATTAAATTGGACTAACCCCAACGTGTGGGGTATCGTTGAAAATTTATTTTAAAATGCAACAAAAACTGCCTTTAAACTATATAGATCAAATCCCCCAGTCTTGAGATAATCTAATACAAAGTAAAAATGGTTGCCTGTAAAGTCGGTTTTACGGGCGAAGATTTTACGTGACAACGGCGGCAGACCGATCATAGTTGAGTGGGAGAGAGACGCAAGGCATTCGGCGGGCCTCTCTCTCGTTCGGTGACTCATCGTAACGTTACCGAGCGTTACACTTTTTCATAAGTGACTCCCAGCCGCAACCTAATTTAAGACGTTGTCACGTCAAAAATTTGATGTGTCCCCCCACCGTAACTTTTGAAATATTACTAAAATAATTCTGAAAAAAATGTGGTATATAGCTCAAAGTATGTACTTTCAATTAAAACTATAGCGGTCTCGGTATCATAGATAGTTATTTTTTTATACGTTATAAATCGTAAACCGCAATTTACCTTTAGAACTTTTATATTATGTTACTTGCTGCTACGGAATACCCTTCATGGGCGAGTCCAACTCGCACTTGGCCGCTTTTTTATTTCATATAAATAACTTAACCTAGCGTACAATATATACTTACTAACTAGCATACAATATTAAATACATATTTAGCACAGTTTTATTTAGACAGTTTTATACAGAGATACTTATTATTGTAAATAATATGCATTACAACATCCCGTAAAAATATTTTATGAGAATAAATAGAGAACCAAATCTGAAAGTAGTAGTAAAGTTTTATCCAGGGCTTGTTAACGATACCAAATTCACACTAAAAGTAACGTTATTTTAGTGGTAACGTTATAAGAGGTATCGATAATACAGTTTATAACGTTATCAATTAACGATATAAGTAACGACACTTTTTTTCAATACTTGTAAAATATTATATAAATAGCTCTAGTAGCCTACTAGCCTTTTACCGTTAATATTATTGGTAACGTTATCTGATTATCGGTAAATAGGGAGAAAAATACCGTTACCCAGCGTAACGTTACCTTTGCGTATAACGTTAACGCCGTTTGACAGAATTAACGTTACCAGATTTTTAACGGTATTCCAAGCCCTGATTTTATTCATTAATTCAAAGCACTCAAAGCAGGTAGTAGTTGATTAATCATTTGACTGGTTGTGCTAATCAACTTAAGCCCCGTATAAACCTCGGAACATAAAATAAGGTAGAAGTGGCCTAATCCTTATTTGCGTCGAAAACCGCTGTCTCCAAAATTCTCCCTCCACTGCTGAAACCAAATCTGAAAGTAGTAGTAAAGTTTTATCCAGGGCTTGTTAACGATACCAAATTCACACTAAAAGTAACGTTATTTTAGTGGTAACGTTATAAGAGGTATCGATAATACAGTTTATAACGTTATCAATTAACGATATAAGTAACGGCACTTTTTTTCAATACTTGTAAAATATTATATAAATAGCTCTAGTAGCCTACTAGCCTTTTACCGTTAATATTATTGGTAACGTTATCTGATTATCGGTAAATAGGGAGAAAAATACCGTTACCCAGCGTAACGTTACCTTTGCGTATAACGTTAACGCCGTTTGACAGAATTAACGTTACCAGATTTTTAACGGTATTCCAAGCCCTGATTTTATTCATTAATTCAAAGCACTCAAAGCAGGTAGTAGTTGATTAATCATTTGACTGGTTGTGCTAATCAACTTAAGCCCCGTATAAACCTCGGAACATAAAATAAGGTAAAAGTGGCCTAATCCTTATTTGCGTCGAAAACCGCTGTCTCCAAAATTCTCCCTCCACTGCTGAAACACAAACACAGAAAAACAGGAGGCGTTACCCGTAGTACACATGCAAACTAGTGCGGTGATTTGCTACACACACACTCAAAAGAAAGCAATTAATTTTACATTTACGCTAGTGTGAGACAATCGTTAAAACGATGTTTTATCGATATCGATACTGTCGAAACATTATGTGTGAATACGGTATGGTCCATTCTAAAATGTTTTAATGAGGCTACAAAACTATTAAAAGTATATATGTATAAGATATTATTTTTACCCGACTACGGATAAGTCTAAAGGAGTTCATCTTCATCTTTTAACTTCCACATTACCTTGACCAAGTAAGGCAGGAAACGTCTTGGGTGTTCGCTGATTTAATTATAGGCTTTATGACGTTACATATGAGACAAATAAAAAAACTCTTTATTTAAACAGTGAGATACTCTTTAATTAAATAAAATACGCAATAAATAAGTACTGCAAAGAAATAAATTTCAACTTAAGGCTCCGCCAGTTCAGAGCCAAGAAAACTGTAAGTGTTTTTAAAAAATCACTGTAATTAAACTACTACAGTTTATTCCTCAAAAATTTTACATAAGAATGTAAAGGCTTTTCTACAGACCCACAAGCAATTTTGGCTCGTTAGAAAAAAATCACAAACACACCTCTAAATTTGTCTAAATTTTCCTTTACGAGTATAATACAAATTACTATTTTACACAATCACCTTTTTATATTAAAATTATACCAAAAATGTAGTATCTAAATATTGATGATAAATGTCGTTTTGGCTACAAAAAGAATTATAAATAAAATACAAAAAAAATAAAACACAGTGAAATATTCGTCGAGAGCAAAGAAAGGCCAGGAGCCGTGCTCGACGATATTTCGCAGTGTTTATTTATTATTATTTTTTTGTAGTAGTTTAATAATTGCTAGTAGTTAAATAATTTTAATAAGCAGTGATTTTTGAAAAAATTGTTCTCGGTCGATCGGTTCTCGCATTGGCCGAATACATAAGAGCGAAAAGGACATCAATCGTTGTTTAATTTGTTTGTCGGGCGGGTGAATTTGTGCTGTGATTAGGGTTGCCACCTTTTTTTGCAATTAAAGTGCATTGGTATTCAATCGTAAGAAAAAAAGTACATAGTGCCAAAATAAAGTATAATTTATTTTTCTTTTACATTATATTTAAAAACATATTTTTTATTGCTTTTTGCAAGTTTTATCTTATATTATCACTGTTAAAACCACGTACTGGCAAGCGAAGCGTAGGACACCCACCCACAAGGTGGTCAGACGACCTGACCAAGGTCGCTGGAAAGCGCTGGATGCAGGCCGCTCTAGATCGGTCATTTTGGAAAACCTTGGGAGAGGCCTATGTCCAGCAGTGGACGTTATGCGGCTGAAATGATGATGATGATGATCACTGTTAAACAATTGAACAGCATATATTTAACAGTAATTTATTGTACAGTCTATATTTAATTAGAAGTAAATAAGTAATTAAATGTTAATAAGGTCGAAAGAAACGACGCAGAGACGCTTCGTTTCTTTCGTCTCACCATTTGCTATTCATCACAGGAAAAATAATCTGTGAAAACAACAGTATAATTTAATGCTTGTCCTAGAAAAATCAAATGCGAAATAAAGTATTTTCCCGTACTTTATTCTTTTCGCAAAGTATAGAGTACAATTACCCGAAATAACGTACAATACTTTATTACAAGGTACGTGTGGCAACCCTAGCTGTTGTGATCGAAGTTGTGGTCGCAATTGCTAAGTGTGTAGAGAACAGCCGACTGCGACTCCAACATGTTGAACTGTAGGTTGTGTGCCATGTTGTATCGTGTGGAGGCAGCATTACCGTCCCGCCACCGTTGCTGTTTGAGTGAGCCTTAATACTTCCGTACATTTATTTTATGCTAATCTACTACTACTTTTAGGGTCCACTCACACTGGCGCACAGTCAAATAATATATATGTTACCGGCAATCTGTGTAATCCGGTACTCTATACAATACCTAGGCAATGTATAGAATACCTAGGCAATGTATAGAATACCTAGGCAATTTATAGAATACCTAAAACGTTTAGGTAATGCAAGTTTTGTTTTTTTACTATGCCTAGGTAGGTATTCTATACAATACCGAATGCGCACGCTCAAAGACCGAATTCTCGTATTCATATTCATCGTCATCGTCAACATCATCATCGTCATCATTATCATGTCGTCGTCATCATCATCATCGTCATCATTATCATGTCGTCATCATCATCGTCAACATCATCATCGCCATTATTATCATGTCGTCGTCATCATCGTCAACATCATCATCGTCATCATTATCATGTCGTCATCATCATCGTCAACATCATCATCGTCATCATCGCCGTTGTCATCATCATTATCATCATCGTCGTACTTAATAGCGATTTATTAAATTCGCCCAGCTTTCGCCACATAGTCGACGCTCTCTCGCTCCTGTGATGGTCACTGCACAGCCACAGAATACATAAGAGTCAAACAGAATGGTATCTCACAGCGTCTCCCGCAAATTGGCGTCCCCGCACCTCTCCCCCGCACTTTGTGAGCTTTGACGGCTCCAAACCAGGGTTTAATTACTAGCCGCACGCAATACGCGACGTGTGTTGTCTTGAGAACTGTCAACCAATAGTAACCATCATGGTGAGAAGGTGCGCGTATAATAATTGTTTATCCACCCAATACTCTAAAGGACGTATATTTCATACATTTCCAAATGATGAAAACAGGTAAGCAAAGCAACAATATAATTTCACGTTATACCCAGCAACCATCTTGATTATATACCCTTCTCGCTCTCTCGCATTGGCGGGAGATACACAAGAGCGAGATTGTAACATTACCGGATTGCTAATAAGCAATCCGGTAATGTTACATAGGCTCCTCGCTCACAGGTAATCACATACACGCAGATGCCAACTAGATTTTCGCGGGTTATAGTGCTAAATGCCATTGTTGACAATGACAACTTGACATGATGTGCGTGTCAATTTGTCATCATCATCAAGCGTGATAAACATTTGTTTATTTTTATTGAATTTATTCATATAATTACCGTATAGTTTTGCGCCGAATATGCAAATTACTATATTACAATAGTGAATTAGTGAAGTTAGTGCGTTACATTATAAATGACTCAATAATAATCAGTAAAGTGAACTAATGGTGAAATGGACAATGGACATAATGAAAAATATTTGTGAAGTGATATTATGTAGCTGTTTCCGACTTTCCATAACAGACTTTCAGTAACATTTAATACATATAAAACAGAATATTTTTTACGTCATAGTGTTCGCAAATCTTCCGGTATGGAAAAATATAATCGTAAATATGTCGAACTCGTTAGTAGGTAAGTATTAAAATAATTCTGCGGTGCGACCCTAAGTATAAAACTCACACATCGACGTGTGTACAGATAAATTGTTTCGTTTGTAGTAGTAGTAGGTATATATGTTACTCTGAATCAATGGAGAGTCATTCCAGTGGCACAGCCATAATCTAACCTACCTTCCATGACTAATTTGGGTTGATAATTAATAGATTACACACATAACAAATTTGTGTTATGCAAATATGAAATCGCGCGAAGACGCGCGTCGACGTTTGGTTGGCTGGAGTCGAACGGTTTAATTTGTACCTTAATAATAGAGTTATATTGAATATACTCGAATAAAAACATGACGCGACGCGACGCTTTGACTGTGCGCCAGTGTGAGTTGACCCTTAGATTTGGTTCTCTATAAATATTTTAGCGTAGCGATAGTGATCCTGTACGGTTGGTTACAGCGGTACACGAAATCATTATTTGTTATTTTAAATTTTTTAGGTTCGATTACTGGGATATTCGGAAATCTGCAAAAGTTTGATGCCAATAACCACAAACGTCACTTATCGGAAATTATTGAAAGATACTCCAGCTTTGCAAGATAACACAAAGAGTATGTTTGGGGCGTCACTGTGTAGTGCCAAATTAAACAGGGATAATTACGAAGACCTCATAGTGGGAGCTCCAGCACAGCCTGGTGATGATAAAAGCCCTCCAGAAATTGGAGCCATCCACATTTATACAGGAGCATCCAAACAGGTAAGCCTAGTATCGTTGAGTTAGTATACCATGACCCAAGTCTCGAACTTACTTTGGAGATAGCTCAATCAATGTGATTTGTCCTAAAAATGTCCTTCCAGGCTGGTCTAGAAAATAAGAAAAAACTAACAATGTACCAGCAGCTTCTCTTCCCGGGCAGATCGTAAAAGCCTAACGAGGGAATGAGTGAAAATGCTAATCATGTTAACAGGCGATGCGGCTGGCAACTCCATTTTGATTTCTTTTCCATTTTCTCGCCCACATAATGCTAAAAGTGGCCTTTGAATCTTGCGTCTCTGAGCCCTGTCTGCGTCATCATCATCATCAGGTCTTTTTAGGGTTCCGTACCCGAAGGGTGCAAACGGGACCCTATTACTCAGACTCCGCTTTCTGTCCGTCTGTCCGTCTTTCACAGGGCTCTATCTCTTGAACCGTAATAGGTAGACACATGAAATTTTCACCGATTATGTATTACTGTGGCTGCTATAACAACAAATACTTAAAATAAAAAAGTTGAAAATTAAAGGGGGTCGTCATACAAAAAACGTGTTTTTTTCAGCGTTTTTAACTCGATCTGTCACAGGGCTCTATCTCTTGAACCGTAATAGCTAGACATTTGAAATTTTCACCGATTGTGTATTACTATGACCACTATGACAACAAATACTAAAAATAAGATAAAGTTAATAATTAAAGGGGATCGTCATACAAGAAACGTGTTTCTTCAGCGTTTTAAAACATTGTACGGTGGTACGGAACCCTTCATGTACGAGTCCAACTCGCACTTGCCCGTTTATTAGTCTCCACTGCAGAAACACGACCCTCTTTGTACTACTGGAGCCATATACAACGTGTAAGGGACATACCCGTAATAAATCGAACCACGGTCTATACTAGATCATTATATTATAATGAAATTAATATAACAGCCAAAAAAATCAAAAAAACAAACGGGCAAGTGCGAGTTGGACTCGTACATGAAGGGTTCCGTACCACCTAACAATGTTTTAAAACGCTGAAGAAACACGTTTCTTGTATGACGACCCCCTTTAATTTTTAACTTTATTTTATTTTTAGTATTTGTTGTTATTGTGGTCATAGTAATACATAATTGGTGAAAATTTCAAGTATCTAGTTAATGCCATTGTAAAGATCAAGTTAAAAACGCTGAAAAAACACGTTTCTTGTATGACGACCCCCTTTAATTTTTAACTATTTTTTATTTTTAGTATTTGTTGTTATAGCCGCCACAGTAATACATAATCGGTGTAAATTTCAAGTGTCTAGCTATTACGGTTCAAGAGATAGAGCCCTGTGACTGGCGGGCAGGCAGACAGACGGACAGACAAACGGACAGACGGACAGACAGCGCAGTCACAGTCATATGGTTCCGTTGGCACCCTTTGGGTACGGAACCCTAAAAATTCAGCGTTTCCATACAAAAGTGTGCAGCCGCTCGGGCAATTTGTATAGGAATGTCAAATTTTAATTTGGTTTTTTGACTGTTATTTTAATTTCATTATACTATAATGATCTAGTACAGCCCGTGGTTCGATTTATTACAGGTATGTCCCGTCCACTTTGTATATGTCGCAGTTGGATAGTATAATCTGCTACGCGGGTTCGCTGTTCAACAAAACCGAGCTGTAATGCCAAACAGCTAGAGGTTTTATCAATTATCGGATTATACTATCCAACTGCGAGATATACAAAGTGGAATACATGTCAGACAGAAAATTCAAAGCTTATGTAAAGAAAGTACTTTGTGAGAAGGCTTATTATAGGACCGATGACTATCTTAAAGACAAAAAGGCCTGGCTTGAGCTTGGCGCGGGTCCCTCTTAAAGGTTTGTAATTTTGTATACTTAGAAATGTCATAATTTAGGTACATTGGTACATACTAAATTTACAAATTGACATTATTATAAATTTCGTAATTCTTATAATTCAATTTAATTATGACATAACAAACAATGTAATCTCAGTCAGTTAGTTTGTTAATTGACGTCTTTGGAAAAAACGTGCAGTGCAGTTAGTTGCCGCTTCTTCTGCACTTGCGCCTAGGAAGCGGCGTAAACTTAGCTGTAAGTAACGTCAAATTTATATTTATATTTATTTGTAAATTTGACGTCAACATTTGTGCAAAACAAAACAAAGTGACTATTATTAAGAGATATTATAAATATCCTATGATAATAAAAATATTTTGAATTTTGAATTTTGGAAGGGACATACCTGTAATAAATCGAACCACGGGCTATAATGATCTAGTGATCATTATAGTATACAAGTTTAAACTTATTTTTGGGTTAGCTCAATCTGTGTGATCTATGTATAATTAATCTTGCTCAGTAGGCAAAAGTAGACTTGTAATAATGTTGATGGCGGCGTTCTGGTTTTAGGAAGACTTCATGCAACGGAAAATAACAATAATGGGCAAACACGAAGGATCACGATTCGGAACTACTATTGCTGCACACGATTTGGACGCTGATGGCCTACATGGTGAGCATTATTATATAGTCTGATCATAATAATTGATATTTTTCAAAACAACCGAATCCAATACTAGAAAAGCTAAAACAATTGTATAGGTACTTAGACGAAATATGTATTTTTCCTAATTATTTTCGTTTAAAAAGCAAACCACCCAACCGATTTTAATAAAATTCTATGGGACTACCTGGAAAGCATACTCTTTCAAACAAAAAACGCGTCTTTGAGTAATCGGGGGATATACATTAAAAATGTGTGAATTATAAAAGGACTATACTTCCAGATTGGTCCCATACACATATCTTCGCGACGAAGATCATAATAATTTTTTTTTTATTTGAAAGAGTTTCCTATCAAGTTGGTCCCATACTAATTTGGTGAAGATATAATGAAGAACTTTGGATATATGGAAGATATTAACTCCTAAAAGACAATGAAGACCGTTCTTTTTTTTTGTTAAAAAAAATAACTATTGTGACGCGAGACAACATTATAGTTCACGCAGGGGAGACATCTTCTGTGGAGAGCTTTTTCTAAGGTGTTAACTCCACGGGCGAGAGAATAATCTTCACAATATTTCCGTCGTGACACCTAATTCCTTACTGACTCTATAAACCAATCTCTACACGGCGACATAATTGCGGCGAGTTGATGTATTGATTTATATGTCAACTCACGCGATTCTCTCACCCGTGGACGCAAACGCCTATAGTTCGACCACTTCGTGCGCGACCCTCTTGCGGGGTGACAGACGATGGCAGGGGCGAGGTAGCACGTCATTTACAATGGATTTGACATCAGGTTGCACGTTTTGCCCTTCCCCACTACACCACCCGCTACCCGCCGACATCTCGATACCTCTTCCCGCCCATTGTCTGTCACCCCGTAGGAGTGTCGCGCACCAAGTGGTCGGACTATAATACCTACACTTTGGTCTAAGCCGACAGTTTTACGACACATTTCAAAGAAAGAATTGAAATTTTTCATTATTAACACTTTTTGACTTTTTTCAGAAATTATTTATGTAATTATATGGGACTTGGCATGAACCTTTTTGTTAGGTCTTACGTTTAAACTAACTAAGCAAGGTCTTTGCAACTACAAAGGATGTAACACCGATTGAAATGTTACACCCCAACAAAAAATGTGTAAATTAACACAAACCTTTTTTTGTTGGGATTAATATAGTCACTAGGACGACGCTTGCTCGCTCGCTCTTGTGATGGTCACTGCAAAACCATAACCTAACGTACCTTCTTTAACTAATTCGGAGTTGCAACGTGTTCATTTGTCATAAATTTCATACTTTACCTGATCTTTACCCGGCATTCTTTACAATGCCTAGGAATTCGTTACATAGAAACGATATTTCGGTAACATAATACTAGGCTCTAACAAAATACATATAAGTCCTGAAACTTTTTTAAGGGTGAATTCAGTCTGTAGTACAGAACAACTTTACCCAAGGAATATATATATCGAAATATAAAATATATTTTTTGCTTTCCATGGGAGGCCAATTTTTTTTTTCATATTCCTGTATTTGTTCCTTGGGGAAAGTTGTCCACCGACAAGAGCAAACTCATAATTAAAAAGAAGGGGAAAGTTGTTCAGAATCATGGACTGAATTCACCCTGCAAATAGTTTTAGATCGAGAGCTGGCACCAATTTTTGGGTAGGTATTTGAGGCAAGATGAAAACTTGTCACATACCTTTCCTATTATACCCCAACACGGAACTGCAGACCTGGCTGGTGAGTAGCGGAGCTAAACCATTTTGATTTATTTAGATTGACCTGGCAGGTAGAAAATCCCATCAAAATGACCTGTCTTTTTGAGAATTTTATTTTTTAGTTATAAGTAATACCCTATTAAAATTTCAAGTTGCCTCAAATACCTTTTTTATATTTTTTTGAAAAATACTTTTGCACCCGCCTTGCAATGTCAAAGCCCCGACTAAATCGTCTGGCTTATTGATTTTTTTTATTCTTTAAACATTAAACTACAACATATAAAAATGCATATTGCCTCAAATACCTTTTTTGAAAAAGTAAAAAAAACTTTTAAAAATTTATAGGCTCTATTAGCCCCGCTACTCACCAGCCAGGTCTGCAGTTCCGTGTTGGGGTATAATAGGAGAGGTAGGACCAAAAATTCGTGCCAGCTCTCGGACCATTTCAGTATATTTTTTTAGACCCTGTATATGTCACCGGAAATGTGTATAATTCAGGAATTCTTTACAATTCCTAGGCATTCTATACAATTTCGCGCTCATCTAGGAAATGTATAAAATATTGTTTCTATGTAAAAAATTCCTAGGCATTGTATAGAATGCCGGGTGAAGATCAGGTAAAGTAGGTACGAAATGTATGACAAATGAACACGTTGCAACTCCGGATTGGTCACGGAAGGTACTCGTAAGTTAGGTTATGGTTGTGCAGTGACCATCACAAGTGCGAACGAGCGAGCGTCGCCCTAGTGATACATTTCCGATCGCTATTTAGAAAATGTATAAGATTTCTTAGGAAAAGTGTATTAAAAAATATTTTATACATTACCCTTAGATTTTAGGAATTGTATAAGTACATTTCCTAGGAATTGTAACCAATGATAAATTACCTATATTTTTAAAACGCTTGTTTGACCCCGGCAGCCGTAGACAGACTAAAAATCCCACCATTAAATATTTAGGATTAATGCAGTAACATGTAACGTGACATGTTAATAAATTTAAAAACCAATATCTTTTCAGAAATATTTGTGAGCGCTCCTTATGAGGACGATGGTCTTTTATATATTCTATCTGGGGACGAAATCAATACAATGCTAGCCAATTACCTTGAGAAGCCTATTATTCCTGTGGAAGGCTTCAAATCGACACAAACAGTACTAAAGACAGGTTTCCAGCTGTTGGGTTTCAGTATTACACCCGTCTCGGACTTGGATGATAACGGATGCGATGGTATGTACAAGTCATTATAAAACATAGTGATTGAACTAAAGTGTGGGTATCAACATGGAATGGTCATACATACTTTTGAATTAAAGCGCAAACCGCGCAAATAAAATAATAGTAGATTAGTAAGGTACGTACTAATTCACTATTATCTTATTTACTGCTGCTGAATACAGATACACTATCACGTCTTTATCCCTAACGGGTAGACAGAGCCAAGGGCGGTAAAGCCCAGGCCACTTTGAGCGTAATGGTGGGCATGAAGGTGGAAAAGGGAAATCATAATAGTGATGGGTTGCTAACCGCATCGCCTATTCATATGATTCAGATTCTCGCCCATTCCCTCGATCGGCTTTTACGATCTGCACGGGAAGAGAAGCAGCTAGTACATTCTATGTTTTTTCTTTTCTCCCAGACCAGCAAAGAAGAACTGCTGCTGAATAATATGTTATTTTATTTTTTTTATTTTATTGCCACCATTTGCTATTAATTTGTTTCTGAATTCATAAACAAATTAATTACCGAATGAAACATTTCTCATTCTATAAATCCTCTCGCTTATCCTTCACAAGCATTAAGGCCCCGTCAGTTCAGAGCCTGCAATACTGTGCATGTTTTTGAAAAATCACTGTTATTAAACAACTACAGTTTATTCTTTAAAAATTTTACACAAAAATCTTAAGGCTTTTCTACAGACACCTACAATACCCAAAACACGATTGAGCATTTTTGGCTCAATAGAAAAAAATCACAAACATACCTCTAAATTTGCCTAAATTTACCTTTATAAGACATATTACTATTTTATACAATCACCTTTTTATATGAAAATTAAACCAAAAAATGTATTATGTATCTAATGTATTAATTAAATATCTAGTCGATTTCGGTACAAAAAAAAATATAATACAAAAAAATAATAAATAAAACACAGCGAAATATCGTCGAGCATGTCCGGGACTTTGTTGGCTCTCGACGAATATAAAATAACAAAAAATAATAATAATTAAAAAAAAATATATATAAATAAAACACAGTGAAATATTTGTCGAGAGCCAATAAAGTTCCGTGCTTGACGATATTTCGTTTTTTTTTTTTTTTGTATTATATTTTTAATTATTTTTTTGTAGCGAAATCGACTAGATATTTAGATAATACATTTTTTGTTAAATTTTCATATAAAAAGATGATTGTATAAAATAGTAATATATAGTATAAATTTAGGCAAATTAAGAGGTATGTTTGTGATTTTTTCTATAGAGCCAAAAGTGCTTAATCGTGTTTTGGATATTGTGGGTGTCTGTATAAAATCCTTAAGATTCTTATGTAAATGTTTTGAGGAATAAACTGTAGTAGTTTAATTACAATGATTTTTCAAAAACACGCACAGTATTGCAGGCTCTGAACCCATCTCGCCTTAACTCAGAGAATTAAGTTACAGTACGCGATGTCAGCGCGACCCCGGGAGATACCTAGTAATGATCGCATCGAGCGAAGCCTTGAAGGCTTCGAACGCCCAAAACCTGTGTTTTCCTCCCGAAGGGTAAAAAATACTTGTTTGGGTTTCAAGCCGAAAGGCTTCACACAAAATTTTATTTTAAAATATATAATAAATAAATATATCAGGACAAATCACACTGACTGAGCTAGCTCAAAACTTCAAAAGTAAATTTTAAACTTGTGTTCATACTAACTCAACTATACTATATTTTAAAATAAATACTTAAATAGATAAACACCCAAGACCCAGGTCAATTTGAAAAAGGCCATTTTCCAACTTGCCCTGGCTGGCGATCGAACCCAGAACCTCCGCATTGGTGGACTAGCGTGTTGACCATTACACCACGGAGGTCGTCAATTTTCTTGCGAGTTTTGGCCTAGCCTCGATTTTGTTCTTGGTACTAATTTAATGCCCTATGGACGCTGACACCTTACAATGACAGTGAGTGAATGACAGAATATTTATAACAAAAAACCCACTAGATAGCGCCGATGTTCTGAAGGCGTGGTCCTTATTGGGTGAAACCTTCGGCTTGAAACCCAAATAAGTGTTTTTACCCTTCGGGGGGAAAACATGTATTTTTACGATTAAACAATTTATATAGACAAGTGTAAAAAATATTATTTGTTGTTACCTGAATACCTACTAGTAGTCCGCCCCGGTTTCGCACGGGTAGCATTCTACAAACCTTCCCAGCTCTACATATTAATGAAAATCGCATCAAAATCGTCCTAGTTGAATGAGTGAGTGAGTTTAGTATCCATGCAGTACAGTACAGACAGACAAATTGAGGCTTGAAACTACGTCAAGTGGGCGCCCCGGACGGGTTCTGCCCGTCTCTGTCACAAGCTATACGTGACACACGACAGAGACACGTGACCCGCGACAGTTTCAGCTATCTCTATCCCACGTAGGGTTTGTGACAGAGATGGACTGAACCCGTCCGGGGCGTCCGCTTGACGTAGTTTCAAGCATAAATAAAACCGGCCAAGTGCGAGTTAAACTCGCGTGGAGAGGGTTCCGTACAATTGATTGAATTCTTATAGGTTTTGCAATCTACAAGCAATGAACTATATTTCGTATTTTTTTCAAAATTTTAGGCTCAGTAGTTTCGGAGATCAGGGGGGGGAATGGTAAATTTTCGTCTTCTTTCATGAATAAAATAAAACCTATTTATTTTGTAATTATAAAAAAAATATATTTAAGATCCTCATAACGAGGACCCTTTCATTTGATATATGACACAGTAAGGTTTGCAAAACTTTTTTTTTCAATTTCCTAAATCAACCGAAAATGACCCTTATTTTAAAAAAATATTTATTTACTTTGCACATATGTGTTTGGGTCATAGGATTACACCATCCTACCAAATTTCACTTGATTCAGCCCAGTAGATTTGGAGCAAATTGGCTGTGACAGACGGACGGACAGACAGACGCACGAGTGATCCTATAAGGGCTCCGTTTTTTCATTTTTTGTACGGAACCCTAAAAATTTAAATCAGACAGATAGAGATCAGTCTGACTTCTTTTTTTAAATAGGTATGGCTAGTTAAGATTTAGTTTCTGGTTCTTAGGAGCCCGTATGACCGCGATAGTACTTAGAGCGATCCTAAATATTATCAATATTAACGAGATACTCACTTTGAAATAAAAACACAGCAAACTTCAGGACTAACTCCAGTCATTATATGTTTCAAAAACACAATTGCTTAAAATTTTCTCAATGGGAAAAAATTGCGAAGTTGCCTCCAAATCACCTCAGAATTATATTAAAACAGAAATTATTCAAGAAATACAATAAATTGGTCCTTGTAAGTTTGGATTATATTTGTATTAAACATAAAACAGTCATCACATGTCTTACTTTTTAAATAACTCTTAAATACTCTTTGTAAAACGAAAAAAACCTCAAAAACTAGAAACGCGTAAACCAGCCTTATTGACCCGCCGCGACTCCCTACGCCCCGCATGGCCCGCTGTCTCGCTTCGGCTAGAGTAAATTTGTGTGCGTGGAAGCGGGAGCAAAATTTAGATTATCAACATCAGGCGCCCTCTTAATTTCTAGTTCTTAATACCCTAGACTTTTCCATACAAATGTACTCAGCTGTTATTTTGAAATGACATGTCAGATTTTGGCAGTATTTTTGAATTTCAAAGAAATTGCATATACTTAACCATTTTTTAACAATCAATATATGAACTTGAAAGAAAATATAAGGGTGAGGAAGTTTTCCAAACTGATGGACAAATATGATACACTATATTCTCTTTCAAGTTCATATTTTGACAGTGAAAACCAGTATATGCCTAGATATATGCAATTTCTTTCAAATTACAAAATTTTGCCGAAACATGACATGTTGTTTCAAAATAAAAGCTTGACTTCGTTAGTATAAGAAAGTCTTATTCTGTCTAGGGTATATGGGGACTCTTAATTCCATTTAATGTGTCTTTGGTTTTATGATCCTTTAAATTTTTTTTCAGAAGTAGCAGTGGGCGCTCCAAAAAGCGACAAAGTTTTGATCCTTCGATGTATCCCTACCGTTACCATTACTATAAGAACTGAACTTGTATCATCTGGTTCTAACCCAATGGTAAATTATATTAATTTTTTATTTTATTTTATTTTTTTATTTATTTTTATTTAATTTATTTTTCTTTGGAAGATTTACAGCATTACTACTATATAATAATCTCTTAAATACTATACGCCAATTACAAATCTTCACTGCATAATGCACAATATCTCGTTCTCTTTATACAGGTTGATTTTGAAACACTGAGATATATTGAAATCTTGAATCAGAATCACTAATAGAACACAAAATAGCAAGAAATAGAATACTTTTTTTAATATTTTTCATCAGGAAAAATCCCCACATTTGCAATACCTATAGGGCTAACGCTTATTAGTGTCGATGACCTCGCTGTCGCTCGGTTCCTCCGTATGACCGCCCACGCACCCTTCCCGCCGCGGTGGCGCGCGGGGCGGTCGATCATATGGCGGTCGGTATCACTGCAATTGCGAATTTGCCGTACTTACAACTTTGTGGGCTTTTGTCTTCGGTTTTGTCTTTTGTCAAGAAAATTGTAAGAGAACATGTACAATTAATTTAGCGCACTGAGTACTTACCTTGAATATAGTTCAGAGAATCAGAATCATCCTGTAAAACGTTTAAGTAAATAGTATACTGAAAGTACTTTAGGAGTTCGGTCTTTAGTACTGTTAACCCCCATGAAAGCATCGAACATATCCTTTTTACAAGCTTTTATTTAGTGTCACCGTTCCCGTTGCCTGTGTTCGTCATCAAATCTTGCAAGCTAAATTAGACCCATTTTCCATTATTCGATCGAGATGAAACTTCACTTACTTATGTAAGTTGGGTGACAATCCAATATTTCTTCTTATTTAAGAGCTTAGTGGCTCTTGACGGTTGAGTATGCGTCAATATTATGGTAACAATAACCATGAAGCCGGAAGGAAGCCACAGCATCTCTGTGATAAAACAACATAACCCCGCCGAGTTTGAGAGGAGTTTCTTGAGGAGCACTTTTGATTCATTGTTTTAGTTAGATAAACGTTGTTTTTAAAAATATTTTTTAAATAATTACTTGTTTTTATCTTTACATCTGCATTTTACGTGATAACCGTATATAACATTTTTTATTTTTTATTTTTATTTGGTTCGCAAACCGGTTGATACATTATTAACAAATGATAAAAGTGAGTTCACAAAATTAAATATAAAATGTACAACCTTCTAGGAGCGAACACAGCATGCATACAAAATATGTTAGCTCACAGTAGAAAAATTTAAAGGTATAAATATATATTATGATTAAACTATATATTTATAAAATAATAAAGTTATTTAATTTCAGGTAGTGCCAGAATCGGTAAAAGAATTTAAAGTAAAAGTTTGTATAGATCTGACATACCAGTCAAAGATGGCTCAAATTGCTGGGGGTAAGTAACAGTTTGCGGCCAGAGACTGAACAAGATGTCGCAGACAAAGGGAGGTTTAAGAGGAAATCGATGGGCCGTATTTATACAAGCGTAGTCCTCTGATTTCTCGCCGGATAGTGCCAGTAAACTACTTGTAGTAGATCGAGAGCTGGCAGGAATTTTTGGGTAGGTATTTGAGGCAAGTTGAAAACTTGTCACATACCTTTCCAAGCCCCGCTACTCACCAGCCAGGTCTGCAGTTCCGTGTTAGGGTATAATAGGAGAGGTATGTGACAAGTTTTCAACTTGCCTCAAATACCTACCCAAAAATTCGTGCCTGCTCTCGGACCATAATAGAGCAATGATTTTTTTTTTCTAACAAAAATCTATGTACCTCTTTATATTGGCATGTCTTTATGTTTACTTTTTTTTTCATAATTTAATTATCAAAAGAGCTCTTATTTCTCCTCCCCCAATCAAAAATCGCTATCGACTGAAAAATTAGATTTTCGTCAAAATCGGTTGAAAATTGCGACAGACGGACAAAAGCATTATCGGCCAATCTCGAAACTAAGACACTTCGCTCGCTTCGCTTGCTCGATCAATTAATTTGATGCAAAATTAAATTTACTGTTACTTTAAATAGGGAACTAATTTTTTGAGCTGTTATTTAAATGTCCGAGATGTTATTATGATCAGTTCGAAAACATATTGAGCAGTTATTTTTAATTTAATGTTGATTAATTATTGTGACAGTAAAACGTGAACAGTAATAAAAAATCAATTAATTAGTCGGTTATTTTTAGGTTAGGTTAGGGAAAACCTATAGGTTAGGTTAGAACTGCGACCAATCGGTCGGTTTTATCCATTTTACTAGGTTAGGAACCGCTCGTTCAATTTTTTTTACCGCTCATTTAATTATTTTCCTGCTCAATTATATATTCACTGATCCAGTTCATTATTTTTTATTACTCATTTTTGTTTACTTTACTGCTTAGTTTTAACTGTTGAACTAGTTATTAAACATGCCATTTATAATTTTTAACTTACCAAAATTTACAACTGCCTCTTTAAATCAGTGCCCTTTAAATACACAGATTTTTAGTATAATTATAATAAGTAAAAAACTATTTTCTGCATTTATTTTTATTTTAGGTCCATTCGTTTTGGTGATAGGGGGGAGGGAAGTTTCGTCTATTTTCGTAAATAGCTTTAAAACTATTTACGAGTATCTTAAATAGATTACAAAAATATATATTTATAAAACCCTTTTACTCCCCTCCACACAAATACAGATTGACTTTCAAACCACCAGCCAAATTTTTGGAGCAAGTTCAGTCCATGATACTGAACTACTTTCCATAAAAACTAAAATAAAAATTCGCTTTTTCATACAACACAGCGCTCAGTCAAACGGATTTTCTATGGGAGGACGAAAAATTTTCATCGATTTTTAATTACTTTTTTTATAGAAAGTAGTTCAGTATCATGCACTGAACTTACTCCAAAAATTTGGCTGGTGGTTTAAAAGTCAGCCTGTATAGTTTGCAGAAATAATTTTGCTGTAAATATTCTTATTTACCCCCAATGTGTGATTGCATCATTAAAGTATATCCAGATATCTTAAGATATATTATAGCATCTTAGTTGTCGTTATCCTTGAATAAAACAAACTGATGATTCCATGCTGGTTTGGAAGAAAAGAAAAATCTTAGAAATACTAACTGCTTCTTCTCCCGCGCAGATCGAAGGAATGGGCGAAAATCAGAGTCATGTAAATAAGTGATGCAGCTAGCAACCCATCACTATTTTGATTTCAGTTTTCTACCTTCACGACTACGATCACGCTAAAAGTGGTATTTGGACCTCTTCCCCGTTTGGCGCCATTTATTTATTAAGTAATTCGTAAGCTGTTTTAGGGGAGAGCGATCATGTCCTTTTTTTCTTACAAGGGGGTTGGGGGGACTCCTGATAGATCTTACGTAAGATCACAAAAATGCGCAAAGTAAGATTATATTTTGAAAAAGAGCGCACATCTACACGAACGCTGAGTGCATATCATATTTTAAACTAAAACATTAATTGATTATATCTATCATCATATCCATACAAAAGTCTTATATATTACGATACGACTTATATAATTAGAATAAATACTTATAAATAACATAAATTTGACAAAAATGTGACCCTTCCCCCATTGCAGCGACCGTCAGGGTCCTTAATTGGTACTTATTTTGTTAACAAAGACCTGTATGATACATTAAGGAAGCAATCAATGATTTGATTTGATTTGAGTGTGCAGCCTCCCGATCGATTAGGATGAAAATGTCGATTTTTTTGACTCTTATTAACCGAGTGAGCGAAGTGAGCTAGCTTCTAAATTTCAAGATTGGCCAAAATGCTTCTGTCCGTCAGTTTGTTCGTCCGTTTGTTCTCGCCTACAGGTCGCATTTCTCAACCGATTCTCGTGACATTGTATGAGCAGGTTTGATAAATTATATAGATTTATTTTATTGATTCAGTTCTTGAACATTTTTCAAAATGGTGGAGATATGGGGTTTAAACATTTTAAGAATATCATAGAAATATACAGGGTCTGACAAAATATACTGAAACAATTTTAAAGGTGGGTTCAGTCCATGATGTTGAACAACTTTCCCCAAGGAACATATGTCGAAATATGAAAAATATTTTTTGGCCTCCCATACTAGTTGACCGATCAGCTGATCCGAGTTTGTATGGAAAGCCAAAAAATATAAAATTTATTATTTTATTTATAAGTTCAGTCCATGATACTGAATTAGGTACTTACAAGAAAACCAATATCAAAAAACGAAAAAAAACATTCGGCTTCCCATACATATCAGCACTCAGCCAAATGGATTTTGTATAGGTAGACTTGCGCCAAAAAGGTTATGCGTAGATGTCAGTAACCCTGTATCTCATCAAATCATAAATCATTTAGGGTAAAACCCAGATAGTTGCCCCAGGGGTATAGTTGCCTTGATTGCAATTACTCTAGTTTCGCAAATGAAACACATATTATTTAATTTATCTATCGAGAGACTCTGCATTCACAACTAAGTTGACCGTGTTGCATGTCTCTGTGCGATTGCATGGGACGACTAGGTGCGATCAAAGTTTTTGCGGGATAGATGTCCTCTTTCCCGACAGGGCATCTATCTTAAACGTAATTTACATGGAATAGAAAACTATCCCCTATGTGGGATAGTTGTCCCAAAATGTAGAGGTCCGCAAAAATCACCAATACTTAGGAAATATTAAAGATAATGTTAATTCCTTTTATAAATTTAAAGATAATAAACCAAAGTACCTACCCGTTTGACAAATAAAGTATCTTGCTTTTTGTACAAAGAGATATGAAGTAATTTCAAAAAGTGGGGCAACTATCCGGGTTTTACCCTAATAGTTTTTAATTTTAATAGTTAAGTTATTTTTTTTAGTATTTAAGATGTATTGAGTTTTAGTTTAGCTATCATTCATTATAAGTTGTTATTGTTACTTATGTTCTGTCTCAAAATAATTCAAGGTCTACAATCATCTAAAAAAAATCATATTTCAGCCATTTCGAAAAATTTTCAAATATGTATGTCATATCATCAAACTTGTTTGTTACCTTTTTAAGACGCAACTTGTTTGGCTGATCAACTTTTTTGTCTGAACAACTTTTTTATCCGATAAACTTCAACGGGTTGGGGGTGAGTCTCGAGGTTTACAGCTCATAGACACACTAGTTTTAATTTCATTATACTTTAGTGATCTAGTATAGCCTCTGGTTCAATTACGGGAATTTCCCTTCCACGTTGTATAATTTATCTGTAAACATATTTTTCAGAAGTGAAAATAGAGAATTTTATCACTGGCAGAGGAACAAGTATTGTAAGTGGAGAACAAATGACAATCGATCTAAGTGAAAAACCTAACAGTTATTGCGACTATGTGAACGTTACTATTGTAAGTTATATACATATATAATTATGTGTTTCAATATACTCGTACTTTAGTGATCTAGTATAGCCCGTGGTACGATTTATTACGGGTATGTCCCTTCCACGTTGTATACTCGTACCTCATACAATTTTATCACAATATAACATGTAAAGCTTGCGAACGAGTGACCAAATCCAATTAACAGAATAAGTACCCAATACTAGATCCCTACATGAGATAAGTCCGCCTTTGTATATTTGCTCTTTCGTATTATGTTGTGTTTTATACTTAAATTTTGGTACAATAAAGTTATTACAAACAAACAAACAAACAAACTAATTAGTTCTAAAAATATTATTCAAAATTAAACCGGTCAAGTGCGAGTCGAAGTCGTACCGTATTCCGTACCTCCGTACGCTGAAAATTCACATTTATTGTATGACGACCCCCTTTAATTTTTACTTTATCTAATTTTTAGTATTCTATATTATAGCGGCCAAAGTAATACATAATCGGTGAAAATTTCAATTCTTAATATCTAGTTAATGCCATTATAAAGATCGAGTTAAAAACGCTGAAAAAACAACACGTTTCTTGTATGACGACCCCTTTGATTTTTAACTTTATCTTATTTTTAGTATTTGTTGTTATAGCGGCTACAGTACGAGTACTACGTAGTCGGTGGAAATTTAAAGTGTCTCGCTATTACGGTTTAAGAGAAAGCCCTGTGACAGACGGACAGACAGCGGAGTCTCAGTAATAGGGTCCCGTTGACACCCTTTGGGTACGGAACCCTAAAAACGTAGCCGAGCGTACCAGTCCCTCCTGGCGGCACCCGTTCATGAAATGACGCGTGGAAATAATGGCGTAGAGAACCATATTAGAGAAAATCCAGCAATCCGACCCACGACATAGCTTGATTTCTTCCTATGATGCAGTGCAAAGAAATTGTATACAATAATGCTAACGAAGTGGCAAAGCCGTTTCCAAAAGAGTTACCTAAAGTTATAGGTCTCACTTTCTACTTTATAGCACTGGCAGTTTGACTGCCTCCGCGGTCCAGTGGTCAAGGCGTTTGCCTTGTGATCCGGAGGTCATGGATTCAAATCCCACTGGGAAGCATACTTTGTGAAAAAGTTGTTTCCAGTCTGGTTAGGATATTGCAGGCTTGAATCACCTGATTTTCCGAAAAGAAACATGATTCCGTGCTTCGGAAGGCACGTAAAGCTGTTGGTCCCGAATGCCATCTAGCGTTTGTACCTATCCTAGGATTGGTTCTGGTCTACCCTTTGGGTTGCAGAGGTCAGACGGCAGTCGCTCTGTGTAAAATCCAGTAACCTCGTCAAATCACCTAGGTAAGGTAGCGGACCCCGGGCTCTGAAGCATAACCGCTGACGATGCAACCGGGAATACGCTCGGATAATTATGAGTTTGCGGAAAAGGGACGCCTATAATACTTCTACTTCGTAAGCATTCTAGATTGTATACCATTTCTTTGGCTGCGGCATACCCAAGGAACAGCGGACATAGGCCAACTGATGACGCTGCGTAGGCGATATTCATTTTGTATAAATTTCGAGGAGACGTTTAGTGTGATATAATGTTCGAAGCTCTCCATGGTATTACAGTTCTTTGACTCTTCACATTTTATTCTTTATTTACTTTTGTTCTTTGACCTTTTCTACCTATTAACTAATATATTTTCTATAATTACAGTCAAATTTTCTCTCCGAGACTTACACATTCACATCAAAAGCAAATTTGTTCGATAAGGAGTTGACAAAATTGGACAAAACGAGTATGAATCTTCCTTTTCTATTTACTACTAGTTTTCTTATCTTTATACTATACTTCCATGCTGAACTGGGAGAGAAGAAAAAACTTAGAATCTACCAGCTCCTTTTCTTCCCACGCAAATCGTAGGAACCGATCAAGGGGATGGGCGAAAATGCGAATCAGGTATATATATAGGCGATGCAGCTAGCAACCCATCACTATTATTATTCCTTTTTCTACCTTTTCATCCACCATCACGCTAAAAGTGGCCTTAGAGTCTTGCGGCCCTGGGATCTGTCTACCCCATTAGCGATAAAGAGGTGATTGTATGTATTAGTATGTATTATAGAAATCTTAAAAACAGAATCACTAATGGAACACACAACCGTAAGAAAAAGATTTTTTTAGTCTTTTTTTCTCCCATATTTCTAATAAATGGCTAACCTACGGAATTTACCATTACCACATACCATGGATCAAGATAGGCACAGCCTCTGTATAAATTTGCGTGTCGATCTGACGTCAAATTGACTTCATTCAGGATCGTCTTGAAAATTGGCACGCCAAATTTTGATACAAAATAGAAGGACTTTCTTTATCTAGCAGTATATACAGATCTGTGGAATTTACTATACGCGCTGCCGTAGTCCGCCATTCGCCCGGCATCCAATGGCATTAAAAATTGGGAGATTTTGGTAAGTATGCATTTGTCGGAGATCTTTAGTTTTTATCATGATACAAGGTACATTTTGAATGACAGAATATTTTTATTTATTATTTCTTATAGGTTCATTTTGAAGCTTTTTTCTGTTTTTCCTCAAGGTTGACTGGTAGAGAATGCATTATCGTTAAGTCCACATTTTTACCATTGTGTTCATTCATTTAATAAAATAATAAAAATGCTTTCCTTGAATAAACCTAGAAGGTTCAAAATCACTCTGTATAAGTATGTAAAGTAATGGTTTTTATATTTTATAATAAGAACAATATTTTTCAGCTTTGGCCAGATCCAAGGTGAGACTCGATCCGCGCAGTGTGCCAAGTAAAACAATGCCAATAAAACGCGCCTGTTTTGAAAAAGATGGCAGTGAATGTAAATACGAGTTCGATATGGAATTCAAATGGTCTGGAGGGTAAGCTTAAATTTTAATTTCATTTAGTTTATTTAATTAGATATATATATCGTAGATCGAAACACTTTACCCAACTATCTTGTACTGTCTGAGGGGAGGCAAACGCTCTTAATATTTACCGCTTCGGTGTGCAATATTTTTTGCATAATAAAATGACGATGATTTTGATGAACATATGTAAAAAAACTACAGCTGAACACAGAACCTACTCCTTTTTCGAAGTCTAGTCCTAGTTTCTGAATCTGATGATACATTTTTCATTCATTGTAATTTTAGCAAAATCAAAGAAAAGAACTCTAATTTCTCCAGTAAGTACGTGGTCGGTAAGACCGAAACTGAGACTTTAACCCTGCAAGTAATAAATAAAGGAAAAATGGTAGAAGGCGCATGCGTCGAGATGAACGTAGTTGGAGCGGCCATTAGCAAATCAGATTGCAATATAGATGGAAATGAGGGATACCAATGTGTGCTGCCTACACAATTTGTGAAAAAGGCAAGTATCTTGCTTCTTTACAACCTAATCAGTCTACCTGGAAGGCCTCTCCCAAGAAATGGAGGTCTTGCCGATAATCACCACGCTGCCTAGGCAGAGAGGTTCATCATCATCTTTCAAGCGTATTCCCGGTTGCATCCTCAGCGGAAAAGCTTCAGAACCTGGGGTCCGCTTCCGCCACCTAACCTAGGTGATTAACGAGATTTTTACACAGAGCGACTGCCGTCTGACCTCCGCAACCCAAAGGGTAGACCAGAACCAATCCTAGGATAGGTTTAAACAAACGCTAGATGGCGTTCGGGACCCATAGCTTTGCGTGCTTTCCGAAGCAGGGAATCATCAATAAATCAAGCATCTTTTCGGTTAATTAGATGATTCACGCCTGCAATATCCTAACCAGAGTAGAAACAACTTTTCACAAAGTATGCTTCCCAGTGGGATTTGAACCCACGACCTCCGGATCACAAGGCAAACGCCTTGACCATTGGACTACGGAGGTAGTCGAGAGAGGGCAGGTTGATCGCAGTAAATGGTATAAAGTATTTGTACAGAGCCCGTTTACTAGCTGTTAACTATACCTCCTTTAGTCGCCTCTTATGACACCCGTGGCAAAAGAAAGGGGTGGTGATAATTTGTATTATACTATGCCATCGCCACACGGCTAAGTTTTTTGATTGTTACAGATAAATTATTTGGAGCATTTAATTAAATGCAACAATAATTATTTTTCTTTAGATTAGTTTTAATCAATTTACCTCTACGTTGTTGTTATCTACTTATACAGGATGAGATTTTAACCACATGCCAACTTTATGAAACATTTCCTTTTTATGATAGGTAATAAACTAATTTCTATGAAAACATTTCTTCCTCCCATACAAAATCCGTTTAGCTGATCGCTGATTTGTATGGGAGAGAGTTTTATTTCGTTTTTCGTTTGTTGTATTTATGGAAAGTATTTCAGTTTCATGGTTTGAACTTCAAGAATTTGGTGGTTAAAAATACTTACTATCAGGTCTTTATCCCTAATGGGGCAGAAAGAGGATTTTGGGTCTTGGGGCACTAAAGCAGACAGAGCCCAGGGCCTCAAACACTTAAAGGCCACTTTTAGTGTCATGGTGGGCGAGAAGTTGGAAAAAGGAATCAAAATAGTGATGGGGTGCCTGCTAGCCGCATCGCCTATTAACATGATTTGGATTTTCGCCCATTCCCTCGATCGGCTTCTACGATTTGCGTAGCTGAGTAGCAGCTTGTACATTCTACGTCTTTTCTTTTCTGCCGTGCCAGCATGGAAAAAAAAGGTGGTTAAAATGTCATGTATTGAATTAAAACATTAGATACATTTAACTGAATTTAAAATTTTTGTTTTCGAATGTTTTCAGGAAGAATTCCATATCTACCTTAGGACAAACAGATTGACTAATGATTTTCCAGGTCTAAGTGTAAATGCAAATCTACACAAGAACTGTCTGGAACCGGAAGTTGCAAATACAAAAAATATATTTATTGAATATGACTTTGATGAATACATAAAAAATACTATTGTTATCAATAAGTAAGTATTTCGATCATTGTTCATTTGTTGATCAACGATGTCGTAATGGTAGTTTATTATTATACACCTAAGGGTTTTTTCATTGTAAATATTTCGTTAATATTGATAGTATTTAAGATCGCTCAAGTACTATCAGGGTCATACGCGGTCTCAAATCTGCCGCCCCGCGCGCCGCGCTCCGCGACGGTGCGCGGTGCAGTGGGATAACCAACTAACTATTTCGTATGTCTTCTGTCGGTGTAATGCACGAAAAGTAAATGAATAATATATCGGGACAACGTTCACCGAGATTTCTTCTGTCGACATCTAGTGGTAGAATGATAGTTGCGTGGAGCATAAAATCTGTAATTTTTAAGTTTCCTCACGTCAAGCACTGGGTTTCCACAGGAAAATATAAACTTGAAAATATAATATGCAGAAGTTTTCTACGTTGATGACCAAAAGTTCATATATTTACTGTGACAACCAGTTAAAATCCTAGGTATATGGAATTTCTTTAAAATCACAAATTTTGGCAAAATTGGACATGTCGCTTCTATTCTATATAAAAGCTAGATTGTGTTTGTATGAAAAGTCTAGGGTATGGTACTTAAAGTTCAAATTCTTTAAAAATAAATATTTCATTTTCAGAGGGACAATGACTCAAAGTATCACGGAAAAATCTATGAAAACTAACGCTAAAACAGTTGAAGTTATACATACTTACAAGGTATGTCCTTCACCACTATTATATCACTATAATTTTGAATTTATTTTTCCTTCTGTTCAACGTTTGACATTTCCTTTATTTGTATTATTTTATAATTTATTGATTTAAAAAACTTTATTGTACATCAGCGATAGTTACACATAATAAAATAACAAAGATAATTTTACATTATTATATATTATAATATTTACTTACTGCAAAGGGCGATGAATGAAGAAAAGTTTCAACGTAGCTACGTGGCCGCGTTGCGGTGTCAATCAAGCTACTTTTAAATTTACGAAATGATAATAAAGTCAAATTTGGTTTGACATAAAATAGGACGCCACTATCAAACGACAATGTTGTTTTTTTGTGAAGTAAAAAAAAGGTCCAGAGCTGATTATGCGATCTGAGGTTTTTTTCAGCATCGCTCGAGATTTGTATACATTATATGTCTTCCCCAGGCCAGAAAGATTTTTAGGATTGCTACACCCGATAAGCGGGCTGGCATTGTCGTTTCGGCAATATTTGTTGAACAACAAATCCAACCCGAATCAATTATTAGGTATATCTGCTTTTTCCATCTACATAAATTCGATTTTACAGTCCGCCCGTTTATGTGCATAGCAACCCTCACAAACACATAAAATACCACTTTTTGACCCCTCAAAATTAAAAAATATTTTCTATTGAATCACTAACACATTATTATTTTGTAGCTAGGCAGATGTTTTTGGGTAAATTTCTTTTTGATTGAGTATAATTATACATTTTCAGATTGAAAATAACGGCAAAGTTGAGTGGCATAAACTTAAAATGGAAATTACAAATAAGGACAGTTTTGTACAAGATATAAAGGTGCGTTTAAGTACTTCTAGTTCAGAAATTCTAGTAGTTTGTAGATTATGAACTAAAAATATATTTTTTTAAAATAATCTAAATTGTTGACTTTAAAAGGAGTAACAAGTACTTGTCTAGCAAATAGTATCCTTTCCTACGCTTTGTCGTTTTCTCTATTAACGGCATGGACAAACAATACTAAACGACTGCCATCCGATTTTTAGTTTAAATGAAGCTAGATGGAGCTACTAGTTCAAAAGAAGGTAGTTTCGTAGTGGTGCCGCTGCCGCTTAATTTCACAAGCGTTGATTCTCTACGAACAAACAAGCGCCATCTCTGATTTTTCGTGGATACCGTCAGCCTAAGTACCCAGATTTATTTGTATGGCTAGCGGGCGAGATAGTAGCGACATCTAGAAATAATACAGAATTTTGGCTTTCTAGCAGAATACGCTCTTTGTATAGGGTTGTCAGTCTCTTTTATTTTTCGTCCATGATTAACGGTAAGCGTTGTTGCCAAGGAGAAACTACAAGGGCTTAACTTCGTACTTGGGTTCTTCTCTTCTTCATCTAAGTGGGTTCCCGGTTGCATCCTCAGCTGTGCTGCTTTGGAGCCCGGGATGCGCATTTACGCTTTATCTTCTCCAAATATAACATGCAAGTCAATGGTCACCTAAGGATGACAAAGACCTTGCGAAGTGGAGAAGAATTGCGTTCTGTTTTGGGAAATCATACTGGCAACACTGTATGGAACCGCGTGGGCGTCAAACCTACGATAATGTTAATGCTAAGATAATGTTTAAAGTACATTTGTCTTTTTTTCTGATTCATAGGTGAGTACGGGAAATTGTAAAACAGGAATTCCGAAGATTTGTACTTTGGATTTGCCTCCTAAATCCACAGTCAGAGTTATAGTAACATCTGTGTTAAAAAAACAAGAAATTGGTAAGATTTTGTTTTGTTTTTATTTGTGTTAAAGGCTTCTGACATAGCTTGATAACTACCTAATTATAATTATTATGGCCGGGACCAAAGGCTTTACGTGCCTCCAGACGGAAAATATGTTTTTTTAAATGGAGTTTGGCAAAACGCTCGTTATCACGAATGCTCACCTTTCTGAAAAACCTGTGTATGAAAGAGAAAATGACGCAAAATTTCTTTGGGCATTCCCAAAGAAATTTTGCGTATTTGTGCGAAAAGTTTTACAACCGGCCGCCGCCCGACGTTAACCCTCCTTGGGAATGCAATTGTAACGCGAGATGTTTGTGCTTAATCCTTTAGTTTTCTCTTACGACATCCACACGGAGAGATGGAGCGGTCCTATTCTAACCTGGAAAATTGATGAACTTCTAACTAACTTGATGCTGACTAACTTGATGCTGAAAAATGGCACATATTACACAGAATACCTAATACAAAACTCAGACCTTTTCTTATCTTGGAGGCAGTCTTTGAGATCTTGATGGGTCAATGAGCCAGCAAAGTAACTTGTTGATAAATTAAATTGTAAACATATTATTTTATTCCAGAAATGTCCCTGATGAAAAACCAATTGAAGATATCAACTGAGTTATACCTGTCGCTGAGTCCTACTATCCAAAAAATTGAGCGGTAAACAGTATTTTTTCTTCGTCAATTTGATGCAAGGCGTTACTTGGGAAACAATTGTAGAATGCCGCCGCCGCCGTCGTCGGGACCCGGCAGACCTAAATGCGGTAGACCCAGGAAATAGTGGCTCGTTGTCCAGCATGATAACGAATATTCTTCGGTTTTATTTCGCTACCTAACCTTTTACTACTTAAGAGTGCAGTCTTCGACCGTGGGAACTTTTTATTAAACACCTGAATCTATATTTTCTATCTACACATACGCATTGCGCTGTATTGTACATGCACTCTGGAGACGAATTTAGACGAATTCAGAAGCGCAGCGAGCGGTCTGCCTTATCAGCGTTTTCGTCCCCATATTTATTTGAGAATTTCGGAGAACTTTAAATTTTTCTATCTTTTTACAAAAGACAAATTATTTTTATTTATTTATTGTACGTGTTTAAGCATGAATCAATCTTCATATATGTATGTGTATTTTTTATTTTTTAACTCAGTCGTATGCCCAAGTAATCCGACGACGTATTCGCTTATATTATCTTTAAAGTTTAACCTTTTTAACTAAGTTTTTGAATAAATTAAAAAAAAATACTAAAATCATTTTCATTCACTTTTTAGGATTTTCCTTTGTCTTTATTTCTCTGTAATTTATACACAACTTCATGTTTTAAATTCTGTGTTAACAACAAAGACATGAACGTCGCGCACCGCAAAAAATTGAAACACGTCTCAGGTTATTTGGAATTAAACAAACTATTACAATGAAAATCAATAAATTGTCTCATTCACTTTTTTATTACATAAATAAACTTAAATTTAACATATCTTAATATATTGTTACTAAGATCCGAAAAAGCAGTCAAAATCACTAAAAATAAGGACTGGGCCCTTAACAAGAAGTCATTTGCTAGAGCGAGAGAGAGCGACGAAAGGCTTCAGCATGGTCGGTGCTGAAGTTCCGTCGCTCTCTCTCGCTCTAGGAAATGACGCTTCTGAGCGACAGAAAAGGATAGCAGCATAGAAAAGTGCTGTTAGCCCAGCTGATTAGCTCGTTGAAGTGGCAGTGGGCGGGACACATAGCGCGACGAACCGATGGCCGATGGGGCAAAAAGGTTCTCGAATGGCGACCACGTACTGGCAAGCGAAGCGTAGGACACCCACCCACAAGGTGGTCAGACGACCTGACCAAGGTCGCTGGAAAGCGCTGGATGCAGGCCGCTCTAGATCGGTCATTTTGGAAAACCTTGGGAGAGACCTATGTCCAGCAGTGGACGTTATGCGGCTGAAATGATGATGAAATGATGAAACCATTATGGATTCGTCATGTCTGTCTGTTTGTCCGTCCGTATGTGACAGCTACTTTTTTCCGAAACTATAAGAACTATATACTGTTGAAACTTGGTAAGTAGATGTATTTTGTAAACCGCATTAATATTTTCACACAAAAATAGGAAAAAAAAAACAAAAAATTTTGGGGTTCCCCATACTAAGAACTGAAACTCATTTTTTTTTGTAAATACCGGCAGCCTAAGTACCCAGCATCGGCAGCATCCATTGTAAGACTAGCGGGCGATGTAGTTAGTATCATCTAGGAGTAATACAGGATTTTGACTTTTTAGCAGCGTATTTTTTTTTGTATGTACTTTTAGTCCTTTAGCTTTTGTACGTCCATGATGTTATATATAGATATTTATTTCAGGATTGAAAATATGCCTGTGTACGAGATAGATTCGAGTTTTCCTCAAAATTATCCTGTTATAATAGCAATAGCAGTAACAATAGCTATAATTATAATTGCGGTAACCGTTTTAGTATTGTACAAGGTAAGTTAGTGTATTATACAACTTTACGTTTATATATTCTTCTTTATACATCTTCTATGCTGGTCTGGAAGATGAGAAAAAGTATTAGCTGCATCTATTCCCATGTATCGTAAAATTCGATGAAAGGAATGGGCTAGAATCTGAATAATGAAAATTTATATTAGGTACTTCGATTCCCTTTTTTAAAGTTAAGCTTTTAGCATAAAGCTTTTATTTAGTTTTACATGTCCCGTTGTCTGTGTGTCTGCAATCAAATCTTGTAAGCTAAATTAGACTCACTTCCCATTATATTATTGAGTTGAAAATTTACATACTTACCCATGTAAGTTGGATGACAATGCAGAATTATGGTACCAATAACTTAATCTCATGATGAAGCTGTAAGGTGGCCAGGGCATCTCTGTAAAACAACATAACTCCACCGAGTTTAGGCTCATTTGATTCGTCTTAAGGAGCATTTTAAACTTTTTAGTTAATTGTTTAAGATAAAAGCTTGTTTTTAAAACAATTTTTTGAATCATTACTTGTTTTACATATCACCTAATTATTACATAGGTACCTTGTGGCAAAAACTAATGCAAACCTAATATAAAATGTTATAATTTTTAGGTTGGATTCTTCAAAAGGAAACAAAAGGAAAGACTGGAGGCAGAAATAAAACGAAGAAGTGTAAGTTTTTATTTTAACCCCCGACAAAAAGAGGGGGTGTTTTAAGTTTGACGCTAATGTCTGTCGGTCTGTCTGTCTGTGGCATCGTAGCGCTTGAACGGATAGACCGATTTAGATGCGGTTTTTTTTTACGTGAAAGCAAGTTCTATTGCGGTGGTTATTGGCATGTTTGATGAAAATCGGTTCAGCCGTTCGAAAGTTATTGGGGGTTAACGATTGAAAGTCAGGGCTTTCTCTAGCAAATAAAAGATGGCGCTACGGATATCAAGTCATTCCGGTAGTTCCGCTACTCATCACTAGATGGCGTCCTTGACAGCCAGTTTTTTTAACTTGCCTTGCAAATAAACTTCATTATAATTTATTTTTATGTTTCTTATGAGTACGCGGTTTCTAACCAAAGCCTTCTATTTTATTTTTTTTTGGTGGTAAGGATAAATGTAAAATAAGAACTCGGAAAAAGCGCACATTTAGTTTCAATAATAAAAATGAATAAAAAATTTTTTACTCGATTTTTTTACATTTGCAGATGCCGGCACACAATCGTATAGAAATCAATGATGTAAGTGAACGATAATCCATCTACTCGTATAACTTAATTACTTAGGGACTTTGTTTTTTAAATAAATCATTTCAAAGCCCCCAGACTATGTCATTTAATTTTTTTCGTATTAAGCAGAAAACAGGCTACATTTTTACTTTTGACGATTAGCGAAGACTCATTCTAGCAACAGTAAATGCCAATAAAAGAGAAAAAGACAAAATATGGGCTCTAATTAGATTATCTACGAAGGTACATTTTTTTGTTCTTTGGACTTGATATTAGTATGTGGGATGACGACGAACGATGACGAATTTTGAGTAGCTTTGATTGAAGCTTTATGAAGAATTTGTATTGCTTTGACACACTACGGGTCAGTTCACATCGAGACGCGACGCGACGCGACGTAGCGCGCTCTTTGGAAGAAATATAGAACTTGTTTACTAGACAAAAAGATAACTAATTTCAGCGGCAGCCCGCTATGCAGCGCTGCGCAGTGCTGCGTTACGCGGCGCAGCGGGGCCTCACTCTTTTTGTCTAGCAAACAAGTTATATATTTCTACAAAGTTCGCGCTTCATCGCGTCGCGTCGCGTCTCGGTGTGAACTGCCCCTAACGAGAAACGCCTTTAATTATCGCCATGATGGACGTTAAACATTAGTGTAGCCACGACTTATCACGATAATTTCACATTGCCGTTTGCCGTTAGGCAAATAGCTCGAGTGGCGGTGCGATTGGATCATCCACCATCCATCTTCATCCGCGATCCATCTTCCTTTTCTTTTCTTTTCTTTTTTGTTCATTCGGTAGTGATCAAATATATTCATTTAAGTCAAAAAAATGACGCTCATGAAGTACAGTGGAGCAGCGTCAACTTCCATCCTGCTTGAAAGAACACGTTATTGCTAAGAATACATTGAACGTTCATATGTGGCCACTCCATTTAACGCGTTAATAATTAACGCAATATTTATCGCGATGATGGGCATTGACGTTTCTCGTTAGTGTGGCCCTAGCATAAGGGTCGCAAGTTCACAGTTCGGGGCAAATACTAGTAATAATAATTGTGAGATGTGTGCACTACTTATGAATATTTTTTGAATGGCTATGGACGTCATTTTGAGCCAACCTGGCTAAACACCGACAAAGTTTTTGGAGCAAATTAAGTCCATAATACTGAACTCCGTAATACTGGCCGTAGTACTTTCCATAAAAACAGCTGTCGAAAATCGCTAAAAAAATTCCTCCCATACAAAATCTATTTGGCTGAGCACCGCTTTGTATGGGAAGCCGAATTTCTTTTTTCGTTTTTCTATAATTGTTTTTATGGAAAGTGGTGCAGTATCACGGACTGAACTTGCTCCAAAAATGTTGCCGGTGTTTGAAAAGTAACCCTGTATAGACATTAAAATTCGCCGGGTATAATACTGGGTGGCATTATTGATTCGTTTTTTATTGTAAATTTTCGTTTTAGTGTTTTGTATTGTAAGCTTTTTAATTCTGTATAAACCTATTTGTAACAGCTGAAGAAAAAATAAAAAATATGCACTATTTCTAGGACGACCTTCAAGAGTTTTCTTCGCGTCTTGAAGCTATTCCAGAAAAATCTGAACGTCTTAGTAAACCTGCGAGTGAGTCAAGGCGATCCACAACCAAGGTGATATATAACGTCTAAAAAAATATACTGAAACTATTTTAAGGGTGATTCAGTCCATGATACTGAACAACTTTCCCTAAGGAACATATATCGAAATATGAAAAATATGTATTTAATTAATCAATAATGTAAAATATGTTTTGGCTATCGTATGATTTGGCTATAGTTATAGTGGACCTCAAACAAGTAGTCACTGAACCCACACATTTCACCAGTCATTCAGCGAAATTGATTGATGTGGTATGTACCAACGCCCCTGTACGTAATGTGTCGGTCACCAAGATTACGAACAGCGAAGAAGGGCACGCAATGGTCAATGTTGAGCTTCATATAAAGAAAGCTAAAATACCGCCTAAATATATATATCATCGTTCTTTAAAAAAAATAGATATAAATGCTTTTAATAGGGACTTACAGTCTGTAGATTGGAATTCCTTGTGTGAACTGAGTGATGTTGAGGTATTGGTTGATATATTTAATAACCTTGTTCTCGAGATCTTTGATAAACACGCCCCTGTTAAGAAAATTAAAAAAAGTTACTCCCACTCATTACCCTGGGTTACCGACACCTGCAGGCTCATGATAGATCTTCGAGACCAAGCCCGGGAAAAGCATCGCAATACTAGATTAGAAGCTGATAAAATTTATTATAAAGAATTAAAAAATCTGGTTCAAACAAGTATTGCAAATGAGAAGGCTGCATACTTTAATTTTCATATAAATTCTCAGATAAACAATAGCAAGACCTTTTGGAAAAACTTGAAAGAGAAAATCCTCACAGATCCTAGTAAAAATGACACATTACCAAATATATTTGACAATCCTGATGCCATCAACAATCATTTTCTTAGTGTTCCCGGTTCTAACACGAGTAATAATCTATCTCATTTGACGTATTTCGAATATAATCGTTTTAGTGACTCCAAGTTTGAATTTCGACCTGTATCTGAGACTGAAGTAGCAAAGTATATAATGACTATAAAATCTAACGCAGCCGGTATTGACGGAATAAGCAAAGACATGATTCTTTTGACTTTGCCAACTACTTTGGGAGTAATTACTAAAATTGTCAACTTATCGCTGTTATCAGGCAAATTTCCTCAACAGTGGAAGGAAGCCCTAGTCACCCCTATACCCAAGACAAATAACCCTAGTACTTTCTCTGATCTTAGAGCAATAAGCTTATTACCATTTCTTTCTAAAGTCTTGGAAAGGGCTGCCCAAGTACAACTTGTAAGTTACATTGAGGAAAATCAAATATTGCCAGTGTTTCAATCTGGTTACCGCAAAACTCATAGTACTGTTACAGCTTTGTTGGATGTAACGGACAACGTCCTGGCTGAGCAAGATTATGGTACTATTTTGACACTATTGGACTTTTCTCGGGCCTTCGATAGCATTGATGTTCCTCTTTTGCTCTCCAAGCTGACTTATTATGGACTGGACCACCATTCTGTCCGATGGTTTAATAGCTACTTGAGCGGTCGCACGCAGCGTGTTAAACTGTTGAAGGATGATGGTTCCTGTGTCGTTTCTCAAGCCCAGTCTGTGAATCGTGGAATCCCACAGGGATCTATCCTTGGGCCTCTTCTGTTCGTCATTTATAGTGCTGATCTTGCCAAGGTAATAAGGCACTGTAGATATCATTGTTATGCGGATGATGTCCAATTATATTTATCTGGCTCCCCTCAGGAGATATTAACTGTGGCGCAAAGGATGAACGAAGACTTAAAGAGCATTGCTGACTGGTCGGGCAGAAATTCCCTGGTTCTTAATCCTTCGAAATCGAAAACCATGATTCTCGGGTCGAAGGCGCAGGTAGCTAAAATTAATGACATAGACTTTATTATAACTATAAATAATGAACCCATTGATAGGGTAGATGAGGTCAGAAATCTGGGCGTTCTAATGGATAGCAAGCTTAGATTTGAGAGTCATGTGTTGGAGGTGGTCAGGAATTGCTTTTTCCGTCTGAAAGTCTTGTACAAGGTGCGTAACATTTTATCTGAAGAGGTACGCGTTAGGCTTTGCGAGTCGTTAATTTTATCACGCCTTAGCTATGGAGATGTGGTTTATGGACCACGTCTATTGGACAGGACCCGTCGCCTAGTGCAGCGAGTGCAGAATGCATGTTGCAGGTTCATTTTTAATGTCCCTCCACGAAGCCACATCACTCCATACCTTAACAACGCATCTTTGCTAAATATGGACTCGCGTAGACAATTACATCTGGCTTCCTTGCTGTTTGGAGTAATTAAAAGCAAAAAACCGAAATACCTTTTCTGTAAACTTAAATTCTACAACAACTTGAATGCACGATCGTGTAGACCCCAACTGCTTGTTTATAGACACAAAACTGCTGCATTCGAAGGCAGCTTCCGATACCAGGCGACTAAGTGTTGGAACAACATACCACCGCCAATCAAACTACAAACTTATTATTCGTTTAAAATACAAATACGCACTTACCTACTAGATAAACAAAAACTCATGAATCCAACAAGTCGCCGGTAGCGGGTGCTGCCAACATTATAAACATTATAATGTTTCTATTTAATAATTTAAAAACTTACCCGGACACGAATCTGTCAGCGGCACATTTATAATTCCTTTATTTTGTATTAAGTAGTTATATGTACCTATTGTGTGTCTAAATGTCCAGTAGTTGTTTTCTTTTATTGTATTTAACACGTATACCTTACAATTTTCTCAAATGATCGCACTTGCACCTACCTAAGGTTATAGCTGAAAATCAGCGCATTGCTCTTTGAGCAATATTTTCGCTGAGCCTACGACCTTTTTGTGCTGCTGCAGCATACATAAACACATCGCATCGCTATAAAACCTGTATGTAAATAACGTAATATTATTAATTTATTTTTTGTGTGTGATTGTGTATGTGCAGTTTTCACAAATAAACGATTTATCTATCTATCCATACAAACTCGGATCAGCTGACCGGTCAAATTGTGTTGGAGGCCAAAAAAGTATTTTTCATAATTCGATATATATTCCTTGGGGAAAGTTGTTCAGTATAATGGACTGGATTCACTCTTAAAATTGTTTCAGTATGTTTTGTTAGATCCTGTATAATGAAAATACATAACACAAAAGTAAAGTAGGTATTACGGAGTTAATTTAGCTTCAACACGTATGTTTTGAACAGGTGAATTAGTTCTTAAGAGGGGGACTCTTAAGAACTAATTCACCTGTTCAAAACATTACCGTAGACAGAATCAGAGTTTCCCATACAAACGTAGTGTACGTTTTATTTTGAAACGACATGTCAGATTTCGGTAAAAATTTGTAACTTTAAAGAAATTGGTTTTCATATTCAAAATATGAACTTGAATGAGAATACAGTGTATCATATCATTTTTGACCATCAGTATGGAAAACTTTTACACCCTTATATTTTCTTTCAAGTTCATATTTTGACTGTGAAAATCAATTACGATAACCCTAGATATATGCAACTTCTTTAAAGTTACAATTTTTTACCGAAATGTGACATGTCGTTTCAAAATAAAACGTAGACTACGTTTGTATGGGAAAGTCTAGGGTAAGGGGATTCTTAATCATTTGAGTTTAACATTTTTGTGACATTCATTTTAAATATTACTTTTTTCCAGGACATGGATAAAACTGAAACTGTCATTCCCGAAGGTGAAAATAAAAATTAATGGATTTAGTTTTTTTTTATAAAATTTTTATTTTAAGCAAGAAGATTATAAACAATGTAATAAAAAAAACAAGAAAACTAACTAAAACTACACTAATTACAATTACTTAAACTACTTATAAATAAAAACCCCTGACAAATCGCTGCCCCGTGATGACGTGCCCAGAAGGCTGGCAGCATTGCCACGTTGTATGGGAATGCTTATCCTTTGAACCAGATGAAAACCAGCCCCTCGCTGGTCACGCGTGACTTAAGTTTTACATTTTCGGGTGAAATTATTATATATTTTATATGCGCTGGTCTCCATCCTCTCAAACAGCTTGCGCCGTTTGAGTTTTTCTGCAGCAGTCGCGGCTGTCCTAGCTTTACCCTGTGACCGAGAGATGAGACGGCACCAGAGTGTCAACACAGGCCCTAAACAATTTGATCCACCGGGCTCTTACTAGCATGCACAATTGCACATGCCAGCCGTTCTAGAATGGAAAGATGACGGCAAGAGACCGGATGGAATAACCCCCGTGCCTTGGATATTGTGACGGCCCTTGTGTTGGACGGTTTACAACGGCGGGCATGTGCATTCTAGCAAGAGCTCGGTGGATCAAATTGTTTAGACGATTTTACGATAAGAGAGGCCGTGTTGGCCCAAGCCATCAACACTGTCGGCGCAGGAGCAGCGATGTGCAACGGTGCAAATTCCACTAAGTCTGACTGATCAGCCGAAAATATATGTCATCAAGCAAGGTACCGAGATTGAGTGATGGGAGGGCTTGAAGCCAAAGCCCATATTCCCATTCCACGACGGTGAGAAGGCGGGCTCGCTTTGCAGAACTCCCAGATGTTTATGATTGTTTATGTGAATAAATTATCATTATCAATATCATTAAATTAAGGCTAAGCTACAAAGCAGTCCGTCCCATAGCTTCTGCGAAGATGGAAAATCTGGAATTTGGACATAGCAATGACCATGCATTGTTGGCCTCTGTCAGGTAGCTAATTTCAATGTAAGAGCTTTTGAGGATCTTTTGGCATTGGTTTTCAACACTGTTTTTTAACGATTTAAAAATATTTCATTTTTTAAAAAAAATCACTTCCAAGTTGTTGTGCAGATTATTAGAAAAACGTCTAAATTTTAATTTTATGTGTTTTTTAAAGAGGTATAAACCCTCCTTACTGAGTTTCTTAATTACAGGATAATCGCGATCACAAAGGTGGTCTCTTTGGAACTTCCTAAGCTTCCCCATGGAGTGATATCTGAGAATGCTTTTGTTGGGAATAACAAGTTTTTTACTGCTACGGTATTAAATCTACAAACGTTAATCAGGAACAGTTTATTTTTTACTTACAATAATTGCTTTTAATAAAAATAAACAATTCTAAAATAATATAATATACAATTTTGCCTAATTAAAAATAAATTTTGTTAGAAAGAACAGTTTTTTTATGATAAACAAATTCTTATACAACAAAATAAACTGTTACTTATGGACATTTGTAGGTTAATAACGTTGCAGTAAAATATACGTATTTTTCCTAACAAAAGTATTTTCAGATATCGCCATGTGCTCCCTTTGGCATCGCGATTTTTCTGTAATTAAGTAAAGTCGTTTCTATACCTACCTACTTCTAAGAAGGCTTATATGTAGATGTTTTTCTTGGTAGTGATTCTTTTAAGGTAAAGTGGTAGCATAAGTGGCGCCCTCATTTGAAATAAATTGTTTAAAACTAAATATGGTGATATTTAAAAATTTTATTTGTATCAAAGTCTAAAAAGACCTTTAAACTATTTTATGAATAACCTTTGAAAATAATATTGGTAGTCCGTCTCGTTTTAATTTCAAAGGTTATTCATAAAATAGTTTGAAGGTCTTTTAGACATTGATACAAATATTTTTTTTAAATATCGCCATATTTAGTTTTCAACAAATTATTTCAAATGAGGGCGCCACTTATGCTACCATTTCACCTTAAGAGAATTTGCATTTTCTTACATAATTCAATTTTTATTTAATGTTAGGAGCTCCTGTTCCCAAATAGTTAAGGATCTGAACCATGTTATGATTGTTTATTATGTACTACTGTAATGACTACTTTTTAAACCGTAACAATAATGCGATTAGGATTTTTTTTTAAATAAATGTTTGAATATAACAACCAGCAAATTTATAAAAATAAATACATTATTAAGTTACTCGATAATGATTTACTTTTGCATAATACATATAGAATTCAGTCAATGCCAGATACCACTCCCTACAACCCCTTAAGGCGAAGATATAGGCAAATGGCCTTGAAGTGTGAAATAAATTGTTAACTCGTAAATATGGTAATAATTTCCATATTGCTCTTCGTCATGCACTAGATAGCCCTTTAAATTATTTTATGAACTGCCGTTGAAACTATTATTAGTGATCCGTCTAGCTTTAAAACTTGCCGTGGCCACTTTTGGCGGAAGCAAGTTTTAAAGCTAGACGGACTAATGTAAATACTTTCAACGGTAGTTCATAAAATAATTTAAAGGGCTATCTAGTGCATGACGAAGAGCAATATGGAAATTATCTCCATATTTACGAGTTAATAATTTATTTCAAGTGAGGGCGCCACTTCAAGGTCATTTGCCTATACCTCCACCTTAAGAGGATAGCATCTAATCACCAATAATCCTGGATAGGTACCTATGTGAGAAGTGTAACTTAGACTGTATAGTACTTAAGTATTTATTTTGACTATTAACGTTCAAAATACATGTTATTAGACCTTATATAATAATACCAATATACATTAAGTAAATAAATATACAATAAGGCATAGAATAATAAGCAGATATTATGAATTAGGGACTCTCATGATAAAACCGGAACTGTAATCGTTGAACAAAAATTTAATATTTGCAGAGCAAATTATTAATACAAGAAGATTGTCATTATTTTACATGTTGTATATTTTTTACTGTGTAGATTTGCTTACAACTACTTACTCAAAACAATGTATCAAGATGTAATAAAAAATATTTAAAAAAAAAAATTTTTGTTTTTTTTTCACAGCTTTTGGTTTACTTGTATCAAAAAATGGTACGAGTAGTTTTAATTAAATTCCCCTGATACGTATCTTCTGTTATCTGCTATATGTCTGTATGTCGTATTGTACTTGATAAACTTGAATTATGAAGCTGATTTTGATGCGGTCTTCATCAACAAATAGAGCTGTTCTTCGGAAAGGTTCTCATATCTAATAGATACCCGTGCATAGCATCAGGAGGGGCGCACGGACGTAATACATGCATGATATACCTACGTGCCTTGTCGTAGGTGCCCTGTCCCTTGTCCCTTATGGTTACCAAAGCAACAGAATTAATATAATTACTAATGTACAGAACGGAAGCTCTATGGTTATACTCTATGGTCCCCTGGAATTTATTGGAGATATACATTCCAAGTTCTTTGTGGAAATCGGTATAATCAGGGTATAATATAGACCTAGATTTTTTTAATGATATGGACAGATTAGAAATAATATAATAGTACAGCCCATGATGATGGGGATTTACTTGAGCGTCGTCGTGGGGACCTGTTGGATTTTGAAGATAAGGTGATAAGAAGAATAAAAGGTTATATAATGTGTTCCTTTTCAACGGTGGGGGAAGCATCTACAAGTTTAAAAAAAAACAATTACATGTAATATTATATAATTACAAATACTCAAGCGATGGTTTCAGATCTTATATACAGGGACTAACAAAATATACTGAAACTATTTTAAGGGTGGATTCAGTCCATGATACTGAACAACTTTCCCCAAGGAACATATATCGAAATATGAAAAATAATTTTTGGCCTCCCATACAAGTTGACCGATCAGCTGATCCGAGTCTGTATGAAAAGCCAAAAATTATTTTTCATATTTCGACATATGTTACTTAGGGAAAGTTGTTCAATATCACAGACTGAATTCACCCTTAAAATAGTTTCAGTATATTTTGTTAGACGTTATATACATACGATTTATGCATTATATTTTTGATGGTTGAAATAAATTATTTTTATATATTTATTTTTTATTTAGCTTGATGTTCTAGTCGTGCTAACCCAACATCTGACGATTATTTGGATATTCTTAATCTGACGATTGAAAAGTTTTTGAAATAAAAACTATTCAAACTAAGACTCGGAGAGGTCTAGATAAATTAGAGAACGGGGCAACAACGTTCTCTGTGCATGCACATTATACCATCTTCTGCGATTACCAACCTTCCTGCAAGCATGGGCATCGGTTGCATCGTCAGCGGTTACGCTTCAGAGCCTGGGGTCCGCTACTTTACCAAGGTGATTTGACGCGGTTACTGGTTTTTACACAGAGCGACTGCCGTCTGACGTCTGCAACCCAAAAGGTAGACCAGAACCAATCCTAGGATAGGTACGCAAGATGGCCTTCGAGACCAACAGCTTTACGTGTTTTCCGAAGCACGGAATCATCTTTTTTTTCGGTTAATCAGGTGATTAAAGCCTGCAATATCCTAACCAGACTGGAAACAACTTTTCACAAAGTATGCTTCCCAGAGGGATTTGAACCCACAACCTCCGGATCACAAGGCAAGCGCCTTGACCAATGGACCACGGAGGCAGTCGTTTCCTGCGGGCATGGGCAAATCCTCCCTAAATTGAGAGGTCTATAGTAGCAAGAAACTGATATAAGTTGTAAAGCTAATGATAAGTATAATGTTTATTTATTTATTAGGTCCTTACATATGAAATTGCCGTTCAAATTTATTTCTTAATGTTCCGAAGGTTTCCGAAGTTCGAGCTTTAGTGTTAAATACATATAGCTTCTTTGATGCAATATAAGATACAAAAAGTCATTTTTTAAGTAAGTTTAAGAGTTAGTAAGTAGGAATAAAACAAAAAAAAACTGTTCATCTCCATAAAAAAAAGAATATCGCTTATATCTCATTAAATACTAGCTTTATTAAAAAAAGTTACATGACACAAAATATTGCAAATCAGTCAAGCAACACTATTTTTTTCAAAATTAGGAACTTGATATTTGGGCGACGCTAAGTCTATGGAGTTTCATTTTCAGCCTACTGTGCGACGTCGCTGTGACTGGCATACCCTGTCTATGTAATACACAAATTATTTTCAATCCTAACTCTCCTAACTGTTTACGAGAATTATTTGTATTATTTAGTAAGTCTCAAGGGCGTCCACTACGCAGTGCTGAAAACCTTCTCATAAGAATTCCTGCTCACTCCACCGACTTTTACTCGCGGTCTTTCTCTGTTTGACCCGTACGTCTATAGAACTCACTACCACTTACTACCCGACGCGCCCAAACGCTAGCCAGCTTCTAATCCCAAGTAAAATCTCATTTTCTATACTTATGAAAGGTTCCCTCCCTTGTTTCCACTTAGTTTCTTCATTTTGTCCTGTTATGTTTTCCTTTACTTGTATGTATTTAAGTATTAGGTGTATGTATGTATGTTTATTATATTTATTGTATTTATGTATGTTTATTTTATTGACCACCCCGCACTACCTAATTCCCATCAGTTTTTTCTATTTAAACAAGGTTGCCTGGAAGAAATTGCTTAGATATAAGGCCGCGTTTTGCGCATTTCCTAGTTTTAAAAATAATGTCCTGTATTTTTATCTTATGCAATAAAGGGTATTGTATTGTATTGTATTGTAATGGTATCCCAAAAATGCAATGGTAAGCGCAGTGTGGGACGTCCGGGGGCTAGGTGGGTCGACGATATAAAACAAGTAACTGAAAAGAACTAGATATCAGCTGCGACAACAACACAACGGTATAGCGCAGACAAAGGGTGTGTTTGTGAAAGCTTATGATCATGATCTATTATTTTAATCAATAAAAATAAGTATGAAGACGCCATATCCAGGCCCTGCCGTCTATCGACCACGGTCTGGGTATAATACCCTGTAGGGTTCCACCTGTTCCAGCTGGTAAGGTTAGCCCAAAGACTACTCAGTGGGTTAGCCCTACATAATACTTTATGTACACGCAGTATGTGTAGGAAGGAAGAGGTGTAGGATCAGTGCCTTAGTAGAATAAACACGAACTCCACGTAATATTATTTATATTTGAATTTACCGTTTACATCACTGCATATAAAAATTATAATTAGACTTTATTTAAGTAGATACTCCTGAATGTATGTTCAGGATAAGAAGTGGGGGTAAAATAAGTCAGATAATGAAGGAATGTGCGAGGAATTTGAAAATGGAATTAGGTCACAGATTAATAAATAGTTACTACGTGAATTAGGTGGTGTTTGAAATGTAGAACTTTCTAAAAAAGGTGGACAAGATGTGATGGATCCCGGCCGGCAAGTCGTGTGGTTCCCGGCAGAGTAAAATAGGACCACTCCAAGTCTTACTGTGAATGTCGTAGAAGGCGATTTATGAAACACAAGCTAAACAAAGCTTATAAACATCAATGAGACCTCTCCAACCCGTCTGGCCAGCGTAGAGAGTGTAGGCCAAATCCTCTGACTTCTCTGGCTGATACATGGCTCTGGTAGTACAGAGGTTCGTGCTCCTGCAGTGGAGACTAAAAAAGACCTGATCCTGATGTGATGGAGGAATGAGATGGATATTACCATGTAGGCTGAATGAGATATACATACAACCCGAAGAGAAAGAAAGAAAGAAAAAGGAAGTTTTACATTTAATTTCCAAATTCAGTTTGTTTTATTTACCATTCTAAAATAGTTTTATTTAAGGAAAACAACATGTTATGCGGCTAGAGCTGAAGCGATTTATGGTATAGTACTGATATAACTAGCATGACGTATTATTATGTATTTTTTATATATGAGTAATACGGTCATAGTCGAAGAGATAGACCAGATACATATTTTATTACGATACTCTGGTATCAAACGACTTCACAGCATAGTGTACAGCAGGTCCGGAATATCCGTAATACTTATAATTCCTGGTGTATTCGCAATTTAGAAGGGTTACCACGCTTTCACAAGTTAATCAATTTCGGGCGTGGTCGCAACTTGGAACCACGCTTTTACAGGTTTTAAGCAACTCTAGGCGTGGTCACTAATAGGATGTGAAGGCGTGGTCATGCTTTCACAGGTTAAGCAACCATGGGTGGTCAAAACCTGGATGGGTGACCTGTGAAAGCGTGGTCACCCACTAAGTTCCGACCACGCTCAGTCGTCGTGGGCATTTACGTTCTGTCAGCCGAGCGGTGTAGACAACATCCATATATTTATTTTGTAAGTCCCTCTCCATCGCTATAGGCGCTCGCGAATGCGCTGGGCGTGGCCTTTGGGCTTTCAGTCTGGGCTCCGTCTGCCCGCTATGGAGAGGGACATGATATTACGAAAATTGCTCCTGTAAATATTTAGTCAATAAAGCTATTATAATATAATTAAAAAGCTATTATAGACATATTTATCCGTACTGGGGCAGACAGAGTATTTTGGGTCTAGGCTCTAGGCAGACAGCCCATAGATCGAGAGCTGGCACGAATTTTTGGGTAGGTATTTGAGGCAAGTTGAAAACTTGTCACATACCTCTCCTGTTATACCCCAACACGGAACTGCAGACCTGGCTGGTGAGTAGCGGGACTAAATTTGATTTATTTAGATTGACCTGGCAGGTAGAAAGTCCCACCAAAATGACCTGTCTTTTTTAAGAATCTTAATTTTTAGTTATAAGTAATACCCTATTAAAATTTCAAGTTGCCTTAAATACCTGTTTTTAAATTTTTTTGAAAAATACTTTTGCACGCGCTTGGCAATATCAAATCCCCGACTAAATCGTCTGGCTTATTGATTTTTTTATTCTTCATACTTTAAACTACAACATATAAAAAAATCATAACACACAATACCTTATTTGAAAAAAAAACTGAAAATTTATAGGTTGCTTTAGCCCCGCTACTCACCAGCCAGGTCTACAGTTCCATGTTGGGGTATCATAGGAGAGGTATGTCACTAGTTTTCAACTTGACCACTTTTAGTGTGATGGTGGGTGAGAAGATAGAAAAAGGAATCAAAATGTCTATAAATTGATTCGCGTTTTTTTATCAGCTTTTAAGATCTTCGCGGGAAGAGAAGCAGCTGGTAAATTCTAAGTTTTTTCTTTTTTCCCAGTACCGCGTGGAAAAAAGCAGTGCACTCCGGGAGTGCCGACAGAAGTGAAAACTTGAACAAAGTAGTGTCGGTTATGGTAACGGTGTCGCGAATTCAATGGTTTTTTCCCAACGCGCTTAAAGAAGTTTTTACTTCAAAATCTTTATATGTAGGATTACAGCGCAAATTCTCAAATAAAGCTTCCATCTCTAAGACTATATGTTGGTTATATTGGGAGGTGACAAAGTAATTCGTTTTGATTTCCTGAAATTAGTCATTTGCGTCCCGACCCGACAGTGTGAGTGACAGTACCTAAGGCGGCAATGCAAATTGTTCAGTCAAGATTTGTTTAAACAGATCTGTAATTTGTTTCATCAAAGATGAAATGTAAGTACCTACGTCTATCGTAAACTTTCTTTAGGTAGTGGTTAAAGAACAGTGGCACTCTGAGAGTGGCGGGCCAACAAAAGTAAAAACTTGAACAAGGTGATGTCGGTTACGGTAACAGGGTCGCGAGTTCAATGGTTCTTTTCCATCTCAAAAAGTGCCCAACGCACCTATTGAAGTTTTCACTTTTCACAAAATATATATATTATACATCCGACTTAAGAAGCTCCTCCTTGGATTCATTAGGTCGAAATTGAATTTACGCCCTTTTCATTTTACGCCCATCCCATTGACTTGTTGAAATCATTGACTAAGCCAATAAAAGAAGTATAATGTTTTTAAGATTCATTCATACATACAGGGTGACTTTTTAAACACTAGCCAAATTTTTAGAGCAAGTTCAGTCCTTGATACTTAACTACTTTCCATAAAAACAATTAACGAAAAACTAAAATTAAAATTCGCCTCCCCATACAAATCAGCGTTCAGCCAAACGGATTTTGTATGGAAGGACAAACATTTTTTATCGATTTTTAATAAGAAATCAAAGGAAACGCAAATATCCATGAATATTTATTTGGCACGCTCTGCAACCTAACGGTTTGATGGATGGTACATTGAGAGGTGTGGTTGGATTCTTAATTGTCAGAGTGACACTGGCTATATTTTTAATAAAAAGTGGTCTTTTTTTTCTTTTCAGTTCATATATTTTGTTAGAAAATTTTCGTGCTGTCGGGTCTTTTCTTTGTTTGCAAATTTTTTTATAATTACATACTTTTTATTTTTTACTCATTTCATTTGTTCCAGACATCATTTGTTTTTTCCTGTATTGTGTATGGCTGTCTGCTGCTCTAGACATATATCATGAAAAGTCCATGAAAACATTTGTACCAGGATTCACTAATAATACTTTGTTTGGATACAGCGTCACTTATTTACCAAGTGATAAACGGTAAGGCTATACAAGTATGTATTTGCCTAATATCTCCTCTACACGATGGGCCATCATTGCACAGATTTTTCGTCCATTGCTGCGTTGAATGGAAAATTCTCAAAAGCAATGTACAGGAAATTGGCGCAATGAGGGCCTAACGTGTGGAGGAGTCATAAGACAGTCTTTTATTAGGCAGGATCTCCCACAAAATTATGCAAATGTCATCCGATAGTCCTAATATATTATCGGATGACACTTTCTCTACTTGTTACTTTCATCTCTTTGTCTTTTCTCTCTATCTAAAAAATATTATTCAATTTGATTTATTTTAAAAAATATCTTCGCATTCAGATTTGAACCCACACCTCCGGATTCAACCTAGACCACTGGACCACGGAGGCAGTCAAAAACCAACTCACTCTGTCTCATTCTTTCAGATTGATTGTGAGCGCGCCGAAAGCAAATGATCGTGGGGACATTTTTACATGTGATATTAACAAAAAGAGCTGTGACTTGGTTGATACCAAAGTTTATGGTTCGTATTATCTCTTTTTTACAACAAGATCTTCCCCCGTGTGGTTTCGGGTTAGAATAGGACTACTCCATCTCTTCCTGTGGATGTCGTAAGAGGCGACTTAAGCACAAACATTTCGTGCTACAATTGCATTCCCAAGGAAGGGTTAACGGCGGGCGGCGGCCGGTTGTAAAACTTTTCGCCTAAATACATTCCCAAACGTCAGGCCGGTCGTAAAACTATAGCCAAATCTTTTAACTCTTCAGGCTATTTCTTCTCCAACGCAATGTCTTTGGCATCCTTGGGTGAACATTGACATGCATGTAATATTTGAAGAAGAAAAAGGGGGAAAGCGCACCCCGGGCTCCGAAACAGCACAACCGGGAACGCGCTTAGATGAAGAAGAAGATCTTCTTCATCTTAGCGCGCTCCCATATGCATCCTCAGCTGTGCCGCTTCGGAGCCCGGGGTGCGCCTTGCCTTGTTCGCCCACCAAATATAATATGCAGGTCAATAGTCACCCAAGGATGTCCAAGACCATGCAAAGGGGAAAAGATATAGCCGAAATAGAAAATATAAACAATTTGGCAATAGTTCTACAAACGGCCGACTGCCTGACGTCTCCCTCTTTGGAAATGCATTTGTAGCACGGGATGTTTGTGTTTAGTCTTTTAGTCGCCTCTTACGACATCCACGGAAAGAGATAGAGTGGTCCTATTCTAGGCTGGAAACCACAAAGCAATTTTTTTTTTACAAGATATACTTACAAGTAAAAAAACTTATACCCGACAACGGGAAAATTCTGATTGAAAAGTATGAGTTATCCAATGTGTAAAAAGTGAGAACGTTAAGCTTTTCTTAGCGTTTTTGCGGAAAACGGCCACTTTTGGCAAAAATGCTAAGAAAAGCTTAACGTTCTCACTTTAAACTGTAAATAGTAGTTCATAAAATAGTTTGAAGGGTTATCTAGGGCTTCATAAAGACAAAATTTTAAATGATATCTCCGTTTCCTTTCAAATAATTTATTTCAAATGGGGGCAGCACTGGACCCCGGAAAATTCATGTATAGCCTTAAGGCCATACCTGAACTTTCCGGGATCCAGTGCTGCCCCCATTTAAAATAGGGAACAAATTTTTTGAGCTGTAAAATATTCGAGATGTTATTATGATCAGTTGGAAAAAATATTAAGCAGTTATTTAATTTAATGGCGGTTGATTAATTATTGCGACAGTAAAACATGAACAGTAATAAAAAATCTATTAGTCGGTTATTTTACCATATTACTAGTTCTATTCATTTTACTAGGTTATGTTAAACCTATAGGTTAGGTTAGGTTAGAACTGCGACCAACACACGCTAGGTCGGTTTTATCCATTTTACTAGGTTAGAGAAAACCTATAAAACCGCTCGTAAAATTTTTTTTACCGCCCATTTAATTATTTTCCTGCTCAATTATATATTCACTGATCCAGTTCATTATTTTTTATTAGTTACTCATTTTTGTTTACTTTACTGCTTAGTTTTAAGCTGCTGAACTAGTTATTAAACATGCCATTTATAATTTTTAACTTACCAAAACTTAACTTGCAACTGCCTCTTTAAATCAGTGCCTTTAAAATACCTAAATCATTTCAAAGAAAACGGAAACATTATTTAAAAATTTGCTACTACCAAGCCCTAGATAACCCTTCAAAGTATTTTATGAACTACTGTTAAGACGATACACGGAGTCCAGTCCTGCCCCTATTTGAAATAAATTATTTGTAAGGAAACGGAGATATCATTTAAAATTTTAAGCTACTAAAACCTAGATAACCCTTCAAACTATTTCATGAACCACTGTTTATAGTTTAAAATGAGAACGTTAAGCTTTAGTTTGCATTTTTGCGAAAAACGGCCACTTATGGCAAAGTCAAATAAAAAACATAGCAAATATTTATAAATGATATAATAGAAAGATATTGTTTATGTTCTAGCTCCAAAACATTTCAACATCTGGCTGGGAGCTACCGTGAAGGCAGGATCAAACTTTTTTATGGTAATAATAATTTTATCTGTTCTTTATTGTTTTACAACACTCCGTGCACTTACAGTTTCCCAAGGCGTAAACGTGAGACAGGTATGTACCTGTCTCTGCTCTGTCCTGCTAATTAGACAAATAACAATATATCAACAAAGTTCTTGAAATTGTCGTAAAAAATGTCTATTGGCATCCGAGCAATCAAGGCGTTGAGCCATGTAACGGCTTGGCTAGTGGGCGCATTCTTGGCTGAGTCTGAACTTACCGCAGCCGGCGCGAGCATCGGCTGTTACGCAACTGCCTGAACACACGGAACATAAAACTCTTTAGTACTTACAATTTATTACATTTAAAGTTAGAGCTGCTGATCAGCTATAGGTAATATTTGGACGTGAATTTTACTCTTTTATAAATATGCGCCATATGTTACTATAAATGGGAAAGTTTGTGAGTTATGGACGTTTGGGCGTTTCTTAGCGCTAATACTCATACAGACGAAAGGCCCGTCGTCAACGGCAGCTCGACTGCCTGTCGGCGGCGTTCCGTTCGTCTGTTCTCCTCCAAGCTCCTCAAAGCTACTAAAACAGCTGACTAGCGAGTGAAATCCAGTATGTAGATCTTTTTTCACATAAGATACTATTTTTCCCGGGAAAATGTAAGCTTATATTAATAAAAAAAAGCTCCCACAATAACTCCTCCTTCTAAGATCGCAGGCAAAACTGCGGGTAACAGCTAGTTAACGTTACTTTGGAGATATGCCAAGCATGCCAAGCAACCCAAAAGCATGTAGCCAAAGAGCTTGGAATATACCTTCATATAGAGAGAATCTGACTTTTAAAACCCATCGTATGTCTCTTTCTCTCATTTACTGTTGCAAGAATGAGACTTCGCCAAACGTCAAAAGTAAAAATGTTACCTGTTGTTACGATAAAATAATAATGTTGCTGCTATAAAACAAAATTTAAATTTAGTGATGTGCAGAACTACCGATACGATTTATGCCGTAGCACCATCTATTAAATTGCTAGAGAAAGCTCTGACTTACAAGCATTAATCCACAATAACTTTTAAACGCATTCATAACATAGCTAAGAACCACCGCAAGGAAAACATCGCTTTCACGAAAAAATAAAAAACGCATCGAAATCAGTCCATCTGTTCGAGCCATTTATCTGTTCAGACAGACATTAGCATCAAACTTTTAACACCCCTCTTTTTTGTCGGGGGTTAAAAATGTGACCACTACGTTTCAAAACAGGCTATGCTTTTGATTCCTCATCTCGGATCCACTTACTTACCTCTAATATCTCTGATTTCTCTATTGTTTTCCAGACATGCGCCCCGCGTTATCTTGAGCATAATGGAGGAAAAGGTAAAGTATCCAATATCATCAATACTTAATAAAATTATTTAAGAGCACGTGTTACCCTAAAGTTCTTAGAGCGATCTTCAGTTTTATTAATATAACGAAATCATCGACATATAACAAAATACTCACTTTGGAATAAAACACAGCAAAGTTCAGGACTAACTCTAGTCATTATATGTTTCAAAAACACGATTACTTAAAATTTTCGGTAGAAAAAAATTGCGAAGTTGCCTTCAAATCACCTCCGAATAATATTAAAACGACTAGTATTTAAGAAATACAATAAATTAGCCCTTGTAACTTTGGATTTTATTTGTATTAAACATAAGGCAGTCATCATATGTCATAATTTTTAAATAACTCTTAAACTTGCTAACTTTTTATGTCGTAGGATGATTTGATAATTAAATTGTTTCACGAAAATACCCTCGGTAACCGTAGTATATTATTACTCTGTGCCTAGGGTTTTTGCGCGAAAAATGGAATTATGAAATCTGACATATTATGTCAGATGTCAGTTCTATTAATTTTAATTATTTTTAAATTAATTTACGGCTCTGGATACAAGTCCTTTAGAGCCTATCTTTTATTTTGTTCTTTATTCCTAATCCTAACCTAACCTAATCTTAACAAGTTACAATCAAAGCAGCCTTTTCCATCCTTCTTTAAATGCGGTTTTCATAAATGGATAGAGTGATTCAAGAGGAAGGTTTGCATAAAACGTATCTACCCGTGCGGGCCGCAAGGTTCAAACCTAAAATAATACCTATTCGAATTTAAATTGACGGCCTCTGTGGCCTAGTGGTTATCATGCCAAGCTGTCATACCAGAGGTCCCAAGTCAGGTCAAGATGGAAAATGATCTTTTTCAGATTGACCTGGGTCTTGGATGTTTATCTGTATATGTATTTGTTATAAAATATAGTATCGTTAAGTTGGTATCCCTTAACACAAGTCTCGAACTTACTTTGGGGCTAGATCAATCTGTGTGATTTGTCCGTATACAGGGTTATTTTTAATTAACTTGCAACCTTTTTGGAGCATGTTCAGTCCGTGATACTAAACCACTTCCCATAAAAATAATTATTAAAAAACGAAAAAAACATTTCGACTTTCCATACAAATCGGCGCTCAACCAAATGGATTTTGTATGTAAGGACCAAATTTTGCTTTCGTTTTTCGATAATTGTTTTTATGGAAAGTGGTTCAGTATCACGGACTGAACTTGCTCCAAAAAGGTTGCAAGTTAACTAAAAATAACCCTGTATATTTATTTTATTATTATTTATTTATTCAAAAAGTTTATGTCTAATGTTTAAGTCTTGTTCAATAGAAAAAATACTCAGTCGCTGTTATAAATATTCGCGATATAAAGGATTATACAATCTGCAAGAGCCAGTAATCAAGAATCCAAATGAAATTAAATTTGGTAAGTGCTTTTACTATTTTTACACATACAGACACTAACGGGGCAGACCGAGCCGAGGGCTGCAACCCAAATGCCATGTTAAGCGCACTGGAGGGCATAAAATGGTAAAAATGGAATCGAAATAGTGATGGATTGCTAGCCGCTGATTTGGATTATTGCTCATTCCCTCGATCGGCTTCAAGGAACTACGCAGGAAGAGAAGCAGCTGATAATTTATACGTTTATCTTTTCTCCAAGAACAACGTGAAATAATATATCCTATTCCATACATCCATTTATACTACAACTTTATAAAAGAAACACTCGTAGATACAAAACATTAAATACAAATAAGTGTAGAGGTAAATACATATATACGAGATACATATATGTATATACAATACCATATAGTTATAGAGTAATTATATTAATAAACATATATACCTACTATTGCTTAAATATAATACAGGATCCTAGACTACTACACATACCTAATGCCAGTACAAACCTTTTTCCTGTATTTAATTTCATTATGACAATTTCAAAAAGCCGTGTGGTTCCCGGCAGAGTAGAATAGGACCACTCCAAGTCTTCCCGTGGATGTCGTAGAAGGCGACTTAGGAAACACAAGCTAAATAAAGCTTATAAACATCAATGAGACCTCTCCAACCCGTCTGGCTAGCGTGGAGAGTGTAGGCCAAATCCTCTGACTGTTCTGGCTAATATATGGCTCTGGCAGTACAGAGAGGGTCATGCTCCTGCAGTGGAGACAAAAAAACAGATCATGATAACAATTTCATATATTTTCTTTACAGAACAAAGAATGTTGACATTTGGATGGAGTATGGATATCGACAGATATGACAACACTCTGATCGGCGGTCCAGCCATGTATACAGGTTTGTTGGTTTCTTGTATATGAATGTAGGAATCAGGCCTACCATGACTGATGAGATGTAATACGCCAGGTCACTGGCTCGCTGGTAGTACGCATTACTAGCGCTTGCGCATGTTAAGCGACGTCAGACGTGGTCCATACTTGGATAGGTGACCACAAGCGGCATACAAATTTTCTTAATGACGAAGCCGAAGCCGAAGGATAGAGGCCGACACAGCCAAAAGCCGACTTTTTCGGCGATGCCATCGTTACGTGGAGCTCGTTTTGTTAAGATTTTCATGTGTGTAAATGGCCAACACTGATGTCAGATTTTTCAAGCTGCCTGAAGGCAACTGATAAAGCCTGACGACTGTCATTTAATGTCAGCTAGGACCATCGGCTCGGTGCCTTTAGAAGCACGCATGCACAAAGCTGGAGAATTTTTTATGCAATTTGTGGTCACGAATCTAATTGTTGACCATGCCTGGGTTTTACTTAACATGCGAAAGTATATACATATATAGTATACTATACTCCTGCTGAGTCACTGAGCTCTTCTATGTATACAGGTCAGTGATTTACAGCGTTTTATCTATAATTTTAAACAAAAAAAACTGACTTCAGTTCCTGGTCTTTTTCACCAGTTCCACTTCACCAAAACTTACTTTTGAATGCAAATGCTTGATTTCTTGACGAAAACATCAAAGTCACTATATGTGTGCATAGAATATTTAAGGAGTTCCCTCGATTTCTCGGGGATCTCATCATCAGATCTTTACCTGGTGACAATGGGATCAACTTGCATATGTACCCTTACAAACAAAAATATATTTTCCTAAATCGGTTCATAAAAGGAGAAGTTATGGAGAATGTCTATGGGTTTTTTTGTGTGTAGGGAACACACAAAAAAAACCCATAGACATTCGAATTGAGAAACCCCTCCTTTTTGCCATTGACAGAAAGGCATTGAAATATTTGGTTTTAAAATGATTCACGTGTTAATAATGAAATAGGGATAAGAAAAATAAAAGAAAATTACGTCACACGTTTTATTTACTATAATAGGCATGATGACTGAAAAAATATTTTTGGCCCATCGGTTAAATTATTAAAAAATATTGTACACATATTTTTTCTTTTCTCTGAGAAACAATAAATGACGATTTAAATTTTGCATGACGTCACGCTTTCGTACGACTTTCACACATCGGTGACATCACAAGCGAAACTTAGATACTCTGTATCTTTGGGAATTTTTACTTTTTTGATAAACTGAAAAATATGGGTACATTACTTTTGGATAATCTAACTACTTAACGGACTAATTAGAATAATACTTTTCTGACCCAGTCATCATCCCTATTGGCTTTACAATCGTAAACATCCATACATTTCTTTGTCTGAGCTTCCATACTAAGGTCACTTGATCGCGCGTTTGTATAGGAAGTCGACATTTCTATTTGATTTAACCTTCAAGTACGTACACACGTCATAATAGTGTGGTTTCCAGGTCATACAAGGAAACTACATTTCCTTCTATGTGCTGTGTTGACACATGATTGCTGTCCAATCGGCATACATACTCGTAGTATGACATAGATAGATATTAAGTTGGTGTGCTTAGGCGCCACGTACCAACATGAATAGGGTTGGAAACCAAAGTATTTTGCTGTGTGTACCAAACGAACCCGTATATGATCATGCGTGTGTCGGTCTATCCGTCTCTCACAGTAAATCTGCTTCGAATCTAGTGCACATACTATTGAAGGGTGACTTCAACCTTATCATAGCGCAAAACGGCCCCAAAATATTCATACTAGCTTTTGCCCACGGTTTCGCTTCCGTATGAAAGGTACCCTATGTCCTTTTCAGTACTCCTAACTATGTGTGTGCGAATTTTCAAAAAGATTGGTTCAGTAGATCGTGAAGAGGTAACAAACAAACAAATATACAAACTCACTTTCGCATTTATAATATTAGTTAGGATTAGGATTAGGATAATATTAGTTAGGATTAGGATATAACGGCCAACGTCAGCTTTGACGCAGCGTCACACAGCAGCCGATTGCCTCAGGAATAAGCATGATGACTGGGAAAATATTTTAGGCCCACCGGTTAAATTATTAAAAAATATTGTACACGTTTTTACATTTTTTCTTTTCTGTGAGAAACAAAAAAAAATAAGAAAATACAGAGCATATATATGTCGATGACGTCATGGCTTCGTAAGATTTATACAATGAACAATAAAATAAACCCAGTCTGGATTTTTACATAGTAGTGACGTCACAAGCCCCCACTTTGGAACTTAGATGCTCCGTATATTTGTGAATTTTTACGTTTTTGATAAACTAAAAAATACGGGTCCCTTTATTTTTTGATAATCTAAAAGACGGACTAATAAGAACTACATATGACTGCCTCCTCGGTCCACTGGTCAAGGCGTTTGCCTTGTGATCCGGAGGTCGTGGGTTCAAATCCCACTGCGAAGCATATTTTGTGAAAAGTTGTTTCCAGTCTGGTTAGGATATTACCGTTGGTCCCGAACGCCATCTAGCGCTTGTACCTATCCTAGGAATGGTTCTGGTCTACCCTTTGGGTTGCGGAGGTCAGACGGCAGTCGCCTTGTGTACAAACCAGTAACATCGTCAAATCACCTAGGTTAGGTAGCGAACCCCGGGCTCTGAAGCGTAACTGCTGACGATGCAACCGGGAATACGCTCGGATAATGATGAATAAGAACTACATATATGAATATAATACCTTTCTAACCCTATCATCAGCCCTATTGGCGTGAAGTGACATCAGAAACAGTATTGATAGAAAACGAGATTTAGTTTTAAATTACCATCTTCTTGAATGCTTTTGAATAATTTGCTTCCATAGTACGAGTAGCTGAGTTTGCTGAGTGTACCTTTATTTAAGTACTTTTGTAATTTTGTCTTAAAAAATCTTGCTCTTACCACTTTGATTGGTGCTATATTCAAATTAAATAATTAATAAGGAATGGTGAAAAAATTCAAAGTGAGCAGAACTTGAACCCGCGACCTTGGTCTCAATACGACCATGCTCTAACCAACTGAGCCATCACGTGTTCAACCCCACACGCTGAAGTCGCGGGTTCAAGTCCTGCTCACGTTGAATTTTTTCATCATTTCTTATTTCATTATTTAATTTGAGTACTGCATCTTGAATGCCTAAAAACTCTATAAAAAATATGGTGCTATATTGTTTTACAGGTCGCGCAGTACAGTATCAGCAGACACAAAAACCATTTATAATTCTTCCTAAAACTGGAGTCAAAACTAACTTTGGTGAGTAAAGATCTTCGTTACCAACTATATCAGTCTACTACTGGACTAAATAACTCTACCAATAAAGGGAAGATTAGCCCAGATTTAGCCACGCACGTATGATGAAAAAGTGGGTGAAATAAGTTTGGTTTCACAGCTGTATATGAGATCCGTACGGAAAACGCCCTCAGTGCTCTGTAACGAGTATTCAGTACGATTGAGCGGGGGGAAGTGGATGAGCAGTGGGGCCACCAGTCTGTAGGGGAGCCTGGAGCCTGTTCCGCACGGAACGATCCGCGTTGCTTTGAAACGAGATCCCGTACGGGGATCCGTACGGATCTCCCGTACGGATCCCCGTACAGCCGTGAAGTGAAACCAGCCTAAAATTAAATGACTTACATTCTTTTGTTTTAGGATACAGTGTTTTATACAGAACATACAAAGGCGTAAATGAACTCGTGATATCTTCAACTTATGGTGAACATGGATTGGGAATGGTAATAAGTGCTTAAATATTTATTATTTTTAATATTATCCAGGAGGAACAAGGAGAGCCCTTTGCCCAACTATGGGGCCTAATAGGAAACTAGTGGCTTGCGTGGGGATACCGATCAAACACAAACAGGTTCTTTCGATAAGTTGATGATATGTGGCGCTCTGGCCAAAACCCATTCTTGGATAGATATACCAATAAAAGATATTCCTCATATGTATGAAACAATATCAGCGCCTCTAACGATGGATAATGTAACTATTCTACGATATGATCACAAATTTTTGACCATAACCTGAAGTAGCCACGCATTTAACTTTCGTCAAAAGCTGATTATTTATTGATATGGGCAGACCACATCATGATGTGGGCAGCGAGTATTTTCCATATCATGAAATACAACTATTTTATTAAATGGTCGGCCATATCATGAAATGATCAACTCTATGATCTGACCACAACATACGCTATGGTTATTTATACAGGCTGACTTTTTAACCACCAGCCAAATTTTTGGAGCAAGTTCAGTCCATGATACTGAACTACTTTCCATAAAAACAATTAACAAAAAAACTAAAATAAAATTCGCCTTCCCATGCTAATCAACGCTCAGCCAAACGGATTTTGTATGGAAGGACGAAGAATTTTTATCGATTTTTAATAACTTTTTTATAGAAAGTATTTCAGTATTATGGACTGAACTTGCCCCAAAAATTTGGCTGGTGTTTAAAAAGTCACCCTGTATGTAAAACGACGCAACGACTCGCTCTAAGTCCCGGAAAGTTACTCTTTATGAAGCTCTAAAATTGCACAATATTTTTCATTAAAGGTTTTGATTTTCAATAACGCAAATGCAAAAATCACTACCACAATCAAAGGTGAACAAATCGGTTCGATGTTCGGGGCCTCGCTGTGTGCCGCCAGTGTGGATGGAGTCGACCAGTCGCTACTGTTGGTGGGCGCGCCAACTTTCGCACGTGAAAACATGTACAATACTGGCGGAGTCTACATTTATAAAGATGACGTAAGTTTGAATTTTTTGATTTGCAGCACAGTAATCTTACACAAATTGTTAATAATTATTAATTGTGGAACATCAGCTTTGTAAAATAATTAGATTTTTAACAAAAACAACGACTTGATTTTTTTTAGGAGTTTTTTCTATATCTCCAAATTTGTTCGTCATATCATCACCAAATTAAAATGGGACTAACTTAGTAGTGAAGGCTTTCAAATTAAAAAAATAATCTATCGCATATACATAAGAAGATATTGCATTACAAACATACATTTAAAAAAAACATACAGTCAAATTAATAACCTCTTCCTTTTTTAAAGTCGGTAAAAAAATAGAGGGAACTGAAAAACACTCACATACTTTCCCCACCCCAAGTAAAGTGGGATAAGGTGAGAAAGAGAAAAAAAAGAGTCTTTATCATCAGGTCTTTTTTTAGTCTCCACTGCAGTAGCACGACCCTCTCTGTACTACCTGACCCATATATTAGTCAGAGCAGTCAGAGGATTTGGCCTACACTCTCCACGCTGGCCAGACGGGTTAGGTCACGTTGATGTTTATAAGCTTTGTTTAGCTTGTGTTTCCTATGTCGCCTTCTACAACATCCATGGGAAGACTTGGGAAGACTTGGAATGGTCCAATTCTACTCTGCTGGAACCACACGGCTAGTTCGGCCCTGTATTAATCATTTATTTTATTTAACTTTTTCAGAACACAAAAAAATATTTTCAATTAGTGGAAGGTCTAAGTAGCGATGGACTATTTGGTTATGCAATAGCAAACCTCGGAGACTTAAATGGAGACAAAAAAGATGGTAAATTCTATTATATGTTTCTTAGTAGATTTCTTATCCTACTACAGGGTCTAACAATATAGGTATACTGAAACTATTAAATTAATGCATACGGGAATTAACGTGAACTACCTTTCGCTTTAATTCCCGTATGCATTAATATAATAATGATGCTACGCGATAGTTTAAAAGTATTAATACTGACACTATTTTAGAGATAAATTCTGTATCGTAGGGCCTTTATTTTAATCCGAGGAGTGACTTGAATACTTTATTTTTAGTAAATTGGATAAAATTATCATAATAATTATTTAAATGTACAGACAGAGTTCCTATTTGGGTTTTGGCGGGAAGTCAAGGGGTTCGGTTAGGGTTTTCTTTAAATTATTTTGCAAATTGATTTTAGTGGACTTTATAATATGAAATTGGTGTTGTTTGGTGTTATAAATGCTCATGCTCATGAACAATATGTGAAATAGTTAAAGTGGACAGTCATAGTACGGCTGTAGTGATATTTATTTCGCGGACTGTGTGGGCGTCTTCGGGCGTCGTCCGCCACTCAGTCGGCTATGAAAACCAGTGGACTCGTATAGATTTGTCACCAGAAGCTCCCTGAAAGCAATCAAAGGCCTACACCAACCTTTGATTGTAACTTGTTAGGAAAAAAGAATTACCCACGTTTTATTAACTTGTTCCTGGCTAAATACGCAGTAGCGTCAAGCCAATAATTAAAAAAAAAAAAGAGTTCCTATTTAGACTGTGACAGATGTCACATTTGACATTTATGATTTTAATTTTAAAAACATTGGGTGCGTTCCATCCAATACAAATTCATTCAATGATACTGAACAACTTTTCCCAAGAAACATGTATCGAAATATGAAAATATTTTTTTCCTCCCATACACGTCGATCAATCAGCTGATCCAAGTTTGTATGGAAAACAAAAAAAAATATATTTCTATATAATATGCTTGGGAAAAGTTATTCAAAATGGACTGAATTCACCCTTAAAATTGTTTCGGTATATTTTGTTAATTTATTATCTCTTATACCTCATCTTCTTTTATTTTATATCCATCCACTACTGGCCTAAAAACCTCTTTCAATAGTCCCAATAAAGGGAAGATTTGCCCAATATTACTCGTACTAGGGTAGGCAGACAGGTTTGGTGATTGTATTAGCTGCTAGTAAAAAGTCTTTCAACAAAGGATGCTGCTGTCCAATCTGTTTTACCTGTGTGGCAACCTCTACGCTGCTTTGAGGAACTACAACCAAAGCAACTAAACTACAACCACAGAAGACAGTAACAGTATTACATACAGAACGGAATCTCCTAAGGTCCCGCGCAATATGCGTTCCTGTTCCCCATCCCCGCACCTCTCCCCTGATCTCACCTTGTCTAGGGGCGAGAGCGGACGAACACACACCCATTGACGTATGCACGGCGGCACAAAAACGGGGGAGAGGTGCGGGGACGGGGGACGGGGACGCATATTGCGCGTACCTTAGGAGATTCCGTTCTGTATGTAATACTCTTACTGTCTTCTGTGCTACAACCCCAACACTAAGCTACATCATAGTTCACAAGAAGCTTACGAGATGGCGCTAACAGTATCTTACATCTCGATATCAGAGCTCTGGTTACATCTTAAGGGTCGGCACCATGTAAACTGGGTTTGCGCGGGCAACAAGTTTGTAGAGAAAGCGTTTGATTTAAGTCAAATAATGTATACACATAGATAGAGGAAGAGTTGGGACAGTAGACGAAAAAAAGGATTTTTAAAATATTTTGTAGTTTTCTTAAAAACAAGCATTGAATTTACCCAAAAACATGCAAAACGCACTTTGCGCGGGCAATAGTTATGGCTTAAGTAGAAAAGACCACTAAGAAAATTACATACCTAGTTATAGGTGAATAGACTAGCCAGTAGACGAAAACCGTATTTTTTTAATTTTCATTCAGAAAAAGTAAGATAATTGTAAAGAAACCTGAAAGAAATATTTTAGAAAATCTTGCTACAAACTGGCTTGTTTTTCTGCGTAAAGAAATATTCTAACAAGGGATTGCATATATTTTATAAAAATAAAGGCTATTTTGAAACATTTTTCTTAATATTTGCTTACAATGCAATCACGCAATAATAAAAAAAAAAATTTTAAAAATTGGATGTTTTGCAACGTTTTTGACGGAAATCTCTGAAATGGCGGCCATGATTCTTCCATACAAATTCAGTTGCCCGCCGGGCGTTCAGGAAGGAGGCCGTGTCGAATTTTTCAAAAAATCCATTTTCAAATTACGTAAAATTGCATTACAGTCTAAAATATTTCAATAAAAAACTATGTACAAACTGCCAAATTATGTCATACTTTTGCTACACTATGGTACAGTTTTGACATTTTGTTGACGTTCAAGTAAAGATGTAATGCTATCGCAGATACGGCATCGCACATTTTTTTTTTAAATTTTATTGAAAATTAAGTCAATGAAAAAAATAATTTGGTTTGATTTATTACCTATATTTTTTAATTGGCGATTAGGGTGAAAATCGGATTGGAACTTTCTCGGGTTGCGGAATCATATTAACTGTTTTTGTAATAAAAGGTGCTGTTTAATTAGGGTTTTACAATTATTTTGAGGGGTAATTCAGTCTGAAATTTTGAACAACTTTTCCCCATGAATGTATATCAAAATACGAATTGACATTATGCGTAATATATCGAACCACAGGCTATACTAGATCTATACTTGGCTTGGCAGGCAGGCTATAGTAGGCTATTTATCTACACTAATATTATAAAGAGAAAAGATTTGGTTGTTTGTTTGTTTGCATTACATGGCTCCGAAACTACTGGACCGATTAAAAAAAAAACTTTCACCGTTGGAAAGGTACACTATCCCCTACTAAACTACTGGACCGATTCAGTTGAAATGTGGTGCACATAATGTAAATTTGTGACCCAAAGACGGAAGTAAAATGTAGGTAAATGAATAAATAAATAAAAAATGGGGCCACTTTATGGGAGATAAATGAGACATTAAAAAAAGGGTTTTGTGAACTATATCGCGTAAAATATCAAATGAAAGAGCATTTTATGATAATATTAAATATATTTTTCTATATTTTTTAAGTTGGTGTTTTTGAAGTTATTTTTGAAAATAAATAATAAAAATACACTTATCTCCGAAACCACTGAACCCAATCTTTTGAAAAATATACAGTTAATAGTTCTTTACGTATAGATTACAGGAAAACCTATTAGAAGATAAACAATAAAAGGGTGCAATAATGCTAATTACTGCTTCATTAATCAACCAATTTGTTTAGCTGTTTTCAGGAAAAGATTTCTTTTTAGTGCTCTTTGTTGATTCGTTAAAAATATTGTACAAAATCAAACAGTCAAGTCATTGATTGATTGCTCAATCAATGAAAAAAAAGGTAAAAAAGGATTGCACGTTGAACAGATCAACAGTCAAGACTGTTGATCTGTTCAACGTGCAATCCTTTTTTACCCTCCGTACTTACATACTAAGGTGAATAGAAGTGAAAGGTGTTACGATTGCAGATGGTCGCTAAACGTATTGTTTCACAAAGAAAATTCTAATGTGTACATTTTCTGTCAGTGGAACACAAAACGTGTAGTTTTCCAAGTCACCGCTCGCGTAAAATACTATTTGATTGTATTTTTGAGAACGTCATGTCAGCGATAAGTAATATTGATTTACACAGAAATATCATAAATTTGTCTATGGTTCCCTAAAATTTCAACTTAACCAAAATAAACCGGCCACGTGCCGTGACGGGCCACGTGCAGTGTAGGGTTCCGTAGTCAGTACCTACTTGTTTTATGTAACTAACAACTGTCTAACTTTAGGTCTGAATTCAGTCCATGATACTGAACAACTTTCACCAAGGAACAAACGAAATACAAAAATTATTTTTGATCTCTTACACACAAGATTTGGCAAAATGTAATATTTATGTAATATATGTATGGTAATGTAAGGACAAATCACACTAATTTAAATTAAAAAAAATTGCCACTGTCATATCGCGCATGGAGAGAGGTAAGTCTCCTGGCCATGATGACCTGAGCATCGAGCACTTGAGACATGCGGGAGTACACCTTCCGAGGGTGCTTGCTATGTTTTACAACCTATGTATCAGTCATTGTTATCTGCCAGGTGATCTGATGCACACAGTGGTAGTACCTATGTTAAAAATAAGACTGCGAGTGCCTCAGATGTGTCCAATTACAGGCCTATTTCTTTGGCTACCATAGCTGCCAAAATACTGGATAGTATGCTTGATAAACACTTAGCTAAGCACATAAAACTACATGACGCCCAGTTTGGGTTCCGTCCAGGGCTGTCCACCGAAAGTGCTATTCTCTGTCTCAAGCAGACTGTACACTATTACACGTCTAGAAAAACGCCTGTATTTGCCTGTTTTTTGGACTTATCAAAGGCATTTGACCGTGTAATATATGACATACTATGGAAGAAATTGGAATGTGGAACGAGTGTACCCTCTGATGTTGTGTCCATTTTCAAATATTGGTATAACAATCAAACAAATACTGTAAAGTGGGCGGGTGCTCACTCGGAAGTGTATCGGTTGGAATGCGGGGTGCGGCAAGGTGGGTTGAGTTCGGCTTTTCAACTTATATATTAATGAGCTGATAGGTGAACTCTGCAGGACTGGTGTTGGTTGTCATGTCGATGGTGTGTGTATTAATAACATCTCGTATGCAGATGACATGTGCCTGCTTTGTCCATCTATTGGTGCGCTGAGACGGCTCCTGTCCATTTGTGTCTTATGCGGTGGCTAACGGGCTCAGGTATAACGTTGAAAAGTCTCAACTTATGATTTTCAAAGCCGGAACGTTGACATACGGTGATATACCCAACATAAGCTTGTGCGGCAGTCCGCTTTGTAGGGTTGATAAGTTTAAGTACCTGGGTCACTGGGTCACCGAGGACTTGAAAGACAATGTCGACATTGATAGGGAACGCAGGTCGCTGGCTGCCCGGGGCAACATGCTGGCTCGCAGATTTGCACGTTGCACAGTACCGGTTAAAATAACGCTTTTCAAAGCGTACTGCCAGTCTTTTTACACGTGCAGTCTATGGGCCAGTTATACGGCTCGGGCATACAGCGACTTGCGAGTCCAATACAACAACGCTTTCAGGGCGCTGTTAGGGATGTCGTGGCGGTGTAGTGCGTCTAGAATGTTTGCGGAAGCGCACACTGATGGTTTCTCAGCCATTATGAGGAAGAGATGTGCTTCCATAATGACGCGCCTACGCTGCAGCTCTAACAGCCACTTGAAGGTGTTTATAGATAGATGGGACACTCCGATGTGGGGCAGATGGATACATCTCCATAATCCTTGTTACTAACAATAGTTTTTAAGTAATCAATGTTACTAACCCGATATGGACATGGTCTGAATTAAATTTTATTATTTTATTATTATTATTAAGCTAGCCCCAAAGTAAGTTTTAAACTTGTATTATGGGATACTAACTCAATGATACTTTACTTAATGATAAAAACATACATAGATAAACACCCAAGACCCAGGACAATTTGAAAAAGACCATTTTCTAACTTGCCCTGGCTGGGGCTCGAACCCAGAACCTCCGGATTAGCGGTCTAGCGTGTTAACAATTACGCCACGGAGGTCGAATGGAAAGCAAACATTTTCTTTTCATATTTAATTATGTGTTCCTTAGGAAAAGTTGTTCAGTATCATGAACTGAATCCACCTTAAATTAGTTTTAGTACAGGGAGACGTTATATACTACTGCCGTGAATTTTTTTAAGTGTCCATATACAACCGTTTAACTGACAGAGAGGGAAGACACATGATTCTAACAAAAATTTGCAATCAAAAACCAAATATTTCACAAACGGATTGCTAAAACGAAAAAGGGTGTTCATAATCTTACAATATTTTTGAAAGACCTATTCAACGACGTCTCACGCCACACATTTTTTTTTTTTCAAGTTTCTATTACCACATATCCATGCCCATGCCCAATTACAGCTTTCTAGTACTAATAGTCTATGAGTAAAACTTGGGACAGATAGACAGACAGACATGACGAAACTATAAGGTTTTCTTGTTAACTACGGAACCCTAAAAAGCTGCGTGAAACTAAAAAGATTCTCTATTCTAAGGGTTCTTTGTCATTTGCGCTTTAACAAATTTCAAAATACGAGTAATCAAAACCACTTGTGCAAATATTTCGCTCCACTTCGCATACGATAAATTCAAAAATTGATGGATGACTGACCGTGCTTTTACAGGTTAAGCAACTTCTAGCTTGGTCACAGTTAGGATGGGTGACCGTGCTTTCAATCTTAATGTTTTCCAAGTCAAATGTTGAGATTCTTATGAATAAATTTTAGTTTTCTCTACCTACATAACTTAGCAGCTATTTCAATTTCAATTGTTTTGTCGGAATTTGAACTTGGCATTTTTACATTTATGTTTTTGATGGGATAAAATAAACACTTAAGAACCAGGACAAATTAAAAAAGGCCATTTACCAACTTGCCCTGGCTGGGAATCGAACCCAGAACCTCCGAGTGACGGACTAGCGTGTTAAGGAATCGCCACGGAGGTCGACTAATAAATTGAAAAAGTAATAAATTTTACGCAAGATTCGAATAACTATAAATTGAATTTTTTTGGAAGTGCTATATGAATATCACATATATTTAAACTCGCTTTTTAAATAAACGTCTTGCATTCACGCACACTACTGTATTTTCGACTATAGCCTTTTTCTACTGATAGCCTGTCTACTAAAGTGTTAAGTACATTATAATGAATCTGCCAAGGCCTTAATTCAGAAATAATAATTCAAACAAAGAATTCTTTGATTTGATTGATTTGAGAATTTTAATAAGTATCGCGGACTGAAAGTCTTGACGCAAAGAAACAAGTAAGCTTCTACGTTACAATTTATGATTACCTACATCTATTGTCCCGTTTACACATTATTAACTCTATGTAACTTCATCTTGACATTTTTATCCCCCTAGCGGGAAAATTTTACATATTTCAGAGCCAAATCCGACCACGTGGCTTTGTGCATACAGTCCTTAAGACGGCGTCCAGTGCTGCCCCCATAAAATAAAATAAATTATTTGTAAGGAAACGGAGATATCATTTAAAATTTTGAGCTACTGAAACTTAGATAACTCTTCGAACTATTTTATGAACCACTCACATATACAGCCTCCGACAATATACCGTTGGAACCGCCGATCGGCGTTTACGATCTGCGCGAGAAGAGAAGCAGCTGGTACATTCTAAGTTTTTTCCTTTCTCCGAAACCAACATGGAAGAGTACTACAGTATTTTACAAATGTATTGTATATTTTATTGTAGAGATTGCCATATCAGCTCCTTACGAGGACGAAGGTCAAGGGGTAGTGTACATATACTCAGGAGCACATCTGATTGACCTGGACCAAAGACTCACATGGTTGCAAAGAGTACAAAAGAAAGATTACCGTTCCTTCGGGATTAGTCTTTACGCTGTCCCGGACTTCGATCAAAATGGATGCAAAGGCTAGTACATTTATGTTTTTACAGCTTCTTCGTTGCATCCTTAGCTGTGCTGCTTTGGAGCCCAAGGTGCGCTATACTGCTTTTTCTTCTCCAAATAGAATATGCATGTTAATGGTCACCCAAGGGTGGCAAAAACCTTGCGTAGTGGTGAAGAAATGAAATAGCCGAAACAGTTTAAACGATTTGGCTAGTTTTACGACCGGTCGCCTGCTTGACGTCAACCCTCCTTGAGAAAGCAGATGTAGCAAAAGATGTTTGTGCCTAGTCCTTTAGTTGCCTCTCTTACGACATCGACAGGATGAGATGCAGTGGTCCTATTCTAAGCCGGAAATCACATGACATATCCGTGTGCCACATACACACGGATATGTCTTTACAGCTTATATTTACCCGTGTGGTTCCGAGTTAGAATAGGACCACTCCATCTCTTCCTGTGGATGTCGTAAGAGGCGACTAAAGGACTATCACACACTAGCACAAACATCTCGTGCTACAATTGCATTCCCAAGGAGGGTTAATATCATGCGGCAGCCCGTTGTAAAACTTTTCGCACAAATACATTCCCAAAGAGGGTAGACGTCAGGCGGCAGGCGGCCGGTCGTAAAACTATAGCCACATCATTTAAACTGTTCCGGCTATTTCTTCTCCATTTTGCAAGGTCTTTGACATCCTTGGGTGACTATTGACATGCATATTATATTTGGAGAAGTAAAAGCGGGAAAGTAGAACCCTGGGCTCCGAAGCAGCAAAGCTGAGAATGCAACTGGGAACGAGCTTAGACGAAGAAGATGTATTTACAGCTTGTAGGTACCAGTTTTGTCCTTTGCTGGACAAAAAGCCTCCTAAATTTTTTTTTTAATAACTTTTTTTAGAAAGTAGTTTAGTATCATGGACTGAACTCGCTCTAAATATCTTGCCGGTAGATAAAAAGTCAGCCTGTATATGGTTCTTGTAAGACAGAGAGGGACGTGCTCCTGCAGTGGAGACTAAACAAAAAAGACCTGATGATGCTTCTTCTTCTGGTGTCGAATGCTCAAAATGTATTTAGATTTTTTCCCTCCAGAAGGTTGCCACTTTTACAGCGTTGTCTGTAGCCTCACATAGGTCACGCTTAGTGCAGCTGGTGGGGCACGATGGGCAGGAGCGAAGGTGTGACATAGTCTGGTCATTATGACCACACTAACACTGTGTTTCGTGACAAGCGGTCTTTCGACGAATCCGACTCGGTTGGGCAGCGTTCGGGAAGCTACGCAGCGTCTTCTCGTCCAAAATACCTCAGTGCCTTAAGACTAAAGTGTACAATCAATGTGTGTTACCAGTGATGACAGGGCCATAGCCCTGAAACGTGGTCCCTTACTATGGGTCTCATAAGAAGGCTCAAGGTCGCTCAACGCGCTATGGAGAGGGCTATGCTCGGTGTTTCTCTAAGTGATCGAATCAGAAATGAGGAAATTCGTAGGAGAACAAAAGCCACTGATATAGCCCAGCGGATTAGCTCGTTGAAGTGGCAGTGGGCGGGACACATAGCGCGACGAACCGATGGCCGATGGAGCAGAATGGTTCTCGAATGGCGACCACGTACTGGCAAGCGAAGCGTTGGACACCCACCCACGAGGTGGTCAGACGATCTGACTAAGGTCGCTGGAAAGCGCTGGACGCAGGCCGCTCTAGATCAGTCATTTTGGAAATCCCTGGGAGAGGCCTATGTCCAGCAGTGGACGTTATGCGGCTGAAATGATGATGATGATAAATGATGACACTGTGTTGCAGTTGGGTCAATATAACGCCATCGGGCCAAATTATGCCTGCATCGGCTTTCCTCTGTTCGGAGGCGATTTAAGCTTTTTCAGGTGGTCCATGGGAGCTCATTACCCGGTGGTAATTCCTCCGATGGTTGAATGAAATCAGGAAGAGGTGGATGGATCACCGTCACCTAGTGATGAACAGTCATTATTCCACATTAGTAAACTAGTGTGATATCAGTTTCCTGTTATAATAATATTGCATTGTCATCTGATTTATATAAGTATATAAAATGTTATCACAATCGAGCCCGCAATACAGTTTACTTCTCAAAAATTTTGCATGAGAATTTTAAGGCTACAGACACCCACAATATCCAAAACACGATTAAGCATTTTTGGCTCGATATAAAAAATCACGAACATGCTCGTACCTCTAAAATTGCCTAAATTTATGCAATTTTAGAGGTATGTTTGTGATTTTTCAAAAACACTCATGGTATTCTTGGCTTCGAACTGACGGGGCGATTTGACCCAAATAAATAACAACAAAGGCAAGATATATAATAACAAGCTTTATAATAGCTAGCAAAGCTATATAATAAAATGTACCTTATTTTAGAGTTGGCCGTTGGTATCCCGCTGAACGACACAGCTGTATTATTCAGTTGTCTGGCAGTCATTACTGTAGAAGTGAAACCGTTGAAGCTATTAGGGGTAAGTGTAATTCAATTACTACCCGACTTTAAAAAAGTAGGTTCTCAATTCCACTTTTCGTTCAAAAGGATATACTTTTTTTAGAATGGTCCCATAAAGATAAGGAGTATGATATCAAAATTGGTTAAGTCCCCTTACCGTAGACAGAATCAGACTTTCCTATACTAACGTAGTCCAGCTTTTATTTTGAAACATGTTCTGACATGTTTCAAAATAAAATTTTGTAATTTCAAAGAAATTGCTTATTTTTTTTCACAATAAAAAAAATATGAACTTGAAATTGAATATACATATCTACCTCTAGTGTATCACATAATATTTGACCAACAGTATGAAAAACTTATACACTTTTACATTTTTTTTAAAGTTCAGATTTCTATCAAGAAGTACTTATTATACTACTTATTTACATTTACAATTTCTATGAAATTACAAAATACTGTCAATCTGACATGTCATTTCAAAATATAAGATAGACCATGTTTGTATAGAAAAGTCTAGGGTTAAACAGACTCGTTTTCTAATCCAAAATAACTTAAAAAATTGTGGACCATTATGTGTTCACAAAGTAATAATCTTATTAATTAATTTATATTTTCTTAGAAAACAGATGAGATTGAGGGATATTCTTCGTTTAAATTTGAATCGTGTTTGGCTTTTCAATATCCTGACTTACCGAAAATCATAGACGCAAGTAAGTGATTTTTTTTTTGTAAATTATAAAGACTACATTTTGATTTCGGCCTTCAATTCTACAATTACAATTGGATATTTATTTCATAAATTTTAATTTTCTTTGAAGTTGATTCAAAATATGATACTGAACAACTTTTCCAAGGAAAAATCATCATCATCATGTGAGCGTATTCCCGGTTAGAGGTAACTACAGAACAACAAATGTCTTTGTGGCGGTAACGCTTGAGCCCGGGGGCCGCTACCTAATAAACTAGGTGATTTGACGAGGCTACCGACTCTGCCGTCTGACTTCCGCAACCTAAAGGGTAGACCAGAACCAATCTAAGAACAGGTTTATATTATACAAACGCTAGATGGCGTTCGGGACCTACAGCTTCGCGTGCCTTCCGAAGCACGGAATCATCTTTCTTTTCGCTTAATCAGGTGATTCAAGTCGTCCGTCTGTTACAGGGCTCTATCTCTTGAACCATAATAGCGAGACACTTAAAATACTTTTTGAAAAGTTTTTTCCAGTCAGATTATGCAGGGTTGCGTCACCTGATTTTATCCAAAAAGAAAGATGATTCCGTGCTTCGGAAGGATCGCAAAGCTGTGGGTCCTGAACGCCGATTGGTTCTGGTTTACACTTTGGGTTGTGGAGGTCAGACGGCAGTCGATCTGTGTAAAAACCAGTAACCTCGTCAAAACATCTAGGTAAGGTAGCGGACCCTGGACTCAGCGTCACTCTGAGGATGCAATCGGGAATACGTTAGGATGATGACGACTTATCTAGCTAGGTGCCTACTATTTTGCTTTACGTTGTAGGTATTCATTTCGATTTTTTTATAGGTTTTACAGTTACATTGGATATATCTAAAGTACAAATAACATTAGGACAATCAAAAACAAAATCAAATGATTCCATAACTTACGACATGCACGTAACGAGTCAGAAAAACCCGGAATATTGTGAGGTCGTCATTATTTCAGTACCAGCGGTAAGAAAATATATATTTGCTTAAGTAGGTATATAGTCTGACTAAAATGTTATTTATTTAACTATATTACAACACGTGTAAATGGTAGACTTAACATAAGGGCCAGGGGCCTATTCTACCAGTCAACCAACGATTATGCTGGGTTACAAACAAAAAAATATATATCCGAATCTATATAGGTATACATACATATTTTATTATGTATATATCGCATATCGTGGACTGCCTCCGCGGTCCAGTGGTCAAGGCGTTTGCCTTGTGATCCGGAGGTCATGGATTCATATCCCACTGTTGTGTTGTACCACAAAGTTGTTTCCAGTCTGTTTAGGATATTGCAGGCTTGAATCACCTGATTATCCGAAAAGAAAGATGATTCCGTGCTTCGGAAGGCACGTAAAGCCGTTGGTCCCGAACGCCATCTAGCGTTTGTACCTATCCTAGGATTGGTTCTGGTCTACCCTTTGGGTTGCAGAGGTCAGACGGCAGTCGCTTTGTGTAAAAAACCAGTAACCTCGTCAAATCGCTTAGGTTAGGTAGCGGACCCCGGGCTCTGAAGCGTAACCGCTGACGATGCAACAGGGAATACGCTCGGATGATGATGATGATATCGCATATCGTGTCACAAAAACATATATACATAAAGTATTCCATAATACACGTGTTCATTTAGCCCAACTATTCAAGTAAACTTCGCTATGGGCGCAGGATTTATACACGCTGAATTTTCATTGGTTTTGAAAAAGAAAATGTCGTATAGTACATAAATTCCTCTATCCATGTAGGTAATCCAAACTTGTGTACGACATAAGATAAAAAGTAGCGAAAATGAATTCCAATCGAGACCACGTAGTTACGCTCGTTTTATTAAAACTTCCGCGTGACCCCGATAAACTCGAATACGAATACGTAAGTACTCGCGCGGCAAACGACGGCCTTTGTAACCTACTAATTAATCTTACGTTTTTACTTTCGTGTTTTAGTCAACATTATTTGTTTCTGAATTTTCATTTTGACTAGCTAAATTGGCTCTTACTAACGGTCCTTATGAATTGGCCTTCGGCTTCAAAACCGATGGAAAATCAGCGTACTGGTATATTACCTACTAATGTACAAAACGTTAGCTCACCCCTTCATGCGAGATTACGTTTTTTAGTGTCCCCGCAACTTGGTAGGTATATTATAGAATATGAAATAGCTTGAGAACTGCCATTGACAGCATGCTAAAATGTGAAGGAGTTTTTGGGGGAAGTCATGGGGTTCAGTTGGGGTTTGCTTTAATTTATAATGTAACCGTGAAATGTGACTTTATAATGTAAAATTGGTGTATTTTTGTGTTATATATGCTCATATTCATGAACAATATTTGAATTAAGGCACCGTTCGCCACTCAATCGGCTATGAAAACCAGTGGACTCGTATAGATTTTTTGCCAGAAGCTCCTTTAAAGCAATCAAAAACACCACCCTTTGATTGAAACTTGTTAGGTTAAGAGTAACAAAGAAACGAAAAAATTAAATAGGCTCTAAAGGACTTATATCTAGGGCCGTAAATGAATTATTAAAAAAAAAAAACAATCGCCGTAGATTAACACATTTTAGAATGCTGTTACTAGCGAGCGCTACGTTTTACTTACACACGGACGCATGCGTACGAACGATGTATCTTTGGTTGTGTGACAATTTTGCTCAGAATGTATGAAGCTTCATAGCTATTGTATAAGACAAAAGCTGATCTACCATTTCATACATTTTGTCGCGGTAGTTAAATTTTGTATAATAACAACAGATTTTTGCAAGAGTTGGTAGCGTATTACAAGTTGTTCGTATTGATTTAAATTAGCTATTCCATACTGTTGTCGATTTAAAACATGAGGTCAATTTGAGAAGACTAACCTTATGCGTTTTTTTTTAAAGGATGAAAACTACGATCCTAACCCTTATTACCAAATATCGGCCAAACTGCAGAACGATTCCAGGACCATGACAGACTTTGAACCATCTCGAGTCAGTGTCAGTGACAGGAGTAGGCTAAAAATAGATGACTCTATATGGATAGTAGAATGTGCAAAGGACAGTAAATGTGTCCCAAAACTCACAATATCGTTCAATGTTTCTATACCGTAAGTATTTAATTTTTTCTCAAAATAAAATTTGTGAAATTTGTTATGAATGGCAATACTGAGATATGTTTTCTATGAATTTATGTCTGTATGACGTTTTATTGTGCCGTAACTAATACTCAACGTTGCGCGTTGGGTTTATTGGCGGAAAGTCAAGCGGTTCAGTTGGGGTTTGCTTTAAATTATTTTGCAAATTGATTCAAGTGGACTTTATTATATCATATTGGTGTAGGAACAAAATGTGAAATAGTTGAAGTGGACAATCATAGTACGGCAGTACGGCTTATTTGTGTAGCGGACTGTGTGCGTATTCAGGCTTCGTCCGCCACTCAATCTGCTATAATAACCAGTGGACTCGTATAGATTTGTCGCCAGAAGCTCCCTTGAAGCACTACAAAATAAGTAAAAAAAAACTTAACGTTACTGTTGTTTCAACGTGTATCATGGTACTGTAATGTGTAAGTGGCCAATAAATAGCATTTAAAATGCTAAATAGCATTAAAAATAGCAAAAATTCTATTTTTTTAAATTTATTGACACTTACACACACGAAAACAAACAAATGTTTGTTTACATTGTATACTAATGGCATGCACTTGTCCTTGTCACGCTACTTAAAGGCATCTGACATATCTTTATGACTGTCATTGCGTTTGATGGCTTTGAACACTGAAACTCACACATTGACGTGCGCACGGATGTGCACAGATGTATAGTTTCGTTTGTAGTAGTAGAGTGTTACTCCGCTTGTATGAAGCGCTATACCTGTGACCACACGCGTAGCGTCTTCATTGACATACATCCTTTACAAAGATAGGATTTACAGGAAACAGTATCACCCCGGTCTTATAAGTGTATATTTAAAAAAATAAAAAAAAGGTCTTGAAGAGTACGTTGTTGGTTCAAGTGAGAACGAGACTTTGAATATATTGCTCCAAAACACTGGAGTATTGGACATGCGTTAAGATATATTTTCATGGCTTCGACTCACTTTCTAGTTGGCCATCATGCTGTATACGGTCATCTTCAGATGATAGGAAACACCTTCTTTGCGAGCCTAAATACTTGTTAAAAAAACAGTATCACCCCGGTCTTTTATAAGTGTATATTTAAAAAAAACACTTTTTTTTTCTAGAGATCTTAAAGAGTACGTTGTTGGTTCAAGTGAGAACGAGACTTTGAATATATTAGTCCAAAACACTGGAGACCCTGCGTATTGGACATGCGTTAAGATATATTTTCATGGCATCGACTCACTTTCTAGTTGGCCATCGTGCTGTATATGGTCATCTTCAGATGATAGGAAACACCTTCTTTGCAAGCCTAAATATTTGTTAAAAAAAAACTCGGAATGGGTAAGCTTTTCTTTTACTTTTATTGGGAGAAAAATATAGAAAAAAATCCAGTCTATGATAATGGAAGGTCATTGATTATAACGATCGCGGTATCGCGCATTCTTAAAGTCAACTTTTGTCTCCATTTATACAATGTATCATGGACTCAACTCATGTGGTTAAAATATGTTCTGCATACTATGATACTATTAAGGTAACAATAAAAACTGAGATAGTAGAATATTTTATAAATTAATATAAATATATATGTCAATATATGTCTATGTAGATACATATTCATATTGTTGAAATATAGTAAGTTTTTATGAAGTACATAGTTTATAAATATATCAATTGCTTTCCCTTTTGTACCCACTTGGTTTTCTGACAACCCAAAGGCTCGCTGGCACAGATAATACTTTTAGCATAGTCCGATACAAATCGTATTTTGCACAATAAAGTTTAAATAAATAAAAACTGCACGAAATGCGAGCGAGCGTGTCCAAAGTGCCTCATTTTTAAAACGCTAGAAAACAATGGTCAATGCCACTCGTTTATTAATGTTGAATTTAATTTTTAAACCGAGAACATTTTTTAAGTTTTCTGCGTATTAGAATATTATTTTTGTCTAATGCAACTATTTAAAAAATACGGTGTAATGGTACTTCATTACTTGAAACACGAGTGGTCAAACTATTCGTTTTGTGTTTTGCTGACTCCCTCGTTCAAAAAAGGTCTCCAGATATTTTAACGTTATTACAATCATTTCATTTAATTACAGGATATAAATGGTATAACACTTGACACAAGATCAATCAAGACTAAAGAAGAGGGAGGGGATGATAACTTTAGAGTGGATGTCTACTTATATAAACAGTGCAGCAATAACACCCCTATAAAAATGTTGGATAAATCAGTACGTCTGCATTGGGCGAGCGAACATGTAAAAGTACTGGGGTAAGTACTATTTGGAACGATGAACCTATGTACTTTTGTTCGTTGAGGTCGAAAAGACCTGAATAACATTAACTTTTAATGTACCCAACCTTGTTCGTACTAGGCATGGTTTTGAATCGAATCTCAATTCGATTGAGGATCAGGAGGGAACTTGCACTCTCTCTCTCTCATCTCAGCGTATTCCCAGTTGCATCCCCAGCTGTATATGTGATATGCGCCGAGTGGTTTCCGGCAGAGTAGAAAAGAATCACTCACAAGGAAATACAAGCTAAACCAAGCTTATAAAAATCAATGAGACCTCACCAACCCTGGTCAGTACGAAGAGTGTAAGCTAAATCCTCTGGCTATTTTGGCTCAAGTATGGCTCTGGTAGTACAAAAAAAGACCTGATGATGATGATGATGATGTGGAAACTCGCTCTCCCTGTCTCTCTCTCTCTCTATCTCATCTCAGCGTGTTCCCAGTTGCATCCTCAGCTGTAATGCTGTGAAGCCCGGGGTCTGCTTTCCGGCTTTTTCTCCTCCACTTCGCACGATATTGACCATCCTTGGTTGTAAGACAATTGGCATGCATATAGGGACGCAGCCAGCATTTCTTGGGTCTACCACGTCTGCCGGGCCTCGGCGGAGGCGGCATGGCTATACATTTGTTTCCCACGTTATTTGCCGCAAGACATAACCATACCAGAATAGGCGACTTTCTTGCAGTTTGTCTGCTATGTCATTGACATTAAGGCTGCCGCGGATGCGGGTGTTTCTCACACGATCTCTCCGTGATACTCCGCAAATCCAGCGCAACATTTGCATCTCCGTGACACGCAGTTCCTGCTTGTGTCTCTCAAGCAACGGCCACGCTTCACTGCCATTTAAAAGGACAGGTCTAATAATGGATTTGTAGACCTGTCCCTTTAACCTAACCAATTTGCCCATGCGGCAGATATACGGGCCTTGACGTCGGCATCGATGTCTCCGCAAGCGTGAAGTACAGATCCCATGTATTTAAACTGGTCCGTACGCTTGACCAAGTCTTTGCCTATGCGTACGGGTGGGGGATCGTAGAGTTGCAGGCCATGTATTCAGGCTTCGCCACATTTAGCTTCTTCTGAACTAGCACTCTGTTCTTATATATAATATTTAAACTGTTAAGAGGAAGGCTGAATAATCCCTGCTTACTGGATAAGGCTGAATAATTAATTGTGGCGCCCTCTATAGGCCATAAAGTAAAGAACTAAAAAATAAAATAAATCGAATCATACCGAGTGGGGTATCAAATTATATGCATAAAAAATACATTTTAAAAATACTTACAAATATACATTATTGGCTTTTCCTTCCTGCTGTGCTTGTATTAATTGGATAAATATACTTTTCCGTATTCAGGTTGTCAGAGAAAAGAAAAAATACGAGTTCAATATTTTTTTAATAATCTAACTGATGTGCCAAAAATAACTTTTCAGTCACCAATTCACCATGCCTATTACTTCCATAGAGTCCAACATTTGTTTATTTTTTCGCAGATTAATCAAAGATGGTGGTATGATAAATATTACAAGGAATGAAATTGAATTCTCATCAAAACAAATTCAGCACGTATACGAAGTAGGTATCTTTTTTTTGCTAACCTATGTGTTGCCCCACTGCTGGGCAAAGGTCTCTACTATTTCGTTCCGCCAAAGTTAACCTGGAAGGGACCTTTATGTGAATAAATGTTGTCTATTAGTTTCGCCCTCTGTATAACTAAATTAAATATAAAAAAACCACTTTCACTCAATATTTTTGTTGGATTTTTGATTATTCCAATAATACTATGGTTCTATAACACCTTTTTAGGTTAATACCTCTAAATTCTGTTATTGGTTATGCGCAGAATAAGGATCCATTTTTGAATTTATTTTTTTCTAAATTAAGTACCTATCTTAAAATTACTTTTCACATTTCAAAAAAAATTGCTGTTAGGTAATGTATATTTTTTTTCAAAACGCTATTTTGTTATAGGGCTATTATAAAACAGGCAATGTATGTAAAATCTGGTTCTGAAATTCAGCATTGTGTACAGTGTACACCCGACTTATTCCGGCAGCCATTCGACACGAGTATTGTCGTTTTATCCTCTTATTTGTTTTATTTAATCTACATTTGTTTTTGTTAACAAAACATCTTTATTGTTATGAATTACAAATTGTACAGAAACAAAATACGAACTTAACGCTAAAAGCGTTTACTACCAGTCAACCTCTGGTTTATACAGAGGCTCTAAATGTGGGTTGCAACATAAAGTATAAGTGTAGTATACATAATGTACATAGATAAATACATTATTATACACTACCTATCTTAATCGGCTTCAGCATTGTTTTTTTACAGATTCACAATTATGGAATCACAACTTGGCGAAATGTAAAAGCGATCATAACTCTACAAAAAGAGTTCTTTCTAGAAGAAATTCCTGTAAGTGAAATGTCTTATAAATACTTATAATCATCACTAATCAGTAGTAATTTTTTACTTTGGCCTATGTTACTTGGGATGACGTAGGATCTCATGATAATGACACATACCAATCAGCTGTTTAAGCATTTCGAAGTTTATCAAGAAACAAAGAAAGTCACATGTTTTACATTATACTATTATTTTGAGCAGTTGTATAAAAAGCTGCGTGATCCGCGTTTTAAAAAACCATGATGAAAATTTAAATTTGATTGTGATTTTTATAACTAAATGTTTATTTTGTATGACTACCTCCGTGGTGTAATGGTTGACACAATAGTCCGCCACTCCGGAGGTTCTGGGTTCGATCCCCAATCAGGGCGATTTGTAAAATGGCCTTTGTCAAATTGTTCTAGGTCTTGGGTGATTATATATACGTATATAAAATATAGTGTTATTATATGTGTTTAAGGTAACCTGGGTTCACAATTTGCAATACCTCTAAATTTGCCTTTATAATACAAAGACAAATTTAGGCAAATTAGAGGTATGTTTGTGATTTTTTTCTATGAGCTAAAAATACTTAATCGTGTTTTGGCTATTGTGGGTGTCTGTACAAGATCCTTAAGATTTTTATGTAAATTTTTTGTGGAATAAGCTGTAGTAGTTTAATAACAGTGATTTTTCAAAAACACGCACAGTATTGCAAATTGTGAACCCACTTCGCCTTAAGTAAGTATCCCACATCTCAAGTTTAAAACTTACTTTGAGGCCTACATATATATTTATTTATATTTCAGCCAATTTATGAATCAAATTACGAATGCATACCAAGTAATGAAAATGAAACGGAAATAAAATACGTCAGTTATTGTAAAATACCGACCCTGATGAGAAATAAGAAATTTGTGATAGTGCTTCCCATACACATAACGTCTAATATTTATGGTAAGTATGGCTGTATCGAAGCCATGGGATGGGGCATGATGAAGCTATGGTCTAGTTTTGAATAAATGGGCTCTATTTTTGACAATCATGGCGCGTTTTATAAATAGAGCCCCAGGATTCGAACCCGTTATCTAACAATCATCTTTTTGGGATGATAATAACTGGTTGTGATTTAAAAATAAGGCTACTACTTAACTTGGCTCGTCTCCATCCTATCTGAGACATACCATCCTGTCTAAGACGTACACATAAACTCTCTGACAAAAAGCAATGTAATTTAATGATTATTTCTATCTATAAATCATAGTACATGGGTGACCGAACTTAACTCGATTTAAAAAAAACCGACAAAACGAGAGTTTCTAAAACTGAAACCTAGCTAGATCGATTTTCCGATCGATCAGCCCCAACACTCTCTATAAATAAAAAATAAAAAATACAAATCTCAATAGTTTCATCGTAGAATTGCTCGTTTAGAGAGATAGAATTATCCCGTAGGTTAGAAAATTATTGAAAATTATTTTATTTATTACACCTATCAAACAAAGACAAAACGAGAGTTTCTAAAACTGAAACCTAGCTAGATCGATTTTCCGATCGATCAGCCCCAACACTCTCTATAAATAAAAAATAAAAAATACAAATCTCAATAGTTTCATCGTAGAATTGCTCGTTTAGAGAGATAGAATTATCCCGTAGGTTAGAAAATTATTGAAAATTATTTTATTTATTACACCTATCAAACAAAGACAAAACGAGAGTTTCTAAAACTGAAACCTAGCTAGATCGATTTTCCGATCGATCAGCCCCAACACTCTCTATAAATAAAAAATAAAAAATACAAATCTCAATAGTTTCATCGTAGAATTGCTCGTTTAGAGAGATAGAATTATCCCGTAGGTTAGAAAATTATTGAAAATTATTTTATTTATTACACCTATAAATTACGTGTTGTTTTTTATTTGATTTATTAGTTTTCCTGATAGTCATTTGTTTACTTGAAATTTATTTTTCCATATAAATTAGCCAAATCATTTAAAGGGTTCCGGCTATTTCTTCTCCATTTTGCAAGGTCTTTGGCATCCTTGGGTGACCATTGACATGCATGTTATATTTGGAGAAGAAAAAGCGGGAAAGCGCACCCCGGGCTCCGAAGCAGCACAGCTGAGGACGCAACCGGGAATGCGCTTAGACGAAGAAGAAGAGGTAACCCGACCTGGTTTAATTTAAACTATTATTTATTAATCACAACAAACAAACAAATAGTTAGGTATTGCTGGTAAACAAGGAAGTTTATAAATATCAACTTTTGGCTATTAGTCTGAAGTTAAAATATGTTACTTTCTGTCGTTAGGGTTCCATAATTTTGACAAGGAACTCTTAAATTTTGTAATAGGTATGAATATTTCTATAATATGATAATATCATGAAATTACTTTTTCAGATACACTAAGAAAGAAAAACCTTCAAGTCACATCACATATAAAAATCTTTTTAAATGGAGATGAAAAAAGTGACAGGTGGTTAATTCTTCTTTTTCGTAAATATAGAGCGAATATAATACTTTCTGTCTTTGCCCTTATCGCAAAAGTCTAAACTCGGGGTTTGCCAGCGATCTAAGGAGCGAAGTATACTGAGAATCAAACTGACAGAATGTGTCTTAAGTGTTTCATATTTTGTGATCGTGTACGAAATACGTTCACTCTAGAACCAAAATAATGAACGTGGGGAGAAAGGAAGCTAAGATCAAGTGGGATTGGGCCAGTCATGTCTGCAGAATGTATCCGAATAGAAGGGTAAAAATAACCACAGTATGGATCCCTGCAGGCTAATGACGAAGAAGAGGCCGCCTTAGAACTCGATGGGCAGACGATCTGACGGCTGAACTGGACTGGCGAACATTCGCTACTAACAGAGAAGCGTAGAAGGCTATAGAGGAGGCCTTGGCTCAACAATAGGACCCCATAGGCTAGCAAAAAAAGGGCGAACACAATGCAGAAGTAACACCCTCATTTGAAATAAATTGTTTAATATAAATTTAAAATATGTGATGAAACATTTCGCCACGAGTTCGAGGTTCGAACTCACATTCATTACATTGTCCTATGAGTGCACTTGCTACCGTGACTTTGAATCATCCTGTAGCATGTGAATTTTCACATGTTTTTTATTTAGAAACATACATAAAAACTAGCACGACTTTATCCCTAATGGGGCAGACAGCATTTTTGAGTCTTGAGGCTAAAAGCAGACAGAGCCCAGGGCTGCAAGACCTAAATACCACTTTTAGCGTGATGGTGGGAAAGAAGGTAGAAAAAGGGAATAACAATAGTAATGGTTTGCTAGCCGCATTGCCCATATAAATCGTCTCACCTAAACTTTTCTCTTCTTTCCAGTGTCATTAGTATTCTTCGTTTCGTCGAGATAGACGTGCCTATTTGGATTATCTTTCTCGCTTCACTTATTGGTTTGTTGATCATCGTAATCATAGTCTTCATATTATATGAGGTAGGTGTATATATCGTTTTCTTTAATTTTTAAACCTAACATCATCATTATTAATTTCAAAAACCCACTGTTGGGCATAAACCTCCCTCTGTCTGCGCCATCCAGTTCTATTCCTGGCCATCGCAATCCAGTTCTTTCCTGCAACTTGACATCTCGACCTTACCTGACTACCTTACGAACGACTTACCGGTACACTACGTTTTCCATTTCTGGGGTCATGGGACCCCACTGAATGGTCAGTGACACATTCTTACTCCACCTACCATCGTTCGGTCGAGCCAGGTGTCCCGCCCAGTTCTATTTTAGAGGCGCAACCCTAGAGAGATCATGGTGAACATCTTTTGACGTCGCGTCGTATCTCTACGTTGCAAACTCGGTCTTGCAATTTGATGCCAAGCATGACTCGCTATATGGCTCTCTGCTCCAAACTACACATTTATTGTCTGAAAGATTTGAACGAGGACAACGGACTGGAAAAATAGCCATCACCATCTATGTTGTGGTGAAAAGTTACACTAATCTCGTCCGTATAAACATTGCATTACAGCCCGAAATCAAACTCCCAAAGCTATGTCATCATTACTTAGCACTTAATGTAGTTTGAAACTGCGACGTGCGTGAACATGCACAGCGTTGATATTGTAGTAAAGCCTCTGGTTAAGATCGCAGGGAAATGATAGATGCACATTGCAAATTCTTTCCAGTTTCCATATTATTCCAGAAATTGTTGGAGAGCCACAGCACTGGCATACTTATAGCTGAAATGCCTCTTTATGTGTCAAAAACTAAATCCTATTGGATGTTAAAACATAGCACTGCTTAATGTAGCCGCAAACTTACAGACAAAACTGTTTTGTCTTAGGCGCTTTGTCTCAATGTACACTCGCTCTAAAGGCGTAAATTCTAATATCAAATCTCATTTCAGCGTGGTTTCCTGAGGAGAAAAAAAAAGAATGATTTGACGAACCTAAGAAGAAGTGTCCAGAGACAGAGTATGGTAAGTTTAACCTAGATGATATTATGAAATCATTAGATAGAATTGGTTGTGTGGTGACGGCAGGGTAGAATACATTTTTCATCGCTCATTTTTCTCTTCCACGAGTTTCATAAAAGGTGACTGAGGATCTACCTCATAGATAATAGGGAACAGGCAGCAGTGTTCTCTAAGCACTATGTGACCATTTATGCTATCTACTGAGATTACAAACCCTCTTCCTATCGTGGTGATTATAAGCAAATTCCCCCTCTATTGGGGGGAGTATTTAGTCCAGTGTACTTATAGGCTATAAAGACGAAGATTGATTACATTCCTCAAGGTTCATTCTTTCGTTCTTTGCCAAAGTTTCTTGAGAGACGTTAATTTTGTTGTCTGAGCTTAGGTAATATTAAAAATTTGTGTACTGAACAAAAGTCAAGATAGCATTCCTCGTCATCATCATATCAGACACACATAAGGCCACTCCTTATATGCTGGACATAGGCCTCAAGGATTTCCAAAATGATCGGTTGGAGCTGCCTTTATCCAGCTTTTTTTAACAGCATAAAATTTTGTTTAATATTGTTTTTAAATTTATTAGAGACGAACAACGATGATAGATACAGCAAAATTAATCGAATCAGCGGAAGAAGCTATCCTTGATCACGAAGTCGCAAGTACCGATGTACTCAACATTAAACAAGAAAATGATAAACACCCTCAAAAACATGAATATACACCAAAAAACAGTGAAAAACAAAACACAACAGATGTAGTTATTGAACATACACCAAACAACAGTGAAAAACAAAACAAAACAGAAGTAGTTATTGAAAAACCAGATGTTTGCATAAATAATAAATCTCCTGTTAAGGAAATGACACCTAGTCCATCACATAGTAATGAAGATAATGTGGATACAAAAACAGATACAGAACACTGTGTTAAAACTAAGGGTAGAAATGGAAAACAAAATGATGCCTTGTAAGTATCTTTAAGTGTTATACTTAAGTTAAATAATATATTAAATCTAATAAACCAAATTATACTTTAAGACTATTTTGTATCTTCTTCATGTAAGCGCGTTCCCAGTTGCATCATCAGCTGTGCTGCTTTGGAGCCCGGGGTGCGCTATTCCGCTTTTTCTTCTCCAAATATAATATGCATGTCGGTCACCCAAGGATGCCAAAGACCTTGCGAAGTGGAGAAGAAAAAGCTGAAACAGTTAAAATTATGTGGCTATAGATTTACGATCGGCCGCCTGCCTGACGTCAACCAAGTCAACAACCATTCCCAAATATCCATTTATTCACAACAAGCATTTGTAGTTGAAAATTACGACATGGCTACAAAGCCAGAGGTAAAAGTCACGCCTAGTGATACATATATGATCGATATCGTACCTCAATGTCGCAAAGCCAATGCCTAAACTACTTGTCCACTACCTCTATTATCCGCATTTTTACAGGGCCAATATAATAATTGGCGGACTACAGAAAAACCTATATACTTGTCCTAGTCCATCACATAGTAATGAAGATAATGTGGACACAAACACAGATACAGAACACTGTGTTAAAACTAAGGCTAGAAATGGAAAGCAAGATCCTTTGTAAGTAACCTTTAGCTAATAAATAATAAATAAATAGATACGGACAAATCACACTGATTGAGCTAACCCCAAAGTAAGTTTAAACTTGTCTTATGGGGAGTGTAAAGTAAGAACGTGAAGCTTTTTTTCGCACATTTGCCAAAAGTGGCCGTTCGCAAATGTGCGAAGAAAAGCTTTACGTTCTCACTTTAAGGCCGTACCTGAATTTTCCGAGATCCAGTGGCAGGGGGCAGCACTGGACCCCGGAAAATTAATGTAGACGTTAAGTTAGACGTTAAGGCCGTACCTTAATTTTCCGGGGTCCAGTGCTGCCCCTATTAAAAATAAATCATTTTAAAGAAAACGGAGACATCATTTAAAATTTTGCTACCTCTAAAGTATTTTATGAACTACTGTTTACAGTATATAATAAGAACGTTAAGCTTTACTACGCACATTAGCCAAAAGTGGCCGTTTTTCGCAAATGTGCGTAGTAAAGCTTAACGTTCTCACTTTAAACTGTAAACAGTAGTTCATAAAATACTTTGAAGGGTTATCTAGGACTTGGTAGTAGCAAAATTTTAAATGATGTCTCCGTTTTCTTTGAAATGATTTATTTTAAATGGGGGCAGCACTGGACCCCAGAAAATTCCGGTACGGCCTTAAGGCGGGCGCTTTTTTTACTATTTGGACTCCTTTTTCCACAGATATAGATGACGCAAGTCTCTATTAAGTATTATTAAGTCGATTTGTATGGAAACCAAGCGTGCCGACATTTTAACAATAAATTTACGCATAATATAATTTTAAAATAACTTACCTGTGTTAACTTGCCTTTGGGTAGTTGCAATTTTTGGCTATTGCAATTAATTATCGCAATGACAAAAATAACGAAACGAGGCATTATTTTAGTTTTCGCAGCCGTCCGGTTACCGGCCGACCTTGACTCTTCGGCCGCGAAGTAGGTGCATTTACGTCATCTATGTGTATATATCTGTGCATGTTTCCATCTTCTCGCCGACTATCACGTTAAAAAAGACAAAACTTAGAATGTACCAGCTGCTTTTCTTCCCGCGCAGATCGTAGAAGCCGATCGAGGGAATAGGCGAAAATGCGAATTATATCAATAGGCGATGCGGCTAACAACCCATCACTATTTTGAATATTTTTTCTATCTACGTGTGGTCTGTATCACAGGTCAGTGGCCTTTGGGTCTTGCAGCCCTGGGCTCTGTCTGCCCCATTAGGTAGAAAGACGTAATTGTATGTATTGTATGTTTATATATATATATATATATATATATATATATATATATATATATATATATAAACTGTGATACCTGTGGTATTTATTTACAGAGCAAATATATTAATCGGCGGGCTACAGAAAAACCTGCGCACCCGAGATCTACTGAGTGTTGACGAGTAGCCTAATTTTTTGTGCTTTTGAGGGAGGGGGGGACCACCACTTGGGAAGATCGTATGTCAAGTTCTGTAGCATTTAGGTAACATAGACTTATCTCAGCTTTTTTTCATATAACAGTTCATATTTGATATTCAATGTAATTTAAGTAGTAAGTAATTTTATTTCATGTACTTAAATGTGTAAAAAAAAGAAATAAAACGTATTTAGTAAGTCCAGCTATTTTTATTTCATAAATTTCCAATCCAACCTTTTCCATAGAATTTTGTTTAACTAATATTTCTATACCCCTTCATATGGCATTAATTTAAACCAATATCACAGAAGACTGTAAGAGTATACAGAACGGAATCTCCTAAGGTATGCGCAATATGCGTCCCCGTTCCCCGTCCCCGCTATCGCCCCCGTTCTTGTGCGCCCGCGCGCGCCGTGCAGTGTGTGTTCGCCCGCTCTCGCCCCTCAACAAGGCGAAAACGGGGGAAAGGTGCGGAGACCGGGAACGGGGACGCATATTGAGCGGGACCTTAGGTGATTCCGTTTTGTATACTCTTACTGTCTTTTGTGCCAATATCTAGTGAAACAACTTAAGGGTGGTTACCCGAGACTTTTCCATACATATTTTGAAACGACATCTCAGATATCGGCAAAATTTTGTAACTTCAAAGAAATCGCATATATCTAGACATAGGTATAACTAGTTTTTTAGAGTCAAAATATGAACTAAAAAGAAAATATGATATGGTACACTATATTCTCTTTCAAGTGCCTATATTGGTTGTGAAAACTACTTATATCCCTGCATCCCTATATATATGTGCAATTTCTTTGAAATTACAAAATATAGCTGAAAAATAACATGTCGATTCAAAATAAAGACTACGTTTGTATGGGAAAGTCTGATTATGTCTAGGGTAACTCTTAAGGCCGTGCCTGAATTTTCCGGGGTCCAGTGCTGCCCCCATTATAATAAATCATTTCAAAGAAAACGGAGACATCATTTAAAGTTTTGTTACTTACTAGCAAGTCCTAGGTAACCCTTCAAAGTATTTTATGAAGTACTGTTTACAGTTTAAAGTGAGAACGTTAAGCTTTACTACGCACATTTGCGAAAAATGGCCACTTTTGGCAAATGTGCGTTGTAAAGCTAAACGTTCTCATGATAAATTGTAAATTCATAAAATATTTGAAGGGTTATCTAGGGCTTGGTAGTAGCAAAATTTTAAATGATGTCTCCGTTTTTTTTGAAATGATTTATTTAAAATGAGGGCAGCACTGGACCCCGGAAAATTCATAGTCGTAGTCTAGCTTTTATTTTGAAATGACATGTCAGTTTTTAGCAATATTTTGTAAAGAAAAGTTTTCAAAGAAATTGCATATAGGCATATAACCGGTTTTCACAGTAAAAACTAGTCATACGCCTAGATTGACTACGTTTGGATGGGAAAGTCTGATTTTGTCGGGTAAGGGTTCTTTCATATACTCCAGTTATAGAGTAAAGAGTTGTACAACATTTCGTAGTTTAATAGAGCTACGAAATGTTGTACAATTCATTGCTACAACTTATCATGGTCGTGGCTGTCTAGAGCGTTATGATTGCCATGGGACATTATCTACATGCTTTTTTCCTTCTCGCATATAAATCTGTATAGATGGTTACAGTTCACGTCGTTCAACTTGCCATCCCAATAAATAGAGCCGCAACATTCGTTATTGTCCTTGTTATTGGGTTCATATTGAGTCCACTGTGCAAATCCGGCTTGTTCCAAAGTCTGATCTGAAATTTTTTTTAAAGTTTTGAATAATCATTTTTCAAATAGTGCGCAACGCATAGTGCGTTGAATACACTGTTTCAGATTTTGAAGTAAAATATAGCTTTACATCGCTTACTCTCATGTTTTTTGCTGGCAAAGATAATATTTTATAATAAATTAACAACTCATAGTATATACCGCCCTTTGAAATCATCGTTCCACTGACCATAGTCAAAGGCAATTCTACAGCCATATGGGTCTATTAGACCCTACAGCTTAGTTTAAAATCAAGTACTTATTAAATCATTTACAAGAATTTCACTAAAGATAAAAGACATGAATTTGTTCCTGATTCGCCATAGGAGAAATCGACAGCATCACAAATATAATTGTTTTGCTTTTTTTCGGAGTTGACATCGCATTTGTGGTAGTCCTAATGTTACTGGCGTCCATATTAAGTGTTCCCGAGGACTAAAGACTTTTAGCCTTATTTTGAAAGCTAGAATTTTAATTAAGGGGCTTTACAGGCTTAAATGTGATCCAGTGGTCAAGGCGTGATAGGAGCTATATCGAAGCAAAAATTAAGAAATGTGGTAACTTACTGAAAATCGTCACAAACTCCCTAGTTCTGCCTATGGTGCGAAATCCGATATTGATATAATTGTCGTTTCTTGACCCGTGGTGGCGCGGTGACTTATGCATGACTTCCTTCAGGGTACGGCTCTCGGCCATAGAGTTGACCACCGCCATGTGGCTCCCCACTGCCTGGCAGTCGGCATACGCTGCGTTCCATGTCATAGGAACTCTTGAAACCTTGTAGCAACTGGATACGTTAGCATAATATTCGTATCCTGTGAAATACAATATTTTAGACCAAGTTTTGTTAAATCAATGTTTTTTTTCCAAAAAAATCTATGGATATATGAAATGTCCCTATGTTGTCTTTTTATTTCATAATTTAATTAGTAAAAAAGATATGAACCATGATAAACCTAAAAAATTGGAAAGATTTCCCACTCTGTTCAAACATCTAGCAAACAAATTTGACAATATTATTTAAAACCTTTACCTTTATAAAATTTTTAATAAAAATGAAATTACAAGAAATCAAAGGACTACGAAACGTTGATTTTGTTTACTTTTCATAGATATTTTCGGTCCGAGACTCCGAGTTGTAGAGGTTATTATCGCACGCGCTCTGTTGTTGTTCGGGCACAGCGCGACAGCAATGGATTATACAAATACCCTTTTTTTCAATAGGCATGACGACTGGATAAATATTTTTGGCCCATCGGTCAGATTATTAAAAAATATTGTACACGTATTTTTTCTTTTTTCTGAGAAACAAAAAAGGACTAAAACTAAGTACGAGTTTTACATAGGTCTCTGGAACTTAGATGCTTTGTATCTTTGTAAATTTTTACTTTTGATAAACTGAAAAATATGGGTCCATTTTTTTTGGATAATCTACAAGATGGACTAATTATAATAATACTTATCTGACCCAGTCGTCACCCATATTCTCTCGACCTTAGTGTTTCTTCTTAAAAACATCCCCACCTGTATCAAACACGTCGCATTTGTCATCGTAAGGGGCATCCTTTGCTTCCACTTTACAAACAAAGGCATACGTTATATAACCATAACATTCCGAGGCCTTGATCTCTCCAAACCTGTCTATCACATCACATTTCTTGCTCTTTTCGGTACTATAATCTCCATAATCATCTTCATTAGATTCGCCACCGACTGAAAATTCGAAGCACATCATCATCAGAGCTTTAGAGACCGGGGTCCGCTACCTAACCTAGGTAATTGGACGAAGTTACTAGTTTTTACACAGAGCGGCTGCCGTCTGACCTCTGCATCCCACAGAATAGACCAGAACCAATCATAGATTTAAACAAACGCTAGTTGGCGTTTGGGACCCACAGAGTTACGTGCCTTCCGTAGCACGGAATCATCTTTCTTTTCGCTTAATCAGGTGATTCAAGCCTGCAATATCCTAACCAGACTGGAAACAACTTTTCACAAAGTATGCTTCCCAGTATTTGATCCCACGACCTCCGGATCACAAGGCAAACGCCTTGACGACTGGACCACGAAGGCAGTTTTCTTCTTTAAATAAAAGTTAGAGTACGTTTGTATAGAAAAGATAGGGTAAGAGCAGTCTTTTAATGGTAAGTAAGTAACACTTTATTGCACCAAAATAATATTAAATATATGTACAGTATAGGTATATACAGATATGTATATTATAGATAATCTAATGGACTATGGTAGCCTGTTCTTACAGGCTAACATAGTCCATTAAATTATCTAATATTGCGCTACGCGCTATAAACGCTGATTATACGCTTTCGTATTGAGGCACTGAAGAACTTTGGCCGAGAAGACTGCGTAACTTCCCGAACGCTGCCTAGTGCCGAGTCGGATTCATCGTAAGACCTCTTCCTCGAAGCTGGAACTTGATATTGGTCTACAGCTTCAAGAGTGGAGCTCCCAACAGAACAGAACAAAACAACAGAACAGTAGGGGCGCGACATGGTTAAGAGGGCGCCTGATGCTGACAATCTAAATTTTCTCCTTACCACGCATACAAATTTACTCTACCTGAAGCGAAACAGCGAGCCTTGCAGGGACGGAAGAAACATAGTGGGTCAATGAGGCTGATTTACGCGTTTCTGGTTTTTCAGGTTTTTTTCATTTTACAAAGAATATTTAAGAGCTATTTAAGAAATAAGACATGATGACTGCCTTATGTATAATACAATTATAATCCAAAGTGACATACGGCTTTTAAATACAAAAAAAAAGTAACTGTGTACGTACATACTACAACCTTTTCATTCAAGCTCTCGTGTTGTTGTCCATCATCCCCAATCCAAACGTAGGTAATATCAGGATATCTCTTCATCATCGAATGGACCTGACTTAAGTCCCCTTGGTTTATCGGTGTTATCAGTTTTGCACCTTCCAGTGAACATATCTCTTCGGCGCGAAGAAAGCGTACTTCATCAACGTGGAATTTATAAAAAGCATCAGTTTTTTTATTATATGAATAGTCTGTTCTGTAGATCTTGCTGATAGCTGGAGGTGCAGCCGCTGTGAAATCAAATAAACGGGCAAGTGCGAGTCGGACTCGTACATGAAGGGTTCCGTACCTCCGTGCAATGTTTTAAAACGCTGAAGAAACACGTTTCTTGTATGACGACCCCCTTTATTTTTTGACTTTATCTTATTTTTAGTATTTTTTGTTATAGTTGCCATAGTAATACATGATTCGTAAGCAAGTGTCTAGCTATTACGGTTCAAGAGATAGAACCCTGTGACAGACGGACAGACAGACAGACAGACAGACAGCGGAATCTCAGTAATAGAGTCCCGTTTGCACCCTTTGGGTACGGAACCCTAAAAAAGTAAATTTAATATCATCATTGTATATTTATAAATACGTAGGTACCATTCTAGTTCATGTTGTAGGTTCCATGCGAGTCTGGGAGAAAATACAAAACTCATAATGTACCAGCTGCTTCTCCTTCCGCGCAGATCGTAGAAGCCGATTGAGGAAATGGGCAAAAGTGCGAATCATATGAATAGGCGATGCGGCTAGCAACCCATCACTATTTTGATTATTTTTTCTGTTTGCCCGCCAATTATCACGCTAAAAGTGGCCTTTGTCTTGCGGCCCTGGGCTCTCTCTGCTTAGAGCCGCAAGACCCAACATGCTCTGTCTGTCCCACCAGGGATAAAGACGTGATACAGATAGACTATCTGTAAATACGTAGCTACATACTTGATACTGCTACATACTCGTATTTAAACATTTTAAACATTATTAGCCCACATCAACCTACTGCCAAGCAAGGCTTTATGCCGTTCTTGGTTCGATCATTGGATCTTGAATTTCAGATAAGTGAATGACGATTAGTGTCAGAAATCTTCTCTTTCTTCGTCTAAGCGCATTCCCGGTTGCATCCTCAGCTGTGCTGCTTCGGAGCCCGGGGTGCGCTTTCGTTTTTAGTGCAGATTTGTATAGCAGTAGGTACACTCTTCACTTTTTACTCTTTATTCTCTATTCTTCTTCTTTATGGTATATTTGTTGTTCGACGAAAACTCAAAAATCTTTGAACGGATCTTCGTAAAATTTGGTAGGCGCGTTTCTTCTTTTCTTCTTCTTATTTGAGGGCTTAGTGGCTCTTGTCGGTGGAGTATGCGCCAAACTTCTCGGTTCTCTGCCTTACTTTTTAGTGCTTGATACGACATGACCCCTGCTTTTTCTTTCAGTTGGTCTACATAGCTCTTTCTTGGTCGTCCTGGACCTCTTCTACCTTTTATCTTTCCTTCTAGTATGTTTTTAAATAAGAAGTCATGTCGTATTAGGTGACCAATCATTTTCCCTCTCCTATTTTCTATTTCGCCCAGCAGTCTTCTTTTCTCTCCTACTATTTCTAATACTTCCTCATTGGTTTTCCTTTCCATCCAACTGATCTTTTCCATTCTCCTCCAGCACCACATCTCGAAAGCTGCCAGACTGTCACTATCTTTTTTATTCAGTATCCACGTTTCGCATCCATAAAGTGCTATGCTCCAGATATACGTTTTTATAAGGCGTTTGCGTATTTTTCTGGATATATTTGCTGTGAAAAGTTTCTTTTTACTATTGTATGCTCCTTTGGCCATGGCAATTCTGGTTTTAATATCTGCAGTACATCTAGAGTCTTCTGTTAATATGCTTCATAAGGCGCGTTTATTTTGCCTAAATATTTTTTTAATTCAAACATAAGCAAAATTGGTCCAGAAGTTGCTGAAATATGAGTTCACAGTTCGGGACCCACGCGTATTTAATAAAAATACCCGTAAGTAGCTACGTAAATGTTTACAGAGTTTGTAATCACTTAAGGTCAAAGTTCAAGTTAGATATAAGAGACGCTGAACAGTTCAATCAATATCTAGTACTGATTAAGAAATAATAAATTAAACAACATTTTAAAATAAATAATCTCACACAGTAATAATATGTAACGATTATACATAAATATTGTTTCATAAAAGCAGTAAGTACCTACCTATGTATGAATGAAAAACCAATTATTTATTTAATAAAAAGTAGATAGTGATTGATAAAAGTAATCTATTTGTTTAAATGGTTTCTTTCTAACTTTCTATTGATTTTATTGATTGGTTTTTAACTTTCTATTGATTAATAAAAAATAAAAACGCAAGGAAAGATTTTAAGGTGAAGAACAAGGTCAAGTGGCGCTCTCATTTAAAATCAATTTTGTAATCGTAAACTAGGTAATCATTACGATTTTAGTAACAGTTAGGAATTAAATAGCACTTTAAATTATTTAATTAACAACCGTTCAAAATATTACATGTAGACGTAAATAAAAAAAAATATTTCAAATGTGGGCACCACTAGTAATATCTTAAAATTTTCTTATGTATACAGTACAAGTATTCTTTTATTATATCAAGCTAGGTAGACAACTATGAGATTTATGTACTTATTTGGCCGAGAGCGGTCTGAAATAGAGCACCAAAGACTTTTAATTTGTAACCTAAGAACTCCCAGGTTTTACTTTAGTATTCCAAACAAAACAATAATAAATATAAACATTTACCTGCAACTTGAAACCACAACAATAGTATAAGAAACAGCACCATAGCGCACAATCTTTGTAATAAGACTGGTATTTTAATATTGATATGTCTCGTATTTAATATTAAAAGTAAAAACTTTGATAAATGGCTAGCCTGCTTATCAATCCAAATTCGTCACAGATTCAGGTTCTCTTTCTAAAGATAACTCTGAGAGTCATAAACAAGTTATCGTTAGCTGACAAATGTGTATTTACATTTAAGGTGGAGGTATAGGCAAATGACCTTGAAGTGGCGCCCTCATTTGAAATAAATTATTAACTCGTAAATATGGAGATAATTTCCATATTGCTCTTCGTCATGCACTAGATAGCCCTTTAAATTATTTTATGAACCACCGTTGAAAGTATTTACATTAGTCCGTCTAGCTTTAAAACTTGCTTCCGCCAAAAGTGGCCACGGCAAGTTTTAAAGCTAGACGGATCACCAATAATAGTTTCAACGGCAGTTCATAAAATAATTTAAAGGGCTATCTAGTGCATGACGAAGAGCAATATGGAAATTATTACCATATTTACGAGTTAACAATTTATTTCACACTTCAAGGCCATTTGCCTATATCTTCGCCTTAAGAGTCAAGCTCTTGTCGTTGTCTATTCTTTGGTAAAACCAATAAAGAAAAACCAACACCTAGAACAGAAGTACAATTCAAGAATGCGTGTGAAAATCAAAAACAACTTAAATGTGTAATTATATTAATTCACCCGCTCTTTCCCGTGGTGTTGCCTGCATCGTATTGGGCACCTCACCTGGGATAACAAGTATCATATGTGTTAATATAGGTAAATGTCTTCGCCTTGTCAGCATTTCAGCCCAGTGATTTTGATGGTTTTGTGTTAAAATGCCAAATTTTTACGATAAAACTAATAACCAACATTTTATTAAAGAATATTTCGATGACTTGCAACTTTAGACCCAACTCTCTTTAAAAAAATGTATGATGAGTACCAATTGTGCAAATGATAATAAAAACATCTCTGTTTTCGCAGCTATGCAAAATAATACACAACAATCACGTAAAAACTTATGATTTTTATAAAAAAAAGGATGTCAAACGAGATAAGATAGAAATCTTAAAGGAAAATATTTTTCAAATAAACAGTGAGCAAATATGACGAAAAGTCTACGTATGTGGTTCATTTCAATGTCAGAAGCCAGAAATTCTCCCCAGTAATGCTATGTGGCGTATATAGGGTAAGGAATGGTGGCGTATCTAGGATACGGAACATTGGCGAAATTGGGGTAGAAAACAATGGCGATTTCAAAGCAGGGATACCAAGGTGTAAGTGAGCAGTTATGACTAGGAAGAAGCAGGCAGTTGGGCTTCCGGAGAGGGGAGGCAGGTGGCGTATGAAGAGGCAATGACGTATCGTTGGCCACTGGCCTCTGCCTTAGATATAGGTACCACTAATTGTTACTTCAAATTCACCATTGTTTTCTAACCTGGATACGCCACAGGCCACAGCCCATTCATACGCCACTATCACCTTTATCAAGGCACGAGTACTTATTTTAATAAGCATGCCTCATTTCTCTCTTCTCCCTCTCTAAGTACGTCTGTTCCCTTTCTTTAAATAGGCAATTTTTCTCCACGTTAATTTCACCAATACCACCCTAAATACGCCACCATTACTTATCCTAGATCGTCATCATCACCATTTTAGCCACATAACATACATGCCTCTCCCAAGGATTTCCAAAACGACAATCTAAAGCGGCCTGCATCCAGCGCTATCCAGCGACCTTGGTCAAGTCGTCTGAGCCATCGCTGGTATTCGTCTTGAGGCACTGAGAAATTTTGGATTAGAATACACTGCGTAACTTCACGAACACTGCCCAGCCGAGTCGGATCCGTCGTCGAAAAACCTCTTTCTCGGAGCTGGAACTTCTTGCCTAGATCAATTGACCCAGGTAGATATATATTGGTCTACAACTTCAAAGGGTGAAGCTCCCAACCCAACAGAAACTAGCTTTTATTTTGAAATTTCATCATATTTTGACTGTGATAACTAGTTATATGCCTAGACACAGATCTGTTGCAAGTGTGCCCAGATATATGTGCAATAAAAAATGCCGAAATCTGACATGTCGTTTCAAAATAAAAACTAGACTACGTAGTATGAGGACTCTTAAGGGAGAATTTACCCGTAATCACCACGCTGGGTAGGCGGTGATTGCATTAAGCAGTATAATACTGCACGTTCTCTTTAACTATACTGTATCACAGAATACATAAGAGTCAAACAGAATAGAATCTCACAGCGTCTCCCGCAAATTGGCGTCCCCGCACCTCTCCCCCGCACTTTGTGAGCCTTTGACAGCTCCAAACCAGGGTTTAGTTACTAGCCGCACGCAATTTGCGACGTCTCTTGTCTTGAGAACTGTCAATCAATAGTAACCATCATGGTGAGAAGATGCGCATATAATAATTGTTTATCCACCGATTACAACAAAGAACACATATTTCATAGATTTCCAAATGATGAAAACAGGTAGCAATAGCAAAGCAACAATATAATTTCACGTTATTACCCAGCAACCATCTTGATATATATACCCTTCTCGCTCTCTCACATTGGCGGGAGATATACAAGAGCGAGAGGGATTATCAATCGACAGCAGTTTAACCGGTAAAAATACATAGGCTCCTCGCTCACAGTTAATCACATACACGCAGATGCCAAGTAGATTTCCGCGGGTTATAGTGTAGTGTTATAATGCCATTGTTGACAATGACAACTTGATAAGCCGGGCGTAGAAGCGTGATAAGATAAACATTTGTCTATTTTTATTGAATTTATTCAAATTACCGTATAGTTTTGCGCCGAATATGCAAATTACTATATTACAATAGTGAATTAGTGTATTTAGTGCGTTACATTATAAATGACTCAATAATAATCAGTAAAGTGAACTAATGGTGAAATGGACAAAGGACATAATAAAAAATATTTGTGAAGTGATATTATGTAGCTGTTTCCGACTTTTCTGTAACATTTAATACATATAAAACAGAATATTTTTTAAATCATAGTGTTCGCCTATCTCCCGGTATAGAAAGATATAATCGTAAATATGTCGAACTCGTTAGTAGGTAAGTATTAAATTAATTCTGCGGTGCGACCCTAAGTATAAAACTCACACATCGACGTGTGTACAGATAAATTGTTTCGTTTGTAGTAGTAGTAGGTATATATGTTACTCTGAATCAATAGAGAGTCATAGCAGTGACTGTATTTCCATATCTTCTGATTTAGGAGCACAAAAAAACATGGTAGGATGTAGAAAAATTCCTTATTTTGTTGCACACGTCGTGGTAGCACAACAGATTTACTTAAAGGCTTTTTATATATTTGAGCTACTTCAGTCCGACTAAGTCCCTTACGCATTGTCCTAATATACAGCGAATATGCGACGCAGCCATCACTTGGTCCTTGTGGTATATCCTTTAATATTGTCGGCTCTTAGACGCGCGCGCCCTCTCACTTCCGCCGCTCACAGCTTACTGAGCTGTTTACGACCGCACGTGCGCTAGAGATCACATAATGCTTCCTTCTCTTTCACTCACATACACTACATCCCTTCCTTATTTTATTAGTTTTTTTTCAGGTTTTTCTTTTACTTCGTAAATTTATTATTACTACGACTTCTAATAACAAAATTAACAATCAACTTAATTTTCTCATTTTATTTTTATTCTAGTCTTCTGAGTGATATTCTTAAATATCTTATTCTGAACTCGCTTCTACTGCATTTTCTAAATTCTGTCTATCAATCCCTTTGCTCACAGATTTCCATTCTCCCTCCACTTTTTTTATGTGTTGCGTACCCATTGTGCGTTTCCTTTTATATAGTCCAATCCATTTCATAACACCTCGCCTTTTCCAACTAAAAAGACATTCACCTTTATTGCTTCCTCTTTTACTGACTGACAGATTTCATTATTTATATATATATATATATATTTTTTTTTGTGAAGCATCAACAGCAAACTTTAGTAAATAAACATAATTACAAAGCCCTGGGAGAGACCTTCAGTCCAGCAGTGAGCCGACACAGGCTGACAAATAAGGGAAGAAATAATTACCCAAGCCTACCAATGAAATCAAGATTAAACATCACACAATCTTATTAATAAGATTGTACCTAAGTGGACTCTATGCCTATTAGAAAACCTCTCAATTCTCGGATGCACTTCGATTCCCAAATGATCGCGGATAAATAATCGAGTGGTTACAATATTGAACGTTCAAAATGTTAAACCCCTGGTTCGTCCAGCCAGCCAGACCCATCAAATAATATATTTAATCCTGTTGAGCATAAAATTTTATCAAAAATGTATCATATGTAAGTGATATAGAGCGAGGCTATTGTTTTACGCAGCGGTTATCACGAACCATACGACGGCAATCCCTATTTCTTTCCTTTTATCACGCGTGGCATGGAGATAAAACCTCAATTCAACTTGTCACCATGTAATCCCGCCTCCGAAATCACAGAAACCAACAAGGAATGATATTCAGCTCGATTAAATTGGATTAGAACGAAGTGACCCATACTCCATGTTGGATATCAATATGTAGTAGATGCATTAATACCTCAATAGCGAAGCGGATTCTCACTTCACTTGTTCTACCCGCATTCCTCAACTTGCCGAAAGGTGGGCGTCGAACTAATAACTTAGAAACCCAGCCGAAGGTCTGCCCCACTCTTCTCGACTACTTGCATCCAACATTAACAAACGATGTCTCCGATATCTCTCGACAAAAACAGCCCATTCTCTGAACGCGCAGTGAAGTCAGGCAGAGGTCAGCCTCACAAAATCAAACTTAGCAGTATAGCTCGCACGTAAACATCAAAGAGATGCCAACCGCCAACTGAACACGTCCAAGCCGCGTCAGGCTACGCTTACATACGTCAAATTAGGGTTGAAGGGTAGCATGTAACAACATCTTTCGACACCCCATGGGGCCAAATTATGGAGCTTATGGGGCCCTGTGTAGTGTGTCTGGGAAGTGTCAACACTTCAAATGCCATACGCCGTCATCGTGTAGCTAACCTTATGCCCAGGGTTACCATGCGTAAAAACAGCATTGTGCAATGTCTGGCAGAGAGACTTATAACCACCAACACCTACCGACATGGTTGGCTATTGCCGCCAAGATTTTATAACAATATTATCCTTATTACTTTCATCATAAACACTTTCATTATATTTTATCTATGGATCTTTTGTGTCTGCAATACAGCTATTATTATTATTACTAGCATTAAACACCTACCTATATATGTATGTAATTATACTTTAAAATAAAAGACGGAAATATTTCCATTGATTTGACCGTCAATTCTTGGTCAATTCACTTACGTCCGTCCAAAATACATATCTTGGACCATTGACAAACCCTAGCAATAACATATAAAATAATTTGCAAAGTCTCAATTGTTAACCAAAATGCTCAAAACTAAACATGGAATAAGCTTATAAACTTGATTACCGTAATCACTTGTACGAAATGCAAGAATAAACTACATAAGTATAACTGTCAGCTTAATGTCGGAAAGTTTGTATTGTAAGACTGACCTAGAAACTGGCTACACTAAGGCGTTTAATAATCCAAGAGTTAATTATTAATTATTATAATGTTATTAATAACACTGTAATTAACCATACAGTTTCGATACGCCTTCTAGAGCATTCTACAGTCTGCAAAATACGAGTATAACATATAGCTTATATTATTTATCAAAATCATTCTTTGCCATCTTTATAATACTATTAACAATGTGTTATATTAAATGAAATTAAAATCTTACTACTTGTAAATGAACTTAATAATAACAATGAACATTTTCCTCACTTTTCCCTGCACGGTACATGGTACAATTACTAAACACAAACATTTAAAAGCGAACCGGCAGCTGCCTCACTGGACACCCCGAGGCGCCAACACAACCCATCAAAACACTCAATGAATGCCAACTCAATGTCGCCCCAGTGACAGCCGTTACAAGACTTCTAGTAATTGTTATCAAACTTCAGCAAACGGGCGCTACACATACAAAACTTCAGATTACGGGCGCTACCAGTACAAACCTCCAATCACGGGCATCACCCGTATAAAACTTCAGTAAACGGGCGTTATCCGTATAAACTTCCAATTACGGGCGTCACCCGCATAAAACTTCAGATTACGGCCGTTAGCCGTACAAACTTCCAATTACGGGAGTCACCCGTATAAAACTTCAGATTACGGGTGTTACCCGTACAAACTTTCAATACGGCATTTGACTCAATTTATTTATTTCTTTGCATTTTAAAAGTTACATAATCTGAAACCGAAAACAATATTTTTTTTTTCTGCACAAAAATAAGTAAGTTTCAGTTTGGAAAGGGAAACTGTCAAGTAACAGAAAAAGGATGCACGTACTGCTGTGTAACGTCACTGCTATTGGGTTTAGCGGGTACGAAAGTGATAGCGAGATCACGCTCCCACCTTTCTTCATACCAATATTTAAAATGCTAACTACTACTTCATTTATCAACCAATTTCCGTGCTGTTTTCGAGATAAGATTTCTTTTTAGTGATATTTCTTGTTTCGAATTAAATATTGTCCAAAAACAAACACAGTCAAATACCCTGTTACGGGCGTTACCCGTACAAACTTCCAATTACGGGCGTCACCCGTATGACTTACATATATCACACACTTCAGTAAACGGGCGCTACCCGAATTCAACTTCATATTACGGGCGTTACCCATACAACTTCTGATTACGGGCGTCACCGTATGACTTCCATATTATATCACACTCTGACATATTTACATTGCATCACAACATGTACTCGTCTCATACAGGCATCACCTGTAATTTAGTCTATAAAACAGACTATGCATGAGCGTAATTTCTTGATACAATATTAAACAATCTACATTGGTCTAGTAGTATGTATTAAACCATCATGTAGCTCACATAATGTACCAACCCATTTTTTTTTTATTTATTTTTTTTATTAGAAATTTGAGTGTGTTTGACCTCTATCTAGCCTGATGGGAAGCTAAGATGAGGTCTAAGGTGTATCACGCAGACTCAAAAAATGCCTGTTCACTTTTGCCTTGAAAATCCCTAAATTATATGTATGGGGAAACATCGACGCAGGGAGGGAATTCCACACCTTAGCGGTTCGCACAATGAAGGAGGAGGCGAATCGAGAGGTACGATGAGGAGGAATATCGACCACAAATGGGTGTAATCCCCGTCCACGTCGTGTTTTCCGATGGTGGAATGGTGCAGGGGGAATTAAATTATGTAATTCCTGCGCACACTCCCCGAAGTGCAACCTGTAGAAGACACACAGACTTGCTACCAGTCGGCGATGTTCGAGGCTGTGGAGCCGTCCTGCCGTAAGCAACTCATCACCAACGAGTCTTCTGGCACGTCTGTCGATAGCTTCCAGGGCTTCGAGCTGATAGCGGGCAGATCCATCCCATAGGTGGGAGCAATAGTCCATACATGAGCGGACTTGAGCTGTGTAAAGGCTCAACAGTTGGTCAGGGGTAAAATACCGTTGGACCTTGGAGAGGATGCCCAGTTTTTTAGAAGCCGTCTTAGCCCTGGACTCAATATAGCTACCGAAGTTAAGATTTGATGAGAGATCGATACCGAGAAGTTCGAGATGACGATTTATTCCCTATTGCACAACAAAACAAACGTACAAGTGGCGGACCTAATGCCATTTGGCATTTTTTCTTTATTTATCTTAATTAATTAATATGAGATAGATACTTCATCATGAACCGACCCGGAATTGAACCTGGCCCGTAGATCCAATGCAATTTTTTTTTTATTATACGTTAAAATATAAATGTATTAGTTAAGTCTTGGACATATTTTTCAATAGTGCTTAGACGACTTCATAAGTAAGTACTTATTACAATAACAAAAACAAACGCCGACCGTTTCTGCAATGTCCAACCTTAACCACAGAATAAGTACTAGTACTTACGCACAGAAGTCTCACTCAGCACAGAAACTCAATGAATCATCCACTCAATGTTGCCAGGGATATGATTCAAGCTCACGAGGTTAAGCTCACATCAGAACCCAGCACCCCCTCGTTCAGACACCCAGAAATCCATTGCAGGCCAATCTCATTTCCATTACTCTGGACAAACGATTCGTATAACCGAATTTACAACTTGGAGTGGTTGCCACACGCACAGTAATAATGTAGGTACGTTTTCGACACCCAAACGGGAAGTGACACAGGCCTGCCTTAACCTTGAATCGCTTAGGCAGTAAATAATAACCTACAGCATAAACAAACAGATACGGTGCGGTCAATAGGCAATTTTATGATTTTTCAAAATCTATTTTATTGTGGTCCTAATGTATCTTTAAGTCAACTGGTATTTAAATTTCCTTAAAATCATTATTTTAGCGTCATTCCGCTAAATGCTAAAAATTAATTTAAAAATTACACAAAACATACTTGCACAGAAACGACAACAGCCATGTGACATCGGCTCCAGCACCCCTCCGCCCCTCTCAGGCGCAGCGGGGGAGCCCATTCATATATATAAGGCGCGGCGGCCGGCGCTCGTCCTCTTTCGTCTTCGGCAGCATCTCAAGCTATGTAGTTCTTCTACCTAAAAGGGCTACTTAACTGATCTAGTGCCTATAACTCACGACCCTGACTACCTAGTTGTACCTAGTGTTCTTGTGAATCCTTGTAACTAATGTAATAGTTGTTTATTATACTTATCTCATTTGCCGATATCTGGTCTTTCTTTTATCTCATCTATCTTCCTAGATCCTAAATCTAGGCTTTACGGTACAGCCATCATAGTGACTTCATACCAGTAGTAACAAATGCTAGATTGTAAACTTTTCATCAGTAATGTCAGTATTATTTGTATTGTTTTAATAGATATCTTTATAATGAAATGTAGGTACTTACTTTTGTGAAATATTTCTGCATTCAGCAGAAAATAAGTAAGTAATAAAAGCATAGAACTTTGCTACCATCACCGTGCCGATTTTTTCTTTCCACTTATAGTAAACGGACGACTAGTGTTATAAATCATGTGCAATGCCATCCTATCAGGTCCGATTCTGATAGTTTAACGTCACTTATAAAAATAAAATGCCAGTCAACGTTTTTGTTTACTTGACATACAGATAATAAAGGTACGATTTTGTTTTTTAAAATTAAAAATCAACAGTATATTTTTGTTAAAAAATTAACACTGTGTTCATGTTTCGTAAAAACTTTCTGAATAACATTATTTATTAAAACTTGTACTACAAATTTTATTAGTTTTTTTTTTCAAAACACCCATTTACACACACTTTTTTTTTGTTTTTTTTTATTAGTAATATATTAATACTATTTGCAGTTTATCCTCGTCGCCAAAATGTGGTATATCCTTTAATATTGTCGGCTCTTAGACGCGCGCGCCCTCTCACTTCCGCCGCTCACAGCTTACTGAGCTGTTTACGACCGCACGTGCGCTAGAGATGACATAATGCTTCCTTCTCTTTCACTCACATACACTACAGTCCTAATAAATATTTTGCAAAAAAAGGATACTTATTCGAAATCTGTTGGTAGGTTCGCGCGTTCGTACGAGTTTTTGCGCAATTCGTACGACGATTCGCGCGAACTTGCGATGATCGCGTAGTCGCGTTCTATTAGAACGACGCCTAAGGATTTTATGGTCAAGTTTATTACGCAACTATAAATGTGGGAAATGCCTTAATTACGTTTTATTTAACACAATAATTCAATGAAAATGAAAATAATTAAAAACAAGTCACTTTATTTATTTGACTTTAATAATAAGTCAATTATGTCCCCATTAATTACTTATTAACCTGTTAATTGTGTTCTTATTTAATTAAGTCTTATTACATATATAGACATTAGAACTGTTTTGGTTTTCCAAAAAAAATTGCTTAAACTTAGATGTTAGAAGTGGCCTCAATAGAAATCTCCATACAATAAACAATGGAGTACGTTTTTATTTGTCTATTTGGAATTTTCAGTGGCTCTGATTCATTGGAAATAGCTTAGTAGCCTGTAATTTATAAGTAATGGCAACATTAATTCTTACACACTAGTGAACTAGTATTCAGGTTGACTCACGATGTTTGCCTTCACCGGAAGCAAATAGTGGATATGAGTACAATATCAAAGATACGTCTTTATCGCGCCTAATGAAGATCGATCTCGTGCCTTATCAGCTTCATATATAAACTACATAAATTATATTGAAAAACAAGGGACAAAAAGCAACATTATCAATGATTTATAACCGAAGCTCCGTTTCTTTTTTGGTTGAGTTCCTTCTCACATATAAACCACTCAGTGTGAGGACAGTGTTTTTGGTCGAATTTTCCATCAGCGTCGACAGTGCCACATACGACTCCCGTTGTGTCAGTTGGATCTAAAATAATAAATAAATCGTTACTTTTTTCTTATGGTGCTCCCAAGACTCCCAGCACTGCTATAAAAAAAATGTGTACAAACATTTTCTAACAAAATAAAAATGCGCAGCGTGGTGGTTATGGGCAAATCGGGAAGATTTTATTGAGACCTTTAGTTCAACAGTGGACTGATCATCTTCATCGTCTTTTTTAGTCTCCCGCTGGAGCATGACATGACCCTCTCAGTACTACCAGAGCCAGAGCAGCTAGAGGATTTGGCCTACAATCTCCACGCTGACGGGTTAAAGAGGTCTCATTGATGTTTATAAGCTTCGTTTCGCTAGTATTTCCTAAGTAGCCTTCTACGACATCCACGGAAAGACTTGGAGTGGTCCTATTGTACTCTGCCGGGAACCACACGGCTCAGTGGTAGGCTGCTAAAGAAAACTTACTAATATTCTCACCCGACGTAAAAGCGACGTAAACGCGAACGTTGTAGGGCGTTATTATTTCCCGTTGTGCCTCAACCATTTTCTTTACCACCTGACGTTCTTCCTCGGAGTTGATCACAACCAAGTGGCTGCCCACTGCTGTGCATTGTTTGCGAGCCTCGTCCCAAGTCACCAGTACTCTTTTAAGCTTATAGCAGCTGCTTATATTAGAGTTGTATTCGTATCCTGCAAAATAATTAAAATTTATGTAGTTTTGGCGAAATGGGCGAAAATGTCAATCATGTTAATGTTAATAATTTGAAAAAAAAAAAAAAATTGAAAAACAATGTTCATTATGTAATATTTCATATGCAATAAGTACAAAACAATAAATTATTTAGCTCACCTGTGTCAAAAACATCGCATTCTTTATCATGGGGAGCGTCCTTAGCATCTATTTTACACATGAACGGGTGATCAACCATTGCGTCACAGCATTCTCTACGTTCATTACCAAGCTGCATATTCAACACCTTACATCTAAAATCTTGTACCTTACATTGCATTCCAGGTTCATAATCATGGTCATCTGTAAATAAACATAAAATATTAAATTGTGCTACAAGGTGGCAAGGTTATATTTTTAAGGCGAGGGCGCTACTTTGGTACCAGAGCGAAACAAAGAATTCCACAGAAAAATCATGATTCAAGTCGAAGTGGCGTCAGCGTTGAGTTGAAATAAGGGATTGTAAAAGGAATACTTACCAAAAAGTGGCCAATCTGTCCCCTCCGTATATTGCGGACCGTGCCCGAGCCAGAAAATATCAGTGGAAGAGCCATCTTTAAAAAATATTTCTTTGACGTACTCCCAACTGTTATCAACCTTTGAAGTTATTAATTTCGCACCTTCAAAATAAAATAAGAATTAATTTATTGCCATACTTTATTTAAAATATTAGTAAAAATTAAGACAACAATTTATACAGAGATTTATTTGGAGTATAACTTTATATCGATGTAAAACGTGGACAATAAGGAAAGACAGAGCAAGAAAAAAGTATTCGATATGTGCATGCTGGAGGAGAACGGAGAAAATAAGCTGTATGGATAGAGTAAGCAATGAGGACTTACTAGAAAGAATAGGGAGAAGAAATATTTTAAAAACTATTTAAAATAGAAGAGGGAAGATGATTGGACATCTAAAATGACATGACAATGTCATCAGAATAATAGAAGAAAGAAAAATTAAAGGGGCAGAAGGAAATGGAAGACCGAGGATGAAGTTTTTCCAAAAAATTAAAGGTAAGTTAGGAGTAAGGCCCTGCCAGGACATTAAAAAGATAGCAAAAAGAAAAGAGGAATAAAGGCATCTCCACTTAACTCCATCGACAAGAGCAAGCTTTTAAATTAAAAGAAGTGAAGCCATTCTTTATAAGAATACAAAACCAGAGTACAAAACCAGAGTCTGAGGTAACGCTGTTTTAAAGACCCTAAAACTAACATAAGTATTTAATACTAAATTACATGATAGTTAATAACAAACATAATAAAATTAATATCAATATCTGTGCTCAATATAAAGGTTTACCTTCTAGAGCACATAACTCTTTGGCACGCATATTAGTCGATTCATCTTTATGCAACTTGTAAAATGCATTGGTAGCTTCGTGATAGACATAGTCTGATCGGTGTACCCTGCTGGCAGGTGGTGGCGAAGCCGCTGTGGAAACAACGTAGGTACATTATGGTTTCAGATAAATTCATATCATTTCTTGAATTCCTTCCATATTTTTTTGGGTTCCGTAGTCCACAAGGAACCCTTATAGTTTCGTCATGTCCGTCCGTCCGTCCGTCTGTCCGTCCGGGCTCGTACTCCGCCGCTACTGCACTGATTGTCACGAAAATTAGTGGAGCGATAGATAATTGAAGTTCCAAAAGTTGGTTTTTAAAATTATGAAAAAATGTTTTTTTTTTTTCAGCTGTCCCATACCACGAAAAGTGAATTTATAAAATTAAATTGAACTAACCCCAACGTGTGGGGTATCGTTGAAAAGGTCTTTTAAAAAGCAAAAAAACTGCTTTGAAACTATGTAGATCAAACCCCCCAGTCTTGAGATAATCCAATACAAAGTTAAAATTTGAGGTGTCGCCACCGTAACTTTTGAAATATTACTAAAATAATTCTGAAAAAAAATGTGGTATATACCTTAAAGTATGTACTTTCAATTAAAACTATAGCGGTCTCGGTATCATAGATAGTTATTTTTTATTACGTCATAAATCGTAAACCGCAATTTACCTTTAGAACTTTTATATTATGTTACTTGCTGCTACGGAACCCTTCATGGGCGAGTCCGACTCGCACTTGGCTGCTTTTTTTCTTAATCTTTGCCTATTTACATTTCACAGCCATCTTCGTTCATCAAATTAGCCTCATTATATTTTTTACATTTTGCCATTGCCTCAAACCGTTAGAAAAGTTTTAAAATTTTATCTAGCGTTTGGATAAAAAGAAAACAGATCGTAAAAGCCGATGAAGGGAATGTACTAGAATTGGGTATTACGGAAGGTCAAAAATAAATTATTTGGTACTGTTTATAGAATAAAACGTCACAAAATAATGCCACTTGTCATTGATAACATACACTTTGCACGTGATTTTAGATTTATTATTGCAGAAAAACGGATATTAAGAGAGCTATTTGACTCCAAGGAATTATGACGTCATAAATCGATATTTCATACAAATCCCATAGAAAATGTTTGTTTTTGATGTTAAGAAAAAAGGATCTGATTTGACTTGATGCGTAATAGCGTATTGGAATTTAATCAGTATATGCGGGTAGCAACCCGTCACTAATTTGAATGTATCCCACGATCGCGCTAAATGTGGCCATAGGTCTCAGGCTCTATATACGAGTACATTAGCTATCTACAATGTACATGGTTCCTACTTTCTGCTTTCTACCTCTATTTGAATAACATGTTTTAACCGACATTCTCATTTATTTATTTAAGTAGGGGTTTGAATTAATTATTTTATTATAGGCATTTTCGGTATATACTTACTTGTAACCTGATACCACAAACACAATAAAATAATTAACTTCATGGCGCACAAACTTGGAACTGGCAGGGCGACACTATTTTTAAGTAAGCCAGTACTAGGTATGTTAAGATAAGAATTGACATTAGTGATAAACTCAATTTTGTTTCGCACAACATACTGTATTAGCTTCCAAGGGCGTAGCTACCGCCAAATCTAAAGGGTGGGGCTGGGGGTCATTAGCTGTAGTAATATTCACTTTGTTATTCATTAATTTAAGGCCGTACCTGAAATTTCCGAGGTCCAGTGCTGCCCCCATTTAAAATAAATCATTTCATAGAAAAAAGTGAGAACGTTAAGCTTTACTACGCACATTTGCGAAAAACGGCCACTTTTGGTAAATGTGCGTAGTAAACCTTAACGTTCTTATTATTAACTGTAAACAGTACTTAATAAAATACTTTGAAGGGTTATCTAGGGCTTGGTAGTAGCAAAATTTTAAAAATGTCTCCGTTTTCTTTAAAATTATTTATTTTAAATGGGGGCAGCACTGGACCCCGGAAAATTCCGGTACGGCCTTAACAACAACTGTTGACGCCAAATTGTTTATTGCCGTTTCCTAAGTGTAGAAGAAGCGGCACTGCAGCATTTTGTTCGTCTTAAAATTATATAATGTGGAATAGTTATGTCATAAGTAATTTATGCATGAAGTCATGTTTCATCATTTCAGCCGCACGCCACTGCTGGGGACATAGCATAGGTCTCTCCCAAGAATTTACAAAAAAATCGATCTAGAGTCGCCTACATCCAGCGCTTTACAGCGACCTTGGTAAGGTCGTCTGACCACCTTGTGGGAGGATTTCCACTGCCCCATTGGTTCGTCGCGCTATATATCCCGTCCACTGCCACTTTAACGAGCTAATCCGCTGGGCTATGGCTTTATTCTCCTACGAGTTTCCTTATTACGATTATTCCTTTATTAATATTATATATATTTATTAATATTCCTTATTTTGTTACGTATATAGTTTCTGAATATTCAAGTGTACTTGAATCAATAAAAATATAATAAATAATTAAATACTGATTCGATCACGTAGAGAAACACCGAGCGTAGCCCTCTCCATAGCGCGTTGAGCGACCTAGAGTGGGTAACTATATTATTGCAAGCCGTGTGGCTTCCGGCCCTCCATTTCTTCCAGTAGATGTCATAAGAGACGACTAAGGAAATAAGCACAAACACCTCGTGCTACAACTGCAATCCCAGAGAGGTTTGACGTTAGGCAGGCGGCCGGTCGTAAAACCATAGCCAAATCATTTACACTGTTTCGGCTTTTTCTTCTCTACTTCGCAAGGTTGGCATGCTTGAGAGATAATAATATTATCTCTCAAGCATGCCAATATATTAATATCTCAAATATAATTTGCATGTCTTGGTCTGGCCAAGACATGCAAATTATATTTGAGAAAGAAAAAGCGGAAAAGCACAACCCGGGCACCTCAGCACAGCTGTGGGTGTAACTGGGACCACGGTATCATGAAGAAGACTATTTTATTATGCTCACCCGACGCATTTGGGCGGATATTCTAACTCGAATTACAAAAAAAATCACGCTGTTCCATAAGTAGGTACATGGTAGGTAGTGCCCCTTAGCATTAAGGCTGCAACAAGACAAAAACGTCGTTATCAGCTCGCCCGATCCCAAAGATTACTGATTCAAGAACCGTGCCACTCTCCGAAACCTGGACGAATTTCGTTGCATTACCTTTACAATTACAAGGTTGAGCTCGAAGAGTTTTTATCCCGCGAAATTATCGCTTCTGCTTTTGGCAGAACTAATGTGGTCGTAGCTGGAGGATTTGCAGAAAAAACTGAGGATCAAGAGTCACCACCTGCGGCCGATTACTCAAAATTGCGTGCTACTCATGAGGGAGCCGACACTCGACTTATGCTCCACGCTGTGCATAGAAGACTGGTTATCAGCGCTAGTGACACCGATGTCTTCTTGCTTATGATTTGTCATCATAACAAGATGGAGAAAAAATAGTGTTTCGATTCACACCGCGTGGTCGATACTCTGACTGCTTTAGAGCGTCAGAATATTTTGGCGTTCCACTCAGGCACTGGCTGTTATTCGAACGGCTTTATTGCAGGTAATAAAATAATTAAATTAATCATTTGCGCTTTTAAAACATTTACCCTGACACTCCTTTCATTAAAAGTATTCCGTTTTCAGCATTGGCATACGTAGAGCTCGGACTGTATATCGGAAGCACTGTGAACTACTCAATTTGATCAGCATACAACTCTTGAGTGAAAGCAGCATAGTTTAGGCTGAGAAATGGGCCCTGGCTCTGCTCTACAAGTCCAGCAAACTACTCAAGCGCCTGAGCGTTTGCCACCCACGTCAGACGCAGCACAGATTTGATGATATTCTGTTGTTAATAAATGACAGGAAATTTCTGTTTAATTTAAAATTTTATATCAATTTACACCCTTTTTGAGTAATTTGTTTAGTCTACGCGGGCGAAGGCGCGGGCAAAAGCTAGTAAATAAATAAAAAGTGCTAGCAATATCTAGCATGCTCATCTGGAGGCCGTCGTGGTCCAAATTAAAGATTTCCAGCGACCCTTGTAACTTGATGTAGGTACTTACTGCCACGCGTGCCACTACGTTCGATAAACTTATAGTTATAAGATTTATAAAATAATACAATTTTTTCGTACAAACTTTTATCGTGAGGCCTAAAATACTAACGTGAGGTACTTAAATCAAGACAACCGTAATAAGCCCAAACTCGATGTAGTTGCGTAGTTTTATTACAGAGTTCCTATAGCCACAAGCACCTTCCAGCTCCATCATCAGATCAGCTTCTTGTTATAATATTATTGTATTGTCATCTGAACAATTGGAAATAGGGAAGTGGCTCAAATTTGACTTGCAAGATTTGACCCAAGCAAATAAACAACAATAAACAGGGTAAGCTAAATAAAAGCTTGTAGGTAACCTACTTAAAAAAGCTTGTAAAAGTTGTATTAACCAAAAACATTATGATACAAAAAAATTACAAAAGGCAGCGGCCTTGCAACTACAAACCGATACTTGAGATTGTTTAAAGAAAACCTTTGTGGTAGATAAAAAATCGATATAAAAATATATCTAACATTTTATTTTAATACTAAGGGCCCTTCCACAAGCCGTTTTTTTACGCGCGTTTGTATCGACACAAACGAAAGTTGAACGCTCAGCAAACGCAAGGAAACCGGCACGTTTTAACCTATACACAAGATCCTTGCGTTTGTACCGATAAAAACACCACGTTTTTCGAACGCAACTTGGACGCGCTGAAAGCGCGCGTTTGTATCACGTTTGTATAGCGCCCCTCTACTGAGGCGCAGTGCGTTTTCTTTCAATAATCGCGAATGAAGGGTTTGTATCGATACATACGCGCGCTTATAGCGCGTTTCATTTGCGTCAAAAACGTGTTCAATCTGCTAAAACGCGATGAAAACGCTCAGAGGACGCTAGCATTATAAACGCGAGTCGTACGAGCGTAAAATATACGTCGTGTGGAAGGGCCCTAAGATTTTATTTTAATACTATGCAGAAGTCCGCCTCTCTTTCTCGCAGACGAAGGCGTATGTTTGCGTGCAGTCGAGGTCATTCAGCTTGCCATCGTTCTTGAAGACGGAGCCGCAGTACTCGCTGTTGCCAGAATTGTTAGGCTCGTGCTCCGACCACTGGTTGTAGCCAGCCTCCTCGAGGGTCTGGTCTGGAAGGGAAGGTAAATAAGTTCAATCCAAGGAACTGCCATCAGCCTGAGTGCTATTTCTTCTTCTTAGCACATTCCAGTTTACATCCTCAACTGTGCTGCTTCGGAGCCTGGGCTGCGGTTCCCCCCCCCCCCTTTTTTACTAAATACAGGGTCCCTTTTAAATACCGGCAACATTTTTGGAGCAAGTTCAGTTCGTGATACTGAACTATTTTTCATAAAAACGATTATCGAAAAACGAAAAAAAAACATTCGTCTTCCTATACAAATCGGATTTTGTATGGGAGGACGAAATTTTTTCATAGATCTTCTAAACGGCTGAATCGATTATCATCAAACATAGTAAGAACCACCAAGGGACCTTGCATTCACATAAAAAAAACTGCATCGAAATCGGTCTATTCATTCTAGCGCTACGATGCCACAGACAGGCAGACAGACATAGTCGTCAAACTTATAGCACCCCTCTTTTTGTCGGGGGTTAAAAAGAAACAACCGACTTTAATCGAAACGTTAAAACGTTGAGCTTATCGCTTCACCACCTAGTAGTTTGAGCTAGCCCCAAAGTAAGTTGGTATTTTGGGATACTAACTCAACGATACTACTCGTATATCTAAATATATATAACTCAAAGGTGACTGACTGACTGACTGACATAGTGATCTATCAACGCACAGCCCAAACCACTGGACGGATCGGGCTGAAATTTGGCATGCAGGTAGATGTTATGACGTAGGCATCCGCTAAGAAAGGACGCGAGCGAAGCCGCGGGCAAAAGCTAGTTTGATAATAAATACATATATAGATAAACACCCAAGACCCAGGACAATTTGAAAAGAAACCATTTTCCGACTTGCCCTGGCTGGGGATCGAACCCAGAACCTCCGGATTGGCGGACTAGCGTGTTGACCATTACGCCACGGAGTCGTTATTAGTTACTATGTTATATACTATTACTTATAACGAGTTGTCCTCTTTTGATAAAGAATGGAGGGAACCAACCAAAGATAGAAGTAATTGGAAACAAAAAAGGCAGACTTTTGCCTAACTATGGGACCTAAATGGCCATTAAAAAAATTATTACTTACTGAATATTGTACGAAACACTCTGGGCGTGCCATCAGTTGGGTGGTTAGCTCTAAAGCCAGCGAAAAAAAACCAGTGGTACTTGGCGTCGCCAGCGTGCGGAGCTACCTTGGTGAGGTTCCAAACAGCCTGGGCCTCGGCCTCCGAGTTTAGCACCAGCAGATGGGCCCCCTCTGCTTGGCACTCGTCATAGGCCCCATTCCAGGTGTAAGCGATGTCTGATATTCGGTAGCAGCTGCCAGTGCTTTCCACGTAGTTGTAATCTGAAATCAACATTTTGGCTTACAAAATATTTTTAAAGGCAAGCCATTATCGAAAACAATGAACTTAATTTAGTTAAAGCTTGTTTTTTAAAAAATTTTTATAAATAATTACTTGTTACTTCTGTAGGTATAATTATGTTTTCTTAAGGTGAAGGGGTAAGCAAATGGCCTTGAAGTGTGAAATAAATTGTTAACTCGTAAATGTGGTGATAATTTCCATATTGCTCTTGGTCATACACTAGATATCCTTTTAAATTATTTTATGAACTGCCGTTGAAATTATTATTGGTGATCCGTCTAGCTTTAAAACTTGCCGTGGCCACTTTTGGCGGAGGCAAGTTTTAAAGCTAGACGGATTAATGTAAATACTTTCAACGGTAGTTCATAAAATAATTTAAAGGGCTATCTAGTGCATGACGAAGAGCAATATGGAAATATGTATATATATATCACCATATTTACAAGTTAACAATTTATTTCACACTTCAAGGCCATTTGCTTATCTCTTCACCTTAAGACAGATGTAGCAATCCAGTTCTTATTTAGGTAGTTTATTTATTTAATACTTTATTTAGCCAAAAAGCTACAATAGTAGACCATTCTCTCCCTGTCGACGTTAAGGAAAATTAAACAGATATACCTACTTCAAAATTATTAAAAAGGTCAAAAAGTTCCTTCTATAGTACAGAAGGAAAGGTTTTAAAAATTGTTGGTCGAAAAAGTGAATGAACGTGATCACAATCAAGATTATAGGGTATGCGGCTAGCAACCCGTCACTATTTTTAATTAAATTTTCCTCCGATCATGACCCTAACCGTGGCCTTTGGGACTTACGGCCCTAGGCCCTGTCTAGCTCTTAAGGGATAAGGCCTAAGTATGTATGTTTGTATATTTGATACTCACTTTTTCCATACACATCACAAGTTGTATCATAATAAGCTTCCGCCGATTTCACCTTGCAGATGAACGGTAATGTCTGGTAGCAATGGTAGGACTCCACGTCTCCTCGCCGCGTCACCACCTCGCAGGTCCCTGACCAGGGTACGTCCGTTTCGTCTTCTTCTTTTCCCACTGATTGGAAAAAAGATTTTATCAAATTATACAAAGTGTTAATGAAATAACGCAAAACCTCTCAGATGGTACCTCAGCCCATGAAACTGAACACCTTTTGTTCTACAACTTTCATACAACCCAAAAAAAAAAATGAATTTTTATACAAACTAATCAGCTAATCGAGTCAATTTGTATGAAAATCCGAATTTTATTTTTGGCATTATGGGAATGTTGTAGAATAAAAGTTGTTCAGTTTCATGCACTGAGTTACAACCTAAGAGGTTTTGTATTACGAGTACTTCATTAGCTCGTAGAAGCTGAAATGTATTTTTGAAAGAAAAGGGGGATCGGTGTCGTGGTAGACCCGGTGCGAAGTTCCTTACTGCAAAATCGAAAGATTCATGAACACTTAACCACACTTATCTTAAAATTTTATTCATTGTAAAAAAATAATTTAAAAATTAATTTTCTGACGCCATCTCTGATTCCAAAAAAAAAGGTTTAGATTCGGATTCCGCGATCCAAAAAGTACCGGGTTTCACTCCAATCGTATTCAGTTGAGAAACGTCGGCCATCTTGGATTAATGAAAAAAAAACGCTCAGCCTTTGGTAGAAGTGGCTCGGCCTACGGCTTCGCCCGACAGCTCGGCCACCAACCTCACGGGGAAAGGGGAAAAATTGGGAGAGGCTCAGGCTTCGCCCTTGCCACGTAGCACGTAGCTTAGCTTTCGGTCTCACGGTACAGACTCTGAAATTGTCTTTGTACGGCGGTGATCTTAAATTTTGAAAAAAAGTTTGAAATAGATGACGGACGGACAGACGGACGGACGGATCGCCACTGCAGTGAAAGCAGGTTAGGGGCGGCAAAATATTAATAGCTTACTGGGGAAAATGTGTAGATCCGCCACTGATCCCCACGCAAATCTCCCGAAAGGACCAGGGAAAGAAGACCCATCAATCCAAAGGAGATACTTACTGACAACAACGTTCTCTTCCTCAGCTGGCTCATGGTCCTTCCCGTCTTCCTGCACCCAGGCGAAGTCCTTCAAGTCAGGGTACTTCTTGATCATTCCATGGAACTGCACCACGTCTTGGTCAGACTCCACTAGCATTAACTTCGCGCCCTCGGCTTCGCAAACCTTCCCAGCATCTCTTCGGTTGCGACTGTCTATATGCAGTTTGTAGAAGGCGTCTGTCTGTCTGTTGTAGACGTAGTCTTGTCTGTAGGTTCTGCTGCATGATGATGGTGATAGAATTGAGACTGAAATTTAAATTCAATACAATGTAAGTACCGTTGGTTCTGGCAGTCGTCAAGCTTAAGATTTTTCAAGTTGCCTAAATGCATCAAACAGTATTTTTCGCATTATACACCCAAAATAACAAATTTTCTAATAAAATGTACTAAACGGATTCCCGGGTCAAATAGCTAATTTGAATGTACTAATCGTCCAAAATTTGCTTTTATCCGCACCACCTGTAGGTTGACTGGTAGAAAAGGCCCTAGGCCTTAAGTCCGCCTGTTACATTTTTTGTAATAAAGTTAAATAAATAAATAAATTCCCCAAGACACAGAAAAAATTTGGCCTAGGAAAACTATTTTTTTTTATTGACTGCTGATTTGTCTGCTCTAAGTTGGTGCAATTTTTTTATTTATAAATAAAGAAAAAAAGAAAAAATCATTTCTAAAAGAAAGTTGTTCACCATCAAATACTGAAATTGTAACTTATCTCTAGACTTATACTTATATTTTATTACTGGTCAGAAAATAGGATTATATACTTTTTTGTAGCAATTTTTTCTCGTAATTAAGATTAGGTACATTTTTGGTATATTTTCATATAAGAAGGTGATTGTACAAAATACTTATATTGTTTTTAGTGGTATGTGTGTGATTTTTTTCTATAGAGCTTAACATGCTCAACCGTGTTTTGGATATTGTGTGTGGCTGTGGAAAAGCCGTGATTTTGACTGCTTTTTCGGAGCTGATTGGAGCCAAACTAACTTAGCAACAATATGTTAAGATATGTTAAATTAAAGTTTATTTAAGTATTAAAAAAGTGAATGAAATAATTTATAAATTTTTATTATAATAGTTTGTTTAATTCCAAATAACCTAAGAGGTGTTTCAGTTTTTTGCGGTGCGCGACGTTCATGTCTTTCCTGTTTACACGGAATTTAAAACATGAAGTTGTGTATAAATTACAGAGAAATAAAGACAGGAAAATCCAAAAAAGTGAATGAAAATGATTTTAGTATTTTTTTTTAATTCATTCAAAAACTTAGTTATAAAGGTTAAACTTTGAAGAAAACATAAGCGAATACGTACGCGAATTTTTTGCGCATACGACTGAGTAAAAAAATAAAAAATACACATATATGAAGATTGATTCATGCTTAAACACGTACAATAAATTAATAAAAATAATTTGTCTTTTGCAAAAAGATTTAAAGTTCTCCGAAGTTTAAAGTTCTCCGAAATTTAAAGTTCTCCGAAATTTAAAGTTCTCCGAAATTTAAAGTTCTCTGAAATTTAAAGTTCTCCGAAATTCTCAAATAAATTTGGGGACGAAAACGCTGATAAGGCAGACCGCTCGCTGCGCTTCTGAATTCGTCTAAATTCGTCTCTAGGGTGCATGTACAATACAGCGCAATGTGTATGTGTAGACAGAAAATATAGATTCGGGTGTTCAATCAAAAATTCCCACAGTCTCACACTCAAAATAATTTGTAGATGTACAACAATTTTTCAAAAATACTCACAGTATTGGGAGCTGTGAACCTATAGCGCCTTAAATCCGTCTCTGTGTCTTTATAATTTGACTCATTTAAATAAGCGAGAAATAAGTGGATATTCTAGCCAACAGAACAGTATTTTTCTGGCCGGTACTTCGATCAACTATATACTTGATCGAAGGGCCGGTATCATTCCCTATTGTACAACTAAAACTTAAATTAAACTTACCCAAAAGAACGAATAAAATGATCATTTTACTTTGTTTGTGCACTCTAAACCACTGTAGGAGCAGTAATAACTCAGTCTTAATTGTTTGTAATTATTTCAAGACCACTGACCAAAACAGACTGATAAGCACTAGATACATTAGTACAGTAAGTTATTGGCATTTGCCCCCGGTAAATGTAGTAAAGTAAATATGTTTATTCGTATTTTCCATTAGTATGACGGAATTCCCGTGCGGTTTTTTAATAAATATGAATGAATACTTACGCCTCTAGAGCCACTAATTAGAAGAAGAAAGTGATCATTGACAAGCATGTCTTCTTACCAAGTATTTAGCTTTTTCTTCTCCAAATATGACATGCGTATCATATTTGGAGAATAAAAAGCCTGAAAGCGGAGTCCAAAGCAGAACAGCTAACGATACAGCTTTACGCTACATTAAGGCCGTACTTGAATTTTCCGGGGTCCAGTGCTGCCCCCATTTAAAATAAATAATTGCAAAGAAAACGGAGACATTATTTAAAATTTTGCAACTACCAAGTCCTAGATAACCCTTTAAAGTATTTTATGAACTACTGTTTACAGTTTATAATGAGAACGTTAAGCTTTACTACGCACATTAGCCAAAAGTGGCCGTTTTTCGCAATTGTGTGTAGTAAAGCTTAACGTTCTCACTTTAAATTGTAATAATATAAAATTACAAAAAGTAAAATACCTATGCAGCGTTTACAAAACCCAATTTTCAAACAAATTAATTTATCGCATTTCATTAGGTAGGTATGTTCGCTGAAAGATCTAAATTGAGTTTATCGAAAACTACTGCGTGATTATTTTCATACTGTCATTACATATTAGTACAAGTACGTATTTGAGATTTTCTTTCATTTATTACTGCTATTGTCTTTTCCACGTTGAATATATATGTACTTACATACAAAAACCTCTTCTGCCTCTGGCTCATGCCGCCCGTCGTCTTGCACCCACACGTAGTTCCCTAGTCCGGGAACTGTTTGAACATCGCATGGAACTGCATTAGATATATCCTGGTCAGACCCTGGAACCATCAACGTCGCTCCCTCGGTCTTGCACTGTCTCAGCGTGCCATTTGTCTCGACTTTCTATGTGAACATGTAGACGTAGTCTGTTTGATCATTCTTAGTTGATGTTAGTGAAATGAACACTAAAAATACAGTGAGCTTGTACTTAAATCCAGAGAATCAGAGTAGTCAAGATGCCTGTGAATGTCTGGGCGATTGCGTGTATCATTTAAATAACGCACTTTTTACCACAGAGGAAAAAACAGTGGTGAAGAAAACTTACTATAGGCCAAAAATTTATCTAATGAACATATATACCTAAATAGGTATGTATGTTAATTCATACCTATTTAGGCGAAACTCAATATCTCGGTGGTTCTCTATAATAATTCGTCATAGTATGGCTTCATATCAAATATGAAGCCACATTATGACAAATCATTATAGAGAACCACCGAGATATTGAGTTTCGCAAGATCTCAGTTCGGGCGAATTACTAGTTTATGTTTTCATGCATAGGTGCTTACTTGATAGTATAAATGAAAACATTAAGACGTAATCGTCTTTATCCTGGGGCAGACGGGCAGACAGAGCATTTTCATAAAGCACTTTTGCCAAAGGCGCCCTTACTTTTTTGTCCGACTGTACGAGTATTATTGGGGTATGGGACAAATTGTTTTAAATGGAATTAAAAATAAATGCCCGCAATAGGTAAAAATGGGATCCATTTTTCCATTTACACAAAAAATGGGTTTTTTTTCCCCAGTCGTCACCGCTAGACATGACGTCGCCATATATGACTAATCTGTTGAACAGTTAAATATCTTACCAAATAAAACACAAATAATAACCATTTCCGAGAAAGAAAGGTTCACGGAACACAGCAAAAACCACTAATAAACAAACATGCGTTAACCTAGGCATATTTAATTAATATTGAGGTCTCCGATAAGTAGACGATAACAAAGTTGATAACTAGGTATTTCTATTAGTACTATTATATTACTTATTCATCCCTATTACGAGCTTAATTATTTTTTTACCCAGCTACGGCGAAGCCATAAGGAGGGCTATGTTTTTCACCGCTATGTATGTACCTACCTAAGTTTGTTTGTGCATCTGTTGCCTCTTACAAAATTATATCTTCAAAGATATAATTTTGTTAGGAAACTGTTACTTACTGATAAATAGGGGTTTGAAGTTTGTATGGAAAATCTTTAAATCTGCATCGATTTTGATAAAAAATTAGATACGTGTATCATGGTTTATTAGAATTCACCCCCTAATGATGCGAAATAGGGGATAAAAGTTTGCATGGAAAATATTTAAAATCTGCTCCAATTTTCATGAAATTTGTTACTATAGCTCCGACGGACAGACAGACAGACAGACGGACAGACAGCGGAGTCTCAGTAATAGGGTCCCGTTTGCACCCTTTTGGTACGGAACCCTAAAAAGTGTGCGCAGTGACCGCCATTTTGGGTCAACTTAAGTGCCGGGTATTGTAAGTATGAGCGGTATGTATGAGGTAGGGTGTACAAAATAAAAGATGTTTATAATTATGCAGTAGTTTATTGTTACAATGTCGCGTCTCTACAGCTGCTACGCCGCACGCGCGCTCTATGGGCAACGGACCAAACGAACAACCGCCCCAAACATACATAACGCCAGTGATACGGACACTCCTTTTTAACTATACAGCAAAATAATACTTTAATATATGTTGTAAAATCATAATAATCGCTGAAAGTATATGTATCACGGTGCGAGTGGCCCGTTGCGCACAGCGCCAATTATTACAATAGTTTTGGCAGTTCCCAACAATGGTAAAATGCAACTAAGTCGGTACACGACAGAAACACGTATCTTTATATTTACATCAATATGCTTCGGTTCCCGAATGCCATCGGTCGTGCCGAACATTAACTAAACCCATTTATACACAGGAAATATCCCCACGCGGACGCACCGTCGATGAAGTTTGTATCGCACACCGGAATAGTGCTATCTCGCTCCTTATTGCTACGTAAAGCGAGATGGCACTAGTCGATCGTGCTCGATAAACGTTGTCGCAGGTAGCGAGCAGCGCAGGGCAAATCAAAGCAAAAACCTCAACTACTAAGTCTTATGAATGTTGTGTCTTAGGCTTTAACATAAAATCAATACAGCCATTCAATTAATATCTAAATTACAGTAACTTAAAATCGACTATCAGTGCACAAAATACCTAATATTTACAATAGGACTGGTAATTAACATAAAATCGCCGTGAAACTACACGTACAATACAATTATTATTTCATATTTTGTATTTTTTTTTTTACTTTTTGTTATTATGTAAATTATAATACAAATTAAAGTGATTACTGAACACAAACTAAGCAGCGTATGCTATACGTTAATAGTGAAAATCAAAGTCTTATCACATTATCGATATATTTACAAGGGAGAGGGTTTAAACCTTCGTGCTTCAGTGGAAGCTGAACTTAAACTAGAAGCCTTGGCTGACTGGCCGTAGGGTTGAACAAAACGTGACACCTTAAAACTAAAGATCACTTGTGTGTAAAATGAACAGTCGTGTACTTTAAACTTAAACATATACGAGATCTCTGAAAGGCTGGAAACGCAATACGTACAATTACATAAAATAAAAGCGTGCACATTGGGCGATGCATGAGTGTCGCGACCCACTCGGGCGCGGCCGCTGCGCTAGCGGGGCATTTGCGAAATTCTTTCTATCTATTCATTTGGCTATATTTCTCTTTTTTCCTTTGAAGGTACAAACAGTGGTGAAATTTGATTTTGTAGTTATTATTTTTTTCATTAATAAATCTGATGTACGAAAAATATTAATAAAGCAAGCCGCTTACACATAATATATTATATTAAGATACCAATAAATGGTATGGGTATAATTGAATTTTATGTACGAAATGTCAAATAATAATATATAAATAATAATGTTTTCTCTGACATGCAATTTTCACCTCTAGCACAACGGCCTAACGATCCTATCTGATAACTGCGTCTACTTAACATACGTCTATTTACAAACATCCATCAAACATCAGAGGACACGATCAGCAGAATTACATCTGTAAGCGAATCTTAGTTCTAAAACTCCCTCGCCTATATATACAGGTGAAGCGCGGTTCAACGGGTTTATATTCAGGCCGATAGCCACGACCACGATGCTTTATACATGCGTTTTCTTTATGTCTTACTTGTAGAGTATGTGATTTAAGAAAGTTAATGATAGCGAAACAAAAATTTTATCGCGCTATTAAAAACCTAGTAGTAACCGCGTAGTTATGTAAAATAAGATGGCGGCAATAGGTAGCGCGATAAAAGCTTTAACGCTTTGTCATTTGAAGCGATAACGGAGCGCGAAATAATCTTGATTGACACTGAGTAAACCTTTTCTTTTAACATGGTTTTGTAAGCCTACGCGCGAATATTACGCTACGATTAGGAATAAAAAATATACCGTAAGGAACTAAACAAAAAGTAAACATTGACTTCGTAAAATATGTTTATCAAGTTATATAGCTTTGTGCCACCGTCAATGTTAACCAATTATATAGTTCTACAGCTTTGTGCGTAAAAAAGTATTTAATATTTGTAAATAAGGCTTCAAAAAGCCTAAAACACGCGTCTATAAAGCAACGCTAACCACAGGCAATAGGGCTCAGAATCCAATAATTACGCCTAGCAGATCACAGTGACAGTTTATTGAGATAAGGCAAGGTGGGGTATGTCGCGGTCCGGTCTTAGGACAAACAATACGCAAGTTCGAATTGATTCGACTGTTCGAATGTCATCATTTGGTCGACTAAAAGCCAAAATCGCTACATCTTATGACTTGTTACTGTTTGTCCGTCATTCTCTTTTATACGTACTAGGTGGAACAGAACTTCAATTTACTGAATAAAATTAATATGAAAATTACTAGCCAATATCCTTCTTCTTCTTAGCGAGTCGAAATGGCTGAAATTATTATATGAGAGTGGACCAATGTGTGGCCACACTTACAGGGGTGTCATTAGCCGAATTTAGGTCGTCTATAATATTCTAAAATATATTTATTGAATCAAAATTACTTTTATTTCAAATGTCTCTAAATATGTATATAGGGACAAATCACACAGATTGAGCAAGCCTAAACTAAGTTTTAAATTTGTTTTATCTTATGGGATACTAACTGAACGATACTATATTTTATGATAAAATACAGTTTTACACCCTAGACCCAGGACAATTTGAAAAAGGCCATTTTCCAACTTGCCATGGCTGGGAATCGACCCCAGAACCTCCGGAGTGTAAAAAGTTCCACCAAGTACGTACAAACTGCGGGACACGGGCTCGCCTCCTTTGGTACCATAGAAAGTTCCTTGTCTATACCGTCGCCCGACCAACAAGCGATTCGGAACCTTATCACGTGCAGATAAATTCCAAAACAAGTCGCGGCGCACGACGGTACACCAAGAACGCCATTCCTACTCGTGTGGGCTTACTACAACGGCTTTCCATACCATTCTAGATCCTAACATTAATACTATGCATTTATTTATTTACATTTTTTTTATCATTTATATAGTTTTGAACTAGTTTTAAGGCTACGACGTCTCTTGACATTCACACAAAGTCTTCCTATGCTAGTTATTACATGTTAGCAGCGTGAGACCGGCAGGCGAGTCGTGAGTGCGTACGTATTCGTATACGGAACTTGACCAATCACTTCTAATATGCTATAAACGGGTAACTCACGTCAAACGTCAGCTACTGGCCGACATGTTTCGACCTCATCTGGAGGCCTTCCTCAGGGCGAACGTGATTCGCGACGCCTACACGAAGACATCCCGAGCCACACTGATCTTAGCGAAGTCGCGCGGGCGTTTGCCCGCTGCGCTCACAATGCCAGTGCGGTGGTTGGTGGGGCACGCTGATCTTCTGCGTCGCCGACTCCCGTGGGTGTAATGGGAGCGACCAATCACATTGCAACATTGAATATGCACGCTTCAGTCGTCCATACCACACACTATTACAACACTCATGACTCGCCTATTCATCTTTACTGGTCCTTTCCTAAGTAAACACAACAGACATCAATTTTGTAACATATAGTAAGTATGAAAGTTTTTTTTCTAGTAATTTTGCCAATAAAATAACTATATCTTACTCACGCACACTAACACACTCCATATCCTTACGTCAAATCTCTAATATACCTATTAAATGCTTGAAATATCCATGTATCCATTACATTTACAACACTTCGCTATACAATATCTCACTACTGCAATGATAGTATGTGAAAGTTACTCATACATTTTTTATTATCATTTTATAATCATTGCTGAGTAAATTAGTAAGTTTTAATACTAATGCTATCTATTCTAGCTACGTAAAAATGTTCAGTCGATGTTACATACAATGGTGTTTAGGAATAAGCTTAAAAATAGTATGGTACAAAATGTTAGGCTGCTTGCACACCGACGCTTGAGATTCGCAGTTGGTCAACTGTCCCATTAAGTACAAAGCGCACGTGCGCACGCAGCCGTTGGAGATTAATTAATTAGAGAACACATAGAAATCAATAAATTCAATAAGTTGTCGATTAAAATAAAATTCGATACTGTTATTACTAATAAGTAAATCACGCTTAAATTCAAGTGCGGGACTAAATGCGTCTTTGCCTCTCATTTTCACAGGCAATAAACATTCGGCCGCATTTTTCAAATCATTCAGTAATCATATTGCAACATTTATTGCTTGCAACGTACGAAACACAATCAGGCACACACTGAAATCTACATCACATACATTATTATAATTACATGGAATCGCAAAGATAATGAAAATAACCTAATACTACACAAAGCATGTCTCTTACGTAAAATGTGAGGGCTGCACGAATTTCTTCATTGACTTGTTTACAAATTGTGTGCACCTCTTTCCCGCGCCAGTCGTGGCGTATTTCTTGTCTCTCTCTAGTCTTGAAATTGCGAGAGACTAAACTTTCGTTGTATTTTTTGTTGCAACTGTACTGTTGCCTTCCGTAAGATTGTCGCCGATCCCAACTACACTAACCTACGCACTCGCTACGTCCTACCCTAATACGTCAGAAAAAATGACAAAATATTTGGTTGAATGACGCTACATTATTTATAATCGCGTTTAAAACGTTTTTCACGTTTACAATAAAGTATAAATGCAGACAGTCGATATTCTTGAGCGTTGTATCGTGGTACAACTTGTCTGAAACGCCACGTAACCGAAACGGGACTAAAGTTGAATTCTATATTTATTATCGCAATGAGGTATGGTGCGGTATATTTTACAATTTCACTAATTATGTCATTTGAGATTTTAAAATGAATATAAAAAATATTACTGAATCATATATGAAAACTGCATTGATTGAAACAAAACGTAACATCCTTTGAACTTTATTACGTTGGAACATGACATAGAACACACTGTATACAAGAAGTAATGATGCTAACACCTAAATACAAACTAAATTCCATGGTAATAAAGTTCAAATTGGATTGGCTATTCGCAAATATACAAAGAGTAATTTAATCAAAGCAGCAATCTAATAGAAACGGATCGTAAACATTGACGGTTTTACTCAACTAACGCGTTGCATCTTTTTTGCACCCGGGTATTAACGCGCGTTTATTCCACGTTAATTTATTACCGTGTGCAAAAATTATAATATTTTTTATTTTATTTTTCGAAGTTATAGGTCCGATTGTCTTAAAATATAATTAATATCGAATAATATAATAAAAGCATTTTAATATATTTGCCAATGTCAAGAATTTGCTAACTATAACATCATAGAAGTTCTCTTTTTGGCACCTCTTTAAAATATAGCCCATTTGTTCAATTTATGTGCCGCCGGCGTGCCAATAACGCGGCATCGGCTTTTTCAAAGACGCGGCCTTTATGGCGCGCCGACGGAATTCACGCCATTTCAACAAATGAACTATATACAAGTATGCTCTGGCGCGAAAATTTTCGGAATAATATTTCCCTGAGCGCCCCAAGTTCAGTACGACAAAATTGCATTATAGTCGTCTCATCACACTCACTCACATACCTTTTCTAATGTATCACTAAAGACAAAAATGTTACTCCTGAGATAATTACAATTTTGTCGAGATTTTAAATTTCACTTTGCGTACGAACCATTAACTTTAGGTTGTCTATGGGCAACCATTGTTTACCCATAGCCAGTCTAATGTTTATTTTTTCGCGTATGTGCTATGGAGCAGGCTTTCGGACTAGGTTTGGATGCAGAGGTGGATTAAATGTCCAAAGCGTCCTAAGCAAGCACCTTATGGGCGCCCCTGTAGCGGCCATGTTATAAATTTTAATTAAGTAGTACTGGTAATAGTAAACATTGATGACTATGGTTAGCGTTATTACATGTGTGGTATAGGTTTTTATTTGTCACTTTGCATGGCTGATAGTTATAAACTTCTTCTTTTTAGTTAAGAGCTTGCTCTTGTCGATAGAGTTAAGTGGAGATGCCTTTCTCCATTTTTAACAGGAGTTAAAAATGGAGTTTTAAACTAACTTTCAAGAATTCCGCGCGCCCCTTTGTTACCACGCGCCTCTAGGCACGTTCCTAGGTTGCCTTAAGGATAATCCGCCTCTGCTTGGCTGTGAACAGTTTATATAGAAGTTTAAGCGATAAATCCGTCAATGTTTAGTGATAAACAGTCAGTAGTTCGGTTATCGTGTGTCGGTGTAGACGGCGCGTCGCTTGTCGAAGCCGCGCTTGGTCTCGCGTCATTCCCACTGGTGCGGCGACGGCGGCAGCTCCGAGGGGTGCGCCACGGTCGAGCTGCAAGGTTCAGGTCCGCCGGGTTAGTCAGGGCCGGTGGTAGGGACCCACACCCACGCCACTTGCTTGGTGGATTCCGAAGTTATGAAGTTGAAGTGTATTTTGTTAACTTTATGCAACAATAACTATCAAATGGAGGTTTAGGGCAAAACTGAATGATTATTTCTAATTTTATTTTATACCGTACTGTATCGTAGGTCTTTATACAGGGTCTAACAAAATATACTGAAACTATTTTAAAGGTGTATTCAGTCCATGATTCTGAACAACTGTCCCTAAGGAACATATTACTAAATATGAAAAATAATTTTTGTCCTCCCATATAAGTTGACCGATCAGATCTGAGTTTATATGGAAAGCAACAATTCTTTTCGTTTTTTCGATGTATGTTCTTTGGGGAAAGTTGTTCAGTAACATGAACTGAATTTGTCCTTACAATAGTTTCAGTATATTTTGAGAGACTTTATATTATGTGTCACAAGCAAGCATTTTCTCAAATCAAATAGTTTTGACAAATAAACTTGCCTGAACAAATGTGACAGCTGTTATTCTAAAAAACACCTTTAGTAATAATCCATTTTAGAATCTAGAATAGATCTTTAATTTTTTTCTGTAGTCGAACCCTGGTTTACAGGCATACTTATTTTTTAAATCATCGGAATCCACCAAACTGAATCATGCAATATTGTTCAATATTCTTTTAAACAACAGTCTAGGATAATAAAAGAGAAATTGAATAGCAAAACTGCATCACAAAATTCTACTATTTAGCTACATACTGATAACAAAATAACCGAAATATCACCACAACCAAGTGCACGGCACTGTGCGATACGACTACACATGCACTACATACACAATACACTCTTTTTTCTAACAAGTGGAAAAGCAAACGACAACCTATTGTTGTCTCTGTCGCTCATATTCAATACAAACAGCAGAGGTATAATGGCTCAATGTCTGTTTTCCGCTTGCCTTAGAAAAAGAGTATAGAGACATAGACATCCCTACCATAAAAACATTCATATTTTCTTCAATACCATAATCAACTCCCAATGGACGTTTCTAACTGCATTCCCCGTATTTTATTAGAATACCTCATTTGGTAAGAATTAAAAAATCGCCTCAATCATGATTATGACTTTAAATTTCCACATTTTATATTTTTTGTAGTCTTTTTACGTAGGATTTTTTACCATTAAGTAATTGAAAAATGAAAAACAATACTGATTTGTTTTAGCGACTCAACAGTAATTTAGCTCCAATAATCGGATGTAATCTGATCCTTCTTTGTTTTAACTAATAGACTAACTAATAGCCAATATTCAAGATTGAGGCGAAAAGGAAAAAACGTCATGCAATGCAACCGAACCGTGTCCGAACAACTGCGGACTGTCTAACGATCAACCCTTTTGAAATTACGAAACGACAGCCGTTCGGAAAGGCAACGCAACATACAAAAATAGGATAAAATAGTAAACTTTGAAAAAAAAGATATGTTTTAAAAACGGCTTTGATTCTGCTGACACAAAAAAATCACATGAATACAAAAAATCTCATTAGGAGAAGACAAATATGAATCTGTTTTAATTATAGAAGATTCCAAGTTTTAACTTGTAACAAGTCCGTCAGTAAGTTAGTAAAAAACATATTTTTTATTGTGTGTAAAACACGTTTTATGTCTATGATGTCGCAATGAAAGATTTTTTTCGTTTTAGCAGAATCTTCGCCAATGGGCGTTGCGTTCCCGAGCGTCGTCCGCGTAAGTATGGCTGGACAACACAGGTATAGCGTGCTATGGGGCGCTTACTCGGATGGGCGACTACGCCGCGCACAGAAAAATCACGGGCGATAGTAGCAGAATTTTTGCCGCCGTCTTGAAAGGGGAACAAACTTTTGCTTTCGAACCCGCTCTAGAGCTGTCGCAAAACACAGAAAAAGCAGGTTATTACTACTCTGGGGTGCTAGAAGCGTGAAGACACCACCATTTCAAGAGGGTTGATATAGCTTGAAAACAGCGGTTCTTGCGTGGTATGTACAAAGAAGTATCGCTCGGGAGGTAACGGAAAAAATTGAAACCCATGCAGGTATGGCAAAAATGTGCCCGCACGGTACGAAAAGGCACGGTAATACTGATACTGCAAAAACAACTACGATAGGCGGAGGGGAATTGGTAAGGGATAGCGACATATGCTCTTTACTTCTGCGACCACCTGATTATTAACTTCGCCTTGAGTATTTCGACATTTAACATTTAGTTTTGGAGTTACTGATTTTGTGACGTGAAAAAATCATCAGTGGGAATTTAGTGAGTGACGATAAATCAATTTATTAGATTGCGATAAGTTCATGTCAATTAGGGTTTTCTTTTCAATTAAGTCTATAATCAGTAGCTGGCACTAAAAATCTTATTACATGTAAAATTATAGACAAAAAAATCCCACTGACGTTTCTACACGGTTGAAATATTGGAACACGAAAGTCATGGTACGTCATGTACATGTACATGGTTCATGGTTCATAGTGACACGGACGTGCACACCCTAACAATCGCACCGTGCCACACCTAGTTGTGATGACCGTTTGCTTTCTCTGATTTATTATCTGTCACTGCAGCCGGGGGCAACACTGAAACTTTAAAACTCGGGTGGTATTTAAATTATTTAAAAAAAAAGTGGACATTACAAACGCAAAGTCAAAGTCTTGGCAACAATAAACTATCCTCTACAAATTTAGATCCATCGCACAGCAATAGCGCTTTCACACAGGGAGGTGAATAGTGTGCCTTTTTAATCGTTACAATTGTTTTTTTAAACACCCAACCGACCAATTATTTTTTTTATAATTTTGTATACTCGTATACCCAGTGTCACTGACAATTAAGAAGAATCTAAAGAAAACTATCAAGCTAAAATCATTTAGGCTGCAGAGTATGCCTAATAATATACATACATACATACACTCGAAACATATAAACCTCCTGGCGTAGTCGGGTAAAATAGTGTCACTTTTCGGCCCAGGAGGGCAAGAACGTATTTGTTTTATTGCACTTTTGATACCAGTTGACATAATGTACATTGTGGTAAAAAAGCATTGGAAAAAACATTTGCTATCTTTTTTAATTTTCATACAACTAAGTAAGAAAGAGACATGCGGCCCAATTGATGGTAGTAGTTATCATTAGCCTATCGACGCCTGCAAGATTTGGACTCCAAAACTAGCACGACATACGTACGTGTCCACTTTGCAGTGTCAAGCAACATTGAGCGTTATTAAATGATGATAAAACATAATTTGGTTTGATATTTATATAGAAAGATAGTTTTAGACGTCTGCCGTATTATTTTATGGTGTATAAAACTTGCGTTTGCAATTCCATCTATTAAAATAAGTCCTAAAAGTACGAACTACGAGATCGCGTAGTGTAATTTTAGGGTTTTCCAAAGAGCAGTGTTGACACCCGGCTGCGTAATTTTTAAACGGCGTGGCCCAATGGGGTGCGGGGTGGTCGCTATGAGCGTGGGAGGCCCGCGACGCACGGTGAAACGCAACTGCTATGAAAGCTGTTTGAAACTCTAGTGAGAAACTAGTGTTGTTGATCCATACAATGCACAACCTCGTTTCATCATTTTTTATTCGTAAAATAGTTTACGTTCATAGTTTAAACGAAATTTGTTGAAATTACCGTAATGCACTGTGTATGGTTTCCTAAAAAAAGTCGGCTCGCTTGGATTGCTCTTTCAAAAATGCGTGAAATTTGTTTTTTTTACTATAGATAGAGAAAAAAGTTGACCAATTAATTTACTAGAATGTTCTCTTTCTAGTAAATTAATTGGTCAACTTTTTTCGATTGATCCTTTCATCATCATCATCATTTCTAGTCTCCACTGCAGGAGCACGACCCTCTGTACTGCCAGAGCAGCCAGAGGCATTGGCATACACAAACCATGCTGGCCAGACTGGTCGGAGAGGTCTCACTGATATCCAAGCTTTGTTCAGCTTGTGTTTCCTAAATCGCCTTCTACGACATCCTCTGGATGACTTGGAATGATTCTATTCTACTCTGCCAAAAACCCGTGTGGTGGTGGCTCATGCTCGATGCTTTAGTAGATCGATCTATAAATGTAGCGTTAACTGTAGCTTTAGCTGTGTGGTTTCTGGCAGAGTAGAATAGTACCAATCCAAGTCTTCCCGTGGATGTCGTAGAAGGCGACTTAGGGAACACAAGTTAAAAAAAGCTTATAAACATCAATTAGACCTCTCCAACCCGTCTAGCCAGCGTGGAGAGTGTAGGCCAAATTCTCTGACTGCTCTGGCTAATATATGGCTTTGGTAGTACAGAGAGGGTCGTGCTCCTGCAGTGGAGACTAAAAAAGACCTGATGATGATGATGATGAACTGTAGCTTAACCACAGTACAAGACCTGGCTATAGACAAATACCTAGTGTCTCTGAAATGAGGGTTTTACACATTTCACAAAAAAAAACATATTTTACTTTACATAGCATCTAAGCGAACTAACAGAGTTAATGGACGCAATGGATTTTGGATTAAATCCAAAATCTATTGCATTTGCGTTTCACTTTGCGAGGCGGGCCTTAGGTTATATCGCAAAGAAATCACCTAGTGTCGGTTGGTTGCGGTTGGTTGCAGATTGTGGTGGCGGCGCCTTACCTTGCGAAGCTCTTGAACGCCGCCGACTGCGGGTTGATGCACAACGGCACCCGCGAGGTCTGCAGCTGCTCCGCTATGAACTTGTGGATCTCCTCTGCGGATTGCATACAAAACTTTATTTTAGTGAAACACAATTAAAAACTTCGGATTTGTATAAAATACGCTCATGACGTTATAGTTTCTTGCGAGTCAAATAGCGCTCTTAATATCAGTTTTTCTGCATTTAATAAATCTAAAATCAAGTTTGAAATGGATATGATGAATTGAAATGATGATGATGATGAAACAAGTGACATTATTTTGTGACGTTTTATTCTTCTTATCATTACAAAATTATTTATTTTTGACTTTGGATACAACCCAATTAAAAAAATGCTGACCACTCACAAACTTCTTCAGCTTCAGACGGTGTGTTATTTTTTTCCCGTTTTCGCCTGGTCTCAGGGCGAGAGCAGACGAACACACACCCATTGCCGTGTGCACGGCGGCATACGGCGGTAGAGATGGGCGATTGTTGGACATTATAATAATCGAATTATTCGAATGATAGAAAAGTCATCATTCGAATGAAAATAATCATTCAAATGAAATTTCTGTATTCGAATTAATCATAGATCATTCATTATTCAGACAAAAATAATCATTCGAATGAAATTTCGGTATTTGAATTAATCATAGATCATTCATTATTCAGACAAAAATAATCATTCGAATGAAATATCGGTATTTAAAATAATCATCCAAATATTCATTCGAATACTTATTCAATAGTTTAAATGTTACTTGCTTGATGATTGCAGCTTACCGCGCTTTATTTCATTTTACTAGCGTTTTAGTTTTCCTTTGATCGTTTTGTTTATTGTATTAAATGGATAGTTCATTAGTTAAATAGTTTAAAAAGTTTATTGAAACATCAAATGAGTTGCTGTAATTAAAACCTTAAACTTTTCTAATAAAAAAATATATTTAAAGAAACTCGAAAATTTATGATATTTTGAAAGGTTTCGCGTCATTAGAATATTTCTAATCATTCGAATATTTCGAATGCATATTTTCCACAATCTAATAATTCGAGTACGGCCTTAACCAAACAACATTTCAAATGAATCATTCGATTTCGCCCATCTTTACACGGCGGCAAAAGAACGGAGGACGGGGAACGGGGACGCATATTGCGCGTACCTTAAGAGTTTCCGTTCTGTATGTAATACTCTTACTGTCTTCTGTAGCACAGTCTTCGATCCTTGACATAAGGGACCCTGGACTTCTAGTACAGTCTACGGGCGTACCTTTAACCTGATGGACCGACGTGAGCTTCCTCTCCCAGGCGTCGTGGAAAGGATGCGTGGCCACCGGCTCGAGGTCCGGCGAGTAGTGTCTCGCGGCGGGCGGCGCGCTGTAGCAACACTTGCACATGCACGAGTGGTAGCGCAGCCTGCCCTCCTCGAGGTACGGGTGGGCCAAGGCGTCCACCACGGAGATACGCTTCGCCGGGTCGAATACCAACATCTGAAATTGTTGGAGACGTAATTTATCAGAATTCGGTAAAACGCGATTTGTTTTCCTGTTTATCTGAATAAATTGATCAACAGGAAAACCTTAATATCGCACATTAAGGTTTTCCTGTTGATCAATTTGAGTTGGTTGTGTTATAAACTGATTTGATGGAAAACAATACTCGTATGTTAATTACGTCTTCTGAATCAGTTCGTTGTTTATAAAAGTAGTAAATCTATATTTTTTAATTTCGACAAGAAATAGGGGTGTCATCATGTCTAAAAAAGTTTGAAGTTTTTCTGTTTCTGTGTGTCTGTTTGGCCTGTCTGTCTGTGGCGTCGTAGCTCCTAAACACTTTTGCCTTTGCTTGTCTGTCGAGATACTTCTTAGCTATGTTTAATGCAAATAAACTTTTTAATAAAATACCTAGTTGGCTAGATTTTACAACCTTATGTATGTAGGTTGTAGGTCTACTCTAGTAGGCTCACTAGGTATTGCGCGAGAAGACGAACCGCCTAAAGCTATTGGACATATGCATACGTATACCTTATTTGCTAACGTACGAGAGTATGCGCTATAACTCCATTCAATATCTAAATTAAAAATGTGTGATAAAAATTTCGCCACGAGTAAGATTCGAACACACGCCCCTCACATTTGTACTGTGAGTGCACTTTCAATGCAATTGTACCACCGAGACTTCGAATTTCCTCATCACATATTACTTACGCATTTAATACATGTGAACAATACAATACAAATTATCTTTATTGCACCATAATAAATAATAATTCATAAAAATAAAAATAACAAACACAAAGAAAATATTGGTACAAACGGACTTATCGCTAGATGCGATCTCTTCCAGTCAACCTTTGGGTAGAGGAAAAATTAATAGTGTATTTCGTTACATATCATCTCATATTTTTAATTTAAATATTGTTCCGAGCATTGTAATGCTATATAAATCAACAAACTCCATTCAAATCCATTTGTGTCCGACCGCGCCATCATGGCTACTACATACCTGTGCAAGAAGATGAACCGCTTCATGTGTAGCCTGCACAGACAGCGTATAAAGAGCCGCGAGCGCAGGAGGCCTCGGCGCCCTCCGCAGCATATGCGCCCGTGCGCCTGCGCACGCGTGTCTCATGTCCTCCAACGAAGGCGTTCCCAGGAGTTCCGTGATCAGCTCCAGCTGGAAAGGATGTTGTGTTTATTTACGAATAGTTAGGAAGCTCGCGCATTAGTTTCAAGACAAAGTTCACTTTAGATATTCTATGAATCTATAAAATTGATATCTATTAGATGCCTAGTGCCATCCCTTGAATACAGGTAAACATGAACCAAGATTTTTTTAATACTTCGAACGAGACGTCGAATTTAATTAAGTGTGTCCGAGGCGCACTTAGGCAAAAAGGCTTGAACTTGAACAGCTTCTAAGTCGCGGATTTCTGTAGGTGCAATAGTCTGCACTTAGGATGCTCACAAGAGAAAGATGTATATTTGCCGCGTGTGATGCGGTCACTCTTTTAAGTCGTAAGCTAAAAATGTATTAGAAACAAAGCAGAATTACAATTTCAATAGGCATGTATCCACTAAGATCAAATGGGATGGATTAAAGTGTCTAAAATTAATTATGATATGTAGATAAAAAAAAATCAATTTATTCAATAATATAATTTAAGGGCTCTGACCGCCAAAAAGCATCGAGGTCGTTGCGCCAACACTTCAGTAACCCAGTAGAAAAAGTTAAAGATCTTTCGTAGTTTTACCTGTTGTACTGGACTCTGCGCCTGGAACAGGATGCGCCTGCCCAGCAGCTCGCCGAATATGCAGCCGACGGACCACACGTCCACCGCGGCCGTATAGTGGTTTGCGCCCATCAGGATCTCGGGCGCTCTGGAATTCACATTGCGACATTTTAGCGCTAAGATTATAATGGTCGCCGCATTTGCATTGCGGCATTTTATAGTTATTCGACAAGTTTAGGAGTTGAAATTAATACGTGACAGAGATCCAAAGATAATTCATGCATTAACAACTTTCATCGACACATTATTTCTTCTGCTAAACAAAGTCCATAAAGGACTTCAAAATAAGACATAGTCATAGAACTGTGATCTGAACTGTACTGTTTTTTCCCCTGAAATCCTGAACAGAATCTCAAGATACTGAAAGCTTTATCGATCGTCATCATCATCCGAACGTATTCCTCAGCGGTAACGCTTCAGTGGCCGGGGTCTGCAACCTAACCTTGGTGATTTGACGAGGTTACTGGCTGAGGTCTGACCTCCGCAACCCAAATGGTAGACCACAAACAATCCTAGGATAGATTTAAACAAACACTAGATAGCGTTCGGAACGCACATCTATACGTGTCTTCCGAAGCACGGAAACCTCTTACTTTTTGGATAATCAGGTGATTCAAACCTGCAAGATCCTAATCTGAATAGAAACAACTTTTCAAAAAGTATGCTTCCCAATGGGATTTGTACCCACGACCTCTGGACCACAAGACAAACGCCTTGACCACTGGACCAGACAGTACGAGAAGCATAAAAGTGAGAATTATGAATTTATTATGAAGCATGAAAGAGATAGTGTTGAATAAATACTCCGATAATGTTGGGAGGTAGTAGATTAAAAAAAAAACACTGGACCAAAGAGGCAGCAAATATCGGTTTGACCTGAAAAGTTTATAAGTAACATTCTGCATAAAACAAAACATTTGACTTATCGCTACATTACAGTATATTACATCAGATATACACAATTACAATTTAAAACTCATATAGTCTAAAAAAAATTGCACTCCATTAATGTGCACATAAACATTGCAGCGCCACAATTAGTACCACCCATTGCCTAGCACCGGAAAAGCGTAACAGACTGTGAAACTATTTAGTTTGAATGAATGGTTTTTAGGCACAAAACCGCTGGCCCACTTTCGGAGTCGGCGGGGGCACAGGTCACTCATTCAGAACTACCAACCTTGCCATCTCAAAGATTAAGTTAAACTCGTATATTTTTAGACGATCTTGAATTGTATTGTGATTTTTTATGCTATTCGTGATCTGCATTTTCTGCTTTTAATAACAGTTTATTGGATCACTAAAAACATGGTTACTTTTAACAAGAGATTGGTGTCATTATAACATTGAATGTATAATTTATTCTAAGAATAATTTTCTGTTCGAAAAATCTTTTTTGAACTATTTCTATGTAAGTATGTAGTTTACTAAATTGCTGCATTCGTACATTTTTGGGGGTATATCTCTTCAGTGTGAAAGTCAGCGGTCATAGTCCAGGTTAATGCTTCAGTAGTTCATAGTTGTGTAGCTACCATAATTAATTATCATTACCTATGCAAAATCTATTCTCAAGCCCCCTAGGATCAACCTGTGAATACGGGTTGGAGGTACTTCATCCATGAAGAAATCAATAGTCTGGCATTGTTTATACTATAGGTAGATACAATTTCTTAAAGGAAGGCCAGTTTATTAATTAATACAAATCTGTAAAGCTAACAAATAAACTCTTTTCTTTTTCGTATTTTGCGTTGTCTGACATTTCAATATCTTGACATCTGGATTTTAGTCAGTCTAAGTCAGAAGTATATCAGTAGTACTATTTGACTATTCTTGTACTTGTCTGGCTCCTAAACCCTCCCCAGGTAGAAGTCGCAGTTCACAACAGGTTGCCGGATGAAGGTACTTGTGACGTCAGCTTAGATCTACAAAAGAGTGTACCTGTAGTACTGCGTGACGACCTCTTGCGTCATGTTCTTGCTGGCGTCCGGCTCCTCGACCCTCGCCAGGCCGAAGTCGCAAATCTTAAGGACGCAGTTGCTGTTCACGAGGAGGTTTCCGGGCTTGATGTCGCGGTGAAGGATGCGCGCCGAATGAAGGTATTTAAGACCTGATGACAATAAAAAAAGGTGTTCTGTTAATCATTTAAAAATATAAACTTTATGAAATATTTAAAAAACACGACCCTAAACTTTTCTTTGATCATATCATAACCTAAGAACACTCTTGAGCAAGTTATTTTTAAAACAAAAACAACTAAGTCAATATCAGTCCGTTTGGGAGCTACGATGATGTTGCAAGTTTTAAGTGTGTTCTGTGTAACACTCCTGTTTTCCAAAATGATCATAGATGGACAGGGTCACACGTTGATGTCAATAAAAAGATGCTTCGTCGCATCAATTAGTTTATGTTTGTTTGAACGATTATGATTAATAAATCATCGATATCAATTTTGATAAGATAGAATTTTCAGAGTGTAAAAAAATTAAATTCGTGCCACTATCAAATCAACTATGACAGGCAAAATTTAAAGGAACTATAGTTATCCTCATTAAAAAAACCTAAATAATATTGTTTTGTTTAATAAACCACGTAAGTACTTTTATATATGGTTTAAGGTAAACATTGTATCTCGCCTAATGAATTTGAACTGACCTGACAAAATACAGTAGTAGTAGTAGTTATAAAAATATGTTCCCGATGTTTGTGAAATGCTCTATGCAAAATATAGTTACGATAAAATATATACTAAAGTAGAATGAGATTGATCAATAATTTCAGTATTCCGAACTCTTGCCAGAGTAGACGCTATTTCTCTGCCAAGGCCAAAGGAAAAGAAATCTCTTTAGCAAAACAATGCAAATTGAAAATGAGGTTCATTTCTATTACGTCCTTGTTCTCAGTTGCGGCTTCCGCATACAAAATTTTTCTTACGATGCTGGGGCTTTTTTCTACTGTTGTGTTTTCTAAGAAAGATAAGTATATACGTGTCGATACGATAAAGGGCTTTGAAAATCGTTTTTACATCATAATCAGGTCTTTTATTTATTTTTAAACTTTATTGTTTAACAATGAAATTGTCTTACAATTGGCGGACTTAACGCTAAAAGCGTTCTCTCCCAGTCAACCATAGGGATAAACAGATAATTCGTTGCGGCGCAAAATAATTACATACTTATAACATACGAAATAATACACATACATGCATATATACTCATAATAAAGATATATATACGCATACATATAAAATATATATACATAATTAAATAAATACAAATACATACATACCTACAATGAATGATGATGTAGATAAGAAAATGAGACTAATTTAGAAGATGACAGTGTACTCTTCTCTTGAAGGAAAATTTTAGTCTCTACTGCTGGAGCACGACTATCCCCTATTAGGCAGAGCATTCTGAGAATTTGGCCTACACTCTCGAATTTGGCCTACACTCTCCAATTTGGCCTACACTCTCCATGATGTTTTTAAAGCTTTGTTCAGCTTGTATTTCCTAAGTCACCTTCTACGACATCCACGGAAAGACTTGGAGTAGTCCTATTCTACTCTTCCGGGAACCACACGGGCTTTTCGTTTTTATATATCAGACATTATTTATATTTATAATATTCTAAATCCGTGTCTACTTAGGCTGGACTCAGAGCTAAGATATAGCGTCGCCGGTAGAGCCGATATAGGAAGCTTCATGTTGCAAACTGGAGGGGCAGAAGCAGACACGGCTTTTAGAATCGCCAAAGCGCGAGCAACCATAGCACAGCTTCGACCTACGCGACACATCCCGAGGCAAGCCCTGAAGGGGAACCCCAGGGAAGACGAAAAGTTGGGCGTCCTAAGCAGACCTGGCACATTTGTGGTGGAGATGATTACGATTGGGCTAACCAGGCCCAATTGTCTTCATCTCCACCACAAGTAAAGCGCGAAGTCCAAAACCGATCACGATGGCGAAGCACTATTGAAGCCCTCTGGCCTATCTAGGGGCTTTAAGATCAAAACTCAAATAAGTCATAACATATGTACATTTTATTATGTCTTTATCCCTCTCAGGGTAAACCTTAGTTTACAAAGGTCGCAGAACCAAAGACAACGCTTAGTATGATAAAAAACGGGAATCTGAAATAGTATGTATAAAGTTCATATTAGTATAACAAGTATAAAATGTCTCTACATTATAATGCTATTCGTGGCGTGAGAGACGATGCAAAACTGAAATTGTGAAGTAAAGAAGATGAAATAATGCTAATGTATTTCGTACATTCTGTTGTTGTTCTGAAAAGTTACACACATAACACGATCTGTGTTATGTGTGTAACTTTTCAGAACAACAAGGGTAGATAAGTTATATTAATGCGTTTTATTTCATTAATAAATCTTCATATTTGTATATTTATTTAAAGAGTTTCCTTTTATAACCTTATTGACCTCTAGTATGAGAATTCTGCAAGATCGTGCACATATTAAATGAGCGGAAAGCTGACTCAGTGGTCGCCATAATGACGCGAGTCTGCTCGACTATTCTTGCCCATTTTTGCCATTCGCTTCCTGAAAAAGATTGCGAAGTATCATTTATTATAAATTTTTGTCAGATTTGTTTCCGTCTTTTAGATCGATAAAATATTACGCTTACTGTATCGATCACGCAATTCATCAAACATTAGGTAGTTACTGCTGCGTATAGTAGTAAGTGCTTTTTGGATGATGATTGTTTGTTAACAAAAATTATAAAAAGTCTAGAAACGGAACTAAATAGAGTTGCGATTATCCGTCCTTATTTTTTTTAGTTATACTAGCTGTGCTACGATTGCATTCCCAAGGAGGTTTCACGTCGGGCGGCGCTCGTTAATAAAACATTTCTCAACGAGTTAAACATTTCTTACAAATGCATTCCCAAAGAGGGGTTGACGTCGAGCAGGCGTCCGGTCGTAAAACTATAGCCACGTCGATTTTTTTTTTATTAGAGATTTGAGTGTGTTTGACCTCTACCTAGCCTGACAGGAAGTTAAGATGAGGTCTAAGATGTTACACGCAGACTCAAAAAATGCCTATTCACTCTTGCCTTGAAAATCCCTAAATCATACGTATGGGGAAACATCGATGCAGGGAGGGAATTCCACACCTTAGCGGTTCGCACAATGAAGGAGGAGGCGAAACGAGAGGTACGATGAGGAGGAATATCAACCACAAATGGGTGGAATCCCTGACCACGTCGTGTTGTCCGATGGTGGAATGGTGCAGGGGGAATTTAGTAGGTTACTGTTCCGGCTACTTCTTCTCCACTTTTCAAGGTCATTGGAATCCTTTGGTGACCATTGACTTATACATACATATGTATTATATTTGGACAAGAAAATACGGGAAAAGCACCCCCGAGGATGCAACCGGAAACGCGGTAAGATGAAAGGGACACTAGCTAGAATACCTTTCTATGTATAATGAGCAATTAAGGTGAAGTTAGAAGCAAATGACCTTAAAGTGGCGCCATCATTTAAAATAAATTGTTAACTCGTAAATTTCCATATTTGTCAATGTTAGGCACTAGATAGCCCTTTAAATTATTTTATGAACTGCCGTTGAAACTATTATTGGTGATCCGTCTAGCTTTAAGTTGGCGGAGGCAAGTTTTAAAGCTAAACATTGAAAAATATGGAAATTTTTACCATATTTACGAGCTAACAATTTATTTCAAATGAGGGCGCCACTTCTGCTTTGTATTCACCTTAAGTGTAATTACCGCAACTGAAATGACATTTTAGTTAGACATTTGCAAAATTTCTGTATAATTACCGCAACTGAAATAACATTTTAGTTAGACATTTGCAAAATTTCTGTTCTAAGAATCTTTGCTGTTACGCCTAAGAATTTCTTGAACAAACAGATTTGAAATAATACAATCGAATGAAAATATATTTCACACATAAAAATATTGTAAAACTCAACAATAATAAACGAGTGAGTCTCATAAATACAAAGCTATTGGATTTCTGACTCGTACACGTCAATTTTCAAACACGAATTATTTACAAATATGTGAATAGGCTGCAATCATTGGAAATCAGTCTATTAATTTATTGTCCATTGTGTCAGTGGCAATTTGCAACGGGTTTCGGCCAATAGGCCAGTCTGCTCAAAATTAAATATATACCGCATTGAATCGGCTTGGCTGGTTTCGTATCTAGAATTTGATCTGGTTCAGTTTGCTTTCGACTGAGTGATGATGGTGATTAATATGATGGGATATAACAACTTCCTAGGCACTATTAATTAGCATCAATTTGTCTAGTAGACAAACAACTAGAATATCTCTAAAGATGATCATGTTTGATGATTCTTGATACGGGGAAATTCTAGCTGAAAATTACGTTTATCCTATTAATGCAAGTACAGTAAAGAGAAACAGCTAATAAGTTATGTATTTTTGTAATGTGCTAACTGAGCCCTTTCATTCGATACCCTACCCTACACTGTATGATTCGCTTTATTATATTTTTTACTTCATTACTTTATGGCCCAATAGACAGGGTCCACTTTGAATTTACTGTGACGTTACATAGCCTTATAACCAGCGGGCAGCCAATACGCTTTCAACGATACCTTATTTTTAAAAGGTATAATGATTAATATTGAAGATACGTGGCAACAGATGAAACATACATACATAGAAAGGAATACATAACCCTCCGTTTGACTTCGTCGCAGTCGGGTAATAATAACCCAATCACAGCGGTAATATTCGCGGAAACCTCGGACACTGGAAGCACGACAACAAAGGAGGCAGCCGGGAATGCGATAAGATAAGAGAAATAGCAGATGTATTTTCGAGTATGTTATCCTACTCGTATATCTCTTCCACCTCGAAAGTGCCTTCCGGTGAAAAGTCTGGACTTTTTATACCGCAAACTTAGAGCAAACATAGCAAAACTTAGCTCTCTTTTAGCTAGCTTTGTTGTTTACCTTTATGATACCTTTAGGCAACTTAAAAAACTTGACACCAGCAATGGCCACTTCCACAATCGAAAAACAAACAAAAACGTAAACTTGCCGCAGTCCTAGGCATTTCATTCAAAAAAATTCAGCAACATTTCGAGTTTTAACGGTAATGGAAAATAAAAAGCAGAACATCCGACACAGAGGGGAATTCACGTACTTACTAGCGCAAAATTATACTCTAGTATAAAGAAGGAATTTTTGAGCGGCAGCCAGCCAATTTACTTAAAACGGTACCATGCTCGGCCGGAAATGCGCGTCGCTTTCCTCGCTGCCAGATATCCTGGTGATAAATAAATGCATGGCGATGGAATATAGCACTAGAGAAACTCGTTACTTGCGACGGTTTCCAGGCTCCATGATTGTATGTAGAGCGGAAAACTGAAATTCTTAATATAAAATTGCGTCAATGGATATTTTAAGCTTGAATAAGAACTTTAGAAAAACAGTACCTAAACATCAGTTCCATTTGTACATCTTTGTCCGGTTTAAATCTACTTTCATGGTTATGCAATTCCCATAAAGCTTACTTTGAGCGAAATTGACCGGATTATTTGTTTGTATATTTATTAGGTTGGGGAAAAAGTCTTTTCGCATATAGTAATGGATGCTATTTTTGAAAAAGTGGAGCAAGATCGGCATATCAGTAGTTACGACGTAGCTGAAGAACTGGAAAATTTGAAAAAAAATGGGTATACAAAAAAGCTCAATATTTGGGTACATCACGAGCTCTCTGAAAGAAACCTAATGAATCGAGTACTCATTTGTGATTCTTTATTACGACGTAATGAGACCGAACCATTTTTGAAGAAATTGATAACTGGTGATGAAAAGTGGATCACGTACGACAAGAACGTGCGAAAAAGGTCATGGTCAAAGGCCGGTCAGACTTCACAGACTGTGGCGAAACCCGGGTTAACTCGCAACAAGGTGATGCTGTGTGTGTGGTGGGATTGGAAGGGCATTATTCATTATGAGCTGTTACCACCACGCAGGACCATCGATTCAGAACTCTACTGCCAACAACTGATAAGATTAAAGCAAGAAGGTGAGAGAAAGCGGCCGGAATTAATCAACAGAAGGGGTGTGGTTTTTCATCATGATAACGCTAGACCTCACACATCTTTAACCACTCAGCAAAAATTAAGAGAGTTTGGCTGGGAGGTGTTAATGCATCCGCCGTATAGTCCTGACCTGGCACCTTCAGATTTCCACCTGTTTCGGTCTCTTCAGAATTTTTTAAGGCAGTGTCAGGTTAACATCACGAGAGGACTGCCAAAACTACTTGACGCAGTTTTTGATCAGAAGCCACAAAATTTCTATAGCAATGGGATCATGTCCCTACCTATAAGATGGCAAAAAATTATCGAACAAAATGGTAGCTACATACTTTAGTTAAATGTAAATAAACTATATTAAAAATGTTTTGAATTTTCATATAAAATGCGAAAAGACTTTTTCCCCAACCTATTATAATCATATCGTATTCCGATTCGAACCAAGATTAAAGTCTACTAAAAATGCATAATGTAACTTTATTTTATTTCGGGACAATAAATTCTTCGCCACATTAGAGTCAAGTGTGCGACTTAACTCTACTGCGGCGAAGAAACTACATCTACGAAATTAAATGAAGTTTCTGTAGTCAAAGAGTCAATCATGTAAGAAATTGAAGATGGTTATTTTAAACAATTCATCGCCAAGAATTCCAGACACAATAATAAAACCATCATTGTGTATCAAAAATAATAGTATCAATCCTTGAATTGAAAAATGCCCAAACCATCTCAACTCAAAACTATCAAACGGGTCAAAAACCATATTTTCTATTTTCACTGTGCAATCAAGTGTTTCGTATAAAATAGCCGAATCAGCGAGGCTATCATAATGAAATGCATTATTTATGAATTATTGATTAAACCCGTCCGTGATCAAAGCCGAACAGAGGCGTGGCCCATGGCCGCCATGATATTTTACTTGCTTTAAATTCTTTAGTATAAGTATTTTTTTAATATATTTTCCATTAAAGATATTACTTCCACATTTTCACCGATTATGTATTACTGTGAGCGCTATTACAACAAATAGTAAAAATAAGATACCTAAAGTTAAAAATTAAACGTGTGATCAGATCATACAGCAATGTCTATTTTTCAGCGTTTTAAAACATTGTACGGAGGTACGGAACCCTTCATGTACGAGTCCGACTCGCACTTGAGCGGTTTTTTTATATCGCATTATCTTCTGCGTCTTCAGCCGTGGGTCTCAGAATTCAGGACAAGATGCGAGAAAGCAGACTCCGGTGGTACGGTCACGTGAGGCGCAGGGATTATGACCACATAACGAAGAATGATGATGAACATAGCCGAAGGACGGAGAGGCAGAGGACACCCCCTTACGACCTGGTCCAGTACCATTAAAAAAGACATAAAGACGATGGGGGTAACCCCCGACATGATTCACAATAGGGAAAACTGACGCGAGAAGATAAGAAGGCAAACCCTAAACAAAATGGGACTATGGCTAGGACTCATGATAACTAATCTTCTGCGCTTTTTCTAATTTTGATTTAAGTTCGGCTCTATCTACCCCTCTATATATCCTCCACCATCTCCGCACTGACACTCCGTTACGTCATATCCGATCTCACACACTCTTTTTTTATGTCTTTTTATGGCTTCCGCTTCATCTTTACCCATAAAATCAAATTTATCATCAGAATTTAATATCGATTATCACTATAAACCCGGTATATTTGCAAAGGCCGGGGTTTCTCCCGAAATATTAATAATAAATGGTAAGGGCGAGGCTACATTATGCACATTGAAAGAGGTCGGGGGACGAAGTAGATCTCCAATAGGGTAGTATCCAGGGTCAAAAATAAATTATTTTGTATTGATAAAGAGAATAAAACGTCACAAAATAATGTCACTTTTGTGTCAATTCATCATAACCATTTTGAACGTGATTTTAGATTTATTAATGCCGAAAAACATATTAAGAGCGCTAATTGACTCCAAGAAACTGACGTCACGCCGTGCGTAGAAATCCCATAGAAAAGAATTGTTTTGACGTTTAGAAAAAAGTATCTGTTTTAACTTGTTGGCAACTAGCGGATTTTTATTACCTATCCGAGGAGTCTACTATATTTTGAGTTTGGCCTGATATTTCGGCGATGTTGGTAGCGCTAAACGTTTATCAGGAAAGGCAAGAATCGGTCTCGCACCAGTTCTTTTTTTTTTGCTATCCCATTGTTCGGGAAAGGGCTCCAGCCTTCCATGCATCTCTGTTAGTGGCAACAGTTATTATTGGGATGTGGACTGGGTTCATAATAAATTATTTTGAACTGAAAGAAAATAAAGTCATAAATAAAATAATGTCACTTGTTATTGATCACAACCATTTTCAACGTGATTTTAGATATATTAATGGAGAAAAACTGATATTAAGAGGGCTATTTGACTCCAAGAAACTATGACATGCCGTAGAAAACGTTTGTTTTGACGTTAAGAAAAAAGTGTTTGATTTAAGTTTTGGAAACTAGCGGATTTATGAAATAAAATACATATCTAATAAAAACAAAACATTACTGAAATCGTTGTTTCAAATAAACACAAAATCCATTCACTAGGATCTATTTGGAGTCACCAATGTAACTGGACTAACCACTTCGGCTAAATTTAGTCCCGGCAATTATCAAAATAATTGTCAAAGCTAACTGGGCTAAGTGAGTGTGTGACGTCGCAGGGCATTAATGACAACACACGGCCGGCCGGCGAGTTTAATTTCCCCTGAGGAGGCCAGTTTTCACCTGCACGCAGTACGAATAAGAGTTTTATGATAAAACTGTACCAAGAACTCGTAACATCTAATTTAACTTTGCTGAATGCCGTTTCAATAATTACGTTTCCCGTGGAGGCCCGTAATGAATACTAATCGAGTACGGGACCTACAGAATGGAAAAGCTCATATACATCATGCGGCAATATTCTCTCTAAATACTCGTATTGTACACAGACGAGACGGTATGAAATGAACCGTGGTAATCTTGTCATATTTCAAAAAGCATTAGGTACAACAAAGGCAGACCTTTATCTGAAAAGATAAAGACCTTTATCTAAAAAGACCTATATCTAGACTATCTCCTGTAGGCTACAGGAGAAGATATGGTCTACAGGCTGCAGAAGTATCGTACTAGTACGTATCGTATTATATAACTAACGCATTCGCACGTTAAGCAACCCTTCATACATTCCGTATTTGGATTGGTGGCCACAAGTGACAACATATCTCACACTTCTGTGTGCTTCGGAAGGCATGTTGTTTGAGCCGTTGGTCCTAACTGTCATAAGTAGATGGCAGGTGAAAAATCTGATATCAGTGTTGGTCACTTACACGAAAATCAAACAAAACAGTTTTATTTACGCAAATCTAAAAATACGAATATAGACCAATTTTTTTTAAGTTGATATACATATAGTTTGTAGTATCAGCGATAGATGGTGATACTGTTCGTTCATTCAATACGAACGAAATGTATTTATTACGATGCGACTCACGCACTTTGAACAAAACAATGTTGCACCTAAGCACCTGTCCTGTCACTGCCGGATTCCAAAAAAACAATTAAAAAAAGGATCGTTACGACTCGGTCTTGGGGATAAAAACATAGACAATACGCAGGCGAGAGAAGACGCGCGTAAAAGCTGGCTACACTCGGCCATAGTGATACGTGGACGCGGGCAGACACTAACGGAAAAGTAACGGACATAAAATGTTTCTCTAAAATTCTGCCAGTTCAGAATTAGACCTTAAGGGTCAGTTCACACCGAGACGCGACGCGACGTAACGCGCACTTTGGAAGAAATATAGAACTTACTAGACAAAGAGATATTAATTTCAGCGACAGCCCGGTTTGCCGCGCTGTGTAGCGATGCATAGTGAGGCGCAGCGGGCTCTCACTCTTTTTGTCTAGTAAACAAGTTCTTTATTACTTTTACGTGCGCGCTACGTCGCGTCGCGTCGCGTCTTGGTGTGAACTGACCCTAAAGCCCAAAAAAGAGAAAGTAAAGAATACAATCTACTGATTTTCAGCTCTTCATAAACGATATGTTTACTCGAAACTGTTATGTAAGTAGGTACTAAATTAAATAAGACAATCAAAGATCACATTTTGTATAATATGAGGGATAAAAAAGATCTTAAGTAATCCTTGTCTACAGCACAATTTACTATTGTCTTCCCACAGTCCCTAACTCTGGTGATCTCCGTCCAAATTCCATTCTTCCGATTCTTTCAATGGTACTCGAGGCTTGCACCCATTATCAACTCACTCAACACATCTTCCGTAATGAATTGATGAAATGTTAAGTTCATTCCAATCAGGTTTTTGTTGTGGACACGGCACGTTATCAGCCCTCCTCAATGTGACTAATGACATCCGATTGGGGATGGGTAAAAAGGTCACAGTTCTAGCATTAGTAGATTTCTCCAATGCTTTTAACACCGTGGACTATTCTTTATTGTTTAAAAATACTCCGTGCACTTATAGTTTCCCAACGCGTGCACATGATGCAGTGCACTTGGTAATCTCACAGACATCACCAGGAAAAAAAAAATAGTCCCGGTTCATTCTGGTTACTCGTCACCAGCTACAACGTTTATACAGTGTTATCAACTGCCAGCATCTCAAGTATGGCAATAGACCACCGCATAAACTTTGTCGGTCACTTATCTACGATGCCGTCTCGCGAAAGCCTGCCGGGTCTTTAAAGTTCATAAGTTAGTGGCCCGCGTCGCTTTTCGCCGTAGTTAGGCCTTAGGCGGGTGTGGGCGGGTCGACGGCCGCGGGCGCGCCCGACCGCGACGCCCGCTAGTCCTTGCTCCTGGTCTTCGAGGGTACAATGCACTGAGCCATTCATCGCTCATACAATGCGTTAAAATGTCGATCCAGTTTTAAAAAACATGCTTACATTTCCATGAATATGCAGGAATGATTTCATTGTTGCTTACACTGAATTTACAGTGTAAGCAACAATGCGAGAAAATCAAAACCATCATCAGCAAAGAAAAGCTTCACCCACCATCTCCGACGGCTGCATGCTCTTTGCTTGCTGGTTAAATGCACCGAGCTAATTCACTTTATATTATATGCACTGCGTTGATGCCAGGACAATGCCAAAGTGAATTTACTTCTGACTTGCGTTAGTACTATCATCCACAATCTGATGCGATACATTCATAGATGCCACCGAGTTGTCATCACATCTCACCCGTTCTTTATCTCTTTTTTTTATGAAATAATTTTACGGCCCTGGATACAAGTCCGTTAGAGCCAATCTTTAATTTTGCACCCTTAAAATAGTTTCAGTATATTTTGTTAGACGTTATATATGTATTAGCATAGATACCTAGACATCCATTGCAAGCCAATTTCATTCTTATTACTCTGGACAAACGATTCGTATAGCTGAATTTACCACCCGGAGGGGCCGACTGCGCGCATAGTAATAATGTAGGTACATTTTCGAACCTGTCTTTCTGAACCACTTTCCATAAAATCAATTATCGAAAAACGAAAACAAAGTTTCGTCCTCCTATACAAAATAACCCTGTATATGCAATTGCTTTAAAGTTATAAATTTTTACCGAAACTTTAATATAATTTTTTTTCAAAGTGGTAATTCAATTCAATCTGGTAGAAATCAATAATTATAAAATTTATTTGCATTTTTTAATGTTTTTATTTAGGCTTGGCTCATGGAAATGTATATTAAATAAACTGTAAAGTGTACCATAAACATTGGAGTTTGTTTTATTTTTCTATCTTTAAAATCAACAGAGATATATCACTTTGAATAAAAGTCGTCTCCGGACACTTTTTTTCAAATAGCTCCTCAAATGACTAAGACATAGAGCTAATATCTACTGGGTGAACTACTATTAGTACCCTCTACAATATAACATTGGTCACGATATAGGTTCCTATCGGGGGCAGTTTGCCTATGGAAGGACGGCTACACCCTTTATAGCCATAGAAAAATACATACTACGTGGAGGTGGAGTGTAAGTATGTGTTGTTTTTACCTCTTACGAAAAATAAAACAAATCTATTAGGTTCAATCCTATCTCCGTTGTCCAAGTTAACAGGATCCTTACATAAATAGATATTATACTTCAACATTGAATTCCCTTTATTTAAGGTTATGTGGCCTTGCTCCCAACGAAAAAGTCTAATTGGTTCGACCTCTATTTGTTTAGGAGTCGTCAATAAACGGAAAATTGCTGATCACTCGTATAGGGTTTCCATTGCCAACATCCAATTAGCTCGATCAGTGATTGATCAATGGTCCATTTTCATAAGCATAATAATAAAAATTTCTGCCTATTAATAAAATGATCAATATACAGGGTCTAACTAAATATACTGAAACTATTTTAAGGGGTGAATTCAGTCCATGGTACTGAACAACTTTTCCCAAGAAACATATATTAAAATACGAAAAATAATTTTTGGCCTCCCATAAAAGATGACCGATCAGGTAATCAGATTTTGTATGAAAAGCAAAAAAAATATTTTTCATATTTCCATATATGTTCCCTGGGGAAAGTTGTTCAGTATTATAGTCTGAATTCACCCTTAATATAGTTTCAGTATATTTTGTTAGACGTTATATATGTATTATAAAATAAAGCCTATAAGCACAGAATAAATAATACTAACGTACAGAAGTCTCACTCAACAAAGAAATTCAAAGAAATATCTACTCAATGTGGTTAGCGATATGGCTTAAATTAGCTCACGTCAGAACTCAGCACCTTTTTGCATAGATACCTAGACATCCATTTCAAGCCAATTTCATTCTTATTACCCTGGACAAACGATTCGTATAACTGAATTTACCACCCGGAGGGGCCGACTGCGCGCATAGTAATAATGTAGGTACATTTTCGATACCTAAACGGGGAGTGACACAGGCCTGCTATAAGGGACTAAAAGCTAGTTAAAAGCAATTAAATTTGAATCAGTCATCGTGATATTATGTACTAATGTGTCAGTTAGGTCAATTTATATATTGGCTCTATCTTCAATAACATAGTAACTTAATCACTAGAAACCTGAATTCTTTTTCCTTTTGAAATTTCTTTCTGTATCTCAAGGCGCTCAAGCGCGCGTGGGATTTTACAGCCTTAGGCTCTGTCTATCCATTAGGGAAAAAGACGTAATATTGTATCGTATCTGTCTGAGTCTCAGCTGAGACAAAAAACAATAATAAATAACATACAATCTTGAAGTGGAAAACGTAGTTGCAGATAGCTGGAATCGAATACGCAGCTTGCCTTGATCGACATCGCGATCGAGTTACAACAGCATTCCCGGAGACAATGGTACTGTTAACAGTGGGTGTTTGTTCTCGCCGGGCGCCTTGTTTCTGACAGGTGGAACTGCTTTCACAATTAACGCCATGGTAACCCTGCATTGTTGGCACGAACAATTTTACCAGAGACTGGAAGAACTTAAATTTTCCTTGGTACTGACCTGAATATGATAATGTTAATCTCTTCAAAGCGCGTTGTTTCTTGATATGGTGGAAGACAGAGTTTTGGTTGGACCGTCCGGCTTAAACTGTCGTTTGACATTGCGAGATTAGAAGCGACTGTCGAGAGGAAATGTTCATGTTATCTGCACCAACAGTTTAACGTGCCTTCCGGAACACGAAGAAGTCCAAGATTAATAAATTATATGAAAGTGAAATTAGTAAACACAGTGACTTACAGTTGCGTAAATTAATACCAAAATTACCCCCATAATTCCCGGAACAAGAAACACACGAGTGTAACTAAAGTTATCTCACACGTTCCACAAAAACTGTTATTCTGGAACAAGATCAATTTATCAAAGAGTCCAAGTGGAAGGCACCCTTAGAGACACTTAAAATTTCTGTACTTATCTCCAATTTTAAAAGGGCAAACGGCGTGGTCAAATTTCGAAATTTTTTGTTAGTATATTTGTCGAATCTGGAGTAATAAAAATTACAAAAAGTTTGTTTCAATTTACTGGGTAGACTGGACATCAAAAATATCAAAGGACATCCTAAATTCTTAAATCTTAGTCACTTAATAAGTCCTAAATAATCTACAAAATTGTTTGAAACAGGAAATTGCCCCACATGTGTAATCTTCGTTCACGTTTAATGTAATCCCCTTGTCAGACCATGATCAGTGTGTTGTCTAATTATTAGGGGACCTCATTATTGGCTACTCATCATCATCATCAGGTCTTTTTTAGTCTTCACTGCAGGAGCACGACCCTCTCTGTACTACCAGAGTCATATATTAGCCAGATCCGTCAGAGGATTTGGCTTACACTCTTCACGCTGGCCAGACGGGTTGGTAAGATCTCATTGATGTTTATATAAGCTTTGTTTAGCCTGTGTTTCCTCAGTCGCCTTCTACGACATCCACGGGAAGATTTGGAGTGATCCTGTTCTAATCTGCCGGGAACCACACGACAGGCTTTGGTTACCCATATGGTACATAAAACGCCAAACCCGATAGCACACCTGTAAGTCAGCACCGTGCCTCGTCGCACAACATTTTCATTGTTCATGTAAAACTTTTGCGCGTTTATTTCATTACTTTCAGAAAATGGGCACGCAGATGTTATCTAAAACGGGCAATGAGCGCGGAGTTTTCTGAATTTGTGTTCTTGTTAAAAAAGTTTTCGAAACATAGCAAATAAAAAGTTCAAGCCTAAAATAACTGGACCAGGAAACCATGATAAAGATAGTATTGGTAAATGTCACCAAAATGTCCGGAAATGCGGGACATGTGTAATCTTCGTGCACGTTCTACAAAATCCCCCGTGTCAGGACATGATCCGTGTGTATTCATCAGAGCTTGGCGACACTCTAATACTTACCGGACAGTTGCATTGTTATCTTTTTCCGGTAGATACCTACCATACAATCCAATCATTTGACGGATTCGAAATACTGCTTAACTCGTTTAGAGGGATAATCATAAATTCGTCACGTAATACGGAAAATGAGTGTTCGGCAACTCCAATACTGTTATTGGAGTTGCCGAACACTCATTTTCCGTATTACGTCTACCTGTCTGTATAGACGCTCTATTTATCTAAAGAGATGGGAGTACATAATCCTCTCGATTATATACTCCCACCACCCAAATTGCATAAATACATCATGGAGGGACAGGTACGATTCCAAGTATTTCAAACTTCGTTACGATTTCCCGGGTTAGCAGTTATTAAGGGCCTGCTGCTCCGTAAATTCTATTAGAGGTGGGATCGAAAGCGACATGGAGGCTCCAAGGCTGCGGTTTTTGCAACCCCATCTCTCCATTAAACCTTCAAAGTTCTCTGCCATTAATTCGCATTAGCTGATCATAGTGAAGCTTAAATTGTGTCTCGTATACATTTCTAATTCTTTGTCTACGAAAAATAATAGAGGAAGAATAATAACTGTTTGTACCAGTAATTCATTATTTGTACTTCACAACTTAAAATTTATTGCTAGGTGTGGCAATTATTAATTCAGGTTACTAAAATTGTTCTTGAAATTGGTATCCTTCTATTTAAAGGGCCGAGTTAGTACATTTAGGCAGTACGGTGAAATATTAGGGTGAAAAAAATCGGGGTCCGTTGAACATAAATCTGAAAATATACTAACACCGAAGGAACATACTATTTCTGGTTAACTAGTAATGGTACATCACAATACACCCTTCTACCATTCAGTGATGGAATTTTCCAATCCTGTAGAAGTATCGGTTGTGAGGTAACAAAATGATGTTGCCATTTATCTACGAAAATCCCCAGTAGCTTACACGGGTACGCGGCGAGGTGTTTTCATACACGAAAAAATCTCGCACATAAATAATATTAGAGTCGGTGCACGCGTGGAACAGAGAGGACTGCGCCGCATTTCCATAATTCAATCGCTTTTTGTACATGAACTAGAAAAAACTAGTTAACGAATATCTATATATATATATATATAGATAGCCATTACGTGTGATTAGCATGTAGTCGTAGGACAATAACTAACGGACGGATGGCAACAGAGCGCGACACGTGTGACCACTGACAGCTATGCTTCGGTAATGGGTAGAGATATACAGATATGTGGGTTATAGTTACAAGTTAACTTAAGTTAGCTTTAAATCCCAAGTAAAATCGCATTTTCTATCCTTATGAAATTATGAAAGGTAATCTCCTTCCCTTGTTTCCACTTAGTTTCTTCATTTTGTCCTGTTATGTTTTCTTTGTGTAAGTTGTATGTATTTAAGTATTAGATGTATGTATGTTTATTATAATTATTGTTTATACGTATGTTTATTATATTGAACACCCCGCACTACCTAATTTCCCATATTTTTTTCTATTTAAACGAGGTTGTCTGGAATTTCCTAGTTTTTAAGGTAATTATGTCCTGTTTTTTTACTTTTGTGCAATAAAGGGTATTGTATTGTATTGTAACTTATAGCAATGTAGGTAGGTATCCCCAAAGGTTACACAAGGCAACAAAAATTAATATATTTTTGTGTTTCTAGTAGACTTGTATGCTGTACATCTACCTAGTTTTGTTTTCTTCTAGTCAACTCAAATTTGTAAAAAAAGAACTTAAACTTCAGTAATTTTGTTATTTTAAAAGTGCTATTTTCAACAATACATTGATAAAGAGTTATCTTTGGAAAAAAAAGATGATTCCGTGCTTCGGAAGGCACGTAAAGCCATGGGTCCCGAACGCCATCTAGCGTTTGTTTAAACCTAACCTAGGATTGGTTCTGGTCTACCCTTTGGGTTGATAAGGTCAGACTGCAGTCGGTGTAAAAACCACGTAACCTAGTCAAAAAACTTAGGATATGTAGCGGACCCCGGGCTCTGAAGCGCTACCGCGGAGGATGCAATCATCTTTGAGTTGCAAAATTAAGTTCAACTCTATTTCTTCGAAACAAAAATTAAATCATATTGTTGCTATAATAAAATTTGTCATTTACTTTTACCCATAATATCTTCTTTCACAATTTTCACTATTTACTCATATGCTCCCACCTTCATTTAACCTTTACGTACATACATATACTTTCTATTGATATTTATTATTTAATACTCGTAACACACATCCTATGTTCCACCTGCGTATGTGTGAATGCCAAGATTACATGCAGATGTTCTGACAATGTAGGGTATGTAGGCAAAACTAGCCAGTGACCATAAACGGTGGCTTCACCAGCCGAGACAATGGCATCTGCTGAATGCGACCGGCTTTGTGCATAAGCAACGCATAGTTGAATTCCCTGTATTAGGAAGGTGGAAGAAAAATTGATAATTGTAATCAATAAATAAATACTTTAGCAAAATAAATTATATGAAATAAATAAAAGAATTAAGCGCTTGAAAGATGCACCAACAGCATATACGATTTTAATAATACAATTGACAGAAATGTTGATTTCGCCCCAAACGATTCACAGTTTCAGTCAATACAAAATAAGACAGTGTGTAACTTCATTCGAAGTTTGTTAATGTATAAAAGTAACAAATAGATAACAAATATATAGTGAAAGATCTGTTCAGCTGTTCCATTTGGTTGCCTGTTTCATTTGCAGCGCAAATTAATGGGATGGGATTCAAAGGCGTATACGAATAGATACGGTGTCTTACTTTATTCACGACTTCACTAGTACTCGTACAAGTAAGTTAGAATTAGAAAGGACATTCAATAAAAGATCCGGCTGCTTCGGTAACGGAATGAGACTAGCGACAACTTAAATCTATGAGAAGATCTAATAAAAAAGCATGTCACAGCTACAAAACGCGACAAATACTTCAAACTAAGTGATCACACAATATTGGCAATTACATTCGTGAGAAAATGATGTTGAAAGCGGAGATTGTGTTGCCTATATGTTTATTACACGTATCAAAATCTCTAGACTGCAGTAGAGTGCAGCGGGAGCCATTAAGGCGCTGCAACTATAAAGTTTTAATTAAACGCGGCAAGCGGTAGGGCTTAATGGCCGCATTTTTCTAGACCCCTCCGCCTCACCCGGGAAATCTCTTGGAACGGTACGAATAAATTGTGCAAATTAATAATGCTAAATCGGGAGACGAGACATGGCGACGGCCGGGCGATATTTTTTTTATCTAAAGTGGATTACATTTGCATGCAGTAGAGCCACCCTAAGTTTTGACGGGGCCGAATTAGTACTCATACGACGATAAATTTCGGGAGCGGGAATGAGTTTTGCAGTAGTTTTTCGTGTTGTAAAGTTGCGAGCACTTGGGAGTTGTTAATTGATTTACTGCAGGTGGGTGTGTCAGTGCAGCGAATAGCAGCTATGCCTTCGGGCCTTGCCACCCTGGCAATTTACAAAGACGCAATTTGAGAACGGTTTGACGCAATGGTTGAGGCTATGAGTCTTCAAAAATTATAATGTTTTACATTAGAGCGTATACCATGTATGTGCGTTATGTGCGTGCATTTGGTTGACTTGATTGATATTGCGCGTATACATTAACACTACAGATCACAGTATTATAGAGTGAGTAGATAACAGTGGACCAATTCAATCATCGATTTGAATACTAATTAAATTATATTGCCTAAATGGATTAAACCTAATAGAATCGAGATAATATTCACGTAGTTAGCTGAAATTGGTACACATGCTTAAAACTTGAAACACATTCAGATGCGGGAACCTCTACTTCTTACCACAAAAAAAGAACATCATCCTCATCTAAACGTATTCTCGGTTACATTTTTTCTGTGGTGCTTCGAAACCCTGGGTCCTAATATTGTACTTCAATATAGAAAATTAAATAATAATGATATGTATAACTCCGATGATAATATCAGTGATCAGCGACACCGACACATAGGCACAAATAGTAGTGCAGCGAGGACTATTTCGCAAAATTCTTCCCGAGCAGACGTGTAAGGCCTCGCAATCCGCAATCTATAATCAACCGCCTCTGTTTACCGCCCCGGGCAGAAGCTCCGTATTCATACGAAACCTGCGCGTTGCTTTTTCATTAATGAAAGTATGGACTCAGCGAATTTATGCTTTTCCAACGTCACGTATGTTTAACTTGGTTAAAGGGATAAATATAAAATTCATAGCTGCGTAATACGCAAAAGATTGCACCCTCGTAATATGAAAAGTTAATGCTTTTAGGTTATCGACTTGACGTTACTTTGTTCGGGCCTCATTTATATCGCTCGAAAGCTCTGGTTTGGTTGATAGTGCTTAAACTCACTAAATATTAATGGGAATGTCTTGAGATTTTTATCCCGCATAATCACCCCATTTTGGTGAACACCTTGATCTTTTTATCCTCCGCAATCACCCAATTTTGGTAAAATTTCATAACATTTTGTTGACATTGAAATCTAAATGTATCCCAATAATATTGAGTATTCTAGGTATTTCCAGATTGCGAAATCCGAGGTACGTGACAAAAAAGAAACCTGCGAGAGAGCGCGATAAAGGTATTAATCCGTTCCGCAAAATATTTACAAATACCAGCGTGCGGCGAGCGACGCAACTCCACACCTGTGTAATGGACGCGAGCGAGTTCTTTTTGCGTTTGTTGCTTTTATTAAACCTGACACGGATAAGCCCTCTATCAGCCTTCTGTCTTTCAAAGAATATATATAATTAGTTTCGCATTTTTTTGAATTGATTATTGTGTTTCTGCCAAAGGTGGCCACTTTCTACAACTCTGTCTGGTGTAACGCCAAAACTACAATTCTGTCTGCATTATTGGTATAAAATAAAAAATGTCTCGATGCATTCCTAAAACAACTGACATTTTGGTTTTTCCGCTCAAGAGTCACCTTTTATTGTTTACGTACATCCGAATAAACTGCATGTATATTTTTTTTACTTTCTAAAGTCAGTATATTCAAATTTGTGTACATGCTAATTGTTATAGGACACGCCTATATGTATTGTTATTGCAAAACGAGGTAATTTTTATACATTATTAGTTGGATTGTTTTGAATTACTACGGAAATTTATATCAATCCGAAAAATTCCTCCGCATTCGCACTAAAGATGACTAAATGATAATGACTATGATGACTTAATCATACTTTAGTTTTATCTGCATTATTATATAAGAAAGAGATACATACCTCTTAGTATCTGATACAGGAAGACTTTGATGTGGTCAGCGGACAAATGTTGCGGGGACACGATGATCTTGTGCAGGTCGCTCTGGAGTAGCTCCGTGATCACGTATCTATAGTATGCTGGTTAAGAAAATCTTTGGAGAAACATAAAGGCATATAAAAAAACTTTATCATTATCATCAGGTCATTTTTAGTCTCCACTGCAGAAGCACGACCTTCTTTGTACTACCAACGCTATATATAGCTAGAGCAGTCAGTCTCATTGATGTTTCTAAGCTTTGTTTAGCTTGTGTTTCCTAAGTCGCCTTCTACGACATCCACGGGAAGACTTGGGAGTGGTCCTATTCTACTCTGCCGGGAACCACACGGCATAAAATTCTTTAAATGATACACATATAAAAAATTTACAAAAAATATTGAACTGAGTGTTCTTGCTCCAGAAAATCTAAATGTTGGATCGTATGAATCTGACAGGTACAGAACGAAATAAATTTAAACGAGGAATAAAAGTAGGCATATAATGTGACGATAACGGAAAAGTTGAGAAGCAATAGACTAAGATGGTATGGACATGTAATGAGGAGGGAGGAGAGCCACGTTACCAGAAAGGTGCTGAATTTGAAGGTTACAACAGGAAATAGGAACAGAGGAAGGCCTAAGAAAAGGTGGATGGAGTGCGTTATGGACGATATGGATAAAAATAATGTAACAAGTGCCTTGACAAAAGATACAGGAAAATGGAAAATACTCACATGCCGTCCCGACCCCACGTAAAGTGGGATAAGGTGAGGAAGAAGAAGAAGATATAATGTGACGATAATCCCCTCTTTTCTCAGTAGTTCAATAAATACTTTAATTGATGTTTTTACGAGATAGACTCGAAAAGCACAATTTGTTTCACTGACTAATACCACATCTAATACATAACTAATGATGATTACTAACAGTTTGTGAACACCAAAACCGAGGTTATTGCACGTCGTATCTCCACAATCTCAGACGGAATAAGTTCCACTATTTACGTGTAATTTAACTCGTATACTGTAAACTCGCATTGGGAGTTACGGAGCGTGACACGGAACGCAATATAACAACGCAGGGAGTCCTGCGTCCTTCTTGTGCCCTTCCTTGGGGCGTAGCATCATACTCTGAAAATAACTATATACAGTGACTAGATATAGTCGCTATACTCACTAACTGCGTTTATAGATTTTTACCCTCAAATTTAAAAAGTCTGTCGTCCTAAATCAGTCACATAATGAGTATGCTACCAATTTAAGGAGTGCTCAGTAGCGTTATACTATATAACTGATCTAATGAGCGCAGGTTTTTTTATAAATACGGCGATTAATACATAAATGTATACATTTGCAAACTAAGCTTTCCGTATCAACCCAACCCCAAGCTGGATGGGACCCCGAGCTAAAATGATTCCGATATTTTCGATACAATAGCGTAAGCTACAAGGCCTACAAGAGAAGCCATTACATTTTATTTATTAAACTTTATTATATAAAATGTAAACGGCGGATTTAAAGCCTTGGGCTTTCTCGTGCGTGCAGGGACAAGTGAGTCCAAAGTAAGAGCAAAAATAACATTATACTATATGCTTAATAGTATTTGAACAACATTTGAACCTATACTTTTATATCATCATCATCATCATCCCAGCCCTTCTTTCGCCCACTGCTGAGCATAGGCCTCTCTTCGTCGACGCCACCCATCTCGGTCCTGTGCTGCTTATTTATACTTATTAGTAAATATAGGTTCAAATGTGGTTCAAATACCATACGAGTAAGCATCCTGAAAAAAACTCACTTGTTTTGTGGTTATTGATGGCTTTAATACGTTAAAATCATTAGCCTCAAATGAACTTACAGGTGCCAATGTTCTTAAGTACAAAACATATATTTCGCTTCAATCGCGCATAGACCAGTACAGCCCGAATCTTATCCGTCGCTTGTCTTGTCTATCCATTTTCTTTTGAAAACGGCAGATGAAAGGAACGACTTGACAGCATTTTCAATCGACTGAGCAAGCAAATACGCGAACAAATGACATCCTTCATCTTCAGTAGTAATAGTAACGCATGCAAAGACATACAAAAAACAATAATTTGAGTTTATTTGAATGCATAGTTAGTATGATAAAAGTCGAAGACGAAAAGCCATTTTTTTATGAACCAAAATGTACAATGTTAAATAAATCCCTCCAGTTTTGATAGCAATTTCTATTTGATTCATTACTTTTATTTCCATTCCTTTGCGTAGGTACTTAAGAATATGAAATGTTTCGTTTTTGAGAGTTACATCTAAGGGCAAAAAGGAAATGTTAGTTATGGTTATAGTTCGGTGTAGTATCTACACTTCTTTTATTATTACACACCTATTGTGTGATATATTTTAATGTACCTATGTCTTTGCTAAAACTGATGTTATTTCATTTAAACATCGTGTTAATAAAAGAACGCAAAACCTCTCAGATGTTACCTCAGCCCATATAATTTCCTAAAGGTTGATTGGTAGAGAATGCATTAGCGTTAAGTTCACCTTTTGTACCATTTTGGTCAATAAAGATTTTAATAAATAAATAAATAAATATAACTGAACAACTTTTGTTCAGCAACTTTCAAGGAATCCAAAAAAAATTAGGATTTTCATACAAATTGAATCGATCAGCTAATCAATTTGTATGAAAATTGAAATTGAATGTGTATGAGAATGAACATTTTATTGGATTTCGTGAAAGTTGTTGTACAAAAGTTGTTCAGTTACATGGACTGAGGTACCATCTGAGAGGTTTTGCGTTCTTTCATTAACACGATGTATGTAAAGGTTGACATATAAGTCAGTGAACCTGGCCAGGCCATCATCATCATCAACAGGTTTTTCCTGCACTACCAGAGCTATATACTCGTATTAGTCAGAGCAGCCAGACGAGTTGGAGAGATCTCATTGATGTTTATAAGCTTTGTTTAACTTGTGTTTCCTAAGTCGCCTTCTACGACATCCACGGGAAGACTTGGAGTGGTCCCCTGCCGGGAACCACATGGCTAAAATTTTGCACAGAAAATCAGAACAAAATGTGTCATGGCACCGCCCCTAGCACAAATTTAAAGGTTTCATCATCATTTCAGGCCCACCAAGTTATTCATTTAAGTATATAATTTTTATATTGCCAAGAGAGTAACAAAGATTTGGGTTTCGGTAATTATTCGGCGCACAATGCCACAAAAGAATAAATCAAAATTTTTGCGAAATAATGTCGTAAGGGTAGAGGAATGAGTATTCACACTGTCTCTACCAAAATAAATATTTTAAATAGCGATATAAAAAGATAAGAATAAGAGATAACGCGTTACTATCTGTCTTTGCCAAAATATTAACGCACACTAAAAATAGAGGAAACTGACCTTTGACATTATTTTCACTTTAGAAAGTATATTCTGTACTCTGGTGATGACATTTTAATGAAACCGGTCCTTATCTACGCGTCTCCAACGGGCTTGACATTGGACTTGAGGGGTTCGTCAAAGTAGACATAACCATTAGAGTAATAGACGCAAATTATTCTCTAGTACCGTCCGTAAAAGCGTACAGTAGGTATATACTTAAATCTTCATTTGGACTTACATTACACTGTAATTTCAGCATGTTGTTTAGGAAATTGACTACCCAATTTTTAGAGATTTCGAAATACTCCGAAAAAATATGTTAAGTTGTAACATTATGGTCTCAGGTTATTGTAAGTATATTAAAATAAATTAATAGTTTAATACAAATATTTTTCAAAACAAGCTTTTACTTTATTAAATGCTCTGAAAAGAAGAAAATAACTAGATTAAATCATACCCATAATTTTGATACCTCATATAATTTATGTGTACTTATAATATAAAAGCTTGTCACGATAATTATATAATAAAAATCACCTTTTTTAATAACTTGTTTTCTTCTTATCAGAGCTTTTTAAAAAAAAATACAAGTACTGTTAGTAGTAGGTAGATTTGTATTGTAATAAGTGTTCCTAGTTTCAAGCATGTCAGTTTTTGGACTATTTCCGAAATGATCTAATTCCAGCACCACCTGTAGGTTGACTGGTAGAAATAGCCAACGGTCTTAAGTCCGGCTTTAATTATTTTTTAGTTATTGTTGGTCTTAGTGTCTTTATTCCGTTTGAGCAACATCGTTTCCTGTTAATTTCTAAAATACGCTACGTTTTTAGCTTAAACCATGCCTACCGAAACACAGTTCCGGGTTTGATTTTGGAGCTTTCCTACAAATAAGATAGATATGAATACGATGTGTTTGATCCTAAACTTGCCCCATACACAAAAACATTAAAGGGTATCCTGTACCATTAAAATGTGAAGTGCACAGGTATTTAATAGGTATGATTAGATTTATTTTTGTTATACTTGTTTTCTCTTGAGTGTACGAGTAAGATCCTTCTCTTTTAATTATTTCATGGACACACATGTTTTGGATTATAACCAGTTTTAATGTTTTTGTATGTCTCATTCTGTGTAGTTTTGTAATAGTTATAATCTGATTTGTGTGATATTAAAATTAAATTAAAATATGAAGACACGTTGCAAGTTAAATAAAAGCTTGTAAAAAAGCCTCTAGTCGCGTACTGAAGTATGTTCGTTCGTTTAGATCGTTCAGTCACAATCTCTGAAAAGGTATAGATATAGCTCGGAATCGTATAGCCCAAAGGCTTCGTTAAGAAAGATAGTAGACCTAGCTGGTGGTAGCAAACAGCAATAACAAATAATGACTGACACCTGCCAGCCACCTGGCTAGCGTATGGCCTTTTTAGCAAGACAATAAAATCATACGCTGTAAAAGGCCCTGAATGTACACCAGTACCAGTATATAAATGCATCGAATTAACATTGTTTTGACTATTAGGCTCTGCCACCATGGAAATCACTGCAAAAAGCGTTTACTTAGTCTACATACACGAACTGTATAATAAACAAACGGGCAAGTGCGAGTCGGACTCGTACATGAAGAGTTCCGTAGCTCCGTACAATGTTTTAAAGCGCTGAAGAAAAACGTTTCTTGCATGATGACCCCCTCTAATTTTTAACTTTATATTATTATTAGTATTTGTTGTTATAGTGGTCATAGTAATACATAATCGGTGAAAATTTCAATTATTTAGATAATGCCATTATGAAGATTGTGTTAAAAAAGCTGAAAAAAACGCTTCTTGTATGACGACCCCTTTTAATTTTTAACTTTTTTTTATTTTTAGTATTTGTTGTTATAGCTGCTACAGTAATACATAATCGGTGAAAACTTCAAGTGTCTAGCTATAACGGTTCAAGAGATAGAGCCCTGTGACAGACGGACAGGCAGACGGACAGACAGCGGGGTCTCAGTAATAGGGTCCCGTTTGCACCCTTTGGGTACGTAACCCTAAAAAAGCGGCCAAGTGCGAGTCGAACTCGCCCATGAAGGGTTCCGCAGCAGCAAGTAACATAATATAAAAGTTCTAAAGGTAAATTGCGGTTTACGATTTATGACGTATAAAAAAAAACTACCTACTAGATCTCGTTCAAACCAATTTTCGGTGGAAGTTTGCATGATAATGTACATCATATAGTTTTTTTTTTAGTTTTCTTATTTAACAAGTTACAGGGACACACATTTTACCACTTTGGAAGTGTCTCCCGCGCAAACTATTCAGTTTAGAAAAAAAATATATTAGAAACCTCAATATAATTTTTAAAGACCTATTCATAGATACCCCAAAAGTACGGGTTTGATGAAAAAAAAATTTTGAGTTTCAGTTCGAAGTATGGGGTACCCCCAAAATGTTTTGTTTTTTTTTATTTTTGTGTGAAAACTCAATCCTGTTTACAGAATACATCTACTTACCAAGTTGCAACAGAATAGTTCTTATCTTAGTTTCAGAAAAAAGAGGCTGTGACATACGGACAGACAGACAGACATGACTAATTCATAAGGGTTCCGTTTTTTGCCATTTGGCTACGGAACCCTAAAAAGCATCTACTTACGTACAACGGCGGATTTTGGGGGTTCTAAGTCTTAGCCAAGCCCTCCTAAAATTTATTAATTAGTAAAAAACTAAAATATATGTGCTTTATTTATTACTGTTTACTTTATCTTGATGAAACCTACCCTCATTGGGTTCAAGCCCCCCAAACCAAAATCCTGGATCCATCACTGCTACTGCATACTTATGTTTATATATATATAACGGAACTTAGCACGAACCTTTTTATTGTTTTGTCTAACCTAAAACCAGTCAGTCTGTGAACACGAAAGATGTAACCCTTATTCTAAACGTTAGTCAAAACAATAAAAAGGTGCTAAGTACTGTTATATATATATATAAATCATGTGTTCAAAGCGCGATTGTACTCGTATAAAAACTAATACTTATGTTAAGTTTACACAAATATCTATTATTTACAAGACTTTGCATAATCACGTAAATATGTAAAACTGGACAGCATTGAAGGTCAAAACTGAAGGGGCTGTCCCCTTCAGTTTTTCCATGTAAAAAAGGCGACATATTTATGTTCAAAAGGCGACAGCTGTATAAAATATATTTGGTAGGTATTTCATGTATATTACCGTTCATTTTGTAGATGGTTATGTATAAGATAATAATTTGTTTTGAAAGGACATCCATATTCTGATCTTATTCAACCCGTTTTTATGATGTAGCTAAACCATCTTAAGTAGTGTACCATCTACACTAGTGTTGTTCGATATTCACTATTTTTGAAAATAGAAAAGAGGGGGCAATCGCGTACCTCTCTTCTTACTTCTTTGACTAGTATAAGATAATAAAGTAGGAAGATGGTTAATGTGCGAGTTACGTTCATTCAAGAATTGCTAAAAACTTACTGGCTCTAATAGACAAAAAATAAATCAAGCAACTTAAAAATTTAAGAAAATCACCTTTTAACCCCAAAGTTATTAAAACTTTTTAAAAGAACTTTTAATTTCCACGCAATTGGCCCATTTTGAGTCCTTGCCGCGTCGGACTTGTACCTGCTGTGGTCATACCATCTAAGATAGCTTCAAAATTTTCGAAATTGAATGCTAGGTTCTTAACCTAAAACATACAAACACATACTACATACATAATATTACGTCTTTATCCCTAATGGGGCAGAGAGAGCACATTTGGTCTTACGGCTCTAAGAAGACAGAGCGGACCGCAAGACTCAAAGGCCACTTTTACCGTGATGGTGGGCGAGAAGGTGGAAAAAGGAATCAAAACAGTGATGTGATTTGCATTTTCCCTCACTCCTCGATCGGCTTCTACAATCTGCGTGGAAAGAGAAGCAGGTGGTACATCCAAGTTTTTTCTTTTCTCCCAGACCACAATGGAAGAAGCAAATTTAAACCTAAAACATTTTATAATATTTGGCCGTGTGGTGATGGCAATTTGTCACCACCACTTTTCTCTCCAATGGGGGAAAAAATAAGTAACAAAGTACTGGCAGCAGTACTCTGCGCAACGACTTCGACTTCATACCATCTACTGCGATCACCAACCCGTCTGCCCTGCGTGGTGATTATGAGCCAACCTACCCCTTATTGGGAGAGATCTTTAGTCCAGCAGTGGACTGTTATAAGAAAAGAAAAATATTTCCGTCCTCAAGGATCGCGTTCTCGTGCAATCGGAACCGTACCTACAGTACATCATTATCACTTCGTTAACAGCTATTGACAACACCTATTCTTTGCTAATTTTATTTCGATATTTCTAACAAACCTCTTCAAGGTCAAGGTTATACCCTCAAGGGAAGGCAAATTTAAATTTAGATACTATTAAAAAAACAGTAGGATGGTGCGACCATTTGGCTGAAGTCTCATTAACTTTCTGCTTGCTCATTCGCGACTATTCTATTTATTTAATAGAACTAGAAGTGCTTAGTTTTTTCTTCTTCGTTCTTAGGAGTTTATTTCTTGTATTATTTGGACATCTCTTTGTTGACTCAAAAAATCATTCATATATTACTCCAACAAAGTAATACATTATTTTGTCGGAACTGTTTGAAAATCGTGACTGACGTTTACGGAGCATATGTTGTCCAACAGTCAACTGTGGGGTACGTTACATTTCACGCACCTTTTGAAGCTGTAATAGTGGTATAATGCAATGAATTTGGATAGTTTGATGTGTTGTTGGCTGTACAGGCCGCCATTGTAAGGAAGTCGCCTTAGATAAGTGACAAGTGCATAAATCACCTTGCGCGAAGACGGCAACGTATCTGTAGCATATAAACACGCACTTCCGAGTGCACACGAGCGTTTACATTATAAATATCGCAGTAATTAAAACGACAGTGTATTTTAACGAAATTGACAATGAACAAGAATTATTTGATCATATGAAAGTGGAAGAAAAATTTGTGAAGCAGGTAATGAAAAATGTACGAGGTGCCCCGACCTGAAATAAACTAGAAAAAGGGTTCACAAAAAGAAGATAATATTTAGGAATAATGAAGTCGCCTTTCTATGTCAAACTGTTAGTGAACTAAGTAATTCTAAACCACTGAACAGATTTTAGTGTACAGCAGTTCTTTCGGTTTTCATATGGAACGCGTTAGTTTCTTCTAATTGAACATATTAATCTCATATAAATTATACGAGTATTTTTTTTCTAGCCATTTAGGTCCCATAGTGGGGCAAAGGTCTCTCCTTGTCGCTATTATATTTTAAAAAAATATATAAAGTGAAGCTAAGGGTCAGTTCACACCGAGACGAGACGCTGTCGCTGAAATTATCTTTATGTGTAGTAAACAAGTTCTATATTTCTTCCAAAGTGCGCGTTACGTCGCGTCGCGTCACGTCTTGCCCAATCTTTAATATCTATCGAGTGGCCAACCGAGGGCTCGGCCCGCCCGAGCAAGGCCGCGGTAATAAAACTGTTTCAAAATGTCATTAAACCCATTCATGTTTTGTGGAGCTGCTCCACTATGATGGATGGAGGTATAGGTAAGTACAATGTTTGATACTTTAAGAGTGGCAGCCAGGAGTTGGAACAAAGTGTCTGGCAATGTGCGACGTGATTTTTAACATATTATGAATAATATATATATGAAATTAAGCTATACACTATGACAGCATAAAGGCCATATTTAGTAGAACTTTACTACCTAATATCTACTAAAGCCACCACGACCCAACTTTCATATTCGGGGACTGTTCTACCTGTATTGGGATAACCCCAGATACAATGTACGTATATATATATATCTGCTCTCATTGTTACTTTCTTGCTGGATTCCAGACCAGCAAAAAAGTAACAATAAGAGCTGTTAAAAGCAAAACAAGCGACAGTAACGCATTTTGGCTAGGGCTGAGCCACGCTCTGCGCCCTGTCTCACGGCAATTATTTACAGAGGGGTCGAGATTCCGCCCCGAACACAGATGAAAGACACAAAGAGATGTGGAGAGCGGGCGTAGCGTAGATTAGTGAATAAGGGAACGTACCCATACAACGTGACCCATTTTTAAATTTTAAAACACTGAACGCAGCTCGCTATAATTTGAAAAAAGCTCAAAAGTGCGTGAGATTTTCCTAGAAAACAAGGCTCCCCCTTGGCGACCAAGCGTAGTATTTTGAAGATCCCCTTTCGACCCCAGACATGAGTCTCATGAGAGATAGTATGTTCCCTTACTTTGCGCAAATTATTAATGAAACGAGAGATAACTGCCACGTTGCAGTTTTCCAGCTATTTATTTACAGAAGGTTCGTGGACCTCATGATTCCGTCCTGAACTTAGAAATAAAGAAATGAGGAGATATGACATTTTATTATCGTGTATTTTTTCGAAAATTCAACTAGCCACTCCCGATCAAATGTTCTCGAAAAGTATACAAGAAATAAAAGCTGTTAATAATTTGAGCTAACCGAAAGAAGTTGTCACATAAAGTCTCCTTGTCTCTGGTCTCTATGGTAGCGCGGTAAAGTAGAGCCGTCCCTACCGCCCCGAGCCGCCGACACCCACACGTTCGCAGGTTTGATTAATCTCTCTGCCATTAATATTTGTTTGATTTTAATTATAAGTGATTATGTGCTCGAATGCAATGCCTGTGTCCAGCAGTGGACCTCTGGTAGCTGTTATGACGATGTGCTCAAATAGTTCAGTAATAATTGAGTTAAAATTGGCGGGTGACGGAGTAAAATACCACGTATGAATGATTAGTAAAACTGGGACTGATAGTAACATGATAAATAGTAACAGAATACGCATCTTTTATTTAGGGTATAAATGAATAATAAAAAATAGATAGGGACATATCACACTGACTGAGATAGCCCCAAAGTAAGTTTAACCCTTTAACCGCGAACGTCGGATTAATCCGACAAACATTTTCGTGCCCATTTCGCGAGTGTCCGGATTTATCCGACCAAAAACTATGGATATTCACAATTCCTCGCGCTGGGAGCACGACAACTGATAAAAAGTCTCGCGGTGAAAGGGTTAAACTATGGAATACTAACTTAACGATACTATATATATTTTATGATACATATATTCATAGAAGAATCTTAAAAAAATATATTTTAATAATTAAATATTTATAAACATGATTTGCGTTAAGAATATTTGAGCAGTTAGACATAAATAATATGAAATAATTATGCAGAAGATTTTCCTGCGATAAAAAGAAAATAAGGAAAATTATAGAATATATGAAATAATCTAAGCTCTCTCGAAACGACGCTAAATGATATAAGCCATAACATCTTTTAGAATACAATCTTGATCATAATTTCACGCGTCGGAGAACAAATTAAGTAGATTAGGCCCTGTATTAACACTCATAACAGAACACGATATATCTACAAGTAGTTTCTGCCGGGCGTGATATGATACCCGACTATCATACAGTCACGCAACCGTCGTCGAGATTCCATAACAAACCCTAATATACGACATTGGATGAAGCCCTACAGTTTTATCTAAGGCATAAACATTGAAATGTAGAGATAGCAGCTGCTCTGAAGTAGGCTGTACAGGAAAAGTTACACGTTTCTCGGGTGTAGTTTACAGTTTATTCTCGATTTCATGAATTGCAAATAGGTAAAATGGTAAGGTAAATGATTTCTCATAAAAAAAATCAAAACCAAAAAGACTTCAAAGATCAGTGAAGTCAGTTTTATGGAACAAGTTAAAATTAATGTAAAATACAACGTGGAAGGGATATACCCGTAATAAATTGAACCACGGGCTATACTAGATCATAATAGTATAATTAAATTGAAATAACAGTCAAAAAACCAAAAAAAAATCGACATTCCCATACAAATCGCCCTGGCGGCAAATCTTTTTTTTTTGGCTGTTATTTTAATTTAATTCTACTATAATGATCAAGTATAGACCAAGGTTCAATTTATTACAGGAATGTCCCTTCCCAGTAGTATTTTTCAAAAAACTGAAATAGTGTGGCTACTAATTTAACGGCAGAAAAAAATAAATGTAGTGCTGTAGTAAAACGCCTATAGAGTAAATATTATTATGACTTCAAAAGATTTATCGGAAAAAACGACGCCAGAAAAAGGTACATATAAAATCTCTATTTCGGCGAAAATAACGGGACGAGTAACACTCGTTACTGGGAAATTCACGTTGGAAACTTTTATTTACCTTTATCGTTTCAACTTAATTGATATACATTTTACACGCAAAAATAATGCTTTTAAAAACTGTTAGCTTTCCAATGTAACACCTTCATATTTATTTTTGCAATGTTTTTATCGCCTATAACTAACTGTTCCATTCGTGTTTGGTGTATTTATAAATACTTATATACTGCTGTGATAGGACTCGTCAATCATCAGATATTTAAAGGATTGGTTCACCCATTCCCTTGATAAGCTTTTGCGATCTACGCGGGAAGAATAGTAGCTGGTACATTCTAAGTATTTTCTTTTCTCCCAGACCAGCATGGAAGATGAAGCAAAAACCTAAGGTACTATAAAAACATATACTGGAAAGCATAATAACTATTATGCTTCCTAAGTGTATTCTTATGTTCCTTTCACATAATTTACAGCTATTATTTTTCATTTTCTATTTTAACGGCTCGGGGTAGCTACAGGATTTTAGAACTATTGCAATAAGGGTGAGTTTCCAAAAGCGAGTGTATAGGAACTGTGTTTAATATTGTTCCGGATGTTATGCAGCTGTGCACCCAAAACCGATGTACGGTTCGTTTCTAACGAGGAGTCCTTATAAGCCCAATTCACATAAATAAGAAGAACTTCATGAAAGAGTCGAACTAGATGCGGCGGAATTAATAAAATCAACTGATCTAATCATAAATTCCTGCTAAAGATTAGAACGGTTAAGAAGGGTTATAATTGTAAAACTTTCCTCGAGCTTATCAGGAATTAAATACATCCGAAAAATATATTCTCTTTCGGTTACAGCTATAAGTACTATAGATTCTTGATGAAACATATGACTCATATAAGTACGTAAGTAAAACGTAGAGCATAACCCCCGGTTGCCTAGATGGCGCGAATCGAACATGAGCCAAGCGAAGCGTACGAGTACCATCATCTATACTAATATTATAAAGCGGAAGTTTGTTTGTTTGTTTAAACACGCTAATCTCAGGAACTAATGGTCCGATTTGAAAAATTCTTTTTTTGTTGGGTAGTCCATTTATAGAGGAAGGCTTTAGGCTATATAACATTCCGACAACCACGCGAACGAAGTCGCGGGCACAGCTAGTAACTAATATGTTACCTGTGGTACTTCGGACAATTGTAAAATCAAGGAACTAAGAATGATCATCATCATCACCAATAAATTTAAGTACTAAGTTCTTGTCGGTGGATTGTTTCCCGTGTCTCCCTAATTTCGGCTAAATGTTTGGCCTATATACCACACTTCTACCTGTTCTTTAACTTCATCCATGAACGACCTTCTTGGTCTTCCATTCCCTCTTTTGGCTTCCATCTTTCCTGCCATGATGCTTTTAAGGTCAATATAGAAGCAAATGGGCTTGAAGTGGCGCCCTCTTTTGAAATAATTTGTTAACTCGTAAATATGGTAATAATTTCCATATTGCTTATCGTTAGGCACTAGATAGCCCTTTAAATTATTTTATGAACTGCCGTTGAAACTATTATTGGTGATCCGTCTAGTTTAAAACTTAAAAAGTTTTAAAGCTAGACGGACTAATGTAAATACTTTCAACGGTGGTTCAGACATAAAATAATTTAAAGGGCTATCTAGTGCCTGACGATTAGCAATATGGAAATTATCTCCATATTTACGAGTTAACAATTTATTTCAAATGAGGGCGCCACTTCAAGGCCATTTGCTTCTATATTTACCTTAACTGTTTCCTTTTATGTACGTGCAATGAAGAATTCACTAACATACTTTTCTACGTGACGTTGATGAAATTGTTTTTGTTAAGAATTAATGTTTTTAAGAATTATTGGTCTGAGCACACGTACGATGAAATAGAAAACTTGCCTACTCGACTCGTCCCAACTCGCTGCGACCACTCGAACTATGTAAGCTGTCACCGAGAGTCAAAAACGAGTTATCTGGACGATTTGTCCATAAATTATTATCGTACATCTTTGTTCACGACCGATAAATTGTTTGTCGCCTGCCGTAATGGCTGTCGCTTCCTACTGATAACATTTCACGCGATAGCTTATCATTTGTTTCAGTATAGTTTATTTTATTACCCGTAAGCATTGAGAGAGTTCTCCCTTGACTATTGTAATAACTATCTTAATTTTAACCTTTAAGCATAAATATGGAATTATATATAAAATGGGAATCAGTGCATTATAGAGGCAAATTACTTTCTTATCGCCAAAAGAATATGCAGATTCCAGAGAGCGATTATGTACTAAAGTATTAGACAAGACACCACATATTTCACTGTTTTATACCGTTCAATTGTAAAACAAAACATCACTTAGTCACTTGCCAGCTTATGCGCCTGGTACTTTTGACAGTTTGTAAGCGAAAACCACAGAAAACATGGTAAACATAATTAAAAATGCCTTGATGTGTGTGTTAAAATACTATAAGCATAATTCGAGGAACACGACAAAGTGTAAAGTAATAACTTTCCATCGGTAAGTAAGCAGATTTCATTGTTTGAAAATTAAATACGTATGATAAAATTCACGCCGCCATATATTCAAAAATAGAACAGGGGCCAATGTTTGAGATAGCTGGACTTTATATTCTATGTCAATAGCATACTCACACCCACTACTTGAACAATTTATAAGATCAACACGTGAAGAAAAACAGCTGACACATCTTTTCTCCTATTGGAACAATTTTAGGATAAATAAATTGCGCATGTTTATAGCCAGAACAAAGAAATTTAATAATAGCAACAACTATTGCCAAGATAGCTGTAAAATGCGAATTAAGTCAAGGTTGATGACCCTATTTCGCAAAATTTACGACTGGATGACTATTACAAGTGATACTCTGTTTATAAGTAACATAATACTTTTTTAAAATAAAATAAATAAATAGATAAGGACAAATCACACTGATTGAGCTAGCCCAAAGTAAGTTTAAACTTGTATTTTCAGCTAACATTTTGAGATACTAATTCAACGATACTATTTTTTATAATAAATACATTAATAACACCCAAGATCCAGGAAAATTTGAAAAAGGCCATTTTTTACAACTTGCCCTGGCTGGGAATCAAACCAAGAACCTCCAGATTGCCGGACTAGCGTGTTGACCATTACACCATGTGGTTTGTCGTTTTTTCATATTATAAAAGAAAAAAAAACGTCGCGTAAAAGATGCAGTTTCAGTGACATCATATTTCTACGTCACGAACAGACATCTTTGTAATTAATAAAACAGTTCTTTGGCTAAATGCTAAAATAGTGCAAGTCCTTGGAACGGTAAAGTAGTAGTTAGAGCTGGAACAATAGCTACAATTCTCAAATAAGCACGACAATTGGACTCAAATGCATAATGCGAAACGAAATGCTCAAGTGGCGCAATGGTTAAGTGTCATACACAAGTTAACCTTCTCAGCGTATCCATATCCATACATACAAGTAATATAATTGAAGTGCTTGCCTGTCATTTGGAAACAAATGCACTTTCAAGTTGATATATTGCCAAAGCAGAAAGTCTTTAAGGTCGCTGTAAGGTAATGTCTATCTGTTTGTTGTAAGCCAGTTGTAAGTCTTGGCTCAGCCCAAGCAATTTTGAGAGTTTAAGTGTCGGCACCATGTAAACTAGGTTTGCGCGGGCAACAAGTTTGTACAGAAAGCGTTTGATTTAAGTCAAATAATGTATACACATAGATAGAGGAAGAGTTGGGACAGTAGACGAAAAAAAGGATTTTTTAAAATATTTTGTAGTTTTCCTAAAAACAAGCATTGAATTTACCCAAAAACATGCAAAACGCACTTTGCGCGGGCAATAGTTATGGCTTAAGTAGAAAAGACCACTAAGAAAATTACATACCTAGTTATAGGTGAATAGACTAGCCAGTAGACGAAAATCGTATTTTTTTAATTTTCATTCAGAAAAAGTAAGATAATTGTAAAGAAACCTGAAAGAAATATTTTAGAAAATCTTGCTACAAACTGGCTTGTTTTTCTGCGTAAAGAAATATTCTAACAAGGGATTGCATATATTTTATAAAAATAAAGGCTATTTTGAAACATTATTCTTAATATTTGCTTACAATGCAATCACGCAATAATAAAAAAAATAATTAAAAAAATTGGATGTTTTGCAACGTTTTTGACATAAATCTCTGAAATGGCGGCCATGATTCTTCCATACAAATTCAGTTGCCCGCCGGGCGTTGAAGAAGGCGGCCGTGTCGAATTTTTAAAAAAAATCCATTTTCAAATTACGTAAAATTGCATTACAGTCTAAAATATTTCAATAAAAATCTATGTACAAACTGCCAAATTATGTCATACTTTTGCTACACTATGGTACAGTTTTGACATTTTGTTGACGTTCAAGTAAAGATGTAATGCTATCGCAGATACGGCATCGCACATTTTTTTTTAAATTTTATTGAAAATTAAGTCAATGAAAAAAATAATTTGTTTGATTTATTACCTATATTTTTTAATTGGCGATTAGGGTGAAAATCGGATTGGAACTTTCTCGGGTCGCGGAATCATATTAACTGTTTTTGTAATAAAAGGTGCTGTTTAATTAGGGTTTTACAATTATTTTGAGGGGTGATTCAGTCTGAAATTTTGAACAACTTTTCCCCATGAATGTATATCAAAATACGAATTGACATTATGCGTAATATATCGAACCACAGGCTATACTAGATCTATACTTGGCTTGGCAGGCAGGCTATAGTAGGCTATTTATCTACACTTATATTATAAAGAGAAAAGATTTGGTTGTTTGTTTGTTTGCATTACATGGCTCCGAAACTACTGGACCGATTTAAAAAAAACTGTCACCGTTGGAATGGTACACTATTCCCGAGTGACATAGGCTTTGTGTGTACCAAGGGCGAAGCCGGGGTGAACTGCTAGTATAGTATAATGATATTAAAACAACAGTCAAAAAACAAAAAAAAATCTGCATTTTTATACAGCCGCCTGGGAAATTTGTATAGGAACCGATTTTTTCGGTGTTTTTACTGTTTTTAGGGTTTCGCTTGTCTGTCTGTCCGTAAGTCACAGCCAATTTGCTACGAAACTATTAGAATTATTTTGTTGAGATCTAGTACCTACACTTATGTAATTTAGTGACCTAAAGATAGACGTATAATGTAACAAATGAAATTTAAAAAAGGGGGCCACTTATTGTGGGTAAATTAGACATTAAAAAAAAGTTTTGATAACAAAATCGTGTGACATATCAAATGAAAGAACTTTTTATGACAATTTTAAATATATTTATTTTTTATTATTTCTTAGATCGGTATTTTTAAGTTATTTAAGAAAATGGGCGAAAATTTACCCCCCCCCCCCCCCCCCCCTACTAAACTACTGGACCGATTCAGTTGAAATGTGGTGCACATAATGTAAATTTGTGACCCAAAGACGGAAGTAAAATGTAGGTAAATGAATAAATAAATAAAAAATGGGGCCACTTTATGGGAGATAAATGAGACATTAAAAAAAGGGTTTTGTGAACTATATCGCGTAAAATATTAAATGAAAGAGCATTTTATGATAATATTAAATATATTTTTCTATATTTTTTAAGTTGGTGTTTTTGAAGTTATTTTTGAAAATAAATAATAAAAATACACTTATCTCCGAAACCACTGAACCCAATCTTTTGAAAAATATACAGTTAATAGTTCTTTACCTATAGATTACAGGAAAACCTATTAGAAGATAAAAAATAAAAGGGTGCAATAATGCTAATTACTGCTTCATTAATTAACCAATTTTTTTAGCTGTTTTCAGGAAAAGATTTCTTTTTAGTGCTTTTTGTTGATTCGTTAAAAATATTGTACAAAATCAAACAGTCAAGTCATTGATTGAGCACATACAGCTGCTAAGCCGAGACTGTTGATCTGTTCAACGTGCAATCTTTTTTACCCTCCGTACTTACATAATAAGGTGAATAGAAGTGAAAGGTGTTACGATTGCAGATGGTCGCTAAACGTATTGTTTCACAAAGAAAATTCAAATGTGTACATTTCCTGTCAGTGGAACACAAAACATTTAGTTTTCCAAGTCACCGCTCGCGTAAAATACTATTTGATTGTATTTTTGAGAACGTCATGTCAGCGATAAGTAATATTGATTTACACAGAAATATCATAAATTTGTCTATGGTTCCCTAAAATTTCAACTTAACCAAAATAAACCGGCCACGTGCCGTGACAGGCCACGTGCAGTGTAGGGTTCCGTAGTCAGTACCTACTTGTTTTATGTAACTAACAACTGCCTAACTTTAGATCTGAATTCAGTCCATGATACTGAACAACTTACACCAAGGAACAAACGAAATACAAAAATTATTTTTGATCTCTTACACACAAGATTTGGCAAAATGTAATATTTATGTAATATATGTATGGTAATGTAAGGACAAATCACACTAATTAAGCTAGCCCCAAAGTAAGTTTTAAACTTGTATTATGGGATACTAACTCAATGATACTATATTTTATGATAAATACATACATAGATAAACACCCTAGACCCAGGACAATTTGAAAAAGACCATTTTCTAACTTGCCCTGGCTGGGGCTCGAACCCAGAACCTCCGGATTAGCGGTCTAGCGTGTTAACAATTACGCCACAGAGGTCGAATGGAAAGCAAACATTTTCTTTTCATATTTAATTATGTGTTCCTTAGGAAAAGTTGTTCAGTATCATGAACTGAATCCACCTTAAATTAGTTTTAGTACAGGGAGACGTTATATACTACTGCCGTTAATTTTTTTAAGTATCCATATATAACCGTTTAACTGACAGAGAGGGAAGACACATAATTCTAACAAAAATTTGCAAACAAAAACCAAATATTTCACAAACGGATTGCTAAAACGAAAAAGGGTGTTCATAATCTTACAATATTTTTGAAAGACCTATTCAACGACGTCTCACACCACACATTTTTTTTCAAGTTTTTATTACCACATATCCATGCCCATGCCCAATTACAGCTTTCTAGTACTAATAGCCTATGAGTAAAACTGGGGACAGATAGACAGACAGACATGACGAAACTATAAGGTTTTCTTGTTTACTACGGAACCCTAAAAAGCTGCGTGAAACGATACAGATTCTCTATTCTAAGGGTTCTTTGTCATTTGCGCTTTAACAAATTTCAAAATGCGAGTAATCAAAACTACTTGTGCAAATATTTCGCTCCACTTCGCATACGATAAATTCAAAAATTGATGGATGAATGACCGTGCTTTTACAGGTTAAGCAACTTCTAGCTTGGTCACAGTTAGGATGGGTGACCGTGCTTTCAATCTTAATGTTGTCCAAGTCAAATGTTTAGATTCTTATGAATAAATTTCAGTTTTCTCTACCTACATAACTTGGCAGCTATTTAAATTTCAATTGTTTTGTCGGAATTTGAACTTGGCATTTTTACATTTATGTTTTTGATGGGATAAACATCCAAGAACCAGGACAACTTAAAAAAGGCCATTTACCAACTTGCCCTGGCTGGGAATCGAACCCAGAACCTCCGAGTGACGGACTAGCGTGTTAAGGAATCGCCACGGAGGTCGACTAATAAATTTAAAAAGTAATAAATTTTACGCAAGATTCGAATACCTATAACTTGGATTTTTTAGAAAGTGCTATATGAATTTCACATATATTTAAACTCGCTTTTTAAATAAACGTCTTGCATTCACGCACACTACTGTATTTTCGACTTTACTTTTTCTACTGATAGCCTGTCTACTAAAGTGTTAAGTACATTATAATGACGTCTGCCAAGGCCTTAATTCAGAAATAATAATTCAAACAAAATATTTCTTTGATTTGATTGATTTGAAAATTTTAATAAGTATCGCGGAATGGAAGTCTTGACGAAAAGAAACAAGTAAGCTGTATACTAATTCTACGTTACAATTTATGATTACCTACATCTATTGTCCCGTTTACACATTATTAACTCTATGTAACTTCATCTTGACATTTTTATCCCCCTAGCGGGAAAATTTTGCATATTTCAGAGCCAAATCCGACCACGTGGCTTAGTGCATACAGTCCTTAAGTTCTTTTTCTTGGCATTTTTTTGTTTTTAAGAAAATCTAACTAAATAATTTCAGGTTAACTATTTTCGTTATACTCATACATATTTTCTTCATAAATAATCTTAAGTTAATTTAATAATCCACCAAAAGACAATGGTTTTTTTTTTATGGCACCGACGAACCGTCCGAAAAATAATGTTATTTTGAATTATTGAACAAGTTGTTGGAATTTTCCAACTGAAGAGATATTTTCAGTGAATATTAACGAGCTTTAAATTCCGACTGAATAAAAAGCCCGGTTTTACGTCCTTTAATTGGACTATTTCTATGATACCAAGCATGATCCTCATCCTTGTCTTTGGTTATCCTATTTAACCGACTTTAAAAAAAGGAGGAAGTTATCAATTCGTGAGAATCTTTTTTTTTTTTTCATGTATGTTGCCCGATTACTCGAAGACGCCTGGACTGATTTGGAAAATTATTATTTTTTGTTTGAAAGGATATACTTTCCAGGTGGTCCCATAGAAATTTTATTAAAATCAGTAGTTTGTTTTTTTGAAACGAAAATATTTAGCTTTCTGGAGAAGACACTGACAGATGATCGCATCAGGCCAGACAAAACCGGTTTCCAGTGGCACACTCATATTTGCATAAACGCACTCAAATGCATGGAAAACGGTATGGAGTGTACGACTGGAAAATATTATTGATGACCGCTCTTGCTTTACTTGGCTGTGTTATGTAAAGTTATGTTAATTTGTAAAGGATTGTACATTTTTGAATACGTTGTAATTTTTGTGAAGAAACACGCAACAAAAAAATATACTTACCATTATTAATGTAGTCAATGCTGAAAAATAAATTATGAAAATACGAGTAATATAAACAGTCCTGTAATAAAAAGAACTTTAAACATGACAGTAGATGGGGTCCCAAATAAAATAAGACCTAACGTACGAAAAGAGATGCATAAAATGTAAAAAGAACACACAATGAGAGAAACGGAAAAAGGAATAAGGTCAAGAAGATGAATACAGAATCCGAATACTCTGTTTGAAGGACTATAATGGCAACAAACAAGTACTGTTACTAGGCTCGTAGAGACGTAGCAAGATCGAAGTTTTTTGTGGGCGAGATAGTACTGGCGAGGCCCTTTAACTAGTAGAAAAATCGCTTTCAGACGCGACACGCGTCCTAAAAAAAAGCTCATCGTTTCCGTGGCGGTGAGTAGTTTCATGTGGCTAGTTTTGCAATGCCCCTCTGGTTAATTATTGTAATGCATTCAGGCACGAGATCTACTAAAAAACCTCATACTCTTCACACGCGAGGCCCTATAGACCGCGAGGCCGTGGGCGGGGGCCCCCGACGAATTGAATATTTATATGAGAACTAGCTTTTGCCCGCGGCTTCGCTCGCGTATCCCACGGGAACATTACTTTTTCCGGGATGAAAGATACCCTAAAGGTACCCTATGTCCTTCTCAGTACTCCCTAACTATATGTATGCCAATTTTCGAGAAGATTGGTTCAGGAGATTAAGCGTGAAGAGGTAACAAACAAACAAATAAACAAATATACAAACTCACTTTCGCATTTATAATATTAGTTGGGATTGGGATAGTTGGGATACTACGAGTAGTTGTATTATAAAATCTTATATATGGTTATATATAATTAATACTTATAAGTACCACAAACGCCTGCTCTTTAATATCTAAAAAAAATATTGCAATTTTTTTCACTACACTTTTTACTGTGGCCGATTTATTCGGATTTTCAATTATTATTTTCTTAATAAACAAAGAAGCAATGTTACAGAGTTAAGTGAAAATCCTCTTACAAGCTGTTACATAACTCGAAAGAGATAGACGATTGTACAAATAAGTTTGCGGAAATAATAAAAGACGTTTCCAGATGGTAGAGCAAATGCCCATTTCTAAGGAGAAGCCCGGTTTAGGGCGACATTGACGGATCGTACTCAGGCAGTCTAGAGCAAGCCAATATGACCTTTATTACTTAGTTGGTAGGTATAATGTTGAGTACATTTTATTGTGGTTAACCACAAAGGCATATTATTGCAAGCAGGACGATGGAAACCACTATTAATATCAAGTGACTGAATCAATTCATTAGCTACTTTTCATTTGAATGGAATTCAGTTGACACTTTTCACACTGTTTCTCATTTAACGACTGTTGCGTTGCCTGATTACGATTACAATAGGTTGAATTCATATTGGGCCTTACACAATACAAAACCACGCATTCATTTGAGATTCGTTTCGAGATCAGAGAACAAAAAATTAACTTGTATTTTGTACAAAAAGGCATTACAAAACTCTGAAATACTGTCAAGTGTCTCGTGAGATATAAAGAAGTGTATTAGTATGAAAGAGATCCAATAAACAGTTTGAAAGGCGAGCGGTACAGGCGCCGGTAATTGCTGAATATATCCAAATGACTAGTTCTTTGAATTTTAAATTGAATGATTACAAAGGTATTGATAATATCGTACACTTAATCTACGATTCAATTTCACATAATTAGAAGCGAAATATACCTTAAAAACCGGCACCTAATCGGCATCCAGTAAAACAATCTTGACCAGACTAAAATTTTGTGATCCGATTCAAAAAGGCTTTGTCTCGTGGTTTGGCTTGATTTACGTCGCCATTTCGACTGACCCCAAATAGTCTTCCATTTCCCAGAAACATTTCCTAATCATCAGTCCCTTGTCGTCACAGCCCCCGGCGAACATAAAAGCATTAATCTCGTATCTAAGTATCCACACAAAGAGCGTTTCCCGCATGCACGGCCAGAGATAATCCTGGAGGATGGGTGTCATCCGTCGGACTCTTTCCCCAGGCGTGATCTATCAGTGTCGGACGCTGCTATTAAGCTGTGTTCACATTGGTACCCGGCCACATCAATGGCAATCGCGAGATTTATGTCGGGTTTCTGCAATGTACTTCAGTCTTTGATTTAAAATATCGTGTTGTAAATTTTGAGGTCTTATGGTCGAAGTCTCTGTCTACCGCGTAAAGGTTCCATTACAACATATACATAAATACTAATCACGTGATACGTACGTAATATAAGTAATTGCATTTATGTATATGTCGATTTTATGGTAATGCAGTTTCACATAATGTTATCTGAAATGTAAATTATTTATGTATCTTTTTTAATTTAAAGTAAAAATCAGTCTTAATGCAAATGTAATTACTTTCCGCACATGTGAACCATTCATGATACGACATTACCAAGACAACAGCGATCAGGGTAAGGCCCTGTACCGCGGAGTCGACGGACATCGAGTTAGATCGCGTGTCATCCTAAAAGTACGTGATTACCCTCGCGGACAGGTTATGAATCAGTTAGCTTGAACAAGATAACTATCATGTTCGAGCAAGGCAAACAAACATTACTTTTGTCAGAGAGCCTATCACAAAACTATAAGGCTTTAGTCGATCTATAAATTTTTACATCCAAAGAAAAAATATAGAAAATCAAATAAAGCTGTACGTGTGATTGAATATTTTGTAAATCGCAGCGACGGCATAGTTTTGTGGAATGTTTTCTTCTTCATCTTAGCGCGTTCCCGGTTGCATCCTTAGGCCGCGTCCACGACCATTGACATGCATATTATATTTGGAGAAGAAAAAGCGGGAAGTGCACCCCAGGCTCCGAAACAGTACAGCTAAGTGCGCGTCCACGGACACGCGGTGCGGTATGCGACGCGGGCTGCCACGCGTAAAATTTCCATAGTTTGTTTTGAGCGGGCGACGCGTCGTCGGCGGCCGCGGAGGCGGCGCGGCCGGCGCCGCGACTACAATCTATGGAAATTTTACGGCGGTCCGCCAGGCGGCCCGCGCGGCGACCCGCGTGGCAGCCCGCGTCGCACACCGCACCGCGTGTCCGTGGACGCGCACTAAGCTGTTTCGGAGCCTGGGGTGCGCTTCCCGCTTTTTCTTCTCCAAATATAATATGCATGTCAATGGTCACCCAATGATGACAAAGACCTTGCGAAGTGGAGAAGAAATAGCCGAAACAGTTTAAATGAGTTGGCTATAGTTTTACGTCCGGCCGCCTGCCTGACGTCAACCCTCTTTGGGAATCCATTTGTGCAAAAGTTTTACAACCGGCCAGTTTAACAATCTTGAGAATGCAAAAGTTTTACAACCTTGGGAATGCAGTCGAAGCACGAGAAGTTTGTGCCTATTCCTTTAGGGTAGATGAACGGAACGCTTCAGCACCGGCCGTGCTGCAGCGTTCCATCGCTCTCTCTTGCTCTAGCAAATTACTGTTCTGAGTGACAGAAAAGGATAGCAGCATAGGAAAGTGCTGTTCCGTGCTGATAGATGAGATCCAACCCTTAGTCGCCTCATACGATATCCACAGGAAGAGATGGAGTGGTCCTATTCTAGCCCGGTAGCCACACGGCATTTCGTGGAATAAAATAAATAAAAATAGCTAATTCGTAAGTAATATTTATAGGCTAATAAGTAAGAAAGTCAAACTTTGATAAAGTGGTATGTTTTTTGTAGCAAAACATAAACCTTGGTCTTAGGTAAAGAAAATAATTCCATTTCGCGGCAGCCTAATTTTAATGAATATTAAAATGTGTTTGTAAAGTTGGGGGCACGCCATTCGCCAAGTAAACGAAGGCTGGCAAAGGTCGGACGTTGATGAATAGCTGCCCGGAGCCCCATATCTACGAGTAGTAACATACCGCACGCATACACGCTAATAACTTTGACATTGTTTTGAGAATACTGCAATATATATAGCTTCCTATTGTGCTATGCATGTTCCACCACAACACAGCTGCCAAATCCCAAACCTGCCAGACACGAGTCACGACCTGGCTAGCGAATGTTGAACGCAAGAAAATGTTTGTAATTTCCCCAAACCGAAAATGATGAATGAAACTGGAAAACCTAATATAGTTATTCTGATATAATATTTATGAAAAACTCAGTGGATTTCAAAATTAATATTGACATCAAGCATATGTTTTTATTGACAATTTTTTATAAAATTTAAATGACTAATGGAGTTGAAATTTAAAATGAAAATTAGGGAAACTTTCCATAGATTTTTACTAAAAAGATTGGGGCTTTCCCAACATAAAATTGTCAGCAATGCATTCCCAGTAAGAAAATAATAACAAAATGATAAACAACAAACAATGAACATCAACAATCTCGTAAAATTAAATTTGTACTTAAAATTTAATTTTACGAGATTCTTGATGTTTTTGTTCGATGAGCAATTCTTATTGAACGATGATTGATAAATCAAGTATTTGCTTAGCACAAAGTAAACAAAGACATTTTTACGTACGAAATGGAACGTAAAAGTTTCCCAAGCAAAAATCCAAAAACCTTTATAGCAAAATATAACATCCGTTAACTGAGAATAGGCTACAAATTAACTTGCGACTTTAATAACTACATGAATGATGATGATGAAAAGTTTTCAATTTTAATTTGTCAATAACTAAACTTACTAACAACTCTAATGAAAATTAATCTTTACTCAAAGTATGTAGTGGTTTAATATGTCGAGATGGTTAACCAAACAACCCGAGGTGTGTTCAGAGTCTTAAGTGTAAATTAATTAACAATTAACAGGAAATAAGGCGAACGAATTATTAACGGCTGCGTCCATTATGGTAAAAGGATCAGGATACTGTTTCGAGTTTTCACGAAATATTTTCGTAGTAATTACGAGTGCCTATTATCTTCTTCTACCTTGTCCTTATCCCACTATTATGTGGGGTCGGCACAGATGTCAGCTTTTTCCATCTCATTCTATCCTTCGTCAAATTGTCCGTAAACGAATAACTATGATCACAGAATACAGTAAGAGTATACAGAACGGAATCTCCTAAGGTACGCGCAATATGCGTCCCCAAACCCCGCCCCCGCATCTCTCCCCCGTTTTTGTGCGCCCACTTGAGTCATGCAGTATGTGTGTCATGCAATATTCATTATTATGGAATTGATTGTTCTTTATTTTTCTTCATCATCATCCGGTCTATTTTTTAAGTCTACACTGCAGAGCATGACCCTCTCTGTACTACTAGAGCTATACTTAGCCAGAGCAGCTAGGGGATTTGGCCTACACTCTCCACGCTGGCCAGACGGGTTGGAGAGTAGTCATTGATATTTATAAGCTTTGTTCAGCTTGTATTTCCTAATCCTAAGTCGCCTTCTACGACTCCAAAGGAAGACTTGGAGTGATCCTATTCTACTCTACCGGAAACCAAACGGCTAAGCTTTATTTTTCTTAATAAGCATGATTTATAGCGTATCTGTTAGAAGTAGCTGTTAATTTTTGTTTCAGGGTGTCTAAGTATTCTTCAGGTGTTGTATTAGGGTTTTCATATTGTGCATGTGTTCTGTACCGTGTTTGATTATATTATAGCTCATATTTCCGTTGATATATTTAAGTAATTATTACTTTATTGGAAAAATATGGTCTTCCCCTTCCTTCTTCCAATGGGAAGACCAAGGATGAAGTTTTTCCAACAAATTAAGGAAGGGTTAGGAGTAAGATCCTACCAAAACATTAAAAAGGTGGCAGAGAGAAGAGAGGAATGGAGGCATCTCCACTTAACTCCACCGACATGAGCAAGCTCTTAAATTAAAGAAGAAGGACAAACATAAGATTTCTGTTTAAAAAAATACTTGACTCAATGGATTTCTTAATTAATATTGATAAAGATGAGAAATCAATGTCGAACCTTTTGAGATATTGAGAAGCGTACAGCCAAAGCATGACGCTATAATCATTTGTATACAAAACGATTAATAGACGTATAAATAAAGCTTACAACGTTTCTAATATCCTTAGGAATGAAAGGGTAAACCGACGGGCGGCGGCGGAGGCGCCGAGCGACGCGATGCAACAAATTTCCGACGGCGACTGCCTGTTCCTTCCTACTGGATTATTTTCAGGATGCTAATCTAGACAATGGGATTCCAGGCCAAAAAGAAAAACTCATAACGACGTGCATCGCTCTTTCAGTTAAAAACTCAATTGAAGTTGATAATATAATAATAGCTTTCAAAGCCGACTTTTAGAATTTTCATTTAGTTTCGCGGCGGCGTTCTCACAAATAAGATAACAATGCCAGAGCATGAAAGCAATTTCAACCTCCTGAAGAAAATATACTAATAGAACTAAGTATTTAAAACTCTAAGGTCATTCCAAAAGAACTTTGCAGGGTGGAAAAAGCCTTTGGGGTGTCGGAACACATAATGTTTAATCAGTCGCGCAAAAAAATTCTTTAAATAACAGACAAAGTCACGGCGGGACATTAAACGATATGTGATTAAACTGTTTGCGTTCATAGGCATATAAAACCGCCAATCATGCTGTGCAGGGGAAATATAACAATTACTCCTTGGCAATAGTAACTTGCCATTCGAACAAGCGTAAGTAAATCAATCATGTTTTATTGCGTTTATTTTATACTTTACATTTTACTGAACCACATTCCTTATCGTCCCTAGAGATGGAGCGTAAATCAGTTTGTAAAGAAAAGCACATTTTCAGTTACGAAAACATGTCGGCCGCAATAATTCTGGAGTCTCGTTGAAGCGTCAGAATATTTCCAACATTCCAAATCAAACTTCTGGAGTAAAACGTGGGAGGAAAAAATTATGCAAGGTTGGAAATACGAGTACATACCGGTGGCAGGTGTAGATTGAATGCTGCATGATCTTCATTGAGACGGTGGCGCGATGTTACAATTGCCAATGTTTTTGTACTTCTACGTATAACTTCTTTTTATATTTATTTATTTATTTAATTTATTGCACTATAAAATTAATGTACATTAGGTACAATCTTAACGCTAAGCGCTGTCTACCAGAAAATACCTTTGGGACGTATAAGAGAAGGCGATAAATGGAGTGCAAGCGTATACAAAACAGAAATGAGAAAAAAAACTACTTACTAGCTAAGATTAAATTAATAACATATAATAAGTTATATATAAAACATAGATATAATATACTTAATATCTCCAAATATATACTTACATAAATATTTTAAATAAATAAACATACATAGACTACTACAGCATAGCTTGCTCATGGAAGTGCCGAAATACAAGTGATTTAAAATGATCCCGCGATTGTGCTCTCATAATGTTGTATTCTTCTTGTAAGTATTATACAAAGTAAGTTATCCAATTTTTGGCGTAATCTCCTCTGGTTTTAGGATTGACTAGAAGAGATCCTTGACAGGGTTTCATTTTAACAGTTTCCTTTTATGTACGTACAATGAAGAATTTACTAACATACTTTTCTACGGGACGTCGCGTCTATTCGTCAAATGAGAATAGAGAAGTTGCGCAGCTGGCTCGCAAAAAGCGTTGGCTAGAGCCGTAGTACGGTACCGTTTATCTAAAGCCTATCGGGCAAGCTTCCAAGACGTCATCGAGACTGGCGGAGCGGCCACGCCAGCTGATCTCGAGTCGCGGAGCCAAGAAGCCTCTTGGCACGAAGGTGACCAAGCTCCTATAGCGACTAAGCCGCCTTGGCCCCATCTAAAACGATTCCGGCATTTGCAAACATAATTTGGGGCTCTTTGAGCAATGTGAGCTCCGAATTGGGTGCCATTAATTATGAAAGCCACGCCTTCGCCCACGTTCCGTAGAATTGTCACACGTGTATTTTAAGTTACGTTATACATATATACGTACACAAACGCAGCCCTTAACTTTGTTTATAACTTACTCAGTATTCATTATAGAAACTAATTTGTAGTTAAAGTAAATGAGAAATACAAAGTGAAGCAAGTATTTCAATAAATGTACAATTTGTTGTGCCTATTACTTTTGGAAACAAAGTTGATTGAAGTTTCCAGCAAAACACGAGCAAGAGTAAGTAAAATAATGTATTCTGCTCAGACACTGTCACAAAACCCCAGCTGTTTACTTTGCCCGATCTTTTTTTAGACAGGGACAAACAAAAAACAACATAGACAGTGATGATAACAGATTTAGTTTGGTCGACTTCCCGATACACCGCTGAGCCCTCTAATTCGATATATCCACTCGATTAATCAGCTGACAGAATACGAGTGTTTGTACACTGTAATTGATGGTCGGCTGATTAACCCTTTCGATTAGTTTCGATGTGATCTCTCATATACAGACAGGGGTCGTACTCGTTCCATACAGGAAGTTGTTACTGTGAGAAGCGGAAAACCGCATTTAGCCCCACGAGAATACGATACAGCAGTATCAATGTAACAGGAGGCAGAAACAAATAAAACATTCGATTCTTTGATGTTTTGGAATAGGTTAACGAAACGGATCACGTGACAAACAATCCAGAACAAAACAAAGTAGGTGAGGTGTTTGCTTATAAAATACAACAAACACCAAGAAAATGGCATTTTAATACTTGTTCGTTGTTTTAATGAATAAAATCACGTTGACATTCAATAAACAAACGCTGCGCTGGGGAAATAACTTCTAGAAAGAGGGAATTTCTACATCTTTAAAATCTGTCAGTTTTGGTGACTGTGTTAATCTTGAAAACTCATAACAAACCAAGAAAACGCTTGCAGACGATTGATAAATGACTCAGTAAATTTTTAAGACAGGGCGACAGAGCTTGTGGGATAAAAGTAACAAAAAGTAATGATAAACAGAAGGGTACAAATTTAATCTAGGGCCTAGGCAGGGCTCAAGTTCCCGGGAGGCAAGAGGGTGCGGACTGCGGGACGGAGGGTGGCGCGGGGGCGAAATTGCCAGAATACATTAACGGAAGGGTCGCTTCGCCCTATCTCAACAACGTGCACAGTAAGCTACGACTTAAACTCGCTCAGAATGGAAAATTAGTCATATTTTGCATACTTTCCTGATAAATCCTTAGTTGCTAGAAAACAATATCGTAACACTGAATAATACTCAATATCCCAAAAGCCTACCTGAAGTAATACTCCTATCTTTAGAGTTTGGTGTGAATAAGTAAGCGGAAATTCTGAGATAGAAGGGAGTGAAGAGAAACATAAGGTAAGTAAAGAGAAATGTAAACCAGTTTCGAAGAAATAAGCAGTGACTTTACTCGAAATTAAATCAAAGCAACCGGTATCTCCCAAAATAGGGTCAAAACGATTTTATAGATTTTTAATGCATTTTAAGATACAGTGCGAAAGTTGTATGTAATAATTGTAAATGTCGGATTCATTTTCACTTCTTCTCTTTCGATAAACATAAAATAATCATCAATTTCATACAAATATTTATTCCATTGATGCAGACTGTTATTACTCGCTTAATACCTCATTATGCTAGCAATTTCGGGATAGCGATTCGTTGACTTTCTGCCAAGTATTGCTAACTTTTAATGCTATTGAATTACCAAAAATACTTCAAGTTCACAATAATACTGTTCTCAACAGCAGCTTCTATTACTGAGCGTTCAAATATCTTTATGAATGGCGATTGAAAATAGGTCTGAAATAGGAGATATCAGCCCACGCGCCAAGTTTGTGGAATATGAGTTGGACAAAAAGATACGTTTATCATGAATATAACCTACGTCAGAAAGGGCTTTGGAAGAACAGTATTTATTTGGGAACGAGGATAAGTGAAACATATTTTCGCTAATACCATAAGATATTTTTTGATAATAACATTTCTTTTAGTTATTCTTATCTTATCTTCATTGTCCATGCCATTTACAATACAAGAATAAGTTACAACTTAGGTAGGTACAAACTTAATAGATTAATTTATTAAAACACTTGCTTTTAATAAATGGGCAAGTGCGAGTCGGACTCGTACATGAAGGGTTCCGTACCTCACCTCCGTACAATGTTTTAAAACGCTGAAGAAACACGTTTCTTGTATGACGACCCCCTTTAATTTTTAACTTTATCTTATTTTTAGTATTTGTTGTTATAGCGGCCATAGTTATACATAATCTTTGAAAATTACAAGTAACTAGTTAATGCCATTATAAAGATTTAGTTAAAAACGCTGAAAAAACACGTTTTTTATATTACGACCCCCTTTAATTTTTAACTTTTATTTTATTTTTAGTATGTGTTGTTATAGCGGCTACAGTAATACATAATCGGTGAAAATTTCAAGTGTCTAGCTATTACGGTTAAAGAGATAGAGACCTGTGACAGACGGACAGACAGCGGAGTCTCAGTAATAGGGTCCCGTTTGCACCCTTTGGGTACGGAACCATAAAAACGCATCTCCCATAAATACAAACATTAATGCAAATCTTCGAGGAAAGTGCTATAAAAGTGACGCTACGCACATAAAGGTAACTTACGGCTACCGAGAGCTCTAAACCGTCGTTTGTGGAGGTAAAAGAAGCTCGACGTGATAAATATACTCCCTTAAAGACGTTCATTAAGTCTTTTTAAACAACATAACATTTTTAACTAGGAATTCTGCTGCAGGGGTGAAACTTTTCTAAATAATTGTCTTGAAAAATTGTGTGCTCGAGTTACTACAACCATTTTCTCTTGTTAAAAACTACCATCTCGTCGGCTTTGTCATCTGTATCAACGGTCAGATGACAAATCTAAGCATTACGATAATTATCCAAAGAAGTTCGTGATAAAATAATTATTTTTATTAACAAAAACACGATTTTATTTTCTTTGAGGAGTTTCTTCCGTATCTCCAAAGAACTTTTTAAAAAAAAAAAAGTAAGTTTTAAAATGGGTTTACAATTGGCGAAGACATCGCGTAACATACATACAAAAAAAATACGGTTCGAATGATAACCTCCTGCTTGTTTGAAGTCGGTTAAAAATCACAGACCTTAGATCAAATGGGAAAACATTATTTAGTAATATTAATGGCCCAACCCGGTTTCGCCAATATTTGTATCGTACATATAAACCTACCCTGTACAAATGCTGTACGTGTTATTGAAAACGTATCAAAATCGCCCAAGACTTCAATTTACAATAATCAATTTATGGAGTAATATGAATCTGCTTCTGTATTAAAAGCAAATACATGCTGCCGTTATCGATTTGATATAATTAATGAAAGATACGCTATTAAGGGTACTATAAACCAACATATATGCCACAAGGGAGGAGCATGTCCATGGTTTAATGGGGTATTCGATCAACTCTGCCTGCCAGCAGTTTCTGTGCAATAAAAACATGAGCACAAAAGTTGAACTCTTAAATCAGACAAAAATATGTTTGTACACATTTTGAAATTTCAATCAATAGTGTAAATAATTAAAAATTTTATAAACGTTATATTTCTAGAAAAAGCAATGGAAAAAAGGTAAGACGCTGTACTACACAATACAGATCCCGAAACATAGTGGCATAAAGATAAGAAAGAAAAAAAATTATAAAAATTTAAGATTTTTTCAATAATATTATGTACTTAATATTAAAAACAATGATTTTCATTATTGTATAGTGCATAGTACATATATAAACATACGAAAAATAGAGTGTCCAAAATTTTACCCGTTCCTTCATCTGCTGTAGTCGGTGAATAATAAAAACTAAACGATAAAGCAACGCATCGATTTTTACAGCTCATCATAAGTTTACAGCGCTTTTATGTCCGCCAGTGGTGGCATGGAATTTACCTCTATACATATAACGTAGAAGTGTACATATATCTTTAGGTAAGTTCAAAGATTTCAATCATCATTAGTCATCACATCACAGAAAAATCCTGAACTGTATACATTCAACCAAACCCTCACAGTTTAACGACTAAAAAGTCTAATAAGTTGGTCGACTACAATACAACTCTTTAATTTGTAAACCCTACTTAGCTCTGATAAGTTTTCCTTTAAACTTCGTTATATCACAGAATAAATAATACTAACGTACAGAAGTCTCACGTAGCAAAGAAATTTAAAGAAATATCTACTCAATGTGGCTAGCGATATGGTTAAATTTAGCTCACGTCAAAAATCAGCACCTTTCCGATTATATACCTAGAAATCCATTGCAAGCCAATTTCATTCTTATTACTCTGGACAAACGATTCGTATAACTGAATTTACCACCCGGAGGGGCCGCCTGCGCGCATAGTAATAAAGTAGGTACATTTTCGATACCTAAACGGGGAATGACACAGGCCTGGTTATATATACAACTGCAGGGAATTTTTCCACGTGTTCATATAACAACAACTGTTTAGCTGACACATTTGACTCTAACAAAAATTTACACGACATCTCACAAACGGTTCCCGGCAGAGTAGAATAGGACCACTCCCAAGTCTTCCCGTGGATGTCGTAGAAGGCGACTTAGGGAACACAAGCTAAACAAAGCTTATAAACATTAATGAGACTTCTCCAACCCATCTGGCGAGCGTGGAGAGTGTAGGCCAAATCATCTGAGTGCTCTGGCTAATATATGGCTCTGATAGTAAAGAGAGAGGCGTGTTCCTGCAGTGGAGACTAAAAAAACCTGATGATGATGATAATTTTTTTTTTATCAAAAATGCGTGATAAGCTTTCTTTACTGTAATTAAAGGCATACACTTCTGACATTGGGGGTGTTTAAAGGCTACGATAGTTATCTTCATTATGGCATATCCAATTCATACTCGTATGTACGTTTGCCGCCTTAGTAGTATCAAAAACGGGTGTTACAAGATGTAACATCTTTTGCAACATTTTAACTTCAAACAAGTTCTTCAGTATTTTAACGCTTCCCCATCAAAAGCCACATAAATACTTCGCAGAGAAGGATCATAAACAGAAAACGTGTTGCCGTCTGTCTGTAGCCGTACAAACACCATTTCGAACTTTCCTTTTATAGAGGTACTTAAACAAATTCAAACACCGAAAACATTTATTTGATTATTGCCGAGACAAGTTAAGGTGCTATACTGAAAACGACCGCAGGCGACAGAACGCATAAATCTATATATTTGACTTCAAATTTTAATTCATTATTGCATGGCCTTCGGACGTCGATCGCATTGACAAGTCGATGTGATGTTGTGGGCACGTCGAGAAGTCTGGGTGTTCCATACATACTCGATTGACATATTATGTAAAGACGGGATAACATTTAGTAAATTTTCTGAAAAAAATTGTGTACCAGAAGGCTTCATATATTACACATGACACGTGCATGTAACTAAGTATGTGTACGTCCGTTTTGGATTTTAATAGCAGATAATTAAGACTGCAGTCTTCGACCGTGGGAATTTTTGATTGAACACCCAAATCTATATTTTTTATCTACACATACACATTGCGCTGTATTGTACATGCACCATGGAGACAAATTATCAGCGTTTTCGTCCCCATATTTATTTGAGAATTTCGGAGAACTTTAAATTTTTCTATCTTTTTACAAAAGACAAATTATTTTTATTTATTTATTGTACGTGTTTAAGCATGAATCAATATTCATATATGTGTATTTTTTTATTTTTTAACTCAGTCGTATGCGCAAGAAATCCGACGACTTATTCGCTTATATTTTCTTAAAAGTTTAACCCTTAACACTAAGTTTTTGAATGAATTATTATTTTTTTATTAAAAATAAGGACTGGGCCCTTAAGAGCCCAGTCCTTATGTTTGACTGCTTTCTCGGAGCTGATTGGAGCCAAACTATCTTAGTAGCAATATGTTAAGATATGTTAGATTGAACTTTATTTAAGTACTTATTAAAAAAGTGTATTAGACAATTAATTGATTTTCATTGTAATAGTTTGTTTAATTCCAAATAACCTGAGACGTGTTTCAATTTTTTGCGGTGCGCGCCGTTCATGTCTTTGTTGTTTACACGGAATTTAAAACATGAAGTTGTATATAAATTACAGAGAAATAAAGACAAAGGAAAATCCTAAAAAGTGAATGAAAATTATTTTAGTAATTTTTTTTTATTCATTCATAAACTTAGTTAAAAAGGTTAAACTTTGAAGAAAATATAAACGAATACGTCGTCGGATTTCTTGCACATACAACTGAGTAAAAAAATAAAAATACACTTAGATGAAGATTAATTCATGCTTAAACACGTACAATAAATAAATAAAAATAATTTGTCTTTTGCAAAAAGATAGAAAAATTTAAAGTTCTCCGAAATTCTCAAATAAAAATGGGGACGAAAACGCTGATAAGGCAGACCGCTCGCGTCTAAATTATGCGTATGTGTAGATAGAAAATAAAGATTCCGGTGTTCAATAAAAAATTCCCACGGTCGAAGACTGCAGTCTTAAAAGATGTACATGAAAAGCTATATTCTTCGATGTTTTTGAAAAAAATTCTGAATCCTAACGGGTAATACCCATCGCTGTTATAATCTTGATGATGTTATTATCTTGACGATCACTTATACATAATATACACATAATTACAACTATTCTATCTATTTCTCTTCTCCTAAAGGTTGACAGGGAGAGAATGCTTTAGCATTAAGTCTACCTATTCTAGCTTTTGGCTCAATCAAAATTAAATAAAATATATATATATATATATATATATATATACATATATATATATATGTATGTATGTATAGGGACAAACCCAAGGTAAGTTTTAAACTTGTGTTATGGGATACTAACTCAAGGATACTATATTTTATAATAAATACATATTAGATAGATAGATAAACACCCAAGACCCAGTACAATTTGAAAAAGGCCATTTTCCAACTTGCCCTGGCTGGGGATCGAAACCAGAACCTCCAGATTGGCGGACTAGCGTGTTAACCATTACACCACGGAGGTCGTCAACATACATTGTATAATAAAAGGACGTCCCGTATGAACATACATATAGTGCAATCTCCAGTTCATAACACCTAAAGTACTTCCCCAGCCGTTAGCGGTCGTGTTCGTAATTAAAGCTGAAGTCCTTCAGTTTCCTTAGCATTTTAACCCATTTCACAACAGTACAAAACCCATAAAGTTCAAAGTTTATAACACGTGACACGGTTCTGATTACTCCGGCAAACAGAGCGTGAACTAAACTTGCCTGTTTTGAAATATTTCTTTAACAAAATATTTCAAAACAGGCAAGTTTAGTGTTGTCGAGTCCTTAGCCTTATTAATTTCAAGACAAGAAGGAGAATTTGTGAAAGTTGCGTATAGACTATAGTCTCGAAATCTCGTTTGAGTCTTTTGTATGAATCAATATGTGATTTGGAGAAGTCAGTCAGAAGACTGTGACGATGCAATATCTGGCCCTAATTAAAATCAGTTTCATATTTTTACAACTTCAAACGTAAAAGTATTAATGAATTAACATTTTTTTTATTACGAACTAAAAAACTTTTCTTTACTTTGTGTTATTTACAATAACTGATTATAGAAATATATAATGAAATAACGATTAGACTCCCGACTCCCAAACCTTGAAAAAGGACTCTGAGTCCCAAAATAACACTGAATTAATGGCCACGGAAACGCTTCTCACGGCAGGTTTCACGAATTTCGTCACTAGTATTTTGTTTATTCACGAGTGACTTGCCAAATTAACGAAGTAATAATTAAATTTTTAACAAAAATAAAACAACCGACTTCATTTTTTTCAGGAGTTTCTTTCATATCTCCAAAGTTCTTCATCATATCTTCACCAAATTAAAATGAGACCAACTTGTTAGTAAAGGATTTCACAAAGCCACATAACATCTGCTGGACACACTAGGCCTCTCCCAAGGATTTCCAAAATGACCGATCTAGAGTGGCCTGCATCCAGCGCTTTTCACCGACCTTGGTCAGGACACTCAGGTCGTTTATCATTTATTGCTTTTTAATCAAATTGTATACAACAGGCAAAAAAATTGCGCAGTGTAAATGGGATTTAATGCTTAAATTATTATAAAACGTAATGAGAGATGAGATGTTAAACATTGGATTGCAATTGATTGGATTGTCTGCCCTCGGGAGCGAAACTTGCAAGGCTCCGTGGAATCGAATACGCAACTTCTATTACTACTTTCTTATCTAAAACTAAAACAAGTCTTATAGTTCTTTTAAAGTTTTACGCTCATGTAGTCCCTCGTAAAGAGCTGGCTTTATTCAAGTTGAATTTAGTATTATCTTAAATTAGAAAATCAATAATGTGAATCAAAATTTTTAAAAGCATAAGAGTAGAGTTAAGTAAGTTAAGAAGTTTTTTTTCGGCCTCGGCGAATATTGTTTAGTATCAGACTGAATTTGCCCCTATAATAGTTTGAATATTAGATATTACATGAACAAAAATGGCTTAATAAACGTCTATTGAAATCTTGTTGAAATAGAAATACATAATAAGACTGACCCATTTATTAATAACAGATTGGAAATATTGGTTTGTTTGTGAATCAATCACGAAGCTGCGTAAGTGGATCAAAAGGTCTGCTAAAGTTTAACTTAAATTTGCATATGGCCTCATCTTATCCCCAAGAAACACAAACAGTCGCGAATACAAATTAGGTTGAGATAATTTTGTGAACATCGGGAACTGAAATTAATCATAGATTAAAACAGCCGGCACAGTCGGACTAAACCACCCATTTTCGGCGCATTTATTACCTCTGTACGAATCAACGTTTAATTTGGACAATCCTTATTGATAGGGTTCCGTACCTCTAAAGGTAAAAACAGAACCCTTATAATCATATAAGGCTCCAAATGGCTGTGACAGACGGACAGACAGACAAGTAACTCATCAGAGTTACTTGTCTGTCTGTCCGTCTGTCACAGCCATTTGCTACGAAAATTTGGTACATATATGTAAGTCAATGACCCAAAGACGGACTTATAACACAGAATACATAAGAGTCAAACAGAATGGTATCTCACAGCGTCTCCCGCAAATTGGCGTCCCCGCACCTCTCCCCCGCACTTCGTGAGCTTTGACAGCTCCAAACCAGGGTTTAATTACTAGCCGCACGCAATACGCGACGTGTGTTGTCTTGAGAACTGTCAACCAATAGTAACCATCATGGTGAGAAGGTGCGCGTATAATAATTGTTTATCCACCCAATACTCTAAAGAACGTATATTTCATACATTTCCAAACGATGAAAACAGGTAAGCAAAGCAACAATATAATTTAAAGTTATTACCCAGCAACCATCTTGATATATATACCCTTCTCGCTCTCTCGCATTTTACACACAACAACACCGGATTGCTAATAAGTAATCCGGTAATGTTACATAGGCTCCTCGCTCACAGGTAATCACATACACGCAGATGCCAACTAGATTTCCGCGGGTTATAGTGCTAAATGCCATTGTTGACAATGACAACTTGACATGCTGTAGTGTAAGCGTGATAAACATTTATTTATTTTTATTGAATTTATTCATATAATTACCGTATAGTTTTGCGCCGAATATGCAAATTACTCGTACTATATTACAATAGTAAATTAGTGAAATTAGTGCGTTACTTTATAAATGACTCAATAATAATCAGTAAAGTGAACTAATGGTGAAATGGACAATGGACATAATGAAAAATATTTGAGAAGTGATATTATGTAGCTGTTTCCGACTTTTCTGTAACATTTAATACATATAAAACAGAATATTTTTTACGTCATAGTGTTCGCAAATCTTCCGGTATGGAAAAATATAATCGTAAATATGTCGAACTCGTTAGTAGGTAAGTATTAAAATAATTCTGCAGTGCGACCCTAAGTATAAAACTCCCACATCGACGTGTGTGTATGTACAGATAAATTGTTTCGTTTGTAGTAGTAGTAGGTATATATGTTACTCTGAATCAATGGAGAGTCATACCAGTGCTTATAACGTAAATTAATTAATTTTAAAGATGGGCGCAACCTGTGGGGGGTGGGGGGATCAGTTTGATATATTTTTTTTAAAAGTACATTATTTTAATTTTTTTAGATCTGTAGAAAATAACTTCAAAGTACAGGAAAATAGGCAAAATTTGATCCAGTTCTAGGCTCTAGGTATATAGCCCGGGGCTAAAATAAAAAAAATATATAGAAAATAGTTCTATTCCTATGGATTTCAAGAATCCTATGAGGAGTAACCTCTTCACACGAGTTTAACTCGCACTTGATCGATATATTCTTTGATAAAGTACATGTCTTTGTAGTTGGTGTGATTGCATTTAGTTAAAAAAATATTAATAAATGCAAAAAAAAGACCTGAGTGAAACAAGGGATCGCAAAGTATGAGAAATACTTAGAACACAGTTACACATAACTTAGTATCATAACACGTAGGTGGCGGGTCCCATAAAATGTAAATCGCTTTATTTATTACACGAATCGGCCATACGCGGTTACACCTTTGAAAGGAATTAAACGTACTATTTTAATTATTACGGCCCCTACAACGATTGCAAGATATAAATCTTGAGGTGGTTAACTCGATTTATTTTTAACTAAACGAGAAATAATTTCAAGAAGTTCAGAAAGCCTTCTGCGTAAAAACCAGTAACCTCGTCAAATCTCCTAGGTTAGGTAACGGACCCTGAGCTCTTAAGCTGAGGAACACGCTCGGATGATGATGATGATTAAGTTCAGAAAGCCTTCGTGAGGGTTTATGAAGGAAAAGATTTAAACAAAACGTCTAAAGTACTGGCAACCAAATAAGAATCATAAGATAAAAGATACGTTTGTGGAGCGCTGTTGATTCGGTGATAAATAAATAAAAATTATTTAACTAGATTTTATAAAGGAAATGATACTTTGGGACAGATGTCGCCCAACATACAAGATTCAAAGTAATCAATTGTTTACCGTACGTTTCATGTACGAATATATAGTACGAGTGGGAAACGTGTGGTGTTGGAATCTTTGACAAGTGTAAAACATTAGCTACTTTGCATGTAGGTGTTAGAGATGTGGGAATTGCAAGCAATCATAGAGTTGCAATGTAAATGCTGAAAACGGACAGTTACCTGACAAATAAGTACTATAGGCATACGCGTTAAAGCCCAATGTTGAGATGCAAATCCATTAATATTTTCAAGAAAATTTTATTTAATTTGATTTGATTTTAGATCTTTTTTTTCTTTTAAAACTCCTTACAACTATTTTATACTTGTAAGGAGTTAAAAAAAGTTAAAAAAACAACAAAAACAAAGTCAACAAAACCAAAGTAAACAGAGCGGGGATTTATTCTTTAGTCAGAGCTATTAAATACTTTTGATTTGAAACATAAAATGATCTTCTTCCTGGCAATAAACCAGAAAGCAACATTAAAGCGTCCCTAATAGTCATTAAAAAACATGAACCTTATATAGGCCGATGTGTTTTAACGAAATTCCAGAAATTATACAAAGCGGCCGTGGGTCAGGGATAATACCTAGATAAAACTGGACATAATTACAACATAAAAGTGGACATTATCCGCGAGGATGAGCCGAACTAATTCAATCCCCGAGGTGACCTCTATAAAATGCTGGGCAAAAAACTGATGTGCGGCCATAGCCAGCATTCCTTCGTGGTTTACTGCCGTTTTAGTAATGATGAAGACATTCTCTTTCATACTTTCAGATTCCGTGACAAAGGAAGGGCGTTGGAAATAAATTTGGAAATTTAAAGTCGTTCGTGTCAACTTCGTATCATAAAGACTTGGATGTGAGCATGACGTGAATCACGCACGTCGTCACTGTCATGTTCCTCTGTCAATAAACGGGTGAATATTAAAACTCTTCGAGGAACGAGCTCCGGGATCCTATAAAAAGGTATAAGCCACAGGAACATGCTTACAATATAATCCTACGCGGTTTCATAAAAAGAGCGTTTGGATTTACTGTTGCCTGTTATCCTATATTCGCGTTTGAAATTTATCTCTCTTTGTTCCTGACAACGAAGCAAAGTCGAAATATTTTAGTAATGGATGTCTTTGTCTGAATATGCAATGTGTTTCTAGCTTGAGGTACTGAAGGATACGAGTTATCTTTTGTGCATCGTAACTGTAAGTACTGCTTAGAAATTAGCCTTTGAAGTCCGCCATTTCGTTCGTTTTACGAGTGAAATAGGGGCCAACCACTTAATATTCTCTAGGAACGTCTAAGTTCTAAGCGCCGAGCCAACAACGGCCACGAGCCACGTCATATAGAGGTCAACCCCATAAATAAGAAAGGTTGAGGCTAAGAATTTAAGCATTCATAAGTTAATTTGAAACTGTTCAAACGTTTGTCGTCTTGTGACGAGACGCGACCTTCGACTTTCAATTGATTTTCTGGCGCCTCCCTATAGCGGAGGCATAACGGTAATTAAGGCTCGTCTTAAAATTACCGCTCAAGGAATCGAGGTTCGATAGACACATAAGGCATTTATCAAACCGCGTCATCACGTAGGTTTACTACCGCGTAAGGGCAAATCGCTTGTAAATGTTGTACTTATTAACTTTCTACTTCCTAAAGTGTATAATATAATATAGTGATTACAATAGCATCTAATGGCAGGTCAGGCAACATCGTGCGATATCTGCGCGCACGGGCAGGCGTGACGCGGCGAGGTTAAATCGGGCCAGGCGGCCCACGCAAGCCGCTAATTAGGAAGCGCGCGCGCAAGGGCGCTGCACCGCGCTACAGATGCGCGCGCGACAGGAACAAAGCCCGACACCGCGGAACAAAAGAAATAGGCACCAGAACAAAAGAAACCACTCCAAGAACAAAACGGCAACAACTAAAACAATGGACGCGGAGTACTAGAATGACGCGTTGTTTAGAAACAAAGGGATGTTGTGCGAAATTGTGTATGTTGTGTTAAAAACTGACGTGTCACATGAGAAGTGTCAAAGATTACACGTCTGCTTTTTATGGCGCGAGCACTGCGCGAGCTGGAAGCCCTAGGGCATGAATAGGTAATTTAAACCTACGAGTTAACGTAACTTGAAAATAAACGGAGATTTTATAATCATTCCGCTGGCATGGGCCCCGAACAAACGGAATATTTCTTTGAGAAAAATTATACGACTGTGATAGTCCAGAAGTTCTTTACTTGAATCATCGCTCAGCAACACTTCTCAACTGCCAATTTTCCTTCCTTTGTTTCGGACTGCATTTTTTTGAAAACGAATTTTTTTGCGCGCCCTTTCTTTGTCATTTCCTTTAATGATTGAATTTCAACATTATTTTTGTTTTCGACGCACGTGGCAAAAAATGTAATTGACTCGCGCTAAATGAATAAGGATGTGCGAAACAATGTCACAAAGGAGCGAAATAGAAACGGAATTCGCGGAATTATTGCACGAAACCCAAATAAAAAGTGCTTCATCACCGCATAGAATAATGAATACAAATTGAACGGTGGATTTTATTCAGCGGAAGCACTTAGTTCTATTTCTGAGGCGGCGAGCGGGAAAGCGAGCCTGACCGTGCCCGTATAACAACTTATCGAGGCACATAAACGCATCTCTCATTGCGATCGTAAACACTCTCCAACAACAACATATTTATTTGCACTCAAATTACACGATGGAAAAGCAAATAAATTATCTTCATAACATTGACGCGGGATGTGTTATATAATTTAATTTTACTCTTCACGTGTTAGTTTTTACCCGTCTACGGCGAAGCCAAAAGGAGAAGGTGGATATCAAATCAAAGGGCTTAATTAGCACATTTCAAAAGTATATACATTATTAGCTGTTTCTCTCTAATGTGCTTTCATTAACTGCATAAACGTGCTTTTCAGCAAGAATTTACCGTAGTCGGAATTTAGTTTTTAAAACTATATCTTGTATCTTTTCAAGTCTGAAAATTACTTTTATTCAGTTCATACAAAAGAATAGAGTACCTACTTTGGGAATAACCCCTTACATCTCCAACATTATGAAAATTTCAAACATAAAAGTGACTTTGACGGATTTCCAAGTATGCGGTCAGATACTTGTGATTATCATAACTATTGTCTTCTCTTCTTTAATTTAAGAGCATGCTCTTGTCGGTAAAGTGGAGATGCCTCCATTCCTCTCTTCTCTCTGCCATCTTTTTATGTCTTGGTAGGACCTTACTCCTAACCCTTCCTTAATTTGTTGGAAAAACTTGTTTGTAATAACTTTATTGTACCAAAAATTTAAGTATAAAAGACAACCTTATACAAACTTCATCCTTGGTCTTCCCTAATGTCGTCAATACGTAAAAAAATCTTTTTACTGAAATATTTCAAGTTGATATCTGCTTCATATACAAAATACGATATTTCTAAAATAGGTTTGACAGAATTTAAACAAAGACGTTCTATTTTTACCTGCGTAGCGTTGCGTGTCCTTCGATCTAATTTCTAATTTAATTTGACTGAAAAAGCTCGTTCCACTTTTATAATTCATTTTTGGCTAACGCTCCTTTAATAGCAGTCAACGAGGAAACAATCCCTATACCATTGTCTTTACGAACTTTTGGACATTCAAAAAACCATTGTTTTTTTCATATTATACAAAATCATATCAAAGTTTTCTTGAATTTTGAAGTGAATTAAAACTAAAATACTAGATCCGTTTTAATAATTTCTGAGTTTATCATTGCGACAGCGAAACAGGTATATATTAGCCATTATGCAGTCATTGACAGTTAAGAATTACCTCTAGTTATAAGAATTCATTAGCAATGAGACTTACATATTACATAACTATTAAAAAAATCACGTCACTGATTCTGATGTTCAAAATATTACTCAAAACCTACACCTTCCTAATACAAACAAAAAAAATATACTACCGTACAAGCGTATTCGACAGTCTGCAAGGCAGAATGCAAGTGTTTTCATTTGCCTTCTGTTCTACGAGGCTGGGCGCAGCCAGGCCCCATTCGAATTTCAATAAAACTTGAAGGGGAATAAATTGACGAGGGATATTGTGTTTCTCCGGCCAGCTGACGCTATCCAGACCGCAGTAATAAGGAATAAACGAAATAATGTCCTTAATTGTATCTTCCGATATCCACATATGGTGTTCCGAAATTACTAGTCGGTAATTGAAGTCTATTGGCTGATGTCTCAATACTCGTATTAGATTTCGGATGTCACGTGAGAATTCGCATGGCTTTACAGACAAGAAAATTGCCTTAAATGAAATGCGCAATTGATTTTTAATTCACTGTTCCAATAAACTCATAAAAATTAAAAAGACTATCTCCGACTTTGAGCAAAGTCGGTAATTCGGTAGATAATTTAAATAGGTCAAAAGCGTTACATGTAAGTAATAATCTTAGATATTATTTTTTGTGTGGGGTATTTTTTTTAAATTTTGTAGTTTAGAATAAAAATTCGTTTCAAAATTGACTCTCGCAATGAGTCTACGAGTCTGTAGTGTTCATTCAAATGCGGTTTTCCTTTTTTATTTAGTCTTCTGCGCTGAAACTATAAAATAAAACCATGAAAACATAAACCCAGTTATATATCACACCTTTTCTGCCTGAGAAAGATAAATGGTGGTATTGGGATGTGACGAAATTGGATGAAACATGAACCTTGGACATTGATGTTACAACTTAGCCGTAGATGATGTTCACATTGAACGAGTTATCAGTAAAAATGTTGTCAAACTCGACTTTATCATCAATCTGAATTATTTTAATTACCCCTGACAAAAATATAGGACATTTTATGATTTCTTTATTATGTGACGGTTGATGGTAATATCGTAAAAGCGAATTTTTTCGAATAAAATACTGGCTGTGTCAGGTCTGTCAGAGCTAAAATCTATGGCTAAAACAAAAACAACAAAAATTATTTTTTCGAAATTCAGTGTTCGCGGGTTTTTATCTACACGAAATAACTTGTTATATGAGTATGTATAGTGATTAATCGTGGTTATCTTTAGATGTCACAAAAATTGATCGAATCGGTGTTACTCGACCAATATGAGCCAAACTTTAGGGCTGCAGAGACGAGACGGCGTAAAATTGGATACTGCTACGCGTAGATTAATCGTGGTTATCTTTATATGTCCCAAAACTTTGGTTGAGTCGATGTCACTCGACCAATGTGAGCCAAACTTTAGACTGGTGAGACGAGACGGCGTAAAATTGGATACTGCCGCGCTTAGTGATTAATCGTGGTTATCTTTTGATGTCACAAAAATCCGATCCGACTTGGACGAAATTAGGTTTCGGCTTGCCTGCCTACCGTTATACCACCCGCCTACCTGCTTTTTTGACGGGTGCAAATAAGGTAATTTCGCGTTCGATAAATATCCCTGGTTTTTGAAAAAAGTTTTAATAAAAAAAATTGCTATTACGCTAGTTTCCAAACGAGTAGAAACGGACACTAAGCTAGGTGTCTTTGTCGGTATGACTCCTTCGTCGCGTATGAAACTGTAGGTTCTTAACCAGTTACATCATCATCATCATCTTAGGCACTACAGCCTCGGGTGGGCCTTGGCCTGGTGAAGCAAATCTCTCCAGCCGGTTCTGTCCTTGGCCTTTTCTCGCCAATTTCTCACTCCAAGCACTTTGAGGTCTTGTTGTACTCCATCCAGCCATCTGAGTTTTGGTCTACCGGGAGGTCTTTTCCCGTCGGGTTTGCCATTTGTGTCGCGCGAGCTGTTGACGCAGAAGAACTTAACCAGTTACGCTGAAGAAAAAGCATCTTTATATGATACCTATTACTAAATAATTAATTGATTTTTTATAAGGTTAAAAACTTTAATTTAAATTTTCTTATTTTTTCCTTAGAAGAAGAAAACAAGAATTTAATTCAGTGCCGTTACAAATTAATTCACACATAAAATTGTGAACATTACTGAAATAGGTATATTAGGAATATTTATTTTAACCCTATAAAACGTTGCTTCGTACCAAAATTCAAGCTTCTGAGTTCACGGGAAGTACCCTGTAGGTTTTGATTCCCTTGCGATCGTCGAAAATTTGCGGCGTAAACGGCTGTATTTTTTGATTGCGTTAGCTTAGAAGTTTGATTTTTTTTACAGCTCCAAGGGACTTAGTATTTGATATGAATTTCAGCTTGGTATCTTCACGCGTTTATAAGAAAAAGGGTAGACAGACAGACAACAAAGTGATCATATAAGGGTTCCGTTCTTTCCTTTTGAGGTGCGGAACCCTAAAAATAAGTAATAAAATATTGATAACTAGCTGTGCCCGCGACTTCGTTCGCGTGGTTGTCGGAACGTAATGTTATATAGCCTAAAGCCTTCCTCTATAAATGGACTACCCAACAAAAAAAGAATTTTTCAAATCGGACCATTAGTTCCTGAGATTAGCGCGTTTAAACAAACAAACAACCAAACTCTTCCGCTTTATAATATTAGTATAGATGAGTTTAAAATTCGTAGAAACAAAATTGATACAATAAGAGCACCGAAATGAACAAAGAAAGCGAAGGAAATTGGCAACAGCAGCAAAGGGTGCGCTCGAAGCGCCACATATCACGGCGCCCTTGGCACGCCAACGTCGACGACACCGCACCAAATTACACTCCTTACGAACACGTCACAAATACCAACATTTCGCATTTCATATTCGAGTAATTTACACGAAATACTTCAAGTACCTACACCACTCAGGCTCAAGTTTTAACCGACTTAAAAAGGAGGAGGTTATCAATTCGACTGTTTTTTTTTATTATTTCTTTTTTTAATAATATATGTTTGTTACGCGATATCTTCGCCAATTGTGAAACGATTTTGATGATTCTTTTTTTATTTGAAAGCCTTTACTACCAAGTTGGTCCCATTTTAATTTGGTGAAGATATGATGAAGAGCTTTGGAGATATGGCAGAAACTCCTAAAAAAAATTAAAGTCGGTTGTTTTTTTTGTTAAAAATTTAATTATTCTTATGACCAAAGCGGTGGTGGTGGGACGGTTTAGGTTTAGGCAATGGCTGTGGTCATTTTCAACTAAGTACCACCACTTGCTACCGGTGAAAGACAACATGGTGAGGAAACCTGCACACTAGTTCACTGATGTGTAATAATAAGTGATGTTACTAGATGGTAGTCGTTGAGCTACGTCAGATGCCTTTAGGCAGCTCGAAAAATCTGACACCTTACTACACACTCGATAATATGAACAAAGGATCATCAATCGGTAATAAAGGAGCTTAGGTGGCCCGTTGGGAGAACGTATTATTACGCAACTTATGCGACCCCCGGGTGTGGTCCAGTATTAATTGGTAACCAAAAGTAGCATAAAAAGTTCTATAGCACCTTTGTGCTTCGGTAAGCAAATAAAGCTGTTGGGTCTTGGCAGTCATCAGTAGATTGCTTGTTGTTGAAAAATTGTGTACTAAATACTACTTACATGAATGAGGGATGATGACTGGGTCAGAAAAGTATTATTCTAATTAGTCCGTTAAATAGATTATCCAAAAATAATGTACCCATATTTTTCAGTTTATTAAAAAAGTAAAAAATCACAAAGATACAGAGTATCGAAATTCCAGAGTGGGGTGTTTTGACGTCACCGATGTGTAAAAATCGTACGAAAGCGTGACGTCATGCAAAATTTAAATGCGCTGTATCTTCGTTATTTATTGTTTCTCAGAGAAAAGAAAAAATATTTTATATATATAATACAATATTTTTTAATAATCTAACCGATGATGGGCCAAAAATATTTTTTCAGTCATCATGCGTATTCTAGTGAACAACAAGTCGGAATACTTCGACTCGGGTGACAAAGTATTTTCAGAAGTATAATCTTGGGAGTTCATTAGTCACTTTTTAGGGTTCTGTACAAAAAATGAAAAAAAAACGGAACCCTTATAGGATCACTCGTGCGTCTGTCTGTCTGTTCGTCCGTCTGTCACAGCTATTTTGCTCCGAGTCTACTGGACCGAATCAGGTAAAATTTGGTAGGATGTTGTAATCCTATGGCCCAAATACATATGTGCAAAGTAAATAAATATTTTTTTTAAATAAGGTTCATTTTCGGGGGACAAATAAGGAATTTAAAAAAAACGTTTTGCCAACCTTACTGTGTTATATATCAAATGAAAGTCGTTATGCGGATCTCAAATTATATTTTTGTTACTATTGTAAAATAAATAGATTTGATTTTATTTATGAAAGAAGACGAAAATTTACCCCCGATCTCCGAACCTACTGACGCTAAAATTTTGAAAAAAATACAAAATATAGTTCATTGATTGTAGATTACAGGAAAACCTATAAGAATTCAATCAATTGTACGGCACCCTCTCCACGCGAGTTTAACTCGTACTTGGCCGGTTTTTTTAATATGAACAAAGAGAAGATGACATAGACCTCAACCGGCAATAAATCTCCCGATAGGAAATCCAGCAGAGACATAGTATGGAGAGAGCCGCTTTCAGTCCAGCTCTGAGCGAGACTCAATAACACTATAGCAGAGATAAAATATTAAGAAAACATTGGGGCGGACCGTTTCGTCAGTTTTAAGCCATCACCACATCGCGTTAATATATCGGTGAAGAAAATCGCCTGCATTATTTCCATGATGCGTCCTGACCGCGCCATGTTCATAATAGATGATAGTTCTTTTAATTTATTAATCAGATGATGTATCGGAAATGTGACGGTTTACTTCTATTGCAGAGAATGATAATTATATTGTATAAAAGTTAAACGCTGCGTCCTAATTTTTCTACTTGAGTTATTATAATCAACAGCAGTAGGGAAAATCGCACTTGCGAAGAACTGATATGAATCAAAATATCGACAGATGCAAGAAAGTAAGCATCCCAGTAATACGTGAATACAAATTATTTAAATAAAAAGTTTACAATAACGCTTGCGACTGTCGTCTGTTGCATTGCACGTCAGTTTGGTCGAGGCTTTAGTTTCGTCGATTCTAAGTAGAAGTGCAATCTTTGGGCTCACGTGTGGGGTCAACGTACCTGTTTCAGGGTTCGTAACCGCAGTCATACGATCCTTACGTGTTTAAATAACTGATTACTGAACACTGTTAACTAAAGTTTGCTAAAGGATACATTTCCTGGAAGAAGTCGAGGCTGGGCGGCTGGAGGATGTCTAACGCCGATAGTACCTGCAAAAACATATTAATTTATTAATAGATTTTATCATCTCTTTGATGTTCGTGATCAAGTTCCTGAGATTTTTTTTGAATGAAAACCTTGATCTTTTGCTGAAATTAATTTTATGTTTTCAGAAAATGATGTAATAAAATATGTTTACTCAAAAAACTATTTAATTATGATATCACGAAGTTGCGAACTCACAAACTTTCGCAGACAACGATCCATCATCTTGGCGCGTCTGTTCTGCAGATTTTTCATTTATAATTGTATAAACTTATTTGAGTTGCGACTGCGCTGTACTGTGTTGCTTTGTTGTATTGCGTAGTTGCGTCATTAGCTTTGATTATTCTCACGGACAAAACGCGACTTTTTTTTTATGCTTTCGCACCGCCGCCACTTACAGCTGCTTCGGGGTTATTTTGTGCCCGTAGGTTTCCTTTTTGACGTGACAACGTCTTATAAATTGGTTAGCCGGGTGACACTTCAAGAAACTGCGTTACGTTCCGCTCACGTTATGCGCTCACAATGAGAGCGAGTGAGAGGCACGCGTGCCTTTCACTTTTTATGTCTGTCTCTCTCGCTCTTAGGCGGGCTAACCATGCCCGAGTGGAAGTCAAGTTTGGAGTGAAGTGGAGTGAAGTCGTTGTCACGTAAAACTTTCGCCCGTATACCGACTTTACAGGCAACCAATTTTTTTTTGGAAGTAATTTTATCCTAATGTCCCCTCTACAGAAAAAAAGTATATATACCTACAACTCTTAGATAGTTTTAGCGTGAAAACTAAATGAGTGTTCTTCTTTTGTTTTCTTTGTCTTCGATTTGAGTAAGTACCTAATAAAATTAAATAAGCTTTGAATGAACTCGTGTTTATTTTTGTAATAATATTCACATTTTCGACCGAAATGAAATCTTTCACGAAAAACTTGTTTTAAGATTCACACTGCTCGATTGTCTTATGTTGATAGAAGTGTCAACAACGGACAATATAATAAAATCCTTGCGATACGGATAGTGTGCCAGAAGACTATAGGCTTTTAGCCTTTTTTTAAAGGCTCATAAAATAAGCTAAGGCCTCTTGAATAGGCCTAGCCTAAAGGCTACGAACAATAGAGAATTATATTTCGATGCCTAAAGGACTAAAAGTCTTTATAGGCTCTTGTAGGAAGTTGTAAAAGGCGATAAAAAAACCGGCCAAGTGCGAGACGGAGTCGCGCACCAAGGGTTCCGTACAAACCTGTAGGTATATAAGTGAATTTAAAATTATTAATAGTAGATTACTGCACCGAGCACAAAGTGCGTCATTATTGCACGAGTGCTAAGTTTTTGCCCGAGAGATAGCGAGGGCATTAAATTAGCACGAGTGCATTAATTACTCACTTCAGCAAGGTGCGTAAACTACTTTTCTTTCAACTTCTTATATTCTTTGAGTATAAAATATACGTACGAAAAAAAAATACAAATTATAAACAAAACTAACTTAACTTACTTATTTTACCCGGAACTTTTGCGGTTAAAGGTTATTAATAATATCATTTGCAGCTGTTTATATGTTCTCTATAGTTGAATTTGTCGTGCAAATCGAATTTATCACTTTCGCTGTCGTTTTCCATTTTAAAAATATTTTCTTTTGTAAAATAATTTGACTTTAAAACTTTTAAAATGGTACAGAATGCACGATTTTTGTTTTTTTAACAAGGTCTTTTTTCGTCGGCTAATTTTTTTTTTCAGCCATTATCCTTTTGATTGAATGCATACATTTTTATTAAAACTTAAACATCTGTGCCTGGCATCTATGGTAAATTAAAAAGTAAAACAGTGCAATAATGAGAATTAAAAAGTAAAACAGTGCAACAATGAGATTTCATACAACCATTATTGCACTGTTTTGGTTTGATGCAATAAGCACTCACTTTGTGATCGGTTTTTTAGTGATTAATGATAACATTACTGCGTAGTTGGAAGAAAAACTATTTTTATTATATGTATTGTAACTTAAAATTTATGCTTTTCGCAATTTTTCCCTTATCTGTGCTATAAGACGTTGCTTCGTACCAAATTTTAAGATTTTGAGTTCACGGAAAGTAACCTGTAGGTTTTTATTCCCTTGCGAGTGACCAAAATTTGCGGCATTAAGAGCCCGCACTACCCTAAAGTTTTTAGAGCGATCTTAAATATTATCAATATTAACGAAATACTCACTTTGAAATAAAAACACAGCAAAGTGTAGGACTAACTCTAAACATAATAAGTTTCAAAAACACGATTGCTTAAAATTTTCTCGATAGAAAAACATTGCGAAGTTGCCTCCAAGTCACCTCAGAATTATACTAAAACAGAAAGTATTTGAGAAATACAATAAATTAGCACTTGTAACTTTGGATTATAATTGTATTAGACATAAGGCAGTCATCATATGTCTTACTTTTTAAATAACTCTTAAATATTCTTTGTAAAACGAAAAAAACCTCAAAACCAGAACCAGCCTCATTCGACCCACCGCGATTCCCGACGCCCCGCATGGCTCGCTGTCTCGCTTCGGCTAGAGTAAATTTGTGTGCGTGGAAGCGGGAGCAAAATTTAGATTATTGACATCAGGCGCCCTCTTAACGGCTGCTTTTGATTGCGTTGGCTTAGAAGATTGATTTTTTTACAGCTTCAAGGTGATTATCTATACTAATATTACAAAGCGGAAGAGTTTGTTTGTTTGTTTAAACGCGCTAATCTCAGGAACTAATGGTCCTATTTGAAAAATTCTTTTTTTGTTGGGTAGTCCATTTATAGAGGAAGGCTTTAGGCTATATAACATTACGTTCCGACAACCACGCGAACGAAGTCGCGGGCACAGCTAGTTTGATATAAATTTCAGCTTGATACCTCCACGCGTTCCTGAGAAAAAGGGTCTTGACATGACAGATAGACAGACATCCTTTTTTCCTTTTGAGGTACGGAACACTAAAAAGGACCGATAGGCTTAAATTTAGGACTAAAAGCCTATAGTCCTCGGGAACACTAGGTATGGATCAAGAATGTACCGAGTGCGGATTTGTGATGTTTTATTAATTTGTTTTAGTTCAAAGATCTACCTCCCAGTATACGAGTAGATTTTTTCTAGTTCATTCTCAACTAGCGAAACTTTTTTCCTATTTGTTCTCTAAACTACAAAGAATTAATTTTCTCGTCTAGTTACTCAAGGATTTCTTTGATATATTAAAGTGTATTAGGATTAGGACACGGATGGAATAAAATTCTACTCCTATGAAAGAGTTTCTCAGGCACCGGAATTCTAGGTGTATTTTTAAAACCAAAAGATTGGATAGGGATATTTTTGAAAAGTGAAACACCCATTTTTGAAAAGTGTCTATTAGATTCCATTGTTTTAATAAACCACTAAAATAAAATACTTAAATAAAAAAATAAAATAAAAATCCTTATTTCGTACTTTTTTTATGTCTTTCTTGTGTTCATATAGTGTTTATTAAGTAAGATAAGTGCCATAAATATGCATTTAAATTTTACATTTCCATTTCCATTGAATACCAGTGGCCAGTGATAGTCGTTCGTGGTATTGAATCGGAATAATACATTGAATTTTAAAATTTTGTTATTTTATGATTTATCACAAGAAAATATTTTTAGATTTTTTCTCATATACGGTATTTTAATCTTAAATACCGTATTGTTGTTTACAGTATAATTTTCACACGTGAAAGATTTTCAAACATGACAACGTAGTTCTTATCTACGTGAGTTGATTCTGAATCTATTAATTAACTGAGTAACAATCCTATGCCTTCGACTTACAGGCTTATCAGCACATTTATTTGCTCTCTTAATTAGGGACGTCCGTACCGAGCGGAGTTCATTTATGTTAATGAACACATTTCCGAACACCTTTCCCATATCTTATTTTAATATTTTTTGCTTTGATATTCAAAATCACATATATCTATTTATTTCTTTTTATTCACAACTTAAGTGTATTAGGTGATTTACAAAGTCATCTAAAGAATTCAATTACATATTATCAAATCTATTCAAAAATTCAAAATTTTTATATTTATTCAGTAATTAGGTCTTTGCAGACATTTTTACACGTCAATTAGTTTTGTATACATTACGTGTAAAATTAAACTAATTAATTATTTAAAGAAAACCTATTTTTTATTTATTTATTTTATTTATTCAAGTACACTTGGAAATTTACAAAAATACACTTAAAAAAAATAAGGAAAACATAGTACTTAGGTGCTACTTATTTCTAAAGAAATTTCTTCCAGTAGACCCGCGAGAGGAAATGGGAAAAAAGAGGTAATTGGCGTGTACCTACAATACAAAACTAAATAAATAAATAGACAAGATATATACCTACATAAACATACATAAATATACTTACATAAATACATAAATAAATATATATTCATAAAGCATATATACAATAAATACATATGTTAATATTTCTAAATATATTAGGATGATAAATACAGATAGTGATCTTTTACTCGTTTCTTGAACGTCGTTATGGTTTTAGACTCTCGAATGCTCGGTGGTAGCTGATTCCATAGCCTAACTGCCTGCACGGAAAAGGAGTGAGTATAGGTAGTGGTGCTATGTGTTGGGAAATGAAGGATGGATACCTACCGATAGTAGCCTTTCGTATTGAACTATGGTAATTTGATTTTTTGTTTTATCTCTTTTTATCCCTCTTTTTTATGTCAAATAGGTAAATAGGTAGGCAAACATTAATTTTTAGCTAAACATTTATGGATCTATTGTTAGAATTTAAGTGTGATGCGACCTCAGAGATGCGACATGTGTTTAATTAAGATATAAGCGCCTTTTGTATCAAGTGGATATTGTATGTGGGAATGGCTAATATGTGGCTCGTGTTAAGAGTTTTGGGTATGACAGATTTTATATATTTCTTATTATGATATTACTTCTACTTAAGGCGAAGATATAGGCAAATGGCCTTGAAGTGTGAAATAAATTGTTAACTCGTAAATATGGTAATAATTTCCATATTGCTCTTCGTCATGCACTAGATAGCCCTTTAAATTATTTTATGAACTGCCGTTGAAACTATTATTGGTGATCCGTCTAGCTTTAAAACTTGCCGTGGCCACTTTTGGCGGAAGCAAGTTTTAAAGCTAGACGGACTAATGTAAATACTTTCAACGGTGGTTCATAAAATAATTTAAAGGGCTATCTAGTTCATGACGAAGAGCAATATGGAAATTATCTCCATATTTACGAGTTAATAATTTATTTCAAATGAGGGCGCCACTTCAAGGTCATTTGCCTATACCTCCACCTTAAGTCTGAGAGCAAAAAAAGAAATGTTAAATGTGGGTCCAGCCTGTGGAAATCGACTAAAGGCAGGGGAGGAAGTAGAGCAAGCTGTGACTATTTCTAATTCCCGTATTCCATCTAATGCCCACCAACTTGCGTGTCTTTTGGCAATGTCTGCCCCAAAAAGTATAGTTTAAGTAGGTACGTTAAGTAGCGTACGCCAAAAGGAAGGGTAATGATTTTAGCAGTCAATGTACTCGTATTAATTGGATATGTCTGTGTGTTCCACCGTAGCACGCAATCTACTTATGCAATTTTTACAAAAGAGATGTCAATCTAATTGTCATTATAGTTCAGGTGACATAGGCATTTTTTTAATATACAAGGTTACAAACAAGTGTAAATGAAAAAAATTTTTTTTTTGCTTATTTTTCGAGTGAGGTATCATATGAAAGAGGAGAACAAAAAAATATAGCTATAGCTAATAAGTTTAAAAAATTATAAGCAATTAAATATTAGATAAAGTTACAATAAAAAACAATAAGAAATAATTCTTAGAATTTTCTAGTAGTCGGGTTTTAGTTTTTTACTAGTACATCTTGTTATTTAATTAGGTTCTACATTCCACATTCATAATGTAGGGAACCCTACTCGATATATTTAATGTTAAGGCCCGCGATTGGAGTTTATCACGGAATAATTATAATGCGCCGTGCACTCTCATAAAATATTCATTTTCAATGAGTTTTATCGATCAGCCGGTATTATTCGGTGGTTGTGTGCAGTTGTCAGTGTTGTCACCAGTTTCCACGAACAAATTGTGTTTGGCTGGGAAAATTGGATTGGGATATTTAGTAACTAGATATACAATTCTGGATACTTATGTGTCCACTTGGCGAAACGAGAAAAATATACCTACGTTACCTATGAACAAATTAATTTGTATGCCACTCTCAAAATATAAAAGATTTTGATTTTGATTAACTATAGGTATATAACCCATTTAATCTTTTTATTTTGTTACAATAGACCCTTCTACTGCCAAAACCAGTTCAAGGGTATATCCTTTATAGGTAGGTAGTATATCCAGGAATGGGTGATGGCGGGAGCGCCACATTACATCAACTTCTCCAAACTCTACGTGTTGGATCTGTATCCCCACGTAAGCCTCCCAAAGGACCGGGGTGAAAAGACCCGTGAATCCTAAAAAAGATTTAATATTGCTGATGTTGGAAATAAGAAAAAGTATAAGTAATTCTTTGTTGTAAAAAAAAAAATTATTTATTTTCAGAAATTGGACATATTTACTTACTACACAGGTTTGTTTAATTTCTAGACATAAATCATTTATTAATTGATACACGGATCTGGACATCTGGTCCGACCTCTCTGAATCCAATAGTGAATTACCCTAAAGCATTTACGCTGATAGTTGGCCGTGAATCGTGATGGAAAGAAAACTGGCAAAATTTGCTAGTTTCTGTTATTTATTACCAACAGATTAGCAACAAGATTGAACGATGTGTATGGCTATCACTTTAACTTTTTTATAAGAATACAGTTCATAAAACCTAGTCAATGCATCTACTAAAATAATGTCGCATTTCGCGTTTGTTAATCTGTCTGTTTGCCCATTAAATAGGTACTTCATTAGAACATGACAACATATTGCGGGTTTGACCTAGCTTTAGTTTGTACAGAAATGTTGGAACTTAATATAAAAATGTTCATTCTAACTAAGTAAATATCTTGTGCCTAACTACTGAGATTTTTCATTAGAACATGACATTGATTGAACAAGCTTCAGTTTGTACTAAAATGTTAGTAATATAAAAATGTTAATTCTAAGTAAATATCTTGTCCTTTTCAGGGTTCCGTACAAAAAATTAAAAAACTGAACCCTTATAGGATCACTCGTGCGTCTGTCTGTCCGTCCGTATGTCACAGCCAATTTGCTCCGAATCTACTGGACCGAATCAGGTGAAATTTGGTAGGATGGTGTAATCCTATGACCCAAACACATATGTGCAAAGTAAATAAATATTTTATTTAAATAAGGGTCATTTTAGGGGAATAAATTAGGAAATTGAAAAAAAGTTTTGCAAACCTTACTGTGTCATATATCAAATGAAAGGGCTCGTTATGAGAATCTCAAATATATTTTTGTTATGATTATAAAATAAATAGTTTTGATTTTATTCATGAAAGAAGACGAAAATTTACCATTCGCCCCCCTGATCTCCGAAACTACTGAGCCTAAATTTTGAAAAAAATACGAAATATACTTCATTGCTTGTAGATTACAGGAAAACCTATAAGAATTCAATCAATTGTACGGAACCCTCACCACGCGAGTTTAACTCGCACTTGGCCGGTTTTATTTTTAGAGATTTGAGTGCGTTTGGCCTCTATCTAGCCTGATGGGAAGCTAAGAAGAGGTCAAAGGTGTTACACGCAGACTCAAAAAAATGCCTATTCACTCTTGCCTTGAAAATCCCTACCCTATTATTAATGGGAAACGAAACATTTTGCTTTATGAAAATATACAACACGTTTTTATAAATCTAGATAAATAAAAAAGACGAATATCTCGGTAATTTTTTTCGATTAGTGATTTTATAAATATTGTTATTTGAGGGAATATCGCGAAAGGATTCAGCCAACCAAAAAATAAGTTATCTAACCGAATCATAGCAGACCAACGCAACACAACACAAGTGGACGTTTCGGAGCAATATTGACATAAACGAACAATATTGTTTGCTTTGATTTGCGGCTTTCTAAGCTAGCTTGTTGGGTTAAACAACATGTTTGTGGGGTTCACTTAGACTGTCAAATTAGCATCTAGCATAATAAAAACAATCTGCGTCCGTGTATAACGTCTAACAAAATATACTGAAACTATTTTATGGGTGAATTCAATTCATGATACTGAACAACTTTCCCCAAGAAACATTATATCGTAATATGAAAAATATTTTTTCCTTCGTTTTTTGCTTTCCATACAAGCTTGAATCAGCTGATCGGTCATTATGGGTACGGAAGGCCAAAATTACACTCATACACTATCACGTCTTTATGTCTAATGGGGCAGACAGAGCATTTTGAGTCTTGCTGCTCTGAGCAGACAGAGCCCAGGGCCGCAAGACTTTTTAGCGTAATGGTGGGCGACAAGGCAAAATAGTGATGGGTTGCTGCGCGGGAAAAGAAGCAGCTGATAGATTCTAAATATATTAATTTCTCCCTGACCAGCATGCAAGAATAAAACTTCATGTAAGTACTTTATTTATGTAGTAAAAAAAGCGGCGAAATTGCAATGAATTTGGGTAAAAATTTGCTGTAGAGCCATTGGTAAACTAGAATATGCAGATGACATTAAAAATGAAAATCAACATGCATTACAATTTAAATTCAAGTCAATGAATTCAAAACGGACCGCGGAGACCTTTTGTTTCAGAGCCACAGTGCGTCAATAAAGTTTAGTAAAAAATATGGCATATTAATAAGGCGATGAATATTTATATAAACACGTTATTGTTTCTATGAAATTTTAATCATACGTTAAAGATGACGTGGCCAGATCACATGATAATGATTTTACCGCCCGGCTGTGCCGATTAATGCCGGCCCGATTATGTATGTAGCAACCCTAAGGTTTTTGTGGGACTCTCCTAAAATTCACGTAGTTTTGTGTCGTAACGACTGTCATAATTTTTATCAAAAATTGGCACATCAATATTAGCTTTTTTATCAGAATAAATGTCCGCCGCCATGATGCAACACAGAAATAAAATAACATTAGCGCCTTAGTGGTGATGGATTTAACGATATGATCACTAATATTTGACCATATCATGAAGTAGCCAAGCGTTTAGTTTTTCATATCATTAATCTCTGATTATTTATTGATCTGGGGATCATGATGTGCTCAGCGGGTATTTGAAAAATAACCATTTCAGGAAATGGTCGGCCACATCATGAAAGTATCAATTGTACGATCTGGCCACGACATACATATAAACGTAGACATTACATCAAGGGAATGTATGTATTTTTAAACTTTCTAAATAGATTTTGCGACCTTTGGATGGACTACGAGTACTACACTGATGTCTGTTTTCCATCTAACTACAAGCTCATCAACTTGCTAAACATGGGCTTTTGGCACAGTTCTGTACATACTACTAGATAAAGAGTCATTCAATTTGTATGAAAACCTGGCGTGCCAGTTTATAATACAATACTTAAGAGTCATTCAATTTGTATGAAAACCTGGCGTGCCAGTTTATAATACAATATTTAAGGCGAGATGGGTTCACAGCCAGCAATACTATCCATGTTTTTGAAAAATTACTGTAATTAAACTACAACAGTTTATTTCTCAAAAATGTTACATAGAAATCTTAAGGCTTTTCTACAGACACCCACAATATCCAAAACACGATTGAGCATTTTTGGCTCGATAGAAAAAAATCACAAACATACCTCTAAATTTGCCTTTAAAAAAGATATAACTACTTACTATAAAAAATAACCATTTTATATGAAAACTACACCAAAAAATGTATTTAATCTAAATTACTATTTAATTTCGCTACACTAAAAATTATAAATGTTATACAAAAAAACTGTGAAATATTCGTCGAGAGCGAATAAAGGCCCGGACCCGAGCTCGACGTTATTTCGCTGTCTTATTTATTACTTATTTTGTAAAATTAAAAAAAAATGTGTAGCGAAATTAACTAGTAATTTAGATAATACATTTTTTTGGTACTTATAGAGATTCCTATGTACATTTTTGAGTAAAAAACAGTAGTAGTTTATTTACAGTGATTTTTTAAAAACACTCAAAGTATTCTTGGCTCTGAACTGCCGGGGCCTTAATAAGAAATTCACTTACAAATAGAAGGAAGCTCTTTTATTACTTCCTCCAACGTTTTTCGAAGAGTTTCGACGGCTCAAAACTGCAGATTTAGGTATTTTACAGTAGAGGGTTCAATGGCCGATCTAATGAATTGAAATAAATGGACTAAAAGTGACGATCCTGAATGAAGTCAATTTGACGGCAGATCGACACGCCAATTCATACAGAGGCTGTGTCTATTTTGATCTTGGTCTGTGGCTTTGGGTCTTACGACATTTAGCTCTGTCTACCCCGCAAAGGGCAAAGGCGTGAAGATGTGTTTGTCAGCATTCTCCAGGGCAACAAATATTACTTACGTTTTCATGTTTGAAGAAGCAGAGCATCTTGAGCTCCCGGAAGACACGCTTAGAGGAGACGAGCGACTGGAAAACGTTTGGCAGCTTTTTGAGGGCGACGCGCCGGCCATCGCGCGGGTCCGTCACTGCCCTGAAACAAACATTTACAATTTTATTTTATATTCGACAAAGTTAAAACGTGCCGGCTTCCTTGCCTTTGCTGAGCGTTCAACTTGCGTTTGTATTGGTACAAACGCGCATAAAAAAACGTCGTGTGGAAGAGCCCTTAGTGATCCTCTATGATTGAGGTTCTTAGAATACCTAGTTCAGGCACCAGTCCTCCACAACAACCCTGTACACCTTCTCTAGAATATACCTGTACTAATATCATGCTTTTTGTTACATTTTGCACAAATTTTTACGAACGTTAGTTATTAAGTTAACTTTAAGTTGTTGTGGATGGAAATTAACATTTTTTGTATTATAATATTTTTTCTATGAATTCTTAAGGATAGATTGTACTCGTACAATATTTTATTCCGTAAGAAATAGACTAGGTAGTCGGTGTCAGCGTGCCAGACATCAGATTTCAATGAAACAAAGCCTAAATTTTGTTCTAAGCTGAGCTAAATCTATTTGTACAAACCGCAAAAAAATCCGTGTAGTCGTTTTGGAGATTATGTTGTACATGCAGACATAAACACATACAAACTACCCACCCTACCTATTAATTTTTTAAAAACCGATTTGTGGTAACGTAAAAATAATTTAGCTTGAAAACAATACTGGTTCAATTTAATGTTTACAGTTGAAATTTTTTTCAAATGAAAAAAGATTTGTTTGTGTTGTGTATGCAGTTTAATGTTTCCCTTATGATTTATTTATTTGCTGTGTACTGAATAAAACTAGTACGTATCTATAACAAAACCAATACATTTTAAATTTATATTCTGTTCTAGTGTGTTCTAAACTGACAACTAAAATACAACTTGACGAACTATTTAATAATTTCTTCCAAATTAAGTAAACACAATAAAAAGCAGACACTTTACAAACAAAAACCCTTACAGCCCTCCTCAATCTTGCGTGGTATTAAAGAATTTTATTTAAATAAGGGAAATCTCAGCGGCTGTTAACGAGGAGAGGACGTACCTGTATGGTTTTTATGAGTCCATTCCTTTATGCAACCAAACGGCTTTCTGAGAAAACGATCTCTTCGCCCGATTGTAAAAGAGGTGTATTTTCCGACGATATCTAGAGCAATTTTGATGAATAAGAGGACGTTAATTTACTGGTGATATCGCGGAAAAGTAAATTGAGAATTCAAAGCAAATTCTAATTAATGGCGATCGTGTTGAGTATTTCCGTTCCTTTTTCTTACTTTTTCTCATATCCTGAAGCTGTCTTAAAATGATAACAATCATGAAATATACACGATTGCAGATATCACGGTTCAATTTATTTTGAAAATTTATTTTAAAACCTTGCAGAAAGCACATATTTTCGATAAGCTATTAATCTAAATGCCAGAAAATCAATAGGGATGATGACTGGGTCAGAAAAGTATTATTCTAATTAGTCCGTTAATTAGATTATCCAAAAATGATGTACCCATATTTTTCAGTTTATCAAAAAAGTAAAAATTTACAAATACACAGAGTATCAAAATTCCAGAGTGGGGGGCTTGTGACGTCACCGATGTGTAAAAATCATACGAAAGCGTGACGTCATGCGAAATTTAAATGCGCTGTATCTTCGTTATTTATTGTTTCTCAAAAAAAATAAAAAATACGTTTACAATATTTTTTAATAATCTAACCGATGGTCCAAAAATATTTTTTCAGTCATCATGCGTATTGTCAACAACGCAAAATCAAATATAAAACAATAAATTCAATAACGAGTGGCATCTGACTATCTGCCTAAAAGATATAATTCTATAATTTGAATGACATGTGGTATCTGCCAAAAAAGAAAGAACTGCGAACTTAAATTAACCGCAAAATTCGTACAAAAACACAAAGAAAGAAGAAAAGTCATAAAGCCCCATCCCAGAGCATCGGGAGAAAAATTCCATTGTTCCAAAAAAGCATCAACTGCTCTTTAACTGATCATATAAAAATTTACTGGAGATTCGAAAACCTTTTGCTGCATAAACGTTGAATAAAACTCGTCCGACACGAAAAACAACGATATGAAAATGCAATCGGTATTGTAGGGAGTCCAGAACGTACCCTCGCATTAATGGGACCGTTAGGTCTGCCCTTGCGATTATTATCGTGGAGCTGCGATAATATCCGTCCGTCGCCGGGAAATAGGGATGGCAGTGGCGGAGAGAGCAACGACCGAAGCCCGAAGCGGTTCCAGCGACCATGCGCCACCCGGCACCGACGTTTGAACATTTCAAATTAGGGGTGTCCCTGATTTATTACTGGCGGATTTGGACACCCGAGCACGCGGACAACAAATACGGATAATTGATTGGTTGGAATTTTTCAGGAATGAGCAACGCCGTGCTACGCTCAACGGGTCAACTTTTTGTGCAGGTATCGTGGAAATTTTGCTATTAATAATGTATTGTGAAAAACATTTATCAATACATCAATAGGCCTATGACCAGCCGTGGACGTATGCGGCTGAAATGATATGAGGAAATACGAAGTGTTTGTTAGTAATATACATATAAATAACAGTTTTTTAAATGCATATTGAAAGTATGTATACGGGTTGGGTGTATTGTACTCGTATGCTCTAAGCAGTACTAATAACAATAACACAATTTATAATTTTTAATCAATCTGTCGTGTCTGTGTGTTCCGACTCTGATGGCTGGACCGATTTTGACGGGACTTTCATTGGCAGATAGATAATATTATAAGGAGTAACTTAGCTTAGGCTAATTTTAGACGTGGACGAAGTCGCAGGCACAGTATAGGTAATAAACTCAGCAAACCGGAATAAAACAAAGTTAATATTCCTATAAGCATTAGCAATTCTTCTACGCGTGTAAAACTGACATAATTTTTACCTGTATCACCCACCTGCAAGGCTTTCCTTTGCCGGAAGTAAACAGAAGCGAGAATCTTAACCATATCTACTACTTAATTATATCGTACCTAACATAATAAATCTTATCTAAAATGTCAATATCATTATGGCTTCATAGCTGAATAAGTACAGTCTTCTAAGTCGATAATGTCGAGGTGTTAACCGCTGTTTAACTAGGACCAGCTATAACAATAAGCATTATAATTGTGAACAGAGCAGACATATGGGAGGAACATAGATTGTGCTGAAGTGTCATAAGTGTTAACTGTTTTAAAACGTAGTAGCGTATTTTTTAACGCGGTACGCCAGGACGTGCATGACGCTATTAAATAGAAAAGTCACCTTAACAGAAGTGAATGTCATTAGACAATGCCATTTAAATTTTGTCGTATTAAGCAGAAAACAGGCTACATTTTTACTTTTGACGTTTAGCGAAGTCTCATTCTAGCAACAGTAAATTTCAAAAATAGAATTCTTTGATGTATTTACTAAATTACGTAGGTTGTCGTTGGTCACAGATGCCTTTAAGGTGACTTTATCTACATTGCCTGTTTTTATATTATGATTAAATTCTGACGGATCATTACAAAACCGGCAATGAATATCGAAACGGCATCCGACTTCAAGACGTGTAAGACCAGAGTAGTGTAAAATAATGGATAAAGTTTATATATGTAAGAGAGAAACTGCACAGAACTCAATTTTGAGCGCCTAAATAAGCCGCACGAGTAATTATTCACTTTACTCGGTGCTTGAGGCAATATGCAAATATAATAAGCTTCGCTTTTGGGTTTCATTGTCAGTTATAACATCAGTCACCGTCAATGTTGGGTGTATTTTCACAATAGTACTCGAGGGCCTACGTGTTGGAATTGTATTACATTTGAGACGGTAAATGGAACAGATGGCCATGTTCGGTGCAAGATGGTTCGTTTGTCCAAAGACAAACAGACCTTTTAACTGACACCTGTTTTTAGGCGCTACTTTCCCGTCAACATAAGTTTTTCGTTTTCCGTGTATGTAAGTGGCAAACACTGGATTTTTCAAGCTGTCTGAAGGCATCTAACATAGTTTGATGAGTGTCATACAATGATGACAGCTGGATGGACAGCGTACGCTTCATTTTAAAAATAGTATATGGCCCTCGTGTTCCGACCCCTTAATGTGAAGATATAGGCAAATGACCTTGAAGTGTGAAATAAATTGTTAACTCGTAAATATGGTGATAATTTCCATATTGCTCTTCGTTATGCACACATAGCCCTTTAAATTATTTCATGAACTGCCGTTGAAACTATTATTGGTGATCCGTCTAGCTTTAAAACTTGCCGTGGCCACTTTTGGCGGAGGCAAGTTTTAAAGCTAGACGGAGTTGAAAGTATTTACTTTCAACGGTGTATTATTTAAATAAATAAATTCGTTTTGTTGACATGTGTGAAAGTTTTAGTGAGTACTAGCGCCGCAGCGTAAAAAAAAATTAAAAAATTTAAATCTACTTGGCTGAGTTCGTCAGTCCACTTCAAAGGGCGAACTTGTACGCTTGTTGAACGTTGAGTGATAATTGTTCAAGTAACTATCGGCCTAGGCATCCGATATAATTACTATAATAAATCTTGTTTGACCTAGGCTTGTTAAAATACAGAAGTTTAACATTTAGCTTATTTATAGCGTAATTCATTCCCAGTTGCAAGAATCTGTGCACCAGCTTCCGAGAACACGGTGAGACATGTGTAAATAAAATATCATCTTGATAGCGCCTCGTAAAGGTACGTAACGGGAAGATAGCAGTAATGGCAGTAGTAAACTCGACTGACATAGGAATGCCAGGGTTAGTGGGAGTTGTGTGACTGTGTATGACTGCGTGAGAATTTTGGAAGATTTCATCTCCATTTTAATTTTAATGACATACATACATACTATCACGTCTTTATCCTTAATGGGTCAGACAGCATTTTGGGTCTTGCGGCTCTAAGCAGACAGAGCGGACCGCAAGACTCAAAGGCCACTTTTAGAGTGATGGTGGGCGAGAAGGTGGAAAAAGGAACCAAAATAGTGATGAGTTGCTAGTCGCATCGCCTAATAACATGATTAGTATTTGCGCCCGTCCCTCGATCGGCTTGGACGATCTGCGCAGGAAGAGGAGCAGCTGGTACATTCTAAGTTGTTTCTTTTCTCCCAGACCTCCATGGAAGGATTTTTAAATTGTGATCTAAACGCATTTGATATAATTTACAGGCTAATTTTCTTTATGTATACTTTTTTTAAATCACAAACAAAAATCATCACGTCTTTTTTTCAGTTTTCACTTCAGGAGCACTGCACGAACCTCCGCTCTACCACTAAAGCCATACTTGATCAGAGCAGCCAGGGGATTTGGCCTACACCATCCATGCTGACCAGACGGGTTGGAGAGTTTACGAGTATTATAGCTTTATTTAGTAAGTCTTCCAGGTCTATCTGTGGATGTCGTAGAAGGCGACTTAGGAAGTTCAAGCTAAACTAAACATAGCTATTTTTATTTATATTGGCAATAAAATGAATCCAACCCACAGTAGTTATGTTAGTGTGGTTTTAAAGTGCCGCTTTCGCAAGCGCGGTTGGTCAGCGCCACGGGCCACGGGCTTTGAGTGTCTTGGATCGTTACATAGTAAACCGCAGAAATTTAATTTTTTTTAATGGCTTTCGGGCCGCGCGGCCGTTAAGTCACTGTACTGTTAAAAATAATGTAACTTTACATAAAATTATGTAATTTTACATGCAAAAAATTATATAAACCTGTAAAATCCCCGAAAAATCTGGAAAATTTACGGAAAAATATGTAAAAATGACAAAAATGATGTAACATTTCATATTTTTTCGTAAATTTCCTTGATTTTTAGGAATTTTACAGGTTAATGTAAAATTACATAATTTTTCCGCATGTAAAATTACATAATTTTTAACAGTGTGTAAAACCAGCCTTAGTAGTTAATCATTATGAAGTCGGCAACTTCTTAGCCAATAGTTTAGCATGTTCGAACTTACAAATCTATTGGTTCGTCTACTTGCCTACCGAATCTCATGAAGTTCTGACAAAGCTACTACTGTCCAAGTAGAGTCGAAAACTTATGCTTGAATCGCTCTCTAATTCAAAATAAAATCATTGATGTTTGGGGTCACGTACGTGCATACTCGTATATCTTTATCTCAAGAAGTTTCCGATAGTTTAACGCGGTGGTTTATTTTGCTGACCCACGCAGTATGCAAGCTACGACCTCAGCGGGGGCGGAGCAACAAATCACATACACTATAGAAGTATAGCTGCAACATGAATCAATCTAGACACACCAAAATGCCTGGAAGCGCTACTGATCCATGAAAGAAATTGTAAAGAGTGAATTGCCACTAAAACCCTCAAAGGGATGGAGAGACGAGAGTGATTCCTACAGAGATTAGGACTAGAAAGCAATTGATCGAGATAGTTGGAGTGCTGGGAGTCTCACAACGAAGGATGCTCAAGATCGTGCGAAGTGGAGAAGGAAAAGCCGGAGAGCGGCTTCGTAGCGTTGCAGCTGTGGATGCAACTGGGAATACGCTGGGATAAGAGGGAGAGATAGAGAGTTGGAGTGCTGGGAGGTCTTTGCCTTGCAGTGGGATAGTTTAAGTTAAAAATAGAAATGTGTGTAAGTGAAAGAAACGCCGGACGTTCGGCAATGAGAGCAATGTGTGGTGTCACCTAAGAGAGGCCTATGCTCAGCAGTGGGCGGAAGAAGGGCTGAGATGATGATGTATCTGTATGTTTTATAATCCACTATATTATTGCACGTTACTTCTGAGCACGTTTGGCCGGTTGACCGTTTAAATGACATCTTTATTTGAAGAGCATGGTGCACTTTTGATTTCTTATAAAACTATTTAGTAAACTGGTCAGAGAACAAAGTCTGTCACAATAGTTCTCTAATGTAATTTTGAGTACGACTGATTTATTCACTGAGAAGAATTTTTTGACAAATCAAAATTTAGAACATATGTAGTGTCAATTCTATATTCTTTTTATTTTGAAGAAAGCGGAACCCGACCCATTGTAATGACCGTAATTGCGCATCTAGTTAGACATATTGCTGTCTATTTAAATTTATCTCTTTCAATAAAAGCATCAAACACAAAACTGCTACCTCTTTCATATTTTAGTCTATCCGTCTTTGCAATCTATCAAAATCGCTGAAGAAATCAGGACACATTCTTCTTCAAATTATAAGCAGGTGAGGTGTTCTTTATATTTATTACAGTTTCCTTTTTATTATATAGCAACATATCAGTAGCTTAGAAAAAAAAAGTAAATTAAGCATGCCTAATAACGCCTCTAACGTTTAAAGATGTGTAAACTTCCAAATACATTTACTTTCTTAGTCGATTCTAGTAAAAATAGAGGTCACTGAAATCTCTAATAAAAATTTAAAAAACCTTGTAAGTTTTTCCATAACCCTGTATTTACGGCGCAAGAAAACTGAATAACTCGACACTTCAAATGTCAAGTGCCGCCGTATGCGTGTCTTACATGAAACGGCAAAGAAAACCTCAAGATGCCATTAAAAAAAAGTAGTTACAACTCGCGTCAGCACCTCATGTGTAATAACGACCACAATAACTAAGTTTCCGAAACGGGTCTTCAAATAAACGAGGCGAGTTCGAGACACCTGCGAGAACAAACATTACGAAATGAATGGGTTCAGATAGCGCTCTTTGTGCCGAAGAAACATTCTAGGACTAGAATCAGCACTGATGATAACATGTAACGCAACTTGCGTTAAGAGAAAATCTAAATGTAAGTGAACCTATACAACTTAAATAGGTGCCATAGGTACTTTCAACGTAGAATTTAGGTTAAAATTCAACTGAAACCATTCAGCGCGTTCGACTGCATAAAAATCCTAATCCTATCCTAACTAATATTATAAATGCGAAAGTGAGTTTGTATATTTGTTTGTTTGTTATCTCTTCACGCTTTATCTACTGAACCAATCTTCTTGTAAATTCGCATACACATAGTTAGGAGTACAGAGAAGGACATAGGGTACCTTTCATCCCGAAAAATTGTAATGTTCCCGTGGGATACGCGAGCGAAGCCACGGGCGAAAGCATAGAATAATCTATAGTATAGAATAATCTGACTTTTATGTTATTTTTATTCCCATCTGTAGTGTGAAATTCAAACGCGAATTCATATCGCCCGTAATTTATTTTTCCTCTATTTTTTGTAATATTCTCTTCCTTTACCAATGGGTTTCATCCTACTATAATTTTTTTTAGTTTCAAAAATTATGGGCACTGGTCTACTAAGACCAGTGCCGATAATTTTCGCGATCAAGCGATCAAGGGAGAATTCTCGTATTCTTCGGAAGTATCGTAACGTATTAAAGGAAGGATCCGAATCCAATTTAAAAAAAATACACTATATTTTGTAAAATATTGAAGTGCATTCTCCAAAAGGCGTGAAAAGCAATAACCCAACGTGGCGTTATGGATTGACAGCTGACGGATGGAAAAAGTTTACGCTGTTTTCACCGTTAAATATTTAACCCGTCAAGCTGACGTTATTTAAAACGACCAGAATACATTACTTGGAAACTTCGGGTTAACTATAGTCATATTATTTAAAGGACATCATAAAAGTAAACAACGATTTAAGTTAAAATGTAACCTACGTAATTATTACGTACGAGGACTTTAATATGACCTAGTTTTGAAATTGACAGAAGGACCATGTTTTAAGAAATGCGAAGTTTAAAATACGAGTATGCACATTCCTTCATATGCACCTTCCCCGCATATGCACATTCCTTTATAAATTAACATTTCTAACAAAATAATTGAACGAGCGGGCGAAGCGTTTGAACTCTCACGATCCTGCTTAGACAATCCAGCGTTTGTAACTATTTTGACGATAACTCAAGTATCTTTGATCTTTAAAAAGGAACCAAAAAAAACCTTGTAATTAGGTTCAATCAAACATGAGCAAAATCGATCAAGGGGTTACCGAGATAGATTTATAAAGCGAATACGCAGTTTGAGGCGAACTATTAGTTATTGATGCAGGTACGAGTAATGTCTATTCATTTTTCGATGGTGACATGACGGCCTGACGGCTATGTGGCGCCACTGGTATGACTCTCCATTGATTCAGAGTAACATATATACCTACTACTACTACAAACGAAACAATTTATCTGTACACACGTCGATGTGTGAGTTTTATACTTAGGGTCGCACTGCAGAATTATTTTAATACTTACCTACTAACGAGTTCGACATATTTACGATTATATTTTTCCATACCGGAAGATTTGCGAACACGATGACGTAAAAAATATTCTGTTTTATATGTATTAAATGTTACAGAAAAGTCGGAAACATCTACATAATATCACTTCACAAATATTTTTCATTATGTCCATTGTCCATTTCACCATTAGTTAACTTTACTGATTACAATCAGTGTATAGTGAAATTAGTGAGTCATTTATAATGTAACGCACTAATTTCACTAATTCACTATTGTAATATAGTAATTTGCATATTCGGCGCAAAACTATACGGTAATTATATGAATGAATTCAATAAAAATAAACAAATGTTTATCACGCTTACACGCACAGCATGTCAAGTTGTCATTGTCAACAATGGCATTTAGCACTATAACCCGCGGAAATCTAGTTGGCATCTGCGTGTATGTGATTACCTGTGAGCGAGGAGCCTATGTAACATTACCGGATTGCTTATTAGCAATCCGGTAATGTCACAATCTCGCTCTTGTGTATCTCCCGCCAATGCGAGAGAGCGAGAAGGGTATATATATCAAGATGGTTGCAGGGTAATAACGTGAAATTATATTGTTGCTTTGCCTACCTGTTTTCATCATTTGGAAATGTATGAAATATACGTTCTTTAGAGTATTGGGTAGATAAACAATTATTATACGCGCACCTTCTCACCATGATGGTTACTATTGGTTGACAGTTCTCAAGACAACACACGTCGCGTATTGCGCGTGCGGCTAGTAATTAAACCCTGGTTTGGAGCTGTCAAAGCTCACAAAGTGCGGGGGAGAGGTACGGGGACGCCAATTTGCGGGAGACGCTGTGAGATACCATTCTGTTTGACTCTTATGTATTCTGTGGTGGCGCAGTGACTGCGCATCAAGACCATCTCACAAACGTGATAAATAGCGGTAACTCAACTGGGACGGCAAATCTGTCGCCTCTACAATCTCCGATGTCACGTACATACGGACGTACCTCACACTTTTTTGTAGCAGTTCTACTAATGATTATCATTTGTTTCGTAGGCGAAGCTACGAACTCCATTTATAAAAGCTGTACAAACTCTATACTATTCCTACTACAGGTGTGTGTACGTGTCAAATTATTAATTAATTCAAAATTAACACGTTTATTCAGTAGTTAGGCCTTTGCAGGCACTTTCACACTTCAATCAGTTTTGTACACTCGTAATTTCGTGTAATATTTGTTTATATTTAAATTATTAATAATTTTAAAGAAAAGCTACCGATAGCTAGCGTTTTGCGACAACCACTGCTGATAAGAAATGTCGAAAGAAGAAACATGCATTTATTTGTGATCGCGGCAGCGCATCAAGACTCTCTTATACGTGATAAATAGAGGTAAGTCCACTGAGACGGCATATACATATGTCGCCTCTAAAAGCTCCGATGTCACGTACGGTAGTCCTTACGTCTCGCAGTTTTTCGTAGCAGATCTACGAATGGTTGTCGTGTCATATGTTTCGTAGTCAAGTCAAGCAAAGCTCCAAGCTGTATACATAAATAACATAATATATATTAATGCTCCGATCTCATTCAAAGCACAGAATACATATTAGTACTGTTGAAGGCTAATTTATAAACAATGGCATCAAACAAATTAGGATTTTTTTATCTTTTATGAATACATGCATAAACGTTTAGGTTCTAAAGATTTAAAATAATTTTGAATTAATTTTAGTCATCTAACCGTAGTTCACTGCTTAATGTGCATATTAGTAAGCTGCCATCGATATTCGCTTTTCCGTAGCGATCGTATTGTTTTACAAATGTCTAATGCGTTTCGTAACTTGGCTACGAAAAGATAAAAAAGCTAGAATAGAAAAGGAAATAGAAGCAACTCATGCAACGACCTCCGTGGCGTAATGGATAACACTTCAGTCCGCCACTCCGGAGGTTCTGGGTTCGATTCTCAGCCAGGTCAAATAATAGAAAGGGCTTTTATAATAATTTCTTTGGTCTTGGGTGTTTATCTATTATATGTATTTATCATAAAATATAGGTAGTATCGTTGAGTTAGTATTTTATTTTATAACACAAGTTTTAACTTACTTTGGGACTAGCTCAATCTGTGTTATTTGTCCCATATATTTATTAATTATCTAATTCACTAATCAAGAAGACGCTAAACTAAATACAAAAAAAAATATTAACATTATTACAGACAATTAAAGAATAAACACCAAACGAAATACCTACTTACGAAATCACGATCACGTGTCAAGCGGTGCGGAAGTCGTTCAAAAAATACTTTTCGTACACAAAAAAATAAATAGGTACCAAAACTTGGCGTTCATTGTTGTTTCAGTGAATGCTAGACAGCATGCAATGAAGCTTTTATAAAGTTAAATACAAATTTTGGTGATGAATCGGCGAGTATTCTTTAAACAAACAAAGATTAGAGAGATGTAAACAAAGAATACTCCACTCGGACTCAGACGACCAGGCGCCGCCATCGCCAGCGCCAGGAGAAAAGGAAATCCTGCCACAGTAACGACTCTCATTTTTCCGAAGCTATTCTACAAATCGAGTGCTATTTTTAATTCATTCCGGAGCGAGTTTCGGACATAAAAAGAGTGCATTTCTAGTTAATACTAAGTTTTGAATAAATTATGGAACCGGCTCTCAGGTCAATCTCAGTTGAATTAAACAAAAAATATTGAAACTATTGCTTTAGTTAACTTAAATAGAATTTTTAAAGCAAATCCCTCAACTCCGAAAAAAACCAGACACTATAGTTAAACAATGGACGCCCGGTCGGATCCGACCGATAGGTGTTTGACGGGTACAGCGAAAGTGTACGCTTAGTGACATATATTTTATGACCAGAATATTACGACTAAAATCGTGGAAAAGGAACAAATATTAAAATATTATCAATGGAAAATAACACTTTGACCACATAGTTATTTCTTATAACCTCAATTCAATATGAAAAAAATAAAATTGTACACAGTCAAGTCAAATATGAAAAAGTGTTCAGCTTTTATTTTTTATGCATACAATACAGTGGATTATAGTAGTAAACCGGAAATAAATAAGCCAATATGTGGACGTGGCTAGAGTAATAAACTTAAATAGCTAGTCGTTGAGAGTACTAGCTGTGATACTAATATACTTGTATATATGTAAATACGTATATTTATGCTTTTCGCAGCAAGCGTGCGGTCGTCACCGCGGCGCGCCAAACTTTCGGGCCGCCCGCCCAATAACACATCGCCGGCGGGCCTCCCATACTTCACAAAAATATTCCAACATGAATTATATTTCCTCTATCGCCATCAAATACTGGTATTAAAAAGAAAGTCCCTCTTGTTTGACATCAGTCAGTTTCATTTACGAAGAAAAATTTGATATTTGAGTCGAGAATATCGATTAATCAATCGTACAATTTCATATTTCAGAGTAAGCAACAAATGGAGATTATTTGAAATAACATTATAAATACTTTAAAAAAAAGCTAAAAAGAACCTATCAAGGTTCAAACACTCAATGAGATAACTATTTGTTTTTAGGTCGTGCTCGTGGGTAATCGGAGTACTGATCAGAAAAGACTTTGTAACACAAAAAAGATGGCAATTTACCTAGTCAGGTTAATATCTGTGGTATATGCTGCTTTATATCATATCACCGTTTCTATTTACTCAATCTGACTAGTTTCATTCTCTAAGTCGTTATTAAAAACAATTATTGCTAATATTTCCTAATATATTTTGTTCGTTCTAGTAGAGCCGGCAGCACAAATTCATTGCAATTTCGTCACTAGTACCCCTACATTAAAGTTGCATGAAAGGCATTTTAAATCCTGTTGCTAACTGTACTCGTACCATCAATTTAAATAGCTACTCAGATAGAAATACCAGGGAACGGGGAGGGGCCAATTTCCCGTGGGAGGTATGACGATCACTTTGCAATATTTACGGCGCTTGTAAACACAACAGGGCACACGCTAACCCGCGCTATCTCACGAAACCTTCACATCCACACATAATAGCCGCAACCGCAATTGTCTGTTCATCAATACATTTCCAATCCAACGCATACGAAACAAATACACCAAACCCATTCAGTGCTCTCCAAAACTATAACAAAACATCGATTAAGAGCGTACACATCTCCAATAAAGTAAGCACACCGATCAAGCGAAAGAAAATAGAGGAAAACCGCCGACAGAGGATTAACGAATAAACTTACGATAAAAAATGAAAAACTGAAAATTCCGCAAAATTTAAACTGAAAAGCGGTTCGAAAGCGAGTTGAACGGGAAAAAAATAAGTAAAACAAATAGGGATTCGGGCGGCAGTGGGCAGGGCATCGCGCGAAGTGTGTCAATGTCAGCGTATCGGCGACTTTTTTCACAACAGGCTCGGTGAATTATTGTGCGGGAGGTCCTCGTCGCACATAAAATACACGTGTAGGCGACACTGGGAGACAGGAATCGCGAGGCGTATTACTCGTCCGTACTCACTCACTCTCAGCGCTTATAAAAATATTGTTCTTTTCTATCCAACATGTGTGGCCCAAAAGTTGCAAGATAACATTTTATATTGAGATAATTAACTTATCCAAACGCTACTGTGCAAGTCATAAAACGAGGCACTAAGTCGGAAATGGGAACTAATAAAAAGAAATATTAAAGTGAGAAGAACGATCGCAGTCCTCGGCGCGCGGCGTGGCGTTCCTCGGGGAGAGTATAAAAGAAAATTCAGGTTTTTATCGAAATTGAGAGTTAGTGTAATCGGAAGAGAGGAGACAATGGGTGATGAAAAATAATGCCCGAGAATCAGAACGTGGCCCGTAGGGCGTGCTGGGCGTTCGTCTATTTTCGCCCGTGGTATTTTATATATGAGTAGCACGGACACTCGGACAGCTATTTATTTTTAGCAAAGCAGTTAGGTCCTAGTCGCCAGGAAGTCGAGAACACGGGAGCTTGACCTATAACTGCCGGGAACCCTGCTGGGAGAGATCAATAAAAATTATTGTTGTAACTTTGTAGTGGCCAACTTTTAAATTTATCGTACATTACAAAATATTATATTTTATTTGATGACTAAAGTGGAATTGAGCTATTTTAAAACAACTTGAGCAATATGAGTGGCTAAGTGATTTATTGGTTGATTAATGCAATTAGCAATTACAGATAAAAACTCCTACAAAGCAAAATTACAAAGTAATTAAAAACCAACCATTCAAACCTGTTATTATGAATTATGATTTGCGTAACTCTGATATGAATAAAGTTCTTGCACTTATCAAGTTTTACTAGCCTGTCGCTGTCTGCCAAGTAGCCAGCACTGGTGTAAAAATTTTCAAGCCGCCTAAAAGCACCTGACATAGCCTGTCGACTGCTTTTTAACTTCAAAAAAGTAAGAGCTCAATTCGAATGTATATTATGTTTTATTTTAAATTTTTTCCCGTTCCCCATAACTTTGGAAAATTATTTTTTATTTGAATGGGTATACACAGGTACAGAGTGGAAGGGACATACCCGTAATAAATCGAACCACAGGCTGTACTAGATGAATAAAGTGTAATGAAATTAAAATAACAGTCAAAAAACCAAAAAGAAATTTGACATTCCCATACAAATCGCCCGGGCGGCCGCGCACTTTTGTATGGAAATGTCAAAAATTATTTTTGTTTTTTGGCTGTTATTTTAATTTTATTATACTATAATGGTCTAGTATAGACCGTGGTTCGATTTATTACGGGTATGTCCCTTCCACGTTGTATATACAAGCTAGTCCCATTGTCACCAGGCACAGATCTGATGATGGGATGGAACTCCTCTAATGATCTATGCACACATTTGATGTTTTGTCAAGAAATCAGCATTTGCATTCAGAAAGTGAGTTTTGGTGAAAAGGATTATGAAGAAGACCAGAAATCGAAGTTATGGTTAAAAATGTTTTTTTTTTTTGTTTAAAATGATCAAACCTTTCAGAAGCAAGTCTCCTTATTTTTTATATGTAATCCGATGTTTACTTACCTGGGCCTAGAATATGTTTACAACAAGTGAAGTCTGGAGGGGTCTATGTAACTCATGCCCCCATTTCGCTATGTGGGGCTTCACGGTTCAAACGCCCCAGCACATCGACAGCGCTATAAATATCCAATGAATACGTGTACGTTGTACAAAGATCACATGTACGGGTACTTCTTTTATGCCAAACTAACTTACGGAAAGGTCAAAAAGGTTGATAGATGCAGAATCAATTAGTTAAACTTTCTTAGGAAGTTAACTTGAATAAGGCTCAGATATCAGAATATACTTAAAAAAGCGGCCAAGTGCGAGTCGGACTCGCCCATGAAGGGTTTCGTAGCAGCAAGTAACATTTTACGATTTATGACATATTAAAAAATAACTATCTATGTTACCGAGACAGCTATAGTTTTAATTGAAAGTATATACCACATTTTTTTCAGAATTATTTTAGTAATATTTTAAAAGTTACGGTGGGGGGACACCTCAGATTTTAACTTTGTATTAGATTATCTCAAGACTGGGGGGTTTGATCTACATAGTTTCAAAGCAGCTTTTGTTGCATTTTAAAAGACCTTTTTAACGATACCCCACAGGTTGAGGTTAGTCCAATTTAATTTTTTAAATTCACTTTTCGTTGTATGGTATGATGTTTTATGTTATATGGCTAAAAAAATCATTTTTTCATAATTTTAAAAACCAACTTTTGGAACTTTTCGTGACAATCGGTGCAGTAGCGGCGGAGTACGAGCCCGGATGGACAGACAGACGGACGGACGGACGGACGGACAGACGGACTACGGAACCATAAAACCGACTTCAATACTAAAGCTAAATATTCAAACAATTGTATACTTAGACGACATTTGTCTTCCTAGTTGTTTTCGTTAAAAAACAAACCACCCGGAAAGTATACCCTTTCTTCAGAATTTTCCAAATTGGTCCAGCTCCAGGCGTCTTCGAGTAATCGGGGAACATACCTACACAAAAGTAAAAAATTAAAGATTCTGACGAATTAAAAACCTCCTCCTTTTTTGCAGTCGGTTAATAAATACATAGTAGATGAATACGTCCTAAGACCCAGGACAATATGAAAGAGGCCATTTCTTAGTTGACCTGGATGGGGATCGAACCACCATGCAGTGCGGCGAATCAGCGTGAGAACTGACAACCTTTACCTACTTAATAATTTTGTATTGTGAAATAACATCTATTCCTAATTATACATTATTGCCTTGAGTCTCAAACCTACGCAATTGTTTCCGACTTGAAACTTAAAATTAACTTACTTGGAAATAACAATAATCCAAGTTATTCCAATATCGCTTATTAATATACCGTTCCAACAATACAAGTAAAAAAGCTACGTTATACAAAGTAGTTAGGCAACCTTGATTATATAATTGCAGGTCACAACTAAGGATGGATAAATGTTTCTAAACTTCTTACTCAGTTTTATTACATATTTTTAAACTTGACCTTTATGAAACTATTTATGACCTCAATGAGGCTACCGACAGAGGGGCCGCCGTGGTCACATACTGGTTAAAGATGATTTTAAATTGAAGCTAGCTGCTGCTGACTCGCCCGTTTCGTCACAGAATACTTAAGAGTACAAAGTTTCGTCTTCGCATGGATGTTTGTTATACATCAATATAAAGATGTTCCGGAAAATGCTCTACACGGTAATGATACCCGCATCAAAATCGCCACAACAGCAGGTAAGAACAACAAACAAGTTTCCAACTGGGAAAATAAGTTTTCATTGTTCTACAGATACATTTTTGAATTTAAAATGTTTAAAACGCTTTTAGCGTTAAGTCCGCCAATTGTAAAACAATTTGTATTGTGGAACAATAAAGTTTGAATACCTAAATAAATAAACAGCGCTGGCACAACATTTTATGTTAACCAAGCTATGCTATGAATGAGGCAAGAATCTCTAGATAATTTTTCTCCAGAAGCGAATGGAAACCCGACTCCGCAGTGTGGTCACAGCTGCGCCAACGAGTAGATAAGTACACATTAGATAGCTTTACTTAGGTCTCGTAGCTCTCCCTTATTATTATTTAACGTACAATTTACGCTCTATTTCGCTGGTGAAAACATGATAAAGTGTGACATTTATTTATCTGGCATTCAATCGTCATTGGTCTTGTGTTAGTGGATTAACATGAGGTAATATTCAGGAAGCCACTGTCGTCTGCATTATAAATTAATAAATAAGGATAAATCACACTGATTAAACTAGCCCCAAAGTATGTTTTTAAACTTGTGTTATGGCATACTAACTCAACGATACTATATTTTATAATAAATGCATATATAGATAACTCCCAAGGGCAATTTGAAAAAGGCCATTTTCCAACTTGCCCTGGCTGGGAATCGAACCCAGAACCTCCAGATTAGCGGTCTAGCGTGTTAACCATTACGCCACGGAGGTCGTCAATTAATGATTTGAAATTTTAGAAATAATAATATCCAGCATTACTCCCAGCGTGTGTTCCCCCTCAAACCGTTTGAAGAGTGGCTAACAAAGACAATACCAACCAATAAAAAATTATATATAATAAAAATATAACTAATCAATACTTACATTTTATGCAAATAAAACTGATCTACATTGTACGCTGCAAGTAGGTACTATAATTACATTTTTTTCGTTCTTTCGTCATAATCATAACTCCTTAACAAAAGGTCCGATAAGAATATTTTGAATAATATAATCTGCCTACACGTACATAACCTTGGTAATAAAACTATTTAGTTGGATAAGGATCAATATCGTGTTACAAATGCCATTATCTTTTGATTGACCCGTTATCTGATGATGACTTATTTTAACAAAAAGCTGTTATTGTAAATTAACTACATACAACAGTTAGACATACAGCCTTGCGGACTTTTTGTATTTAGTAAATCATCGATATTTTACGCAGCGCACGCGCTACAATGTAATTTTTTTTTAAAGATAAAATATAGCATATATTTCTTGCTAGTAACATAACGCAGCTTACCATAAGCGAAAGAAGTTTAAAAATTGGGTCAGTAGTTTTTGAGTTTGTCCAATAAATCCAAAACACACATTTGTTCTCTATAATATTGGTCTAGACAATTAACATTAACTACCCAGCATGGCGGGCACAAATGAGGATATGCTTAGCATGCACACCATTTTATTTTTAGAAATCTCGGCCAAGCGAAACAATCAAGAGGCCAATTTAGACCAAATAGAGGCCAACAGCCGAACAGTTTGTCTACTTATTTTGATTTGTAGACTAAATAAAACCAATTATAGATAAAAACCTAAGTTATGATATAATGTAATACATTGTGTACGAGTTATATCATAGGTTAGGAATTTGTATAAAGCTAGCTAAGTATTAATGTATTGCTTATTAGGAACTGTTGGTTTCAAAATTATACATAAATTCTACATAATCATGAATTCATGACACACTTAATTTTACTTATTTAAACATATTGAACCTACTTATCTATAAGTATTTCTATAATTTCACAAACCGTTGTATGTTAGTTAGTAGGTAACTCAATACTTATTTTAAGTAAGTAATTATAAATATGTGTTACAGTCAAAACTATTGTATAATGCAAATAAAAGATTCTTGATTCTTGAAACTTCAAAAAACCACTTTTGACTGCAAGATTCGGGTAAAAGTGGTTTTGATGCGCCCTTACAGCAAAGAAGAAATCTATATGCATCATCATCATCCGAGCGTATTCCCGGTTGCATCCTCAGCGGTTATGCTTCAGAGCCCGGGGTCTGCTAGATAACGTTGGGGATCAACAGCTTTACGTGCCTTCCGAAGCACGGAATCATCTTTCTTTTCGGATAATCAGGTGATTCAAGCCTGCAATATCCTAACCAGACTGGAAACAACTTTTCACAAAGTATGCTTCCTAGTGGGATTTGAACCCACAACCTCCGGATCACAAGGCAAGCGCCTTGACCACTGGACCACGGAGGCAGTCTATATGCATACTGTCGACCTCATTAACTAGTGCCCGAGATGATTACAACAATCCACAACATAACATCATTAGTAAGATAAGATCGCTAGTTGAGCCAATTGCCGTTCAGTCTGTACAGTACACACGTCACCGCGTGACGCATACGGGCGGCGCGGCCGCGGGGCGCACGCCCGCTACGTCACCGTCAGCTGATCGCGAGTCGCGGCTACTCGCCCACAGTAAACAAATCATAGTATAGCTCCCACGCTCGACTTGCCACTCTGGCGCTTGAGAATAGGACGCTTTAATATTTATCGTGCGAGCTGGTTTCAATTCATTCGAGATAAGATACTCACATGTTGCTATGAATCAGAAATGAGGAGTTCCGTAGAAGAACTAAGGTCACTGACATAGCCCAGCGGATTAGCTCTTCTAAGTGGCAGTGGACGGGGCACATAGCACGAAAAATCGATGGCCGATAGGCTTCTCGAATGGCGGCTATGTACCGGCAAGCGCAGCGTAGGACACCCACCTGCTAGGTTGTCGGACGACCTGAGCAAGGTTGCAGGAAGACGCTGCATGCATGCCGCTTCCGATCGGTCGTTTTGAAAATCTTTGGGAGGCCTATGTATGCCCAGCGGACTTTCTGTTACTGATATGATGATGATGTTGCTACGAATATTTCTTCTTCATTCGAAGTCGAACGTTACTGGGTACCAGTGGAAGGCCAACGAAAGATGGATAGATTACGCAAACGAGGATATTGATCAAAATAATGTGACTTGTAAAATAACATAGGAACATTGTAAATGAAAAGACTCGCATGCTGTCTCGACCCCACGTAGTGTTCCACGCGATCCCAGAACAACGCAAATTGTGTAAATGCAAGTCAATTGTCTCTTGTACTTCATTAAAATATGTATAATAAGTATCAGGTAATTTATATAAGGTATACTAGCTTTTGCCCGCGGCTTCGCCCGCGTAGATTCGGGGTATGAAAAGTAGAATTTGGCCGATTCTCAGACCTACTCAATATGCTCACAAAATTTCATGAGAATCGGTCAAGCCGTTTCGGAGGAGTACGGGAACGAACATTGTGACACGAGAATTTTATATATAAGATATTGCCACATTTATAGCTGGTATGAAAAGGGGTGGTTAGGTTGAGACCGGTAATCATCCAAATATCACAAATTCGGACAAACTTAATTATTACTCATGTCGAATAGGTGTCTAATTATAGCAAATAAGCAATCGATCGAGTCAATTGGAACTGCTCTAATAGATTGTAGGTACGTAGGTACATACATATCGGTTAAAAATATCGCAGTAGGTATGAAAACGGGTCAACTAAACAGGATGAGACCGGTACACTTGCAGTATGGCTTGCTTATACTAGGTTATTTAGGGCTAACAGCTGTTGTGTTCGCGGCCTTTTTACGAGACTTATGTGCAAAAAGATTGCAGAATTTGCAAACTAGCCAATTGAAATGGCTGCTTGTCAACATGACAAGCAGCCATTTCAATTGGAAATAAATATTAAGTACTTGATTAGCTAAAATATCATAGTACGTGTCAACCACACAGAAAGAGACCGGAGTCATCATGTCTTTAATAAGGCAAGGCCTCTTTTTATTATAATTACGCGTTTTGAATATACTTAAAAACTTTACGTAAGTCACATACTAGTTAACCATAATAACTTTTAAAAAAATTTAATTAAAATATTTTTTTCTTGAGAAATTATAAAAGAAAGTGAACGAGAGGTAATGATGAATCTTCAATCGATGCACAAGCTGTGGCACAAGCCATGTGTAATCGGCATACAATTAGCATTCGCAAGCAATGTTTATGCTTCCTATTCTGTACACGATTAAATTAAATAGCAGCTAATAGTTCAATACAATTTCTAATAAAGATTTAAATTTCACCTCGCACAGACAAACGCCAATATTGGAAAAAGTAAATTTTTACTTTATATTCTTTTGATGACGACGGAAAATGTATATAGATAAGTCTTGGTAAAGATTTAAGAAATACGGATTTATGTATGAGAACAATTTTATGGCTGAGAGCGATGGATGAGCAATTGAGCTTTCTACTCATGAACTTTTTGATATCATCTCAAACTGATAGAACATTTTAATAAAAATAAACATCCTTACAATCCAAACTCAGACTGTATTATTGGTTTTAAATTTTAATGAAGCTGCAAAAGAGAAAATTTATTTTATTACATGTCCATAGTTTTATAAACGTTTAACGGTAAGTAAAAAAAAATATAAGTCTCAATAAAATCGGATTATCAGAAGTGGGAATCTCAGTGAATACCGCACCTGCTTTGTCTTGGTCACTTGGTCAAGATAAGCACACCTGCGTTCAAGCAGTTTACAGAAAAAAGAGTAAGTACTATGAATGCAAGGAACTTTGATTATGGCTAGAATAACCACTGATAATAAAAAAACACTGTAGAAATTCATGCCAGCACTTGGTATCAAACAAAAAGCAATGACGTACCTATTTGGTATCAAATTATAAAAAACAGACATGTGTGTCATATGTGACAACTAGGTGTCATATCCACGCGAAAGTACAAATGAACTATGATTATCACTCTCACTCTTATCGAGTGTGTTCAAAGATAACACAGATGCAAGATTTTTTGAGCTTCCAAGCATCACGTAGCTCAATCACAGTCATATGGTTAGTCATATAGTAACAACAGTCATTAACTATTGCACACTAGTAAACTATCGTGCAGGTTTCCTCACGATGTTTTCCTTCACCGGAAGTAAGTGGTGGTGGAGTACAAACACAGAGGTACCTACCAGTCGCGTTTAGTGAGGATCATCATCATCATCATATCAGTCACAGGAAGTCCACCGCTGGACATAGGCCTCCCCCAAGGATTATCAAAACGACCGATCGAAAGCGGCCTGCATCCAGCGTTTTCCTGCAACCTTGCTCAGTAGTGTATTGTAGTAGTATTCCTGACTCCGGTAGTGAGGATCGAACTCATCGGATTCGTGCCACACAGCCGCACAGCCAGTAGACACTGGCCGCTTTTGGCCACCACCGCTTCAAACTATGATTATAATCAGAATATTCGTTAGAGTAAAAAAAGTGTAGGTAGCATGCATGGACTTAGTACGCCACTAATTATCATTATAGTATGTTTAATTCAACAAGATTTTACGAACTAGTAATTCAGGCAGAATACATACTTAAATGGCAAGTTCAGAACATTAGCAGCAACTTTCACTAAGGGGGCAACTTAAATCGTGAAAAGTAAGGTGTGTGGGTTTAGTATGGAACTCTTGGCCTTAAATGTTGTCTGATCCATTGTGTATAATTCACACTTCTTTTCTCATTTATTATGTACATAACTGGCAGGTGAAATAGAAAACTGTTAGTTTTCAGATATGATCGAAATATGTTTACTAAATAATTTCACGGTAATATTTGGACGAGGCGGCGAATAAATTTGCACGTAACGCCTAGTCGGAGAATTTTCACCGTCATATTTCATAATCAAAATCATATTTCAGCGGCGCAAGTTCCGCCCGGGAGAGGACGCTGGGAAATATCGCGCGGTGGCGTAAGTGCTTGTTAGTGCAAATCGCGAAAATGGAAGATGAAGTCTACCTTAGTGATGGCAACCAGATGACACAGAGGGTAATGTTTCAGCGGCGCGTGTTACATTTGAGAGAAGACGCTCGAACATATATATCGTGCGATGGCGTAAGCGCTAATAAGTAGTGAAAATCGCGAATATGCTAGTAAGGTGACGTTCGTGGTGGCAACCAGAACACACTTATTAGTCGAATCAATAAGAAATGTCTAATGTCAGGAAGTTAAGACTAAATTGTGATTTGTGATTCATAATTCATCAACGGAGTACTTGAAATTTGGTTCCTAATTTCTATTTTGTAGTCATAACTGGCATAAATAAAATTTCTAAGCAGACTGCAGTTAGTGTAGTCAACATTACTCACATGCGTATTCAACGTGAAAAGGAAGTCTAAAAATATAAAAGTAGTCGCTCCCGCGCCCGCTGTGCACTGTGAACAAGCCCAGGGGCTGCGCATCCAAGATATCTGCCATCTGCAGCCCGGGCGAGGCCTTGTGCGGTTATCTCGTCCCGGGCCGCCACTACGACGCTTTGGGAAATTGCGTACACTGCAAACAAAGAAATTGCACGCCAAGATAAGCAAGGAGCGTGTCACGCTTATGAACGCCCCCGTCTTAGATGTCTGAGCCTGACAGACCGTTAGCCGCCCCTATACACGACGGAAATAACGAGAGAAAGTCTGGTAAAATAGTCCAGTCGACAGAAAATTCCGGTAACGATAATGGGCAAAACAAGTTTGCAAAACGAAATAATTATGCTGCGACGCGATTCGCAATTGTACGCAAAATATACAAAACATGTAATAATTCCGTCGAATAGAAAATTTGCAAATTGACATAATACGGGGGAGACTTGATTTAAGTTTTGATAATCCAGAAGCCGCTGGCCGTCAGAGATAGGGCCGTCTCGAGGACGGTCAGCGGGATTCCGGGCGGATGCTCTTTGCAATTCGGCGGCTTCAAAGATCGGCTTATGCCTAGCCGGTATAGAAGAACGACAAAGGCCAGATGGTGCGGGCCCGCTCGTATAGTTACGTAGTGCTATTAGGTATTCTGTGGTATAGTTGGATATTTCGGCAGCGAGCGAACTTAAAATTTAAACGAGCATATCGACCGAGGCATGCGCACGCTCGTGGACATTCGATAAATGATGCTGGACTGTCCAACACTAATATTTCATCGTTTGCACACGCAATGGTGCTCGTGCCTCCATTGTGTGTAAATACGACAAGCACGTCGGCCTAAACAGATTAATACGAGTCGTGCTGCATGGAAATATACACTTGTGCTAACATTAATGTGAAATTAATAAAAAGAGCCTGTAGTAACGCGCTGGAGCAGTCGACTGTATTTCCCAAGGGCAGGAATTCTCAATAAAACTGTTCGAGTTAAAGCCGGCGTGACGCATTTCTAGGCGTACCCTCTTTTGGAAATATCAGAGTGCGTGCGGAATTTGGGGCTTTGAGTGACATGGCTGCCTCGGCTTTTAGGGGATATGGTGTACCTTCGGCGAAATGGGAAACTTTGAGCAAATGTGTCGGTCTTGTCTGCTTACTTCCCGTTGCCTTCTAAGAAAGAAATGTTCGGATGAAATTATGTACTAGCTTTGTACTCCTGCTATATAAGACTAATTATTCCTTTGCGTCAAAACCTTTATGTTTGGTAGCTCCAGACTATATCTAGATAAGCCTGTTTTAAAGTATAATTGTCAGAGTTATATTTTAGCAATCTAGTATTATATATGATGTATATGTATCGATGAAGACTGCATTCTAATCATTTCTCGGAGGAATTATTAAGAGATATTCATATTTTAATAAAGCAATAAGAAAAATATTAAGTTCTACAAAACATGTGCTGCTAATCTTTGCTATCAATATGCAAGCTAAGAAATTTCAATTTACCTTCTATCATAAAGTCAAATAACAAGCCCGCAAGCCGCAAGCAACTGATGCAAAATCACAACAATAACCAATTTACGTAAAATATCACGTCTTTGTTTACCAAAGTAAAGCTATATGCTATCACAACTACACCAAGTATTCCATGTTTACGGTTATACCGCCAATATTAGTATAGCGAGAGATGCGAAGTTTTGTGGCGCACGTATTCATCCACCTCGGCTCAAGTTACCAACAGAAGAACACGTAGCGGTCGACGAGCTATGAGGGGGTGGAGGGGGGCAGGGTGAGGGCGAGAGAGTATTCTCAACGACGTGACAATTTCGCAAAAAGGCCACGAGAAGGGGCACCGCGAAATCTGCAACCTCGGCGCCAGCCGCCGCTGGCCGCACCGCGACGCATGCCACCTAATGGGGAAAATCGATGAATAAATTCAGTGATCCACGTTTAGCAATATCCCTGCCTTTGCCTTTGTTCATTATCGCGAAAATGTGCCCATTCAGATTTGCATATTATTTCGCAAAGCGCAGGCACGTCGTAATAGCCGGATTAGCTACAGGATTAAAATCGGGACAAATTAAATGTCGCTTTGTGAATAAAATATCGCGCAATTAGACAGCATAAAACATTATAAGAAATACGTTACTTGAAAAAATAATGAAAATATTCCCAAAGGTAACGAGAAAATGAACAATACCTGAAAGGTGTGATGCCTTTTGCAATTTATTAACTCGTTTGTATTTAGTGTGAGGTTAAACTCAGGGTACGACAAGGTTGTAGGTTGCCCTATTTACAACAACAATTATAAAAAAGATCAAGGAGCGGCCTCAACCGGAGTGAATGCCTAATAATATATAACCTGTAAATGTGTAAATAATAAAAATAACCTGTCCATAAAAACCGTACTTAATTTCCAGCGAAAAATACAAGTGATATTAAAACCCGCCACACCTCGAACTTCTTCATAAATTCTGTGCACTTCAAATAGCTACGAAAGTAAATACGAATGTAATTTTTTAATTGATGATATAATGTGACAGTAGGCAGTTGTTAATTTCAATTTACAATCGCGCCTCGTATCAATGTTATGGTTAGTGCTCTAATAAAAGAAATGAATAAATTAAGTTAAACAAAAAAATATTAGGCCCATTGTAATCTTTGTTCAGGCTGATGTCATTGAACTGATTAAAGCTTGTGGAGCATACTGATGAGGTTTAATAGTATATCACAAGTGACAGGTTATTCGCAGCCAAATTACTGTGATCGAAACGAGTGGACGACAAGTGCCCTACACCGCTTCAAGTAAAAACAGCGTTTCCTGAGAATTCGATAATACATGTATTGTTGAGGTACACATTCACAGAACTGCTCTTTTGTGTATACCTACTGATTGGATGACTATGAATGATGCCTCGAAATATTGGTTAAGACGAAGCTGTGGTGTGGTATTATGGGTATTAGTTTGATCCCTGCAGTTTGGAAAACTGAAAGAACAATACTTTAATATATCAGAAAATTTGACAGGTCAGACAGTGATGTGCAGAATGTTCGCATAAACTCCAATTCTGCTTAAATTATATGGAGTGTACTTGTATGGAGACATCAGATAACTTTTAAGAACAACAAACTAAAACCCCTAAGGACTGAGGCAATGAAGCAGGGATGAAAGATCTCAACCAGGTGACTTGTAAATTCAGTTATAGCGTCCGCGTAAAAAGTTTTTAATGTAATGTGGAAACTGGAAGTGAAATTACTCGAGACATAACTAATTTGATTGATTTTTCAATTCTAACTTCTATTTGACGTTAGTCTACTCGTATTTGTAATATTTGATGAACATCAATAATTTTCATAACTTTATTTGCTTATTAACCTAATTAGCTGAACAACTATAAAAACTGAATCTAAAGATGGAATAAAGACACGACTTAAAAATGCCAGAGAGGCCAGATCAGTCCTTTCCAAGGTCTTCGAATCTAGGCACATTTAGTAATTTTGAGACTTCTCAGCCCTCATCAACACACTGGTGCAGCAGCTGGGCATAGGCCCCTTTCTATCGATATTGTTGTCTTTTATATGGTAGTATAACGTACACTTGGCCAATATACATATTATATTATGAACATTATCTCTATACACACACACACATCTTTGTTGCTGTACTTAGAGCAATACATATGAAATATGTGGTTTAGTCTTTACCTATATGTATTATCCTTGTACTAATAGTATTTAGGCATTGACCAGCATTATTGTGCTAATTCAATAGAAACTATAAAATGCAAATACAATGTAACTACAGACCAAGAGTGAATCTTCATGCTATGCATGCAGTAATATAAAGCGGCAAGGTTCTAAAAGCATTCCAACAACGATGCTATAGCCATGCTGATTATAATAGAGAAACTAATACATAGATAAATGGCTGCATAAGGACAGTCGTAACTGAAAATGTTTGAACGTTGACAAACGGTTTTCCATCCAAAGCATGGCCAGGTTTATAGGTTCTTATGTGTATGTAACGCATTCCTCATATCCTACATAATACGTACGGTAAAGCAGCTTTACGTAACGGGAACTGGCGCGAGGGTCCGAGGCCGGGAACAGTTAGCCAGATTATTCGCAGCAATTGTGCGCCGGCGCAGCCGGGCTGCTTCCGCGTGACCTATCGTACGCCTATTTCTTTGCGGCGGTCATTGGGCAGTGTCTGTTCGTTTTGACGAAAACTATCTATCCTATTTTTCAAATAAAGGTTTGCGAAAACGTTAATGCTAGAAGTCGGGACCAACAAACTACTGACGAAGTAATAGCAAAGACTGTAATAATGTTACCATAAATCAGTAAAAGCTTAACTGAAATTTTAGATCATTGTAGATCAATGTTTACAAAAAAAATTGTATATCTTTGGGAACTCAACCAACATTGTAACTTGGACTTGAGACATGCGAGGATAATTTTAAACTCGCTTTGGATTCCCGTTTTATACTTATTAAATTCTGTATTTCCCAGAATAAAACCATGTCGATGCTATGTGAGTCATGTTGGCAGTGCCCTAACTTTAACGTTAGGTGACTCATCGAGCACTATCAGCACCGGTGCCTCGGGCGACGTGGCACGGCCAGAATATTGCATTTCATGGCATCTAAGCCTGATCGTACAATCAGCTATACATCAACTGAAACGCTTTGTACAGATACGATACGAGTAAAGTGCATATTCGTGCGGCAATGTTTCTTTTGCCCTGTGGTCAACCGTACTTCGATTGCTCGAAAATCTCACGGTACAATAACCAATTTACGGACCAACTGTCTAAACACAACTTATTGCTGACGCTGCCTAACTAACTGCAAATTAGGTATTGTAAAGAGTTTCGCAAACCAATATTTTATTAATAGGATATTTCCTCGCGACACGCAAAATTGTACTTAGCCGACACATTTTGCGGACGTATAGCAAGTTAGTAGCATCAGCCGTGAAAATATTTGCTGACATTATGAAGTCACAAATTGGGCCTTATTTGCTGAGTGTTAAGTGGTAAGATTGCTTGGAGGAGCTGAGCAAAAAGGAGGTAATCTAGGAAAATTCACAAATCCCGAGTATCGTGTGGGTGGCCGTGTGAACCGTAAGATAGACCCGGGGCGTCAGATGACTTGTGAAACAACCGTTTCAAAATCGACACCGCGGCCGGTTGAGAAATATCGCAAATGATTCTCGATTGTTAACATTGATATTAAAATATAACTAGTGGGAACTCTGCGCTTGTATGAATACATATGCATACATAAATGTTTGCAGATTAAAAGCCATTGTATTGTAATGGTTATGTGTTACCAAGAGTTTAACGTCTTATAAGCTACCGTGCCTTTCGTTTTATGAATCGATTATGATTAATGGCTGAATAATGATGAGTAGCAATTAAGAGTCCATAAAGTGTTTTCACCTTTGATTTTAAACATAATATATCGATTAATACATGTGTAGAATAAAGAATGGCCTTAATCATTATTCCAGTAAGAACTTTGGCACGACTAAATATTAGTCTTGCCAATTGGATAATTGAATTTTTTTTAAATCCTTGGGGGAGGCCTATGTCCAGCAGTGGACTTCCTGTGGCTGATATGATGAATTGGATAATAGAAGAAATGTAGATTTCGAGTGCAGAAAGCCGATAGGATCCATAAGCACAAAAAATAATAAACCTTAAGTCGAACATAGAACGTGCGGAGGTGTGGAAAGGAAATTATAGGAAAAATGCGCCATCTCGGACCCTTCCGTACGGCTTTTCATACATTCCGCGTATCCTCACCGCTATCGTTTTCCTATGTTGCGGCTACATACATAATGCCAACAAACGCTATCGAATAATCAAATTATTCCGGCAGTGGGCTATATTGGATCCTGTGCTGTGCCTTTTATTTCGAACACGCGAATCGATAAACTCGAGTGTGGGCTCGGCCGGAAATCGGCAAAATAATCGGCATCAGGAGCAATTCGTAACGAATGTAATTCCCGTACACCCAAAGGGATTCGGGCACTCGTTTATTGAACACATACATTCTCAATTTACCACTACCGAACGTTTGTTAACATCAACCGGTCTGTAAAAGCCGGCATAATCTACAAATTGAAATGACAGGAACATCCTCTTGCCTCTACTCGAAATTTTTCGTCGTCCCTGTCAATTGCTTTGATGCACAGTCACACAGTGTCCACATTATTAAATGAGATGTCCACTTTGGTCCACAGTCATAGAAAACAAATTTCCTTGCCGACTGTTACTCGTGGCCAAGGTTTAAGAAATTAGTAATTTTTTGGTATAAATAAAATTATACTAAGCACTTAGCTCTATTTACCATCTATCCATACAAAATGACATGAACTCAGCACAACTTGACTGTCAATAAACAGGATACGCATCTGGCCCCTGACGGACAGGTGCTCCGCATGTCAGCTGTCGGGCACAATTTCTCTTTGCCTAGTTTAAACTATTCGAGGAGATTCGTCGAGAAGAGTGACGAGTGGATATACAAATAAAAAAACACGCGACGACGCGCGTTTGTAACTGGAGTGCTATTTTTCATTCAGGAAGTCACATTACGAATGATTTGCGCGAGTGTTTCCAAACGGGCGCATTTTTGAAATTATCGTATGCGAAGAATTTGCAACGAGTCAGTCAGTAAGTCAGTATAAGGACAAATCACACTGATTAAGCTAGCCCCAAAGTAAGTTTTAAAATTGTGTTATTGGATACTAACTCAACGATACTATATTTTTATGATTCTATACATATATAGATAAACACCGAAGACCCAGGACAATTTGAAAAAGGCCATTTTACAACTTGCCCTGTATGGGGATCGAACCCAGAACCTCCGGATTAGCGGTCTAGCGTGTTAACCATTATGCTACGGAGGTCGTCAACGAGTGGTCTTGAACACTCGTAATTTTGACATTTGTAGCGTACAAATGTCAAAGAAACGTTCTATGGGGAATCAGTTCCGTTTGACGCTGCTTTTTTTATTTTTGTTGAAATGTTTAGAAAACCATTAACAAAATTCTGCGTAACACAATATTAATTATCGCTGACACGACGATTTCAAAAATACGATGCAATGCGTCGGATCGGAACGCGAGTGGTGAGTTGGAAAACTACACGTTATGCGTTTCGCTGAGTCCCTGAATGAAAAATAGCACTCCTGGTGTCGTGCATCAGACAGATATAATAGACACAATGCACCATATACTATACAACTGATACTGATACACTATCACGTCATTGGCAGATTTGCAGTATTGCGACTCTAAGCAGCGAGAGCCCAGGGCCGCAAGACCCAAACACCACTTTTAGCATAATGGCGAAAAGGTGGAAAAAGGAATCAAAATAGTGATGGTTTTCGCATTTTCGCCCACTCGCTCTTCGGCTTTTACGATCTGCGGAAGAGAAGCAGCTGGCAGCAGCTCCATTTATTTAGCCGAAAGAAAGCGCATTGATAATGTAACAGAGGTTGTTAAGGCCGAACCTGAATTTTCCGGGGTCCAGTGCTGCCCCCATTTAAAATAAATAATTTCAAAGAAAACGGAGACATCATTTAAAATTTTGCAACTACTAAGTCTTAGATAACCCTTCAAAGTATTCTATGAACTACTGTTTACAATTTAAAGTGAGAACGTTAAGCTTTACTACGCACAATTGCGAAAAACGGCCACTTTTGGCTAATGTGCGTGGAGCGTAAAGCTTAACGTTCTTATTATAAACTGTAAACAGTAGTTCATAAAATACTATAAAGGGTTATCTAGGACTTGGTAGTTGCAAAATTTTAAATAATGTCTCCGTTTTATTTGAAATGATTTATTTTAAATGGGGGCAGCACTGGACCCCGGAAAATTCAAGTACACGTACGGCCTTAAGAAAATGCAAGAAGAAAATGGCAGAATACGTAAAGTTCTTATGTATGTACCTACTTCATGCCACTTCAATTAGTCGTTGATCTGTGATCTGAGTTATTAGAACTTGGCAAAATAGAAACTTGCATTCGATATGTTCTCCATCCGCAGTATTTTTGTGACACAATATGACAATTGCTTTAATAATATCGCATAGCAATAAATTTTATTAAATGGGAAACGCTTACGTAAGCCAGGATTTTGAATGTAGGCTATGAAGTTTCATATTTACCTGCAACAAACACAAAAAACATTAAAAAATTATGCATTACTTTCTTGACATACTTACAATAAAATAACAAAAACCGGCCAAGTGCGAGTCGGACTCGCGCACCGAGGGTTCCGTACAAACCTGCAAGGTTTAGTATTTGGTATGAATTTCAATTTAATACCTCTACGCGTTTATGAGGAAATGGGTAGTAAGTTTAAAATTATTAAAAAAAAATATATTATGTGATGTAACTAAAAATTTATGGGTTTCGTAATTTTTCCTTTATCTATGCTATAAGACGTTGCTTCGTACCAAATTTCAAGATTCTGAGTTCACGGGAAGCACCCTGTAGGTTTTGATTCCCTTGCAAGTGTCGAAAATTTGCGGCATAAACGGCTGTATCTTTTGATTGCGTTGGCTTAGAAGTTTGATTTTTTCACAGCTTCAAGGGACAGTAGACCTGAGTAATTGATATAAATTTCAGCTTCATACCTCCACGCGTTCCTGAGAAAAAGGGTCTTGACAGACGGACGGACGGACGGACAGACGGACAACAAAGTGATCCTATAAGGGTTCCGTTTTTTCCTTTTGAGGTACGGAACCCTAAAAATAGTATGTACCTACATATAAACAGAATTAAAGAAAAGGTAAAATTGAAAAAAAAAAAGGCCGATTAAATTATACATTTTAATCTCTCATAATTTATTTATCTGTTGATCATATAATCAAATAAAATCTATTTTACAATATACTATTAAAGTAGATACGACTATCTGTACACACACATGTGGATTTATCGAATCGACATAAATGAATGGAATGTAAAACAACTATGTAGGTAATTACATTAATGTTTTTGGTGTCACGTCTGATGTGACTTACAATAATTACTTGAGTTATCTATTGATGATTTGTTATTATTACAGACATAACTGAAAAATTCACCTTTTACCTTTTTCCAGGATATAAATAAACATTTCGGTTTCATAAATCCGCCGGTAAAATCTAGTTTAGATGTAAGTATATTTTACAAAACAACTACAGCATCAAACACCCGTCATAGTTGGTAGTAGTACAAAAAAACAATCGATTTACTTTTTCTAAAAAATACCATACGGTGACCGTCAGAATCCCTGATAAAATCAATAAGCTCAAAGGTCGACCAGAGCCTCGCTAGAGTGATGCATAAACCGACTCGCTGGCAGAAGATCCCATGGGAAATTCTTTCAAGTTATTTACAATGTTGTATGTATAGTCAACAGCACTATACGGCTATCAGCTAGTATTTTGTGGTCTGTACCTCGTATTGCGTAGGTGAAATACGACCTTGGAGTTATAAGAAGTCAGTGACTGAATTGGGAATGAAAGAATATACACGTGTACTATTTCAATAAGTATCTACAGGTAGTTCTGAGAATCTAGAATAATATTATATATTACAGTCAAATAAATCATACATAAAAAGGCCTGTAATAAATAACCCCTGCTGAGGCAAGGACTTCAGATATAAAAATATCGTATGTCGAGACAAAATTTCTAGAAAAATTCGAGAAGGAAAATAAAATACATCATAAAAAATTGGTCATTTTATTACAGTCATATAAAAATTGATAAAAACTGAATTAACGATGACTACAAAAATAAATTAGTGAATATGATAGAAATACTGAGATGGCACACAGTACATATAGAATTCTATTCCTTAAAAAAAAGAAAAAGTTACAGAATTATATTAATTCTTGGAAAGTTTTTTAAATGAAATAAGCGATATACGTCTGGTACGTAATTACGTAAGGTTTGTTAACAAGGTAATTAGGGGTGCGACAGGGGTGGAACGAGGGGGACAGAGAAGGGTCACCATACCAAGGGACCGAGTCAGCCATGTTTAAAGAAGTTATATAATTAATCAAAGTTAAAAGGATACCTGGGCCATAGCTTCGTCTGTAGTCACATTGAAAGTATCCTAATCCATGCTGCTGGTCAAATCTCTTTTTCTCTGTAGAAAAAGCTTGCAGAGGCTAAATCCATTGGTACAGATGAGTGTGCAAAGTGTTTGTACGTGGTGCTTTTTTGGCGCAATCGGGGAGCATAGCGCAGAATCCCTTCCGCGTGTGTGATCGCACCTAAGTACTTAATGATTTCTAGGGATCTGAGTAGAGAAAGCGTTTTTATTATGAAGCACCGGATACAATAAATAAATATATAGGGACAAATCATACAGATTGAGCTAGCCCCAAAGTAAGTTCGAGACTCTATTCAAGAAACTAGGAAAACAAAGCAGATGAATACGTGGGGCGCACTATAAGTTTCCGGAATGAATATGAAAAAATACTAAAGGTACAAAATTAATTTATTGTTTTTCAAAATAATCTCCCTTGGCGTCTATGCACTTTTTCATTCGATGAAACCAGTTTTGAAAACTTTTGTGCCACTCCTCTGTGGTGACCTCTAAAACGTGTTTTTCATACTCCTCGACAGCCTCTTCTGGTGATGAAAATCGTTGACCGCGTAATTGGTTCTTAATTTTTGGGAACAGAAAAAAGTCACAAGGTGCCAGGTCGGGACTGTATGCAGGATGACTCATGAGTTCTACATTTTTCGCCTTCAAAAAGTCGTTTGTCTGTCTGGCCGTGTGAGAACTAGCATTGTCGTGGTGCAGGATGATACGGCGTTTACGGTTATTTTTACGGAGTTCGTCAATAACTTCCAGCAAACAAATGGTCGTGTACCAGTCACTATTCACTGTACGACGATTCTCTAAAGCAACAGCAGCCACGTGTCCAGTTTTATTAAAAAAAGAAGCAATCATTCGCTTAGATGCACTTTTCACGAGCGCCACTTTGGTTGGTTTCGGCTCATCTTGAAAGACCCATACGCTCGATTGCTGCTTTGTTTTGGGATCGTAGCAATAAATCCATGTTTCGTCACCTGTTACTATGTCCCACACCAAATTTGACGCACCTTCGTTGAATCTGGTAAGCATGGCACTGCACCAAGTGACGCGGTCCGTTTTTTGAGCCTCGGTCAAGTTGTGTGGGATCCACCGCGAGCACAGCTTTCTCACACCCAAATGTTTGTGTAGGATTAATTGTATTTGACTCATGCCTATTTCTAAGGATGCGCGAATTTCATGGTAGGTCACATGCCTGTCTGTTTCAATCATACGGCGCACAGCATTGATGTTTTTGTTGGTCACAGCGGTGGACGGCCGACCATCGCGAGATTCGTCACTGAGATTGATACGACCACGCTTGAATTCTGTAAACCAGCTATAAACAGTTGTCTTGCATGGTGCTTCATTGCCAAAAGCTGTTTCAAGCCGAGCGATGCTCTGTTGAGCTGTCAAATTACACTTAAAATCGTAGAAAATCATACTACGAAAATTTTCCCGAGTTAAATCCATGTTGATGCAGACACACAATTTTTTAAATGGCGCCACAAGGTAAAAACAAAAGACAGTCAGATGAAACAAACTGCATTCTACAGCCAAAGAGTTCTATTTTCAAATGTTGCAATAAATTTTTAAATATTGTTTATGTAAGTGGCCAGTTCCGGAAACTTACAGTGCGCCCTATGTACAGTCAATTATTTACGGCAAGACGGTAAACGAATGAAGGCAAACAATTACGAGGGCTGTTTGATAAGTACCCGTTTATGGAAAAAAAAAAAAATTATATATGCTTTTATTTTTCTACGTAGTCACCTTTTAACTCTATACATTTGTTCCACCTATACTCAACCTTCAATAAACCATCCAAAAAGTATGATTTTGGAAAGTCATTAAAATAGGCCTCTGTGGCGGCAATGACTTCGTCATTTGATGCAAATTGCTTGCCACCGAGCCATTTTTTTAGGTTGGGAAACAAAAGGAAATCGCATGGGGCCAAATCTGAAGAATACGGGGGGTGAGACAATAGTTCGTAGCGTAACTGTGCTAATTTAGCCGTAACAACTCTGGACGAATGAGCCGGGGCGTTGTCGTGATGAAACAGTACTTATTTCTTTTTTAAATGGGGTCGTTTGTCCTTCAACACGGCGTCAAATTCATCCAATAAATTGGCATAGTACTGCCCTGTTATTGTTTTTCCCTTTTCTAAATAGTCAATATGTATAATACCCTGCGAATCCCAAAAAACGGTCGCCATGACCTTTCCAGCCGATGGGACGGTTTTTGCTTTCTTTGGAGCAGGTTCACCCGGTAAAATCCACTGCTTCGACTGCTCTTTTATTTCCGGGGTGTAGTGGTGGACTCACGTTTCGTCCACGGTCACGAAACGACGCAGAAACTTCTTCGGGTTACGTTTGAACACGGCCACAATCACTGCTCCGAAGTAGTCAGTCGGTTCCGTTTTTGCTCCTCCGCAGAGTAAACGCGGCACCCACCTCGCCGATACTTTCTTTATACCCAATTTTTCTTCTAATATGTGTTGTACCCTTTCGATTGAAACATTTACAGCATCAACGATTTCTCGAAGTTTAATTCGGCGGTCGGCTAAAACGATATTTTCAATTTTCTTAACCATATCGTCTGTAGTCACCTCAACTGGCCGGCCTGGGCGATCCTCATCAAAGACGGTTGTTCTCCCCCGCTTAAACTCGTTATACCAATATCTGACGGCTGTCATAGAAGGAGCACATTCATGGTAAACCGCTTACATTCTTACTTTTATTTCATCACATGTTTTTCCTTCCAAAAATAAGAATCTAATTACAGACCGATACTGTTCTTTCTCCATTTTAACAATTTTAAGTTCACGCTTTCACTGAATCGTTGTCAAATGAGAAAAAAAACAAAAGAATGCCATTTTTTTTAAATTACCCGCCTCTGAAAAATTGCTTAAAAAGGTGGTATACTTATTTGCGGCCAGTGATATTATTATATTTAGAAAACGGGTACTTATCAAACAGCCCTCGTAAATGCATTCTTCTATTTAATGAACACATTCTGCAAATGATGACCTGGTCATAACGTTAATTGAATAGGTATATATCTTAGAATCATAAAGTTCAGTCATTTTCGCAAAGCAGGCGTAGATCGTAAAGTAAACACGAGCAAATAACGGCTAAGTCGCTTTAATTATGTTTTACATTAAATTTTACATTTACTGCCAACGTCAGGCTTAAGCAAGTACGGGTAGAAATGTAATTATTTAATAAAGACACAATATTGATCGCATTCTGAATTTATATACTAACATAAAACCGACCAAGTAGGAGTCGGACTAGCACACGAAAGGTTTTTCATGTCGTACTTACAAGATTTATGTATTATAGGTCTATCGATAGGATAGACCACAACAGGTACTTACTGTTAAACACACTAAAAAACATTTTTTCATTTGAGCCAATCAATGTTACTGTTGATGTTACTGAAACTTCCAACGTTTCATATTCGATTTTGTAGAACACATGACATGCAATGCAGGCAAGGTTGGTTCACAATTTGCAATACTGTGCGTGTTTTTGAAAAATCACTGTCATTAAACTACTACAGTTTATTCCTCAAAAAATTTACATAAAAGTCTTAAGGATTTTCTACAGACACCTAAATAAGCCAAAACACGATTGAGCATTTTTGGCTCGGATAGAAAAAAATCACAAACATACCTCTAAATTTGCCTTTATAATACATATTACTATTTTATACAATCACCTTTTTATATGAAAATTACGAGTATAACAAAAAATTTATTATCTAAATATCTATACGTTTTGGCTAAAAAAAAAATTGTAAATAAAACACTGCGAAATATCGTCGAGCACGGTTCCGGGCCCGTTTTCGCTCTCGACGAATATTTCACTGTTTTATTTATTATATTTTTTGTATTTGATATTGTGGGTGTCTGTAAAAAAGCCTTAAGATTCTTATGTAACATTTTTGAGGAATAAACTGTAGTAGTTTAATAACATATTTTTTAAAACACACAGTTTTCTTGGTTCTGAACTGGCGGAGCTTTAAATAAAGTGTTGTAAAATGTGCTTTTGTTGTGTTAGTTGATTTATAAGAAATACAACGCCCGCAACCGTTTTTTAGGGTTCCTTACCCAAAGGGTGCAAACAGGACCCTATTACTGAGACTCCGCTGTCTATCCGTCTGTCTGTCCGTCTGTCACAGGGCTCTTCTCATGAACCGTAATAGCTAGACACTTGAAATTTTCACCGATTATGTTTTACTGTGGCCGCTGTAACAACAAATACTAAAAATAAAAAATGTTAAAAATTAAAGGGGGTCGTCATACAAAAAACGTGTTTTAAGCGTTTTTAACTAGATCTTTATAATGGCATTAACTAGATACATACTTGATATTTTCACAGATTATGTATTACTATGGTCGCTATAATAACAAATACTAAAAATAAGATAGAATTAAAAATTAAAGGGGGATGTCAGACAAGAAACATGTCTTTTTCAGCGTTAACTCGATCTTTATAATGGCATTATTAAGATGCTTCAAATTTTAAATGATTATGTATTACTATGGCCACTATAACAATAAATACTAAAAAAAGGATAATGTCAAAAATTAAAGGGGGTCGTCATACAAGAAACGTGTTTTTTTCAGCGTTTTTAACTAGATCTTCATAATGGCATTAACCAGATACTTGAAACTTTCACCGATTATGTATTACTATACTCATTATAACAACAAATACTAAAAATAAGATAAAGTTAAAAAGTAAAGGGGTCGTCATCCAAGAAACGTGTTTCTTCAGCGTTTTAAAACATTGTACGAAGGTACAGAACCCTTCATGTACGAGTCAGACTCGCACTTGCCCGTTTATTTATTAAAGCCTGGTTCCTGGACAATTTCTGCAGATAACATAAAGCACGCATAGTAAAGCTGTTTTTAATTACAGTGATCGTCTGAATTAAAATGTACGCTTCGTTTTTGCCCAGCGACAAATAAAGATGCAGATGCAAGTGTAGACTGATAGCATATAAAATAAAACCGGCCAAGTGCGAGTTAAACTCGCGTGGAGAGGGTTCCGTACAATTGATTAAATTCTTATAGGTTTTCCTGTAATCTGCAAGCAATTAACTATATTTCGTATTTTTTCAAAATTTTAGGCTCAGTAGTTTCGGAGATCAGGGGGGGGGAATGTTCAATTTTCGTCTTCTTTCATGAATAAAATGAAAGCTGTTTATTTTATAATTATAACAAAAATATATTTGAGATCCTCATAATGAGCCCTTTCATTTAATATATGACACAGTAAGGTATGCAAAACTATTTTTTTCAATTTCCTAATTTATACCCCGAAAATAACCCTTATTTTAAAAAAAAAATTATTTACTTTGCACATATGTGTTTGGGTCATAGGATTACACCATCCTACCAAATTTCACTTGATTCAGTCCAGCAGATTAGGAGCAAATTGGCTGTGACAGACGGACGGACAGACAGACGCACGAGTGATCCTATAAGGGTTCCGTTTTTTCATTTTTTGTACGGAACCCTAAAAATAAGTGTTTAACCTTTTTCTTTTGCACTTTTGGGCCTAAAATGCTTTAATAAACTAAGGTAAAAGTAAACAATGTAATAAAGAACAATGTTGTGAAAGAACAATTAAATAAAGTAGTTAGATATGTAAAAAATATAATCTAGTTAGACCTCATATAATTTAATTATTTACATCTGTTCCATCACGGCATTCATAAAATAATTGATCACGTATTATCGTGTAAATAAGAGCCTTATGAAGAGTAGGTTCTATAATATCTTTAGTTTTAGGGCGTGTTGCGTAGATATCAATCATCCGCTTACCCTTATCCCGGCCGTATTATTTATGTATTTGCTAGCCTTCTTTCTGCGCTGGTTCTCTACCATATTACGTAAACATAATAGCCTAAATACGAGTACATACTACATAAGGCCAGTAGGCTTGGAATTAAAATAATTTTAATCGGAAATACTTCCTACAAAAGGTTTTATTGTTTAAATGGCTTCATTTGTTCTAGGTCGTCGTCCCCCGCCGAGTTGTGAATAAGTGAAGGGGGGTAAAAATGTACCTACCCTAAAAAGGGTATTTTTGCGGTTTTACGGTTATATCTCGTTAAGGACTTACAATATCGAATACTGTTCTTTATAAAAGTTGCAGGGCATGTTCATATTTTCTGGACAACCCGTTCTCAAGCTTGTGCTCATTAAAATTGTATTAATTTTACATAGCTCCACAGATTTTATGACGGTTTTTACAGTTAATATAGTGAGAACTAAGCGATGTGTTTGACTAAAATTAGAATAATTTAAAACAATAAATTGAGCAAGTAATTGACAGTGACATAGGGAATATGAGAAAAGCTTTCAGCCACACAACAACAACACAACGTGTGAGGGTATCAAATCCCTTGGTACATTTCCAGCCCGTGTTTCTAACTGCCCACGTGGCCGACACAGTGACACTAAGATAAGACAAGAAATGGACCAACATAATAACATTAATATGTTTTTCAATTAGTTAATTTAATGACAATCCGCATCACATAGAATAATAAATAATTCAATGACTGGATTCAAAAATAAAATCTTAGTCAAGAGACTCAAGGGGTGGCCGTAAGCCGTTACTTTCGATGGCAAAACTGATTTTTAGTTCAGTTTCGTCAACGTACAAGCACAGAATAAATACCGTACTTACGTAGTACGAGTAGTAACTTTGTATGACTACATCATTTTAGACGCATAACGTCCACTGCTGGACATAGGCCTCAACCAAGGATTCCCAACTTTATATGTAATATCAAGTAATCTGTTGTTTCATCGAAACATCATTCTATCGCGGCATCGTTCGTTGCAACCGTGCTCGGCGCCACCGGTTATCGCTTCCATAAGTACACAAGTTTCACGTATGGTATAAACCATGTGGTATATCTTTCTCAAAATCTCATGATATCTTTCTATTATTTAATTTATATGGCTGTAGACTGTAGCATGTGAGAGAGGAATCAAGCTGGCAGTTCGGAACGCAATATAGCGTCGTTGCTTTTTTATGGCAAAACTGATTTTAGTTCTAAATTCTTCCATTCTGGTCTGGGAGAAACGAGAAAAAACATAGAATGAACCCCTGCTTCTGTTCCCACGCAGACCGTAAAAGCCGTTACACCGAATGGGCGAGAATCTGAATCATATCAAATAGACGATGCGGCGAACCATCACTATTTTGATTCCCATTTATCATCCTCACGCCCACATGCGTTAAACGTGTCGTGTTTCATACGTACTTGTATTTCTTCAAAATATAATTCTGTCGCAGCAATGTTCGTCGCAATTATGTTCGTAGCCGAGTATCGCGTACCTGTTAGTTGAATCCATGACACATGCACAAGTTCCACGTATGGTATAAACCTTGTGGCATATCTTTCTCAAAATCTCCTGATATCTCTCAGAATCAGATAATTTATGTCTGTGGCATGTGTGAGAGGAATCAGGCGACGGAGCGGCATAGTATAGCTGTCACGTCGGCAGTTCGGAACGCAATATAGCGCTAAGTGGAAGATCCGAATGGCACGTTTATCGCCATTTCGATATAATAATACTTGAGAATGCCGTCGTCGCTTGCAATCTAGGTATAAAAAACAAGCGGTTTTTAGAAGTTTTACGACTGGGAAATGTGTTATGCATACCGCTCTACATTCAGAACTCAGTTTCTCGTACTCGTAAGGCACCAGCCGGTCTTCTCTCGAATCACATGTTTAGGTAGACAGAGCCTAGGGCCGCAAAACCAAAAAGGCTCAAGAGTTAGCGTGATTGTTAACGTAAGGGCAGTAATCGTTTTTAAAGTTTAACATACACTTACAAGTGAATAACCTATGTACTTACTTAGTTCTAACTTTTTACATAATATCTTTACAATACAGGCGCCAACAATTGTAAATGACATTAGAATGCGCTGCATTAACAACGCGGAAAATGGCAATCAGTATCAGGAAACCAGATCCAGATCATTAATTGACAACGTCTACACGTAATTAGTGTTTGCTCGTCGCTATGCTGTGCCATAAGGAAAAGAAACTAATATATTCCTTGGTAATTTCTGTTGTGTTAGCTTCGTATTTTTAATAACCGTCTTTTCGCCGACTCCGTGTGGAATGGCAGCGGTCGGTGAATATATTTTAGGGTCCCACCTCCCAGCTTAAGGCTCTGTCGTCCCACAAAGTACCCCGCATGTTTTTACATATTTCGTCTGACTCTGAAGCTGGAGGCGGGGAATGACGCGGAATGTAGATTTTATCGGTTTTTAATTGTTTAAAAAAGGGATAAAGGAATAAAAAGGTACTCAGAGAATTTGTCTTCAAATGTTTAGTGGCTTTAATTGAGCACAAGAATTAAATGTAAAATATCAGTAGTTTAGTCATAGTCTTGAAAAAATATTACAAAAAGGGGTTGCTTTGCGTGTAACTGAGCTTAAGAAAATAGCTTTTTTTTTCATTTTTTATTTATTTTTTTTATTTTATTTGGGAAACAAACAGTTACATAAACAATATTAACAAAACATAAATAGAATACCTAAACCAATAAAGTTTCTCTGAAAAAAGATATATCTTAGTAAGGACCTAATCTAGTCAAATTCACTCAGAGAGCAGCAAAATACTTTAATACAACACTGATTTAACTTTACTTTAAAATTCACTGACTATTACAGCACGGTTATAAAATTATAATTCAAAATATGTAAATACAACTTTATTATAAAATAGAGGTAGGTTATGTTGATTGCATGTTTCAGAGGAGTGGAAGTGGAAGTTCAAAATTTATTTTGTTCCTTATGAACTAAAACTAACATTTTCTGATTGTTTTTACCCTAAGCTATCTCAAGAATATATTTTTATTTTTTTTCTCATATAGACTATATATTATATAATATATTGGCAACTGCAGATATCTATACTTAAGAGTTGTTGTTTCTCTTTTTTCCATAGACGGAGGCGCCCATACCATTTTCTTTTTTTTTACTCATACTTATATTAGAAGCCAGACAGACTGAATAATAATGAAAAATGCTAGAGTACCTACATGGTACTGTAATAGAGATGGGCGGCGGGTAGAAATTCGGGAAGGGTAAAATTGGAAGGAATGGGAAGAAAGGGTAAAATTAATAAATTCCCATTTATACCGGGTATTTTTAATAAATACCGGGAAGAAATTGCTTTTGTAAAATTTCCTACATTATTAATATCACATTTTGATTCAGCAGTTAACTTTAGTTACATATCGTTGGAAAATAAAAATTATTTTTTTTTTTTGTAAAAATTACGTATATTTTAAAGAATTAAAAATTTTGATCACAGCTTAATAGTTAGTATAATCACATTACAACCAAATAAATGTTCACAGTATCACTAAGTAAGCACGACTCTAATCTACTTGTAATATTATCAATGGTTTGATACAGATGCATTATAACGTCTTTATCCCTAATGGGGTAGACGCAGCCTGGGTCCGTTAGACATTGAATTATACGGTATTTTTAATGAAATTTGCTCATAATTTGCTTATAAAATTATTACGACATACTCATAGTCTCAACTATTAATATAATTTGCAGTACGTATAACTAGAGCCGAGCTTACACCTAGATATTTAACCACGCTTGGATAATACCCGATATGTAAATACTCGTATCTACCCGTTTGAGTGACCACATTGGGATATTTATTAATAAATGAGCGTGAGTCGTTTTAAATTTATCTGTAGATATGTATGAAAAGTTATCTTATGTATAAATAAATGAATATATCTCAAATCACTAAAATATCCAAATTAAATATACAGATACAATCTGATTTGATGTCTGTTTGCTTATTTTGATATATAATTAGGTCTACTACAAACATTTGCCAGCAAAAAATTAAAACTTTTGCCTGTAAATTCATATGTTCCCATACAACGGGTAGATTGGGGTAAATACCCGGCATGCTATTTTGTGGAAAATGTTATACAAAAATGATAAGGGATCGAAGAACTCGTCAATACGAATATTTTTTATTCCGGGACCAACTCCGAAATCAGTAGTTTTGGCTCTTTGATGAACAGTCTAAAAATCTAATCTCCATATAGGAATGAGGGTGCTCATTGATATCGCATTTGATGTGTGTTTGCTTATTTTAACATATAATTAAGTCTAAAAACAATTGCCAGCCAAAAATTGTTCCCATACAACGGTTAGATTCGGGTAAATACCAGGCATGCTATTTTGTGAAAGTTAATGGGGTTCAAATAACTCGTCAATACGAAATAATATCTTTTGTTCCTGGACCAACCCAGAAATCAGTAGTTTTGGCTCTCGGATGAGCAGTCAAAGAAACCTATTCTACACTAGGTAATGTTGGAGTGTGTTTGATGTCTGTTTGCTTAGTTTAACATATAAAGATTTTCCAGCCAAAGCCGTATGTTCCCATACAACGGGTAGATTCGGGTAAATACCAGGCATGCTAATTTGTGGGAAATGTTACAACAAGTTGATGAGGGATCTAAGATATCGTCAATACGAATACCTTTTGTCCCGGGACGAACCTTGAAATCAGTACTTTAGGCTCTTGGATGAGCAGTCAAAAAATCTACTCTCCATATATGATATGTATGAGGGTGTTCATATATTGACATCGAATTTGATGTCTGTTTGCTTATTTTAACGTATTATAATTAGGTCTACAAACATTTGCTAGCCAAAAATGTATGCCAGCCATACAACTGGTAGATTCGGGTAAATACCCGGTATGCTTATTTGTGGGAAATGTTACAACAAGTTGATGAGGGATCTAAGATATCGTCAATACGAATACCTTTTGTCCCGGGACGAACCTTGAAATCAGTACTTTAGGCTCTTGGATGAGCAGTCAAAAAATCTACTCTCCATATATGATATGTATGAAGGTGTTCATATATTGACATCGAATTTGATGTCTGTTTGCTTATTTTAACGTATTATAATTAGGTCTACAAACATTTGCTAGCCAAAAATGTATGCCAGCCATACAACTGGTAGATTCGGGTAAATACCCGGTATGCTTATTTGTGGGAAATGTTACAACAAGTTGATGAGGGATCTAAGATATCGTCAATACGAATACCTTTTGTCCCGGGACGAACCTTGAAATCAGTACTTTAGGCTCTTGGATGAGCACTCAAAAAATCTACTCTCCATATATGATATGTATGAGGGTGTTCGTATATTTACATCGAATTTGATGTCTGTTTGCTTATTTTAACGTATTATAATTAGGTCTACAAACATTTGCCAGCCAAAAATGTATGCCAGCCATACAACTGGTAGATTCGGGTAAATACCCGGTATGCTTATTTGTGGGAAATATTATAAGAAGTTGATTGGGCTTCAAATGACTCGTCAATACGAATGTGTTTTGTTCCGGGAACAACCTCGAAATCAGTAGTTTTGGCTCTCGGATGAGCAGTCAAAGATGCCTGCTCTACACTAATGTAGGAGTGTGATCATATTATGTTGACATCGCGTTTGATATCTGTTTGCTTATTTTAACATATCATTAGGTGTAACAATATTTTCCAGCAAAACTTGTAAACTTAGACCTATCAATTCTTATGTTCCCATACAACGGGTAGATTCGGGTAAATACCCGGCATGCTAATTTGTGGGAAATGTTATAACAAGTTGATGGGGGATCGAAGAACTCTTCAATTCAAATATCTTTTGTTCCGGGACAAAGCACGAAATCAGTGGTTTTGGCCTTCAAATGAGCAGTCAAATATACTCCTCTATACATTACGTATGAGGTTGCTCATACATATGTTAACATCACAATTAATGTCTTTTCATTTATTTTAACATATGATTTCGTTTTTGCACTCCTCCCAGAAAAAAAATATATAATAAATCAAAGAAGCCTACTTTCAATGTATGATAAGTATGATGTTTTCATATACTTTGAGGTCGCATTTGACGTACCTGCATTTTAGGCATATTAGATTATAACCAGAATTACATTAAATTATATTTTTGAAATTTCTGGAAGTAAATAAAAAAGTTTCCATTTCTTCCCGGAAGAATGAAAATTGGGTGGGTAAAAATGGGAATATTTCCAGAAGTCGGGTTTTTACCGGGAAGGCGCCCATCTCTATACTGTAAGGCTGCTTGATTATTCTCGCATATTGATGGGGAGTAACCAAAAAATTGTCTTAAATTTTATCATTAGATCCGTATTATGTTATCTTATAAAAGAAATTATGTAGTTTCGTTATACTTATAAAAATAGGATGATAAAAATGAAAGCATAACCTGATCGATATACGCGGTCACTTCCTTTTAAAATCCAAAAACAGGTCAACACCATTTATCAATGCAGGCGGAACCCGTGTTCCAATCCACGTAAATGTACTAGTTTGTAGCCGATGCCTCTAATCGACGCATTCACAGCTTTTGAATAGCTATTCAGACACGTTGCAGGAGATAAATACGTCCAAAGAAACGTATTGCCCTTTTAGTAGCCTGTCTAGTAAATAATGTGCCTCTGTATAAGCCAGATTTACATGTGTTTAAAACGTAAGTATTGAGTAAATCATGCATTGAAATGCTTGTTAAAAAAATTACTGCTACTGCATTATTGCCATTATTTCAGCTACAGGAAGTATCTACACTACTGGACATACTTATTATTAACCGACTTCAAAAAATGAGGTTCTCAATTCGTCGGAATCTTAATTTGTTTCTTGTTTCAATGGGTATATTTGTCAGGTGTTCCCATAGAAAGTTTTATTTTTGAAAAATTATTGTTCTTGATCTTATCGAGTCAAAATGGCTCAGTTAGATTTTCTTTGGCGATTAATTTACATAATTGATTACTTACTGGCCAAAGAAATAACCCCAGGCTTCACGGCATATAATTATGCAATGCTGTGAAAGCTTAGGGTCCGCTTTCCGGCTTTTTCTACTCCACTTCGTACGGTATGTGAGCATCCTTTGGCCATTTAGCACCCTACCAATTTGTCGAACGACTAATTACTGCTACGGCTTAAAAAAATTGTATTGTTGAGATATTGTTTATTTCTAGTTTTTACATATAAAAATGCATTTTAATGTTGCCTTCTTTAATTAAAAAATACAACTAACGAAACAATGTGTGGTGTGGTACATGTTTGATTTGCCTGTTAGAGATCTGTAGATCGGCCTTTACATTTCAATAGATTCGTACCGCCACTTCAGTATTGAGAGTAATCCAGTATTATGACTCACAGTCACAGAGATATCGTCCATCATAATCCGACTAATGGCTTTGTTTATAGTTTCAAGTGCTGGTTTGCTTAATTTAATTGCACATTGCAGTAAGACAAACTTGGAATTACTTAAGTAAAACTTGATTTGTGTATAATTTCGCCTTTTCTAGAAATGACTTAAGTAAAAATTTAAATAATAAAAACTAAATGTAGATGAGATACCTAACTAGTAGCCGTTTTTAAGTGTCAGTTCACACCGAGAAGCAACGCGACGCGACGTAGCGCGCACTTTGGAAGAAATATAGAACTTGTTGTGTATTTTGTGACGTTTTATTCTCATAACAGTACCAAATAATTTTTTTGACCCAATTATCTACCGAATTCGATATGTAATGTGTGATATCCTTTGAAAGGATATACTTCCAGATTATAAATGTCTATTTAGCAAGAACTTGGCATTCGGACCCCGACTAACTACAATGTGCATCCCAAGACTCCTTAATTTCTTCGGCCACATAGCGCGACGCGTACCTGATAGTCTCGAAAAGGCGAAACTGTTGGGCCATGTCCCAGGGCGCAGAAGTCAAGGAAAACCGCCCACAAGATTGACTGACTGATATCTTCCGTAGAGTGGCCGCGTACAAACACTCAACGGGACATACACCTGGCGCAAGACCCTGCACTGTGGAAAACCATTGTGATGAGAGCTGCTTATCATGATGATAACCCTCAGACATGAGGATACGATTATGAAGAGAGAAGTTTAAAGGTGCTCCCTCACCGAGAGCATTCGCGTGTAATGTAACATTACAGATTCGAGCATTACATCAGTGAAGGAGGAGAACCGAGCATTACAATGCGAACCTTATAATGACACAAAACGGAAAACGGTAATTGCTTGTCAGTTAGGGAGGTAGTAATGTAATGTAATGGTCAAAGTCGAATCTATACCTAAAACATTACACGTGAAGGCACCTTAAGCACCTTAATAATAAAATTATAAAACGTGTATATTTTTATCGTTTGATCATCTCGAAATTAGCTGCAAAACCACATGTTTAAAATAAATACAAATCTAAATCCGTGATCGATTCTCCATACAATTTATTGTGTGCAGTGACTTCCGGATAGAAGCTGGCATCCCTAAATATAGGTTAACGACTTCAAGCTGGCACCGATCAGAATTAGCTTGCAATGTGTGTCTTATATTGAAGACCTTTATTTGTAGTTAAGAGTTTCAATGGGCTTACTGCTTACTGCGTTGACCAGGCCGCCTGCCCAGCGTGGTGATTATGGGTAACACTTCCCGTTATCCAGCAGTCCCCTTGTCCAGCAGTGGAAATATAGGCTGTAAAGAAGAAGAAATGCTGCATGCTGCTATCCACCTCATTTCTTCTTCAACTTATCCTGTTCGCTTTTTGAAACTCCAAATTCCAATTTTTTTCAATCTTTACAATAAAAGTAATTTTAATATTTTTAAATTGTTATTTTTATTTCCAGTAATGTAAATATTCAGTGTATTAAAATATTTGAGTCAGTGTCTAATAAGGTGTTCTCATAGCTATCTGAGCATACTATTGCCTACATCTCTTAGGTCCACCATACTGAGCTGGGATAGGTGGGTGAGACCTCACAAGTGTTTACTATCGACATTACGTGTGACCTTTACTTAGCGATCCTTTTTAAAATTCGTCCTTGGCCTTGCAAAAAGCAAATACCAATTTTAAAGAATCCAAAATAGATTTTAAAAGGATATGGGCCTTGAAGTCTATTCTACAGGTAAGACACCTGCCGCTATTATGATTTTTGTTTACCATCTATTAGCCCAATCACTTGCTAAGCGTAACCTTTGGGATGTGCGATCCTCGGCTCTGTCTATCCCGTCAGGAACAAAGACTAGTTTACAAAGTTGGTATCATAATACATATAATACGTTTCTCATAGTCTGTATTATAAAATATTACTTAAAAATTAGCTGTTGATGTTTAACCTTTTTTAAAAACGAAACAGCTGAAAATTTTAAAAGAATTGCGAATTTTTGAAGCAGCGTACGCAGCGCGAATAAGAATGTTGTATTGATGTGTGAAACAGCAGTAAGTCTGGCGTTGAATGCATTCTCTATTACATTTGTCAAATAGAATATCAGTGTTGTATCTTAGTCTATAGTTGTTAATGACTTTTACACAAAAGACATGAATGTTTTGTCATCATTCTTAAATAATTTTCTTGTTTAGTTTGTAAGGGCTGGAAAATTTCAAAACAGTTCGCGTCGTGCAACCACCACGACCGCGAGTGACAAGGCGTTTTACGACGACTATAAAATTTGCACTTTAATAGAAAATCTGCGAACTAAGACTAGACTTTTCCAAGTTATGGTGGGTCCCGGTCTCTGTTGACATTGTTCGGAAGCGAGAAGTAAGTTCGGCACTAAAACTAACTTTACAATTCCCGTGGGCTCAAAGCGCTTTTGAAGGCAAAAGTGGATTTACTCTTCAATGTCTTCTTTCTAATGTATTTAAGGGTCGGCACCATGTAAACTGGGTTTGCGCGGGCAACAAGTTTGTACAGAAAGCGTTTGATTTAAGTCAAATAATGTATACACATAGATAGAGGAAGAGTTTGGACAGTAGACGAAAAAAAAGGATTTTTTAATATATTTTGTAGTTTTCCTAAAAACAAGCATTGAATTTACCCAAAAACATGCAAAAACGTACTTTGCGCGGGCAATAGTTATGGCTCAAGTAGAAAAGACCACTAAGAAAATTACATACCTAGTTATAGGTGAATAGACTAGCCAGTATTTTTTTAATTTTCATTCAGAAAAAGTAAGATAATTGTAAAGAAACCTGAAAGAAATATTTTATAAAATCTTGCTACGAAATGGCTTGTTTTTCTGCGTAAAGAAATATTCTAACAAGGGATTGCATATATTTTATAAAAATAAAGGCTATTTTGAAACATTATTCATAATATTTGCTTACAATGCAATCACACAATAATAAAAAAATAATTTTAAAAATTGGATGTTTTGCAACGTTTTTGACAGAATTCTCTGAAATGGCGGCCATGTTTCTTCCATACAAATTCAGTTGCCCGCCGGGCGTTCAGGAAGGAGGCCGTGTCGAATTTTTCAACAAAATCCATTTTCGAATTACGTAAAATCGCAATACAGTCTAAAATATTTAAATAAAAAACTATGTACAAACTGCCAAATTATGTCATACTTTTGCTACACTATGGTACAGTTTTGACATTTTGTTGACGTTCAAGCAAAGATGTAATGCTATCGCAGATATGGCATCGCACATTTTTTTTTAAATTTTATTGAAAATTAAGTCAATGAAAAATATAATTTGGTTTGATTTATTACCTATATTTTTTATCGGAAATCGGATTGGAACTTTCTCGGGTCGCGGAATCATATTAACTGTTTTTGTAATAAAAGGTGCTGTTTAATTAGGGTTTTACAATTATTTTGAGGGGTGATTCAGTCTGAAATTTTGAACAACTTTTCCCCATGAATGTATATCAAAATACGAATTGACATTATGCGTAATATATCGAACCACAGGCTATACTAGATCTATACTTGGCTAGGCAGGCAGGCTATAGTAGGCTATTTATTTATACTAATATTATAAAGAGGAAAGATTTGGTTGTTTGTTTGTTTGCATTACATGGCTCCGAAACTACTGGACCGATTTAAAAAAAACTTTCACCGTTGGAAAGTTACACTATCCCGGAGTGACATAGGCTTTGTGTGTACCAAGGGCGAAGCCGGGGTGGACTGCTAGTATAGTATAATGATATTAAAATAAGTCAAAAAGCAAAAAAAAATCTGCATTTTCATACAAAAGTGTGCAGCCAACCGGGAAACTTGTATAGGAACCGATTTTTTTTTGTGTTTTTACTGTTTTTAGGGTTTCGCTTGTCTGTCTGTCCGTAAGTCACAGCCAATTTGCTACGAAACTATAAGAATGATTTAGTTGAGATTTAGTACCTACACTTATGTAACTTAGTGACCCAAAGATAGACGTATAACGTAAATAAATGAAATTTAAAAAAGGGGGCCACTAATGGTGGGTAAGTTAGACATTAAAAAAACGTTTTTATAACAAAATCGTGTGACATATCAAATGAAAGAACTTTTTATGACAATTTTAAATATATATTTTTTTTATTATTTCTTAGATCGGTATTTTTTAAGTTATTTAAGAAAATGGGCGAAAATTGACCGCCCCTACTAAACTACTGGACCGATTTAGTTAAAATGTTGTGCACATAATGTAAATTTGTGACCCAAAGACGGAAGTAAAATGTAGGTAAATGAATAAATTAAAAAAAATGGGGCCACTAATGGGAGACATTAAAAAAAGGATTTTGTGAACTATATCGCGTAAAATATCAAATGAAAGAGAGAAATATGATAATATTAAATATATTTTTCTATATTTTTTAAGTTGGTGTTTTTGAAGTTATTTTTGAAAATAAATAATAAAAATACCCTTATCTCTGAAACCACTGAACCCAAACTTTTGAAAAATATACAGTTAGTTAGTTTTAGTTCTTTACCTATAGATTACAGGAAAACCTATTAGAAGATAAAAAATAAAAGGGTGCAATAATGCTAATTACAGCTTCATTAATCAACCAATTTTTTTAGCTGTTTTCAGGTAACAATTTCTTTTTAGTGCTCTTTGTTGATTCGTTAAAAATATTGTACAAAATCAAACAGTCAAGTCATTGATTGAGCACATACAGCTGCTAAGCCAATACTGTTGATCTGTTCAACGTGCAATCCTTTTTTACCCTCCGTACTTACATAATAAGGTGAAAAGAAGTGAAAGGTGTTACGATTGCAGATGGTCGCTAAACGTATTGTTTAACAAAGAAAATTTCAAATGTGTACATTTTGTCAGTGGAACACAAAACGTGTAGTTTTCCAAGTCACCGCTCGCGTAAAATACTATTTGATTGTATTTTTGAGAACCTACCTTTCAGCGATAAGTAATATTGATTTACGCAGAAATATCATAAATTTGTCTATGGTTCCCTAAAATTTCAACTTAACCAAAATAAACCGGCCACATGCCGTGACGGGCCACGTGCAGTGTAGGGTTCCGTAGTCAGTACCTACTTGTTTTATGTAACTAACAACCGCCTAACTTTAGGTCTGAATTCAGTCCATGATACTGAACAACTTTCACCAAGGAACAAATGAAATACGAAAAATAATTTTTGATGTCTTACACACAAGATTTAGCAAAATGTAATATATGTATGGAATATGAAAAAAATAAAAATATTAAATTAAAATTAATAAATATTAAATTAAAATTAATATTAAATATTAAAAATAGACTCGATAAGTGGTTAAAGACAAATAAAGTGTCGTTAATAAATATATGAACTGTGAAAAGACTTTATGGACTCTCAGCACTGTGTGAAATAGACATAGCTCTGAGCTGCTCGTCTATAATAAATAAAATAAATAAATATGTAAGGACAAATCACACTTATTAAGCTAGCCCCAAAGTAAGTTTGAAACTTGTATTATGGGATACTAAATCAATAATACTATATTTTATGATAAATACATATGTAGATTTGTTTATTTATTTTACTGTGATAAAAACGATTTACACCAATTACATTTATCACACATTACAATTAAATATACGTACATGCATTACAATCTATTATTATCAAAAATTAATCAATATAAAAATAAAATATAAAAAGAAATAATAATTAAAATAAGTCAAAATACATGTTTGTCCGTCCGTACTAAATGTCACTTATTCACTATCATCGCTATCAGCAGTTTTGTTGTTAAACCACTGGTCACACAGATTTTCACAATAAGTCAATATAGCCTTTACAATGGTTGACCAGTTGTCAAAACGGAAATCAAAGTTAGTGTTGGCGCGACGTAGTGCATTGAGGTTGTCCAGCGGTCGTACTAATGGTGACATCGCGCGCGATGTCGTGTGGCCCCTGTCAACATGGAAGATGTCATGAGGCCGGCTACGACCATGTCTATCCACTGGGATCTCGAGTTCGTTAGGCACAAACAGCGCGCACAAAAGATTGTGTAAAAGAAGACAGTCGACGGAACCTCTTAGAACCTTGAGGCAAATGGTGAGTTGTTGTACCATTCTTCGCACCTCCAATGAGTTATATCCCAGGTGACCGAGCAAGAACTTAGTTGGGTACAAGTATGGGTAATAGCCATATGATTTTTTGTATAAGGCCCTTAGGAAGGCTTTTTGTACCTTTTCAAGCATCCGTGTATATGTAACATGATACGGATTCCAGACACACGCACTAGATTCTAGTTTGCTTCTGACAAGGGCATTATATAGTGTTGTAATGACTTGCGGGTTTTGGAACTCCTTGGCATTTCGCAGCACAAAGCCTAGGCGGCGATAGGCATCTTTAGAAACACTAGACACGTGGTCGTGAAAAGTCAAACTACGGTCAAACAACACACCGAGGTCCTTACTACTACTCACTCTCTTAATTTCGGTGTCATCTAAATAATACTTAAAATGAACTGGGTTTTTTTTTCGGTCAAAAGTCATTACATAGCATTTATTTATGTTAAAAGGCATTTTATTTGTCAAACTCCATTCGTGGATAAGATTTATGTCATTTTGCAATCTGATACAAAAGTAACGGGTGGCGCAAAAGTAAAGACCCTATTTGGTTCAGCTATAACATTTTTTCTAAATTAGAAAACTAGATTTAGGTTTTTTTAAATGTATATTTGTGCCATTAAATTTCGTACCATTAGGATTTAAAGATGATGTCTTTTAAATGGTGACCTCCAGAGTTGATACACATTTGAGCCCTATTTATGACATTTTGCATAACTTGCCGTAACACTTCCTGCGATATGTTCGTTATTTCTTGACGAATGTTTTCTTTTAGAGCTGCGAGAGTCTGTGGCTTGTTCACATACACCCGAGATTTCAAAAAACCCCAAAGAAAGAAGTCTGGACTGGTCAGATCGGGTGATCTTGCAGGCCAAGGCAAATCGCCATAACGAGAGATAACTCGGCCTGGAAAAGCGTCCCTCCGTCCCTCACTCACAATTATTCCACGTTCTTGGGGAGTAAAACGGTCCATGTTTATTTTCAGTGTATTTTACAGTTGTTCACTACACAATTTTCAACAACAGAATGACAGAAAATATCATATAAAAAAAATAAAAGTATTTTCTTTAGTGCCAGTACTTTTGCGCCACCCAGTAGATAAACACCCAAGACCCAGGACAATTTGAAAAAGACTATTTTCTAACTTGCCCTGGCTGGTAATCGAACCCAGAACCTCCGAGTGACGGACTAGCGTGTTAAGGAATCGCCACGGAGGTCGAATAATAAATTGAAAAAGTAATAAATTTTACGCAAGATTCGAATAACTATAACTTGGATTTTTTAGAAAGTGCTATATGAATTTCACATATATTTAAACTCGCTTTTGAAATAAACGTCTTGCATTCACGCACACTACTGTATTTTCGACTTTACTTTTTCTACTGATAGCCTGTCTACTAAAGTGTTAAGTACATTATAATGACGTCTGCAAAGGCCTTAATTCAGAAATAATAATTCAAACAAAATAATTATTTGATTTGATTGATTTGAAAATTTTAAGAAGTATCGCGGTCTGAAAGTCTAAACGAAAAGAGAAAAGTAAGCTGTATACTAATTCTACGTTACAATTTATGATTATCTACATCTATTGTCCCGTTTACACATTATTAACTCTATGCAACTTCATCTTGACATTTTTATCCCCCTAGCGGGAAAATTTTGCATATTTCAGAGCCAAATCTGACCACGTGGCTTTGTGCATACGGTCCTTAATCGACTGTATCTATGTATGTGATTGTATCTATGTTAGGTTCATAATGTATAGGCTTTATGACTTAACCTTAGGGTACAGCTATAAGAACAATAATCTCGCTAGTGACGTTGTCTTTGTGCTACCTTAAATGTCTTAGATCTATGTTCCCCACGCAGAATTTATTTGGGCCAACAAGTTGACAGTGTCATTTGAATATAAAATCATTAACTCGTCCCTATCTTATCTATTGTATAGCTGATCCCTAATTCCATTAGAATCGAATAAGGAGAAAAACTGAAAGCTCTACCGCAAGCGACGACGTGAAGGCGTTAGCATCGACTGTGCTTGTGTCTGTGAAGGTTGTATACTAAAATGTATGGAGTTTAGCAGTCGATTGTGCGACATCTGACGGAATAAATAGGCAGTTTTCCTCCTCATTACGACAGTATCTGGGTTGCATTGCTTTTCATGTGTTGGCTGGTAATGTTGTTAACATCATTAGGCTGCAAGTTAGGCCCACTCCAGTGCACTCCGTCATATTATGTGTAAGCCGTATCGTAATCACGTCAGGAAGTAGGTCGCTGCGGTGCAGTGTTGCCAACCAAATGCGCCAAAATCCGCTAAACTGTACGCGATATCACTTAAAACAAGCTTTAAAAGGTCGCCAACATTTGACACTTTACTTTTGATATATTTACTATTTTTTGACAATCAAGGCACAGATTATTTGGGTGCAGGACTGATGGATACTTTTCTGGTCCTCAAGTGAGATCTAGATCGATTAGATCCACGTGAAGCATTTAGGATCGCAATCTCATCAGGAAATGGGTCAGCAAGGTGCAACACTGCCAGGCGACTGCGCCAAGAGATCAGCTGATGATATCATGTGCAAAGGTCTTTGGGTTAATAGTTAGCAAACATTAAAACGTTGAGTGTACATTTAACCACATACTTGTTGTTTCTGTAGGGATAAAGACGTTAGTATGTATGTAGCACAAAAATACGGATCTATAAGACGATCATCCGTCCTATACTATTGTATGGATGTGAGGCGTGGACGCTAACATTAAAAGAGGAAAGAAGGCTTCTCGTAGCGGAAAGAAAGATACTTCGCAAGATCCTGGGACCAGTGAGAGGAGAGGATGGTGTATGGAGGATTAGGAGCAATGCCGAAATACAAGATCTAGTGGACGAGCCTAAAATTATGGGCGAAGCTAAAGCGCACCGCCTTCGATGGCTCGGACACGTCGAAAGAATGGAGGAGGATCGGGGAGTGAAGAGAGCATACCAGGGCCGGCCCATCGGTCGCAGGCCGGTGGGCCGTCCCAGGTATCGCTGGAGCGACGTGGTGATGGCGGACCTGCGCGACCTGCAAGTTGGGGACAACTGGCGAGAGCTAGCGCGGGACCGGGAGCGCTGGCGTGCTCTTGTGCTGGAGGCCAAGACTCACTTTGGGTCGCTGAGCCAGGATAGTAAGTAAGTAAGTAAGTAAGTATGTATGTCTGGTCATCGAGATTGTATGTAAGCATGAGACTGTCAAAAGACCGTGGGAAAAGAAGACTGCTGTAGGTTAATGGGGACGAAAATTATGATGAGTAAGTACTTTACAACTATAAAAATTTTAATACATCATACAATCGACTACAAAAACCTGTGTGCTTCCTGGCCAAAATCAACAGGCTTATGGAATGCTACTGCTGAGAAGAAACGCAAAAAGAAACTCATTTACACAGAAGGGCTTTGTCTAATGTAATAATGGAATAATTTTATTACAATTACAAATTCAATTAACAGAATTATGTAGGTAATACTGAGTAGACTTAGGGCACAGAATACAGTAAGAGTAAACAGAAGGGACTCTTCTAAGGTACGCGCAATATACGTCCCCGTTCCCCGCACCCGCACCTCTCCCCCGGTTCTTGACGGCCAACGTGAGAATCGAGGCGAAAACGGGGGAGAGGTGCGGGGACGGGGAACGGGGACGCCTGGGTGACGCATATTGCGCGTACCTTAGGAGTTTCCGGCCTGTGTTTAGGGTTGGAAGAGCGACGGAACGCCGCGGAATCGGCGATGATGCCACATTCCGTCGCTCTCTCTCGTTCTAACAAATAACGGTTCTGAGAGACAGAAAAGAATAGCAGGATAGGAAAATGCTGCTCCGTGCTGACAGATGTGTCCCCACCCTTAAAAATGGAGCCGAGCTAACCAGTCTCTAATGGCGGCACCCATCCACGAGTTGACACGTAGATCAGTCATCACTGAATTCAAGTCAAGACATCACAATTCGCTAGTTTCCAACAAGTCAAATCAGACACTTTTTAGGGTTCCCTACCCGAAGGTTGCAAACGGGACCCTATTACTGAGACTCTGCTGTCTGTCTGTCCGTCTGTCCGTATGTCACAGGGCTCTATCTCTTGAACCCCAATACATCTGAAATTTTCACCGATTATATACATAATCGGTGTATTAGTTGTTATAGCGGCCACAGTAATACTACTGTGGCCGCTATAACAACTAATACCAAAAATAAAAAAAGTTGAAAATTAAAGGGGGTCGTCATACAGAAAACGTGTTTTTTTCAGCGTTTTTAACTCGATCTGTCACAGGGTTCTATCTCTTGAACCGTAATAGCTAGACACCTGAAATTTTCACCGATTATGTATAACTATGACCACTATAACAACAAATACAAAAAATAAAAGAACACCTGAACACCAAGATCTCCAAGGCACTGGAACCGGCAAAAGATCGCAACAAATGGAAGGAGATCGTTAGAAAGCTAGGTCAGGCACATCACGATGCTCAGCAGTGAGCAAACGACTGAAAGAGAGAGAGACAAAAAATAAGATAAAGTTAATAATTAAAGGGGGTCGTCATGCAAGAAACGTGTTTCTTCAGCGTTTTAAAACATTATACGGTGGTACGAAACCGTTCATATACGAGTCCGACTCGCACTTGACCGTTTATTTCTTAACGTCAAAACAAATATTTCTATGAGATTTGTATGAAATATCGGACTGTGACGTCATAGTTTCGTGGGAGTCAAATAGCGCTCTGAATATCCGTTTTTCTGCATTAATAAATCGAAAATCACGTTCAAAATGGATGTGATCAATGACAAGTCACATTGTTTTGTAACGTTTTATTCTCTTAACAGTACCAAATAATTTATTTTTGAACTACCCAATTCATGGCACGAATATTTAAAAATCTCAATACAGTGTGCTGTGCAGGCCATTCGGCGCTATAACGAATTAATCATGATAATTGCAATTAGTAGCACGGAGCTGACTTATCTAATTGTCTCGCATTATTTATGGTCCCCCAGAGCTTCAATTACATTAGGCTTCGGGACTTTAAGTTTAACTTGTTGGTTGGTCAGAATAGGTGGCTTAGGGCCTAGAACCGATGAAACCACGAGGCGCATTTGGATATCGTTTAGAGTCAATTCGCATTTTTAGAATTTATTATCTACATACACGCCGAGTACCTACATCTATTTATTTATTTATTTAACTTCATACATAAATACAAGTGTAATGGCGGACTTAAAGCCTAAGGCCTTATCTACCAGACAACCAACCGGGTGATGTCGAGAAAGACAAGGGTAGTTGCAAAACTCGAATAGTAATGTGGTGAAAAATGAACTAAGTATACTAAAATATGTATAATAAACAATAAACTACATACACATAATACACAATATTATTATACTAAGATATACTACTCACATATACTACATACACTAAGAACTATCTGACAGTTGTTTAAGAAAATGTGCTTTCACCTGTTTTTAAATGAAAAGCGGGTTTTAGTTCTATTCACATATATTCAAGGATAAATGCAATAAAAATATTTCTTTTCACCATCACAATATTGAGAATACCATCTCCCCTACAATGTTGACCATAACATTATTTCATATCACGAAATCCCGCTCAGCAAGTGCGGTAAGCAACCCACTGCCGAGCGAAAGCCTCTATTACCATCATAGCTTTATAATGTATATTGACAGCTTTGGATCACTCGTCTCTTTTTGGTCATAAGAGAAAAATAGTAATATAAATCGAAGTAATTTTTTTAAAATTACAAACATTGTAAGCAAAATTTCAATTTGAGAGCGTCAATTTGGTTTTATTTATCCATTCAGGCAACATCTGTCGTGCCTTCCATTCTTCGTTAAGGCGAAGATATAGGCAAATGGCCTTGAAGTGTGAAATAAATTGTTAACTCGTAAATATGGAGATAATTTCCATATTTCTCTACGTCATGCACTAGATAGCCCTTTAAATTATTTTATGAACTGCCGTTAAAACTATTATTGGTGATCCGTCTAGCTTTAAAACTTGCCGTGGCCACTTTTGGCGGAGGCAAGTTTTAAAGCTAGACGGACTAATGTAAATACTTTCAACGGTGATTTATAAAATAATTTAAAGGGCTATCTAGTGCATGACGAAGAGTAATATGGAAATTATCTCCATATTTACGAGTTAACAATTTATTTCAAATGAGGGCGCCACTTCAAGGTCATTTGCCTATATCTTCGCCTTAAAGGTCGCAAACTTACAAAAACAGCATTTACCGATGAATGGAGGTAGGTGCGGGGGGTTCGCGAGGTGGGAAAGGAGAGGGGGATGTACTTACACCCCACTCCTCGGATCAACCACCCCGAAACCTTAATCAAGATAAGCTGGGCGAGCAGTGAGGTTTTCAAGAACAGTTTTAATTAGCAAATGAGCGCGTGAGAAACTTTAGCGTGTAACGAAATTACGAGCCGCCATTATCGGCGGGTATCCACAGTCAATTCAACACCAATAACACTATTGTGGCTTCCGTTCTTGATAATGAACCTTGTTTTCTTATCATCTAATCGAGCAATCATAATGTGTCTAGATATATATAACGTGGGTCGATCAGATATATCTATTAAATTTTTGGGATAAATCAAAAACAATACTTCTTGATATTCTTTTTTCTTCAGTTATCTCCATATGTGTAATAATAAAATTATAACAAACCTTTCAATGTAATTCCCCGCTATTTGCATACATATATCGGGGAATATATTAAAACTACACCTTTTAAAGATTAATTAAGAGCATCGACCAAAAACAGGGCCGGACGCGCGAGCAGGCCCGTCAATACCGTCATCATTAATTTATTCTAATGTGCATTTTTGGCAGAGCCAGGGACGACTGGGTTGATGTGGCGGACTGTATTTACCTGACACGGTTTCCGGCTGACATTCCAGCCGCTCCTCAAATGACTGCAACTGACGACAGCACCTTGTGATATAATCTCAGATTATATATATTTTTTTTTATTTACAGAAAAATTATCAGTTTATTCTAAAGTGCATAATTTGTCAAAGAGCCAGCGACGAACGACGGGGCTGCCACTGCGACTGTAACCTGACGCGACCTCAAATCGTAACTAACGATAACAACGCATACATACATTACATACATACTAATTTCGTATTTATCCCTAAAGGGGTAAGACCCCAAGCACAGCCCGAAATGTTCAGCGCGGAAGTTTGTAGGTGGAAAACTGAATAAAAAAAGTGATGGAAAACTAGCCGCATCTACTTCCATGATTTGTCCGAGTTTCCTCAATCAGTTTTTAGGTGCTATGCGGGAAGAAAATCATTTGGTACATTCTACGTTTTTTATTTCTCCTAGTATAAAACCTCAAAGAACCTAAATCGATAATAAATCGAAGAAGTTTTAAGATTAATTTTCGTTCATACGCAAAATTTATAAAATTATTCCAAGCATACGGGACGGACGAACGACCGGACTGATACAACGAACCCGGAGTTCGTTGTATGCTACGCTTTACCTGATGCGGTTTCCGCCGGACATTCCAGCCAACTCCTTGGAATTGATTAAACCTCAAAATGCAGCATGGCCCATTTTAATAGGATCCAAATAAAAACAATCGTTTGCAAGAAGTGTGTGAAAACGGTTAATATATGTAATTTGGTATAGGACCAGACTAGACGAATAATTAAGGAATTGAATTAAAAAATATTCATCAAACAAACATCAATAGCAAAACCTGTATTGTTGTCGCTTTGGACCGGTTCCATTTTATATTTGCAGAAACGCACGCCCATTTATTGGAGCTAATGAACCTGCGTTCAAAGGTGAGCGGCACAGTAAAACATTTTCTCCGTAGTCCTGGGTCCACTTTACTATGTTTAAGGGCCGTTAAATCTTGGTGGAGCCCGTGCGCAGTAATTTACGAGGCCGCATGAAAGAAAGTTATTAAACAAACCCAATCTTTTAACATCCGATCGAGTAGTTTTATGACTAAGGTCGGAAACGAGGAAAGTTTCAGTCTTTTATGAAATTTTATAGTCACGATACAGCAAGTGTGGGAAGGCAGTTTATAACAACCCAAACTTATCCCCGCGGACCTCTCAAATTTTCAAAAGTGGCGCATGTCTAAAGGTACGAGAAAAAATAAAATGAATTCGTAGAAAAACACGTCGGAACGGCGGAGCTTGGCTCGTGGGACTCGGCGACCGCAGCGATATCGATTCCCTATATCGGAGGGGAATGGTCAAATATGTATTATCTGTCGCCGCACCACTCTCCGGATATCGAAAACTTCTGAAGAGCAACTGACAATAAATAAGAAATATTTATTTTATCAGCGATATAACGATTGTAGAAATTAGATATTGTTCTGGCAGAAAATAATTGAGGTCCAGTAAACAATATTCCTCGAGTTCTCTAGGCGTGGAATTTCGTGAAAACAGCACCGCAATATTACACCCCGAGTCTTTTGTCAGGGCGATACCCGATCGGAATGCGCCTTTGTCAAAGAACCTAACCGTGATGCCGAAATTGGCTCCGCTCGGAGACGCTACGTTTTGTCTACGTATAATTTTTAGCCGCGTACCTGCAGCTAAACCTGTTTAGTGCCGACTACGTGTATTCGTAGAAGTTCTCGGCAGCCGTCCTTTTATCTCGTCCATTCGATCAACGAGATTACGGCCGTTTTAGAAGCACGCCGTCGGTAATCACTACGTTAAAATAATCCACTGAATTAAATTACATCGAAGCGTTCACACCTCTGTCTAATCAATCGGGCGTGCAATCGATGAGTAAGCCGTTTTTGGAAATATTTGATTGTTGTCGGAGAAATTCAGTGGATGGCAGCGGCGTGATGGAGCATACTTTACAGCGCTGGCACTACGAACTGTAACCACAAGTTGATCGAGAATAATGGTCGCAGCATAACATGTACGACTGTGAGAAAATACAAGTGGAGCAAGATTCCCATCAGCCACTTACGGGTGCGGAAATATAAATTGCTTTACAGGCTACAATAATAAATCACTTCATTTTCTATGGAAATTAAACCGTCTTAGTTTTGAATGGGTTGATTGCGCGCGTGGATTTGAAGTGCACAGTCACGGTTGACAGGAGCATGGGGCTGCGTTCATTGATTTAAACAAAAACAGACGTTGGTGGGTTCTTTATACTTTGGCCTGGGGCCGGCATCGATCGCGGTGCGGTGAACGCACCCCAAACACGGGGCACCGCTCCCAACTACGCGGCACGCTGTTCGCAAAACCCCTCTCAAATCTAATGATAAAGTATCTGCCTCGGCGATAAAACTTGATAATTTTGTTTTTATGTTTAACATGCTGCGCCGCCGCTCCCCGACACAATCGAGTTCGGGTTCGGATCTTACTCGTCTTCTCATTTGCATACGGTTTGTGCAAGACGGGCTAAAATCTTGAATTACTCTCTTTTTAATACCTTTCTCACTGGATACATTTATGTTAGTTACCAACTGATACAAAACTAGATAATAATAAATAGGTGATCAAAAAATGGAGACCGAATTTACTTTGAATATGCGATACGACGACAAAACATAGTTGTTAAAATCAAAAAGGTATTTGTCGAATACCGGAATCCTACAAATTGTAGTGTTGATTTTCGGAGTGTTACTGATATTTTACAAAAATGACAACGATACACATTTTATTCAGTGATGACGGCAGTAGGATCAATAAAGGAAGTTTTGGAATAGTCGGGCAAGCATTTAGGTACGCGGGTACGGTACAAAGTCCTGTCCCGTGGAACTAATGACCACTCCCAAACGAGGAAATTACGGCGCGCCGCCCGAGATGGGACCAGTCACGAAGCAGTGGAAGGATATATTGCTTTACAGGCCATCTAAAATCCTAAATCGTTATTTCGTACAGACCATTATGTTTTACAAAAAAGTACTTATTGAATCCCACAAATTATAGTATAGATTTTTAGGGTATCATACAACTTGATTCTGATATATTTCTGTATGTTCAGTGAAAACGGGGTTAAGTCAAAAATCATAGTTTTGAGATAATCGAGTTTAAAGTTTCAAAAAATTCCCACTAATTTTCTATGGAAGTTTTTAATTTTTGGTTTCTATTATTGATAGATAATACCCATTTCAATAAACTACTAAAACAAATATTACGTTGTCTTCTTTTTTAAAATAAAAAATAGAAAAACATTGAGTTATGTCGTTTGACACAAAAAAAACAACATTTTATTTGTCCAATTAATATAAGTCACATTATAACATTTTACACATTCTGCTTTGCTTTAGTGCTAAATGATATACATTTACTGTTTTCATAGACAAATGAGATTTCTAATAATACAGCGAAAAGTCACAAAATTAAACATGTTAATTTCGATGACAGCATTTGAAATATGCTGGTTTTATTTTGATATTGTCGAAAAATAAAGAGATATCACTATACACTGTGTACCCGTCCTTTCCGTCCGTCCTTTTTAAATGTTATGATTCTGTTTATATCAATTTACACTTACAAAATTCAAAATAAAGTTTAGTTCAACTAGTTTTAAATGCAATTGTATTGAAAAACACAAAAAGTTGTGGGAACTTGAAAAAACCGATACTTACATCACTTTACACGAATCCTAACTTTGCCTATGGCTATGAAAATAAGATAGAAAAATAGCATCTTTTTTCTGATTCAGAATATGTAAGAATATTAAAACCGATATTACTCGAGTTAACTCAGTTTTCACTGAACGTACAGATTTAACAAAAATGATAATAGTACGTATTTCATTGAGCGATGATTTCGGTGGCAACAATAAAGGAAGTTTTAGAACAGTCAGGCGAGCATTCAGGCAGGCATGCGTGTATGGTTAATGGGCGAGCGACAGACAAAGTCCTGTCCCGTGGAACTAATGACCACTCCAAACGGGGAAATTACGGCGCGCCGCCCGAGATGGGACCAGTCACGAAGCAGTGGAGATTAAACCCATCTAAAATCATAAAACATTATTACCTAGTAATGCATGATCTACAGCCTATTATGATTTAGTGTGTGAAAAGATTTTAACTGAGAGTAAGAAAATAGCCGTCTTACTACAAAAAAGATAAAATACCTATATTTGTTGAGCAAAAATTATAAAAAAAATCCACACTCGTTTTAGCACTTTTCTTGTTAAAACAAGTGTCTATTAATTTTGGTATAATTTTTGCGCAACAGATATTTATATTTTTTGTAGTAAGACGGTACTTATATGTTTATTGGTCTGATTTCAAATCTTTTTAACACACAAAAATAAAATATTACGCTTGCTTTGATCACAGAAAACCCCTTTTTTCTAACATGTATTTTAAATTTTCTAGTTTACCTTTGCTTTTTATTAAATCCACATCAATAAGAATGATATCGATAATAAGAATTGGATATTAAAAAGCAAAAAGACAAACAACAAAAACAAATAAACATCAATCTCTGGGCGGCGATGCTAATAAATTTATAAATCTAATTTATTGGTGTGGATTTTCATAATGAAACACTGCGCTCAAGTGCGCTCAGACCACGTAGCATCATTATAGAAAATTAGAATATTTCAATATTGAGCCTTTGCTTACTTGGTTAATAATTAGTACCAATTACGCGATTTTCTCGTACTCTCTTAAAAATTATTTACAAGCTGTTTGATCTTGAGTGTAGCGGGCAGAGGGTCTGAATTCCATTCCCCTGGTGTGGCTGGGCTCGGGCGAGGGGCACAAAAAGCGAGTCCGTCCCTGGCTCAATTTCCAGCTGCGCCGGGGTCACCGCCCGCCGCATCTGCCGCAGCGGGCTCGCCTCGCACTTCACCAAACTCCGAGCCGTGGAAGGCCTTTATTATCAGCTAGATTCAATATGGCCAATCGTGAAATATTAAAGCGAGATTGGATAGTTTAAAAAATCTGTTAGTAAATGTGTCGAAAAATTGAAGTGTGGAACTTTTACTGGTGCGTTTAAAACCTGACGAAAATAATCATGAATCAAGTTTATAAATGGATTGTCATTGTTGTAGACTTACACTAAGCTAAATGTTTGATAATATGGTGTTTATTTTTCGAAAAGTAATAAAAAATATTTTTGGAAAAGACCATCTGTTTTACCTACCTACACCCTGCACCAAGGTGCTCGCGGCTACATGCACGTCACGAAAGCGGGGCTTATTTTAAACCATGGTCCGTGCTTGTAGTATGTGGAATAAGTTTGAAAAGGTAGCGAATGTAGATTAAATCCATAGTACAATTGATTTGAATAAAGATTAAATACAATTAGAATCACAGATCTGTATATACTACTAACTAGATAAATAATTTAATTTTTATTAACAAAAAAAACAACAGACTTCAATTTTTTTAGGAGATTCTTCCAAATCTCCAAAGTTCTTCATCATATTTTCACCAAATTAAAATGGGACCAACTGGCTTTCAAATAAAAAAAGAATCATCAAAATCGGTTCACAATTGGCGAAGATATCGCGTAACAAACATACATGAAAAAAAAAAAAAAAAGAAACATACATTCGAATTGATAACCTCCTCCTTTTTTTGAAGTCGGTTAAAAAAGTCCTTCAATTTGTATGAAAACCTGGCGTTCCATTTTTCAATACAATATTTAATAAGGAATTCACTTACAAACTGACCGAATCTTTATTATTACTACCTCCAACGTTTTTTGACGAGTTCCTGCGGCTCAAACCGGCAGCTTTGAGTATTTTACAGTCAATGTCTGATCTAATGAATTGACATACACGAACTAAAAGTGACGATCCTAAATGAATTCAATTTGACGTCAGATTGACACGCAAATTCATACAGAGGCTGTGTCTATCTTGATCCATGGTCTGTGATTAGAATTCATTTATACTAATATTAAATATTTCACCAAGCAAGAGATGGCACGACGAATCTTCTTGTCGCTTTACAGGTCGGCAATGGCAATGAACAGGGACAGATGGAAGGAAATGGGAGTGACCTTTGCCCAGCTGTGGCACGAAATAGGTTAAAAAAATACAAACTTATCACTTATTAATGATAAGCTCGTCAAAAATATGTTTACCAAGTTTTAATAATATCGATATGGTGTTAAATATTAGATACTATTTGTTGTTATTTATTAATACATGAATAAATAACAACCATGCGCTAATTACAGATACCAATAGTAAACGATAACTGTGACCCATTAAACACAGATTTAATACGCGTAATTCCCACGAACTTTCCAAAACAACCGCGTTAATTAAAATCGACATACAATTTGTGATAGTGTCCAATGTTTAATTTAAATTAAGCAAAACCATATTACTTGATAAAAATTGTGAAAAACTCACAAAACCAATTTAAACTTTGGTGATATGTGTGAACTTTTAATTATAAACGAGTACCCACTTTCAAACATGCAAACGCTCTCGAATTTTATTAGGTACTACAGGGATTATGTGTGGTTTTACCACACGGCACCACCCGCAACACTGTACCTACTGAAAGCAAAGTTTTAGTAATCATTATTTGTTTATTAACTTCTTGAAGGTTTCTTGCTAGGGTACCTGAGGATATGACTGTAATATTTGACAGATTAGTTAAGGGGTGCCCATTAATCATGTGATGTTTGTATAGCAACTTTTGAACTCCTCTTTCTCCTTAGTAATACGTTGTGACTATTTAGACTACTACTCCCCCTCCACCCAAAATCACGTGTATTATTTTTTGGTTTAAAGTATTTAAAAAATAATCAAAATATTATCTTGGAATGCAGGTATAATCTAATTCTGGAAAATTAACTCACGCGCAGCTCTTCGGATTAGAAATCGCGCGCTCAACGAAAAAATAAATTCACGTGATGTCTCATTACTTTTCCCCTTCCCTCCCCCTTGTGATATTTCATATGAACAACTTTCCCAAGGAACATAACGAATTAAAAAATTGTTTTCCATATAAATCCGGATCAACAGATATTTTTCATATTTTGATATATGTTCCTTGATGAAAGTTGTTCAGTATCATGGACTGAATTCAGCCATAAAATAGTTTCAGTGTATTTTGCTTTAAGCTCTATAACTAGTGAAATATCTAGATAAAATACGTGAAGTGCATAGTATCCGCGTATCTATTACACCAGTAGAACCAGCCCGAAGGCTGGTCTCCAACGTTCCATTGTGCGGGCTTGCGGAGCGGACACTTTACACCGAGAAACCAGATAGTTGTCATTGACAGTAGCCTCCTGAAGCACCTTTGTCTACTCCAGAATATACTATATTCATCACTCGGTTGACAAAGGACTGGTACAAGAAACTTGATGAGAATAAGAAATAAGAACATTAGTTGGAATTAAGAAGTGCTTTTCTAATAAAGTTACATCTAATCTTCTTATATAGAAAGAAACTGGTTTGTTGTTGGTAATTCATGTTGTAGAGTTAGGTGTGACGGGTCCTTTCTTGATCGCCGGTCGATAGTATCTTCTTAGATTGCTATTAATTGATGTAAAAAATGAAGTAAAAACAGCTGACAAGCGACCTACATAGTATGTCTAGCCGAAATGTGCGAGCTTAGTGACTCGTACATAGAGAAAGCTCAAAGAGGTGGTGATCAGCTCACAGAATAATAATATTATGTAACAAGGGTATCAAGGTGGTAAGATGATCAATGGACCATTGCGTCTCAAAAGTATTTCACGATTACTGGAAAGAAAATATTTTTGCACGCCTCATAAGCGAAGCGCATGAGTTAGTGCTCTACTCTCGCCTTACAAAAATCAAGTGATTTTTAAACTAAATGTGTCTCTATTTATTTTCTATCGCACTTGTACAATAATATTTACACATAAATGTCAAGGAAAAATACTAGTTTCAACACTTATGACATTTTTAAAAGACATTTTGCCTTTTAAATAAATAAATACAATGTTTAATAAAATCATTTTGTGGACGTCCGTGTGTCTGTATGTATGGAAACTGGCGTGGTCACGAAACTCCCGAAAAACTTATCTGATTAAGTCCATTTTTTTTTATACGCTTCAGTATTATCCAAAACTAAGTCCTTTCGAAGATCACGGTCTAATTCAATGTAGTTTAATCGTAATTATTATTATAAAAATACAGGTGACATATTAAAAATAATTTTGGATGTGAGGTTTGTTGAAAGAGTTAATACCTATGTATGATGAGTACGAATGTGTAACTGGCAATTAAGAAAAGAAATTTGAATAAAGAATGTTGTGATTTTGTTTGTTTTATTAAATATGAAAGACGAATAAATGTAATAGAAGCGATAAGTTAGTTAATATTTTATTTAATTTGCATTAACTAATTGAGAATGAAAAGAACAATCAGTGGTAACACTTTTCTTGACATTCGTGACGTAGTCTTGTGTCTTTTTCTTGTTTTTGCTTAGTTTTTTTTGAGATTCCTCAAAATCTACCGGTCCGAATCCGTTTAAATTCACAGGAAATCTGAGTTGTATAGAACTCTTTGGAAAGCTTGTTTGGTTCTGATCGGTTTAGTTGTTCAAGAGTTATAAGCGGGTCACATACACACCCACACACACATACGGATAGGGTGCATGACACTTGCTCGTGAGTGGTCAGGGAAGATTCCTGAGACCTTTAAACGTCGAGATCTGATGAAAACTCGACTTTTCAAAAACGGGGTGAAACTAATAACGTCCCGAATTTTGAAAATTTTCAATTTTCTCAGCGGGGAGTTAAAAATAAAAGTTAAAAATAATCTCCAGTCGTGCGTTAAAGCCGACACATACTTCTTCGTTTTAAGTTAGCAATAAAACAATCAAAATCAATTTAATTGTAAAAAATGAGATTATGATGTGTGCACTTTTGGATTTTCCAAACTATTTTTAGAAATACTATTAGCTATAATAATATATACTTACGTCATACGTGATGAAAACTATTTGATAAAATATAAGACAGAGCGGTCAAAAAGAAGGAACTAGAAGCTTTTATTTAGCTTGCTCTGTTTGGGTCAAATCTTGCAAGCTTTTGAGACACTTCCCGGTTTCCAATTGAGATGAGATTTTCTACGCTATGTAAATCAGATGACAATGCAATATTATTATAACAAGAAGCTGATCTGATGATGGAGCGGGAAGGTGGTTATAGAAACCCTGTACAAAACGACGCAACACCACCATTTACTTAGGCCTTACAATTAAAGCTTATTTTGTGTTTTTATCACAACCGGCCGGAATTAATAGATTCCATCCGTAAAACAAATGGCAAACCGGATTTATAACACAAGCAACTATCACACCTGGAAGCGACGATATCCAACTAGTTTTAGATGGACCCTAGCCCCCTACATGGCAGGTACCGGAATAGACTAGAACGTGGCCGGTCCCATAATTACCCGAGCCAGAACAGATCCCGCGGCCCTCACGCCGCCGTAATTACAGCCTAGTAAATGAACTTAATTAATTAACCACCTGCCCCTTTATTAAAGCCAGGCTATTGCTAACGCCGACCGAAGGCGAGTATACTATTTAATTTTGCCAGAAAATTCTGAATTTGGATGGCAATAAATAAGGAAAGTGATATTATCGTCGATGTCGGCGGCTTATGGTCACTAAGGTCATGGATTTTACCCTGCCGGTCGGACAAGCATCTTTGATTTGGGTTAGTCTAGTCATTCATATCGTGATGATTCGACCCAGCCGCTTGGACTATTATCGATATTCAAAACGTAATGTTTATGAATTTTATCAATTACTAGATCTTAAAATATTGCTCTTGTTTATAATGCGTTGAGATATGGTACTTACGTACTCGTAGATCTAACAATAATGTTTTTCAAATGAAGTCTTACCTGAAACAAATACATTTAATTATTATTAATTCGGAATTCACTCCCGCTGAGGGTTTTCATTTGGTTAAGTACATAAGAAATATGTATGTATATTGATTCAAGTTAAATCAGTCATACACCCGTTGGTATCTGTATAACTAGTCCTTAGGCTATGTAATTCCTTAAAGCAGCTTAAAAATTCTGACACCAGTGTTGTCGTTTGATACATTTAAAAGAAAATATGTAATTGCAATCCAAGTTTTCCCTGGCGGACTCATACATTTAAATTTATCCGCACTCCATGTCATGTCAAGAGGTACGTTCAGATTCGTCGTCGTCGGCGCGTCACGTTTGGAATCCTTAATTTACCCGCCCTCGCTGCAGAGCGGAGATGCAGCCGGGAGTGCTTCCCGCCTGTGATTGCATTCGCACCCTCTCCCTGACTTCAAATTAATGTCGCGTCTTATTGCAATACTTATAGATATACTAACTTTTGCCCGCGGCTTCGCTTACGTATCCCAAATCCCACGGGAACATTACTCCTTCTTAGTACTCGTAACTATGTGTATGCGATTTTTTAAGAAGATTGGTTCAGTAGATAAAGCGTGAAGGGGTAATGAACAAACAAACAAACCAACAAACAAACAAATATACACTCAGTTTCGAATTTATAATATTAGTTGGGATCTATATTATGCCACAAATACGTAGGTGGCCAAGGAGGTTTCTTTTTGAATTAACTACACGCAAATATTATTTTTTAACAGCCAATCCAGCAGGTTTGTACGCCTTGAGCTTGATAGTTGAAAGCTACTCGTAATAAAGAGAGGATTTGGATTTAAATTACTAAAAACATAAAATGAAAATTTACACGATAATTTTTATAAAACAACTAGCTGTGCCCGCGACTTCGTTCGCGTGGTTGTCGGAACGTAATGTTATATAGCCTAAAGCCTTCCTCTATAAATGGACTACCCAACAAAAAAAGAATTTTTCAAATCGGACCATTAGTTCCCGAGATTAGCGCGTACAAACAAACAAACAAACAAACAAACAAACAAACAAACAAACAAACAAACAAACAAACTCTTCCGCTTTATAATATTAGTATAGATTTACAAAATGTAAAACAAGGAGCACAATAAAGTTAGTAAACACGAAGTTAAACAAGTATTTTATTTATTACACTACACGTAACTTGCCAACAAAACATTAAATATAGACTTATAAATAAATACGAACAATAAAGACCTAGTAAATCATTGCATGAAGCAAAACTTAATCGCTTTACGAGTTTATTTTCAACGCTTTCGAAACTCAATTATGAATACGAACCACATAATAGACGGTGAAGAAATAATATTCTCAAAGCCGAAGAAGAAATATAAAATGACGATGAATGAATGACAAGTACGCAGGAGCGGACTGTGGCCGCTAAGCGTTTCATTACAATAAGTAAACCCCCACGGTCGTACTCAGCCAGATAAATGTACTTTACGGTTTGGTGAGGAAAGGAGAGCAGTGTCGCGCAAGGAATATTCAATATCAACCGCGTTCAGCCCTGCGAGTTACAGCTACGTTTCGGAGGAAATATCTGCGGGATTTTCGTATTCTATGACACTCCATGGATAAGCCCTCCCTACCTCCGTAACGTATGGTCACGGTAATGATATGATATCATTATCGTGGTATGGTCTAGTTGGATAGGTAGTGAGATTTGTCTAAAAATAAGGTGAATTTTTTGTGATGAAATCTTTATTGTGTGTGTATCTATATAAAACTACTTTTTACTTTCTTTGAACGCATAATTTGGTACAGGTTTACAGAACACTGACTTCTTACTTACTTAGTAGGTACATTATGGTGAAACTCGTGGGCTTAGCTCAAATAGCCCAACGCACCTTATTAACAAACGATAAGTGCACATAATTGCATCTAACCCACTTCTTTAATTTGCAAGTCCATGTAATCCTACTTATTTCAGAGCAGCGTCGAAGCCAGGCTAGAAGTAGGTCGATGGCCTATGCTATAATTCGGGTGATGTCACCACACATTCCTAATAACCACAGCAATGACCAAATGTTTCCGGTCGCCTAACGGTACTAAAACATAGGGATGAGTGAGCGGTCAAATGTAATGCGTTGAAAAAAGGTCAAGTGCGTTACAGACTCGCTTACTTAGGGTTCCCTATTAGGAACTTCAATATCTTTTCGATACTATTAACAATTTTTAAAAGTTCGAAGCGAAACCAATCTCTGCTTCCGCTCTGTCCACCTGTTACAGGCTTGATGACTGTGACAGACGGACAGAGCGGAACTAAAACGTACTTTCTCGAGTATCATAAGGGTTCAAATCACTGTATGTAATCACCATACAACTGAAGGATTCCTGTATGCTCGTGCTTCAGGTACTCGTCAAGCTGTTGGTCTCGACTGTCATTATTATGGCAGGCAGTCGTCAAGCTATGTCAGACACCATTAGGCAGCTTTAAAAATTTAACACAAAAGTCACTTTACATTCGAAAACACATTTTAGTAAAGAGCCCCAAGCATGGTGTTTGTTCGTTTTTTAGGGTTCCGTAGCCAAATGGCGAAAAACGGAACCCTCATGGATTCGTCATGTCTGTCTGTCTATCTGTCTGTCCGTCCGTATGTCACAGCCACTTTTTTTCTGAAAATATAAGAACTATACTGTTGAAACTTGGTAAGTAGATGTATTCTGTGAACCGCATTAAGATTTTCACACAAAAATAGAAAAAAAAACAATAAATTTTTGGGTTCTCCATACTATAGAACTGAAACTCAATTTTTTTTTATTAGACTGTAGTGTATTTATCAACGTTGTGTAGGTAGACGCAACTTAAGGTGGCGTCAGTCTGTAACCGAGCAATAAACGTGTTGCATTGATTTTGTGTTTCTCTTCGTAGTCTCGTCTAAAACACTATAAATTGGCGACGATTGCTACTCACGCATTTGCTTTCATCGAATTTTCTACATAAGGGTGTGGATTGCAGTGTTAAAATGACGAGTGAAGTGAAATACATGATGATCGGTGGCGGGCTCAGTTTCGATCATCGCACGCAAGAATGGAGTATTTTTAAAAGCCGTTTTAATCAGTTTTGTTTAGCAAACGACATTGATGATACCACTGATAAGGCTTTCCTGAAGCGTCGAGCAATTTTGTTGTCTTCGTTGGTGGAAGATACCTATCGAACGGCTAAAGACCTTGCTTTCCCTGCAGAACTCGAAGATTTAGAGTATAAGGTTCTTCTAGAAAAATTGAACACGCATTTCATTTCTAAAAAGTGTACGTTCGCAGAAAGATATAAGTTCTACAAGGCGGAACAAAGGCCTGGCGAAGATTTGGCAGAATGGGCGGCAAGAGTCAGAAGTTTAGCTCAGTACTGCGGTTTTAGATTGGAGCTTGATACAGCATTGCGAGATCGTTTTGTTCTTGGGTTAGAGAACAGTAAGGAGAAAGAAAAATTGTTTGCAGAAAGTATTGACAAATTAACCTTCAGTAAGGCGTTAGAATTGGCTCAGAGTGTTCGATGTGCGAGGACGGCCCTGCAGTCATCAGCCGCCGCCGCCGCGCCCACGGAGCCTGTGTTTACGCTTCGCGCCTCTGGCGCCGGCGTGACTAGCTCGGCCAAGCCGGAACCATCCGTTGTGTTCAGTGATAAAAAGTGCTGTCCGGTGTGCGGGTACAAAAATCATACCAAAGAAAAGTGCCGTTTCGTTAATTATACGTGTCAAAAATGTAACAAGAAGGGACATTTAAAGCGTGTTTGTAAATCAGTTGTCAAGAACAACAATTTTTTGTCTGCGGATGATGACGACATATTGACAGGTATTTATAATTTATTTAATATACAGTGTGTCAATGGTGAGCCCATGCAACAAATAGTTTCGATAGGTTCGGTAAATATTCAGTGCGAGATCGATAGCGGTAGTGCGGTTTCCGTTTTACCTTTGGATACTTACCAGTCTAATTTCAAAGATAATTACAAATTGCAAAACTGCGGGGTAACTCTTAATTGTTATAATGGTAGCAAGATTGCTCCTTTGGGGTTCATAAAAGTACCGGTTTTTTACAACGATCGTAAAGAGTTTTTAAAGTTTTTTGTTATTTTTACAAAAAATAAACAGCCGGTACTATTAGGCCGCGATTTTTTATGCAGATTTAATTTGCAATTATGTAGTGTTGAGTGTAATAATTTGAAATTGGACGCTCTGAGAGAATCACTCAAAAATAAATTTTCTAAACTTTTCTCTGATGATTTAGGAACTTTTAATAAGTATAAAATAAATTTAAAAATTAAACCAGATGCTGAATTGAAATTTTTTAAGCCTCGACCTGTACCTTTAGCGTTGAAGTCAAAGGTTGAACAAGAATTAGATCGTTTGGTTAATTTAGGTATTTTAGAAAAAGTGGACCATTCGGATGTGGCTACCCCTATTGTTCCAGTTTTACGTTCTGATGGAAATATAAGGATTTGTGGTGATTTCTCAGTGACCTTAAATAAATATTTGTATACGGATAATTACCCACTACCACGTATAGAAGAGCTTTTTGCAAAACTACACGGTGGTGTGGAGTTTAGTAAACTTGATTTATCGCGGGCTTACTCACAACTATTATTAGATGATAGCAAAGAATTGACTACGATAAACACGCACAAAGGTTTGTTCCGTTACAATCGTTTGGTTTTTGGGCTATCGAGTGCGCCGTTTATTTTTCAACGCACAATGGAACAATTACTTTCTGGTATCGAAGGCGTGTGCATATTTTTAGACGATATTTTAATTTCGGCGCCTAACCGTTTTCTGCATATAGAAAGATTAGGAGCAGTACTTAGAAGATTAGAGGAAGCAGGCTTGAGGTTAAAAATAGATAAGTGTGAGCTATTAAAAGACTCTGTCGAATATTTAGGATTTGTAATTGATAAAAATGGTTTGCATAAGTCAAAAAAGAAAGTAGAAGCTATGTTGAATTGTAACCAACCCAGGAATATAAAAGAATTAAAGTCGTTCTTAGGTTTTATAAATTATTATAGATGTTTTATTCCGAATACATCTGTTTTGTTAAATCCCTTACATTTATTGTTAAAAAAAGATCAAAAGTGGGTGTGGGGAGAATCTCAAGATAATGCGTTTAGAAGAATTAAAGAGGCACTCTTGTCGGACACCGTACTGGCGCATTATAATCCGGAGTACGGCACGGTGGTGACGGCGGACGCGGGCCCTGACGGGCTCGGCGCCGTGCTGGCGCAGCGACAGCCTGACGGCACCGAGCGCGTCGTCGCATACGCCTCGCGCTCGCTCACTAAACCTGAACGTAACTACGCGCAGATTCAGAAGGAAGCTGCCGCGATAATATTCGCTATAAAAAAATTTCACCATTATTTGTATGGTTGTATGGTCCCCTTTACCTTACGAACAGATCATAAACCACTTTTGACTATTTTTGGCAATAAGAAGGGAATTCCTGAGTTGGCCGCAAATAGACTACAGAGATACGCATTATTTCTGTCTGCCTACAATTTCAATATTGAATATGTTAAGAGTGAAGATAATGTGGCCGATTTTCTTTCTAGATCCGTATTACCGTCAAAAAGTTTAGAAAATGATTTACTGGAGGAAACGGATCAGGCTTTGTTTATAAATTTCATTTCAGATGGGCTATTCAGCCCAATAACATTAAATGATATTAAAATAGAATCAGCCAAAGACAAGATATTGTGTAGAGTAATGAATTACATAAGTACTGGTTGGCCGATAAAAATACATGATATTGATATAAAACCTTTTTTCTTTTGTAGGTCAGAATTATCGTTAGAAAACGGTTGTGTTTTAAGAGGCCATAAACTTGTCATCCCGACTAAATTCAGGGAACGTTTGCTAGACGAGTTGCATAGCTCCCATTTTGGCGTGGTTAAAACGAAATTGGAGGCCCGTGCTCGTATGTGGTGGCCTAATATAGATAAACACATAGAACAAAAAATAGGTTCATGTAGTTTATGTAATGCGCTGCGCAGCGCTCCTCCCCGCGCGCCCCTCGCCTCGTGGCCCTACCCCAGCGGGCCGTGGCAGCGCGTGCACTTAGACATGTTTAGCATTAGCGGTAAACAATTTTTAGTGGCTGTAGACGCTCATTCGAAGTGGGTGGAATGTTTTATGATGACGGCCACAGACAGTGAAGCAGTCATCAGCATGTTGTGCGAAATGTTTAGTCGTTTCGGTTTGGTTCGCGTTCTGGTGACAGACAATGCGACAAATTTTTGCTCCAATAGGTTTAACGAGTTTTGTGTGGCTAACGGGATCGAGCATATGACTATAGCACCTTATCACCCGGCCTCCAACGGGCAAGCCGAAAATAGTGTAAAAACGATTAAAAGAGGAGTCAAATTTATTTTGAGTGATAATTGTAGCCAAAAAGTTTTAATTAGAAAACTTAATAAATTTTTATTTGATTACCGAAACACCACACATTGCACGACGGGATTTTCGCCCGCGCAGCTTATGTTTGGCCGGCCGTTACGCTGTCGTCTCGATTTGTTGCGGGCCCCAGAGACTCACTCTGGAGGTATGCCGTCATCATCCACAGCTAAAGATCATGTTTTTTCTGCGCAGATCTCACAGCATAAGCAGTATGCTGGCAAAAGGAAACAGGTGTTTGCTCGGGCCGATAAGATACTTGTTAAATGTTTCCATAATAATGGAAAGAATCATACTTGGAAGTTAGGTGTAGTTGAAGAAGTTATAGGTTCAAATATGTATACCGTTCGTTTGTTACATGAAAATTGTATTTTACGTAAACATATCGATCAATTATTAGCGTACAAAGGTTTTGACACTAATTATGATAATTTCGACGTCACATTAGTTAATGAAGATTGTATTGGTAGTGAAGTCTCTTGTGAACCCATTCAAAATCAGGGAATTTTATCCCCAACAGGTTCACCGTCAGGCGCTGGTACCGAGGCCATTGTAGGTGACGTGTGCGTAAGTAGCGATACGCCGCCGCCGCCGTCTTGTGTAGTATCAGATGCTAATGTTGGAATTGAGGAGGGCCGTGAACCGGCGGATGAAGAGTTTTTTGAAGCGATTTCATCACTGCCTTCCGCACCTACAGTTCAAGACAATCCTGACGGTCAGCCTGTTGAGACTTTAAATTGTCAGGATAGACGTAGACTTCGGTACGCTTCGCGGAAGGAAAAATAAAAGTTATATTACTTTGTTGTAGCTTTTAAAGAGATAGTTGTAAAATTATTTTGTAATATAATTTAGTGACTAGTGGTGGAGGGATTTGTAGTGTATTTATCAACGTTGTGTAGGTAGACGCAACTTAAGGTGGCGTCAGTCTGTAACCGAGCAATAAACGTGTTGCATTGATTTTGTGTTTCTCTTCGTAGTCTCGTCTAAAACACTATATAGACCCATACATGTGTGGTATCTATGGATGGTCTTCAAAAATGATATTGAGGTTTCTTGTATAATTTTTTTCTAAACTGAATAGTTTGCGCGAGAGACACTTCCAAAGTGGTAAAATGTTGTTCCCCCCTGTAACTTCCGAAATAAGAGAATGATAAAACTAAAAAAAATATATTATGTACCATGCAAACTTCCACCGAAAATTGATTTGAATGAGATCTAGTAAGTAGTTTTTTTTTATACGTCATAAATCGTAAAATGTTACTTGCTGCTACGGAACCCTTCATGGGCGAGTCCGACTCGCACTTGGCCGCTTTTTATTTCTACTTCTGTCGATTCAATACCGTCAGTGACACTTGGGTATACTTAGCGCTCTTAGTCAACCGTGCCTTGTTAAAATGTCAACTTATAATTTGGACGGTCACTTTGTGGCGTATCGGACCTGCCGTACGCCAACCTTCTTTGTAAATAATCTCATAGAGATGACGACATCGTCGAGCGCACGTCTAACAGTGCGCGCGCATGGATGGCCCCTTCATATCGAACCTGTCAAATCGGCCGTCACGGAAAATTCCCTTGCATATATTTTATTAATTATTTTATATCAAAACAGTGCAATAATCATTGTTAATATATAAATAAATACATAGCAGCATACCAAATACTTTCACTGCTATATTGGTGACCCCGACGTGATTCCGCAACCGTACTTCGCGAAGATGGAAAAGGATGAAAATTTTGGAATCCCAACGGCCTAACCAACTCAAGGTACATTTCAACAAACATTTAAAGTCGGCGTCAAAATTCCGCCATTCTGGCCTGACCGCCCAAACCTATGGTTCGCACAATTAGAAGGTCAATTCATATTAGCCGGTATAACAGCCGATACTACCAAATTTTATACTGCGTGTAGTTACTTAGAACATCAGTATGCCGTTGAAGTCGCAGATGTCATTGAGAACCCGCCCAAAGAGAATAAATACGAAACGCTCAAGAGAGAGTTGGTGAAGCGTATGTCAGCCCCAAGAGAGGAAAAAATCTTACAGTTCCTGAATAAAGAAGAAATGGGCAATCGTAAACCTTCGCAGTTCTTAAGGCACTTAAGACATCTGGCGGGCCCTCAAATCTCAGACGAATTTATACGCACGGTATGGTGTAATGGCTTACCTTCGCAAATACAGCCAATTATTGCGTCGCAGACCGACTCACCACTAGAGAAATTAGCTGATTTGGCTGATAAAGTAATCGCTATCGCCTCGCCCGCTTCCCAGGTATGTGACGTCAGACCAACAACTTCTTCAGCTGACCCGTATTTAGGTATAATGGAGAGTATGGCCAAGCAAATAGAGGAGCTGCGCAGTCAAGCACAGCAGCTAGCCACGCGAGAGAGTCGGCCCAACTTCAGACGATATCGGTCTAGTTCGCGATCCCGGTCACGTGGTAATGGCCTATGTTTTTACCACCGCAAGTTTGGTGCTGCGGCCTTCAAATGCACAACGCCCTGCGCATATAAAAAGCCGGTAAACTCCAGCGGCAGCCACTAGTGGCGGCAAATGACTGCCCGCAAGGAAACGGCCGCCTCTTCGTCGTCGACAGGAAGACCCGGGTAGAGTACCTCATTGATACAGGATCTGACCTCTGCGTATTCCCCAAATCGATGGCCAAAGGGTTCCGTCCTCGTACTACGTATGAGCTGTATGCAGCGAACAACACCCGTATTAATACGTACGGATTTCTGGATTTGTGCCTTGATCTTGGCCTGCGTAGAGACTTCCGCTGGCGCTTCATCGTGGCTGAGGTATCCAGGCCCATCATAGGAGTTGACTTCTTACAGCACTACAATCTTCTGGTAGACTGCCGACAACATCGACTGGTTGACGGACTCACAACGCTTTGGATCACAGTCCCATGTCGTCACAGCACTTCGCCAGAGACCGAAGCAGTCAAGACCATCAGCGGTGACTCCAAATACCTGGACTTGCTGAAGCAGTACCCTACCCTCACCACGCCAGCAGGTAGGCCCACAGAACCCAAGCACAATACTAAACATCACATCCGCACGACTCCAGGACCTCCAGTGGCAGCTCGTCCTCGCAGATTGGCCCCTGATCGCCTAAAAATCGCAAAGCAGGAGTTTGATGCTATGTTACAGAATGGAACAGCACGACGTTCGGAAAGCTCATGGTCGTCCCCACTCCATCTCGCTCGTAAGAAAGACGATGGCTGGCGCCCATGCGGTGATTACCGTGCTCTCAATGCGAGAACAATTGCAGACCGCTACCCAATTAGGCACATCAACGACTTCACTTACCAGCTGTCAGGTGCCAAGATCTTCTCGAAAATTGACATGATCAAGGCGTATAATCAGATCCCAGTCGAAGAAGCTGATATTTCGAAAAATGCCATCACAACACCGTTCGGGCTCTTCGAATTTCCGTACATGACATTTGGTCTACGAAACGCAGCTCAAACCTTTCAAAGGTTCATCGATGAAGTACTGCAAGGCTTGGATTTCGCGTACGGATATTTGGACGACACCTTGATCTTTAGCAGGTCTGAAGAGGAACACCTCCAACACCTGGAAATCTTGTTCGAGCGTTTCAAGGACTACGGCTTACTGATTAACGTGTCCAAGTGCGTTTTTGGCGTTGAGGAAATACAGTTCCTAGGATATTCTGTTTCCACAGATGGTATCAAGCCCTTAACAGAAAAGGTAGAAAGTATACAAGCCTATCCTCCTCCGTCAACAGCTAAACAACTTCGACGTTTCTTGGGCATGTTTAATTACTATCGCAGATTCGTACCAAAAGCTGCCGAACTTCAAGCACCGCTCGACAAAGCCCTCACTGGCAATATCAAAGGAGCAACTCCCATTAACATGACGGAAGAAATGTTATCAGCTTTCAACGCTTGCAAAAACTGCCTATCTCAAGCTGCACTTCTTGCACATCCAGATGTCAACAAAGAACTGGCATTGTTCACTGATGCATCCGACGGAGCCATTGGTGCAGTTTTACAGCAGAACAACAACGGCAGCTGGGAGCCTCTCGGTTTCTTTTCCCGCAAACTTTCGTCATCACAAAAGAAGTATAGCCCATATGATCGAGAGTTGTTGGCTATTTACGAAGGCATCCGATACTTCAAGTACATGCTGGAAGCTAGAGTGTTCACGGTTTACACAGATCATAAACCCATCACATTCGCTTTCACCACCAAAAGAGACGGATGCTCACCCAGACAGTTCAGTCTGACAATGTCGTCGCTGACGCTATGTCCCGCATTGAACAAATTTCATCTTTCATCTACTTCGCAGATCTTGCAAGAGATCAGGAGCAAGACCCTGAACTGCAAGACCTGTTAAGGCAGAAATCATCCCTCATCCTCAAGAAACTGCCTGAGAACAATTTATACTGCGACATCTCATTAAATCACCCACGTCCATACCTAACCCCTTCCTACCGCAGGAAAGTCTTCGAGAAGATGCACGGTTTGAGCCACCCCGGAACCAAGGCAACCGCTCAACTCATCGCCGAACGCTTCATTTGGCCTGGGTTGCGCAAGGACTGCACCCGCTGGACTCAGCAATGCACAGATTGCCAACGAAGCAAGATCTCCCGTCATCTCTCTTCCCCTTTTCAAACTTTTCCTGTACCTTCAGAACGTTGTTCCCACGTTCATCTTGATCTCATTGGTCCTTTATCCTTTTCCAAAGGGTATAAATATTGCCTCACCGTCGTCGACCGTTTTTCCTTCTGGCCTGACGCCTATCCCCTGGCGGACATCACTGCAGAAACTTGTGCCAGTGCCTTTTTATCCAACTGGATATCGCGCCATGGTTGTCCTTCCACCATCACTACCGACAGAGGACAGCAGTTCCAGTCACACCTATTTCAAGCCATTTCGCGACTGATTGGTGCAGAACATCGCCCCACCACTGCCTACCATGCGCAGTGCAATGGACTGGTGGAGCGTCTCCATCGCCAGCTGAAGGCAGCCATCATGTGCCACAACAACCCGCAGTGGACAGAAACCCTCCCTCTTGTGCTGTTGGGCATACGAGCAGCTTGGAAGGAGGACCTCGGCGCGTCGGCTGCTGAGATGGTCTACGGCGAGCCTCTGAGACTACCTGGACAATTCTTTACTCCATCTTCAGCCAGTCATCTGGATCCTGTGGACTACGTGTCACGCCTAAGGAAACACATGGCTGGATTGTCTCCTGTGCCTACATCAAATCACGGCAACAAAACTTTCTACGTGCCAAAGGACATACATACGTCGGATTACGTATTTCTACGCCGGGGCCCTGAAAGACGAGCCCTTGAATCGCCATACGTCGGCCCATATAAGGTACTGCACAGAGGAGCCAAAGCCTACAAAATTGAAGTCCAGGGCAAAGAAATTACTGTCACTGTAGACAGACTGAAGCCAGCGTATCTTACTTTAGATGATAATAAAACTTCAAACAAGACAACCGTCCATCCTTCTTCAGCACCTGAAGAAAAGGATCCTCCACGGACAAGGAGCGGACGTGTAATCAGATTCCCCGCTCATCTTCAGCACTATCGACCGTGAACCGGTCTCAGCGGGGGAGTAATGTGGCGTATCGGACCTGCCGTACGCCAACCTTCTTTGTAAATAATCTCATAGAGATGACGACATCGTCGAGCGCACGTCTAACAGTGCGCGCGCATGGATGGCCCCTTCATATCGAACCTGTCAAATCGGCCGTCACGGAAAATTCCCTTGCATATATTTCATTAATTATTTTATATCAAAACAGTGCAATAATCATTGTTAATATATAAATAAATACATAGCAGCATACCAAATACTTTCACTGCTATAACTTTAATCTACGGTTAAGTTCCAACACACGGTATACTGTAATTTATTATCAAGGCAAACGACACTTACTGGAATTTGAACTTTCTGACAGCCAATTCGAATTGATGAAAAAACTTCGCTTCACAGTTTTACGTAACTGAAATCGCAGTGATCTCTTTGAATGTTTAATCCGGGCGAATGTGTATAATTGATCCCCAGTTAACGGGAACAAAAACGGATTAAATATTAACAAACGTAGGAATCATATTTTTGTTACAACGATGATCCGAACTGACCTAGCGAAACATAAACCATCTAAGTCTGTGTATTTGTGTATATATTTGTGTTTATAATCGATCTAACCTGTGTTCTTATTTTTTAGAGCTGTGTTAAAAATGCTAATTAAAAATATTGACGATGATCATGATGCGAATTTAAAGATTAGATTTGCCAAGTAAACTATAAACATAGCGCCAACAATGCAAGGTCGCCAAAATATCAGACCACACACAAAATAAATCGCGATAAGTCAAAGAATAGTCGGACCGTAAAAGCCTAAGAAAGATATTCAAGTGACACCTTATTTCCTTGTTTACAATTAACAATAAATTACAAAAGTGAATATTTAAATCATTGTCGCGGGCGCGGGCCACATCGACAATGGCCCCGCAGGAAGGCCGTATTTTGCAATGGCAGGTAGGCAATTTGACATTGTGTAAACGTTATCACATGGGGGCCGAAAACGGAAACTTGGGTCACGCTCCTTGCATATAAAACAAAATGCGCCCACCGTGAAGTTACATTAAAAACTTGATGTCTAACTCTACGTTAACTCGGCTGCTTGGATGGTCTCCGTCACCCATGAGAGTTTGAATTTTAGATTTTCGTGCACAATTTCAATAGAGTTCAAAAACTGACCTCGTGGACCTACAATCATATAACCAAGATTGTCGGCCGTGATTAATTATCATTATTAAACCTAATTATATTCAAATACAATTCAATTACATTTTGGACGAATGGCATGTGTCTAATTAACGTGGTGTGCGTAGTGCGTACGTATAGTAAGGGGTACCTTCACGTACGCACCTCTATGCGGCAGTAATAGTGGTGAAATTGCAATGAATTTGGGCAACTTCATGTGCTTTTGACTGTACGTACGTAACATACTCGCGGTAGTTCCACGCCGCAGTCTCGAATTGGGAAACGAGCAGATCATGGAATCGAAATTGCGTTTTCTGCGTGTATCACTTTCTCTACAGATTATAATCTATGAAAATAACACACAAAATGTGTGGTTTTCTTATTAATTACATAAATGTAATTATGTTACTATTAGTGTTATTACGGATTATACCTAGTTAAAGGCAGTTACTCTAGTAGTACAGAGGGTCGTGCTCCTGCAGCGGAGTCCTGCAGTGGAGACCAAAAAAGATCTGATGATGATGATGAAAGGCACAGTCATTATAATAAAGTGTGAAATAGAAATAAGGTTTGTTACAATACAAAAAAAAATATAGTAACACATAAAAAAGAAAGTCTCGATGTGTTTTCAGACTTTCACGTTGTATAATGTTTTTGGACCCAAACGCGCATTATGGGGAGGAATACTGAGGGAAAGATCTTCTATTTTCTAAGTACGTACGTAAAGCGATAAGGTGCGCTTCAAGCACAGAGACTTAATTCTGAAGTAACGACGGGGACGTCTTTCATTAAAATTGTAAAGTTTGTCAATTATGCGCCATGATGCACAAGTTTAAAGTAACGTTAAAGATTCCCTTCAAACTTGGGGAGTTAACGTCAGACAGGCAAAGCACCTTTTGTTAGAAAGTTCGTCATTTAGGTTTAGGGTTAAAAACAGGGTGATCTTTATTCGAAATAACGTGTCATAGGTACTTAGCGTTAAACCACTATGTGCTACCCACTGCCGCTTCAATTAGAGAATTCGCTGGGCTATGTCAGTGACTTTTTTATACGTATTTCCTCATTTCTGATTCGATTTCATCTCTTACTCTCAATAGCCCGTTTTGCGACCTTGACCTATATATAATAAGAGCCGTAATAAGGGACTAAGTTTCAGAGGGCCAGAACCGTAAGGCATTACACTTATTACTGGTAACATTCATCATAATATAACACATCGATTTATAGACTTATATTGAGGCACTGAGGCATTTTAGTCGAGAAGACACTGCGTAGAGTCAACGCTATCTCATAGCGTTCAAAAGAAACCAAATGAGGCATGATTAACGCTAGCATATTCGTAAATTTATTCTGAATTTACATCGTTAGCCCTGTAGGAGCAGAGCATAAAGTTTACGTTGCGTTGGTAAATTCGATTAGGCTATGATTGATGAACGCACTGAGGGGAGCAGCGGGAACGCGACGCGGCGTGCGGTCCCGGTGGCTCCGGTGCGATGCGTCATGGACGCACAAAGGACGCCTTCGAGGGAGGATGCAGTGCCAAGATAACATGTATACCTAGCTTATTATATCAAGGAACGGTTTTAAAAATATGAAGGTCTTTCAGTTAACGCCCCCTTAATCCCGTCTCCGGAGCCTTTATAAAACTAGTAGTTCGTCCCGAACTGTGAACTCGCGAGCCCCTCGACCGATTTGGCTCATGTTCGAACTTAAAAATTCAATTGGCTATATCTACATGTCTACCAAGATCCGATCAAAGATACTCAAGTTACCAAAAAATGTATAATCTAATCTAAATTACTAGTTAATTTCGCTACACAATTTTTTTAAAAATATTATACAAAAAAAACGGCGCAACGTGTTACGTTCATTTAAACCGCTAACCACGGTTCCAAACGGCTAGCGGTTTTGTGAAACAGTAGCGGTAATCCGCTGTTTGACGAAATCGTTAAACAATCCAACTGCGACACATGCAGGATTTGGTGTAGGGTTACCATAATGAAATATAGTTATATGGGTGTCTATTAGAATACAGATATTTTCGACATCGAATTTCCCACAAAATTATTCCACGATTTTTATTGCCCTAACCTAATAAAATGGATAGAACTTTCTGGTCGCAGTTCTAACCTAACCTATAGGTTTGCCCTAACCTAGTAAAATGAATAGAACATTTCTAGCACACGCTCCGGCCGCGCGCTGCCGCGGCACGCTCGCCTCGCTCGTTTGACTCGTGCGTGTGTTGGTCGCAGTTCTAACATAACCTAACCTAATGGTTTGCCCTACCCTAGTAAAATATGTAGAAAATAATGATTGTTACTTATCCCGTGTCATTTACACTTATGATTAAAATCTATATGAAAATGAATATATTAGTATAAAACAAATGTATGATTGATTATAGACAATATGATTTTCAATAATATGGATAAAAACAAATATTAGAATTAAACAAATTTATGAATATTAGTTTTTTATTCGAATGATTAGGAGTTTCGATCCATATAAAATAATATATGTAAACAAATATTAGTAAAAATTAACTGTATTATTAGTGATATTATGAATTTCAATGATTATAATCCTTGCTTCTGAAGGCACCTTAAGACATTGGTCCACCATTGGTCCCATCAGTCATTATAAGATGATTACTGGAAAAGTCCAATAAGTCATCCAACTATATTAGATGCCTTTTGGCAGTTCTAATAATCTGTTATCATTATCAGTGTAGGCCGCTTACACACGAAAAGTACAACAAAAAACGTTTTCCTCGTACCGAGAACGTAATCGCACGAGATACGTATTTTGGCAAATAGCGTCGGACATAAAGTCGTATTTACACAGTTGTTCAATTGCCGGTAATTATATGCCAAAAATAAACCCGGGTACACACCGCCAGCTATTTCGGACGTTGCGAATCCGCGGGCCGAATGTCAATGGCACGTAAACGACTCGCAATGTACGCATACGCGAGGTTATACTATTTGCGATAATGATAAACAAATTCGGGTTGATCGAACTCGGGATGTGATAAAACTTCGGGAACTGACGTGAGTGAGGTAGCAAGAGATTTATTGTCGTTTTTACCTTACTGCCGTAGAGGGGTGATATTTTAATGTAGGCAGATAGAGCTTGTTCACCAACTCATGGAGAATCTAACAATCAACAAGCGGCACTAAACTTAGCTGTAAGTAACGATTTGACGTCGACGTTTGTGCAAAACAAAGTAACTATTAGTAAGAGATAATATAAATATCCTATTATAATAAAGATATTTTGAATTGAATTGAATCACAGCTCACAATAAAATTCTGATGACTTAATTAAAGCTAAACAATTATCGTTAAAAATATATATAAATCTTCGTCAACAATCGTTTATAGTTTCTCGGGACTTGTATGAGACTTGTCTGTTAGCCTGTATAGGAGGGTTAGGTACTATAAAATAATACGATTGTCGTCCGATAGCGACGTCCCATTTATATGTCCAGCCAAATTAGACTTTATCTTCACGTATTACCGCTCAACTTCGCCTGATACTGAAACGCAAACACGCAATAACGTACGTCTTGCGTACTGCTTTTGGAGTAACCCTACAGACAGTCTTATTTATACACGTCCCTAACCTAAGGTAAAGGTAAGGTAATAGTAATTTGTGTGCTGCCATCTCTGTGAGCAGCTGGTATTCATAATTTGTCTACAATTTTCTGCTATTTATAGGCAATACATAGTTTGTATGACGTTGGACGTTGGGTATCTGTTACGTTAGTAATCCGATAGATGACAAGACAACAAGTCAAATCAGACACTTTTTTCTTAACGTCAATACAAACATTAACATATGGGATTTTGTATAAAAAATAAAACCATGACGTCATAATATTTTCGAGTCAAATTATCAGGTTTTCTGCAATAAAAAATCTAAAATAATGTTGAAAATGGATATGATCTCAATGACAAGTGATACTATTTTGTGGCGTTTTATTGTATTGCTTGGCTGTAGGTACCAAATAATTCATTTTTGACCCAGTCATCTACCCAATTATATTATCTTTGTTATAGGGCTATTATTATGTGGGTTTCACTAGCAGGAGACCGACCTACCTATATCTATCTATCGAAAATCGAAACGGGCAGCTAATTGCGGCTAAAATCATTTGATCATCGTACTAACATACTCGCAACCAGCAGGTACAGCATATCAGCATATTTTCCACTGTGACCCTCTAGTGAGACTGCGGGCAATCCCGTCGCGTGGCGTACTCACATTAACAATGCGCGGTTTTTACAACCCGCGGAGAAAGCGGCGTGATTTAGTTTGACGTGTAAATTTATATTGACACGATAACTTCACTGGCGCTTTTTAATTCTAGAAGAGAATAACTGTATTCAAGGATTTTAAGCTGTGCTTTCTGAATTTACTTTAATCTAAAACCTTTGCCGAATTCCAAAAGGTGTATCCCCGATAGTCTTATCATTCGTATCTGTATGACAAGTAAATAGCCGTGACGCTGCTCTTGGTGTGACTCTCGACTTCTCGAGCAAGAAACACGGCTGTTATTTCTAATCAAGGAAAATCTAAATTTTCCTAAAGATAGTTAAAAGAACCAATGTCGTGGAGAGTGTAGGCCAAATCCTCTGGCTAATCTAATATATAGCTCTGGTAGAACAGGGAGGGTCGTGCTTATTCAATTGTGACTAAAAAGATATGATGATGATGAAAAAATAAAGAGTTTATTTACAAAAATATATTAGGATTATAAAAATCACAAAATTTTGAATTGATCGGTTCGTATTTCCATACTTTTAAGATGGATTCCACCGCAACAAAAATACGTGTCTCATGATAGGTACCATACAAAATACAAATCGATACCCACCCAACGTTCATAAACACGACTTGTCACATACTGGTCTATCTATAGGGGATTAATTCAGCAACAATATAACATTACGCAAACATTTTCACAGATAGGAAGCCACTATGCAATGACCGATATTAGCTTAAGGTCACATTGCAGCCTGAGACGATACTATCGTAACTAGAACGTGACAGTTTATTCCTCTTTGTTCACTTGGGGCGGTTACTTTTTTTTTTAACTAACCCTAACAATCATCACAGAATACAGTAAGAGTAAGCAGAACGGAATGTCCTATGGTACGCGCAATATGCGTCCCCGTTCCCCGCACCCGCACCTCTCCCCCGGTTCTTGACGGCCAACGTGAGTCATCGAGGCGAAAACGGGGGAGAGGTGCGGGGACGGGGAACGGTGACGCCTGGGTGACGCATATTGCGCGTACCTTAGGAGATTCCGGCCTGTGCAATCATCATAACAACCTTCTTCCTTCCACTGCTGAGCAAAGGTGTATCAGACAAAATGCAAGAAAATATTCTATCTACATCTAGTACGGACACGCCTCGCGGAAATGGACAAGTTACATTGGAATCAAATGCCTGGCCATGACGACCCGGCGGCGGTAGGGGTACATATGTGATGGTAGAAGAAATTCTAGTTTGATATCGCCAAATATCAAACGCGCCAACAACGGCCTCACAATCAAAGATGTTGAAGGCCATACGAAGTGGAGACGAAAAAGAAACAATTTCCGAACCTACACTTCCATCGTCAGAGTTGTGTGTAAGATCTTGCGCAACAAAAAAACGACAACCAAAGAGGGTAGGTACCTAGACCATGACGGTCGTTCTTAACAGCTTAACATAATTTTCCTTAGTCTGCCTATCAAGGCGACTGCGACTGCGAGGCGACTTGCAAAAATATTGGGCCCAGCTAAAAATTAACTAAAAAATAAAGATATTAATTCATGTGACCGAAGTGGATTAAACCGAACGTGACTGGCTTCCATGCACACGTGGCTTCTATCAGCCTGATTTGGTCAATACCATTGTTTAATTCAATTCGCATCTGGCTTACGTGCGATTGAATCAATTGTTGAATTCGATTCTTAGAAAATAAGAAATTATTTCAGCACTCGTCATATGTTATATGTAAACTGATTAAGAGGGCGGCTGATGTGGATAATCTAAGTTTTGCTCCCGCTTCCACGCAGACAAATTTACTCTTGCCGAAGCGAGACAGCGAGATGCGGGGTAGGAAGACCGCGGTAGGTCAATAAGGCTCTTTTTTTTTCGTTTTACCAAGAATATTTAAGAGTTATTTAAAAAGTAAGACATATGATGACTGCCTTATGTTTAATACAATTATAATTCAAATATACAAGAGCTAATTTATTGTATTTCTTGAATACTTGACGTTTTAGTAAAATAACTCTTAAATATATTATTTGTAAACAAAACGAAAAAAACCACAAAACCAAAACCAGTCTCATTGACCTACCATGATCTTTTCACCCCGCATGGCCTCGCTGTCTCGCTTCGGCTAGAGTAAATTTGTGTGCGTGGAAGCGGGAGCAAAACTTAGATTATCTACATCAGGCGCCCTCTTAAAAAGCTTAGGCTCTTATATGTGAAGCAACCAATCCTTTCCATCTCTCTCCGTCTAAAGCCAACTCCTTAGGACAGGACACTACAGAACTCCAACTAAACAGAAGTAACACTTGCCAAGTACACCTAAATGTGCCATGATTAATTTTTGGTTAATCCAGGGGTTACATTGACATAGCTACTTTGAAAGCAAGTTTGATATATACCATGACACTGAACAACTTTCCTATTAATAACACTTCGATCTGCTGATTCACTCCTAGAAATATTATGTTTCTTGACAGTCGTTATTTTTACCGTAGGACTATTAAATTACTTATTGTGCCTTATATGTATATAACCTAACCTAGAGAGATAATATTATATTACACAATTAATTTAACGCAAGTTAAATATTACAAAATTTTAATAAAACTGATTTCGTCTCACGCATTATTTGACTGACCTTTTACCTCAACGTAGTATAAAAATTGATTAACCCGATTTCGTAACATAAAACTAAACTAGAGTTAGTAAAGCGATAACCGTTAACAATTATCGACGTGAGCCTACTGTGTAAACTATTATATTTTATGAATTTATATATGTTTTTTTCGACATACAGTTTCTCGAATAGCAACAATCGCAGTGCAGGACACCCACTTAAAGGGTAGTCAGACGACCTGTGCAAGGTTGCAGGAAATACAGGCCGGTTCTAATTGGTAATTTTGAATCATCATCATCCATTACATAGATCTCGCTGTCATCATCATCATATATCAGCTTCAGGAAGTCCACTGCTGGACATAGGCTGGCCGCCCGCCCGCTGGCATCAGAGAGGTGGTGCCGTGGTTGAACCTCGCAAACGGCCGCGCGTGTTTAATCCGCCCCCTACTTGAACGGAATACGCCAAAAACGCTCCGACAGAAGAGTACAACAGCTGCTCGGTGGCATGCTCGTGCAGTGCAATGACGTCGATGTTTTTAATGATCCTATTAGAATATTTATTAAAAAATTGGTTACTTATTTGAATTCTATTAATTACATAATTCAAGCTTTTAATGTATTTTTATTAGTTGGTTTGTAAGTCTCTAGCATGCAGATATTTTGGTGTACACTGTAAATCTGTATGTAAATTATTAAATAAATATAAATAGACCTCCCCAAGGATTTCCAAAACGACTAGTAATTCTGAATATCATTGGGGAATTATTATGTCCAGCCGTGGGCTTCATGCGGCTTACATGATAAATAAAATTTCGACATAAAAAAGGTACTTATGGAAATAAATAAAAAAAAACAAAAATTTAAAAAGAATATCAATTTGTTTAGTTATAGAATTTATCAACGGACGAATTTACTGATTGGCTCAAATCAGTCTGCCTACACCCAAAAGAAAGATACAATACCGAGGAGTATGTTACCGTTACCTTGTAAGCTCGCAAAAGCCGATAATTCGAACTGCCTTCGCGGTACCTAATGTACACAATACTCGATTCTCGAGTGTGAGTGACGTCACAGCTCGCAGTGTCACCGAATCACTCAAGTCCGTATTAATGAAATTAGTAATTAATGTGTTATTTTGGTCTTTAGCAGAGTTGCGAATCGTGTGATATAAATATTATATTACGACTGACGATATAAATTATACCTATTCAAGTATGTACCTACCTATAAATTTCATGACTTTATTAGTAGTACGTACACAAGAAATAGAAAAGTGGTAAGTGAAATTAGGTATGTAATGTACGAGAATTTATTATAATATAATTTACTACACGAAACGAGTCAAACTTAGATGAGTCAAAAGTAAAAAAAATATTGGTGTCAAAACTATGTTACCTATATGTAGTGTAGTACACTAGCTGTTAGAGGATACACTATTACGTCTTTATCCCTAACGTGGCGGACAGAGTCTAGGGGCGGCAAGGCACAAGTCACTTTTAGCGTAATGGTGGGCATGAAGGTGGAAAAGGAAATCATAATAGTGATGGGTTGCTAATGCTAACCGCATCGTCTGTTGATATGATTCCGATTCTTGCCCATTCCCTCGATCGGCTTTTACGATCTGCGCGGGAAGAGAAGCAGCTGGTAAATTCTATATTTTTTCTTTTCTCTTTTCACCTAAACCAGCATGGGCCATTAGAGGATAACAAAGCAAAAATCAAACTACAGATTATCTGCCACAAGATGTCTTTTAATACCTTATTAACAGCTATCAAGACATTTTTCTCTTGAGTTATGACAGTGCAATAATAATTAGATTGACACTGACGACAATGGCCTTGTGGAATCTTCGATTGGATCAATACGGATCTGAAGCTCTCTCACGACAGCAATTATCTCAATGAGAATGCGCAAAAACGGGAAATTGACTAATGCGTGCACTAAAAAGGTCCCGCGCCCACTCGTCTTTGACTTTAAAAGCAACACGACAATAAAAAGTAGCTAGGTGGCGGCGTTGCTGCTCCAATCAACATTAAGGTGAATATAGAAGCAAATGGCCTTGAAGTGTGAAATAAATTGTTAACTCGTAAATATGGTGATAATTTCTATATTGCTAATCGTCAAGCACTAGATAGTCCATTAGATTATTTTATGAACTGCCTTTGGAACTATTATTGGTGATCCGTCTAGCTTTAAAACTTGCCGTGGCCTCTTTTGGCGGAGGCAAGTTTGAAAGCTAGACGGACTAATGTAAATACTTTCAACGGTGGTTCATAAAATAATTTAGAGGCCTATCTAGTGCCTGACGATTAGCAATATGGAAATTATCTCCATATTTGCGAGTTCACAATTTATTTCAAATGAGGGCGCCACTTTAAGGCCATTTGCTTCTATATTCACCTTAAGCACTACGAAATGATAAGGCTTAATTTGGTTTGGCGTTCTAGTTAATGCGACTATACTATAATAGCCGCCTAAATGTTCTAAGCTACAAAAGCGCTGGTTTAACAAAAACTAAGGTGCAAAAAATTAAGTTTTGAAGAACAGATACTGGGGAGGAGCGGGTAATACCCCATCCCATTGTAAAGCTACATTTTTGTTGCAAGGTAAAATATATTGACATATCCAAAATCTAAGGAAGGAATTCAGCCGGCGAACGGGTGCGACACCACCTAAAAAGATATTGCTTATGAACGGGAGTAGTGATAAAAACGTAGTTAACACACTTTCATTCAATAACTAGTGGTTTAATCCACATCTTCAGCTCAACGGCGAGAAACCAGGGGTTAAAGAAACTGATAACTTACAAAAGGATATTGATTTTAAACAAGAAAATTGACGCGTCTGCTATACCATACCACACGTGTTCTCTTCGGCGAATGCCAAGCGAGACAATCAATCATTGCTTATTTCATGATCCCTTTACATTCAGATATGCTTAGAGAACCACGCGCATCCCGACCAGAGCCGGTCTCGCTCGTATTATCTCTAATATTATAGATGTTAAAAATTCGAGGTTTTGTATAGGTGTTTATTACGCAAAAATAGATCGAAGACAGGTAAGTAGATAGCTTACCTGGATTAACATACCTACTTATTAGAATATTTTTTATACCCGAAAAAATGTTGCGAACTGTTTACGAGGGCAATAAAAAGAACTGGTGGTCTTTGAATTGAAAAAAAAAAGCAGCTAAGTGCGAGTCGGACTCGCCCATGAAGGGTCCGGAGCAGCAAGTAACATAATAAATTGCCGTTTACGATTTATGACGTATTAAAAAAAACTACTTACCAGCGATCTCGTTCAAACCAATTTTCGGTGGAAGTTTGCATGGTAATGTACATCATATATTTTTTTTAGTTTTATTATTCTCTTATTTTAGAAGTTACAGGGGGGGCACACATTTTACCACTTTGGAAGTGTCTCTCGCGCAAACTATTCAGTTAAGAAAAAATTTTTTTTTTAAAAACCTCAATATCATTTTTAAAGACCTATCCATAGATACCCAACACGTATGGGTTTGATGAAAAAAAAATTTTAGTTCTAAGTATGGTTTTTTTTGTGTTGGTAAGTTTTTTTTTCTATTTTTGTGTGAAAATCTTAATGCGGTTCACAGAATACATCTGCTTACCAAGTTTTAACAGTATAGTTCTTATAGTTTCGGAAAAAAGTGGCTGTGACATACGGACGAACAGACAGACATGACGAATGCATAAGGGTTCCGTTTTTACCATTTGGCTACGGAACCCTAAAAACCGGATGTGTGCCACAGATTTTTTTTTATGTCTACTGACATTTTGTAATTTTGAAAACTAAATGGCGGGCTGTGTGTCATTTCAGTTGGAAAGTCTAGTTTGATGTTTAAAGTTCCTAGTATATTCTTAGGTGATTTGTAAACATGCGATCTTTTTAGTCGACCTCCTAAAACATTATTTTAACACAAAGTTACACATCCCCCGCCTCTATCTTGCCTTAACCAGCCGGCCAGAGAGGAGTCGCAAGAGCAGAACATACGTTCTATGGTGGGAGTGTATTGCACGTAATGGCGTAATAACGGGAAGACCCGCCCTCGGGGGTAAGCCCCGTGATGGTGAAACCGGAGCCGCACCTCTCGACACCCTCAGCTGCTCACATTGTGTTGCTCCCTGGCCGCATCTTCGTGGCTAGTTAGGGTGCCCACAGGCAGTGTAGCCAACGAGCAGCAAGGCTACAATTGTTGTGAAATATTTTTAGGTAGATGCCCGTATCTCACTCCATAACCCAGTTATCCGGTCCATTAAAATCCCATCCACATAGCCCAAACTTAGTCAATCCCTCCCTGGCAATAGTTCGGCAGCTATGGAGGACTGTCCGTTAGTGCATCTCAATGGTACATTAAGGGATAGACCTCCATAGATGCAGCCATCTCACTTTTTAGATAAAAAGGTACTAAAAGGCCTCTTAATGTTGACTTTGGCCCCATGAACGCCTCAAAGGACCGGGTCCCCATTGACCCGTGGCTTAAAAGGGTACCAACATTATAATAATAATCATGTATAGATACTCAGTCAGACCCGGGCAGACGTAGTAGACCCAAGAAATGCTGGCTTGACTCACGGATGATAGTAATGCGTGCCAATGGATCAAACCAAGGATGCTCAAGCAAGACTGTGCGAAGTGTGGAAGAAAAGGCCGGAAAGCGGACCCTATTCTTCATAGCACTATAGCTTAGGAGGATGCAACTGGGAATACGCTGAGATGAGAAAGAGTTGGTTAGAGACTCAAGAGGCAAAGTAAAGTAAGGTCGATAATTATTACAATGCACAAGTCAGAGATCAATAATCGATGTCGGAGGTAAGGTCGGGCTGGTAGGAAAAGTAACTGGTGTACTCATAAAGTAATAGCTATTACACTAAAGATGCACTAAAAAGTGTGGTTCCCGGCAGAGTAGAATAAGACCACTCCAAGTCTTCCCGTGGATGTCGTAGAAGGAGACGAAACAAAAGCTAAACAAAGCTTAAAAACATCAATGAGACCTCTCCAACCCGTCTGGCTAGCGTGGAGAGTGTAGGCTAAATCCTCGTGACTGTTTTGGCTAATATATGGCTCTCGTAGTACAAAGAGGGTCGTGCTCCTGCAGTGGAGACTAAAAAAGACCTGATGATGATTACACTAAAGACCAATCTGTCACAAGACTGTCAAGCCAAACTGTTCGAGAACTAGCAGACCAACAATACTACCAGCAAATTCCTTTAGAAATATCATGCTCGGTATAGTCCATTCACAGTAATGATTGTGCTCGTTGGTCCAGTGGATTGCTAGCGATTTCGCAACCCCATGTTAATCGTGGGTAGCATAATGACATAAAATGTATCTAGCTCAGTGCTTCGGAAGGCACGTGAAGCCGTTGATCCTGGCTGTCATCATTGTATGGCAGACGCCAAGCTGTCAGATGGCTTTCGGCACATTGAAAAATCTGACACTAGTATTTGTCACTTACACACACACGAAGATACAAACAGTAACGATAAAATGTTTAATTACCGTCATTACACATTCCGTGCAAACATAGTGAACAATCAAAGCGAATGCCATAGCAGCTATTATCTAACGATAGTTATGTCACTTCATGATAGCCAGGCGGGTTCCCCGTGACCCGGTTGTAACCAGGCCAATTCGTCACACGCCCGTTATCTTGCCACTTCGCGCTGCAGGCCTAGCTTCGCTTGTGATATACCTAACAGTCTTACTAAAACTGTTCCTAGCATTCTTTAAGTATTTAGAAGTATACGATGGAATGCGTAAGGAATGATATAGGAACAGTTGGAGTAGATGGAAGAACGGGTGATAGAAGGAAATGGAGAAACAGACCATACTGCGTCGACCCCAGATAAAGGTAAATTGTGAGGAATATGATGATGTTTTAGGTAAGGATGGTACTGATATGGTACTCGTAATAACATATTCTGATGATACGTCAAATTGACATGGGCAGAGCAAATCTAAATAATGATTTATTAACTACAGTGAATCTATATCCATTGTCAGACTATGACCGAATGTTGAAATGTTGGACAAAATTATTAGGCTGTAAGCTCAATGTCATAGGTCATTACTTGTTATCCTATTTGGCAATCCCATGGGATCATATTTTTCGGGATGTAGGTAATAGCACCCCCATTAGTATTAAAAAAAACCATCCCCTTCAATCATTCTATCTATTGATGAAAACCGCATTAAAATTCATTGTTTAGAAGATTTAAGCGTAAATACACACAGAGGGACAGAGGGCGAAAATATCTAGACATGAGCAATTATACCTACGTAAGTAACAATAATAAGTTATTGTGTGCCCGGAAAATCAACAATATCTGTTCTCATCATTTACATACAGGACTTAGCACGAACCTTTTTATTGTTGTGTTGTGTGACTTTACGTTTCGAAAAACCAATATCTGTTCTATTTTACTCGTCACGGATGAATATACAACTTGTTTTCTGTCAAAGTAAAAAATAAAGCAGATAAATAAAGTTTACACGTAAAATACCGTAAACAGATAGTCGGTTAGGCAGGTAGGACTATGTACATTTTAACATTGTCTGATCCAAACGCGAAACACTCACATAGAAGGAACCTTTACAGTCCAGAATTCAAAAGATTTTCAATAACAATAGCACCGTGTCTGTCAAGGCCCTTTAGTCCCTTAGCACATTCAACGTAATGAATAAACAGGTCGGCTATGTATAAAGCTTCGTTTACAGAGACGCGGGCCGTAAACGATGGCTAAGACGATTAATTAAGGACTGTAGTATCATTACGTAAATTAATTTAAATACAAAAAAACATAAAACAGTACTACTGAACTCAAAGTGCCAATAATTCTCACAAGTTGCATCAAAGTTTAACAAAGTAACAACGGAAATGACAGACTGGAGCAAAGGTTAGTCTTAATCTAATGTCATTCAAGATTTAGATCAAGTGAAAGTGGTTCTACCAGGATAATTACTATCGACATTGCAAGCGTGAAGGATTACGACAACATTACAAAAACAATGAATAGTAACTGGAATCTCCTGATGAGAAAGCAGTTGCTTACGAGGGAACTATTTTGTAGAAAGCGCTCGAAATACGTGGCAGGGTCGGGACGGGATGGCCGTACAAAGGATCGGGTTTTTCAAGGCAACAATTAGATGCGGCTAGCAGGGTGGAGCGCTGAGTTCGGGCACCTACATATACTAGGGCTGCCTTACAGTTCCAAACAAGCTCGACTGATCCTCGACTCAATTCGATTTTAAACCCAACTAATTAATCACAATACACAGATAGTTTTAACTTCTCACCTCCGAAGCGGCCACATTTGGCCGCTCGAATCGAACACAGACAAGTTTGGCCGCTCGAACACGAGACGAGTTTGGCCGCTCGAACGGGACAAAAATATTGGTTCATTGTCAAAAAAACGAATAAACAAGCCGTCTCTTACACAGCTATTGTCAAACACTGAAATAATAAACATTTTAACTAGACATTTTTATTCAATTTTGGAGCTTATGAGTCTAAACTCCAAGTTTGAATAAAATGTCTAGATTTCAAGGGTTTTCCTCTAAGCCTTAGAGGAATTCCCTTGAAATCTAGAGCACAGAATACAGTAAGAGTAAACAGAAGGGACTCTTCTAAGGTACGCGCAATATACGTCCCCGTTCCCCGCACCCGCACCTCTCCCCCGAAATCGAGGCGAAAACGGGGGAGAGGTGCGGGGACGGGGAACGGGGACGCCTGGGTGACGCATATTGCGCGTACCTTAGGAGTTTCCGGCCTGTGTCTAGAGTCTCCGTGGCAGCCCTGCTATCTGGGGGCGCGGAGACTCCAGGCACGTCGGAAGGCGCGGTCTGCTGCCAATGCCGATCAATCAGTCTACCCGCACCCTCTTGATAATTAATTTACTATTGGACCTGAACCCTGAGCTACCTTCCTTTATATCTATATTCGCTATTGCGCTCTTATGATCGATTGTACCTGCTAAATTGCCACGCAGGCACCGGCAGGCGTAATTCATCAATAACAACCTAAGGTTATTTTCGCTCGAGCGAGTTTTGTCGAGTAACCTTTTACGATGACATGGAAGAACGATCGTCCGTTATTGATACTTAGTTAAGCGTAGGTATGCTCCTGTTATTAGTTGCTTATATTTCGATGGCATTGGACTTTGCAAATATCCCATCTACAAATAGTAATAATTGTCAAAAATCATTATTACAAAGTAAAAAAAAATTTAAGAACATCATACAATCCTATTTAAACGTTAACCTACCTTAAGGTGAAGATATAGGCATTTGCCTATATCTTAAGGCCTTGAAGTCTGAAATAAATTGTTAACTCGTAAATATGGTGATAATTTCCATATTGCTCTTCGTCATGCACTAGATAGCCCTTTAAATTATTTTATGAACTGCCGTTGAAACTATTATTGGTGATCCGTCTAGCTTTAAAACTTGCCGTGGCCACTTTTGGCGGAGGCAAGTTTTAAAGCTAGACGGACTAATGTAAATATGTACTTTCAACGGTGTACATAAATAATTTTTAAGGGCTATCTAGTGCATGACGAAGAGCAATATGGAAATTACCTCCATATTTACGAGTTAACAATTTATTTCAAATGAGGGCGCCACTTCAAGGCCATTTGCCTGTACCTTCACCTTAATGTTAATAATGTAATACTTGTATTCTACTATTTCTACGAGTCACACTCATTATCGTTGCACCTACCACACAATAACCCTGAAAAACATGTAACACTACATTCTTGGCTGGTCAATAAAGTAGGCCGACGTTTTTTCATAACACGAAATGTAACAAAACCTTCGTCACTTTTAGCCACGAGTGATGTCTCATGGCCAACTGGTCAGTGTCATCGCATCGCTGCGGCAGGTGACAAAACGACATCTAGAGCGGCATCTTCATGTAATTAGGCGGCAAGCGATCTCCATCCGTAGCTCATCATTAGTACCTACGAGTGTTCCATTCCCTTTATTTCTTTTTACTGCTTTCCTAACGCATTGTACGCACGGGTTATTATGACAGTGACAATATCGTGATTACGTTGTCACCTGCAGCAGGCAGGTATGTAATGCGACCACGTCATTACACGCCAAGATGAGCAACAGGAGAAATCGTATTGTGTATGAATTACCTACGATTCTTTTAAACAGAAATAGCTCGACACGATCCAATCAAAAGTACAGAAATTAAAGTAGGTATTCATACTACGATCAGGTTCTCGAGCCGAACTGAGACGGGGATAAAAACTTTCAAGTGAAATTCTTTCTTATTTGCATTCAACGAGCATGCATGGGGAAGGATGGCTTCCCAGCAGAACAGACTACGGACCGAGTTTTAGGGCCCTCGACCGGCGATCGACGGTCTCTGAATAATCAGGCGCGCCTCCCCTCGTCGGTCGTTCACACACAATCGACGCGGCAAGCGCCATCGGGGCCCTACCTACGCACGAAGAGTCGACACAAAGCATCCACCCATACCTAACTGCCGCTACCCCCGCTGCACTACTTCAGGAAACGTGCCCAAACCGCTTTCAGCAATATTGAACCTTAAATGTAAATCGATAAGGCTTAATATTACAGCGGAAACGGTTAGTTGGACGCTGCATCAAAATTGTGGTTCGAAAACCGGCCAAACCGCGCAGCAATAAAGCATAGAATTCTACGTAGAGAAGTTGCGGTCGACGAACGCAATGTGCATTCGATTGCCGAGAACACGAATATTGAAAACAGTTCTTATGTCATTCGCGCTGGATTGAATACACGGCGGCGGAGGATGCAAACACCACGTGTTTACATAGGGCAACTGGTGCAGATTAGAACAGTAGACTGCCTAACTTTAGCGCACATGTTGTAAAGTTTATGTCACGTTTCTGTAAGTTCATCGCGACAAACAGAAAGTATCGAACTTAGACCCATGTTAGTAAAATAAAAAGCTAATCTGACTTCATGAAATGACAAAATGCATTCTGTTACTTCATGATTCTGCGATATCTTTTACCGACTCCTAAAATACTGTTTACATTACAGTTAAAAGATGATAAACCCGAATCAGGTCAAGCTTCTTTAATGTCCGTGTTCAGAGGTTATAAACGAGCCTCCAACGAAGAGATCACAAATAATTGGCCACATCGGCGGCGCTTTACTTATCAGCCAGAAATAAAAGAACTTCGTACGAATTTAGCATCAGTTTACAGTATTGAAAATTCAAGACTAGGATTGTGTAAAACCAACTGTACTAGTAAGGTGTACAAATTACATAATTCAGTTGACCTTGCACTATTTGGTTTGAATTGTTTGATTGTAAACTTAACAAGGCTCTATGTCTATACCAGCGAGATCTGTGTACTTATGTCAATGGTCTAAACATAGAAGTATGTTAAATTAAGAACTATATTAAATAAATAGCATCTGAAGATGGTCAAAAGAACACAACAAAACAACAACAAAAGGCAAAGCGTTTAAGGCGACACTGACTAACTGGTTAATGGAACAATGTTTTTACTCCATTCTTGAATTTGTTATTTATTGCAAGTCAACAAGAAAAATTAATATATGATTCACAAAGACTTCTGCAGTCCCTACTAACTACTACGAGTTTAAATTCATTTTAAACAGAAAAATGTTTGCATACCTATGTGCAGGTTTATACAATGTACATACTAACATTCACTAACATCTTTAATCTATTGTATAATGCAAATAAATGATTCTTGATTCTTTATCTTGATTTACTTTTCTTTCTGATGATAAACTTATTGGTGTAAAAAGTTATTGGTGTAAAAATAATTTAAATGTTTCCTATCCAGTGTCCGGCCACCACCAATCCATATACCTGGGGCCGTCCAAGTATTACGTAAGCACTAAGAGGGGGTGGGAATTTGCTTCTTTTTTTATGACATATGATGGTCTGGAGTCTGGACTTTCATTCATTACGTAAGCAATCTTTTTATTTACTTTTTATATTTCTTGGCAAATTTTTGAAATTTTACTTTGAAATTAAACAGTAAGATAATATCTAATTCCACATGACAACAATAAATACTCAAGTAGGTATACATTATGTATTTTATAAAACATATCAATGCTTACATAGTCATAGGAGGGATGGATAAGAGATTTGCTTACTTTTGCTGACAAGGACTGGGGTTCAAATTCTGCTTACGTAATACTTGAACGATCCTCATGATAGCAATTCAAAGATAGATCTTTATAAGCTATAAAGTTTAGAATAATTTATACCCTAGACCTGAACATGCATTTCGACTCAATAACTTCGCCATAAAACTGCTTAGAAAAGATGTAAATAAATAAAAATCTAAAATAACAATAGCAATGGAATACATCAATGACAATATTGGAGTCCTCTCCTATTCAGTTAAAGGATTCACTATGAAACTGCTCCATTGAAAGTAGGCAAATACCTACCTTATTGTAAGAAACCTTTATAAAATGTGTAATGGATATGGTGTGTGAATATCTACATATTTACACACATCCATAGTTACTTATATTATAAATGAGAAAGTAAATCTGTCTGTTACCTCTTCACGCTTCAACCATAGAACCGATTTAGTTGAAATTTGGTATGGTAGCTTGAGATCCGGGGAAAGACATGTGATTAAAAAAAAGAGGGGTGAGTGGGGGGGGTGGAACTTTGTATGAGGAATCACATTTCACCATACAAAAATAGACTTTATTACAAAGTAACGCACACAAAGTCACAGGTAAAAGACAAAAGTAAATGTTGGTCATGCTTTCTCGCCAGCCCCTCTGCATTTCACTGTCATGACAGCTGATTGAAACATAGGGTTTTCTATGGGGAACTGCAAGGCAACTGTATTTTATAACCATAAGTAGCACACTTTGTTATGGGAAGGTAACAACTTAGTTGGTGTATGCTAATAAATCATTCACATGTTTTGAATTTAATTAATTTCATTTTCATGACTAGCCAGCAAAAAGTCTTAGTTATTAGGTACTAATCTTTGAAGGATGGATGTGGTTTACAGTGAATCACCTCAAGTAGGACTACAAATAGGACTGCGGCTTCAGATAACTAAAAAAAAGCATATGACGAACTTCTTCTTCCTCACCTTATCCCACTTTAAGTGGGGTCGGGACAGCATGCGAGTCTTTTCCATTTTCCTCTATCTTTTGTTAAGGCACTTGTTACATTCTTTTTATCCATATCGTCCTTAACGCACTCCATCCACCTTTTCTTAGGCCTCCCTCTGTTCCTATTTCCTGTAACCTTCAAATTCAGCACCAAAAAAGCATATGAAGAACACTTGGTATAAAAATGTTTTTAATTAACTTTGATGCTATGGAGATGTGCTTGTTCTTGTGGTGCCTATAACTTTCATACTATTTAAGTGAAACCGCACCATTTAAAATATATGCATTATTCCCACAGCTGATGAACAGTTGTATAATGAATGAGGGATGTGTAAGACCTTGGCCTATCAGACAATTATGATAGGATTCAAATTAGAAAAATAAAGCATCAAATAAATTAATGACACATCCTGCAATTTTAAAACCTAGTTTGATTCTGGTAGAAAAACAGGTCGAAGGAAGTGTATCAGGGAATCAGGGAGTGACAGGAAATGTAACAGTCACCTTATTTATTCCAGTGGGCAATAGGTACATATTTTAGCTCAGTGATGAGGTAATGACACACCAAATATATTATCTTATCATAATTACCTACCTACACCCTATAAATTAATATATTAAGCTTCATAACTTGATGATATGACAAACTGTTATAAAGTTAACTTTTGAAAACTTTGTTTCTATGCCTAGATGTAAGTTATTCAAACATGCACAACGGCAACTACCTTTACCGCTTTATTTTCAAATATGAAAGACACACTAACATGTTAAAAGAAATCCAGGAAATGAGTATGAGGATGACTCACCATACGACACCGAAGGCACCATATCCGATGGGGCGGTCGGGCTGCACGTCGGTCGGGATGGCCGGCGTCTGGTAGTAGGGCGCCGCCGCCGCCAGGATGGCGCCCTGCGGCGCGCTTTGCGTACCGCCCTGCATCAGAGACATGGACACACTCATGGAGACGCGAGAGTGCCGCGCGGGGCCGCTTACAGCCGCCATCCAACCGCTCCGCGGCGAGCCGTCACCGCAGACTCATCACACGACGAATCCCACGGCCTCGACACTGTGCCCGATCACCAGACCTCGCCACCCAGAGAACACACGACAATATCACCGGTTACTTCTTTATTATTCATGCTCAATCGACTATGCGGGAATCACTGAACGCACACTACACGGAACGGGATACACCAATAGACTTCCAGTTAATTTGATTATGAGAAGAAGTTTTGAGTCGAAATGAAAGCGTTGAACTGTTTGTCTTCGACCCCAGCCTCTTCTAGGACAAAGAATGAACCGTAAATTTTAATTCCGCGCAACACAACCGTCCACACGCCACGAAAATCGAGCGAAACTGGGAGTTGGAGGGAGGGAGGGAAGACGCGGCTATAGAGCGAGACGGCCAATAACAATGGCGACGACGCGTTGAACAGCTGCTCGAACTCGAGCGTGGCTTGGTCGCTCAAACACTTTTTGCTTTTTCTGACGTACCTAGATATTTTTAAAAGAAGGAACTGGATGCTTATGAAAGAAATATTAAATTTTTCAATATTTTGTAGGTTGTTAACTCAGGTTGTTAAATATTTCGCAAGGTTAATTAAATAATTTTTATACGTTGTTTCTCTTTGTCGACATCAAACTCTTTTCTCTTTTTATTTTTAAATTTTGCCGCAACTTTTTTTTTTCTCTTTGGCTGCCGGGAACGGGAAGTGTCTCATGTCTGTTTTTTTTTCTTCAACCAACTACAAAAAGGAAGGAGAGTTAGATGCTAAATGACAACTTTTGCTTATTTTGCGTGATGGATGTCAATGGATGGATACCATTCCATCATATTATTCTCTAAGTTAAAATACAGAGCTATACCAATAGAACCGCGATATAAAAAACTTACACAGAAGCTGAAAATAAAATGCCAAAGCTATAGAAGTAGAGCTTCAGAGTTAGAGTTCAGAGATGGTTGATCCAAACGTCAGCTCGTGAATGGTTGCCGCCAGTAGGGACTACTGGTCGGTCAGCTCGGCTCCGTTTTTAGGGTTCCGTACCCAAAGGGTGCAAACGGGACCCTATTACTGAGACTCCGCTGTCTGTCCATCTGTCACAGGGCTCTATCTCTTGAACCGTAATAGCTAGACACTTGAATTTTTCACCGATTATATATCTACTACTGTTGCCGCTACAACAACAAATACTAAAAAAAAATTCAAAATTATAGGGATTCATCATACAAAAAACGTGTTTTTTCAGCGTTTTTAACTAGATCTTTACTGCACACTTGCCCGTTTATTTTAAGACAGTGTTAGGTACTTATTTTTGTAAATTGGGTTTGGCATTATTAGTTCGTATGATTTACATGTTAGGTAAGTATATTAAGTTAACATTGTATTAGGCATACATATCTTTGTAAACTGACAAAGCCCTTATAAATAAACATTACACGTAATGTACCTACAATAAAATTATTAACGTGTAAATGTGCCTGCGAAGGCCTAATTACTGAATAAATTTTAATTCTTTGATTCTAGAGCCCAGAAAAACGGTTACCTAGGTAGGTAGAAGTTACCTATGTGTGTGTATTGCGAACGCTTAATACACACACACATCAACGTATATCCTTTTTATTGTAGATATCTCCACAAACCAGGATATTTTTTATATTTAAACAAATTGGAGCTCCATGTGAGCCACAGAAACATATGCAAGTTACTGAACATAGTATTTTAAACCGCTGCACGTATTACCTACCGGTGGACCGGTAAAAAACTGTTTTTGACTGTAGTGTATATACCTACCTAAGTAGCTGTTATTAATGTATCGAAAAAGATTTTCATTTTTCGGGTTCTATAGCTTGGATACTTGCCCTCTGAACCTGTTTGAAGAATCCGAGAAATACACAGATACATTTTCACGTCTTTATCCCTAATGGGGTAGACAGAGCCCAGGGCTGTAAGATCCAAGGCCACTTAAAGCGTGATGTTGGGCGTTAAGATGAAAAAACGGAATCAAAATAGTGATGGATTGCTAGTTGCTAGCCGCATTGCCTATTAACATGATTCAGATTCTCGCCTTTTCCCTTGATCTTCTTTTACGATCTGCACGGAAAGAGAAGCAGCTGGTGTATTATAAGTTTTCTCTTTTTTCCCAGACTAGCATGGAAGGCAAGAAATACATACCTACCTAGTATTTCTGGAAAACTATGGCACCTCACTCTTTAATTTTTTATACATAATACCTCTCTTGTTGTCGAAAGCTCAAAAATCTAAACCTTCTGAAACCATTGTATGCAAGAAAGGCGTAAATTGGGTGTTTATATATATATGTATTTATAATACAATACAGGATCGTTGAGTTAGTGTGGGATCCAACTCAACGATCCTATATCCGATCGACATAATATATCGTAAGTAGGTACATATATCTCAATGGTATCCCATACATACAAGTTTAAAAATTTTAGAAAGTAGCCTTTGGCATCATGTCGACCAATTCCACATTATCTACACATAGTTTCCACAGCCAACTGTCTACAGCAATGAAAAAACAAGTCGGACAAGGATTTCTGGTTTATTTCCAAGTGCCTCCAAAATGGAATCACCAATGAGCCACCAGGTCATTTATTCTAAAATTCGTTTCGTTCGGCACGTTCGCCTTGAACAAGTGTGCATTCATCTTTATATTCTTACCGAACCTACTCTCAGAGTCAGAGTTTTGCGAAGTCGCGTTGCATAGTCAAACTACTGAGACAATATACCTAGTCTCACAGTCTCTCACTAGTCCGGTTCCAGACTAAATTCACCGAACTTCTGAGACCAGGGTGTTTTTAACTTCTGTTCCAGTTCTTATTTGTCATAATGGGCCACAATGGGCACATCAAGTGACACAGTGCAGTTTTTTTTTAATTCTCCAATTAGCTTAAGGCTACGTGGGTTCACAATTTGGAATACTGTGCGTGTTTTTGAAAAATCACTGTTATTATAGGTACTACTACAGTTTATTCCTCAAAAAATGTACATAAAAATTTTAAGGATTTTCTACAGACAATAGCCAAAACACGATTGAGCATTTTTGGTTCGATAGAAAATAAATCACAAACATACTTCTAATTTGCCTAATTTGACATTTCGAGACATTGAACTCCAGCTGGTTTCCTTTGCTCCATGCTACCACTCTGTCAATATCATCTTGCAGTCGCTTACAGTCTGCGGCTGTTGTGATTGGAATAAACAGTTTCAGATCAGGTCCCGCGCAATATGCGTCCCCGTTCTCCGTCCCGCACCTCTCTCCAGTCCTCGCCTTGTCGAAGGGCGAGAGCCGGCGAACACACACGCATTGACGTGTGCACGGATGTATAGTTTCGTTTGTAGTAGTGTAGGCAATAAATGATACTCCGCTTCTATGAAGTTTCATACCTTTGACATGGGACCAAACTAAATTGCCAAAGAAGTCAAGGGGCCATGACTCCTTCAATACTTATTCACCTGATTTTACAAGGCTAAACTAGCCTTCGAAAGTAATTAAAGTGGATACGAGGAAACGTGGTTAATAAAACACGGTATTTTCTTCCCGTGACAGCTGAGTCACGTGATTGGTCCAAGAATACGTCATTAGTTGGGGGGGAGTGTTGCCACTGTGTGTGATTAAATTGCATTTTTTAACCTAACAAACCAATTATGAACTAATAAATCAATATATATGTCGTAGTTGGATGGTATAAACCGCTAATTCACGAAATCTCTAGTTGTTTGGCATTACAGCTCGGTTTTGTTAAACAGCCGAATATCGTTCAGCTGGATTGTCTAAGATTGCGTAACGTGTTACGTTCATTTAAACCGCTAACCACGTTTCCAAACGGTAAAACAGTAGCGGTAATCCGCTGTTTGACGAAACTGTTAAACAATCCAACTAGGACACATGCATGATAAGGATTTGGTGTAGGGTTACCATAGTGAAATATAACTGGGTGTCTATTAGAATACAGATTTTTTCGACATCGAATTTCATTTCCCAGACAACTATTCCACGATTTTTATTGCTATAGGTTTGCCCCAACCTAGTAAAATGGATAGAACTTTTCTAGCACTTGCTGGCCGCTACCGCGGCACGCTCGCTTCGCTCTCTCGCCATTGCCCTTCGTAGGCATTCTACATTGTACATAATTTCTTTAGATAGAATTGTTCAACAACTTCTCGAGCCGCATGGATTAATACAAGTCGTTCTTTCCATCCAGCGTAATAGGGTTCGCTGTTTTACAAAACCGAGCTGTAATGCCAAACAGCTAGAAGTTTAGTGTATTAGCGGATTATACAATTAACTGCGACATATACATTTATTAAAAATTAAGCTGATGAATTACATAGTATAAAACATTATTTAAACGATAATAAGCGATTTTAAATGTATTTTTGTACACTACTAAGATCACGAAAAAACAAATATATGATGGTTATAACCAGTTTTTAATTTTTCTGATTTTTGGGGAAGTGTTCATGACCTAGTCCGTTGTAAAACATCCCCTTTACTGAAAATAACATTCAGTAGTAACACCATTTATCTCAGAGTAACAATTATCGTGATATTCGTGACGTGGACTTGAGCCAACGCGGGAAGAGAATAGGTAACCTACCTTGTTTTATTATGTCATGGGAGGGAAGTGAAACAGAGGATAAATAAGTATTAAAACACCGCAATAATAAATATCAATTATTTTATCACAGAGAATCACATTGTGTTATACAACATATTTACGTGGCTAGTACAAAATATTCAATACAATGATCCATGTTTATATGTATACACATTATTTACTAGATACAGATCAAAACGAAAACACTACTGCTACAGAATAATGACCTTTGTTCAATAGGTTATAAGAAATTGCACAAATTATAACAAAACATAGATTTTGTATCATAAAATATTTGCAATAGACTAAAACAACGAAAAGTAACATCTGAGGCGTGACGAAACTATATTTAAGTAAGAAGTCAATTCGGTTGGTACTTGACTTATTTTATTTTTTTATTTACAGTGTAAACTCTATATAGCGTCATTGAAGGGACTGCACATTTTACGACGTTAAAGAGAGTTGTCGTAATATGGAGTGAAGAAAAAAACAATACAATTTAAGTATTATTATATGTTTTTAATAATAAAGTATAAAGTTTAGAAGCTGCAAACATTAATATTACTATTAATAACAAGACACATCGCTGTAGTCCATCGACGTATAAGTTTTTTTCCTATATCCATGGTAAAGTCTGTTATCGTCGTGACGTTTTTTGTTGCCTGTCAAAAACAACCTAAAGACAGTCTAACGGCCGACTTTAACACGTGCAAGTAATCACAACAAACAAAAGAACAAAATTCTTAGAATTTTTGGTACGTATGATGGGGTCAGTCGTGGTAAATTCATGCTAGGCAATAAAGCAACAAACAAAAATTTTGAACAAAAAACGGTCCGCATCTACAAAGAAAGTGCTCTTTAATGCTTAATGATAATGTATTTTCGACGTTATTTGGAGTGGGTGCGACGCTAACAAAGCAAACCAACCAGAGCCAAGGAATTTCGACGTTTTAAGGAATTGGTTGTTAAATCGAGTGACGTTACATAGAGTTTACACTATATCAAAAAGTGAATTAGTCTAAAACAAAAAAAAAACCATTTTAAATTGGCTCAAAAATAAGTAATTTAAAATCTGCCTTAAAATATGATGGAAAAGGAAACTGTCAAATAACAATAAACGCGCAAGTGCGAGTCGGATTCGTACATGAAGGGTTCCGTCCCACCGTACAATGCTGAAGAAACACGTTTTTTGTATGACGAGCCCTTTAATTTTTAACTTTGTTTTATTTTTAGTATTTGTTGTTATTGTGGTCATAGTAATACATAATTGGTGAAAATGTCAAGTATCTAGTTAATGCTATTATGAAGATCAAGTTAAAAACGCTGAAAAAAACACGTTTCTTGTATGACGATCCCCTTTAATTTTTAACTATTTTTTATTTTTTGTATTTGTTGTTATATCCGCCACAGTAATACATAATCGGTAAAATGTCAAGTGTTATGCTATTACGTATAATGCTATTACGGTTCAAGAGATAGAGCCCTGTGACTGACGGACAGACAGACAGACAGACAGACAGACGGACAGACGGACAGACAGCGGAGTCTCAGTAATAGGGTCCCGTTTGCACCCTTTGGGTACGGAACCCTAAAAAACGGATGCACATAAATGTGACGTCACTGTTATTAGGTTTTGCGCGTACGAAAAAGAAAGCGACATGTCTCTACCACGCTCCCACTTTAATTCATACTATATTTGACATGCTAATAACCAATTTTTTTGCCGTTTTCAGAAAAAGATATAATTTTAGTGTTAATTGTTGTTTCGTAAAACATATTGTACAAAATCAAACACAGTCAAGTACCCTATTGACTTGACATGTTCCAAACTGTATACCAATATCTGCTGTTAAATAAAAGTTTAATATCCGCCACATTATCGAATGAACACGAACAGCATGTATAACACTCATTTCATTAGACACAATTCTAAAAATGTTATACGATTTAAAGTAACATGTAAATACAGGGCGTTACATAAAAGCAAAATTATTTTTGATAAGAACGTTTCCTCCCTTAATCCCTGAAAAAGAACGACTTGCCCTAGACAGAAATTTTTAGACACAATAATATTTTTGTTCTCTCATACAAATTGAGCATTAAGCTGATTGAATTTGTATGAAAAGCAAAAAAAATCAATGCTTAATAATATTTTTTTCGGAAAACATTACATACATCATCACATCTTAACCCCTAAAGGGGTAGACGAGCCCATGGTCCGTGCAGGTTCTCCCATGCTGGTCTGGGTGAAAAGAAAAAGTTAGAATGTATCAGCTGCTTCTCTTCCCGCGCAGATCGTAAAAGCCGAGGGAATGCACGAGAATCTGAGTCGTGGTAATAGGCAATGCGGCTAGCAATCCATCACTATTTTGATCCTTTTAATCCATCTTAATTAACGTCCACTATCACGCTAAACGTGGCCTTTAGGTCTTGCAACCCTGGGCTCTGTCTGCCCCGTTTTCGGATAAGCTTTCCAAAATGTCGGACTAATATAATCCGCCTTTCTGTAACAACCTGTACACTAATAAAATTACATCAAACTCTATGTATATAAATGATTACGATGACTACGCAATACAGATTTGTATAATAACAATGTTACGAGTACAATGACTTCTAAGGGGAAAATAATAATATAGGTACAAATACATGATCTAGTACATCTACTAATTTTAGTACAAAATTGGCGAAATATCATCTAAGAAAATAACAAGGTGAAAGGTTTTTACTGTACATAAAGGTTTAAATAAATAAATCAATTCGATATTCATACAATAAACTAACGTTTTATTGTCTATGTACACCTATTTATAAGTTGGACTGGATTTAGTAATTTAGAATTCGTTTTAAATATCAATCAAGCGTTCGGCTACCCTTTGCTACATGGACCCATATTATGTAGGTCCTAATTGTTAGAATGTCTACTGATTCAAGATGGGTGTTTCGATATTTTACAATTCTCTAATTCCAAGATTGGAAAAAAACTTGCGTTTTAATGGAGGTTTATAGATTCCACGATAAAGTGTCAAAGGTGTCCGCTGTTGAGAAACGTAGTAAGTGGCGTCATTTTTTGTACGCGATACTCAAAACGTGTATGACGCTACTAAATAGAAAAGTCACGTAGTCATTTAAATTTTGTCGTTTTAAACAGCAAACAATGGTTATTTTTACTTTTGACGTTTTGTGAAGTCTTATTTTTGCAACAGTAAATTCCGATAAGAGAGAAAGAGACAAAAGATGGGTTATAAGTCAGATTCTCTAGGGTGATAAGAAGGTAAATTCCAAGCTCTTTGGTTCCAGCCTTCCTTATATCTCTTATCAGTGATGCCTAGGGTTGATTTGACAGCACTGATCTTAAGGGTCATAATTCCGCCTTAACCCGAGCTAAGGCTAAATTATTATAATATACTCCGAACTTCCGAAGTATGGAGGCAAAAGGTAACGCACTCGCAAAAAACCTAATAATAATCCATCAGTACTCTTATACATTCGATCATATTAGTAAGAACACGTGGGTATAGTAGCTAAGTGTAGTCCATCCCTATGACCTCGTTTATGGCCTTGGTATGTTAAGGGCAACGCGTAACAATTATTATTGCCAGTTATCGTGTAAATACGTGCTCTGACTTATTATATTTTCTAACCATCCCTGTCATTCAGATGTATTTATTTTGACGCCCGAGAAAGGACAACACTATAGATTTTGCACATTGATAGAGGCGAACTGATAAAGTCATTAAGCCGAATTGACTCGGTAATTGGCACATGAATTATTCGCTTTAAGAGTCAATTTACACCGAGACGCGATGCGACACGAGGTGCGCATTTCTGAAGAAATATAGAACTTGTTTTCTACACAAAAGATACTAATTTCAGTTGCCGCTCAGTTCGTCGCGCTGCACAGCACGGCGCAGTGGGCTTTCACTGAAATTAATATTTTTTTTGTGTAGAAAACAAGTTCTATATTTCTTTAAAAGTGCGTTTCTAAGTCTTATGTGTACCATTTATTCTTTCGATTCCATAAACGAGGCCTTATACACATGTATACATTGTGTAACAGCATACACACACATACTTAGATATATCCGACGAGATCTAATTTTACGACCATTTAACAATTCTTACGCGAACAGCGCAATAATAGTAATTCGTATCAATAATTTTAGGCTTACTTTACGTCATACAATATGGTGGCAACTTTAGTCTAGGGATAGGTAAAGTTAGGCCTTTGGAAAATAATGTTGGCAAATAAGTAAAATAAGGCTGGCTGCACATTGCGAAATTTCGTGTCTGAATATAAAAAGCATTGCCTGCAATGTACATAATAATCAATCTGAATTTTGTTATTACATTACAGACTACGAACAATAATTCTCTAGAATCGTAAATAATCCCGAAAAATCATTCCACGCGATATGTACCGCGGCGGGCGGGGCTTAAAAATGAACAGCGCGGCGCGACAGTTCGCCGTGACACTCGAGTCGTGCGGTTGCGTCGCAAGAAGTTTCCATTATATGAGAATATTGGTGTGTGTTTGCGATAATTCATTAAAAATGCCGTCATATGCCGTGAAGTGGTTTAAAAGCTAAAACTCACCATTCATATGTAAGTAAATAAACATTTTAATATTGTACCTCACCGCTCGTGGCGTTGACCGCGGCCATGTCGGTTGAGCAGCCGGCTTCGGGAAGCTAGCTGCTTGACCGACATGACGCGTACGTGACCTTGTCGCGACCAATCGCATGCACAGAATACAGTAAGAGTAAGCAGAACGGAATCTCCTAAGGTACGCGCAATATGCGTCCCCGTTCCCCGCACCCGCACCTCTCCCCCGGTTCTTGACGGCCAACGTGAGTCATCGAGGCGAAAACGGGGGAGAGGTGCGGGGACGGGGAACGGTGACGCCTGGGTGACGCATATTGCGCGTACCTTAGGAGATTCCGGCCTGTGTCGCATGCATCTTTGTCTATGTGTACGTTCGAGTGTTTCGTTGTATTTACTGTACGTTTGTTTGCGTAAATGGAATCAGAATCGAAGCGGTGAATGTAGGAGCGTTAGGTATCTAGAGAATTATATGTCGATGATTACAGACAACATATGTCAAATAGGACTTATTACGCAAAACTCGGCGCAGATGGCAGCACTAGCACATACAGTAAACAATCTGCTGTTATTATATGTCATATTTTTTCGCAACAAATAATTATTATAAAAGCATTTAATTTTCATAGTTTTATTATTATTTACTTATTTAAACACCTGTGCTGTGCTCTTTTGACTTCATAAGGCCATTTAAATACCTATATAATTTTAAAAATTTATTGCGAGTGTGTGGTACTTGTCACTGTCAAACATTTGTTTACGGTCTGCGCTAATACTGCACTCTGGCGGCAGAACATTCCAGTAATATCTCCTATTGGACACTTAAATTGTTTACACTACACTGTATAATTAGCTACAGTGAACGGTCGTTATATATTGTTTTCTGTTTTAACTTTACGTTAACGTACCGAATTGAAAATTCATGTTACTTATTTTCACACTAAAATACAGCTGGAGTGTATTGATGTGCATAAAAATGTTAAAGGAATATGCTAAAAATAGTGGACAAAGTTGTGACACGTAAGGATTCAAACTTATTTTGGAACGGTGCAAATATTAATAGATTTCGTAGAATCGAATGCAAAGAATTTAAACGTTTAAAAATCTTACAAACCGTATTTTAATCTTCGTTTTCCTATCCTCTACATAATTTCTCATACGTTTTATTTATAAATACATTACAAAAAGTGTCCTAATCCACGCATACTACTAAAACTCTTATTACAAATCAGTATCGGCCCTAGCATACAAATGAGAAGCCATGAAGGCTGTACTTCATTATTCTAACCAATCCAACGATTTTCGCAATAAATATACCTATTTGCAAGATCGGGTCGAGTCACGATTCAAAGTGAACAACTCTTAAAGATCAACCACTAAGTTTATAGACCCAAAATAATAGACAAATAGTTACAAAGGACAAATCACACTGATTATCATCTGGAGGATTTGGCTTACACTCTCCACGCTGGCCAGACGAGTTGGAGATAATTGATGTTTATAAGCTTTGTTTAGCTAGTATTTCCTAAGTCGCCTTCTACGACGTCTACGGGAAGACTTAAGACACACTGATTAAGTTAGCCCTAAACTAAGTTTAAACTGAACATTGGCAAGGTCTATAAACTTACTGGTCGACCTTTACAATATAACGAAAATTCGCCCGCGTGCTTGTAAGGAACTCTGAAAACAATTCGACTTGTCTATGCAGTCTTCGATCCGCCATGTACTCGTACTTCTAAATATGACGATGTGGCACAGAAAAAGATACTTCCAAGGAGTAAGTATAACAAAAACATAGATGTAAAAGTACAAGATACTATAGCGTAATGTAAAATGTGACCAGAAATATTAATTTTACATGTACGTGTATTTATTCGGATTTCTTTTTGCTGTATCGCAATTTAAAGAATCATATTTTTGTGTGGCGGAATATAATAAGCCCGGCTAATAACAGCTGCTACAAGACTTGCCACATGTCACTTTGATCGTTATCTCTTTTACTCTTGTGAGGGTGACAGTTATTGTATTGTTTGTCGCACTCGGCTATGGTGGTCTTTTTACACCGTAAAAAATCCTAGGTCTATGAAGACAAATGAGATTGACGTTTATTTTTGGTTATTCATGTGTTTGCTTTTGCAGAGTCCGACCGGCGCCAGAGGCCGAAGAACCCAGTTCTAATATAACGGCTAGGGCAGTAGAATTTTACATAATAAAAAGTGTCTCTATCGATCACAGCCTACATCTGACGAAAACTTGGTAATGAAACTAAATTTACACATTTTAATTTGTGACGGTGTGTGGTTCCAATCTTTTTAATTAAATTTTACCCTCATTTATTAGATTGTGAGTGAAGAACTATATTTTTTTGTAAGCTTAGCTCTTTGGAACAACATTTTGACTTTTTATAAACTTGGAAATACACAAAAAAAAAGTTTGAAAATCACTCTGCCGACTATTTAAATTCTCCGTTTGTATTTAGATACAAATTAAATCTGTTTCTTGTAACATGCCCTATGTATTTCTTAGTCGCGGTGACTAGTGACCGAAAAAAATTATATATGAACCATTTTTTACTAACACATCAAACGTGATTATTTATTTCAATTTTAATTTATTTATTGCTTTACACATTGTACATGAATTTTATGGAAGTTCGAAGCCGATATTTTTCACGAGAGTTCAAAACCTGTGTTCTTTTTGACGGCACGGAAGTCCTGCATTTTTGGTAGTCCAGAGTGCTGAGTTTTTGGTAGTTAGGTAGCTTTAGGGAGGATGTTAAGGCAATTGGATGATGTCGGTAGTGAATCGGCCACATTCTTGCGGATCGTGCAGAGGTCTGGGCTAAGTATAATTTTAGTTAGACCACCAGTCGCTGTTATTAGAGGCTTAGAAGATTCCTAATAGAATAGTGGCTGAGAAAGACTAGACTAGACGCAAAAAGGTTACTGCGACTATTAGCGAAGACGACATCACTCGGTGGTAACCACTAGTTACCGTCATAATATTACCCTTTCTTACCAACGTTGCGTTTTTTACGAGAGTTCGAAGCCTGTGTTGCTGTTGACGGCATACCGCAGTTTGTCGCGTAGCGTACTTCGTTTTTGGTAGTTGGGTAGCTTGAGGAGGTTGAAGCAAGTGGATGATGTCGGTAGTCGGTTCAAGGGGTCCTTCTTGCGGATTGTGAAGAAGCCTCGGATCACGCTGCCTGTAACCAAAATTATGGATATGTTTGTTCTAATTCTTTACCGACTTCAAAAATAAAGGAGTTTAACAATAAAATTCTTTTTTATATTTTAATGCCTTTTGTAGGACCCATATCAATGTTTCAAAATAAAATCTAGAGAATGGTTGTATGGAAAACTCTAGGGTAAGAGCGTTCTTAACAATTCGCTTGATGACAACAAGTCAAATCAGACACTTTTTTGTAAACGTCAAAAACAAACACTTACTATGGGATTTGTATGAAAATCAGAACCGTGACGTCATAGTTTTGTGGAGTCAAATAGCGCTTTTAATATTTTTTTAATGTTTTTCTGCATTAATAAATTTAAAATTATGTTGAAAATGGATATGATCAATGACAAGTGATACTATTTTGTGACGTTTTATTCTCTTAACAGTACCAAATAATTTATTTTTGACCCTGTCATCTACCCAATTGGGGAGATGACTATATCAAAAATAAATATTTGGTATTGTTAATAAAACGTCCCAAAATAGTGTCACTTGCCATTGATCACATCCATGTTTAATATGGTTTTAGATTTACTAATGCAAAAAAACTGAAATACAGAGCGTTATTTGACTCGAAAAAATTATGACGTCACGGTTGTCATTTTCATACAAATTTCATAGAAAATGTGTGGATGTTTAGAAAAAAGTGTATTTGACTTGTTGTCATCTCCCGGATTAGACGTTTACCTATAGTATCTCCGGTGTCTTCATCGTCACCGACTTCTACACATCGTATTGAGAACGGCGGCTTCAGATGAGCGAAACCTAATACCGGAGGCTTGGAGCAAGATGTCACAAACTGAAAAAAATACAAAAATATCACATTTCATATGATAACTTTTCTGCACTGGTGTCTAAATATAATACAGAGAGGAGCTCGTTAGCTCGGTGGGAAAACGCATTGCTAGCGCTTTCGCAAATTAAGCAACACCGGGCGTGGCCCGCATTTGGATGGGTGATCAAAAGTGGCATAAAAATTTCTCGAGTTCCTCTGTGCTTCGGATGGCACGTTAAGCCGTTGGTCCCTGCTGTTATCTTGGCAGTCGTCAAACTATGTCAGAAAAATGTGATGCCAGTGTTGGTCACTCACACACACGAAAAACAAACAAACAATACAATCAGATTGCTAAAAATGTACCAACCGCCACGACGGTTTTTTTGGAGATCGTTCCTTTTTGAAGAGCTTGATATCCTGGTACTGTGCAAGTTTTTATAGCGCTTTTATAGTGGTAATTTATCTTGAGCTCTTAGCCACGATTAACAGTACGATTTTTATCGAAAAAAGTTTGAAGTCATCTGGCATGGCTTATGTTAGGCTGCTGCTGCACATTTAAGAGCCAGGCTCTTGTCGGTGTCATTGTATAGAAAAAGCGCACACAATGAGACGTAAGGTTATAAGGCAGTAGGTAGTTGTAAAATTTGGTGACAGTTCGGGAAATTATAACACATACGAATAAGGGTCAGTTTACGCCAAAACACGACGTAACGCGCACTTTGGAAGAAATATAGAACTTGTTTACTACACAAAAAGAGTGAGATTACAATAAGAGCCCGCTTCGTCGCGCTACGCAGCGCGGCGTAGCGGGCTGTCGCTGAAATAAGTATCTTTTTGTCTAGTAAACAAGTTCTATATTTTTTTCCAAGTGCGTGCTACGTCGCGTCGCGTCACGTCTCGGTGTGAACTGACCCTAACTAATACTGGTAGGTAGTATATCTTCAGGTACAGCTCGTTCGTGGTCGCTCAAGTCCCATTGTATTACAATGGGTCCAACAGACAACATATGACGCGGTGGGAGTTGTGGAACCCTCCTTAGTACTGTGTGTGATGTTGTAGGTCCCGAAGGTGTAGAGGTAGGCTACAATAATACATACTTTCAGGAACATAGCTCGCTCGTTTTCACTGAAGTCTCGCTGTAATACGTCCCACAGCCAACACACGACGCGATGGGAGTCGTGGAACCCGCCGTAGTACTGTGTGTGACGTCGTAGGTCCCGAAGGTCTAGTGGTACGTTGTCTCCGCTTATCAGTCGTTGGAGCTATAATAAATTAAATGGTTTATCATGCGTTCATAATCATCACCATCGTCGTTTTTAATGATTTGTTGTTGGCAACCCCATACCAAATAGCCTACTCTGCTAGAAAGCCAAAATCCTGTATTTTTTTTCTAGATGTCGCTACTAACTCGTCCGCTAGCCATACAAAGGATGCTGGGCACCTAGACTGATGGTATTCACGACAATTTTATTTGCTAGGCAAATTAAAAAAATCCCGACTGTCATGAACGCCATCTAGTGATGTGAACCGGAACTCTTGATACGGACATCAAGTCGCACTACATGCACGCTATCTATATATTTGCAAGAGAAAGCTCTGATTTTCAAGCATTTATCCTCAATAACTTTTAAACGGCTGGACCGATTTTCATCAAACATGGCTAAGAAACATGGCAAGGGAACTTGCTATCACATAAAAAAACCGCATCAAAATCAGTCCATCCGTTTGAGCGCTACGATGCCACAAACAAACCGACATTAGCGTCAAACTTATAACACCCCTCGTTTTTGTCGGGGATTTAAAAAAATCAGAGATGGCGCTTGTTTGTTCGTAGAAAATGAACGCTTAGACCGCCATCTTCCCTATCTAAAAATCGAATTACGCTTCAAAGTTTGTCAGTCCTCTTGTATTTTTTGTCCATGCCTAAAGTCTCGCCACTGGTATGACTCTTCATAGATTCAGAGTAACATATATACCTACTACTACTACAAACGAAACAATTTATCTGTACATACGTCGATGTGTGAGTTTTATACTTAGGCTCGCATCGCAGAATTAATTAAATACTTACCTACTAACGAGGTCGACATATTTACGATTATATCTTTCCATACCGGGAGATTTGCAAACACTATGACGTAAAAAATATTATGTTTTATATGTATTAAATGTTACAGAAAAGTCGGAAACAGCTACATAATATCACTTCACAAATATTTTTTATTGTGTCCATTGTCCATTTCACCATTAGTTCACTTTACTGATTATTATTGAGTCATTTATAATGTAACGCACTAAATTTACAAATTCACTATTGTAATATAGTAATTTGCATATTCGGCTCAAAACTATACGGTAATTATATGAATAAATTCAATAAAAATAAACAAATGTTTATCACGCTTCCACGCACGGCTTGTCAAGTTGTCATTGTCAACAATGGCATTATAGCACTATAACCCGCGGAAATCTACTTGGCATTTGCGTGTATGTGATTCTCTGTGATCGAGGTGCATAGTTAATTTTGTCGGATTATACTGCTGCCGATTGATAATACCCCTCTCGCTCTTGTGTATTCTCCCGCCAATGCGAGAAGGGTATATAATATCAAGATGGTTGCTGGGTAATAACGTGAAATTATATTGTTGCTTGCTTACCTATTTTCATCATTTGGAAAACTATGAAATATTATGTGTTCTTTGTTGTAATTTGTGGATAAACAATTATTATATGCGCATCTTCTCACCATGATGTTTACTATTGACAGTTCTCAAGACAAGATACGTCGTGTATTGCGTGCGGCTAGTAACTAAACCCTAGTTTAGAGCACAGAAAGGGCCAGAAAGTGCGGGGACGCCAATTTGCGGGAGACGCTGTGAGATTTCATTCTGTTTGACTCTTATGTATGTATGTGGTCTCGCTCTCCCAAGACTAAAACAAAAACAAAGCAAATCAATACTGACCTCCGGCGTAGAAAACAGCGACAGCCACTCTGGGTTTATAATAGTCCTAAAGCCTTTGATGAAAGCGTTCGTTTGGTCTTTGATTTGCGTGTGCATCCGGAAGTGTGCCATTAGATGTATGTAGTTTATTCTGAAACAAATATTCAATTTTCAAACTTGAATGTTGGTCTTATTTAAACGATACATACATTATCACGCATTTATCTGCAACGGGGTAAACAGAGCCCAGGGCCACAAGACCCAAATGCCACGCTTAGCGTGAAGACGGGAAAAGAGGATCAAAATAGTGATATTTTGTGTCGTTTTATTCTCTTAACAGTTTTAAATAATTTATTATTGACCCAGGACACTACCCTATTGCCCCCAAAGCGGAAGGCAAAGTGCAATATATGTAAGGCGTGTATACAATTTAACGTTACCCCCTGGCCATTAAGTGGCTCCTGGTCTGACCTCTCTTACTCCTCATAAGTCTTTAAAATAAGAAAGACAATACAAATTGGCAGTGTTTACTTTAAAAAGTGACATGTTATTGAACTAGCTTACTTGTTTTCGTTGGTGACTGGGACGGCCTTGCCGCCCGGAATTAGTTCGTGTGTTACTATTTCACCCAACCTCTCCTCGTCTACGGAAAACGTCAATTCAAGAGACGATATATCGCCCTGAAAAGAACAATTAACATTTGAAAAAAAAAGCATTTCTACAATTAAATAATTATCGACGAGCAGCTAAGAGCTAATATGTATATTTCACACAGTGATTCTCAGCACTGTGTGAAATAGACATATATGGATTCTCGTCCATAAAGTCTTTTTACGGTTCATAGATTTATTTGTCATTAACCACTTGTCGAGTCTATTTTTAAATGCATTTATGGCTAATTAAATATTTATAGCTAATTTCTCTCTCTAAGTTGTCTCGAAAAATACAAATTTGATATAAGCGACCCATTTTTCAATGGCACGTCGACCATGATACCCTGAGGAATGACAAGTGACGTCGTCAATATTACCTGAAAATGTTTAATGTAAGTGAGACTCCTATACAGATCGCGGTCCAGTGACGGCAGCTCGTCGATCCAGCTGTACAGGGCCTGTTGAGTCTGCCCCAGCACTTGTGTGAGGAAGAACGAGGCGAAAGGCACGTCCACCACGATGCCCTGTACAAAATATTAGCTGTAAATATTTAAAAATATTTTAGGGTATTCCCGGTTGTTCCTTGTTTTACCATCAGTATAGGTAAGCGGTAAGTAGAGAACATCCTAATAAATCTATCACTTAAGCAAAATTTTTGGTAACAAAAGCGCTTAAATAGCATGTTGCATTGATAAACAATAACCACACTGCGGGATTCAGCAGCAGTACCTATGCTTAGGATGCAAGCAGGAATACGTTCGGATGAGCGAGGTAATTTTTAGCATTTCTCATTCCAAATTACATTTTAACATATAAGTTGTATAAATTTATGTAATCCTTAAATAAAATTCTTTATTTTAATAGCCCATTCGTTAGATTTTCTATAAAAAAAAATTGTAGACATATAATTTGACACCAAAAATCCGCCTTTTGGTTTTTTAATTTTTGATACACCCATCGTTACTATCGCAATCTAGACGAATCTAATGACACTTCTCAAGCATCAATCCATCAAGCCGTTTAGGCTGCAGAGCATGCCCAAGAAATAAACATACACACACGCACACACTCGAAAAACATAACTCTCCTTCTGGCGCAGTCGGATTATAAATAATTTGTGTTCAAAATGAGCATTAGTTCATGTGTTCCTATCCGTCATATTTAGTAGCGGGTTCATTCTTGGTTTTGGCAGAATTATCAGCGTTGCAGCTCGACCAGCTCGTCTGTGACACCTTGCTGAGTCAGGTCAGGGCCTTTTCACTATCTAGGTCACTTCTCACAGTACAATCACATTGCATTACTACACACTATTACTTCTATACAGGATCTTTTTATTATTTTTTTAATTTATGGCTTGACGCTACTGCGTATTAAGCCAGGAACAAGTTAATAAAACGTGGGAAATTCTTTTTTCTTAACAAGTTACAATCAAAGGTTGGTGTAGGCCTTTGATTGCTTTAAGGGAGCTTCTGGCGACAAATCTATACGAGTCCACTGGTTTTCATAGCCGACTGAGTGCCCACACAGTCCGCGAAACAAATATCACTACAGCCGTACTATGACTGTCCACTTTAACTATTTCACATATTGTTCATGAGCATGAGCATTTATAACACCAAACAAAAACCAATTTCATATTATAAGGTCCACTAAAATCAATTTACAAAATAATTTAAAGAAAACCCCAACCAAACACCTTGACTTCCCGCCAAAAACTCAGGATCTTTATTAGTCATTGAGTGACTTATTCATGTACGTGTGGCTTTTTTAGTGAATAAAGATTTTATCTATCTATCGTTCTCATTAAATTCCGTACCTCGTAAACAGCCTTCCCGAGCATCCTCCCAATGAACTCGAACAGCTGCAGATGGTTCTCCTGCAGGCATGACGTCGGCGACGGGTACAGTCTCTCCTCGCTCGTAACGCGGAACAAATTTAGCGATGGGTCGAATACGCGCTTTATCGTTTCTTCTAAGAATTCTGCAACAATACGTGGGCGTCCATGCAAAAAGGGTCCAGTTGTTATATTGGGTCTAGTCTGAAGACTAGATTCGGTATCTAGAATAGTCCATGAATAATATGGCTAAAAAAACCAGTGGCACTCCGGGAGCGCCGACAGAAGTGAACACTTGAACAGTTATACAGAGGTGTCGGTTACAGTGTCGAAAGTTCAATAGTTTTTTTCCCATCTCAAAAAATGCCCAACACGCCTTAAAAAGTTTTCACTTTAAAAATATTCAAAAACTGGCACATTTTTTTAATCAGACATTTGAAGTTTAAACCCTAACAAAGTTTAATTCCAGAAAAAGCATTTTCAAAGTTTATTTTACCATTTGTGGTAAGTACTTAGAAACATGCATACATTTATTTATATTAAGGACCGTATGCACAAAGCCATGTGGTCAGATTTGGCTCTGAAATATGCAAAATTTTCCCGCTAGGGGGATAAAAATGTCAAGATGAAGTTGCATAGAGTTAATAATGTGTAAACGGGACAATAGATGTAGGTAATCATAAATTGTAATGTAGAATTAGTATACAGCATACTTTTTTCTTTTCGTCAAGACTTCCAGTCCGCGATAATTATTAAAATTTTCAAATCAATCAAATCAAATAATTATTTTGTTTGAATTATTATTTCTGAATGAATGCTTTGGCAGACGTCATTATAATGCACTTAACACTTTAGTAGACAGGCTATCAGTAGAAAAAGTAAAGTTGAAAATACAGTAGTGTGCGTGAATGCAAGACGTTTATTTAAAAAGCGAGTTAAAATATATGTGAAAATCATATACCACTTTCTAAAAAATCCAAGTTATAGTTATTCGAATCTTGCGTAAAATTTATTACTTTTCAATTTATTAGTCGACCTCCGTGGCGATTCCTTAACACGCTAGTCCGTCACTCGGAGGTTCTGGGTTCGATTCCCAGCCAGGGCAAGTTGGTAAATGGCCTTTTTAATTTGTCCTGGTTCTTGGGTGTTTATTTTATCACATCAAAAACATAAATGTAAAAATGCCAAGTTCAAATTCCGACAAAACAATTGAAATTTAAATAGCTGCCAAGATATGTAGGTAGAGAAAACTGAAATTTATTCATAAGAATCTCAACATTTGACCAGGACAACATTAAGATTGAAAGCACGGTCACCCATCCTAACTGTGACCAAGCTAGAAGTTGCTTAACCTGTAAAAGCACGGTCATTCATCCATCAATTTTTTAATTTATCGTATGCGAAGTGGAGCGAAATATTTGCATTAGTGGTTTTGATTACTCGTATTTTGAAATTTGTTAAAGCGCAAATGACAAAGAACCCTTAAAATAGAGAATCTGTTTCGTTTCTCGCAGCTTTTTAGGGTTCCGTAGTAAACAATAAACCCTTATAGTTTCGTCATGTCTGTCTGTCTGTCCTCAGTTTTACTTATAGACTATTAGTACTAGTAGCTGTAATTGGGCATGGGCATGGATATGTGGTAATAAAAACTTGAAAAAAAAATTGTGGTGTGAGACGTCGTTGAATAGGTCTTTCAAAAATATTTTAAGATTATGAACACCCTTTTTCGTTTTAGCAATCCGTTTGTGAAATATTTGGTTTCTGATTGCAAATTTTTGTTAGAATAATGTGTCTCCCCTCTCTGTCAGTTAAACGGTTGTATATGGACACTTAAAAAAATTCACGGCAGTAGTATATAACGTCTCCCTGTACTAAAACTAATTTAAGATGGATTCAGTTCATGATATTGAACAACTTTTCCTAAAGAACACATACTTAAAAATGAAAAGAAAATGTTTGCTTTCCATTCGACCTCCGTGGCGTAATTGTTAACACGCTAGACCGCTAATCCGGAGGTTCTGGGTTCGAGCCCCAGCCAGGGCAAGTTCTTCAAAAATGGTCTTTTTCAAATTGTCCTGTGTCTTGGGTGTTTATCTATGTATGTATTTATCATAAAATATAGTATCATTGAGTTAGTATCCCATAAATACAAGTTCAAAACTTACTTTGGGGCTAGCTTAATTAGTGTGATTTGTCCTTACATATTCCATACATATATTACATTTTGCCAAATCTTGTGTGTAAGAGATCAAAAATAATTTTTGTATTTCGTTTGTTCCTTGGTGAAAGTTGTTCAGTATCATGGACTGAATTCAGACCTAAAGTTAGGCAGTTGTTAGTTACATAAAACAAGTAGGTACTGACTACGGAACCCTACACTGCACGTGGCCCGTCACGGCACGTGGCCTGTCACGGCACGTGGCCGTCACGGCACGTGGCCCGTCACGGCACGTGGCCGGTTTACTTTGGTTAAGTTGAAATTTTAGGGAACCATAGACAAATTTATGATATTTCTGCGTAAATCAATATTACTTATCGCTGACAGGACATTCTCAAAAATACAATCAAATAGTATTTTACGCGAGCGGTGACTTGGAAAACTACACGTTTTGTGTTCCACTGACAGAAAATGTACACATTTGAATTTTCTTTGTGAAACATAGACGTTTAGCGACCATCTGCAATCGTCACACCTTTCACTTCTATTCACCTTATTATGTAAGTACGGAGGGTAAAAAAGAATTGCACGTTGAACAGATCAACAGTCTTGGCTTAGCAGCTGTATGTGTTCAATGAATGACTTGACTGTTTGATTTTGTACAATATTTTTAACGAATTAACAAAAAGCACTAAAAAGAAATCTTTTCCTGAAAACAGCTAAAAAACTTGGTTGATTAATGAAGCAGTAATTAGCATTATTGCACCCTTTTATTTTTTATCTTCTAATGTGTTTTCCTGTAATCTATAGGTAAAGAACTATTAACTGTATATTTTTCAAAAGATTGGGTTCAGTGGTTTCGGAGATAAGTGTATTTTTATTATTTATTTTCAAAAATAACTTCAAAAACACCAACTTAAAAAATATAGAAAAATATATTTAATATTATAATAAAATGCTCTTTCATTTGATATTTTACGCGATATAGTTCACAAAACCCTTTTTTTAATGTCTCATTTATCTCCCATAAGTGGCCCCATTTTTTTTTAATTTATTCATTTACCAACATTTTACTTCCATCTTTGGGTCACAAATTTACATTATGTGCACCACATTTGAACTGAATCGGTCCAGTAGTTTAGTAGGGGGTTCGCCCATTTTCTTAAATAACTTAAAAATACCGATCTAAAAAATAAAAAAAATATATATATTTAAAATTGTCATAAAAAGTTCTTTCATTTGATATGTCACACGATTTTGTTATCAAAACTTTTTTTAATGTCTAATTTACCCAAAATAAGTGGCCCCCTTTTTTAAATTTAATTTATTTACGTTATACGTCTATCTTTGGGTCACTAAGTTACATAAGTGTAGGTACTAAATCTCAACTAAATCATTCTAATAGTTTCGTAGCAAATTGGCTGTGACTTACGGACAGACAGACAAGCGAATCCCTAAAAACAGTAAAAACACCAAAAAAATCGGTTCCTATACAAATTTCCCGGGCGGCTGCACACTTTTGTATGAAAATGCAGTTTTTTTTTGTTTTTTGACTGTTATTTTAATATCATTATACTATACTAGCAGTCCACCCCGGCTTCGCCCTTGGTACACACAAAGCCTATGTCACTCGGGGATAGTGTAACTTTCCAACGGTGAAAGTTTTTTTTAAATCGGTCCAGTACCCTACTATAGCCTGCCTGCCTAACCAAGTATAGATCTAGTATAGCCTGTGGTTCGATATATTACGCATAATATCAATTCGTATTTTGATATACATTCATGGGGAAAAGTTGTTCAAAATTTCAGACTGAATCACCCCCCAAAATAATTGTAAAACCCTAATTAAATAGCACTTTTTATTACAAAAACAGTTAATATGATTCCGCGACCCGAGAAAGTTCCAATCCGATTTTCACCCTAATTGCCAATTAAAAAATATAGGTAATAAATCAAACCAAATATTTTTTTTCATTGACTTAATTTTCAATAAAATTAAAAAAAAATGTGCGATGCCGTATCTGCGATAGCATTACATCTTTGCTGGAACGTCAACAAAATGTCAAAACTGTACCATAGTGTAGCGAAAGTATGACATAATTTGGCAGTTTGTACATAGTTTTTAGGGTTCCGTACCTCAAAAGGAAAAAACGGAACCCTTATAGGATCACTTTGTTGTCCGTCTGTCCGTCCGTCCGTCCGTCTGTCAAGACCCTTTTTCTCAGGAACGCGTGGAGGTATGAAGCTGAAATTTATATCAATTACTCAGGTCTACTGTCCCTTGAAGCTGTGAAAAAATCAAACTTCTAAGCCAACGCAATCAAAAGATACAGCCGTTTATGCCGCAAATTTTCGACACTTGCAAGGGAATGAAAACCTACAGGGTGCTTCCCGTGAACTCAGAATCTTGAAATTTGGTACGAAGCAACGTCTTATAGCATAGATAAAGGAAAAATTACGAAAACCATAAATTTTTAGTTACATCACATAATATATATTTTTTTAATAATTTTAAACTTACTACCCATTTCCTCATAAACGCGTAGAGGTATTAAATTGAAATTCATACCAAATACTAAACCTTGCAGGTTTGTACGGAACCCTCGGTGCGCGAGTCCGACTCGCACTTGGCCGGTTTTTTTATTGAAATATTTTAGACTGCAATGCAATTTTACGTAATTCGAAAATGGATTTTTTTGAAAAATTCGACACGGCCTCCTTCCTGAACGCCCGGCGGGCAACTGAATTTGTATGGAGGAAATATGGCCGCCATTTCAGAGAATTCTGTCAAAAACGTTGCAAAACATTCAATTTTTAAATATTTTTTTTTATTATTGCGTGATTGCATTGTAAGCAAATATTAAGAATAATGTTTCAAAATAGCCTTTATTTTTATAAAATATATGCAATCCCTTGCTAGAATATTTCTTTACGCAGAAAAACAAACAGTTTGTAGCAAGATTTTCTAAAACATTTCTTTCAGGTTTCTTTACAATTATCTTACTTTTTCTGAATGAAAATAAAAAAATACGGTTTTCGTCTACTGGCTAGTCTATTCACCTATAACTAGGTATGTAATTTTCTTAGTGGTCTTTTCTACTTAAGGTGGAGGTATAGGCAAATGACCTTGAAGTGGCGCCCTCACTTGAAATAAATTATTAACTCGTAAATATGGAGATAATTTCCATATTGCTCTTCGTCATGCACTAGATAGCCCTTTAAATTATTTTATGAACCACCGTTGAAAGTATTTACATTAGTCCGTCTAGCTTTAAAACTTGCTTCCGCCAAAAGTGGCCACGGCAAGTTTTAAAGCTAGACGGATCACCAATAATAGTTTCAACGGCAGTTCATAAAATAATTTAAAGGGCTATCTAGTGCATGACGAAGAGCAATATGGAAATTATTACCGTATTTACGAGTTAACAATTTATTTCACACTTCAAGGCCATTTGCCTATATCTTCGCCTTAAGCCATAACTAGTGCCCGCGCAAAGTGCGTTTTGCATGTTTTTGGGTAAATTTAATGCTTGTTTTTAGGAAAACTACAAAATATTTTAAAAAATCCTTTTTTTCGTCTACTGTCCTAACTCTTCCTCTATCTATGTGTATACATTATTTGACTTAAATCAAACGTTTTCTGTACAAACTTGTTGCCCGCGCAAACCCAGTTTACATGGTGCCGACCCTTAATCAATATATGGAATTTTTTCACCCAACTTTACAAAACTGCGTAGGTATATCTCGGAAACTAAATCCCGCCAGCTGGACCTGTTTTGCTTGGACGCCCACATATTATGTTGATTAATATATCTTTGAAAATTAAAAACTTACTGTCAGTTGTCTGTAGCCATCATCTACAAAGACTGTTCAGTCATCATTGATAAGAGGAAATCGATGCACCGTTTCCATAAAATCGTAGTCCCCTGATTCCTCGCCGGATAGTACAGGAAGAGCAATGATTTTAAAAAAAAATTGAAAATATTGGCATGTCCGTTTTCTTTTTTTTTTTTTCATAATTTAATTATTAAAAAAGATACAAACCTTCATAAACCTGAAAAATTGGTAAGATTTTCCACTGTATTCAAACATCTAACAAACAAATTTGACGAAACTATTATTATTTAAAAAAAACATAGGAACACAGCCATAGCTTATCAAATCAGTTGAGTTTTGGAGGAGACATCAGGGGACTACAAAACGTTGATTTTGCGTACTTTTCATAGGTTTTTTGGTCCGAGCTGCAGTTGTCTCCATCGCACTCGCTCGGTAGTTGTTCAAGCACAGCGCGACAGCAATAGATTTTACAAATATCTATTTTTCAATTCTCTCGACCTGTTTTCTCTTAACTAAGTTTTGATAGTGCGACTAACCTTTGAACACCCCATCCTGGTCGATGCCCGCTTCATCCAACCCCTGTTCATTTATGAATCTCACTCTGACGCAGCCCTTGAGAGCCCGACTCGGTAGAGCTGCCAGCTGCCTGTAGCCGTCTTCCACGAGGCGCCCTCGCCTGACGGTGACAAGTGTGGAGCGGCCGGCGCACGCGCGCTCCGTTAGACCTAACACCACCTGATTAACAAGTTATTATTAAAAGCCACCATTACCTTCTCGCCAACCATTACGCTTAAATTGGCCTTTGGGTCTTGCGGCCCTGGGCTCTGTCTGCCCTATGAGGGATAAAGACGTGATAATGTATGTTGTATTATTAAAAAACAAAATACCCCACAAAAAACAAATACCGGGAACACGCTCGGCTGAGCGAGGTAGTGTTGTTGTCGTCGGCATTTCTGAATCCAAATTATATTTAGACATATGTATAAGTTGTACATATTTAAAGGATCGTCGGATAAAAAGAACAATAATTATATATACTTACTTACTATCCTCATAAGATTAACAGGAATATATATACTTGGTAAAGTCAAACATATTTTATTTTTGCTGCCTGTGAAGCATCGTATCATTAAATAAACGGGCAAGTGCGAGTCGGACTCGTACATGAAGGGTTCCGTGCCTCCGTACAATATTTTAAAACGCTAAAAAACACGTTTTTTGTATGACGACCACCCTCTTTAACTTTTAACTTTTATTTTATTTTTTGTATTTGTTATTATAGCGGCCATAGTAATACATAATCTGTGAAAATTTAAAGTATCTAGTTAATGCCATTATAAAGATCTATTTAAAAACGCTGAAAAAAATACACGTTTTTTGTATGGCGACCCCCTTTAATTTTTAGTATTTGTTGTTATAGCGGCCACAGTAATACATAATCGGTGAAAATCTCAAGTGTCTAGCTATTACGATTCAAGAGATAGAGCCCTGTGACAGACGGACAGACAGCGGAGTCTCAGTAATAGGGTCCCGTTTGCACCCTTCGGGTACAGAACCCTAAAAATAACTAACATGTGCAAAGAAAAGACGCAAGTTTCCAACCATAAAGTGTACGTACCTTTTCATCAGAAACGGCGCGTCTGAATAGCCTTACTCGCTCGCCGTGAGCAATCATGTGAGGCGTTTTTTGCACCAACACCTTTAAACAAACAAGTAATTATTTAAAAACAAATCTATGATGAACTAAATAGTTAAAAGTGTTCTTCAAGACGAATCAATTGAGCCCAAACTCAGTGGGGTTATGTTGTTTTGTCACAGAGATGCCGTGGCCACCTTTCGGCTTCATCATGAGATAAGGTCATTGGTACCATGATATTGCATTCTCACCCAACTTTAAATCGTACATAAGTATGTAAAGTATCAGCTCAATCAAATAATGGGAAGTGGGTCTAATTTAAATTGCAAGATTTGATTATGGACAAAGAGCAAAATAAAAAAAAGGTACGTTTAGCGTTAATTCCCGTATGCATTTCTTCTTTCTCTGTCTATCCTTCTCCCACTCTCTTGGGATCGGCACAGCATGTCAGTTTTTTTCTATCTCCAGTTAATTTGTCTGTCACTCCCTACCCATATGAATGAATGAATGAATAACTCTTTATTGCACCTAAAAAAAAAATAACAAAACACAAATTGTAAATATATATACATAGGTACATCCCATATCCTCCTTTATACATCCCATTCAACGTTTCTTTGGCCTCCCTCTGTTTTGATGTCCCTTTACTTGCATTTTCAGAACATGCCTGGTTATATGGCTTTCCACCCTTCTCGGAACATGTCCATACCAGCGTAACCTATTACTCCTTAACTTTTCTGTTATAGGTGCCACTTTCACAATTCCCCTTAGGTATATACTAATTCCTAATCCTGTCTTTCCACGTTTCACCATACATCCATCTCAACATTTATAAAAAAAAATCATTTCTGGTCACATTTTCATTAGGCTATATCCACAGTACACAGACACATACTTGCTGCGGTTTCTTCCCCTTGTCCAGGTCGGCCATGAACTGCGCGTCCCGGATGTCCCGCACCAGCCAGTGCTGGGCGGGCGTGTACGCGCGCCGGCAGTCGCGCCGGTACAGCACTAGCAACAGCGTGTGGAGCGAGTTGAACAACTCGTTGCTTTGGATATTCTTGAGATCTGAAATTCAGTAGGTAAATAAAAACGCGATTCGCGTGTACGAAAACGATCATGATTTATTACTTTGTAGCTTCTGCATTCTTCTTTAAAAACAGCTAACTATATTATGGAAGAATAACTTCAAACATTACCATTGTGGAAAATTCAAAAAAGTTGTGGTCACAGCTACCCTTAACTTTCTGTTTATTTGTTTTGGTATTTCTTTTTGGCAATAAAGTAATTCTATTCTGTTCTATACCCGAAAATCGGTTGGAGTATGTATGAAGTCGGTGTATGAACTCATTCATAGTTGGTATAGTGAATGCCTAGAGAGATATTTGTCTGATATATGTGACTTTAGCAAAAAATCTGTCCCTGTTTCTTAAATTTATCAATATGGTGAATGCATATCTTATATGTAGGCTATATTTGGTAATATTCAATTTACTAGTTACGTGACTCACCAAATAGTTGTCCCATAATGGACTTGTAAACAAACATGTTTAAAAATTGCGACATGTTGATGAAGTCTTGCAGTTTGAACGGCTCTTGCTGTTCATACATCTCCATGTCGTCTAAAATCCTAAAACAATGGGTAAACAATTATTAAAAGAAAAATACCCGACTGCATAAAAATTTAACAAATGAACTGAAAAGTTACACCAATGTCCAGGATGCAACCGGGAAAACTCGGATGAGCGAGAATATACCCTTTTTTTAGCATTTCTCATTCCAAATTACATTTAAACATATATTTGTAATCCTTTTATAAAATTCTTTATTTTGATAGTACACGTGTTGAAAAAAAAAAAGACGTACCTAAATTGGCGCCAAAAATCCGCAATTTTTTTTTTTTTTTTTTCAATGTTTGATATAGCCAATGTCACTGACAATTAAGACTAATTAATCTAACGACCAAAGAGCTTGGCTAACGACACGTCACAAGCAAAAATCCATCAAGCCGATTAGGCTGCTGAGAAAGGAAAGGTACTTACGTAACATAATGCGTCATACAGTCAGCGAAGAGAATCAGCATTTGGAACTCCGGCGCCGACGTCTTCGTGTTCACAGCTAAGAGATCGAGGAACGACTTCAAGCCGCAGTTTGGTCCCAACGTGCAGAGGAATTGCCATAGATAGTACAGTATTTCGTCTTGATTACACAGACCTAAAAATATGTATAAAAATAAAGTCTCACTGTAAAGAAAATATGTAATTGCATATGCTCCGTACTCCTTTTGGATCCGAATTTCTATTTGATTTGACACTACAGCCGAATATGCAATTGAATCAAGTTATTGCGGGATTCCTTATATAATTTAGATATAAAAATTTACAACAGTTATGGGCCAAGCCTTTTTTTAAATTGTGTCTCTTAAAATATTTGCACAATTTTTTATCTATGATATTCACATATCATTTTCTGATGCCGTGAAGCTCAAATATGGCCTTCGTATGGAAACGCATGCAGCAGAAAATGGACTCTTTTGGCTTAGCCCTAGAGTTATGGCTAGTCTGTTAGTGCTTGGAGAACTAAGCGAAATAATCTCTTTAATAGTACTTTGAGAAGAAGCCACAAGAAAACGCTCTATGGCAGATTCCAACTGTTAATTTAGAGAATCATTGAAGTGAATCTCCAGCAGTGGACTTCTTGTAGGGCAGAAATTATGATAATAAAAAGAAAAGTTCTTCGCTACGAGTGAGATTCGAACTCACGCCCCTCAAGACTATACCATGAGGCCAGTCATGACAAAAAAACAGTGGCACTCCGGGAGTGCCGTCAGAAGTGAAAACTTGAACAAGGTAGTGTCGGTTACACGGTAACAGTGTCGCGAGTTGAATGGTTTTTTCCCATCTCAATGCCCAACGCGCCTTAGGAAGATTGCACTTCAAAAATTTTTTTCTTTACATTCCTATATTAATTAATTAGATATTTTCCTATTTAAATTAATAAAAGAAAAGTTTTTCTAAAACAAATGTATAATGAAATTCCAAATTCAGTTTTTCTGCCACTTGATGCGTATAGTTACCTGTCAATATATCAAGATTAATCTGCTTCATGGTCTGCAGCGCTGTGTGGTACATCGAGCATATCAGAGCTGCCTTTGTGCTATCTGGAGATCCTAGTTTTCTATAATTTTTACTTGAATTTGACCTAAAAAATAAAATAAAATATAATTAGTATACCAAAGGTCTCCTACAAACTTCTTCGTCTAAGCGCATTGCCGGTTGCATTCTCAGCTGTGCTGCTTCGGAGCCCGGGGTGCGCTTTCCCGCTTTTTCTTCTCCAAATATAATATGCATGTCAATGGTCACCCAAGGATGCCAAAGAAATAGCCGGAACACTTTTAATAATTTGGCTATAGTTGTACAACTGGCCGCCTGCCTGACGTCAACCCTCCTTGGGAATGCAATTGTAGCACGAGATGTTTGTGCTTAGTCCTTTAGTCGCCTCTTACGACATCCACAGGAAGAGATGGAGTGGTCCTATTCTAACCCGGAACCACACGGGTACGGTACATCAAGCATATCAAAGTTGCCTTTGTGCTATCTGGAGATCCTAGTTTCCTATAATTTTTACTTGAATTTGACCTAAAAAATAAAATAAAATATAATTAGAATACCAAAGGTCTCATACAAACATTTTTAATTTAAGTTATTTTTATTAACAAGACAGGTCCACTTTGCAATTAAATTTACAATTAAAGTTGAAACAGGTTCTTTAATGATAACTGATTTGACTGTCTTTTAAACAGATATTATGTTATTTTGCTGCCAGAAACTCACCAGGGCTCCAAAGCAGCAGCTTTGAAGCTTTGCAGCCCTGAAGAGAGAGAGAGAGCGAAGATCGTGTGAGGTGGAAAAGAAAAAGTATGGGAAATAAATTTAAAAAAAAAAAAGCCGGAATCTATAAAACGATTTCATTGTAGTTTTAGAACAGGCCGTCTGCCCGACGTTGACCCTTCATATAACCAACCAACCAACCGTCAGGAAAGGTATAAAGCGGACCATGGGCTACAAAGCAGAACAGTTAGGAATGCAAACCGGGAACACGCTGAGATGAGAAATATTGAGATATAAAAAGAGAACGAGAAAGAGAAGAGAGAGAGAGAAGAAAAAAAAGACAGCTAAATGATAAGAAGCTTACCTATTAGTTCTAGCCTCAATAGCCCTCCTAATAATCGCTGCTGGATTATTGCTCTGCACCGGAGTTGAAGGCTGCGAGGGCCCCGCACCCTCCTCCCCCGTCACCCCCGCATCCAGCATCTCCTTCAATGGCATCGCCAACATCTTCTTCAACAATGGCGCTCCCCATAGTAAGTTCAGCTGTTGTCGCAAGTTGCCCATTGCTGGGGGAAGGTATGCGTCGAAGCTTTGGGAGAACCAACCGAGGATCGGGTGCCAGTTGCTGAGGTTCCCCTTTTTGCAGACCACGTACTGTTGGCAGGAATCCAGGAAGCGCGTCACTACGAGCTGAAAAGGGGATTTATTATATTCTAATGCGCCACTACAAAAAAATCCCGTAATAACTGTGGTCTTTGGTTTGGCTCTACCAATATATTAATTATAGTGAGAAACAGGGGATTAAGTGTGGCCACACATTGGTCCGCACTCATATAATAATATCAGCCATTCCGACTCGCTAAGAAGAAGTGACAAACACGCGAGAAATTAACGGTGTCTTCAAGAGTTTTGAACAGTGCTGAGAAACGTTACTAATTTATCGATTATAGCGACAAACACGCGAGAAACTAACGATGTATGACACTTACCACAAAAGTGGGATAATAGGATTGCGGCGCAGCGTGTTCGCGTTCCGAATGCGCCAGTTGCACGAGGTTCGCGAGCAAACACAGGGCGTAGTTGCCCTCGAGAGTGTTGAACACGATGCGCATATTCTGGTCTGTGCTGAGAAACTCTACTGACTTGTCGAACATCGCGTGTGTGCGGAATGCAGTGATGCTCTGTGGAGTAAAATTGAGAACAATTAATACCACATCCAGGGATCATTCACATCTACCTAAATATACAATTTAGAACATTTAATTACTTCCATTCACCTTCTAACTTTGCTGCACATTTAAAAAACCATTCGCAAATAATAATAATAATTTAGAACAGTGGGTAAAATCAAATGCACGTAATTTTACCCATTGTTAGTGGTTCCGGTATGCCTCAGTGGGTCATGATTCCCCTTTTATTGTTAGTGGTTCCGGTATGCCGCGGTGAGTCATGATTCCCCTTTTATTCATTGTTAGTGGTTCCAGTATGCCGCAGTGGGTCATGATTCCCCTTTTATTCACTGTTAGTAGTTCCGGTATGCCGCAGTGGGTCATGATTCCCCTTTTATTAAGTTTCATAGTAGTTAATGTTTGATAAAATAATTGGGTGCAACATTGATAGTGACCAAGCTAAAACTGATAAGACATACCCCATAACTAAATGGCATACAATGAATTGATAAAGCCTTTTTAAATAATAGTAATGGATAAAATCATTGCTTTAAACTGAGTTACATTATTTCATAGGTTGTTTTTAAATATTTTATCATGGATGTTAAGGAATTAATTGCTAAAAATGGAACAAAATTCAAGGTGAGCGAAAATGTGACGCTCAAAAAAAATCATCATAATGACCCTTAAAATGTAATAGTAATAAAAAGTTTCAAGACAATGGCTTTGGATTAGAAGCTTTTTTAGCATGTTTATTAATTTTAACGTAAATCGATTACCTCTGGAGATATTTGATGCATGTGGTAGACCAATGTGGGCACTGACAATATTTGTATGATGTACATTGTGAGCAGTTTCTCTGAGAACTGTGAGGAGACCAGTGGCCGTAGAGAAAGAGTGACGATGGCTGTGAGAGCAACAGTTTTGAGGCAGACTTTCTCACGGCAGAGGCCTCGGAGTAGCAGTGACTGAAAGTAAGAAATATATTGTAAGATTTAATAGAAACTTTATAAAGTTAGTAAGTAAATTGTTTAAAATTATTTGTGAATATTGGGTGCTGTCTCAAAAAGTAATAGTGTTCAATATCAGCATAAATTTCTAGGATTGGTTCTGGTCTAGCCTTTGGGTTGCGGAAGTCAGATGGCAGTTGCTCTGTGTAAAATCCAGTAACCTAGGTTAGGTAGTGGACACCGGGCTCTGAACCATTACCGCTGAGGATGCAACCAGGAATACCCCCCTCAGATGATGATAATTGCAATACAAAAAAGAAAAAAATAAGAACGGAAACTATGGATGCATGCCCATAGTTTTGTAGTAGGTATCACAGTGATAAAATAAAATAAATATACAAACATCATTGCCATGATGTGAAACTTTAACCAGTTATACTATCACTTTTAGAGATGGCATCATACACAATAACTATTTCATTTAACATTTTATACCTTCAAAGTTAGATAGTATCCTTTATGAAACAGCGACCCCATAACATTAGCGCACAGCTGGTTCATGCCTCCGCGCAGCTTCTCAAAGTTCTTCAGTCTTGTCAGTGCCCACGTATTAGTGGCTGTGAATGCCACCAGAGTGTGGAGGTGCACGAGGATGCTCTGCATGTCCACGGGGGACTCGGGCTTCAACTCCTCGAGATATAGGCAGCATTTGTATAGAAGTTCTTTGATGTGGGTTATCCAGCAAATACTAGGAAGAAATATTTTAATTATGATGAAAACAATTGATCAGGATAAAATTTAGGTAATTCAACAGAACAATATGAATGGCAAATTGATGCAATGTGGAAACACTTGTATAAAATCTCTAACCATAACACAATCACATACTATTTTATCATATTTCTGATAAAAACACACCTGTATTCTTTGTTCAGGAACACTCCAACATATGAAAGTTTCACAGATTCAGAATGCAGGCTATGTACAATGTATTTGCAGAGCTTTTCGAATCTCTTCCGGTCCCGTTGCTGTTTGAAGATGAGGAACAGGCGGCATGATGTTTTGTACAAGTCCAGAGCTGGCACAAGGTCAACTGATGCACCCTCTTCTTGGCTGCTTTGACTACTGGGCTCAGGCAGCAGCTGGTCAAACTCATTTCTGTAGATAGAGATTTATATCAGTGACTTATTCCCTAAGGTGCTGATTATGTTACCAGTGTAATGCTATAATAAGTAACTAGAAAAATTTGAATCGCATTAGGGCGAATGGGGTATGCTGTTGCAATAGATACATGTATTATAAGATTTTTCTCTTAGTAGTGATATCGAAATATATACCCAAGGAACCGCTAAAAGCAGCGATTGGTACGCGAGGATTATTAGCCTGTTTAGGTACTTACAGTATTAGTTTTATAAATCTTTGACGAGCGAGCCAGCCCCTGATCAGAGCTTGTATCTTCACAGCAGATTGCTCTCGCTTCTTCTCTAGAGCCCGCTCTTCTCGAGCCGCTTTTGTCTGCTCCAGGAACGTATCCTTACTTGTCTGAGACTTGGGAAACATTTTCAATCGCTCTCAACGTAATGAACACAATATTAATGGCTTTGTTTTCACTATTTGGTTTATTAGCTGTCAGGACAGTGAGATCCGATACATGGTAAATGGTGAAATTATCACGGCAGACGTAACATTTTTGCCACAAATAAGTTATGAAGCGATGCAGCAATAAATTATGCCATGTTTAAACACTTATCGTGATTGATTTAAGCAAAATTTATGTTTTTTTTCTTAAAAAAACCAACAAGAAAGACGAAGCTCTTATTTTGACATTTCAAAATGTTGCCATTCGATAAATTTCCTTATTATTTTTCTTTTCATTGCCATTTTACAAATTCCTTTTTTCTTTATGGTTAAGCAAGAGTGCCACAGCATAGTGCCACGCCCACAGTCCACTACATACATTACCATTACCAGGGATATTCGGGTATAATCTGATAACCCAATTAGAAATGAGTGCAATATGTAAGTACTTGGCATGGCTTCAGCAGCCAAATCGGTCAAATCGGTGGCCCCAAAGAGTTTTGGTGGCCCGGAGGGAGTAGGTAATACCTTCACATGATTAGCACTTGCATTTCAAGCAACCCAAGGCGTGGTTACCAGTTCACCACTAAAATTAGTGACCACAAATTGGAAAAAGTTATTGTAAACGCCTAGTTTTAAATTATTGCTGTAATCGTGCAAGCATCCTAACAAGAATCATACATAACTTACCTATCTAGGTTGGATAGGCTAATAGGGCAAGGCATATAATAATATGTAATGTAATCGTATACTTATATACAGTGTGTCCCGTCATAGCTGTTTGGAAAGTGGAAGGGACATACCCGTAATAAATCGAACCACGGGCTATACTAGATAATTTAAGTATAATGAAATTGAAATAACAGTCAAAAAACAAAAAAAAAATTCGACATTCCCATACAAATCGCTCGGGCCGCCACACACTTTTGTATGGAAATAACGAAATTTATTTTAGTTTTTTGGCAGTTATTTTAATTTTATTATACTATAATGGTCTAGTCTAGACCGTGGTTTGATTTATTAGGGGTATGTCCCTTCCACGTTGTATATCAACAGCAATTTACGAGTATATCGACAAATCACCTATTTTAAGTAGCTTGTATTTTAATATATTTTTAGATAGATAATTATAATATTTATTTACCTATCTAAAAAGTTATGGATTTTGTCAATACATACTCGTATTACTTTATTGTAGCAAAGAATATTCTCTATCAATAAAAAGTAAAAAAATATAGGTATTTGAATAGGTCAGATTTTTTACAATTAGTGAATAATTTAAAAAATATTTATTATTTTCGAAATATTTTGTTTTTTGTTTAATTTGTCTGACAATGTGCGCAATAAAACTAAATTTCACGCGGATGAAGTCGCTGGCACCAGCTAGTTGTAAATAAATATAAAAATAAAAATCACTATGACTGTGGCGAACGCGGCCACGCTCGACGCGCGGACACACTCTTCTTGGTTCGACGCTCGTCCCTTACGGTTGTATTGTTCCCACGCCAAGTCGCCATATGGTGATAAAGGGTTACCACGGTTGACCGATAACGGAAATCTGAATGAAAACCGCCAAGTCGTCAAATGATGAAAAAGAGTTACCACGGATGACCGATAGCGGAAATCTGAATGAAAACCGCCAAGTCGTCAAATGATGAAAAACGGTTACCACGGATGACCGATAGCGGAAATCTGAATAAAAACCGTCAAGTCATCAAATGGTGATAAAGAATTACGGTCAGTAGAAACCACGGCACTGATAAATAACTCCGCTCTGTTGACAAATATTGTGTTTGTAGATGGACTACCTGTGCCTGATATGATGGTGATTCATAAATATGGTAGTTGAATAATATGCCACGAAATTAAAATAAGTTTCAAAATTTACATATAAATTGTGGTGACAGTCAAAGCGAATTCGACTGAAAGCTTAGTTATACTTAAAAAAAAAAAAATCATTAGCCTATTATTGAGACTTTTTATCATAATTTAAATTAAAAACATATTAAAATCGGTTGACTCACGTGATATAGTCGGAAAAAGCCGACCAGGTTTCGATCGATTCAGACCATCATCTATCAGGGCAAGTGGGAATTAATTAGTTATGGATTTATTTTACGTTAGTTTTAATATAATAAAAACAAATTGCTTAAGCTAACTCTAATAGTTAAGTATGACGGGGAAAATGTGTACTTCAATTAAACCACGTGTAATTGGGATTGTTCATTTTTTTTAAACCCTAAAATTTTTTTTTATATTTCAAAATATTGCGTATTTCAAGAAACTAATTTGAATATTTTGTCATATTACGGCTTAGTTACATTTTAATAAATTATTATAAAAATCATGTCAAAGACAAAGTCGTGTCTGAACAAAACAAACGTTGTAGAAAAATCCGAAACCATTGATTATTTTGGCAAAAAGTGACCCACAACTGTTCATTAACTCTGTATCTCGAAACGGATTTCAATATAACGCTTTTCAAAAAAATTGACAATGCCCATTTCCATCTTGCAGGAAAGTGGGCGTCGAAATAATAACTTGAAACCTAACTACCTAACTAAAAGGTTTTTTCATTCTTCTCAACCAATTGTAGACCAAAATCTTATGCGATGTCTCCGATATCTCTGGATAAAAACAGCTTGCTCTCGGAACGGTAAAGTTGCGCTAAGGTCGACTGCGTATCCGCGCGGCTCGACGATGCATTCAAAAAATGACTTGTTGACAGTTTGTCGTCCAAGACATAGTGTTGACTTGGATGTATATTGTAAAAAAAAAAGAAATAGGTCTTTGGGTGTGCTGAATGCACCCGGGTCACGCCATGGAGTTATAGGGTAGGGTCACGTCACGCCGGGCTTGACGTTTCAATTAATTTATTGACCACGAAAATTATATAATGGTGTGAATAAGATGCGATGACATTGACACATACAGATATACGTGTGTATAGAACTGGTGTTTTTACAAAACTGACCCGACAATGTAAGCCGTTGTAAAGATGAATTGGATTTACCTATTTTATTGGTTTCAACTTTTAATGTTCAAACGCAGTTTGATATGCCTAAAACAACTTTTATCTTAGCTGTTTATTTACTGGCTGTGTACAAATTAGTTGTGCAACTATTTGTTTTTTTTTTAATTCTTATTTATTATTAAAGAATATATATATTATAAATATATATAAAAATACTTAGTAAAAAACAGTGGAAAAACTTGCCAAGTGCAATGTTATATAATTATCGTCTATAATGTGAATAATATAATCAGGTAATTTCTTTTGTGAGTACTTAAAGTATGTAGTTTCAAAATTATTCTGTAAATAGTTTATGAGCCATATTTATTTTATAGAAGTATTAAAATAAACCCATAAGAATAATAATTAGTGGTTGTAAGCTATGAAAAATTAAACGATAAGACTACTTGTAAGTGTAAAATTGAAATAAACTGTTAAAACCCTACAATTTACATTTTGTTGGTACCCGGATTCGCAAGTAAGCATATACTTAACAGAGACAGTTGCATCATGTGTAATTACCCATAAATAATTGTCAGGTGAGGTCGAGCGCAGAAATATTGGAGGTATATTGATGCCGCGATGGGGTGTCGGATCGGAAGTGTTACCTGTTTTGAAACGTAGAGGCGTGTTTTTAACACGGTGCGTGTGTGACGCTCCTAAATGGTAGGGGCACCTAGACAGATAGATAGAAGTCAATGTCATTGGACAGTGTCATTTGGATTTTGTCGTATTAAGAATAAGAGGGAAAGAGACAAAGATGGGTTTTGAGCAGACTAAGTAGATACTTATTCTGCTCAAAACCCATCTTTGTCTATAAGAAGGTACTTTTTTTTCTCTTCTCTTTAGCCGAGCAGATTAGTAAATAAAAGGCGACTGAGCGAAATCACTAACTGTGGACATACCCGGTAACTTTATACAAACGAAGTAAAATGTAGTTGTAGTGAATGAATGTTGATTTTTCAGAGATTTGATACCCAATCTTGTATAGCTATTTATTATCATGATAAAATAACAAAACAACTCTTTTAGTTACTTAAAATAATAAAGATTCTATTTTATTTGCATACTCGTAGCTCGTAGTACCTACATAGTCACATGCAGGCGATGGCTACAGCCACACCACCATTTTAAGATGATAATAGAGCTACTAGTTAGGATATCATGTGTCATTTTATCCTATAAGATTCAACATTAAAAGATTTTTTTTGAGATATGATTATGTATTGAATTACCATTTTTACTAGTCTGTAAGCCCAACTCAAAGAACTGAATTGCGAATCCGGATAGCGGTCATAAATCTCAAAGTTCCGAGTGTTAGCGGCTTATTATACTATTCCAATTTATTTTTCAAAGTAGTACCTATACAAAACCAAAATACCTACTATCACTACTATTACCTCTTTTGTCTTATGCATTTACATCGAACATTCTGGTCATTGTAGAGATAAATTAGTAGATATAATGAACACTGCTGCTTTTATTATACGGCTAGTGCAAAACAGACTTTACACGGTTCACGCCTAAGTCATAGTATACTCGTACACGGGTCTAGGTAAACAGACCACATGACGATACACGGACAATACACAACTGGTGGGGAGCTGATTTTGCACAATTTAAAGTATATTACACTTCACCAAAATATTGAAATCTCTGCAATAAGCCATTCATTGACCGACTGACAACAAGTCAGACTCATGTGGAATTTTTCATGTTCTCAGCTCATGCATCAGACTCGGACGCAGGCCGAGGACGACCGCGTGGTCCAATGGCCGAGTGTTAGCGCCTTACTTGCGCTAACACTGGAAATGCCGTTTTGAAGATGGAAACACCGAGAAGAAGCTGGCAACCCTATCGGAGCTGGTGGGGGGGATGTGGCGAACGCGGACACTCTTCTTGGTTCGCCGCTCTTCCCTTACGGTTGTATTGTTCCCATGTCAAACTATATTTGTATTGTAACCGAATTTATGCACCATAGATATATTATGATTAAAGTAAATAAAGTAAACAATAGAATATTTCAAAAGTACTAGTAATAAATGTATTAAGCTTAACGGTTTACCTAACAAAATAAATATATATTAAGTATAACTGTGTCTAATATTTATTGACGTGACAACGTCTTAAATTAGGTTGCGGCTGGGAGTCACTTATGAAAAAGTGTAACGCTCGGTAACGTTACGATGAGTCACCGAACGAGAGAGAGGCCCGCCGAATGCCTTGCGTCTCTCTCCCACTCAACTATGATCGGTCTGCCGCCGTTGTCACGTAAAATCTTCGCCCGTAAAACCGACTTTACAGGCAACCATTTTTTTTTTACTTATATTTGCGACTCGATAAGGGAAGAAGGAACGCACAAGTTAAGTTGTAAGGCAGGGCCGACAGACGAAGGACGGTAGTGAGAACGACCGTGTTTATGGCACCCCTGAATTGGGTGAGGGGTTAATGCGGTGCCATTGCCCATAATCACGCATTCCTGTTTATTAAATACTCCCATCATCCACACACTACCAATAGGTACCTAATGGTGAACTGAGATTGATATAAAACCTGTAAAATCATTGCAGAAATTTATAACCCCAGGCTCCAGACTAAGCATACCTAGTAAAAATAACTAGTAGTGAGTAGTGCTAAATAAAAACCTTATCAAAAATACTTATCTTGCCTTCTACTTCGCTATAACTTAAAGAACGTTTTTCCACGTTTTACTTTCCTTTGTGAGGGCCAGAATCGTAGTAAACGTAGCACGGTAAACTTTCAATTGCAGTTCAACGTATTAACTACCTAATTTCTATTCAAATTGTTTCTCAATTCAGGCAGTAAAGCTTTCAATGCTCTGCCTCTGCATATTCGTAATGTATAAATTATAAAAAAAAATGTGATATGTCATTACCTTCTCTATATAGCATATAGAGAAGCTCTCTTTCCTCTTATGTTCTCGGGCTTTTTTATATTATCGATATACTCGTAGGCACTCTGATCATTCTACATTTACCCAAAGGTTGGTTTGCATTCTTTAAATTAGTAGCACATTATACTCACTATATGACTGATTTGGAAGGGCATATTTTTATTAATATGCTACTACTGCTAGCCACATTACCTTTTATAATAATTAAATAATTACCTATAAAGCATAAAAAAGACTTAAGTTTTCTTTTAATCGGCTGTGATTGCAAGACTTGTGATGCTATAGAGTAACAAACAAAACAAATTCAAGCGTACGCAGACATCTACGAGTATAAGTAAAACTTCGCGTTAGAATGATAAGATTCATTCAACTTTTAATTAATGATCATTAAAAATTGTAAAATATTAACAAACGACCCGGCGAAGATCAAACGGAATCTGTACAATTTATTAACTGTGCATCTAGTAAAAAATAATTTGGTATTACAGAATACTGGTTGGATGACGGCGCGACCAGTTCGTAGTGCCGAAATGGCTGAGTAGAATACCTCCCACGAACATTGGCTTAACTCATGCCTCATGTAGCCCCTCCCAGGCCTATCAGCCATCTATTGTTTTGTACGGTCATTTTGTGTTATATTATAGACTTTTAGAATAGGTCGTTGCAATAGTTAGACCACATGAAATTACAGCGTGCACTACTTATTTTATTAGGGTTGGCAATTTTAAAGAAAATTCTTACTAGTATCTTCTTAGTCTAAGCGCGTTCCCGGTTGCATCCTGAAATTCTTACTATTATAAAGATATCTAAGGCTATATATAGCCTAAGTACCTATATAATAAAAATCGGCCAAGCGCGTGTCGGGCCATACACAGTGTAGAACAATCAGATCGGGATCTTCTTGATTATTTGCTAATGAGGGAAAAGAAAAAATACGTATGCGAAATATATGCGTAATAACTTTTCTTTATAATTTAGTAAGTACGTACGAGTATACATATTACTGTTACGTTTTTTTTAGATTTTTCTAGTTAACGGTTTTGCTTTTAGAAAATTACAAAGTTGTTTTTGCACACCGTCTATGATTTTAAAAGTACTATTTGTATGTAGTATATTATTACGCTGTGGTACTACCAAACTATACCGGGAACTACCCTTAATTTTTTTTCCACTATCGAATATACCAATTTCAAAGGGAGTTTTTTTGCCTTGTCTGTGGGAATTTTTCTTACCTATGTTTGATGGAAATCGGTTCAGCCGTTCAAAAGTTGGGGGTGAACGCTAGAAAGTCGGTATTTTTAATTGTTCTGGCAACTTACCTCCATTTTTAACCGACTTCAAAAAAGGAGGAGGTTATCAATTCGGCTGTATGTTTGTTACGCGATATATTCGCCAATTGTGAACCGATTTTGATGATTCTTTTTTTATTTAATAGCCTTTACATTGGCCCCGTTTTAATTTGGTGAAGATATAATAATAATAATATACAGGGACAATTCACACTGATTAAGCTAGCCCCAAAGTAAGTTTTTTAAACTTGTGTTATGGGATACTAACTCAACGATATTATATTCTATGATAAATACATATATAGATAAACACCCAAGACCCAGGACAATTTGAAAAAGGCCGTTTTCCAACTTGCCCTGGCTGGAGATCGAACCCAGAACCTCCGGATTAGCGGTCTAGCGTGTTAACCATGACGCCACGGAGGTCGTCGATATGATGAAGAACTTTGAAGATATGAAAGAAACTTCTGAAAAAAATTAAGTCAGTTGTCTTTTTTGGTTAAAAATTTAATTATTGTGAAAGGTCTTTTTAATTTATGTAAGTTTCTATTATTTCTCTTATTGATATTTGATTGAGAATTTACAACACTATCTATCTATATATTTTATGATATCTACTAAGTAAATACGTTTTGTTTCCCACACGAGCAATTAATAAGCTTGCATAACATGGACTATTATCTCCTAATCACTATTATTATATCAGGAACGACAGCCCTGCGATTAGATGCTATCTATTAATGCCTTATAACAATGTAAATGGATATGTTCGAATTTAAAAATTCCTTGTAAATAGTACAAATAGCTTTCAAGTAAGTCATTAAGCCGTGAAAGGTTTGCACGGGCACGATGTCAGTTCCGGTGATTACAAAGAGGTATAATGTACCTTGTGATTAGGTCATGTATGAGTAAGCGAATGACGGGTGATAAGTAGCAGTGATAAGAAAGATAAGGAATGTATTTGGCATAAAAAAATCTAGGTCTATGTATTTGGTATATGTAGGGTAGTCCTATAGTATTATTTTGTTTTTATTATTAATTTTGTATGGAGCTGCAGATTTTTTTTGGGATTTCTGGGATGGTCCCATAGTAAAAGTTGTCCATATTGATTAGTACGTTTACTCCCTTTCGAGTTGATACCCCCTTTTTGTTACACGTTGTATAGAAGACTGCAGACACAGCCCGCAACCGCACTAATGGAGCCCTGAAAATTGTAGAAAAATGGTGCGTCAAACATGAACTAAATTTCAACGCCAATAAAACAGAAACCTTGATGTTCACAAACAAACGACAACTAGGGCGCTACAACATGCCAAAACTGTTCGGTACCAAGCTAACCTTATCAAGTGAAGTGAAATATCTTGGAATCACTTAGGCAGCAAGCTTAACTGGGCCAAACACCTAGATGAAAAGCTGAAAAAGGCTGGACTAACACCTTGGCACTGCCGTAGAACGGTGGGGAAAACTTGGGGGCTTAGTTCAAAAATCATGAAATGGCTATACACAGCCGTAATAAGGCCCACCATCACCTACGGGGCCGTAATATGGTGGATGCGCACAACACTAACAACAGCACAAGAAAAACTCCGGAGCTTCCAAAGAATGGCATGTCTGGCCATAAGCGGTGGGATGAGAACATGCCCAACAGCTGCTATGGAAGTAATACTGGACATCACCCCACTGCACCTTCATATAAAACAAGAGGCACAAATTGCAGCCTAAAGTCCAAAGTCTCATACTTTGGACTTTAGGCCTTTGGAAAAAGAACTCAGGCTCTCCTCACACAACAATACTATCAAAAGCTATGTGCTCATCAAATCTAATGGGAGCAATAAACGACAGAATCAAAAAACAATTTTGGTTCAACAAGAAATATAAGATACAATTACATGAAGACAATAATGATAACTCAAATACCAATGAGGTAAGAGTATACACCGATGGCTCGAAGACGAGCACAGGAGTAGGAGCCGGTGTCTTCTCGCACGACCTCAATATCTACTACGCCACGGCCTTGGGTAAGGAAAACTCCATTTACCAGGCTGAATGTGTAGCCATATCCCACGCCGCGGCAAAGATCAACAGGTTAAAGGTAACGGACATGTCTATTCGTATCCTAACCGTCAGCGCAGCAGTCCTTCATGCTCTGAGGAACCCGATGATCGACTCTGCACTAACTCTAGAATGCCACAAGGCACGGGAACAAATCTGAAAGTATAACAAGAAGGTCACAATCCAATGGATCAAAGGCCACAGCGGCTCACTGGGCAATGATGCAGCGGACGAACTGGCAATGAGGGGCTCGGTCATGGTACCTATAGGACCATCACCGCGTGCCCCCATCCCCTTCAACCAAATTCGCTCCTGGATCAAAACTAACACTAACAATGAAAAACAACATGCCTGGAACACCCTAGGTACATGTTGGCAAGCAAGGGAAGCCATCCCACAGTGGAATCCACGTTACTCACGCCAACTACTCACACTTCCAAGGGTAAAGCTCAAAAAAATGATAGACTTACTAACAGTGCATTGTACTCTAAACAAACATCTATTTATTATAGGCATAACCGACAGCCCCCTATGCAGAGGCAGAAGAAACAGCAAAGCACGTGATACTGCAGTGTCCGTGCGTTGCATCAACAAGAGAGGAGTACCTGGGATCTCCAAGTACGCTGACGGACGCGTGCAGCTCACCCTCTGCATTGCTCCGCTTCCTCGACGAGTTGGGCTGGCTCGAGTTACAACGCAAAACCAGCCCGCAAAAGAGGAGACACAGAAAAATGTCGATGCCTCCCTCACGTGCAAGGGGCCTAAAAGAAGAGCCTAGGCGCAGAAAAATGCCCACGGAACCAGGTGAACCAGGTACACGTTGTATATTAGAGTGGGTATGCGGAATAGTGATCTACGTAGTAAGACTGGGGTTGTCGATGTCGGCGTCAAGACAGCTGGACTTAAATGGAATTGGGCAGGGCATGTGTGCCGCATGCAGCCAGAGAGATGGGCCCGGATGACTTCCTTGTGGGTGCCAGAAGGGCGCAGGCGTAGAGGAAGGAAGGTGGTGGCGACACGACATCGATAACTTCAAAAATGAGTGGCAACAAGCTGATTTAGATAGAGATCAGTGGAAGAAGGGGAGGCCTTTGCCCAGCAGTGGGAGATATTATCAGGCTAGAAAATAAATGGGCAAGTGCGAGTCGGACTCGTACATGAACGGTTCCGTACCTCCGTACAATGTTTTAAAACGCTGAAGAAACACGTTTCCTGTATGATGACATCCTTTAATTTTTCTTTGCCTTTTTTTAATACATAATCGGTGAAAATTTTAAGTGCCTAGCTATTAAAGTTCAAGAGATAGAGCCCTGTGACAGACAGACAGACAGACGAACAGACAGCGGAGTCTCAGTAATAGGGTCCCGTTTGCACCCTTTGGATACGGAACCCTAAAAAGTAGGTATTCCAGGAGAGCAGTATAGGACAACTCCAATCTGTGAATGGCGACTAAGGAAATACTAGCTAAACAAAGATTTTAAACATCAATGAGACCTCTCCAGCCCGACTTGCCAGCGTGGAAAGAGTAGGTCAAATCCTCTGACTGTTCTGGACCAGTTTAGCTCTGGTAGTGTGGATTCTGGCCTAGAGTATGATCACTCCATTTCCTTCTGTGGATGTCGTTAGGGTCGGCACCATGTAAACTGGGTTTGCGCGGGCAACAAGTTTGTACAGAAAGCGTTTGATTTAAGTCAAATAATGTATACACATAGATAGAAGAAGAGTTGGGACAGTAGACGAAAAAAAGGATTTTTTAAAATATTTTGTAGTTTTCCTAAAAACAAGCATTGAATTTACCCAAAAACATGCAAAACGCACTTTGCGCGGGCAATAGTTATGGCTTAAGTAGAAAAGACCACTAATAAAATTATATACCTAGTTATAGGTGAATAGACTAGCCAGTAGACGAAACCCGTATTTTTTTAATTTTCATTCAGAAAAAGTAAGATAATTGTAAAGAAACCTGAAAGAAATATTTTAGAAAATCTTGCTACAAACTGGCTTGTTTTTCTGCGTAAAGAAATATTCTAGCAAGGGATTGCATATATTTTATAAAATTAAAGGCTATTTTGAAACATTATTCTTAATATTTGCTTACAATGCAGTCACGCAATAATAAAAAAAATAATTTTAAAAATGGATGTTTTGCAACGTTTTTGACAGAATTCTCTGAAATGGCGGCCATGATTCTTCCATACAAATTCAGTTGCCCGCCGGGCGTTCAGGAAGGAGGCCGTGTCGAATTTTTCAAAAAAATCCATTTTCGAATTACGTAAAATTGCATTACAGTCTAAAATATTTCAATAAAAAACTATGTACAAACTGCCAAATTATGTCATACTTTTGCTACACTATGGTACAGTTTTGACATTTTGTTGACATTCAAGCAAAGATGTAATGCTATCGCAGATAAGGCATCGCACATTTTTTTTTTTTTTATTGAAAATTAAGTCAATGAAAAAAATAATTTGGTTTGATTTATTACCTATATTTTTTAATTGGCGATTAGGGTGAAAATCCGATTGGAACTTTCTCGGGTCGCGGAATCATATTAACTGTTTTTGTAATAAAAGGTGCTGTTTAATTAGGGTTTTACAATTATTTTGAGGGGTGATTCAGTCTGAAAATTTGAACAACTTTTCCCCATGAATGTAATCAAAATACGAATTGACATTATGCGTAATATATCGAACCACAGGCTATACTAGATCTATACTTGGCTAGGCAGGCAGGCTATAGTAGGCTATTTATCTATACTAATATTATAAAGAGGAAAGATTTGGTTGTTTGTTTGTTTGCATTACATGGCTCCGAAACTACTGGACCGATTTAAAAAAAACTTTCACCGTTGGAAAGGTACACTATCCCCGAGTGACATAGGCTTTGTGTGTACCAAGGGCGAAGCCGGGGTGGACTGCTAGTATAGTATAATGATATTAAAATAACATTTTCATACAAAAGTGTGCAGCCGCCCGGGAAATTTGTATAGGAACTGATTTTTTTGGTGTTTTTACTGTTTTTAGGGTTTCGCTTGTCTGTCTGTCCGTAAGTCACAGCCAATTTGCTACGAAACTATTAGAATGATTAAGTTGAGATTTAGTACCTACACTTATGTAACTTAGTGACCCAAAGATAGACGTATAACGTAAATAAATTAAATTTAAAAAAGGGGGCCACTTATGGTGGGTAAATTAGACATTAAAAAAAGTTTTGATAGCAAAATCGTGTGACATATCAAATGAAAGAACTTTTTATGACAATTTTAAATATATATATATTTTATTATTTTTTAAATCGGTATTTTTAAGTTATTTAAGAAAATGGGCGAAAATTGACCCCCCTACTAAACTACTGGACAGATTCAGTTGAAATGTGGTGCACATAATGTAAATTTGTGACCCAAAGACGGAAGTTAAATGTAGGTAAATGAATAAATTAAAAAAAAATTGGGGCCACTTATGGGCTTATTATTATTATTAATTATTAAACCTTCTTTTAAGAATTCCTGCTCACTCCACCGACTTTTACTCGCGGTCTTTGTCTGTTCGAGCCGTACGTCTATGGAACTCACTACCACTTACTATCCGACGCGCCCAAACGCTAGCCAGCTTTAAATCCCAAGTAAAATCGCATTTTCTATCCTTATGAAAGGTAATTTCCTTCCCTTGTTTCCACTTAGTTTCTTCATTTTGTCCTGTTATGTTTTCTTTGTGTAAGTTGTATGTATGTATTTAAGTATTAGGTGTATGTATGTTTATTATAATTATTGTATATAAGTATGTTTATTATATTGACCACCCCGCACTACCTAATTTCCCATCATTTTTTCTATATAAACGAGGTTGCCTGGAAGAAATTGCTTAGCGATAAGGCCGCCTTTTGCGCATTTCCTAATTTTTGACGTGACAACGTCTTATAAATTGGTTAGCCGGGTGACACTTCAAGAAACTGCGTTACGCTCCGCTCACGTTATGCGCTCACAATGAGAGCGAGTGAGAGGCACGCGTGCCTTTCACTTTTTATGTCTGTCTCTCTCGCTCTTAGGCGGGCTAACCATGCCCGAGTGGAAGTCAAGTTTGGAGTGAAGTGGAGTGAAGTCGTTGTCACGTAAAACTTTCGCCCGTATACCGACTTTACAGGCAACCAATTTTTTTTAAAGATAATTATGTTCTGTTTTTTACTTTTGTGCAATAAAGGGTATTGTATTGTATTGTATTGTATGGGAGATAAATGAAACATTAAAAAAAGGGTTTCGTGAACTATATCGCGTAAAATATCAAATGAAAGAGCATTTTATGATAATATTAAATATATTTTCTATATTTTTTAAGTTGGTGTTTTTAAAGTTATTTTTGAAAATAAATAATAAAAATATCCTTATTTCCGAAACCACTGAACCCAAACTTTTGAAAAAGATACAGTTAATAGTTATTTACCTTAAAGCAAGGAGGCTAATTATTGCTTCATTAATCAACCAATTTTTTTAACCGTTTTCAGGAAAAGATTTCTTTTTAGTGCTCTTTGTTGATTCGTTAAAAATATTGTACAAAATCAAACAGTCAAGTCATTCATTGAGGACATACAGCTGCTAAGCCAAGACGTTGATCTGTTCAACGTGCAATCCTTTTTTACTCTCCGAACTTACATAATGAGGTAAATAGAAGTGAAAGGTGTTACGATTGCAGATGGTCGCTAAACGTATTGTTTCACAAAGAAAATTCAAATGTGTATATTTTCTGTCAGTGGAACACAAAACGTGTAGTTTTCCAAGTCACCGCTCGGCTAAAATACTATTTGATTGTATTTTTGAGACCGTCCTGTCAGCGATAAGTAATATTGATTTACGCAGAAATATTATAAATTTGTCTATGGTTCCCTAAAATTTCAACTTAACCAAAATGAACCGGCCACGTGCCGTGACGGGCCACGTGCAGTGTAGGGTTCCGTAGTCAGTACCTACTTGTTTTATGTAACTAACAACTGCCTAACTTTAGGTCTGAATTCAGTCCATGATACTGAACAACTTTCACCAAGGAACAAACGAAATACAAAAAATATTTTTGATCTCTTACACACAAGATTTGGCAAAATATAATATTTATGTAATATATGTATGGAATATGTAAGGACAAATCACACTAATTAAGCTAGCCCCAAAGTAAGTTTTAAACTTGTATTATGGGATACTAACTCAATGATACTATATTTTATGATAAATACATACATAGATAAACACCCAAGACCCAGGACAATTTGAAAAAGACCATGTTCTAACTTGCCCTGGCTGGGGCTCAAACCCAGAATCTCCGGATTAGTGGTCTAGCGTGTTAACAATTAAACCACGGAGGTCGAATGGAAAGCAAACATTTTCTTTTCAAACAACTTTTCCTAAGGAACACATTATTAAATATAATGTGTTCCTTAGGAAAAGTTGTTCAGTATCATGAACTGAATCCACCTTAAATTAGTTTTAGTACAGGGAGACGTTATATACTACTGCCGTGAATTTTTTTTATATGTCCATATACAACCGTTTAACTGACAAAGAGGGGAGACACATGATTCTAACAAAAATTTGCAATCAAAAACCAAATATTTCACAAACGGATTGCTAAAACGAAAAAGGGTGTTCATAATCTTACAATATTTTTGAAAGACCTATTCAACGACGTCTCACACCACACATTTTTTTTTCAAGTTTTTATTACCACATATCCATGCCCGCCCAAGCCCAATTACAGCTTTCTAGTACTAATAGTCTATGAGTAAAACTGGGGACAGACAGACAGACAGACATGACGAAACTATAAGGGTTTCTTGTTTACTTCGGAACCCTAAAAAGTTGCGTGAAACGAAACAGATTCCCTATTCTAAGGGCTCTTTATCATTTTCGCTTTAACAAATTTCAAAATACGAGTAATCAAAACCACGTGTGCAAATATTTCGCTCCACTTCGCATACGATAAATTAAAAAATTGATGGATGAATGACCGTGCTTTTACAGGTTAAGCAACTACTAGCTTGGTCACAGTTAGGATGGGTGACCGTGCTTTCAATCTTAATGTTGTTTAAGTTAAATGTTGAGTTTCTTATGAATAAATTTCAGTTTTCTCTACCTAAATAACTTGGCAGCTATTTAAATTTCAATTGTTTTGTCGGAATTTGAACTTGGCATTTTTACATTTATGTTTTTGATGGGATAAAATAAACACCCAAGAACCAGGACAAATTAAAAAAGGCCATTTACCAACTTGCCCTGGCTGGGAATCGAACCCAGAACCTCCGAGTGACGGACTAGCGTGTTAAGGAATCGCCACGGAGGTCGACTAATAAATTGAAAAAGTTATAAATATTACGCAAGATTCGAATAACTATACTTGGATTTTTTAGAAAGTGCTATATGAATTTCACATATATTTAAACTCGCTTTTTAAATAAACGTCTTGCATTCACGCACACTACTGTATTTTCGAATTTACTTTTTCTACTGATAGCCTGTCTACTAAAGTGTTAAGTACATTATAATGACGTCTGCCAAGGCCTTAATTCAGAAATAATAATTCAAACAAAATAATTCTTTGATTTGATTGATTTAAAAATTTTAATAAGTATCGCGGACTGGAAGTCTTGACGAAAAGAAAAAAGTAAGCTGTATACTAATTCTACGTTACAATTTATGATTACCTACATCTATTGTCCCGTTTACACATTATTAACTCTATGTAACTTCATCTTGACATTTTTATTCCCCTAGCGGGAAAATTTTGCATATTTCAGAGCCAAATCCGACCACGTGGCTTTACGCATACGGTCCTTAAAGGCGACTAAAAGACAAAGCACTTACATCTTGTGTGCAACAACTGCATTCCCAAGGAGAGTTGACGTCGGGCAGGCGGCCGGCCGTAAAAATTTTAGGGAAAATCTTTATTCACGATTATTCATTAAGTATGAAGAGTAATAACAGACTCGCATGCTGTCCCGACCCCACGTATAGATAAAAAAGTAAACCATGCAGGTAATGGTAAAAAAGTGGGCAAAGATGAGGAAGAGGTAGTACAGAGAGGGTCATGCTCCTGCAATGGTGACTAAATAATTAACCGGGCAAGTGCGAGTCGGACTCATATACCTGTATAGTTCCGTACCGTAATGTTTTAAAACGCTGAAAAAACACCCCACACAGTTTCTTGTACCCCTTTAATTTTTAACTTTATCTTATTTTTAGTATTTGTTGTTAAAGCGGCCATAGTAATACATAATCGGTAAAAATTTCAAGTATCTACCCATGTATTTAATGCCTTTGTAAAGATCGAGTAAAAACGCTGATAAAAACACGTTTCTTGTATGACGACCCCCTAATTTTTAACTTTATTTTATATTTAGTATTTGTGTTATAGCGGCCATAGAAATACATAATCGGTGAAAATTTCAAGTACCTATCTAGCTATAACGGTTCAAGAGATAGAACCCTGTGACAGACGGTCTGACAGACAGATAGACGGACAGACAGCAGAATCTCAGTAATAGGGTCCCGTTTGCACGCTTTGGGTACGGAACCCTAAAAGACCTGATGATGAAGTCATTAATCTGTGAAAGGCTTACACGGTCAGTTCCGGTGATTAGGTTGTGAGACTCGTGAGTAAGCGAATGCCCAGACCGGTGATAAGAGTGATAAGGAAATCGCTGGTATCAGAGGTGACGCGTCGACAGGATATTTGCACAATTAGCTTTTGTTTTTATAGCCCCTGACTGAAAAAGGAAGGAATTATAAAAAAGAAGCCAGGGAGAAATTCCTGTAGAGTTTCTTCCCCTCCTATTCCCTTAGGTGTAGAGACTTGGTCTACTCTAATACTCGCTAGTCTAATATGCTAATGTGTTTACTTGTTTGTTATTCGTGTATCTAAGTGGCCAACACTGGTGTCAGTTTTTTTTATGTGTTTCCTGTCTGTCCGTGTAGATAATATTCCCAAACAATAGTAAATCATTTGATTTGTTCATAAACGATACATGGGATAGGGAAATAACACATTTGCTTGATTACGAATCCCACACGCCGGCAAATGGGTATCAGGAATAGGACTGGAGCGTTTTCGAGGTACCGAACGGTACCTTGACCATTTTCGCCAGTCGGCCCCTCAGGCGCTTGCTTGACACTTTGTCAAATCCAATCTTAAGTGACGCCCAAAGCGGAGGTTCGTTCCCACCCTGTGCGCTGTTATTCTTCCGGCACTGAAAACTTCTTACCAATTTGGCAAATTTGATTCCGCCCATCCGGTGAGCTGTAAAATGCCTTTAGCATTCATCAAAAAAAAGCTTCGTTAAGACGAAATGGGCGCAGCGGCAGCATTACTACGGAGGTTTAGGCGTGAAAATAAACGCGATATTTATTAAATTTATATTTAACGATAAAAAACTATGCTTTATAAAAAAAAGTACTTCCTTTTGATCATAAATAGTGAAGAAGACATTGAAAATGAGTAACAAAGAATACATTCATAATTATTGAATAAACTGATTATAAATAAAACTGATTATCCGAAGCTATAGCTCCGGATAATCAGTTTTTTAAAATATGTATGTAGTTTTAATAAGTTAAAGGACAGGGTCGACCTCGGCGAACTTTCTGCCTCGGCGATCAGATTGCAGATGTTCTAAAAAAAGGAGAGATAAGAAGTACCCGTAACCGAAGGGCATGTATAAAAAGGTTGATGAGTGTAGATGAAGTGAAAGTCCACTTGCTACGATCCAGACCTCTGTCAGGATCGTAGCAAGTGGAGGTCCATAGTCTCTGCCTACCCCTGTGGAAAACAGGCGTGATAGTATGTATGTAATAAGTTAAAATTTGCAAAGTATACTTTGCAAAATTTAATATTAATTTGAAGAATTTTTAATTTCAGGTTTTTCGGCGGAAGCAAAATTCATACAAACCTCTATGGTTTGTATGAATCGTGTTTTTGCTTCCGCCGGGACTGATAAATATTTTTATTAACTTTTAGTACCATGCAAAACTTATGGTAAATTATTAATTTTTGAAAGCAAATACATCGTTTTGCTTACGGGTAAACGCGTCAGAATTCTGTTTTGAGTGGCATTTCGTCTTAAGAGGACATCATCATAAGAGAAATACTTAGTAGAATTAATAAAATGGTGTCATATTAGAAACTCATTATGACGGTCACGAATTCGTTAGTCGTGGGAAAGGTAAGAAAGATGAACGAATGTTGCATTTGCTCGAACTAGGTTGTCGGATGTCTTCAGGAAGGGATCGCAACAGCCGCGCGGGTAAGGTTTAAATCGAATCTGAACCGCAAAATTCTCCTGGACTCGAATCTTTATCAAGAAGACTATTTTTCCAATTTTAGATTGCGTAGGTACCTACCTAATCGTTTTTCTCAAGACATGTGATTTTAGATTTAAGCTTCTTGAAAAATTGTGTATCTATAGCGCAATGGGAAACAAGGCTTTGGTTGCAGGCTTGCAGGCGTAATTACCTATTAACCATGGAACCCTATTGCATAATTGGGCTTTCCGCATGGCAACAGCGCTGCGGTTAGGCGGCGCTATAATAATATGTGTGGTCTCACATCGTTGCCTTGTGGGGATAACATCGAAAGCCATGAGTTTAGCGATGGCTGATCCGCACGCGTCAACTCGTATGCGAGTAGGGACTGGTCAGCTCAGCTCCGTTTTTAAGACTACTCAGAGTTACTTATTCTGTAAATTGGATATGGTACTCGTTCGCAAGCTTTACATGTTATAGGTATTGTTACTTATAACATTGTATTAGGCATGTAATCTTTGTAAACTGACATAGCCCTTATATGGCTTGTAGGCAACCAATAGGTAATGTGTAAATAAGTTTCTTTCGACGATTATTTTCAGCAGTGGTCATTGCGAATTGCTAGAAGGTATCGGTAGCTTTTTAAGTAAAAAAATAAAAACATAAGGTACACGTAATCTAAAATTATTGACGTGTAGAACTGCCTGCAATGCAAAGGCCTAATTGGTGAATAAATATTTGATTCTTTAATTAGTTGATTGATTTAAGCCTTGACCTTGAACAATTGACACCCCGGGCTCTCTTTCCATCTGAATTACCAGACTCTCAAAGTCATTAAATATTACTTAATTCTCTCATTTCTTGCCACCTTGTTTGTTTTTTTGACATCTTACAGAAGTCTAGAAAAAGGTGAACTTTAAAATCTTAATTTCCTATGTGTTTAATAAACACACAGGCAAATCCAAGACGGGCTAGTGTACGAGTAACAACTTCCGCAATACAAACACTACACGATTTCATATCATGTCAACACTCAACACCGATGTCCAACCATATCAAGGTGACGTTACAGCAAGTACAGCACCCACCTAAAACAAGCCATGCTAAACCAAACGCTGTTCATCCAAAGACAATAGGCACTCATCGATACCTGCGCCCACGTCGTGTCAATCGAACAATCACCTGTCAAGGGCGGGCGGAAATCTGAAAGAAAGCTCGCGAGGCTTTGACGCGCCGCCATTAGTCGCTTACCTACCAATAAGAGCGCGGGGGCGTGGCTATGCGCACGCGCCGCCCGTAGCACCAAACTTGGCTCAGTGTTACCGCAGCTGTCGCGCAGCCACGTCATCTGATTATGAACTTTTTGTGCGAGTGTCTTGTTTGAGTGGTTCCGGACGTTTCCCTGTTGACTTTGAGATGGTATTGTGATTGGGTTAGCGTGGTTTGTGTTGGATATCTGAACTCTGCAAGATGATGATGGATCAGGCGCACTTTGGGGAGTATCTGCTGCGCCAGCAGATGCTGCATGCTGCATCTCTTAGTGGATTGCGTAAGTTTTTTTAATTAGAAATACTTAATATACAATACCCTAGTAACTAGCCTCATCTACTAAGTAGGTATATACTTAACACAGGAGTTTTAATTTTTCCCTCTGTGTAATTACTGAACCGGCTTACCTATAGAAGACCTAATTAAGAGTTACCAACCATAAATTATACATTTGTTTAGCTATTTATGTAACACATAATCTACCTATGAATAGTCGCACTGCATTTCCAGAAGAAAAAATATAGATATAGGTCATCAAAATAGAATAGTAATAACAAATTATAGTATAACCCGTTTTTACAAAACGACTACATAAGAGCTACGAACGTAAGAACTAAAAAATTACTTGCTAGCATTTTTTTTATTTACTATAATATTTCTAACGTACTTACCAACCTTTTAAATCACTTTAAGTACTATTTTACATGTAAGTAGTAAATAAATCCTTAGTTAAAATTATAATACACATACATTATAATATAAAAAAGTATAAAATAAAACTAAAAATCCTAGGTTAAAAGTGGTCAAGAACGCGTTGCGTCGCGCGTTGAAGTCTTTTGTACCGAAGAAAGTTTGTCATAAATTTTTGTACAATAATTGATAAAATTATAATGTGCTCAACTTCATATGTTTGCTTTTCAATATTTTTATTATATTTTTGAATGTTCACATATACCTATTTATTAAGAAGTATCTTTTTTATTGTTTATTCTTTTTAACAAATCTTCAGGAAAGCCTACTTTTTTTGCTTCAGTAGTATAACCAGGGCCAATAATAGAAATAATTAAGTATAATATTATTAATTACTTAGGTAGTAGATAGGTAGAAGAATTTTAAAAAAACTTCAGAAAAAAAATTAAAAACAACATCTTGAAAGGTCATAGGTATACCTACTTAGGTATTATTATCATAAAAAAAATTATATTTAATCAACTTTTTTTTTATTTTTCACCTTCTTCTTCTTCATACATAGGTAAATCCCTCATATACATAATACCTATAAATAATGAGACAAGTAGAAACGGGTATTACTATACCGTCTTTCGTCGTCTACTGTACCGTCTCCCCTCATCTCTCCTCCGAGCATATTCCCGGTTGCATCGTCAGCGGTAACGCTTCAGAGCCCGGGGTCCGCTACCTAACCTAGGTGATTTGACGAGGTTACTGGTTTTTACACAGAGCGTCTGCCGTCTGACCTCCGCAATCTAAAAGGGCCAAAATCAATCCTAGGATAAAACGTTAAATGGCGTTCAGGACCCACAGCTTTACGTGCATTTCGAAGCACGAAATCATCTTTCTTTTCGAATAATCGAGTTATTCAAGTCTGCAATATCCTAACCAGACTAGAAACAACTCATCACAAAGTATGCTTCCCAGTGGGATTCGAACCCACGACCTCCGGATCACAACGCCTTGACCACGGAGTTAATCCTACTGTACCATCTCCCTGGAGCTGGAAGAAAGTCACTCTTTTAACCTTTTGCCTCCAAATTGAGGGGCCTAGTCCACTGTGCCGAATTCGCCCGTTTTACAACGCTTGGTCAAAATTGTATCATTACAAAACCAGCTATGTATATAAAATAAGCATCTAAATTACATAATTTAAGCTTTGATTAGCCAAAAGTAGCTGTTTTTCGCAATTTTAGTAGTAAAGCTTAACGTTCTCACTTTAAACTGTAAACAGTAGTTCATAAAATACTTTGAAGGGTTATCTAGGACTTGGTAGTAGCAAAATTTATCCGTTTTTTTTTAAATGATTTATTTTGTGAATGGGGGCAGCACTGGAAAATTCCAGAAAATTCAGGTACGGCCTTAATAAGATTGGCTTAGGTATGAATTATTTAAGAATTAACTAAATTAAAACTAAACATACTAAAAAGTAAGCTAAATTAAAACTAACTATAATAAATATTTCAAAATAGAACTTACTTATGTTCACTTATATAAAAAATTGAGGCCAAACCGAATTGAATTGAATTTTTGATATACCTACGTAAGTCTCATATCTTATTATATTTTCTAATCAATATATGACAAAACAATAATAATTGCAAACCTAATTAATAAGACTACTCAGCTACCGTTATACTCCGTTACTGATACTCTTTTCGTCACGAGCCCACATTAATATAGTTAAATCGTTACGTGACAACTATTAATTAGGTAAAACTGTATAATATTACTCATATTGTTCACTTCTATAATAATGAGCCATTTTCTAAATTTTTCAATTAGCGAAAGATGTAGTTCTCATACAATTTAATAACATACACTTTTTGTTATCAAGTGGACATTCTTAGTAATGTTCTACTTTACTTAATATTTCTAAACCTAATATCAATTAAATATAATTTAATTAATTTGTACGTACCTTCTTCAACCGTACAATTAAGTAAATCTCTGAATCTATCGCAGGTACTGGAAGAGAATTCCTACATGAGATAGGTCGCGCTCGGTCCGCTATAGTATGTTCTTTCAAATATGGTTTTTGTATTAATGTGTTTGGTACAATGATGTTAACAAATAAACTAAAACTAATCATTTCAGTTTCATTTACATCTTTGTTGGCTAAACTTGCTATTAAAATTGCGAAGCTAAAATCGACCATCCTGTACTGTGTCACTTTACTTCCATTTAAAACAAATACGACGCGTTAATTAGGCGGAGAAAAAATAAGACATTGTAAGTATAATCAATAGTTTTTTTTTACATTTAGTGCAAATTTTGTAAAAAAGCAAGTGGGAAAAAAGGTGACGCGAAAAACTGGAGAATGACTGAGATATGTAATATGTAAATATTTGTCATTGATCAAAGATTTTTTAAAAGCTTTTATAATAGTATTGTTAACTACAATTTTTACATATAGCGACCAGTCCTATTTTCGCAACACTACTCCAATGAAGATACTTTCTGATAAAAAAAATCTTATTGGGAAATGCGTCTGCTAAAAATGATTTGTTATGAATATCTTAAGGTGACGTGGGTTCACAATTTGCAAAAAAGTGCTTGTTTTTGAAAAATCACTGTTATTAAACTACTACACTTTATTCCTCACAAAATTTACATAAAAAATTTAAGGATTTTCTACAGACACCCACAATAGCCAAAACACGATTGAGCATTTTTGGCTTGATAGAAAAAAAAAACACAAACCTCTAAATTTGCCTTTATATTACGTATTACTATTTTATTTATAATAAATAAAACACTCCGAAATATCGTCGAGCACGGCTCCGACTCTTCTTTCGCTCTCGACGAATATTTCACTGTTTTATTTATCATTATATTTATATTTTTTTCTGTAGCTGTTTTCTATCCATTTTGGATACATATTTAGATAATACATTTTTTGGTATAATTTTCATATAAAAAGGGTGATTGTATGAAATAGTAATACGTAATATAAAGGCAAATTTAGAGGTATGTTTGTGTTTTTTTTCTATTAAGCCATAAATGCATAATCGTGTTTTGGCTATTGTGGATGTCAGTAGAAAATCCTAAAGATTTTTATGTAAATTTTTTGAGGAATAAACTGTAGTAGTTTAATAACAGTGATTTTTCAAAAACACGCACGGTATTGCAAATTGTGAACCCACGTCGCCTTAATGATCAAAATGAATTCCATAAGTCAATCTTGTTAAATATTAACAGCTAATCGAAGGTCATTATCTCTTGTTTAACATTAACACCTTATTTGTTTTGTCTAAGTATGTAGAATTATACGTTAGTTAGTTTACAATAAAGGAATACTATATAGTAGTAATACCTAATTAAGTAAGTATAACATATATTTATTTTTAAGTGTAGTAAAGAAAAAATTAAATGTCTTTAAGCAAAAAATTCTGCGTTAATTCAATGCCAAATATCTCGATTATCATAGGATATTTATAATATATACATATTTGTTTTGTTTTGCACAAATGTTGACGTGAAATCGTTACTTACAGCTAAGTATATACCTAACTAGCTTTTGCCCGCGGCTACGCTCGCGTCCTTTCTTAGCGGATGCCTACGTCATAACGACTACCTGCATGCCAAATTTCAGCCCGATCCGTCCAGTGGTTTGGGCTGTGCGTTGATAGATCACTATGTCAGTCAGTCAGTCAGTCAGCTTTGAGTTATATATATTTAGATATAGTACTTATGTCCAAGTATGTCTAAAGGCCTAAATGCGCCTTTAGTTTAAATACACTGTGCAGGTTTCTTGCCTGTTCTATACAATTTAATTGAAGCAATAAACGATTCGTATGGTTGACGTGTTGTGTAGACACTATGAGTCATCTTTTGCTTCAATTTGATTGTATGCACTAAGCAAGAAACTTGCACTGTGTAATAGGGCCATTATAGGCACGTTTTTAAAAAAACCAGGGAGCGATATAGAGGTATATATGTTACCTAATATTGTTATTTAATGTTTATTACATGGATAGTAGTTGCCGTTACTACTTAAAATAAAATTATGTTTGACATACTATCACATCTTTTTCCCTTTAGGGGCAGATAGAGCATTTAGGGTCTTGCGGCTCTAAGCAGACAGATCTGTAAGGTGATGTTTCTTTCTTTATGCTAATTTGTACTATATATTCTCCTAGATTATTAAAGCCATTATCTTTTATGGATTTCTTAAAATTTTATTCCGTGGCAATGGTTTACTAAACCAAGTAATAAAGTTAGTCCATGTTTATGACCTCCGTGATGTAATGGCCAACGCGCAAGTCCACTAATCCGCAGGTTCTGGGTTCGATCCCCAGCCAGGGCATGTTAGAAAATGGCCTTTTACAAATTGTCCTAGGTCTTGGGTATTTATAGAGATAACGTCTAACAAAATATACTGAAACTATTTTAAGGGTGAATTCAGTCCATGATACTGAACAACTTTCCCCAAAGAACATATATCGAAATATAAGAAATAATTTTTGATATTCCATACATATTCGGATCAGCTGATCGGTCAACTTGTATGGGAAGTGAAAAATGATTTTTCATATTTCGATATATGTTCCTTGGGGAAAGTTGTTCACTATCATGGACTGAATCTACCCTTAAAATAGTTTCAGTATATTTTGTTAGACCCTGTATAAGTATGTATCTTCTATATAAATAAAAATGAATTGTTGTTCGTTAGTCTGCTTAAAACTCGAGAACGACAGAACCGATTTGGCTAATTTTGGTCTTGAAATGTTTGTCGTAGTCCAGGGAAGGTTTAAACGGTGAGAAAATATGGGAAAAGGAACGGGAACGGGCGAAACAAAGTTCGCCGGGTCAGCTAGTTTACTATAAAATTTAGTACCTATAGCTGAGTTAGTATCCCATAATAGTTACAAGTTTTAACCTACTTTGGGGCTAGCTCAATCAGTGTGATTTTCCCTTTACTATTTATTAATCAATATTTATAAATATTTTCCGTTTTATTATAAACATATAAATATGTTTATAATAAAACGGAAAAAGTTCTGCAGCTAATCTCAATCTAAACATAGGTACTACACTAACTAGCCACTTGCGACATATCCCGGTGACATGTAAATGAGACACATAATACTTCGACTCCGACGATAATATTGATACTTTATGGCTTCCTACGATGATATCGCGAGGTTCAAAGACGCCGCTACTATCGTTCCTTTTAATATATGTACCGAGCGCATTGTACCGTTGTTGGCGGCCGGCGAGCTTTAATTATGATTAATCATTTATTAAACCAAAATTATTTAAACATGTGTGGGTTTTGCGAAATAAAGATACCTAATCAAAGAATTATCATTCGGTTTTATTCAGCTTGTTTCTTTCGAATATATTTCTTTATTTCATGAAGATAAATTATTAAACCGGACCAGGTTTTTTAGTAGCCCTCTTCCGTCCGACTGTTTGACGCGCGTGAAAACTCCATTACTCAGTTATGTATTTACGATAATGTAGAGTTGTATTTTAAATAAAATAAAATCAATTTCTGGGCCTGCACTAATTACAGCGAATGTAAAATTATTCCTCCTTTTAAAGGATATATAATTAGTACTGCTGGATAATTAGTAAATAAATTTATAGCTTACACTAAGCACAGCTTATTAGCAAATAGGTACAACGAATAGCGAGGCATATTTTATAGGCACCTTGCACATATTATATTTATTTATTATACATATTTATGTAATATAGCTTTTTCGTTGTTGATTATACATTGCCCTTTAATGATATGACGTGTTTTATTTTCCATTAATTGCACCAACAACGATGCCATAAGCATTTTTAAGAAAATAAATAGGTACCCAATTTTAAAAATTCAATGAGTTATCTTCAAAATCATGAGCCACTTAATTGCAAAGTGTAATTTACATGCAATGCTTGCATGTATACCTCTATTGTAATAATAATAAAACAGACACCTACTCTTAAAAAGTTTTAAATAATATTTTTTTTAAATATTGCCTAATTGCTCTAAAATCTAAATTAAAAATCTAAATATTGTCCATGTGGCATGTCAAATAATGTTTCAAAAAGAAAATGTTTATACAAAATAAAGCATATCATACATAAGTATAATAAAAATTTAAAAATCGAAAAAACAAACTTATTTCATGTATAAATAAACAAAGAATTATTGGCTGAACAAAAATTAAAATACAAGAAAAAAATACAAATGCAAATTAGGCCATTTTTTATGAAATAGGAATCTGTGCTCTTGTATCAAAAGTAATATGAATTATTTATTTAATAGAAAAATGTTATAGCTAAATCAAAGAATGCATAAAAAATCAACTAATAAAGTATTTATAAAAGTAACCTTTCATTCTTATTAATAAAAATTCTTATAAAGTAATAATAAATTCTTATTTACCTTATAATTTTATTTATATTTTTTCTTCTATTCTGTTTTCTGTTTCTTTTCCATTTTGCCTTTTTTTCTTGTTTTGCTTGTATATTATATTTATAACTCTTTTAGCTTTAGTTTTATTTAATTATATATAGGTTTTTAGCTTTAGTTTATGTTAAAAAACTTTAAATTGTAAGAAACGAAATGTAAATAAGTGAATGTTTGGCAGAACACCGGGTGGGCGCGGACGCGGAGCCGCCGGCATGCGAGGGGCGCCTCCTCAACGGGGACCTGTGGAGGAGGTTCCACGACATCGGCACCGAGATGATCATCACCAAGGGAGGACGGTCAGTCATACATATTTGACTCTATAGAAATATCGATATTTCCTGCAAAGAGTTCAAACTAAGAAAAATAAGAATGCCTATTTCATTAAATACTTTTTTGCAAACTCGTTGAAAAAAATATCCAGATATATATATTTTTTTACTGATAATTTTACGACATAGAACCATTTGTGCTTAAAAGTATGTTTATTTTATAAATATAAGAATCTATAGGTATTACTTTTTAAGAGTTGCTTACAACATGTCATGAACTCTTTCTTTCTTAATTTTAATAGGAGTGTTAGAAGTCTGACGTGTCTGTTTATCTGTGTGGCATCGTTGCTCTTGAACGAATAGACCGATTTCGATGCATTTTATTAAAATCAAAAGCCTTGTCTGTCGCAATGGTTCTTCTTTGATCGGTTCAGCCGTTCAAAAGTTATTGGGGTTAAACGCTTGAAAGACGGGGTTTTTTAAATATACTTGTTATCACAGACTTCACTCCGGCAAAATTGTGTAAAATATAATTATGTATATAGAAATCTTGCACAGCATTTTTTCATTGAAATACAAGTAGAGGAAATTCTAAAAATAAAATACCCAATAAAGAAAAAACCACTTGTCAGGTGACTACGTCAGTTGCACTAGGATGTGGCCGGCTATTTTACGTTTTCGAATTAAGATGGTCTTTAATTGGCATAAAATGACGATGAATCAAATTACAACCGATTAAGACTTGAAAAATCCAACATATAATGCTGATCGAGCTGATCTGTGAGATAAGCATTTATTGGAATATGTTGTGTGTCTTATTTAGATGAAAATACAACGTGTAATACGCCGTATGCTTTCCGGCAGAGTAGTATAGGACACTCCAAGTCTTCCTGTGGATGTCGTAGAAGGCGACAGGAAACACAAGCTAAACAAAGCTTATAAACATCAGTGAGACCTCTCCAACCCGTCTGGCCAGCGTGGAGAGTGTAGGCCAAATCCTCTGACTCTGGCTAATATATGGCTCTGGTAGTACAGAGAGGGTCGTGCTCCTGCAGTGGAGACTAAAAAAGACCTGATGATGATGATGATGTCAACGTGTAATACATATGCGTAATAAATCGCACTACGGGCTATACTAGATTATATACTTAGAATAATGAAATTAAAATAAAAGTAAAAAAGAAACTTGCTTTTCCCAAAAATGGGAATATTTTGGTTTTTTGAATGTGATTTTAATTTCTTTATATTATAGTGATATAATACAATACAATACAAAAATCTTTATTGCAGCAAATAAGTAACATTAAAATTACAAAATTTATAGAACTTTAGGTAGGTGATATACCGATACGACATTGAAACCTTCAAAAACTAGTCTATATCTTCCTGAAAGACCGGTAACGCTCTTGTTACACCCCTGGTGTTGCAGTTGTCCATGGACAGTGGTGATCACTTACCATCAGGTGACCCGCTTGTTCGTTTGCCGCCCTATAACATAAAAAATAAATAATAGTGATCTAGTATAGCCCGTGGATTAATTTGTTACGCATACATATGTCAATTACACGCTGTATATTTAACGCTCTAAAACATTTTATAATCTAGGTTCTGTTATTAATCATTTATAATCTAGACATTTATCTATATATATAAATCTAAGTATATCAATATTAATTTTATAGTCCTCCCCGTCGACCCCTCTAATTTGAGTTTTTAAAGCTAGAGTCAGTTCTGTCTCTGGAGTTAGAAGATGGTATTGTATCGAGTAAAACTTACGGCACATTTCCAAATTCTTCTGTAAGTGCCGTAAACTTCCCAAAATAATGGTTGAGACGGTAGAGTATACCTTCTAGTCTCTTTCACATTCTAATTTTTGGCCGAGGCCATAAAAAAACTACCAGCATGTTAATTTTTTTTTACTTATATATCTTATCTATACAAAGATATACAATTGTATCATCTTCTTCTTCTGTCTTGTCCTTATCTCACTATAATATGTCAGGTCGGCACAGCATGTTAGTTTTTTTCATCTCATTTTATCCTTTGTCAAACTTTCTGTTATCCCCTTCTTCTTACCCATATCTTCCCTTACGCATACCCTCTACCATTTCCTGAGTCTCCCCCTATTTCGATGTCTCCTAACTTCTAAAACCCGGCTTGTAATGTGACTTCCCCTACAGTTGTATCATCTATAATCGATAAACTTTGTAGGCAGTACAAAGTATCTCCTTGCCCATCCGAGAGCCAATTAAACGGCGCAGCTGTCGCAATTCCACAGACGAATTTACAAAACACATCACTATGTCATAAATTATAACAAAAACTTAACGAAAAGCCATTAGGGCTGCTGAATCTGACGCGGGGCTTGTTAACGGATAATTTGGGAGCCCGGACCTCCGTCATAGACAAAACAAACAGCTGCCTCGACGGCAATTTGTGCATTTCTCTAAATGGCCGAGCACAAATTACAGCTTATTATAAGCTTGTTTGCTTTACGACGAAACCCCTTCAATTATTTTTTTTCGTTATCGATAATGTGGAGTGAGCAGTGAAGAATTTACACAGTCGACGCGATCTCGGCGCCTCCGCCCTTCCTGAGCGGGCCCACCGCGGCCGCGGCTGTAATTATCAGCCGGTCTATTCATCTCGTCATTAGCGGATGACGACTCGTCGCATCGCAGCCATCAGCCACCAACGCGAGAGGCGCACTGCGCCCACCTCGAACCAACGTCGATCGATTACGAATAGCGCGTCCGACCGCATACCCGAACAATTAATGACGCGTAATTAGCTTTCTTGAGCAGTGCCGGATTGTCGCTTGTCGCTTGCAGTTATTAAATATTACTCAACAAAAAGCAGGGCTCTCCGAAGAAATAGCTGTCGCGGGAAATGGCTGTAGTGGCGCGCCGCGGCTCTGTCGCGATGTCGATGGCTGCGGCTTTTTGCGAAGCGGATAATTAGCTAGGTCCGTATGTGCTCCTGTCATCTCCTACACGTTTTTTTGCCGGCCGCCGGCGCGGACCACCGAGCCGCGGCCGTCCGGTTAACATTCCAATAATTTACCGCTTTATCCGGCGGTTGGTGAATCTCGTTAGTTGCCCGCGCCCGTCTAGAGGTCACTTTTGTTTGTTTTGTATTAATGATGCTGTGTGAGAGGCCGGGGGCCGGCGCCTGCCGCCGTCCCTGGCGCCACAGCCGAAATGGGTCAAAAATATTTCATTTATTTCTCGTATTGAATACTAGCCGAGGCTGTGCGTGCGCGCAGTAATTGAGTTATTCTGGCGAGTCTTAGCTTCGTCTGCGACTACACAAGACTGATCAAATTGGAAAGTGTAACTCGATGCTTTTAGTCGCTGTGCAAACAGTGGGTTAAAAACTTAAAAGCAATCCTACGAGTTCTTTATCCGGAGTGTTCGCGGAGTGGGGCTCAGGTTTGGGTGTAGAATTGGAAAGTCAAACAGCAGGATTTGGGCGGTTCGTTTGTGCAGCAGGGCCGGGCGCTGGTTTAACACCTGTCGGCCGCCATCGCTTGCTCTATGTGTTAGATATTGGATTTACGGCCACGGACCCCAATTTTCCCACCTGTGCACATGCTCACCTGTAAATTGAAAGAGTATATAGCACACATGTGCAATAGGAAGGTCTGTCATGCATACGTTGTACGCACCTTTTGTAAGCTTCAAATTTTGAACAAAAATGTAGACAGTGTCAATCAACGCAATCCACATTTTTTATTTAATCTCACTATATTTAGATCATTACTAAATAAAATTTTCTTAAAAAACACATACTTACAACTAAACAGCTGTTACCTACTGAGGCTTGTTTATTTGGTTTCTATTTGTGGCTCTACATTGTATCTTGCAACAATAATCTAAAAAGTCCTAAAAGATGACATGTTCCATCTGTCGATCCAGTCGTGTTGGGAGATAATAGTTAACCCTTAATAATCTTTCTACAAACAAACACTGGTTAGGATAGAGTAGGTTATTTATTTTTTCTCAAAACCGAAATATGACAAATGGGCGAGGCGCGCCGGGTACATCGCTCGCGTGTCGTCGCGCGGACCTCCCGCCATTTCAAAAACAAACATACAACACAAAAACTCGTTATTTATTCTCATGTTATCCGAAGGGAAGGGCGCGTCCGAATTCGCTTGAAAAAATCATAAGTTATAATTAAAAACATCGGTGGTTTTAGGTAAGTGAGGCTGGCAGGCTGCGCCGGCGCAGTTTTTATCGCTGACGACTGACGACTCGCTCACCAAGAACAATCCGACGAGTAATCACGATTTTGAGTTTTGACCTCGCTTCAAATTATTGATTGCGTATTAACATGTATGATGTCGGTGAGATAAATTCATAATCGTATGTCAATCTCGAATTCATAACACAAACGAGCCGTAAGCGCGGCCGGCGCTTGTTTTAACAGAAATACCGATTAATTGATTCGATCTGTGTCGTAATTAAAATGGGTGATTAGGGCGCGGGGAGCGGCGCCGGCGCCTCAAAGCGTCGCCGGCAACATTCCTTTTGTTTTACCACGGGTCGTTTGTCGCCTGTATGTTGCGCGGGTGTGGTGCCGTCCTGCTCTAACGTTAGGAGCGGGCTATGTGGGAGAGAGGGAGGTGCGCGGGCGCCGACCTCCTGGGGCGCCGCCGACCGCACGCTGCGCGCCCCGCCCAGCACACGCAGTACTAATAATCAGATTATGACAGCGTTTCGTCTTGCAGACGCTCCATATCGACTCCACTCGTCACTTCACTGTCTCGATCACTTGACATTAGAATTTCCCGACCGAGCGCAGCACCACCGCTATCTAATGGGTGCCGGCTGTAGTCGGCGCCTGCGACATGCGACGCCGATCTGGCGTTCGTCACTGACATAATGTACACACTCTCGCGATAGCTAATCTGATTAACGATTTGTAGCGCTCTACAGACTGCACCCAACCAGAAGCAATTATTACTGATAGGCAACAACGTTTTCAAGAACATTCAAGATAATAAATAAATATATACGAACAAATTTAAATCACACATATACAGCTAGCAAATACATAGATAAACATCCAAGACCCACGTCAATAAGAAAAAAATCTTTTTCCATCTTGACCTGACCAGGGATCGAACCCGGGACCTCCGGTGTGACGGATTGGCAACTTGACCACAGAGGTCGTCAAGATGGTCCAATGGAAACAAATTCGAGTAAATGACTATGTCATTTTCTGTACAAACAACTCTACAATTGCTATTAACTGTTATATCCGTAAAATTATGTTGTTTGTACAATTTAGAGCTGATAGAGAACATTTAGAGTAATCAGGGCTTCGATGAAAAAGTGGAAATTTGTCGTCGGCCAAAAAGCGTAACGTCATTTCATGTAATGGGTAATTCCGGCTAAAGGGAGCGAGGGGCCCGGCATCCGAAGCACGCGCCGGATGGTCGCCGTCGATCCTATCGCAACATCTCCAGGGAACACGCAACAACATTTGTCACACGTTTGTCCACCACCGCACTCATCAAATAAACTGACTTGACAACATTCAAAACGTAACAAGCAATGTATCTCTGCCACGGTGAGCCCTTCGCCAATCCGCTGAGACTTACGGCTGAAGGAATCGCAGAGTCATCGCCGGATCCAGCGCCTTTTTGCTCTGACGTACTCTAAAACAATCGAGACATTCATAAAAAATACGAGAAACAATAATTCCAATTAAGGCTATAAAAAATGCGCGTCTCTCGATCGTCCGTCGGCCGAGCTCACGACTCATTTTTTGCTGGACGACGACTGATGATAATTTCTCATTAGGTTATAACATTTTTGTCGGTCGAATCGTCGTAAATTCCTCGAATAATTTAAGGAAGAAAGTGGTTCTGGCTGTGTTTTGTTTTTATGGCGCCAACGAGGAGCTCGGGTTAGATCGGTATCTCCGATACAAGCGTTTAACCCATGTTACGTGGAACTGGGAATTATTCTCACGGCCAACCTCCGCTAACAAATTGTAATGCGAGCGAATCAGACAACTTGGCATTTTGAATGCATTTACAGAATAAGCTGTGGTATTTTGCAAGCTCATTTAAGTTTGTACAATTTATAATTGTAATTACATTAGCATATTTTGTATCAATTTATATTGATAAATTATTAGGAATTGGCTTGAAAACTCTAAGTAATGGAAATATATCAAACTAATCTAACTTATACTTACAAATCTAACACATTTTTTTAAGATGTAATTTCAAACAGCGAGTGTCGCGACAAGGTAACCCGATCCGAGAAGCCACCGTGGTACCCAGTGGGAGCCCAGATCGCATCGCGCACCCGAAAACATGCGTCTCGTACGTGCTTATATTTCTACAACCATAATTCCACTCCTAGGAGTTGTGCTCATTACGACATAGCTAAGCGCTTTGTAGGAACCAAAAAGTTCATACTGGTCAAGTTTAATAGGCGAGTGGATTGGCTAATGAATGTATTGTGATTCTCAGTCTTCCTTTTACATTGAGCAAGTAGATAAGTCCAATAGGGCAGTACAGTTTTATCATTGTATGATTGTAAACACTATGTTAATTACCTAAGTCTATGGTCATCGTTGATGACTACTTTATGAGGAACAAGCCCTTGGTTAAATAACTAATACGAGTAGCTAAATTACATATTTAAAAAAAAAAATGTCCAATGAAAATACAAACTTCATATTTTAATCTTATAAGTAGTCCGTCTGAAGCCACCACTCGCACACTGTACTTCTTCACTAACTTCACGAAAACAGTCTCAGGGAATTTAGAAATAAACTCTAAACAGTCTTGGAGATATGAGCACGTACGAAGCACACACATAGATAAAAACTCGTCACCCATCACAGTCCGCCTGTGAATCTGTTACGTTTCACGCAACGTCTCCCGACAGTCATTATAATGACCGTAGATGACTGATTACGTACCGTGAGGTGTCCTTGCTAATATTTATTGTGGTCGTGTTGTATTCTTGTTTCTTATTGACGACCTCCGTGGTGTAATGGTCAACACGCTAGGTTCTGGGTTCGATCCCCAGCCAGGGCAAGTTGGAAAATGGCCTTTTTCAAATTGTCTTGGGTGTTTATCTATATATGTATTTATTATAAAATATAGTATCGTTGAGTAAGTATCCCATAACACAAGTTTAAACTTACTTTGGGGCTAGCTCAATCAGTGTGTTTGTCCCTATATATATTTATATTTCTATATATAGTTGATATAAATTGGGGTATTATCACTGGTAGGACTCTCCATTGATTCAGAGTAACATATATACCTACTACTACTACAAACGAAACAATTTATCTGTACACACGTCGATGTGTGAGTTTTATACTTAGGGTCGCACCGCAGAATTAATTTAATACTTACCTACTAACGAGTTCGACATATTTACGATTATATTTTTCCATACCTGAAGATTTGCGAACACTATGACGTAAAAAATATTCTGTTTTATATGTATCAAATGTTACAGAAAAGTCGGAAACAGCTACATAATATCACTTCACAAATATTTTTCATTATGTCCATTGTCCATTTCACCATTAGTTCACTTTACTGATTATTATTGAGTCATTTATAACGTAACGCACTAATTCACTATTGTAATATAGTAATTTGCATATTCGGCGCAAAACTATACGGTAATTATATGAATAAATTCAATAAAAATAAACAAATGTGTATCACATTTTTACGCACAGCATGTCAAGTTGTCATTGTCAACAATGGCATTTACACTATAACCCGCGGAAATCTATTTGGCATTTGCGTGTATGTGATTACCTGTGAGCGAGGAGCCAATGTAACATTACCGGATTGCTAATACCCCTCTCGCTCTTGTGTATCTCCCGCCAATGCGAGAGAGCGAGAAGGGTATATATATCAAAATGGTTGCTGGGTAATAACGTGAAATTATATTGTTGCTTTGCTTACCTGTTTTCATCATTTGGAAATGTATGAAATATACGTTCTTTAGAGTATTGGGTGGATAAACAATTATTATACGCGCACCTTCTCACCATGATGGTTACTATTGGTTGACAGTTCTCAAGACAACACACGTCGCGTATTGCGTGCGGCTAGTAATTAAACCCTGGTTTGGAACCGTCAAAGCTCACAAAGTGCGGGGGAGAGGTGCGGGGACGCCAATTTGCGGGAGACGCTGTGAGAGACCATTCTGTTTGACTCTTATGTATTCTGTGGTATTATTTCGACATTGTGACATTTCTACTTACACTGGTTTTGTCCGATCTCTTCTTTTTGCGATCATGGTGTGTGACATAATATTAAATATATTTTCTTTGGTCTACATTCACACGATATGAAATATTTTTGAAGCCATACTTTGTCAATGTTGTAAGAGATCAATTTTTTTGATTAACTTTAAGCGTAGTTCAGTACTAATATGTCAATTTCCTTTCATTTGAAAATCATACAACTGTCTCACTTCGGGATCCTTTAGACTATATCAGTGGATACATTTAAGTAATCTAAAATTCTGCACTATACCGACCTACCATTGAACACTCCAGTTGTAGTTTTATTTTATTTTATTTATTTATTTCCAATACTTATAATATAGATAGCATGAAGCCTCTGAGGGCGCGCTCCCAGTAGATACCATCTAAAGTCCCGAGCGACTCGCGTCGTGTGTCGTGTATTCTCGGTACAATGCCATGTAAATGCGAGCACTGGCGCCAACGCCAGCGCATCACTGCCTTCTTTAAATTCCTATATAAGTACAGACGAGTTACGACTTTAAAAAAAAACTATAGCTATCTGTGAAGTCAGTTGCAGCACTTGCAGCATGCTCTTTCTTGCCTTTTCGTTTCGTATTTGAACTCGAGAACAGACAACCCGGCTCAATAAAGGAGATCACCAATGGGTGATCTTTTTTGGCATCCTTCTTTGCGTCTTCGCGAAATATCTTGAGACCAAAGACCAACAGGCTACTTGAATAAAAAAAATATTACTATATCCTACTTATAAGAATTTATGATGACTGCCTCCACGGTCCAGTGGTCAAGGCGTTTGCCTTGTGATCCGGAGGTCATGGGTTCAAATCCCACTGGGAAGCATACTTTGTGAAAAGTTGTTTCCAGTCTGTTTAGGATATTGCAGGCTTGAATCACCTGATTAGCCGAAAAGAAAGATGATTCCGTGCTTCGGAAGGCACGTTAAGCCGTTGCTCCCGAACGACATCTAGCGTTTGTACCTATCCTAGGATTGGTTCTGGTCTACGTTTTGGGTTGCGGAGGTCAGACGGCAGTCGCTCTGTGTAAAAAACCAGTAACCTCGTCAAATCGCGTAGGTAAAGTAGCGGACCCCGGGCTCTGAAGCGTAACCGCTGACGATGCAACCGGGAATACGCTCGGATGATGATGACTTATAAGAATGTATATCCACAGACATAAATCTAAGTTTATTTCCTAACACCTACTAAGTATAGAGGTATAATCTACACAGCGACAAAGAGTTGTCATCATAACATGAACCAACTCGAACGGCTCCTGTCTGTTTCTTTGTTTCCTATAATAGGTGTTATGATTAAAATTGGCATAGATTTCAGCAGTTCAGTTCTTAAACTATAAGTTCAGTTGTTTCAGTCCTTTCTTATAATTAGGTACTGTTTAAAACGAAACAACTTTGTAAATATCATTTGTATTTGTAAAGCTATTTTCTGTACCAAACGATAAAACTTTATATAAATAAAGTTATATAAATAATCTTCAGTACATAATAATCTTAAGTACATATATAAATTATATAAAAAATCAAGTACATAAATACATTTATCTTGTAGTTTATATAAACATCCAATTTGTACACTGACAAATATGTCTAGAATTAAAAGCTAATTTATATACTCAAAAGTATGTACATAAATAAGTTTATTTTGTACTTTATATTTATATAAACGGTCTAATGAAATTTGTCTACCGACAAATATGTCAGATTAAAATATATAGATTAATATTTCAATATTAAACAGATTTTAGACACAGTCGCTTATTTCTTCCGACAGTCAGTGCTCCAGAAATGTCAACTGGTTAATAAATGCAATTCTATGAAAAGCTATTCTCCTTGATTCCTGTCGCGGTAATTCAGGTTTCTACTGCCTAGAAATACTAAGTTGTTTTATTTCTGAACTCCATTTACCTTGGATACATGTAAAATAAATCAAAAGTTGGTTGTTGAGGTACTTGTAGAGTTCTAGAGGCACATGCAATTAATAAATATTCATCAAAATATGATACATTCTAGATGATTGTTACTGTTTTGATTTTAAAATAGTACTATCTGTACTGTAGAACTGTGTAGAATGAAAACAACGCAAGATTATATAAGAAGCTGTAGCTAACAGCATGACTAAAAAATCTAGGTACATAGGTACTAAATTAATGCATACGGGAAATAACGCAAAACATACCTTTTTTATTTATTTTTACTGACATTTCTGTTACATTAGTTTAGCGTTCGTCTATCAGTTTTGACTTTATTTTCGATTTGCAACAAAGTAATTTCTAGATTTTCAAAACCCGAACTGAATGTCCATACGTAGCGCAGCCCGCCACCCGCGCCGGTTCGTGCGGCGATAGCATCGCACGATGCCGGCGACATCGGGACATCACGCCGCGATGCGTATCACTCACCGCCGCTACCGGACCAGATAATACGAACATGCATCTTAAGATAACAGACTCGCATTCACCAGCCTCTTGGGTGCACGGCTTGGACGTGTCGGTGCAGCGTTATGGGTCGTCACCGTGTCACGATTATGGTAGTAAGGGTCAGGGTTTATCTCCCAGTTGTCATTGCGTTTCTTGGAAAATTTGTTGCATTGTTATGTATCACAGTGTAGCGCCCTGGGAACAATTTGATGTTTTGTCTCTTCCTCTTTGTAAGTTGTAACCGCTCCGGCCGTCCCCGCAACCAAGTTTCATAACTAGTTACGATGGAAGAAATGAAATTGTTTATACCTTACTGGTTGTGGTAAAAAAGTCTTATTTATTTGTTTGCAATTAATTGCGGAAAAAGAATTATTCTAGTGGACAAGGACTGTCGTGCGTGTCAGTCATGGACAGAGTATCCGGGATACTCTGGTTCGCAACCTGGAACATGAACACGCTGACTAGATGCGCGAGAGAGCTGGCCAAAGTACGGAAGGTAGCTGTGGCGATCCTGCAAGACGCGTAGGTGCGAATGGTGCGATCACACATTTTTTGTAGCAATCCTTGACAAACGCTAAAATATATTAAATGATAGTCACAAATCGATAGATATAAGCAATAGAAAAATCGCTGGGCACGGCAGCAAGTTGCGCAAATGCGCATTTAGTAAAATTTTGGTTATGGCGCAGTAAAAAAACATAGATATGTCTGCGACTCAGAAGAGGTCTCCTTGACTTTCCATTATATATTTATACTTACCAAGTTTTAAGCGCAAATTTTAACCAGTGAAGTGTAATATTCAGACTAATCATCGAAACATAGGTTCAGACAATAAAAATCATACCTATTCATGGAATAAGACTCGCAGTTTAAATAAACAACAAACACGAAAGCCCTCATAGCAGTACCAGTGTTTACAGTTCACAAGCTAACACTTGTCGCGTTAATCCAGCGCCATCAAACATCGTAAGCGTAATTAGCGAAGACGAGTCCAACGTGGCGACATCAAAACACAATTCTGTGAAATATGTAACTGCGGTTCAATGTCAATAACGTTGCTGCAATGGACGCCCACTCCCAATAAAAAGAGAGGAGAAGAATAGGCCCGTCACGTGCTAAGTTCTAGGCTATAGAGCGATTACACTTTGTGAGATATTATTATTGCATTTCTTATGCAGACATATAGCGATGACACATAACAATATTATAATTACGATAAAGCGATTAGTAAAATCTCTCGTCACAGTTTCATCGTTATTTGAATGCATAGCGTCGTCGTCATCTTTGCTCATGAGACATTTATAATATCGTTCTTTTCAAACACGATGTACATAAAAAGTACAGTCACTTTTATATTGCTTTATCTACAACCATGCTATAAATCCTCTATACAAGTTTCTGAAACAGTTAGCTTATTGCCAACATTATAACAACCAGTGTCATTGTAACCATAATATCATCCAAACGCGTGATATAATGTTGTACTAAATTTCATTATGCAACGCAAACTCGATCCCTCTATCTTTATGAATTTAAAAAAAATAACCATAAGTGCCATTTTTGAAACGCGGATTCACGTAAACGAATGACTTTTCCTTACAAAAAAAGGTTCGATTAGTGACTCCGCGTTTGAAAAATGGCACCATTGTCTTGCACGAGCGTTTCATAACCACAGATTCGAAATTTTAAAAAAATATGTTATGTTAATTTACGTCGTATCCTGCCATTTTTGTTCGTTAATAGCACTTCAAAAATTATTACTTTGTTGTTTACAATATGAGTGGTACAAGCTTTGATAATACATACACCACCAGATATTTCTAATGCAGCAAAGGACATTTCTAACCAATTATTACCAGAAAATCGAGAAAATAATATAAAAAGGCGTACCAAGATTTCATTAATTGGAAAATATCAAAGAAGTTATGCATCATTTTCTGAAGATGTGTTATTTATGCCAGCCGTGATAACGTTTGTCCTCTCCTTATATTGTCAATGCCTGGACGCCCACTCATTGTGTAAGTGACGCATGTGCGGCGCGTTTGAACTCACACGTTCCAGCCTTGGCGCGATTCCTGGTACAGCACCCGTGGCCTAAGCGCGATGGAAGTGGCGGACGGGACGCCAAATTTAATGCTCTAAACCGAAGCCAATGACCTGATATCTGCAAGGATTTTAAAGCTAACATTTATTTTAAGGGTATAAGCGGTATCAATGTTGCGTCCTCCTTCGAAGTTCCTCCTTCCTCATCATCCGAGCGTATTACCGGTTGCATCGTCAGCAGTTACGCTTCAGAGCCCGGGGTCCGCTACCTAACCTAGGTGATTCGACGAGGTTACTGGTTTTTACACGGAGCGACTGCCGTCTGACCTCCGCAACCCAAAGGGTAGACCAGAACCAATCCTAGGATAGGTACAAACGCTAGATGGCGTTCGGGACCAACGGCTTTACGTGCCTTCCGAAGCACGGAATCATCTTTCTTTTCGGATAATCAGGTGATTCAAGCCTGCAATATCCTAACCAGACTAGAAACAACTTTTTCACAAAGTATGCTTCCCAGTGGGATTTGAACCCATGACCTCCGGATCACAAGGCAAACGCCTTGAGCACTGGACCACGGAGGCAGTCAGTCAGTCAAAGTTCCTCCTTCCTTTTGGTGCGATTCTTCGTACAGCACACGTGGCCTGGACGGGACAGCAGGCGGGTTACGAGGCGAAAATCCTGAATGCTGGAGACAATGAATCTGTAAAAATTGTAGAAAGCCTTAGTTGAAAGTCCAATGTTGAACTTTTCGTAATCTTCCTTCATATGAGGAAGAAAGGGTTTCCTTTTAAAGTTGGTTTAAAATGTTGGACACAAAAGTTAACCTTTAGTATTTGGCTTGTCTGAGTTAAGTGTTCTCCTTCAAATTGACAGGAGTAACATGCTTATTATTTTTAAGCAAAGGCATAATCATAAGTATACTTAGTATATTATGAATTGTTTAATGTCATAGATTTTTCAACGTTAAAAAATATTTATCACGTCTACATACGGCATACATACGGCAATTTTTATACATACATTATGTCATGCTTGTCTTGTTTTTGCACATCATTAATTATCACATCATCTAAGTACACAAGAATATACTGTCATTTCGACACCTTTTTGTGTACTCGATAGTTGAATTATCTTAGTATAATAATAATTTCAAAATTTGAATGAACGCAATTTTATATTATACTCGTAAGTATCACATAGAGTACCTATTTGGTAATTTACAAGAGAATAATCAATAAACAAAGTAGGCAATGGCATCTCAAGCCGAATGAGAGTTTTGGCACAGATCACTTAGAAGCTGCTTCCATTTTGTGCTTGTCAACACTTTTGCTATCAGGCTGATCAGGCCAACACCGAAATCAAAAGGTTAGAAACTCCATTTTCATATCACGTAAGAATATTTTTATATTATGTGTATGCCTGTCGTGGTAATTACATACTTTGAAATTAAAGTCTCTATATCTACATATCGTAGTGTTTCGCTTCTATCTCAGTACTTATCCCACACATAAAGTATTAATATCAATTAACTCACACTGGCTTAATTGTGAAACGGGCGCGGTTCGCGTGCGGCGGTGTCTTTGTCGGCCGCACTAGTCCTCAGACCCGGCTATGCCCGAGTCAGTACTTCAGATTTGCGCTCCAACACAGCTCTCTTCTTCGAAAAGCATCCTAAAATACTGGCGCCGTCCACTTAATCACTAATCTTGCAAATCTACACTCTATCTCAAAGAAAATAAGTGCGGTTTTAGAGTTACTGTCGATAGTTCTAGGGATTGCGGCATCACGGTACGGAGAGCGCAGATCCTGTGTCTGATTAATTGTTGCTTGTTCGTGTACTTTACTAATGACTTCACTCATAAGTTTGTCATTAATATGCACTTCAGATATCGGTAGCAAAAGAGTTTACAAATTATCTTGGATTTTTAAAAAGGTAACATTTAAAAAAGGTTGTAAACTAAACTCACCCCCGCCCGACCGACATCGCCGGCGCCAAAACAAATAAAAATATGAAATATTAAAATGAAATGGCTACTATCTTCACGATCGCTACTATCTTGTAGATAGAAATCACCGCTTTCAGGTGATCATCAATTTTTCCGTTATATCGCAGCTTTGACAGGATTATAATTAGAAACCGTCCGTCCTTATGGTTTGTCGTTTTTAATGTCGCTAGCCGGGTCCCATACTGCGCTCGCATTTCATTACCTCGAATTTTAAAAAATTGGGAGTCGTCATAAAGCGACGTGATTTATACGGGTCGGGAGCTAACGAGCCGTCGCCGCTCGCTGCGCCCGCGCACAAAATGCATACGCTGACAGAAGGATAACTCCTGTGAGTACTTATGTCAGTGGTAGGTACTACGTTTATTACACTACTACGCTTTGACACTTCAATAAATTTGGGGGAAATAGTGTTTTGAAGAGCTTTTTGGTTCATACATAACAAATTGATGCTATATTCATTTTATAGAAACCACAATCTCTTGTTGAATGACTTGACTGTTAGTTTGATTAGAATCAATTTTTTTCTAAAACGCGTGTACCTACATTTGAAGCAAAACTTACTGATCATCTCTTTTTGGCAGATGTAGCTATGTATAATATACCTGTATTTTATTTACATTTGGTACCTGTTGATAAAACTTTGTTAAGACATTAAGGTAAGGATAACTATTTAGATTTTATCTGATAAATGTCTTTTTTAAAAATTTTTGTTATATTATAAGTACCTACTCTGAACTACTTTTAGTAAAAAAAAGTTTTGCTATGCTAGAGAATGTAAGTAATTATTATTATCTTAAAAACGCTTAGTTTTTAGGGTACCGTACCCAAAGGGTGCAAACGGGACCCTATTACTGAGACTCCGCTGTCTGTCCGTCTATCACAAGGCTCTATCTCTTGAACCGTAATAGATAGACACTTGAAATTTTCACCGATTATGTATTACTGTGGCCGCTATAACAACAAATACATACTAAAAATAAAAAAAGTTAAAAATTAAAGGGGGCCGGGTTATACAAGAAACGTGTTTCTTCAGCGTTTTAAAACATTGTACGGTGGTACGGAGCCCTTCATGTACGAGTCCGACTCGCACTTGCCCGTTTATTATAAATATCTACATATGAAACTTTTTATAACTTAAGCGTTTTTAAGTAAAATAAAATTTTGTTTGCCAATATTTTTAAGTCTGTCAGACCTACATCTGTTACTCTTTACTTTGTAAATCCGTCCTTTGCCCAGTGTTGATCAAGCCTAAAACAAACGCATTAATTCCTTTGGATTAAACGATCTCAAAATCGATAACATCTAGATTAGTAGGATAAACTGTACTACATGATTCAGTACTAATGAATGACTAGTAGCACAGAGTAATAATATAATACGTACAAATAGTAGGTATGCTACACCTTTAATATGTACTTGGTTCACATAACGTTGAACTAGGCCTTTTACGAGTAGTTACATTATAAAGTTCATAGCATTTATCACAAACCACCCAGCAGAGGTTTACCCCTTGCCCGCGGCATATTACAATGAATAGACGAGATCGGAACTAATTCGGCCGTTGTCCAACAAGTGCACAACGCTATCTTAACGATCTGTTGCAGCGGCGTCAAAAGGCGCATAATAGGCTATAGATGCGGCAGATAACGCCTGTCAAGTAAATCGTCGCTGAGCGGCACCGGCGCAGGCGCAGCCCGCACATTCGCAATTTACGACGGCTTTGGCGGCGCCGGCGCTTCGCTCATGTCTCGTGTGATAACATTCGGGACCTTTTTCTGTCCCGTTTATAATGAGTCCTGATGTAATGATTACGTTTTTGCCCGTAGTTGCTAATTCTTGCTTGATTACTTTTAATAGGGTGCAGTTTTATTATTATTTATTTATTAAATCTTTATTGACCACAATGGTACAAAAGGTGGACTTAATGCTAAATGCATTCTCTACCAGTCAGCCTTTAGGAAAAACAGAAAAATATTCTAGATATTATTTCTACACACATTATATATTATTAGTAGACGCGCTAAATGTATCCTTGACACATTTTTTTACATTTATATCTCAGTATCATTTTTGGTGGAAATTGCAAAATAAAAATATAATGCTGTTATTAAGATTCGATTCGAGCGGAGTCTTTCCCGCTTATAGTATCGGTTTCATTAAATTGCGATTCTCGTTTAATATCAAAATGTAAGCCAATAAATACGATGAAACAATCGAGCGAAACGGTCGGACGTAATTGAGGCGGTACCCTTACGTGTATTTTTACAATCTGAGAACATATCTGTTACATTTATCGAAGCAATTGCTGGGCTACCTTATTGCGTAAAGGCGCCGACGCGGTGATTAAAAATTTCCAATATCCTTAGTATTGGCTAGCGGCGGGCCAGGCTCCACTAAGGTTGTAAATTTGGCGAGGAACTGCGCATAAACATGTCGCAGGTGGACGCGCCGCGGGCGAGCTTTGGGCTTTGCAACTTTTGCAAGCGCCGGCCGGCGACGCGCGCCGACCGCCCCCGCCCTAGCCTTTGTTTTGCTGATCCTCACCTCAACTCAGTCAACTAAGAATGGTTGTTTATTGCCACTTCTTCTGCACTAGAGCCTAGGAAGCGGCACAAAACTTAGCTGTAAGTAACGATTTGACGTCATTATTTGTGCAAAACAAAACAAAGTGACTATTATTAAGAGATATCATAAATTTTAATATCCTATGATAATAAAGATATTTTGAATTGAATTGTATTTCAGCGTTGTAAATGCTTTGTAGAATAGGTTATTACACTCATTTTTAAATAGGGCCTTAATTAAATTCCATAATGCTAATAAACCACAAAATTTTTACTTGGCTGCTAGTGTTTAGAAGCAGGTTACGAGTATAAAAACTAAAAGCTTTAAATTAAATATCGAAAATTTATTTTGTTATTTCATGAACGACAACTAACTTTTCCCGACTGTTTTTATCTTTTTTTTCGTCGTGCAGAAAATCCCTTCGGATACCTTACCGGTTACGGAACACCGGTAAGGTTATGTGGTGCTACAACTAAAAACTCCGCGGTGTCACCTCCCAGCCGATATCGGCCGGGATACGTGTGCTCCTCCATGCTCACCACCGGGGCCCACCAAGCCGGCCGCAGAGGATAGGGAGAGCATCAACGTAACACAGACACGCCTCTTCCCCTGCGGCCCCACCGATGCCGTGCCAAGCGCCACGGCCGCGCTTGGTCGCGGAAGATAGGGCGAGCGGCAACGACACACCGACACTCCTCTTCCCCCGCAACCCCTACCACGGCTGTGAGAGTAGGGAGTTAACCCCCTTCCCTCACAGCCAGGCCATTCCCATCAGGAATGGCCTCTACCGAGCCCGGGGAGGCCTTAGCCTCAACCCGGGCAATAGGTTCCACTTAGTTTCCCCGCGGATGCCCAGCCAGTCCGCAGGTACTGAGCCCCCCATCGCGACAAGAAGGGAACCCGGGCGGGGGGGACGGGACTGTTTTTATTCTAAGCTATCTCAAGAATATTTGTAGATTTTTTCTCATATAGACTAAAATACCGTACCATAAATTATTATAAATGTATGTCTTACATCACTTGTAGGTGTAATTAATAGGTTTTTTTTGTATCTTTTGCAAAAGTAAACAAACAGTGGTATTATTTAAGTTAATTTTTCTTAATAATTAATAGATAGGGTACATAGAGATTTTTTTAATCCATTTCAGTTTTAATTTATTTATTATTAAATATCTATCTGAATTTTTACTATACATATACTATTTATACCAGCGAATAATATTTAAATACATATAGCTTAAACGTCTCAAGAAATATGTTCTTAGTAAATTAACATTTTCTTTTTACATTCTTGAGCACTTAGTACATTCTTGAGCTTCTCCGTGCTTCGAAAGGCACGTAAAGCCTTTGGTCCCGTCTGTTATCGTGTGTCGTCAAACTATGTTCGATTGCTTTTAGGCAGCTTGAAAAATCTGACACCAGTGTTGGCCACTTACACACACGAAAAACGAACAAGTACATTCTTGACCGTGTCTCATTTTAGAGTTATACATACTCAACCCTAAAATTCGGCTATAATTGCTATATAGCGTATGTTAAGTTAGTCGGTAAAAACTTCAAGTAAAGCAACAGGTGAAAAAGTATCGTAAAATAGTGTATCTTATAGTTCGTTAATACTTTGCTGCCAGTTTTTGTTGAGTGACCCCTCATAACACTTTTGGAAAGCTCGCCCTTCTCTGCCTGCGAACTGTTTTTTGCCACCACCTGCAGCTGCCGGCAAAAACTACATAAAATACACCGTTTTTTGTCACAATCGATATGATTGAAGGTGCTGTCGCTGATTTTAAACAAAGGGACAGATAGATGCCCATCAATATGTTAATACCGTGTTACATCTCCCGAGACGAATCCGACCGTTTTTGTGTCGGACCCAAATTGGTTTATTTGTTTTGTTATCCACATATTTCTTTATAAGTGCAGTTTGTTTGGTTTGCGAGGGCGAGCATACGGAGTGGTCTCTACTTTTTGTCATATCCTAATGTTTGAAAATATTTGAAAAATGTTTGTAAATTGTGCCCTCAAATACAATGCTGTATCGGTTGTGACGTCCGCATCACAAAAGGATATTTTCCGGTTGTAATTGCCTAATGATACCGTATCCTGAACCGCCCCTAATGTGTAGTAGAGTATTGTGAGCACTATTTGCTGATTCATGGGCACAGTTGTGTCTTAACGACCCACTTAAGTAAAACAACAATGATCGCGACGCGTGCGGGTCGGGGCTCCGCCGCGAGACAGGGGGGAGGAGGGGGGGCTCAATTTGTGCTTGGGCAACTGTGTCATGAATCTGAGTGCGTGTGTTTGACTGCACGATCACTAGCTATTACGCTGATTGCATGCTAAGCTTCCATTTACGCGTTTACAATCGCGCAATAAAAGCTCTCTCATTACCGTCTAAAGTGCTATAAAAAAGCCCCAAAGCGACAGTAAAATAAAAACATAAAGACTCATTTAACAATGTAATTGCACTGTATTTTGTGCTTACATATAAATATCGACTCTATATGTGTATTAAAATTTATAAAATAAACACGGCGCAGTGTATCGGCGTGTGATAGTCGTCGCGGTTCACACGGCCTCTCGCACCGCGTGAACATTTTGACACTTCCAGGTGTCCGATTTTTTACCCACACAGACAATAGTGGAGGAGTGTTTACGCAGGCCACATCTGGGCGGACGAAAAAACTCACCGGACCTCTCGAAGGAGCGCTAATGAGCGCGGGTCGTACAGCATACAAGCATTCCTTCGAGCCTTCCCAGCCACGACTGGAGGACCGTGTTTATCGTTCACATTATAGCCAGTGTAAACGAAGTACAGATGTCTTGGACAATGCCTGCTCTGTCCCAGTAACGACGTCCCCCGACATTGAACTTGGACCGTAAAAAGCCCATGAAATTAGCAGTAAAGATAACTACTACTCGAGAGGGGTAGGTCGGGCGCAGCAAGAACATAAACGTCATTGAAATGTGTGGGGATACATAGCACAGTTACTGTCTTACGCTATCTAAACGATTTCATTATCCCCGGAAGAATAGCAAGATTTTATGGCTGGTAAATTATGTTCAGTATATTACATCTTTAATAGCAACTATAGCGGTGGTAGTGCTGGCGGCTTGATTTTGTTTATTTAAGACTCAATTTATGGTAAAAGGAGAATGAAACTTCATTGCAAATAATTTTAAACAAAAGAAAGCGACTTCAAGTTACAGTCTTCTTCACCAATTCCACTTCACCAAAACTCTCTTTCTGAATATAAATGATTGATTTCTTGACAAAAATATCATAATCACTATATATGTGCATAGAATATTAGAGGAATTCCCTCGATTTCTCGAGAATGCCATCATCAGATCTTTACCTGGTGACAATGGGACCAATTTGCATATATACCCTTTCAAACAAAACAGATTTTTCTAAATTTGGTTCAAAAATGCAGAAATTATTATTAATACATACATACATATATACCTACTGCTCTAGCTAACATATGGCTCTGGTAGTACAGAGAGGGTCGTGCTCCTGCAGAGGAGACTTAAAAAAGACCTGATGATAATGATACATAAAAAATACATATACATACACAATCGAATTGAGAAGCTCCTCTTTTTAAAAAAAAATTGCTTTTATAACTACTACATCGTACTTTACTGAACTAAATCAGATTTATTTCATGTTTTCCCATTGCTAGCTTTTTTTGAGAAACAACTCGAGTGAAACAAGCTAAAACAAAAACCGGGCGGCATGGAACAGGTCCTGGCCCGCTAAATTCGAGTGCGGATGTGATGGCATTGGGAGCGGATGTGGCAGTTTCTTTCCGCGCATTTAGCGCCTCTGTGTGGCAATTGGCGAGTTGTTACCGATTTACGACCCACTCTAAAGTTTATACGGCGCGAGTTTGGTGGTCCATTGTGTCCCTTCCAAGGCGAGATGCCTCCGCGGCTGAGCGGTCCCGGGAGGCCTTTATAGTCTTCCGATTTATTGTTTCTTTCATTTGCATTCATATAATCACTTAAATTCCTAAAAATATCTTAATCGACACAACTTGATAAGAAAAGTGACTAGGATAATATGAATGAATTGGGCTTCTAGTTGGAAAAGGTACAATTAAGATTACGGTTGAAACGTTTCGTATGGTCGAATACCGATGGGTCGGCCGGTGATTTTGCATATATTTTGCAGTACCGTCACCTCTTTGTCGGCGCGGGCGCGCGGCTCTCAAAGCCTCGATAAGTGGTCGTTGGCGTGATAAGAGTCGTCTCAACGGTAGCTGAGTGAACGGATTTGTCAATGTACGGTCAACAACGAAGGCGTCGATGGCTCGTACTGGTACACTATTCAAAACACACATTTACCTGTTTGCTCTACCGGTCGCTGTCATGTTTGTGGGGGCAATTGTAAATAGACTGCTGTACTTGACGTGAGGGATTAAGGAGGACTTCAATCACATCTGTCAGATCATTTATATAACTTCCTACAAGCTGATAGCAGTATCCGATTGTGGAATACACGTGTATTTACTTATTTGCATAATCTTATCCCCCGAGGACGTGGCTGATGTGTGCCACATTGGACGCTCTTCGATACAAGAGGGTAAATGTTTGTTACATTTTATCATTTTGTATTTTGAGATGTTTTTACCAGAATATTTGTTGAACTGTTATGGTAGGATACTAGTTCAACGACAATCTATACTAATATTATAAAGCGGAAGAGTTTGTTTGTTTGTTTGTTTGTTTAAACGCGCTAATCTCAGGAAATAATGGTCTGATTTGAAAAATTCTTTTTTTGTTGGGTAGTCCATTTATAGAGGAAGGCTTTAGGCTATATAACATTCCGACAACCACGCGAACGAAGTCGTGGGCACAGCTAGTACACAATAAAGTAACACAATAAAGCTAGAAGTTATGAGTGATTGTCAACTCTGTACATACATACATATACATACATTAGGTAAGTAAGTATATTGTTAACTTATTGATTTCAACTTTAATTGACCCAAAAGCTATAATAGGTTGATTTAATAATAAAGCATTCTCTCCCTGTCGAGCTTTTGGAAAAGAAAAACGGATAAGAAAGTTGGCGTCTAAATAACAGAAAAAAGATACAATAAAATTATTGTATGGTATTGTGTGATAAATAAAAAATACACACATAGAACCAAGGCAATCTGAAAAAGGTCATTAATACCTTGACCTAGCCGGGATCGGACCCCAGAAAATTTTATTTAGGTGCAAGAGCTACATACTGCACCAAAATGACACCCAGTAGTCTTCTATGGTATGTCATCAATGCGACCAGCATTTCTCACGCCTGGCTGCTGTCGGTACCGGCGGCACGTAAGGCAGTAGCCGGCATCATAAAGTTTAAATGGGGCTAATTTAGTTTGTACTTAATTGAGCTTCTGTCCCACGTTATCGCCGCCCTGCATTAGCCGCCGCCGAAGCCTCGATAAAGCCTCTTATGACGGATGGGGGTCTACAGCACTCCTATCATACACTCTAGCCTTACATTATGTTTTATTTGTATAACTTGTTCTGCTAATTGAACGAAGTAATCTGCCGCGCAATTAGCCTTCAGATATTGCCATTTGCTTTTACAATGTATTGATTATTTCGTCGATATAGTTTTACGATTCAGTAAGTGACCAATAAATAGAAAGTTAAGAACTAAGTTATATCTTCACTTGCTAAGCGTTTCACACATTTAGGTATTAATTCTTCACAAATGCATGTTCTTTGGGACGGCGAATTATAAAATTCGAAGTATATTTTTAAATGATGTAGTTATTACGTAATACTCAAGTAAAAGAATAAGTATGTAAATACTGTAATTTGTTCATCATATTTCATAAATAATAAAAATAATACGAGCCATCACGTCTCCCACTGCTGGGCAAAGACCTCCCTCCACTTCTTCCATTCAGTCCGGTCCTGCGCTATCTCCTTCCATTTGCCATCAAATTTATCCAGTTCATCGCGCCATCGTGTTCTTGGTCTTCCAGGTCTTCTGGTATTAGTAGGGATCCAGCAAGAGCATATTTTATATAGTAGGTATTTGGGTAAGACATATATCTGGCATAATGTAATAAAAAATGATAAGATTGAGAGAACTTATTAACGTTAAAAGTGCCTGCAAAGTAGTTACTGGATTTACATTTGAATTTTGAGAAAAGACTTAACAAAACTTTCTTGTAAATATCGGAGATTGTAGATACAATTACAAATCGTCTTTATTTGTAGAGCCAAATATATTCCAAATAACAATCAAATGTTGTTTCGAATATTTATCCGGTCATAAGAAATATAACCCGCATATTGTCAAATATTTCTTGTAAACTTTACAAAGCTTAGGTAGGGTTACATTGGTGTATTCAGTCCTATCTTAGGTATTTATTGAGTGTGGTGACACCGCATCGACTCCGGCGGGCAGGCAGGACCCTGATAAGTCGGCGCCAGATGTATCTGCATTTATGACACTCGCTCCCTACCAACGGGTGCCAAAAGCCCTCGTTGATCGACACTTTTACTCGTATCACAGGCTTTTATAATCACGATAACTGTCCAACCATCCACGCTCGTCTCTAGGGAGCCGTAATTTTATTATCGCCTTCTTTGTTTCTGTTTTCTGATGAGAGCCTTTGAGGATTGAATGTACGGTGGTTTGTTTTGTTTTTGTTGTAGGAGGTCCAACTTATTATTCAATTTGATATTACAATACAAACAATGTAGGCATTGGTGTAACAAAATATGTAAACCTGTAGCCATAAAATATAGTAACTTATATGAGATCCATAGATCTATTTAGTAAAGTTTATATCTATCTTCTAAGTTGGTACAGATGACAAGCTTTGACTGCAACTTAAGTTTGATTCTTTATTAATTTTGATTGTTAACAGTGGACCGTGATGTATTGTGTTGTATCAAAAATATAACACTTAATTTTTTTCCAAGTACACTTCTCTTTTAAAAATTTTTAATTAGCCTTCCATGAAGGACTCTGTCCAGCACAATTTAAACAATGAGTTGTATATTTATGGACTTAACACAACCTTTTTTATTGTTTTGTCTACCGTTTCGAATAAGAGTTAGATCTTTCGTGGTATCATATACGAGTATACCTACAAATCATGTGTTCGAAGCGCGATAGTTTGAAAACCAATATTAAACAATGATGTTTTGTTTCAGACGCATGTTCCCGTCCTTGCGAGTCTCCCTCGCTGGGCTGGACCCTCGCGAGGAGTACTGTGTCCTCCTAGAACTCTCCCTAGTGGGCCGCCGCCGCTGGCGCTGGGCCGGCGGAGCCTGGGCCGCGGCAGGGGGAGCGGAGCCGCAGTCCCCGCGGCGGCTCATGCTGCATCCGGACTCACCAGCTCCGGGGCACCACTGGACGGCCAACCCAGTCTCGTTCAGCAAACTCAAGCTGACGAATAACACTATGGATTCACAAGGACATGTAAGTACAGATTTTGCTGTAAAAATATTTATTAGGTACCTTTCCTTCCCAAAGAAGGAAAAAGCGAGAGTAAAACCGATAGATGACAACAAGTCAAATCAGACTTTTTCCTGAGGGTTTTTGGCGGGAAGTCAAGGGGTTCGGTTGGGGTTTTCTTTAATTATTTTGCAAATTGATTTTAGTGGACTTTATACTATGAAATTGGTGTTGTTTGGTATTATAAATGCTCATGCTCATGAACAATGTGTAAAATAGTTAAAGTGGACAGTCATAGTACGGCTGTAGTGATATTTGTTTTGCGGACTGTGTGTCTTCAGGCGTCGTCCGTCGCTCAATAGTGGACCCGTATAGATTTGTCGCCATAAGCTCCCTTGAAGCAATCAAAGGTCTACACCACCTTTGATTGTAACTTGTTAGGATTAGGTTAGGTTAGCAACAAAATTAAAGATAGGCTCTAAAGGACGTATCCAGAGCCGTTAAATTATTTAAAAAAGAAACACTTTTTTCACCCCGACGAACTTTCTCATCTAGTACACGAATTTGAAGCATGCGTAAATCTTCATTACTACGCACTATTCAGAAGTGTAGTATTCAACTTGCGTAAGATTTACGCATGCTTCAAATGCGTGTAAATACTATGAGATGAGAAAATTCGTCTGGGTGATTCGAAGTCACGATAGCACAATTCACTCACGGCGGTAACGTGAGGGTCGTGGGTTCGAATCCCACTCGTGGCGGATTTTTTCATCATATATTTTCAAATTAAATCAAAGAGCTAGTTATGTACCTAAACAAGTGACACTATTTTGTGACGTTTTATTCTGAAGTTGTTTTATGAAGGTATTTATTTCACGTATGTCAGACCAAGTTTTAAAATTTAAACATTTTAGAATTAATTTTATGTGCATAGCAAAACGATACTATAAATCTTTGCGTGTGATTTACTGGCTTTGTCTGCGAGTTAAACGTTTTTAAAGTTCAGTATTCATTTAAGAGGGTCACCTCTCGAATCTGAGGTAAGGGGTCATGATTTGCGACTTTGGCATGTCGGAATGTCCAGTTATCACCGTCTAGTTCGTAAAGCTCCGAGTCATTAGTCTTTATCTCTGAACGCAAAACAATACTTATCTTAAATTACTTGCGCCAAAATCACCTTAACACTCATTACTTACAGCAGTTATGTAAAAAAACAATAAAAGATATCTTATAGATATTTCCGTTAGAAAGAGAATGCCTTTGGCTTGAGAAATAGACTTTAAAAAAGTCATCATCATCATACTATCGCGACTTTATCCCTAATGGGGCAGACAGAGCATTTTGAGTCTTCTGGCTCTAAGTAGAGAGAGCCCAGGGCCGCAAGACTTTTAAAAGGTCACTTTTAGCGTGATGGTGGGCGAGAAGGTGGAAAAAGAAATCATTATAGTGATGGGTTGTTAGCGCATCGCCTATTAACATGATTTGAATTTTTGCCCTTGATCGACTTCTACGATATGCGCGGGAAGAGAAGCAGCTGATACATGCTATGTTATTTTCAATTTTCTCAGACTAGCATGGAAATTTAAAAAAAAAAAATAATAGGTAAATTCCGTTTTCCAAGGATATAAATATTAACTAGTTACACAAAGAAAAGTTGAACATAAGGTATATAGACCTTGCATTATGCAAAGGTTTCTTCGGTTTTACGGTATATTTTAACAGAAAACTCAATACCCAATCGGATGGCGGTATATTTATTGCCGAATATGATAGGACACATGTAGAAGTTTTAATAGATGAAGAGTCTCAACAATAAAATGCAAAGAACCAACTCATTCTTAAACATTATCATGAGATAAAAAACCCAAAAGCATTCTATCATGGCATTCGAATTTCAAGTCAAGACAATCGTGACTAGCCGACTGCCTACATACTTTCCGAGGAAACGCCTACCACACAACTACTTCCCCACGAGCTGAACTCTCTAGCCACAAACTAATATAAACTTTATCCCAATAAACATAGCAATCAATACCCAATATCGATGCAAAGCCGTGCGATGCTTGAACATAAAAAAGATAGTTAACTCGATTCGAGCTAACGAAAAAAAGTCTTAATACCTCGAAGAAAGGTTGAGTTTGTAATGCCGATAGAGTTTCTTAATATACGCCGCAGGAGTCTTGGAATACAAAGACGTCTATAAGTATTTCGTCACTGGAACAAATACGCTGAAAGGCATTGTATGGAGGCTTTGGCTGTAGCTTTGGTGTGGCAAGTAACTGTACTTCTTTATTCGGGCGGCTTGTTTGGACAGGGAGGTTGACGCCTCGATTAATGAAGCCTCTCTGCCTAGGCTCTATGTGCTCTGTCTATTTATAGTGCTCTGTTTGGAGAAACGCTGTAATGGAGAAAACACACAAAACTGTCGTAAAAATGACAGCTTGGTGTTTATTAATGTTTGTAGAAAAATGTATGTATACCTCATGTTTATTTTCGCCGCTCGTATTTGGGTCTTCTACCGATACTTCCAATACCTCGAAATGCGTCGAAAGTTAGACGTGACTTTAGTAGTTTATCGCTCATGACTCTTGCGTTATGAAATGATCGTGATATTTCCCATATTTAATAAAAAAAGATGATAAACAAACTAAATCATACGAATAACAAAGGAATCAGTAAGACGTGTGTAAAATCCATTTCTCATAAGAGCACACATTCACATGACACGTCATGTATCAATCAAAACAAACGTTTATGGCTGTCACACACGTTACAAAGCATCATAACATGTATTATGACGGGTAGGGTCGGCAAAAACCGTCGCTCGCTCCACTGCGCCCAGAAAATGCTCGGGCGAGCCAAGGCGGGCGGCACCTTTGTGCACCCACCCTAACAATGCCGGCTACCGAGATACCGTCAGCCGATTCGCACGGAAGACGCATCACTTCACTTGTTGTGCACTTGAGGATTTGCCACCTGTGATAAAAAGCAAAAAGCCTTTTCAATGTTCACCCTTTTCATTTTTAACCATCAAAGCCACCTCTCGAGGTTTGTGAGAACACAGCCTAATTACGGAACGGATTAGTGATATCCTCAAAATACAAGCCAAAATACTTAGTTAAAGGAATTTAGATATTATGCTTTTGTCGATTTGGGAAAGGCTCATTAATTGTCATGTTAGCCTATCGACTTGTTAATTCACACATGAAAAAGTAACTAATAAATAATTATTTTTTCTGTAGTAGGTAGGTAGGTATGTAATTAATTTTCTGAGAAAAATAGAGGAATTGTATTGTAAAATAAATTTAAAACTTCTTATTTAGTTACCACATGAATAAATACATGGCACTTATATTTTGGGATATACAAGCAAACAAAAGGAAATAACTTTGAAAATAACTAAGAAAATTTATACTGCCGATAAAATAGTAAAATCAGCAGGAGTTTAATTCTCTTGATATAAGCATCGGCCGAATTATTGCATTCTACTCGGATATAAAATATCTATTGTTTTCTGTGTTATAATATTATATTATGTATGTGAATGACATAGAAAAATTGTACTTTCTAAAGTTAGATTCCTACCATGGTTACATATTTTAATATTTTTACAAAACAAACCTTACGTTTGCTAAAGAAAAACGGAGGGTGTAAAATAAAAAGTTAAATAACCTTTTTGTAACATTTATTTGAAAGCTAGAAAACACATGTAAGTCGTAGTTAACGACACATTAGTTTATCGCGATATGATCGCCGACGGCGCCCGCCACTCTACAAATATTTTGGTTAAGGTCCCAACGCAACCCCTTTTTACATTCGAAGTCTCTGACTCTGCACAGCTGCTTCTATTTCTAATACGAGTATATATATAACGTCTAACAAAGTATACTGAAACTATGTTAAGGAAATATTTAGTCATGTGACATCGCGCGGGCTCCAGCACTCCTCCGCCCCAACTGATACTGAACAACTTTCCCCAAGAAACATATATCGAAATTTAATATACATATAACGTCTAACAAAATATACTGAAAGTATGTTAAGGGTAGATTCAGTCCATGATACTGAACAACTTTCTCCAAGAAACATATATCGAAATATGAAAAATTATTTTTTTCTTTGAATCAGATCTCTACGGTGGAATCCTGAGTGAAGCGAGGGATTCAAGTATATCGCCCGAGATAAAACTATTACCGTACACCGTGTAGCACATTCTTCTTTTCATCTCCATCTATGAGATTTTTTTTTAAATATATACCTATAACTAAAGTAGAATACCGACAATACCTAATCAGAGTTTAACAGTCAGTTACTAACCTTTATTAGGTGGCGTTTTCACTAAAGAAGTACTATGAAAATATTTTTCTAGGACCACCACATCTTATACATTTTCCAGTCATTAGAATCCTTTCATTAGTTTTTCCTTGTGCGTAATTCTTTATTTATTTAAATATGTATATTATACGTAAACTTGATTCTTATTCACTATCGGCCTTATCAAAAAACAATTCATATTTAAAATAGTATAAGTAAAAATAACCTAATAGGTAGTTCCATAATAAAATTACTATTTAAATCAAAATCAACAATTGCGCATTTTTATTGGTTTAAAAAATTACGACGCCGTTGCCTCAATTTTATAATTTTAAAACTAAATTATTCTTTATTTTGCTGACTGCCAATATTATTTTTGATTCTACATTCGTGTTCGGTTTACTAATGTGTTTTAACTCCTAGGGTATTAACTTTTTGATGAAAACATAGTTTTTCGAATAGATGAGATGAAAAATTATTTTTCATATTCCGATTATGGTTTTGGTGAAAGATACTCTGTTTCAGTATATTTTTTTAGCATTTAGCATTTCAGTAATCGACAAAATAAGTTACTATTTCCGATTATGACTTGGGTAACGTTGATTTATTATAATGTTTTTCATACTTTTTTTTCAGTCTTCTTGATTAGTTTCACTTCAACAAATCACATTGTGTTATGTACATATAAATGCAAATGGTTCTGTAAAAAACAACGATATTAATTCTGTTCAAAACACAATTATATTTATAATTAAATATGCTTGTCTGCATATTTTATTTTAAAATAATAAAGAAGTCTACCAAAATATTTTATTTATTTGTAGGTACATAAAACAGTAGAAAAGTTAGGTATATGTAATATGGGGTACTTTTATGTGTGTAGTAAAGATAAAATTGTACTTACAATGGTCGATAATTAGGTATTAAATAGGTACGACACATATTAATATGATATTTGTATTTTAAATACCCTTCGTTGAACAGGCGGTGTAAATGCTACTTTTTTATACTTACAGCGACTCGTTGATGTCTTTCTTTTGAAGGAATTCGCAGTTTTATGAAATGGGAAAATATTATAATTAGAAATAGACAATACTTTTTTGCTTAATACATACTTTAATGCAGAAAAATATAACTTTAGTTGGTGGAATATTTAATTAGATTACCTACCTAGATAAACCAGATACCCATCCATTACTCGTGTTAGGTTGGACATATGTCAGAAGCGGAAGAAATTATACATATAATTTATAGATACATTTAAAAATATGTTGATATAATTATATTTATATTTATTTTCTCGTTCATGAAGGAGTAGAGTTCCGTAGTCTAAGTGAATCTTCTTCTTAGCGTGTCGATGTTCAAAATAAAATATTTCTCTCGGCCCAGTATTGAGCGACATCAAAATGCCTCTATTTAAAGAATACCTCAAGTAGTATTTTCTACATATTTAAGTATCAAAATGGATGAATACTTTTTATATATTTTTATAAACATTTAAAACTCACGCAAAAATGTCAAAAAGAATGAAATAAGAATGCCGGTGTAATCTACACTTCAATCGGTTTGATCGAAGACATCTCATTTTGATGAACGAGCTTCCGAACGCCTCTGTCTATCTGTCAGCTCGTCTGTGTCACACGCGCCTCCGAAACTCAGGGGAACTTTATACGAGTTGATTTTTATATCTATCATCAAAGCCTTTTGTATTATTACCGAATAACCTTTTAACCTAAGATGTGGCTTTCTTTCTATATTCTTACATTTTAATTCTTACTTTCTTTTATAGGTATGTAATTAGATATACATGTCAGTTTTTACGATTATTCGAATATAATGTACTTATATGATTAGGTACTTAATCCGTTATCATAAAAAAATACATACGTTTGTTAAAACCTATTTGAGTTAAAATATGTTTTGTCCCTATTCGCTCATTTCTTTATTTAATATTGCAAGAACAAGACAAAACATATTTTAACTAAAATAGGTTTAGCTAACGTTACAGTTTTTTTTATAAATAAAGGGTTATTATTTACCACCTGTATCAATCCATTGCTAAAGGTCTACTCGTACCAATTTCTGAAAAATACTTTTTATATGATTAGCTCTTTTTAACCCCCAAAGAAAAAGATTTAGAAGTTTATGTGTATCTGTCTGTGGCATTATAGCTCCTAAACTTTTTTTTTATCGAAGGCCTTGTTTGTCGAAATGGTTCTTAGCTATGTTTGATGAAAATCGTTTGAGCCATTCAAATGTTTTTGGGGGTGAACGATTGAAAGACGGGGTTTTTAGGGTTTCGTAGTTCACAAGGAACCCTAATAGTTTCGTCATGTCCGTCTGTCTGTCTGTCCGTCCGGGCTCGTACTCCGCCGCTTCTGCACCGATTGTCCCGAAAATTGGTGGAGAGATAGATATTGAAGTTCCAAAAGTTGGTTTTTAAAATTATGAAAAAATGTTTTTTTTTCCCATACAACGAAAAGTGAATTTAAAAAATTAAATTGGACTAACCCCAACGTGTCGGTATCGTTAAAAAGGTCTTTTAAAATGCAACAAAAACTGCTTTGAAACTATGAAGATCAAACCCCGGTCTTAAGATAATCTAATACAAAGTTAAAATTTGAGGTAATTCTGAAAAAAATGTGGTATATACCTCAAAGAATGTACTTTCAATTAAAACTATAGCGGTCTCGGTATCATAGATAGTTATTTTTTAATACGTCATAAATCGTAAACCGCAATTTACCTTTAGAACTTTTATATTATGTTACTGCTACGGAACCCTTCATGGGCGATTCCGACTCGCACTTGGCCCATTTTTTTTAATTTTTGTCAACTTAATAAACTTGTTAAAAGAATTATGCACATACAAGTCAAACATTCATTTCTTTAAAAAGCAATGCGGATAAGTAAGCTTACAGTAAATTTTCAAAAATGCTCAAAACAATTTTTTACCAAGTTTCGGGTAAAAAGGTGAAACAATTAGTGTTACAGTAGTGGCGCGCCATTATAAAGTGGCAAACGCACTTGTTTGAAGTGTCTTGGTCGTCGGGCGCAAAAAATGAGACCTTCCTTTCTGTCGACGTCTAGACGGCCTTATCTGTCGTTTGTCACGTGTTTGCGGAACCAGGCTGGCAAAATAATGAAAAAATATAAAACATGTAAAGCGACATCTACCGGGTTGCAATATATCGGTTTAGGTAATTATTATTTTAAATAATTACGCAGGCACAGGAGACAGTATTTCATAACGCAGGTTATTATTTTTAAACAAAAATGTGCTGCGTTTATAAGTGTAGTATACTATACATTTATTTAAAGTTCGGGAAAATATTGGTAAATTAAAAAATATTGTAAAATTATATATCGAACAACGTACAATACCCGGCACATAAGTTGACCCAAAATGGCGGTCACTGTGCACACTTTTTCCTCTAATTATACCTGCGCAGAGCAGCCATTTTGGGTCAACTTATGTGCCGGGTATAGTAGGTACTTCTAATTCTAACTACCGAAATGTAAAATTAATTTTATACAGGGTCTTACAAAATATACCAGACTGAAACTATTTTAAGGGTGGATTCAGTCCATCATACCGAACAACTTTTCCCAAGGAACATAAATCAAAATATGAACAATCATTTTTGGCTTCTTAGTATGCCGATCAGCAGAGCCGATTTTGTATGGGAAGCCAACAATGATTACAACTATATATAAATTCGAAAAAATATTATTGATATTATTAAAATATTATTATTTTCATATTTATTAGACGATACATTGATACAAGTTCATGTTCCTTGGTTGTTGTCCAATATCATGGACCACCACCAACAAAACCACCACCTTCACCACCACTACCTTCAGTTAACAGCTTCAAAAATAAAAACAAAATCACCAAACATTAAGACGCACACGCACCAGCATAATAGGCAAGTTGGGAAATGGCCTTTTTCAAATTGTCCTGGGTCTTGGGTGTTTATCTATATATGTATTTATCATAAAATATAGTATCGTTGAGTTAGTATCCCATAACAGAAGTTTAAAAAAACTTACTTTGGGGCTAGCTTAATCAGTGTAATTTGTCCCTATATATTTATTTATTATTATTATTATTTATTATTAATAAGCTGCTAGTGTGTTTAATAATAATAAATAAATAAATCCACCCTTAAAATAGTTTCAGTAGGTATATTTTCTTACACGTTATATTATAATATAAACATTGAGCTGTAAGCTCAATGAATTATTTTAAACCATCATTTCGTATACCGTTAAAAGAATAAAATAAAGAAGGAAAGTATACAATAAGGTATGAAATTCTCACGGGATTGTACGAAAGACACCTACAACATGCGGGCTTAAGATAAAGCATTACTCCGAAAGACTACGTAGTTACATGTAGATTTTAAGAATTAAACAGTTGCGAAAAAATAGCTTAATCTGTAAAAACAATAAGTAAATCCTCGTGAAGTGCTACGGCGCCGCGCAGGTAGCACTCGCGCTTCGAGTGTCGGAGATAAAGCCTATTGAAGGATTACAGGAGCCGACGCGACCTCCCGCGTATGCCTGAGAACACTTGACGATAATATACAGTGAATCACGGAATAATCCGTCGTAATCGTTGTAGGCTTTATGATCGAAGGTTGTAGAAATATGTTTATTTGAATTAAATACCAAGCAGAACTGGCGCCCTCATTTGAAATAAATTGTGAAAAAAGTGAAAATTTTCACCATATTTCTAAATGTTATAGCCCTTTAAATTATTTTATAAACTGCCTTTGAAACTTTTATTGGTGATTCGTCTAGCTGTAAAACCCGCTTCCGCCAAAAGTGGCCATTTTTGTGGCCACTTATGTAATACTTTTAAAGGTGGTTCATAATATAATTTAAAGGGCTATGTGCCTAAAATTGAGAAATATGGAAATTTTCGCCATATTTACGAGTTAACCATTTATTTCAAATAAGGGCGCCACTTCTGCTTGGTATTCACCTTAACGCCTATCTTTCTTCCCCAGCTCGCAGAAATAGTCTTGTTTTACAAGCTTTAGTTAAGCTTGCCCTGTTTGTTTGTTGTTTATTTGTGGTCAAATCTTGCAAGTTAAAGTTCAGCCACTTGATCAGATGACAATGCAATATTATTATAACAAGAAGCTAATATGATGATGGAGCCGGAAAGACGTGACTATAGTAACCCTGTAATAAAACGACGCAACCCCTTGGGCTTATTACGTTTTGTTTTGATAAGAACTTATGCCTCACATAAAAGCCTGTACCAAAAAAAATTTTATTTTTTTTCAAAAATTGTATGTGTATATAAACTAAAGTGTCAAGAAATCTTATTTTAAATCGATAAATACAATATACCTAATTAATTATAATGTTATTTCTTGTTTCAGATGGTCCTAACTTCAATGCACAAGTATCGTCCGCGAGTGCTGGTAGTGAGGGCGCGTGATGCTGCCGCCCTGGCGTGGGGCGCGCCCCACGCTGCCTTCTCGTTCCCAGAGACAGAGTTCATCGCGGTCACAGCATACCAGGTTGGTAATAAACCCGCAAAGAATTATATGTACTCGTATTATATTTTAAAATTACAAATAGTCTATTTGCGTAAAATAGGATAGGTAATTTATATACGTGTTATACACAGGTTCATATGTGAAAGATGCACGACACGAGGGGTAGGTAACTCGAGCAAAGCATTGACAGTGGTATCCAAGGGATGGAATAAGAAATAGAGGCAGACAAATTACAAGATGGGAAGACGACCTCACGCTGGCTGCTGGTCCTCTGGAGGAGGTTACTAGAGACAGAGCCCAATAGAGATGCATTAGAGGAGGCCCATGCCAAGAGGCACACTGAAATTAGAGACCTTAAATACTTAAGTAAGAAGGGAAAAAGCAAACTATCATATACATATTACTAAGATAATCTATTAAAAACTTTTACTTGTGAAATACTGTGTGGGAATAATGTTACTTTCTTAGTTTACGAAGTTTGAATATTATAATGCAGTTCGACGACGCTACGAGATAACGACCCCATCCGTACTACAAGTGCGCATGATCGTTTCCCCCTGCATCACACATAGCTCTCTATTTTGAGTTTAAAAACATGAAATAAGTACTCACCTAGATAGTTTCAGAGCCTAAAATGAAGTTACAATTTTACGCTTAGGTTTAACTATTTCCTCTAAAATTAACTCAACTTTTTTGGCGGTCAAAAACTAAGCTCACACCTTTCTCCTATAATCATAAGAACTTGAAAGAGTAACGTGTCCGTATCAAAGGGGGTTCCGATAGATATGATAACCTAAAACGTTCCCAGAAACTGTACTATGTTTCCCGGAACGCACGGTGATTTCGCACTTACGTACGCCGATTTTTTCTCCTATACCAGGCGCCAAAGCTTTTACGAAATGGGGCAACGGAGCTTGTTAAAAAAAATACGAGGGATCCCGAGTGTCGGCGACTCGAGTGGCTATTGTATCGACGGTTACGAAAACAAAAGCAACTAATTTAGTTTGTTTGAGCCGCTTTATCTACAAGTGCCGTATTGTTCGTTTCGGGAATCGCTCCGAAGTGCGAGAAGTAGTTTCAAACAACAGTTAATTTCTAACTAACCGTTTTGTACAGTAATGATAACAAGTATGAGTAATGTTCCCTTGAAGTTGTTCTTCAGCTGCCTTTTCTGTTTGATTTCTTTTAATCATATGGGAATATATGTAATTTGTTGCATTTGGAGTTGTAATCCACTTATTAGTGAATGATAATGATGTGGCACACTGGCCCCCTGCTGGTTGTTTCCCGACATGTACACCATCTTTGACGGGCAGCGCAGCGTGCAGATTTCTTGCATAATCCCGCCGTCAGTAATTAGGTCGCCGTTTCCTTTGCTCCTGCGGCGGCCTTCATGTTGACTGCAGCGAGGCGCGAACGCTCTCTCGCGTCCATTTACCCCTAACAAAGATCGGAAGCTTTGTGGGATTATCCTCGAATTGTCCAACTAACGGGACCGGGCCCGGACAATGGTCGGCAGCGTATCATTGCACATGATCCCCGCGCTGGCGACCGCTTGCCGACAACTTATTGTTGCGAATTACCAACGAATTAGAAAATCTCTTTTGGCGACGCCGTCTCGTTATCTGAAAGCGTAACTAGGTGGCACGCTACTTCAATTATTCGTGTACAATACCTCCACAAAGAAAGGTCCAAATATTCAATTATAACAAGCCACGTCATCTGGTATCCCGTCGACACTGTTTGTAAATCTCCACCCGATAATTTAGTCGCAGATAAATAAAGCAAATTTACTCAGACCCTAATTACACATTACTGAAAAAACTGGCGACAGTCGCCAATATGTGAAATAATCACGCAAAAAGTAAAAGCGACGGCGAGTTTCTGGCGTGACGTCATGGGCGACAGGGCGGACCAGGGGCGGCGCCCGGCGCATCTCAAGCACCCCTAGTGCTAACCAACCGACTTAAAAAGTGCACTCCAGCCGTCTAATAACAGGCTTTTAGCACTCCTCGCTATCTTGGCCGGCTGGCGGTTATCTGGTGGCGCGTTGAGCAAACGGCAGCCGCCGGCGCCGCCTTATCACGGCATGTAAACAATCGTTTACAAGTGACTTCGCATATCGCTACGGGACTATTTGCGGTCAGGATTTTGCCAGATAACTGTTGGCGCTCGAGAAATGTGCCATACAGTTTTAAAAGGATCGAAAATATGAAAAAACTTAGCGCCATTCCAATTAGGGTATGTTGTTCTAAAGGCTGTGTCACTTACGCAAAGAGTGTTTGGAGTATTATGTTTCTTGTCACGGTACGTGGTGTTTGCATCCATGCGGTGTCGCCGGGCGCCTGCTGCAGGCGACGCCGCGGCGGCCGTCGGCGACACGCATGCATGTCATGCTAATTGGCCTGTCGCCAAGCCACGCCACGGCACATGTGCGACAATTATCCCTTACAAGCTATTAGCGACACGGGGGTCGTATACGGAAACGGATGTTTAAATTGCATTCTCGAAGCGATAACGAAAGTTCCGAAGGTAGCCAAAAAGTTGACTATACACGTTGGATAACATCGAAATCTGTGCTGTTCTAATGTTTTTCATGTCATGTTTTACCGGTTATTTTAATTGCTCTAAAATTAATCCAAACAACTAACGGAAATATTTTTTGTCCCCAGAACGACCGCATCACAAAGCTGAAGATCGATAACAACCCGTTCGCCAAAGGTTTCCGCGCCTGCGGCCAGTCTAAGTGCAAGAGGAAGAGCGTCGACACCGGCAACGACACCACAGAATCGAGCCCCGAGTCCAGTGAGCCTAAGCGCCCGTGTTCTGATGCCGCGTCCTCGTGCTCTGAAGAGGGGAGTTTAAGATCATCATCCCCAAGATCGCCGCCATTAGTGGAATCCCCGGCTCCCTTAGTTGTTTCTCCTGAGAATATCACTCCACCTCCAGCACCGCTGTACCCTCCTGAACTGCAGTATTTAGGACCTCTACACATGCCTATGCCCCTAGGGTTCTGGCCTAGCCCTGCAATGCCCAGCGGTTTCGCGTGGGGACCTTCCCTCCCTCCCCCGCCGCCGAGAGCCCCATCTCCACCCCCCGCGGCACCAGCTCCTTGCCGCCGGGTTAAAAGCTTTACGATCAGCGCCCTACTAGGTGAAGGCTGATTGAAATATAAGAAGTGTTAATTTGATGAGAAAATGCTGTGCTGCTTTAAAGATGATATTAAATTTTATCTTCAAGACTTGAACAAACGATTAACGAGGACGTACTTATTAGTTATACACTTACTTAGTGGGTATTAAAGACAAGAGTTTGTACTCGGTAAAATTTTTGATAGATAGGTACTTAAGTGCTTGAGAAAAAAATATTAAATTACTACATATCTAGGTGCAAGTAATATTTTTAATAGTACTTGATTATTTATTCTGACGATTTGTTTGCAAATACCACAGCGTAGTCAGGTCAGTTGTCAGGTCATTCTATGATTTGGTTGGGCAGGATAAGCAATAACTTCTTGATTGTAGATAAGACTATTTAAAATGTGGTTAAATGCCAGCCGAACCTACCTCGTAGATTAAACCTATTTAATCTTAGTTGACGTATGTGATAGCAGTGCCTTAACAGTCGCATCGTAGTGTAGGTAGGTAGCTACTATGATTTGTAAGATATTGTACCTACTGGTGTACGTGTAGTTTACGATTAAAAATATGTAAATATTACCATTTACACTAAGATAATTAATGCAATGTCTTATAGAATAAATATTAATTAAAATAATAATATAACAAATTAATTAATAGGTAAATAAATTAGGATATAGCAGGAATCTTATGTAATATAGCTAGCTATTATGTAATAAGAGTTTTTATTTTTATATCTACCTATTGTATTGTATACGCAGCAAAATTATATTGTACATATTGTAAATAGTTCAATCAAATGTTTAATTATATGAAATAAATATTTTTAAATTTATATGTTTTGTTTTAATTAGATAATACAACCTAGTCTTCTATTCCTCTATTCTCTACCGACATCGAGACAAACTTTTTGATAGACCAAAGCGCATGCAGTCTTCCTTGTGGGCCTTTTCCATTGATTTTTTTGTTACAACTATTTTAGGACTATGTATTCAATGAAATAACTAATACATGAACAAAAAGCTCACGTACACGGCAAATGCATTCTGGCAATCAAAAAACTACGATACTGAGGCTTAGGTTTTAAGGAGATCCTCCACAAACTGAATAAAAACACAAAGAGCAATAACAGAAAGCTGGCAAATAGAGTCCCCTTACTCTAGACAGAATACGAGTTTCCCATACAAAAGTAGTCTACGTTTTAATTTGAAAGACATGTCAGATTTTGGTAAAATTTGTAACTTTAAAGAAATTGCATATATCTAGGGTTGGTTATTATGGTTATGGATTTTCAGTCAAAATATGAACTGAAAGGAATATAGTGTATTATATCATGTTTGACCATCAGTATGGAAAACTTTTACACCCTTATGTTTTCCTCCAAATTTATATTTTGATTGTGAAAACCAATTATAACCCAAAGGCATTTTTACACTTGGTGATTTCTTATTTAATAAGAAATACCTACCACATCCAATAACACATTTTCCTCGGAACCTACAAACAATCCTACCTCATTCTTGATTCAAGTAGATATCAAGTTGGCTAGGCTGTAAGAAGTCCTACACTGGGATAAGCCCGCCGTTGTAGGTACATTTTTATTTTGCAATGCATCATATTTGTAATTTGTTTATACCTATTTAAAACTAATACTGAAGTATACTAACTACTAACTTTTGAGTGTAAAAAAAATCTTGTAACGTTCTTTACCGTCTTACTAAGCGAGCGAAGTTTTTATAATCTAATTGGAAATTACGTACGATGACTACAAAATTCCATGAAATTAGTCGAGTAGAAAATACATACTCCTCTTCTCCGCCTAAGCGCGTTCCCGGTTGCATCCTCAGCTGTGCTGCTTTGGAGCCCGGGGTGCGCTTTTCCGCTTTTTCTTCTCCAAACTAAAGCAGGAACATTTTAAATGATTTGGCTTTCGAGTAGAAAATACTATGTGGTAAACGAATAAGTAACTAAATGAGCCTGCCTTCTAGCCACAAGCAATAGAATTTCCAGCCAAGTCAGTCAGGAATTGCCAAGAAATGGTTATAGATATTTTCTGTTGTTTACAGTTCGTTAATCGAAAAAACATAGTTGCCAGCACTGCTTATTGCAATCCACGGGTATGTAATACTGTGCCACGGGTGTACTTTTTCATATCTTGTCGACTCCAACCGCCATCTATCGACAGTTTTGAGAAATAAGTTGAGAAGCAACCATGCCACGCCCAAAGGTTGCTTCTCTAGTCTACCATACCAATCTATAATATATCCGACATTTTTGGGTAGGTATTTTAGGCAAGCTTAAAAATTTCTATTATACATCTTATATATCTATAATACCCTAACTCAAAACTGCATAACTAACTGGGGAGTAGCGAGGCTAAATCAGCCCTTAATATTAAGATACACAAAAATTTTTTTGAGGCAATCTGTTATTTCTACACGTTAAAAAAAAATATTTAGGTAGTAAAAAAAGTAATAAGCCCGATTTGTCAGGTCTTTAAATTAGCCAGATAGGACCATATAACACAAGTTATCACCTTGCCTCAAATACCTACCCAAAATGTCTACCAGCTCTTGGATTGGACCACAGTTCAACCTCTGAGATTTCAACTTGTAGTATACAGGCTGACTTTTAAACCACCAGCCAAATTTCTGGAGCAAGTTCAGTCCATGATACTGAACTACTTTCTATAAAAAAAGTTATTAAAAATCGATGAAAATTTTTTGTCCTCCCATAGAAAATCCGTTTGACTGAGCGCTGATTTGTATGAAAAGGCGAATTTTTATTTTAGTTTTTCGTTAATTGTTTTTATGGAAAGTAGTTCAGTATCATGGACTCAACTTGCTCCAGAAATTTGGCTGGTGGTTTAAAAGTCAGCCTGTATATGTCGCAGTTGAAGGGACAATAAATAAAGAAACATAATACAGTGATACATACATTACAATAATTCTTAATAAAATAACAGTGAGGAATTGCTTAACTACACATTCATTACATAAATACATATTTGATTATATTTGTCTGACCCTATCCAGCCACCAGGTTTTGAAGCTCAGAACTGAGCTCATTGGCATCAATATTGACCTTCGCATTGGAAGTCGGTGCGGGAACACTCAACTCTCTATTGCAGGCCTTTTTATGAACAAACCAGTGCAATCTCTGGCACTCCCGGTCACAGTACTGCACAGTTTTGCACTTTGAACATTTCTTAGCAGGCTTCTCTTCCCCACAGGTACTACAGTACGGAATGGCATCTACAAAACCTCTCTGACCATTTATCGTGCAGTTGATGACAGACAATGCAGGGGGAGGGTCCTTGCTCGTCAGGGAGGATACCATCTGGTGGAATGTAGTGCATTCTCTGTAAGGAAACTCCCTTACACAATCTTTCAGGAATAAATCCATTAAATCTAAGGACACCCCATCCTTACCAGGTTTCAATAGCTTTTTTGAAAATATTTCCACTATGTCGTGCTTCTTTTCCTCTTTATCGGTGTTAGGTTTCTGCTTGTCTCTAATATTGTTTATTTCTCTAAGGATGTAGGACATGTAGTGGTATTTAAATGCCATCACTTCATTTGTGTCGCTGCCTCGAGTCATTTCTCGTTTACACAGCATCTCTAATACTAGGCTGACTTTATCCGCATTGTCTAGAAGGGCGGGGGTGTGTTGTAGATTGAGAGCCAATCTCACGGGATGGATGTTGACCCCCAATACAAACTTGTGAAGAGGGTCAACTAGAATTGGTGCAAGGTAGGGCTCGGCTTGTTGCCCTTGAGGCACAGAGTAGTAAGCAATCTCACTCCGAGGAATAAAGTTATTGATTGTAGCAACAGTATGGTGATTTCCAACAAAGGCAGCCATTTGAGATGCCGTGCGCCCTACGGAATTAGTGGCAGTAGGCTTTGCTCCAGCTTCCAGTAGAAGTTTGCAAACTTCAGAGCTTCCAGACAAGGCGCCGAAGTGTAAGGCAGTGTAGTTGTACTCATGTTTTCCAGAATTTACATCGGCACCCTGGAATTTGAGAACAATACATGTTTTAAAACAACTTTTATGCTTTCCAAAACTAAATAATCCTAAGCAAACATAGTAGATACTGCTAACACTAAAGAGAATGAAGCTCATTTAGAAATAGACTAAGGTGATCTACAAAACAATACATACTGAAACAATGTTTGAGAAGAAGACTACTGGACATGAATTTTAATTATCCCATACAACATTAACACTTACCCTATCGAGAAGCAATTGGAATAGTAGATACTGCTAACACTAAAGAGAATGAAGCTCATTTAGAAATAGACTAAGGTGATCTACAAAACAATACATACTGAAACAATGTTTGAGAAGAAGACTACTGGACATGAATTTTAATTATCCCATACAACATTAACACTTACCCTATCGAGAAGCAATTGGACCATATCCTTGTTCCCCTTATAAGCGGCGTGCTGGAGTGCCGTCATACCATTTTCGTCGAAGAAATCGACGTTGCCTTTATGTTGTGCTAAGATGTTCTTGAACTCTGGCAAATCATTTTGGGCGATGGCATCGAATATTGTTTTCTCCGCAACGTTGTCTTCATTTTTGGCTTCCATTATCGATTTTACCACAATCTTTTAATATTGAGCGATATCAAACAGCAGCAAACAACCTCTAAACCATCTATCAAATTAACCTACTAACTGTCAAACTGACAACGTCAACCATACATCAATTAATGCGAAATTTTTTTTCGAGAATAATTTACCGCTCTGGATACAAGTCCTTTAAAGGCCCCCCCGGTCGATTAGACAAAGACTATTTTCAGGCGCCTAAATCTTGCCGCCAGTGACCAGCAAGCTGGCGCCGGTCGTTTACACGGGGTGCTGTACTATCAATAGAACTAGATGTAATTGTACTACTGCGGCTTTAACGGTCGCATTAGTACCATGGCCATGGGTCAAATTTCAATGGTACTAGTGAGAATGAACGCTTTTTTTCAGCGCCAGTCATTAGCACACCGCACCGCCGCAGCCGACAGCAGTGCCACCAGTTTTCGCGCCAGTCTTTCATGTGCTGGATCTCAATCATTTAAAATGAATTCAGGACAATTTGCCCTGAAGATGAAAAGGCAGTGTATAGTCTAAATACCCGCGTAACAATATATTTATTTTACCCGAAAAATATACACATTACGGCAAGAAGGCGTGCCGCATGCCAGCGATAGACGCGACGTGTTTACACGAGGTCACGACTCACGAGCACAAAACAATTTTACTTGGTAATGAGTCCGAAAAATAGGCGACACCTAATAAATATAAGGTGAAGTGGTAGCATAAGTGGCGTCAACAAATCAAATTTTTAAATTTCACCATATTTAGTTTTAAACAATTTATTTCAAATGAGGGCGCCACTTATGCTACCATTTCACCTTAAAGTAAATCCCAACCGAACCCCTTGACTTCCCGTTTTCTAAGTTTGCTCGTTTGGGTTCTTGACTTTTTAGACACATAGCTCAGAATAAATACATAAGTATACAGGATGATTTTGACCCTCTGAGCTATATTCAAGAAAAGTACCTACTCCATGCGCGAAATAAAATATACGTAAGTACGTGTTATCTTACAATTAGGTAGGTACCTTGTTTCATAATCAAAACCAAAGATAAAAGCCCAAAAACGTTGTACGGAAAATTCCCAATTGCAATGATACCGACCGCCATATAATCGCTGACTCGCGCGCCGCCGGCGCCGCCGCCACCACAGAGTACCTACATTGCCGCCACTGGTATAACACTTCATTTATAGATTCAGAGTTACATTTAAGTATACCTATTACTACTACAAACTACAAACAATTTATCTGTAGTGTGAGTTTTATACTTAGGGTCGCACCACAGAATTAATTTAACCCTTACCTACTAACGAGTTCGACATATTTACGATTATACCTTTCCATACCAGGAGATTTGCGAACACTATGACGTAAAAAATGTTCTGTTTTATATGTAGAAAAGTCGGAAACAGCTACATAATAAGTGTTCAAGATGGTTGCTGGGTAATAAATAACGTGAAATTATGTTGTTGCTTTGCTTACCTGTTTTCATCACTCGGAAATCTATGAATTATAATAAGTTCTTTGTTGTAATCGGTGGATAATCAATTATTATTAGCGCATCTTTTCACCATGATGGTTACTATATTGGTTGACAGTTCTCTAGACAAGACACGTCGCGAATTGCGCTTAGTACCCTGGTTTAGTTTAGAGCGCATTAAGGGCCACATAGTGCGGGGGAGAGGTGCGGGGATGCCAATTTGCGGGAGACGCTGTGAGATTCCATTCTGTTTATACCCTTATTATGTATTCTGTACCACCGCCCCGCGCCGGCGTTTAGGGTGCTGGGCGGTCATACGGAGAAATCGAGCGACAGCGTGGTCATTAACACTAATAATAATAGTTTAGCTATGTATTGCAAAGGTGGAGATTTTTCCTAATGAAAATTAGTAAAAAGAAGTATTCTTTTTCTTGCTATTTTGTGTTCTATTAGTGATTCTGATTACAAGATTTCAATTTAGTGTTTCAAAATCAACCTATACGTATAAGGACAAATCACACAACTCAACGATACTATATTTTATAATAAATACATACATATATGTATATTTAAACACCCAACCAAGACCTAAAACAGGTTTGAAAAGACCACTTTTCATCTTGCCCTGGTTGGAGATCGAACCCAGAACCTCCGGATTGGCGGACTGGCGTGTTGACCATTACACCACCGAAGGTCGTCGTAGAATAGATAAAGTTGATTTGCACTACATACTAACTAGTGTAGAAGGAAGAAAAGTAGGTACGTTTAACTACGTGCCTTTGCAAAATTCCAATCGACGATAGTAACGATCATATTTCTGTAAAAAATTGGCAATGTGTGAAGATAATAGCTATCTATTTTAACTACCAGCCAGCAAGGAGTCTGAAAACTTGTTCATTATCCTTGTCCATTTCCATTCCATAAATCTGATTCTCCAAACAAAATGCCAGTCGCACAAAATCGCAACGCAGTGTTTTCCACTGTAAAAGCTTTGACGTAAAAGTTTTGAGATCACACGCATGACCATGACGCAAACTACATGAAAAACCAAATCAAGAAATTCTTCCTGGCGATTGTGCCGAAATTATAAATGGTACAAAGAATGTATAGTTTTGAGATATATGTACTTAAGCAGGTTTAATAGGTACCTATAGGTATAGTTCTCCTGGTCACAAAAAAATTAAGATTCTAAGTAGCGTCTTTTACAATTAAGTAATAAGTAAAATTAAGTAAATCTAATACAACTCCCCTGTAGGGAGTCAAAGTGCCTCGAAGTGCTTCGAGAAAAGTATGTTATGGCTGTGCCTTTGTCTGTTTGTTTGCTCGACTTGCCCCCAGATAAGAGAAGAAGTAGAGACAATGTTATGATCAGTAGAGCGTTCAGGGCTTCAGGCGGTCAGCGTCCACTTCTTAATTAGTCTTCTTCTAGTTATGACCAGCTTTTCTAGATTCGAGCTCTTCTTAATAAGACCATTTCTGAAGAGGACCTTTTCTGGTTTTGTTTGACCACTTCAAGAGCTAAGTATAACCAAAACTTTGTAATTGAAATTACTTGTAAATTCGATCCCACCCGAACTTTTATACCTACTCGGATTTGAAGTTAACAATACAATGTAGGTAGGTACCTAAGTCAATGTAAATAAAATTCAGGGCATTATAAGATCTTGTGGCCGGCCTTAGTTGTAAGGTGGTACGTAAGTATTTAGGAAAACCTGGCGGAAATAAAAGTCCAATGTACAGTAAGTATAAACAAATTTATTCTAAAATCAGTAGTCATCATGGCTGGCATGACTACTGATTGCTTTCACATCAACGCCTACGTGACGTCACGACTAACATCAAAAGTTATAAGAATGCGCAAAAAGTTTCTTCGAGTACTTTATATGGCTTAAAGCTACGAGTACACTACTAAATTGAGACAACATGATTATTTTGTATAATTATTGATTAATATTTTGAAACGTTGAAAGTTGAATTCTACACTGCACAAGAACCGTTTATGTAATGCAGTTGGCGTGTGTGGAACCAACATACTGTCTAATATCATGGAAGAACCATTGATACTACCTCAAATCTTTTCTTTCTAACAAAATAATAATTCCCATTCAAACTTTAATAAAAACAATTAATATTGTCACCATTCATCAGTCCGCATTGCCCAAGACGGAGTGACGAATAGTAGTTAAAAGATTTTAATTTAAAACTTAATTTTTTTTCCGACATCGAACATCATCTTTATCTTTGTATCTCCTTTTTTTTCCTTGAGAAATGTTTATTAAAGATGAAATTTTACAAATATTCATCAGCAAAATGCTTCGTCAAAAAAAGTACAAATGTATATCAGCAACATGCTTCGTCAAAACTTAATTAAATTATTAATTTAATACTTAACAAAAATGGAGCACCTTACATTGAAAGCACAACATTCAGAGTAAAATCGATTAAATATTTTGATTAAATATCATTACTAATATTTTATTATTGAGATAAAGTTTATGTATAAATTAATACGCTATATCCTGAGGCTATGTCCATGTGGGTACATGAACTTTTTTAACATCAACTTAAAATATAATTCTAATCTACTGTTTTCTATTATCTACACAGCATTCATTTTTTCTTAAATCTATTTAATTTAATTTTAAAATATTTTTATTAAAGTGGCATATTATTTGATTATACATAGCGAGTAAGTAATTTTATAAATTTAATTCCTTTAAGTAATAATTTATGCAAATCACATGATATATTTTTAACTAATTACTTATTATAAATAATGTTTATAATTATATACTTGAAATAATGGTTTCTTGAATATCTACGTAGGTACCATACCAACTATCTACTGAATCGTACATAAATATTGCTAAAATCACTAACTCTAAAGTGCATGTATTTTTGCACCTACAATCTGATTAATATATATTTAAAAATATTTAATGCCTCGATACACGTTTCGGAGCCAAAATTTACAATTTATCGATTACGATAAAATTCTCTACCAACTACGATTATAAATTAGGGAAGATTTACACAAACATTGCTTTTGAACATGTACGGTACGGCAAAAACTTCGGAGTTAAAGTAAAAAGGGGTGTTTTACACCCCCCAAAAGATATAAATAATTGTTCCAGCGTCAACCTTAGTGCTCAGTATGTAAGATACTTATCTAGAAAACTAACTCTAACACATCGACGGTTTTCTGAATTATATTTCGTATTCTTTACAGATACTTAAAGTTTTAATGTCGGAAAATCTTCATAAAATGATTTCAACATTGTAGAGTTTAAATATTAATTTTAACTTTATAATAACTATACCTAAGAGAGAAGATTAAACATGTAAGTGATGTATGTTATTAGTCAGAACTTTATTTCTCAAGATGAAATATTTACACAACTATTATGACCCCAAAATCACGAGCTCTCTTTTATGATCTATCCTAAAAAATTAGGCATTATATGTTTTTTGTTAAGCATATTACTAAATTTACTTACATGTACCTACTATTATTAAAGGCCTTACCTACTATATTTTCATTTACATTTTCCACCATTTTTGATGTTAACCAACTTTTCTTCTTAACTATACCATACTCATTCCTAGTAAACAAAATCAAAAATATAAAATACGTACCTATATTTTTTTCAATATTAATTACATAAGCAATTGTTTTCCAAAGTGAAATTATTATTGGAGAAAATTTGCTCTGCTATCGACAAATTCAAGAAGTTTACCTAAGACCGATAAACAGATGTAGATGTAGAATAGAATAGGTAGGTACAATGTGACCTTAAATTATTACAATACAACTTTCCGTATAAACATACGTTTTCCCTATATTTTTTAACGCTTAAACTATTTTAAAGAACTGAACAAATAATAAAGACTTGGGAGCGAAGGAAGGAATGATGAGAGGCACCATCTAGACGTAGTACACGTCAAAGGAAAGCTGAGCTCAGACAAGCGCAGGGGAAGGTGCTAGAGGAGGGGGAGCAGCGGGAGTGGAGGGGGGAGGGGTAGTGGCAGGCGGCTGTGGGGAAGTCGGAGTGTGGACAGCTGAAGCCAGGCGGACGCCACCGCTCTCAGAGACTACTACTCCGTTGTGAACTGTTCCACTGTTTTCCGTATCCGCGTAAGGAGTCGTGAGGATGCGGAGACGCTGCGGACAGAAATTGGAACCTTAATTACTGGTACAGCAGCACACTTAATTGTTTATGAATATGACAGGTCTTTATTGGATGTAGCAACTGAACTCCCAGAATTCTTACTACTACTTATGGTAATACTTAATCCTATTTAACGTCGCAAATAGTTTTCGTGTCTATTTCATGTGGACTTGAGAAGACATAAGCTGAAATTCAAAGAACTCACCTCTAGAAAACTGCCTTTAGTGCACAAGATCTTGAAAATAGCCACGGTTGGGATACACATCACGCTAGAGCCCGCTATAGCCCAGCCCAGGGCATTAGCCCAGAACGGGTAAACGTAGTTTTCGTACTGCAAGGGCTGGTAGTCCATCAGCCCGTATGCTATGATGAAAAGCAGGAAAATAGGAGCGACATAACGCCAGCACACGCGCCAGTACAGGCCGGGACGGAAGCCGATCATGTCGCGGATGTCTTCGCAAAACCTTTCTGTACCTGGAAAATTTACCATAAGTTTTAGTTTAGTTCCCTTAGGAATCTATGATACAGAAAGAAGAAAAACTGCATTCCTGTGACAATAAAGTGCCGAAGCTGTTTCGAGTACGTAATAACAGTCTTACCTAGATCCAAGAAATAGCGATATAGTTAATTAAAGAAGACTGCAAACAAGATGGAATAGTTTGCAGTGTTCCGGTCTAATAATTGGATGAAGTGGAACTCTGACGATGAAGTACAACATGGGAAGACAGGACATATCAATTTAGAGGTAAAGATGATTTAAATAGGTCATAACAATCTTACCATAAATCCAAGAAACAGCGATGGCTTCAAAGAAGACTGCAACCAGAATGGAGTAGCCTGCGGCATAACGATCCAACAGTTGGAAGAAATAGAAGCCGCCCTTGGTGCAGGACGCCAGCCCGACGATGAAGTAAAGCGTGAAGAGACAGGCGACGAAGATCTCGCGGTGACGGCCGATAGGGGGGAACTCGTCGCTGAGAGCCGTTATTATTGCTTCCGAACCGCCAAACTGAAAAATGGCAAATTCGATTTCTATTCTACTATGTTACGTCGTGAAATATGATGATGATTTTGTCACGCTATACTATATCGTTTATACTGATACAGCTATAAGTGGGCAGCCAGCTGAAGACGTTCCCGGAATATATATACGTTAAGATGTAGCAGATGATGTGCCACCAAAAATATTTAGAGACAAAGCGCAAATAAAAATTGTAAACCTAAGTTTCGAGTTAATACGTAAAGTGCGACTCTACCTACATAACAAAGTACTGTAAAACGTAGTGTAAACGCACAGACCATGGATCAAGAGATATTAGGTCCTTACATATGAAATTGCCGATTTTCAATACTGGCAACTTTAAAATCAAATATCTTGCGTTTCATTAGGAATTCCAAATTAAAATTTATTTCGAAATAAAGCCAGAAAAATATTGTTTTAAAATTCGTATTTCATTTGTTTTAACATCATTTGTTTGAGTTTCAACATTGCTATAACAACAACTATGGACAAATTGAAAATTCGCGGTATTTACGAATACGAGTTCCACCGTGGCACCAGTGCTGCAGAAACGACTCGAAGAATTAACGACGACGTGTATGGACCAGGCACCGCTAACGAACGAACGGTGCGTTTTTGGTTTCAACGTTTCCGTTCTGGAAATTTCGATTTACACAATGAGCCTCGTGGACGACCTGATACTCAAGTGAATAACGAAGAATTGAAGGCGATAGTGGAAGCGGATCCATCTCAAACCACTTCTGAATTAGCAGCAGCCTTCGGCGTAAGTGACAAAACGATGCTTATCCACTTGCGCCAATTCGGAAAAATTAAAAAACTCGAAAAGTGGGTACCGCACGAATTGACTGAAGCAAACCAACAAACACGCGTTGCGTGCTGCGTTTCTTTGCTTAATCGCCACAATAATGAGGGGATTTTGAACCGTATCGTGACTTGTGATGAGAAATGGATCCTGTACGACAATCGGAAGCGATCATCACAATGGCTTGACCCTGGAAAACCGGCAAAACCTTGCCCTAAGCGAAAACTGACCAAAAAGAAGATTCTGGTTAGTGTTTGGTGGACCAGTGCTGGTGTTATCCACTACAGCTTCTTGAGATCAGGCCAGACGATTACTGCAGACTTGTATTGCCAATAATTGCAAACAATTATGGAAAAGCTCGCCATTAAACAACCGAGACTGATGAATTGCTCTTGCCCACTGCTCCTTCAGGATAACGCTAGACCACACACTGCACATCAAACGATCGCCAAGTTAGAGGAGCTGCGACTGGAACCTTTGCGTCACCCACCATACTCTCCAGATCTTGCCCCAACTGATTACCACTTTTTTCAAAATTTGGATAACTTTTTACAAGGAAAAAATTTCAAATCTGATGAGGCAGTCAAAACCGCCTTCAAACAGTTCATAGACTCTCGCTCCCAGGATTTTTTTTCCAAAGGTATCAATGATCTGCCTATAAAATGGCGGAAGTGTATCGATAACAACGGCGCATACTTCGATTGATTAAATAATAATTTCATTAAAAAAAACTTGTTTCACTTTTTTGATACTGAACGGCAATTTCATATGTAAGGACCTAATATACAGATCTGTGTGTAAACGTGACCTTTAGACACCTCGCGCACTAGACGGCTACGACCACGACCAGAGTAACTAAAGAAGCCATATGAACGTGGCGTAATTAGCCGCAACTTATTTCTTTAGTTAATCTGGTCGTTTCGTAGTCGTGGCCGCTAGTGCGCGAGGTGCCTTAAAATTAACGGGAGCTATTTTTGAACAGCACTACTATACTCACGGAACTATCCAAGCCTAAAGTCAGTAACATCATAAAGAAGATGAGTGCCCAAAACGTAGAGCCAGGCATTGTAGCGATGGCCGCGGGATACACCACGAATACCAGGCCGGGGCCCTCGGTGGCCACATCCTGCACGTCTCGACCAGAAGCCTGCGCCATGTAGCCTAGCACGCTGAAGATGACGAAACCAGCGACGAACGAGGTGGCAGAGTTTATCACGCTTGTCAAGATGGCATCCCTGGAAAAAAGTATATTCGACAAATCCATTTTTAACTAACTTACGAGTACTCGTATGTACAAAGGGATTAAGTAAGTATTTCGAGAACTCATAACATACTTGATTCCTGGTCTTGTAAACATGCTGTCGCGATTTCGCGAATAGTTGAGATAAATCTAAAATCAGTAAATTTCAAATGTTACACTGGCAATTTTTTTCTTTATGAAGAGCGCGAGGGCGGTTGCTTAGAAACAAGATACGAAAAAACGTGTTGGTTTTTCAGGCAAATCCAATTTATTATTAAAGAACATATAATGTGCTATATATGCATTGTGTTTATATCATGCGGTGATGATTGTGTGTATCAGAATTCAGATCTATCAGAGATATGTGTTAAACCAGTTGTGTGAAGCGTTAGTGTGACCAAACCAGTTGACCAGTAACAGAATCAGATCAGAGCAGAGTTGTGTGATCAGGGATGACTGTAAGGGGTGGTTGGAGGCCATCGCAGGTATTAGACCCGATATTCAGATTGGTGTGACGGTGTTTACTTGATCCAGTACCAAAACAGAAATACGTACGTATGTAAGGCCGTTGGTCAAGAGTAAATCAGAGAAGAGAAATACGTGTGCACTGTATGTGCAGGTACGTATGTAAGGCCGTTGGTTAACGGTAAATCAGAGGAGAGAAATACGTGTGCACCGTATGTGCAGGTACGTATGTAAGGCTGTTGGTTAACGGTAAATCAGAGGACATAAATACGTGTGCACTATATCTGCAAGTACGTATGTATGTAGAGCACAGATGTAGAGTAAGTATATCATATTTATTATGAAATGAGATTAAGAGTTCAGACTTTCGTCATGATGACCCAATTTAAGACCAGGCTAGGTCATCTGACAACACATGCTAACAACAATTTAATAGAAAATTATTTTAAAAAAATTTGAAATGAATAACTACAAACTAAACCTCAAAATAAAACCTAGTTTAAATTAATAAATTAGAAATCTAAAAGATGATTTAATTGAGAAATAATGATTGACCTCTCAAATTTTTCAGTTTATAAAATACTAGCTTTTTCCCGCGGCTTCGCTCGCGTATCCCACGGGAACATTACTTTTTTCCGGGATGAAAGGTACCCTATGTTACTTCTAGTACCTCCCAGGATATGTGTACAAAGTTTCATGATGATTCGTCAAGTAGTTTTTGCGTGAAAAGGTAACAAACATCCACGCTTTCACATTTATAATATTAGTAAGGAAGTAAGGATAATAATTATATGCATAATTAAATCAGTTTCACGTACTTGTACACATTGTTGTGGTATTTATTGTACGATGCGTAAGCCAAGAGCACGCCGAATCCAGGTCCAAGGGAGAAGAAGACTTGAGTTGCTGCGTCCACCCATACCTATAATAAATTCAAGTGGTATATAGTCTATATTTCGACAAAAAAAGACACTCTCTTTCCTCCCATCTACTCTACAATAAAAGCAAGCGGTATATTTACTATTTCGACACAAACAAGAGACTAACTGACTTTTTTTAAAAATTACCTGTAAATATTAACAGGCTGAGCCCTTTTAAGAATCCGTTGACTGTACATTTTACACCTTATGTTACAATATATCCAACTCAAAGTAATTATATTCTCTTTCATCCAACAGGTTATTTTTCGTACCTGTGGTGAAGTAATAGCCTCGAAATTGGGGCTGAGGTAATATTTCACGCCATTCGCCGAGCCCGGGAGGGTGATGCCACGAACCAAAAGGATCAGGAGCACCGCGTAAGGAAACAAAGCTGTAAACCACACCACCTGAAAATATTCGATAAGGTATTGTTTCAGAGTATCGTTGTAAGCTCTTTAAATATAAATAAATACACATATTTTATTCTTCTTATGGTGTCCCTGCGCAGTAATTAGTAGTCATCCATATATATATATATATATGTAAACGTAAACATATATATTAGTTCTTTGTGTATTATATTTACATACTTTGTATATTTATTTTATCTATAGTTATTGTATTGGTATATATTTATTTTAAATTAATATGTATATTCTTGATTTATTCTTGTAGGTATTTAAAGATACTTGTCAATTTTGTTTACACATTCTGTAACACCACCCAAATTATTTCTCTACTTGGTCCAATGGTTGACTGGCAGAGAACGCCATAAGGCGTTTAGTCCGCCATTTGTACACTATTATATGTGCAAAAAGTTTAAATAAATAAATATTTTAACGATGTCAAACAGCACTACAACTCTGAAAGATGAAGCTAAAAACGTAAGTACAGAAGAATATTCACATTTTTTATGACTAAAAAAGTAAATACATATACCCAGTGAGATCTTTATTTTTGTAAGGACGTTTATTTATACTTACGGTAGGTGACGATAGACGTAATTTGGTAAGTAGCCTTTTCTAGATATGAAATATTGGTATCAAAGAATAGGAATGTGGACTGGGTCCAAAACATATTATTTTATTAAGTCCATCAGTAGTCTTCAAAAATAATACACCTATATTTTTCGGTTTATCAAAGTAACTAGTAAAAATTCAGTAAAATACAGCGCATCGAAATTTCGCAGTAGGGGCGATTAACGTCACCGTCCAGTGAAAACCGTTCTAAATCATGACATCATGCGAGATTTAAATGAGCTGTATCTTTGTCATTATTTGCTAATCTAAGAAAAACAAATAAGTGTACAATATTTTTTAATAATCTACCTGATGTGTCAAAAATATTTTTTAATCACATCCGTATTATCTTATTTACAGATTGCCTCAAGAATAATTATCCTAGTTTTATCAAAGGATCTACATTTTCTTTTAATTACTCACATAAAATGAGAACGTTTAAATGCATATAGTACCTTTCCGGATGTACTGATACCCTTCCACAGTGAGAAGTAGCAGATGATGTAGACCGCCAGCAGGCAGAGAGCCATGTCCCACTTGATGGTGCCCAGGTCGTGGAGCCCCTCGCTGCCTTGCAATTCTAAGATGGCCCGGCTGAAAGTTATTTGTTAGTTTTAGAGCTAGCTAGCCAAATAGTGTATAATGAAGTAAGTCAGCTAGTAAACTATAGCCAAATCTTTTAAACTGTTCTGGCTATTTCTTCTCGATTATATTTGGAAAAGAAAAAAACGAGAAAGCCACACCACAGCAGAGGATGCAACTGGGAATGAGCTAAGAAGACTAAGGTAAGAGAGAGGTAATCTCAAAGATATCCTTTCTTGCTTTTTGGGTAATCTAGTCTTGTCAATGACGCAAGAAGGTCCTGTAATGTAAAGCTGAAATATTTGCTCTTTAATTTTCGTTTCTCTTTTGTTTGCACTCTTATTGCCTTCTTATCAAGTATGGTAATAGCTACCAGGGAGACACGAGTACATGTACGAGGTGTACGTAGATACTACAAAGTAGGCCTTGTTAAGTGATCTTTCCACAATAAATATAACAAAATAACTTACATATTTGCCATCGTATTTTTTTTCTCGTGGTAGTTTGCATATTTATTCTTCGTAATGAAGTCGTAAACTTACTTGAAATATTCAGAAGCAGCAGAAGTAAAGGGAGTAGTTTCAGCGGGAGGGAGGGACGCGTAGGAGCTGTTGCGCTGAGTCTTGTTCAAAGCGGCTTCCGTTATCACTTCGAACTGTAGGTCAAACATAGCTAAATGTCAAACGCTAAAATCATCACAAATAATTAACCCCTACAGCAAACAGATAAAATACATATACTCGTATAAGTACGCCGGCAGACTTTATGTTAACGTATATTAGCAGTTAATATGAATTAGCAGTTAATAATACTTAACCTATTAGAAATCAAGTTTGCTTTAGGGGTTAAAAATTCAATTAGTCTACAGTCCGGTTAGTCCTTTGGAAAATATGTTTTGTCCATCTTTATTGTGAGACTAGTAAAAACAAAACACGGTAGGTTTTCGTCATTTCGTTACTGAGTTCCTATCAATCATCAGATTATTACCTATTTTAAAATTCAGGTGCAAGAGTAAATAAACGGGCAAGTGCGAGTACAATGTTTTAAAACGCTGAAAAAAACACGTTTCTTGTATGACGACCCCCTTTAATTTTTAACTTTATCTTATTTTTAGTATTTATTGTTATAGCGGCCATAGTAATACATAATCTGTGCAAATTTCATGTATCTAGTTAATGCCATTATAAAGATCTAGTTAAAAACGCTGAAAAACAGGTGTTTTGTATGATGACCCCCTTTAATTTTTAACTTTTTCTTATTTTTAGTATTTGTTGTTATAGCGGCCACAGTAAAACGTAATCTGTGAAAATTTCAAGTATCTAGCTATTACGGTTCAAGAGATAGAGCCCTGTGGCAGACGGACAGACAGACAGACAGCGGAGTCTCAGTAATAGGGTCCCGTTTGCACCTTTTGGGTACGGAACCCTATAAAAGAACTGTGATTTGACCCTAACAAACATCCAAACATCGCAATTTAGGTAAAAGCTTATAAAAAGTGTTTAGTATTACGTGCTATGGTGGCCGTGTGGTTAGGGCAGAGTAGAATGCAATTTACCATCTCTGCTCCCTCCCACAAGTGTCGTAAGAGGCGACTAAGGGCAAAGGTAACAAAAACCGGGCAGCAGTAGTGTCCACTGTGCAAGGACTTCATACCATCTTCTGCGATCACCAACCGCCTGCCCAGCGTGGTGATTGTGGGAAAATCCTCCCTTAATTGCGAGAGGCCCTTTGTCCAGCAGTGGAGTGACATAAGCTGTTAAAAAGTACCGGTCGACAGGCCGGGGTGTTCCACTCGTTGTTGCAGTTGGTCCAGGGCAGCATGGTGGTAAAAGAGGCGAAGAAGAAGCGCAGAGCCCACGCGATGATCACGTTGTAGTAGAAGTCTACGTAGAAGGCGATCAGAACTACGGCGTACCCGATGCCTACAGTGAAAAAAAAAAAAAAGAAAAGATCATGACTTTATTCCTATGGGGCAGACAGAGCATGTTGGATCTTGCGGCTCTAAGCAGACAGAGCCCAGAGCCGCAAGTATCAAAGGGCATTTTAAGCGTGATGATAGTCAGAAAGATGGAAAAATGAATAAAAATAGCGATGCGTTGCGAGCCGTATCGCATATTAATATGATTCGCATTTTCGCCCATTTCCTCTATTGGCTTCTACGATATGCGCGGGAAGAGAAGCAGCTGGTACATTCTAAGTATTTTTTTTTCTCCCAGACCAGCATGGAAGAGTACTAATTATTAAAAAAATAAAGTACTTATTCTGTATTCTACGGGTACCTATTGAACCTTCAGCCACGCAATGTATACGAACTTAGCTTCGCTTCGTATAAAATTGTATGTTATAATATAATATCCCCTGCAACCCTAAATACGAAGAAACTAAAGCTAAGTCACCAGTCAAATCAGGCAGGTAGGTTTTAAACGTTATCCAGAATTGTTAAGTTATCAAATATTCGTAACGAGGTGTGACAAGGTTTCTAGAATTCCTTCATACTAATGAATAATAATCGGAACAAAATCAATTTAGATGTTGTCCTTCTTTTTTCTTCTTTTGTTTTTCTTTGTTCTTCTTCTAATTCGAATCTCAATCATGACGAAATTTTTTATCTAATTTTAATTTAAGTTAAAAGCTAGTGTGATAGCTACTGAAAAGTATTTATGAAATAGTATGAGAAGTATGTATGAGTGTAAATAATTACATAACCATGCATTTTTCTTTTAGCCGCTGCAGTTCAAGCAACAAATAGAATCTGTGTCAAAAAAAAAACAATCAAAAACTTCGATCGGTTAACAACACATGGCCTAGAAATCCTTGGGGTTCACTGAGCGTTTTCCCAACACCTTTCCAGTCCATTACCAATTTTATTTCTCTTCAAAATCATATCGGCGAGCGGCACTCAAAGGCACGACGTGACAATCGGGTGAAATGAAATCAGTGACATAAGCCGGGCCCGCAAATCTGCAGGCTTTTGAGAGTGGCCCGAGCACTTAGGGGGAGCCGGGGAAATGGTGTCAATTATGGGTTTTAAGTGCGAGGGTGCCACGGATCACGCGCGCTCTCATACCTTCTGTTTAAAGGAGTACGAACCATTCAGTTAATGATCGGGGTAAGACTGGTAAGAGTAAGCAATCGCAAAAGTCCTCACAATTTTCTCTATATTTTATAAATGAGAACTTTTATCCGGAGTGCTATTGGTGGTTACAATAAAGCTTAAGTTTTAGAACACTCTCCGTCGTAATAACTGTCTGCGGCTAAGTGCAGGCAATAAGTCAAGATTGCGACGTTGGCTCCATTCCGACTGATTTCATCGCAGGACGTGACCCTCTGAATTCATATTCCAGTAATTCTGAGTGAATCCAAGAGCTTTTACATTTTATTATTGGGAATAACTGATTTAGGGACTAGGCGGCCATTGAGTTAATCAATTTAGGTTAGTAGGTTATATTTGATACATACAACTTTTTTCCGTTTATTGCCTTAAAGAATAGGCAGAACCGAAGACAGAAAAACCTAAAACCCACGATTAGCGAAATGTTAAATCTGCAACCTTCTTTAAGTAGCTAAACGCGCTTAAATTCTAAGAGTTTTGTTGAAACACACAAACAATTAGTTTTATATTCATAGTTTTACTTAGTTTAATACCTTATGTTATGTTATTTATAAATAAAAACTTAAAAAAATAACGAACATACAGGAGTTTAGACAGGGTTCAGTGAGTACTTACCTTTGAAGAGAGGGACGAGCCTGCCCCAGCAGGTGATGGCGCCTTTCCGATGGAACTGGCCAAGGGCGAGCTCCATGTAGAACAGCGGGATGCCGCCCACCACCAACATGATGCAGTACGGCACCAAAAACGCACCTGCAGAATAAAATATATGTTAATTTGTTCCTACCTGCGCCCTTAGCATGGCACCGGCGACAGCTTTATAAAGCACTATCAACTGTCACTACTCACTCTACGTAATAACAATAACGAGCGAGATGAAACTAGTCCATCGCGTGATATAAACTTTATCTGGTGGATTTATCAACGGTACTATGCTACGGGGACTGAAACAACTACCCACATCATAGGAAGAATACCTATTTCCAAAAGCTTTTTCATTTTACAAGGCATGTCGATTTTAACTACTAGCTATGTACTCGTAAATACCTATATACACGTAGATATCTACTTCGCACGGATTTTCATAGTTAAGAAAAATATTTACTTTGCCTAGTTTCCTCGAATTGTTTTTCACAAACATACATTTTCCCAACTAAAACGTTACTTTTTGTAATAAACATTTCCGTATACTTATATTTCTTGTAGCACCGACATCCAAGTGATAGAGCCGTTAATATTAACTTGCATTCTGAATCCAATAAATAGATTTCACTGAAGCAATATCGTTTATAAAAGTTTTCACTCGATTTCTTCAGAAGAGTATCGCAATTTGAGATCATAGGTTGCTCGGGCAATAATTTCATATCGGCCGGGTCCGGGAGGCGGCGACGCAAATTGTGCCCTAATTGGCCTTTTAAGGCGTCCCATTTACTCAGATTCGCTTTTAAGAAACTTGAGACGTTTTATTGCGATGTTTCGGTTGTTACAACTTCGTAAGCTATTGTACTTCAGTCACAATTTTATAAAATAAGTGTAGGTCTCAGGTTTTAAATCTTCATCACTGATTGCTCTGTGAGCTGGGAACCTCGCAACAGGCTCTTAGAAGTAATATATTCAATTTATTCATAAAGTACAATAATACATTGCATTCGAATATCACTTAAAAGACAAAATAAAATTACAAAAACCAAATCAATTTTACATGCATGCATATGTCCAATATTACGTTTTAATTAATAAACATTTCATTTTACATAAATTATCTTCAGCAGCTCAGGAAATATTATCAAATTGTAGCTCTCTTGACACTACAGATTACATTTATAAACAAATTTCAAAAATTATCACTGCGTTAACCTACTTCCATTTCAATTTGTTCATTAAGCAGTTAAGATTATAAAATTATATCGTACCGTGTCTTTCGTTGATTATCTTGATAATTATTAGCTCCAATAACGATTTTGCATTTACTAAAACTAGTTTACTAAAATTTTGTTGATAACTTCCTACTCTCAAATCGAAATTCTCAGTAACGCTGTAAACGATTAATAAATTACCGCCTCAATTGTTCAACGAGGGTCTTCCGACGGTGACATGATGTTTATTCCGGTATGTTTGAATCCTACGCAGCATTAACACTAATAGTCATTGAGATTGTTAATGGAAGATAAAATAAAAGGAAATTATACAATTATAAGAATTTTATTATATGTACCTCTATAGATAAGTGTCCGAAGCAATAAAGGTATGAATAATCTACATAAATAGCAATCGAAGTCATCCTGTCGCGCAAGTATATTGATTCTTACAACAAAATTAATATTACGATACTCGCTGTACGCGCCTCAATCAAAAGCGAAAAAAGCGGCCAAGTGCGAGTCGGACTCGCCCATGAAGGGTTCCGTAGCAGCAAGTAACATAATATAAAAGTTCTAAATGTAAATTGTGGTTTACGATTTATGACGTATTAAAAAAAAAACTTACTCGATCTCGTTCAAACCAATTTCCGGTGGAAGTTTGCATGATAATCAACATTTTTTAAATATTTTTTTTAGTTTTAGCGTTCTCTTATTTTAGAAGTTACAGGGGGCCTTGAAAGCTAGATTTTATTCAATCCACGGAAAACCCGTCACTATGATGCATCGGGCGAACTCTTAAGTGAGCGGAGTAGGTAAGGCGGATTTACTTTATTACCAGAGCAACAGGTTGGTTCTTAAGATGGGCTTGAACTTCTGTATCGGGTAGGAACTTCTTCTGCCAGCGAGTTTTTTTTATTATATGGTTCCGTGACTGTGTATGTAGAGCTTATACAACAGCAGTGTGATCTATGTCAGTGCCGAGAAAGAAATGTCAAATTTTCTTCGGCGGACTTTTCCAGTATCTTATAAGTAAGCTGTGTAAGACACTATAAAGCTTTTAGTCCTAGTTGTTACAGCAAACGACAGTCATTAAGTATTCAGTCATTCAGTCTTTAGGCGATGATCTCACTGAGCCGCGCACCGTCGCGGAGCGCGGGGCGGCAGATTTTAACATTGTATGCAAGTATCTCAGTTTGTATAGAAAGCCTCGTCCAACACACTGAAAACGCGTTTACGCGCGGGAGCGTCAGTGTGTTGAACCGCGCTCCGCGACGGTGCGCGGTGCAGTGGGTTCACCGCCTTAGACTACATAAAAATTTACACCAGCGTTAGCCCTAACACATTTAAAAGAAAGAAGAGTTAACTTCTTTCTTGGGACTTACAGCCCTGGGCTTTGTCTACCCCGTTAGGGAAAAAGACGTGATAATGTAACTGTAATTAACTGATTGACCCATTGCGGAAAGCCGTCGAAGCATATTGCGGATATTAACGACCTCCGTGGCATAATGGTTAACACGCTAGACCGCTAATCCAGAGGTTCTGAGTTCGATTCCCAGCCAGGGCAAGTTGGATAATGGCCTTCTTCAGATTGTCCTGGGTCTTAGCTATTTATCATATAATATAGTATCGTTGAGTTAGTACCTATCCCATAACAAGGGTTTTAAAAAAACCTACATTGGGGTTAGCTTAATCAGTGTGATTTGTCCTTATATATTTATTTATTATTAATATAGAGGTATTTAAAAGTTATAAGTTATAAAACCCAGAACTATGAAAGAAATTTTATTCAATCCACAAAAGATCGCGTATATTATGCAGGGGAGCTATCTTGAGTGGAGAGATAGGCGGATTTACTTTATTGCCGGATGCAACAGGTCGAATCTGGAGATGGGGTCGAACTTACTCTGTAAGACGTGGAGTGCCGCAACTTGGGATAATAGGGAAAGTTTTCAAGATGTAGCTCAAAGGAAAAAAGACGAGTAGATTTATTTATTTTATTTAAGTTCATTGCACACAATCTCATATTTGATTGATTACAATGGGTCAAACTTAACGCTATGCATAATCTACGAGTTTGCCTTTGGGACACATCGAGAAGTTGGTAGAAGGGGTCCAAGTTGTAGCAGTATTACAATACAACATTCCTATATTATTACACAATAAATACATATACTTAATTTAAATGATATTAATTTCAACAATATTAATTAATTTAGTAAAATGGATAGAATAACGAAAAGGGAACTGTTACACTGACAAAACGTTATTCATCTAATTGTTGTTTGGCCTTAAAAAATAAACAAACAAACTTGACAAATAAAAAATGCCCTAAAATGTCAACATAATTTTATTCTTCTTATCGAATCGAAATGTAACACACTGTAGCTTCAATTTCAAATCACCTGTGACCAGTATGTGGTTAACAATAATTTTATTAAATTGTAGGTACATATTTTTTTACAGTTTTTTATATGTATGATTTATATGTTTTGAAGATGCTTTACTTAAGGTAATAAGCTATCTAATTATATGAGCCAACGTTCCAAATAAAATATATATATAAAGAAATTCTTCTTCGTCTAAGCGCGTTCCCGGTTGCATCCTCAGCTGTGCTGCTTTGGAGCCCGGGATACGCTTTCCTGCTTTTTCTTCTCCAAATGTAACATACATGTCAATGGTCACCCAAGGATGCCAAAGACCTTGCAAAATGGAGAAGAAATAGCCGGAACAGTTTAAATGATTTGGCTATAGTTTAACGACCGGCCGCCTGCCTGACGTCAACCCACTTTGGGAATGATCTTAAATCATTTATTCATAAGATAACTAAAAATAACAACATTAAACTAAAGTTAATCTGTAACTACATACGTATATAAAACTAAACTAAATAAAAATACTTAAATAACATTAAATAATATAAAAAATGGAACCCAAATCACTGCGCTCGCAGGGTAGGGTACCCACGAGGAAGAGATGGAGTGGTCCTATTCTAACCCGGAACCACACGGGTAATATTTATAAAGAAATTGTCACACTTTTAATCATGTTTAGGATACGAGTAGTTCCTATACATGAATAAAAGTGTGACAATTTCTTTACAAATATATTTTTTTATCATGGTAGTCCTTGCTGTAGTATAAAACAATATAAAGTACTATTTTTAATAGCATTACAATGCTCGGAAATTTATCCAAATTGAAAGTATGTGATGAAAACATCCACTACGAGTGGGACTAGAACCCACGACCCTCACGTTAACGCCGTGAGTGCACTACCAATCTGCTAGATGACAATGTCGAATCAGACACTTCTTTTTAAATGTCAAAACAAACATTTTCTATGGGATTTGTATGAAATACAAAACCGTGACGTCATAGATATTTAGAGTCAAATAGCGCTTTTAATGTCCGTTTTTCTGCATTAAAAAATCTAAAATCATGTTGAAAATGTATATGATCAATGACATTCTCTTAGCAGTATCAAATTATTTATTTTTGACCCAGTCATCTACCCAATTGTGGCGTCGAATCACCGTGACGAATTTCCTCATCACATGTACACGCATTTAAAGCATGCGTAAATCTTCATTACTACCCACTATTCAGAAGTGTGGTATTCAACCTAATTTATATTAAATTTCAATATTCCGTCCGGCTAAAAATTTCAATTTTAATGAGTAATTATTAAAAATATTTTTTTAAATACAAGCTTCTATCCAAAACTATTAACTAAAAAGTTTGACATGCTCCTCAAGACGAATCAATCATTTTGTCACATGTTCTATCACAGAGATGCCGTGCCCACCCTCCAGCTTTACCATGAGATCAGGTCTGTGGTACCATAATATTGCATTGTTACCGAACTAACCTATGTAAAATTTCAGCTCAATCGAATAATGGGAAGTGGGTCTAATTCAGCTTGCAAGATTTTATTACTTACACACAGACAACGGGACAGCTGAAAATTAATAAAAGCATGTAAAAATTCTAAGCCTTAATACAGCAGTACAATAAATAATTCTCTGACTTGATAATCCTTATTGCAAACGTTTCAATTAGACCGACTTTAGAAAAATTACCGTAATCGGCTTTGAGAAATGTAATAAAATTTACATTTTTCCAGTGTCCTCCAGACGGACGGTAATCGAATCGGTGCCCGAGGGACTGCCCGGATGATTGGGTATTACGAGATTCCACGAGGTACGTATTAAATCATCGAAGGCTTTCAAGGAGTTCCGGAGATCTTATCTGGGGTGAGACGGCGCTCAAATGGCCGGAAATGTGTTTATTATGTTGTGGGATAAAATGAGGGCCGTAAATAACTGCTTCGGATATTGTTTGATTAAAATAAACTGGTTGATTTCCTATTTATATTGACTATATAGCTATATTATAACACTAACAAGTTTATTTGCTAGGCAAATTAAAAAAAACCCGACTGTCAAGAACGCTATCTAGCCCTGATTTCCCCCAATAGTTTTTAAGCGGCTAAACTGATTTTCATCAAACATAGCAAAAAAACTACCGCAAGGGATCTTGCTTTCACGTCAAAAATCTGCATCGAAATCGGTTTATTCATTCGAGCACTACGATGCCATAGACAGATAGACAGACAAACATAAGCGTCAAACTTATTACACCCCTCTTTTTTGTCGGGGATTAATATTGAATAGCAGTGCTTAAAATGGATTTTTATAAAATTTGTAATGAAAACTATCACACGAGTTGCAAGCCGATATTATTCTGAGGGCTGGTCTCTATCTGGCTCCAAAGATTAGCATTACCATACAACGTGGCAATGCTGCCAGCCTTCTCTTTGCCAGGTTTTGCCAAGTCTTTTTTATTTAGTTAGTTTTTTTTTAAATAAATTGTTAATATCTTCTTTCTAACAAAACTTACCTAATATAAAAAAATACATTGTTCTTGACCTAAATAAAGATATATATTACGGACACCAGTGAAAAATCTCTCGGACAAAATTCGTGTAAATCGGACTTGCATATCGGACTCGTGCATAAAGATCTACTTTTTAGATAATAGCGATAGCGGTGGTCCAAATTATACGATATGGATTTGCAGCAAATGTGTAGAGGTTCGTAGCAATTCGTAGCAAGCGCTACGAAAACACGTAGCAAAGAAATCGTGGCCGACATCGATTTCCTTTTTGTGTATAAACTATCATAGTCCTTTATAATAATTTCTTAACTGGAATAGGTACTGCTAAAAGGTATTAATACGAGTAAATTATAAATTGTATCTATTTATGACTTTAGATAGATGTAAAACCGAATGTGGGTCCTTATGAGTAAGTCCCGCATGTAGTGGACCCATACGTCAAGATCTGATGGATGGCGAGGGTCACAATATGAAGTATCGTTATTAGCAATTAGCCAAAGCGAAAATCATTACTCATGTTTCTGCTTTATTTATTTCCCGCTTTCTAGCTACATCCATGAAGGTTGGCAGTAGGCAATGTACCGTTATTTTTTGAGCCACTAAATGTTGCGACTTGCGTCCTCTCATCTTGCGTTTTCTACTACTTAATTTCTTAAAATAATCTACTAACTTAATTTATAAAAGATTCAATAAACAAGGTAAAAAAAAGGGTTTTGGCGGGAAGTCAAGGGGTTCGGTTAGGGTTTTCTTTAAATTATTTTGCAAATTGATTTTAGTGGACTTTATAATATGAAATTGGTGTTGTTGGGTGTTATAAATGCTCATGCTCATGAACAATATGTGAAATAGTTAAAGTGGAGAGTCATAGTACGGCTGTAGTGATATTTGTTTCGCGGACTGTGTCGGCGTCTTCGGGCGTCGTCCGCCACTCAGTCGGCTATGAAAACCAGTGGACTCGTATAGATTTGTCACCAGAAACTCCCTGAAAGCAATCAAAGGCCTACACCAACCTTTGATTGTAACTTGTTAGGAAAAAAGAATTTCCCACGTTTTATTAACTTGTTCCTGGCTAAATACGCAGTAGCGTCAAGCCATTAATTAAAAAAAAAAAGTAAAAAAAAAATATTTTAAAAAAATTACTTTAACGTCTAACAAAATATACTGAAGCTATTTTATGGGTGAATTCAGTCCGTCCAGAAATCTTTCCCCAAGGAACATATATCCCCAAGGAAAATATGAAAAATTATTTTTGGCCTCCCATACAAGTTGACCGATCAACTGATCCGAGATATAATATTAGGTCCTTACATATGAAATTTCCGATTTTCAATACTGGCAACTTTAAAATCAAATATCTTGCGTTTCATTAGAAATTCCAAACTCAAATTTATTTCGAAATAAAGCCAGAAAAATATTGTTTTAAAATTCGTATTTCATTTGTTTTAACATCATTTGTTTGAGTTTCAACATTGCTATAACAACAATTATGGACAAATTGTAAATTCGCGGTATTTACGAATACTAGTTCCACCGTGGCACCTGTGCTGCAGAAACGACTCGAAGAATTAACGACGTGTATGGACCAGGCACCGCTAACGAACGAACGGTGCGTTTTTGGTTTCAACGTTTCCGTTCTGGAAATTTCGATTTACACAATGAGCCTCGTGGACGACCTGATACTCAAGTGAATAACGAAGAATTGAAGGCGATAGTGGAAGCGGATCCATCTCAAACCACTTCTGAATTAGCAGCAGCCTTCGGCGTAAGTGACAAAACGATACTACGGAAAATTAAAAAACTCGAAAAGTGGGTACCGCACGAATTGACTGAAGGAAACCAAAAAACACGCGTTGCTTGCTGCGTTTCTTTGCTTAATCGCCACAATAATGAGGGGATTTTGAACCATATCGTGACTTGTGATGAGAAATGGATCCTGTACGACAATCGGAAGCTATCATCACAATGGCTTGACCCTGGAAAACCGGCAAAACCTTGACCTAAGCGAAAACTGACCAAAAAGAAGATTCTGGTTAGTGTTTGGTGGACTAGTGCTGGTGTTATCCACTACAGCTTCTTGAGATCAGGCCAGACGATTACTGCAGACTTGTATTGCCAACAATTGCAAACAATGATGGAAAAGCTCGCCATTAAACAACCGAGACTGATGAATTGCTCTAGCCCACTGCTCCTTCAGGATAACGCTAGACCACACACTGCACATCAAACGATCGCCAAGTTAGAGGAGCTGCGACTGGAACCTCTGCGTCACCCACCATACTCTCCAGATCTTGCCCCAACCGATTACCACTTTTTTCAAAATTTGGATAACTTTTTACAAGGAAAAAATTTCAAATCTGATGAGGCAGTCAAAACCGCCTTCAAACAGTTCATAGACTCTCGCTCCCAGGATTTTTTTTCCAAAGGTATCAATGATCTGCCTATAAAATGGCGGAAGTGCATCGATAACAACGGCGCATACTTCGATTGATTAAATAATAATTTCATTAAAAAAAACTTGTTTCACTTTTTTGATACTGAACGGCAATTTCATATGTAAGGACCTAATAGTATGGAAATCCAAAAAAAAAAAAAATTCGACATATTTTCCTTGGCGAAAGTGTTCAATATCATGAACTTAATTAACCCTTAAAATAATCTCAGTATATTTTGTTAGATTCTGTATTTTGGCTAATTCATAACTAAACGTAATGACTATCAAAACTAATTTGACACTACGAAATCTCAAATCATTATTTTAGTTTTTACATCAATTTCTAAGGGAAAATAGCCCTCTTTTCCCAGCAGCTATAAACAAATTTCCCGTCCAATATCCTCAGCAGCCGAGAGTCAAGATCACCTTTGAGCGTCCGAGAATTGCCATTTAATTAGATCACGGCGTTCTCGGTACGATCGCCTTCACCGGACCCCCTCCATTACCGTATTACCGCCTGCCATTATTGCGTTACTAATTTCCCTGCATCGAGGAGTTAACTAAGTTGAGCTGTAAAGGGTGCGTTTTGATTGTCAATTACTGGCGAGCCAAAGGGAGTCGAAGTGAAGAGTCGGATGCAATTACATGTACTCACAAAGTTTCTGTTATACTTTGTGGCCGATACTTATTTGACAATGTAATCTCAGTCCATCCATATAACTAATTTTAAGTTTTAAGTTTGTTAGTTGACGTCTTTGGAGAAAACGTGCAGTGCAGTTTGTTGCCGCTTCTTTTGCACTTGCGGAAGCGGCGTAAACTTAGCTGTAAGTAACGATTTGACGTCAACGTTTGTGCAAAACAAAACAAAGTGACTATTATTAAGAGATATTATAAATATCCTATGATAATAAAGATGTTTTGAATTGAATTAAATTGAACTGAGCGGTGACGGTACAGAGGAAAGTTAAGATACCTGTGCCACCTCACGTAGTGCGCGACGCGCGGTGGCACAGGTATCTGATTAACCGTCTGTAATTTTCGGTATTTTGCCAACATTTATTGTGTTTGGTTAACATCGTTTTGAGCTTGTTTTGAGGACATATTATCCAAAATTTGGCGCAGATGTCGGCCTAGCACATACAGTAAACCACCTGCTGTCGATCTAATGATGTGCCATTCCCGTTCCCCAGATTCCCGGGTACGTTCTCGGGAATGTTCCTAAAAAATGGAAATGTCAAGGAAAGTTGTCATTTTATCTATCAGACATATTTTTTATCACTGTTACTCACATAAATGCATCACTTGATATGGTAATAATACAAATACATATATCCAATATTCCGTGACATTCAACAGACATGGAACGTTCTCTGGGAACGTTGCCAAATTCCCAAATTTCCCGGGTGCCGGGGACGGCATATCACTATGTCGTTCTACATGATAAATCTTATTTAATTTTAATAGTTTTATTATTATTCACTCATTCAAAACCTGTGCTGTGATTTTATGGCTTCCTACGGTCATTTAAATACCTAATACCTATTTATTTATTGTGAGTTTGATGTACTTGTCATTGTCAAACGTTTACGGTCTGCTCTACCCTTATAATAATAAAGCTGTACCTCTAATGCTGCCCCCTGGCGGCAGAACAACGAAGTAATATAAATATATAAGGACAAATCACATTGATTGAGCTAGCCCCAAAGTAAGTTTTTTTTAAAACTTGTGTTATGGAATACTAACTCAACGATACTATATTTTATAATAAATACATATAGAAACACCCAAGACCCAGGACAATTTGAGAAAGGCCATTTTCCAACTTGACCTGGCTGGGGATCGAACCCAGAACCTCCGGATTGGTGGACTAGCGTGTTGACCATTACACCACGGAGGTCTTCAAAAATAATAATAATAAAAAAATTAAAAATAAAAATAATATATCTCCTAGTACCGAGTCACCAGCCAATGGGAGGCGAAGTTACGAATGTTTGGCTAAAATTCCGACACACGAGTAAGCCTTTAGCAAAAGACTTTTTCCTTTTGTGCTTTTTTCTTTCGCCAACTTTTCTCGTCGTCATATTGTAACATACCATTCCAAATGGTTTGCAATATTTCCCTGCATCGAAGAGGTAGCTTAGTTGCTACGTAGAGGGTGCGGTTTGATTGACAATTACCGAGTTGCCAAAGGAAGTCAAAGTGGAGAGCAGGACGCAATTAAGTACGTAAAAACTTTGTGGAAGAGATAAGCATTTACTTGGCTAGTTACTTTTTCTTCTTTTACTAACTATTCTGTCACCACACCATTGAATGGCTAACTTCATTTTCCTATACCTACCTACCGGTAAGATAATTGTCCTGTAAATTTCGACTGTTAAGGCCGTACCTGAAATTTCCGGGGTCCAGTCCATTTAAAATAAATCATTTCAAAGAAAACGGAGACATCATTTAAAATTTTGTTACTACCAAGTCCTAGATAACCCTTCAAAGTATTTTATGAACTACTGTTTACAGTTTAAAGTGAGAACGTTAAGCTTTACTACGCACATTTGCGAAAAACGGCCACTTTTGGCAAATGTGCGTTGTAAAGCTTTCATAACGTTTTCATTATAAACTGTAAACAGTAGTTCATAAAATACTTTGAAGGGTTATCTAGGAATTAGTAGTAGCAAAATTTAAAATGATGTCTCCGTTTTCTTTGATATGATTTATTTTAAATGGGGGCAGCACTGGACCCCGGAAAATTCAGGTACGGCCTTAATTACTAAGTCGTCAAAGGGAGTTACAGTGAAAAGCAGAATGCAATCACGTTTTTTTCATGTGTGTGTGTGGCCAACACTGGTATCGGATTTTTTCAAGCTACCTAAAGGCAACTGACACATAGCTTGACCGCCCAGGAACAATGAGTAGAAGTCTAATTGTAAAAAAATAAAAAATAATAAAATTTGTTTATTAGGTAACTATTTAAATTACAAGCTTTTGTTGCTGGAGCCTCCTTTTAAGCAAAAAGTATGCTTGTGTCAGGAGACTCCGCTCTTTCTTATCTCTAGTACTTTATAAATAACATAGGTGACCAATTTATAAGACAGTTTGTCTTGATGAAAAACAATATAGCCTATGGGTGTATGTGTGTGTGTGTGTGTGTGAGTGAGTGAGTGTGTGTGTGTGTGTGTGTAGGTGAGTGTGTGTGAATTGTAATTGTGCTTAATACGTTTAATCGTTGAAATGTTGACAATCCGCTAGAAGACAAAAAGTCAAATCTGACACTTTTATCTAAACGTCAAAACAAAAATTTTCTATGGGATTTGTATGAAAAACAAAACCGTGACGTCATAGATGTTTGGAGTCAAATAGCGCTCTTAATATCAGTTTGTCTGCCTTAATAAATCTAAAATCATGTTGAAAATGGATATGATCAATGACAAATGACACTATTTTGTAAAGTTTTATTCTCATAACAGTAACACGTAATTTATTTTTGACCCAGTCATCTACCCAATTGGCATATGATGATGACAGCCGGGACCAACGCCTTAACATAGGTTCCGGAGCTCGAGACATTTTTGTGCCTCTTGTGGTCATCCATCCAAGTGCGAACTACGCCGGGGTTGTTTTACTTGCGAAAACGCCAGTAATGCGTACTACCACCGGGCCATCGCGCTCCTGGATAAGCCCTTGCTTGGCTAGTCACTTTTTCTTCTTTTACTAACTTTTCTCGTACCACACCATTGAATGGTTAACGTCATTTTCCTATAACTACCGGTGAGGTAATTGTCCTGTAAAGTTTAGACTGAGTTGCCAAAGCAGTGGCGGATTATCCTTGAGGCAAACTAGGCACATGCCTTGGGCGCAAGGTAACAAAGGGGCGCGCGGAATTTTTAAAAGGCAGTTTAAAGCTACCAGCCATGCAAAGTTACAAATAAAAACCTCTACCACACATGCAGTAACGCTAACTATAGTCATCAATGTTTACTATAATATTACCAGTACTACTTAGTTTAAATTTATAACATCTTACACTATGACACCTTAATAACACAATAAATAAATATAACACCTTATAATATGGGCGCCCGCCCATATTATAAGGTGCTTGCCTAGGCGCTCTCGACATTTAATCCACCTCTACGCCAACGGGAATTACAGTGAAAAGCAAAATGCAATCAGTTACATATTATAGAAACCTTGTGACCGATACTGGCTTTGCCTGCCAGCTTTTTGTTCTATTACCAAATATTCTCTGCGTTATTGTACTAAATAAGTAGGTATATATTATTTTAGGTTATGTTGTAAATGGTGCATTTTGGTTCTTAATTAATGCTGGCGGATGACAAAAGGAAGTCAAAGTGCAGGAAGCAATTACGTGTGACAGAAACTTTGCGGCCGATCGTATTCCTTCTTTTACCAACTTTTCTCAACTCAGATTTCATTTTACTAGGGTTCCGTACCCAAAGGGTGCAAACCGGACCCTATAACTGTGATTTCGCTCTGTGTCTGTCTGTCTGTCCGTCAGTCACAGGGCTCTATCTCTTGAACCGTAATAGCTAGACACTTGAAATTTTCACCGATTATTTATAACTAGCTGTACCCTGCGCGCGTTGCTACGCCAAATTTTTTTCCTAAACCATCCCTGAAATATAACGAAAAAAAGAAAAAAAATAGTAGAAATCGGTCAAGCCGTTTACGATTTTATAAAGGACATACAGAAAAACATTCATTTTTATATATATAGATATTGTTTACTTGAAAAAAAAACTTTAAATTTGTCAATTCAATTCAATTCAATTCATTTAATGCATTTCATAATGTACATCAGTTCTAACTACTTAAAGTCACTGTATTAAAACACTATGAACCCTGTCGGGTATCGCAAAATAAAGTTTGGAACGGCAAGCGAGTTTTATGACATGCAGTTAATTAATGAATATAATCCTTACCTAAGTGTTTACCAAATAGGTTCTTTTTTAATTTATTTTAATTTATTGTCAGCAAGATCGTTAATTAAAGTAAATTAATGTAAGTAAAAAAAAAAAAAAAAAGTAATGTCAATTAATGTCAATGTTTATTTGGTACCTACCTATAGTTTATAATGTCAATTTCAATTAAATTTTTTTATCGTTAAAGTACTCGTCTAATTTATAATACGTTTTATTTGCTAAAATCGATTTTAATTTTTTTATAAAAAGTGAATTATTTTCTTCATTTCGTAGGCTGTCGGGTAGGGCATTATAAATTTTTATCGTCATAGCTAGCGGGCCAGACTTAAATAGTTCTAGCTTGGAAGTGGGTGTAACTAATTTATTTTTCTTCCGAGTGGGATATCGTCGCGGCAAGTCTTCCTTCCTTGTATAAAATTGGGGATATTTACGGACAAACTTACAGGTCTCCAAAATATAAATAGACGGTAAAGTTAATATTTCTAAATCCTTAAAATAAGGCTTGCAGCTCTCCGTCCCTTTTATATTAACAATTATTCTTATACACTTCTTTTGAAGGGTGAGTAGTCTATCTACATCAGTGCTGTTTCCCCAGAGGATGATGCCATAGGTTAACCATGAAAAGGCATACGCGTAATATGCAGCTATTGTCGTTTTCTCGTTAGTGGTTTTTTTCAATTCTCTAAGCGCGTAGGTAAATTTGGTCAATTTTATAGCTATCTTATCAACGTGGGCTTTCCAGTTTGTATGCGTATCTAGAACTAGTCCGAGTAGTTGAAATGTATTGACACTTTCGAGTTTGATTCCACCGTAGTTAAGATTTATGTCAAGGGCCTTTTTCTGGTGTGGTCTAAATTGTATCAATTTAGTTTTTGAAAAGTTTACTTCGAGATTATGGTCGGATAGCCACGATACAACAGAGTCAATAGTTTGTGTTAGTAATTGGTCTAAATTGTCATGATTTGTGTAAGGGGTTAGTAATGAAATGTCATCTGCAAATAGTACGCAAGTCTGATTCAGGGTCTGTGGTAGGTCGTTTATGTAGATTAAAAATAGCAAACATCCGACAACGCTTCCCTGGGGAATAGAACAATTCATGAGTTCCACATCTGATCTTACTGTGGATATAGTTCCGGTGTCGTGGTCATAATGTTCTATTTCCACATATTGTTCCCGATTCTGCAAGTATGACTTATACCAGGCGTGAGCGATGCCTCTGACACCTACCCCGTGTAGTTTATTTAATAAAATATTATTTAGGACTTTGTCATATGCCTTGGTCATATCTAGCATAGTGCCTATGGCGTATTTTTTTCCGTCTAATAAATCAAGTATTTTTTGTACATATTTGTATGTCGCTAATGTCGTGGATCTATTTTTCCTAAACCCGTTTTGGCAATCGTCAAAAATATTATACTTTTCGCAAAACTCGTATGTTTGATTTCCCATGGCTTTTTCGAATATTTTTGATGCGGTACAAGGAATCGCGATGGGGCGGAAATTTCTAGCATCGGTCTTTTTGCCTTTTTTATGGATCGGTTTTACTAAGGATTTTTTTAGGAGATCCGGAAAAGTCCCTTCTGCGAAAGATTGGTTAATGAGCAGGGTGAAAGGTAGTGTAAGCTCATCTGCACACTGTTTATATAATATAGGAGGTATTTCGTCAATACCGCAGCTATATTTGGGCTTTAGTTCTTTCAATATAGTATTTATTTCTGATAGATCAACCGGTCGCAAGTACATGGAGTTCTCGACAAACCTTCTTAATCTTCAAAAGACTAAAAAAAGTATGTTGAATTTTCAAAGTGAAGTTATCAAATTTAGTAAACATTCTTGAAACTAAGCGATTGAAACAGCTGTTTCTTTAGTTATTGTTAAGTTGTTCTAGCTTTACGTATAACCTTCTTAGTTAAGAAAAATCATAGAGCAGAAGAAAGTGTTAAAATACCACTCGATCAAATTTTTGACAATGATGGCTTGATTTATACCTGATTTATACTTATTTCTGTTTTCATTATTTTTAATAACTTTATTTTTGTGTTTATATTTTTTTATATCAAATAATATTTCCCCAAAAATGTCAGCGGCAAGTAGTAGCAGCAGCGGTAGCGGCAAAACGGACAAAGTCGAGGTGATTCTTTCGGCGGTGCAGGATGAAGTCGTTTCCAGCGAGGAACCCCCGATGAGCCAATGGTCCTCAATTGAGTCAATACTGCATCCGGAAAACAAGAAAAGAGTGCTCCAATCCAAAGGACTGTATTCGCCAGGCAGCGGGGAACTATGTGCAAACTATATGATTTTGTCCGACAGCTCCGTGTTCAGACATCATTACTACAAATATCCGCCCGTGCCTGACCCTGGCATCAAGGAGGCGCTTCTTGCTCCAGAAAACCCTCCCATATACCCTGACGATGGAAAGGATTTATACTTAGCTCTATGTAAGGAAATGGACAAATGTCCCGTCAGACTATTCCATAGAAACTTACTCTCCGATGAAATCAACCTCAGGTACTATTGCGTTGATCCTTTTGGAGTTCGAGCAATGGCTATGGCTTTGCAATATAACCAATATGTTCAGCGCCTTGATTTAACTGACAATTTTTTAAACGACGATGCTTGTTACCACTTGGGAAGAATGTTGATCTCCAACGTCACTTTAAGGGAATTGGTATTATCAGGGTGTCGCATCCGAGCGACTGGCTTAGCTTGTCTAATAGACAATTTGAAAACCAATCGCCACTTGACTGTTCTCGATGTATCAAGAAATGAAGTTGGCGAAGATGGGGGGGTCAATTTTGCGCATAAAATAGATAGTGGAATGTCGATTCCCAATGTCAATTTAAGTAAAAACCAATTAGGCAAACTCACTGCCCTGGCTCTTGTGGTGGGTCTCGAGTTCAGAAATACAATGACGCATATTGATTTGTCGCTCAACAACTTCTTTCTTCCAGCTGCCACGGCAAAAATGTTAAATATTCTCGCACAAAATGAAGTCCTCAAGGAATTGAATTTATCTTGGAACGGAATGGAAGGAGAAAAAATTGCTAATGCTATTTTAAACGTTCTTGTGTTTTGCTCAAGACTAGTTGTACTGAATTTAAGTAACAACAGGTTTTATGGAGAAGATGTATCAATTATAGCTTCTGGTTTGTCCAAAGCCAAAAAACTAGTCACCCTTGATTTATCCCGAAATCCTTTGACTACTGAAGACATGCAAGTTTTGATTGATAAGATGAAAAAGCGAGCTGTCAACTTACAGAATTTGCTTCTCGAAAATATTGATGTTACACCTGAATTTATTGAAACCTTGAAAAAGGTGAAGAATATGAAATCGCGGACTAATTTCTTCGTCTCTTACGGTCACGTCACTAAAGACTGGAAAATAACTGGTCCCGATCCGAGAACAGTGATATTACAACGAGTTGCATATCTGGGCACTGGACGCTCAAAGAAACACAAAATAGACGTGCCGCTCTTCTTCTTGCAGCTAAATAAGATTTACTCTGGTCAACCTATAGGTATGAAGGAGTTATTAAACATGGTGTCTGCAGAGAATATGCCGTTAGACGAAGATTTACTGACGGAAATGTGTGACATCTTCCCTGTTGGTCGAGCAAAGGGACAGGCAAAGGCAAAGGCAAAGATGAAGTTACTGAACTTGGTGAGTTTGTGTGACTACATAAAGAGGCTGTGGCCGGACAAGGAGCTGCCTTCGACGCCGCCAGAGCCAGAGGAAGAGCCTGAGACACCGCCGCTGACGCCACCGGCTCCCGCCAAGGGAAAAGGCAAGGAAAAAAAGTAAAACGGTTTACTTTATTTGAATATTTTTATGGTATTTTGTAACTTTATTTTTAAAACTAAATTTACACTTTGATTTATCTGTATTATTTATTTTTATAAATCTATTTTTATCATTATTGTGTTTAAGCTTTATTTTATAAAATAAAACGTTTTACTTTGAACAAATTTGTTTAATAAAACGTAAACGTGCGTCCTTGTCTATATCGCCAGACAATTAGAATCATCAATGTGCGGCAATCGAGCGGATACACGGGGCCGGTCACTCTTTGATTCCTTTTTCCACCTATAGACATAGACAACCATCACGTCTAAAGTGGCCTTTGGAATTTGTAGCCCTAGGCAATGTCTACCTCGTATGGTGTAAAAACGTGATTAGTATTTCTATTTTATTCAAACGTCAGGAAAATACCTTTGCATAGTTCTATAATCATATGATGTCACGCCATCCATGATCAATAAGTATAAAGTATAGGGTATGTTGATTTAAGAAAAGAACTACAGATTCCACTCTATCCACTCACCATCCAACTAGAAAGTGCGAAGATCAAACGAACAGATCTCATTGGGTGACATCCGGCGCGGCGCCCCGAGACCGCCTCATTTCCGCCGCCAGCCGCGCGTATGGACCGACCTTTGCACTCGTCCGCTGCGTCACATGCAGGCAACCACTTATAAACTTGAGTCTTATAACCGTACATGCCTATTAATCACGTCTTTAACGAGGTAGACAGAGCCTAGGGTCATAAGACCGTTGACCGTTAAGGGGGGAACAGGGGGACGAGACGGGTTGCTTGCTGCATCGCCTATCGACATGACTCCTCGATATCGGATCTATAATATTTTATCAATCAGCCTTTACAATCAGCGTGGGAATAGAAGTACGAGTAGATAGTAGGATTTTGCACTCGTTCAAATGCTTTAACATGTTATATTGTATTAATATAAAACCTTCTTTAAAGAATTCCTGCTCACTCCACCGACTTTTACTCGCGGTCTTTCTCTGTTCGAGCCGTACGTCTATGGAACTCACTACCACTTACTATCCGACGCGCCCAAACGCTAGCCAACTTTAAATCTCAAGTAAAATCGCATTTTCTATCCTTATGAAAGATAATAAATCCTTCCCTTGTTTCCACTTAGTTTCTTCAGTTTTGTCCTGTTATGTTTTCTTTGTGTAAGTTGTATGTATTTAAGTATTAGATGAATGTATGTTTATTATAATTATTTTATATACGTATGTTTATTATATTGACCACCCCGCACTACCTAATTTCTCATATTTATTTTCTACTAGCTGACCCGGCGAACTTTGTTTCGCCCGTTCCCGTTCCTTTTCCCATATTTTCTCACCGTTTAAACCTTCCCTGGACTACGACAAACATTTCAAGACCAAAATTAGCCAAATCGGTTCAGTCGTTCTCGAGTTTTAAGCAGACTAACGAACAACAATTCATTTTTATTTATATAGATAGATTTAAACGAGGTTGCCTGGAATAAATTGCTTAGCGATAAGGCCGCCTTTTGCGCATTTCCTAGTTTTTAAGATAATTATGTCGAACAATAATCTACATAATATATTAATCTTTGGTCTATTTCACGACAAACACAATATGATTTCACACGTCTAGCTGTTAACTGCATGAAGCATTCATTAGTGCGGCAGGAGTAATCGCTCCTCGATGTACGAGGCGAGGCACTCCAAGAGTGCCTCTGCCTCGACTTGCCTTGCCTCGCCTCGTACGTCGTAGATTGTTAACCGACTATTATATCACGAGAGCCCTACAGACCGAATGCCTGGACGGCTTGTAAGAGGGCTGAAATCCTTGACGGCCTTTATCATCAGTTAGTAGCTAACGTACGTATGCGAAATAAGTCTACAATAAAGGTAGAGTCGCAGCATTGAGCTCATTTTACGATTTTTCAACTTTTTTTTTCTTTTTTTTCTAGCCATTTAGGTCCATTTATTCCTTAAATCCAACTTCGCTGTCCGTAAATAAAGAACAATTGTAAACAATTGATTTGTTCATATATGACTCATATGAGATTAAGTTAAAAGGTTTTTAACAACTTTACCTAGCTAGCGCTTTCACAAGTTAAGGAACCCCGGGCGTAGTCCTTAGATGGATGGGGGACCACAAGTGGTATATAAATTTCTCGAGCTCCTCCGTGCTTTGGAAGGCACGTAAAGCCGTTGGTCCCGGCCGTCATCATTGTATGGCAGTCGTAAAGCTATGTTAGATGCCGTCAAGGCAGCTTGAAAAACTGACACCAGTGTTGGCCACTTACACACACAGAAAACAAAACAACAAAGGTTTTTTTTTCTGGAGTTTTTTAATACAGATACACTATCTTGTATTTATCCCTAACGTCGTAGACAAGTAATCTGGCTGGAGTTATGTAAATAAAAACTAATTTAGCATGTTTATGTAAAGTTATAAAAAATATAATAAATAATAAGCCCGCAGGGCAGTTTGTGGCGAGCTTTTGGTGAGTAACGTAACGATGCGATGGACCCGAGTGCTCCAGAGAGTCGATCAGAGCCCTCGTCCCTTCATCGGTCGGGGTTAAGGCCTTAAAAGGCTCGCAAGACTCTCCAAGCATTAGACTTTATACTAAACGATTATTTCAGCTGAAGACTTGTTTTCGAAGCGGTGATAGCCAAGCGTGAGGAAACCTGCACACTAGTTCACTAGTAAATAAATAATAAATAAATATATAGGGGACAAATCACACTGATTAAGCTAGCCCCAAAGAAAGTTTTAAGCTTGTGTTATGTGATACTAACTCAACGAAATATTTTATGATAAATACATATATAGATAAACACCCAAGACCCAGGACAATTTGAAAAAGGCCATTTTCCAACTTGTCCTGGCTGGGGATCGAACCCAGAACCTCCGGATTAGCGGTCTAGCGTACGAGCATTAACCATTACGCCACGGAGGTCGATAATGAGTTATAATTACTGTTGTTAGTAGGGAAGTCAAGCATTTGGCTGAGGATCGGGAGACATGGAAAATACTCCACCGACAAGAACATAGTTCTTAAATATAGTGATGATGATGATGATATCACTAGAAGACAGTCATTGAGCTACGTCTGATGCCTTTAGGCGACTTGAAAAATCTGACACCAGACACTGGATAGGAAAAGAGCTGAAGTATCACATAATTAGCGCGGCAAGCTAAGCGCTAAGTGGCTCTTGCGAAGAGCCACTTAGCGCCATTCACAGTAGTCTAGAGCATTAGGAGATTAACAGATTTTAAAAACTATAAATGTTTATTGAGTTAGGATAGCGGTACCATCTTTCCTTTCAATGCCCATTTCTGATTCTCTTCATCCAACCGCGTTCCCGGTTGCATCCACAGCAGTGCCGCCTCGGAGCTCGGGGTGCGCTTTCCCACTTTTCCTTCTCCAAATATTAAATACACATCAATTGTCACCCAAGGATGCCAAAGTGTGTTGGAGAAGAAATAGCCGGAAGAGTTTTAATGATTCGACTATAGTTTTTTACGACCGCCGCCACCGTCTGCTTGATGTCAACCCTCTTTGGGAATGTATTTGGGCGAAAAGTTTTACAACCGGCCGCCGCCCGACGTTAACCCTCCTAGGGAATGCATTTGTAGCACGAGATGTTTGTGCTTAATACTATAGTCGCCTCTTACGACATCCTCAGGAAGAGATGGAGTGGTCCTATTCTAATCTAACCCGGAACCACACGGGTTTCCCACTTCTAATTATATCATATATAAAACATTGTTATTCTAATCATACTATGTAGGTAGTTATAGAGATATTTTGTGTGGAAACCAACCCTAGAGCTCACACCAAACGACCTGTTTCTGCTGTAGAGCCGCCGCTACCCCAATTAGCGCGCAAGAGCCACTTAGCACCATTCAGTCGTAGCCGAGCTTTTGCTAGGTAAGGTTTATGAGTATAATATGACTATAAGGATTAAAAGTTTAGTTACGGACGAAACTTTCCTTTCAATGCTCCCTTTTGATTATTTAATGTGGTAAATGTTGTGGCTCTACAGTATACACACAGGGATAGATCGAGTGGAATATTGTGGCTCTAGTGCTTACACTAAACTACTCTTTCAGCTGAAGAGCCGCCGCGAGCACAATTAGTGTGCAAGAGCCACTTAGCACCATTCAGTCAGTCGAAGTCGGGGTAGGTACTCAAAGTCCTACTGCATGTCTCAGCTCAGAAACACATCATATGTAAGTGAGCTTTATCAGATAAACGGATTTATACATTAACTTAGTTTGAACAACGGTCTGTATAGTGAGGTGTTTGATCGGTATTTATCGCTCTCCATTTCGATCGGAGCCTCCACGCCAGAAGTAATTTCGAAAACGACTGTATCTACTTATTCATTAACTCGGTTATGATATACGTAGTACTGTAGTGCAGCTCTATGCACATATTATACGTACTAGAGCTCACACTAAACGGGTATTTACTAAGCAGAGCCACTTAGCGCCATTCATGTTGGACCACACTGCAGGCCTCAGCTCAGCTGTAGTTATGTAAGTAAGAGATAAAACAATCTTTATACAAGTTTCAAATCAATTGCAGCTCTGTGCATATACTATACATACTAGGTTTACATCTAACGGGTATTTCAGCTGAAGGAACCGCCGCAGGACAATTAGCGCGGCAAGAGCCACTCAGCGCCATTCACGTTGCACGCCTCAGCTCAGGTGTACAGTCAGCACCAAATATGTTACCTAATAAAAGCGTTGACACATTAGTAAAAGCTTTTATATAATGACATATTTTTGCTGCTGGCTGTACATAGATAAGTTAAACTTTAGAGGATTAATATGCTTTACTGGTGGATGAAATAAGAGTGCTTGAAAATCTAAGAATATAGCAGAGCACGCATTCTTTCGGTTCAAAAACATTTAGACCTATCAGTGTACAATGTAATAAAATCAGGATACCAAGACGTTGAAATATTGGAAGTTTCACGCGCGTATGTGATAGTTAAACCATTCATCAAAGGAAGCAACAAGATTCACCTTTCACGCTGCTTTCCCAAAATCTTTATAGCAGGTTACCTCCATAACCCAATACGCTTTTATTGGTAATCGTTTCGGTGAGTTTTTTCTAATTATTAGCCTATTTCAGTGTCCCACAGCTGGGCAAAGACCTCTCCTTTCTGCTTCAAATAAACATGACATCTTCTTCGAGGTCTGCCTCGCTTTTGGCGACTACCTGGGATCCACGTAGTAGCTATCCTGGCTATCTAATCTTCTCACATACGGCAGACGTGCCCCGCCCAGTCCCACTTTAGCTGTGCTGACTCGAGGCCGGCTTCCTTTATTTGATTTTTTGAACGGTTTTATTTTATATTATTTATTCCTGAGTCGTGTGGTGTCCGGCAGAGTAGAGGCCCACTCCAAGTCTTCCCGTGAATCACGTAGAAAGCGAATAAGGATAAGTATACAAGCTAAACAAAGCTTAAAACATCAATGTGACCTCTCCAGCCTGTCTGGCCAGCGTGGAGAGTGTTGGCCAAATCCTCTGGCTATGGCCAAGTATGGCTTTAGTAGTATAGAGAGGGTCGTGCTCCTGCAGTGAAGAAAAAAAAAGACCTGATGATAATTTCTGGAAAAATAATAAAGTTGACTGACCTCCGCCATTTTTGTAGCAGAGATACGGGAAACGCCACACGTTTGCCAGGTCCACCGCAAAGCCGATGACTGACAGCAAGAAGTCCACCTTCTTGCCCCAGGTCTCGCGCTGACCGGCGCCTGGCGTCGGCGTCTTCAGCGCCATGTTACCCCACACGAAGTCGCCACACCCTGCAACAAATTATATTTTAAACACTAGGTACTTATCTCCTTTTGGATTCACAGGTCTTTTCACCCCGGTCTTTTGGGAGGCTTGCCTGGGGATACAGATCCAACATGTAGACGCCCTCTGGAGAAGTTGATGTAATGTGGCGCTCCCGCCAAAACCCATTCTTGGATATATCAATGAAAGGTGTACCCTTAAACACTAGATATTATAATTAAAGTTATTTTGTGCTGAGTATATTTTTTGACATCGCACAACATTTTGCTTTTGAAAATGCTGTAAACCTAATAATAGTCTTGCTTTTGTGTAGCAATGGAAATATGAAAAGTTTTGGTTACACACACTTGTTATTTTGTTTTTTTCTGACGGTTGTTTGTATGGTCAATGTTGGCGAATTTGTATTTCGAAAATGTTTATAGATTTAGCGATTTTTAATAAATATATCAAAATTGAAAGTGTGATCTCAAAAAATTATAATATACTGCATTATCATTTTTTGATATCATGTCCATTCGTTGTATAATACCGTCGGTGTACCAACAAACGCGGCCTTTGAGGCCCGCCGACGGCATGCACGCCATTTTAACAAACAGACTATATCGTATTCTCATTTCAAGCATATACAAGCGTTTATAGCGCATGCCATTTATAATTTGTAAGCTTGAGTATCTAAAGCCTACTATGCTGAGGCAGGTTTACGGTTTACCTACGTCGCTGTATGTTCGTTCGTAGGAAATATTTATCATTTATTAAACTAGCGGCCCGCCTTGGCGTCGCACAGGTACTTAAGCTCCTTAAGAACCATCCTCGTACTTCAAGGAATATTCTAAAAAAAGAATTAGCGAAATCGGTTCAGCTCCTCTCGAGATTTGCGCTTAGCAACACATTCAGCAATTCATTTTTATATTATTGAATAAATATTTAATTGTTTATCTCGGGAATCGTACTTAGTTAGGACTATTATAGGACCGATGACTATCTTAAAGACAAAAAGGTCTGGCTTGAGCTTGGCGCGGGTCCCTCTTAAAGGTTTGTATACTTAGACATGTCATAATTTAGGTACATTGGTACATACTAAATTTACAAATTGACATTATTTTAAATTTCGTAATTCTTATAATTCAATTTAATTATGACATAATAAACAATGTAATCTCTGTCCATCTATATAACTAATTTTAAGTTTTTAGTTTGTTAGTTGACGTCTTTGGAGAAAACGTGCAGTGCAGTTTGTTGCCGCTTCTTCTGCACTTGCGCCTAGGAAGCGGCGTAAGGGTTAACTGGAGGGACGAAATCCCATACAAACGTACTTTCGTTTTAATTTCGAAACCATAAACCTCATCGTATTCAAATTTTTTACAAGCATTAAGATAATAAATATCTAGATCTGTAATTAGTTTTGGTTCGAAAATATTAAACAAAAAAAAAGTTATAGCAACTTAAAATTTGCCTTTTTTATCGACGAAATCGAGTAATATTTAGACGCCTATTATACTTATAATTATATTTTCGATCCTTATGGAAACTAATTATACGACTAGAGTGAAGACTCTAAATTCCAAATAATTTAGTTTTATTTGGGTATGTATCGTATTTATCGAAATAAACGAAAACTACGAAAACTACGATTCATGGCCTATAACGGCCCGTTTCGCTGGCGTTCAGTGCACTCTCTTTGTCGTACGCGGGGGTGTATGCGGGGGTCGGGACGGAGCTACATTTTTTAGCGACCTTTCTCTTTCTCGACGAAATAGTAACACGACGAAGCGCGTCGGTAGACAACTCGCTGTGGAGTTCGCCCGCGCCTCCAGTACCACCGTAAAGATTTGACGTCAACATTTGTGCAAAACAAAACAAAGTGACTATTATTAAGAGATATTATAAATATCCTATGATAATAAAGATATTTTGAATTGAATTGAAAAGGGTCAGGCAGCTTTCGTTATGATCGGCCATCGGTCGGTAACGAGAAGCTTATAAAATTCAAAATTGGCAATGTATTATGCACTAAGAGCGTGTTGGGTCGCTTTTGTCATTATTTTTATGACTACGTTGAGATTATTATTACACCTTTCGTTACATTTCACTCTTATAGGTACACTAGCTTTTGCCCGCGGCTTCGCCCGCGTAGACTACAAAAATTATTTTTTTTTTTTTTTAACTGGGGTTGCAATTTATTAAAATCCAATTAATGGATTATTATTTTTTACTAACCACGAATTCAAAAATGTCATGTGTCGCTTCAAAAATGACGAAGATTAATACAAACTCGCAACCCCTATATGGATGTAATTTTCAAAATCTAATAATGCATTATTATTTTCTACTAACTACTAAAATACATAAAAAATTTCATGTGTCTCACTTTAAAAATTACAAAGTTTCATACAAACTGCCAACCCCTATTTCACCCCCTTAGGGATAGAATTTTCAAAAATCCTTTCTTAGCAGACGTCTTCTAGTCACAATCTACCTTCCTGCCAAATTTCATCTTCATTGGCTGAGTAGTTGTCGAGATTTCGTGATGAGTGAGTAATTTTCGCTTTTATATATGTATATGAACAAACCCTTGCCCCTTCATACGCCTCATACAGTCCTCGCAAAGAACTAGCACTTGACCTTTAATCTGGAGTTAATTAACCGGCCAGAAATAATCGTGTCCACTCGAGTCCATTACGGCGAGCGGCACCGGACGGCATAATGAAGTGACAAATGTTATCACGCACCGCGTGACGGAGGGCCAACCCTCGACCGTGTCACGCTGATCGGACCGCGCCCATTAGGGCTAGCTCTATTTTCCTTTTAGCAAAATTTTTACAAATTATTTGTAATGGGACCTCCCTCATTTTTGTACATGACTTCATTTCTATTTTTTACTTTTTGATTATTCTTTAGGGCTAGCTCAAATAAATTATGTATTTAGCAAATGATTTTCAAATCATTGTTAAAAGGTAAAAGGTCCCTCATTTTTGTAGTTACATGGCTTTCTATTTTTAACTTTTTCAATGAATCATTCTTATTGGTGAAACTTATTTATTTTGTATGTGTGCATAGTGCTGAGTGGACAGCGACATCGTCTGGTTGGGTTTTTAGGGTTCCGTAGCCAAATGGCAAAAAACGGAACTCTTATGGATTCGTCATGTCTGTCTGTCTGTATGTCTGTCTGTCATTCTATCTGTCTGTCTGTCACATACGAAAGTGTGTCATAGCCATTTTTTTCCGAAACTATAAAAACTATACTGTTGAAACTTGGTAAGTAGATGTATTATGTGATCCGCATTAAGATTTTTACACGAAATAGAAAAAAAAACAAAAAAATTAAATACTTAGAACTGAAACTCAATTTTTTTTTCATCAAACCCGTACGTGTGGGGTATTCATGAATAGGTCTTCAAAAATAATATTGAGGTTTGTAATATAATTTTTTGTAATATAATTGAGGTTTTTTCTAAACTGATTAGTTTGCGCGAGAGACACTTCCAAAGTGGTAAAATGTGTGCCCCCCCCCCCCCTGTAACTTCTAAAATAAGAGAATGATAAAACTAAAAAAAAATATATGATGTACATTACCATGTAAACTTCCACGAAAATTGGTTTGAACGAGATCTATTAAGTAGTTTTTTTTAATACGTCATAAATCGTAAACCGCAATTTACCTTAAAGTTAAAAATTAAAAGCGTCGTCATACAAAAAACGAGTGTCTTTACCGTTTTAAAACAATGTATGGAGGTACGGAACCCTTCATGTACGAGTCCGACTCACACTTGCCCGTTTATTTTTACTATATTACGTGAGGCAACCGTTTTAATGGAGTTATCTCACATTCGTTTTAGTAAAATATAATTCAAGGTTCAACACTACGATTACCACTAAACAAATAAATAAAACAGAATTTGTCAACCCCACTTAAAACACTCGAAGCCGGCGCTCAGAGTGCCTGTCACGCGGTCATGACCAATGTCCCGCTTGCCGAAAATTCTTTACAACACTACGATTACTAGTAAACAAATAAATAACACAGCATTTGTCCACCCTGCTTCTAGCACTCGACGCCGGCGCTCAGAGTGCCTGTCACGCTATCACGACCAACGTCCTGCTTGCCGAAAAATCTTTACAACACTACGATTACCGCTAAACAAATAAATAACCTAGCATTTAACAACCCCACTTATAACACTCGACGCCGGCGCTCAAATTGCCTGTCACGACCAATGTCCCGCTTGCCGAAAAATATTTACAACACTACGATTTCTACTAAAAAAATAAATAACACAGCAGTTGTAAACCCTGCTTCTAGCAGCGATAACGGCGCTCAGAGTGCCTGTCACGACCAACGAATAACGTCCCGTTTGCCGAAAAAGGTTTACAACACTATGATTACAACTAACCAAATAAATATCACAGCATTTATCAACCCTGCTTGTAACACTCGACGCCGGCGCTCAGAGTGCCTGTCACGTTGTCACGACCAATGTCCCGTTTGCCGAAAAATCTTTACAACACTACGGTCACCACTAACGCAAATTGAATTTGCGATCGTTGAGTGACGAATGCGATGACTCGATGACATTTGACCCATCAACTCCAACTGCATACGAATTTATCTGAGGAAATTATGAACTACTAGTAGACTAGTTGAAATAAATTTACTTCATTTTCATTTTGGTTTTGTTAACTTTTGTTTAATAAGAGAAGTAAACATGCGAAATGTTCTTTTCTTTCACATCAAATTACAGCCTACAAAAACAAATAAAAATAAACGGGCAAGTGCGAGTCGGACTTGTACATAAAGGGTTCCGTACCTCCGTACAATGTTTTAAAACGCTAAAAAAACACGTTTTTTGTATGACGACCCCTTTAATTTTTAACTTTTTTTTATTTTCAGTATTTGTTGTTATAGCGGCCACAGTAATACATAATCGGTGCAAATTTCAAGTGTCTAGCTATTACGGTTCAAGAGATAGAGTCCTGTGACAGACGGACAGACGGACAGACAGCGGAGTCTCAGTAATAGGGTCCCGTTTGCACCCTTTGGGTACGGAACCCTAAAAATTTAAAAAATTTGATTTATTTTGATAGTAGGTACATATAGAAAGTTAACTACATTTCATGAAAAATGATAAACATTCCTTGCAAAATATACCTAATTTAATTGAATCTTTAATTTTTTATGTATGTTCCTCGATTACTCAAAGACGCCTGGACCGATTTAGACAGCTTATTCCTTTGGCCTTCGATTAATAGCATACGGGGATTGTATATATAGCTTTTTCATACAAAAAGCGAGAACAGTTTTCCTCTTAAACCTACTACTATTTGGACGATTTTCGGAAATGATAAAGATATTATAAATAACTAGGATCGTATACGTTTACAATTTTTTTAAATTTTGTATACTCACGTGAGATTTATTTATAATTTAATAAAATTCTTTTGATTTACTCTATTGTTTTATTCTTTATTAAGAGAAAGAAAATTATTAAAACAAATCTAAACATAGGCCCTAGTATCTACAGTTAATTAACGCCAAATTTGGCAAATTTGATAAAGTTTCACGGGTGGAAAACAGTTATCCCCCGAAACAATATTTTTACGAAAAACGCCAGTGTCCGGGAGGCACAAAAAAATTATATGAAACTACTATCTAGTACGAGCGCTGAGGAGTAGTGTGGTGTTACCTTGAAAGACCGAATAAGAAATGATATTATAAGGGATCGGTGTGGAGTGAAAGAGGACTACTCTGCCTACCCATGTGGGAAACAGGCGGGATAGTATGTATGTATGTAACTATCTAAATACATAGAAACTACATATTTTCGCCGTCACCCACTGTCTCTAGGGCAACCCCGTTCTTAGACAACTCGGACATAGTGCTATCCGTTTAATTTAATATAACAAACGATAAAGTGCATAAGAAAATGCCGATTATGCCTATATACACAAGTTAAAATAATTTACTTATCATACAACTTCGTGACTAATTTATTGTAATAATTATCATCGAACACTATTTAACTAGTGGCTCTGAGAGCTGTTGACTTCGCGAGTCTGACCTTGCATAAAAAAGTTGCGTAATAATAAGGGTAACAAATAAGTCTTATGACATTTTTTCATATTTTCCGATACGATAACTTTTACGTTTTCAAACCACATTAATTAATCAGCCATTTTAAAAAAAATCAACGAAATAGAATCGACTAATTTATTCTATATAATTATCAAAACTGCTCACAAAATTATACGAGAATTGGACCTGTAGGCGAGAACAACCGGAAATCTGGACAACAAGACATCCGGAATTCGGACACTCTAAAGAAATTTTGCCGAAGCCGAAACGTAGACGCTTCTCTTCGGTCGGTCAATAAGTTCTGTATAAAACTAGGTCAAAATAAAGTTCAATACATAAGATAAGGAGGACAAAAGGAATAACACAATGAAGCAAGCTTTTTCCGTTTGTCACAAAATTCCAGCGAATGTAGAGCAGAGGCATTCCAGGGCAATTAGTTCGGATGGCTGCGATTCACCAATATTTATTACAAGAGCTCTTCCTCATTGGAAATCATAGGTATCGTTTATCTTTTTGTGTATCACCTACTTTTCCGGACAGAATTAAAAAAGAAAGACTTTCTTCACTAAATCAACAAAAACTTACAGCAAATTTTCTTTTCGGAATGTTATTTTCAGAATTTTTAGCCGAAATAGGAAAAATTATTCATGATCAGGTATTTTTTAGTCTCTACTGCAGGAGCACCACCCTGTCTGTACTGCCAGAGCCATATAATAGCCAGAGCCAACAGAGGATTTGGCCTATACTCTTCATGCTGGCCAGACGGGTTGGAGAGGTCTCATTGATGTTTATAAAAAAAAGGAAAAATATTTATTAAAGCTAATTCCGAAAAAGTTTTCGTTTATGATACATATCATAAATGTTGATGTTGAATCATTCCTTGACCGAGTAATACCCCAGCTGCTGGATCTGTCGGTGTCACGAGTCACGATCACGACCCTTGATTGGAATCCACATGGCAGGCGTAAGCGTAGTCGCCCTAAACTATCTTGGCGCCGCACCGTCATCTCAGAAGCTAAGCAGTTTGGATTCTCATGGACTGAGATCAAGAACGACTTTTGTGCTTTTGGCCCGAAAGGGACACAGGAAACGAAGCGAAGTATTTATAAGACTTAGTTGATTAAATTTTTTTTTTTCGAAGTTAAAATTTATATTATTTTTTTTATTTGGGAGCCTTTACTACCAAGTTGGTTCCATATTAATTAAGTAAAAACGTGAAAAACTCCTCAAAGAAAATTATTTAATTAAGTTATGTCGTAAAAATTTTATCGTAAAAATGTTTTCGTAAAAATTTAGCTAGAATATATTTTGTTTTATTGTAAAGGTTTTTACAAATTTCTCATTCTACCTAAACTTTGCTATAATAATACTTCGCGTGGGAAAGTGAATCAAAGGTTCTAGAGAACAAAGATTTATCGAGAAAATATATAAGGGAAGAATACCTAGATCGTACATATGTATCTACTATCCCGTCTTTATATCTAATGGGGCAGACAGAGCATTTTGGTTCTTGCGGCTCTTAGCAGATAGAGCCCAGAGCCGCAAGACCCATAGGGCACTTTTAGCGTGATGGTAGGCGAAAAGATAGAAAAAGAAATGAAAATTTTTAAAGTTTGCTAGCCGCATCGCAATTTCGACGTTCCCTCGATCAGCTTTTACTAAAACTGCGCGGGAAGAGAAATAACTGGTACATTCATAGTTTTTTCTTTTCTACCACACCAGCATGGAAGAAAAAGGAAAGAAAAGGAAAATGTTTTGACTGCAAATAGTTTTTTAATTGCAGTTCACCTTTGGAATTATAAGTATGTAAAAAAACCACTCCTATTTAAGGCCGTACCTAAATTTTTCCGGGGTCCAGTGCTGCCCCCATTTAAAATAAATCATTTCAAAGAAAACAGAGACATTATTTAAAATTTTGCTACTCCCAAATCCTAGATAACCCTTCAAAGTATTTTATGAACTACTGTTTACAGTTTATAATGAGAACGTTAAGCTTTACTACGCACATTTGCCAAAAGTGGCCGTTTTTGGACCCCGGAAAATTCAGGTACGGCCTTAAATAATAGACATAGACACCTTTCGACTTTTGTAATACATATCTTGTATCGTTCTAAAATAAAATAAAAGTACAAATTTTACTTTCAAACAGGTATTCATTGGCTGCCAAATAAGAAATCAAAATCCCCGTTTTTAGACAAAATATCTAACTAAACTCTACATACAGTACAACTAAAGGATCTGTTTTTATTTTATTTTTTTTATAAAGTAAGCAGACAAACCTGATTGCAATTGTTATGTTTTGGCGTTTTTTAATCTACTACCTATGAGATTTGTAAGTTCTTACTTACACTTACTACATATGCTTAATAAGTACACAGTTTCTTAATAAATATACTATTTAAATTACTACACGAAATCATAAGCTTTTAAACTTTTAAAATAAGTATTAAACCACAATAAAAATAATCACAAGAAATATTTCCTGGTGAAAATATAAAAAATAACAACAGGACACAAAGTTAATTAGCTAAATAAAAATATGTAAAAGATAAATAAAGTTATTAGACTTACGTGCGGGTCGGCGGGCGGAGAAGTCGCGCCATGTCCGCGCGGCGCGGTGCCCGGGGCAGAGTGAGCGACGCGGGCGTGGGTGGCAGCGGCGACGCGGCGCAGGGCGGGCCGCGCTGGCCACTCCTTGTGCTGAGTTGTGCTACGAACAGTTCCAACATTTTACTATTAAAAATATTCCTTTAAATACTCTATATGTATTTATTTATTTCTTAATTAAATTAAAAGTTCACAGTTTAAGTGCCTCACACGTCTATCGAGCAAATTGCAAATGAATCTACGGAATTCGAAAAATGTCGTTCTGACTTTTTGACTTTTTTCAAAAGCTACAGGCTACAGGGCAAACCCTTCACCCGATCGTCTTTGTTTTAAGCTCAAATTGTAGATGACTAAATTGTCCAGAGAAATTTTTCTCAAATTTTTGATATCATTCTTCATTTCCAAAATACCGAGCGCCAATATAAAAAAATATTTTTGAAATTTAATTATTAAAGAAAGACATTTCCAATGTCAAAAATATGTGACCATTACAGGTAGAGATTAGTTTGCATTCTGTTTTAAATTGTTATGTAGGCTAGGTCTAATGTATAAACAATAACACCTGTACCTGACCCTACACAACCTACAAATAAATGATGATTGATTGTGATGAAAAATTTCGCCACGAATAAGATTCGAACTAACGCCCCTCACATCTGTACCGTGCACTTCCAATTGTGCCACTGTGACATATTACTTACGCAATTTAATTAGCTCGTGGTGAAATTATTTAATTTTATTTTCTTATTTTATTTTTAATGAAGATATTGTCCCGAGCATTTTAATACTGTATAAATAATTCAATAATTTTATTTTTATTGTTTGAATATTCTGTATTAGGATTAGAAGCGTTTCTACTTGAGAGTCTTGAGACACACGACCCCTCTATGTGCTCCGAGAGCTACGGTGCTAAGAAAAGTTCCAATTTTTTTTATCAAAAATATTCCTTTACGTTATTTAATTCCTATTTATTTATTTCACTGTATTACAACAATTATAACGGCCCAGGGCCTTTTCTACAGGTCGTCCTGATTTAATAAAAGCAAATTTTGGACGACATGGCACATGCTAATTTAACAAAATTTAAGTACACTTATTAAAGATGTACCTAAAACAGATTTAAAGAAAAAAATATTCATATACATACAAAAATACACAAATATTGCATAAATTCATAAACCTTACATAAACTACATAAATATTTATAATACTCAATGACAGCGAATAATTATAAGATAATGAGCACTCACAGCACTCTTAAACGCTTGTCGACTAGGGCTCTGCAGATATCAACGGGAAGGGCGTTCCATAGCTTCACGACTTGTTTGGTAATTGAATGTTCAAAATCCACTCTGGCAGCGAGGCATTTCGAGGAGATTGTCTGTATGCAAGAATATTCTGCATGCATTGTTTTTAGTTGTTTCAATATTATGTATAAGAATGAGAAACGTTTCTACTCGAGAGACGTCATGACCACTTTATGAGCTACGAGGGCTACGACGTATGCTACGGTGCTACGAAAAGTTTCAACAGTTTGCTATCAAAAATATTCCTTTAAATACATTGTGTTTTTTTTTAAATTGTTTGAATAATCTCTTCTTCGCTGCGCGTTCCCGGTTGCATCCTCAGCTGTGCCGCTTCTGAGCCCGGGGTGTGCCTTCCCGCTTTTTCTTCTCCAAATACGAGTATAACATGCATGTCAATGGTCACCCAAGGATGCCAAAGACCTTGCAAAATGGAGAAGAAATAGCCGGAACAGTTTAAATGAATGGCTATAGTTCCACGACCGGCCGCCCGCCTGACGTCAACCCTCTTTGGGAATGTATATATGCGAAAAGTTTTACAACCGGCCGCCGCCCGACGTTAACCCTCCTTGGGAATGCAATTGTAGCACGAGATGTTTGTGCTTAGTCCTTTAGTCGCCTCTTACAACATCCACAGGAAGATATGGAGTGGTCCTATTCTAACCCGGAACCACAATTATTTGAATATTCTACTCGTATATCTATACAAAAAACATTTCTACTTGAGAGAAGACTTCTCTATGTGCTACGAGGGCTACGACGTATGCTACGGTGCTACGAACAGTTCCAACTTAATTTTTGTAAAAAATATATTTCCTGGAATAGCTAATTGCTCTATACACAATTATGTTTCGCATGTCGATGCCGCGCCAAACAAACACTCCTTGAGCATGCCTTGTACTATGGGTCTACGAGGTTACCAGAGCTACGACGAATGCTACAGTGCTACGAACAGTAAATTTACAATATATTATAAAAAATCTTTTAATATTTTATAAGTACCATATTAAACACTATCACGTTATTATCCCTAACGGGGCAGACAGAGCATTTTGGGTCTTTCGGCTCTAAGAAGTCAAAGTCAGAGCCTAGGGTCGCGTGATGGTAGGCGAGAAGATGAAAAAAGGAATAGTGATGGGTTAGTTGCATTGTCTATACATGGTTCGCATTTTTGCCCAATCCCTCGACCGGCTTTCACGATATGTTTAGGGAGAAAAGCAGCTGATACATTTTAAGTTTTTCTTTTCTCCCAGACCAGCCTGGAAGGACAGTACTAACTATAAAATAGTGTACAAGATAATGTTTTTATTAATAAGTACTTATTCATTGCGGGTCACGTTGACCGTATGCATCTGGAAAGATGAGCCCATATTGCCACAAACTGGGTTCCAACAGACGGATACAGAAAAAGAGGTAGACCGAGGACGAGATGGGCAGACGATTTGCGTGCATTCGACAAAGACTAGAAAGTGAAGACCAAGGATAGAGAATTGTGGAAGGAAAGAGGGGAGGCCTTTGCCCAGCCGTGGAAGAAAGATTACTAGTAAAAATAAAAAAAAACTTATTCAATATTTTCAGGATGAACTACGAGTATGAGCTGGAGTCACTGATTCATAAAGAAACAATTGACAATTTATGCAAGTCACAAAAGGTTGAATACACCATTCAGACTTAAACAGCTCTGGTGCTGTAAACTCTGTACGGCACCAGAGCTGCCCAAGTGGTGACTACAGAAGAGAACCCAGGAAGTGGTGGTAGGACTGTGTCAAGAAAAACCTAAGGGGCATTGGCAGGAAAACACCTTGGCGAAAAAAAGATCAGATCCACAAGGAGTTGTAGCGCCACTCTTACTGGGATGTTATGGATATGAAATTTCGGATCTGGATACCGATAGGTCCGGATATAAAATTATTGCGGATTATCTAATAGTTTCGGTTAATGGTATAGATTTTAAATACCGACTGATTTTTATTTCGGATTCGGTCATGGTTGCGGATAGCTATTTCGGATATCCGATAGTTTCGGTTACAGTTACAGAGCTCTACAACATCCTTGGAGAGAAGTAAACTGAACAAATGGTTATCATTAAAAGGCTATTTCAAAAGCCATTAGTTTACACTAATGAGTTTCCGTGCTTCGGAAGGCACTTAAAGCCTTTGGTCCCGGTTGTCATCATTGTTTGGCAGTCGTCAAGCTATGTCAAGCTTGAAAAATCTGACACCAGTGTTGGTCACTTACACACACGAAAAACAAATGAGTTTAAGAAATTATTTTTCTTACCGAATCGGAATCATTGCTTTTAATATGATTTTGGACCAGTGTGTGGTATGGCCAGTCTTATTCTAATATTAGACGTGTTTTTAACCCCCGACTAAAAAGAAGGGTATCATAAGTTTGACGTGTCTATCTATGGCATCGTAGCTCCTAAACGAATAGACCGATTTCGATGCGATTTTTTTAAATCGAAAGCCTTGTCTGTCTAGATGGTTCTTAGCTATGTTTGACGAAAATCGGTTTAGCCGTTCAAAAGTCGGGGTTCTTTAATTTGTCTAGCAAATAAACTTGTTGAGTCGTTAATATTTCAAGATGATCGCCAGAAATTATGTCAACTTGTAGGTTTTATTTATTTATAGGAATTGATGTTTTACCTAAAACTTGATCATAATTTCCAGCAACATTCATATACTTTAGGTTTATATTTTTGCTTGTAATCAATTAGCGGTGGGCGGGTGGTCCGCCCTAGCGGGTAGGCGGGGCTCGGGACACGCCCTCTGACCCGCGGCGTGACAATTACTGACGAGCGCAGATGTCAGGCAATCAATACCAGCTTACATCCATTGACACTCTATAAGATTTCTTATACTCTATCCTATGTCCCACATATTACATGCTGATCTGGCAAAAAATAAAAAACGTAGAATGTACCAGCTGCTTCCCTTTTCGTGTAGATCGTAGAAGGCTATCGCAGGAATGCGGATATGCGATCGTTATTTGATACCTTTTTCTACCTGGTCGTCCGCCCGCCATCGTGAAAAGTGGCCTTTGAGTTTTGCGGCCCTGGGCTCTGTCTGTACCATTAGGGATAAAAACGTGATACTGTTTATGTATATGTCATTCCTTTAATTAAATAAATATTTTCTAAAATAAAACTTTTCTTTAATTTGTTAGAAAAAATTCATACTCGGTCTTCCTTTTCCGCGTTTCCCTTTTATTTTTCCTTCTACTACGAGTATTATTCTAAAAAGATTGCCATGTCTTATTAGATATCCAATCATCTTCCCTCTTTTTTAATAGTTTCTAAAATGTTTCTTCTCTCTCCTACTCTTTCTAATAACTTCTCATTGCTTACTCTATCCATCCAGCTTATTTTTTCCATTCTCTTCCAGCACCACATCTCGAATGCTTCTATTCTTTCTTTTTCGTTGAAAAATGGCCTTTTTCAAATTGTCCTGGGTCTTGATTGTTTATCTGTATATATATTTATCATAAAATATAGTATCGTTGAGTTAGAATCCCATAACACAAGTTAAAAACTTACTTTGGGGCTGGCTTAATCAGTGTGATTTGTCCTTATATATTTATTTATTAATACCTTCCTACCCATGCCAGATTACAGCTTTCTAATCTAACAGTCTCTGAGCTAAGTTGTGGACAGACGGACATACCGAAACTAGAGACTTCGGAACTCTAAAAATAATCCCGTAAAAAGTACAATACATAGATAAGTTTGTAGTTATTTTTAGCGTTTACCAAATGTAGTAAAATTGCTTTAAATAACTAGGTATTCTTTTTACCCGACTACGGCGGTGCCAAAAAAAGGGTTAATGTGTTTCGCCGAATGTATGTTTTTTTTTTAATGTTATAGGGTGGCAAACGAACAAGCGGGTCACCTGATGGTAAGTGATCACCACTGTCCATGGACAACTGCAACACCAGGGGTGTAAAAAGAGCGTTATGTTCATCTGTTTTCTTGTATCTCCCATGATATCCATGGGGTACCTTAACAAATGAGGTATGAGGAAACGTCTTGGCTGTCCGCTGATCCATATACTGATGTCAATATAAATTCAATATGGCGCCCTCTTTAGGCCATAAAGTAATGAACTAAGAAATAAAATAAATCGAATCATACCGTACATAATATTTGATACCCTACAGGTATCAAATATAAGGGCTTAATTAGCACATTTCAAATATATATAGGTATATTTATTACCGATTACTTCCTGCTTTGCTCGGAACAACTGAATAAATGTACTTTTCAGCAAGAATTTTCGTCGGGTTTTAGGTTATTAAACTACTTAACACTTGTTTGTTATAATAATTAAGTAAGATTTGAACTACGAGTAACTACCTATTGATTTGTATTCCCTTCTATATGATCGGTTTTTTTTTTTACATATATATTCTTATCTATGGTTTAATTCAACCCTATCATATTATCATCATCGGCGGCTGGTGATGGTGCCCGTGTGTGAAAAAATCTCACTGTGTCAGAGACCGTCGGCTGCACATGGTTTCCACTATGTATCTCTTGAAGAACCGGTATCCAGGAGGCGGGTAAGCTCCAACCCGCATCACGATTAAAATTGTCTCTCGCAAAATACGAGAAACCATTAAAATTAGTCGACGTCCCAATTTTAATAGGTAGGGGGCGATTCCACCTATGCTATGCCGGCCACTCGATGGAACCCTCAGGAAAGCTGACATTTGTACACTTCTGTTTATCTATATAACGTCTAACAAAATATACTGAAACTATTTTAAGGGTGAATTAAGTCCGTGATACTGAACAACTTTCCCCAAAGAACATGCATCGAAATATGAAAAATATATCTTCGCTTTCCATACAAACTCTGATCAGCTGATCGGTCAACTTGTATGGGAGGCCAAAAATTATTTTTCATAATTCGATATAGGTTCCTTGGGGAAAGTTGTTCAGTATCATGAACTGAATCTACCCTTAAAATAGTTTCAGTATATTTTGTTAGATCCTGTATATAATTATTATCTATATAGAAAATACACACACACATACACACAGCTGAAATATTTATAACTGGTCTTGATTAGTTTTTTTTTAATAAGATTTTTTATTTAGCGTTATGGATGAGCGGAGCCTACTAGCACAAGTATTTTCATACTTGAAAGTAGGCTCCAACTACTATCTATTGTGTAACTGTGCTACTTACCGAAATAAACATTATTGATTATGATTTTTTTGATAAAAAAGAAATGTAATATGAATTATGATTGGTCGTATTCGTATATCGTTCGTCGATATATGGTTGGTCGAAATAAAAAGATTTTACTTATACAACGTGGAACGGACACCCGTAATAAATCGAACCACAGCCTATACTAGATCATTCATCAAAGCAGCAGGCATTTTTCCTTCTAAGTGGAAAGAAGCGAGAATTATCCCAGTGTACAAAAAAGGCGATAAGGATAATATAAAAAATTACCGGCCTATTTCCATACTAAGCGTATTCTCTAAAATATTTGAATCCTTAGTCTGCAAGGTGCTTACTAAACATATAACACCCCTATTGGACAAAAGACAACACGGGTTTTGTCGTGGGAAATCAGTTACTACAAACTTAGTATCTTACGTTTCAAGTCTTGTCAAGAATGTTGATAACAGAACGCAGGTTGATGCTGTCTACACAGATTTTAGCAGTGCTTTTGACAAAGTTAGTCACTGCCTTTTGTTAAAAAGATTGTCGGCTTTTGGTGTGTGTGGACCATTGCATCGTTGGTTTGATTCTTACTTGAAATCGAGGCCACTTACAGTAGTTACTAATGGTTACTCTTCAAAACCATATGTGGCAACCTCAGGTGTGCCCCAGGGATCGCACTTGGGTCCGATTCTGTTTCTTATATTCATAAATGACATCGGCAAGTGTATCAAATTTTGTAATTACTCATTATTCGCGGATGACATGAAAGTGTTTAAATCAATATCTACAACCGATGACACAAGGATGTTGCAAGAAGACCTAGATCGCGTAAGTGCTTGGTGCAAAAATAATCTAATGACAATCAACCCAAGCAAATGTTACCACATCAAATTTACTCGTAAGAAAAAGAGGTTACAGTCTAAATATAAAATTGACGGAGTTGAACTTGAGGAAGTGGAACAGATTCGCGACCTGGGTGTGACTCTGGACAGCAAGCTGAGTTTCATCCCCCATTATGACGCTATAGTCTCGAAATCATTCCAGATGCTTGGCTTTATAAAACGCAATACGGCAAATTTCAAGAACACTGGGACTCTAATAACATTATATAATGCACTAGTCAGAAGCCACCTTGAATTTGCAAGTGTTGTATGGAATCCTGGTTATAAAAAGCACGCTGACAATATTGAGCGCGTCCAAAGAGCATTTACACGACATTTGGCTTATAAAACTACCAACTTTAGTCATAGAAGGGAATACAGTGACCGATTGTCGAAGTTTAAGATGACATCCCTGAGTGATCGCCGCAAGATGCTAGATTTAGTATTCCTACACAAGCTTGTCCACGGTACAGTAGATTGTCATCACGCTCTCGAAAACATAGGTCTCACAGTACCTCGACCAAACACCCGTAGAAAGGTCGCAGGAACATATGTCATCCCCCGAACAAACACAAACCTTGGCAAGCACGCGCCCTTACCAAGGATGCTCTCTACTTACAACAAAATGAGTACAAAATATGACCTGGACATTTACCACGACTCGTTATTTAAATTTAAATCTAAAATACAGTCATCCCATCTAAACGACAATGCATGTTAAGTTTATTTCAATATATTTTTAATATTTTATTTAATATTCACATTCATTATTTGATTAGCTACAAAATTTCAATTTCAATATTTATACTTAATACTTAATTATACCTATTACTACTGCTTTAATTATTTTAAGAATGTTGTGTTCACCTGTAATTGGGTTGCATGCTAGTACATATGTAAAACGATAATTGTAAGTTTTTGTCATGTAACCTGTTGGTGTACCTAATAAATAAAATAAATAAATAAATCATTATAGTATAATGAAATTAAAATAACAGCCAAAGAACAACAAATTTTTTTTGCATTCCCATACAAAAGTGTGCAGCCGCTCGAACAATTTGTATGGGAACGCCAATTTATTTTTTGTTTTACGACTGTTATTTTAATATCATTATACTATAATGATCTAATATAGCCCGTGGTTCGATTTATTACGGGTATGTCCCTTCTACTTTGTATATGTTTTTAGTATAAAGTATAGTATTGTTGAGTTACTATCCCATAACACAAGTTTAATCTTACTTTAAAGCAGTGGTCCCCGGCAGATTTTACCATTGTATGCAAGTATTTCACTTTGTATAGAAAACGCGTCAACGCGTGGGAGCGTCAGTGGGTTAAAACCGCGCTCCGCGACGACGACGACGGTGCAGTGGGTTCACCGCCTAAGGCCAGTGCGATTTGTCCCTATAAATTTATATTTATTTATTTATCCATGAAGCAACAGCTCTCACAACTCCTCTATGGACGACCAATTGAGGCATCGTAAAACTGATCCTGCGAGTCCTCCCAGCGGCTATTATGGCTTCAGGCCTTGGTGTCGACGACTCCGATTCATGTGCACAAATTATATAGTTGTGTTCATGTGTAAGTCGAATCTTGAGCCGTGCGTGTAGGTAGGCACGACATATAAGCTAAATTTACATTACGAAATTAGTGGCATAAAATTAGTTTCACGACACTAGTTCCATCAACAATTTCGCGTGTAAACTTCAAGTTTTACAATGCATGCATTGATTTCTCGACACTGAAACAGTTTCGTGTCGCGTGCGATTTTTGGATAAAACTAGTGTCATGCAAATAATGTCATCGTTTGTAAACGCGCCGTGAAACTAATGTCGCGAAGGCAATACAATTAGGTACATCTGTATGACAACATTTTGCAATGCATAATAAAGCTTCGATGTTATCGGAGCCATGACCACAGTCATACTGTGGATTTGACGACACTATTATTTTTGATGAAACTAGTTACACATGTATTGAAAGTAGTGTCATGAAATTAATTTCATCATGCATGAAACTTGTTTCGTAATGTAAATTCAGCTGTCACCGGACAACGCTGGATGCAAGCCGCTTCGGATGGCAACTCTTGTTAATCATGACGCGACTACGGCGAATCAAAAGGAGGGTTTTGCCGCTATGTATGTGTGTGTATGTATGTATGCATGTGTGTGTGTGTGTGTGTGTGTGTGTGTGTGTGTATGTATATGTATTTTATGTATTTCCATCTGATCCCTCGTATCTTTAAAGATATCCACGATACCTTGACAAATGAGGTATCGTCAGAATCTTCTTGGCTCTCCGCTGGTTATAGGCTATATGACGTCACAGTAAATCCACTGTGGCGCCCTCTATAAGTCATAAATAATAAACTAAAAATAAAATAAATTAAATCATACTGTGCGGTGTATCAAATGAAAGGGATTAAAAGCATATTTCAAAAATATATACATTATTAGCTGCTGCTCCCTGCTGTGCTTGCATTAAGTAAATAAATGTACTTTTCAGTATGAATTTTCGGGTCAAACGATAGTACCTAACGTCATACAAACTATTGGAGGGCACGTAAAGTAGGCAAAATACATATTAGTATCAGCTGCTCACATAGATGGCAGCACACAAATTGGGTAGTTTCCTGGGTTATATATAAATTACTTATTTGATACTGTTAAGAGAAAAAACGTCACAAAATAATGCCACTTGTCATTGATCACATCCACTTTGAACGTGATTTTAGATTTTTTAATGCAGAAAAACGGATATTAAGAGCCCTATTTGACTCCCACGAAACTATGACGTCACAGTCCGATATTTCATCCAAATCTCATAGAAAAGGTTTGTTTTGACGTTTAGAAAAAAGTGTCTGATTTGACTTGTTGGAAACTAGCGAGTTACTAGCAAAGCAAACCGACGAAAGGTAGGTAATATAAATGTAGGTTCAATTACTAGCTAAGAAAGTATTAAAACTTAATATTTGCTTCGCGTTGGTCTTACTATTTACAATACTTAAGTAATGAAGTTGATTAATAAAATAAGTAAAAAGCGCCATCTAGTAACCTATCTAATTCTATCTAAAATAAAAATTGCGTTCTTCATTTCCTGGGAATATGAGATGGCAGATGTAGGTACCCTATCTTAGCGGTAGCGGGACACTTACATTGTCTATCACTTCGGTCTGACACGAACGAAGTCTTGATGATAAAAATATTTATACAACGTGGAAGGGACATACCCGTAATAAATCGAAACACGGGCTATACTAGATCACTTTAAGCTTTGGTATAATGATATTAAAATAACAGTCAAAAAACCAAAAAAAATTTCGACATTACCATACAAATTGCCCGGGCGGCTGCACACTTTTGTATGGAAATGCCGAAATTTAATTTGGTTTTTTTGGTTGTTATTTTAATTGTAATAAAATGATCTAGTATAGACCGTGGTTCGATTTCTTACGGGTATCCGTATGTCCCTTCCACTTTGTATAAGTAAATAAACTGAGTCAGTCACCAATCACCATGGCCAAAAACAGACAGAAACAAACAGACACCATCAAGTGGGTCGTATGCCTGTCTGCCTAATTTGTTTGGTAAAAACAAAAAAAAAACAAGAAATAGGTAGATTTATTGAGGATAAAGCCACAAAGACCAGACGACGAATATTGATTGATTTTTCTTTAACCGTTTCTTCTCAGCAGAAGTCGTCCCAAAACATTTTAATCCTACTATAACTAATAATTTTACATAATTGTAACATTGTGCTTATTTATTTTGTGTTGATGTTGGCCACCCCAATACGTGATTGGCTGTCGCATGATGTGACTGTTCTATTGTAAACCAATCGCAATGCTCCAGGCACACAGTCAGTGTAAAAATGTCGTCGCAAGTCTAGTACCTAATTAGTGTAATTTAGCTATAAATTACGATTCTCTACACGGGTGTAATCGTTTCAACAAATTCTAGATTGTAAATCTAACCTTATATTTGTTTAGCTTCAATTTTATAGTGAACAAATAGGTGAGTCTATGTTCTAAATTAGGTAACAAACAATACTTTCTCCTTTGACAGATGATTTTAATGACCAATGTTTTCTACAATTTGTAAATAATAACAAAAGTCTTCTAACATTTTAGCCTCGTGTATTATTCAAGCAATCACCCGACTCGTGCTACGTGTAGCACAAGTCGGGTGTAGAATATTGTTTTGCAATCACTTGTGAAGTTATACCGTATGCTTTTTTAGGTGTGCCTTAAAAAAACCAAAGGCTGATTGTGATTTTTTTGTGTAGAATTATGGGTGACGAAATGGATCCTTGCGAATGCCTGTGGAATCACGAGATGGCAATGCGGCGGCTGATTTCTCTGGTGAGTTATCGGCTGAGTCTGACCTTGGCGCACATAACAAGTACGTCCAATAAGTGTTTCTAAATCGACAATAGACTGCTCGACAGTTGATAAGTTTTTTACAATCTCAATTTGGTCAACAAAAACGAATCATACCACTCATAGGTACTTTGCCTGAAAACATAAACAATAAACATTACTTTTAATATACTAGCCCTGTATGCATGTCTGCATTTTAAATACCTATGTAAGTTCGTATCATGAAAATATGTGGGTTATACAAACGTATACATTTTGCTCTACATTTTTGTGAAAATAGCACTGCATTTTAGAAGTGTTTGATATCGCTCCCTTCAGGGCAATTATTGTTTGTATAATTGATCATTAAAAAAAATTGTAACTACCTTGAATATTTAGTTAAAAATATATATTGTTTTTCCTAGAGGGAGGTTAATATTTCCTTTATGAGATGGGATATTCGAAAAAAAAAACGGCCAAGTGCGAGTTAAACTAGCGTGGAGAGGGTTCCATACAATTGATTGAATTCCTATAGGTTTTCCTGTAATCTACAAGCAATGAACTATATTTTGTATTTTTTTCAAAATTTTAGTCTCGGTAGTTTTGGAGATCAGGGGGGGGATGGTCAATTTTTGTCTTCTTTCATGAATAAAAGCAAAACAATTTATTTTACAAGTAATAACAAAAATATATTTGAGATCCTCATAATGAGCCCTTTCATTTGATATATGTGTGACACAGTAAGGTTTACACCATCCTACCAAATTTCACCTGATTCAGAGCAAATTGGCTGTGACAAACGGACGGACAGACAGACGGATAGACAGATGCACAAATGATCCTATAAGGGTCCCGTTTTTTTAATTTTTTGTATGGAACTAAAATGAAAAAGAAAGTCAGATGGCACAACATAGTCTCAGAGGTTTAATCCCTGATAATAGAAATAGTCTTTTTCGCATTTTCTTTGATCTGTTGGTTTGATATTGAATTTCATTAGGTTATAAATTAATTATGTAAACAATATAGAAACAGATTAAAAATATAACATTTATCAATAATAATCCAACTTGTTTAAATCAGTATGTTGCCAAATACACTGTGCTTAATATACATCTTATCTAGTGGTTTGGTTGCATTGTGCATTATCATATAGTGATGTGCGTCACCCACACTGTACAGCCGTAACAATATTATATGATTTTTATTATCATGAATCACATTACTTGTTAGTATGAATTTTACACTTGTTGAACTTAAAAATTACTTGTTTCCTTATCTGTTATAAATTATGTTGAGTGCACCTGTAATATTAATTCGAATGAATAAACAGAAATATGCTTCAACAAACACTTAATTGCTGGCCAAGTTTTTGATGAAAAAAGAAATAAAACCTTTTTTTATGTAAAAGGTCTTCAGTCTTCAATGTTTCTTTAAATTTCTAAAAGAGTAGAAAATGGTTAAAATCAAATTTGTTTAACCAGAATTTGGCCACAGTGCTTGCTTTGTGGTTGGCCTCATTGAGATCTGCCTTTGTACAGGGAGTCGACTGAAACATGACATAAGAAAGGAAGTCAAGCAAGCTTTTGTTAGAGGAACCCCATTTGGCTTGGCCTGGCATCTCGCAGTAGGTACTAGACCGGAGTATGTTTAATCCTTTCCAGACTGTTCCCTTGTATTATTTCACTTTGCTTTTATTATCTAGCTACACCTGAAGCCATTATGATATATTTCCCTAAATAAAGTTATTCCCTTATTCTTGACAAACCTTACATGCTATAGAAGCTAGAACCGTCGCGGGTCACGTGTCCCTGTCGCACGTAGATTTGTGGCAGAGACAGACTGAACCCGTGTCGAGTCTCCGCTTAAAGCAGTTTCAAAATTTAGATGTTTTATGTTTTTTTTTACTAGGTAACTATTCTAGAGTTCATTAGAAAGTATAATAACTTGAACTTTTTATTAGTGTACAGATTGTTAGGCAGCTTGAAATTATTCTCCAGTTCACATGTCCTTGGCCCTCCTTGGATGACCATTGCCATGCATATCATAGTTATTTGGAGAAGAAAAAGTCGGAGTTAGGATTACACGATTTTCTATACAAATTTTACTGAGCGTCGAAAGCGCATCCGGCTTCTAAAACAGCACACAAGATGCAGGAACCAGGAACACGCTAATATTGGGTGAAAGTAAATTATATTCCAAAAAAAATTTTACAGCTTCGCCAAGGCCAGTCGTACTGCACGGACAGTGAATGCCTCGAGCAGCTGCCGGGGCTGCCGGCGCCGCAGTCGGCCGGGAACAGCTTTCTGGTGATGTTTCTGATGATGGCGCTCGCCGTCGCCATGTACATGATGCGTCCGCAGCGCAACCAGATCCAAGATGTCGCCAAGCCGGACCGGAACACACAGGTACTTTATAAAAGACACATGTTACCTACCGTCAGTGATAAGATGTTCCCGGCAGAGTAGAATAGGATCACTCCAAGTCTTCCCATGGATGTCGTAGAAGGCAACTTAGTAAACACAAGCTTAGACCTCTACAACACATCTGGACAGCAAGGAGAGTGTAGGCCAAATCCTCTGACTACTTTGGCTAATAAACTCTGGCTGGTAGTACAGAGATGGTCGTGCTTCTGCAGTGGAGACAAAAAAACGGGCATATGCGAGTCGGACTCGTACATGAAGGGTTCTGTACCACCGTACAATGTTTTAAAACGCTGTAGAAACACGTTTCTTGTATGACGACCCCCTTTAATTATTAACATTATCTTATTTTTAGTATTTGTTGTTATAGCGGCCACAATAATACATAATCGGTAAAAATTTCAGGTATCTAGCTATTACGGTTCAAGAGATAGAGCCCTGTGACAGACGGACAGACAGACAGCGGAGTCTCAGTAATAGGCTCCTGTTGGCAAAAAAGACCTGATGATGATGAGCTACCGATAAGGTTAAGAGAGTTCCTTTCAGGGTTTCTTTTTAGCAGTGGTGTTACAAGATGCTCACGGTTTATACTGTCTCATCATCATCCTAAACTTTCAATGGCCCACAGCTGGGCATAAGCCTCCATCCTATCCCCAGCCCTTGTGATTCAGTTCTTTCCAGCAATATGTTTGATCTTGTCAACTGACCCAGCTGCTGGACGCCCAACACATCGTTTTCCATCTCTAGGGCTCCAATTGGTGACAGCCTTACTCCACCTTTCATCGTTCCTTCTAGCTATTTAGTCTTAGGGTTGGGACACATCACGGAACAGCACTTTCCTATGCTACTATCCTTTTCAGTCGCTCAGAACAGTCATTTGCTAGAGCGAGAAGGAGCGACGGAACGCTTCAGCGCCGACCATACTGAATACGTCGCTCTAAAGCAGCATAGGAAAGTGCTGTTCTATGCTGACGATGTGCCTCAAGCCTTAAATATTAATCTTATATAATTTATCTTTTACTTTATTTTCTACTAAGTAATCAACAAACCATTTCTTCATTAACCCTATAACAGACATGGTAGTTTTCGTAGTTTATTAGGACTCGTCGAGGGGGCAACCGGAATTTGATGCATCCCTTGACCCATTGTCCAATTATGAAAAAAAATATCAAGAACTGGAGAGTCAAGCTAACGGTGCTTATTTGGCGCGAATAAAAGCCGCAGCTCAGCCCGAGTCTGGGGCTTGGTTATATGCTATCCCATCCCCTCGCATGGTTACACTATTAGATACCGATTCCCTGAGAGTGGCCATGGCTTTGAGGCTGGGCTGCGACGTATGTGAACCTCACCGCTGTATTTGTGGGAGGATGGTAGAGGCCAATGTACACCATGCTCTCGGATGTGCTAGATGTGCGGGTCGTGTGTCTCGTCATCATTCATTAATATCGGCAAACATACCCTGTCAGCTGGAACCTCCTGGCCTCTCGCGCACAGACGGAAAAGACCTGACGGAATCACGTTGATACCATGGCAGAGGGGACGTTGTTTATTATGGGACGCAACTTGGGTCAGCAGTCAGCACGTATGCGGCGTGCTACCTCACTAACACTGTGCAATCGCCCAGTGCGGCTACAAAGGTGGCAGCCGAACATAAAAATTTAAAATATACGTATTTTATCTAACCAGTATGAATTCGTTCCCGTTGCCGTAGAGACAGCTGGACCATGGTGTTCCGAGGCGAAGCACTTTGTTAGTGACATAGGACGGCGATTAAAGTCGCGTGGATATGACCACCGCTCCGGATGGTACCTGGTCCAAAGGCTATCCATAGCAATTCAAATAGGAATGCGGCAAGCATAATGGGTACCTTTGAGTCGAGTACAATTCGGGGTGGTATTTTTGACTAATTTATTTCTTATTGACGAAACTGTTGTGAATTTTGTATTGATTTTGAAATGATTTAATGGTTTTTTTATGTAAAATAAACCGGCCAAGTGCGAGTTAAACTCACGTGGAGAGGGTTCAGTACAATTGATTGAATTCTTATAGGTTTTCCTGTAATCTACAAGTAATGAAGTATAATTTGTATTTTTTTCAAAATTTTAGGTTCAGTAGTTTCGGAGATCAGGGGGGGAATGGTCAATTTTCGTCTTCTTTCATGAATAAAATCAAAACTATTCATTTTACAATAATAACAAAAATATATTTGAGATCCTCATAACGAGCCCTTTCATTTGATGTATGATACAGTAAGGTTTGCAAAACTTTTTTTTAATTTCCTAATTTGTCCCCCGAAAATGACACTTATTTAAAAAAAATATTTATTTACTTTACACATGTGTTTGGGTCATAGGATTACAACATTTTACCAAATTTCACCTGATTTGGTCCAGTAGATTCGGAGCAAATTGGCTGTGACAGACGGACGGACAGACAGACGCACGAGTGATCCTATAAGGGTTCCGTTTTTAATTTTTTGTACGGAACTCTAAAAAGCAATTATAGATACGCCGTTTCGTATAGGGAGGTCAAAAGGATGGCTCAAGAGAGGGAGACATGGAAACTACTCCACCGACAAGAACGAAGTTATAGATAGATATGGGTGCAAGGACCGTATTGCGTCCAGTGGCGTAGCTACCTAGGGACTAGGCGGGGCAGTGCCCCGGGGCCCTCAACTCAGGGTGCCTTCGAATCCTTACCAGAAAATCTCGAACTGAAATTGTGAAAATCTCCCATTTTCAAAATAAATATGACAGGTTGCAACCCGACTTTAATCATGGCAACACAGTTGAGAAATTCGAAACGGATAGCGATATGTGCGTTTTATTATTCATCGATTTGCGTTTTATTTTTTCGAGAACGGTTAAAAAAATAATGCTATATCAGGAGTAAGTAAGCTAATGTTAATGTTAAACTTTTTAGTACTGGTCAATATAGTGGTTCAATTTTATTTGATTTTAGTACTGTCCGTTACGTCAATAAATCATGTCAAATATAGATTTCGGCTATTCATTGTATAACGTGAAATATCGTGAAAAAAATGCAGGTCACCTGCAGTAGGTGCATTAATTCAGTGGTGCATAAGACGGTGACGCCTGGGTGACGCATATTGCGCGTACCTTAGGAGATTCCGGCCTGTGACCATAGGTCCAGCTTTGGAAGTTATGTAAAGTCTATTATTGTTATAACTAGGTGACGGTCGTCAAGCTATGTCAGATGTCTTGTTTAATTTTTATATTATTTTTTTATTAGAGATTTCAGTGCGTTTGACCTCTATCTAGCCTGATGGGAAGCTAAGATGAGGTCTAAAGGTGTTACACGCAGACTCAAAAAATACCTATTCACTCTTGCCTTAAAAGTCCCTAAATCATTTGAATGGGGAAACATCGACTCAGGGAGGGAATTCCACACCTTAGCGGTTCGCACAATGAAGGAGGCGGCGAAACCAGAGGTACTATGAGGAGGTATATCAACCACAAATGGGTGGAATCCCTGTCCACGTCGTGTTGTCCGACGGTGGAATGGTGTAGGGGGGAATTAAATTATGCAATTCCTGCGCACACTCCCCGAAGTGCAGCCTGTAGAAGTAAATTCTTGATAGTGTCAAGAATTATTGTTATTGACCATTTAATATTTGAGCGACAGTCTATCAATAACACAGTCAGTTTCTCATGTAAGATTACAAAAGTTAGTCATCTGTTGATAAATATCAGATGTGCTCTGGCGTGTATGGGGCATAGTTCCCAGTAGGATATTTTGAGAATTTCCTAAAAATATATTTGGAATGAAAAGATTTTCCTGCATTACGTTATTTTGAATAAATTAATAGTGATTTGTAAAACCAGTTTATTGATAGTATTACTGTACTGGTTTAACGTGATTAATTAATTAATTACCTACATAAAAGGGCAGCTTTCGCATTGTGATCACTGATCATACTTTAAACATTCGTCTTCTTCTTATATTTAAGAGCTGGGCTCTTGTCGGTGGTGTGCTTTCCATGTCTCACTTTCTTCCGCCAAGTTTTTAACCTCATCCTTTCACGTTTAATTTTTCCTTTATTTGACCAAAAATGTTCCTTCTCTTTTTCCTTCCATTATTGTTTTAAGGCCGTACCTGAATTTTCCGGGTTCCGGTGCTGCCCCCATTTAAAATAAATCATTTCAAAGAAAACAGAGACAAATTTCGCTACTACCAAGTCCTAGATAACCCTTCAGAGTATTTTATGAACTACTGTTTACAGTTTATAATGAGAACGTTAAGCTTTACTACGCACATAAGCCAAAAGTGGCAGTCTTTCGCAAAAAAAAATGTTGTTTTTTACCGACTTCAAAAAAGGAGGAGGTTATCAATGCGAATGTATGTTTTTTTTATTTTTATGTATGTTTGTTACGCGATATCTTCGCCAATTGTGAACCGATTTTGATGATTCTTTTTTTATTTGAAAGCCTTTACTACCAAGTTGGTCCCATTTTAATTTGGTGAAGATATGATGAAGAACTTTAGAGATATGGAAGAAACTCTTTAAACAAATTGAAGTCGGTTGTTTTTTTTTTTGTTAAAAATTTAATTATTCAATAATTGCTTTTATGGCACGTGGTTCAGTGTCACGGACTGAACTTGCTCCAAAAATTTTGCCGGTGTTTTAAAAGTAACCCTGTATACTTTGCACGATGTTGGCGTCCTTAGTTGTGTGACTATTTGCACACGTCTCTTAGAGCACGCATATCGCTACCCTCGCGATATCACGCCAGTCAAGTAATATGACTAAGGCGATTCTCACATTGCCCCGCACTACGCAGCGTAGCGCGTGAATGCGTGTTCTAACGTTGCTTGTAAGTATCTCCCTTTGTATAGAAAACACGCACAGTCCAACACACAGAAAATGCATCCAGAAAACACAACAGATGCGTGGCAGTGTGATAATCGCCTAATATGCCATTGTTTGAACAACCATGGACCAAACCACTAAATTAAATTTCTATGTTTGCAGGACCGTGACGGGGCCCCGCCTACGCCGCCTCGAATCTAAAAACTGATGTTTCGGTGCAACGCAAAGGATTCCAGTAAATGTATTATACCTATAATGTATGTGTTGTTGCGCCTGATTGTAAAAACAAATAGGCTACCAATTTAGACCTTGTATAGAATAATATAATATGTATGCTGTAAGTGGAGATTATATATTATTAAGGACACAATGTCCATGACGAAAGCAGGTACTGATTCGCGCCATGATAGTAAATACATTGGTCGATACGTTTTGACTGTTTGCGGCAAAAGTAAATAAAATTGCGCTTTTAAATTCTACTTATTATTTTAAAAAATTAGAGCTATTTAATGTAAAAAATTATGAATATTAACAGCATTGATGCGCAAATAATGATGTACCACTTGTACAATATACCAGGGGTATTAGGATCTCGAGAAAATTTAGGAGGATAGGTACAATGAATGATACTTGGCCCTTCAGCATGTAATCGGCGACATCGTTTATGGAGCGCTTTCGACTGGCATCAACTCGCTTAATGTAAAGGCCCATTTATTTATTTATCACACTTTATTGTTCCAAAGTAAAAATATACTTTTAACGAATGGCGGACTTAATGCTAAGAGCATTTCACCCAGACAACCATAGGGATAAAAAGAAAATTGTGCGGCGCAAAAAAGCAAAATATCTATTTAATCACTACTGGTATTTTAAATATGAATAATAACTTCATTAGAAGCAATAGATGACTTGCACGGTCTAAACAAAACGTCAACCATACGAATAATTTATTGCGTCAATTTAATTGTATGCAACAGGGCCTTAATAATAGCGGACGAGATGGTACTAATTCGTCGTGGTATAAAACTTGTCGCGACGGGTAAGGGACCATCCACATATTACGTCACAGCGATGGGGGGGGGGGGTATGCCAAACGTGACATTACTTGTTAGGTACGTTTCAAACCAACCGACCCGGGCCGGCCGGCATTTTATAATGCGGTAAAGGAAATTAAAACTTGTAAACAGAAATTAAAGTTCAATGTTTGTTTGTCTGAATGGCACCTTAAAGGGAGAGGAAAATTTCGCGTGACGTAATATGTGGACTTCCCCTAATCTACGTTGAATGTTACGGGGGCTGGTGTAATTTATGTATGATATAATGATGGCATGTATAGAATTCCATTATATTATAAATTGTTTACCTTCCGATTCGATATGGACTACTACTCCTAAATATAATTTAACAACTTGGTGCTATAATTTGACATTAATTTGTACTTTTGTTCTGATAGATAATTAATACACTTTTACACCATTGGTTTCTTACCTATAACATCTCTAAAGTTCATCACAAGTGCAATATTATCAAATGAACGGGATCTGAATAACTTTAGTGTAAGAAAATATATGTCACAATACGTGTACGTGTAAGTTTACATTGATAATCATATGAAATCTTCGTTTTGTTCAACATAGCAAGTCGCTGTGATCCTTTCTAGTTTAGTTGGAAAATAGTTTTTAGTTTAATTTAACATTCTTGAGCACTTTTTTTGCTTTGTTTTACCTTTTCACTTGCTTTTCTTTTCAATACACGGTCAGTTTTATTAAAATTCATACCTCGTAAATTGTTTTTTTTTTGTTGTTGAATTAGGAGAATTTATACTTTAATTAAATAATACACTAGGATCTTCGTCGTCATTTTAGAATTCTGTCAGTTTTTCTTTAAAGTACGAGTAAAAATAAATACGTGGACGTTAGGAATTATTAGTACGCAAATCCGTCAAAACAAGATCCTAAATAAAATACATTTTGACATTTTGACTTATACAAAGCGACCGTGAATATTCCATTAGATTTAGTTTTTCGTTCACATTGGGTTGGGTTTATTTTTACTGCATTGATCACTATTAGCTTTATTGCTGCGACATTATACTCTTAAGATCACCCAGACCACAAAGAACCATATCGTTGAACTTAGTGCAAACTGTTTGGAATAGATGTAAATGTATTAATTACACTTAAAAATCTTACGGATCGATGCTCCAACGCATTCTAAACGAATTAATTTCTCAAATCTCATGCAATCACTTTCGAGATTATATTTTTGTTGGATAACATGAGGTTTTAGGCCTTTATTATGTGTTTCGCCAGTCTTGCCACAACTGTAGAACATTCCGAGCCCAGATGAAAACGTATGCTGCTTGTTTTAACAGGTCACCATGACAACAAGCCACCGTTATGTTAGTGCACTGCTTTCTAACATTTAGTATAAAAATATAATCTGCAGATGTGGCAAGACCTTTACTTTTTCTTTTTGTTTAAAAAATAAAGTTTTTTTATGGTAATGCATTCATATTTTTACATCTAATCATCCAAAAGGTAGTTGATTGCATCCAGTTCAGACTTGTTTAATGTTTATGTCGTATTTAGGGTGTTTAGTTTATATTCTGTATGTGCAAACAATAAATAAAACTACTGACACCGATTGTTTCATTACTGAAATAAATAAAAATGTATATACAATGACTTATGTACTTTTTTATTTTTAGAAATGCATTTATGACCGTCAACAACAGATTTTGGAGAGTTTATAAACATAAAATATTAAAAGATAAAAACAAAACAATATCATAATTTTGTTGTAACTAAATAATAAGTGTTACATATTACTAGTTAATGATATTTCATAGTGATATTGGCATTCTGGCTAACTGAAATGGACCTAGCTAACTACTACTAAGAATACAAAATAAATCGCTCACCAACTTATATTGAAGATTTGTCCCATGACTGAGTAAGAAAAATAACAGTAGACACCTTAATATCGGCTGATATTTCCGTTAAATAATAGAGAAAATGAGCAATTGTCCAATTTTTAATAAAGAATATAGAGAAATATCGAAATAAAAATATAAGATAGCGCTTTCTAGCGGCATTTTATTTAAAACTTTTAAAGGTACGTAAGCCCGGAGGTCATTTCTAAGGGTTCCAACACATCTGTCAGCACGGAACAACATTTTCCTATGTTGCTATCCTTTTCTGTCGCTCTGAATTTGCTAGAGCGAGAGAGCTACGGAACGCCGCGGATCTAGTAAATGACGCTTCTAAGCGACAGAAAAGGATAGCAGCATAGGAAAATGCTGTTCGGTGCTGTCAGATGTGTCCCAACCCTAAATCAGCCTGTAGGCAGCTTGAAAATCTGACACCAATGTGCCATAAACACGGATAGATTAAAAATTATTTCATAACAATAACATCCACAAAACTGGACGAACTTTATTTCTACGACTGCAGTACAAAAATACCTTAAAGATATGGTACTTCACGCCTCATGATTGCTTGTACAAAATTCCGCCTCTGGCCAGGCGGTGGGCTTGCATCATGAGTCTTGTATCCTATCCACTTGGGTCTTAACCTTTTTCAACAAGGTACTTATCTGTTTGTACTTTCCTGTCGAATTAGGGAGGTTCTCGAAGTTAATGACGTCACAAATATCTTTGGCAAACTTCTCGTCGGTTGGTAACTTCACGTATGGGGATGCTACATTCATGACCGGTGTGCCATACAAGGTATTTTTTACGTGTCCCGTTCTCTGTTCTGGAGTTCTTGATTCTGAATCACTGTCTGATTTCGTTTTGATATTATTCGACGGCTTTGGAGATGCGACTTTCGATTTGTCTAAACTACCTGTTTCAATTGTGTTTTGTTTATCACTTACAACAGTGAGTTCTACGTCTTGAGTCGCTTCTGTATCATTTAAGACTTTGTCATTACTTTGAATTTCTTCAGTGTCGTTCAAAACATTTTCGTTTTTGTCATTTTCATTACATACTTCCGTGTCTTCCTTATTATCTACTTCTATATCAGATTCGACCAATGAAACATCGCCCTGTAAAGCGTCTAATAACTTCCGCTTCTTCTCTTCAAGGTCGTCTAACGTCGGACTGCTGTGTCCTTCATTCACTTCTACTCTTTCCTGAAAACAAATAAGTCTGGAATAATAATTTGTATATTTTTTACTTCAAGCCACAGTTAAACGGGACGAAATTTTTCGTGCGGCGACCACGCGGACACCGCCAGGTCGCCGCATTAAGGTGTTCAGTGATTTCAAGTGTGAACTTTATTTACTAGGTAACAAAGTTCAAATTCAAAGCAACCTAATAAGGAGATTTGTTCCGTTTCACGTATTTATTTTGAAATGTTAAGACAACCATTGGCAAGCTTATGATATTTTCTGCGTAAAACAATATTATTTATCGCTGCCATGACGGTTACAAAAATACCGAGCGGTGAGTTGTTGAAAAACTACACGTTTTGTGTTTCGCTGACAGCCTCGTTGAAAGATAGCAATCCTAGTTGTGTTGGCAGGGCTGTTTCTTCAGTGCGATAGACGAGCACGAAAGCTAGCGCTTCGAGAACTTTAAAAGCGATACCACAGAATAGGCATACCTAGTACTCAAGTAAGAAGTCTCACTCAGCAAAAAAAATCCAAAGAAATATCTACATAATGTGGCTAGCAATATGGTTTAATTTAGCTCACGTCAGAACTCAGCACCTTTTCGTTTAGATACCTAGATACCCATTGCAGGCCAATTTCATTTTTATTACTCTGGACAAACAATTCATATAACTAATAATAATTTACTGCTCCGAGTGGTCGCCGCGCGCATAGTAATAATGTAGGTATATTTTCGATACCTACATTATTAACGGGGAGTGACACAGGCCTGGCGGTACACGTGGCAAGGATCGTCAAGTTTGGGCTGACAAGGTTGGATAATATAGACTTTTAGTAAAAAAAAAACTGTTTCCAACTTACATCGTCATCAGCAATGGAATCATCCACAGTCACGACACTGATGTTTTCCTCAATTAGCACCAAGTCTTCAGCAGAGTTGTCCAATTCAGTCTTATCATCATCAGTATCCAGGGCGATGACTTCATCACTATCAGGAAGGGGCGGGGGAGATTTGGGCGGCGGTGGTGGGGATTTAGGCAGAGGTGGAGGGGATTGGGGCAGTGGCGGGGGTGGGGATTGAGGGAGGGGCGGAGGAGGCAGCGGAGCTACAGGCGGCGCTTCATCCGGTAGGGGCGGGTTGGACGGGAACTCTGCTACTTCTGAAAACAAAATGTTAATTTGAGGAAAACACATTATATGTATAACGTCTTACTAAATATACTGACACTATTTAAAGGGTGAATTCAGTCCATGATACTGAACAACTTTCTCCAAGAAACATATATTGACATATTGGCTTTCCATACAAACTCGGATCGGTTGATCGGTAACTTGTATGGGACACAAAAAAATGTTTTTTATATTTTGACATATGTTCCTTGGGGAAAGTTGTATTGTATTATAGACTGAATCCATCCTTAAAATAGTTTCAGGATATTTTGTTTACAAGGACATTATGATATGAAAAACGATAATTTCATTTCTGTTGTCGGGATTGGCGACTGGGTTGACTTCTTCTAGAGTTATTTTCGACATCGGAGGAACGGCTTCCCAACTATATAACTAACTATTAGTTATGCTAATTAGTAACTAATGAAAGCTTATGTCGCTCGCATAGGCTATAATTTTCAACAGAGTTTATACCATATACATGAACCCAGAAAACACTGACGAAACGACTGCCTCCGTGGTCCAGTGGTCAAGGCGTTTGCCTTGTGATCCGGAGGTCATGGGTTCAAATCCCACTGGGAAGCATACTTTGTGAAAAGTTGTTTCCAGTCTGTTTAGGATATTGCAGGCTTGAATCACATGATTATCCGAAAAGAAAGATGATTCCGTGCTTCGGAAGGCACGTAAAGCCGTTGGTCTCGAACGCCATCTAGCGTTTGTACCTATCCTAGGATTGGTTCTGGTCTACCCTTTGGGTTGCGGAGGTCAGACGGCAGTCGCTCTGTGTAAAAAACCAGTAACCTCGTCAAATCACCAAGGTAAGGTAGCGGACCCCCGGCTCTGAAGCGTAACCGCTGACGATGCAATCGGGAATACGCTCGGATGATGATGACATGAACCCAGAAAACACTCTTGTGTGCAGTGCACTCCTTTACTGGGGTAGTCGTGTAAAGTGAGATCGCTTACCATCCCCGCTATCGAGCTCCATCTCGGCCTGTCCCCCCTGTGTGGTGTTGGCGGCTGCCGACGGGAAGAAAGTCAGCTTCTTCCGCTTGTAAGCCTTCATGGCATTGGGAGCCAGCATCTGCAGCATCGCTATCTTGCTGTCCTGCTCCGACATTGGCGGCAAGTTGAACAGGTGGGCTTCCTGCAAATTATCAAGTTTGCATCATCATGTGTGATTTATCATCAGGTCTTTTTTAGTCTCCACTGCAGGAGCACGACCCTCTCTGTACTACCAGTCATATATTAGCCAGAGCAGTCAGAGAATTTGGCCTACACTCTCCACGCTGGCCAGACAGGTTGGAGAGGCTTCATTGATGTTAGCTTGTATTTCCTAAATTGCTTTCTACGACGTCCACAGGAAGATTTGGAGTGGTCCAATTCTACTCTGCCGAGAACCACACACTACAGACTTGAAAAAAAATTGGTTGGCTGTGAAGTCGGTTTGCGGACGGTAGTTTGACGTGACAACGTCAAACATTCCGAACTGAGCCGATCATGCCTCTCTCTCGTTCGTGCCGCAACGTATCGAGTTATTAGACGTTGTCACGTCAAAAGAAAAATGTCCCACTGCAGTGCAAAGGCCATGGCGCAATCCCTGCAATGGGCGTCAAGCTTGCCTCTCCATATACAACGTGGAATGGACATACTCTTAATAAATCGAACCACGGTCTTTACTTACTAGATCACTATAGTAAATTAAAATAATTGCCAAAAAACAAAAATAAATTTCAGCATTTTCCATACAAAAGTGTGCAACCGCGGGCGATTTGTATGGGAATGTCGTTTTTCTTTTGTTTTTTTTTACTGTTATTTTAATTTCGTTATACTTTAGTGGTCTAGTATATAGCCCGTGATTCGATTTATTACGGGTATGTCCCTTACGCGTTGTATAGTGGAGTGGTCTACCAAAAAGTTTCACATGGAATATTCTATTTTTATTTTTTATTTATTTAATGGGAACAACAAACAGCTACTTTATAAATACCAATACAATATACAATTTATAAATAAAAAGAGTTATCAATAACGTAGCCCACAGAATTGTACACAACACAAGCTTACTAATTAAATAAAAAAACATGCAGATATATTAAAGTTGCTTTTCTGTGACACAGAAGACACATATGTTTTACAGGCAAATACAGGTTTAAAAAAGAAAAAGAAACTAAAATAAAACGGGGGAAGTTAATTTTTGGAGGACTAGATTCTTAAATTTAAACACACTGTGTGCAAAAATATCAATGTTCACAAAGTTACTGTTGTAAGATTCCATCATACGATGAAGAGGGGCTCTCAGTCCACTGTTCGATTTTGACAACAATATAATAATTATATAAATATGGACCTCTTTATATCGTGAACTGGCCTCGACATTGAAGCCAGGGAAGTCTAGAATCTTCTTGATGTCAAACTTATCTTTGGAGCCGGGCTCGGACACCTCACCCTCCTCCTCTTCTGGGTCTTGTATAGCTGTGCCCTGCAAAAATGTTTTCATAAAAATCAACCAAAGAAACCTGGTTATAAATATATACAGGGTAATTTTAAACCTCTTAGAACGGTGTGGAAGGCAAATGGAGAAACCATCACACTATTTTATTTTATTTATTTTTATTTTATTTATGTCATCACCTCCTAACGGCCGTGCGTATAGTAAAGTTAGCAGGTTAGTTTAGGTTAGTCATTTGTTAAAATTTTGAAAAAAAAAAGATTTTTATTTTCTTACGGTTTGTTCTATTCATGATTTTGATTTCAAGATTTTAATATACATAGATAATGGGTGATAAATTAACCTGTATAGTAGACAGGAAGAAACCTTCTAGGGCATTTGGGAAAGTATACAGCATGTAGAACAGACCAGAGACAAACCGAAATAGTGACAGGACAAGAACAAAGGGTTGTAGCACCGAAGAAAGTAAGGGTTAGCAACCTGTCTCTATTTCGGAATCCCATTTCCATCTCAGGCAGACCATCTTGCTCAGTGTGGCCTTTGCGCTATGTCACACTTGGCTATATCTATTTCATAAGAATAAAACGATGTGTAATATGTATGTTAAATAATTACCGTTGAGTCAAACATGGTGATTCCGGAGTGCGATATCCTGGCCTCTTCCAGCCAGCCAGGAGGGTATCCCAGCAGCCTCATTCTGTAGATGTGTAAAGGGAGCTCATGTCTTTTCAGCCCTAAAGCATGTCTGAGCTGCCCCGATATTCTGCCAGGTATCAGGTGCCCATACTTCTGTTCATCTTCTACATGATACCGACTGAAATACAACATCAAAATTGGATTTATTTAACTATAGGTATAATAAATACCGATATAAAACAAACTCTCATTACACTTTCTTCTATATTGGCACAGAAGACAGAGTATACAGAATGGAATCTCCAAAGGTACGCGCATATGCGTCCCTGTTCCTGCACCTCTTCCCTGTTCTTGTGCGGCCGTGTGTGCCGTGCAGTGTGTGTTCGACTGCTCTCGCCCCTCGACAAGGCGAGAACAGAGGGAGAGGTGCGCGGACAGGGAACGGGGACGCATATTGCGCGGGACCTTAGGAGATTCCATTCTGTATACTCTTACTAGGCTATGGATATCTGTGATAAAGTAGATTGAATCATGGACAAACAAATATTCATACTGACAATCTTCATACTTTGAAGCATATTTCGAAAGTCTTCTTATTTAACTGCTTGTGGCATCACTGCCAATTCAGTGAGTGAATTCTCTTCCTAATTATCTCATGTTCAAAAACTAACCCAACTCTGGTGGTCATATTCTTTCTATTCTCTGCTATCCTTGCTTTGTTCTTGGGAGCAGGGCAGTCTTGTAGCCGATGGCTGCCGTCACAGTTAAAGCAGGTTGGACCCCTCCTGACCATGGGGGGCGGAGTGGGTTCTCGGTCAGGGATGTTGGATATTATTTCGGAAACCTGGAAATGAGTAATTGAATAATGAACCAAATTTTCCTAAATCTTTATTTCTGTATTGCAAGTACTCTTATTTCATGCAATGAATGCACCCAATGTGTGAATCTAAACACTTAGTATTTTAATTGATCTAAAATCAACTCTAGTCTTACATCAAAACTAGAATTGTTTACATAGATTCGTCCTTGTTAAAAAAAAATTACAAGGCAAAAACTGCTTTTACAAGAACTAGTTTTGAGTTACTTTAGAGAACTGACTTTATTATTCTTAAAAAAAAGTGAGATAGTTTCTGCTTAATAAGCTCGAGGATAAATTTACAAACCTGACTGTATCGAGGCACTTCTACGGGAGCGTCACAAGGAGCAGTGTCAATAAAGAACAGATTTTCTTCCGGTTCCTTTTCTTTCTCCTCTTGAACGTTAAAATCATCTTCTATTAAGTCCTCCGGCCAAATATCTAGTTCCAAATCAGTTTCAGTGTCAGAGCTATCCACATCATGAATTTTTATCAGTCTTAACATAAATGCCTTAATCTTTTCTTTATACCCTTTAGCTAATTTAGTGTCTTTAAACTTAACAGTCACTAGTGGCGTCCTATTTTCACACCCAACAACACCTAAATCACTATATGAAGCAGGAGAATCTATAACAATATCTTCATTGAAAATCATTGTTTTTGTACCATCGGTGGATAATTTTTTGTCAATATCTATATTATTTTCTACATGCTGCGGAGAAACACCGTTATCTAAAACAGTTTTCTCATCCGTGGAAGTGCTGACTGGCGATGTTTTCCCTCCATTCTGTTCAAGAGAAGATGACCCATTTTTAACAGTGTCTTTTAAGGAAATAACTGTACTACCATTTTCTTGACTGCTGTCTTCCGCACTTATAATATTATTTGAGTCTTTTACTGGACTTTCTGTACCAATACGAGTAATTTTAGGATCCTTTGCCTCATCCTCGCTACTAATTTCGATGTCATCATTGTCCAATTCATAAATGATATCGTTCACTCCAGCCTTTCTTTTCGACATGATGATATAAATGCCTCATTAAATTACCAGTTGTATCAAATAGAGAGTGATTTATAGATAAAATTAGGGGTTTTAGTATAATATAAATGAAAGAACGCGCACCTCAAAATAAGATTATTTTGACAGCAAACTGACAGCAACACGCACTTTTTTAATCAGTTTGTTTTCGATTACAATTCTAGGTTTATAAACATTTAACATAGACAAAAGAACGGATGAGTTGAGTTGAGGAGATTGAGAATACACCCCAACCGTAAACTATAGATAACTGTCAAAATAGCATAGACAATCAATCAAAACAAAGAATTTTGAGGTTATCTATCATCTCATCTGTCCACAGACCTAGAATCGCGCCTTACGGCTACATCTGTCTGTGTTCTCTTTTTTAGGTTTCAATTCAAACATTTCTGGGTACTACTGGGTAGAGTTAATTTATTTTGTTTGTAACAATAATGTCGTTGCTTGTTAGAAAAATAGCACAGCAGAATTTCAAACATGTACTGAATAGACAGAACGAAACACAGATCATTATTATTTCACACAGGAAACTTAATATTGTCCCTTCAATATATGGCAAGTAATACCTTTTCGTTTACAACAATAATAAATATTTTATAAGATTACTCTATCTTATTGAAATACTGCAGATGGTGAACAAGATCCAGCTCCGATATTCTTTTCTTCGAACGTTCAAGTGTTACTGAAGAGGTTAACTCGACCAGATTTTGCCAAAGTATTTCGAAAAAGAAGCACTCGTGTGTTACCCGTACTTCAAACACCAAAGTACAAGTTTCTGACTGATGAAGAGCTTGAAAATGAAATGCAGAAAGCAAACAATAAGGCCGATAGACTATTACAAATGCCTCCTGTTGTAAAGGTGAGATAGCTATTATTTGCTGTTGCTGCATAAAGTATATACTTACATATATAAATGTTCCTACGCCATCTCAGGGCACAAAAACAAAGCTTTGAATAAACGGTTAGATAAACATATGAGCTGTTGAGGCCAAGGATGATACGTTATAAATTTTTGTCTAAAGCCTAAATAATTGAGATGTAGTGCAAAGCAAATACCCGTTGAATGTTAATATATGCTCATTTCCAAAACGAGTGATCGGAAGCGGCCTGCATCCAGCATTTTCCTGCAACCTTGCTCAGGTCGTCTGACCACCTAGCATTACTAGTTGCTGGTAAAACCTAATAACCCCTCAGTCACCAAGCGTTCGGATCTGGTCGATTTCAAATTAAGTTTTGGCATCCGGGCAGATTCAGCCACATTGGTGCGTTTTCACAGCGAGTCTTTATATCAGTTGTCGTGATCCCAGTGCGAGGCATAGTTCTTGGTCGGAATTTGGATACATACAACGTGAAATGGGCACGAAAATGTTTGTCGGATTAATCCGATGTTTGCAGTTAAAGGGTTAAAATAATGTCTGTAGATTTTGTTTTTACTAGTCTCTGGTTTACTTCTCTTAATTGGGAAAGGCTGCCCCCTTATTCTTCCTTCAGTAGAAATATGTTAAATAGATTATTATTTTTTTATTATAGCTTTTTTTTCTACATGTTCCACTTTTAATTAGTTACAATTTTTCAGGGTATTTATCTTGGTTTTTTAGACATGCAGTCCCTTGAGGGTAAAAGCCTCCTCCATCCTTTTCCACTTTTCTCTATTCTTGGCCATTTCCATCCACTTTTTTCCTGCCACTTGTACAATGTCATCCAACCATCTTTTTCTTGGTTTTCCTATCCTTCTTTTGCCCATTGGACCAAGCCATTTTGTGACTTGATAAGTCCATATTTTGTCTTTGCATCATGCTATATGTCCAGCCCATTTCCATTTTTGTTTTAAGCAGTGCTCGAGGGCATCTGTTATTTTAGTTTTATTGCAAATATCCACATGTTAAATAGATATAACCATAAAAATATTTTTTAATATTATTTCAGGTACTACAACCAATAGAGGATGTGCTATCCCATGATCCGGCTCTAATCGGATATGACAAATCAAAATATCTTTTCACTGACATTAGTTTTGGTTTTGCTAATGAAAGAAGGCTTATAGTTGAAAGGTAATATACCTTCATATAAATGATTAAACAAAATTTATATTTTATAACGGATCTGGTAGTACAGAGGGTCGTGCTTCTGCAGTGGAGACTAAAATTACCTGATGAAGGCCACTAAGTGGCTCCCAAGTGGCCACAAACCAAGGCAGACAATGAGTTGGACTCATATCTGGAGAGTGGCAAACTATTGCCCTCAAAAGGCAAGATTGATTAGTTGCAAAAAGGGGAGGCCTTTGCCCAGCTGTGGGAAATAAAAAAATTAAAACAAGAAGACCTCTGGAAATGTTTGAGTGATGAGCCTATGTTTAACAGTGAAAGTATCAATCTATACTTATTATCCTAGCGTCTATCTGTTTGTACTTTTTGTACTGTATTGTATAAGTCTCAACAGTTTCAAAGTCCCAGGACACGAGACATCGTACAATCAAAGTCCCGGGACGTCCCGGGACTTCAAGGCTTCTACATAAAATTTTAATCGAGTTTATTTCTAGCGAAATGGCTTCGTAACAAGCAGATTTTCGTAAAAATCAACATTAATTTAACATACAATGTAATCCTAACAATTTCAACATTAATTTCAGTCTAATTGGTATAATAATAATTCAGTCTAAATTAATTGGTAAATATAATCATAGATTAACTTATTAACAATTAAATCTTGTACTGTCGGGTTGACTTAATAGATTCGTTATTTTTTTATAATGTTTCCACATTTTTGCTGCACAAAGATCTATTTTAGGCGCTAGGCTCTTACTATTATTTAAAAATTAAAATTATTACAATACAATTTCGACAACCGTGTCTCGTCTCGAGTCTCAACCCAAAAGTCTCGGGACCTGAGACAACTTAATTAACAAAAAGTCCCGGGACTTCGAGAAACAAGACGTCCCGGGACCCAAACTCTAGCGGGCCACATTACAGTTAATCATTTACCCAATTAAGAACCCATTTATCTCAATCTTCATTGTTTTACTACACTACAGAGACCCTGACGGCACACTCCGCAGCTGTGATCATGACACAAGAAAAAGGCTCAACCAAGTATACTTCCCCACAAATGGCCGCAAGCTGAGAGAACCCATGATGTTCACCGATGAAGACAAATTAGACAGTCTACTGGAGAGAGAACAGTATGAATTTGTTCTAGACCGGGCTTGTGTGCAGTATGAGCCTGATGAACATTCTTACCAGAGGATAACCAGCATCACGTACCAGCATGTTGATATGAGAACAAATTATAACTTGTTGAGGTAATTTTTATTAATATTGTATAATTAACCTTTTTTGGTTAAATCTAATGTGAGACACAGACATTATTAATATGTGATAAACGGGTAACTCAAGTAAAAAGTCAGCTACCGGCCGATATATTTCGACCTCATTCAAAGGCCTTCTTTAGGACGAATGTGACTCGTGACGCGTACATGAAGATGTCCCTAGCCGCACTGATGTTAATATATGTAGGTATATAAAGTAAGTAACTAAAAAATAAATCGAATCATACGTACCGTGTAGGGTATCAAAAGAAAAGGCTTAATTAAAAATTACATTATTAGTTGTTACTTGCTGTGCTTGTATTAAGGCGAAGATATAGGCAAATGGCCTTGAAGTGTGAAATAAATTGTTAACTCGTAAATATGGTGATAATTTCCATATTTCTCTACGTCATGCACTAGATAGCCCTTTATGAACTGCCGTTAAAACTATTATTGATGATCCGTCTAGCTTTAAAACTTGCCGTGGCCACTTTTGGCAGAGGCAAGTTTTAAAGCTAGACGGACTAATGTAAATACTTTCAACGGTGGTTTATAAAATAATTTAAAGGGCTATCTAGTGCATGACGAAGAGTAATATGGAAATTATCTCCATATTTACGAGTTAACAATTTATTTCAAATGAGGGCGCCACTTCAAGGTCATTTGCCTATATCTTCACCTTAACTGGATAATCATACTTTTCTTTAAAATGTTGCCCTTAGTCGGGTTTTAGTTTTTAAACTTACATCTTGTTACTTGTGTGTAGCTGAAAGTTTAATTTAATATTGTAAAAATTTATTGTAATAAATGCGTATTCCAGATCAACAAGACATTTTGGGCCTCTGACTTTCTACCTGAGCTGGCATCAGAGCATTGACAACCTCATGCTGGAGTTGCTGCAGTCAGGAGTTGTACGCGAGGCTGTACTCTTGACGGCGCTTCGGCAGGAGATACATGGAGACGTGGTCAATGGTGATTTAGCCAAAACCCTGACGCAGCAAGTAAGTTCATTTATTTTATTGTATGTACTAACATGACGGCTAGACTTAAATAGGATTGGGCAGGGCATGTGTGCCGCATGCAGATAGAGTGATGGGCCCGGATGCCTTCCTTGTGGGGGGCAGAAGGGCGCAGGAGTAGAGGTAGACCACGGGCACAGCGGCGACACTCCTTGTACGTGAGAGTTCGAACGCCGGTGACATTGAGCCGGAGCGCGTAACGCTAGGGTTGGTACCGAACCGAAATGGAATATCGTGCAGTGCGTGAGAGAGACGCGAACTAGGTACCAGCCCTCGGCCTAAGCAGTCGGCTATGCCTCGTTCCTCGCCTCGCACGCCTCTCAAGGCCCCCGCGCACATCCAGCCACCCAGAGCCGCAAGCAATTTTTTTTTATTAGAGATTTGAGTGCGTTTGACCACTATCTAGCCTGATGGGAAGCTAATATGAGGTCTAAGGTGTTACACGTAGACTCAAAAAATGCCTATTTACTCTTGCCTTGAAAATCCCTAAATCATACGTATGAGGAAACATCGACGCAGGGAGGGAATTACTTTATATTTTAAAATTCACTAAAATCAAAACCTACCTAGTACTACTCAATATCGAATAATTAGTTTATATTTTTGTCTTGTATGATGTAACTAAAAATACCTAACATAGATTTCGTCCACTTGGTCCAATGGTTGACTGGCAGAGAACGCCATAAGGCGTTAAGTCCGCCATTTGTACACTTTTTTTCTTATGTGCAATAAAGTTTTAATAAATAAAAATAAATAAATTTCGTAGGATAGCCCGTACGTAATCAAGTTGTAATAAGTATTTGTTAAATAACGCTATTGGTGCAATCCGGTAGCAATCGGCTGGTTCATTGATACTTGTCCTAACTTGCTCAGTACGATTGAGCGTCGAAAGAGATAAACGAGTTTGTGCTAGACATGGGTAACTCCGGATTCGAATATTTAAATGAGCCGATTCATCAACAGGAGCCGGTACCCGTACTGAATCCCGGTAAATGTTATCGGCTCCCGCGAGTTATTGAGTTCGCACCGATCTTGGTCCCGCCGGGCGGCGCCTGTCAGGTCGCGAGCCGCGAGCCGCGTCTCGGGAGGAATCGGGAGTCGGGAGTCAATATTATTCTGTATTGAAACCGGTACCAGAAAGGACGTCTGTATTCTGTAGATACAATAGCGAAACTTAGCGGAATCATTAAGATAAGTCGGTACCGGATGCGGAGTAAGATTTAGTGAGCCGAAACACTCCTCGGAGTCGAGATTACCCATGTCTAGTTTGTGCATGTTCAGTGAACAGCTTCAAGAATAGACTAGACAAAAACAAAATCTCCAAACAATAAGACGCACACGCATCAGCATAGCTGCAAGTGTGTTTAATAATAATAATAATGTTTGTCTTATTCCTGTCGGTACGTGCTGTATTTTTACAATATAAAAGTTCGTAATATTTCTTGTATTTTATATTATTTAAATTGTGGTTTTTAAGTTTTATTTATTTATTTATTAAAACTTTATTGATCCACAATAATAATTGTTTACAATTGGCGGACTTAACGCTAATAGCGTTCTCTTCCAGTCAACCATAGGGATAAACAGATAAAATCAGTTTTAGGAGTGTATAAAAAATTGGGGGCGCTAATAAAATAATAATTTTCAAAGGGGCGGTAAAAGAAATAAGTTTGAGAATCTCTCTGGTTTAGCTTGTATTTCCTAAGTCGCCTTCTACGACATCAACGGGAAGACTTGGAGTGGTCCTATTCTACTCTGCCAGAAACAACAGGGCAGTTGACAAGACAAGATGAAATTTTATAACTGTTTTTCACTTAATGACAAAGCTAATGTACATTCCAGATCCTCCCAACTCCAGTGCAGTTAACAAGACAGGAGAGTCTCACCGAAGAAGACATACAACTAGACACCAAATGCATAGAATGCGTAGAGAAGTACATCGCTAGCAATTCAGCCATGAAAAGCCAGCAGGAATTGGCCTTGCAAGGGTTCAGGGAGTACTATCAACAGCTGATTAAGCTGAGTCGGGGCCTGCAGAAAGCCCACGGGAATGTCTGAAGAGATTGTTTATTTTAGTTTAGTTGTTTATTGTAATCCAAATTGATGTAAGTAAAATGTTAACTAAACTTTGGCTTTTAATTATGGAAATAAGCAAACAATCATTCTGGTTTTTTTTTGCTACCTTATTAACGCGTCGCTTATTTTCCACTTGCTTTTTGACAAAATTAACAGCAATTAAAAAAACTATTGACTATACAATGCCTTGTTTTGTTGCCTAATTAACGCTTCGTTTTTTTTAAGTGAAAAAAAAGCGACCCTATTTAGGTAGAGGGAAAAATCTGGAGAATGACTGCAAACTATGATATAAAAAATATAAATTAGCAAGTCTTTTTTCCTAACGGGGTTTAGACGGCTTTACAGCGCAAAAATTATAATATAAAATCGTCATGTTATCGTAAACACTGTCAAAGCGGACAAATGAGAAAAAATACAAACTACAACGTACGCAACGTACTTTTAACCGAGATAAGACTACGTCACCCGTTTCCCCTAGTTATTCTTATTGTAAATTGACTGTCCTTAATCAGTATGGAGTGTTCATATCACAAATAAATATTCTGAATGAATTTAGGTGTTTCTTTTCTTATTTTTATACAGACAAAATCATGTTTCTATTTTAGATTATCATGTCATAGAATAATCAATATGTAGGTTACTCAGTATAAAGAATTTTTAATAATAGATTTTCGTTGCACAGAAAATCAATAATTAGAATGTTTGTTATGAATAATTTGAAATCATAGAATTTTATTAAGTAGGTACAAATAACAATTACTTTTGCGATGTTTCTAATATCAGAATATCAAATTAAATATTATTATTTTTAATAAGTTTAGTTAATATAATATTTATAACAACGTCAAAGATGTCAGCAATAAATATTACAAATATTTTCCAATATTAATTATTTTAGGCCCATAAAAGTGCAGAAATTTGCTTTTAGAGTGATAATAAAATCCCCGTCACCCGTTCTAGTGCCTATCCTTGAGGATCACGGGATTTTTTTTTTTCAAGGACTGTTTTTCTTGATGATATCAAACAGATCATTCACGAAGTTGCCCAACGTTTAGACAAGCTGATGTAATGTGGTACTCCCTCCAAAACCCATTCCTAAGTATACCAAAGGAAGATTAAACAGGTGTCAGCTGGATAAAGTTTAGTGATTTTTTTAACCCTTACAGGGTTTATGAAATTTTCTTCATAAAAAAAATGTTTACTAAATTCAAGATATGTGTATGCCGTCTACACTTCCCTAGTGCCCTGTGTCTGTGTGTTGATAATATGTTTATTTAGTTAAGTTTCATTTATAGTCTCTTTTTATAAAAACATTGTCTTTTAAACCTTTCTCATTTAAGTGTCGTCACAATGACAACTAGAGTTTCCAACGCAGGTGTCGCCTGTCCACATTGCCCTGGCTCAACTCGACTATACGTCCGCATAAAAACTCATATGAGTCGTATGCACAAACACATATCTCCACATCTTTCTAAATCCTCATCCCAAGAAGTTGTAGAAGAATTAAGGTATTCACAATCATCTAGTATTAGCACTTTTGAGCTTGAAAATCTTCCCCAAATTAAAAAGTCAGTTCGCATTCTTAAACACATTCCTAAAGGTGCTAGAAATCTTGCAGCTGAGAGACTTATTAATCTGATTAATGATAGCGTTAATATTAACACAAAAGATTCCTGGTTCAAGTTGCTTTCATTCCCATTGTCTGCCCTAAAAATTCCAGATAAGAGCGGTAACGCCTCACTCACAACAAAAGTTAAAAAAAACATAGACAGTATGTGCCTTAAACCAGAGAAGGATTTCAACAGCCGCTCGTTTGACATTTACAAACGCGTAGAAGCCAAGGTACACGAAGGTGACTTAGGTGGTGCAGCTCGCCTCTTAGTGTCTGATTGTAACATTGCGCCAAACAATGAAGATACTTTGTCATCACTGAGAGAAAAACATCCCATACCTTCGCGCCCTCTCTCAATACCATCTCTTACTCCTGAAAGTTTAACAAGTTCTCTCGTGGTCTCGTCTGACGAGGTTTCCTCTGCCCTAAATACTTTCCCTACCTCATCTTCTTCTGGACCCGATGGGCTTCGCCCACAGCATCTTAAGGAACTGACGTCTCACACAGCTGGTGGTAATGGACCTCTTTTACTTGAGGCCCTTACACGCCTATGCAACTTTTTATTAAAAGGTTCCCTTAACAACGAAGTGTCACCTTTTCTATACGGAGCTTCGCTATGCGCTCTTAAAAAAAAAGATGGCGGCATTAGACCAATAGCAGTAGGTTGCACCTTTCGTCGTCTCGTAGCGAAGCTTGGCTGCCATGCAGTACGTTCCTCAATGGCCACATATCTGCAACCACACCAATTAGGTTTTGGCACAGCCTTAGGTTGTGAGGCGGCCATCCACTCAACACGAGCTTTTGCCATGGACCCTGCAAACGAAGGTTGTGTCATCATCAAATTAGACCTCAAGAATGCTTTTAACAGCGTGGAAAGAGATACTCTCTTAACAGAGACTAAGGAGTTAATCCCGTCATTATATCCTTTTCTCCATCAATGCTACTCGGAACCAAGTAATTTATATTTCAATGGTAACATAATTCCATCACAAGTAGGTGCCCAGCAAGGAGATCCTTTGGGTCCGCTTATTTTTAGTCTTTCAATACATCCTTTAATCGTTTCCTTACAGTCACCTTTGAACGTTTGGTATTTAGATGATGCTACCATAGGCGGACCAGCAGAGTCTGTTATAAAGGACGTTAATACTCTCTTAACGGGCTTGGAGCAAATTGGCCTAACAGTAAACTCATCCAAGTGTGAATTTTACCCATGCGGAGAGGAAGCAAAGGAAAGTATAACATCCTTTGATAATATGGTTCCAAACATTAGATTAATTGACCACAATACGTTTGAACTTTTAGGGGCTCCTATTTTCCCTATAGCCACTCCAGCAGCTTTAAACTCTAAGACGCAAATGCTTAAACGCGTTCAAGAGCATCTTGTTAAACTATCAGCTCACGTCGCGTTAGTACTCTTTAGAGCATGCTTCTCTTTACCAAAGGTAACATATCTAATCCGAACTACCCCAACCTGGCTTTTCCCGAACGCTATTTCTGCTTTTGATAGCACTATAAAAACCATATTAGAAACAATAATCAATGTCACTTTAGACGAACATCAATTTCAACAAGCTGTGCTACCCGTTAGGTACGGTGGTTTAGGCATTAGATGTGCCCAGACTGTGGGGTTACCAGCATTCCTCGCCTCCTCTTATGGTGTTACTGAGCTGGTCACTAAGATTTTACATAAAGAAGGTAACAGTTGTAGTATTCCCCTACAGGATGATGCTTTGGAGGCTTGGAGAACTATGTGTCCGAACATACTGCCGCCTGAAAATCTCCATTCTCAGAGGGCATGGGATGATTTAAGTTCCAAACTCTTTTTAAAAGAGCTAACGGAGTCACTTGACGGTTTAAACCTAGCACGAATAAAAGCCGCAACTTGTACAGAGTCAGGCGCCTGGCTCCAAGCGTTGCCCTCACCTCAACTAGGCACTCACCTAGATGATAACTCTTTACGGGTTGCAGTCGCCTTGAGGCTAGGTTGTAACGTCTGTGAGCCACACCGTTGCCCATGCGGTACGCACGTTGATGCTAACGGCTACCACGGCCTCAGCTGCTTAAGATGCGCCGGAAGATTCCCTAGACACCATACACTCAATGATATCATCCGCAGAGCCCTAGTGTCGGCAAACGTACCTTGCGTCCTTGAGCCTCCCGGACTTTGCCGCACGGACGGTAAACGTCCAGATGGGCTCACCTTAATACCGTGGGAAAAAGGCAGATGCCTACTCTGGGACGCCACTTGCGTGAGTACCTTTGCCACGTCCCATTTATCTCGTACAGTCCAGAAAGCAGGATCCGCTGCAGAATGTGCCGCTAAAGTAAAACACGTTAAGTATGCGGAATTAAATCAATACCATTTCATTCCATTCGCTGTCGAAACTGGCGGGCCCTGGTGTGAGGAGGCCAAAAAATTTATCGCTCATTTAGGGCGACGCCTGCGTAACAATCGAGGCGATCCTCGCTCCGGAGCATACCTGACGCAACACATTGCCCTCGCCATTCAGCGTGGCAATGCGGCTGGCGTTATGGGTACTTTTGAGCCCGGTATGCTCCGAGGTGGGCTCTTCGATTAGCATTATATTTAATATTTTTATTATTATTCCTTCTTCTGTTTTGTTTTCTTTGTTTGTTGTTTGTAATATTAGTTTTAGATTTAATTTATTATTGTTATATTTAAATATATAAGTTGTATATACTTTTGTAGTCATAAGTTGTGTGACAAATAAAGTTTATGGTTTATAACCTATAAGTTTTCCCTATTCTAGTAAAATGGATAAAACTTTCCCAGCAAAACTTTGGTCGCAGTTCTAACCTAACCTAACCTATAAGTTTGCCCTAACCTATATTGTGGTAGCCATTTATAATGTATTCTAACCTATTATATGGTATTTAATTTGAGTAAACAATGTTTTCACTTAATACTTCCTTAAATAATAATTTTCTGTAAAATAAAATTCCATGAAAGATTATACCGAACAAACAATATTCTTTAAAGAAATATTCTACTGTTTGATTAGTTTGTTAAATGAAAATATGAGATTCTAAAATTCATTGAACTGTGTTTCTATAAATTGCATTTCATTCAAGTAAATAGTCTTTGAAACAATAATATTTGAAATAAAAATATAAGAAATATTCTATGAAAAATTTTCTGTGAATCGAAATTCTATGAAATTTCAGTCTGTGAAACAAGGGGCACCCAAAAATGCGCTTATACTTAATCCAAAACTAAAACAAGACCCATTAATCATCATTTCAACTTTTGACAACAAGATTTTATCTAAAACAATGAACTAAAGTTGAAAGTGCTCCTTAGAACTCTGTGGGGTTATATTGTTTTATCACAGAGAGGCGTGGCTTCATCATGAGATCAGGTCATTGGTTACCATAATGCATTGCCACCCAAGTTACATGAGAATCTATGTGAAGTTTGAACTCGATCGAACAATGGGAATGGGTCTAATTTAACGGGACAGGTGAAACTATAAAAGTTTGTAATATTGTTCATTATTAGGGGTATATAGGCTACGCCTTAAAACTTATTCCCTCTTTGGGCCACCTTCACATAAAAGCTTGTTTTTCAAAACCTATCTACTTATAGAAAATCAAAGAGAAAATATCCGGGAGAATAGATAGATATTGTCCCTATTGTCATTGTCATTGCACTAATGTTCATTGTACAAATGCCATGTATTTACAATTACAAGATTTCAGTAGGTATATTATAAACAAGCAAATCATTTACATGTAAGATAATGCCGTTCTACCGGAAACCTAGGAACTTCACGCCGTTGCTCATAGCCGCAGAGAAAAAAGCTATAAAGAACGGCTTACACCACGCTATATTCACCTCTAGGTTCGATAGATACGTCGGTGACTGGAAACAAGACTTAAAACAAGGTGGGATCCATGGTGGTGACGACCCATCTTGCTGGTACACGACTTCTGCTGCGCTTACCATTTGATGGGTTGACGACATCATAAATATAAGTCCAATTTCATGAGAGCAGTCCCGGACCTAACTGCCTCCGTGGTCAAGGCGTTTGCCTTGTGATCTGGAGGTCGTGGGTTCGAATCTTACTAGGACGCATACTTTTTTAAAAGTTATTTCCAGTCTGGTTAGTATATTGCAGGCTTGAATCACATGATTATTCGAAAAGATGATTCCGTGTTTCGGTAGGCACGTAAAGCTGTGGGTCCCGAACGCCATCTAGCGTTTGTTTAAACCTATTCTAGGATCGGTTCTGGTCTACCCTTTGGGTTACGGAGGTTAGACGGCAGTCACTCTGTGTAAAAACCATTAACCTTGTCAAATCACCTAGGTTAGGTAGCGGACCCCGGGCTTTGAAGCGTTACCGCTGAGTACCGCTGAGGATGCAACCGGGAATACGCTCGGATGTTTGATGAGCAGTGCCGGACCACGTGGCAATAGCCTCCCAAGTACTAGTGAGCCGTGTATTCCTACGATTCGACCTCTCGAGCCACTAGCATCGTTGCCTCACACTGCAGGCCTGCGCGGCGGACTGAAAGAGGCCTATTCCTTGCAGTGGTAGTTTAAACGCTGTGGATGATGGTGGTAATCCTATTAGTATGAACAGAAAAAAACAAACAAAACTTTTTGTTTTGTCATATAAAATAGATGGAAATTTATCATCTTATGACAGCATTTATCTATCCAACGCTATCGACTGTAGATATATCACGTTTTTTAAGTAGGTAGGTACTTATGAGAGATGAAACTTTGTCCACGGCTTCTTTACGATGTCATGCTAAGAATTTGAATGCATTTTGATCGATCAAGATTTTCACACTTGCCTACCTTATACATATTTAAATTACCTATTACAATTTATTACTCAGGGAAAGGACTATTTAAGACTGTAACCGGAAAATTGTATGAAGGGGATTGGCATTTAGGATTTAGGTAAGAATTTATTTCGAAATTTACTCCCGTAGTTCATCTTTTTAACACCCGGTGTAGACAAAAGGGTGTTATAAGTTTGGCATACGAGTATGTGTGCCTGAATCTAGGTGCGGGGCAATCTGGGGCTGTAGCCCCGGGAGCAAAGATTAGCGGGACGCCAAACACCTTCTTGTATGTTCAGATTGATTAGCCCAGGGACCGTAGCAAGTAGATAGCATTTATTGAGCTATGTAGCTAGCAGCTATTGAAAATGATATCGTATAACATGATATACGATCTTTTTTAGACACGGCCACGGCGCCCTAAGCAAATTACAAGAAAATGGCACATACAGTTTAGAATACAGAGGAGAGTGGGTGCGGGGCAAGCCGGAAGGGGTAGGCTGGTGGTACTACGACAATGGGGATGTATACTTCGGGTTTTTCAAGAGGGGCAAGCGGCATGGGTACGGCAAGATGTGGTACAAGGATGGCACCTTCTACGTTGGGTACTGGAATATGGGTCTGAAGGAAGGATTGGGGATGTTTGTGCAAGGTGAGTACCTATGTTTTATTTTTATCATGTACATACCCTGAGGCCTCGTGTCCACGTATCCGGTTTGTAGACGTACGGCGCGCCGGCCGGCGTCCGGTCGATTAGTCATGTATGGAGCCTCTAGGAGGTGTGTCCACGTTGCCGGCGCCGGTGACGGCGCGGTTTGCAGCCGGGCACGGCTCGTGCCGCGCTTGCGTCCGGCGCACAGGCTAGTATGGCGGTCTATAAGAGCTTGTTCACGTAGCCGGACGTACGCACGGCGCGTGCCGTCTTTATACGATGGAAATTAATTTAGAAATATTATATTTAGGTACTATTATATTGCTACCTCAACAGATTAGGTACCCTAATATTACCCTAACAACCCTTCGTGAATAAATAAAAATATAAGGTTTATCTACAGACTAATAAAATACATTTTCGTTGAGCATTTTATTTCTACTAATAAGTAACAAAAACTGTATCTGTTAAAATAATACCCGTGTGAAACCGTAGCAATTTTAAATAACGCATTCGCACCGAGGTGATCGAATCCGTTGAAATAACGTAAACTTGTTGTTAAGGCCACATGTTCCTCTGGCCTTGGTGATTTATTGACTCCATTGTGCAAATTAGTTGGTAATTGGGCTGATTGAAATCGTCTTACTTATTGGGAGCCTTGTCATTAATCAGTTATCGACGAAGGCTTGTTCTTACTAACGTTTTTAAACATCGCTAAAACCGTAATGTTAATTGAATAAAAATAGAAGGCGATAAAGAGACGTGACGTTCTGCATCTGCACTGCATTCTGCACGCAGCTTTTTAACTTTGACACTTCTCGTATAGTACGTTCGCTGAAATGATGGCGCGCCACTAAGCCGCGTCTTTGAAAAAACCTATGCCGCCTTTATGTGCGCGCCGACAATACACCAACCATTTGAACGAATGGACTATAAATACACTGCGGCGGCATGTCGATGTCATCATATCAGCCACAGGAAGTTCACTACTAATAGGAATAGGCCTCCCCAAGGATTTTCAAAACGACCGATGGGTAGCGGCCTGCATCCAGTGTTTTCCTAATACAACCTTGCTCAAATCAGTCGATCACCTTATAGGTAGCTAGGTTAGCGCTTATATTCGGGAACCTTCTGCCCTATCAACCAACGGTTCTTCGTGCTATGTTCCCCGCCCACTGCCGCTTCAAATGCGCTAATTCATAGGTCTTCGTACTTCTATATGACATGTCGATCTAGTTACCTATGTCAAAGTGAAAATACATAAGTACCTATAGTAACTGTACCTATCTTCTATACCTTACCTAAGTACGGAGCATCTCTCTTTCGCGACTTCGACGTTGATAAACTGATGGTAGATGTCTACTAAAGCTTTAATTCGGACTAAACGGTAACCGTTACGAAGGCCACTGGGAGAACAACGTGAAGAATGGCCTCGGCCGGTTCTACCACATGCACACCGGGCAGCTGCAGGAAGGCTGCTGGCTTGACGACATCTGCATTAGGTCCAAGATGTCTGACATCATCATCAGACAGTTTTGCGACTTCCCGACGGAATATCCAATTCTACTGGTGAGCATCGTATACTTACTTCTTCATTACAGACTATAGGCCTCCCCTAAAGGATGATTTGCCCATAATCACCACGCTGGGCAGGTGAGTTAGGACTCGTCCATTTCTTCGCGCACGCGTCGCGTGTCGCTTCGCGTGTGTTCGCGATAGATGGTATAAAGTCGTTGCACTGATGGACGCTACTACCCGTTCACTGTTCTGTTACTTATATCTACCTACTATCCTACATTGATTAGAAACTTGCCGCCTCTACCGGGTCCGGCTAAAGGGCTAGACTGAAGAAATTCTCATATTTTTCAGGATTTTTCATTTTTACTGTTTCTCACAACCCTATCCTTATCTTCAACCGATTCCTACTTACTTAATCTTATACTTTTTTACTCTTGACTCAGTGTACCTATGTAAGTACTTATAAGAGAATTGCTGCAGTCAAGTCCTATTTCTAAAAATACTTGAAACGCAATTATTATTAAGCTAATAGCTATAAAACATCTAGAAAGCATACAGACGAAAACTATTTTCAATTCGAATTGTTACGTTTGGTTTGAGCATTCAGAATTCAGCTACTGTGCGGTATCTAAAACCATTGTTATTTTCATAATGGCATTTGCAGTTATTGTTCTATTGCTAAGTTGATTATGGTGATCAAAATCAACCTTATTTAGTCTCACGAGGCCCGCGAACAATTGATGACGTAATAATACAAGTTATTCAAATATACCATCCATTATAAGCACGATAAAGGCACAATATCTAACACATAATTACACAGGGGCGGACCTAGAACTATATAATCGCCCCGCGCCCTGGGCAGCACTATGGTAGGGCCTTGAAATAGACTGAACTCCTATTAAACAATCTTAATAATATGTACAACCTTCAAATTAAAGTAAATAGTTGTAAAACAGACCTCGCACTATAAAAAGAATAAAACTTGTTGTAATACTTACTTAGGGTTTGCTAGTGATATGTAAACTTTGGTTCTTAGTTTACATAGGTAGGTAGTATAAAGTAATTGGTAGAATCGTGCGATTGGACCAGACAGCAAATGCACAACAGTCATAGCCTGCTAATAAAAGTCTCTTGTTTCTCGTTTAACTCATTGTCTTACGTTAATAAAATCAAATTTTAAAAAATTGGACTCATCGCTATATAGGTATATCGCACCGAGATATCAGGCGTGGCTATCAAAATAAGAATAAACCGATGTAATGCATTGAATCGTAGCTGTAAGCTCTTTTAAATAGAAATAATTAGATATGATTATCACGTGTGTTATCATGGTTTTATTAGTTTTGCTGTAGGTATCTAAATCTACATTTATCTAATATTAATGTAGGTTATGTAGGTAGTCTACATCGCTTGCGTCAATTCTTAAGTGCAAAACGTGTATCATTCTTGTATCACCTAATTATATTACAACTATGAACAGTGTACAGGTAATGGGTTCTCGTAGATTGTGCTATGTATGTATATACGCTCTCTATTGCACCTCTCAGATCTGTATATACAACTAGATAAAGTCCTTCAATTTGTATGAAAACCTGGCGTGCCAATTTTCAATGCAATATTTAATAAGAAATTCACTTACAAACGGAAGGAATCTTTTTTAATACTTCGTATAACATTTTTCGACGAGTTTCTACGGCTCAAAACGGCAGATTTGGTTATTTTACAGTAGAGAGTTCATTGTTCGATCTAATGAATTGACATACACGGACTAAAAGTGACGATCCTAAATGAAGTCAATTTGACGTCAGATCGACACGCAAATTGACACAGAAGCTATCTTGATCCATGGTCTGTGATTGCACCGTTAAGCGTTGTGTAAAAGGCAGACAGACATAGGAAGGAACATACAGATACACTATCACGTCTTTATCCCTAACGGGGTAGACAGCCAAGGGCGGTAAAGCCCAGGCCACTTTTAGCGTAATGGTGGGCATGAAGGTGGAAAAGGGAAATCATAATAGTGATGGGTTGCTAACCGCATCGCCTATTCATATGATTCAGATTCTCGCCCATTCCCTCGATCGGCTTTTACGATCTGCACGGGAAGAGAAGCAGCTGGTACATTCTATGTTTTTTCTTTTCTCCCAGACCAGCAAAGAAGAAAGGAACATAATAATCGAATACGCGTAGAGATATGAACCCCGCCCCGAATTAAGTAATGTACTTAGTAGAAAAGTATTGCTTCAAATCATGGACGAACAAATACTAGAGGACGGACAATCCCATACAAAAAAACGTAGTCTGCTAGAAAGCACAGAAGACAGTAAGAGTATTACATACAGAACGGAATCTCCTAAGGTACGCGCAATATACGTCCCCGTTCCCGAACCTCTCCCCTGTTCTCGCCTTGTCGAGGTCGCATTGACGTATGCACGGGGCGGCACGCGGCGGCACAAGAACGGGAGAGGTGCAGGGCTGGGGGACGGGGACGCATATTGCGCGTACCTTAGGAGATTCCGTTCTGTATGTAATATACAATACTCTTACTGTCTTCTGTGTAGAAAGTCTAAATCCTGTTATTTTAAGATGTCACAGTATCTCGCCCGGTAGTCATACAATGGATGCTGGGTACTTAGGCTGACGATATCCACAAAAAATCAGAAATGGCGCTTGCTTGTTCGCAGAAAATAAACGCTCATACCCGCCATCTTTCCGAAATTAAGCGGCGCCACTACGAAACTACCTTCTTTCGAACTAGTGGCTCCATCTAGCTATAACATTTAAACTTAAAATAGAATTACGCTTCAAAATATGAAGGTTGTCAATACTCTTGTTCGTCCATGCTTCAAATTTAAACTTCCAAATATTGTCCTCAGGAGCGATTGCAAGACGCAAGGGCTATTTTGGAACAGAGTGAATTATGGCTGAATCAGAAGATCGGTGAAATAGACAAACAACTGAAATATTGTATCGATCAAATGTATTAGATTCCTATTAAAACAGATCATTAAACTTACGGGTACAAATTACCTCATGTATACACAATTTAGTTACATCAGGGTTGCTACACACTTACTCGGGCCGGCTTTATTGGTTCGGTAGTATTTGTCGAATAACATAGCCGATCCGAATCAACTATATCGCCTTTTACCGCCCGGCTGTGCCGATTAATGTCGGCAAGTGTGTAGCAACCCTCATATGCATAATAAAACCTAATGCTAATATTCAACCTTTAATTACACGTCATTAATATATCACAGTACTTATGGGATTATTAAGTAACTTATACAGTCAATATCGTATTATTGCTCGCAACATTTCTTAGTTAAACCGACACATTTTCTTTTTAATCAACACAATTAACTACTAAATCAAAAATTATGGAATTAGGATAAAATATATCTGGTCTAGCCTGATATTCCAAAACAGAGTGTGCTAACCGTTTCTAAAGTGTCTTTATATTTGAGCGCAATTCGAAGGCAATACAGCCTTCAAATTTACTACTACATTAGTACTAACATCTTAATATTTGATATATAGCAACAGTTCCCAACTTCAAAAATGTCTTGGTAATAGTGAATATTCAATTCACCTCTATTAAACATTATGAGACAAAAGAAAAGAAACCCGAGAAAAAGTTAAGTTTTGCTTCTACAGAGAAATTGATATTTTCAGAACATTTGCTTACAAAACGTTTTAATTGACTTTGAAAAGCACAATATTTTTTTTGCTTTCGCAATTTATAACATAAGGGTAATATCAATTTTTGGGAAATGTGTAATGGATTACAAAGTATGAATGATTAAAACAAACCCTGTAAGTTAATCTTCAAAACCAAAGTATAATTTTGCCTTTGCTGTGGCTAGTATTTTTCAAATTACATACTTACATATATAACAATTTTTTATGCATTACTATCAGGCCAATTTATTATAAAAGCTGATCTCTTACACCTATGTGTATAGGACATTGCACAATTTATATGAGAGATTCAACTGTCATGTTCCACGTGACTGATCGTGACAACTTGTCCATTTCACTGCAAAACAATATTTAGAATAAACTTAGGGCGCGTGTACACACGATATTTTTACTATTAATTAAGATATCAGATAAGTATTAATTTTTTTCCGATAGTAAAAAGATTCATTAGGAAGCCCCCTACCAAGTCGAAATCTTAAGACTATTAGGTAAAGAACACAGGCATGGCAAACAATCTTTAATTAGATTTTTAATAAGAATTTAGTTGTATCCGTTGATAACAGCATCGTGTGTACCCGGGACCTAAGATTCCGTCAGAACATTCCACGAGTGGGTAATAAATAAATTGTTAATATTGGCACTTAAATAAGTACTATTTTGTAATTACTAAGTACGTAACTTACTATGTATATAAAAATTATCTACATATAATGGTATTTAAGAAATATATTGGTGTTATAAAATAAGGCATTTTAAGCAAAAAAAAAAGGCTCAGTCACAAACATTCCTTGTCAACAGTTTATATAAATAAGTTATGCCCAAGTTATAACACTTCTTAAAAAGTAATAGGTTCCAAACAAAAAGATCACACTATGTGACTCTGGTCTAACAACGTAAGATTATTCATTCGCGCGTCCTGATCACCCATTTCAATCTGTTGCTTGAGCAATTCCAACTCCTTGATACCCGTGACTGTTACTTCGTACTTGTGCGTCGCCAGTGACATGTAGAAATGTATGGCGAACGCTAGGAACACAATCATGACTGGTATGAGCACTACACAGGCCGACCACGCGGCTGTAGCGCTTAAATCGTAGAACTTCACCCAGCAGAGAATGGCTATTTCTATGAGGAACAGAATGAGACCTAGAAGAGTGGAGAACGCCCACGCGATTTCGATGTACCAGTGGAGTCGTTCATGCGGTGACTCGTGAACTAGTGATATGCTGTGAAGGTTGCCTACCGCCTCGATGTTGGGGAGGATGCAAGTGCTGATCATCAGAGCCAGCATGTGCACTGCGACCAGCAGGGTTGTGCAAACCGTGAAGGCGACTAACATCTCCGTGGGCACTTTGGTTTCATTTGGCTGGTTTAGCTGCACCTCAACCATAGCTACCTGCAGACAATGGCGGCATTTCAATATTCTTATCCCATGAGATACTTACAGCAGCATTAAATTTGTCAAAGCAGTGTAGAAAAGTTATATGCCTGTTATGCTATAAAGGCTATACATATAAGTCTGGCTAAGAAGTCTAGAAACAAAACTTAATTAATCAGTAAAATATTTTTTTCTGAACATCTAATATGTTCAGAAATAAACGGGCAAGTGCGATTCGGACTCGTACAATTAATTCGATGCATGAATAATTTGATTTAATAATATTTTAATAATGTGTGAAAAATTTGCATGCTATTGAATATGGCTAAATAGGTTAAGCTACTGTATTTAATTGTATTTTCCTAACACCTGTATTAACCCTATTTATTGCAAATAAAAAACTTATCTACATCAAGGTTCCGTACGGAGGTACAATGTTTTAAAACTCTAAAAAAACGCGTTTTTTGTATGACGACCCCCTTTACTTTTTTATTTTTAGTATTTGTTGTTATAGCGGCCATAGTAATACATAATCTGTGAAAATTTCAAGTATCTAGTTAATGCCATTATAAACATCTAGTTAACAACGCTGAAAAAACACGTTTTTTGTATGGCGACCCCCTTTAATTTTTACCTTTTTTTTATTTTCAGTATTTGTTGTTACAGCGGCCACAGTAATACATAATCGGTGAAAATTTCAAGTGCCTAGCTATTAAGGTTCAAGAGATAAAGCCCTGTGACAGAGGGACAGACAGCGGAGTCTCAGTAATAGGGTCCCATTTGCACCCTTTGGGTACGGAACCCTAAAAATTAGTAGCGTCACTGTCTATAGTAATAAATGCGAAACTCTTTTTCTTCTTTCTCTTCATTAATGATTAAGTTTTGTTTCTAGACCCAGACTTATGTAGCCTTTATAGCATAAAATTATCATGAAAAAAGTCTGCACAAAAAATTAAGATTTACAAACTCAACCAACCAAACCCAAAAGAATAACTACCGACTGCCGAATACTTACCATAGCAAAACCGGAGAGCAGAGCTGAAGTCTTGCTGGAAGCTTTAAGTTTGGCACGACTTAGCTGCAGTTTCCTCCACGACAGGTACGCAGGGGTGTGAAACCCCTCGGCCGACTGGATAGGCGTCTCGCCCGACATCATGCACTTGTGCTGTTAAACATTAAACAGTTGTTGCGATTTATCTAGTTCTCAACAGATTTCTTTAAATTCGCAAATAAGTTTGTTTAAATTGAAGATATTATGAATTAGGTCAAAAAATCTAGGACCAATGAAATTAATGTAAAAAAACATGTTATAATCATGTTTTTTTACATTAATTTCATATTATCTTCAATTGTATTATTATATGTATTACATAGGCATACATCCTGATGACTAAAATAAAACCTATGGATAAAACATTTTAAAATTTAATATTATTAAGATTTGGTCACCACCAGTGTCACGTTTAGCCCATCCTCCATCCATCCTCATCCTCAGTGATTAAGAATTTAAGATGTTTCGGCCTCCTAGCAAGTATTTCTTTAATTGATTGGGGTTGCAAATTTTTTGGAGCCCTGGGCACTGCCCACTTGGTGATGGCACTGGATGGAATACACACATAACTACATCAATCAATGTTAGCCAAATGGTTAAATGCAGAAAGGATCTAAATAAATAAATATATATGGACGAATCACACAGATTGAGCTAGCCCCAAAGTAAGTTGGAGACTTGTGTTAAGGGATACCAACTCAACAATATTATATATTATAACTAATACATATACAGATAAATATCCAAGACCCAGGTCAATCTGAAAAAGATCATTTTCCATCTTGACCTGACCGGGGATCGAACCCGGGACCTTCAGGTGTGACAGCCTGGCATGATGACCACTAGGTCATAGAGGTCGTCAAAATCTAAGAATAATATTACAGCAAGCAAATCTTTGTTTTTTATTTTCCTCTTTGCCTACATATTAAACGTTTACATAATATACTTATAATTTAGGCAACAAGAGCAATATGGTTTACTAATCATTTAATCACTCGTTTCTACGTGCATAAAACTAAGATTGCTAATTATGGTGAGAGGCAAAGAAAGAGTGAGCGGTGTCATATGTATTCTGTGGCTGTGCGAAAGCGAACAAACACTGTGAATGATGAAAATTAAAAATATAATGAAAACAAATAATGTAGTTATTTTGTTTCTGTTATTGAGATAAAAATGAACAAAGCATAATGTTAACACAAAGTACTTAGTATTGGTATTTGTTATAAAGCAATGGACTTACCAAACACATACAAAGTGCGAAATATGAAATATTTAACAACTTTTTTTTAACTCCTCAATTTTTTTTAAGTTGTTACCTATATTGTAATTTAAATGCACCTAAGAATGCCCTAAAACGACCCTAGGCAATGAACTGCTCAAGGATCCAGCTCACCCTACACTGCCAAATGGATAATCTGGCATTGGGTATAAGTCTGGCTCAGAAAAAATGAAAGCTTATACTACTTATGTAACCTTCCTCCAGCAATGAACAGCATGATAGAACCCAAACCCTTTATATCTAAGAGTAAACTCACAGTTTGCTTAAAAACTACTTGAAGACCTGCAGCTCCGGTCTATTTCTAAGCCAATGCTACACCTGCTGTCAATCACACTTAAAGTCAACACAGATCATATCAGATCATATATCATTTATGTAGCTGGAAAACTGAAGTGAGAAAAAATTGTAATAGATTGGTATTTAATTATTTGTTTCGCTCGAGGGAATGGGCGAAAATGTGAATCTTATTAATATAGGCGACGCGGCTAGGAACCTCTCACTATTTCAATTCCTTTATTCACCTTCTCGCCCACCATTATGCTACATGTGGCCCTGGGTTCTTCCATCTGCAAGACTTAAAATGGTCTGTCTATTAGGGATAAGGATGTGATAGTGTAGAACAGACATTCCCCTGGGCAACTTCTATAGTCTGCATGGAAGGAGCGCTGACGATATCTCTGGTTCCAGATCAGGGTGGAAGTATACATTTAGTCTAGTTTCACCTTCAAATCAATATTAATCTTTTAGTAACTTCTGAAAAAATTGAGGGTTGAGTAGATGAGTCAGGGTGGTCTTCTAGTGTGCACACTTTAAACAAATCTGTTTAGCGGTTATTCATGACTGAGCAGAGCGTTAACATCTAAACTTTTGTTTTTATAATATTTGTAGAATGTTGTAGGGCCTCCATGTGTTGAATTTTTATTTCCATGCAAGTTTGGAAGACTGGGGTGGAAAAACCTATGACATAAACATCCTTAAAAAAATATTCTTTCATGTTTTGATTTCTTGAGAACTTAAAATCATGTTATTTTTTTAGGTGATATATTTGTTAAGTAACTAAATAAGTACAGTGTTAACTCCACCTAATCAACTCCTTAACGTCGACATTACTTCTATTTACCGTCTGCCTCACTCCAAATAACAACAAAAATACATCATTATTAAGCAATAAAGAGTACTTTCTTTGCAGATGTGTCAGTTTTGATGCTTTATTGTCTAGCATGGATTAACCTCGACTGATCCCAAATATTCTTAAAAATTAATTCTTTTTTTTCATTGTGATTACTTGCATGTGTTGAACGTCGGCAGCTAGACTGTTGTTAGGTTGTTTTTGCAGGCAGCTAAACATTTCACAATGATAACAGACTATGCCATAATGTTAGGATAAAACTGGATGTAGAAAAAAGATTATTGCATATGTCATTAGACTATATGCGATAAGCTTTGTTATTTATATTAATAATAGTGTTTTTAAATTTGATACTTTACTAGCAAAAACATATTATTAGTAAAATAATATTTAACAACTCCATAACGCCACAAAATGTGCAGTCCCTTCAGTGTCGCTATACATATAGAGTTTACACTGTATTACAAAGACTAGTACCTACTGATGTCACACATCACAACATGCTATGTGGTAGATTTCATACTGAAAATAAAGTTCGAATTGATTGATATCTCTGCTTGTTAAGTATTTCCATACACAATTTATAATTGTATTGTTAAACAACTATAAAATACCTGAATAAAAAAACCGAGGTTAATGTGCAAATAAATTAAAATACAATGACTGTAAAACTGCAAAACAATCTACACACACACTGATACAGTCTAACTAAAAACAACTGAACTGATAATATAAACTCCATTATTTTGTCGTGTTGAATGATAATAGCATGATCGCTAACATTGTACACACTGGTGATAAATGAAACTTAGTGCTTCAAACACAAGTATTACCTTGCTAAGTTTTGGGCACCAACTATTGGATGGATCGTAACGACTGCCTTGTTGTAAGCGATAATTATTTCCAACAGTGCTGGCAGACCAAACCGACATACCTAAACAAATTACACGACAGTCCTTCGATGCGGACTTCTGCGGTACGAGGTCACTTATCAGCCAGCTAACAAATATTCCATGAATTGTTTACCCTGTAGTTATGCACTAATATGTCGACGGATTTTGCGTGGTTTAACACTAATTTATTATTATTTTAATAACATCAAATCTATTAATTTTCAAACACAAAATGAATGAACTATTATTTTTCTTTCATGTCAAAAATAAAACCACAATAAAACCAATTAAATGACAGTTATAATTGTAAACGTCATACCTATGTCAAATTAACACAGATAAAAAAGTTTTTGTCTATGGCAATCCCCTAGGGAATCCCGTAGTGTAGTGATGGGCTTAGGGGATTGCGCTTAAAATAATATCGATAATCATTAACGATTTATTCTTAGCTAAAAAGGAGAAAACAATGAAGATGAACACAAAAACACTTGTTGTACTTGTTTATCAACCTCAAATCGGATGAATACATGATGAATATTACTGGTAAACAACAAAAAAATCATATTAATTCTTTCATTGTATTATTTCATCCAAACGCCGCCATCCATACCAAACGCATGCATAGTGCGAAAAGGATAGCTATTATTATCTTGCGACTTGCTCATTTTTGTAACGGTACGGTACTGCGTCGGTACGGGAGTGTCCAACTGTTGTCGGGTCGGGCAAAGTGGCGAACGAATGAGGATGATAAGCGAGTGACAAGTGGACAATTTGTACGCATAGTGGATAATGTAGGTCGGATTAAAGAAGTTTGTTTTGTTTAAATAATACATATTTCTTGTGAATTGGCAACTGAGGACTCGAAAGTCCAGTGTCATCTGTGAGAATTTGCACTACATTGGGATCAAGTGTGCTTGTAAACAGTCGGTTCTGTTGGAAGTTCCAAGCAACGCGATGGCTGAGGCTGCTGGTGCCGCGAGCACCAACCCCAATGCAGAGATCGTCCGTGGCCAGGTGTTCGAAGTAGGCCCCAGATACACAAATCTTCAGTACATTGGGGAAGGAGCCTATGGCATGGTTGTGTAAGTATCTAATAGCTAAATAAACAAAGGCTTTTATGATGTTTTGAGAGCATTGTACATAAAGATGTTTGACTACTTTTATTGGATCTCATTAGAACTTTTAATTTTTAAATTCTCTCAAAATTTATTTTTGAATCAGTGATATGATATTACAAACAAGTGTATTAAATTGAGTGTTATAAACTGAACATAATTCAATAAATAACCTAATTCAAATGAATAGTTGCTTTCCAAGAAGCGGTCTGATATTCATTACCTTTTCCTGTTTTTAGTGCTTTATGTGGAATTGAAAATTCATAGCAATATGCATATCTTCAGGTGATAATTAGGTTTCTTCTCTCCAAATTCAGGATTCTAACTGAGTATGATTCTAATAAACACAGGAAAATTTTATTGCGTAAAAATTATTTAGGCAATTCTTTTGCAAGTATGTATAAGCTGATAATAATAATTTCTGGTTAGCTTTAATTTTATAATATTTTGCAATTTGTGTTATGATTCTGCTGTTTCTATTATTACTTTATAATGTTGTTTCTGTTGGACTATAGCTTCTTTGGTTACCCGGTAATGTCCATCCGAAATACTCTTGTATTATATATATATATAATACAATGAGCAGCATCAATACAGTGATTTTAAATTATTTTATTCTTTATTGTATTTTTTTATTTCATATAAAAGAAATAACTTTTCTATCAAATAAACAACTCCGAATAGGGAGAAGACAAAGAATATGAGGAGCCAAGTTGTATGTGACTTGATGAGTCACTGAATAAATTTTGAATTTTTTTCAGTTACTCATCAAGCCAAAGATTCTAAATCTATTCAGCATTTGTGAGTAATTGAGTAACACATGTGTATCCAAACTTTCGTGTTTATAATTTAAACCAATAAGAAAAAGCAAAAGATATGAAATACCAGTATTTTTGAACCAGTAAAAATACTGGGTAGGATTACCCCAGTATTTTTATATCATTTGCTTAACAAAGGAATACCAGTCTCTGTAACCGAGGGGTATTTTAGTACATCTGGAATGCTTAAAACTTATATAATATAAATAAACTTATTTGCTATCAACATTCTTGATAAGAATGGACATTGTTTTATCTTATAAAACCTTAGCTATCTTATAAGTATAGCTCTATCAAGGTAAAATACATGTGTAATTGTTTCTTTGAATTGCCTTTTGATATCTACTTATGACAACAATGTCAGGCTACAATTGATACACATTACTTATCATCTGCATCATTCTTTCCTCTTTGTGTGTTACTAATTAATGGATCATTTTTCCTTTTTACAATAGTTATCTAATGTACCTACCTACCATTCTGTCATGAATGGACCAAAATTGTTGCACTGACAAAATGCAGATGCAACTTAAGAAGATAAGGATAGAGTAAAATGGTAGACTATATTCTGTACTGAGCTGACCCCACATAAAGTGAGGAAAGGAAAAAGTGCCATTTTTAAAAATGGTTTATCTCCTACTAGCTGTGCCCGCGACTTCGTTCGCGTGGTTGTCGGAACGTAATGTTATATAGCCTAAAGCCTTCCTCTATAAATGGACTACCCAACAAAAAAGATTTTTTCAAATCGGACCATTAGTTCCTGAGATTTGCGCATTGAAACAAACAAACAAACTTCCGCTTTATAATATTAGTATAGATTTTGCTGTTTATCTATATATGTATTTATTATAAAATATAGTATCATTGAGTTAGTATCCCACACAAGTTATAACTTACTTTGGGGCTAGCTCAATCAGTGTTATTTGTCCTTGTCTATTTATTTATTTTATTTATTTGCTGGGGGCAATTGACAAGCACAACATAATGCTTACTCAATCTACAAACCCTTTTTGGGTATCGGAGACAAACAATAATTAGGGACGTATGCTCGAACACGGTTTCTACACGTCACAGCACCAGCCGGGCGCCGGCCGGTGCCAGTTATGAATGGTGCCCGCCTATACAGGACTGAACATCAAGCCGGCGCGAGCTGAGTCGGCTCTAGCGACGGCTTCATGTACAAATCTGTATGGATCTTCATACACAACTGGCATCGGCAGGCGCCGGATCGGCGCTGTGCCGTGTAGGAACCGTGCTCGTGGACACAGGCACTTATTGTTTCATATTTAATATTTTATAATCAAAAGCATTGTTCATGTTCCTCATTATGATATTTGCCTTATCTTTAAAAACAAAATGCGCAATGTATAGACTTCTGTTGATAACCACCAAACAAAACCATCTGTGCTCAAACATAGGTACCTATTAAAAGCTACAATAATTCCAATTTGGCTTCTCATGTTAAATCTCAGAAGAAATACACCAAGGTATGAAAAATGCTGTTTATTAGATAGTCTTTTTTAAACTTTCAAGGTTTAACAACCCCTTTTTTTTTGACGCGGAGAAAATTCCTTCGGATACCTTACCGGTGTCCTTACCGGTTACGGGACACCGGTAAGATTATGTGGTGCTTCCACTAAAAACACCTCTCAGCTGCTATCGGCCGGGGCCGTGTGCTTCTCCACGCTCCACAGCCCCGGCCCGGCCGGCCGCTACCTCAGCGGCCCCGGCTCGCCAACGGCCTCACGGCTCCCTCTACTGAATCAGAGGGGCCGGAGCAGCCGTCGCCTTGGCCTCTCGGCCCGAAAAGGACAGGGGCGCTGACACGACACGCGCCTGCCTTCCACTCTGGCGGGCTGCCCGTTGGAAGATGGAATCCCGTTTCCACCGTCCAACCAGCCCTCATAATTTGGGGCCTGCAAAAGCAGCCCTGCCCCAGTCCACCTGACGGCGACCGGGGCCCACTAAGCCGGCCGCAGGGGATAGGGAGAGCGGCAACGTAACACCGACACTCCTCTTCCCCTGCGGCCCCACAGATGCCGTGCCAAGCGCCACGGCCGCGCTTGGTCGCGGAGGATAGGGCGAGCAGCAACGACACACCGACACTTCTCTTCCCCCGCGACCCCAACCACGGTGATGGTAGGGAGCTCGTCATCACCCCCTTCCCTCACAGTCAGGTCATTCCCGCCAGGAATGGCCTCCACCTGGCCCGGGGAGGCCTTAGCCTCAACCCGGGCAATCATTTCCTCTTAGCTTCCCCGCGGATGTCCAGTCCGCAGGTACAGAGCCCCCCCATCGCGACAAGATGGGAACCCAGGCGGGGGGGAAGTTTTAACAACCCCTTAAACTAAGTAAATAATAATAAATAAATAAATATGTAAGGACAAATCACACTGATTAAGCTAGCCCCAAAGTAAGTTTTAAACTTGTGTTATGGGATACTAACTCAACGATACTACATATATAGATAAACACCCAAGACCCAGGTCAATTTGAAAAAGGCCATTTTCCAACTTGCCCTGGCTGGGAATCGAACCCAGAACCTCCGGCTTAGCGGTCTAGCGTGTTAACCATTACGCCACGGAGGTTGTCAAAAAGTAAATAATAACTGTGGGTTATTGTAGGATTTAATTTTATACTTCACAATTTCCTACTATAGAATAGGTTTTTACAGAGTAACAAAATAACTATTATTTGTAAACTTTATATAGTTTTCAGAATAGGTACATGGTACCTATTCTGAAAACTATATAAATACATTTTCTTACATTGTAATAGTAACTACTTTAATAATAACTAAATTCAGCACCTTTTCCTCTTGTGCAATCAGTAAAGATTGTAATACTCCTATGTACCTACCTACTACTTAATTAGCAGCTTACTTAGCAAACAGATTTGTATAGGTATGGTTTTTCCATACCTATACAAATCTGTTTTGTATAGGTATGGGTGTAGGTATAGGTGTCATTATGTCATTGAGTCAATCTAATAGTAATCTAACTATACGTGATATTAGATCAATCAATACGACACCTGAGCATATTAGGATAAATTCTATACTTAACATTTTTTTTTATTATTATTCATATCAAAATGCATAATCTGAAAATGATTTCTTTTTTATCTGCTCAAAAATAAGTAAGTTATACTTATAAGCCTTTGAAATCTGCTGGAAAGTGAAACTGTCAAGTAACAGAAAGTGTTACGACGAGTGACGTCACTGCCATTTCGTTTCGCGCGTGTAACAGAGATAACGAGATGTCCCCACCATGCTTCCATTTTCTTCATACTAATATCTAATGTTTGAAATTCTATTTACTTAAGTACTGCAAAATTTAATAACCTGTTTTTTTTAGAAAAGGTTTTCTTTTTAGTGTTAATTATTGTTTCGTAAAAAATATTGTACAAAATCAAACGCAGTCAAGATGAGTACTCGTAATAATGAGTAGGTATGTATATACATAAGTAGGTAATGAAAATCAAAAGTCGATAAAGAACATGTTACCTGTTAAGGGGATACCTACATGAATTTTTCGGGGTCCAGTGCTGCTCTGCCCCCTATTAAAATAAATTATTTAAAAGGAAACGGAGATATTATTTAAAATTTTGTCTCTAGTAAGCCCTAGATAACCCTTAAAACTATTTTATGAACTACCTACTCTGTTTACAGTTTAAAGTGAGAACGTGAAGATTTTCTTCGCACATTTGCGAAAAACGGCCACTTTTGGTAAATGTGCGAAGAAAAGCTTCACGTTCTTAGTTACTTATTAGGTAGGTAAGTTGATTTTCAAATGATAATAACAATATCAAATTACACCGAACGATAATGACGCACGTATATTACAAATTATGCATCGCATCACACCATCTAATTAGTAACACTTTGTCATATAAATACATATTTATGTACCTAAATGGTACCATTAAGTTCAGTGTCATCTTTTTGTGAGCAAATTGTTTTTTCTACCTATGCTGTTGTCCCCATTGACAAAGAATATAATATATAGACCAGCTATCTCAAACATTGGGCCCTATTCTATTTTTTAATACTGTAAGTATGGCGGCGTGCGTGAATCATTTTCAAACAATGAAATCTGGTTACTTACCGATGGAAAGTTATTTCTCTACACTGCCGTGTTCCTTGGAATTATTCTAACAGTTTTTTACCACACAACAAGGCATTTTTTATTATATTTACCATGTTTTTTTATGTTCTTATGGTTTTCACTTATAAACTGTCTAAAGTAGGTTCATAAGAGCTAGCAAGCGACTAAGTATATAAGTAACGTGTAACGTTTATGGAGATAGCTACAAATAAACGGAACAAATCAGTAAAATTGTCTCCTCTAGTACCTACTCGTACGTAATAGCTCTTTGGTTGTCCCAAGGTTAGTGACGTCGGCGTCTCTAGCCCGCGGCTGCGGTGAGACAAGCTGCTACAAAATAATTTCCTTCGCGGAATTAGATGCAAATAAGGGCCGATTTAGAGCCGGCTTAGAGCAAACATAACCCTTACGTTGCGGACGTAATGTTAACTACGCTTTATTAAGCCTTGATTAAACGTAAACTACATTGATACGAGCTCGAAAATGAATTGTTTGTTACGCGTTGTAGATTCAACAATCAAGCCAGATGGTTTTTTATGAATGTATAGAAGTTTGATAGCCTAGTTGGTGCGTGCAGTTTAATCCGGTTATAAAAGTTATTTCTTTTTTGACCTTATCCGTGCGTTGGAAGATATGTTAAGTTACTGGTAGGCTTCGTCGAAAACCTTTGTAACGGAACCTACATGACTGCCCCTGCTGCATGCTAATCTCTTTCCTTTTTGCTGCTTTACTGTGGGGTCGGTTCTTCTGAATTTTGCCTGTTAGTTCTGTTCTTGTGTGTCAATAGGATTAGAAGGCTGGGCCATTTTATTCTCCATTTCGTTGCATAGGAGCGTTCCCAGCATTTTCTTCGGCAACTGACTGTATCACTCTGGGAACAATGTAGGAGCCTTGCCTTCTAAAATATTGAAATAATATATGTGTACATTACACTCTTCATCGCCAACGGGGCAGGCAGAGCCCAGGGCCAAAGGACCTAAAGGCCACGTTTAGCGTTAAGATGTAAAAAGAGAATCAACAGTGACGGGTGGCTAGTGGCACTGTCTATTAACATGGATCAGATTCCCGCCCATTCTCTTGTACGATATATCTAGTAACCAATTAATATATTACAAGAAACAAACAATAAGCTCGTTACACACATAAGTTGGTAGCAGAGGCGTCAGAGGGCTTAGCCCTCCCTACGTGAGTGGAATGTGACAAATGTCATGATGAATGCCTACTGGACCCGACGGGAACGTCGGCCGTTTTCATATACGCGTCCAATATCCGCGGATATTTTTGCAATTCATGTCTCCGGTGACATAGCAATGGGCATTCCGAGTCATTCGTTGTCTAGTAAAAGACGTCCCGTAGGATATTTTATCCTGCTCGTCCCCAATTTCGTTTTGGCGCTGACGTCACATGCTTTCTGAGTTATAACTTCACAGTCGCACACTTATTAGATCGTATTGATGCACACGCAAAGATGTTGATAACTAGAGACTGTTCAATTGAGAAAGTACCTACCTATAGAATATAATTTTAAACATAAAAAAGCGACTTCAACTTCTGGTCTTCTTCATCAGTTTCACTTCACTAAACCTCACGACACAGGACCTTACTGCCACCGACGGCGCTGTGCTGGGTAGAAACCGTGCTCGTCGACACAGGCACTAACTGCCACGGACGGCGCCGTGCGGGGGTAGAAACTGTGCTCGTCAACACAGGCCCTAACTGCCACGGACGGCGCTGTGCGGGGTAGAAACCGTGCTCGTCGACTCAGGCCCTAACTGCCACGGACGGCGCCGTGCCGGGTAGAAACCGTGCTCGTCGACACAGGCCCTAACTGCCACGGATGGCGCCGTGCCGGGTAGAAACCTTGCTCGTCGGCACAGGCCCTAAAAGCCACGGATGGCGCCGTGCCGGGTAGAAACCTTGCTCGTCGCCACAGGCCCCAACTGCCACGGACAGCGCCGTGCCGGGTAGAAACCTTGCTCGTCGGCACAGGCCCTAACTGCCACGGATGGCGCCGTGCCGGGTAGAAACCTTGCTCGTCGGCACAGGCCCTAAATGCCACGGATGGCGCCGTGCCGGGTAGAAACCTTGCTCGTCGCCACAGGCCCCAACTGCCACGGACAGCGCCGTGCCGGGTAGAAACCTTGCTCGTCGGCACAGGCCCTAACTGCCACGGACGGCGCCGTGCTGGGTAGAAACCGTGCTCGTCGATACAGGCCCTAACTGCCACGGATGGCGCCGTGCCGTGTAGAAACCTTGCTCGTCGACACAGGCCCTAACTGCCACGGACGGCGCCGTGCCCGGTATAAACCGTGCTCGTCGACACAGGTCTTTTTTTTTAGGCTTTACTTATCTGTTTCTTCCACGGTCAAGGTTGACGTCTTAAGTTGTTGTTTTTTAGGTATTTTAGATGTTATCAACAAATTTTGGAGTAAAATATGAAAGCCTTTTAAGATCTATTTGAAAATCCATTGGAATTATGGGGATGTTTATTCACAATCCGCTGGAGGAAACGAGATCTCTGTGGTTTGAAACGATAGAATTAATCCAGGGATTATTTATTTGCTTAAACTTTATTGCATATACGAGGGCTGTTTGATAAGTACCCGTTTTCTAAATATTATATCACTGGCCGCAAATAAGTATACCACCTTTTTAAGCCATTTTTCAGAGGCGGGAAAATTAAAAAAAAAAATGGCATTTTGTTTTTTTTCTCATTTGACAACGATTCAGTGAAGGCGTGAACTTAAAATTGTTAAAATGGAGAAAGAACAGTATCAATCTGTAATTAGATTCTTATTTTTGGAAGGAAAAACATGTGATAAAATAAAAGTAAGAATGCAAGCGGTTTACCATGAATGTGCTCCTTCTATGACAACCGTCAGATATTGGTATAACGAGTTTAAGCGGGGGAGAACAACCGTCTTTGATGAGGATCGCCCAGGCCGGCCAGTCGAGGTGACTACAGACGATATGGTTAAGAAAATTGAAAATATCCTTTTAGCCGACCGCCGACTTAAACTTCGATAAATCGTTGATGCTGTAAATGTTTCAATCGAGAGGGTACAACACATATTAGAAGAAAAATTGGGTATGAAGAAAGTATCGGCGAGGTGGGTGCCGCGCTTACTCACGGATGAGCAAAAACGGAACCGACTGACTACTTCGGAGCAGTGATTGGCCGTGTTCAAACGTAACCCGAAGAAGTTTCTGCGTCGTTTCGTGACCGTGGACGAAACGTGGGTCCACCACTACACCCCGGAAATGAAAGAGCAGTCGAAGCAGTGGATTTTACCGGGTGAACCTGCTCCAAAGAAAGCAAAAACCGACCCATCGGCTGGAAAGGTCATGGCGACCGTTTTTTGGGATTCGCAGAGTATTATACATATTGACTATTTAGAAAAGGGAAAAACAATAACAGGGCAGTACTATGCCAATTTATTGGATGAATTTGACGCCGTGTTGAAGGACAAACGAACCCATTTAAAAAAGAAAAAAGTACTGTGTCATCACGACAACGCCCCGGCTCATTCGTCCAGAGTTGACGGCTAAATTAGCACAGTTACGCTACGAACTATTGTCTCACCCCCCGTATTCTCCAGATTTGTCCCCATGCGATTTCTTTTTGTTTCCCAACCTAAAAAAATGGCTCGGTGGCAAGCGATTTGGATCAAATGACGAAGTCATTGCCGCCACCAAGGCCTATTTTAATGACTTTCCAAAATCATACTTTTTGGATGGTTTATTGAAGCTTGAGTATAGGTGGCACAAATGTATAAAGTTAAAAGGTGACTACGTAGAAAAATAAATGCATATATACAAAAAAGAATGTTTTTTTTTTCCATAAACGGGTACTTATCAAACAGCCCTCGTAAAAAAGTGTACAAATGGTGGACTTAACGCCATATGGCGTTCTCTGCCAGTCAGCCATTGGACCAAGTAGAGAAATAATTTGGGTGGTGCGACAATGTGTAAACAAAATTTAAAAGTATCTATAAATACCTACAATAATAAATCAAGAATATACATGAGTATTAATTTTAAATAAATATATACCAATACAATAACTATAGATAAAATAAATATACAAAATATATAATTATGTAAATATAATATATAAAGAACTAATTATATATGTATGCGGATAGATAGATAAATATGGATGACTACTAATTATGTCGAAGAACGGAATGGTAACCGCTGAATAACTATTGTTGAAATATTATTTGAGATATCGAAGCTTTCTACAGCCGTCCTAAATTCTGAACCAACTACAACGAGACCAAAAAGATGATAGCAATGATACGCTACAATGAAGCATTCTATTGTTATGAAGGATGAATGAGGAATTTTTGGTCGATATTGGCATTGGTTGTTATGAGATGGCAGTTGATAAGCTAAGTCGGATGCAATGATTTACGCTAGTAATACCTATATAAGTCAATGGTCAGATGCCTTTAAAAATTTGACATAAATACTTAATGTAGCACATAGAAAAAAAGAAAAAGACTATCCATGTCGTGCTGATTGAAAAATCTAGATTTTATCTTATTCAAACCTATAAGCACGACATCCGATTGGTAAATTGTTGGCGGACGAACGTGGTTTGGAGTTTATTAATCAGTTAAAAAAAAACATCCGCTGCTATATGTATATCTTAAACAAGTTTATTTGCCAGACAAATGAAAAAACCCCGGTTTTCAAGCGTTTACCCCCAATAACTTATGAACTTCTGTACCAATTTTCATCAAACATAGCTAAGAACCATCGCGACAGACAAGGCTTTCGATTTAAAAAAAACCGCAATGAAATCGGTCTATTCGATTAGAAGCTACAATGACACACAGACACAGACACTTCAAACATATAACAACCCTCTTTTTTTGTCGGGGGTTAATAACAAAATCAAAGATTTTAACGCCAATGCAGCTTCTTATTAGCGACGTTCTCAAACTTTTAATCGATAGTTGTTCCTTCCGGGCTGTTTAGGTCGCTACACAGGTCGCCACCAAAGACCCTCTTCAATCATACGATTAGTGTCTGGCTGATCCACTATCATTCCGCCTTTAGTCTTGATTCTTAGTGCTGGTTATGATAAGGCAACATTAAGGTCGAATGTAAATAGATAGATAAACTCTTTATTGTACACCAAAAGAAGAAAAAAAAACAATTGACAAATAACTTAAAATAACATTAGTACAATGGGCGGTCTTATCGCTTAAAGCGATCTCTTCCAGACTACCAGTGAATGGAGAGGACTATAAGAAAGACAATGACGGTGGTGTAACTAACCAAGAAGGGAAAAGAAAAAAAGCTGTAGTAAAGTTAGACTTAAAAATTTAGCATAAACATACACATTTTTTCACATAATTATACACATTTACATAATTGTCGTCTACAATATATACTACGGTATAAAATCAACTTGACAGTACAAAACGGTTTCAGTTAATTAGTGAAATTATCAAGCTCGGGTCTTGTTGAAATTTTATGAAATGATTTATATTGATCTCGAATTAAATGCGGGCTAAAAAATTACATTACCATTTGATAAACAACACTGAAGTACTTATTGTGTGTCCCCTCTATACATTCTCTAACATGAACTAAACAGTGAACACTACGTTTAACATTAGGTGTGGTGTGTTAACTTAAATATAATTAATTAATTGTAAATCCGTGTGGTTCCCGGCAGAGTAGAATAGGACCACTCCAAGTCTTCCCGTGGATGTCGTAGCAGGCGAAATGCAAGCTAAACAAAGCCTATAAACATCATGAGACCTCTCCAGCGTGGAGAGTGTAAGCCAAATGGCTCTGGTAGTACAGAGAGGGTCATGCTCCTTCAGTGGAGACTAAAAAAGACCGGATGATGATGAATTGTAATTTAATTGCGATATAGGTATCAACTTTTGCTTTATATTTTATCAACAAGTTACTGGATAGGTTTACTATTACGGGCATGCAGGACAGGATTTAAAGTTGCGATGTAATGGCGCCATTTGCAGTGCAGAATATATTTCTCGGTACGAGCCTGGAACTCGCAGACGGTAAATAGATACTCCCTCGTCGCACAACTGCCTTAAGGTGCCGTGGGTTCACAATTTGCAAAACTGTGCGTGTTTTTAAAAAATCACTGTTATTAAACTACTACAGTTTATTCCTCAAAAAATTTACATAAAAATCTTAAGGATTTTCTACAGACACCCACAATAGCCAAAACACGATTATGCATTTTTAGCTCCATAGAAAAAAATCACAAACATACCTCTAAATTTGCCCCAAAAAATAATAAATAATACACTGCGAAATATCGTCGAGCACGGCTCCGACCCTTCCTTCGCTCTCGATGAATATTTCGCTGTGTTTTATTTATTATTTTTTTTGTATTATATTTATAATTTTTTCTGTAGCCAAAACGGATAGATATTTAGATAAAACATTTTTTGGTATAATTTTCATATAAAAAGGTGATTGTATAAAATAGTAATACGTATTATAAAGGCAAATTAGAGGAATGTTTGTGATTTTTTTCTATCGAGCCAAAAATGCATAATCGTGTTTTGGCTATTGTGGGTGTCTGTAGAAAATCCGTAAGATTTTTATGTAAATTTTTTGAGGGATAAACTGTAATAGTTTCATAACAGTGATTTTTCGAAAACACGCACAGTATTGCAAATTGTGAACCCACGTCGCCTTAATGCATAAAGTTACGCTAGATCCCAACTAAGACCATTTGCGTAAAGCAGAAACGCGTGTTGCGCACATTTAATGGACAAAGTGTTCCCTTTTACGCCTTTCTTTTGCTTTTCACGCGGTAAATCTGCTTTCTTAATTTTTTGCGCAAATAAGGTAATTTTCGTCTCAAAGCTGGTAGACATTTTGGAAAATCACAGATTGCTTTAAGGATTTTTTTTAAGATTTGGTTCTTCCCAGCCAGGTCTGCAGTACTGAGTTAGAATATTGTAGGAGAAATATAAGAGAAGTTTTTAGCTTGCCTCAAATACCCACTTATTTTCGAACTTTGTATTCGCAAAATAATTTCGCAAGCATCTGGCAAAATTAAAGACCCTACTAAATGATCTGGCTTATTTCTTTACTCTTTAAGTATTCTATTTTAACGAGCAAAAATTACAGGTTAAGGGTCGATTTAGTTCCGCTACTCCCTAGCCAGGTGTGCAGTTCTGAGTTAGGGTATTATAGGACAAGTTTTTAGCTTGCCTCAAATACCTCAAAAATGACTATCAGCTCTCGATAAAGTGTAGGTCATTTAAAAAACCTGACTGGTGAGATTTTTTGATAGTAAATACTTCATGACTTGCGTAATTCTAACAAAATTTGTTTACGCATTGACGCATTATGAAGTTTTTATTATATTCAGTCAGGACAGTCAGTGACAGCATGTTTTACGAGAATATACCTATATTAACTATTTAAATCTTGTTTAGCAAATTCAAATATGTCTCTGCAGTAATTTCCCAAAAGTATTTCTAAATTCCCAATTCAATTTTAGTTAGACTGAAAATTTTATCAGTACATTCGTCTTTTAAATAAAACCGGCCAAGTGCGAGTTAAACTCGCGTGGAGAGGGTTCCGCACAATTGATTGCATTCTTATAGGTTTTCCTGTAATGTACAAGCAATGAATTTTGGGCTCAATAGTTTCGGAGATCAGGGGGGGGGGGGGAATGATCAATTTTCGTCTTCTTTCATGAATAAAATCAAAACTATTTAATTTACAATTATAAAAAAAAATATTTGAGATCCTTATAACGAGCCCTTTCATTTGATATATGACACAGTAAAGTTTGCAAAACTTTTTTTTTCAATTTCCTAATTTATCCCCCGAAAATGACCCTTATTTTAAAAAAAAATATTTATTTTCTTTACACATGTGTTTGGGTCATAGGATTACACCATCCTACCAAATTACACCTGATTCGGTCCAGTAGATTCAGAGCAAATTGACTGTGACAGACGGACGGACAGACAGACGCACGAGTGATCCTATAAGGGTTCCGTTTTTTTCATTTTTTGTACGGAACCCTAAAAAGGGAATAGGTATTATTTGCCTGTCAGTCGACACTCAAACGAAGCGGGCTAAATGGTAAATCCTCGTATAGCATCCCACAGGCGCGCCGCGGTTTATCCAAGCGTCTTGTATCCTACATAATATAAGGGTACGGGTACGATTTCTTGAGCCAACTGTTGCATCTGCGATTATTGATCTCGCTATGTTGTATTGCCATTCAGCCGCTGCTAAAGTTCTAAAAGTTTATGTAAGTAAAATAGTACTACGTAACATATCCACGATGCATTCCTCTTGTGGACTCTTGCGTTTGCATATTCTTGGCGTAGTATATTATTACTCTGTGGTTTTACACTGGTTTTGTATTGCTTCGCATGATTGCCGCGCCTTTCAACCAAGTACCCGCCTTGGTCGCTTTGAAATCTTTGGTTTAGTGAGTGCCAGCCTTTAAAAATTCTTCACAACATGTCTTTTCTCCAGTATCAGCGATACCTTCCAATTAGTTGTTAAATCAACGGTCGCATAGTACTTACGCGATAAAAAACCACAGACACGCGGCGCGGCGTGAGACGGCCTTACCTTTTCTTTAGCTGTCTTTTATTGGTTTGGCACCGCAGCGTTTTTTGACTTCGTCGCCGGTCGCAAAAGGTCAGCCTGCTTAGTCTATGCTTTGCGACGTCACGGCACGGTCCTTGCATTGTTACATGTCCTCATAAGGTGCCTTTTACCGGTTGGCATTGCCGCGCCTTTCGTCTCGCCGCACACTATATTCATTCCGCTACATTGCCCTCCCTGCGAGACCCACCAAGAGTCTATAATGTTAAGTGAAGCATGAACTATATTATTAATTTGTCACTTGGGTTACTCGCATATCTTATGCAAACTACATATCTGATTTATATTTAATCAAACTTCAGAATGTTCGCTTGGTAGTTACGAATTTCCTTATAGTGAGATATGTATTTGCACGTTACAAGAGCTAATTTAACCTAATATAATTACCAGTCTGCATGTTTAATGAAATTAATTAAAAAGAGAAACTGATTTGGATGGTTCTTCGATTTTTGAGCTTTTTCCTCGTTTAGACTTGTGACATTCAAGATGAGTCAGTGTTTTTAAGCAATGTTTTTAAACGACGATAAAAAATTAAGAGCTTTTAAAAGGAGGAATGTATATGTCGCAGTTGGATAGTATAAACCGCTAATTCATGAAACCTCTAGTTGTTTGGCATTATAGCTCGGTTTTGTTAAACAGCCGAATATCGTTCAGCTGGATTGTGCAACGTGTTACGTTCATTTAAACCGCTAACCACGTTACCAAACGGCTAGCGGTTTTGTGAAACAGTAGCGGTAATCCGCTGTTTGACGAAACCGTTAAACAATCCATCTGCGACACGTGCATGATAAGGATTTGGTGTAGGGTTACTATAATGAAATATAACTGGGTGTCTATTAGAATACAGATTTTTTCGACATCTAATTTAATTTCCCAGAAAACTATTCCACGATTTTTATTGCTATAGGTTTGCCCTAACCTAGTAAAATGGATAGAACTTTTCTAGCACTCGCCGACCGCTACCGCGGCACGCTCGCTTCGCTCGCTCGACTCGTGCGTGTGTTGGTCGCAGTTCTAACCTAACCTAACCTATAGGTTTGCCCCAACCTAGTAAAATGAAAAGAACATTCCTAGCACTCGCCGGCCGCTGCCGTGGCACGCTCGCTTCGCTCGCTCGCCATTGCCACTTCGTAAGCATTCTAAATTGTATATAATTTCTTTAGATAGAATTGTTCAACAACTTCTCTAGCCGAATGGATGAATACAAGTCGTTCATTCCATTCTGCGTATTGGGGTTCGCTGTTTTACAAAACCGAGCTGTAATGCCAAACAACTAGAGGTTTCGTGAATTAGCGGTTTATACCATCCAACTGCGACATATATACTGAGAGACCTCTTTCGCTTCACCTCACGTACTCATCAACCTCTTCATACATGCCCTTCGGTTACGGGTACTTCTTGTTGGATGGTATAAACCGCAAATTCACGAAACCTTTAGTTGTTTGGCATTACAGCTCGGTTTTGTTAAACGGCCGAATATCGTTCAGCTGGATTTTCTAAGATTGCGCAACGTGTTACGTTCATTCAAACCGCTGACCACGTTTCCAAACGGCTAGCGGTTTTGTGAAACAGTAGCGGTAATCCGCTGTTTGACGAAACCGTTAAACAATCCAACTGCGACACATGCATGATAAGGATTTGGTGTAGGGTTACCCTAATGAAATATAACCGGGTGTCTATTAGAATACAGATTTTTTCGACATCGAAATTCATTTCCCAGACAACTATTCCATTTTATTGCTATAGGTTTGCCCTAACCTAGTAAAATGGATAGAACTTTTCTAGCACTCGCCGGCTGCTGCTGCGGCACGCTCGCTTCGCTCGCTCGGCTCGAGCGTTTGTTGGTCGCAGTTCTAACCTAACCTAACCTATAGGTTTGTGCTAACCTAGTAAAATTAATAGAACATTCCTAGCACTCGCCGGTCGCTGCAGCGGCACGCTCGCTACGCTCGCTCGCCATTGCCACTTCGTAGGCATTCTACATTGTATATAATTTCTTTAGATATAATTGTTCAACAACTTCTCTAGCCGCATGGATGAATACAAGTCGACCATTCCATCCCGCGTATTAGGGTTCGCTGTTTTACAAAACCGAACTGTAATGCCAAACAGCTAGAGGTTTAGTGAATTAGCGGATTATAGGTACCATTCAACTGCGACATATATACCCTTCTCGCTCTCTCGCATTGGCGGGAGATACACAAGAGCGAGAGGGATTAATTATCACTCGACAAAAGTATAAACCGGTAAAAATATATAGGCTCCTCGCTCACAGTTAATCACATACACGCAGATGCCAAGTAGATTTCCGCGGGTTATAGTGTTATAGTGTGCAATGGTGTTATAGTGTGCTATAATGCCATTGTTGACAATGACAACTTGACAAGCCGTGCGTAGAAGTGTGATAAGATAAACATTTGTTTATTTTTATTGAATTTATTCAAATAATTACCGTATAGTTTTGCGCCGAATATGCAAATTACTATATTACAATAGTGAATTAGTGAATTTAGTGCGTTACATTATAAATGACTTAATAATAATCAGTAAAGTGAATTAATGGTGAAATGGACAATGGACACAATAAAAAATATTTGTGATATTATGTAGCTTTTTCCTACTTTTCTGTAACATTTTATACATATAAAACAGAATATTTTTTACGTCATAGTGTTCGCAAATCTCCCGGTATAGAAATATATAATCGTAAATATGTCGAACTCGTTAGTAGGTAAGTACCTATTAAATTAATTCTGCGGTGCGACCCTAAGTAACTCACACATCGACGTGTGTACAGATAAATTGTTTCGTTTGTAGTAGTAGTAGTAGGTATATATGTTACTCTGAATGTATGGAGAGTCATACCAGTGGTTGTAGTTTATTTTTAGTATTAGTTGTTGTTTCGTAAAATATATTGTACCAAAATAAAACATAGTCAAGTGCCCAATTTATATAGTGGATCTTTTAAATGCGTCAACATAGCGCCACTCAATCAATTTCCCGCAGTTTCGGAATCCATCGACGTTGCATCACTCCCACAGATACTAGAAAATCGTTTTATTCAGGCTTTCGTTTCGACTCCCGCACCACCACCGGTCCGCCTACACCTGTCTCCGTTTGATATTCAAATTAAAAGTTTACGGTTGCATAGTTTTATGGATATCCTAACTAATATTATAAATGCGAAAGTGAGTTTGTATATTTGTTTGTTTGTTACCTCTTCACGCTTTATCTACTGAACCAATCTTCTTGAAAATTCGCATACACATAGTTAGGAGTACTGAGAAGGACATAGGGTACCTTTCATCCCGGAAAAAAGTAATATTTCCGTGGGATACGCGAGCGAAGCCGCTGGCAAAAGCTAGTTTTCCATAAAATAGTTGGGTGTAAGACAGAAATAGCTAACTCCAAAGTAATTTTTCCTTGTTTTATGATAATGACACCACTGATGTTGTTCTTCTCTTTTGTCTTGCAATATTTAGACGAAGCAGATTTAGAAGGAAAAAAACCACATTAATAAATACGAATACGTCTTGCTATATCCCAACCTGCTTTCCTATCACAATAATCGTGCAATCCGTACCTAGTATGTCTAACAAAGGTATACACGCGCTACACAGCAAGTGCCATTTTCTACGGTACCTGGCAGGGCAAAACGGTCTCACGGTAGGGTGAGCACGGCCGATCAAGGTCGCAGGTGAGGGGTGACAAGCGAAAGGTATAATACCATTATCCGCACAAGTGTCGATTGATCAATTCGCCCTACGTGTAAACGACGAAGCCGGCCGATTTATTAGTTCCGAACCTTTCAAATAAAGACTTTTTCGAACTGTAATGACTTTGTCGGCCTAAAGTCTAGACGACACGTAATTGAGTTTTAGGAGTGTTCTTTGAGTTTGATTTACATTTGAGAGCAATGATACGGTCGAATAGTCAAGGAACTGAATTGTATCTTGAGGAGTTGGTTTTTGAGGTCCGTAAAACGTCGTTGTTTTACTTTGTGTAGAGTTTAGCCAAAATGTTTTGGGAAATAGTGAATACATGTTAGTTTTTCGGGTTTAACGAATTACAGATTAGTTAATAGATTCAGGTTACTTTGCAATTACTTTGCAGAAGTCAAAGTTATATGCTTGATAGATTACTTTGTGCTTCGGCAACCAGTCATCGGCTGCCGTACTTGCGACACTTGTTCCACCTCTACACGGGTCATTCTCAGACACAAAGCCAGATGTTGATCGTTCGGCGGTCAAACACGTTTTCGTGTAGATGTGACACACGTGTTGCGTGTACGACAGCCGACCACTGATGGATGGAAGCAAACAATTTAATCTAGGTCAAATAGCATGTAAATTACAGATTAGGTAGAGTAGGTACTTTATCTTCGGTTTGAAAGACAACGAGTAGATAGGTTGCATGATCGAACCTGGCCTAGAATCTGTGCCTAGAATGTACCTCAAAATTTTATTCCAGTCTTACTCAGGTAATATTTTAATCCAAGCGTATTTCCTGTTGCATCCGGTAACGCGTCAGAGCCCGGGCAGCTACCTAAACCTAGGTGATTTGATGAGGTTACTGGTTTTTACACAGAGCGACTGCCGTCTGACCTCCGCAACCCAAAAAGTAGACCAGAACCAAAGACCCTGCACGTGTGTGTGAAAGGCTGAAAGAACTTATAGAAAAACTGGATTCATTAGACATAATCATTACGATCTCCATCCCATACCTACGCCTAATAAGAGCCCTCCAAAATGATTTCGCAATATTTTAAAAATGTCTGCCTGAAAGCATAATTTATTATCAAATTATTTGCGCATTCAATTAAAGAGGTATTAAGGCCTTGTCGTGTTTCAAGCTTTATAGCGTATGGAGCGTTAATCCCTGTAATTTCCATTACAGTGGCCGCCGGTACATACCTTTGTCATTAATTTAACAGTTAATTTATGAGCGGACAGACCGCGGTCTGTGGTGATCGGTTCAATTAGCCTTAATTAAAATTATCGTTACATGCAGTGCGTTCAACTCCCTTGCTGACGTCAGGCGACACCATCGCGGCGGGTGTAATAAGGGTTGGGACACATCTGTCAGCACGGAACAGCACTTTCCTATGCTGCTATCCTTTTCTGTCGCTCAGAACAGTCATTAGCTAGAGCGAGAGAGAGCGACGGAACGCTTTAGCATGGCCGGTGCTAAAGCGTTCCGTCACTTTCTCTCGCACTAGCAAATGACGTTTCTAAGTGACAGAAAAGTATAGCAGCATAGGAAAGTGCTGTTCCGTGCTGATAGATGTGTCCCAACCCTAAGGCTATAAAAGCCCTGTCTATGAATCGCCCTTTGTTAGGATTGACATTGATGCCAACCCAAATTCCAACCGCCTCTCAAAGGCTGATATTTAATTTAATTTGCGAGTTTAGCTAGAGTATTGTAGAAACTTTGGAAATTCCTTTTGCAAATACATTGACCCCTTTCTCTTTTTATTTCAATCTTGTTGGATTAAAGTCGCTTTAATTGTACTAATAACGATTGTTCATCTATCTAACATCAGTGTTAATCGCTACCTCATAATTGTGGTTGGCATTAATAAAAAAATGACAAATTGTATTTTTTTACTCTAGGCGAATACCATGAAGAAGTGGCTACCTCATTTGAAATAAATTTTTTGATCGTAAATATTGCGAATATTTCCATATTGGCGCTAGATAGATGAACAACCGTTTAAAGTATTACGTTAGTCAGTCCAGTTTTTAAACGTAATTCAGCCAAAAGTGGCCACTTTTGGCGGAAACGTCTTTTAAAACTAAACTGAACACCAATGATAATTTCAACGGCAGTTCATAAAATAATTTATAGGGCTATCTAGTGCCTGACGGTTAGCAACATTTTAATTATCATCATTTTTACGCCACTTTTTCATGCTATTCGCCTTAATTTGCGATGCGTACCTCCCTCCATACGTGGTATTTAGAGGTGAAAGCTTCGGAATATTTCAGGAATACTTCCGGAAGTATTCCTCATAACTTCCAAAATTACCAGCAACTTTGGAACTTTTCAAAATAGATTATTGACTTAAAAAAACTGAGGATACTATTGATAGACAGTGAATATTATATTAAATACATACATATTAAAATAAATATTTCAACACAGAAAATCATATTCACTTCAATCGCCTTCTTATAGGTAGACTTAAAAAGTGTTAAGCTTCGTGTTTTCAAGTGCCTACCTATATACCATTTAAGAATCTTATTATTTAACTAAATGTAACAAAATTAACCTATTTCAAAAAAAAAATTTAAAAACTTCCAAAATTGCCGGAAGTTTTGGAAGTTTTCAGGAATACTTCCTTAGAAGTGGAATGTTTCCTGGAAGTTTTCACCTCTAGTGGTATTCCTAGTTTATCCGTGAACATACTAACTACTAAAGGTCTCTAATCGTCTTAATTGCAGGAACTCAGATACATATACTTATAGGGAATAGGGATTCGAATGGATCCGAAATCCCAGGAGATTGTGTTGTACAATTTATTTGAGAGCGAAACATTTTAATGGGTCTTTGCACGCAATTAAATAGTATTTTACTCTACTTTTCTCGTGGAAGATTAGTTGCTGAGGTAAAACAAATCTTAATGTTATTAAGATTCTTTACTTATAGCTGTGCTTACAGTATGAATATATTTATATTATTTCTTTCGAAGTTCAGACGACCCGGAGGAAAATCGCCTAAGCGTAGGTATATTTACTGGTAAATAAAATTATCTGTATTAGAGCTACAATTTAGAACAGAAAAACAAATTGCAATATACTTACTCTCGTATTTTACCATATACATATTCTATATGTACATATTATCACGCCTTTTTCCCATATTTCTCATGCATGCTTATCGTTTGAACCTTTCCGAACAAGCTTCGATTTCATATTATGTGATATTTTGTTTTTTTCGTATTCTCACAATATCCTTATTGTTTGCTACTTCAAATATATCAAATACCTATTGACTTTAGCAAAGTGTACCCGTGACACTTTGCTAAACACAATAGGTATTTGATTTTCTCCTGAATTATATTTTTTTGTATCGTCGGTGGAAAAGCATCGTTACCCTAGCTTGATAAGATATTACTTGTCAGAGCTTTTATGAGAATAAATTTTCGGATCGCGTGGTTAAGGAACGGTTCCGAGGTGCGGCTGACGGCTTAAATAGCCTATTAGGCGTGCGCCAAACGCGTCAATACAAAGCACCAATTGGCGTTATTAGATGTTACGTAAAGGAACGGGCAGACTGGGGCTGCGGTAGGCCGCATCGAATATGCATAATACAAGTACTTAGAACTTAGCAAATTACAACGTCCCGCATCGCAACACATTGATTGATGGATAGATTCGTCTTAAATAGTTAACGAATTCAGACTTTACACTGCGGGAGTCAAATTACATGCATTTTGATACAGGTATATATTGCTTGAATTATTAAAGGGGATTGTTAAAATTAAGCAAAAGGGAATTTATTACAATTGCGTCATTTTAATTCCATAGAAATTAACAGTATTTCAATTGGCAGGCCTGTCTTGAGGCATCCGCAACTTTTTCGAAACTAGCGATTTGTTATACAAATATAGGATTACTGCTTTGCGTTCCTGTTTGTTGCATCACGCGGCCCGCCCCAATTTGCTTATGCTTTAAGGGGAAAGAAATTGAAAAATAGCTATGGCTCTGTTCATGTTTTCTTTTTATAATATAATCTCGTCAAAGTCGCTAGATGTTTAAACAGAGCGAAAAACGTTACCAATTTTTTAAATTTATGAAGGTTCGTAACGCTTTTGCTAATTAAATTTTGAAAAAAAAAAGAAAATATAGGGACATGCCAATGTATCCATAGATTTTTTTAGAAGTCCTTGTACTACCGGCACTGTCCAGCGAGGAGGCCCATCGATTTCCTCTTAACAGTAATGCAGACATACTTAGTCTATCGTTTGAACCACTCCGAACAAGCTTTGATTTCATATTATGTGATATTTGTTTTATTAGGAGATCAATGATAGCATTTTCGTAAATGGAAAAAGAAAACAGTTCATTTACCCACATCAAAAGCTTTGATATCGGTATAATCGGAATCGTTTTGATCAGGTTTTGGTTAGTTTTGATTAGGTTTGATAAACGAAAAATATGTTGACTTATTTATTTCTGTTGAAAACTTGTTTTACATTTGGATCCAAAAATAACTTCTAGAAATACCTACGTAGTTGACTGTAAGACACATAAATAAATAAATATTTATGTAAGGACAAATCACACTGATTGACCTAGCCCCAAAGTAAGTTTTTAAACTTGTGATATGGGATACTAACTCAACGATGCTATATTTTATAATAAATACATATATAGATAAACACCCAAGACCCAGGAAAATTTGAAAAAGGCCATTTTCCAACTTGCCCTGGCTGGGAATTGAACCCGGAACCTCCGGATTGGCGGACTAGCGTGTTGACCATTACCCACGGAGGTCGTCAAATATGACACAAACTTAAAATAAACGGGCAAGTGCGAGTCGGACTCGTACATGAAGGGTTCCGTACCACCGTACAATGTTTTAAAACGCTGAAGAAACACGTTTCTTGTATGACGACCCCCTTTAATTTTCAACTATTTTTTATTTTTAGTATTTGTTGTTATAGCGGCCACATATTCGGTGAAAATTTCAATCTAGCTATTACGGTTCAAGAGATAGAGCCTTGTGACAGACGGACAGACAGCGGAGTCTCAGTAATAGGGTCCCGTTTGCACCCTTTGGTACGGAACCCTAAAAATGATACAGAAAATTGTAATCCTATTATTATTTTTTATTATTTTAATTTTGCTTCTATGCTAGATCAGCTGCTTCTCAATATTTTGATTCCTTTTTCCACCTTATCGCCCACCATTAATCTAAAAGTGGCCTATGGGTCTTGCGGGCCTGGGCTCTGTTTGCTTATAGCCGCAAGACCCAAAATGCTCTCAAGGCAAAGTCAGTTCAATTTTTTTGTTCAATGTAGGATGAATATGTCACTTATTAAAGGTATCTGTCTGCCCCATTAGGGATAAAGACGTGATAGTATGTATGTAGGTACTATTATATTTTGCCTGCTGACCTCCAACCTCCATCATAAAGATGGTATCCAATGGTGATGATTCTAAAATTAAATATTGCAATTCATCACTAATTAGGCCTCCCTTCGGATTTCGGTTGTATTGTAAGCCATTTGTTAGATTATTCCCAGTTCAGCATAATCCTGTTTGTCTACAGATTTCATGGATTATGTTACACATTATCCCGAAATGCGTTTATTGCATTTTAAATTAGAGTTATGTCAAAATCAAATCAGAAGTTTTGGAGAATAGTCTGGATTTAGGGCCTCATGTTTACGAGTATTTTGAATAGTGAGATAGAACAAAGCTAATACGGATGTTGACTAAAAATATATATAAAAAATATATTTTTAGCTCATTATGTAGATTATCAAAAAAACTTGTATACGTACGTATTTTTTCTTTTCTCTCATTAGAGAAAATTACAAAAATACAGCACATTTTATTTCCCATGACATCACGAACAAGTACGATTTTTACTTGACGGTGACGTCAATTCAATTCATTTATTAATATTCAGACAATTATGGTCCATCATGTGTTAGTAACAAAATAAATTCTTAAAACTAAATGTTAGTAATTATATTTCAAAATTTATAAAAAATCACCCCCATCCTCTCTGAAACTTCGACGCGCTATATCTTTGTGAATAATTACTACTTTAATAAATTGAAAAATATGGGTCCATTATTTTTGGAGAATCTTATCAGTTAGATCATCCAAAAAATAATTGACCCATATTTTCGATATTTTTCCAAAAAAAAATGTATTTTATTTAGTCCGTCAGCGGTCTAAATAAAAATATTTTATACAATTTTTTGAACCCAGTCCACATCATTATGTAGACTGGGTCCAAAAAATTGTATCAATACCAAATAGGGATTTGGTCTCTTTCGCAAAATGCTTATAATTAATTACTTTTTTGAAATTCAGCTTTCTCTTTAAATTTCTCTTCTCCCTTATTTTTTAGTACCAAAAACTAATTACATATAGGTACCTAGTACGATATTTTTTATCGAGAAGGGAATGAGGCGAGATAGGAATAAGCAATTTGTCATGCTTAATCAATGCCCAAGAGACTATCTACATCGTTGTGAATAAATTGCCTTGTCTTAATAGTCGTACAATCGAACTGTAAACGTTACTCACAGCAGTGGAGGCTGGAGGGCCCAAGTGCAAGGAGTGGAAGTTGAAGAGGGATGAAATGTTATTTATTTCTGTAAGCAATTCATCATTCATACGACCCTTCCCTTTGCAGTTTAATAAAAATGCCTTTTACTCAGTTTTTTTTACGCTGTGGTTGCGCTCGTCAAGTTCAGCTGCCATGTTTGTTTTGATAGGATATTGCGATTTGTGTTTTTACTGTTTCGCTTCGTTCTTTTATACACTCTTTCATGATAGCTCCTTTTCGGTATTTAGTTATTAAATGTTGCTTCGGAGCGGGGGTTTACATTCTGTTTTACATGCTTTTTCTGATTCTAGATCACTTTGTGTGCTTCCGCCACCAGTCATTGGCTGTCGTACTCGCGACACGTGTGCCTCTACACGAGGCATCCTCAGACACAAAACCAGATGTTGATTGTTCGGCGGTCAAACGACGAGTTCGTCGTTTTGACTAAGTAATCTAGATCAAATAGCATGATAACTTTGACTTCCGCAAAGTAATATCTGAATCGATTATCTAACATTCTCTTTTCACATGTTCAGGGGTAGCCAGACCAGTTATTCAATAGGACATTATAAAATGAAGTCGCTTTTCACGTTTTCTGTTTATCCGCTGACCACCTCTAAATCAGTCAACGGATTTTCAGTATCGCCGTACAAGAAAGAGATCGAGTGTTGTCCCTGCCATTTGCCTAACACGTGGACATAGAAAATGAAGAAGATCTCTATCATGTAGAAATATTCTACTAAAAGGTAATCTTGCATTGAACGAAAAAAATATCTAGATCTGAACGAACCCGTTGGTAGCCCGGGGCGGGCCGCTAGTAATCAATAATTGACCAAACGAAGCGTCTTAGTTTCGAGAATGGCCAAAAATGTTTTTGTCACTAGATTTGACCTTTTAGGACCAAGGAAACGCAAGTAAAAATTAAAAAACAACATTTTTTTTGGGCTCAGTCTGTGTCGGGTAATCATGATTACTTTGGTACAAGATTCAGCCTCACAAATATGTATTTTTTCATCAAGCGTCGGTAATACTAACAGCATTTGCGACGTAACAACTTTACAAGGGAACACAACCAGTAATTGACACGCTGTTGACAGAACATAAGTGGTATAAGTGACTATTCCCAAGGCAATTACGCCATTACAGCCTCTTTGGCAACATATTTAACAATCACGAAGCCGTCTTTAATAGACCTTTATTCATTAAATACCGGAAATGATATGTAAATTAGATTGTACTAATTTAAATTCAGTAAAATGCTATAAAAAATGTGACAGAAAGTGTGACAGTACCACACGTATATCTTACAAACCATAATAGTCTAGCTACGAACAATAATTCTCTAGAATTGTAAATAATCCCGAAAAATCATTCCACGCGATATGTACCGCGGCAGGCGGGGCTTAAAATATAAACAGCGCGGCGCGACAGTTTGCCGTGACACTCGAGTCGTGCGGTTGCGTCGCAAGAAGTTTCCTTTGAGAATATTGCTGTTTGTTTGCGATAATCGATTCATTAAAAAAGCCGTCATGTGCCGTGAAGTGGTGTAAAAGCTATATAGACATGAAAAACACAGGACTCACCTTTCATATGTAAGTAAATAAACATTTTATTATTGTACCTCACCGCTCGTGGCGTTGACCGCGGCCGTATCGGTTTAGCAGCCGGTTTCGGGGAGCTAGCTGCTTGACCGACATGACGCGTACGTGACCTTGTCGCGACCAATCGCATGCATCTTTGTCTATGTGTGCGTTCGAGTGTTTAGTTGTAATTACTGTTCGTTTGTTTGCGTAAATGGAATCAGAATCGAAACGGTGAATGCGTTAGGTATCTAGAGAATTATATGTCGATGTAGTCTAGGCAGTAATCTTACAACGTCCATATTAATTTTGCCTGGTGCCATATCATCACGCCGAATTTTTTAACACAAATTATGATTATGAAATTAAAACATGCTCTATTATTTTCGTACTTCTAGTAATGCACAGATTCTGAACTCTAATTAAAATTTATGTTGAAAAAGCTTTATTTTTTATCTCAGTTTATAAAGCAAGCACTTTTAAACTAGAGTTTAACAGTTAATACCTATTCATGATAAAATAATCCACAGATTAAAACACTTCCGTATAAGTCTTACCTCATTACCTGTAACCGTATTTCTTCATTACAAAATACAGGCGCTTTGGGACTACTTTCTGTCAAATGAAATAAAAAGTTAATGTCCTCTGCGGTCGGCGTTATTTGTTTACCTACCTTCCTCCTAATGGAGTTGGTTACGACTGTAGTGAATTAAATGTGCTGGTACAATCACATCCGGACTTAGAGCAAGGCTCAATGAAAAACATGAGTTTTATTGAATTTTGCTGTTAGTACGGATGTCTGTTTTTCGAAGCCGACTGTTTTTCGAGTGTGAGCTACGTCTAATGTACGGCTATCATTTAAATAGTCAGCAAAATAACTAGTTTGTGACCATAACAGAAAGGATAAAATCACAGCACGTAATGTAGGTGAGCAAAATACAAAAAATCCTAATTTGATATGGGCATTTGTAACGTTTGTCGCTCGATTTTTCGACCCACTTGAAAACAATTTAATGTTTCTGTACTTTTACTTATTTTCTGTGAATTTTAAAACATAGTCAATATATACACCATCACGTCTTTATCTCTAATGGTGCAGACAGAGCAATTTGGGTTTTGCGGCTCTAATTAGACCGAACCCAGGACCGTAAGACCCAAAGACGCGCGACTTTTAGCGTGATTTTGGGCGAGAATGTGGTAAAAGGAATAAAAATAGTAATATTTGCATTTTCGCCCATTCCCTCGATCGGCTTTTACGATCTGCTCCAAACAGAAGCAGCTGGTACATTGTATGTATTTTTATTTATTCAACTTTATTACAAACGTAATAGGCGGACTTAAAGCCATAGGCTTTATCTACAGTCAACCCACTGGTGATGCCGAGAAAAAGAAAACTTTTGAAGTATTTTCCTTTTTCAATAAATAATCATAATGAAATAAGTTCAAATCTTAGCAATAAACTTTTAAATAAATTATATCCTGTCTGAGGTTGCCTTTCATATCATATGAAGTCGGAAGTTTTCTGAAATGAGCAAGTCATGTATAAGTTAAAAGGCGATGTATTCCTCCGGGATATATCTGGGTCTAGCTGAGTACGAAGTCATGTCTCAATCTTCATAAAAGGTTTGTTTTGAAACATTTTGAAGGAAATGTTACTAAGCCATTTGATATTTTTTTATTTATCCATATATGTGTGTTTAATAAGGTCCTAGGATTGGTTCTGATCTACCCTTTGAGTTGCGGAGGTCAGACGGCAGTCGCTCTGTGTAAAAACCAGTGACCTCGTCAAATCACCTAGGTTTAGGTACCGGATCCCGGTCTCTGAAGCGTTACCGCTAAGGGACGCTTGGATGATGATGATTATATTATGTGTGTATAAGTGGTTTAATCTCTATCCAATCATTTCTAAGAATACTGTTCCTGCTTTTAATTACACCAGCCTACAATGACTTCTGTTCTTTTTGTTTTAGAGTTCTGAAGTGTCTAGACGGCACTCTTATAATTTCGGTATGTCCGTCTGTCCGTCCGAGGCTTAGCTCAAAGACTGTTAGTACGAGGGCTGTTTGATAAGTACCCGTTTTCTAAATATATATTTATTTATTTCAAAGCTTAAATCTATCTTTCTTTCTCTATATTAATATCACTGGCCGCAAATAAGTATACCACCTTTTTAAGCCATTTTTCAGGCGGAAAAATTTAAAAAAAATGGCATTCTTTTGTTTTTTTTTTATCATTTGACAACGATTCAGTGAAGGCGTGAACTTAAAATTGTTAAAATGGAGAAAGAACAGTATCGGTCTGTAATTAGATTCTTATTTTTGGAAGGAAAAACATGTGATGAAATAAAAGTAAGAATGCAAGCGGTTTACCATGAATGTGCTCCTTCTATGACAACCGTCAGATATTGGTATAACGAGTTTAAGCGGGGGAGAACAACCGTCTTTGATGAGGATCGCCCAGGCCGGCCAGTTGAGGTGACTACAGACGATATGGTTAAGAAAATTGAAAATATCGTTTTAGCCGACCGCCGAATTAAACTTCGAGAAATCGTTGATGCTGTAAATGTTTCAATCGAGACGGTACGAGGGGGGGTCAAAAAGTTCGCGGAACGGAGGGGAAGGGGGGTGAAATAAAATACTGTACTATTTTTCTTTTTCAATATATTCCCCCTTAAGTCGAATACATTTTTCAGATCTCTCTATTAACTTATTAATACCGTCGAAAAAAAATGATTTGTCTTTGTCCTCAAAATAGGCCGAAATCGCCGACTTGACTTCTTCATCATCGGAAAATTTCTTCCCCCGAAGCTCTTTTTTTAATTTGGGAAATAAAAAATAATCACAGGGGGCTAAGTCTGGACTATAGGGAGGATGGTTTAACATTTCGAAGCCACAGTGATGAAGGGCAGCCATCGCAACGCGGCTCTTGTGTACCGGTGCGTTGTCATGCAAAAGCAGCACACCCTTTGTCAACTTTCCCCGCCTTTTCTCCTTGATTGCTTCTTTTAATTGTCTTAGTAGATTAGCGTAGTATTCTCCCGTTATAGAAACACCCTTATCTTTATAATCTATTAATAAAATACCCTCTGTATCCCAAAAAACAGTTGCCATGATTTTTCCAGCCGATTGTGACACCCTGTATTTCTTAGGGGGGGGCTGACCCTTTTTATGCCACTGCATAGACTCTTGCTTCGACTCAGGCTCATAATGATGAACCCAAGTTTCATCTGCAGTAACAAGTCTTGCAAAAATTCCTTCCTTGTCGGCGCTACAGAGGTCTAAAAACTCCTTTGAATACTCGACGCGCAGCTGTTTCTGTGGTGGTGTGAGCATTCTTGGCACCCATCTTGCGCTGACTTTTGACATCCCAAGATTGTCGTGTAGAATATTTAAAATGGTTGTAGGTGATACTCCAACCATTTCTGCAAGTTGTTTCTTCTTCAAACGAGTATCCTCCAGTATAAGATTCTCCACTTTTTCAACGATGTTTGAGGTGGTGGCCTCAATCGGCCGTCCTGAGCGAGGGTCGTCTTCAAGAGACTCTCTGCCTTGCTTGAAAAGGCTATTCCACTTGTACACCATGGTTTTCCCAGGGCAAGAGTCCCCGTATACTGATAACATTTCTTCCAAAATTTTCTGAGGTGGTTTTCCTTGCTTAGTGAGGAACTTTATGACGGCACGAAACTCGATTTTTTCCATGTTCAAGTTTTTCTTCCGGATTCACTTGTTTGATCGACGACAGGTCAAAGGTTATTGACACAATCAGGTTCAAACTTGGCATATATACTCACAAAGAGTTGCTCATTAGTTACTACCTGCGGCAGGTCCCCCACCCCCCGCTATCCCCTCCATTCCGCGAACTTTTTGACCCCCCCTCGTACCACACATATTAGAAGAAAAATTGGGTATGAAGAAAGTATCGGCGAGGTGGGTGCCGCGTTTACTCACGGAGGAGCAAAAACGGAACCGACTGACTACTTCGGAGCAGTGTTTGGCCGTGTTCAAACGTAACACGAAGGAGTTTCTGCGTCGTTTCGTGACCGTGGACTAAACGTGGGTCCACCACTACACCCCGGAAATGAAAGAGAAGTCGAAGCAGTGGATTTTACCGGGTGAACCTGCTCCAAAGAAAGCAAAAACCGTCCCATCGGCTGGAAAGGTCATGGCGACCGTTTTTTGGGATTCGCAGGGTATTATACATATTGACTATTTAGAAAAGGGAAAAACAATAACAGGGCAGTACTATGCCAATTTATTGGATGAATTTGACGCCGTGTTGAAGGACAAACGACCACATTTAAATAAGAAAAAAGTACTGTTTCATCACGACAACGCCCCGGCTCATTCGTCCAGAGTTGTGACGGCTAAATTAGCACAGTTACGCTACGAACTATTGTCTCACCCCCCGTATTCTCCAGATTTGGCCCCATGCGATTTATTTTTGTTTCCCAACCTAAAAAAATGGCTTGGTGGCAAGCGATTTTAATGACGCCTATTTTAATGACTTTCCAAAATCATACTTTTTGGATGGTTTATTGAAGCTTGAGTATAGGTGGAACAAATGTATAGAGTTAAAAGGTGACTACGTAGAAAAATAAATGCATATATACAAAAAAAAAATTTTTTTTTTCCATAAACGGGTACTTATCAAACAGCCCTCGTACTAGAAACCTGTAATTTTCAGAAAAAGATTCTTGGCAATGAAATAAACAACTGTCAATTTTCGAAATAAATACAGTAATAAACAAGCACCTTAAAAATATTTCTAAGTCCATATACTGCGGTCTTTGACCGTGGGAATTTTTGATTGAACACCTGAATCTATATTTTCTATCTACACACTACATTCTATATACGCATTGCGCTGTATTTTTCTGCCTTATCAGCGTTTACATTCCCATATTTATTTGAGAATATCGGAGAACTTAAAATTTTTCAATCTTTTACAAAAGACATCATTTTTTATTATTTATGGTACGTGTTTAAGCATGAATCAATCTTCATATACGTGTAATTTTTATTTTTTAACTCAGTCGTATGCGCAACAAATCCGACGGCGTATTCGCTTATATTTTCTTCAAAGTTTAACCTTTTTAACTAAGTTATTCTTTGAATTAAAAAAAAAGTACTAAAAACTCCTCGGCCACTTTTTAGGATTTTCCTTTGTCTTTATTTCTCTGTAATTTATACACAACTTCATGTTTTAAATTCTGTGTAAACAACAAAGACATGAACGTCGCGCACCGCAAAAAATTGAAACACGTCTCAGGTTATTTGGAATTAAACAAACTATTACAATGAAAATCGATAAATTGTCTCAGCCACTTTTTTAATACTTACATAAACTTCAATTTAACATATTGTTTCTTATTTAGTTTGGCTCCAATCAGCTCTAAAAAAATAATCAAAATCACTAAAAATAAGGACCGGCCCCTTAAATTTTTACTAGGTTGTAACTGGTAACGAAAAAAGTTTTTTTTTTCTCTTGTAACTGGTTACATAATACAGTTACATAAGCAAGCCGAAAGGAACATAGACACCGCGGAACCTAATATAACTGAAATAAATTATACAGCGCGCAGTCTGTCGGTAATTCCACCTCAAAAACTTCAAATAATGAAACCTGGCTTCGCTCATGAAATATTTTACTTAGTGTGAGACACTCATTGTGTTCCCAACAATGATGCTATATTCAGTCAGGTTTTAAGGAAATAACGGCTAAACCAATAAGTCACCTTAGCTCATTGTTCCCCAAATGTGTTAATACTCCGATTAATTAATCCTACCTGACGCTTTATAATTACTTTTGACAGTGGAAATGTCTTTTCGTCCGGCTCCGATTTCACAAAAAAGTGCGATCCCCTTGTATCTCGGAGACTTGTGAAGATATGATATTCAAAAAAGGTTCAAAAGACGCGTATTCACGAGAGCTGTAAGGTGCTAGAAGAATTATTCGAGAAAGCAAAAACAAAAAATACACGGTGGAAATAGTGAAAAAAAAAAACCGAATTTTAGATTTTGGCGCTCGATATTTTGGAAGCGAAGAATGATATCAAAAATTTGAGAAAAGTTCATCTGGACAATTCAGCCTAGTAAGTCAGCTTCCATTCTGATTTAGCCTAAAACAAAGACGATCGTGTTAAGGGTTTTCCCTGTCGTTTTGACTTTTTGAAAAAAAGTCAAAACGACATTTCCAATGTGCTCGATAGTCGTGTGAGGCACGAAATTGTAAAAAAACTGTAAATTTTTTCTAGTCATTTGCCGCCATCTCTGTTACAATTTTATGATTGATTGTCATGTCGTAAGTATATTTGTATATTTTCATTCACCGAGCGAGCGAAGCGTCTTCTTTTCAGCTTTGGCAAAAATTCTTTCGTGTGTCTAAATTCCCGATGTTCAGATTTCCGGCTGTTCTCTCCTACGGGTCGAATTTCTCAACTTTTCTCGTGAAATTTGGTAAGCCAATGTAGATTTTTTTGGAGATTCAGATTTTTGAAATTTTTCAAAATGGCGGAAATATGCGGGGTTTGAAGACTTAGGTAAATAAAAACATTATTTTCTATTTTTCGCGAGGTCTACAGCTCACAAAGCAACAAGTTTAATAATTATGAACATATATGTTCGTCCTACTCTAATTATCTCTTGATTTGACAGTGACCAACAGATGTAGGTAAATATGTAAAACGCTGATTGCACCACAAGAACCTTGAAGCTCCTGGTCCCCTTTTGGGTCTCAATTATATTCTTTGCCTGGTACTCTTTGTGAAATATTACTTATATAGAATTTAAAAATCATTTCCTATTGTATATAATTGAATTTTATATTTTTGCCGTGTTCTTTATTCCTCTTTCTGGCATGTCCTAACATTTATCTTTGGGATCTTATTGAATGCTTTCGACCACCCGGAAAACCTTCATTCAACATTTACCTTCGAAGGTTCAGAAAATCGAGAAACGAAAATAAATTTGGAAGGTCTTGTAAAGAAATCGAATAGCACGCTTGAATCGCATGGAAAACACGATGCCCTGATCAAATACGTGAATTTGGATTGAATAGGCATTCAGCATACGACAACGTGGAATTGAAGGAGGTGCAAATTAGAATTTTGACGAAATAAGATCATCTGAAACGTAGCTTTGAAGTACCGACGTATAAGTGTCGTAGGATAATTAGATAATTCGAATTCTCGTTAAAACCCCTTAGCATATTGCAAAACACGGATGATTCGACACTGACGAAAATATTTCTCAATCTTACTAGAAAAAGATAGGGTGTTTGCAAAAACACGGGTCGCTCTAGAAGAGAATAAATGGGCAAGTGCGAGTCGGACTCGTACGTGAAGGGTTCCGTACCACCCTACAATGTTTTAAAACGCTAAAGAAATACGTTTCTTGTATGACGACCCCCTTTAATTTTTGACTTTTTCTTATTTTCAGTATTTTTTGTTATAGCGGCCAAAGTAATACATAATCTGTAAAAATTTTAAGTACCTAGTTAATGCCATTATAAAGATGTAGTTAAAAACGCTGAAAAAACACATTTTTTGTATGACGACCCCCTTTAATTTTCAACTTTATTTAATTATTAGTATTTGTTGTTATAGCTGCCACAGTAATACATAATCGGTGAAAATTTAAAGTGTCTAGCTATTACGGTTCAAGAGATAGAGCCCTGTGACAGACGGACAGACAGCGGAGTCTCAGTAATAGGGTCCCGTTTGCACCCTTCGGGTATGGAACCCTAAAAAGGATATTCAATGTTACTAAAGGACTCATGTTTTTGCAAAAACCCTATCATTTTGCCAGTAAAATTAAGAAATATTGTCACCATTGAATAATTATCCGTCTTTTCATGATTTTCCTAGGGTTTTCGTAAAAATTCGAATTATCAAATCATCCTACGACATATACATAATTGAAATTCCAAACGTTATTATCGTTGTTTGTAAATGCAAAACTATCGCTTGGAATGCTAGATAATAGTTGAAACACAGAATAGCTTAACTACGCTAGCAAAACTCTCGAAACATAGCACGTGACTTTTGTCTCGTGATCTCGTGTCTTCGATCGACATTTCTTTTGCACTTGTATTGGTGCTGCATATTATTCTAATTTGATCCTGATGATTATTTTAATCTAAATCTTAACAGATCATTATCGCAGAAAGGTGTTCACTTCTTTTTTTAGCATTTATTTATATTCAACACAGGATATTAGACAATTTAAATATTTGACTGAATGTTTGATGCTTGCTTGGATAGCTAATTTATAATTTAACATGAGGCCCTCTTTGCCACTTCTCACTATCACTTGTCATTTGTCAAAATGTAAACCAGGCTTGAGTAGTTACCATAATTTCAGATGGGTTATATGCGGAACTGAAGTCGCTGCTATGTTGAGAAAATATTTACTTGAGTACAGCGAGCATCCCCTTGTTTACTTTTCTAATAAGAAAAACTTTTCCGTTATGATGCCGTATAAATTTCTGTCAGAGAAAATTTAAATTAAAACCAGTAACAGAGTCAAATGAATAATTATGATTAGTTGGCTCCCGTTTCATCAGATGACGCAGACAGAAAACTTTACTTTGTGGTGGGAATCTTTCAAGAGCGATAAGGCTTCTAAATGGGACGCATATGCATAATTTGATGTTTGTTTCAGCGATAACTTACTAAACATGCATGCTCTGTTAAAGTCTGTTAATGTCAGGAATGTAATTGGTTGGGATCGGCATGAATTTTGGCCCGTACATTCGTAAAAAAAAGAACTTGAACAGAAATTTGTATTCTTTTTTATTATAGAGTGTCTTGATAACTGACAAGTCTGTAATAAGTGAGAACCTGTATGAAACGGAAAACGGAATTATTTTGATACGATGGCGAAATGAGAATGGTTCATCGCTAGAAGTAAGCTCTCTCAAAAGTGGTCAAAACAGAGCAAATGATTCGATGCATTGATAATAAAACCAGAGTAAAAGCTAATTACACAGATTGACCTAGCCCCAAAGTAAGTTTTAAACTTGTGTTATGGAATACTAACTCTACGATACTATATTTATAATAAATACATATTTATAGATAAACACCCAAGACCCAGGACGATTTGAAAAATACCATTTTGCAACTTGCTCTGACAGGGGGATTACTTAAGGCCGTACCTGAATTTTCCGGGGTCCAGTGCTGCCCCCATTTTAAATGACGGAGACATTATTTAAAATTTTGCAACTACAAAGTCCTAGATAACCCTTCAAAGTATTTTATGAACTACTGTTTACAGTTTAAAGTGAGAACGTTAAGCTTTACTACGCACATTTGCGAAAAACGGCCACTTTTAGCAAATGTGCGTAGTAAAGCTTAACGTTGTCTGTCCGACTTTTTGACTAATTACGAAATTAGCAAAGAAGTATGATGTCAATACTGTTACAAAGACAGATACGCAACGCTGTGTAAATATCGATGAGGGAAGTCTGAAAATGTTATTTACCGTCGAATTTGTCCCTGATGCCATTATCGTCTCTATCTGAGGACCCAATTCTAAGCTGGCGATTTATCCAATGGCCACGACCGTCGCTAGTGCTCACATAATCCTTCTCGAGTTTTTTATCTTTAATGGATATGAGCCTAAGAAGTGTCTGCTTATAATAGTTTTAGTGGATTAATTAAATCTTAGTCATACGAGTAGAATCGATGTCGAATGGCGATTTTATAACTTGAAAGATTTCATCAGTTTCTAATTTCATAACTAATATGTGTATTAATATCCCTTCAAAAAAATTTGCATGTAATGTAATAGCAAGACGAGTAGTTACATATTGCTTGCACTCTAAACAAGTTATCAGATCGACAACTAGTACGATTTTCACTAGACGGTGTCGTTAATCGCCGCCACTCTGAAACTACGATGCTCTGTATATTCTTGGATTTTTATTACTTTGATAAACCGAAAAATATGGGTCCATTACTTTTGGATACCTAATTTAACTGACGGACTAAATAAAAAAATATTTTGATTTCGAATGCCATAAGCTCGATTACTGATTCCCCAGTCCACATCCCTATTCGAGAAGTTGACAGTCATTTTGTTTATGAGATTGGAAGGAAAATGCCCTTTGTTTTTTCCTACCATCTCGATTTTCGGAAACCATTTGTGGACAGACATATTGTTAATGTCCGAATGATCGATATTGTTATTATAGTATGATCAACTGGTATTTTTCTCGTCTTTCATATAATATTTGTGTTGCTAAAATAATATCGCGGGCTATGTTTGTTCGGGCAACCAAAACGTTACATTACTTACCATTATTTATTGCGTTACCCGATATTGAATTATGTTCAGTTGACGGGTAGCCCTTAGGGTCCCACCACATCAGCAGAAAGTAACGGCGAACAAACTACATTGTTTTGCGCGTTATTAATAAGATTTCTACACAAAGATGGAAAGCAGCCGAACAGACGGCCTGTTTGAACCAGAAAATTATTCGGAACTATTGACAGAAATTTCGAATAACACGCTGCATTCCCAGTGCCAAATCAGACCGAAAGTCACTACTTTTTGTAGAAACTAAGATCAAAAACGTACATAATATATGTCGCTGGTCACCGAAGTGTCAGGGGAAAGTTAGAAAAACTTTTCGGTGTCGAAATTACTGCATGTGTAGCAAGACCCTTAGGGATGGTTGGATTAGTATACTATAAGTGGAAGGAGTGATTTATGCCTCCTATTATTTCAGGTCCGCAATCGACAACGTGAAGAAGACAAAAGTCGCCATCAAAAAGATTTCGCCGTTCGAACACCAGACCTACTGCCAAAGGACGCTAAGGGAAATAAAAATCCTCACTCGGTTTAAGCACGAAAACGTAAGCCCTTCAAATGTTCTTACGTAACTCTTTAGTGTCTTGTGCACGCTACACATTTATGAGACCACGAAAAAGATATATTTTTATGGGCACGATATTACACAGGATAAATATTTATTCAGTGCGCAATTTTTACAGCAATTTGAATCCTTGTTCTTGAGTAATATTTATTACATTAGCCAAAAACAAATCAGCCGATTTATCGCGCTTTTGTTTAGAAAGTAAAAAAAAATATATTCCAATAGGTTGGTATACAGCGTCTTACAAAATATACTTAAACAATTTTATGGGTGAATTGATACAATCCATGATACTGTACAACTTTCTCTAAGGAACACATATCGAAATATGAAAAATAATTTATGGCCTCCCATACTCAGATCATCTACAAGATGATCCGAATTTTTAAGGAAAGCAAAAAAAAAATCATATTTCGATATATGTTCCTTGGGGAAAGTTGTTCAGTGTCATGAATTGAATTCACTCTTAATATAGTTTCAGTATATTTTGTTAGACGTTATATGTATATGTAAGTACCTAGTAAAGCATATTTAATGTAATCAGCATGATGGATGTACTGGATTTGATTTAAAAATGTTCGCACTGGAACATCTTTCCTGAGTAAGGTCACAACACAACACTCTGTTAATTGCAAATATCAATAATCGTAATCGTACACGAGAGTACTGATTTAAATATGCAAAATTTTACGTTAAATATTCACTTTGCAATTTCAGGTTTGAATAATTCTGGATTGATTTCAGATAATCGACATTCGGGATATATTAAGAGCGGACAGTATCGATCAAATGAAAGATGTATACATCGTACAGTGCTTAATGGAAACGGACCTCTATAAACTGTTAAAAACACAGGTAATTTCAACGTAATATATTACTTGTCCTATTCTAAGTCTTCCCGTGGATGTCGTAGAAGGCGACTTAGGGAACACAAGCTGAACAAAGCTCATTCACATCAATGAGACCTCCTCAACCCGTCTGGCCAGCGTGGAGAGTGTAGGCTGAATCCCCTGACTGCTCTGGTTAATATATGGCTTTGGCAGTACAGAGAGGGTCGTGCTCCTGCAGTGGAGACTAAAAAAGACCTGATAATCATGATGATGATATTACTTGTAACAAAATAAACTTAAACTATCTTAAGGGTAGGATAAATAGAACAACTTTCCCCAAGTATCATAATACATCGAAATATAAAAAGGAGAAACTCGGATCAGTTGATCAACTTGGTTGAGCCAAAAAGTTTTTTTTTCGTTTATCGCTATATATGTATTTTCATTTGGAAAAGTTGTTCCGTATCATGGACTGAATTCATTCTTAAAATAGTTGGTAGTTAAAATGGCTGTTTATATGTATGTATTTATTATAAAATATAGTTTTATTGAGTTAGTATCCCATAATACAAGTTTCAACTTACTTTGGGGCTAGGCTAGCTTAATTAGTGTTATATGTCCTTGTCTATTTATATATGTTTACTTATAGTTAATAGGTAAAATAGTTCCGTATATTTTGTTACACCCTTTATAATAATTATAATAGTGAGTCGCTTTTCTACATTGCTCTATATCTAATGCATTTATTTCTCCCTTACGTTCACATAGCTCATTCGGGACATACAGTGTTATTCATATTACTATTATGGAACACTAGCTTTCGCCCGCGGCTGCGCTCGCGTATCCCACGGGAACATTACATTTTTCCGGGATGAAAGGTACCCTATGTCCTTCTCAGTACTCCTAACTATGTGTATGCGAATTTTCAAAAAAATTGGTTCAGTAGATAAAGCGTGAAGAGGTAACAAACAAACAAATATACAAACTCACTTTCGCATTTATAATATTAGTTAGGATTAGGATATTCTGGTGTCCATAAGCAGAAGTGATATACAACATTGATATAAAATGTATTGGTATGTTGTACAAATTGTAGATTCTCATTGGATGTTAAAGTAAGTACCTAAGTCAGTAATACATGACCTCTCAGAGTAGAAAATCGTAAATATGAAAAAAATGGTACACAATAGGTAACGGAAGGACGGTTAGTTAGAAAAGAATGGACCTAGAACTAGAGCCTAGAGTGCCACCCACAAGTTGATCAGACGACCTGACTAAAGTCGCTAGAAAGCGCTGGACGCAGGCCGCTCTAGATCGGTTGTTTTGGAAATCCTTGGGAGAGGCCTATGTCCAGCAGTGGACGTTATGCGGCTGAAATAATGACAATGATGAATGATGATGATGATGACCTAGAGTTACATGCCTTAATGAAAATGTCCTCTTTTGACAATTACCTGGCTTTTAGATTATAACTAACATTACTTTTAATTAGGACTTACGTTTCCTAATGCAGAGTTTTGTTCCAGAAATTAAGTAACGACCACATCTGTTACTTCCTGTACCAAATCCTGCGAGGGCTCAAGTACATCCACTCGGCTAATGTCCTCCACAGGGATCTCAAACCTTCAAACTTGCTCCTCAACACCACCTGTGATTTAAAGGTAAGTTTATATAAGTCGATTCTACTGTTTTGTATTGTTTTTGTGAGTGTAATTGGCCAACAATGGTGTCTAACTTTTCAAGCTGCCTAAAGGCTTCTGACATAGTTTGACGTAGTTTCTGCTGAAATTTAAGGACACAGTTTGATATAGTGTAGTCCTATATACTAAGAATGATCAAAACTCTATTTATTTATTATTATATTAAGAAAAAATTGGTGCTTTGATGTTTGTTATCTACTAAATCACGATATTTGGCATGAAGATGTAGCATGTTCCATACCTGGATAAATAAAATAAATAGATAAACAAATCATACTGATTGAGCTCGCCCTAGAGTAAATTTTAAATGGTATTATTATGAGATACTAACTCAACGATATTATATTTTTAATTTGAAGGAGGCCATTTTCCAACTTGTCCTGGCTGGGGATCGAACTTTCAAATTGGCGTACTAGCGTGTTGACCATTACACCACGGAGGTCGTCAAATCGATTAGATTAACACATATGATACTTTATACCCCGAAAAAATTAAAACTGCGTTTCCCGTATGTCAAATAACGAACTACCACTTAACCACGCGAAAAACGCCACGGGCTTTTAAAACAATAATTGTAAAAATCGGTCTTTACTACTATATTTTACCATAAATAGCAATTTAAGCAATTTTTTCCCTTGTGTGCGTTGCTAACTGTAGGAAATAATGGTCAATAACCTTGACACACACATAATCTTTTAGTTTGTACCAAAGCCATGTTGACTGCCCTCTTATCAGTACGGGTTCTGGTGATCGGTTATCGCGTGACGTTACGCTCGCTGACTGCATAGAGATTTGCCGACTCTGATAACGATAATCCGTAAGGTTATGAATTTATATAAAAATGTAAATGAATCATTTTTAACCTTTCAACCATCGTTAAACCAAAAATTAATTGAATATGGTCTCTCAATCCTCCACTAGAACGTTATTCGGTGGGGGAAGATGGTACAATCAATGTTGACTTGGTCCCAACATTCACGACTAAACTTCCCCCGATAATGGAGTAGGAGTCAAAATAGTTAAGTCCCTCCCACCATCGCCAATGATTATGGATGGTTAAAGAGAGCATAAGCGCCATAGTTATAATAGAGGAATAAAATATATATGTATATTACATATTTACTGTAATGCGTCTATCGGAGATAATTTGTGTATCATGTCGGCCATTTGTCTCGCCTGCGTGCCATGGATAGGTCGGTAGAACTAAGGCAGACCTTCAGAAGTAAAAAAAACAGTTAAAAAAAACAAACAGTTGTACAAAAATTGCATACCTTGCGATTAAATAAAGGGTCGTTGTTTCGCAGAGTCTGTGACTGTGACGTGACTGAAAAGCAAATGTTTTTTATTCTATTTCAATGCATGTAGAGACTTCGCAGAACCAATCGAGATGGTAACTCGATACGAAAGGTTTGCTTATATTCGATTATTTCCCCCTTGGAATATAAATGACAAGCTTTATTTACTTAGAAATAAATATCCAACATGGAGTAATTACCGATAGCAGGATCCTCTTCTGATTACACATTTCGCCGCTAGGCCTACCAATGAGACAGTGTCAAAGTGTATCCTGAAATTACAGGGAAAATATTATTCTTTAGTTTACTGCAAAAGTGTAGGGCTTCCACGTATTATTCTTATCTAGTGTGATTCCCAGACATTTTATTTCTTTTTATTCATTTATCATCATCATCATCAGATCTTTTTTAGTCTCCACTGTAGGAGCACAACCCTCTCCGTACTACCAGAGCCATATACCAGAGCATTCAAAGGATTTGGCCTACCCTCCACGCTGGCCATACGGGTTGGAGAGGTTTCATTGATGTTTATAAGCTTTGTTTAGCTTGTGTTTCCTAAGTCGTGTTCTACGACATCCACGCGAAGACTTGGAGTGGTCCTATTCTACTCAGCCGGGAACCAAATGGCTAACGGCATTTATCATTTGTCTCTTTTGTTTCCTATTGTTTCTTTATTTATTTATTTATTTTATTTATTCAAGTACACTTGGAAACTTACAAACATACACATAAAAAAATATATTTGATATAAATTTGTACTAACTTAATTTTGTTTACATTTATTTTTAAAATATTTTCGCTCATCTAATTCATAATGTCATGCCAATTTATAATCATTTTTAATGAATTACATAAATTAGGAATCTATATGGAAAGGTTGACAGCAAATAATGTACAAGAGGGCTGTGTCGCTCCTGGAAGGTCATTTATGTACAGTATAAATAATAATAATTAATGTAATAATAATGCAACGCGATAGTTTAAAAGTACTTAAATAAAAATAAGCCAAGAATACTTCATTTCGTCAGATTGTAAGAAGTTTCATTGTTATACTGGGCGATATTAATATCGACCAGTATGACAATGAAACATCTGAGGGAGAATCAGTAATGTTGGTGTGCCTCAAGGAAGTATTCTTAAGGGTGAAGAGTAACTACTACGTGCTGAGTTCTGTTCTCTAAGTACGAGTTTAGCCAGTTAAGGGCATTGCCTTTAATCCCGTCTTTCATTTAAGTTTAAAACTTACTTTGGGGCTAGCTTAATCAGTGTGATTTGTCCATATATATTTATTTAATTATTTTTATGGCATACATAATTAAATGCGATTAGCCCTGTTACTTCCGTAGACTTCTACATAGTCCAAAATAGTATTTATTAATTTGAAAGTTGCCAAAACTGTAGATTTCTCTTTCTGAAATCCATTTATATTTACGTCCAATATCTTATGTTTATTTATAATCTTTATTAATCGAGAATGCATTGGTTTCTCAATATTTTTTGGAAAAAAAAACTGGCTATATAGCAATAAGCCTGTAATTCTCAAGACTTTCCTTTATTCAGAGGTTTTCAGGTCACCTTTAATTTTCAAGGAAAGCTCCCTGTGCGTGCATCTGTGACTGTCGTGTTGTTTTTTTGGAGTAAAATTCCAGTTCTCCTTAGCCCCAAAAATTACATTTTACGTACGTATAGTATGTTCCATCCTGGTCTACAAGAAAATAAAAAAATTAGAATGTACCAGATGCTTCTCCCATGCAGATCGTAAAAGACGATCGAGGGAATGGGCGAAAATGCGAATCATGTTAATAGGCGATGCGGCTGGCAACTCATCGCTATTTCGATTCCTCTTTTTCATCTCGACCATCATCAGGCTAAAAGTGGCGTTTGGGTCTTGCAGCCCTGGATTCTGTCTGCCCAGGGCCGTAAGACCCATACATATAAATATATAATATAAAAATATAGGGACAAATCACACTGATTATGCTAGCCCCAAAGCACAGAATACAGTAAGAGTAAACAGAACGGAATCTCCTAAGGTACGCGCAATATGCGTCCCCGTTCCCCGTCCCCGCACCTCCTCCGTTTTCGCCTCGATGACGCACGTTGGCTCACAAGAACCGGGGGAGAGGTGCGGGTGCCGGGAACGGGGACGCATATTGCGCGTACCTTAGGAGATTCCGTTCTGTTTACTCTTACTGTATTCTGTGCCCAAAGTAAGTTTTTAACTTGTGTTATGAGATACTAACTCAACGATACTATATTTTATGATAAATATATATATATATATTATATATATTTATCATCAATCAATCATCATCATCAATATATATATATATATATATATAATATATATATATATATATATATATATATATATATATATATATATAGATAAGCACCCAAGACCCAGGACAATTTGAAAAAGGCCATTTTCCAACTTGCCCTGGCTGGGGATCGAACCCAGAACATCCGGATTAGTGGTCTAGCGTGTTAACCATTACGCCACAGAGGTCATCATAGTGTATGTCAATAATAGATACGTAAGATAGTATAAAAGATACAGGTTGTTTTTGAGACAAAAAAAATATTTATGTAAAAGCAACATTGACTTTCATGTTTATTATTATTCACCTTTTTAATAAACATGAAAGTCAATGTTGCTTTTACATAAATATTTTTTAATAAACATATTTACATTAACGACCAGAGGACTAATTATATTTTCTGTGAAGTCTAGACTCTTATAGGATAAAATTAACATAGCGATTAGAGAAAATGTATTAAAGTTGTTTCTTCTTGAGTTCAATAAAATTGATGACTGGATAAAGATGGTTATTTACTTCGTAAACATTTTAGGTGGATTTTTTTGCTACTTTACTACGATTTCTCAGATTATGAACTCAATTTTCTGAACTTTAACAAAAAAAAAAACGGAATTTATGAAGGCAGTGATAAATACAGCCCTTTTTACTTAGAAGCTTTAATTTTGTTCTAATTAGCAGATTAGACTTGTTTGGACGTCCAACAATTTTTCCTTTTGTTCTTTGTCTCGGCAATCCCAAGGAAAATAATTATTAGGTAATATATTGCCATGACCGACCCTCTCAGGCTTATTTATTTAATTTATTGCACTATAAAATTAATGTACAATAGTTATAATCTTAACGCTAAGCGCTGTCTACCAGAGAATACCTTTGGGACGTATAAGAGAGAGAGAGAGGCTTTGCAGAGATGAATAAATATAGCAATTTATATACTTGCCGAAATCAGGCTATGAAATGATGTAATAATGAATTCAGTGCTCCAACTGAGTAGCAAAAATGTACAATGTAAAATATAATGTAAATCATAAGATAAAGTGTAAATCTGTATAGCAAGTATTGCAACAAAGCCCATCTGGCTGCGTAGGGTAGGTACCTATACCACAGAATACATAAGAGTCAAACCTATACTCAACTGGGTGTCCTTCAGTGTATCTTCCTAGCTGTGAACTACGTTACTTGGTCTATTCGTATTCAAGATATAGACTATTGACGTATTGGTTATAATTACAAAAACTATTTTCAGAATTTATTTTATTAATTGAATTCTGATAACATAACAGTAAAATTTTAATGTTTGTTATATTAAATTAAATTCCAATTAAACTTCTAATCCAAATCCAGCAAAGTAAAACTGTCTAGTACTGCCGCTAACGTGCGTGCATTTAATTCACAATGGTATGTTTTAATTTGTTTCGCGTCGTGACGCCGAAAAATTGAAAAGTTAATCCCAGTAGATTACACTGAATTCGTTCTATTTTTGTGTGGTCTTTGTTTTTTTAGGGTTCCGTAACTCAAAAGGTAAAAAAAAATAGGTGAAAATTGACCCATCCATTCCTCCTGAATTTCGAATATGGGGGCCACTTATTATACTTTAATCCGCCGTAACTCGCGTCAAATTTCGTGACACAAACGGTCGCGTCTGGGTCTAATAGACCCAAAAGTTAATTGTTATTTTTTATTCAAACAAAACGAAATATAGGTTTTATTGTATATTAAATAAAAAGAAGGTAATAAAACTATGTTGGAATCACAATGTGGTATATAATTATGTAACATTACAACAGTTTGAATAATAGTCTGCATAATCTTATTTTTTTGGTATTTAGGAACATTAAACACAGCTATATTTATTTTTATTTTAATATTAATGAAAAAAAAACGGTATTATTATAAAAACTAATAAACTTTCTTATAAACAACATAAAAAAATTTAACATTTTATATAAAAAAAAATTACAATCAACCTTCAAAGTCAACATAAATTTACTTTTAAAAATACTTCTTATCCATACTAATAAGTCTTATAATGCAGCCTTTCTTTAATTCTTAGATATTTGTTCATTACTATTAATGCATAAAAATGCAGCGTGATCTCTACAAATGAAAGATTTACAAATCCGGCCTTGATATGAATCCGAGTCATGATCGTCTACTTTTAAGTTATCTTTAATTTCTGATGACCCTTCTCCTTCTATATTGTCTTCCTCTAAAAGCTTTTTGATTAACTGATCGTTTAAAACGTTACGTGTCATTTCTACAAATAAAAATCAAGAAACTTCATTTTACGCAATAAAAAAAGTAGTTACACAAAACGTCGCTGTTGGGTCAAAACGACCCATACTCACTTTAAACGTCCGTGCTGTCCAAACGCCGCGCGCAAACTGACCGGGGCGGGGTGTGCGGATGGTCTATATAGTAACTCAAAGGTACGAGCGCGTTAGTAAGTAATAACTTATATTTAAAAAGTTATCGAGTTAGAAATTAGGGCGTGGGTCTTTTCGACCCAGGCGCGACCGTTCGCGGGTTAATTACACATTTAAAAAAAAAGTTTTGTGAACTATATCGTGCGACATATTAAATGAAAGAGCATTTTATGAGAATTTTAAATATGTTTTATAAGGCAACAACTGAGCCTAAACTTTTAAAAAATACAGATAATAGTTTTTTTACCTATAGATTACAGGAAAACCTATGAGAAGTACGGGACTCTCTTCGCGCGAGTTTCTCGCACTTGATCGGTTTATTTTCTTTACTTTCTCTCTTCACATTTAGAGATGTGGCACGGCTGACAAAATACTCATGTATTCTTATGAGAAAAAAATATTGAGACTTAGGGATCGATGTGATCTATTGAACGACGCTACTGGAGAGATAAATCATAAAATTAATTATATCCCGAACAAAACGGTTTCTAAGGGACATGTTTGAAGTCGCGGGCAAACATAGAGTATAATTTACACAAATATTTATTTATTTAACACAACTTTACAGCATCCATTTACCATACCACTTTATATCCCCGTTTCAAATCCTCAACGCCCAGTGAAGAGGGTTTAAGTCTAAACCCCTTCTCAATGGTTTAAACACGCGTAGCGCAAAATGTCATATTATGGTTAGCCGTAATATGTATATGACTGAGTGGCGGTGGCAAGACCCCATTTCTTAAGTGGCAAAGCGTGTATGGCTTTTGAGATTACAATTTTAGTTTTAGTTTAGTTTTAATGAATTTATCCCGAGTCGTGGTAATTCCCCCGGCTTTCTGGTTTCATATCAAAATGGATTAAATTATTTGTGGAAATCCTTCGTCCATATTTAACTTTGGTGTTTGTCGATTTCGACCGCTTAGTTGAGTGTGTTATTGAAGCTAGGATGTACCCTAGCCTCGGCCCCCTGGGGCGTGATCAAAAGGAATTTTGGCCAAGAGTCTTGTAGGCCGGTCCTAGTTAAGTTTACAACAGAAACTTGAATGAACGCAGATATTATGAAACCGAATGGATTTTTTTCTAGTTCAATAAGCGCAAAACAGATTTGCTGATTTGTCATAATATTGCGGATACTAGCTAGATACTCGAACATTGAAATCTTTTGATTAGACGGAATTAATAAATAATAAAAGTGAAAAAGTTTTATACTCTGTATATAAATGAAAAAGAGTTTTCAATTTGCAATGTGACTTTTTTAATCTTTTTTTCTTTCTAGATTTGCGACTTCGGTCTGGCGCGAGTGGCGGATCCCGATCATGACCACACAGGCTTCCTCACGGAGTACGTGGCGACCCGCTGGTACCGGGCCCCGGAGATAATGCTCAACTCTAAGGTTAGTCGCCCTTTCAGTAATGGCGACCCGTAGAGTCGCAGGCTGCATTATAAGTGGCCTAATGCATACATTCGACCCGATAGAGCATTTAGAGACAAAGAAGAGAGTCGCTTACGCTGGTACGGCCACGTCGTATAATTTTCTTTCTACATTCTATTGTAACATTTGTTACAATGAAATGTTGGCATGGTTAATATATTCATACCTATGCAAAATTACTGATTTCTAGTACTCACGCCGCCGACGGGCAATAAGTGACGGCGAAACTATAAGTGTTCCTTGTCTGGTCCACAAAACCCTAAAAATGTCTGTCTGTCTGGTAGGCGGCAGCTTGATTTCGTCAAGAATGATATGCGCAGTGATGGTCTCATAAACAAGGATGCCGAACACCGTGGAATAGGAGAAACCGTAAAGTGCACCCCAGGGTCCGAAGTAACTTGTAACACAGGAATTCAACCAGTAACACTCTAAAATAAGTAAGAGAGAGACAGTAGAGCAGGGGTCACCAAATGACAGAGCAACTTGCAGTTTTTTTTCGAAGATGAACTTCATTAAGAATAAATTTTGATCTTGACTTACTTAATAGCACTTGCACCAATTTTACTTCAAACTTCAGACAGATAGTCCGCAACAAAAAATGACATTTTTCTTATTGATATGTAAAAAAATACCTTTGTTATTTTCGTAATTACATTTGATTAATATTTTTTTTATAAAATGCGCGGACCGCGATGGTCATTTCATTTCTTAAAACGGACCCCGAGCGAAACTAATTGGTGACCCCTGCAGTAGAGCATGCCGAATCTATGGTAAGTAGCGCCTAGTAGCGCATCAACTTTGCCCTCGTCTGTGCACACGTGATATTACCATAACTCTACCAACAAGGTAAGCTTTCATAATCAATTTCAGCCCAGCTAATATTTACCCATACGCGGCATGCAATATTGCAGTTGGACGCAAATACTGCCAAACCAACATCATAAACTATGATACGCTGTTTCATACGCTACTCAATATCAGGGCTGGAAATAATCTGAAACTCGTTCAATTTGAGCGTTCTAAATAATTTGAAACATGAACAATATCGGGGTTGGGTTAGTGGTTAGATGAGAGGTAAGTATGTAAAGTAGAAAGTAAAGGTCGCTTTTACTTTGAGGTTCGGTGCAGCGAATATTCTCGGGTCGCCGGTTGCGAGGCATCTGCGGAGATACGTTGATGGGCTCGAGTGTTTACCTCCCAACCTCCCGCAATCCGGGATCGAAAATCTCACAAACGATATAAGTACAGTTTCGATTAACCCTGTGTTTTGGCTTGATTGTTCCATTATCGCGACCTTCGTTCCCATCCGCCCCTTTGTAATTAATAAAACGTAAACCCCGATAAAGTCTTGTCTCTTGCACAGTGGGAATTGTCATTCCATATTTTATCATTTACGCGTATCTATATTGTGTAAGCATAGACCTAGTTTTTTTTACTGTGTAAAAAGACCACCGTAGTCGAGTGCGACAAATAATACGATTACAAGAGCAAACATGAAAGCGATCAACGTGACATGTGATGAGTCTTGGTACAAGACGTGTCTGCCTTTGTCGGCCGGTCACGAATATTGTCAGTTGTCACACGAAAATTGGATTTTTCAAATTGTAAACTTTTTTATTTTTATTTATCTCCAAGCCAGCTCGTTTTTATAGACTATTCCTTCATAAGTTATTTTATAAGTTATCTTACCTCGGTAAGATAGTATCGTGCTGCATTCACGATTATTTGTATAGTAGGTACAAATGTTTAAAGTCATACAAAAACATTTCATTTCTGGTCACAGTTTTCATTACGCTCTATGCGCCTTTATATCTGTGTGTAAGGATATTCAATAGTCCAAACAATGATCGAGACTGAATGGTTTCCTTCCTTATTCGACGTGACCGGAATGACGATGGGATATAATAATGTTCGCAATATACCTATATTTATTATTTGGGTCCATATAGGTATCTAGCCAGTTTGACAATGGGAGTCAAGATAATAACGTGATTGTATTATAGAAAGTATAACTACTGTCATCTCGCGACCTAAAGATTAGTTACCTTTTATGTTACCTTTTATATGATATATTATATTTATTTATTATATATAATTTCAAAGCTTGCTCTTGTCGGTGGAGTTAAGTGGAGATGCCTCCATTCCTCTCTTCTCTCTGCCATCTTTTTAATGTCTTGGTAGGACCTTACTCCTAACCCTTCCTCAATTTGTTGGAAAAACTTCATCCTTGGTCTTCCCCTTCCTCGTCTCCCTTGTATTTTTCCTTCTAATATAATTCTGAATAGATTGTCATGTCATATTAGATGTCCAATCATCTTTCCTCTTCTATTTCCAATAGTTTTTAAAATATTTCTTCTCTCTTCCACTCTTTCTAGCACCTTCTTATTGCTTATTCTATCCATCCATTAGTTAGCATTTACTTATGGTTTAATAAAAGAAAGACTTTTTAATCGTGTAAATATTTACAGTAATTTCAGTCCATAATATTGATAACATTCCCTAAGAACTAATGGCAAAATACGTAAAAAAACTTTCCACTTTTCATACAACCGCGCGATCAGCAGTTTCAAAAGTAATGGTGGTTGAATTTTTTTTTATCATCTCTTTTAACAATAATTCAAAGAGAAACGTATTTTCGGCTAGTTTCTGAGAATTCACGCGGATATTTATCCGCCTCGACTCACAATACAAAATATTGATTACATTCGCTAAGAAAAAAATGACAAATTACGTAAAAACCTTCCCACTTCTCATACAACCGCGCGATCAGCAGCTTCAAAAGTAATGGTGGTCGAAATTTGTATTATCATCACTATCAACAATAATTCATGAGAAATGTATCTTCGGCTAGTTTCTGAGCTCGCGCGGAGATTTATCCCCTCGACGACAAAATATTGTTTACATTCCCTAAGAAAAAAATGACAAATTACGTAAAAACCTTCCCACTTCTCATACAACCGCGCGATCAGCAGCTGATCTATAATCAGAATCAGAATACAAAGGCTGTCGGATATAGTGTCGGGGTATGTCGTGTTATATTTATTAATCCTTGCCTTTATTGTGGTAAGTAGAGCTTTGAACCGAACTAGAAGCTATGAAAAATATTTCTCGCTTGGAGCGTTCCTATTGAGCACTAAACGGATATTGAATAAAACATCTGATTTCGCCGGCGTGTAGCTCTCCGACGCTTTTGCTAAAAAACGCAGCGCGGATTAACGGATCAAAGTAAAAAACCGGCCAAGTGCGAGTCGGACTCGTACATGAAGAGTTCCTTACCTCCGTACAATGTTTTAAAGGATATTGAATAAAACATCCAATTTGGTCGGCGTGTTGCTCTCCGACGCTTTTGCTATAAAATGCATGATGCGGATGCCTTAAATTTTTGACTATCTTATTTTTAGTATTTGTTGTTATAGCGGCCACAGTAATACATAGTCAGTAAACATTTTAAGTGTCTAGTTATTACGGTTCAAGAGATAGAGCCCTGTGACAGACGTTGACACCCTTTGGGTAAGGAACCTTAAAAATGAATAAATTTTCTGTCTGGCAGTACGAGTACATTTGACAGCGAAACATAGTCGTGTCTGTAGTTGATAGCTCACATGAAGTTCGCGCTCGGTTAAATAATTCCGACGTTGCCAGGCCATCATTCGCGCACGATTTGTTCGTAAATACGATGTCATAATTTTATCGTACAATGCTCGCCATGTTACTTTACGCGTGAACTAAGCCGCAGATACCTATATATTTTTTACTGTTTTGCCTGATGTTTTATCGGTTTCCTTTTATAAAATTATCTCCAACACATTGGTCAAAAGTTTAGGGTGAACTCCTCTTTACACGACTACGGCAAAGCCAAAAGGAGGGTTATGTGTTTCGCTGCTATGTATGTTTGTATGTTCATATGATTATTTATCCCTCGTATCTTCTATAATATCGATGGTATATTTGACAAATGAGTTATCGTTGGAAGCGTCGCTGTCTGCTGGTTATGTGACGTCACACTAAATTCAATATGGCGCCTTCTGTAGATCGTTTTAAGCAATTAACTCAAAAATATAAGAAATCAAACCATACCGTGTTGTGAATATCAAATGAAAGAGCTTAATTGGCACATTTCAAAAATATATCATTAGCTGTTAATACCGGCTGAGCTTGCATTAACTGGATAAACACACTTTTTAGCAAGTATTTTTAGGTTTAGTTATTTAAACTATATCTTGTTATCATTAAAAATATTCCAAACTCAGTTTTATTATTCGTCTACTTTGTATTCATGTTCGCAAATACGACCATAAAAATGTAGATGACAGCGTTCGAGAGTCACGAGCTTTGTAGATTAGCAACCAAGTGACGCGGTGCATGCATGAATTTCGGAAAAATTCAAACAAACCCCTTTTTGCTAGCTTACATATAATACCTAGTTATATCGCTCTCTAAAATTTGTGTGTAGGGTTTTGGGAGCAATCGATACCTACGCGGAAATCCAGGGTCTAACAAAATATACTGAAACTATTTTGAGGGTGGATTCAGTCCATGATACCGAACAACTTTCCCCAAGGAACATATAACATAGAAATATGAAAAATAATTTTTGACCTCCCATACAAGTTGACCGATCAGTTGATCCGAGTTTCATATTACGATATATGAAAATGCTCTTAGCATTAAGGTGAATATAGAAGCAAATGGCCTTGAAGTGTGAAATAAATTGTTAACTCGTAAATATGGTGATAATTTCCATATTGCTCTTCGTCATGCACTAGATAGCCCTTTAAATTATTTTATGAACTGCCGTTGAAACTATTATTGGTGATCCGTCTAGCTTTAAAACTTGCCGTGGCCACTTTTGGCGGAGGCAAGTTTTAAAGCTAGACGGACTAATGTAAATATTTTCAACGGTGGTTCATAAAATAATTTAAAGGGCTATCTATGCCTGACGATTAGCAATATGGAAATTATCTCCATATTTACGAGTTAACAATTTATTTAAAATGAGGGCGCCACTTCAAGGCCATTTGCTTCTATATTCACCTTAAGTCCGCCATTTGTTAAAAGTATATTTTTACTTTGCAACAATAAAGTGTGAAAATAAATAAATAAATATGTTCCTTGGCGAAATTTGTTTAGTATTACAGACTGAATCTACCCTTAAAATAGTTTCAGTATAGACATATATTTTGTGAGACGTTATATACCGGGCTTCGCAATGGTTTAACACTATGCTAAAATGGTTTGATAGGAATAGGTACGCTAAACTTGTGGAATAAGCTCTTTGTCATGATTTTCCCGAGAGATTACAGCATGAGTGGATGTATCAAAAAGGGTGTATAGAGACTTCTTTGGGGTCAGCAAAGAACATGTGAACGGGCGTAGGTACAACTGTAATAATTTGCCATCAGAGGGGCCATATGCTAAGTTGCAATTTACTTGTTTACAAAAGTATATGCTCGTATTGTCCAAGTTTTATTAACGATAGTGTATGTGGGGCTCAGTTTTCTCTTTGAATGAATATTGTTTATACAAAAATTGCTCTTAAAAATTTTACTACTTCATTGAGAAGCATATGCTTCTGAAGATTTTCTTTTTTATATAAATAGTACATATACACCTATTGTAAAAAAGATTTTTCCGACAGGGCTATACCAAGTCAATAGACATCTGGTCGGTGGGCTGCATCCTGGCGGAGATGCTGTCGAATAGGCCGATATTCCCCGGCAAGCACTACCTCGACCAGCTGAACCATATCCTGGGCGTGCTCGGCTCGCCCAGCATCGAGGATCTTGACTGCATCATCAATGAAAAGGTTTGTATTTTCTTTTTCCTTTTTTTAGGGTTCCGTTCTGTCTGTCCGTCCGTATGTCACAGCCACTTTTTACCGAAACTATAAGAACTATACTGTTGAAACTTGGTGTGTAGATGTATTCTGTAAACCGCATTAAGATTTTCACACAAAAATAGAAAAAAAACAAGTTTTTTTGGGGGTCCTACTTAGAACTGAAACTTAATTTTTTTTTCATCGAACCCTTCCTTACGTGTGTATCTATGGGTCTTCAAAAATGATATTGAGGTTTCTCATATAATTTTTTTCTAAACTGAATAGTTTGCGCGAGAGACACTTCCAAAGTGGTAAAATGTGTTCCCCCCTGTAATTTCTAAAATAAGAGAATGATAAAACTAAAAAAAATATATGATGTACATTACCATGCAAACCGAAAATTGGTTTGAGCGAGATTTAGTAAGTAGTTTTTTTTTAATACGTCATAAATCGTAAACCGCAATTTACCTTTAGAACTTTTATATTATATTACTTGCTGCTATGGAACCCTTCATTGGCGAGTCTGACTCGCACTTGGCCGCTTTTTTCTTCTTTTTTATCTCTTTTTCTTTCTTTCTTCTCGTTTCTTTTTTTTCTGTTTTTGCTTTTCCTTTTTCTTTTGTGGGGATCAAGGTAACCAAACTTAAAAGTGGGACTAGTATGGTCATGTCTGCAGGATACACCCGGAAAGGTGGATAAAATAACTAAGAAATGGGTGCCTGAAGGCTGGTGTCGAAATATAGACCGTTCAAGATCCAAACGAGAGTGACGAATTGGCAGCCTCGACAAGAATTGGCGATAAATCCGCTCCAACGGAGATTTATGGAATTGTAGGAAGTTTTTTCTTAACATTAGAACTCAATAGGCTAACAAAAAACTTTTTATGTATATGTATGAGTGAGTGTATTGTCTCTGTGTGTATAGATTCCATAAAAGCTATTTTTGTCTTGTGACGTAGAGAAATATAAAGCTGCAAAATTATTATTTTTAAGCCTATTGTGTCCCACTGTTGGGAAAAGGCCTCCCCTTCAGTCCGCCACTGATCTCTATCTCGAGCGATAGACTTCCAGCTCTTGTCGAAAGACGCCAAATCTTCACACCACCTTGTCCTGGGTTGACCTCTCTTGCTACGCCACAGCCATTATGTACCGATCTCAGCCCACCTATCCGGTGCTATCCTATGCATTCTATACACATACCCAGCTCAGTATTATTTAAGTTTTAAAATTTATTACTACAAAATTATTATATTCATACAGCGAAAAATTTAGTTTTCCTTATATCTTCTTTTTCGAGAGTAACTCCCGTTGTTTTATCAGGGTTTTTAAGATTATTTTCATGGTTAGCTTGTACGGAGAATGAAGGGTATGTTATTTGATAATAAGATTTTTTTAACTTTTATATTACAGCATTATACTGAAAGTGAAATTAGGTAGTAGAGGTGATGATTCCACTCGCTTGGGTGGAGTGGAACCCTAACTGAAATGGATATTATACTCGTATATTGCAACTACCTGAGGATTATATTCTCAGTTTTGGCTGACGTGATCAAATTGTCATTGTGAAATAAATATGTCTGAACCTCCATTATTATTTTTTTATTGGAGATTTGAGTGCGTTTGACCTCTAGTTATGATTCAAAAAAGAAAAAAAATTAATAGGGGTTTATAAATTTCTAATTCTAAATTGAACTGAACAGTGGCATGATAGGGCAAACCAAAGGTCGCTGAATGTTTGTCGAACACAGAAAATTTCACGCTCTGCTTACAGTAAATTTTTGATTCAGACATATTTACTTAGGACGGCTTTGGATTGTTATATCTTTGTTGATTGTGGAATTGTTAGCGGGAACAATTGGCAAATTTCCGAAAATTCGCCATAATGTTTATTGAAGAAATGTTGAGTTAAACCTTGGAAACAACGTCTATCATAATACAATTTAAATAAAGCAAATAAAGTTACTAGAGATTTCTGCGCTGTTGAATCGTACCTCTCGTAAATATCGTAATGCAATTATGAGACGGTTCAGCTGGGTCCGAGCTGCAGATGTTATCGTTGCATAATCTATTAAAAATAACGTTGTTTCCAGACATTTTTATGTCATTTTTACTTTTATTTTTCGTATAAATTAAAAATTTTATTAGTATATCCCGTGCGCTCTTAACAGTCAATAAACATCTACGTTCTTAAATTCTGTATATCACAATGTATACTATACTACGAGTATATTTAAGAGCCAGACTCTTGTCGGTGTCGCTCACAATGACGATTTATGGCAGAGATAATGGAGTGATTTGCTCTAGTAACTTTGATAGTAACTTTTGTGCAGGTTTCCTTACGACGTTTTCATTAAGGCCGTACCTGAATTTTCCGGGGTCCAGTGCTGCCCCCATTTAAAACAAATCATTTCCAAGAAATGTATTTTTTATGTATTATTAATATCATTGTATGACCTAATAAAATAATATATTAAAAAAAAAACAAAAATAACAATAAAGGGTGCCCCCCCTTAGCCTAAGTTTCAAAGAAAACGGATACATTATTTAAAATTTTGCTACTACCAAGTTCTAGATATTTACCTACTGTTTACAGTTTATAATGAGAACGTTAAGCTTTACTACGCACATTTACCAAAAGTGGCCGTTTTTCTTAAATATGCGTAGTAAAGCTTAACGTTCCCACTTTAAACTGTAAACAGTAGTTCATAAAAGATTTTGAAGGGTTATCTAGGACTTGGTAGTAGCAAAATTTTAAATTATATCTCTGTTTTCTTTGAAATGATTTATGTTAAATGGGGGCAGCACTGGACCCCGAAAAATTCAGGTACGGCCTTAATCGGAAGCAAGTGGTGGTACGAGACGGATGTTGTATGGAAGAACGAAAAATTTTTATCGATTTTTAATAACTTTTTTTATAGAAAGTAGTTCAGTATCATGGACTGAACTTGCTCCAAAAGTTTAGCTAGTTAAAAATTACCGACACATAGTACAAACTCAGAGGTACACACGAAAGATACCAAGTGCCACCGCGCGCCTCGTGAGGATCGAACCCTTGCCTGACAAACGCACAGCCAGTGCCTAGACCGTTAGGCCACCACCGCCCGCTATCACGTTGACTAAACTAAAGTGAAAGTTATTCCAATTGGGTAGTTTCCTGGGTCAAACATAAATTATTTGGTACTGTTAAGAGAATAAAACGTCACTAAATAATGTCACTTGTCATTGATCACATCCATTTTGAACGTGATTTAAGATTTATTAAGGCAGAAAAACGGATATTAAGAGCTCTATTTGACTCCAAAAAAACTATGACGTCACAGTCCGATATTTCATACAAATCTCATAGAAAATGTTTGTTTTGACGTTTAGAAAAAAAGTTTAGATTTGACTTGTTGGAAACTAGCGGATTATGAAAAACACAAACGTCAAATTTCCATACTGGTCTGGGAGAAAAGAAAAAACTTACAATGTAGCTGCTTTTCTTCCCGCGCAGATCGTAGAAGCCGATCGAGGGAATGGGCGAAAATGCGAATCATATCAATAGGCGATGCGGCTAGCAACCCATCACTATTTTGATTAATTTTTCTATCTTCCCGCCCATCGTCACGCTAAAAGTGGCCGATGGATCTTGCGGCCCTGGGCTTTGTCTGCTTAGAGCCGCAAGACCCAAGAAGATGCTCTGTCTGCCCCATTAGGGATAAAGATGAGACAGTGTCTTCTTCGTCTAAGCGCGTTCCAGGTTACATCTTCAGCTGTGCTGCTTCGGAGCCTTGGGTGCGCTTTCCTGCTTTTTCTTCTACAAATATAACATGCATGTCAATGGTCACCCAAGGATGCCAAAGACCTTGAAAAATGGAGAAGAAATAGCCGGAACAGTTTAAATGATTTGGCTACAGTTTTACGACCGGCCGCCTGCCTGACGTCAACCCACTTTGGCAATGTATTTGTGCGAAAAGTTTTACAACCGGCCGCCGCCCGACGTTAACCCTCCTTGGCACGATATGTTTGTGCTAAGTCCTTTAGTCGCCTCTTACGACATCCACTGGAAGAGGTGGAGTGGTCCTATTCTAACCCGGAACCACACAGGTAAAGATTGACAGTGTATCTGTACTAATGTCAAATCTCAGTGTTGCATATCTGGCTGAAAATATCCAACAGGCCATTCTCACATCCCATTAATAAGAGTACCTCAAAAAGTAACAATACCAAACAAAAGCGCTCGCAACTTCTATCTCGACCCACTCGAGGTTTTAAATAAAACAAAAAGTTCGCAACCCTTATTCAGAGTGTATCGATCGGGTACAACAGAAATAATGAATTAAGTTTGTATTGGTTACTAAACATCGTACGTGTGAGAGCTGTAGCTAGACCTCATTTAATAAGAGCGCTGGACTGATTTGCTATTGAAATATACTAGAAGAAAAAAAACCGGACAAGTGCGAGTCGGACTCGTATGTGAAGGGTTCCGTACCTGCGTACAAATTGCTTCTATATTCACCTTAATGTATGTAGAAGGGTTCAAAGTTCCTCCTTCGTATCAAAGGACCAAACATCATCAATATCAACCACATGAAGTCCATAGCTGGACTTAGGCCTTCCCCAAGGCTTTCCAAAACGACCAATTGAAAGCGGTCTGCATCCAGCGTGTTTGTGCGTCACCAAGATTATCATAATACGAGTATTCCGTCAGTATAACATTGACGCCATCCGCTGACCCGCGCGGTAAATTTACAAGTCCAAGAGCAGTTTCCATTCCACTGATTGCCCAAGTAGTCAAGTGGGACGCAGACACAACACATATACCTATATTAATAGTATTATCCTCGATCCGAGCGCAACAATATCAGTGAAACAATGTCACACATAGACGTCAGTTATATCGACTGTACAAGATATTAAAGGCATTTTTACTACCCGTGTAGTTCTGGGTAAGAATACGACCACTCGATCTCTTCCTGTAGATGTCGTAAGAAGCGACTTAAGAACTAAGCACAAACATCTCGTGCTACATTTGCATTCCCAAGGAGGGTTAACGTCGGGCGGCGGCCGATTGTAAAACTTTTCGCACAAATACATTCCTAAAGAGGGTTGACGTCAGGCAGGCAGCCGGTCGTAAAACTAATAGCCAAATCATTTAAGCTGTTCCGGCTGTTTCTTCTCCATTTCGCAAGGTCTGGCATCCTTGGGTGACCATTAAACATGCATGTTATATTTAGAGAAGAAAAAGCGGGAAAGCGCACCCCAGGCTCCGAAGCAGCACAGCTAAGGATGCAACCGGGAACGCGCTTAGACAAAGAAGAAGATAATGTACTGATAGATAGATAGATAGATAGATAAAAATTTTATTTGTTCACTGTAACACACAAATAACATTCAATTAGATACATTAACAATTAATTATATAAAATATTAAATGAAACAAAAATTAAATTAATAAAATATTAATCTAGCATGCAGCTGTGTGCCACAGTCACACAAAAAGGCTACAGCTCAGCTAAACGCTACTCTGAGAGAGTAGCAGCTGATTTTCAGCTGGCGCCCTTAATTGAGAGCACGCGAACAAGACCCACTGCTGAGGTACGTTTGGCCACTTATGTCCTTGTATAGTACGAGTAATTACCTTGTGGATTTTCATTTTAGATTCTATCGGGCCGGGAAATGAACGCTCTAAATGAGCGTTCATTTAGCGTTATTTCCCTTTTTTCTTAATTGTTATTTTGAGAAACGTAGAGCCCGATTATCTAGCGGTAGGCATGCATGCATATCGTCCACGCATGACAAACAATGTCGAAGGCCGAGTTAACGAGATGTCCTTTAGGAGCGAATCATCTTGGGTTCATCCAGGCAAATTGATTCTCAAGATTTTTATCGCTTGCTCGGCCTATGAAAGATGTCTCTAGAGCTTGAATAATCGGACAAGTTTACGTTAAATCCATCCTTATTTATATTACCACTAACATAAAAATAAGAAGGCAAAAAGTCTTGAAAATAGATTCGGCCAATATCGTAGGTATATCGACAGCTTTCGCGCTCGGCAATAGTTTATAAGCCGTTGAATACAAACTTTTTGATTTCCCAGTCTATAATAAGGCGGGGAAATAGTAAGTAAATATTTCCTATTTCCCCGAAGGGCGAAACAATAGCCTCAGGAGTTTGGCGCCCTCGATATTTGCATTTTTATTAGCACCAGGTTCGTTTGCAGGCTGTCCTAGTTTCTCATACAATGGAGTTAATCTTTCAAGTTAAGTGCACTGTTCCGCAAGCTCAAGTAAACTGAGTAAGCAGCTAATGAACACCAGCTGGAAACTTCGCTGGGAATTTAAATACTTTGGAACTGTTTTTAATTTTGTTATGTGGTTAGGTATATAATATTGTATAAGTGGAGGCTGTGGAGCTGTTCAAACCATGGCCTACGTAATATTATGCCCCAGCTGCCCTACCCCTTGTACAATAGACGACCTAAATTCGGCTAATGACATGGGAGTAAGTGTGGCCACACATTGGTCCACGCTCATTATAATAATATCAGCCATTCCGACTCGCTAAGAAGAAGTGGAGTCTTTTGCGCAAGTTTTTAACAACTTTTGCGCATTGGGATTGTTTATCAGATGCCATATATATATTAAAATCTTCTCATTCACTTTTTAGGATTTTCCTTTGTCTTTATTTCTCTGTAATTTATACACAACTTCATATTTTAAATTCCGTGTAAACAACAATGACATGAACGTCGCGCACCGCAAAAAATCGAAACACGTCTCAGGTTATTTGGAATTAAACAAACTATAAAATGAAAATCAATAAATTGTCTCATTCACTTTTTTAATACTTAAATAAACTTAAATTTAACATATCTTAACATATTGTTACTAAGATAGTTTAACTCCAATCAGCTCCGAAAAAGCAGTCAAAACCATTAAAATAAGGACCGGGCCCTTAAGCTTAAGAAGATGTATTAAAATTTTTCGGTTATTAATTATTATGTACAAACAAATTAACTTTGGGAAAATCAAAAGTACAAAAACGCGGCAACAGGAAAACTTATGATATTGAAATGTTGACTGTTCACTTTTTATAAAGAGTGCGTCATTAACGCAAGTGCGTAAACAGGCATAGTAAAAGATGTTAGGAGCTCGTATCGACCCTGATAGTACTTAAAGCGATCTTAAATATTATCAATATTAACGAAATATTCACTTTGAAATAAAAACAGCAAAGTTCAGTACTAACTCTAGTCATTTATGTTTCAAAAACACGGTTGCTAAAATTGCGAAGTTGCCTCTAAATCACCTCCGTATTATACTAAAACGGCTAGTATTCAATAAATACAAATAATTAGCCCTTGTAATTGTATTAAACATAAGGCTATCATCTTAAGTCTTATTTTTTAAATAACTCTTAATTATTCTTTGTAAAACGAAAAAAACCTCAAAAACAAGAAACGCGTAAACCAGCCTTAAGCCGTAAGCAGCGTAGCCAGCGGCGTTGACCCGCCGCGTTCCTTCCCTCTCCGCATGGCTCGCTGTCGCGCTTCGGCTAGAGTGAATTTGTGTGCGTGGAAGCGGGAGCAAAATTTAGATTATTAACTCGAATCAGGCGCCCTCTTAAGCTTATATGTTCTTTCGTAGGCTCGCGGGTACCTGGAGTCTCTGCCGTTCAAGCCGCGCGTGCCCTGGGCGGAGCTGTTCCCCGGCGCGGACGCGCGCGCCCTGGACTTGCTGCACCGCATGCTGACCTTCAACCCTCACAAGCGCATCACGGTGGAGGAAGCCCTCGCGCACCCCTACCTGGAGCAGTACTACGACCCCAATGACGAGGTATGTGTCTGTAACACACATTGACGACCTTCGTGGTGCAATGGTCAACACGCTAGTACGCGAATCCGGAGGTTCTGCGTTCGATCCCCAGCAAGGGCAAGATGGAAAATGGCCTTTTTTGTCTTGGTCTTGGCTGTTTATCTAGGTATGTATGTATTTTATTATAAAATATAGTATCGTTGAGTTAGTATCCCATAATACAAGTTTCAACTTACTTTGGGGCTACCAATGTTCTCATTAGTGTTATTTGTCTTTATCTATTTATTTATTTATTTACACTGTTCTGAAGTTGAAACTCTACACCAACTCTACGATGAGATTATGCTCACATGTGATCTTAATAAATTGACTTTTAAGGGTTTTCCTTAGATTTTTCTATACAAATGTAGTCTAGTTAGGGTTCCGTACAAAAAATGAAAAAACGGAACCCTTATAGGATCACTCGTGCGTCTGTCTGTCCGTCCGTCTGTCACAGCTAATTTTCACCGAATCTCCTGGACCGAATCAGGAGAAATTTGGTAGGATGGTGTAATCCTATGACCCAAACATATGTGCAAAGTAAATATTTTTTTTTTTAAATAAGGGTCATTTTCGGGGGATAAATTAGGAAATTAAAAAAAAAAGTTTTGCAATCCTTACTGTGTCATATATCAAATGAAAGGGCTCGTTATGAGGATCTCAAATATATTTTTGTTATAATTATAAAATAAATAGTTTTCATTTTATTCATGAAAGAAGACGAAAATTAACCATTCCCCCCCCCCTGATCTCCGAAACTATTGAGCCTAAAATTTTGAAAAAAATACGAAGTTATAGTTCATTGCTTGTAGATTACAGGAAAACCTATAAGAATTCAATCAATTGTACGGAACCCTCTCCACGCGAGTTGAACTCGCACTTGGCCTGTTTTATTTTTATTTTGAAATGACATGTCAGAGTTCGGCAGTTTTTTTTTAATTTCAAAGAAATTGCAAAGGTATATAGAAGTATAATTAGTCATATAACTAGTTTCCTACAGTTGAAAATTTCAAATTTATATTTCGACTGTGACATGCCGAGATCATCATCATCAGCTCTTTTTTAGTCTTCACTGCAGGAGCACGATCCTCTCTGAACTACCAGAGCCATATATTAGTCAGAGCAGTCAGAGAATTTGGCCTACACTCTCCACACTGGCCAGACGGGTTGGAGAGGTCTCACTGATGTTTATAAGCTTTGTTTAGCTCGTGTTACCTACGTCGCCTTCTACGACATCCACGGGAAGACTTGGAGTGGTCCTATTCTACCCTACCGGGAACTACACGGCTAATATGCCTAGATATACCTATGCACATGCTAACTACACGGCTAATATGCCTAGATATACCGATGTCACAAATTGACATCTTTAAAAATAAAAACTACGTTTGTATGGAAAAGTCTTATTCTGTCTACGGACTCTTATGTCAATATTAGAAGCTTATTAACACAAAACAAGACAAGATACTTCAATTATCAGTAAAAATGATTTGTGTAGGACATGAATTAAAGATTAGATAAGTTTTTAAAACAGAATAAGTTCTACTGTTCTTACTCTGTAAGTACTTATATTTTGCTTATGTAAAACTTTCAGACTTTCATGTAATCTTTCCGAGGTGAAATCTCGGAAGCCTCAAGCTATAATCCGTAAAATATACTTTTAATGGGACATTTTAAAAATTATCTTCCAAGAAAATGTTGAAATACTTTTATACCTCGCCTTAAGTATCTGTTTACGTATGTACCCGCGATAAAATAAATAAAATCGGAGTTCGTTACAGTTATATGAGACAACTCTCACAAGTACAAATATTTGCCAGGTTCTAAGACCGTTCTGAATATTAATACATTGATACCATGCCTCATTGAAATTGAAAATTGGAATAAATATTTGTTTGTAAATACTCGAGAAGCGATCGTCTAATTGTTACAAATAATGGAAGGTTCTTTGAATTGTGAGCAGACTTAGACGGTCGTATTTTGACCAACTTCCGTAAAATATCATCGCAGCTAGCGACTATTGACTCAAGTGTCGTTAAGATAGCAAACTTTTCTCGGAACAGTTAGATACCATTGAATTTTCCGTGCGATTGCGGCGTTATCATTATCACATTGTTGAATTATCATAACGTATGTACCACGGTCTTATCTCGTGAGCGATGACTCATAAAGATGAAAACGAATGTTAATTAAATACAACGGCATTTTTGTTTGTTTATGCACGTCGCGGAATTGAATTCGAATTTGAATTTGAAAATTGTTTTGGCGCACGAGTCATAATTTAGCGGTATCACTTTTAAGCCCCAATTTCCCGCCGTTGTGACAGATTACCAAATATATTATTTTTGGTGTCACGTTCACGCTGTATTGATGAGACAGGCGACGCGGCGCAGCCTTTAGAATATAGGTATAGCCTATGTGCCGTAACACCTACCATTCTACCATGTGTCATTCGATAGCAAAATATTACCTTCTAGCATTAAAAAAGTCCTTACTATGCTCTATTTGAGTTTACAAATAATCCGTCATACTTTACCATTTTACTTTCCATTTTACTTTATAATTTGAAATTGAAAGCAGATTTGTTAAAGGAAATGCTTTAACCTAAAACATTTAAAAAAGCTTGTCCGCATTTCAAGCGGATTAATTTTACACAGACGGTTTAACTGGCAGCTATTGTTCTCTTATTACATTTCATTCCAATTTTTTATATAATAAAGAAGTAACAAACAAACTAACGCCCATTTCGTATATTAGGGAGCGACATTAATAAACAAAACATAATTGCAAAACGCGGTAAACAGTCTTTGGACGTTTTTACTTCGGGCTAACGAGGATAACTTTTTATTTCTCTATTTCCTCCTATTTTATTTATACATTGCAAATAATAACCATAACTCTTCAAAGCCCTGAATGGTAAATTATGTAAAAATTTGAATAAAACACGTTTTGAATAAAATATCGGGTAACTTAATTATGTTAGATACCCTTTTATCGCGACGAAATTTGAATCTCATTTGCTTGACCTCTTTCATTTTCATGAGTTAGATGTCCAAAATTTACATCGTTATGCCTGAAATACTTGCAGGGTGGAAGGGTTTTTTCGAAACCATTTTTAAAAATTTTTTATGTTTTAGAAAATATTGCGTATCGTGTGTGTTTCACTGAAACTTACAAACTCAGCATAGTTGAACTTCTGTACGCAATTCGTACTAGGCTAGTATTTAAGTCAAGTGGCGAGTACTAAACGTGTCTGACGAATGAAAACTTAGTCGTGCAGTCTGCAAGTAATTTAGTAGAGTCGATCCATTTTGTTCTATTTTTGCGGGCGAATAGCGCCTTCCATCACAATTTTCGTTGACCGCACACGCAGCTATAATATATATTATAGCTGCAAAATGTATACAGAAAATATATCGTAATATGCCTTGCTATGATTCATATTAATATATATTATAGCTACGTCTGTGACGGGCTTTACACTGCTTACTGGTTCACCGGCTTAACAACTTGTTTTTTAGCCGAGTTTCCATTTAGACACAACACAACATTAACATTATTTTATAGAATCTTCTGATGATAATTCTTTCAGAAGACTATTCGTAGCTCCTAGTTCAACCCCTGCTATTTATCCATTTTCGCATCCTTAGTTTTTGTTTTCTTCATTTTCTAAAATAGCCATTACCCTAAGCTTTATCAACTTATTGACACACAAAACAGCCTTCACTTGTATACTGTACTTGGCTGTAGTGCGAACGGTTTTTGGGCAGTAGCGTGTATTTTAGTTACTAAATTACTTGCCACTCAACTAAAATACTAGCCTAGTCTGAACTAGGCTTAAGTTGGACAAGCCAATAACCCTCGTGATTTGTTTGCAGCCAGTGGCAGAAGAGCCGTTCCGTTTCGCCATGGAGTTGGACGACCTCCCAAAGGAGACGCTCAAGCAGTACATCTTCGAGGAAACCCTTCTGTACCGGCAGCAGAACGAAGGCGCGTAGACGCCGCGTCGCACCATCAACATCTACCCCAGGGGTAAGGTCCACATGCAAACGCTATACATTACATTGATAATTTAATTTATTTATCATTTGCGATAAGTGTCCACTTTTTATCTATTTTCCAGTATTTCGCTGTTATTATGAGTAATTTTATGCAAAGGACAAATACTTCAAAGACTTACAAGGAAAACGAGCGGTTTGCATGTGAGGCACAATCAAAGGTCTAATTATATGAATTGTAAGCGCGGTTTTAATTTGTCACACGTTACTTGTAGTTTACAGAGTTAACTACGATGTTGTATTACGTTCATTAAGTATTTGACGTCTGCTCTCGCGAGTCAAAGGGAGCCTCGGCATTAAGTCGTTTATATTGTATCCCTACAATGGTGGTTAGATTTAATATGCTATTCAGTTTTACTGAACCGTGAAGCTCTGAATACACAGATTCGAGTTATTCCTTGGGAGCTGTCGCTTTCAGGGCCTGCGAAGTGTGCCGGCGGTTATTAGGCGCGATCGATAAAGTATTCTTTGGCGTGTTGGCTATAATGCATAATAACGGTTCTTTGTAAAACGCTGCCAAATAACACCCGTAACCTATTTTAGGGTTAATGATAAGTTCACTTGAAAAATGTAAAAAAAAATATATACTTATTTTCAGTTTATTTTTGTTAATGATAAGTGAAAAGAATAGTTACGTTCGGGAATTACCTATATTGGAGATTTGACTGCGTCAGAATATAGGAGAAACAGTATAAAGTTAAAATTAAATTAAAACTTAGACAACTTATAGAATCATAGATAGGACTTTTCTGAAATTTATAAACGTTAATACCTAGTCGTACAATTTCTTGAAGGGTGTATGATAGTTCGTGATGGTGGATGCTGTCACATGGGTATTTTGCAGTATTAAAACAAGACGCGTTGGTAGGCGAAGTGCTAGTAAGTTGCGACCTCGACGTATGGTGGGGTCAGCAGTCAGAAATCGAGACGTCAACTCGGCGTACAATTTATATTAAGACAACACTTTTTGTTCTAGTTTGCCAACAGATATATGTTAGGGAGGTGCACATTCAGTTACATGACGAAGCAGTGGCTCGGTCATAATAGGCATGACGACTGAAAAATTATTTTTGGCCCATCGGGTAGATTATGAAAAAATATTGTACACATATTTTTTCGTTTCTCTGAGAAAAAATATATGACGAAGATACAGCGCATTTAAATTTCGCATGACGTCACGCTTTCGTACGATTTTTACACATCGGTAACGTCACAAGCCCCCACAATGGAACTTAGATACTCTGTATCTTTGTGAATTTTTTCCTTTTTTTGATAAACTAAAAAATATGGGTACATTATTTTTGGATAATCTAACTAACGGACTAATCAGAATATTACTTTTCTGTCCCAGTTATCATCCCTATTGTCAGATATCAGGGGGCCTAGTCTAATACGCTGTCTAAATTGTATTATAAATGTCATTAAATTAAAAGTTTATTCTCTTGTCGCGTCAATACAAAGTAACGTGTATGAAAGCTTACCAATAGTATTCGTAGCCAACGTGTCACACTAGGCTCTCGTGTGATTCTGTAACGAAAACGTTGACAACCTGTAACTGCGATGAATGTCAGGAAAGATGTTGCTGTAAATATTCTTACATTTCGAATTAATGTGTTTTGAAGTGTCACCGATAATAACTTGAAGCACTAACTATTCATTAATTCTGATGTGATCTATTAACGAATAAATGTATTTTCTCATCGGTGGAGGTCCGTTGGGCTCCGTTGAAAAACTCGCGTGTTGCGATAATTCCTGTGTTAATACTCGTCTTCCTTATGATTGCATGTTAGCGCACAACGCTGTTTTAGAATAGTTATTCTTCATATCAGATATTTAAAGGAGTTATGAATTAAAATTAAGTTTGTGCGGTCATTGTAGTGTGTAGTTTTTCAACGAAGCCGTAGAAGAGGCAGCGCGGGCGCGGGGCGGGGACTGCTCTGTCTGTTGTTACAATCTATATGTCTTTAAGATGTTGTTAGAGAGATAAGCCCACGTTTCCAGTGTCATATCCAGTGGGTTCACACTTCTTGGGCGATCATGGTCTATTCTATATTAAGACTTGATAACGTTGTTTGTTAAAACTATTTAGGGAGCATATTAGGAGGTAAATTCATCAACTTAAGTAAAATATAATTGTTTCGATGGAAGCATAATTCATTTAAATTTAATTATAATTTGACGGTGTATTAGATTACTTCACGAATCAACTGTTAAGGTGTCGGTCAGACTAACCCCAACTTCTACCTATGTCCTCAGACTGTGGTGCCGCCTTCAAGGGCGATAACCTCGCGAGTCGCGAGCGATATCACCTTTCTTTATAAATTGTGGAGGGTGTGTCTCGGGAGGCAGACTTCAATTGTCGCGACATGACAGTGCCATTTAAGACCAAGCTTAACATGACAGAGAAGTGTCATTTATCTAGAAAAGCTTCGGCTTGCCACGAGGTTGTCGCTCTTGGGGACAGTGCCTCCTCAGCTAATATAAGTATCAAATGTGTTCCACTTTATATTTTAGGTACAAATCGGCATATATATTTATAAATGTATAAATTAATTTGCTAACAAGAAAATACGGAAATTGTTACACTGATAATAATAAATATTTTAAATTGGTATATTTATTTGAAAGTAAATCGTAATTATTTCTAAATTAACTGAATTCTGTATTCGTAATCTGACAATGAAGGTAGCCTATTTGTACAATTATGTATATTTCTTTGTCGTAAACTTTACATTTAGAGACGTAATTTCAATCGTTAGAGTTAATCGATGATCAACATAGTTTGATTAAAAAAGACAAGGTTAAGTAGTGACCTGAATTCTGTCAATAAATACCTATAAGCCTGTAAATCATCAATTATGTTGTGAAACTTGGTAATTATGAACCGCAAGAATGTCGAAGCATTTATTTAACATTTTATAACGCTGTACAAAAACTAAAAGGTCAACAAATAAGCTAGTGAATCTCGCCATGTTGCTGAAAAAATCGGAACTAAATTTAACATGGCACCGTCCATAACACAGAATAAAAAACATACGGTGGCGCCATCATTTCAGGTTCATTGACTTATTAGTTGACCTATACAGGGTCTAACAAAGTTATTGAAAACATTTAAGGGTGAATTCAGTCCATTATACTGATAAATTTTCCCCAAGTAACATATATCGAAATATGAAAAATAATTGATTAATTTACAACGGTTGACTCACTATAGTAGATATAGTCGGAAAAGGCCGACCAGGTTTCGATCGATTTAGACGATCATCTTAAGGGCGAGTGTCAGCGGCGACCCGACGATGTCGCTGTCCGCTAAGCACTGAGGGCCGCCTCGCGCGTCACCGCGTGCCTCCGCTCGCTGTTCTCGACTCGAAACGATGACTGCTGGTAGTTCCGCCATTTAAGGGCCCAGTCCTTAATTTTAGTGATTTAGACTGCTTTTTCGGAGCTGATAGGAGCCAAACTATCTTAGTAACAATATTTAAGATATGTTAAATTGAAGTTTATTTAAGTATTAAAAAAGTGAATTTGACAATTTATTGATATTCATTGTAATAGTTTGTTTAATTCCAAATAACCTGAGACGTGTTTCGATTTTTTGCGGTGCGCGACGTTCATGTCATTGTTGTTTACACGGAATTTAAAACATGAAGTTGTGTATAAATTACAGAGAAATAAAGACAAAGGAAAATGCTAAAAAGTGAATGAGAAGATTTTAATATTTTTTCTTTTTAATTCATTCAAAAACTTAGTTAAAAAGGTTAAACTTTGAAGAAAATATAAGCGAATACGTCGTCGGATTTCTTGCGCATACGACTGAGTTAAAAAATAAAAAATACACATATATAAAGATTGATTCATGCTTTAACACGTAAATAAATAAAAATAATTTGTCTTTTGTAAAAAGATAGAAAAATTTAAAGTTCTCCGAAATTCTCAAATATATATGGGGACGAAAACGCTGATAAGGCAGACCGCTCACTGCGCTTTTCGGGTGTTTAATCAAAAATTCCTGCGGTCGAAGACTGCAGTCTTAATAAAATAAATGAAAAATAATTTTTGATCTTCCATACAAGTTGAACGATCAGCTGATCCGAGTTTGTTTGGAAAGTTAAAAAAATATTTTTCATGTTTCAATATAATAATATGTTCCTTGGGGAAAGACTGAATTAACCTTTAAAATAGTTTCAGTATATTTTCTTAGATGTTATATAATAAAAGGTGTTCGACCATAGCCATGGCCAAATAAGAAATAAATCGGTAGCGCACTCATTTCAAGTTCTTACCTATATGTTCCTACTAATTGGCTTCCACCACAATCAACGCACATCTTTATTAGGAGTTGTCCATAAATTAAGTACCTACATGAGGCATTTAAGTGGGGGGGGGGGTCAAGTCAAGGGGGTTACTGTCCTGAGTGATTACACAGGAAGACTTTTTCCAGAGCGCAAAAGTTCTTATCATAAAAAGTACTTGAAAAGTGGTAGAATCGTAATAAAGAATATAGAGGTAGAGGTGAGTAGGTACTCAAGGAAATCTGTAAACCGTAGTGTCTTTATTGTGGTAAGCGATTTCATCAAGGCAATATACTTACACGTCTAATGGGTCATAGCCACGGCCGAGCAGCTTCCAACCGCTTAATATAATTTTATGGTCTCCAATAAAAGTGATATTGATATTGAAAGCCAATCGTTGTACGTAAGGGTTTCTCACATGTAAGGATACCTAGAAACCTTTATTAAAATTGTTGACTCATTAAATAAATTGCGTAGAAAGCTTTAACGAACAAATACAAAAAGACTGGCAGCCCCATACGAAAAAACATAGGCTGTTATCCCACTGCACCACGCACCGTCACGGAGCGCGGTTTCTACATACTGACGCTCCCGCGCGGTGACGCGTTTTCAGTGGGTGGTAGTACTGGTAGTAGGCGTGTTTTCTATACAAACTGAGCTACTTGCATACAATGTTAAAAATCTGCCGCGCCATGCTCCGCGACGGGGCGTGGTGCAGTGGGATCACCGCCATACTCTGTCAGAAAGCCAAATCCTGTATTATTTATAGATGTCACAACTATCTCGCCCGCTGGCCATACAAAGGATGCTGGGTACTTAGGCTGACGGTATCCACGAATATCAGAGATGGCACTTGTTTATTAGAAAATGAACGCTTATACAGCCATCTTTCCGAAATTAAGCGGCACTACTAAGAAACTACCTGCTTTCGAACTAGTGGCTCCATCTAGCTTGTCATTCCTCTTGCAACGTTTCGTCCATGGTAGAAAGCAAACTGCTCAAAACCGTTTAATCTTACTAATTCCATCCAATTTTCCACTATGAAACTACTGCGTCCGTTATAACAGCATTAGTTCAAATTGGTCTATTGATGGAACTAATAAGACTAATTTAAAATGGGATCTTAGTAGTTCCATTTAGACATGGGTAATCTCGACTCCGAGGAGTATTTCGGCTCACTGAATCTTACTCCGCATCCGGTACCGACTCATCTTAATGATTCCTACTCCCTTATCGGCTCCAGCTCCGAGGTCCGCTAAGTTTCGCTATTGAATCTACAGAATAGAGACGTCCTTTCTGGTACCGGTTTCAATACAGAATAATATTGACTCCCGACTCCCGATTCCTCCCGAGACGCGGTGGAGCCGAAACGCGGCTCGCAGCTCGCAACCTGACAGGCGCCGCCGGTTCCCGGCGGGACCAAGGTCGGTGCGGACTCAATAACTCGCGGGAGCCGATAACGATTACCGGGATTCAGTACGGGTATCGGCTCCTGTTGATGAATCGGCTCATTTAAGTATTCGAATCCGGAGTTACCCATGTCTAGTTCCATTGTCAACATTTCCATCTTTAAAATCATCGATAACAGCTTTATGAATGAGTCAATAGATACAAATGCATTATACTCATAGATTTAGGTTTAGGTCACATGTGGAGATTTTTAAGTACCTATTCATCTGTATTTAAAAATAAATGTTTAAAATTGATATTTTTGTCGACAAACCCACCACTCCGATTGGTTTCACCGGCATTCCCGTCGGTTGACAGAAAAAATCGCAATTGTAACTGACGTGAAAAATAACTATCGGCTTTCAAAATTTGTTCACAGTAGAGGTAAGTGATGTACCACATGAGAAAGTATCGGATCATCGCTGCTGTTTTTGTGGCATTAGCTTTAAGAACACGAATATATGGGTTGATTTTGCACCTCTAGCTCTATTGAAATCTTGAAATCAGAATTATTACAAGAACACAAAGCCTTAAGAAAAAAGGCTTATTTTTTTCTCCCGAATCCTACTGTCAATCCGAACAATCGAAAATCCGAAACCTGCTATCTTTATTATACGCGCGGCCGTTGACGTTCCCGCTCGCCGGCCGGCGCCGGCCACAAGCGAGCGGTGACATTCAAATAAGATATTTTGTATGCATTTTTCGGCTTATATCTGACTTACATATGACTGAATATGTATTTTTTATTTCGCTTAAATAGTATTTTTCTTGAATATAGCTGCGAGGTTCAAAATCACCCTGTATAAACCGCGTGTGCGCATAAAATTTAAGTTGTATAGTACCTACTACTTACAATGTCAGGTCAGTTTAACTTTTTCGCCAATAATAACAAGTTTATTAACTAAGCAAATTAAAAAATACCCTTACTGTCAAGAACGCCATCTAGTGATGTGAACCGGAACTATTGATACGACTTAATACGGACATCAAGTCGCGCTACGGATAGCGCTATCTATATATTTGCTAGAGGAAGCCCTGATTTTCAAGCGTTTATCCTCAATAACTTTTAAACGGCTGGACCGATTTTCATCAAACATAGCTAAGAACCACCGCAAGGGAACTTGCTATCACGTAAAAAAACCGCATCGAAATCAGTCTATCCGTTAGAGCGCTACTATGCCACAGACAGACAGACAGACCGACATTAGCGTCAAACTTATAACACCCCCCTTTTTTGTCGGGGTTTAAAAATATACTCATTACCTTCTAAACGATAAACACTTTATACTCGTACAACTTGACAAATTATGACACCATACCATCACGTATTTATTGTTAAAATATGAGTGTTGCCATATTTTCTTAAGTCATTATGTACAAATTGGATATTGTAAGATCATTTGTTATCTGTCAACAGTTGAATATTACGAAAATTAAATCAAATCAAAAGAGAAGTTGTTTTATTTGCGTTTCCCAGCTCAGCATTATTATTTCGTATTAGTTAGATACTCTTTGTTATTATGATTGAATAAATAATGAATTATTCATAGATAATAAACTTGCTTTTGTTTGAACTAGTCTGAAGTTACGAGGAATTAAAACCATCAATTTTGTTAAATATTACGAGTAGTAAGGTTCTGTAGTTTACCAAACAATGCTGGATTCATGTATGATGAGGCAGAGTATTTTATTGCAAATACCTATTCTAAAAAAAAGTAAAGTTTCCCCTTTATCTTTTTCCTCTTAGCGCGTTCCCGGTAACAACCCCAGCTGTGCTGCTTCGGAGCCTGGGTTGCGCTTTCCCGCTTTTTCTTCAAATTATAATATGTAAGTAGTTATGTCAATGGTCACCAAAAAAATATGGACCTTGGAAAGTGGAGAAGAAATAGCCGAAACAGTTTAAATGATTTGGCTATTGTTTAACGACCGGCCGGCCTACCTGACGCTCTCTGGGAATGCATTTGTGCAAAAAGTTTTACAACCGGCCGCCGCCCGACTTTTATCTTCCTTTGAAATGCAGTTGAAGGACGAATGTTTGTGCCTATTCTTTTAGTCGCCTCTTACGACATCCACAGGGAGAGATGGAGCGATCCTATTTTAGGCCAGGAGTGCTATTTTTCATTTAGGGACTCAGCGAAACACAAAACGTGTAGTTTTCCAACTCACCACTCGCGTTCCGTCCGACGCATTGTATCGTATTTTTGAAACCGTTGTGTCAGCGATAAGTAATATTGTGTTGCGCAGAAAATATCATTTTTTCAATGGTTTTCTAAACATTTCAACAAAAACGAAAAAGCAGCGCGAAACGGAACTGATTCTCCATGGATCGTTTTTTTGACATTTCTACGCTACAAATGTCAAAATTACGAGTGGTCTAGACCACTTGTTGCAAATCCTTCGCCTACCATCAATCAATTCTAAAATGCGCCCGTTTGGAAACACTCACGCAAATCATTCGTAATGTGACTCCCTGAATGAAAAATAGCGCTCCAGAAGCCACACGGCTCAAGTTATAGTTTCCCCGTTATTTCTAGTTTTAGTTAAGTACTGTTTAAGTTTTGTAAGTGTACTTTAACATTAAGTAAAGAATTTTCTATTCTATCAAGTACTTATTGACGTGTAAAAGTGGGTCTAAAAAAGTAAATAAAAAAAATATTTGCTGGGCGGGCGATATTTTACTGTTTTTGCCTCGTCACTAAAATAAGCCACGAGCCTTATATTGCCAGATAGGTACCCCGACTTAGTTTATCCGGCCCTGTTGCCATGGCGGGCAAGTTTAATAATGTGTACCCTAGATGGTCTCTAGAGCCCAAGACCGCTTGCCTACAGCTTCGGGCTGCCCGCCTAGAGAATTGGTGTAGCGTGTATCTATCTATAGACGTTCCTTCGGTAAACTAGACTATGTAATCGAAAAGCAAACCCATCAATAAGTTGCCTTGTATTTACAAAGAGAATTAATATTAAGGACCTTCTTGGGATGGGAATAAATGGGAATAAATGGATAAGAAAATATTTTATGTAAATACTTACCTACTTAGACTGCTAAAAGGAGACTAATTATTTTTACTCGGGATATATCTAACGATTAAGAATCCCCTTACCCTAGAATTTCCCATACAAACGCAGTCTACGTTTTATTTTGAAGCGATATACAACTTTCCCATACAAACGTAGTCTACGTTTTAATTTTAAACCTGTCAGATTTCGAAAAAAAAAACATTCAAGAAATTGCAATAAGGTATCTAGGGTTATAATTGGTTTTCACAGTCAAAATATGAACTTTAAAGAAAAAATAAGGGTGTAAAAGTTTTCCATAGGTACTGACATGATGGTCAAAAATGTTATAATACACTATATTCTGTTTCAAGTTTATATTTTGACTGTGAAAACCAATTATAACCCTAGATATATGCAATTTCTTTAAAGTTACAAATTTTTATCGAAATCTGACATGTCGTATCAAAATAAAACGTAGACTACGTTTGTATGGGAAACTGATTCTGTCTCGCTCTTTTTTTGTTAATGTTAGGTTAATTGTATTTTCTCCCTCATCGAAAAGCTATTAGGTATTATATGTCTGGTTTTGCTACAAGCTACATTGTTTAAGTAATTAATTACCTCAGCAGTATAAGAGCGGTTTCGCACTACGTCCGATCCGAATCCGTGAAGTAGTGCGAAACCGTTCTCACACATCACTAAAGAGCGGTTTCGCACTACTCACGGATTCGGTTCGGATTCGGATCGGATGTAGTGCGAAACCGCTCCAAGAGTAATCTCACAAATTACAGTCTTGTAAAACTATCGAGAGCTCTCAAGATAATTAGTTTTTCTGCTCCATCGCTCCGGGCGGGACAATGAACATTAGAGAACCGCAAACAAGAGGACTTCGGAAATGTAACAAAGTTTATTATTAGACAACAACGCGTAAAGAAATATTTTTCATGTGGAATGGCATTTATTTAGGTATAAAATATGGATGTATATTATATATATAAAGGTAAGCTTTTCCATATTAAATATGTTTTTTTGTTTTTAATTACTTTGTTGCTCCCTTACAAGGCGCCCCGCATGGGCGAGAGAATCGCGGTACATCCCAACTTAATTTACTCGTGGTACTTCTTCTGATCAACGGACGAGGCTCTGGCGACCGATCGAAGATATAATCTGACACCAGTGTTGGCCACTTACACACACGAAAAACAAACAAATTGTGTTTACCGTTTCTCTTCGACGCCATCGTCTCTATGACCAAAAACAGATCCCCAGCATCAGAATAGGATGTCGGTGTCGAAAGCCGGCGGATGAGTATTGTTACGAAACTGGGGTTCGGTATTTGGAGAAAAACGCCAAACTTCGTATGAGGGATTTATTCACTACGGAACCCTAAGTTGACACGTGAAGATGGTCTTCCAAACGTCCAAGGTCCAAGTCGCGTAGCAGCTGAGGTCCAGGTATCTCGCCAAGGTAGTCGCAGGTACTTCCACTTGTCGCACTAAGGTAGGTTTCCTTCGCTTCGAAGTGATCGCTTTGATAGCTCGTATTGAACTGCCGTGGCGCACCCAACGTTCCCTATTTATATGCGCCATCGAATAGGTCCACATTAATCTCGAATATTCTACTTACATAGTCGACGAATGTGTTTCGAAGCATCCAGGCGCCGGGTATGTGTGTGAGTGTAACATGGTTAAGCAACTCTAGACTTTATGTCACAAGACATATGGGCCAATTTGGCTTGCACCATTCTATCGTAGTATTCGTTCGCGAATATTGTTCGGGAAGATTCTATCTCGTTCGCGACACTGCCCCCTTCTTAGAGGCGCTCGTCCCGAGCGTCACTATTGCTGCCATGGTAAAGTGCCAGACGGTCTATGTGCACCACTTTAAGTGCTCCTCTTGGTTGACGTTGGATCCGATAGGTCACGTCGTTCATTCGCGTGATGATCTTATATGGACCTTCCCATCTTGTTTGTAATTTCGGTGACTTTCCTTTCCGGCGAATCGGGTTATGAAGCCAAACTAATGCTCCTTCTTCAAAGCCACTTGTGTTCGCTCTTCGGTCATATCTAGTTTTCATGTTTTCGCTTGCCTGCAACCCGTTTTCGCGAACCAATTCGTACACGTCACTCATTCGCTTTCGAAGATCAGATACGTAGTCTGGCACAGGATGTGGATCTTCTGGTGGCCTTCCTGTCAGTAGATCTACAGGTAATCTAAGTTCTCTACCGAAATTCACCTGAGCTGGGGTTAGCTTCGTGCTTTCGTGTTCCGATGTCCTATAAGCCAGGAGGAAAAGCGGTATGTACTTGTCCCAGTCTTTCTGATGTTTGTCAACCAGTTTCGCTAAATGTCTCTCCAGCGTCTGGTTAAATCTCTTCACCATGCCATCAGACTGAGGGTGATATGGGGTGGTCCTAGTTTTATGCATTCCCAAGAGTTTGCAAACTTCCCGAAAAATTTGGGATTCGAAGTTCCTTCCCTGATCTGAGTGTATTTCTAGTGGCACGCCGAACCGACAGATTACTTCTTCAACCAACTTGGAGGCTACTGTTGTAGCTTCTTGGTTAGGTATAGCAAATACTTCTGGCCACTTGCTGAAATAGTCCATGACGACCATGAAGTACTTATTTCCTGATTCAGTTACAGGGAACGGTCCGGCAACGTCAACTGCAATTCTCTCCCAGGGCGCACCAACATTGTAAAGTTGTAGACCACCGCGAGTTCTTGTTGATGGGCCTTTCACGGCTGCGCAAGTTGTACATTTGCGACACCAATCTTGCACATCTTCCCGACAATTTAACCAGTAAAACCGTTCTCGAATTTTTGTTAACGTTCTCTTGACGCCAAGATGTCCACCTGTTACACCATCATGTACTTCACGGAGAACGTCTTTCACCTTATCCCTGGGAACAACAACCTGTAGATGAAACTCTTTTCCGTTCGGTTTTTCCCATTTACGGTAAAGTATTCCATTCTGCAGGATGAAACTGTCCCATTGAGCCCAATAAGCTTTAGTGATGGGACTCGTAGGCGCAACCTCTGCCCATCTCGGCTTATCTGCACCACGTTCTTTCCATGCGATAATGAGCCTTATATCTTCATCATCCTCTTGAGCTTCTCTAAAGTTTTCATCGTCCCATTGTCCTGTAGGGATCGTCCTTGTGATCTTAACCGTAAGCTCCTTTGTCTCTTGTTTAGCACAATGCTTACAATCTTTCGGGCACGGTCTTCTTGAGAGTGCATCAGCATTTCCATGGGCCTTACCACTACGGTGTTCAGTGACAAAGTCGAATTCTTGAAGTTGTTCAATCCAACGTGCAACTTGGCCTTCTGGATTTTTAAATTGTAACAGCCACTTCAAAGCAGCATGGTCTGTGCGGAGTGTAAACTGTCTACCAATAAGATATTTGTTGAAATGTTGCAGCGTCTTCACAACAGCCAAGAGTTCTCTTCTTGTTACACAATAATTTCTTTCAGGCCTTGACAAAGATTTACTAAAGTATGCAATTACTATTTCGTTGTCACCTTGCTTTTGAGATAGTACCCCTCCGATCGCTGTGTTGCTAGCATCTGTGTCAACGATGAACTGGCCACTAGTCTGCGGGTATCCCAAGATTGGAGTCTTGCAAAGGCATTCTTTGAGTTTAAAAAATGCATTCTCACAGGTAACGTCCCATTTGAAAGGCTGTTTGTCTTCTGTAAGACGATGCAAAGGTTTAGCGATTTCAGAAAATCCCTTTACAAATCGCCTGTAATATGAGCAAAGTCCCATAAATGCTCGTACCTCTGTCTTGTCTTTGGGGGTAGGCCAGTTTTTCACTGCTTCAACTTTATCAGGATCAGTTTGGATGCCCTCACTGGTGATAACATGCCCAAGGTAATTCACTTTGTTTCTGAATAGATTGCATTTCTTTGAATTCAGTTTTAAGTTGGCACCCCGTATTTTCATTAAGACTTGCTCCAGATTCCGCAGATGATCTTCAAAATCTCGACCCATGATGATTACGTCGTCCAGATAAACTAGACAAGCGTCTCCTACTAATCCTGCTAGTACACACTCCATAAGTCGTTCAAAAGTAGCGGGTGCGTTGCATAATCCAAAAGGCATAACATTGAACTGCCATAACCCTTTTCCTGTCGAAAACGCTGTCTTTTCTTTGTCTTTTGAATGTATTTCTACCTGCCAGTAACCAGATTTCAAGTCTAGGGTGGAAAACCATTGCATTCCACTAAGGGTATCCAAGGTGTCATCAATTCTTGGTAATGGGTAGCTATCCTTCTTTGTGACGTCGTTCAGTCGTCTATAGTCGACACAAAACCGTGTGCTGCCATCTTTCTTCTTAACTAAAACAACCGGGGAGCACCATGGACTTGCAGATGGTTCAATGATCTTATTTCTTTTCATGTCCTCCAGCAGATCTTGCACTTCATTTTCCTTAGCATATGGAATTCTTCTTGCTCGCTGACGTATAGGTCTTTCGCTTCCAGTATCGATTCTGTGCTGAACTAGCGAAGTTCTTCCTAGATCACCTTCTTTGGAAGAGAAAATATCAGCAAAATTCAGCAGCAACTTCTTTGCTTTCAAGCTCTGCGAGTAAGTAAGGTTACTTTTACAATCTTTTAGAAGTTCGGCAATAATAGAACCACTTGTGTGTTTAGATGTGTCTGAGCTTGGTGTTGATTGACACTTTTTCATCCAGACAACTTCCTCACATTTTCCAACAACATCTCCTTCATTCAGAATGATTTCGTGGTCCTCTATGTTAACTATTCTAATGACTGCTGTATCTTTTCCACTGACTAAAGTCCTTGCTGTCAGGAATCTGCGATTCATTATCTTGTTCGTTATATCTTCGATAAGAACGCATCTAGTTGGCTTGCGTGTTTTAGTTGATGGCAGTTTTACCATTATTTGCGCTTGTGTTCGACCAGGTATGACGATTTTATTTAGACAAGTTACTTTTCCGGTAGTGGCTCCAAGGATAAACATTTCTTCGTTACCACACTTAAAAACTCCATTGGTGACATCGATTTTACAATTATATTTCTTCATAAAATCTAAGCCCAATATGCATTCATCCATAATCTCAGCCACAATGACATCATGGGTGTATGGTGACTCTCCCACATATATCGTCACCTTAATTTCTCCTAGGACAGGTATTGGCTGGCCAGAGGCAGAGAGAAGCCGACAGTTGAGGTTCTTTCGTTTCATCGCAGCCTTTACCAGGTGCGGGCTGATTATTGTTCTGGAGGCTCCTGTGTCTATGGTCAATTTGCAGTCTGTCCTATTCACTTTGCCGCATATCGCCAAACTGCTCCTATTGCTCACTTGCGAGATGACAATTGCTGGGGCTTCCTGTGCGCCAGCCAGTACCCGCCCCTTAGTCCTGGCTGTTACTCGTTTCCCTGATTTTTCGCAGGAAAGGAGGACTCCTGCCTTTTTGTTATTTCATCAAGCTCTTCTCGTAACTTGGTTAATTCATGCTTTTCTGGACAGGAGAGTCGCAAATGTCCTTTTTCACCACATCTGTAGCAAATAGGTGCTGAGCTACTGGTCTTCTTTGGCAGGTTCTTGATTGCCTTTACCTCTTCTGTGACTTCTCGCAACTTATGTACGCGCATGTCCTGTCTTAAAGCTTCGTACTCTAGAGCATGTGCCAAGGCATCTTTAAGTGAGGCATGATGATGGATTCCCACTGCAGCCCTTACCTCCGCATCTCTTATTCCAGCAATAAAAGCTTGAAGGATATTGGTGTCTATCATTTTAGAGTCAGCAGAAGAGAAGGCTTTGCGCACTAGTTTTTCTATTTCCAGTGCCCACTGTTGAAGTCCTTCTCCTGGGCGCTGCACTCTGTCACGTAGCTGGGCTCGAAAGGCGTGTTCGAGATGACGTTCTCCATACCTGGCTTCCAGTGCCTCCATTAATTGTTTAAAGGTGCTGCCAGAGCTAGGCAGTGCCTCCAGGACCGATAGGGCTGAGCCTTTCAAAGCAATTGTAAGGGCTGTATGGCTCTGTTCATCGGTCCAGCCGCTTGCACTAGCGACGGTCTGGAATTGCTGTTTGTATGCGGCCCAGGATGTTGTACCGTCATAAGATGGCACTTTCACTTTTAGTCCCTTATTTTCACCTCCGGATGCGCTTGGAACTCCCACTGTTTCGAGACGCAATACTTTCTTCTGTAGTCCAGAGAAATTAGTCTCCAAATCCGATACTTTGGTTTCCACAACGTCTACATCCTGACGGATCCGCTCCACTGATTTGTTTAGCTTGCTGACTGCCCCAAAAACTATTTGCTGGTCCTCACTCAAGCGTGCAAATCGTAAATTTTGTGCCTCTTCTATACGTTGAAATCGTGCATCTTGTTTTTCTTCTATGCGTTGCAGTCGAGTATTTTGTGCCTCTTCTATATTTTGAAGTCGTTTTGTACTTGCATTTTGTGCCTCGTGTAATTTATTTTGATTTTCACTTATGCCTTGTAACATCTGCATTAAGGTGTTTAAATCCACTGATGCCTCTAATGCACGTGGTACTGTTTGTTGGGCGTGTCCAGGGGGCGTGGTCTGGCCGAGGTGGGCGGGGCCAGTGGGCGGAGCTTGACGTCCGGCGGGCGTGGCTTGAGGTCCGGTGGGCGTGGCTTGGGGTCCGGTGGGCGTGGCTTGACGTCCGGTGGGCGGAGCTTGATGATCGGTGGGCGTGGCTTGGGGTCCGGTGGGCGTGGCTTGACGTCCGGTGGGCGGGGCTTGTGGCCCGGTGGGCGGGGCCTGATGATCGGTGGGCGTGGCCTCAGGGTCAGTGGGCGTGGCTTGAGGTTCAGTAGGCGTGGCCTGAGCCACGCCCCCTTGAGCCTCCATGGCACGCTGGGCCCTGGTCCTGACACCTTCCCTGGTGGTATCCTTTTCTTCCCTCGGGAAAACTGGCATCTCCAAATCCACTTCCGACACCAAATGTTACGAAACTGGGGTTCGGTATTTGGAGAAAAACGCCAAACTTCGTATGAGGGATTTATTCACTACGGAACCCTAAGTTGACACGTGAAGATGGTCTTCCAAACGTCCAAGGTCCAAGTCGCGTAGCAGCTGAGGTCCAGGTATCTCGCCAAGGTAGTCGCAGGTACTTCCACTTGTCGCACTAAGGTAGGTTTCCTTCGCTTCGAAGTGATCGCTTTGATAGCTCGTATTGAACTGCCGTGGCGCACCCAACGTTCCCTATTTATATGCGCCATCGAATAGGTCCACATTAATCTCGAATATTCTACATAGTCGACGAATGTGTTTCGAAGCATCCAGGCGCCGGGTATGTGTGTGAGTGTAACATGGTTAAGCAACTCTAGACTTTATGTCACAAGACATATGGGCCAATTTGGCTTGCACCATTCTATCGTAGTATTCGTTCGCGAATATTGTTCGGGAAGATTCTATCTCGTTCGCGACAGTATCTCGCGTACCACCGGCGGCGCCCACGAGCTGTCACACAGCTCACTGTTCACTCACCAACAGTAGATAAGGGCGATGATTAATAAGTCTATACCCCTTCCGTCATTATGGAAGGCAGAAAGGGAGGCCTTTGTCCTGCAGTGCGACAGCATAGACCAAAAATAGAAATGGCTAAAATTTTATTAGTTTAGATCCTACTTTAGATCAAAATTTCTCGCCCATTTCCTTAAACAGCTTTTACGATCTGCGCGGGAAGAGAAGTAGCTGGTACATTCTATGTTTCTTCTTTTCTCCCAGACCGGCAAGGAAGGGCGAGAGAATCTAAATCATATCAATAGGCGATGCGGTTAGCAACCCACCACTGTTATGATTTCCTTTTTCCAACTTCATGCCCACCATTATGCTAAAAGTGGGTTGGACCTTACCGTCCTAGGCTCTGTCTGCCCGAAAAGCTAGTCTGTTTCGTAAGTTAGGACTTACGAAACAGACTAGCTTTTCGGGCAGACAGATTATTTCATCAGTATTAAAGACTTTAAGACCTAAGGTCCTATATGTAAGGTAAGTATTTACCTCAGTAAATAGGTACTAATTGAAACCGGTGGAAAATTCTACTAAAGAAGAGAACGAGGACATTCCTACTGTTAGGTAGGTACAAAAATTAGTCCTCACTTCACTTCCCTACAACCACCTACTGAGGATGTCTTTTTCTTGAAATTTTTCATCGTGGTTGGTCGGGGACTTCAATGAATACAGAGAAAGTAGAGGAAGATAGGAGAGACCTTTGCCCAACCGTGGGCTTGGTGAAGGTTAGATAAAACAACTGGCCAAGTGCGTGGCGGACCACGCTCAGAGAAGGGTTCAGACGTTATAGCCTGAGGATTTTATTTTCAATAAGTAACAACTTCATGACTGCCTCCGCGGTCCAGTGGTCAAGGCGTTTGCCTTGTGATCCGGAGGTCATGGGTTCAAATCCCACTGGGAAGCATACTTTGTGAAAAAGTTGTTTCCAGTCTGTTTAGGATATTGCAGGCTTGAATCACCTGATTATCCGAAAAGAAAGATGATTCCGTGCTTCGGAAGGCACGTAAAGCCGTTGGTCCCGAACGCCATCTAGCGTTTGTACCTATCCTAGGATTGGTTCTGGTCTACCATTTGGGTTGCGGAGGTCAGACGGCAGTCGCTCTGTGTAAAAACCAGTAACCGCGTCAAATCACCTAGATTAGGTAGCGGACCCCGGGCTCTGAAGCGTAACCGCTGACGATGCAACCGGGAATACGCTCGGATGATGATGATGAAGTAACAATTTTATCTTAGTACCAAATTGTTATTAGGGTGCTTTAGGTAAGAAATCTAACGTAGCCTAGATAGTTTGTCTTTAAAATTTTATACATAATATACCTACTACTACCACGATTAAGATTTTTCCAACTAACAGTTTTTTAGCTTTTAGACGGGGAGGGATCACTTACGTCGAATAAGAATTAAGGAGGTAGTTTAATATTTCGCAAACCGGTCACCGAATCGAAAAGATGTTTTTGCAAACTCATGTTTTTAACCCTTTAACCGCGAACGTCGGATTAGTCCGACAAACATTTTCGTGCCCATTTCGCAAGCGTCGGATTTACCCGACCAAAAACTATGGATATTCACAATTCCGCGCGCTGGGAGCACGACAACTGATATAAAGTCTCGCGGTGAAAGGGTTAAAAGACATCCAATACACTATGGGGTGCACGCGAAAAACAAAATTCCTACTTTATGTATAGGGGAGTTACCTACCCTAAAGTAAGTATGCCATGGTATGTATATTTGCTCTTTGATACAGTAAAGATATTACAAACAAACAAAATAAATCTTTCCTCATCGTCAGTGCTCGGGCAAAATATTATGACTTGAAAGGGGCGGCAGATACTACACGGCCTAGGACGGCACTTACAAAGAAGACCGTTAATCAAGAGAAATAAGTAAATAAATACATCTGAGCGAAGCTGGGAATGGAAGCTAGTACTTAAGTACCTATAACGGGTGGCCCAATTAAAGTATCCAGCAACCCTATAACTTAGACACCGGTTGTCAGATTGACTTGTAAAAGCGCGCGTTCGAAGCGTACGTTTTTTGGAATTTTTTACAGGACTTTTTTTTGTGGAGTTTTTAAAAGACTTAAGTTTACATCAACAAGCCACGAACTGTGGAAGAACTCAAAACCAATATTCGACGTGAAATAGCCGCTATAGAACCCGCAACATTTCGTAAGGTCATGGAAAATGCTGAAAAACGAGCTCATTGGGCCATCCGCTGTAAAGGCGACCATTTACGCGATATTCAAGAAGTGATGCAAATAAATTGTCAAAGTCCAAAATAAACGATTTAACTCTTGATAATTTGTTTCTCTTTTTGAATTATTAACAAAACAAATGCTAATTAACACTTTAATTGGGCCACCCTGTATAAGGTACATGTAATAAATATAATCACAGTTCACGTCCCTCAGATATTATTTCATAAAAGACACTTTATATCGCTGTCTGAGTTTTGTAAACTCGCTAGACGCGCCCGCTGGTTTTAGAGTTGGGGGACATCTGTCAGTACGGAACATCATTTTTTCCTATGCTTCTATTCTTTTCTGTCGCTCAGAACCGTCATTTGCTAGAACGAGAGAGAGCGACGGAACGCCGCCGCGGGATCAGCGATGCTGCCGCATTCCGTCGCTCTCTCTCGGCATAGCAAAGCAACAGAAATAATAGCAGTAGATGTGTCTCAACCCTTACTGTAATGGAGTTACGGCAAACGAAATAACGTGCCTAATAATTTCAAATATGTGCAGAAACTTAATATTGTAAATATAATACGTAGACGTGTTGATTCTATCATGAATGTTAGTCGAATTTGGTTCTCGTATGTCGGCCGGGGGGTTTTATCTTGAACTCTCTTGCTCTCGAACTATGCTCTTCAAAGCACTTAAAGCCGTTTATGCTTGTTTATGTACAGACTCATGTCAGAAACATAAGCTGATAAGTCGGGGTGGAAAGAAGAGGCCTACTTTGCCTGTCGGAGGAAGCTTCGTAGAGATGTACCTTCTATTTTAATTAAATGTATTAGGTCCTTACATATAAAATTGCCGTTCAGTATCAAAAAAGTGAAACAAGTTTTTTTTAATGAAATTATTATTTAATCAATCGAAGTATGCGCCGTTGTTATCGATACACTTCCGCCATTTTATAGGCAGATCATTGATACCTTTGGAAAAAAAATCCTAGGAGCGAGAGTCTATGAACTGTTTGAAGGCGGTTTTGACTGCCTCATCAGATTTGAAATTTTTTCCTTGTAAAAAATTATCCAAATTTTGAAAAAAGTGGTAATCGGTTGGGGCAAGACCTGGAGAGTATGGTGGGTGACGCAGAGGTTCCAGTCGCAGCTCCTCTAACTTGGCGATCGTTTGATGTGCAGTGTGTGGTCTAGCGTTATCCTGAAGGAGCAGTGGGCTAGAGCAATTCATCAGTCTCGGTTGTTTAATGGCGAGCTTTTCCATCATTGTTTGCAATTGTTGGCAATACAAGTCTGCAGTAACCGTCTGGCCTGATCTCAAGAAGCTGTAGTGGATAACACCAGCACTGGTCCACCAAACACTAACCAGAATCTTCTTTTTGGTCAGTTTTCGCTTAGGGCAAAGTTTTGCCGGTTCTCCAGCCATTGTGATGATCGCTTCCGATTGTCGTACAGGATCCATTTCTCATCACAAGTCACGATATGGTTCAAAATCCCCTCATTATTGTGGCGATTAAGCAAAGAAACGCAGCAAGCAACGCGTGTTTGTTGGTTTGCTTCAGTCAATTCGTGCGGTACCCACTTTTCGAGTTTTTTAATTTTTCCGATTTGGCGCAAGTGGATAAGTATCGTTTTGTCACTTACGCCGAAGACTGCTGCTAATTCAGAAGTGGTTTGAGGCGGATTCGCTTCCACTATCACCTTCAATTCTTCGTTATTCACTTGAGTATCAGGTCGTCCACGAGGCTCATTGTGTCGAGCATCAAATCGAAATTTCCAGAACGGAAACGTTGAAACCAAAAACGCACCGTTCGTTTGTTAGCGGTGCCTGGTCCATACACGTCGTTAATTCTTCGAGTCGTTTCTGCAGCACTGGTGCCACGGTGGAACTCGTATTCGTAAATACCGCGAATTTTCAATTTGTCCATAGTTGTTGTTATAGCAAAGTTGAAACTCAAACAAATGATGTTAAAACAAATGAAATACGAATTTTAAAACAATATTTTTTTGGCTTTATTTCGAAATAAATTTGAATTTGGAATTCCTAATGAAACGCAAGATATTTGATTTTAAAGTTGCCAGTATTGAAAATCGGCAATTTCATATGTAAGGACCTAATATTATATATTCGCAATACAATACCTATGAATTAAAAATAGGTACTTACGAAATAATCCCATCTGTTTATTTTATTGTTAGATATGTTTATTATTTCCGTCTATTTCTATTAGGCAAGGCAACCTACCTAACCTACTACTACTTTTTACTACTTAGTAGCTAGGTACTCAAACCGTTGAGTAACTATCTAATAGGAACTTTATTTAATAAAACTTTTTTGACCACAATGGTACAAAAGGTGGGCTAATGCATTAAAAATAAATAAATATATTAGGACAAATCACACTGATTGAGGTAGCCCCAAAGTAAGTAGGTATTAAACTTGTGTTATGGGATACTAACTTAACGATACTATATTTTTATCATAAATACATACATAGATGAACATCCAAGACCCAGAACAATTCGAAACAAAGCGGCCAAGTGCGAGTCGGACTCGCCCATGAAGGGTTCCGTAGCAGCAAGTAACATAATATAAAAGTTCTAAAGGTAAATTGCGGTTTAAAAAATAACTATGTATATATTATGACGTATTAAAAAATAACTATCTATGATACCAAGACCGCTATAGTTTTATTTGAAAGTACATACTTTAAGGTATATACCATATTTTTTTCATAATTATTTTAGTAATATTTCAAAAGTTACGGTGGGGGGACACCTCAAATTTTAACTTTGTATTAGATTATCTCAAGACTGGGGGTTTGATCTACATGTTTCAAAGCAGTTTTTGTTGCATTTTAAAAGACGTTGGGATTAGTCCAATTTAATTTTGCACGCCTCATAAGCGAAGCGCATGAGGTAGTGCTCTACTCTCGCCTTACAAAAATCAAGTGATTTTTTTAACTAAATGTTTATTTTATTTATCAAACTTTATTGTCCAAAGTAAAAATATACTTTTAACAAATGGCGGACTTAAGGTGAAGATATAGGCAAATGACCTTGAAGTGGCGCCCTCATTTGAAATAAATTGTTAACTCGTAAATATGGAGATAATTTCCATATTACTCTTCGTCATGCACTAGATAGCCCTTTAAATTATTTTATAAACCACCGTTGAAAGTATTTACATTAGTCCGTCTAGCTTTAAAACTTGCCTCCGCCAAAAGTGGCCACGGCAAGTTTTAAAGCTAGACGGATCACCAATAATAGTTTTAACGGCAGTTCATAAAATAATTTAAAGGGCTATCTAGTGCATGACGTAGAGAAATATGGAAATTATCACCATATTTACGAGTTAACAATTTATTTCACACTTCAAGGCCATTTGCCTATATCTTCGCCTTAATGCTAAGAGCATTTTCTCTCAGTCAACCATAGGGATAAGCAGAGAAAATTGTGCGGCGCAAAAGCTATAAATACCTATATACTTACATCAAAAATACTAAGTACTTCATACACACTATTATATATATGTATATATTATATATAAATATATCAGAGTAAATACCTACTTACACAATACATATACTAATAAATATAATAACAAAGAAATAGCTAATGAAAAGAAGAACTGAATGATGATGACTTTATACAGAAAGGGAGTTTGAAAAGAGGGCGTGGACTTTCCTCTTAAAACAGAATTTGGTAGAAATTTCTCTAATATCAACGGGTAAAGAATTCCAGAGTCGTGAAGCTTGAAGAGAAAATGAGTTTGACATGAAATTAGTCCGAAAAAGGGGGATAAAGAGCTGACGAGTCTCATTAGAACGAAGTTGTCGATCATGAGTGTCTGAAAGGTAGTTATATTTACATTTTAAATATTGAGGGTAATCAGGATTCGTAAGAATCGAAAAGAGAGACACAGTAACCGAAGTTCCCTGCGTTGGCGGATAGGAAGCCAATTAAGCTCCGAACGATAAGAAGACACATGCTCATATTTTCGAAGACAGAAGATAAAGCGAATGCAGTTATTAAGGAGCCGATCAAGTTTATTGAGAAGGTCTACATTGAGGTCAGGATAACACACATCAGCATAGTCAAAGATTGGAAAAATTAAAGCCTGTACAAGTAAGACCTTTGTTTTAAAAGGCAGAAAATTCCTTAGACGGTTCAATTGCTGAAGACTAACAGTGATTGTACGACTAATTGCGGCTATATGAGTGGTCCAGCCAAGCGTGGAATCGATGTTTAATCCTAGGTTCTTGACAAAGTTGCAAAAAGGTATAATATTATTATTGAAAATGACGGGTTGGATATGACTATTATCAATCTGTGCAATCTGTCTCGAACTACCTAAATGTGTCTCTATTTATTTTCTATCGCACTTGTACAATAATATGTGGCGTATCGGACCTGCCGTACGCCAACCTTCATATCGAACCTGTCAAATCGGCCGTCACGGAAAATTCCCTTGCATATATTTTATTAATTATTTTATATCAAAACAGTGCAATAACTCATTGTTAATATATAAATAAATACATAGCAGCATACCAAATCCTTTCACTGCTATAAATATTTACACATAAATGTCAAGGAAAAACATTAGTTTCAACACTTATGACATTTTTGAAAGACATTTTGCCTTTTAAATAAATAAAAACAATGTTTCATATTATCATTTTGTGGACGTCCGATTTTTGTGGACCCCGACGTGATACCGCAACCGTACTTCGCGAAGATGGAAAAGGATGAAAATTTTGGAATCCCAACGGCCGAACCAACTCAAGGTACATTTCAACAAACATTTAAAGTCGGCGTCAAAATTCCGCCATTCTGGCCTGACCGCCCAAACCTATGGTTCGCACAATTAGAAAGTCAATTCATATTAGCCGGTATAACAGCCGATACTACCAAATTTTATACTGCGTGTAGTTACTTAGAACATCAGTATGCCGTTGAAGTCGCAGATGTCATTGAGAACCCGCCCAAAGAGAATAAATACGAAACGCTCAAGAGAGAGTTGGTGAAGCGTATGTCAGCCCCAAGAGAGGAAAAAATCTTACAGTTCCTGAATAAAGAAGAAATGGGCAATCGTAAACCTTCGCAGTTCTTAAGGCACTTAAGACATCTGGCGGGCCCTCAAATCTCAGACGAATTTATACGCACGGTATGGTGTAATGGCTTACCTTCGCAAATACAGCCAATTATTGCGTCGCAGACCGACTCACCACTAGAGAAATTAGCTGATTTGGCTGATAAAGTAATCGCTATCGCCTCGCCCGCTTCCCAGGTATGTGACGTCAGACCAACAACTTCTTCAGCTGACCCGTATTTAGGTATAATGGAGAGTATGGCCAAGCAAATAGAGGAGCTGCGCAGTCAAGTACAGCAGCTAGCCACGCGAGAGAGTCGGCCCAACTTCAGACGATATCGGTCTAGTTCGCGATCCCGGTCACGTGGTAATGGCCTATGTTTTTACCACCGCAAGTTTGGTGCTGCGGCCTTCAAATGCACAACGCCCTGCGCATATAAAAAGCCGGAAAACTTCAGCGGCAGCCACTAGTGGCGGCAAATGACTGCCCGCAAGGAAACGGCCGCCTCTTCGTCGTCGACAGGAAGACCCGGGTAGAGTACCTCATTGATACAGGATCTGACCTCTGCGTATTCCCCAAATCGATGGCCAAAGGGTTCCGTCCTCGTACTACGTATGAGCTGTATGCAGCGAACAACACCCGTATTAATACGTACGGATTTCTGGATTTGTGCCTTGATCTTGGCCTGCGTAGAGACTTCCGCTGGCGCTTCATCGTGGCTGAGGTATCCAGGCCCATCATAGGAGTTGACTTCTTACAGCACTACAATCTTCTGGTAGACTGCCGACAACATCGACTGGTTGACGGACTCACAACGCTTTGGATCACAGTCCCATGTCGTCACAGCACTTCGCCAGAGACCGAAGCAGTCAAGACCATCAGCGGTGACTCCAAATACCTGGACTTGCTGAAGCAGTACCCAACCCTCACCACGCCAGCAGGTAGGCCCACAGAACCCAAGCACAATACTAAACATCACATCCGCACGACTCCAGGACCTCCAGTGGCAGCTCGTCCTCGCAGATTGGCCCCTTATCGCCTAAAAATCGCAAAGCAGGAGTTTGATGCTATGTTGCAGAATGGAACAGCACGACGTTCGGAAAGCTCATGGTCGTCCCCACTCCATCTCGCTCGTAAGAAAGACGATGGCTGGCGCCCATGCGGTGATTACCGTGCTCTCAATGCGAGAACAATTGCAGACCGCTACCCAATTAGGCACATCAACGACTTCACTTACCAGCTGTCAGGTGCCAAGATCTTCTCGAAAATTGACATGATCAAGGCGTATAATCAGATCCCAGTCGAAGAAGCTGATATTTCGAAAAATGCCATCACAACACCGTTCGGGCTCTTCGAATTTCCGTACATGACATTTGGTCTACGAAACGCAGCTCAAACCTTTCAAAGGTTCATCGATGAAGTACTGCAAGGCTTGGATTTCGCGTACGGATATTTGGACGACACCTTGATCTTTAGCAGGTCTGAAGAGGAACACCTCCAACACCTGGAAATCTTGTTCGAGCGTTTCAAGGACTACGGCTTACTGATTAACGTGTCCAAGTGCGTTTTTGGCGTTGAGGAAATACAGTTCCTAGGATATTCTGTTTCCACAGATGGTATCAAGCCCTTAACAGAAAAGGTAGAAAGTATACAAGCCTATCCTCCTCCGTCAACAGCTAAACAACTTCGACGTTTCTTGGGCATGTTCAATTACTATCGCAGATTCGTACCAAAAGCTGCTGAACTTCAAGCACCGCTCGACAAAGCCCTCACTGGCAATATCAAAGGAGCTACTCCCATTAACATGACGGAAGAAATGTTATCAGCTTTCAACGCTTGCAAAAACTGCCTATCTCAAGCTGCACTTCTTGCACATCCAGATGTCAACAAAGAACTGGCATTGTTCACTGATGCATCCGACGGAGCCATTGGTGCAGTTTTGCAGCAGAACAACAACGGCAGCTGGGAGCCTCTCGGTTTCTTTTCCCGCAAACTTTCGTCATCACAAAAGAAGTATAGCCCATATGATCGAGAGTTGTTGGCTATTTACGAAGGCATCCGATACTTCAAGTACATGCTGGAAGCTAGAGTGTTCACGGTTTACACAGATCATAAACCCATCACATTCGCTTTCACCACCAAAAGAGACGGATGCTCACCCAGACAGTTCAGATACCTCGATTACATTTCACAATTCACCACTGACATCAAATTCATATCCGGTTCTGACAATGTCGTCGCTGACGCTATGTCCCGCATTGAACAAATTTCATCTTTCATCAACTTCGCAGACCTTGCAAGAGATCAGGAGCAAGACCCTGAACTGCAAGACCTGTTAAGGCAGAAATCATCCCTCATCCTCAAGAAACTGCCTGAGAACAATTTATACTGCGACATCTCATTAAATCACCCACGTCCATACCTAACCCCTTCCTACCGCAGGAAAGTCTTCGAGAAGATGCACGGTTTGAGCCACCCCGGAACCAAGGCAACCGCTCAACTCATCGCCGAACGCTTCATTTGGCCTGGGTTGCGCAAGGACTGCACCCGCTGGACTCAGCAATGCACAGATTGCCAACGAAGCAAGATCTCCCGTCATCTCTCTTCCCCTTTTCAAACTTTTCCTGTGCCTTCAGAACGTTTTTCCCACGTTCATCTTGATCTCATTGGTCCTTTATCCTTTTCCAAAGGGTATAAATATTGCCTCACCGTCGTCGACCGTTTTTCCCGCTGGCCTGACGCCTATCCCCTGGCGGACATCACTGCAGAAACTTGTGCCAATGCCTTTTTATCCAACTGGATATCGCGCCATGGTTGTCCTTCCACCATCACTACCGACAGAGGACAGCAGTTCCAGTCACACCTATTTCAAGCCATTTCGCGACTGATTGGTGCAGAACATCGCCCCACCACTGCCTACCATGCGCAGTGCAATGGACTGGTGGAGCGTCTCCATCGCCAGCTGAAGGCAGCCATCATGTGCCACAACAACCCGCAGTGGACAGAAACCCTCCCTCTTGTGCTGTTGGGCATACGAGCAGCTTGGAAGGAGGACCTCGGCGCGTCGGCTGCTGAGATGGTCTACGGCGAGCCTCTGAGACTACCTGGACAATTCTTTACTCCATCTTCAGCCAGTCATCTGGATCCTGTGGACTACGTGTCACGCCTAAGGAAACACATGGCTGGATTGTCTCCTGTGCCTACATCAAATCACGGCAACAAAACTTTCTACGTGCCAAAGGACATACATACGTCGGATTACGTATTTCTACGCCGGGGCCCTGAAAGACGAGCCCTTGAATCGCCATACGTCGGCCCATATAAGGTACTGCACAGAGGAGCCAAAGCCTACAAAATTGAAGTCCAGGGCAAAGAAATTACTGTCACTGTAGACAGACTGAAGCCAGCGTATCTTACTTTAGATGATAATAAAACTTCAAACAAGACAACCGTCCATCCTTCTTCAGCACCTGAAGAAAAGGATCCTCCACGGACAAGGAGCGGACGTGTAGTCAGATTCCCCGCTCATCTTCAGCACTATCGACCGTGAACCGGTCTCAGCGGGGGAGTAATGTGGCGTATCGGACCTGCCGTACGCCAACCTTCATATCGAACCTGTCAAATCGGCCGTCACGGAAAATTCCCTTGCATATATTTTATTAATTATTTTATATCAAAACAGTGCAATAACTCATTGTTAATATATAAATAAATACATAGCAGCATACCAAATACTTTCACTGCTATAAATATTTACACATAAATGTCAAGGAAAAACATTAGTTTCAACACTTATGACATTTTTAAAAGACATTTTGCCTTTTAAATAAATAAAAACAATGTTTAATATTATCATTTTGTGGACGTCCGATTTTTTTTTATACGCTTCAGTATTATCCAAAACTAAGTCCTTTCGAAGATCACGGTCTAATTCAATGTAGTTTAATCGTAATTTTAATTGAATTGTGAAAAATGAGATTATGAGGCGTGCACTTTTGGATTTTCCAAACTATTTTAAATTCACTTTTCGTTGTATGGGAGGGGGGCTGAAAAAAAATCATTTTTTCATGATTTTAAAAACCAACTTTTGGAACTTCAATATCTATCTCTCCACCAATTTTCGTGACAATCGGTGCAGTAGCGGCGGAGTACGAGCCCGGACGGATAGACGGACGGACGGACATGACGAAACTATAAGGGTTCCTTGTGGACTACGGAACCCTAAAAAGCCATATCTTAACTTGCCCTGGCTGGGTATCGAACCCAGAACCCCTGGATTGGCGGACTAGCGTGTTGACCATTACACCACGGATGTCGTCATTCTCATTCCATTTATGTGAATGCCATTATGCTATACATAACTAGATTTAGAAAAGGTTACTATGCATTTTCATTGAAATAAGGGACCGACAAGTAGGTGCAAGTTAATGGTTTAGACACGTTTAGAAAAGGTGAATAAACTGAAAGATGAGCTCCAGACGAGCAAAAAGGAATAATGTAGTTTAAGTAGGTATCTTCATAGAAAAGGAACGCTATACGCTGAATGAAAAGACGCAAATGATGTATTACCTACACTAAGTATGACAAGAATGAACGAACAGCTATTATATGCTGTTCGTTGCCGTAGCCGAGTTGAAAGAAAATGCTGTGAACAACTGAAATATAAGTTTTCGTACAAGAAGGTTGGTGAAAACTTATCTTTAAACACGTAAACTTTTCTGTCGATGAAAAATATTATTTGATAAAAAGTTTTTTTCTAAATTATAGCTTTAGTTTTATTTTTGCTCTAGTTGTTACGTACTGCATTAGGTGTTATGTACTTACGTATTTAATCATCTTAAATTGTTTATATAATAAACAAAAAGATTAGTTTCAGCATATGTCAGTAACACACTTGGTCTGAGGTCTGTAAATACCTACCTACAAAAATTTTTACTAGCGTATCTCATCCATATTACTTATGTAGCTGCATATTGCAATATATAGAAATGTGGTGTACTCGTATCTCTGTGTCCCGCCCTCATCACAGGATGTTATTCGTAAACTAAGAAGTTAATCCGTAAGTTAAACATGGGTATCATATTGCTCGTTAGTTGTTACATACATGTTGCTCAACTTATCATGAATGTACATCAATATGAACAACATTTATATTTATTTATCTTTATAATAGTCACGATATCTCTTAATAATTGTCGAAGTTAGTATGATATTTGATTTATCGTTCCCGTACTCCTCCGAAACGGCTTGACCGATTCTCATGAAATTTTGTGAGCATATTGATTAGGTCTGAGAATCGGCCAACATCTATTGTTCGTACCCCGAATCTACGCGGGCGAAGCCGCGGGCAAAAGCTAGTATTTATATAATTTATTAGACTGTAGCTCGAGTATCTGTGATCGTCATGAGGTAGGATCGAGTACCAAGAGAAACAAATAAGTTTTTGTGAAAAAGAAATCATTTTTTCGTATAAGATTTTATTGTGAGGCCTACCTACTACTACTAGGTACTTATAAATACGTGCGTGCGTCGTTTTTAGGGTTCCGTACAAAAAATGAAAAAACGGCAACTTATAGGATCACTCGTGCGTCTGTCTGTCCGTACGTCTGTCACAGCCAATTTGCTCCGAATCTACTGGACCGAATCAGGTGAAATTTGGTAGGATGGTGTAATCCTATGACCCAAACACATATGTGCAAAGTAAATATTTTTTTTTTAAATAAGGGTCATGTTCGTGGTAAAATTAGGAATTTGAAAAAAAATGGTTTGCAAACCTTAATGTATCATATATAAATTGAAAGGGCTCGTTGTGAGGATCTCAAATATATTTTTGTTATAATTATAAAATAAATAGTTTTGATTTTATTCATGAAAGAAGACGAAAATTGCCTCCCCTGATCTCCGAAACTACTGAGCCTAAAATTTTGAAAAAAATACGATATACAGGCTGACTTTTTATCCACCTGCTAAATTTTTGGAGCAAGTTCAGTCTATGAAACTGAACAACTTTCCATAAAAAAAATTTAAAAATTGATAAAATAATTTCGACCTCCCATACGAATCAACGCTCAGCCAAACGGATTTTGTATGGGAGGACGAAAAATTTTTATCGATTTTTAATTACTTTTTTTATAAAAAGAAAAGAGTTTTCTTACAGAAAACCTATAAGAATTCAATCAATTGTACGGAACCCTTTTCACGCGAGTTTAACTCGCACTTGGCCGGTTTTATTACAGGCTTCCTATACCCACACTCCGGCTCCATCATCAGATCAGCTTCTTGTTATAATAATATTGCATTGTCGTCTGATTTACAATATACAAAATTTCATCTCAATCGAAAAACGAGAAGCGGAACTTGAAAGACTTGAACCAAAAGACAAATAACAACAAACAAGGCAAGCTAAGTAAAAGCTTATAAAAATAATTCGATTATATGAGCCGAATCGATCTAGGGGTTTCTTAGACCTGGCCTAGACATTTGACGACCTCTCTGTGGCAGTCTCAGATGATATGAAGAAATGTTCTGAGGTGGCAGTGGTCATCTTGCCAGGCTGTCACACCGGAGGTCCCGGGTTTGATACCAGTCAGGTCAATATGGATTTTTATTTTATTTTATCTATGTTTGTTACGCGATATCTTCGCCAATTGTAAACCGATTTTGATGATTCTTTTTTTATTTGAAAGCCTTTACTACCAAGTTGGTCCAATTTTAATTTCGTGAAGACATGATGAAGAAGTTTGAAGATATAGATGAAACTCCTAAAAAAAATTAAGTCGGTTTTTTAATTATTTCAGACTGACCTGGGTCTTGGATCTTTATCTATTGTATTTTTTATAAAATATAGTATCGTTAAGTTAATATCCTATAACACAAGTCTCGAACTTACTTTGGAACTTATTTTTAATTGGATTTCAAACGAGGTTTTAAAACCAGTACATCGTGTATCGCGAGTTTGGGTACTATGACTGTTATGTCTGACATAAACTCGCAACGCAAATCAATGCCGATATTTGGGAAAAACGTGCCCACGACTACAAATTGCGACCGACAGGTTCATTCAGCCGACATTTCACAATTTACCGCCGACTAGGACGCATTTCAGTACGTGCCTAGTGCTATCTGCGAACAATATTTCACTGAAAACAAAAAGTAAGTACGCGATATTTTACATAAAACCATTTTCTGCTTGAATGGAATTTGGAAATACTGTCAAGTTTTCTCTTTCATGATCAAAGGGCACAAAAATATGTTTACAACAAAAATATTGTTTCTATCTGACATTTTATAACGGTTAATATTGTTACCGAGAAACGCTTAAAAATAAAGGTTTATTTATGTTCTTTTAAAAGAAGGAAAAACAAAATTAGTTATTACTTAAAAACAATTAAGTTCATTACTCTAATAAAAATCTGGGCATTATGTCGTAAATTAGGATAAAATAAAAAGTATTTTGTGGTATAAAAAGTTAAACAAGTTTCATAAATTGGGTAAATCCGAGAAGAAAAAACTACGTAATTACCAACATTTTAGCCGAGTCGTTGCTACCTCATTTTGTATTCGTCTAGAAAATTCACTTGTCTGGCTTGGAAATGGCTGGAAAGTGTAAACTCCACTCTCATTACTTGTAACACGAGGCTGGCGAAGGCCTAGTAAGCTGGTTTTACCTTGAAAAGTATGTTTAATTTATACTCGTACATTATACTGTAGTTCACTGTCTATATCAATCTCGAAATGTATTAAATGTTTTTTTTTACATACATTGGGATCATGGATTATTTAAATATCTTTTCAAATATGAACAAAAAATATACATTGAATAAATAAGTAGTAAACTGCACTTTACTATCAATATCGCAGAGAAATGGCTAGCATTTCTAAAGCACTGCAATATCCCGTAATCCCACGCCGCGCGCCGTAAAGTATCATTTATTGATATTTCTCGTAGCCTCGTAGCGCGTCGTAGAGCCGCGTAGCACTATATTCAAGTGGTATATAAATACAACTGTAAAAATCAAATTGTAGCTTATGTACTGTACCGGATGTTATTTTGCATTCTTTTGGAATTTTCTTTGATATTTATAATGCAATGCTAAAATATTTGCTTTTGTAATCGTGTTTTTTAAGGTAAGTGAGTGATTAACCCCCTGTACCTGAGGTCTGATGGGGCTGCCACCTTTGTGCGTCGAGACCACACTTCGTTTTCTTCGGGTTTCGTCCCTGCTGAGTTAGACTGGTTTTAAGGCGCCAGTTACCCGCCTTGCACCAAGGACAGAACCGGCTGGTTGCTTCACTAGGCCAAGGCCCACCCGAGGGATGATGAATGCTACAATATCCAATATTCGCAGTTGTAAACCTATTGGCATAGGAATTAAGAGCTAGTCGCAGGTACAGTCGGTACAGATGGTCTCCTAGCGCACCGCAGTGCCGCGGAGCATGTACGAGTATGTTCGTGCGGTGCATACCTATTTCTAATATTGGAATCACATGAAATATATTAAACCAGTATAAAATCCCTACAATGTAAAAATAAAACAAATATTAACAAAAAAAAAATTAAAATAAAAACTACTTCTAATGGGAGATGGGGATGTCGTCAAAAATTGCTGTTAGTACTTATATCATACTACTAAAAAGTTCGACAACGATGACGGGACATATTGTACACTCTCACTATTATTAAAAAGTAGTGAAATTGATTGATTGAATGATACAGTAAATTGAATAAGATCCATTCATTCAGATCACTCCTAAATCTCCGAGGAACATCGCTGAATGACGTTCGTGATAGGAAAATAGATCCTCTTGGGACTTTAGTATACGGACAGCGTGAGTGGAAAACTGATTGTATTGTATTCAATTGATATTGAATACCGATATTAAATACAAAGCTGCCATGTTGTTTTCGGTCTACAATAGGGCCTTGCTGAAGGGATTGCTCTTCCTTGCGAGTTGTGTTGCGACTAAGTGTACCACCTCGTGCAACAAATGCATGTTAAATGGTTATGAAAATGAGCTAACAAATCGCTCAAAGGGGGTTGATGTCAAGCAGTTGGCCGGTACCATCATTGAAAATTAAATTTTCGGAATGTGGATAGTCGTTTGCGCTCAGCCAGCAACCTCGCTCTGGACATCCACCGCATTCGTCACATTCATACTCCAAATCTTTCATAGCACTGGCGGCAAAGCTTTGGAACTCGCTTCCTACTGATATAAAGTGAATTCATTAAAAATTAGGTCATCAAAATCCTCTGGTTGCGTCACACTTGGACTGAATAAAGTACTTATCTGTAAAATGTTTTTAGATATGTATGTATGTAAGATGTATATTTATATATAGTTAGTATATGTGTAATGTGATATGTATTTATGTATGTAGGTATATATGTATGTGTGTAGCTATGTAAGTATAATTTTATTCATAGTTTTTGTACGTACCTGCTTCTACCTTATAACAGAGTAAATATCCTCTCAATCTATCGCAGGTTGACTGGAACAGATCCCTATATGGGATAAGTCCGCCTTTGTATATTTGCTCTTTCGTATTATGTTGTCTTTTATACTTTAATTTATTTGGTACAATAAAGATATTACAAACAAACAAACAAAAATAAACTGTAAATAACAAGACTGGCGAAAAACCGAGACCAAAAATCTTTAACAAAATTAAAAGATGTTGTAGAAAGAAAATGTATGAAAAAGAAATATATGTAGGTTTTAGGATCATACATACATTTATGTAAATTTGATAAATTTTGCAATCGTTTGTTATTAAAAGTTTCAGCGATAGTGCAAGCAAAGATAAGCAAAAATAACAAAATAAAACGGTGAAAAGAAAGATCTTGTGAATTTTCCATAATACTGGATCTGCAGCCGGGTATGACAAAGTAAGTCGTGCTTATCAAAGGTAAATGTTTCAATATCACTAAGAATTTTCAATAAAAATTCCATAGCTTTGTTTCCCGCCAAGCGATCGAAAGTTATTCATACCATAGACAAGTAATCTCATATTTTTGCTTTTTAGGGTTCCGTACCCAAAGGGTGCAAACGGGACTCTATTAATGAGACTCCGCTCTCTGTCCGTCTGTCTGTCTGTCAGTCCGTCTGTCACAGGGCTCTATCTCTTGAACCGTTATAGCTAGACACGAAATTTTTACCGATTATGTATTACCTACTATGGCCGCTATAACAAAAAATACTAAAAATAAGAAAAAGTTAAAAATTAGAGGGGGTCCTCATACAAAAGTCGTGTTTTTTACAACGTTTTTAATTTGATCTTTATGATGGCATTAACTGGATACTTTAAATTTTCACCGATTATGTATTACTATGGCCGCTATAACAACAAATACTGAAATAATATAAAGTTAAAAATTAATGGGGGTCAAAAACGTGTTTTTACAGCGTTTTAAAACATTGTACGGAGGTGCGGAACCCTTAATTTACGAGTCCGACTCGCATTTGCCTGGTTTTTTTCTTTAGACGTAGTAGTAGTAGACAAACAATACTATCTCTATGGCCTGTAGTGAGTAAATTGTTTTGTACTGGTTATGGATTTTTCTTCTCCGCTTATATTTGAAGTGGCACAGCTACGCATGCAACAGGGAACGCGCAAAGATATAACTATTTGATTGATAGTAGAAAAGGAATTTACTAGTAAGAAGTACTCAATTGAAAATCGAAGCACGCAGGAGTTCGCACTCTCATAAAAAAGTAGATTTGTAGTGTAAAACTCGTTTGCATTTGTGAAACCACAACCATAAACCTTCACTTAACCATTAATAAAAACAATAGTTAGTTAATTGACATGTGAAATTGTGAAGAGCTATAGGATGGGCACATATACAACGTGTAGGGGACATAGTAATAAATCGAACCACGGGCTAAACAAAAAAAAACGACATTCCCATACAAATTGATTGCACACATTTTTATGGAAACGCAGATTTTTTTATTTCGATTTTTTTTACTGTTATTTTAAATTCATTATAATATAGTGATCTAGCATATGCTTTGGTTCGATTTATATAAAAACCTTTCAGAAGAAATGCCCTACAACATGCTCTAAATTCCGTTCAGTCTGTGGTTCAGTGGTTTAGCGACAAATAGACAAACGAGAAACGTGATTCTTGTTAGTGGATTTACTTAGAAATTAAAAAAAAAACTTAAATGCGTTAAGTACTCATACGCAAGTATAGAATATAGTTGGTAGATTATAAAATTAAATATATAATATTAATGATGTTAAATTAAAACTGGAATCAAATTGATGAAATTAATAAATATTTTTATATTACTTAAACTAATGAAGTTAATTGGTTCGTAAAACAACGGAAACTACGTTAGTCTCCTGAGGCTATGACTTTACGAAGTTTTGTATAGAGGGCCTCTTTTAAATATTTTCCTTATAAAATTGTTATTTCAGCTGAAAGATTTTACGGGAACGGTCCAGTGAAAAATTTATATTTCGATTTAGTATACCAATACTCGCATAGCACCATAGACATTGTACACACACATCACATCACATGTTTACGTACACACTCACAAATACTCATTGGTTGTTTCTTTTTATTTTTATTTATTTATTTATTTCATTATTTATTTTGTCAAGCTCATTGATTATTAAATTAAAATTTAGATTTAGAATTAGATTAGATATAAGTATTTAATTTCCCAAAATCACAGTTATGGTAGTGTTGGGAAATTTGCGCACAACTTGTGAACATATTTGCCAATAATGTTAATCCATTCCGGAGACAGGTTGTTTCCGAGATACAGATCCCTGTCTAGTTCGGAGATGGCCTGTAGCTGGATGAATGGAATAAAATATAACTACTCTATGTACCTATAAATGTACGAGTTTTTGTAAATATGTCTATATGTCTATTTAGCTAAATAAAAGATTTATTATTAGTATAACACCAATATAAAAGAAAAAAATGTATGATATTTTTCCTTTATTCGTTTTATATAGGTAATATCAGTTACATAATACTATTATACAGGGGTACCTAACTATAATATTATAAATAGAATGACCAGCGTCGCGGCTCACGCCCGACATATTAATACAAAAACTCAATTTGCTTATTACCTCGTGTCAGGTCGTGTCTCTTTAACTTGCCACGAACGGTAATTTTTTGAAGCGGCAAATATATTCTGTCGTTTTTTGTAGTATAATAAGGACGACTACTGAGGTAGTAGACTCGTAGTTACTAAGTTATTTACATACATATACATATTTATTGGTATGTAAATAACTTAGTAACATTATCACAGACGAAAGGTTTTGTATTATATTTATAATTTTTTTGTAGCCAAAACGGTTAGATATTTAGATAATAAATTTTTTGGTATAATTTTTATATAAAAAGGTGATTGTATAAAAAAGTAATACGTTTTATACGGGCAAATCTAGGCAAATTTAGACGTATGTTTGTGATTTTTTTCTATAGAGCCAAAAATGCTCAATCGTGTTTCGACTATTGTGGGTGTCTGTAAAAAATCCTTTAGATTTTTATGTAAATTTTTTGAGGAATAAACTGTAGTAGTTTAATAACAGTGATTTTTCAAAAACATGCACAGTTTTGCAAATTGTGAACCCACGTCACCTAAAGATGGAATTATTGATGTGACTAGGTCTGCTTAACATCCCTTGTAAAAGACAAGGGTTAGGTAAAGGCAGAGGGTTGTAAAAAGACGCAGATATAAGTACCTATCTATTGTAAAAATCTGTAGTGACATTTAAAATTGGAATTAGATACGCAAGTATTACATAATTATTATATTAATTAGATAAAACAATTGCTATACAGGGTGACATTTTAACCATCACCCAATTTTTTAGAGCAAGTTCAGTCCATGATTCTGAACTACTTTCTATAAGAAAAATTATAAAAAATCGATAATAATTTTTAGTCCTCCCATGAAAAATTCGCCTCGCCATACACATCATTTCTCCGCCACACTGATTTGTATTGGAAGGCGAAATATTTTTTTCGTAATTCGTTAATTGTTTATAGAAAGTGGTTCAGTATCATGGATTGAACTTACTCCGAAAAATAGGCTGGTGATTAAAAAGTCATATAACTAGTTAATATTTTCACCAGCTCAATATATGCTAAATTATTACGAATTCGTCCAAGTCGTTATATCTAATTAAAGTGTAAAAAGTTGTAACCATTTGTCTTTGGTTAGAAGGCACTTTCAGCACTTTCAGGGCGTAATAACGTGACACGACGACGGCGATGCAAATCTTTAGAAAGTATCACGAACCTTGTTCCGACAAACTGCCCTCGTCAACCTCGAGGCGGCGAAATTATACTCAGTGATGTTTTAGAACCCGTTGGATCAGACTAGCACCTATATCTAGTTGTAACTAGAGGATTTCTAGATTTTGTAAGAAATATTTTATTTTGTTTTGGCTAGGAACGACAATGGACAATTTAGGACAAGTAGACTACCTATCTTCTTTATCTTAGCGCGTTCACGGTTGCATCTTCAGCTGTGCTGCTTCGGAGCCCGGCCTGTGCTTTCCCGCTTTTACCCACTTCCACTTAAGTTTTACAAACGGCCGCCGCCCAACGTTTACCCTCCTTGGGAATGCAGTAGTAGCACGAGATGGTTCTGCTTATTCCCTTAGTTGCCTGTTACGACATCCACAGGAAGAAATGGAGTGGTTCTATTCTAGGCCGAAAGTCACACGGCACAGTCTACCTATATCCCGACTTAGAACACAACTTTCATTTTATTTGCAACTAGCAGCACTAGATTAGTAATTTTTGTGTAATGGCAACATTGCCTTATTGTCAAAATTCTTTTTCCTTGCTTGATTGCAAGAAACACATAGTCTGGCCTGCCTCTTTTATTTCCAGTTACAGTCCATCAGCTGAACCTTCTCACAACAGGGTTTTGTTATTACGAGTAGGTCTGGCTGAATAAGTCGTCCGTTTCAAGCATTTTCAAACCTTTTTATTTTTCCACTTGGTTGATAAATATACATACTATTTCCACAGTGGTATGGTATGCAGAGACTGGATGATAATGCAATGAAATGAAATATGTCATAAACAAGGGAAGGTACATTTTTACTAGCTCTAGCTAGTACATTAGTAGGTACATTATTGCTCTTTGGCCATTACCATTTATCTCAGACACTGCTAATACATTTCACATGTCAGCGAGTCGGAAACGTCGGAGCGACATAAGACCTTGTCCTCGGTATTAGAAAATCAAAGAGAAAATCATGTCGATTCCATTTCCATTTTTCATATTTTGCGGCTCAGACAGGCTTGGTTTTACACAAATAATCGAATTGGAATTTCTGTGATAGTTGCTGGGAAAAAACACAAACAGTTTTATTACATATTGTTTAAATTATTGTATTATTTCAACTTAACCATCTACCACAACACGAATGCGCCATAATTAATAATAAATATATAGAGACAAAACACACTAATTGAGCTAGCCTCAAAGTAAGTTTTAAACTTGTGTTATGAGATACTAACTCAACAATACTATATTTTATAATAGATACATACTTATATAAATAAACACCCAGACCCAGGACAATTTGAAAAAGACCAATTTCTCTACTTGCCCCGGCTGGGGATCGAACTCAGAACCTCCAAAATGGCGGACTAGCGTGTTGACCATTACGCTACGGAGGTCGCTTAATAATTACACGTAATACGAGTATATTCTCTTAACGATTAAGTTATATTTATTATACCACGTTTCTTTTCCACGAAGATGTATTTTCCTCGTAGATATACTCACTTGAATAATCCTCGCTTTCGTTCTTGCTTCTTCTTAGATATAGGTACTTTAAATATTCCTTTGGTGGAGGCATACACACACACACACATCCACAGAATAAAAACCAGTAATCACGTACAGAAGTCTCACTCAGCAAAGAAATTCAAAGGAATATATACTCAATGTGGTTAGCGATATGGTTTAATTTAACTCACGTCAGCACCTTTTCCTTTAGATACCTAGACATCCATTGCAGGTCAATTTCATTATTATTACTATAGACAAACGATTCGTATAACTGAATTTAACATTCCGAGGGGCCGCTGCGCGCATAGTAATAATGTAGGTATATTTTCGATACCTAAACGGGAGTGACACAGGCCTGACAAAACTCACCTACATACGATAAAATTTCGTCCACTTATAATTATGTATAAGGCAAGGAAACAAAAAAAAACTGCTACCTAAATATTTTATAGGGTTTTTAGGCATTTAAGATGCAGTACTTAAAGTACTCAAATTAAATAATTTTTTCACCATTTCTTATTTTACTATATAATTTTAAAGATAAATATTTTTTTTGGTAGTTTAATATGAATAATATGATGGACTGAATCGAACATGCTCCAAAAATTGACATAAAAATCAGCCTGAATCAGTTTAAACAGCAAAAATAAGACAGGCTTCGCTTTATAATAGCATACAAACACAAATTCCTATACGCTCCACCCTCATCACCGGTGTAATAGGTGTAATTTGCCTTTACAGGGTAATTTTCATTCATTCGCGACACTGATTTTATATTTAATTCATAAGCAATTTACTCTCGGCAAACAAATAACTCGGTGACGCCAAGAAAGTCATGATTACTTTCCTGCTTTAGGGGAAATAAGCGAGAATTGGGGACACAATAAAACACGTCATATTGGTATACTCTATCATAATTATCCTCAATCTGTTTGTACAAGGTATATTGACGTCTATTTATTTACGTATAAGTATACCTAACCAATAATCTTGGTTTTTGTAGTTAAACTTTGAATTAAGTATAAAAAAAGATACCTAAGTATACACCGAACTAAAAGTAAAACAAGTTAAAGCCTAGTACAAAAGGAGACCTTGTACATACAAAATTTTAATTTCATTCGATTCTATCGGTTAAATATGTAGGTATATGTACCTACTACACTTAAAGGCAATTCCCCGATATAACAGTAATTTAAGATACAAGTGTTGTTAGTTGTTCATTACAGTCGAGGCTGACCCGCGTTATTATTATAAATAAAGTCTTGCAATAAAAAATTATAAATATGGCGCGCATTTACTTAAAACTTTTCTTTTTCAAATTTATAAATTTGCTTTATAGTTTTACAAAGTTAGTTGTGTGTATGAAATAAATAAAAATAAATTATTTTACTACTAGATAGATTCATTACAATCATCGAGTCTTTTTTAGCCTCCACGGCAGTAGCACGACCCTCTCTGTACTGCCAGAGCCATATATAGCTGCTAGAGCAGTCTGAGGATTTGGCCTACACTCTCCACGCTGGCCAGACGGATTGAAGAGGTCTCATTGATGTTTTTAAGCCTTTTTAGCTTGTGGTTCCTAAGTCGCCACTCTAAGTCTTCACGTGGATGTCGTAAAAACGACATCCACGTGAAGACTTAGAGTGGTCCTATTCTACTCTGCCGGAAACCACACGGCTAAAATAAATACTGTATAATACTAAATAGATTAAATTAAGTAAAACAAAGTGTCGTTGTGAGTGGGTTGGCTGCTTGCAAAGAGATTTTATGTTGTTTACGAAATACTATTTGATTTTTGGAATTATAGAATATGATTCGGAAAATAAAAACATTAAATAATACAGTAGATGCTAGAAAAAATAATAAAAAAATAATATAAACTAGTGATAATAAAGTAAACCAAAATTAAACTAATTTAATCTAAAATAAAATATATTTTTTTCTAGCATCTACTGTATTATTTAATGTTTTTATTACGAATCACTATTCCTAAAATTAATAAAAAAACACTTTACAGCGATTGTATCGTAATGTAAGTTTACCGCACTACTTCGAATATGCGTGCGTAATGGATAACATTACACAATTTAAATCAGTACAATAACATTTTCCGAACGAATGTGTTGAAAATAGGTATAAAATGAAAATATAACGCATGGGTTATTGAAATAACAGAAATTAAAGGTATTCAACAGAAAAGAGAGTAAGTAAAACCTAGCAAAACGGATTTAAAATCCAATCTAAAAGCGTGTTATTTTTATAGCACAATGGCAGCTCGCGTCCATTCTGGAAATATAATGCATTGAGCCGGCTTACATACATAGCGCGCTGCGCGTGCTGGTAAATCTATCTATAGAAGTCGGCCGATTGTGTCGCTGATCGGATTGGCCGCTGCAATCAACGGCTTTCAGTTATAATTACATTTATAAATAAAGAATTATTTCGAACAAAGAAGTTATTGAATTATTTAACTATATCAAAGTTTCATTAACGAAATCGAAACGAAGTACCTAGCTGGTACTACTTAGCGATTTGCCGTTTCAAAGTACTTAAGTAACATACGTCGTCGATAGTTTTGACAAGATTTATTTTATTCTACCATCATGTAGATAGGTATTCTCTTAACAAAATTAGGCTATTTGTTGTCCATATAATTTAAAAACCATAGCAAACAATTGATTTATTCATGGTAATCAAGTGGAATTAAATTAAATAATAACAAAAACTGTCCAAGTGCGTGTTGGGCCACGCGCAGTATAGGGTTCCGTAGTTGCGAATGCCGACCCTATTATACTTCAACTCCCCAGAGCGCCGCTTACTCCTTTTCGCCCGAACAAAAACTATGCTATTAATTTAGGAATTTCATAAATTAATATTCAGTACTTGTTTTACGTATCTAAAAACTAGGCATTTCTTTTTCAAGTAAGTACATTTTATAAATTGTAAACCATACGTATGACTCTTAATTTGTAAACCATACTTAGCTCTGATAGTTTTCCTTTTAACTTCGTTATTATGTACTACTGCTGTAAATTTTTTGACGTGTCCATGTGCGTACAACCATTTAGCTGACAGAAGGGGGGGGGGGGGGAACACTAAACTCTAAAAAAAACAAATATTTCACAAACATATCCCTAAATTAAAAAATTGTGTTACGACATCCCATTTATATGGCGAAACTATAAAGGTTTCTTGTTTACTACGGAAGTCCTAAAACATAGAGCAAGAACAATAAAATACTTACTGAATACCTCCAGCAAACTTGCTACTTGTTAGGATAAAAGGGATTTTAAACGAGAACTTTAGCCTTTTTGTTACTACGGCTATCAAGGGAATTACGGGACATTTTTGTATTCGTACAATATAACAAAGGTGAAATACCCAAACATAAGGATTTCCCTTGAGGATTCTTTATCCTATAGTAAGGTAGGTACGAAAGTAGTATTTTTATATTTATTTTCTCATCATGCTTAGCACATTCCCGTTTGCGTCCAGCTGTGCTGCTTCGTGGCCCAAGGACCGTTTAGTGCCTAGATTTATTTCTTGTTTTAAATTCTTGTTGAAAAATGAGTACGAGTATTATTTTTTAGGTATTCTGTACCTATATAAAATACACAGTTGGTGTAGAAAGATGTGTAGACTATTCGACAAAGAAACAAGAGGACTCTATTCACACTGTTGTAAAATTATAAAAATATATAATAATTTTTATTATGTTTATGTAGATAATAGCTCTCCTGTTTGTGTATTCAGGAGGATGGAATAGAAATGAATGAGATAATATGGAGATAATTTAGAAGGATGTGCGAAGAATTTGAAAATGGAATTCAGAATTGAAATTTGAAATCTAGTTATAAACCCAAAAGTAAGTATAAGGTGGACAGGATGAGTTCATGGAGAAATGAGGTGGATATAATAACATGCAGGATAAACGAAATATGCAGCATCGTTACAATTTTAAACTAAAACTTCGTATAACCTAGGGCGGTAAGCCACTACCGCGCGGTAGCAAACTAACTTTGTTACAGCCTTGTTGTCGATGTGGCCTTTCCTAACATTGCCAGAGTTGAAATTAAGAATTAAGATAGGGCAGCGGGCAGCGGTAATTACCGGTAGGGCGCTGCTACAGGCAGTGCGATCTATAACCACCATAGGTGCAAAATTTGAAAAAAGGGCATTGCCCCGCAAAGGGCAAATTAAAAAAAAATCTTATGGTAGGGCACTGGTATTTTAAGCTAGCCCTGAGTCTTTGTCAGTGGTTTCACTGCTTTTAGCTAAATTGCAGTAGGTAACATCACTATAACTGCACTACAACTATCATCGAAATTTTGCGTTTTGGATGCCTTTTAGTTATAAACTTAACTTGAACTAGTGATTTATTGTTTGTTTTTTTCTTCAAATCAAATTTTATTCATTTCTTTTATCAAACTTTATTGTTCCAAAGTAAAAATATAGTTTTAACAAATGACGGACTTAATGCTAAGAGCATTTTCTATTTTAAATTTGCCGCCCCCTAAAATCTGCCGCGCTAGGCTCCAGCCTACTCATCTTGCTGGTAAATCCGCCACTGTGGCCGTCAATGGCTTTTCATCAGGATCACCATAATCTCAATAAAAAAAGGCAAACTCAGAAAGAATACTTCCATGCTGGTCTGGGCGAAAAGAAAAAACTTGGAATGTACAGACGGTTAATCAGATACCTGTGCCACCGCGCGCGTTGCGCACTACGTGAGGTGGCACAGGTATCTTATTTTTCCCAGCTGCTTCTCTTCCCGTGCAGATCGTAAAAGCCAATCGAGGGAATGGGTGAAATGCTTATCATGTTAATAGGCGATGCGGCAACTCATCACTATTTTGATTCCTTTTCCATCCCACCATAACTTCTTCAGAAATCCCGAGGCGGGTGAGTAAGGGAAGGGGGTAAGTACAATATTACCCAAAGGTTCGACGTGCTTCCCAATGTGGACCCCATATGCGATAAGATAAGATAAGATCCCACCAAAAAGCTAAAAGTGGCAGTCGCAAAATCTAAAATGCTATGTCTGTCCCGTTAGGATAAAGACGTGATAATGTAGCTGCATCTGTAAACCCAGAAATAATCTGGCGGTGACTTAGGAAACACAAAAAATCAATGAGACCTCTCCAACCGGTCTGGTCAACGTGGAGAGTGTAGGCCAAATCCTTTGACTGTTTTGACCAAGTATGGCTCTGGCAGTACAGAGAGGGTCGCGCTCCTGCAGTGGAGACTAAAAAAGACCCGATGATGAATGTATATGCCGAATTAAAATAAAAAACTCGGACTGTAAATTACACACTAAGTAACTAAATTTTTCAATTTGCACAATAAAACTGAATTTCACGCGGACGAAATTTTTTTTTTATACATTCATTCATTCAAAATTGACCATTTCCCTGATCTCTGAAACTACTGAGCCTAAAATTTTGAAAAAAAATACAAAATATAGTTCATTGTTTGTAGATTATAAAAAACCTATAATAATTCTCTCCACGCGAGTTTAACTCGCACTTGGCTGGTTTTATTCCATATTATCTCAATTTAAACCTATTATATTATATATATTATCTCCGTTTAAACCTTCCCTAGACTACGACAAACATTTCAAAACCAAAATCAGCTAAATCGGCCCAGCCGTTGTCGAGTTTTCGCGAGACAAACGAACAGCAATTGATTTTTATATATACAGGCTGACTTTTTATCCACCAGCCAAATTTATAGTGCAAGTTCAGTCCATGATACTGAAATACTTTCCATAAAAACAACTAAAAACTAAAATAAAAATTCTACTTCCTTCAGCCAAACGGATTTTGTATGGGAGAACAAAAATTTTTTATCGATTTTTAAAAACTTTTTTTATAGACAGAGTATCATGCACTGAACTTGCTTCAAAAAATTGGCTGGTGTTTAAAAAGTCACCCTGTATAGATATAGATAGATTTTACCTTGTGACATCTTACCAGTGCCGGTTTTAGCTCTGCCAGCGCCCCGGGCGAGATCCCCCCCCCCCCCAAACTGCAATTCAGACTCTGACTTAGGCTTCAATCTTATAGGATTTCATTCTGCCGACTTGCAAGTACGATATAGGATTCTTCAAATTTGCCGCCCCATTGTAAACGAAGGGAGGGAGGGGGGGGGGGAGTGTGCAGTGTGCATACAAATAAGAGTCTAGGAGTTGCCGACATTAACCAGCCGCTATTTATATATTTATTATTACCTGTGTGTGACCCCCCTTGCCCGCCCCCTGTCGCCCCTTTGTATCTGGCACCCTGGGCGGTCGCCCAACCGCGCCCTACCCTAACGCCGCTACTGCATCCTACAATCTCTATATACTGATGAGATATCCCATAAATAGTTTCATTCAACGTGTGAGAGTACAGTCCACACGTGACCAATTGATAAAGTTGTTCGGTTGCGGAGTCCTCTAACAATAAATAGTAATAGAAATAAATACTTCGATTCTCGGTACTGTTACCGATATATCTCAGTAGACACGAGGAAACTTTATAGAGTTTCAATCTGTTTCAATACATACTTGTCTTATCTTATGTCCTTACAGAAAATTTTGCTTAGCAAGAATATTAAAAAAAACTGTTACATTGTACAACAATTTACATATTAGAAAACGAACAAGGCTTATGGGCTAAAACTTACACTGGTACTTAAGCATAGGTTTTGATAACACATGCATATTTCACAAGAAAACGCCCCGGCTTTGCACGGGCTTGACATGTTAAAGGCCGTACCTGAATTTTCCAGGGTCCAGTGCTGCCCCCATTTAAAATAAATCATTTCATAGAAAACGGAGACATCATTTAAAATTTTGCTACTACCAAGCCCTAGATAACCCTTCAAAGTATTTTATGAACTACTGTTTACAGTTTAAAGTGAGAACGTTAAGCTTTACTACGCACATTTGCGAAAAACGGCCACTTTTGGCTTTACTCTTTTTTTTCATCTTAGTATTCCTGGTTGCCTCCTCAGCTGTGCTGCTTCGCAGGGTGCGCTTCGCTTTTTCTTCTCCAAATATAATAAGCATGTGAACGGTCACCCAAGGATACAAGACCTTGCAAAGTGGAAAAGAAATAGCCGATTCAGTTAAACTATTTGGCTGTAGTTTCACGGCCGGCCGCCTGCCTGACGTCAACCCTCTTTGGGTATGTGTTATCTCTCTATTGGAACATTCTATTCAGCAGGTCAAACAAGTAAATAATTAATGCGTAAGTCCCATACATATTCTGGATAGTATTCCTCCTCCACATACATATTAAACAAGTTCGAGTCGACAGCACAGGACCTGTAATCCTGCTAAATTATTCCCGGGAACGACAGGCCCTACGATTAGCCAGGAATGTGCCGTAAAAACTCCTAAATTCACCGACTTATTAATTAGAATATACTGCAGAATTCTTCCCGGTTAATGGGAGTTCGCAGACGGTTATTACTTATTATACAGACGCTGGAGGCTTTACTTCTAATTTAAAATGTTTATTAGCTTTCTGATTAATGTTAGGTGCGATAGTTTAAACTAATTTGTTTCTTCTTCTTCTCAGCGTATTCCCGGTTGCATCCTCAGCTGTGCTGCTTCGAAAGCTGTGCAGCGGGAAAGCCCGGCGTGCGCTTTTCCGCTTTTTATTTAGTAAGTAATATGCAAGTAAATGGTCACCCAAGGTTGCTAAAACCTTGCGAAGTAAAAAAATAGCCGAAACAGTTTAAATTATTTGGTAGTTTTACGGCCTGCCTGATGTCAACCCTTTTTGGGAACACATTTGCGCGAATTTTTTTTACATCCGGCCGCCGCCCGATGACGTTAATCCTTCCTTGGGAATGCAGTTGAAGCACGAGAAATTTGTGCTTAGTCCTTAAGTCGCCTCTTACGACGTCCACAGAAAGAGATGGAGTGGTCCTAGTCTACGCCGGAAGCCACACGGCACTCATTTAAACTGATTTGTTTATTTAACCAAAAATCCATCAGTCCTTTATATTAATTCGAGTACATACCTACCTACATTTTATTGGTTAAATGTTTTTTTCTTATACAAATAATTATCTATAAAAATCACAAGAGAAAAAGAAACTTTCAAGTACTGAAATTACAACAAAAATTTTAAGCCAAAAACTAATTTTATTCTTATCTGAATGTAAATGCATAATAGCGGTGAAAAATGCAAGTGATTAGGTATTTTTTATAACATCTACTAAACTAGGTTTATTGCTCGATTATTTATTCTAATGATATGATTTGATTTGATTTGATTTATCGATACCTACCTTAGCTTAATGTTTCATTACTTTGTTCTAGTAAATTTATTTTTATTTTAAAAAACTTTATTGTTCCACAATAAAAAAATGGTACAATTGGCGGACTTAACGCTAAAAGCGTTCTCTTCCAGTCAACAATAGGGATAAACAGATACGAATCATGTGGCGGCGCAAAAAACTAAATACAAAATAAAGTATTAAAATATGTGCATAATATAATATATGTCTACTTAACACTATATAATATAATACAATATATAATACACAAATAAATAAAATATAACTCAAAGAATATAACTACATACGTACATAAGACTATCTATAATACATATAACAAATAGACATATACAAACCTACAATATATGTAAATAATGAATGATGATGGTGAAAAATAAAGAAAGATACTAACATCGATCAAAAAGATAAGAGTGCACTCTTCTCTTAAAAGAAAATTTTGTCGAAATATCTAATTTAATAAGTAAATGGTGAACATAAATTTTTGTAGCTATCTATCGTTCAATTCATTTACATAATTAAACAAACATTTCCACAGGTATTTGTAAGTGTGTTTTGCAATCTCGTCTGTGTCCATCGGAACCATAATGTAACCTTGGAATGCTGCTCATTTTATAAAAGTATCTGACTACAAAAAAGCTAAACATGTCCTACGATTGAATACGTATGCCTTTCGTAGCCGTGCTACAATTTATTGTAGATGTGTTTTAATCGTAGCACTTGTAGCAGTGCTACAAGTCGTAGCGTAGCGTGTTTGGATCTCCAAGGTTTTTGTTCTACGAGCTATGAGAAAGTGAGGAACATTGAATTATATAATACTTATAAATTCTATAAAAAATATATATAGATTTTCCTAGCTATATTCAAGGAAAGTTATCTTTAAGAAAAAATACATATACTATCATACTCGTATGCACCTTGTTTTATAATAAACATCAACCGAAAAATGAATACCAAAAATCTCCCATTTGAATGTCTCCGTCCGCAACGGGGCTCGTGGCAGGCGGCGGGCGGGGAGGACAGCGGCCTCGCGTGTAGTAAAGTTGTCGAGCAATTTGGGGTTTTTTTAGTCTTTTTCTAACGGTTTTGTGTTCTATTAGTGTTTCTGATTCCAAAATTTAAATAAAGCTAGGGGTTGCAAAGTCAACCAAAGTCATATTGTATAATAAAATTAGAGTAGACTATTTCACGTTGTATATGTTCTCTATAAAGTTTGTTTGAAAAAGGTCGCAGTTGATGAGTAATTAACTGAGAAGATATAGAAGTAGTTACTTATATTTATTGTATTTTGTAGAACTTAAGCGCAACCAATTTATCTTTTAATTAATCTTTAAGTTAATCCGCTTCTAAGCTGAGTATTTAAGTATTCCAGCCGCGTTTCACGAATAATAACGTGCTTGCCCAAACAATCTATTTCACAAAAAAATATTAGATATATTCCAGCCTGGTCTGTAAGCAAAGAAAAGCTACAAATGAAATGGAGAAGCTTTTTGCTTCATCGGCCATTAATTCTGTGTGCTGTCTAAGGTGCGTTTTCTCGTTCTTCTGTTGATTTCCTCATGTCTAATTCGATCTCATATCTGTAAACACAGATAAAAATCAAAGTTTCGTACTGTCTCTATGTAGTAGGGACGAGTAGAAGGAGGGAAGGGAGGCCTTAGCCCAGCAGTGGGTCACCAATATCGGCAAAAAAAAACTATGTCCCTTAATACATAAATCATGTGTTCAAAGCCCAAAAAAAATGGAGTGGACAGTGGTTATTTTAGTAGCAATAGATCTGTCTGTAAAATTACTTGGCTTGGCAATCCCACAGAAAAATAAGATAATGCTATGTCAAAACTGTTTTCGTGTCATTGTAATTATCATATATTATATTCATGTCTAAGTATTTATTTTTTCAGTCTTGCCTCAAGCGGATTGTGATCTCAAAACTTTTTTACGCTGGAAAAGCTTTTGCAAGACTAGCATTTGCTTAACAAGTATTGTTTTTTAAAGGGTATATTATTTTGCTGTAATACGCCCAAAGCATAATAATGATAAGCTTGAAAAGAGAAAATGCGGTGCAGAAGATCGCATTTTCCGAAAATAAACGGAGCTAGTTTTAATTAAAACATACAAACTCACAAACAACTCTACTGAACAAGATAGTTTAGACATGTCGCCAGCAGACGCTGCAGATTTATGTTCCGCCACACATGTCACTTTTTATATGGAGTCTGCACGCGACTTAGCCAGTATCTTGCAATTTCATATAGATAAGTACCTAGTTTTTCTCGATAAAATGTACTGTAACGTTATTTTATATCATTAAGAAAAAAGTACGTCCAGGATTTTAAGTAACTCTTCTTAATGAATGTAAAAAGAACATTTATTAAAAGGGGCCTGGTAAGGAAAATCATATTTTTTCGTGTAAAATCTTCGGTCAAAATTAAAGAATCGTTAACTGTACTTGCCCTTAAAATATTTACTCGTACACAATTTTATTATTACCTACTTACTCGTAAGTGATTGTATCCTCGCAATTAATTCTGAATGTAGTAGACAATATTCCGTGTAGGCCCGTGTGGTTCTGGGTTAGAATAGGACCACTCCATCTCTTCCTTTGGATGTCGTAAGAGGCGACTAAAGGACGTAAGCACAAACATCTCGTGCTCCAATTGCATTCGCAAAGAGGGTTGATGTCAGGCAGGCGGCCGGTCGTAAAATTACAGCCAAATCAATTTAACTGTTCCGGCAATTTCTTCTCTACTTTGCATCCAAGTCTTTGGCATCCATGGGTGACCATTGACGTGCATGTTATATTTGGAGGAGAAAAAGCGGGAAAGTGCACCCCGGGCTCTGAAGCAGCACAACTGAGGATGCAACTGGGAACGCGCTTAGATGAAGTAGATAGACAATATTCATCAATCAAGTGACGCCTGATTTCTACTATACCCGACATACCTATTGTTTCTATTGCAATTACAATATTATATATACGAGCCGTGTGGTTCCCGGTAGAGTATAATAGGACCACTCCAAGTCTTCCCGTGAATGTCGAAGATGGAGACTTAGGAAACACAAACATAACAAAACTTGTAAACATCAACGAGACCTCTCCGACCGTCTGGCCAGCGTGGAGAGTGTAGACCAAATCCTTTGACTGCTCTGACTAATATATGATAGATAGATAGATAAACTCTTTATTGTACACCACAAGAAAAAACAATATAAACAAATAACTTAAAATAACATTAGTACAATAGTTAGTAGTATATGACTCTGGTAGTACAGAAACGGTCGTGCTCCTTCTGTGGGGATTAAATAAGGCCTGATGATTATGAATGATGACAATATTATAGAGATAGTTTTATTGTAAATTCTAGTTTATTTTACTTACTGGGATGTCCGTGATGCCTGTGCAATGTGCATGCATTACTGTAAGTTCCTAAAGTTATGCAGGCACGAAAAACAAGTAGGAAAACAAAAACAACAGTCAGTGAAACAAGTCGGAGCTTGCAAATTTACGACCACATCACACTCGTACTTTTTATACGGAATGTGCACGCTACTTGAAAATATAGTGCACTTTTGAAGTCATCTTTGTAGTGAATATTTTATTTTCTTAATCCTTTTCGAGGTAGATAAAATAAAGCGTTGCAAGCTTATTGCAAGACCCTGGCCATGGGTGGCCATGCTTGGCAAGTCGTTGAACTTTTTAATGGAAACACGAATCGCAAATAATGATACGTTATTTAGGGCGTTTAGTTGCCTAAACTTCACGCATAACACAGCGTTGATACAACCACCAACCTGATTAAAATAAATATCGATCTTTAATTTATTTAGTTTATCTAGACGATAGTATCTAGATCTAGTTGTACATGGAATTACTATAAATACCCAGTGCTGATTTTGTTCAAAATGTTACCTACTTATAAAATTTTGTAGAACTCTCAACGGGGCTATTTCCAAACAAGTTTATACTAATTTTTGGCACGTTGAATTAAGGGAGATTGATATTTATTTTTATCAGGTTGGTGGATGGGAAAAGACGCTGGTTTTAGAAACACAGTGCGAACTAACTCGGAAACCAGAGCAATCAGCGAGGACAGTCTAGTCGGTCGGTAACGCATATTGGCTGATCCTTTCGCTACGAAATGTCTATAAAAAACCAACAACGGCTCTTCTCAGAGCCAAATTGACAAATAAAAGCGGCCAAGTGCGAGTCGGACTCGCCCATGAAGGGTTCCGTAGCAGCAAATAACATAATATAAAAGTTCTAAAGGTAAATTTAAGTTTTTAAATTCACTTTTCGTTGTATAGGAAAAAAAAAACATTTTTTCATAATTTTAAAAATCAACTTTTGTAACTTCAATATCTATCTCTCCACCAATTATCGTGACAATCGGTGCAGTAGCGGCTGAGTACGAGCCCGGACGGACAGACAGACGGACGGTCGGACATGACGAAACTATAAGGGTTCCTTGTGGACTACGGAACCTTAAAAAGGTACTTCACATCTGTTGACTTAGGCTGTTATAATAGCTTACAGCATTCAAGCATCGAGATGCCTAAAAGGCAGCTTAATAAATTGACTCCAGTCCAATCTGACATATGAAACAATACTTTGGCGCACCAAATGAGAAGTTTAAAATAGATTCCAGGTTTTACGAACAATCCAGTTTCTTACTATCCACAACGATTCTATGAAACCGTATTGTATTTTATATAAGATATTATATTAAATGCCTTCTTTCAAATTCAATATAACTCAAGAAAATTAAAAATTCCCCTCTTTGTCTCATTCTCCGAGTAATTACTTATTGCTCAAACTTTGCTTATATTCCTGTCCTGAGCGTAAGTGATTTGTTCCCATTACGATTTTGTAAAGGGTATTGTGCCTTTCCCTAAAAGGTCTCTGAAACACACATGTGATAGATCGAATATAAAGTACCTAAGTACATTAAGTAGCGTATTTCAAGTATAACTATGTCTATCCGTCTACGGCGTAGTTAAAAGGAGTGTTATGTGTTTCGTATTATATGTATGTATGTATGTTCATCTATTCCCTCGTATCTTCAATGATAGTGACGACCTCCGTGGTTAATGGTAAACACGCTACTCCACCACTCCGGTGGTTCTGGGTTTGATTCCCAGCCAGGGCAAGTTGGAAAATGGCCTTTTTCAAATTTTCCTGAGTCATGGATATTTTATATTAAACTAGCTGTGCCCGCGACTTCGTTCGCGTGGTTGTCGGAACGTAATGTTATATAGCCTAAAGCCTTCCTCTATAAATGGACTACCCAACAAAAAAAGAATTTTTCAAATCGGACCATTAGTCCCTGAGATTAGCGCATTTAAACAAACAAACTCTTCCGCTTTATAATATTAATACAGATATACTATCGTTGATTTAGTATCACATACAAGTTTAAAACTAACATTAATGCTAGCTTATTCTTTGTGATTTGTCTTTAAATATTTACATTGATTTAAATTCATGATACCTTGACAAATGAGGTATCGTTAGAAACGTCTTTGCTCTCCACTAGTTATAGGCTATATGACGTCATAGTAAATTTAATATGGCACCCTCTATTGGCTATAAAGTAATAAACTCAAAAATAAAAGAAATCAAATCATACCGTGTTAGATATCAAATAAAAGAGGTTTATTACCACATTTTAAAAATATATACATTGTTAGCTGTTTCTTTCTGCTGCAAAATTTTTGGGTAAAAATTTTCCCGTAGTCGGGTTTTAGTTTGTGTGTGATAGTTACTCGAAAATAACACCGATACAATAGCTACAGATACTTACAAAGAGCAATGACGTACCTATACGAGTATGTACCTTTCATACTTAATTATCAAGGTAAAATACCATAGATGCTTTATTATCAAGATAGAGTAAAAGTTATTTCCAGCGAAGCATCATCGGGAGCGTCAATACTCTTAAGTTCTTAGGCGCCTTTCTTTTTCGTGTAAAGAAGCTGAACTAAAAATAGAGCTTAACAGTACCTTGCAGTATTTAACTGATAAACTATTGAAGACAAAAATTTAGATTGAGAAATATTTTTACAATGCTATTTCTATTTTACCAGTAGGTAACTGTTAAAATAGAATTGTAAAGAAATGCCACTGTCGCATGGTATAAATTTATTTTCCTTCATGAGCTAAACACTAATTAATTCCCAAATTTGATGTTTGTGGGTCAGCTAAGAACCTTGGAATGTTTAATGATCGGTGAGTCATGGTGTCAGCACAAAAGTAAGGAACTTTTGCTGCCGATTTTTAACCGACTTCTAAAAAAGGAGGAGGTTATCAATTCGTCGGAATCTTTTATGTTTTTTTACGTATGTTCCCCGATTACTCAAAGACGCCTGGACTGATTTGAAAAAGTCTTTCTTTGTTTGAAAGGGTATACTTTCCAGGAGGTCCCAAAGAAATTTTATTAAAATCGGTTGTATGGTTTGTTTTTAAACGAAAATAACTTGAAAAAATATGTCGTCTAAGTATATAATTGTTTAAATATTTTTAGCTATTCTGGTATTGAAGTCTGTTTTTTATTTTGCAAAATATCAAAATAGTTATTTGTAAACTTATTATATTAGGTCCTTACATATGAAATTGCCGATTTTCAATACTGGCAACTTTAAAATCAAATATCTTGCGTTTCATTAGGAATTCCAAATTCAAATTTATTTCGAAATAAAGCCAGAAAAATATTGTTTTAAAATTCGTATTTCATTTGTTTTAACATCATTTGTTTGAGTTTCAACATTGCTATAACAACAACTATGGACAAATTGAAAATTCGCGGTATTTACGAATACGAGTTCCACCGTGGCACCAGTGCTGCAGAAACGACTCGAAGAATTAACGACGTGTATGGATCAGGCACCGCTAACGAACGAACGGTGCGTTTTTGGTTTCAACGTTTCCGTTCTGGAAATTTCGATTTACACAATGAGCCTCGTGGACGACCTGATACTCAAGTGAATAACGAAGAATTGAAGGCGATAGTGGAAGCGGATCCATCTCAAACCATTTTTGAATTAGCAGCAGCCTTTGGCGTAAGTGACAAAACGATACTTATCCACTTGCGCCAAATCGGAAAAATTAAAAAACTCGAAAAGTGGGTACCGCACGAATTGACTGAAGCAAACCAACAAACACGCGTTGCTTGCTGCGTTTCTTTGCTTAATCGCCACAATAATGAGGGGATTTTGAACCGTATCGTGACTTGTGATGAGAAATGGATCCTGTACGACAATCGGAAGCGATCATCACAATGGCTTGACCCTGGAGAACCGGCAAAACCTTGCCCTAAGCGAAAACTGACCAAAAAGAAGATTCTGGTTAGTGTTTGGTGGACCAGTGCTGGTGTTATCCACTACAGCTCCTTGAGATCAGGCCAGACGATTACTGCAGACTTGTATTGTCAACAATTGCAAACAATGATGGGAAAGCTCGCCATTAAACAACCGAGACTGATGAATTGCTCTAGCCCACTGCTCCTTCAGGATAACGCTAGACCACACACTGCACATCAAACGATCGCCAAGTTAGAGGAGATGCGACTGGAACCTCTGCGCCACCCACCATACTCTCCAGATCTTGCCCAAACCGATTACCACTTTTTTCAAAATTTGGATAACTTTTTACAAGGAAAAAATTTCAAATCTGATGAGGCAGTCAAAACCGCCTTCAAACAGTTCATAGACTCTCGCTCCTAGGATTTTTTTTTCAAAGGTATCAATGATCTGCCTATAAAATGGCGGAAGTGTATCGATAACAACGGCGCATACTTCGATTGATTAAATAATAATTTAATTAAAAAAAATTTGTTTCACTTTTTTGATACTGAACGGCAATTTCATATGTAAGGACCTAATAGATATAAAAAAATTGGTAATTTGGGACTTTGTGACCGAAAACGTAGGGTTCTAGCTTGCTTCTAGCTATTTCCACATTGAAGTTACAGTATTTCCATGCTGGTTCGGGAAGAAAAACTTAGAATGTACCAGCTTCTTCTCTTCCTCTTCCGCCGATCGAGGGAATGGCTGAGAATCTGAATCATGTTAATAGGCAATGCGGCTAGAAACCCATCACTATTTTGATTCCCTTTTTCGTCCATCATCACGCTTGTGGCCTTCGGGTCTTGCGGCCCTAGGCCCTAATTTATTAAAAAAATACTCCTAATATAATTATACATAATATAATAATAAAAAAATATGACAAGAGGGCTGGCTCATATATCGCGCAAAGTATTGCAGCAGCTATTCAGCGCGGGAATGCAGCTAGTGTTCTTGGCACCATTTCACATGAACAACATTTAGATTTTTAATTTAGTTTTTTTATAACATCATTTAGACTATGTTTTATTTGAGATTATAGTTTAATTTAATTAAATACTTAGTTCCAAAAAAAGTTTTATCGTTTTTTATGAATATAGTATATGTATGAATACATATATAAAAGTTGTTCTAGCCAGATATGTTTCGCTCGTCATCGTCACAAGGTAATGGAAGTACGGGGCAAATGGGCCCTGTGACCCGTGAAACGTGACGCCCGGGAATCAGGCCGGCCCTTTTTATTAATGTTTACCGTATCTGTTTCAACTACGGGGGGCGGGTCGTGCCTCGTGCGCCACCATTACCATTATCAATGGTAGGAAAACTGCGTAGGTAGTTTTGTAACAATTTAGTTACAAAGATAAAAATTTGTGGAATAAACTACGAAACTTAAATTGTTTTTTGTATTTTAATTAGATACTAACCGTCTTATTATAAAAACAGGACTAACTTTGTTCGGCCTACAGTCGCTTTACGACTTGCTAAAGGTAAATGAAGGATGTGATTTTGAATACCTATATCATGGATATCTTCGTAATCGTATACAACAATCAGAACATTATATACAAGGAAGACATGTACAGAGAACACATACAATAAAAATTAAATAAAGGCACTACTTATCTCAAAAGAAATCTCGTCCAGTAGGCCTATAAGTACTTATCAAAAAAATCTAAATATGGAAGAAAAGTAAAAAAAAAAACAATCATATGTATTGTGCGAACTTGTTTATTTAAGGTGAAGATACAGGCAAATGACCTTGAAGTGGCGCCCTCATTTGAAATTAATTGTTAACTCGTAAATATGGAGATAATTTCCACATTACTCTTCGTCATGCACTAGATAGCCCTTTAAATTATTTTATAAACCACCGTTGAAAGTATTTACATTAGTCCGTCTAGCTTTAAAACTTGCCTCCGCCAAAAGTGGCCACGGCAAGTTTTAAAGCTAGACGGATCACCAATAATAGTTTGAACGGCAGTTCATAAAATAATTTAAAGGGCTATCTAGTGCATGACGTAGAGAAATATGGAAATTATCACCATATTTACGAGTTAACAATTTATTTCACACTTCAAGGCCATTTGCCTATATCTTCGCGTTTCTTGGAGATAACTTAAAAAACCTGTTCGCAGCAAACTCCGTTTATTGTTTCTCGATATCGGACAGCACGCATACAGGGCCCGGCGGGCGTAAAATTATTTTTTAAGTTCCACTGCTTCATCTAAGCACGTTCCCGGTTGTATCCTCAGCTGTGCTGAGTCGGAGCCCGGGGTGCGCTTTCCCACTTTATTTTCTCCAAAAATAATATGCATGTCAATGGTCACCAAAGGATGCCCAAGACTGTGTGAGGTGGAGATGAAATAGCAGAAACAGTTTTAATGATTTGGCTACAGTTTTACGACCGGCCGCTGCCCGACGTTAACCCTTCTCAGGATAATGCAGATGTAGCACGAGATGTTTGCGCTTATTCCCTTAGTCGCGTCTTACGACATCCATAGGAAGAGATGGAGTGGTCTTATTCTAGGCATTCTCCTACATACATTAATAATTATAACACTTCAATAGGCAGACAAATAACTTAAATTCGGAGGAACTAATTATATTTTTTGTCTGAAAAGTATTTTCTTACGGAAAGCAGATACTTATTAAACAAACTCTCGTAGTGGAAAATCTTCAAACGTAAAGGACTTTTTGTAAAGCCAGAATAGACACGGCAGATATATTTTTTCTTAGGTAAAGTAAAGTCAAAGCTGTTAAAAACATAATTTAAAAGTTGTTTCAAGTGAATAGGGACTATAAGTATATTAAAGTTACGTTTTCTTCTAAAACATTTTCTTTTGCTTCGATCACGGAACGAACGAACGATTTTTTGGAAAAATGAATTACTCTCCTTGTCCTATATTTTCAAAACTTAGGTGAGTACTTACCTTCCTTATACTACATAAATAAGTATTATGAGGTAGATATATTGAAGACAAAATTACCTACAGTTAATCGTTTGAGCTCACCACGTTTATCCGAAGTATTCTTGTCCGAAAAATCATTCGTAATCCGGTATCCGGTAGTTTTAAGTCAAATCAGATATTTTTTTCTTAACGTCAAAACAAATATTTTCTATGGGATTTGTAGGAAATATCGGACTGTGACGTCATAGTTTCGTTAAGTCAAATAGCGCTCTCAAATCCGAGTTTTTGCATTAATAAATCTAATATCACGTTTAAAGTAGATGTGATCAATGACAAGTGACATTATTTTGTAACGTTTTATTCTCAGTCTTTAATAACAGTACCAAATAATTTATTTCTGATCCAGAAAACTACCCAATTGTTCGGTTCAACGAATTATGATATTGTTTTTATTGTATTACTTTGTAACAACAACACTGAAATACCCATTTTAGAAAGATGAAGTTTAGTTATATACCTATCTAACTTTGCATTAGAGTTGTTACATAACTAAGTACGTTACTCAAAACTACCCGATAGAATTGGTTGGAATATTTGAATTTTAATGGGGCGTATTCATTGATTCTCGATTATTTGTTGCTCGGGTGTCCCGAGTAGACCCTTGAATCGCTCCGGAACCGGTGGCAATATTCTAAATAACCCCCCATTAGACATCCTGATGCAAAACTAATTATTATACGGACTTATTGTAAATTAGGAACTGGGCCTGAAGGTGTTTAACTATGGCACAGAGGGCTCAAGTGGTTTCAAGTAATATTGGGAGCAAAATATTAGTGGCATATGCACTAAGCGGCAGTAAAGTTGACTCGCGTGGGTGTTGGCTTAGGGGATCCATGCTTGAAGCGCCGATTTCGGAAAACTATTAAGGAGATAGGATTTTGACTATTAACCCTTAGTAGTATTTATTAGTATAATTTATTATTTTAAATGTTCTGAGATTTTTTTGTGACTTGTAGGCACTTTTTGTATAAAAATAAAGTAGATAATATATCTATTAATTGGACTTCGACCATTTCCTCGATTTTCATAATTTTTTGGCTTTGAGAGAATTAACAAGGGTAAAGTAAGGAATAAGGCACCGTAGTTATTTTATATATTATTCGAACAAAAAATAGCATTACTTTGCACGCATTAGTTATCAAACTCACTCGGTTATAATTATGATAATTATTTATAAATAAATTGTGCACTAGGCTCCAGCTTTCCATCATGTGTGAACGAGTGCAACGAATCGACTATAACGTAGCGCGTAGTTTCAATAATAAGTACACTTAAGGTAAAGATATAGGCAAATGGCCTTTAAGTGTGAAATAAATTGTTAACTCGTAAATATGGTGATAATTTCCATATTGCTCTTCGTCATGCACTAGATAGCCCTTTAAATTATTTTATGAACCACCGTTGAAAGTATTTACATTAGTCCGTCTAGCTTTAAAACTTGCCTCCGCCAAAAGTGGCCACGGCAAGTTTAAAAGCTAGACGGATCACCAATAATAGTGTCAACGGCAGTTCATAAAATAATTTAAAGGGCTATCTAGTGCATGACGAAGAGCTATATGGAAATTATCTCCATATTTACGAGTTAACAATTTATTTCAAATGAGGGCGCCACTTCAAGGCCGTTTGCCTATACCTTCAGCTTAAGTGATTATATTGCGATTAGCGATGCTAAATTGTCAACTAAATTAGATTATCTTGTATTGAGATATTACTTTGCGAATGTGTCTTAAAATTAGTTTCATTCATCATCGTCATCATTTTGATGTATTTGTAAACTAAGGTTCTGAGTATGTAGGTACCTCTATAAAAATATTGTTGCTTGTAGTTGTGACTGAGGCCGCGTGCATCTCTTGGTAATAACATGCAATATTCCAAGGGTAGAAAGTATCCTTATATCCAAATCCATTGGGAGGCTTCTGCGTTCCATTCCATGTTGAAGCTCTCACTCATATAACTCATAACTATAAGTGAGCTTGCACTTTTACCAATAGGTACAATTACTATCCAAAAGAAGATCTGTCGATTTTAAAAAGGTTAGGGACTAAGCCGTGATAATGTCACAGGGAGTAGTGTATCTACGAGTTTTTTTTTTAAATGTATGTCTTGACCCTATATTTAGCCAGGAACAAGTTAATAAAACGTGGGAAATTCTTTTTTCCTAATAAGTTACAATCAAAGGTTAATTGCTTTAAGGGAGCTTCTGGCGACAAATCTACAAGAGTCCACTGGTTTTCATAGCCGATTGAGTGGCGGACGACAAACGAAGACGCCCACACAGTCCGCGAAACGAATATCACTACAGCCGTACTATGACTGTCCACTTTAACTATTTCACATATTGTTCATTAGCATGAGCATTTATAACACCAAACAACACCAATTTCATATTATACGAGTAAAGTCCACTAAAATCAATTTTCAAAATAATTTGAAGAAAACCCCAAACGAACCCCTTGACTTCCCGCCAAAAACTCTCCTACAACGAGTTAGTGAAAATAATTAAGGCCGTACTTGAATTTTCCGGGGTCCAGTGCTGCCCCCATTTAAAATAAATCATTTCAAAGAAAACGGAGACATCATTTAAAATTTTGCTACTACCAAGTCCCTTCAAAGTATTTTATGAAGTACTGTTTACAGTTTAAAGTGAGGACGTTAAGCTTTACTACGCACATTTGCGAAAAACGGCCACTTTTGGCTAATGTGCGTAGTAAAGCTTAACGTTCATATTATAAACTGTAAACAGTAGTTTATAAAATACTTTGAAGGGTTATCTAGGACTTGGTAGTAGCAAATTTTTTAATAATGTCTCCGTTTTCTTTGAAATGATTTGTTTAAAATGGGGGCAGCACTGGACCCCGGAAAATTTAGGTACGGCCTTAATAACGCAAAACCTCTCTTACCTCTCTGGTTATAACTCAGTCCATGAAACTTAACAACTTTTATACGTAATGTCATGTTTTGTTTTCTCTAAAACTAGGTGTCTACACGTCTACTACACTACTAGACAGTAACTATACACGTCTACGCGTGCATAGTTACTGTGTGGGACGAGTATATAATATAATTACGCTTGAGTGGCCAGTATTGAGATGTGTTAATGTTAATTGGCCAATTAAATGGATAGCTTGGGACGGGACTAATCAGCTTAAGTGTTACAAACTGTGGTTTCAACACACCCGCAACGAGTATGGAGCGTGGATACGATGGCGAACTAAATACTAAATCAAACTTGGTGGTACCTACGTATAGGTAAGCTTATAAAATAATACGACGCTGTTTATATTAGATATTTGTACTGTTTATATTAATTATTTAGATATTTATTATTTATTCTGGCAACATACATTCGAGTTCTTATGTATATACTTAATGATTTAACGTTACGTAACGTCGATATAAATTTTTCGTCCTCCCATACAATATCCATTTGGCTGAGCGCTGATTTGTATGGGAGGACGAAAAATGTATATCGATTTTTAATAACTTTTTTTATATAAACTAGTTCAGTATCATGGACTGAACTTGCTGTAAAAATGTTGCCGGTGGATAATAAGTCAACCTGTATACGAATAAAATAAAGTGCCACCCACGAACGTGTAATGTTTTACTGGTCTTATCCATAATACTGACATTGTATTGTAGTAATATACATATAATAAAGTTATAAAGCCTATCTAAAATATTAAGGTACATAGGCCGCGCAAACTTTGCCCATCAATCAAAAATTAATTAATATTTATCAAACGAACTCACGCAGAGTTAATGAAATTTTCAATGATAACAATATTATTTACAATTAATATACAAACTACAGGCTTCGGTTACAAAACAGAATTAATTGATATTGATACTTACGAGTACACAATATTGGTTCTCTTTGATTGATTTTATTAAGCTATTGCATAGCTTTTATCGCGAGCTTTGAGCGCGGCGACCGAATCCAGAAATTCCGTAACGAAAACAAAACCTAACACCCCCCACTCCGCTTACCAACCGGCACAGCGGCGCGGCGTTAAGGCTGGGCCTGATGTGAATAATCTGAATTTTGCTCCCGCTTCCACGCACACAAATTTACTCTAGCCGAAGCGAGACAGCGAGACCATGCGGGGTGAAAAGAACATGGTAGGTCAATGAGGCTGGTTTTGGTTTTGAGGTATTTTTGTTTTACAAAGAATATTTAAGAGTTATTTAAAAAGTAAGACATATGCTTTATGTTAATACAATTATAATCTAAAGTTAAAAGGGGTAATTTATTGTATTTCTTGAATACTTTCCGTTTTAGTATAATTCTGAGGTTATTTAGAGGCAACTTCGCAATTTTTTTCTATCGAGAAAATTTCAAGCAATCGTGTTTTCGAAACATATTATATATAGAGTTAGTCCTGAACTTTGCGGTGTTTTTATTTCAAAGTGAGTATTACGTTAATATTGATAATATTTAAGATCGCTTTAAGAACTTTATAGCCCGTACTACCCGTACGGGCTCTTAAAAGCCATGCATCGTCTAACGTCGTATGCAATAGCCTTACCGCGGCAGTCGCTGAGTGCCACACTTTTTTTTAGAATCTGAGTCTCCTGACACTGATTCTAAAAAAATAAAATCACACGTATTTTTGACCGAGTGAGAAAAGCGAAGTTCTCCGTTTCAGCTTCGGCACAGAAGACAGTAAGATTATTACGTACAGAACGGAATCTCCTAAGGTACGCGCAATATGCGTCCCAGTTCCCCGTCCCCGCACCTCTCCCCCGTTTTTGTGCCGCCGTGTGCCACCGTGCACACGTCAATAGGCTTGTGTTCGTCCGCTCACGCCCCTCAACGACGACGAGAACGGGGGAGAGGTGCGGAGACGGGGAACGGAGACGCATACTGCGCTGTATGTAATACTCTGTCTTCTGTGGCTTCGGGAAAAATTCTTTCGTGTGCCCGAATTCCAGATTTCCGGTTGTTCTCGTTTAAATTTGTGAGCGGGTTCGATAATTATGTATAATTTTTATGCCGAGCCAATTATTGTAATTTTTCAAAATGGCGGAAATAAAAATATCATATTTCAGCCATTTCGAAAAATAAGTAAAGTATAAATAAATAGGATTTCAAAACATATAGATTTTGAAAAAAAATATAATTGAAAATCGGTTTCTGAATAAGTTTTCAAATGAAATGAAAATATAGAAACTAAGAAAAAAAAAGAAACGTTTTCGAACAAATAAATGTCGTATTGGAAAATTCCGTTATCTCTTAATTAGTCTTAATTAATAGTGAACAACTTTTCCCAAAGAACATTATCATAACATAAATATTTTGCTTTCCATAGATACCGATTTTGTTTTTTATATTTTGACCCCCAAGGAACATATCCTTGGGGAAAGTTGTTCAATCTACCCTTTAAATAGTTTCAGTATAGTTTATATAAATAAATAAATGCAGCAATTCTTAAATTTACTGTTATAGCTCGTCCATGAGGAAATAAGAATTCATTTTATTAATGTACATGTAAGTATATATTATTTTGCCTTACGATACCTATAATAAGTCACAGGGGTAGAAAATACCTAGCAAACAAGGGATGTAAAATATTGTGCTGTCGCGGTTTCAGGTAGCCCTAAGACAAGGGTGAGTTTGCCGCGATCACACGAGATACGGGCATGACAGGCTCTATTTCAATAGATTTCGTTCATACTTACTTTCGTTATATATATTTTTTAATTTTACCTCGAAAGAAGGGCTACCATTTCAAATTATTTTTGCACATAATAGGTAACAATCCCCCGTGTGGTTCCGGGTAGAATAGGACCACTCCATCTCTTCCTGTGGATGTCGTAAGAGGCGACTAAAGGACTGCCTCTTACGACATCCGCAGGAAGAGATGGAGTGGTCCTATTCCGCCTGCCTGACGTCAACCCAAGGTCTTTGACATCCTTGGGTGACCATTGACATGCATGTTGTATTTGGAGAAGAAAAAGCGGGAAAGCGCACCCCGGGCTCCGAAGCAGCACAGCTGAGGATGCAAACGGGAACGCGCTTAGATGAAGAAGATTATAGTAGGTAACAATCAGTTAACAAAATAGAAATGATGAACCTTAAGTATAAATTCTAGAACTCTAGATCCATATATAAAACATAGTTTTATTTTACAAGTCCTGTTTCAGAGAACTCTTTCATGCTGGTCTGGGAGAAAAGAAGAAACTTAGAATGTACCAGTTGCTTATCTTCCCGCGTAGATCGTAGAAGCCGAGAGAGGAAAATGCAAATTATATCTGTATCGATGTTACATGCTACCTGCATGCTGCATCGTCTTTCCTACCCTCATTTCTTCATCTCATCCTGTCAGTTTTTCATTTCAAATTTCCTTAATTCCATTTTCAAATCATTTACCCTCTTTGTTACCCCTCCTGATTTTGACTCATTCCACCATCATCTCTTACGGTGATCATTTGGATCTTATCTGCTGTGCCTACCTTTATAAATATTTTTTTTCAAAGCATAGTTATAAATTTAATATATTCTGTTGTGTGAGTCTATATCTTCCACCTCTATCTCCTACTCTACTAGTCACCTACTACTATCTTCTATGTGGGAACTCGCCTATGGTCCGAGAGCTGGCACGAATTTTTGGGTAGGTATTTGAGGCAAGTTGAAAACTTGTCACATACCTCTCCTATTATACCCCAACACGGAACTGCAGACCTGGCTGGTGAGTAGCGGGGCTAAAAGTTTTTTTCTTCAAAAAAGGTATTTGAGGCAATATGCATTTTTTATATGTTGTAGTTTAATGTTTAAAGGATAAAAAAATCAATAAGCCAGACGATTTAGTCGGGACTTTGATATTGCCAGGCGCGTGCAAAAGTATTTTTCAAAAAAATATAAAAAAGGTATTTGAGGCAACTTGAAATTTTAATAAGGTATTACTAATAACTAAAAAATAAGATTCTCAAAAAGACAGGTCATTTTGATGGGACTTTCTACCTGCCAGGTCAATCTAAATGAATGAAAATGGTTTACCAGCCGGGTCTGCAGTTTCGTGTTGGGGTATAATACGAGAGGTATGTGACAAGTTTTCCACTTGCCTCAAATACCTACCCAATAATTCGTGCCAGCTCTCGATCTATAGAGCGCCAGAACAGGTCGAGTCTCTCATATTTTTCCATTTTCCGCCAATCATCACGCTAAAACTGGCCTTTGGGTCTTGTGGCTCTGGGCTCTGTTTGCTTAGAGCCGCAAGACTCAATATGCTCTGTCTGCCCCATTAGGAATAAAGACGTGATAGTCTATCTGTTCCAGAGAACCAGAGTCAGCGGATATTACCAACTAAGACGCAAAATAAGCGGATGTCTTAACCACCTGACAAGTGAGACGGGCGCCGTTGATCTGCCTTGTTACCTTCGTCTAACTTGACAGACTCAATCCCCTAGTCTATCATCAGGGAAATAAATTGTTTACACTAATAAGCATTTCGTTATCACAATTGGGTATTTCACTGGGTCAAAAATAAATTATTTGGTACTGTTAATAGAATAAAACATCACAAAATAATTCCACTTGTCATTGATCACATCCACTTTGAACGTGATTTTAGATTTAATAATGCAGGAAAACGGACAAGAGTGCTTGACTCCAAGGAAATATGACGTCATAGTCCGATATTTCATACAAATTCCATAGAAAATGTTTGTTTTTGACGTTAAGAAAAAAGTATCTGATTTGACTTGTTGTAAACTAGCGTATTACATACTAGTAGTTTAAATTTACACGACTAATATCATGATAATTGCCCCATTATAATTGTCCAATAAGAAAAATGCTCGCACCTATTGTGAAGCCGCGAAGTATATTTTTTAAGAAAAGTTCCATGTCTAGCAAGCTTGACCAACTTGGCTAATGTTCGAACTTCAAAATATATTTAAATCTAGAATAGCGACTTTTAAAGATGTACGAGTAGTCATTAAACATATAGGTACACAAACGCCGGAATGTACGTAGACTTGGGAGAACTTCGCTCGCTGGTTCAACTTTTTTGCTTATACTTAGGAATAGTTATAGCCGTGTGATTCCCGGCAAAGTGAAAAGGACCACTCCAAGTCTTCCTGTGGATGTCGTAAAAGGTGACTAAGGAAACACAAGCTAAATCAAGCTTATAAACATCAATGAGACCTCTCCAACCAGTCTGGCCAGCGTGGAGAGTGCAGGCCAAATCGTCTGGCTGCTGTGGCATATATATGGCTCTGGTAGTACAGAAAGGGTTCTTGTTCCTGCAGTGGAGACTAAAAAATTAAGACCGAAATGATGATCGTTTAGTTATAGTCATCCAAATACGTAAAGGCAGAAAATTATACACGTAGACTAGAGAGTGACTCTGAATTTGAGATGAGAAACTATTGAAATAAAATTATCGAAATGTTAACCGAGTTTTTTTTTCGAATATTAAACCGTCAAAGAAAACGACAATCGTACTTAATATAAGGCAAAACCAGCAAAGGGATAGCATTAAAAACGTTGAGGGTAAGGGGTAGTAAAGATGAATTACGGGGGTTTGCAGTCATAAATATTTTACGTTTATTCATGTCAGATTGCTGTAAAACAAGGAGTGTACATATAAAATAACAATCTTAGCAAATTTTTTATAACTTTAAAAGAACCTAACATAATATAGTAAGTATCGACTCGTATGTGTAAATAATAAAATGATAATCTCATCATTAAATTAACAAACAAAAAAAAAATAAGGCAATTCTACATAACATATGTAGAATTGCCTTATATTTTTTTTATACGTTACATACATACTTAAGTAAATACATATGTCGATTTAGAAACTAAATTAAAAATTAAAACTGCATTTACAAATCTAAATGTTGTTCATGTGGCATTGTGCCAAGAACAATGGCTGCATTCCCGCGCTGAATGGCTGCTGCAATTCTCTGCGCGAGATATGAGCCAGCCCTCTTGTCACCAGCGGCATTGACGAGCCGAGGAGTAATTTTTTAATAAATTGTTTTGTACTTGGTTCCTAAGTACTAGTTAATCCCACGGTACAGTTGTTTCTGGTATATACTCACATAAGAACAAAAAGAAAATCATAAAATTATTATCCATCAGCCATCATGGGAAATGAAAAAAAATGGCTCGGCTTGCGGTTCTAAAGTAAGCATACTCGTAAAAATATGCATTTTATTCCTTTGAAGTCTTATCGAGCCATTGGCAAGACAACGATAGAAATGGCCACAGTTGTAAAAAGAATTACCTTATTTATTAATTTACCCACTCAATATTCAACAAAAATTCTGACAAATTACTTTAAAAGAGTATTTACTTAAAAAATAAATGTAACTTAGTCATTAAAAAGGGTTCTTTGAAGTTTATTTTTTATCCTGGTATTTATCCTCATTGACCTTTTAATGTTTACTTGCAAAATATAAAGTATTTTAATAAAAAATAATTAAATTAGTTTCGCATCTTGTTTTTAGCTCGAAGAAGATAAAGAAAACCTATCCTAATTCAAGAAATATTGAGGTCTAACAGTTTCTTTACATACATAAAAAAATGCAAATTATAATTAAATGTAGGTAAGTTAAATAACGTACGTAGTACATAGGTGCTGCTTATTTCTAAATACATTTCAGCAAACTGACGAGGCCTTTATGTATTTAATCATTTCAGAGATATGTCCGTCTGTCAGTCCGCGGCTTTAGTTCAAAGACTATTTGTTTTAGAAAGCTGTCATTTGCATGGGTATATTTATTACGTATAAAATTATACATGCTGACAAAGTGGTAAAATAAAATGTTGAATCAACATTTTTTTAGGTAGAATATTTTTTTAAGTGTACCACATAGTGAGGGGTATCGTTAGATAGGTCTTTAAAACCATTGAGGGTTTGCAAAGACAACTTTTCGATTTAGTGACTCGTTTTTGAAATATTAAACTACTTCTTATTAGAGTATAGCCTCCCTTTCCCCTCTTAAAGCTAAATAGAAGCTTGATTTTTTTTATCGTGATAGTAGTAAATAATACGGATGTAGCTTCACTTGAATTTACAAAATTTAAATGCGCTGTATCTTTAATTATCCAAACATCTTGCGGTTGATCAAAGTAGCTACTTAAACCGAAAAATTTGGGTTTACTATTTTTGGATAATCTAACTGAGGAACTAATGACAAACTAAATAAAATAATATTTCCTCTCCTGGGTCGGCTGGAAAAGATTTCTTATGAATTAAGCAGTACCTATGTACTCTATTTTCTTACTTTGTACGTTTGTATGTTGTGTACATGAATTCTGTTAATAAATAAATAAATATTTTAAGGATGTAACTTGTTTAAAATGGGTAAACATGTGAAATTATTGAAAATAAAGTTTCCATGTTGTAACGTGTACCTTTGGAACTCTACTCACACCTTGCCTGACACGTACTCGTACTTGGCCGAATCTCTAATCAAACGTGAAAATTTTCGCCTGGTCTCAGTAGTTCGACTATGCAACGCGATCGAACTACTGAGACTGATAGTTCGGTAGATATACAAAGTGGAAGGGACATACCCGTAATAAATTGAACCACGGGCTATACTAGATCACTAAAGTATAATGAAATTAAAAAAAAACAGTCAATACACAATAAAAAAATCGACATTCCCATACAAATCGCCAGTGTGGCCGCGCACTTTTCTATCGAAATGCCGAATTTTTTTTTTGTTCTTTGGCTGTTATTTTAAATTCATTATATTATAATGATCTAGTATAGACCGTGGTTTGATTTATTACGGGTATGTCCTTTCCACGTAGTATAAAGGTGAACGTAAACTTGTCCGAGGCGAACGCATCGAACGAGCCGAACAAAACAAATTTTTGATTTCTTTATATACCTATTTTCACTGTGCATTGGGAAAAATATGTTTTATAAATAAAATAAATAAATATATAGGGACAAATCACACTGATTAAGCTAGCCCCAAAGTAAGTTCTAAACTTATTTATGACTCTTATAAACTTGCTTTTAAGTTTTTTTTGTTTTTTTGTCCCTCGCAAAATACGAGAAACCATTGAAATAAGTCGATGTCCCAACCTGGATACCGGTTCTTCAAGAGATACATAGTGGAAACCATGTGCAGCCGACGGTCTCTGACTCAGTGAGCTTTTTTCACACACGGGCACCATCACCAGCCGCCGATGAAGATGAAGAAAGTGAGGCTCCCATTACACCTACGGGAGTCGGTGACGCAGAAGATCAGCGTCAACCACCAACCACCGCACGTCGTAGTGCGGCGTCGTGTGTCACATTCGCCTTGTGACGACCTCCGGATGAGGTCGAAACATGTCGGCCAGTAGCTGAGTTTTCACGTGAGTTACCCTTATGTAAAGTATTTGTGTATTCCGCTTTACCAGAAATTGTGTTCAGAGGTCCTTTGATAGACACAAAGGCTAGCACTAGTATACAGTTTGTACTTATTACAACTTAACATATAACACATGTAGAGACTTTACTAAATATGCAGACAGATTAACTTCATCGCTTAAGGCGACGTGGGTTCACAATTTGCAATACTGTGCGTGTTTTTGAAAAATCACTGTTATTAAACTACTACAGTTAATTCCTTCCTACAGTTAGTTAAAAATTTACATAAAAATCTTAAGGATTTTCTACAGACACCCACAATAGCCAAAACACGATTGAGCATTTTTGGCTCGATAGAAAAAAATCACAAACATTCCTCTAAATTTGCCTAAATTTGCCTTTATAATACGTATTACTATTTTACACAATCACCTTTTTATATAAAAATTATACCAAAAAATGTTTTATCTAAATATCTATCCGTTTTGGCTACAGAAAAAATAATAAATATAATACAAAAAAAATAATAAATAAAACACAGTGAAATATTCGTCGAGAGCGAAGCAAGGGTCGGAGCCGTGCTCGACGATATTTCGCAGTGTATTATGTATTAGTTTTAGCCAAAACGGATAGATATTTATATAATACATTTTTTGGTATAATTTTCGTATAAAAAGGTGATTGTATAAAATAGTAATACGTAATATAAAGGCAAATTTAGGCAAATTTAAAGGTTTGTTCGTGATTTTTTTTTATCGAGCCAAAAATGCTCAATCGTGTTTTGGCTATTGTGGGTGTCTGTAGAAAATCCGATTAAGACTTTTATGTAATTTTTCTGAGGAATAATCTGTAGTAGTTTAATAACAGTGATTTTTCAAAAATACGCACAGTTTTGCAAATTGTGAACCCACGTCACCTTAAGTTGATCTGCATAAGTTAGCAGTTCGGTCGGACGCACCCGAGCACTGTGCGGGTGCTCAGCTGTCTCCTAATGACTATAAAGACATAACTACCAAACTTTTCAACTAAAAGGAAAAAGTAATGAAACGATTCTAATGTCTGGAAAATGTATATAAGATGTGGTGGTGCTAGAAAAAAATATTTCATAGTACTTCTTTAGTGAAAACGCCACCAAATAAAGGTTAGTAACTGACTGTTAAACTCTGATTAGGTACGAGTATATGTAGGTATTCTACTTTCGTTATAGGTATATATGTATTTGCAAATTTTTCTCATTTTTTAGGGTTCCGTACCCGAAGGGTGCAAACGGGACCCTATTACTGAGACTCCGCTGTCTGTCCGTCTGTCCGTCTGTCACAGGGCTCTATCTCTTGAACCGTAATAGCTAGACACTTGAGATTTTCACCGATTATGTATTACTGTGGCCGCTATAACAACAACTAGTAAAAATGATAAAAGTTAAAAATTAAAAGGGGTCGCCATACAAAAAACGTTTTTTTTTAGCGTTTTTATAGATCTTTATAATGGCATTAACTAGATACTTGAAATTTTCACAGATTATGTATTACTAAAGTCGCTATACAAACAAATACTAAAAATAAAAAAAGAGTTAAAAATTAAAGGGGGTCGTCATACAAAAAACGTATTTTTAGCGTTTTAAAACATTTTACGAAGGCACGGAACCCTTCATGTACGAGTCTGACTCGCACTTGCCCGTTTGTTTTTTTTTCCATCTGGAGATGAAAAGAAGAATGTGCTACACGGTGTACGGTAATAGTTTTATCTCGGGCGATATACTTGACTCCCTCGCTTCACTCAGGATTCCACTGTAGAATCCCTCGCTACGCTCGTGAACCCTTCGTTACGCTCTGGATTCAAAGTAGCGCTCTCGCCCTTAAACTATTACCTTTAGGCCTTGTAGCACAATCTACTATTGTTTTTTAATTAAGATATCTAGTGCCATCAACTAGCCAGCCCAGCGTGGTGATTAGTGAGCAAATCCTCCTTTTTTGGAGAGAGGCCTAAGCGCCTCTGCTGGATTTAAGTCCAGCAGTGGATTGATATAGGCTATAAAGGAGAAAGAATATAGATATTTTTCACATCCCATAGTCCCTAAATCTCCACGATACAAACGAGAATTCGTAGCTTCAACTTGTCTTAAAATATCTTCTTTTCTTCGTCTAAGCACGTTCCCGGTTGCATCCTCAGCTGTGCTGCTTCGAAGCCCGGGGTGCGCTTTCCCACTTTTTCTTCTCCAAATATAACATGCATGTCAATGGTCACCCAAGGATGCCAAAGACCTTGCAAAATGGAGAATAGCCGGAACAGTTTAAATGATTTGGCTATTTTACGACCAGCCGCCTGCCTGACGTCAACCCTCTTTGGGAATGTATTTGTGCGAAAAGTTTTACAACTGACCGCCGCCCGACGTTAACCCCCTTGGGAATGCAATTGTAGCACGAGTGGTTAGTCCTTTAGTCGCCTCTTACGAGATCCACAGGAGGAGATGGAGTGGTCCTATTCTAACCCGGAACCACACGGGTACTTTAACTTGTCTTAAAATATATATATTGTTAATGGATGTAATAAGTTACCCCCTTCTCACATGTACTCGTATGGCTATCCTGGCTTCGCGCCAGCCTTCCCTGCGTCTTTAACTAAAAATTCTGATTAAAATGTTTGTTGGCAAAGTTTTATAAGGGCGACACTGACAGGCCACGCAAAAACAACTGCAATAGCTCAAAGTAGTTTATGTTAACTGAAATAGAGCAAAATATATTAGCGCATAGCTATATATTTTTAGTACTATATGAAAAGGTAATGTAAAAAGTTGACATTCAGCTTGAGATCTTTAGAATTGTAATATATGTTCCTCCATTCCCATTCCTCTCTTCTCTCTGACATCTTTTTTATGTCCTGGTAAGACCCTAGTCTTAACTTTTCTTTAATGAGTTGGAATAACTTCATCCAGGAAGACCGATCTTCCTTTTATTTATCCTTCTACTAGTTAAAGTTCTACTGAAGTGATTGTCGTCTTTTTAGATGTCCATTTCTATAGTCCCTCTTGTTTTTTAATTTTTTTTTAAATATTTCTTCTCTATTTCTCTTTTTAGTACCTCGTCATTGCTTGCTCTATCCATCCAACTTATTTTCTCCATTCTCCTCCAGCACCACATCTCGAATTCTTCTATTCTTTCTCTGTTCGTCGTCCTCATTGTCCATTTCATTTATTAGGTTATGTTAATATAACATCGAAAGAAGTACACGGAAAGTCCTCGTGTAGGTAATATATTAGGCAAATCACCGTGTCATCAGTACGGTGGACAATGACTAAGCTCTAATTTAAGATATATAGCTGCCCACTCCCATACCCTGATTTATGGGGGCAGTGACGCGTTTCCTTCATTAATTACTTCATGACCGCCTCCACGTGAGCCTTAGTAACATCACACGTAGATAAATAATCTTGAACAAAGACCTCGGTAACTAAGTACTTCATAAATCCTTCTAGTGATCTAGAGATATTTATTGTACAACAAGAATCATTACAATAATCATGAAATTAAAGTTAAAACATAAACAAAAGTAAGTGACGAAAAATAATGTAGAGTTCCTTTTTCATTAAAAAAATATATTTTATTTATAATGAGAAGCTTATAGCTGAATCAGGGCCGGATTAGCCATTGTGGGGGCCCCTGGGCAATGCATTATGCATAGCGTGGCTATATCAAAGGTCAAGTGTTTTACTAGTCTGATTCTTTCTTCTTTTGAAGGCCTTTTATCATCTGTTTTCTTTAATCTATCACAGGTCGCGCCAAACTTGTAGATCGCTCTGAAGTTGAGGCGATTCGCGTCGCAGTAGTAAAATACCCATAGCAGATGGAATTTGTTTTATTTTTGTTTATTGTGTATACATATCATATCTACATTCTTGCAATCATTCTGAAAAAAATATTATTGTGGCAAATATTCTGTCTCTGTTTGTAACCTGAGTGAGGCAACTTCAGAGCGATCTAAAAGTTTGGCACGACCTGTGATAGATTAAAGAAAACAGACTCTGTATCATTATGTTTTGGTGCAATAAAGATTTTAACTAACTATTGTGGGGGCCCCTCTTTTGTGGAGGCCCGGGGCAGTAGCCCCGGTTGCCCTCCCCTAAATCCGGCCCTGAGCTGAATCACAAATATAGAATCCGTTAGGTGTTAGCTACCATCTACCCTTAGTTGATACTCGAGTATCTATTTGCGTTATATTTAACAAAAACGGGTAATAATTTAATGAGGAATATAAAAAGAACAAACAAAACTAATATATGTATATGTTATATATCTAAGTATACTATTTATTAGATGTACCTAGAGTTTTTTTTTTCAATTGTGTTAACTTTGCGCCTTACCTGTTTTCTTCAAACATCTACATATTTGTACTCGTGTAAGTACCTCGGTTGCCTGAAAGAGATTGCAATTGCGATAAGGCTGCCTTTTGACATCTGTCAATGTTATAATGTCTGTTTTCTGTTTTATATTGTTCTGAATCATAATGTTTTGGTGCAATAAAGATTTCAACTAACTAAAACTAATTATATCTCAAATTTAAATCTAAACTTCAAATTAAAAACTTTAAATTTTTAAGTTAAGTTTAACTTAAAAAACTTCATCGTATAGAACTTTGATAAAACATATATATCCCTACGATAAGTTATATAAACGAACTTTGTATGTAGGTAAGTACCTACATAAACATATGTACATAAGGAATAAGTATTCTTTTTCTTAAAATCCAAACGAGATTTTGTGTGATTCAAAATATGTATATACACAAGGATCTCTCTGTGTTAACCGTACTCTTAAAAATGCAAATTATTCCAAGATAAAGGATCCAGGAAGTATGGAAAATATTCCGCATAGGATAAATAAGTGGGAAACCGTGAGAGATAATGTTTGAACGTTTGTCAATGTCTGCACACCCTTCCGGTGAAGAATGGAGAAGCTATAGGGAAAAATAATATCATCCTTAAAATTTTAAATAAAAATGTTGTAATTGTATTGAGGTGTAGGTAGATACGTTTTTTTATGTACAATCAAAAAGACGTACGTGAAAAAAACATCAGTAACTGAGATGCGGATATCAAATATAAGAGTGATTGAGTGGGAGACAATTAACTACCCTTTCACAAATATATTATTTTGCCGAATTGTGAATAAATAATAAGGCAGAAAAAATCACTTTAGCGATATTTGCAGTAGCACAATTAATTAAAGTATGTTTCGTTTAAACATGTAAGTTGTATATTTTTGTAATACTTGAATATTTTTTTTTTTTTTAATTTTTTTTTTCTTAATTTGAAACCCCACTCTATAGGTGTGAAAAGATTTCTTATGCCGTGCAATTTGGCGTAAAAAATTCGCCATTTTGAATTCTAATAATTTAAATATAGCCTATGACACCCTAGTGGTTAAGACGAATCTAACTACGTATAATTTATCAAAATCGGTTTAGCTGTTCAGTAGTAGCTGTATGGTAGTAAGGACCAGGGAACATAGAGACTTCAATACAATCCTTTAATTTGATACCCCACTCGATAGTTTTTGAAAAGAAAATATTTTTTATGCCGCGCAATTTGGCGCCAAAAATCCGCCATATTGTTTTCCAATAATTTTAATATAGTTAATGTTAGTTAATGTTACTCTAGTAGTTAAGACGAATCTAACCATGTATAATTTATTAAAATCGGATTAGCCGTTTAGTAGTAACTAGGGAACAGAACTATAGGGACAAACATACAGGTCAAACACATAACCATCCTTCTCGGCTTTGCCTCAGTCTGATAAAAACAATGGCTTTTTATGACAAAGAAATTCTATAGGTATAATGAAAGCTATCGACAAAGTCATAATTGCAGGGTGAAGTGTTACATCGTTAGCATTGTTCTGCATGTTGCACGTCCGACCCATTTGCCGTAGTTTTGCAAAAAGTAGACTGTTTTTACCTTTTTATACCTTTTTCACGTGTGCCTTTGTGCGGCGACATTTATGCAAGTATTCTTATTGTATATATTGTTTAATGCGCAATATACCCGAGTGGTTCTCTTTTCGTCTTCATTATAATACATACACACATGTACACTATCACGTCTTTTCCCCGATAGGGTAGACATCAAGGACGAGTAGACATAGATAGCATTTTGGCTCTCGCAGCGACAAAACCCAGGGCCGCAATATCTAAAGCTGATTTTTAGCGTATTCATCATAATTAATATTTTAACAGAAATAAATAAATATCTATTTAACAGATAAATAGATAATATTTGGTAATTATTATTTAAAAGAATATAAAAAAAAGAATAATATGTTAAGAAAAATATAATCTTTGGAAAGCAGGTATTTTTTAACAGTAGCTCGTTCGTAAAACTATGTAATTTTGACGTCACGTTGTTAGGGTAAGGTTTCATAAAAATCCAACTTATTTATCACACAAACACCCATTAAGAAGTTAATTAAAAAATAGAATTTTGGCAGCGCTTAACTAACTACATCCTCCAAGGTCGAAAGCTTGGATTTTCGTAAAGCCTTAATACCATAATTACGTTATATTAAAATTGCTTTTACACCTCTTGTAAGGCAAAGGTTCTTATTTCCCTATTAGCCAGAGTAAGAAACAAAACTTATTTCAATCATTATTCTTGTCACCTAGCTACTAGGTTGATTTTTGTCACATAAGCGATCGCGCCCACTAGCAAGGACAAAAATAGATTTTGTGATTACAGTGGCACCTGAAACAGGCGTCGTTTGCGCGGTCGCCCGATAAATTGGCACTGCCCAAATTAGGAGTATTTCTAACGATTGTCTGTTTTCAAGTCATCAGTCTCTCTCTCTCTCACTCTTCTCAGCGTGTTCCCAGTTGCATCCACAGCTGTAATGCTGTGAAGCCCGGGGTCCGCTTTCTGGCTTTTCCTTCTCCACTTCGCACGGTCTTGAGCATTCTTCATTGGAGACCATTGGCACGCATATCATCCCTGACGACGTCAAGCCAGCATTTCTTGGGTGAACCACGTCTGCCGGGCCCCGCCAGAGGCGGCATGGCTATACATTTTTTCCTACGTAACTTGCCGGTTTCCGCAAGACATGACCATACCAGCGTAGGCGACTTCCTTGCAGTTTGTCTGCTATGTCACGGACATGAAGGCTGCCGCGGATGTGGGTGTTTCTCACGCGATCTCTCCGTGATACTCCGCATGTCCAGCGCAACATTTGCATCTCCGTGACACGCTGTTCCTGCTTGTGTCGCTCAAGCAATGGCCACGCTTCACTGCCATATAATGATGGATTTGTAGACCTGTCCCTTTAACCTAACCGGCATTTTGGGGTCACAAATGACACCAGTCACCTCCCGCCACTTTGCCCATGCGGCAGATATACGGGCCTTGACGTTGGCATCGATGTCTCCGGACGCGCGAAGTACAGATCCCAAGTATTTGAACTGGTCCGTATGCTTGACCAAGTCTTCGCCTATGCGTACGGGTTAGAGTTGCAGGCCATGTATTCAGTCTTTATTGAATTTTTATACAAACTGATTAGCTGATGATCAGTTTGTGTAAAAATTCAATTTTTTTTTGGGTTTCGTGAAAGTTGTACAACAAAAGTTGTTCAGTTTCATGGGCAGAGGTACCATCTGAGTGGTTTTGCGTTATCACCCGGAGGATGCTCTTTACATCATATATGTGTTATTATATTCTATGCGAAATTGACTATAAAGTCAGATATTTTTTTAGTAATTAGAGTTTTATATGTAGGCACATATATGTACAACCTTTTCTAAATAAAAAAATAATTTTTCATGTCAGCGGCTAACTGCGTAAAAAAAATTTCAAATTGTGGAAAAATTCGGCCCTAAAACGGTTTCCATCGAGTAGGTATTATTTTTACATAAACACTTGGAAAGTTGAGACAGCTGTCCAGAATCCAACAATTTTCCTTAAAATGTTATCTTTACACTGTTCAAGAACATTAACATATAAAATAACAAAAACCTATGAATTTATATACTTTGCACAAGAAGCACAAAGGAGGAATGTATCTTAATAATTTTGTTTGATCTTAGAAAAAATACGGTCCAGTAGTGCATTCATTCGAAAAATTATTTAATAATAAATAAAGGAGATAACTTAAATTCTGCCATATGAATATATATAGATATCTTTTATAACCTGTTTTATTCTGTGAAACATAGCCAAAGTTTTAATATTGGTTTCCGCTAAAAGCAGCCTATTTGAGCTAGCTAAAGTTAGATAATACAGTAATAGTTTTAATTCAAGCAACGGTTGTTTATATTATAATTATATTATATTATAATAATATATAAAATTCTCGTGTCACAATGTTAGTTAACATACTCCTCCGAAACGGCTTGACAATTTTTTTATGCATATTCAGTAGGTCTGAGAATCGGCTACTATCTATTTTTCATACCCCTAATCTACGCGGGCGAAGCCGCGGGCAAAAGCTAGTTACTATCTAAACGTTCATAAAAGCAAAATTTAAAGTCATCAAGTACTTGTACGCTGCTAAGTTTACTATTTCTGGAAATAAGTTCTGTCACTGATGCCTTGAACCCGTGTGGTCCGGGTTAGAATAGGACCACTCCATCTTATCCTGTGGATGTCGTAAAAGGTGACTAAAGGAAAAATAGCAATAAAAGCTCGTGCTACAATAGCATTCCCAAGGAGGGTTGACGTCAGGCAGGCGGCCGGTCGTAAAATAAAGCCAAATCAATTTATGGAACGTCGACAAAGAGTTGGGTATAGGGATAGGGCGCCACCGCAAAATGGCGCGCAGGAGCCCCGCCCGACTCCTGTGACAAGTGGGCCAGGACACTTATAAGATCACTCGACTTATGTCCGTCTGTCCATCCGTCTGACACAGCCAATTTGCTTCGAAACTACTGGACTGATTGAGTTGTTTGGTACACTCATGTAAGTTGGTGTCCTAAAACCGGATATGTAACGTAAATAAAATCATTTAAAACATAGGCATGTCTTGAAGATAAATAAAAAAATCAAAATAAAAAGTTTTGCAAACCATATTCGTTTCATAAATCGTTTGACATATCAATTTCATAAGTTTAAAATAAACTAGCTTTTCGGGCGCTGCGCGGGCTGCAAGCAGCCCGCGGTTTTTCGTGCAGCTGTTGAAGTTGGTTGGAATCTTATTTCCAGTTGAGAGAATAGGTAAGGTGCTAAAGTCAGTATAAAAAAAATAAAAACCTATACGGGCCGCCATCTTGGAATCAAATTTTGTTTGCAGTTTTGAGTTCCGCGGGATGCTTTACCCCAGCATACAAAATTTCAGACCCCTTCGATGTTTCAGTAGAACGTTATGAACGAATAAAGTTTAAATTCTAAAATCCAGACGCCATCTTGGATTCCAAAAAAAATTACAGATTTGGTTTCCGCGATCCAAAAAACCCTTGCATACTGAATTTCAGTCAAATCGGAAGCAGCAGACTGTTGGCGGCCATCTTGGAAAATTTAAAAAAAAACGCTCGTCACTCGGTGGGAGTGGCAGCTCGGCCTGCAGCCTCGCGGGACAGCTCAGCCTTCGGCCTTCGGCCTCAGGCTTCGCTTAGTGACTTGGGGGGGGGGGGTTCTTGAGAGGGGAGAGGTCAGGAGGGGCTCGGGCTTCGCCCTCGCTACGCAGCTCGGCCTTCGGCCTCGCGGGGAGCTTAGTTTTCGGCCGTTGGCCTCTGACTTCGCAGACACTTAAGGGGGGGGGTTCTGGGGGAAGGGGGGAGGTCAAGAGGGGCTCGGGCGTCACCCTTGCCACGCAGCTCGGCCTTCGGCCTCGCGGTACATACTCGGGAATTGTCCTTGTATGGCGGCCATCTTGGATTTTGAAAAAAATCAAAAAACAAGTGAACTGTCACTCATGTCTTGTCAAATTGCTTACAACCCCCTACATTTTGGAAAAAAAATCACACCCCTAACCCTAACCGTTTTTGCAGGCCGTACCCCTTCCACATCAAGATCTGGTGATCTTCAACTTTTCGGATTTTTCTGGTTGGTTTCAAAACAACCTCAATACGATGGTATAAAATTTAAAACACCTGTCAGTCTGGAACAGGTCAAACAATTATGTCAATCAGTGAGTCAGTGGTAATGTAGGTTTATATATATATAACTAGCTTTTCGGGCGCTGCGCGGGCTGCAAGCAGCCCGCGGTTTTTCGTGCAGCTGTTGAAGTTGGTTGGAATCTTATTTCCAGTTGAGAGAATAGGTAAGGTGCTAAAGACAGTGTAAAAAAAATAAAAACGTATACGGGCCGCCATCTTGGAATCAAATTTTGTTTGCAGTTTTGAATACCGCGGGGTGCTTTACCCCAGCATACAAAGTTTCAGACCCCTTCGATGTTCCAGTAGGACGTTTTGAACAAATAAAGTTAAAAAATTTAAAATCCAGACGCCATCTTGGATTCCAAAAAAAATGTCAGATTTGGATTCCCCGGCTTAAAAAACCCTTAAACTTTGAAATTCAGTCAAATCGGAAGCAGTCGAGTATTGGCGGCCATCTTGGAAAATTAAAAAAAAAAATGCTTAGCGCTTGGTGGGACTGGCTCGGCCTACGGCCTCGCCACGCAGCTCGGCCTGCAGCCTCGCGGTGGAGCTCAGCCTTCGGCCTTCGGCCTCAGGCTTCGCTTAGTGACTTGGGGGGGGGGGTTCTGGGGGGGGGGAGGTCAGAAGGGGCTCGGGCTTCGCCCTCGCCACGCAGCTCGGCCTACGGCCTCGCGAAAGAGGTCTGTTTTTGGCCTTTGGCCTCTGACTTCGCAAAGACACTTGAGGGGGGGGGGGTTCTGGGGGAAGGGGGGAGGTCAAGAGGGGCTCGGGCGTCACCCTCGGAACGCAGCTCGGCCTGCGGCCTCGCTTTCCGCTTGACCTACGGTCTCGCGGTACACACTCGGACATCGTCCTTGTATGGCGGCCATCTTGGATTTTGAAAAAAATCAAAAAACAAATGACAGTCGTCAAATTGCTTATAACCCTCTACATTTTGAAAAAAAAATCATACCCCTAACCCAAACCGTTTTTGCAGGCTGTACCTTGTCCACATTAAGATCTGATGATCTTCAAAATGTCAGATTTTTCTGGTACTCACTGGAGCACCCTCTACACGACCATACATCAATCATTACCCCACCCACCCGGGAACAGGTCAAACAACTATGTCAATCAGTCAGTGAGTCAGTGGTAATGTAGGTTTATATATTATATTATAATATTATAAAGCTGAAGAGTTTGTTTGTTTGTTTGTTTGTTTGTTTGAACGCGCTAATCTCCGAAACTACTGGTTCGAATTGAATAATTCTTTTTGTGTTGGATAGTCCAGTTATCGAGGAAGGCTATAGGCTATATAACATCACGCTACGACCAATAGGAGCAAAGATATAGTGGTAAATGTGTAAAAAACGGGAGAAATTATTTCATCTTTGAAGCCTTCCGTTGCGTGCGCCGTGAAAACGGTTCAAGATACACAAAAAATATGTATTAAAGAATAATAGCTCTTTTAATGATCTAAAAAACAGTCCGCGATAGTATATGTCTATCTTTTAAGATTAACTCACGAAAACCGTTTTTATGGTACCTAATTTGGTCGAAATAATTTGTTTAAGTTGTATCAACATAATAATATTAATCTTTATTCAAATAAATATGTTGTTGGTTAAGAGTACTTCATCTATACTAATATTATAAAGCGGAAGAGTTTGTTTGTTGGTTTGTTTGTTTGTTTGTTTAAACGCGCTAATCTCAGGAACTAATGGTCCGATTTGAAAAATTCTTTTTTTGTTGGGTAGTCCATTTATAGAGGAAGGCTTTAGGCTATATAACATTACGTTCCGACAACCACGCGAACGAAGTCGCGGGCACAGCTAGTATATTATAACTAGCTTTTCGGGCGCTGCGCGGGCTGCAAGCAGCCCGCGGTTTTTCGTGCAGCTGTTGGAGTTGGTTGGAATCTTATTTCCAGTTGGGAGAATAGGTAAGGAGCTAAAGTCAGTATAAAATAAAATAAAAACTTGGAATCAAATTTTGTTTGCAGTTTTGAGTTCCGCGAGGTGCTTTACCCCAGCATACAAAATTTCAGACCCCTTCGATGTTCCAGGAGGACGTAATGATCGAATAAAGTTAAAAAAATTTAAATCCAGACGCCATCTTGGATTCCAAAAAAAATTACAGATTTGGATTCCCCGGCGTAAAAAACCCTTAAATTTTGAATTTTAGTCAAATCGGACGCAATCGACTATTGGCGGCCATCTTGGAAAATTTAAAAAAAAACGCTCATCGCTTGGTGGGAGTGGCTCGGCCTACGGCCTCGCCACGCAGCTCGGCCTGCGGCCTCGCGGTGGAGCTAAGCCTTCGGCCTTCGGCCTCAGGCTTCGCTTAGTGACTTGGGGGGGGGGGGGTTCTGGGGGATGGGGGAGGTCAGGAGAGGCTCGGGCTTCGCCCTCGCCACGCAGCTCGGCCTTCGGCCCCGCTTTCCGCTCGACCTACGGTCTCGCGTAACACACTCGGAAATTGTCCTTGTATGGCGGCCATCTTGGATTTTGAACAAAATCAAAAAACAAATGACAGTCGTCAAATTGCTTACAACCCCCTACATTTTGGAAAAAAAATCACACGCCTAACCCTAACCGTTTTTGCAGGCTGTACCTCGTCCACATTAAGATCTGATGATCTTCAACATGTCCGATTTTTCTGGTACTCACTGGAGCACCCACTACACGACCATACATCAATCATTACCCCACCCACCCGGGAACAGGTCAAACAACTATGTCAATCAGTGAGTCAGTCAGTGGTAATGTAGGTTTATATATTATAACTAGCTGTTCGGGCGCTGCGCGGGCTGCAAGCAGCCCGCGGTTTTTCGTGCAGCTGTTGAAGTTGGTTGGAATCTTATTTCCAGTTGCGAGAATAGGTAAGGTGCTAAAGTCAGTATAAAAAAATAAAAACGTATACGGGCCGCCATCTTGAAATCAAATTTTGTTTGCAGTTTTGAATACCGCGGGGTGCTTTACCCCAGCATACAAAAATTTAGACCACTTCGATGTTTCAATGGGACGTTATGAACGAATATAGTTAAAAAAATTAAAATCCAGACGCCATCTTGGATTCCAAAAAAATGTCAGATTTGGATTCCGTGACGCAGAAAACCCTTGCATTTTGAATTTCAGTCAAATCGGAAGCAGTCGAGTATTGGCGGCCATCTTGGAAAATTAAAAAAAAACGCTCAGCGCTTGGTGGGAGTGGCTCGGCCTACGGCCTCGCCACGCAGCTCGGCCTGCAGCCTCGCGGAACATCTCAGCCTTCGGCCTTCGGCCTCAGGCTTCGCTTAGTGACTTGGGGGGGGGAGGTCAGGAGGGGCTCGGGCTTTGCCCTCGCCACGCAGCTCGGCCTACGGCCTCGCGGGGAGCTTAGTTTTCGGCCTTTGGCCTCTGGCTTCGCTTAGAAACTTGAGGGGGGGGGGGGATTCTGGGGGGAGGGGGGAGGTCAAGAGGGGCTTGGCCTTCACCCTGGCCACGCAGCTCGGCCTGCGGCCTCGCTTTCCGCTCGACCTACGGTCTCGCGGTACACACCCGGAAATTGTCCTTGTATGGCGGCCATCTTGGATTTTGGAAAAAATCAAAAAACAAATGACAGTCGTCAAATTGCTTACAACCCCCTACATTTTGAAAAAAAAATCACACCCCTAACCCTAACCGTTTTTGCAGGCTGTACCTCGTCCACATTAAGATGTGATGATCTTCAACATGTCAGATTTTTCTGGTACTCACTGGAGCACCCTCTACACGACCATACATCAATCATTACCCCACTCACCCGGGAACAGGTCAAACAACTATGTCAATCAGTGAGTCAGTCAGTGGTAATGTAGGTTTATATATTATAATATATAATAGTTTTGGAGTATAATTAATAAGAATTATTATTAAAAAATAACAACTCTAAACTAAACTAAAACTAAGTAACTAAACAAAACTTAATACAACTTAAATACTAAAAATAAATTACTTATACCATTATTACCAGAAGAAGAGGTCACTGCGCCTTCTATAAACGTTATTAATATATGAACTGTGAAAAGACTTTATGGACTCTCAGCACTGTGTGAAATAGACATATCAGCTCTTAGCTGCTCGTCTATAATAAATAAAATAAAAATAAATAAATATAAACTATTATAAATAAACGGGCAAGTGCGAGTCGGACTCGTACATGAAGGGTTCCGTACCACCGTAAAATGTTTTAAAACGCTGAAGAAACACAGTTTCTTTTATGACCAGAATTTTTAACTTTTTCTTATTTTTAGTATTTGTTGTTATAGCGGCCATAGTAATACATAATCTGTGAAAATTTCAAGTACCTAGTTAATGCCATTATAAAGATCTAGTTAAAAACGCTGAAAAACACATTTTTTGTATGACGACCCCCTTTAATTTTCAACTTTTTTTTATTTTTAGTATTTGTTATTATAGCGGCCACAGTACGTAATACATAATCGATGAAAATTTCAAGTGTCTAGCTATTACGGTTCAAGAGATAGAGCCCTGTGACAGACGGACAGACGGACAGACAGCGGAGTCTCAGTAATAGGATCCCGTTTGCACCCTTCGGGTACGGAACCCTAATAAAAATATCCCACAAATTCTGCCCCTGCGGAAAAGTGCCCAGAAACGCTGGCAGCATTGCCACGTTGGATGGCAATGCTTATTCTTTGTGCTAAGAAACTGCCAGCCTTCTGGTCACCTGTTACCTCAACCAGCCTTTTACCTATAAAATTGAATATACTATGTGCAGAAGGCCCCCACGGTCCCAACGTTTCAACCCCAAACGACTCAAATATGTATGCCTCTCCTAGGCACGCATACTTGCGCCGTTTGAGGGATTCAGCGGTAGCTGCCGCCGTGCCAGCCTTCCCACTTGTGCTATGAAGATGGGAAGGCGCCAGAGTGTCGAAACATGTGGCGTCCCACACTAGCGGTCTTCCCAACCTCCAGGGCACAAGGGTCATTCCGTCCGGCCTCTTGCCATCATCCCGTGCCAGGCCGATTGGAGTTATTTAATAAAATACGTAAAAATTTACCACACGTTATGTCAAAAATTACTTTGCCTAATTTTTTTATTTCCTGAAGATATATGTATATAAATATGTATTTTACAGCAATTCTCTGTTTACATCAGTACTCAATAGCATGTTTCATGCCTTGAGCATGTCTGAGAAGCGGGTGTCGCTAAATCCTAAAGGGGCGTCCGGAGACACTCCCTCCCTGCAGCCTCCACACACCCTCACACTGATACTGCAACATTTATCCATCTGTATTGATTACGCACGGACTTTCTATGGATGAATGTGGTTTGTTGGAAACGTTGCAAACTAAAGTTTACTGCTAGGAAGTACCGCTTTTATGTTTATGTACGATATTTTCTTAATAAATGAAACATTCAATTCGGCGTTAAGGCCGTACCTAAATTTTCCGGGATCCAGTGCTGCCCCCATTTAAAATAAATCATTTAAAAATATAAAATTTTGCTACTACCAAGCTCTAAATAACCCTTTAAAGTATTTTATGAACTACTGTTTACAGTTTAAAGTGAGAACGTTAAGCTTTACTACGTACATTTGCGAAAAACGGCCACTTTTGGCAAATGTGCGTAGTAAAGCTGAACGTTCTCATTATAAACTGTAAACAGTAGTTCATAAAATACTTTAAAGGGTTATTTAGAGCTTGGTAGTAGCAAAATTTTAAACGATGTCTCCGTTTTCTTTGAAATGATTTTTTTTAAATAGGGGCAGCACTTGACCCCGGAAAATTCAGGTAAGGCCTTAATCTGCGTAAAATAAATTCTCGTCGGAGAAAAATTCGGCCCTAATACGGTTTCCATTCCATCAAGTAATATTTTTACATAAACACTTGGATAGATGAGACCGCTGCCCAGAATCCGAAAATTTTCCTCAGAATGTTATCTTTTCGTTATCCAAAAAAACATTTACATAGTATACAGGCTGACTTTTTTTTATTTTGTATTTATTGGCTTGACGCTACTGCGCATTTAGCCAGGAACAAGTTAATAAAACGTAGGAAATTCTTTATTCCTAACAAGTTACAATGAAAGGTTGGTGTAGGCCTTTGATTGCTTTAAGGGAATTTCTGGCGACAAATCTACACGAGTCCATTGGTTTTCATAGCCGATTGAGTGGCGGACGACGACGCCCGAAGACACCCACACAGTCCGCAAAACAAATATCACTACAGCTATACTATGACTGTCCACTTTAACTATTTCACATATTGTTCATGGGCATGAGCATTTATAACACCAAACAACACCAATTTCATATTATAAACTCCACTAAAATCAATTTTCAAAATAATTTAAAGAAAACCCCAACCGAACCCTTGACTTCCCGCCAAAAAACGCAGGGTGACTTTTTAACCACCAGCCAAATTTTTGGAGCAATTTCAGTCCTTGATACTGAACTACTTTCTATAAAAACAATGAACGAAAAAGTAAAATAAAAATTCGCCTTCCCAATACTTTTCATACAAATGAGCTCTCAGCCAAACGGATTTTGTATAGGAGGATGAAAATTTTTTATCAATTTTCAATAACTTTTTTTATAGTTAGTAGTTTAGTTCATCATGGACAGAACTAGCTCCAAAAATTTGGCTGTTGTTTAAAAATTCACCCTGTATAACAAAAACCTGTGAATTTACATACTTTGTACGAGTAATCCTTACACTAGAATCACAAAGGAAGCCTAAAACTAAAATCACAAAGTATCTTTCTCATTTTGTTTGATCTTAGAAAAAATAAGGTCCAGGGGTGCTCTCATTCGAAATATATTATTCAACTAGCTTTTGCCCGCGGCTTCGCTCGCGTAGATTTAAACAAACTTTCATCCCCTATTTTATCCCCTTGGGGGTAGAATTGATCAAAATCCTTTCTTAGCGGATGCCTACGTCATAACATCTACTTGCATGCCGAATTTCAGCCCGATCCGTCTAGTGGTTTGGGCTATGCGTTGATAGATCACTATGTCAGTCAGTCAGTCAGTCACCTTTGACTTATATATATTTAGATAATGAATAAAGGAGATATTAAATTAAAATTCTGCTTTTATGAATCTATAGATAATTTTTATATCCCGTTTCATTCTGTGAAACGTAGCGAATCTAGTTTAATATTGATTATCGCCAAAAGCAGCTTACTTTGAGCTAGCTGAAGTAAAACTTCATTTCAGCTAGCTCAAAATTAGCTACCTTTGACGGAAGTTATTGAATTGTTCAAATTATGTTTTAAACAACCGTGTTTAAAACATAATTTGAACAATTAATTACAGGCATTGACTTTTATATTTTTATTTGGAAAGAATCTCATCATCATCGTCAGGTTTTTTTTAGTCTCTACTGCAGGGGCACTACCCTCTCTGTACTACCAGAACCATACTTAGCTAGAACAGTCAGTGGATAAGGCCTACACTCTACAGAATATATGATCGAAGGCTAGTTACATATTATTTAAGTTGACCCCACCCTGAGCCCATGGCTGGCTACGCCCATGACCAGACCCATACTTGGGGAAAGCAGTCAAAGGATTTGGCCTACACTCTCCACGCTGGCCAGACGGGTTGGAGAGATGTCATTGATGTTTATAAGCTTTGTTTAGCTTGTGTTTCCTAAGTCGCCTTCTACGACGTCCACAAAAAGTGGTCCTATTCTATTCTACCGAGCCTATCTATTATTTACGGTGGGTTTCTTAAATTTTAAATATTGTTAAATAAAGATTCATATGTACCCATATGTACTTAAGAATCTTTATTTAACAATTTTTAATTTTGTGACATGGAATCATCTTTTACTTTTAAATGTATAGAATAACTGAAAAAAATTATATAAATTTATTGATGTAAACAGAAAGACACGCTTTTGCCCAGCAACGTGACCTAACTGGCAAACAAAAAAAAATAAACATCTAGCATGCAGAATTTGTCTTGATTTAAAACTGCTGCCTGTATCTTATTTTTTAATAAACAATAAACTACTATCTAAACGTTTATAAAAGCAAAATTCAAAGTCATCAAGGACTCGTACGACTAAATTTACTATTTATGGGAATAATTTTTATCACTGATGACGTGAAAACTGAAAATCGTTAGAAATACCGCCCTAATTTGGGCAGTGCCAATTACCGGGCGACCGCCGGCAAACGACGCCTGTTTTGCGGTGCCGCTGTAATCACGTAATCTATTTTTGTTGGATCACTTGCCCATCAGCGATTTTTATGCACGACTTAAATCCATCAAGTTCAAATGGTCTTTAAGAATATTGCCGACGATTTTTGTTGGTGTGCCATTAGGTACATTCCTAAAATGAAAATAAAAGTTTACAAAAAAACCTTACTTTTTATGACCAGATAGATTTAGTATAAGTATTATGCAGATTGTAAATGGGATTTTAACATCGATACCTTAAAAAGAAATTGTAGTTTTAATTAATTAAAAACTAATTAATTAAAACTACAATTTCTTTTTAAGGTATCGATGTTAAAATAGGTTAGTATTTTTTATTAATTTGTTAATATCTTCTTTCTGAATAAAAGAAAATAAATTACTTGTCCTTAAAATTTTAATCCTTACTTATAAATAAATGGTAATAGTATAGATAATAATCAATTTATAATGAGTATTGTAGATTAGCCTGGGTCTTGGATGTTTATCTATATATGTATTTGTTATAAAATATAGAATCGTTGAGTTAGTATCCCATTACACAAGTCTCGAACTTACTTTGGGGCTAGCTCAATCTGTGTGATTTGTCCCTATATATTTATTTATTTATTGTATATTCTATTAGGACAGAACATGGAGGCACTTTTATAATGTACTTTTTACCTATGTTCCACATCTTTCTTATTTGTAAAGATCAAGTGTTCGGTGAGCAAGCCGCGGTGAACAACCCTAATTGGAAGCGGATATTAACCTAAATAAAAATACACTTACAACTCCTTGCTTCCCATAATTACTTCCTGCCATGTTATTGACTACTAATTAATCAAATACAAAGACAGTTTGTATGTTAACATATATGTTTGTGTACAATGATTAATTTGCCTTTCTGTGACACTTGTATATCTAAGCTGAGATATGTTATCGATAATAAACTATAAAACCCCATTTCTATGCCAAGAGCATAATTTATACTACTGTTTTAAGTAACTAGGTCTCCTTATTAATAAAATGAAATAGTTTGTTAAAAAATCTAGAAAGAACTATAGTTTATTAGCAGTGGCAGCAACTCGTGACTATATAAAAAATAAAATTTGCATCTGATATCTCAATGCTGCCTTTGCTATCTTTTCAATTTTCCTATAGGATAAATAATAAATATATATAAGCACATATCACACAGACGGAGCTAACCCCAAAGTAAGTTTTTACACTTGTGTTATGCAATACTAACTCAATGATACTATACTTTATAATAAATACATACTTATATAGATAACCACCCAAGATCAAGAATGCTTCAGCATTAAGTCTACCTACTGTAGCTTTTGGCTCAATAAATATAGAACAAAAACACAACATTTTAAGGCCGTACCCAAATTTTCCGGGGTCCAGTGCTGCCCCCATTTAAAATAAATCATTTCAAAGAAAACAGAGACATTATTTAAAATTTTGCTACTACCAAGTCCTATAAAACCCTTCAAAGTATTTTATGAAGTACTGTTTAAAGTTTAAAGTGAGAACGTTAAGCTTTACTACGCACATTTGCGAAAAACGGCTACTTTTGGCAAATGTGCGTAGTAAAGCTTAAGAGGGCGCCTGATGTCAATAATCTAGATTTTGCTCCCGCTTCCACGCACACAAATTTACTCTAGCCGAAGCGAGACAATGAGCCATGCGGAGCGTCGGGAACCGCGGTGGGTCAAAGAGGCTGGTTCTGATTTTGAGGTTTTTTCCGTTTTACAAAGAATATTTAAGAGTTATTTAAAAAGTAAGACATATGATGACTGCCTTATGTTTAATACAATTATAATCCAAAGTTACAAGTGCTAATTTATTGTATTTTAAATACTTTCTGTTTTAGTATAATTCTGAGGTGTTTTGGAGGCAACTTCGCAATGTTTTTCTATCGAGAAAATTTTAAGAAATCGTGTTTTCAAAACTTATTTCGTCTTATTATAAAAACAGGACTAACTTTGTTACTAGGTTTAAACCATTACCCGCCCAAAATCAAGTTGATATCTAGTAATATCACTCTATCTCATGTGTCAATGTCAACTTGATTTGGGCGGATAATGGTTTAAACCTAGTAACAAAGTTAGTCCTGTTTTTATAATAAGACGGATTATGTTTAGAGTTAGTCCTTAACTTTGCTGTGTTTTTATATCAAAGTGAGTATTTCGTTAATATTGATAATATTTAAGATCGCTCTAAGAACTTTAGGGTAGTACGAGCTCTTAACGTTCTCATTATAAACTGTAAACAGTAGTTCATAAAATATATTGAAGGGTTATCTAGGATTTGGTAGTAGCAAAATTTTAAATAATGTCTTCATTTTCTTTTAAATGATTTATTTTAAATGACGGCAGCACTGGACCCCGGAAAATTTAGGTACGGCCTTAATGACGCACAACCGTCCATACAACTTTACCAAGTGCAGTTTTTATTACAACCTCTTTGGATTTTACGGATCAGTCATATTAACTAGAATCACAAAGGGAAAGATACGAATTGTAATTCTAATAATGATCATGATGTTTGCTTATGCCTATACTGAGCAGCTGTTGCTAATAGTATACTCCTATGAAATCATTTGAAATGTAGTTAATGAGATTTATAAAAATATTTATTTGTATTTCCCAGAGTCGCTCGGTTTTGAATACAGCTGAGAACTTAATAATAATTTATCGTTTGGAACATCTAGATAACATTGTTGATGTTCTATCTAAATAAGTTATGACTAGACAGTAGACGCCATATTTTGTATATAATATTTATTTAGCACCAAAGAAAATAGTTTCGAAGTTTCCCCATTTCCTTCTCTTAACTGATAAGTTTTTTATGAAACTCTATATTAAATGAAAGGGAGCGTTTGATTTATGTACTTGCTGGCATATTTTGCTATTACTACTTCATAGACTATTTATACTTATATAGTAAGTAAGCCTGTAGAACAATATATGATTTATAGCCTTTGCTATAAACACGATATTTTTTTATAAATCAAATAAAATAAAGCTATTATTACGGGTTAAGGAAACTACTTAAAGGTACTTATAGAACTAATATTCAATTCCTATTAAAGAAACAGAATTTCAGTGTTTAAATCTCAACATGTGCACATTAGTAGTAAGCATTGTGGCAATTGCTATAAGGGATCGTTTAAGCATTACGTAAGCAGAATTTGTTTTTTTAGACAGTTTTACCCCAATAGTATAAGTAAGTAATAATAAACCCTCCTATGCTTACGCAAGCATTGATGCATATTTTTTTAAATCTGCTCTATTTTTAATTGTTTTCATGAGTAAGTTTATTGTTCGTATCTCTATGATTTCACTTACAAATCTTATAGTTTCTTTTATTTATATATTAATAAAAAATAACTAAAATAGTTGCTTACGTAATGAAAGTCCCGACCCTCCCGTCCCTATGTCATCAAAAATAAGCAAATCAAAGACCCCCTGTTGTGCTTACGTAATACATGAACGGCCCCTCATACAACAAATAGTAAAACTGTGAGTTAATCATTTTGATGACCAAATCGTAAACGTATTAATTAGCGTATAATTATTGGAGGTTTATTCAGAAAGTTACCAATTTACTGAGCGAGTGTGAAACGATTTAAAATCATATTACGTTTGGGACTTAATTTAAAGAGCGGTGGACATGTACCCGAACCGTCACGTCGAGGAAAGTAAATACTGGTCCAATTATATTATTTACTCACAACTTCGTAATTAAATGTAGGCTCCAATTCCCATTACCCTCGCTGTAATTAAAATACTCACGCCGTAGGTAGGTAGTATTAGTGGAATGATACATTTGGAATTTGTTTAAAAAATACACGAGTATGTAAGTAAAATAGGAAAAACTAATTGGTAAATTTTTGAGTTCATATAGGTACTGCAAATCGTCTTCACTTAAAATTACTCTTAAACTTGGCGTACGTACGTACGAATTATTAGAAATCTTTTAAATTGTGCAATAGAACTCGACTTAAAGTAACTAAGTATATTACAAAGGTGGTGGTAAGCCGTGTGGTTCTTGGCAGAGTAGAATAGGACCACTCCAAGTCTTTCTGTGGATGTCGTAGAAGACGACTTAGGAAAAAATCAATGACACCTCTCCGTCTGGTCAACGTGAAAAGTGTAGGCCAAATCCGCTGACTGCTCTGGCTAATAATATATAGCTCTGGCAGTACAGAGGGTCGTGCTCCTGCAGTGGAGACTAAAAAAGGAACGTCATCGAAGCAGCGATTCCCAGTGGATTTAGTTCAGGCGAAACTGTGTTTATACCACAAAATAAATACACCACTGATCTCCAACAATGTCCCATTCCAATTATGCACAAAATTTTCCATAGCTACTTACATCGCGACAACCGTAAAATGTCCCAGGTCGATCTAAGTCTAAATGTTTTCCGTGAAGTTGTACGTTGCCTGCTTGCAGGTAACTAAGTAATGCTGTAAGTAATCTATATGTATAGAGGTAGGTATGAGACCAAGCAACAAAAAAACTATTAATGTCATGTTATTTTTGTCGTCGTGTATAAAGATAGGTATAACATATGAGTAATGTATGATGCCGTGTGTGAAAAAAATTGGGTACCAAATTAAATAACCAGGGGATGGTTATTTAATTTTCCTCAGTTGAGGCTTTTGTGGTATCGTATGAGTTATACAAAAGAGTAAAGGCATACATACAAACTATCACGTCTTTAACCGTAATGGGGCAGACAGAGCATTTTGGGTCTTGCGGCTCCAAGTAGACAGTAGGGTTACTCCAAAAGAGGTACGCAAGACATACGTTACTTTACTGCGTATCCACGTTTCAGTGTCAAGCAACATTGACCCTTAATACTTAATGATAAAGTATATTTGGTTTGACTTATAAAAAGTATGTCACTAGCGTACGACTGCCGTATTTTTTTATGGATAAACCCCCCTGAGCCTCGGGCCGCAAGACTTAGCATGGTGGTGGGCGAGAAAGTGGAAAAAATAATCAAAATAGTAGGTTAAAAAGCCTTCTATCTAGTTGGTCCCATATTAATATGGTTTAATTTTATTGTAAAAAAATATTATAAATTATTGTAGATATACCTAGTCTAAGTTTATTGTCTTCTTCTTCTTCTACCTTATCCTTATCCCACTCTTTATGTGGGGTCGGCACAGCATGTCAGTTTCTTCCATCTTGCTCTATCTCCTGTAATTTGTCCATCACTCCCTTCCCACTCATATCCTCCTTTATACAACCTCACTTCTTGGATTCGCTTCTAAGTTTATTATAAGTATTGTAAGCAAAATTATAAGTCATATAATAAGTTATTAAAAATATTATCACATATACTTAGGTAGGTAAAGCCTACCTAACCTAACTATGCGACAATCAGCCATTGGATTCTGAATGAGCGTGTGAATGGAAACTCGCATTAGCAAGTCAGATCAGATGGCCGCGCTATGAATGTACGATGAGGTCACAAACAGCTCAAACTTTGAAGCGCAGTTCAGAAACTCGACTAACTAAATATTGCCCGACGCCAATATGTTATAACAATGACATGATCGATCAGTCACCATGAAAAATAGAAGGGCATTGTTAGACCGATCAATTTGCTACAAAATACAGGAGTACGCTTACATGAAGTAGGTTAGTACGCTCGCATGAAGCTGAAATCGATTAATGTTCCGGCCAAATGAAAAAGTGCAAAATTATTCAAAAATGATAACTGTACACGGTAGTTCATAAAATAGTTTGAAGGGTTATCTAAGGGTTTCACAAAGACTAAATTTTAAATGATATCTACGTTTCCTTTCAAATATTTTGCACGCCTCATAAGCGAAGCGCATGAGGTAGTGCTCTACTCTCGCCTTACAAAAATCAAGTGATTTTTTAACTAAATGTGTCTCTATTTATTTTCTATCGCACTTGTACAATAATATTTACACATAAATGTCAAGGAAAAACACTAGTTTCAACACTTACGACATTTTTAAAAGACATTTTGCCTTTTAAATAAATAAAAACAATGTTTAATAAAATCATTTTGTGGACGTCCGTGTGTCTGTATGTATGGAAACTGGCGTGGTCACGATAACTCCCGAAAAACTTATCTGATCAAGTCCATTTTTTTTTAATCGCTTCAGTATTATCCAAAACTAAGTCCTTTCGAAGATCACGGTCTAATTCAATGTAGTTTAATCGTAATTTCAATTTAATTGTGAAAAATGAGATTATGAGGCGTGCACTTTTGGATTTTCCAAACTTATTTTTTAAAATGGGGGCAGCACTGGACCCCGAAAAATTTAAGTATCCCTTAACAGTATAAAAAATAATAGCTATTTGTTTTACGGTTTGTTATAAGGAAAATATATTCTGATATTTTTTTTATTTTTAGAACTGCTGACATGAAGGTCTTTATTAAGGCTCGTGATTAATGACGCAAAACGTTTACCTTTCCAGGGAATGTATAAATAAAAGGGAAAACCTGCTGTTCATGACTTTGAAAAGTGCGGGATATTTTTATGATGAACATGCTAATCTTACCTGATTTCTTCCCTAACGAAACAATTTATTGTAGGTAAGTACGTAACTCATTTATTATCGTATTTACTGACGTAAATTTAACAAGCAGTATTACTTAAATGCTTTTAAAATAAGACATTTTTTTTTGACAAATCATACTGATTGATCTAGCCCCAAAGTAAGTTTAAACTTAAACTTGTATTATGGGATACTAACTCAACGATGCTATATTTTTTAATAGATAAATATATAGATAAACACCCAAGACCCAGGATAATTTGAAAAGGCCATTTTCTACTTTGCCCTGGCTGGGGATCTAACTCAAAACCTCCAGATTGGCGGACTAGCGTGTTGACCATTACACCACGGAGGTCGCTTTCAATTTTTTTTTAAATTTAGTTAAATTTACATGTTTAGGTAAATTTAAAAAAATAAGTATGCATACAGATATGTAGCCACTACAGTATACATTGCAAAGCTAAAATAGCTAAGTACTTACATCACCATTTTTGGCCATATAACTATTTTGATTCCTTTTCCATCTTGTCGCCCACCATAACGCTAAAAGTGGCCTTTGTCTCTGGGCTCTGTCTGTTTAGAGCCGCAAAATCTAAAATGCTCTGTCTGCGCCGATAGTCCAATAAAGACGTATAACTAGCATTCGTACGCGTCGTTTGTTGGACGACCAAATATGGATGGAAATTAATCGGGACACGCAAAAGCCGCGAGCCGAGTCAGCCAATCAAAGCTCGAGAACCATACACCGCCATATTAGGATTTTTGTTTTCCTAATCGCTGTACTTGTATAAACCGAATATTTGTAAATAAAGATTCATTCAAATTTCTTCTTTGGGGCATAGAACACGCTTTCGGATTTATCTCCCGTTATGTACACGTAACCTACCAACACACACCACATATTATATCATAAGCTACAGGTTAGCTGTAGGTACCTATGTTAAACACTCAAAATATGTACATAAACTGCCTATACAGGCTGACTTTTTAACCACCAGCCAAAGTTTTGGAGTAAGTTCAGTCCATGATACTAAACTTCTTTCCATAAAAACAATTAACAAAAAAAGATTAAAAAAAATCGCCTTTCCATACAAATTGGCGCTCAGCCCAACTGATTTTGTTTGATGTTTGATTTGACTGATTGTGGGAGGACGAAAAATTTTAATCTATCTTCAATACATTTTTTTAAAGAAACATTACATTACATTTTTTGTTCAGTATCATGGACTGAACTTTCTCCAAAAATTTGGCTGGTGGATAAAAAGTCACCGTGTGTATACCTACGCTTTACATAGTTCGTTTGTCATTAGCATTCATAACTTTACCTGATCTGGACATCTTGAACAATATTTTACTTTGTACCGATTTAAAAATAATTTCACAAACAACCTGCAAATGTGATGTAAATACATCAGATCAAAACAGATACAATATTATGTTACCGCGAACAAATTTTTAAGTTATGCCACGAATAACAATAGAATGTTTACGCAGCATTAACTAGAGCTTTGGTAATAATAAACAAGACAGGAAAACGTTACAATACCCCGACAGGAAGGCTCTATTTTGATTGATTTGAATATTTAATCAAAGGATGGAACCATCAGTCTTCATCTTTTCGTTTACGTATTAAACGTATGATTTGTTTTATTAGATACTGGAAATTATAGGATAGACTTGGTGGACCCAGACAGAAAATTATTAAAAAACGATTGCTATCTAAGCTCCTTTTTTATTATTCGCTTGGGTACTTGTACTAGTTGGAGATTAGATTTGAATTGGAAAAGCTGCTTCCTCCGAGCCAGTACCTCCTACCTTTAGGTCAGTAAGTATGATTACTTACTAACCTATAGCTAGGAAGTACGAGAGAAAGAGAAATCATTTTTATTTACCAGAAAAAAAAACATTTGCACAATTTTTCTTAATCTATAACAACAAGATAGACACTTAGGTAAACCATTTGCTGTCAATACATAAGTACTTGATGTTATAGAAAAGCATAACTTATATACCAATAGTTCAAATAACTGTCACCAGGTGTAAAAAATCGTAACTATATAGATATATATAGGCCTGCGTGGCCGCGGTGGCGGCCTGCCCGCGGTCAAGTTGTTCTTGTCACAACCAGCCGCGAGTGATTAAAAAAAATGGCACACGAATCGTCAAATACTGAAGTTTTTGAAAAAGTTTTGGACTTTTCTTTTACATCATTACCTCAAAGTAACTACTAATCGCTCTTCTGCACTAATATTCTCTCCTCCAATTTGTATGTTGCTTTTGAATTTATTTTTCGATATTATTAAAATATCGTAAAAACTCAACATCCACATCAACTAGATTTGAAATCTATCTTCATTAAGTCGTAGCGTCGGATACAAAGTAGAAATATTATCCATCTTGCTTCCTTTCCAGATTAATTTTGTTAACCCATTTCCTTCGCCTAAAATTATTTAGTTAAGCCGTTAAATTAATATTTAATGAAAAAAGCAACACTAGGCCAGAAAAAAAATTAGGCACCTCTTCTGCTCATCCTCGAAAAGCGCAAACAAAAGCAAAGTTACCTTCGTCTTCGTTGAAGAGTGCAAAGGCAATGGCATTTCAGGCCGCCACCGCTACCTACCGCATATGTGTGCCTTGCCAATGGCCGCTACCGCAGGCCGCGGCTGTGTGGGAAAGGCTTTAACTTCCTCTGTTTCACCGCACATTAGCTCTAAGCAGTACTTACTTACCAATAAATAGATTCAAAATTCTCTGTCTCTTGGGCACCTATTTTACACATACATACAGGCCGAGACAGGGAACAGACCAGTAGGGACGTTAGACGGGCCCGTTGGTCGGACAATACTTGTAAGGGTAAGCAGTGGATAAGTGAATATGGCACAGGATCGTAGAAAATGGCGCAAAAAAGGCCTATGGGTTTACCAGGAGTGGGTTCATATGGACTGGAAACAATGATGATGATGAACAAGTCTTAATCCTTATAGGGTAAATACTACGAACAATAATTCTCAAGAATCGTAAGCAATCCAGATAAATAATTCCACGTGATATGTACCGCGGCGGGCGGGGCTTAAAATATGAACAGCGCGGCGCGACAGTTCGCCGTGACACTCGAGTCGTGCGGTTGCGTCGCAAGAAGTTTCCTTTGAGAATATTGCTGTATTTTTGCGATAATCGATTTATTAAAAATGCCGTCATATGCCGTGAAGTGGTGTAGAAGCCATACAGACATGAAAATTAGTTATTAAAAAAAAAGTGACACGTAAACAAGGTTATTTATTTTAGCGTAGCGTACTGCATAATAGGTACCATCTGCGCGTTGTATCTCACCGCTCATTGCGTTGACTGCTCCACCCGAACGACGACGACGCGTGACCTTGTCGCGACCAATCGAATGCATCTTTGTCTATGTGCGCGTTCGAGTGTTTCGTTGTAATTACTGTTCGTTTGTTTCCGTAAATGGAATCAGAATCGAAGCGGTGAATGTAGGAGCGTTAGGTTTCTAGAGAATTATATTTCGATGGGTAAATAGAACATAAACTTTCGTACACCAAAGATCTTTGAGAGGACTATCGATTTCATCAAGATGTATAACTTAGATACGTAGTACCTAGATATAACTGTTATATCTGTACTGGCACCGAAACATAAAACACCAAAAGATCCTGAATATATTCCGAGGTAGAAACATCTAATACATATTCGTTATGGTTTTACGAGCGTCCCGTTTTATTGCGTTGATAATACTGTATTGAAATAAAGGTCTCGTAGGTGCCGACGACCTCCACCCGCCTGATGGAAGGTGGCAAGGGAAGTAATTGACTCCCGACTGTGGGGAAATAGTGTACACTCAAATAAATTTAAACTAAAATAACTAGCAGTTCGCTGCGAACTTAGACCTCGCGATTTTTTATTAATATTTCAAAAACTACTGAACCGATTTTGATGCGTTTTCGCCCAAACTTGAATTATAGCCCTCGTTCGCTTCGCTTGCTCGGTCAAATATATTGAGAACGATCTAGTATTGTCGACTTTGTATACCATACCTATTTACTACAAGTTTGTTATTTAGTTTGTTTGTCTTCTTCATCTAAGCGCGTCCCCGGTTGCATCCTCAGCTGTGCTGCTTCGGAGCCCGGGGTGCGCTTTCCCGCTTTTTCTTTTCCAAACATAACAAGCATGTCAATGGTCACCCAATTTAAGTTTTAGTTTGTTTGTATTTGAAAATAAATTAAAAGTAGAGTTCCGAAGTTACACGGTACAACATAAAAACATTATTTACCATAATTTTACAGTTTACTATCCATTTTAAACAAGTGTACAACTGATGGAAACTGGGTCCAAGATTTTTTAGATTTCTCAAGCTAACAGTTTATCCGTTAGAGGGGTGCAGGCGCTGCACACGAACAAGAATTAGTTTAATATTTCGAAAATGGGTCACTAAATCTAAAAGACCTATTACTACTTTGTCAGCATACGTAATATGAGTATATACCCATGCAAAATTACAGCTTTCTAGTACTAACAGTCTCTGAGCTAAGCCGCTGACATACCGAAACTGTAAGAGTTTCGTCTACGAACTTCGATACTCTAAAAAAAAAAGAAATATAAGGAGAAAATATACAGATTGAGCTCTAGCCCCACAGATTTATCTACAAATATAGACAGACAGGTTGTGAGGTCAGGAGCCCCACATTTAATGTTAGAGTCTGAAGCAGCGTTGAAGATGTAAAAATGTTGAAAATGTTAGAGGAATGTTGAAAGAAACGAGTGATGCGTGTGTGTCGTATGACTAATTTATTACCACTGTTCGAGTAAACAATTGTGTGTTGTCAGCATAATACAAATAAATGCGAATGTAGGAGCTCGCTCGTACACAGGTTGAACGGAAACATTTTTCAACTGTTGGAGATCGAACCCAGAAGCTCCAGACAACCTAATGAACAGTCACTCTTGAACCGCTGCCAATTCCCGGGTACAAAAAAAGTATATAATAGAGTTAACTGGGATAAAATATTAAGAAAACCCGGTAAAGTTATGAATAAAATCATTGACGTTAAGTTTTAGCCAAGGATGTGTGCAAAAAAAAATTTTTTTAAATCTTATGTCGTGAACTGTACACGCGCCAGAGACATAAAGTTTAACGTTGCTCAATAAGGTTTTTAATGGAACGTTTATGGAGTAGGTACTGCAGGCTACACGGAAACGATTACGTCATCAGGCCCTTTTTATCAACATTTCTTTGCGATAAGTAATTTATTAGGATTCTCATTTCATTTCACGATTATTCAAAACTAGCTTTTGCCCGCGGCTTCGCTCGCGTATCCCACGACGACAGCGTCATCTACGCCGTAGATGGTCTACGAGGTTGACAAATTAAAAACTATTCCTACAGAAATGAGGTTTGGGGAAAATTTAATAAACTAGGAACTAGTTTAGTCATTGAAACACAAAATGACAATAATCCAACCAACATTGACATAGAATAAATAGATCAGCTATCTCAAAAATTGGCCCCTGTTCTATTTTCAAATATGGCTGCGAGAAATTTTATCAGACGTACCTATTTCGTTTTCAAATACCTAATGAAATCTAATAACTTGCCGATGGAAAGTTGATCCTTTACACTGTGCCGTGTTCCTTGAATTATTTTTACAATATTTTAACACACACCAAGATATTTTTGTATTAAGTTTTCCATCTTTTCGCTTATAAACTGTCGAAAGTACTATCCTTATAAGAGCTAGCACTCGTTTGCTGTGAAGATTATAGACAAAACAGTGATATGTGGAATCTGCTCTAGTTTTACTTATATACATCGTGTGTGTTAATTAAAGACGCAAAACCTCTCAGATGGTACCTCAGCCCATGAAACTGAACAACTTTTGTTCAACAACTTTCACGAAATCCAAAAAAGAAAAAAACCGGCCATGTGCTTTTTGAACTCGCGTGGAGAAGATTCCGTACAATTGATTGAATTCTTATAGGTTTTCCTGTAATCTACAAGCAATTAACTAAATTTTGTTTTTTTTTTTCAAAATTTTAGGTCAATTTTCGTCTACTTTCATGAATGAAATCAAAACTATTCATTTTACAATAATAACAAAAATATATTTGAGATCCTCATAACAAGCCCTTTTATTAGATACTAGCTGGTGCCCGCGACTTCGTCCGAGTGAAATTCAGTTTTATTGTGCAAATTGAAAAATTTAGTTACTTAGTGTGTAAATTACAGTCCGAGTTTTTTATTGTAATTCGGAACATACATTCATCATCGGGTCTTTTTTAGTCTCCACTGCAAGAGCACGGCCCTCTCTGTACTGCCAGAGCCAAACTTAGCCAAAGCAGTCAAAGGATTTGGCCTACGCTCTCCACGCTGGCCAGACGGGTTGGAGAGGTCTCATGATATTTATAAGCTTTGTTTAGCTTGTGTTTCCTAAGTGGCCTTCTTTCTACGATATCCACGGAAAGACTTGGAGTAGTTCTATTCTACTCTGCCGGGAACCACACGGCATCATACATTAATCGTATGTTATATCTTTATAAACGACGACAAAAATAACATGACATTAATAGTTTTATAGTTGCTTGGTCTCATACCTACCTATATAGATTACCTACATTACTTATTAACCTGCAAACAGGCAACGTACAACTGCCCGTGGGATAAACATTTAGACTTAGATCGACCTGGGACATTTTACAGTTGTCGCGATGTAAGCAGCTATGGAAAATTTTGTGCATAACATGGGATGGGACATTGTTGGGGATCAGTGGTGTATTTATTTTGTGGTATGAACACAGTTTCGCCTAAACTAAATCCACTGAGAATCGCTGCTTCGATGACATTCCTTTTTTAGTCTCCACTGCAGGAGCACGACCCTCTCTGTACTGCCAGAGCCATAATTAGCCAGAGCAGTCAGCGGATTTGGCCTACACTTTCCACATTGCCCAGACGGGTTGGAGAGGTCTAATTGATTTTTTGTGTTTCCTAAGTCGCCTTCTACGACATCCACAGGAAGACTTGGAGTGGTCCTATTCTACTATGCCGTGAACCACACGGCTTACCACCACCTTTGTTTGTAATATACTAAGTCTATGCCACAATTTAGGCGGAGAAAGATTTCTAATAATACGTATGCCAAGTTTAAGAGTAATTTTAAGTAAAGACGATTTGCAGTATATGAATTTTAAAATTGACCGCTAAATTCCCAACAATTTGTGTCAATATTTCTATTTATTGCAGCTTGGTCATTTCTTGAAGTAAAGCGCGTACACATAACGAAGAACTTTCTTCATGTGGTACACTCGAAACATCCATGGGGACCTTTATTTACTTTATAAAATATTACGACAAACATCTGATAGTATCGTCTTATTTCGGTGTCAAACCAAATTAGACTTTACCATCATTTCGTAGCGCCCAAGACACGTAGCTACGTACGCATGTCTTCCCACTTTTGAAGTGAATTTCCTTAATTTACTTTGGCAAGTGTTTCCGGAAGAGTCACTTGACCGCTGACCGTATTCTTCTCTTATTTCATCTGAATGGTCAAAATTTCACGGTTGTCAACCTTAGTTTTTTTTCATTGATCTCGTTAGCTGATCCCCAAGTTCAGGTCACCAGGAAGGCATCTAACCTGATCTTCTCAATTGTGAATTCCTAAGAAAAGTAATTTAACGTTCCTCACGATTAATGTCCCGTAGTATAGTGTTCGACCTACGATCTTAACGGCTTTTTTGTTTGTCATTGTGCATACATCCCAAACTCCTCAAAATTCAAATCCTCAAAAATTTTTTTTTGTACTGGTTTAATGTTACACAGTTTAATTGCTGTGCCAGGGTTTTGGCGAAAATCGTTTTGATGTCTTTCCAAATGCCATGTGGGACATCAGGTTGATCAGTTTTCAATCATTACGTATATTATGCACACCTTTGCACGTAAATTTTTATTTTAATTTAAAGTAAAATTTGATAAGTTGTCATAAATAGGTATATAAATTCAGTTTAACTTGTTTTCTTATTAACACGACATCAAATAATATAAGGGAAATAGTAATGCCCTACGGCTATTTAATAAGTAATCCCCAAATAAAAAGACGATATTTTGCATAGAATTGAGAGGGCTATTGATTACCCTTTCGATAGTTACATCAATTTCTTGCTCAGAGTCGCAAAAGCGTAAAATATCTTCAGATAAGAAGATTGTTTTACATTTTCTCCCTCACGGCAAAGGATCTTGAAAAAGTACTACAGAATCCCAACATCACTCAAAACTAATGGCTCAAATGATTGAGCAGATACAGGCCACCTCAAGTGTTTTGAAAAAGGTTATCATTATCGCCTTTTTTTCGCCATCGCCATTTTAATTGTCAAAGGCGAAATGTTTTGGCAAAATCTTCTTCTCGATATAGGTAGAGAGAAGCAAAAAGTGTTTCTAATCGTGGATTTACGACATGATCTTTCGTATTTAATTTAAGAGACAAATATAAGTATACCTACTATATCTCGCCGGTTTCCCAAATGTACTTCCAGATTTGACAGTGAAATGACGTTTATGTAGGTATTTATAAGATATCCCAATAATACACCATATAGAATTAGAGAAACTTATGTAGCGCCCGTTATATTACCTTATCTTGGTCGATTTCCTAAAGCGAAAATAGGAATCGACTCATCTACTTACTTTGACAAACAGAATTTCGTAATAAACTCAATTTCACGCGAACAAAGTCGCAGGCTACAAATATCTTGATATAATAGTATTTTTGTTTATTTTAAAGGGCAGTTAAGCTTTCGAATCGACCCTTTTTATATGCATTTTTTAACAGGCGAGCGGCGTAATAAAAATAACCTTAAAATGATGATAACTTTTTCCCCTGGACATCCGATTTTGATGAAACAAAGCCTATATGTTGCTCCGAGATGAGCCTAATGTATTATTGTATGTATTAAAACCACGTTAAAATCCGTCCCGTAATTTCGAAGATTAGCGTGAACATACAGACAGACAGACAAATTTTATTTTTTAGTTTTTTTTTTTCAGTTACTTTTTTCTAATTGCCCACACTAATTTTTTGATAAATTTACTAAATGTACAGACACGCGATTTTTACTGTTTTATTATATGTATAGATATCACACAGTAAGGTTTGCAAAACTTTTTTTATTAATTTCCTAATTTGTCCCCCGAAAATTACCCTTATTAAAAAAAAATATTTATTTACTTTGCACATATGTGTTTGGGTCATAGGATTACACCATCCTACCAAATTTCACCAGATTCGGTCCAGTAGATTCGAGCAAATTGGCTGTGACAGACGGACGGACAGAAAGACGCACGAGTGATCCTATAAGGGTTCCGTTTTTTCATTTTTTGTACGGAACCCTAAAAATTTGGATTTTCGTACAAATTGACTCGATCAGCTGATCAGGTTGTATGAAAATTAAAATTATTTTTTTTTAGTTGAACTTCTGAGAGGTTTTGCGTTCTTTCATTAACACGATGTATAGTAATCCCATAAAGTTTAATAATAAAACAGGTAAGGCTATATTATAAAACATGTGTCGTGTGCTGGCACACAATTAGAAGGGCGAGGATCCCCCTCGTAAAGTGCAGGCTCAGGGAGAGATGGTATCTTGTTAGGAAAAAATGTAATAAGGAAAAGATAGCCAGCGTATATCCGTCAGTACCTGTTTTATTAAAGAATAAAGAAGTGGACAATAATTCGTAAATAAACTTTCAACTCTTCAATGCTGGTCTGGAGGAAAGAAAGAACATAGAATTGTTTTATTTTTATTTCAGTATAATACTAACAGATTCCCATATACCTATACACCGTGGAAGGGACCGTAATAAACCGAACCACGGTCTAACTAGATCAATCAAGAACTAGATCAATATAGTATAATGAAATTAAAATAACAGCCAAAACACAAAAACAAAATTTCCCATAGAAATCGTCCGGGCGGCTGCACACTTTTGTAAGGAAATGACAAAATTTTTTTTGTTCTTTGGCTGTTATTTTAATTTCATTACACTATAGTGAACTAGAATAGCCCGTGCTTCGATTTATATGGGTATGTCCCTTCCACGTTGTATACAGGCTCGGAGACGCAACTTGTTTTATTTAGCCAGTTCATTAAAAATAAATGTAATAATAAACTATGTTTACCCAGGTGATGTCCGTGTTTTACTAGTGGTTATTAAAATAATAAAGGGCAAAAGTTCGGATAACCTTTAATAATAGGAGGTAAACCTAAATTGTAAAACATGCGTTAGGCGGACAGACAAGGTAAACATAATCAAGATAGCTGCCTCCCCCAGGCCTCGTAAAGAGCTGGTACGTGTTATTTTGTTTAGCCATTATAAGGCCAAATATAGCCAGCGAAATATTGGATTCGTCTAGTAATTTATTTATTTGACATCAAATACAATATAAGTTTATTTATTCAGTTAAAAGCATACTTGAATTTTCCGAGGTCCAGTGCTGCCCCCATTTTAAATAAATAATTTCAAAGAAAACGGAGACATCATGTAAAATTTTGCTACTACCAAGTCCTAGATAACCCTTCAAAGTATTTTATGAACTACTGTTTACAGTTTATAATGAGAACGTTAAACTTTACTACGCACATTTGCTAAAAGTGGCCGTTTTTCGCAAATGTGCTTAGTAAAGCTTAACGTTCTCACTTTAAACTGAAAACAGTAGTTCATAAATTACTTGGAAGGGTTATCTAGGACTTGGTAGTAGCAAAATTTTAAATGATGTCTCCGTTTTCTTTGAAATGATTTATTTAAAATCGGGGCAGCACTGGACCTCGGAAAATTTAGGTACAGCCTTAATGCAAGTACAGCAACGAGTAACAGGTGAATGTGTATATTTTTAAATATGCTAATTTAACATATTATAACTTTCATTTTGGCTTCATCGTCTTCATAGCGCGTTCCCGGTTGCATCCTCAGCTGTGCTGCTTCAGAGTCCGGGGTGCGCTTTCCCTTTTCCCGCTTTTTATACTCCAAATAGAGGTATAATATGCATTTCAAAGGTCACCCAAGGATGCAAAAGACCTTGCAAAGTAGAGAACAAATAGCCCAAACAGTTAAAATAATTTCGCTATAGTTTTACGACCGGCCGCCTACCTCCTTTTTCACGTCAATCCTCTTTAGGGAAGCATTTGTGCGAAAAGATTTACAACCGGCTGCCGCCCGACGTTAATCCTCTTTGTAAATGCAGTTTTGTGCTTTTCCCTTAGTCTCCTCTTACGACATCCACAGGAAGAGATTGGCTTAATCGTATTCTGGTAAAAATTGATGATGGATGTCCTACCACGAAAACTAAGAGATTGCAAGCATTTTTTCTGCATTATTTTGTTATGTGGATAATTTTGTATATTTACTCGCACTAAAATTCTAGGCGTCATACACCAACAATAAGACCTGGATGCTTGAAAAATGCCGGCTTCCCATACAAATCAGCGCTCAGCTAAATGGATTTTGTATGGGATGAAGAATTTTTTTTATAGATTTTCGATAATTGTTTACATGGAAAGGTAGTTCAGTATCAAGCACCGGGCAAGTGAGGTATCAGAGAAGACAATGAGACACATCGTGTGTAGCTGCGACTCGATGGCTGGTAAGCGCATGGACCTCTTCGGATCATCATATCCTGAGCTAGAGGACTACAGGCACTACGCACCAGGTGATATTCTGACGCTTATGCAGTACCTTCTTCAGGAATCCCGAGGCGGGTGAGTAATGCAAGGTGTTAAGTACAATATAACCCAAAGGTTCGACGTCCTTCCCATTGTGGACCCCAATGCAAGATAAGATAAGATCAAGCACTAAACTTGCTCCAAAAATGTTGCCTGTATATTGTCTTGACTTTACATGTTATAAATGTAAATGTCATGTGTGAGTGCAGTAATTTTTTTATTATATTGTATATAAACTAGTAATATTTGTCTCACAAATGGTCCCCACACGTCAGTTGCGACTGTTAGCGGTTACTGCGGGACTCGGGTCGTCACAACTTCCCCGCAGTCGCCGGCTGTCAACCGGGAAATTGTACTTTCGCACTTCTAATTACTTGGAAAATCGCGAGAATTACAGTAATAATATATTGCGTTTAATATGTTTCGCAAAGTTTACGTTTGTTTGTATACGAGAATGGAATTCATTATTCTTGCCGTTTATACACAGTAGGTATACTATTTCCCTCACACTTATTTCTCTTTTTAATATGGTATACAATACAGCAACAAACATTACCTTTATGTACATAAGTAAAACAATACAATACAATACCCTTTATTGCACAAAAGTAAAAAACAGAACATAATCATCTTAAAAATTAGGAAATGCGCAAAAGGCGGCCTTATCGCTAAGCAATTTCTTCCAGGCAACCTCGTTTATATAGAAAAAATTATGGGCAATTAGGTAGTGCGGGGTGGTCAATATAATAAACATACTTATATACAATAATTATAATAAACATACATAGACCTAATACTTAAATACATACATACAACTTACACAAAGAAAACATAACAGGACAAAATGAAGAAACTAAGTGGAAACAAGGGAAGGAAATTACCTTTCATAAGGATAGAAAATGCGATTTTACTTGGGATTTAAAGCTGGCTAGCGTTTGGGCGCGTCGAATAGTAAGTCGAATAGTAACTGTCCGTTTGCTAAACAATTTGTAGCTGAGTTTACCATCAGTTGCTATCAGGTTTTCAGAGAGTTTTGATACCTACTGAAGAAGTAAAAACAAAGTTTCAAAGTAATTGAAAATGTTATTTATCCTACCGCAGCACAATTGCAACTCTTGAGGTATTCACATAAAATTTGATATGACACCTGCTAACTTAGATTATACAAAACTGGCAATTAGCGGGTTAAAGGCGAGACCAAAAATATTTACATGAAAATATATGGAAAAAAATTGAAAACGTTGTAGGTATTCAAATCAATATGGACTTATAACCACGCAATAACCACACTTTCCTCTTTTCAGAGTCCGGGGTGCGCTTTCCCTTTTCCCGCTTTTTATACTCCAAATAGAGGTATAATATGCATTTCAAAGGTCACCCAAGGATGCAAAAGACCTTGCAAAGTAGAGAACAAATAGCCCAAACAGTTAAAATGATTTCGCTATAGTTTTACGACCGGCCGCCTACCTCCTTTTTCACGTCAATCCTCTTTAGGGAAGCATTTGTGCGAAAAGATTTACAACCGGCTGCCGCCCGACGTTAATCCTATTTGTAAATGCAGTTTTGTGCTTTTCCCTTGGTCTCCTCTTACGACATCCACAGGAAGAGATTGGCTTAATCGTATTCTGGTAAAAATTGATGATGGATGTCCTACCACGAAAACTAAGAGATTGCAAGCATTTTTTCTGCATTATTTTGTTATGTGGATAATTTTGTATATTTACTCGCACTAAAATTCTAGGCGTCATACACCAACAATAAGACCTGGATGCTTGAAAAATGCCGGCTTCCCATACAAATCAGCGCTCAGCTAAATGGATTTTGTATGGGATGAAGAATTTTTTTTATAGATTTTCGATAATTGTTTACATGGAAAGGTAGTTCAGTATCAAGCACCGGGCAAGTGAGGTATCAGAGAAGACAATGAGACACATCGTGTGTAGCTGCGACTCGATGGCTGGTAAGCGCATGGACCTCTTCGGATCAGCATATCCTGAGCTAGAGGACTACAGGCACTACGCACCAGGTGATATTCTGACGCTTATGCAGTACCTTCTTCAGGAATCCCGAGGCGGGTGAGTAATGCAAGGTGTTAAGTACAATATAACCCAAAGGTTCGACGTCCTTCCCATTGTGGACCCCAATGCAAGATAAGATAAGATCAAGCACTAAACTTGCTCCAAAAATGTTGCCTGTATATTGTCTTGACTTTACATGTTATAAATGTAAATGTCATGTGTGAGAGTAATTTTTTTATTATATTGTATATAAACTAGTAATATTTGTCTCACAAATGGTCCCCACACGTCAGTTGCGACTGTTAGCGGTTACTGCGGGACTCGGGTCGTCACAACTTCCCCGCAGTCGCCAGCTGTCAACCGGGAAATTGTACTTTCGCATTTCTAATTACTTGGAAAATCGCGAGAATTACAGTAATAATATATTGCGTTTAATATGTTTCGCAAAGTTTACGTTTGTTTGTATACGAGAATGGAATTCATTATTCTTGCCGTTTATACACAGTAAGTATACTATTTCCCTCACACTTATTTCTCTTTTTAATATGGTATACAATACAGCAACAAACATTACCTTTATGTACATAAGTAAAACAATACAATACAATACCCTTTATTGCACAAAAGTAAAAAACAGAACATAATTATCTTAAAAATTAGGAAATGCGCAAAAGGCGGCCTTATCGCTAAGCAATTTCTTCCAGGTAACCTCGTTTATATAGAAAAAATTATGGGCAATTAGGTAGTGCGGGGTGGTCAATATAATAAACATACTTATATACAATAATTATAATAAACATACATAGACCTAATACTTAAATACATACATACAACTTACACAAAGAAAACATAACAGGACAAAATGAAGAAACTAAGTGGAAACAAGGGAAGGAAATTACCTTTCATAAGGATAGAAAATGCGATTTTACTTGGGATTTAAAGCTGGCTAGCGTTTGGGCGCGTCGAATAGTAAGTCGAATAGTAACTGTCCGTTTGCTAAACAATTTGTAGCTGAGTTTACCATCAGTTGCTATCAGGTTTTCAGAGAGTTTTGATACCTACTGAAGAAGTAAAAACAAAGTTTCAAAGTAATTGAAAATGTTATTTATCCTACCGCAGCACAATTGCAACTCTTGAGGTATTCACATAAAATTTGATATGACACCTGCTAACTTAGATTATACAAAACTGGCAATTAGCGGGTTAAAGGCGAGACCAAAAATATTTACATGAAAATATATGGAAAAAAATTGAAAACGTTGTAGGTATTCAAATCAATATGGACTTATAACCACGCAATAACCACACTTTCCTCTTTTCCTTTGGCTTAGGAACTTACCACTTACAAAAAAGGTCTTAATATAAATAATTAATATTTGTTTTATTATTTAATAATAAATACTTGAATTTTCCGGAGTCCATTGCTGCATTAAATGATGTCTCCGTTTTCTTTGAAATGATTTATTTTAAATGGGGGCAGCACTAGACCCCGGAAAATTCAGGTACGGCCTTAACAAAGCGCCTCCATGGGAATCCGTCCCTGATAGGACATACAGTATGATTACTGTATGTTATAACTCTGGTATACCAGTACTGTCATCTAGCGAGTAATGGTTAGAGTTCGAGGTTACTGGTTTAACAAGGAATAGTCGTTCTCATTCATTATAAATCTAGATGTGTGTTTGGTCAATTGTTTTTAATAATTTATTCACCTTCACTTAAAGAATAATTGCAAAGATTTGTATTTAAAGTTTATTGTATAGCTTTTTCACATATTTCACTTTGTATTTTGTCACTATGTGTTATTATTTTGCACCAGTATGAGTTCATAGCTTATTAAAAACGTCACTTTCGTCAATTATGAGTTCTAAGTTGTTATTTTTAGTTGCAAACAATGTCACCGTTTTATTACACTAAGTTTATTATTCATTTTATATACATTTCTATGGTCAAATGTGCTGTAACCTATTTTTATAAATTTGTCTTTTACCACGACGAGTTCTGCCATCTACTAACCATAACCTGTACCTTTTTGTATATTCTAGTTTTGAAATAATTCGAAATTACTTGACATCTACTATACCTAGTATCTATGTCCATCAAATTGGATTTACAGTGACGTCGCTTTTATAACACGTGAACAGGCAGTTTTCGTGCAAAAACAGAAGCGTGTTTTGTCGTAGCTTCGTAGCACATTGTCTACGATGCTACGCGCCACTTCGAGCTACGAATCGGCTAGGACCACAAAACTTCATTTAGTGTCCTAATTTTACTACAAAATAATTTATAGAAATTGTACACGTTTTACAAATATACAATACTATTTACTGATTTTAGTGTCTAAACTCACTATACCGAAATTCAGCGGCTGAAGTTCGGCAAAAGCACGCCTGTACTGAAGTTCGGCAAAATCACGCCTGTAATGTTATTTGCATCCCTATGTTTTATTGACAGAGTGAGCGAAGCAAACGAAGGTCTCCGTTTCAGTATGGGCAAAAATTCTTTCATGTGTCCGAATTCCAGTTTTCTGGTTGTTCTCGCCTACAGGTCGCATTCTCGTGAAATTTTTGAGCAGGTTCGTTAAATTAGGTATGTAGAAAATTTTTTCTAGTCAAAATGGCAGTAATATCGGGGTTGAAGACGTAAAAATATCATATTTCAGCCATTATAATTTATAGACTCCAGTGGCTTATGGCAGTGGGTTTCACTAAGACTCTTGAGTTCACAAGACTTCTGAAAGTACCTCCTATCCTCGAAAAGGCTTAAACAAGGCAAGGGCGGCGTTTGTAACAATTGGGACATAAATAAAGCTATTCTATATCTCCGAATGAATTTCGTAACGAAATCCCACTTTTTCTTCCGCTACGTTAAATGCCCTCGTAATTTTGTCATTAGTGTGGGCGTTTGCGCGAAATTGCGTTTTTATTCTATTCGAAAGCGGAAACGCCCTATTTCATGTGTATACCGCAGTTCCCGGGTGCGATATCTTTAGCATTTTGGATGTTGTAGAAGGTGACTTAGCAAACACAAGCTAAACAAAGCTTATAAACATTAATGAGACCTGGCCAGCGTGAAGAGTAGGCCAAGTCCTCTGACTGCTCTGGCTAATAAGTATATGGCTCTGGTAGTATAGAGGGTCGTGCTTCTGCAGTGGAGACTAAAAAAGACCAGATGATGATGAAATCCATCTGATAGCAACCAGTAGTCCAGTATATATAATTTTTTTTCTACGTGTACGGTATATATCTATTTACAGTGGATATTTTCCCATCACTCCTTTGGTAATCATTACAAGTTGTCAATTTATTTCTGCACATTTACTAAAATTCACCGGTAAAAATAGATATGTATGTACATTTCAATATTTTCCGGCGGATGTTTTTTTTCTGCGCGTAGGCAACCAATACTGTGTAAAAATGAGTTTCTTTCGGCAGTAGTCGTTACAAAACGGTAGCTTTTAAAAAAAATACTTATTGAATTTAACACGTACCTATTGACGTGTAAAAGTGCCTGCAAATGCCTAATTTACTGAAAAATCATTTTAATTACACATAAAGCTATGTCTATATTCGATATGAGAAGTATATTTTCTTGTACTAGTTCAACAAACTACACTTAGTATAATATTTATTTTAATTTACCTAAGTACCTATTTAATTTCATGTAGGTATTTTGTTGTACATTTTTAATACCATGGACAGAACTTTATGTAAAAAATGCGCATTGTGTGTATATTTTCTATTATACAGCTTGCAAAGAGGAAATTATAGGCAATACAGCTGTAGGATAGATAGAGGATGTGTTCCCGCGTGACGTAGTGACCCTGACCTACTCCGGGCGACCCCTGCTGCCGCGGCTGTCGAGGGGAACAAAGGACTCCAATTCATGATATAAGTACGACATTATGCCCCCTTTTATTTCCAAGGCGTAGGTAGGTACACTACCATCTACTCAACCAACAATAAATAATTTGCTGCTTCGTAAGTAGGTAAGTAGTCTTTCTTAAACACGAGTACCTAAGTATCATGTGTGTACCTACTTATTATCACAAAAGGAGCTCGTTGGCCCTGTAGCAATACGCATTGACGTTAAGCGTTACGCTATTAAGCGAATACGTTAAGCAACCCCGGGCATGGTCCGCACTTGGATGGGTGACCACAAGTGAAAATTACTCGAGCTCATCCGTATCATCTCCAGGTTTGCTTTGTCATCATTTTATGGACTAGCTGGTGCCCGCGACTTCGTCCGCGTGAAATTCAGTTTTATTGTGCAAATTGAAAAATTTAGTTACTTAGTGTGTAATTTACAGTCCGAGTTTTTTATTTTAATTCGGCTATACATTCATCATCGAGTCTTTTTTAGTCTCCACTGCAGGAGCGCGACCCTCTCTGTACTGCCAGAGCCATACTTGGTCAAAGCAGTCAAAGGATTTGGCCTACACTCTCCACGCTGGCCAGACGGGTTGGAGAGGTCTCATGATGTTTATAATCTTTGTTTAGTTAGCTTGTGTTTCCTAAGTCGTCTTCTATGACATCCACGGGCAGACTTGGAGTGGTTCTATTCTACCTACTCTGCCGGGAACCACACGGCATCATACATTACTCGTATGTTATACCTATCTTTATACACGACGACAAAAATAAAATGACATTAATAGTTTTATTATTGGTCTCATACCTACCTCTATATAAATTACCTACAGCATTACTTATTTACCTGCAAGCAGGCAACGTACAACTGCCTGTGGGAAAAACATTTAGACTTAGATTGACCTGGGACATTTTATGGTTTTCGCGATGTAAGCAGCTATGGAAAATTTTGTGCATAACTGGGATGAGACATTGTTGGGGATCAGTAGTGTATTTATTTTGTGGTATGAACACAGTTTCGCCTGAACTAAATCCACTGAGAATCGCTGCTTCGATGACATTCCTTTTTTAGTCTCCACTGCAGGATCACGACCCTCTGTACTGCCAGAGCCATATTTTAGCTACACTTACACTTTCCACGTTGACCAGACGGGTTGGAGAGATCTCATTTATTTTTTGTGTTTCCTAAGTCGCCTTCTACGACATCCACAGGAAGACTTGGAGTGGTCCTATTCTACTCTGCCGGGAACCACACGGCTTACCACCACCTTTGTAATATACTTAGTTACTTTAAGTCTAGTTCTATTGCACAATTTTTAAAAAATCTAATAATACGTACGTACGTACGCCAAGTTTAAGAGTAATTTTAAGTGAAGACGATTTGCAGTATATGAACTCAAAAATTGACCACTTAATTCCCAACAATTTGTGTCAATATTTCTATTTATTGCAGCGGCGTGGTCATTTCTTGAAGTAAAGCGCATACACATAACGAAGAATTTTCGTCATGTGGTACCTTACTACCTTTACTTCATAAAATAACACGACAAACATCTGATAGTATCGTCTCATTTCGTCAAACCAAATTAGACTTTACCATCATTTCGTAGCGCCCAAGACACGTAGCTACGTACGCATGTCTTCCCATTTTTGGAGTAAATTTCCTGAATTTACTTTGGCAAGTGTTTCCGGAAGAGTCACTTTACCGCTGACCGTATTCTTCTCTAATTTCATATGCATATGAATGGTCATAAGTTCACGGTGGTCAACCTTTTTTTTTCATTGATCTCGTCAGCTGATCCCCAAGTTCAGGTCACCAGGAAGGCATTAACCTGATCTTCTCAATTGTGACTTCCTAACAAAAGTAATTTAACGTTCCTCATGATTCATTTCCCGTAATGTATGAATCTACGATCTTAACGGCTTTTTTGTTTGCCATTGTGCATACAACCCAAACTATTAGACAGCAAATCCTCAAAGACTTTTTTTTATTGGTTTCATGTTATGGCGAAAATCGTTTTGATGTCTTTCCAAATGCCATGTGGGACATCCAGGGTGATCAGTTTTCAATCATTACGTATATAATGCACACCTCGCTTTACGTAATTTTTTTTATTTTGAAGTAAAATTTGATTTTATTTCCTTAAGGCCATACCTAAATTTTCCGAGGTCCAGTGCCAAAAGTGGCCGTTTTTCGCAAATGTGCGTAGTAAAGCTTAACGTTCTCATTATAAACTGTAAACAGTAGTTCATAAAATACTTTGAAGGGTTATCTAGGATTTGATAGTAGCAAAATTTTAAATAATGTCTCCGTTTTCTTTGAAATGATTTATTTTAATGGGGGCAGCACTGGACCCCGGAAAATTTAGGTACGGCCTTAATCGAAAATAGGAATCGACTCATCTACTTACTTTGACAAACAGTATTTCGTAATAAACTCAATTTCACGGGAACAAAATCGAAGGCTACAAATATCTTGATAAAATAGTATTTTTGTTAATTTTGTAGGGCAGTTAAACTTTCGAATCGGCCCTTCTAATGATATTTTTATATGCATTTTTAACAGGTGACTGGCGTACTAAAAATAACCATAAAAATGATGATAACTTTTTCCCCCGACATCCAATTTTGATGAAACAAGCCTATATGTTGCTCCGAGATGAGCCTAATCTATTATTGAAAACCGCGTTAAAAACCGTCCCGTAATTTCGAAGATTGGTGTGAACATACAGACAGACAGAAAAAATTTTTTTTTATCTTTTTTGTATTGAGTTACTCTTTCCTAATCGCCCACACTCATTTTTTGATAAATTTATTAAATGTACAGACACGCGATTTTTACTGTTTTATTATATGTATAGATTGTACGCCATGAGGTCAATAGTTGAAAGTTCGATGAGTAATGGTCGTCAGGCTACGCCAGATGCCTTTCGGCAGCTTGAAAAATCTGACACCAGTGTTGGCCATGAAAAACAAACAAACATCACGAAATAAGAGGTATATCAACGCGCAAATTGTAGAAGCCGATCGAGAGATGTTGTCAATAGGCGACGCGGCTAGCAACCCATCACTATTCAGATGACCTTTTTCTACCGTCATGCTACGAGGCCTTTGTGTCTATCGGCCCCAGGCTAGGCTCTGTCTACCTCGTTAGGGATATAGACGTGTATTGTATATGTATAGTATAACTATAAACTTATTCCATTGGGAGTCTAAAGACTTACAGTGAGTAGGTACCGTAGGGTGCACTTTTTGCCCTTGGATACATATTTATTTTCGGTATTTTTCCCGTAGGTGTATCAATGAGATAAATCTAACAATACACGTTGTGCGTAGGCGGATGTAATGTCCGAAATACACTTGATAACGACCGGAACACTGTCGTCGCCAGTCTCATTGTGCGGAGCTCGCGCGGACAGACTGTAAATAGGTCAAGGATGGCACAATGTCAGGGAATGGCTGTACCAGTGGCGTAACTTGAACTAAACGGCCCTGAATTAAAATTTGTTTAGGGAGGGTATTCTTACTTCGACGGAGTCCGAACCTAATGGTTAAGGGTTTTTTTAGAGTGTTAATAAAAGCGCACACATTTAAAATAAATATGTTAGTTAGTTAGCCCGTATAAACAGTCAGTAAGTCTTTTATGGGGAAGTGTATACTTTTTTATAATAAATTGCCAGAATCGGTCCTTGATATGCCAGACAGAAAACTCAAAGCTTATGTAAAGAAAGTACTTTGTGAGAAGGCTTATTATAGGACCGATGACTATCTTAAAGACGAAAAAGTCTGGCTTAAGCTTGGCGCGGGTCCCTCTTAAAGGTTTGGACTTATACTTAGACATGTCATAATTTAGTACATTGGTACATACTAAATTAACAAATTGACATTATTTTAAATTTCGTAATTCTTATAATTCAATTTAATTATGACATTTATAAGAAACAATGTAATCTCAGTCCATCCATATAACTAATTTTGAGTTTTAAGTTTGTTAGTTGACGTCTTTGGAGAAAACGTGCAGTGCAGTCTGTTGCCGCTTCTTGTGCACTTGCGCCTAGTGAGCGGCATAAACTTAGCTGTAAGTAACGATTTGACGTCAACATTTGTGCAAAACAAAGTGACTATTATTATGAGTTATTATAAATATCCTATGATAATAAGTATATTTTGAAATTTGATAAAAGTTAGGTACAGGATATACTTCTTAAAATATCTTGTAGGCTAATATGTACCTACGTACAGTACTTTTTTTTAAACTACTACAAATGTAAAACTACTTATACCTACTATCATCATCATCATCGGGTCCTTTTAAATCTCCACTGCAGGAGCACGACCCTCTCTGTAATACCAGAGCCATGGGCGTAGCCACGGTAAGGCCGGGTGGGGCGCTTGCCTTACCCTCGCTCTGACCTGTAAGGTACCAAACCTAAAAAAATCGCCTGAGCGATCTCTGTATGCTGACTGTTCACATGATGAGGATCGCCGAAACGAAAAATAAATTGGAAGCCGAAGTGCTAAGGAGGTTCTGCCAGAACCCACGCCGGATGAAGTGTATAAATAAACAACCTATAATACCTATATTTACCGGGGTGAGACCGCGGGTATAGTTTGCTAGTTACATATAATTTTAGACTGCTGCCCCACCCTGTGCCCATGGCTGGCTACGCCCATGACCAAAACCATACTTGGCCAAAGCCATGGAATATTTACGTCCTTGGCCAAAGCAGTCAAAGGATTTGGCCTACACTCTCCCGCTGGCCAGACAGGTTGGAGAGGTCTCACTGATGTTTAAAAAAGCTTTTTTAGCTTGTTTTCTAAGTCGCCTTCTACGACATCCATGGGAAGACTTGGACTAGTGGTCCTATTCTACTCTGCCAGGAACTACACGGCACCGCACCGCCTATAGCTAAGTACATATATAAAAATCTTGTTATCATCATTGTCGACAATCGTTCCAAAGTCCAGTCCCAGTCACATTGTGGTCTGAATCATATAAATCGTTCAATCATACCGAGCTTATTCGTGATTCATCAATCGTACAATTTCATTCCAATAACCGCTAAGCCGCGATTAATTCTCTGGCGGAATGGTGCGTGGTTTTGTGCACTGTAGCGTCCGAGGTTGTGGAAACTGAAAACAATTCACTCCCAATCCCAACCCAACCTTCATTATTGCACGGATTTGCACACACTTCTAGGGTTCCGTACCCAGTGTGCCAACGGGACCCTTTTACTTAGACTCCGCTGTCTGTCCGTCTGTTTATCTATCTGTCCGTCTGTCACAGGCACAGGCACAGGGCTCTATCTCTTGAACCGTAAAAGCTAGACGACACTTGAAATTTTCACCGAATAAGTATTACTGTGGCCGCTATACACTGGGACTAGCTCACAAAAAATATTAAAACAAGATAAAGTTAAAAATTAAAGGGGGTCGTCATACAAGAAACGTGCTTTTTTTCAGCGTTTTTGTCACGATCGTTATAATTTCATTAAAAATACTTAAAAATTTCACCGATGATGTAGTTATTACTGTGATCGTTATAAATAACAAATACTAAAAAAACCGGCCAAGTGCGAATCGGACTCGCGCACCGAGGGTTCCGTACATATCTGTAGGCTGGGTGGCGCAAAAGTAAAGACCCTATTTGGTTCAGCTATAACATTTTTTCTAAATTAGAAAACTAGATTTAGGTTTTTTTAAATGTATATTTGTGCCATTAAATTTCGTACCATTAGGATTTAAAGATGATGTCTTTTAAATGGTGACCTCCAGAGTTGATACACATTTGAGCCCTATTTATGACATTTTGCATAACTTGCCGTAACACTTCCTGCGATATGTTCGTTATTTCTTGACTAATGTTTTCTTTTAGAGCTGCGAGAGTCTGTGGCTTGTTCACATACACCCGAGATTTCAAAAAACCCCAAAGAAAGAAGTCTGGACTGGTCAGATCGGGTGATCTTGCAGGCCAAGGCAAATCGCCAAAACGAGAGATAACTCGGCCTGGAAAAGCGTCCCTCACTACATTGACACAATTATTCCACGTTCTTGGGGAGTAAAACGGTCCATGTTTATTTTCAGTGTATTTTACATTTGTTCACTACACAATTTTCAACAACAGAATAACAGAAAATGTCATATAAAAAAAATAAAAGTATTTTCTTTAGTGCCAGTACTTTTGCGCCACCCAGTATAAAACGTGGAAGGGTTTTTTCATCCATCACTTTTGTATGGAAATGTCATTTTTTTTTTGTTTTTGCCTGTTTTTTTTTATTTCATTATACTATAATGATCTAGTATAGACCGTGGTTCGATTTATTACGGGTATGTCCTTTCCACGTTGTATATGTGTGGTGTGTTTTTTATAACAACATAACTTCGAAATGCCTTCGTGATCAAGTGGTCAAGGCGTTTGCCCAGTGATCTGGGAAGTCGTGGGTTCAAATCCCACTGGGAAGCATAGAATGATGAAATGATTCCGTACCTACTTCGGAAGGCAGGTAAAAAGCTGTGGGTCCCAAACCCTATCTAGCGTTTGAGACCTATCCTAACCTATCCTAGGATTGTTTCTAATCTACCCTTAGGGTTGCGGAGGTCAGACGGCATTCGCTCTGTGTAAAAACCAGTCCTCATCAAATCACCTAGGTTAGGTAGCGAACGCCAGGCTCTGAAGCGTTTACGCTCGGATGATGAACTTCGAAATGCCAGAACAGATTTGGATGTACCTATAGGATCAGTATCGTTGAAAGGCTTACATCATCCCGAGTGAGGGAATAATGTTTTATCTCACAGACTATATTTATTTTTATCTATGATTTAAGAAAGTTTTAGGTCAGTTATATTTTTAAGAGGTAGTATGAGAAAACGTATAAACGACGTGACTATGGTCATGTAGGTACACAGCCAGCAGTACCTAAACACGATAACCCTTTACCCTTTACTTTTCACCCTTTTATAGCGTTTACGCCCGCGGCGCCGCGCCGCCGTAGCGGCAGGATCACCGCTGCCGTCACAGTATAAGTGACCCTTGGATTTGTATGAACCTTAACCCTAACACATCATCGCCGCCACAACCGCTACTGCTGCATGTGTTATTAATATTACTCTAAATAAAACCATATGATGACATTTTTCATTAATATTCCTATATTAACTACAATATTTCATTATTTACAATGTCTTCTACTACTCCAATCATCACGTCAGACCCTCTCGTTTCTTCCACTCGGTTTTCAGCTGAGCCATCTTCTTTTTCTTATACTCATTTCTCTTAAACTTCTTTTCTTGAAGCCTCTTCCTCTGAGCTGCGACACTTTCCTCCCCATTTTGCATTTCATCTAACTTTTCTATCAACATTTCTCGAGCCAGCTTCCTATTCTCGTCTTGACATCTACTTATGTGACATTTTACGACTGTACCTGGAATATGAATGTAGTATTATAATATGTAATAAACAGGTGGAAAAAAAATTTTGAAGCAATGGCACAAGTGAAACATAGAAAAGCAGTAATATACCTATTTCGTTGCTATCATTATGTACTGTAATGTAAGATTGTGGAAAAAAAAAAAAGACTTTTTGAATAAATAAAAGTAGCTGGAACCTTTTTTTAGGTTTCATTATTTTGAGACAAATAGACATATTTATATTTGTGGTCTTTATCAAAGATAATATAATTGCTAACGTAACAAGTAACCAATATACGTCATACAAACTATTGGAGAGCCCGTAAATAGCAGAAACTTGTAGACAAATTATTACTTCCAACTACTTACAGAGATGGCACCACATAAATTACTAGCTAACCTGTGAAAGTAGGTAATTTAGGATCAGAATACTAGGTAAGTAATAAAATTTTATTTTTGCTCCTATTTTGGTTTCATTTGTCTGTGCACCACCTTTCGGTTAACCGTTTACAGTTTTGGAAATAAAGTTGAATAAATAAAATAAGTAAAAAACGCCATCTAGTGACCTATTTTAAAATATGTATAGAAGAGATTTGGCTTTCTCTAAATGTCTTTTTTAGTAGTAACAGTTGGCGTTTTTTTCTTATTTAAGGTGAAAAGATAAGCAAATGGCCTTGAAGTGTGAAATAAATTGTTAACTTGTAAATATGGTGATATATATATATACATATTTCCATATTGCTCTTCGTCATGCACTAGATAGCCCTTTAAATTATTTTATGAACCACCGTTGAAAGTATTTACATTAGTCCGTCTAGCTTTAAACTTGCCTCCGCCAAAAGTGGCCATGGCAAGTTTTAAAGCTAGACGGATCACCAATAATAGTTTCAACGGCAGTTCATAAAATAATTTAAAAGGATATCTAGTGCATGACGAAGAGAAATATGGAAATTATCACCATATTTACGAGTTAACGATTTATTTCACACTTCAAGGTCATTTGCTTACCTCTTCACCTTAACTTTATTGCAAAAATAGTAAACGGTCAGCCAAAAGGTCATGCAGAGACAAGTGAGACCAAAGTAGGAGCAAAGATAAAATTTTATTACTTACCAACCTAGTATTTGAACCTATATTACCTACCTTTCGCAGGTTAGATAGTAATTTGTGTGCTGCCATCTCGGTGAGCAGCTGGTAATATTTGTCTACAAGTTTCTGCTATTTACGGGCTCTCCAATAGTTTGTATGATGTTGGGTATCTGTTACGTTAGTAATTATATTATCTTTGATAAAGACCACTAATATAATTATGTCTATTTGTGTCCACCTAATGAAACCTAAGAAAAATGTGTGTGCTGCCATCTCTGCGAGCAGCTGGTACTAATAATTAGTCTACAAGTTTCCACTATTTATGGGCTCTTATAGTTTATGACATTGGTTGCCACTCTTTATTAAGTGAATGTAAATTACCTTATTTCATAAATTGCATAAACGTGGGAGCTAATTAAATTCCATAATATAATTTACATATTTTAACAACACACTAACTTTTTTAATTTTGAAACCCACATCACAGGCTTTTTTTTGCTGTGAAAATGTGGATATTTTTGGTTCTGCTAACTGGCCAGGATGGAACAGATATATCATTATATTTAATAAATTAATAAATACTCATTTCATTTCATACCTGTAGGCACATGTGTCAGGACCACACAGTTGGCATTTTTGTTTACAGCTGACCCCCCTGGACCGCTTCCTCTGACAAATGCTTCATTCAATTCATGTTCGTCTATTTTGGGCACTTTAGAAAAATCAATGGTATGCTTGAACGCCACCAATGTGTGTGGAAACAGGCACAGAGTATGGACGCGACGGAGAACATTCAGCATTTTACACTACACTGCTACGCTTCAGCAAAGCTAAGCCTTTCTGTAATTATTAATTTTACAGTTTTATTGTTGATTACTGTTTTAGGAACATTGTGCCAATGAAATTCAAATAAAGCTCTAATAATGTAAGCCTGTAAGAGATTGCCTTGGCAATAAGGCCGCCTATTTTACACCTTATTTGTGTTTTCTAGTGTGTTTCTAGTGTTTCGGTGCAATAAAGTGTTTTATTATGCTCTTTATTTAATTTAAAACTAAGGTTAGGTTTTGGTATACATTTATAAAAAGTAAAATATAAAACATACTACAAAATATAACCTAACCTAGCTGCCCGCTGGCAGCGGGACAAGGCCCAAGCTACCGGCGGTTAGGGTCGCAAATAGAGAAACCACCTGATAAAGTGTGCCGTGTCCAGAAGTACTGCCTTCTGAATCTGACCCTTGATCCAGCCATTTAGCGAGAGAGTCTTAAGATGATGGTCAAGACTCTTTGCTATAAGACCGTTCGCCGATACAACTATCGGGACAATGATTGTCGAATCCACATCCCACATAGCGGTCACCTCCTGTTATTATAATGTCTACTTAATTTTCTTCGCTCTAGTACCAGAGGCCCAGAGAAATATTTAATACTGAACAGTCACATGCTAAGAAGAAGAAGCACCTGTTCTTTTAGGTTGTGGTATGAAGAGTTTTAAATATATAAAAAATATAATCTGTACCAATGTGATATGTTGCGAGTTCCACCAACTTGTGACAATTTTTATGAACAATCTTGGAAATATGTGCCAAATAAATTTGTCACAAGTGGGATAGGATATGTAAAACACACACAACCAACCAAGCTGCCGTTGCTTCAAATCTGTGATAAATTTTGTCCTCACATATTACAAGTGCACAGAGAGGATATTTTACTGTGATATTTTAGTTGGTAGACCACAAACAGTATTAATATGAGGTTTGTGGGTTCAACCACCCTGTGATAATTTATTTCATCACATATTTTCAATAAGGATATTATTCCTAGCATTATAATACAGTACAAACACAGACCTACCATTACAAGACCTGCATAGTGCGTGGCCACCTTAGTGCATCTTTTTATATCTTTGATTGTTGCCTCCAACCATATTTTGCACACGTCACAGAACACACTATGGTTACTAACTTATAATAAGCTCAAATAAAACCCTAAATCACCTTTTAAATGATAAAATCCCTAAAATTAATAACTTTCTTAGATCGTTTTTTGGTTTGGCCCAGATTTTGACAGTAGGCCAGCTTATAGCATATCAGCGTTTCTTTCTTACTCACAATTGTACTGTATTTGACAGTCTCTTTCTAGCAATATCCTTGCAAGTCTAGTAGTGGTAGGTCTGTGAGTACAAATAATGAAACAAGTTTACATCTACATACCTGATATGCAAATGTGATATCTTCAATGTTAGTAAGTTCTTTGTTCTTCCTGAATTCTGATGTTATCTTCCGTCTAAAGAAAACTGGGTCTGTTAAAATAAGAGACCTGGAATACTTCATCAAATATTTGTAGAGCCTCAGAACCTCTATCCTGGTTGGCATATTAATAACCGGCCGACTCAATAAATAAGTGAAGCCTGTGAATTAAAAATAAGAAATAAATAAAAACTGCACCACATACTTATTGTAAGACAAGGGGAGTGCCAGTCTGGTGAATTCTGTGGTTGCGGTGAAAAACTTAGTTAAGTACTTATACAAAATTTTAATTAATGTAATACACCTACATTGCAATATCACGTCTTTATCCCTAAAGAAGCAGACTAAAGAGCTTGGAAAGTCTTATATTAAAAAAACCTTATATCTCTGGAGTAGTTTGTCCATGAGACAGAGCCTTCGACTATCAGAGCATTTTGGTTCAGAGCCCTTACAATTTTTTACAACACCAGATTTTTCCAGATACTTATATAAATATTTTTTTTCTGTACGATATGTAACTCACCCAAATAAATATTGATTTGATATTTATATTGTTTGGATTTTTCCTAATCTTCATTCAAAGATTAAAATACAAAAATTTGTAGGTTAGGTATCAATCTCCATTGTTTGCACATTTTTTTTTTATTAAATAATTTTACGGCTCTGGATACAAGTCCTTTAGAGCCTATCTTTAACTTTGTTCTTTATTCCTAATCCTAACCTAACCAGTTACAATCAAAGGGTGGTGCAGGCCTTTGACTGCTTTAAGGGAGCTTCTGGCGACAAATCTGTACGAGTCCACTAGTTTTCATAGACGACTGAGTGGCGGACGGCGACGCCCTAAGACGCCCACACAGTCCGCAAAACAAATATCACTACAGCCGTACTATGACTGTTCACTTTAATTATTTTACACATTGTTCATGAGCATGAGCATTTATAACGCCAAACAACACCAATTTCATATTATAAAGTCCACTAAAATCAATTTGCAAAATAATTTAAAGCAAACCCCAACCGACCCCTTGACTTCCCGCCAAAAACTCCTTTTGCACATTTTTAATATTTATTAAATGTCACTGTCACAGACATGGAAATATATGACAAACGTTTGTCTATACTTCCGTGGTCACAGACTACTTAATCAAAATGTTAACAGTCACCTAAGTAGATACGTCAACTTCAAACACATGTCAATGTCACTTGTCAAATTTGGATGGGCACCGCAGGGGGAAATCCCGATTCCTGAGAATCGAAAGAAATAAATGCTTTGTTTTTTTAAAACATTTACCTAGTTTCCTAACAAGTTCAAGTGTAGTGATTAATATTATATTGTCTGATCAAGCCTTGTGATTATCCCACAAATTCCTGTTGATTATTCCTATCACAGTCGCAAGAAACTTTGAGTGAAGAAATCTGTTCGTGGATAAGTTGAGGTGAATATTATCGATATTAACAATGTGGTGTTCCGATGCTCAGGCTAATATAATTATCAAAACTATTGGTAACATAAATGCCATTAGCATTCATGCCATTACTGAAATCCAAAAGGAAATAGATCCATGTGATATGATCTCACTGGTTTTTCTTCTGTATGACGTGCCTGATACAGCTTTGCAGCGCCTTGTTATATATGAAAGAGTTTATAAGGATAGTATTGGCGGAAGTGCATCAGATTTGCTCCATCAGTGGGCTCTGCATGCTCAAAACAGACCTACTTGGAAATATGAATTCCTAGAGGCATTAGTCACTTGCCAGTTGAACAAAATCGTCAGAAAATTGGGTTTCAATGTTGCAGATACCAAAAGAAGCTTTGAAAATGGTAATAGTTATATTAGTCCTATGAAGAAGCTGTTGTACAGGCTTTGTGAAAACATAGAAATGGAAAACTTATCCAAATTAAAAAATACTCTCCTAACATACAAGTATGATATGACTGATTATGAAAACTGTGAATTGATATTTTTAGACCTGATGTGTAAAAAGTTTATTAGTATTCAACAGTACAACTATGGTGACAAAGTCACATCTAATCAATACAAAGTAGGAGAATTGGCAGATATTATTGAAAACTTCAGTGGGCTAGAGAAATTTGCTAAAGATCTCCGAGCCTTAGAATCTGATGATAAGATTCAACATACAGAATCTAATGTTAATCCTATTCCATCACCATCAAACATTAAGCAAGCAATTGATTTAAAGGACAGTAAGGTAACAGACCATGTTCATGAAGATTATTTCGATGAATCATTTGATTTGATAAGCAAACTAATTAATGATGTTAAAATTGACAGTCTGGGATCTGACAAGGAAACACAAAACAGTGATGTTTATGACATAAAAGATCCAAATAAAGTTGGCATCTGTTATATTATAAATCAAGAGATATTTTATCCTTCAAAAAGCACTATTAAAAATAAATTACCTAGAAAACAACTGCAAACTCGAACAGGCTCTACTAAGGATAAAGTATGTTTAGAAAAGACATTGTCTGCATTGAATTTTGAAGTGATATCTGATGAAAATCTAGATTACATGACTATGATGAAAAATATTAGGGATATTTTAATGTACAGAGTGCGCAGAGATCACAGCATATTTATGCTGTGTATAATGTCTCACGGCACCAGAGGACATATTTATGCAGCTGATTCTGTAAAAGTGAAAGTGGAGGCTATTGAAAGTTTGTTAGATTGTGACGGAGCAAAGCATCTTCAAGGCATGCCTAAGGTGATGATATTACAAGCTTGTCAAGTAAATAATGAAGATATACTGGAAATAGTGGCAGATGCCCCAAACTATTATATAAAGAAGTCGGACATCCTTGTCTTTTCTGCTACAGCACCTGGTTACGAAGCTTACAGACTAGAAAAGCATGGTTCACTTTTCATACAAATATTATGCACGGTAATTGAGGAAAATGTTGATAAGACACATTTGGAAGAAATATTTACAAAAGTGACCAAGTATGTCCAAAAAATTTGTACCAAGCTACACCGTGATCAATTGCCAAAAAAGGAGACCACACTGATAAAAAATTTGTATCTGAAGAAGTCTTTTTGATAAGAAAGAATATAAAGTGTAGTTTGAGGAAATATGAAGGGAAAATAATAATACGCAAATTTTTAAGAAATATTTTCTATGTTTATTGCTACATCTGTCTTTGTAAAGTCCATCACAGCCGCTTCTAAAGATTTTCTCTCTTCTTCTGTTTTTAGCTTGGACCACATCTTATCTAAATATGTTCTTTGGTGCTTTTGTATAAATTTAAAGCTGTGCTTTAATGTGGCACCAACATGAAGTGTATTTAGTCTGATATCAAATTTTCCAATTTTTGTAATAAATGGTAAAGTACTGGTGACAAACTGGTGTGGTCCATGTCTTACTCGTATAATAGCAATCCTTGTGTTCTCATTGCAGTATTTTGTTAGGAAACCGGTTCTCACAGCAGCGCTCCCATAATCACCATGCAGTTGTTGGATTTTACTTAGTACCGTGTCATGAAATATTTTAGATTTTAATGAGAGAGGTTTTGATTCTGGGACTTCAGGAGCAGTTAATCCTACAGTAATGTATCTGAAATAAAACAAAATAAGCTAGGACAATATTTGTTATACTTAAATATTACTTACACATTTTATTAAAACAAAATAAGTACTTTTAGGATATTACATAAGTTGTTTTGAATATAATTAAATTAGTATACCAACCTGTTCTTAAATCGCACCATTATTTTTCTGCTTGTATTTAAATAAATCTACTTCGCTTTCACAAGTTTTTATATTTGGATTTCAATATAAATGATATAAACATAACCTCAAACAATATTTATCTAATTTGTCATAACATAACCTACCTAGACGTTCTAAAAAAAGGAGAGGTAAGAAGTACCCGTAACCGAAGGGCATGAATGAAGAGGTTGATGAGTACGTGAGGTGAAGCGAAAGAGGTCTCAGTATATATAATATTCCCTATAAAGAGGTATGTCACAGGATCGTACAATCGATCGTTGTAGCAAGTGAAGGTCCATAGTCTGCCTACTCCTATGAGATGAGAAACAGGCGTGATAGTATGTATGTATCAGAGATATGGGATACAAAGAGAATATAATCACTACGTTTTAATGGGATATTTTATTGTTCTGAGGTATATATAACCTACCTATAACTATAACCTTTGTTTGTTTACGTTTATTGTACGTCAAAGGTTTACGTCATGACACAATAAATATGGTCATGGGCAGTGTGACGACGCTTGTGCACCCCACAGAATCCGATTCAAATTCAATTCTGACTCAATTTGGCCTTCCTAGTGATTATTGTATGGACGCTTGTGCACTCAGTCGTAAACGGTTCAATTAGTTCGTATTCAAACCAAGAATTCTCACTTCCGACGCTTGTCCACCACACCGAATCCGATTCAAATTCAATTCTGAATTTCTGACTCAATTTTGCCTTCCTAGTGATTGTATGGACGCTTGTGCACTCAGTCGTAAACGATTCGTATTCGTTTTGTTTTCGGATCAAAACCGACTCGACTTGGCCGCCGTAGAAATTGTACGTACTCGTGTGCACTACACCCGATTCGTATTCGAATTTCGGTTTCAAGGATGAAGAGTGAGGTACGTGAAGGGAAGCAATAGCAGAAACTAGCTGTTTCCCGCGACTTCGTCCGTGTAAAATTCAGTTTTATTATGCACGCTATTTGACAAATTAAAAAATTTAGTTGCCTTGCATAATTTAGATTCCGAATTTTTTATTGCGATTCTGCTCATAGATTACTCGTATGTTTAATCTTTATACACGACGACGAAATTAAAATGACATTAATAGTTTTATTTTTGAATAGAATAGAATAAATTAGAAATAAATTTTTGCTTGATGTCATACCTATATATAGATCACAGCATTACTTATTTACTAGCTAGTACGCCACACACAACTGCCCGTGGGAATAACATATAGTAGACTTAGATCAACTCCACCCTTAGATCATTTAATACAGGATAAGTTACGCAGACAAATCTTCTTACAAAACTTTCTGCCGTTTTTGGTGCGGGGGGAGGGTACTACTACATCTAAAAAACACACACAGTCACAAACATAATTTGTGTCGTTATAAACGCACACTTACGTAAAATTGACACACTAGTTTATTTTCTGCACACTAGCAAGACTCACACTAAAACAAATGTGTATGTACACGTAATAATACACCCTAGTGCAAAAGTATTGAACAACAAAAACAAATATCGACATCGATATTTCGGAAAAAAAAAATTACGTTCGTTTTAACTCTGGAATGTTTTCATATAATTATGTCGGAAATTCGGGATAGAAGTTAATACGTCACGTGAGGCACCACGTGAGCAGTTTAAATAATAGAACTTGTTTAGTATCTATTTAGTTTTACAAGTTTTATTATTTATACTGCCCACGTGGCGCTTCACGAATACTATAAAACTTGTTAATTAGTTTAACAAGTTTTATTATTTAAACTGTCTACGTGGCGCTTCAAGCATACTACAATATAATACAAGTTTTTGAGTATTTAAACTTGTATTATGGGAAACTAACTCGACAATATATATTTTATCATCTTCTTCATCATCTAAGCGCGTTTCCGGTTGAATTCGTAGCTGTGCTGCTTCTCCTCTGTTTCTTCTCCAAATATAATAAAGTTATATACCCAAGGATGCCAAAGAACTTGCGAAGTGAAGAAGAAATAGCCGAAACAGAAAACTAAAAAACTTGTATTATGGGATACTAACTCAACGATTGTATATTTTATACTAAATACATGTATAGATGGGGTTATGGGGTTATTTCGTTTAATCACGGAGTTCCTATGGCCACCTTCCAGCTCCATCATCAGACCCTGGATACCATCTAAAGACAAAAAACCCGTCAAGATTAATCATACGAGCCCAAACTCGATGGGCTTATGTCGTTTAATCACGGAGTTCCAATGGCCACCTTTCAGCTCTATCATCAGACCCTGGATACCATCTAAAGACAAAATACTCGTCAAGACAAATCATACGAGCCCACACTGGATTGGGTTATGTCCTTAATCACGGAGTTCCTATGGCCACCTTGCAGCCCTATCATCAGACCCTGGATACCATCTAAAGACAAAATACTCGTCAAGATGAATATTACGAGCCCAAACTTGATGGGGTTATGTCGTTTAATCATGGAGTTCATATGGCCACCTTCCAGCTCCATCATCAGATCAGATCCATGTTGTCATAATATTGCATTGTCACGCGACATACGTATGCGTGCAAAATTTGATTACAGACAGACAGACAACGGGACAGGTAAAACTAAATAAAAGCTTGTACAATAATTAAAGTATTTCGATATTAAAATTATATCACAAATAAAACTATATCAAGGAAATGTAATTTTTATCGACATCGATAATAAAGCGATGTCTCGTCACTCATGGCAGGATGGCAGGAAAGCAGTTGCAAACTTGACTCGATTATTTTTGCCGTAATCTAAACTGAAAGATATTATATCGATTTTTAAGTAATTACATTTAAATAGAAATCAATGTTAATAAAATAAAAAAAATACTTGCAAATGAAAGGTTATTCCATCTTTACTAAGATTAGAAGTATTTGACCTCTTTTTACATGCGTTAACTGCACAATTTGGCATTTTTAATCGAGCACTTGTAGACGTCCTTTCGATACTTTACCGATGCACATAATGATCATAATCGATTACGCAACTAGTTTTTATGAACGTATTAGAGCATGCGATCTTAAACTTTGGCAGAGGGGAACGCGCAGGTAAGGCTTATCCTGTATTAAATGATCTAAGACTCCACCAGCTTTTAGGAGCCTCTGTTTTTGCCCACTGCCCCCTGAGACATTTTACGGTTGTCGCGAAGTAAGCAGATAAGGGAAATTGTGTGCGCTAGAACTGGGATGAGTGGGACATTGTTGGGAATCAGTGGTGTGGTGTCTACATTTTGTGGTATGAACACAGTATCACCTGAAATAAATCCACGGAGAATCGCAGCTTCGATGACTTCCTTTGCGAAGTAGTTATGATAACTTTTTTACCTGATATCCGATTTTAATGAAAAAAAATATACATTGCTCCAAGCTGAGCTTAATCGATTGCTGAAAAACCGCGTCAAAATACGTCCAGTATTTTTGGAGATTAGGATGAACATACCTACACACAGACAAAAATGTTATTTCAATATTTTTTGTGTTCAGTTATTGACCGAATTTACCCTTAAAGTAGTTTCAGTATATTATGTTAGACCCTGTATATAGGGTGTTAGTATTAACACTCTTGTCATTTAAACCACGGATGCTGAAAGCTAAAAAAAAAGGACTCGAGCAAGTATTCAAAATAATACGCTTATAGTTTTAATGGATTTTCATGATTAAAGTTTCCGATTTCATACGTGGTTTCATGGACACCCTAGTCAACTAGACACCTACCTTGCCGCTGGCCTTCGGCGAATTTGCGTCCGTGCGACTGTCGCACAATGTATCCAAACAAAACACATAAACATAATTTGTGATGGAACTTTCCCTTCATACTTTTCCTGGCTTGATTATGATGACAGCAAAAGTAGCTACTCTACCTGTCTAATGCTTTCCGAAAAAAGGTTAAAACTACCTAAACAAATAAAAATAAAAAAGTATCGATGTTAATTAGGTATTTTCGGCGTACTTGAAAAGTTCATCATCAATCAAGCTTATGTACAGTTCGATAAAAAAATGTTTACAAATCATTTAGGTACCTCTCAAGCTCGAGCGGAGCCCGATAGGGCCGCTTGAACACAGACGAATACCTTATAACATTGACATAAAATTGTTGGTTCCTTGGTAAGGTCATTGACCTAGGCTGGTGAGGTTGAACACTTTTAAAAACTGTTCCAAATAGCTTCATGTAGGGTGTATTGCGCTAATGATTTTGGAGGATTTTTTTTTTGAAAATTAGTATAAAAAAACATTATTTGTTTTTACTGGTTTTCGGCCCTACTCATGATACTGAACCACTGGTTTCAAGGACAAGACTGTTGATACTAACACCCTGTATACAGGCTGCCTTTTTTGAAGCAAGCTCAGTCCATGATACTCAACTACCTGACTAAACTTGCTCCAAAAATTTTGTCGGTGTGTTTTGAATAAAAGTGCTTTGTTAGGAGACTAGCGCCATCTGCGTGTGATCTCCACAAAAATACGGGCAAGATTATCGATTCATCGATTTCCCGTGCGCGGATTGTCTTTGCCCGACCAGAAAAATATTCATTGTCTTTATGTCAAAGTCTCAACTTGTCATTCCAGTAAAAATTGTGAAGAAAAATGTCTGACTGGGTGTGTCCCTTCCGCGTGCTTTAGAAGCATTAAGTTTGTAATTTTGGTATATAAAGCGAATGTTTCGTGAGAATTGTCGTTAATTGTGTTTGTGACCAATTCATTTGGAACGGCGGGGAGCCGAAATTGTTTGTATTACGTAAAGAACAGTGATTTGTGTAAATTGTGAAATGCGTGCCATATGGCTATGAAAATTGTTAGTTTGTGATACTGTATGTGAATAATCTTGAAGTGGCGAAAGAAGAACAAGAAACTTATTGTGTGGTCTTGAATTGGTGTTATAAATACGACGTATTAGTTGGGGCAACGTACATGAGCTCATGTGGGGTTATTGTAGTGACCCAATTCTTCTCACCTTGGGACCTTGGGACCCAGAGAGGGACCTAAGGCCGTCGCCACCACTGAGGAGAGACTCAGAATCGACGCGAAGGCCAGGCGAGGCTGCCTGAAGACCGCGGGGAAGCGGTGAGTTTTATAATTAATGTAATTACTCTTAGTTAGAATTCAGTTAAACTAATAATTAGGTTAAATTAGATTAAAATAGGCCCCTGTACCTATATACAGGGTGGTAGCAGACTGCGTAGGTTGTTTGTGTGTTTGTTTGTTGCCGGTGAGATTGCCGGACTCGTACCAAGAGCGTAGTCACAAAATCTCTGGGTACAAAAAACGTAATCTTAGCTATCTGCGCCCAACACTTTTGGTAGCAGAGCGTAGTTAGTAACACGGTGGATAAAAAGTCACGCTGTATATTATTGAATATTTTTTTATGATTTTTCATTTCATGGTGGTCCGAAAACGCTTTATGTTTTGATGTCCAGAGTGGATGTACCCAAAATTCCTTTTTTCTTCTGTGTCTTTCTCGAATAGGGATGCAGTGCACAAACGCTACTCAGAATTGACCGTCCAAATTCTCGTTTTGGATTTAATTTGAATATGAATTGAATTCGGTGCGGTGCACAACCGCTCTTAGATGCAGAGATGTTGGAAGAAGGTAGGTACATCCTTTTTTCTTGCTCTTTGGTTAGATGCGGAGTGGAGTTACCTATGGTTTTGCCAAGCTAGCACTAGCCGTTGGCCTATATTGTACACTTTAATATCGTATCCCTTAATGAATTCAATAATTTATTGTACATTTGCCATCAGTGGTGAGGGGTAGGTAGGTACATAACTATCGATATTTTCCCCATAGCCTATCGATAGTATGCAGCAATGGGATTCGATAGTATTGAAGTATTGAACATAATAGATGCATTGCGACTAGAGATGGGCAAAGTGTTTATGCCCAAACGGGCATATTGGGAATATTCCTGGCATTTTCGGCATAAATCCATAAATGTCCAAATAAATGCCCAATCACAGGGCAGAAAAAAAATAAAAGCTAAAAGGCGTTTTTTGGTATTCTGAAGGGCATCTATGCTTTATAATATAGTAGAAACGTTCTTGACACCATGCCGCACTAGATCAGATTAGGTTTAGTTTGTAGTAATGTAGTTTAATTTCAATTGTATTTATTTATTTTCTCCTTATTAAACAATTTGTAGAAAGGTTATCTTTACTTATAGCGAATTAACTGCCTTAGAGGTTCAAAGGCGTTTGCCTTGTGATCCAGAGGTCGTGGGTTCAAATCCCACTGGGAAGCTTGACTGTCTCGTTAATAATTGTATACGTTTCATTTTTTGCCTTCGCAAATATGATCATATAATTTCTGAGCTTAAATGGCCCCTATCCGTGAACGCAGACAAATGCGAATTTTTTGCACTCTCTTTTCAATTCTTTTGAGTACCTAAATGTAAATTTTAATTTCTTTCTGATACTCATGCCACTTCGTTCTACTAATAATCTTCTCCTTTCTGTTCCTCCTCATCGCACAAATTTTATGACAAGCTCTTTTACTTTACAAGCTATAGGTCTCTTTCTATAATTTTTTCTTTTAAGAGAAGAGTGCACTCTTATCTTTTTGATTGATGTTATTATATTCTTTATTTTTCACCATCATCATTTATTATTTATATATATTGCATGTTTTTATATATTTATTTGTTATATGTATATTAAAGATAGTCTTATGCACGTATGTAGGTATATCCTATGAGGTATATTTTATTCAATTGTATATTATATATTGTATTATATTATATAGTGTTAAGTAGGCATATATATTATGCACATATTTTAATACTTTATTTTCTATCTAGTTTTTGAGCCGCAACATGATTCGTATCTGTTTATCCTTATGGTTGACTGGGAGAGGAAGCTTTTAGCGTTAAGTCCCCCAATTGTACCAATTTTTTATTGTGGAACAATAAAGTTTTTATAAATAAAAAAATAAGCATAGGTACTTTGTTAAAAGTTTATTTATTTATTTAATTTTTATTGCACAATAATCTGATTATATCTGATCTGATCTGATATGATTATAATACAAAAGGTAACACTTAATGCTAAGCATTTTCTACCAGTTCACCTTAGGGACGTAGGATATTGCAGGCTTGAATCACCTGATTATTCGAAAAGAATGATGATTCCGTGCTTGGGAAGGCGCGTAAAGCTGCGGGTCCTGGACGCCATCTGGTTTTTGTTTAAACCTATCCTCGGATTGATATACCCTTTGGGTTGCAGAGGTCAAACAGCAGTCACTCTATGTAAAAATCAGTAACCTCGTCAAATCACCTAGGAAGGTAGCGGACGGAAGCCTGGGCTTTGAAGCGTTACCACTGAGAATGCAACCAGGAATACGCTTGAATGATGATGATGATGTTATCTATGTACATAGAGAAATAAATTTAGGTGGTGCGACATAATGCGTAAATTATATGAATAATGACTTGGTATTACTTGTCACAAAGTGTGTGCAAACGCTATGATATGCTTAAAATGCAGGTATACGACAAGTGAAACGTTAAAGTTTATGAAAACAATGATGTTTTCATAAACTTTAAACGTTGCACTCATACCTACTAATCATAAATTGAAAGTAGGCTTCGTTGAATTATTCTCTTTTCTTTGCTGGGAGGTGTGAAAAGACGTAATTATATGTATAAATAAGCTAACGGACATCAAGTGCGATATCAACAAATGAGCACCCTCGATATATGTAGTAAATTTTTTTGACAGTCTCATATATTTTAGATTTCGTATGGACTTAACACAGACAGATTTTGACGACACAAGCATCATTTATGATTAAAAGATAAAACCGCTATTATATCAACTGAACAAAATATATTCATTTTGACGAGATCTTTGATTCCCTGTCAACTTGTTATAACATTTCCTAAAAATAGGTAGGTAATGCTCTGGCATAATATTTACACCAATTTACCCGTCGTCGGAAGGGGACATATGAATTGACAGGTCTTAGTTAATTTTTTACTAGCAAATGTTTGTAGACCTAATTATATGTTAAAATATGCAAACAGAAATGAAATGTGATGTCAACATATGAGCACACTCATACATTAGTCGAGAGTAGTCTTCTTTGACTGCTCATCCAAGAGCCTAAACTAGGTACTGATTTGGGAGTTGGCCCCGGAACAGGAGATATTCGTATTGATAAGTTTTTCGATACCCCATCAACTTGTTATAACATTTCCCCTAAAATAGCATGCCGGGTATTTACACCCGTCAATGGAAACAAACAAATTGACAGGTATAAGTTCACATTTTTTACTGGAAAATGTATATGATAAATTAAGCAATCAGACTGTTAGGAACGGCCGCGCTACCGACCTCCTTGATTTAAGAATGTTTTTTTTATAGAGCATTTGTTTTTTTGTATTTTGACTGCTGTCAGATAATAATAAAAAAGATTAAACTGTTTTTTGGGATAAATTTTTAATTAAAAACCCGAGCCAGCGCCTTATATTGTGGTCCTTTGAGCCGGATCCTGAGGCGGGTTTGGTAGTACCATGTTTCGCACGCCGCCTACATCGCGCAAAGGAAAGTTACGCGGTGCCGTGGAGGGCCCTGTCCGAGACATGGAGCACGCAGAATACGAGGGTGAGATGTCTTCCCATATTAAACAGGAATATAGATATAGAGGAGTTAGAAAGAGAAAGACGAACGAGATCATCACGGTCTGTCGCCAATAGTAGGACTATGTCGTTGGTCAGCAGAGTTGAGGAATGGATCAATAAAAGTGCATTGTCACAGCAGCGTCAGCCCTCACCAGAGCCAGAAGTGCAGCAAAGTAGCTCTAGTGATAATGGCTGTAAAAAGAAGACTGACATAGAAAAATTAGCCGACGTGCTACAAAAAACTATTATTGCTTCTACTAAGCCAAAAGATCGTGACGACAAGCTTCTTACCAGGTTAGCAACTTCGAAAGACCTGCCCTTTTTTCAAGGTGAACCACTAGAATGGCTGCAATTCAAACAGGCTTTTTATGAGTCGTCAAAGCTATGCGACTATAGTAACACGGAAAACTTATGGCGTCTTCGTAAATGCCTTCGCGGTGACGCGAAAGATGCAGTTTCATCTCTACTCATTGGAGGTACGTCACCAGAGCAAATTATCGAAACACTAGAGCTGCAATTTGGACAACCTGACACCATAATAAATAAACTGGTTACTCAATTAAAAAAGCTTAAATCCTTACCACTCGTGGTGTCAGCTCGTGTGTGTTTTGAAGCAGTTTTATATGAATTCATTCGTTCATCTTCAGTATGGAAGTACCATCTTGGAATCAAAATAGAATTTAACAACTGAAGTTGTTCTAACCAGCCGCGAAATGAAAGAAATAACTCGTCTGAAATTGCTTGGTCCCATTTTATGTCACTTTTCCAAGCCTCTTGCATAATGATTTTACCTTGTATTGTAAATGGGCCAAGAAATCCGTGGATATCGTAAATGGACATAATTATACGTAACATTTCACGCTTAGTAGGCTTTCTTTCCTTGTCAAATACTTCTTTAGGTATGCGTTTAAACGATAAATCAAAGCCTAGTTTGTCTGTAGCTGGATACCAAAGAAGACCAAGAGTACGCTCAGATTGATTTTCAATATTAAACCTAACAGCTTTTTCATTTAAGGTTTCTTTTGGCGTACCTCTCAAAACGTCAACACTGTTACTTAACCAATTACGCATGAGAAAACCTCCCTGTTGATTTATGAACGAAATATCGTTGACCATTTTAACTGCGGTCAAGCTGTCGGGCAAACTGTCGATATAGTCCATATATTGTTTTTTTCTTATAGCTTGCACAGCTTCTGGAAAGGCTTCTTGAAATCGCTCAGTTTTTTTTAATCTGATTGACATATTGCGCAATAAAAGGAGAACAGTTCGCACCGAATATAAGCGAAGTCATTACATATTTTTTGACTGGTCCGGACGTCTGCTCTCTCCACAAAAATCTAAAAGTATTCATGTCCTCTTTTCTTATTTTAATACGCAAAAACATATCTTTAATGTCACCTATGACTCCGACTGGATGCTCCCGAAAGCGTAACATAATTCCCAAGAGAGATTGCAATAAGTCAGGTCCCTGCAAAAGCAAAACGTTAATACACACACCCTTACTTTTCGCAGCCGCGTCGTATACAAGTCTGAGCTTAGCTTTATTTGGGTTGTCAACGCCGAAATGTGGTAGGTACCATATGCGATCTTTAAACCGTTCATCATCACCGCGCAATTCTCTGGCAAAATCATTAGTAAATAAATGTTGTACTCGCTCACGATATCGAGAAGCATAATCCTTATTACCAAGCATCTTTTTCTCTACAGTTCTTAGCCTATTAAAAGCCTGAGGATAAGAGTCTGGCAGCACAACATCGTCGTGTTTCCATGGTAGGCCGACAGTCCATTGACCATCAATCAAATGTGACGTTTCGTCCAAAATAGCCACGGCTCTTACCTCCTCAGGATTCTGTCGTGGTTTTAAACAAACCCCTATAGACTCTAACGTAAATGATTGACGCACTTCGTCATATAGTTTTGCGTCACGATCTTCATCGTACTGATAGGGTGACGGCTGTGAGAGAGATTTTATGTCTTCTACCGAAATTAAATGAAAAATAGGAAAGAAATAACTTCCCCCCTCTTTCGGACAGACATTAAAGTTGAGAGCGGGCTCTGAGAACCGATCGGCTAACATACACGTAGACTCACTTACCGCGTTATTTCCATGGACACACCATCCCAAGGCAGTCTTCGTCAGGTACGGCGCACGCTGCTTACCTCTTACACACTTTTCCGTCGCGATAAGTTCGTGATGATCTTGGCCAATCAACAATTTCGGCTGTACTCCGCAATCACATAACTCAAAATCTTCCGGTATTTGTCCGTTGTATATACTAAAATCAATATCGCTTAAATGCTGCGTCGGTAAATTCAATTCTTTTATTTACCGTCCCTTCAAAAGATATTTTTCTCCGTTATTATTGGAAATCTCAAAATCAATCAATTCCATTTGACATACTAATTCTACGTCCCATGCTCCACGTGCTCTCATCGTGCGTTTTTCACCATGAAGGCCTAATTGATCTGCGACATCTGCTGATAATAACGTCACTGTCGCGCCTCCGTCAAGTAGAGCATGCACATGTTTACTTCCCTTAGGTCCGTGTATTGCTTTTGCAGGGACCCGACTTGCTTAACAGTGCGCGCAGTGCATATTGAAATTGTAGCCTCATTAACTACTGACTCTCTTATAATGGCTTTGCGACGAATGGCCGCTAGACGCGGATGGCCTCATACAATCTTGTCCGACAATGGGACTAATTTGAGAGGAGCGGATGAAGAATTAAGGAAGAATTTTCAGGAAATTGATCAACAGGAACTTGAACTGGAAGCTCTTAACAGGAACGTAATCTGGCGTTTCATACCGCCAGCCAGCCCGCATATGGGTGGCGCTTGGGAACGCTTAATACGCAGCGTAAAAACTTCCTTGAAGATCGTCCTTAAAGAAAGAGCACCTCGTGAAGAAGTCTTGTCTACTTTTCTTGCTGAAATCGAAAATATTATTAACAGTAGGCCCTTAACGCATGTGTCAGTGGATCCTAAGAGTGACGAGGCTCTTACTCCTAATCATTTTTTATTAGGAAGCACTTCAAACTTACCTTTACCAGGTGTATTCAGCGATGGAGATTTGTGCCTTGGAAAACAGTGGCGTATGGCACAACGTCTAACAGATTTATACTGGAACCGCTGGGTAAAGGAAGTGCTACCTGAACTAGTCCCAAGGCGAAAGTGGAACCAAGAGGGATTGCAATTAAAAGTAGGTGATTTAGTAATAGTCGCCGATCCATCATCACCGCGTAACACTTGGCCGAAAGGCATAATCACAAAAGTGTATCCCGGACCAGACGGTCGAGTTAGGGTGGTCGACATTAGGACGAGAGCGGGAGTGCTGAAGCGACCGGCTGCACGCGTGGCCTCACTTACGCGACGTTTTGTGTGTCCTGCCTGACGACCACTAGGGGGGAAAATATTAGGAACGGCCGCGCTACCGACCTCCTTGATTTAAGAATGTTTTTTTTATAGAGCATTTGTTTTTTTTGTATTTTGACTGCTGTCAGATAATAATAAAAAAGATAAAACTGTTTTTTGGGATAAATTTTTATTTAAAACCCGAGCCAGCGCCTCCCATCGCTTATATAATTAAATATAATTAAATCTTTACGGTAATTTTACCACATTGACGGCTAATGCATATATTTTTAAAAGTTTTTAAAAATGAGGGGTCTTAAACTTACACAACTTCGTGAAATCTACTTAACTACCTATAACTTTTAGCTCTATTAACAATATTGTTTATTTTCAATGTCAAAATAGAATAAAAAAATAAAATCGACATAAAAAAATAAATGGCCAGATAAATGCCCAAGGGAAAGAATTTATCGGGCTTCTATTGGGAATATTCCCAATGTGTCTAAAATGCCCGCGTATTTGCCCATCTCTAATTGCGACATTTGCGACTGCGACGCGACGCGACACTGCGAGCGAGACGAATTCTACGCGATTCGTAGCCAGGCCAGGCGTAAGATTTACAAAACATCAATCAATGTCATTCTGTGTTGCCAGCGGAAAAAATCTTTGGATTCATTTGCCTCGTTCGTTTGTCGAAAGAATGAAAATTGTCATTGTCAACTAATTACCATTTGCTTCCGGCTGACCCGGCTCGCTTGTCATTGTCATTCATTTATGGCGGTAAAATTAATTAAAAGTTTTCTGAAAACAGCAAAATGCAATTTTTATTTTAAAAATATTTATATTGAACAATTCAATTAAATTTTTGAATAATCACATAAACCTCACGAAATGTAAATAAATATGTAAATTTACTTAATAGAAATCAATCTGAGGTTCTAAAATCAATGGTGAAAGTAAGTACGCACATTATTCAAGTACGTACGATGCAAACAGGTTCAAAGGACGGCTAGGTTATCTCGAGAAGTCGAGAATAAAATGTTAAATAGATAAGTATTATGGTTTCTTATCATTATGACCGAGGCCAAATGTTCATCATTTATTCCCTCCTAGTGGTATGGTAAGCTGAAGACGTCGTACCTTATTTTATTTCTGGTATGTATAAAATATGTTTGGCCATGTTTTTTTTACCTATGTATTTTTGTACCTACATACTTAATAATTTTTAACGTTCATTTATGTATAACTAACATTAAAATGCTTGGTATATTCAGAATAATTACTTGGTGTAAATCTTTTCAGATAAACTGGCAGTTACCAGTTGCAGTGGGCTAACTGATAAGACAATGTCTAATGATGTGTATTTTATTGGTGTAGATGTGGGATCTGGTAGCGTACGCGCTGCCCTTGTCGACGACAAAGGTCATATTATTAAGACCTCTGTCAAAGAGTTAAAGATATGGAAACCTAAATTGGATTACTACGAACAATCTTCAAATGATGTTTGGGAGTGCTGCATTTTTGTTATCAAGGTAGGTAGCTATTTTAGCTTTGTTTTACTTACAAAATCTAATCTAGATATAAAAGCTTTACATATATTCTCTTTTGCAGAATGTAGTAAGCAATGTAAATCCGGGGCATATCAAAGGTATTGGCTTTGATGCAACATGTTCATTAGTGGCGTTGGATAAAAATGGCAATCCAAGTGCAGTTAGCAACTCCAGCAATAATGACCAAAACATTATTATGTGGATGGACCACAGAGCCCAAGCTGAGGCAGATTTTATAAACAAAACTGATCATGAAATGCTAAAATATGTTGGAGGGAAAGTCAGTTTGGAAATGCAAATGCCAAAATTGTTGTGGCTTAAGAAAAATCTTTCAAGCAAATGGTCAGAATATGGATTTTTCTTTGATCTTCCAGACTTTTTGACTTGGAAAGCTACTGGATCATTAAGTAGATCTCTTTGTTCACTTGTCTGTAAATGGAACTACAAATGCTCTGCTGATGGCAAAAAAGGATGGAACATGAGTTATCTACGGGAAATAGGACTGGAAGATTTAGCTGAAAATAATTTTAAGAAAATTGGAAATGAAGTATTGATGCCAGGTGAGAGATGTGGAGGGTTAACAGAAGAAGTTGCAGAAATTCTTGGCCTCAAGCCAAAGACCCCGGTAGGCACCTCAATTATTGATGCTCATGCGGGAGGTTTAGGAATGATAGGGACATCAAGTGAAGGAATAAGCAAAGACATGTCCAACAGATTGGGACTTATTTGTGGAACGTCTACATGCCACATGGCTGTCAATAAGTCACCAATTTTGGTGGAAGGTGTATGGGGCCCATATTTCAGTGCTATGGTTCCAAATATGTGGCTAAATGAGGCTGGACAGAGTGCTTCGGGCATGCTCCTGGATCATATTATCGCTAGCCATCCAGCTGGTATTGATCTTTTGAAAAAGCACAGTACTGGCGAGTAAGTAGTGTGATTCTATTTAGAAAAAAAAGTAATTGTCTTTTTTTCTAGTCTGTATTAAATTAATTTCTTATTTTGCAGTGCACGTAATCAACTCAGAAATCTGCTAGTGAAAATGGCCACTTTTCAAGGTCTCTCTGACCTCAGTTTGTTGACAAAAGACCTTCACATTTGGCCTGATTTCCATGGCAATAGGTCACCTTTAGCAGACCCCACTATGAGGGGCATGGTGATTGGTTTATCCATAGACAATAGTGAGGAAAACTTGGCTTTATTGTATCTCGCCACTTTACAAGGTCTATCAGTAAGTTGATTTAAGAGTTTTGTTTGTCATACTGTTATACAATTATTTACATCATTTCATTAATTTGATTTTTTTTTCAGTATGGCACCAGACATATCATTGATGCTTTAGTACTGGCCGGGTATGAACCATTCAAGTCCTTACTAATTTGTGGTGGTATCACAAAGGATCCTCTTTTTGTTCAAATCCAGGCAGACGCTGTTGGCCTTCCCATACTGAAGCCTCATGAAAAAGATTCTGTGTTAGTTGGCTCTGCTATATTGGGAGCCAATGCCTCACAATATTTTAATAATATTCAAGATGCAATACAGAATATGGGTGGAACAGCAGATGTCATCCAACCCAACTTAAATGTTAAATCATTTCATGATAAAAAATACAGGGTTTTTCTTAGAATGTTCCAGGATCAATTAAAATATAGAACACTTATGCATTTATAATAATATATATAAACATTGACTTATATATTACTATAAAATATAAAAATGTGGATTAGAAATGGTTATCTGATTATATAGGTATATTATTTATATTTTTAGTAAGTATGGATTTATTTGACAGGAAAGTCGCGGGTCGAAACTGGTTTCGTAAGGCGCAGAACCGACGTGGTTGGCATACATTGAGGGAGGCCTATTCCCAACAGTAGGATATAGAAGGCTGCCAATGATGATGATGATGGATTTATTAGAAAGAGAAATGGGAGAGACCTTTGCCCAGCAGTGGGACGAATATAATAAGTACCTACCAAGAGAACCATTTTTGTTTTATATGTATTTTTTACTTTGCAATCTAAGGAATTCTATATTGAGTTAATATTGAACTTATTTATATATATTTATAGTCCATTGTTATGTAAGTAAATAACTATTTTTTAGAATACTTATGTAATTTTTTATTTGTAAGTATCTAAAATAGAAAAACTCTTTATTGTACACCAAAAGAAAAAACAATATAAACAAATAACTTAAAAAAACATTAGTACAATGGGCGGTCTTATCGCTTAAAGCGATCTCTTCCAGACTAAACAAGAAGGGAAAAGAGAAAAAAAAACTGTAGTAAAGTTAGACTTAAAAATTTAGCATAAACTTACACATTTCTACACATAACTACACACATTTTACAAACTTTTATAAAATACATAAAACATAAACTATACTTACATACAAATAATACACTATATAATTCTAGAGAATTATTGCTCGTAGATTCAAAAGTCATTTAAATTGTCCATAGAAATTAAGATTTTTATAGGTATCAGTAAGTTTATTAATTTTATGTATGTAGTATGTATATATAAAAACTATATATATATATATATATATATATATATATATAGAATTTTGAATCTACGAGCAATAATTCTCTAGAATCGTAAGTAATCCCGAAAAATCATTCCATGCGATATGTACCGTGGCGGGCGGGGCTTAAAATATTTTATTTTATTTATTCAGGTTCACCATTGTGTACTACATTAATACATGCATATATGTTTAAAGGCTAAACATTTTTGTTAAATGTGTACACCTAAGGTGAACACCACTTGCTTTTACAAAAATTGGTAAGTACTTATCTCTAATTACAAAAACAGATTTAAAAATATTTAATAGTCAAACAAGGTCGTAATGACAACCCTGTTCGCCCACCCACAAGCGCCATTCAAATGGTGCTGTTTTACTACCTATCTGGATTGTGTAAGACATCTAATAAATTATTATTTTAGTTAAATCCAAACATAAAACTAAAACTACAAAGTTTTCATTACTTACATTTATATGCATTTTTTAAATAAATAAATAAATATATAGGGACAAATTACACTGATTAAGCTAGCCCGTTTTTTTTTTTAAACTTGTGTTATGGGATACTAACTCAACGATACTATATTTTATGATAAATACATATATAGATAAAAACCCAGGACAATTTGAAAAAGGCCATTTTCTAACTTGCCCTGGCTGGGGATCGAACCCAGAACCTCCGGATTAGCGGTCTAGCGTGTTAACCATCACGCCACGGAGGTCGTCAAAAACAAAACAGAATCGTTGAGTTTGTATCCCATAACACAAATATACCCAGCGCAGCGCGACATAATAGGCCATTTACCATTACCTTTATCGCCGAAACAAGGCTTAAATTTTTTGAAAAAAATACAGAAAATTGTTCTTTACACCTAGAGATTACAGGAAATTCAGGAAAACCTATTTAAGAAAGAAGTCTGTGGTTATGGCACTTATGCTACCTATTTCAATTAAAAGAAAATTTCATTTTTCAATAAATTTACATGAATAGTACGTTCCTTCCGTAAAATTAAGAAAAAATTAAAAAAACTACAGAAGCGCGAGTCTTATTACGCGCTTATCCTTTTTTTTTAAAAGAAAAAATCTGCCTCGCATAGCAGCGTTGATAAACCCAGATAAAGTTTATATCGCGCAAGTTCACGCAACGGACCATCGTCACAGAAATTAAGAGTAGGTATATCAAATTAAATTAAGGTATAATTACACAAGGTCCCGCCGCGCAATATGCGTCCCCGTTCCCGCCTTGACAAGGGGCAAGAGCGGGCGAACACACATATTCACATAAGTCGAATACATAAAAATGGCAACATTATCTTATTGTTTGATATGCATGGCCAAAATATCGGAGTCCAGAAAAGTACAACCAACCAATCAAATGTATTAAAAAATTAAGTTGCTACTTTGCAGCAGTGTTACCAACTTAGGGGGTTTTCCCCTAGATTTAGGGAGTAAATAAGTGAGATGGGTATTTTCAGGGATTTTTTGACTATATTGTTTTTTTTTTTGCCATTTATGTCCCATAGTTGAGCAAAAGCTTCCCCTTTTTGTTTCCAATCACTTCTATCTTTAGCTAATAATATTTTTTTTTTAAATTGATAGTATTAATATTTATTTGTTGACCTAGCGACTCATAACGACATCTAGTAAGTAATGAGGGCTTTTCCGAGAAAAAAAAACTTTTTTATTACTCCAAATAGATGGCGCTACATTCTGAAAAAACGTCAGTCTCAAATACGTCAGTTGGTGTCAGTCTTTTTTTGGTCAGGAGTGCTATTTTTAAAATCGGGAGTCACATAACGAATGATTGTCACGAGCGTTTCCGAACACGCGCCCTTTTAAACCAGTCGTACTGTACGCGAAGGATTTGAACGAGTGGTCCTGACTTGACCACTCGAAGAGCAAAAAAGGTACCTTTTCAAAGGAAAATAAGTTGGAAAGTTTTGTATTTCGCTGATTCCCTCGTTGAAAAATAGCACTCCTGTTTTGATAGCGATGTTTTGATAACCATAGACCACGATTTTTTTTCAACATTGAGTGACATATGTATTCTGCGCAGCGCCCTCTATTAACAACATATGACAACTTGTTTTTTTTATTCTTTAACTGTCAAATTGAAAACCTCATTCTGCAACCACTCTGTGGTGGTTCTGTGCTGGCCGCAATACTGGCGGCGCGCCGCCACAAACTTTATGGATAAATATTTTTGAGAGTTGGTAACACTGCTTTGCGGGTGGAGTTTGGTAGCCGATGAAGCTTTGTATTTTGTTGAAATTTGGCATAATTTTATGTTTGTATCAAAATGATTATTTTAAATAGTAAAATAATAATAATAGCGTCTTGTTCTCCTATAAATTTGTAAAAGGTTTCTAATTGTCAATATTGACAAGCAGGTATGCATAACCCTACCAAATTACGATCCGACCCTACAAATATGGGTTACCATTTCGCAATCATACTTTCTAACTTGTCAGGACTACCTAAATCAATAGCTTGTAAAACTTTTCACGATGAAAGTATTGCTGTTTTTCTTCTTTGTTTAGATTTAGATGAATATTTCAGGTCAAGATGTCGAAGAGATCCGCCGAAGAGAGCGGCAATGGCAGCAGCCAGCCGCCGATCAAGAAAGTCCACTTCGAACCCCACCTCATCGGGCCCGTGTCAACTCTTGAAGAAATGGACATAAAAGTCCTTCAATTCCAGAATAAAAAGTTGGCTCAGGTGATTTTAACACGTATGCTTCATGTCGACCTTCGAGGCAGCTGTTTATATGTGTGATTACATATACCAATCAGCTGTTTCTTGCACACAATGTACAATATTACAATTTATGTATTTGTTGTAAAATTTGACTAAATTTTAAATGTAAACATGACTATGTTTCAATATAGTAGCATCACAATAATTGAAATTGTCACACATTATTCTTCACTATACCAAAAAATACTGCACACTTGGTTGTAAGTAAAATATGCAAAATTATTACATTCATGTTTTAGCCCCAAGAAACACTTTAAATGCCATAAATTTATGGTAATTTATGAAATAACTTCCAATTTTATGCACTATACAGTATTTTACAATAATTTTCATTATCAAAAGATAGTAATAACCTCAAAATGAGTTGGATAGTACCTAAAATTTATTAGTGAAAAAATGCTGTCATACAAGAAGTTACAATAGGCACCAGTAACATTTAACAGAGAGTATGGCCGAGACTTGATGCTGGGTGAGGAAAGGTATGTATTAACCGCTTTTAGTTATTGTTCTTTGGTTTTAACAACCAATAGTATTTTGTTATTTACTTGAAAGAGATTGAGATAGTATATCTGTCTAGTAGAATCGGAATCCTATTGGTTGTCAAAACTCATCTGACCTTCACCCAGCTTCTCTCGCCCTATGGGTGAGTGAATACATATGGCTCAACATGCTAGTAAGGACTAGTTGTGTTCTTTATTTACCATAAAATTACTGTATATCATAAGATATATTAATGAGAGTAGTGTAAATCAAAGTGGCTTTTGGCATTCATTGAGAAAGACTAGTCCCAACAGTGGAGATTAAAAGATGATGGTAGTGTACACACAGTATCTAAATTAAAAATATCTGATAGAAAATTATTTTGCCACAACAGGGATTCTAACCCATGCTTCTCAAGTTTGTATCAAATTTTTCATTACATATTTTCATTTTAGCTGGTTCCAAGCTAAACCAATACATTTTATTTTCACAGAGAATAGAACAACGGCACAGATGCGAAGCAGAACTTAGGGCTAGGATAGAGCAGTTGGAAAAGAGACAGACACAGGACGACGCTGTGCTCTGTGTTGTGAACCGATACTGGAACTTGCTGAATGAGGACATCAGAGTACTGTTGCAGAGGTTTGATGCAGAGACAGCTGACGAGTCAGAAAATAAAAGTAGGTTTTGTTAAAGCTAATATTAGATTTATAAAGACATTGTGTTATGAAATGGAACACCTGAGTATGTGGGAAAGAAAATTAAACTAAAATGGCTCAATGTTGTCAAAAAGATCTCAGCAAATGCCAAATCAATGGATGTTCAGGATAGAGAGAATGAGAAGCTAGAGAGTGAACCCTGTCAATTGAAGGGTAATATGAAACAGGTGTTGTTTTCAGGATCATGGACTAGTTTCAAAATCTTTAGAAATTTCAAGGCATCTGAAAGACTAATATTTATTTTTCTTGCATAGTTATTAGCATCCATTGCTTGATTTTAAACAATTATTATACTGGTTTTCAGATGAAAATGAAGCAACAACATCATTCTTGATGCAGTTGTCAACTTGGGACAAAGAGGAGTTAGACGCACAGTTGGCCAACAGAGTGCAAGTGAGCAAAAGGGCTGTAGCCAAAGTTCTACAGGCATTTGACAGGCTACAGCAAAGAAATGACAAAATCTGGAAAGCTATTAAAGGAGAGGGTGAAGGTAATTACTACTTTTATCTTTCACTTTTAGGGTAGGCAGAACATTTGCTTACAGTCTGACTCCATTCTTTTCCGAGGATGTTTTTTCACTACATTTGTTATGAAGCTTTTGAAAATTTATGTGAATGAATTGAATTCCAGGTGCTTAGTGAGAGTGAATGGGGAGGACTCTTACCTAAAATATTTCTAATGAATGCTAAAAACATTGGAGAAGAAGAATGATATGTCATCATTATCATACTCAGCCCACAACAACACACTGCATGGCATGTCTACCTTTTTTCGCGCCATTTTCTACGGTCTTGTGCCAGTCTCATCTATTGCTTTCCCATCAATCTCACAATGTCGTCGTACAGACGGGCCAGTGGTGTCTGCTGGTCTATTCCTTTGTCTTGGCCACAAGAATGTCAGAATGATATGAAGGCCACGTTTATTCTAAAATTGATAACAGGGGAAATTATGTAAAAATGATAACAATCAAATTAATTTCAGAGGGTGCTCCAGCTCCGAGTTTAGAGGAAACAGTACGCGCGGCAAATGCAGAAGTGACAGCGGAAAATCGACGGCTGCAGGCGCTGTGTACCACCCTTCACGACGGACACCACGCCATGACGCTGCGGGTGGCGCGGCTGCAGGACGCTGTCAACAGCCGCGATACAGAGAATGCTGAGCTCAAAAATCAAATTGACGATTTACAGTATGAACTTCTGAAGGTAAGAATAAACACAATGTGCCGTGTGGTTTCTGGCCTAAAAAAAGACCACTCCAACCAATATTATCGTGTGAACAATTTGCCAAATGTTTTCATATTTCCAATGTGAATAACAATGTTGACTTCCTAAACAGGTCCGTTCGCGAAACGACAAATTAGAGAATCATTTAGCAGAAGCCATAGAGAAGCTGAAGAGCTACCACCAATCGGGAGCCACGTTGTCCGCGAGCTCCAGTACGACATCATCGTGCGCGGCGCCGGCGCCGCACTCGGCCGTGGCGGTCGCTAAACTGGAGGACATCGCGGCCGAGCTGGAGGAGCAGAGGGAGCTGGCCAACAACCGGCTGGCTGAGCTGGACCGGCTGCACCGGGAACACAGAGACACGTTGAAGGAGGTTGAGAAACTGAAAATGGATGTTAGTCATCTTTAAATATATTGATAATAAAAATAAGCCGTGTGGTTCCGGGCAGAGTAGAATAAGACGATTCAAAGTCTTCCCGTGGATGTCGTAGAAGGCGACTTAGGAAACACAAGCTAAACAAAGCTTATAAACATCTATGAGACCTCTTCAACCCGTCTGGCCAGCGTGGATTTTTGTTTTTTTATTCTAGGCCCCCGGACAAAAACCCCAGGCTGGGGCCGCTTCCGGCTGGAGGCCCGTGGCATTTTGCCGACTTGCTACCCCTTAGTTACGCCACTGGCTCTGGCCAAGCATGGCTGTAGTAGTACAGAGAGGGTTGTGCTCCTGCAGTGGAGACTAAAAAAGACATGATGACGATCTTTAAATATTCTGTCCATCGTCATACATACATATCAAGGCTTTATCACTAATGGGGCAGACAGAGCATTTTGGATCTTGCGGCTTTAAGCAAACGAGCCAAAGGCTGCACAACCCAAAGACCACTTTTAGTGTGATGGAGGGTGAGAAGGTGGAAAAAGTAATCAAAATAGTGATGGATGGCTAGCAACCCATAGCATCGTCTATTAACATGATTCGCATTTTCACGGGAAGGGTATTTCCCATCCTGGTACAGTAAAGTTTTTTCTTTCTCTCAGACTAGCATGGAAGTCTGTCATATTTATTGGAGAAAGACAAATTAAATGCCACTGGTGTATTATTTTATGGAAGCCACCTTCGCTGATTGCATATTGATCTGTTAGCTTGAATATAATATAGTTGTAGAACAAGATCTACAAGGAGAATAGGACTCCTTAATCTTTGGGCTCATAACTCTAATTCGAAATGTCGGGACATTTTGAATTAGAATAGGACCATTCTATCTCTTTCTGTGGATGTCGTAAGAGGCGACTAAAGGATTAAGCACAAACATCTCGTGCTACAATTGCATTCCCAAGGAGGGTTGACGTCAGGCAGGCGGCCAGTAGTAAAACTATAGCCAAATCTTTAAACTCTTCCGGCTATCTTCTCCAACGCAAGGTCTTTGGCATCCTTGGGTGACCATTGGCATGCATGTAATGTTTGGATAAGAAAAAGCGGGAAAGCGCACCCTGGGCTCCGAAGCAGCACAGCTGACGATGCAACCGGGACCTCGCTTGGATGAAGAAGAAGATGAGGCCCCAATGGCTTAGACCGGGTCACCAAGCTACTAACATTTTAAAGATACACAACAGATATCTAATAAATTTTCTATTTTATTTTAGATCCGCCAACTGCCTGAGTCGATAATAGTGGAAACTACAGAATACAAGTGTTTGCAGAGTCAGTTCTCTGTTCTGTACAATGAGTCCATGCAGATGAAGACAGCACTGGACGAGACCCGTCTGCAACTACAGAACGCCAAGAACTTGCATCTCCGGCAGATTGAGATGATGGAGGTATGACTTCATGTAAATCTTGTCAGTTCTTATAGAAACTTAAAATGTTATACAACGTATTGATATATGCGTAATAAATAGAACTACGGTCTATACTATATCTATAGTATGCATAATGGTATTGAAATAACAGTAAAAAAAACGTCACTCCTATAAAAAATGCCCAGGTGGCTGCACGCTTTTGTATGGAAATCGGAAATATTTTATTGTTTTTCACTGTTATATTGATTTAGTTATATTGATCTAGTTTAGCCAATGGTTCGATTTATTATGCATATGTCTATTACACGTATAAAAAATTATGTTTGTCTACAATGACCTTCCATTTTGTCTTCCCCAAGAATGAACTGCTCTCCCACTAATTATGATTATTTCAATTTATAAGTAAATACTTAATGTGACATTAATTGGGAACATGAAAATATTCTGCTGTGGATTGGACTTGTCTGTGCTTTAATTTATCAACCAGTGTGATCTAGTTGTCAGTACCCGAATTGTACTGTCAACAGGCGTTGAATGACTAATAACGATAAAGAATTGTATGTATTATAATATTGAGAATAAACACTTATTTGCTCGTGAGCGTAAACCGAGCGAGCAGATTTAACACATCAACAGTGTGTATACCTGTGTGTGTATACATCAACCGTGTCAAGTCTATTTGTTCGACGCGCCACAAAGGCCGCGCCTTTGAAAAAGCCGACGCTGCTTTGTCGGCACGCCGACGGCACCCAACCAATTAAACGAATAGACTAGTCTGTACCACATACGAAGTGTATTTTTTTATTATTATTTTTAGTTGCATTACTAATAATAATTTCCACAGAGTGAAGAACTATCAAGGCAGAAAGCGCTGCGAGCAGAGATGATTCAACTGGAAGATGTGTTAGGTCAACTTAGAAAAGAATATGAAATGTTACGTATAGAATTTGAGCAGAACTTAGCCGCCAATGAGCAAACAGGGCCCATCAACCGGGAGATGAGGCACCTTATAACGTCGCTGCAGAACCACAACCAGCAGCTGAAAGGAGAAGTCCACCGATACAAGAGGAAGTATAAAGACACTAGCCAAGAGCTAAACAAGGTATGAAGTAGATCAATTTAAATATGTATAGTTTGAGCAGAACATATCAATGTGGCATTGAGCTGGTCGCAAATAGTAGATACACCAAGAGCAGTGAGAGAAGAAAAGTCTCGCATCTCAGGAACCAGCCCTCTAAGCCAAAGGCAAGCCTGATCAATGTGTGATCTGGGGCCTTTTTTGCAGCTGGAGGAGATGTAAAAGCTATTTTCAAATAAGGGGTTATAAACCGTCTACTTTTCGAAATGCGTTTATGTTGCTTTAATATTTTGAGCTAGCATAATTAATGCATTTTATTCATATGCAGGTGTAACAAAATATACTGAAACTATTTTAAGGGTGAATTCAGTTCATGATACTAAGCAACTTTCTTAAGGAAAATTATATCGGAATAAGAAAAAAATTTTTTTTTGCTTTCCATACAAATTCGGATCAGCAGATCGGTCAACTTGTAAGGGAGGCCAATTATTTTTCATATTTCGATATATGTTCCGGGAAAGTTGTTCAGTATCACACAATTAACCCTTAAAATAGTTTCAGTATATTTAGTTAGAGACCCCCCACACTAGCGTCTTTCGAGCGTCGTCGTCGTGTCAGCGTTTGCGCAGCGTCGATGCGACGTCGCTGCAGCAACGCGACGCCAGCGGTGGCCGGCTGCCGAACGCCGGGCTTACGCAGCGCTGTCATCTCGTCACCGCGGCGCCAGCGCAACGTTTTTTGCGAACAAATACAATTCGCAACATAATCCACTCTCCTAGAGATGGGCGGTGGATAAATACCCAATCTACCCATTTGGGTAAATAACCCGATAAATACCCGTATCTACCCATGTTGCGAATTATACTTGTTCGCAAAAAAACGTTGCGCTGGCGCCACGGTGACGAGACGCCAGCGCTGCGCAAGCCCGGCGTTCGGCAGCCGGCCACCGCTGGCGTGGCGTTGCTGCAGCGACGACGTCGCATCGACGCTGCGCAAACGCTGACACGACGATGACGCTCGAAAGACGCTAGTGTGGGGGGTGCCGTAGACGTTATACGTATAACACCACTTCATTAGAATGATAACATCTCTTTCGAGGATTCTTCTTAGCAGTAGAAGTTCCGAAAAACTGAACTTTGTAAATCAATATGTAATGTGTCCTTTACCCAGTACGCGATTTTAAAATATTAAATAGTTACCCTCTTTTTCATAAAAAAATAGCAATAGTTTTTTAAACTTATTTTAAATAAAATGTTTTGTCTCGTTCTTACTATATGAGATATTAAAAAGAGAGATAAGGACAAAACATTTTTTAACTTCTTATCGTGTCGCTTGCTCAAACTTTAAATTTTGTTCCTCCAGAGCGTTGCCACTGTAACGTCTCCCTTCGAGGCAGAGGTCATGCATGGTACAGCTGGTGGGTATTTTTAACCCCCGAAAAAAAAGAGGGGTGTTACAAGTTTGCTCCACTATTCAGCATGCGCGCCGTGCGCGTGATGAATAGTGGAACTATCGGTAGTTCCGCTAGTCATCATTAGAAGACGTTATTGATAGTCGGGGGATTTTTTAATTTGCCTAGCAAATAAACTTGTATTATGGTATTTTTAAGTAAAAAAAGCTTAGTAAACATACAATATTTGTTTATAAATAAGGGGGTATAAGCATGATGGTGTGCGTGTAAGGGTAACAGTAGATATGCCGCAGGTGCGCAAGGAGCTGGAGGAGGCGAGCGCGCGCGGGCCCGACGGCCCGGACGAGAAGCCGCTCGCCGTCAAGAAGGAGGAGCCCGACCCAGAGGTACACTGATAGCAGCTGCCATTTTATTATTTTCTTAGGAAGGTTTACAACATGACTACTATATAGGGTGATTTCGAACCTCGTAGCTATATTCAAGGAAAGTGGGGCTTGAAATTACGTCAAGCTGACGCCCCGGAGCGGTTCAGTCCGTCTCTGTCACAAACCCTACGTGCGATAGAGATAGCTGAAACTGTTGGGGTCACGTGTAGTTTCAAGCCTTAAGGCCCCGCCAGTTCAGAACCAAGAAAACTGAGTGTTTTTAAAAAAATCACTGAAATTAAACTACTACAGTTTATTCCCCAAAAAATTTACATAAAAATTTTAAGGATTTTCTACAGACACCCACAATAGCCAAGACACGATTAAGCATTTTTGGCTTGATAGAAAAAAATCACAAACATACCTCTAAATTTTCCTTTGTAATAGGTACTATTATACAATCACCTTTTTATATGAAAATCATACCAAAAAAAAATTATTATCTAAATATCTATCCGTTTTGGCTACAGAAAAAATTATAAATATAATACAAAAAAAATAATAATTAAAACTCGTCGCTACTCGCGAAATATCGTCGACCCTCCGGGCCTTTCTTCGCTCTTGACGAATATTTTCTGTGTTTTATTTATAATTTTTTTTGAGAAATAAAAAATACATATTCTGTTATATTTACTTGGTTTAGCAATAAAAATCGGTCAACTTATACTGTACTAGCTTTTGCCCGCGGCTTCGCTCGCGTATCCCACGGGAACATTACACTTTTCCGGGATAAAAGGTACCCTATGTTACTTCTAGTACCTCCCAGGATATGTGTACAAAGTTTCATGATGATTCGTCAAGTAGTTTTTGCGTGAAAAGGTAACAAACATCCACGCTTTCACATTTATAATATTAGTAAGGATTGGTGAAACATTAAATATAATATTCATATTTCGATATAATGTTCCTTGGGGAATGTTTCAAATCATGGATTGAAATTACCCTAAAAATAGTTACATTATATTTTGTTAGGCCCTGTGTAGAAGAATTGCTTGTTTTAAGTAATAGGTGATGTAACGTTGTTGTTGTAGGGTGAAGAAGGCAGCAGCGGCGGCGTGTGCGGCGCGGGCGCCGACAGCAAGCCCGCGGTCAGCAAGGAGCACGCGCGCGCCAAGCTGCAGGAGCACGAGGCGCTCGTCAAGGAGCTCAAGCTGCAGCTCAAGTGAGGCCAGCATGTAGCGTATAGCCATGTAGTCAGGGCCGGGTGTAGAGGGCTGCAGGCCCTGGGGCCACGAAGGTGCGGAGGCTCCTAACTATTTTCAAAATAAAAGGAAAATTCGTACAAACTGGTGTTGTGGAGCCTCTCTTGTGGAGGCCCCAGGGCAGTAGCGCCTGCCCTCCCCAAATCCGGCCACCGTTGATAAACACAGATAAAGTTTATATCGGGCGATGGACTAGTGCCATCCCACTTGTTAATATTACGTACAGCGAGATAGTGATAGATGATAGCGCTCGATAAAATGATCTGTTACTTCATACCTCATCAGCATGTTACCTAAAAGTGTGATACATCAGTATGGACATCTTTTCTGCATGGATCAGTGATTGTTCTCTCTTTCATCTCAGCGTATTCGCTGTATCAGGTCCGTTTTCCGGCTTTTTCTTCTCTACTTTTTAAGTTTTAAGACCATTGCATATCATCCCTGACGACGTCAAGCCAGCATTTCTTTGGTCTACAGTTTATCGGAGCCTGGCGGAGGCGGCATGCCTAAACATTTGTTTCCTACATCCGATTTCCGCAAGACATAATCTGTGATTGTTCATCCAAATCAATCTACAGAAATTGATACGATTTAAAGTTATTAAAACATCTGTACTGTATTAAGGACCGTATGCATAAAGCCACGTGGTCGGATTTGGCTCTGAAATATGCAAAATTTTCCCGCTAGGGGGATAAAAATGTCAAGATGAAGTTACATAGAGTTAATAATGTGTAAACGGGACAATAGATGTAGGTAATCATAAATTGTAACGTAGAATTAGTATACAGCTTACTTTTTTCAAGACTTCCAGTCCGCGATACTTATTAAAATTTTCAAATCAATCAAATCAAAGAATTATTTTGTTTCAATTATTATTTCTGAATTAAGGCCATGGCAGACGTCATTATAATGTACTTAACACTTTAGTAGACAGGCAGAATACATTTATACATAGAATACATACTTTACAGACATGAATAGTAGAAAAAGTAAAGTCAAAAATACAGTAGTGTGCGTAATGGAAGACGTTTATTTAAAAAGCGAGTTTAAATATATGTGAAATTCATATAGCACTTTCTAAAAAATCCAAGTTATAGTTATTCGAATCTTGCGTAAAATTTATTACTTTTTCAATTTATTAGTCGACCTCCGTGGCGATTCCTTAACACGCTAGTCCGTCACTCGGAGGTTCTGGGTTCGATTCCCAGCCAGGGCAAGTTGGTAAATAACCTTTTTTAATTTGTCCTGGTTCTTGGATGTTTATTTTATCCCATCAAAAACATAAATGTAAAAATGCCAAGTTCAAATACCGACAAAACAATTGATATTTAAATAGCTGCCAAGTCATGTAGGTAGACAAAACTGAAATTTATTCATAAGAAACTCAACATTTGACTTGGACAACATTAAGATTGCACGGTTACCCATCCTAACTGTGACCAAGCTAGAAGTTGCTTAACCTGTAAAAGCACGGTCATTCATCCATCAATTTTTGAATTTATCGTATGCGAAGTGGAGCGAAATATTTGCACAAGTGGTTTTGATTACTCGTATTTTGAAATTTGTTAAAGCGCAAATAACAAAGAACCCTTAGAATAGAGAATCTGTTTCGTTTCACGCAGCTTTTTAGGGTTCCGTAGTAAACATGAAACCCTTATAGTTTCGTCATGTCTGTCTGTCTGTCCCCAGTTTACTCATAGACTATTAGTACTAGAAAGCTGTAATTGGGCATGGGCGTGGATATGTGGTAATAAAAACTTGAAAAAAAAATGTGTGGTGTGAGACGTCGTTGAATAGGTCTTTCAAAAATATTGTAAGATTATGAACACCCTTTTTCGTTTTAGCAATCCGTTTGTGAAATATTTGGTTTTTGATTGCAAATTTTTGTAGAATCATGTGTCTTCCCTCTTTGTCAGTTAAACGGTTGTATATGGACACTTAAAAAAATTCACGGCTGTAGTATATAACGTCTCCCTGTACTAAAACTAATTTAAGGTGGATTCAGTTCATGATACTGAACAACTTTTCCTAAGGAACACATAATTAAATATGAAAAGAAAATGTTTGCTTTCCATTCGACCTCCGTGGCGTAATTGTTAACACGCTAGACCAGTAATCCGGAGGTTCTGAGTTCGAGCCCCAGCCAGGGCAAGTTAGAAAATGGTCTTTTTCAAATTGTCCTGGGGCTTGGGTGTTTATCTATGTATGTATTTATCATAAAATATAGTATCATTGAGTTAGTATCCCATAATACAAGTTTAAAACTTACTTTGGGGCTAGCTTAATTAGTGTGATTTGTCCTTACATATTCCATACATATATTACATAAATATTACATTTTGCCAAATCTTGTGTGTAAGAGATCAAAAATATTTTTTGTATTTCGTTTGTTCCTTGGTGAAAGTTGTTCAGTATCATGGACTGAATTCAGACCTAAAGTAAGCAGTTGTTAGTTACATAAAACAAGTAGGTACTGACTACGGAACCCTACACAGCACGTGGCCCGTCACGGCACGTGGCCGGTTTATTTTGGTTAAGTTGAAATTTTAGGGAACCATAGACAAATTTATGATATTTCTGCGTAAATCAATATTACTTATCGCTGACAGGACGTTCTCAAAAATACAATCAAATAGTATTTTACGCGAGCGGTGACTTTGAAAACTACACGTTTTGTGTTCCACTGACAGAAAATATACACATTTGAATTTTGTTTCGTAGCAAATTGGCTGTGACTTACGGACAGACAGACAAGCGAAACCCTAAAAACAGTAAAAAACCAAAAAAATCGGTTCCTATACAAATTTCCCGGGCGGCTGCACACTTTTGTATGAAAATGCAGATTATTTTTTGTTTTTTGACTGTTATTTTAATATCATTATACTATACTAGCAGTCCACCCCGTCTTCGCCCTTGGTACACACAAAGCCTATGTCACTCGGGGATAGTGTACCTTTCCAACCGTGAAAGTTTTTTTTAAATCGGTCCAGTAGTTTCGGAGCCATGTAATGCAAACAAACAAACAACCAAATCTTTCCTCTTTATAATATTAGTATAGATAAATAGCCGACTATAGCCTGCCTGCCTAGCAAAGTATAGATCTAGTATAGCCTGTGGTTCGATATATTACGCATAATGTCAATTCGTATTTTGATATACATTCATGGGGAAAAGTTGTTCAAAATTTCAGACTGAATCACCCCTTAAAATAATTGTAAAACCCTAATTAAACAGCACCTTTTATTACAAAAACAGTAAATATGATTCCGCGACCCGAGAAAGTTCCAATCAGATTTTTACCCTAATCGCCAATTAAAAATATAGGTAATAAATATAACCAAATTATTTTTTTCATTGACTTAATTTTCAATAAAATTTAAAAAAAAAATGTGCGATGTCGTATCTGCGATAGCATTACATCTTTGCTTGAACGTCAACAAAATGTCAAAACTGTACCATAGTGTAGCAAAAGTATGACATAATTTGGCAGTTTGTACATAGTTTTTTATTGAAATATTTTAGACTGTAATGCAATTTTACGTAATTCGAAAATGGATTTTTTTGAAAAATTCGACACGGCCTCCTTCCTGAACGCCCGGCGGGCAACTGAATTTGTATAGAAGAAACATGGTCGCCTTTTCAGAGAATTCTGTCAAAAACGTTGCAAAACATCCAATTTTTAAAAATTTTTTTTTTATTATTGCGTGATTGCATTGTAAGCAAATATTAAGAATAATGTTTCAAAATAGCCTTTATTTTTATAAAATATATGCAATCCCTTGTTAGAATATTTCTTTACGCAGAAAAACAAGCCAGTTTGTAGCAAGATTTTCTAAAATATTTCTTTCAGGTTTCTTTACAATTATCTTACTCTTTCTGAATGAAAATTAAAAAAATACGGTTTTCGTCTACTAGCTAGTCTATTCACCTATAACTAGGTATGTAATTTTCTTAGTGGTCTTTTCTACTTAAGCCATAACTATTGCCCGCGCAAAGTGCGTTTTGCATGTTTTTGGGTAAATTCAATGCTTGTTTTTAGGAAAACTACAAAATATTTTAAAAAATCCTTTTTTTCGTCTACTGTCCCAACTCTTCCTCTATCTATGTGTATACATTATTTGACTTAAATCAAACGCTTTCTGTACAAACTTGTTGCCCGCGCAAACCCAGTTTACATGGTGCCGACCCTTAACACATTCACACACAGTACAGTGAATGCTATACTGTTCACGCGGAGCGGTTCCGCCGAGTCATTTAGCATTCCGAGCTGTAAAGGTGTTAACAAATCAAAAATCAATGGTCACTAAAGCTATTATTTTCCATACAGGAAGGCAGTAAATGAGCAAAAAGAACTGAAGCTCCTCTTAGACATGTACAAGGGCGTGAGCAAGGAACAGCGGGACAAGGTACAGCTCATGGCGGCCGAGAGGAAGGCCAGACAGGAGCTGGAAGACCACCGGCAGAAGGCCAAGATGGCGCAGGTTAGTTGTTTAAGCAAGAAAACAATAGGAGATATTACTGCAATGTTCTGCCGCCAGAGTGCAACATTAGCGCAGACCGTAAACAAATGTTTGACAGTGACAATTACATCAAAGTCGCCATAAATTTGTAAATTATAAAGGATTTAAATGGCCGTAGGAAGCCATAACACCAAAGCACAGGTTTTGAATGAGTGAATACAACTATTAAAATTAAATACTTTTATAATAATTATTTATTGAGAAAAAAAATGAGATGTAGAATGACAGCAGATTGTTTACTGTACGTGCTAGTGCCGCCATCTGCGCCGAGTTTTGCGTAATATGTCCTATTTTCTTGTAATAGACCCATAGCCCTGGCCCGCCAGACCATACTTACAGTCATTTGTGTGGGATTAATTAGGTCAATATTTACTTTTAGTTTACGATTCCTTAAGTTAAAACAGCAGCAAATAAAAGTCAGTAACTGTCTGTTAACCTCTGATTAGGTATATGTAGGTGTTCTACTTTTCTTTATAGGTATATCTTTGCTAATTTTTCTCATAGATAGATAGAGATCAAAATAGAGTGTGCTACTCGGTGTAAGGTAATATTTTTTTCTTCGGGCGATTTACATAAATTAAAAGTGTGCTACTTTTCTCTACTCTCGCCTTAAAAAAATATTACTTTTATATATCAAACACCTGCTTGTTTTGAGTTGTTGTTAAATTTTAACATATATAAGGGGACTGCACCCCTGTAATGGCGCGTCAACGGGTCCCGTTTGGTGTCAAATAGTAGTTGTACTTGAACCAATATGTGAATAACTTATTGTCTGTGTTTCCACAGGAGAGTAAACGAGAGCGTCGTCTGGCCGACGAAGATGCGCTCCGCAAGATCAAGCAGCTAGAGGAGCAGAAATATGAGCTGCAGAAACAGCTGTCTTGTGCGAGGCCTAATGCTGACCCTCTGCACGCCTTCTCCAGGCCCTTCGCCGGATCGCAGGTTTGCCTTATTCACTAATACGAGTATGTAATGTATGTACATTAAGGAAACAATAAATGATTCAGTATTCAGTAATAGTCGAGGCATTGTCAGCAAGATCAAGCAGCTTTTTGTTTTTGGTGTACAATAAAGTATTACTTATTGTCTGCCACGTACATAGAGCTACTCTTTAAACTACCTAATTTAGCTTATACACGCTCTGCCAAATGGTGGTTTAGGTGGATAAACAGGAAGCTAAAATGTGAATTTAACGCGTTGTACTGCACATTGCAGTGTGTGTAGACGTTTTTTTAATACAGATTGCACTATTATTTCATTTTAGGAAGAAGAAGCTCTTCTAAACGAGATGGAAGTGACGGGCCAAGCATTCGAAGACATGCAGGAACAAAACTCGCGACTTATACAGCAGCTGCGGGAGAAGGATGATGCTAATTTCAAACTTATGTCCGAAAGAATAAAGGCCAATTCCCTTCACAAGCTACTCCGGGAGGAGAAACAATTATTACAAGAGCAGGTAAAATCATTTTACCAAGTAACTTTTGCCATTTATATTTGAGGAAGAATCCTTTTGTTTTGGTTTGGTTCTTTTTATAAGCACACACACACTTGTAAAAAAAAGACTTTCTACTAGTATTTATTAAACAAATTCAATACAAGCTTCAAAATAGCAATGAAAGTGACATGTGATAAAGTTTCGTTTCATAAAGCTTTCTTTGTATCTCTTATATAATATATAATTATATAACGTCTAACAAAATATACTGAAACTATTTGAAGGGTGAATTCAGTCCATGATACTGAACAACTTTCCCCAAGGAACGTATGTCGAAATATGAAAAATATTTTTTTGATTTCCCTACAAACTCGGATCAGCTGATCGGTCAACTTGTATGGTAGGTCAAAAATTATTTTTCAAATTTCGGTATATGTTCCTTGGGGAAAGTTGTTCAGTATCATGGACTGAATGCACCCTTATAGAATAGAATAGAATAGAAAACTTTTTATTGTACACCAAAAGAAAAAACAATATAAACAAATAACTTAAAATAACACTAGTACAATGGGCGATCTTATCGCTTAAAGCGATCTCTTCCAGACAACCAGTGGATGGAGAGGACTATGAGAAAGACAATGACGGTGGTGTAACTAAACAAGAAGGGAAAAGAGAAAAAAAGAAACTATATAATTAAAATAGTTTCAGTATATTTTGTTAGTCCCTGTATAAGTAAAAGCTCGGTGACCCGGTTGCATTATTAGCGCTTTCGTAAGTGACACTGGGCGTTGTCCGCACTTAGATGGGTGGCCATTAAGGTAAGGTATTGTAGTTGGTCCCGGCTGTCGTCAAGCTGTGTCAGATGCGTGTAGGCTTAAAAAATCTGACACCAGTGTTGGCCACAAAAATCAAACAAATTTAAAATCACTGTAGTAGCAGGGAAGGTGTTGCCAAGGATCCTAAGGTCATCTCTTTCACAAACTCTACGTGCGAAAGAGATAGCAGATTCCTTCGCGTGATGCCGTGTCTCTGTTGCACATAAAGTTTGTAGCAGAGATAGATTGAACACGTCGTGTGCGCTCGCTTAACGTAGCGGACGCCCTAACACCTACACTGAAATAAATAAATATATACGGACAAATCACACAAAAGGAGCTAGCCCCAAAGTAAGTGCGACACTTGTGTTATGGGATACCAACTCAACGATACTATATTTTATAACAAACTAGCTTTTGCCCGCGGCTTCGCTCGCGTCCTTTCTTAGCGGATGCCTACGTCATAACATCTACCTGCATGCCAAATTTCAGCCCGATCCGTCCAGTGGTTTGGGCTGTGCGTTGATAGATCACTATGTCAGTCAGTCACCTTTGAGTTATATATATTTAGATACATACAGGCTGACTTTTTAACCACCAGCAAAATTTTTGGAGCAAGTTCAGTCCATGATACTGAACTATTTTCCATAAAAAGAATTGACGAAAAACTAAAATAGTACAAATCAGCGGCCAGACAAACTGATTTTGTATGGGAGGATGAAAAATTTTTATAGATTTTTAATAACTTTATTTTATAAAAAGTAGTTTAGTAAGTAAAAAGTAGTATCATGGACTGAACTTGTATAGATAAACATTCAAGACCCAGGCCAGTCTGAAAAAGATCATTTTCCATCTTGACCTGACGGGGGATCGAACCCGGCTCCTCCCGTGTGACAGGCTGGTATGATGACCACTGGGCCACAGAGATCGTCAAAAATTCACGTATTGCAGGTTCTTACGCGCGACCAGCAAATCGAATCAATGGGCGCCGTGGCTCGGCGGCTGGAGGAGAAGGAGCGGCTGCTGCAGAGCACGCTGTCGGCCGTGGAGAAGGAGCTCGTGCTGCGCCAGCAGGCCATGGAGATGCACAAGCGGAAGGCCATCGAGTCTGCGCAGTCCGCCGCCGACCTCAAGCTGCATCTTGGTGAGGAACGACTTACTTATATCCCATTTAGTGTGCAATTGGTCAAACATGAATAAACTGTGAACTGATGCATTCGGGAATTAACGCGAAACGTACCTTTTTTATATATTTTGCTGACGTTTCGTCTCGGTTTCACCGAACGTGGTCCCAGCCTGAATTTATTTGTTGTTTGGTATTTGTATTGTCCAAAACTTCAAACCAAACAAATTCAAATAGCCTATAGGTAGCTTTAACCTATAGGCTATTTGAATTTGTTTGGTTCAACAAATAAATTCAGGCTGGGACCACGTTCGGTGAAAAAAAATTGCAATACTACGATAGATACACATGACAAACTTTTTGCGTCAGCCTTTTGGTGGTGGTATACAAATGAACGCCTTGGCAAATTATCAATCTTGCGCTGCCTGACGAATAAACAATAAATTATAATAATCATCATCATTTCAGCCGCATAACGTCCACTGCTGGTCATAGGCCTCTCCCAGGAATTTCCAAATGACCGATCAAGAGCAGCCTGCGTAAAACGATAAATGAAGCGGTTAAAAACCGCTTGACCAGTTTACTCTATTTTCATATTTGACCAATTGTATACTACACCAATCAGCTTTTGGTCATGTATATATTAGACATCACAATAATTTTTAAACTTGAATTAAATGTATCCATCCTATCCGCAATCCAAGGGCACTGCCGAGGGCTTGAAAATAGTGAAAAGTGAGTTTTATAATATATTAACTATAAAAGAGAAAGCAAATTATCATATTTGCAAAATGACGTAGTTTCTAATTTCAGAAATATTACCTAACTTTTTTTGTTTACAGAGAAGTACCACGCGCAGATGAAAGAAGCGCAACAGGTGGTGGCTGAGAAGACGAGTGCGCTAGAGGCGGAGGCTTACAAGACGAAGAGATTACATGTACGTAACAATCTCCCAATTTATATTTTCTGTAGTTAAAGTAAAGTATAGAAAAAAAAATGTCAGCTTGGCACCGTAGATAAAGTTGATACCGCGCGTCGGACTTGTACCGTCTCATTCTTTACCTAATAGGTAGAGTAAATAGCCACACACAGTTGATAGTGTTCGATGATCGTTGTCGCCGATGCAATTCTACGGGGGCTGATGCTGTGGAGATACTTCCACGCAGCAAGCAAGCTTAAACTTTGTACTGATCTTGTTTCATGCCCTGTGATATGCTACATTTTACATTATTTCATCTTGTGCTGGCCTAAATGTCTTAAGTGTATCTAAATCAGTGGTTCTTAACAGGTGGCGTTCCATTACTTCCATTGAGGCATCTCAAGTAGTCCAGGAAGTCCTCCTAATATTATTGAATAAATGACAACGAGTCGACAAAACGAAGCAGGCGAACCACAAATTAGATTGAACCTTGAACTTGAAGACAAGTTTTGTCAAATACTCATTACTAAAAGGTTAAGAACCACTGATCTAATTGTTCGATTGATTGCAGGAGGAGCTGGCGATGCTGCGGCGGAAAGCAGAGCGCATGAAGAAGATGGAGCAGGCCGGCAGCAGCATGGACGAGGTGCTGCTCGAGGAGATCAAGGAGTACAAGGAGACGCTCACGTGCCCGTCCTGCAAGGTAACTACGGCCAATTTCACAGATGTTTATTATTTCAGCACACATTACAAACTCAAATAAAATTAAAAAAAATTACAAATAAAAAAGTGACTCCAATGCCTCGCCGCGAGGCAGGGTACCCAGAAGACTGGCAGCATTACCTCTCTGCACCGCGGTAGAAATTCTTTGTGCAAAGTAGTTGCCCGCCCTTGAATCGCCCGTAACATCACGAAGACGCGTTGAAATCTCAGTCACAGGATTTTGCTTCTGGGCCCCATGGACCCATCGTCTCTACGGCACAGAAAACAGTAAGAGTAAACAGAAAGGAATCTCCTAAGGTACGCGCAATATACTTCCCCGTTCCCCGCACCCGCACCACCCCCGGTTCTTGTGAGCCAACGTGAGTCATCAAGGCGAAAACGGGGGAGAGGTGCGGGGACGGGGAACGGGGACGCATATTGCGCGTACCTTAGGAGATTCCGGCCTGTGTCTACGGCGAAGAGCACAAAAATATAATTTCCGATGAGATCTTCATAATAACTTAACATATTCACACAACATAGGTAGGTTACTTGAAGATGTTAAACCATTAGTTATTTTATGTTGGACTAGAAGGAAGTGTCATTTGTAAAGTTGTCTTTCCTTTAAAATTGTAGAAATCTTGTGTTCCATCATAACTGCTTATACAATTTTCACAAATTATTAGTCAGTATAGTCCCAGTGACATAGGTTACATTTTGTATGCAATAAATGCGCTGGAAAGCGCTGGACGCAGGCCGCTTTAGATCGGTCATTTTGGAAATCCTTGGGAGAGGCCTATGTCCAGCAGTGGACCTTATGCGGCTGAAATGATTTATTGATGATTGAAATGTTACATGCAAAAAAGTGCAGGTAATTTTTTTTAAAGTTTTAAGTGTGCTTTTCGTAGTCGTGTTGCAGCTTTTTATTGATATCCCTTACTCTGTGTATCACGCCGGGGAAACAGGTACAATGGTACATTCTCTTTATAAGAAATATCGAATTACCTGTATCATTATTTGCAGGTGAAACGCAAAGACGCGGTGCTAACGAAGTGTTTCCACGTGTTCTGCTGGGACTGCCTGCGCACGCGCTACGAGACGCGCCAGCGGAAGTGTCCCAAGTGCAACGCGGCCTTCGGCGCCAACGACTACCACCGGCTGTACCTCTCCACCTAGGCATGCCGCCAGCGCGCTGGATGCAGGTATGTCGGATACCACTACATGGCCATTCGACATGATCACCCGTGACTACACGTCATGTCGAGACGCTATGCGCGTGTACTACGCGCTTGTGAGCGTTCGTGAAGGCGCTGGGCTAATACATTGCTGAATATAAACGTGTAAAGTAGTGTAAACATTCAAACCAATCGGCGACTAACCGTTGGATTTGAGGAGGAGCAGTCTCCTAGAGGCTTGTCTTAGAAAATTGAAAACTGCATTCAGTTGACGTCAAAACAACACATGCTACACAAAAGGGTCGTGTAGGTTTAGACGTGAGAAAATATGTATTGGAGCCCACAAGCAAAGCATACAACTGACTTGCGTAAGTGGCTGATTATAAGCCACGCGTCTGTCCTAAAAGGGTAAAATGCTCTCTCGGAATCTACACATAGTAGTTTAATAGATATCTCGCAGTTGTATGCCCCCAGTCGCAAAGAACTGATAGTACAGAATTTATTGCCTTCGGAAAGGTTGCATTGCGCAGTTTAGGAGTATATAAGACTATGCGCAGACTACAGACTAAACTATAGGCTGATAATTTAGATAGGCAGTATGAAAATGTATGCGCATTGATTCGGGTCAGACATGATTACATAACTGATAGTGAATCGGCCAATAAAATAGTTTGTAATCTGCATTGTGTCTTAGAATATCGATAAGTTATTATTATTTCTGATAGTTAAATGTAGGCTTGATTACATGTCGATGCCATCGGTGTAGCTTGCAAATCTTGGTGTATATTTCATTGTTCCCAGTGCAATCGATATTTCAAAATGTCAAATCACGTAAAATCAAATTAAGTGGTTATTAGGACTATGTATGTAAATAAGAATTAGTTTTATAGATAAATAAATACGAGCCTGTTCTTTGATGCAATATATTGTACAAGTTAAGTTGGATGGAATCTGTTCTTCCGTCTTATTACATGAACTAGACTACCTAAGAACTTGGCTTTACCCAAAACAAGTTATACTATATTAATACTTGTAAAAGTTTCACTTAGTTATTTGTCTATGTAATTTTTTTATTTACTAAAGAACTAAGTTAAAGCTTATGCTGATTCTGTCTCATTTATGAAAACAGAAAGAGATATGTAAAGAGATACATGACAATAATTTTGAATTCCATTTGGTATCTGGGCATAAAGCTAGCACTAATGTTAGTCTGTCTTGTAAAAAGATGGTGTGACCTTAAATAAAACTCGTGGCTTATCACACGGTACTTCAGTATTGAACAGGATGTAGTCGAGGATTGGTTGTGAATCTGGTATTAATGTAGGTAAAATGGGAACAGTTCGCGAATCTAAATCAATAGAATTGTAAAATTTACTTCATGTGATATGTTATAACTGTGGAAAGGTCACAACTTCAATATTACTAGTAATAAAATACCTCTTTGTTTTATTACATCGAGGGTGGTGAAATAAAAAAATCTTAGAGCGCTGTAATTTTCTTAAATGATAAATATATGATCTAGTTTTCTTTATAACCGCCCTTGGTTGTATAATCTTATGTTTCCCTCGCCAAAGGCTGTTTTTGCACACGCAGCGATATTAAAATACTACTTGCGGCCCGGGTGTTTTTACAATCACCAGAGGCATTAAAACACATCGAATATTAAACCAGGCTATTATACCGCCAATACGATAACGGCAGCACACCGTACCGATAAATACTTGATTAATCCTTTTCTTACACTAATATAGTATTTTGCATGTTAACATTAATCTAGGCTTGTTGTCTAATTGTATGAAGTACTTCTTAGGATCTCGCTGCATCCTGCAGGTGTAAATTCCTAAAACCATTTCGAGCGTGTTGCTGTGGAAATTCCTGGCAACACGCTCGAGATGGTTGTATTGGCCAAACCAGGTATCTAGAACACGTCCAGTTCAGCTTGACATCTGACAGAACTATAAAAAGTAGTGATGCCTGTCGAAAGTCTATCGATACTGTGGCATCGACAGTACTATTGATAGCATCGATAGTATCGATAGCACAAAATGTGGTGATACTGTTGATGGATGACTTGCAAGTATCGATAGTATTAAACCTTGTTAATATCAATAGACCAAAATGGCTAAAAAATAAAAAATATATATCAAAAGTATCGATATCCTAACTGATTTGCAAGGTCAACATCGATAGTTCGACATCACTAATAAAAAAATCGACGGTCTTATGTCCTGCAGTCGAAGCGAGACTCGCGTTCTACCCCAAAAAGTTGTTCATAGTGTGTTATCAAGGACGATGATATGTGAGTTTCAAATGAAAATATATTTTTATATTGCCGTCCTTAACACCTTTATATGTAAGAAACCAAGGATGGGAATATAAAACGTCACTTTGACAGTACTAGTCTTAGTTCAAACGCATAGTATAGTCGTGTAGGTACGATAGAATGAATAAAAATGTATTTAATTCTCCACGACTACTTGTACATGTTGTAAATCTCCTAAGACTGCTAGAAGAAAATAAATGTACTATACTATACCTTCTGATGTCCCGTGTGACGCTATCGTCATCCGAAGAGACATTTCATTCCTTTATTGTTATTAAAACTAGCTTTGTGTGAATTTAACATGAATTAAAAAATATTCTTTCAAAGCCGTTATTGAAATGCATTTTGCAACATTGTATATGAGTTTATTAATGTTGTATATTTAAGAATATCATGAAATCGAACAAGTGAATATAGTTAATAATGTCTATATATGTAAGGATTATTTTGTATAGCTATCAAAAGGACATGCTCGCAAGTATGAACTGAACAGTAAGAGCTGTCGTTTTCCTACTTGGGTAGAAAAATATAATTCACAGCCCACTGACTGATATATTTATGTTTTAGGTTTAACAATTTCATTGGGCTTAGCTCTGATAGTGAGTATGAAACTAGTATAGTTTCTAAAAGAATATGTATTGTTAACAGTAAGTAATAATGTTAATACTGTCCGGTTTCAATTGTATAGTTCAAAAGTGAACTTTGCAAAATTAACCATACTTCTGTAATCAAAGCTGTTATAGGTAAACATTGTATTAGTATTTACCATTTTAAACTAAACATTAAAAAAAGAAAATTATTCTACAGACACGTCATTGCCCCTTGCGGGGTGAACAAGGCCTATGGCCATACATTGTATTTCACCAAAAATATTCATCCTGCATAACTCTTATTAGAATTTGTAATAGGACTTGGATCTACAAAAATTTCAACTTATTTTTTTAAATTATTAATGTAATACTGGCTATCAAGTTAGTCCCACAGTATTTAGATTAAATTATTTTATGGTAATTAATTTAATTTTAATAAGTTATCATAAACTTGGAATCTGGCACTCGCTAGTTCCACTAGACAATAGTTTGACATAGCAAACCCTGTATTTAAAAATAAAAAAGCTTTTGCTATTGTATCTTTAAAAAAATCTTGTGCTCATCTTGTTGGTACACACACACTCCCTATAAAATCAGTGACTGCGACATTATTTATAAGTTGTTTAGATACTGGATAAATCTTGTTTGTTTTCTCATACAGAGCAGAGCTTAAAAAAGATAATAAGCACGTGGTGGTAAACACTTAATTATTGACGTGACTAATTTAAAAAAAAATGATTTTTTTTCTAAAATACATCTTGCAGTTACCGGCTACAAAATATGGAGCAACGGTTACATACATCAGTAGTATGATGCGACTTATCGGTTTTTATTGGTCCATGATAAAATTATAATATCTATACTTTGTATAGTAACAATTTTAATATACAAGTCTGTCAATAATTAAGTGTTTTCCTCCTGTTTTAAATTTTATTATTTTAAATTTTTAAATTTTATTATTAGTGCTGAGGGCAATGGAAGAAGTCGCACATTTCAGGAAGTAGCCACCGCAGGAGGCGAGGTTGTGAAATATGTGATCTGATGCTTTTGCTATCATCGCCTGTGTACAATTTTAGGTATTCCCCTAGCCAGAAAGTGGTTTTTTGATCCGGGGACACGTAAAATAATTTAAATTGTGCATTAGGTGGGTACCAACATGAGTGTATTCGGCAATTGGTCGTCTTCACTAACTTTGGAATCATAATATCGCAAAGTTCTTTAGAAATTTAGAATAACTTAGATGCGACTTGCCGTTGCTTTCGACAAAATATACTGTATGTCCTGATATCTGTAGGACATATAAATATTAAACATTTATGGAGCCTAGTTTAGTACACTGTCACATGAAATTGTGTTGTATTATTGACGTGTCGGCATCAAGTAAGCGAAGATCAAAATAATACTGGCGCAACTGCTGGGACGATTACAATCCCATTCATACCGAGAGTGTACCGCACTAGGCCTCAGTGCCAGGAACTATAACAATTGAAATTGTAAAATTATTTTAAATTGAGTATGTCGAATAAATGTCTCAAACATATCTGTGTTGTTTCAATTGTAAACATAACAACTGTAAAAATAAACAAGACATTTTGATTGATTTTCAATATATTTATTTACATACATTCTATTTACATCACATGATTTTGATTTCATTCAAAATTAATAACTACGAATGTTGATTTCACTGTTTAACACTGTTTTGTATTTAGCACCGAAAGCAAGCGACGTTAGAAGAATTAGCTGTACTTCTACCAAACAAAGCAAGTACTGCCATTAAATTCATTGTGAAGAAATTGCGAACTATTTATACATTATTATTGATATGAATTTGGTAATTAAACAATCATATTAAACTCATTCAATTTCATTTTAAACTTCAACCGTCAACAACATCTCAACGTTAATACAATATCAGTCTCATTTTGTTATAATTTTGTCTAAACTTGCAATATTCTCTAATATTAGCAATACAATTTATAAGAAACGACGCCTATCAAAATATAGGCAAAGAAGTTGTATACGAAAAATAAACTGCGATCGACAGGTGGAGAGCGGAATTTCACGATTCGCATTCCAATAGATATGACTAGAGCTTAACAACAATTTGACAAGAATAGACCATCCATTTTATTTACATATCTGTAAAATATTTTGTGATTTAGATAATACAGCATACTCTGAAGTATTAAACAGTTACATCTGAACCCACACTGGGAGCTCGCATGCGATGCGACTTAAGCTCTAATGGCACTTAAAATACTTCCTTATTTCATAGTTCAGTATGAATTTTGAAATAAAGAACAGCCTTATTTATAGAAACATAAAGACGATTTTAAATGCATTTAGGAATGAAAATTAATCCTTATTCCTAATTTACAAAGGTAAAGCAAGCACATGATTAGATTGCTAATAGAATTAATACAACAAGAGTAGGCTCTGTGCACACTTGCCATCACGCGAATGTTTTCTACAAATGTATAAAATAATCACGTAAGCAGGGTTTGCTTAGGTGTAAATTATACGAGTACATTTGCTGTTTGTAAATACTATGCAATAGTATGCAATACTATTCAAATGAATTTAGTACACTGACAAGTACGCACAGAGCAGTTAAACACGGTTAGAACAGGTCGGGTAAAGCGGCATAGAACTTAATTTTGTACATTCCACTCATGTTGAGATCACTCAATTTAATTAATCGTGACGACAATCAGCTCCACGTTAATTGATTACCTTCTAAAGCTAACATCTATAATGTGACCATTTAATCATTAATCTAAGTCATGCATGATCATTGGAATAGTTTGTATTGATTTCCTAACTACAAAGCTTATAAGCTTTTCTAAATTCACATAAAAACGTAGTCAAAGACATTTTATTGTTGTGGTGGAACAGAATGCCCGCATTTTCGGTTTGTTCCCGTTAAGTCACACCAAGATTAGTAACACTGCTACTCACTGGGAAAAAATTCTCAATGAGTAACAGTGATACACATTGCAACTGATATTTTTCCCAATGAGTCACACTATTACTAATCGCCACTCTGTACTCCCGTTGAGTCACAGTAATTAAATAAATTTTTATAAAAAAGCATTACTTAAGTTTATTTTGTCAATGACTGTAAAAGAAAATAGTAATTTTAACATATTAGGTATGATATGGAATATTAAAAACGATGTTATTACTTTAATGCACACATGATTGTTTTTTTGTATTTTGCCTCGACTCCACTGCAGTGGAATAATACAAAGCCTATATTATACATATTACAAAACATTAATCTTTATAATTGTTTTATTTAACCTTTATTACTGTGACTCAACGGAAATACAGAGTGGCGATTAGTAACAGTGTGACTCATTGGGAAAAATGTCAGTTGCAATGTGTATTGCTGTTACTCAATGTGATTTTTTTTCCCAATGAGTAGCAGTGTTACTAATCTTGGTGTGAAAACTCAACGGGAACAAACCGCATTTTCATGTTACTCTTATTACAGTTCGATTACACAATCAGCGTCTGTGAACTTAGCTGTGAAAGCCGGTGCATATGGCGGGAGGCCAATTAGGCTTGAAACTGCGTTAAGCGGAGACCCACGACGGGTTTAGTCCGTCTGTCACAAACGACGTGCGAGAGAGACACGTGACCCACGACGGTTTCAGAGAGGACTGAACCCGTCGCGGGCGTCCGCTTGACGTAGTTTCAAGCCTTGTTTATTAACCCTTTAACCGCGAACGTCGGATTAATCCGACAAACATTTTCGTGCCCATTTCGCGAGCGTCGGATTTATCCGACCAAAAACGATGGATATTCACAATTCCTCGCGCTGGGAGCACGACAACTGATATAAAGTCTCGCGGTGAAAGGGTTAAAGAGATCCACGAACGGCGTGGTTCGCTATTCTTATTACTATGCATTTCAATGATACTATCAAAGGTCTTACGGGAATTTAGATTTTCAACGAGTACATTACATTAATTGTCTTAGTATTGTAGGCTTCATCTATCATCCGCTACTGGCAAGTTTGTCATGGCGTGTGTGCAGGACGGACGTTTCAAGCATCAGTACATTATAGGCAGCGACTACATACTAATGTTTATGTTATAGGATGGATTCATTGCTTGGCTAAATTGGAGAGCATTATTTTAATATAAAGTTTATTTTTATGGAATCAGATATGCATTTTAAAAGCATATTCGGGTCATCTATTTAATTTTTTTTATAAAAAAATCACAAGCATGACATGAACAACTATTCAATAACTAGGTAAGTTAGAATTTTCTTAACAATGTTTAAAGTTAGTTTTTTTTAATTCGGTTATTTGCACTTTATTTTTATTCTACTTATAAAGTAAAACAAAGTTACGTTAAGAGACGAAACGTCAGTTTTTTGAATATTTTTTAGTCAACAATTTCAAATAAAATTAGATTTGACTAAAATTAATATAGTTACAAAGTAATATGTACTTTCTAATTTTATAGAACAATATTTAATTAAATTGTATTTAAAGAATTATTTTTTTATTTGAGAATAATCTTTTTATCATGTCTTAGTTGTAAAATATACTTGGTAAGAAGGAAAAACCATGCAAGACTGCGCCTACCGTTGAAAAACCAATACATAGTTAGGACTACTATCTATTCAAATTAATTACCCTTGACATTCTACAATCTAATCAGGTAAAAAGGGTCCAGTTGTCTGTAAAAAACTTGAAAAATTCAATAAATTCCAAATTATTGGTAGTTGGAAACATCATATAGTCATTTAAAAGCATAATTTGTTTCCAACTACCAAAAATTTTGAATTAATTTAATTTTATATAATTTTAAACTTTCTAAACTTACTCAATACCCACTACTGGACTCTTTTTGCTTAGAAGTCTACATATAAACTTTGAATAGATAGTGTATCGTGACAAGTATCAATTGCGAACCGCTCAAAAAGATCCTCGATCGTTGGCATTTTCACTGTTCACGTTACAAGGATGAGATGTTAGGCGGTGGTATTGAGCAGCGTGTGCGTGGGCGTGGCGGGCGGCGGCGCGTGCGGCGGCGCGGCCAGCGCGAAGGCGAGCCGCTCGAGGCGCGCGTGCAGCGCGGCCAGCCGCGGCCAGCACAGCGCCGCGCCGCGCGCCGCCAGCGCCGCCGCCGCCGCGTCCAGCGCCTCGTAGCGCTGGCGCCGCTCGTTCTCGCTGCAGCACTTCAACTCCTATCGAGATTTTTATACATAGGCATGACTTGAAATAGAAGATTGTACAACAGCATAAGACGAGCTATTTTATTTCGACATAAAGAACAATTTTACGAGCATGAGAAGTGAAACATTTTTTTGACTCGTCGGTTAGATTATCAAAAAATTATTGTACACGCTTTTTTCTTTATGAGAAACAAAACATGAAGATACAGCGCGTTTAAATTTAGCATGACGTCACGGCTTCGTACGATCTAAACATGCTTTAACGTCACAACCGACTCTAGAACTTAATATGCTCCGTATCTTTGTAAATTTTTAGTTTTTTGATAAACTGAAAAATATGGGTCCATTATTTTTGAATTATCTAAAATCTCTTTATCTTTTGTGACCCGTCATAACCATATTATTTTACGGCTCTGGATACAAGTCCTTTAGAGCCTACCTTTAGTTTTTGTTTCTTTATTCCTAACAAGTTCCAATCAAAGGTCCTTTGATTGCTTAAAGGGAGCTTCTACCGACTTAATCTATACGAGTCCCACTGGTTTTCATATCCAATTAAGTGGCGGACGGCGCCTACAGACGCCCACCACAGTCCGCTAAACAAATATCACTACAGCCATATATGACTGTCCACATTACAAAAAATTACACCAACTTGAAACGTCAGATTCTAAAGCTACGACTACGACTTCTCAAATACTGACTCAATACAAATGACAAACTTTACGAAGCGTCCTTAAAGCGATTCTACTTACTTCTTCAATAAATTCTATGTCATCGTCTTCACCTCCCTGAACTAGCTGCTTTTTGAGAGTCTGGAACGTGACAAAAAGAATTTGATTCATGAAAATGTTGTAAACATTCTAACTATACAAATGATAAATTGATTTGCACTATACAGCAGATAATAAACTTGCTTCTACTACTGTTTTCATGTATCGTATAATTTAGACAGTTTCATAATCGTCAATAAATCGTCCATAAATAAAATCAATAGAAACTTCATATTTAAAATATAGTAGTTTAACAAGCAGTATAAAATAATATTGCATTATTTCAAAGCATTACTTGCACAACTGTTCTTTTTTTTCATTCATTATCATTATTAGTGTGATTTCTCGATTTTATTAACACATGTATTCACGTTAAACCATACAAACAGAGGTCCCTGTGTTGTGTGAGGATATAGTATTTACAAGTGGAACAAACAGATTTGTCAGTGAATTATATACAAAGTGCGTAACGTCGCGAGTCCGCGCACCAAGCGTAGAAGCTAAAACAAAGTAAGTGGTCTGTATGTTCTCTCCAATAAACATAGATAAACTTTCATAGGTGTTAGTAAAGTTCATATGAGTCTATGCTTTCTAGGACTGTGCATGCTGCTATCATTTTCTGTCGTTCCGTCGCTCTCTCTCGCTCTAGCAAATTACTGTTCTGAGCGACAGAAAAGGATAGCAGCATAGGAAAGTGCTGTTCCGTGCTGATAAATGAGATCCAACCCTTATAAATTTATAAAATTGAATAATACCGTGTTCAAAATATATAACGTCTAACAAAATGTACTGAAACTATTTTAAGGGTGGCTTCAGTCCATGATACTGAACAACTTTCCCCAAGGGACATAATGTCGAAATATGAAAAATAATTTTTGGCTTTCTCTACAAACTCGGATCAGCTGATCGGTCAACTTGTATGGGAGGTCAAAAATTATTTATCATATTTCCCTTGGGGAAAGTTGTTCAATATCATGGACTGAATCCACCCTTAAAATAGTTTCAGTATATTTCGTTAGACCCTGTATATATAAATAAAAAGTATTTTAATTATTAGGCACTGACTGTAGCGAATGTGTACCGGACATGGTGTTTTCTTAAGCTAGAAACAAAAGTAAAATATCTAAATTAAAAAATGTCATGGAAAATTTCGCCACGAGTGAGATTCGAACTCACGCCCCTCACATTTGTATTGTAATGTGACTCATCACATATTTTTAATTTAGATATTGTTCCGAGCATTGTGATGCTATAAATCAATTATTAAAAAGTAAAATATCACAATAATGACGATTTCGAGACACACGACTGCGTGGGTTTTAGAAAACATTCGATGCCATATCAGCAGTGAATGTATAAAATAGAAGCAAATGAAACTTTCACAAATGTGTATTTCATCTTACGACGGATCATTAAAATATTAATAACATGTAACTTCGCTAGAATAAAGAATCTTTTAGAAAAAAAAAAAGAAACAGGACAGATCATACGCCGCTTGTGCACTAAAAGCTTTACGAGTAATGCAAACGTACGAATATTGACCTTGGCGGCTCATTCTTGACTCGAGATCGCCAAACAGGGCCTGAATGGTGTAAATACCTGTTTCACATTAAACCAGTTAACGGCACTAACAAAACTGTTACACTGAAAAGTGGGTACAATCATAACAATAAATAAATACACAATACATTAGTATAAAATGCATTTTTTTAAATATTACTAATGTAGTAAATAATAAGCATAAAATTGAGACGATGAAGATTGTTAAAAGTTAGCCAGTTAAGAAAAAAAAAACAAATTTTTTTGACCTATTTAACCTATTTTGACTTTTATTACGTGGATATTTGAGGTGTTACCAATGCTAATAAATTTAGTTACGTTTCTAGATTTGTACCTGTAGGTGTGCTCATGATGCAATGTCAAAAAATGTGAATATACAGATTGATACTACATATTACTTAAAAAAAGAATACGCCAACATTGCGGAGCAAATGTTACTTATTAATTAACTAGAAGAAAAAAAATAGTGATCCCAGCGGCAAGCAACTTGGTACCAGAAAAGTTTGTGCCTGGTTTTCAAACTTTTATTTACGATAAGTATAATAAAAGTAGTTAATTATTTCAAACATTCTTACGTATATAATAAAAGAAAAGGCAAAAAATAATAAAAAGGTAAAAATATATGTACAAGAGTGTTTTGATGTCGATATTGGAGGAGACTGGAGCCTAAGGCAGGGCCTGTGTCACAGGTACTCCAGTGCCTCTGGACAGACACATTTCGTCGGGAGCTTCCCGTTTGCGAAATGTAAAACTTAAAAATATTTAAGAAATATACGAATTCGTATTAGGTATTGTAAGTAAGATGGGCTACACATCAACCCCCGCTACAAAAATAGGGGTACTAATATTTAACTGCATCGAATGAATCGCAATGGAATAGCACCCGTCACTATTTCGATTCCCTATCCTTCTACACGACAGTTATCATGCCGAATGGGGTCTATAAAACCCAACTAACCCTAGATACTAGACCCTACCCCGTTATTGATAAATATGATTAGTATGTTTTTATATTATTTATTTTATTTACTAGCCTTTATGCTTATAACTACGTCAAGCGGACGCCCGCGACGGGTTCATTCCGTCTCTGTCACAAACCCTACGTGCGATAGAGACACGTGACGGTTTCAGCTATCTTTATTGCACGTAGGGTTTGTGACAGAGACGGACAGAATCCGTCGCGGGCGTCCGCTTGACGTAGTTTCAAGCAATAAGGCTAGTAAATAAAATAAATAATATAAAAACATACTTCGCGGGTCTCCGCTTAAAGCAGTTTCAAGCCTTAGTTGCCAACGGTAGTCGGCGTGTCTTGAGACACAAAGGCTCCTCCAGCTTCTTCCAAGCTTCTATTATTTTAGCTGTTCTTTGCCATAACGGACCCTAAAGACCAACGCTTCGCTTTTATTCGTTAGGCATAAACATTAAATGGTGGACTTAAAGCCAGGGGCCTTTTCTACCAGTCAACCAAGCCCTTGTTACTCGTACATTACCTAGTTACATTACCAGCAATATACAAGGAAACAATATTCTTTGCTCAAAACCGGGTAATGTACTATAGTAGATTGTGCTACAAGGCGTAAAGGTAATAGTTTTAAGGCGAAGGCGCTACTTTGAATCCAGAACGAAACGAAGGATTCTACGGTGGAATCTTAAGTGAAGCGAGGTAAAAACCAGTAACCTTGTCAAATCACCTAGGTAAGGTAGCGGACCCCGGCTCTGAAGCGTAACCGCTGACGATGCAATGGAAATACGCTCGGATGATGATTTCCATAATAAAATTACTATTTAAATCAAAGACAACAATTGCGCGTTTTTATTGGTATATTTATAAAAATATATTCTTTTAAAGCAAGGGAACCAAAAAATTTTTACCTACAGTCCATGTAAAACGATTTATATTCCAATTTTAAAAAATTACGACCTCGTTGCTTATATTTTATAAATTATAATTTATGAACTAAATTTTTCTTTTTTTTTGCTGACTGCCAATATTATTTTTGATTCTACATTCGTGTTCGCTTTTCAAATGTGTTTTATTGCATAGGGAATTTACTTTTAACTTTTCAGTGTTTAGAGAATTACCAGTGACTATAGCTCCAAATATTTGTGATGAAAACATCGTTTTTCGAATAGATGAGATGAAAAGAAACGTTCATTTCTTCTACATTACACAGGTAATGCTGAGAGTCTCTTTTTTAGCTTTTCAACGTGATTAGTATATATGTCTAGTTAATCGCTTGTCAGCAGCATGTGCGTGGCAGCGTACTCACTTCGACGGAGAGCCGGTACTGCTCCACGAGCGCCTTGCTGGCGTCCAGCTCGGCCAGCTTGCGCACCACCACCTCTGCCACGTTCTTCTCCGTCACGTCGATCTTATCCCTGGCGGGGAGATACCACATTATATTGTGAATGACAATACTTGACCTCGAATCCGCTAGTTGCCAACAAGTCAAAACAAATACTTTTTTTCTAAACGTCAAAACGAATATTTTCTATGGGATCTCTATGAAAAACACACAGCGTGACGTCATAGTTTCTTGGAGTCAAATAGCGCTCTTAATATCAGTTTTCGGGCATTAATAATTCTAAAATTACGTTTAAAATGCATATGATGAATGATTATTTTGTGACGTATTATTCTCTTATCATTACAAAATAATTTCTTTTTGACCCTAAATACTACCCTATTGTCCGGAAAGCCTTGTCAAACAAATACATTCCTAACAAGGATTGACATGAGGCAATACAATAGGCGATACAATATTTTGACGCTGTATACATATTATATCCAATTCTTTTTATGGTTCAATACGATTTTTAAGCACAAATAAAAAAAACCGATAAAATTTATGTGTAATTATTGTAAAAATAAAACGTTTCGAAAATAACTTTTATATTCGATACTATCTTTGTCTGCTTTTCTTTTCCTAAACTATTCGGCCACTTTGAAAACGACAGCCTTGACATCTCGAGATAAAGCACACGATCCATCTTTGGATATTCTATCTCTTGTGCATTTGACATAGAATGCCCCCGTCTCGCCGCTCGCATACCGCAGGCGCGGTACTGCGGTCGTGGTCAGACTTTACTACAAACGAAACTTGTGCACACGTCAATATGAGTTTCAGCCTTGCCTGCTGACGGTGGCGATTTGGGGTCAATTTTTTTTTTTTTTTTTACTTTTATCCTATTTTGTCCACATCCGTTTCACTGCTGGGCAAAGGTCTTTCCCATTTCCATCCATGCGTCCCTATCCACTGCAATTGCCGACCAATCACGTTTTTTACTGTTAGTTTTAGATGTAATTGTAACATATAGCTAAATAAAAGTTATCGTGTTCAATGCCATCAAACGCACCAGATAATAAGCAATCCGGTAATGTTACATAGGCTCCTCGCTCACAGGTAATCACATACACGCAGATACCAACTAGATTTTCGCGGGTTATAGTGCTAAATGCCATTGTTGACAATGACAACTTGACATGCTGTGCGTGTAATTTTATTGTTCTGAGTGTAAGCGTGATAAACATTTGTTTATTTTTATTGAATTTATTCATATAATTACCGTATAGTTTTGCGCCAAATATGCAAATTACTATATTACAATAGTGAATTAGTGAAATTAGTGCGTTACATTATAAATGACTCAATAATAATCAGTAAAGTGAACTAATGGTGAAATGGACAATGGACATAATGAAAAATATTTATGAAGTGATATTATGTAGTTGTTTCAGACTTTCCTGTAACATTTAATACATATAAAACAGAATACTTTTTACGTCATAGTGTTCGCAAATCTTCCGGTATGGAAAAATATAATCGTAAATATGTCGAACTCGTTAGTAGGTAAGTATTAAAATAATTCTGCGGTGCGACCCTAAGTATAAAACTCACACATCGACGTGTGTACAGATAAATTGTTTCGTTTGTAGTAGTAGTAGGTATATATGTTACTCTGAATCAATGGAGAGTCATACCAGTGCTATCGTTCTGTACGTTAGTACTTATATAAATACTGTGTCCATACCGTAGAGCAGCGGCGAGCTTGCCCCCCGCGTCGTCTCCGCCCGCGGCCGCGGCGCTGGCGGCCAAGCGCAGCGCCCGCAGCAACTCCGACAGGCGGTTGTCGAGCGCCAGCACGCGCTCCAGTAGGGAGCCTCGCTCTGCGTCCTCGGCTTCGGAGCGCTGCCGCTGTGCGATGGCCGCCGATAGCAGACGGAGCGAGTCGCGTTCCGATGCCGATACTGACTCCGGTTCTGAACAAATTGATCAAAAATGTAAATAACAAGTAATTATTACAAAAACAAAAAAACCCCGACTGCGTGAGGTACAATAGCAGCACGCTGGGATGAGCGATGTAATATGCTGTTTTTTTAGCATTTATTATCCTAAATTAGATTTAAACATATAAGTTGGATATACTTTTATAATCCTTATATAAAATCCTTTATTTTGATACCCGACATAAAAATTAAATAAAAAAAATTGAAGACAAATTTTTGGCGTCTGAAATCAGCCATTTTCTTTTTTGTAATTTTTGTAATAAGGACCCAATGTTACTCTCATTATAGACGAATCTAACAAGTTTTCTCAATCAAGATTTTTTACAAATTTATAGTCTTCTCTTCACACCATAGATAAAGACTATGGCTTTAAGTCGCATATTACATTTTTTAATAAAGGGAAATAAAATAAAAATAATTGCATACCTTTATCCTGGTCCGGGCCGCAGGACTCCCTCTCGGGAGACAGTTCGTCGGCGCTCCACGCGCCCGCGCCCTCCGCTCCCGACCACCACTCCTCAGCGTACTCTGTGCACAATACATCCGTGTTAGTGTTGTTGATAAACTATTACATGTCTAATATTGAATAAGTCCGGAAGCTAATTTCGAAATATAATCAATATTTTTATACAGGTGACTTTTACCACCAATCAAAATTTTTGAAGCAAGTTCAGTACATAATACTGAACTAATTTTTAAAACATTTTTATCGTTAAGAACTTCTTACTCCCATACAAAATCTGTTTGGCTGTGCGCTGATTTATGTAGGAAGGCGATTTTTTTTTCGTTTCTCGTTAATTGTTTTTATGGAAAGGAGTTCACTATCTTGGACTGAACTTGCTTCAAAAATTTGGCTGGCGGCTAAAAAGCCAAGTTATCAGAAAGCTCAACTTTAAAGATCACAGATTTGAAAAGATTTGGCGTCGAGTTGTTTCTTTTAAGAATCTTTATGAAAATGGTGGAATTTCAAAAGATTTGAGCTCTCACCAGGGTCCGTGACGAAGCAGGGTTCGGTCTCGGAGTCAAGCAGGTCAGCGGAGTTGTCGTTGTCGTCGGAGAGACGCGAGCGGTCGTCGTCGGGCGCGGGCGCGGGCGGCGGGGGGGCGGCACGCAGCGCGCGGGACACGGCCGCCAGCAGCCCGCGCGGCTCATCCTCGGGGGACAGCGCCTCGCCGCTGTCGCTGCGGCTAACGACAACATCACACTTTATTACAAATGGTTACGCCGTGTGGTTCCCGGCAGATTAGAATAGGACCACTCCAAGTCTTCCCGTGGATGTCGTAGAAGGCTACTTAGGAAACACAAGCTAAACAAAGCTTTTAAACATCAATGGTCGTGCTCCTGCAGTGGAGAGTTAAAAAGATCTGATGATAATGATGATGAATGTTTTTAATATTTTATTTCTTCTCTTGTGAGGTAATTTTTCCGGATTATCGTGTTGCCGATTGCTAATACACCTCTCGCTCTTGTGTATTCTCCCGCCATTGCGAGAGAGCGAGAAGGGTATATATATTAATCGGTGTTCAAAATGGTTGCTGGGTAATAACGTGAAATTATATTGTTGCTTTGATTATCTGTTTTCATCACTCGGAAATCTATGAAATATGTATACGTTCTTTGTGGTGGATAAACAATTATTATATGCGCATCCTCTCACCATGATGGTTGCTATTGGCGTGCGGCTAGTAACTAAACCTTGGTTTAGAGCGCAATAAGGCGCACAAAGTGCGGGGGAGAGGTGCGGGGACGCCAATTTGCGGGAGATGTTGTGAGATTCCATTCTGTTTGAACTCTTATGTATTCTGTGTTTATTGTCAACTGTGACGCCTTTCTAAAAACCCCGTGTTAGCTTATGTAGTGTGGTCCGATGAAAAAATTAATTTTACTCGAATATAGGCAGTTCAAATTTCAAATATTTAGTAATTTTATGTAGCCACCTATACGCGTCGTTGTGGTAGACGGTGGGCTCTAGAGCGTCCCTCGGCAGGTGGTAGGCGTGTCGCACGGCCGTGGTGAGCGCGCGCAGCCTCCGCGCGAGCGCGTCCAGCGCGGGCGCGGCGCCGCAGCCCGAGCGCGCGCGCGCCGCCGCCGACAGCGCCTCCTGCCGCCGCTGCTCGCACATGCGCACTAGTTGGCGACACTCTGCACGCCTGAAACACAAGTACAGGAGTGCTATTTTTCATTTAGGCCTCACATTACGAATGGTTTGCGCGAGTGTTTCCATACGGGCGCATTTTTGAATTGATCGTATACTAAGGATTTGAAACGAGTGGTCTGAACCACTCGTAATTTGTATCTTTGACAATTGTAGCGTACAAATGTCAAAGAAACGTTCCATGGAGTATCAGTTCCGTTTCACGCTGCTTTTTTTATTTTTGTTGAAATGTTTAGAAAACCATTGACAAATTTATGATATTTTCTGCGTAACACAATAGTACTTATCGCTGACACGACGGTTTCAAAAATACGATGCAATGCGTCGGAACGCGAGTGGTGAGTTGGAAACTACACGTCTTGTGTTTCGCTGAGTCCCTAAATGAAAAATAGCACTTCAGGCTCTAACTAAATATACTCAAACTATTTTTAGGGTGGATGTTGGATCCGATTTTTTTGTAACTAGTACTAACATAAATAGTCCTAAAATGATTACTGTTTTTTTATTACTAAGGGGATCCCTGAAATTGTGTTGATTTCCTAATGGTCCGTGGACTGAAATAGGATAAGAAACGCTGACTTATACGATATTTTCGTAATAAAGCGACCTACCTCCGCTCTAGGTCTGCATTGACCCTGGCTAGCTCGGCCTCGGCGTCCCGCAGCGAGTCGCTGAGGGCCCCGGTCTCGGCCGCCAGGAAGTCCTGCATCTCGGCCGCCTCCCGCTCCGCCTCGTGCAGCCTCGCCTGCAGGGCACGCGCGGCCTCGCGAGCGCTACTCGCCTCCTATAAAATACCATAAATCCGCTATCCCATTCGTCTCCACTGGGGACAAATGGAATTTTTAGTTTTGTGTGTTTCGATTGTTACCATCGCGTCGTCCCCACTGGGGACAAATGAAATGACTATTATTTCACAGTTCCATCTGGATCACGCCAGCTTTCAAACAAAAATAACCGCATCATAATCGGTCCTTTCGTTTAAGAGCTACGATGCCACAGACGGGCACACAGACACGTCAAACTTATGACACCCCTCGTTTTGCATCGTGGATTAAAAATCATAACGTCTCACAAAAGACTACTCCAAATTCCGCATCAAGTAGGTACTACGCAAATTGCATGCAAGACGACAGGTCCTACTTTAGGAAAGTGCTTTTTCGCGTCTCCAAACGTCTTCTCTATACCTTAACGGATGTGTCGATTGTTCTTTTGCTTCGTTTCTGTTCTCGAATACTATTTCCCTGCCAATTTCAATTGTCTTTGTGTCGTCATTCGTTTTTTAAGCTAACTGTTACTTACGGCATGCATCTTGTTGCAATGCGCCCTCAGCGCATCTACTTCGCCCCGCTGCTTGGCAGCCAGCTCGCGCGCCGCCCGCAGCTGTTCGTCCAGCGCCCGCAAGCAGCCGTCCGCCCCTGAACCGGCGCCTAACAGCAAAATTAACATTCAAAACTTGTACCAAAATAAAGCAAAAAACGTGTCGCCTAAAAGATCGATTTTAGTTTATTCACTGCGCTAGGTAATATTTTCCATTTTAAGCCACTTTAGCTTATGCGGGAACGTTGCAAATTAGTCATGCTGCGCTTTGGCATCGTAGGAATGTAGTTGGATTATGTTACAAGTGTGGTTACAGCTTACGACTTGGTCATAAGCCAGGGTTGTCACATCCTGAGCTTTTTGTATTGTTTTTATGAAGAAAAAAAATACCTGTCGTTATTTTATTATGTGTAACTATCGCCGATGTACAATAAAGTTTTTTAAATAAATAAAAGTGAAAAGAAAGCTATGTTAGGTATTTATTTTTGTATTTAGGGATAGATCATGACCGATTTAAACCCAGTCTGCTGATAGAAAACCTGATCTGGTCACTCGCTCGGTCGATAGTTGCCCTCTGATATAGTCTCCAACATGGGCGCCGGCAGCAGGGTGCAAGGGGGTGCATTTGCATCCCCCTGGATAGAAAATGTTTAATTTTTATCCTCCTTTCGTCCACCCCCGCGGTCCACAGTGAGACTGCGGAGGCATAGACATGGGGCAGCAAATTTAGATTTTGTCCCTCGTAAAAAAAGTCTCGACTCCTATTTGCAACCTCCCTCAGTCGCCAAAAATATCTGAGGCAAATGCACCTCCCTGAAATTAATCTCGCCGGCGCCCATGGCACAGGTATGAAACTTCCTGGAAGCGGAGTATCATTTATGCCTACACTGCTACAAACGAAACAATACATCCGTGCACACGTCAATGCGTGTGTGCCGCCCGCTCTCGCACCTCGACAAGGCGAGAACAGGGGAGAGGTGCGGGAACGGGGAACGGGGACGCATATTGCGCAGGACCTTAGGAGATTCCATTCTGTATGAAATACTCTTATTAATTTCTGTGACAGTAGGCACACTGACCCGCGCCGGCCAGCTCCAGCAGCCTCTGCGAGTTGCTCTCCAGCTCGGCAATGGCGGCGAGCCGGGCCGCCCGCTCGGCCGCCAGCTGCGCCTCAGCGTGGAGCCTCCTCTCCTTCTCCTCAGCAGCGGCTGCCTCGGCGGCGGCCAGCGCCGCGGCCAGCCGGCCGGTCTCGGTGTCGCGGGCGCTCGCTTGCACCCCGCGGTGGCAGCGGGGTACCTCCGCGATGCGGCTGAAATCACAAATTGTTTAATTACCAATTTCATAACAAAAACGCTGAATGCAAGCCGCTTCCGGTCGGTCGTTTGGAAATCCTTAGGAGAGGCCTATGTCCAGCAGTGATTTTCCTTTACTGATATGATGATGATAACAAATATTAAATTTCAAATAATGTGAAATAGAACACCCGCTTGCCCTTCCATCTTATTTTTGTAATACCCAACAGGGTTTATATTGTATCTAGTATAAAAACTTATCCTGAGTTAGAAGACTACAGGCACTAAGCACCAGGTGATATTCTGAATCTTATGCAGTCCTTCTTCAGAAATCCCGAGGCGGGTGAGTAAGGCAAAGTGCTTCCCAATGTGGACTCAAATGTAAAATAAGATAGTATAAAAAGGAGTGGTAATGCAGTGCAATAAATAAAATTAATTAAAGTAATAATTAAAATATACTATACTCGACTATAAAGGTCATGGTAATACTCATGAACTTTTGAATAATGGTTTTATTTGAAACGACTAATTTGACTTTGTAAGTATCAAAAAACTTACTTCTCAATATTTGGCATAACTCCCGCTAAGGCTGATTCCAAGTCAGTACCCAGCAGCACTGTTTGCGACGTCTTCTCCGCGTATATCCGGACGCGAGTCTTCGTGGCCGAACGCGAGGACGACGACCGCACCACTGTAGGCCTTCGGGACGAAGGAGGCGTGCTTTCATGCTTCGGAGAACCATCATTATCTGCATCTCGTCTTCTCCTTGGCAGTGTTCCGTATTTGTCAGCAGCGACACGCGTCGCGGTCGCGTCTACAGGCGTCGGCAACCGGGGACCGTTCGCCGGCCATCTCTTTTCTTCACTAGGTGAGTTCGGAGTACGACATCGGGCTGTTGATGTTTTGGTGGGTTTTGCGCGCAACGCAGGGCTTTCTCGAATGAGATTAGGCAGGTCGGCAGTCGGACGGATTCGCGGTTTCGGCGTTAGTGGCCTTGGTTTTTCAGGTAGGGTGGGTTTCTCTCTACTTCTTGCCCGTTCTCGTGTTGCTAAATTGGGACCGCGAGGAGCGGTGACGGGCCGTGGTGTGGAAGTGCCAATAGGAGAGCTACGTTTGGGTTCAGTTACAGTTACGTTGACTCGACGACGAGGTCTCGGCGGGGCGCCCGCTAACGACGAGCTCTCCGATCCGCAACCAGATCCGCAGGACACAACACTGGAAGCACAAGATCTCGAGCCACCTCCGCTGCTGAGAGCGCGACCGCAGCCTTCTACGCCACTGTCGCTGCCCGCTGCACCCAACGCCAGCTCGTCCCCCGCGGGTAGACTATCCAGATCCCCAAGTGAACGAGCGTCATCGTTGACTTCGCATACTTCTGGTTCTACAAACGATTCTTTTAATTTCACGGCTGTCCCTTTACAATCCTCGAATCCGTCGAGGACTACACCACTTTCATCTTTGTTTGCATTTACGTCTTTGTCTATTCCATTAGGCACTACATCTGTTTCTTCAATGCCGGGTTTTGTGGCTAGGTCTACATCTCCATTGCTTTGAGGTTTCACGGGCGGTGGATCCCGAACCGCGCTGACGCATGTATTGCTGTCCTCTTCCATCGCGTTCTAAGTCACATGTTCTGAAAAGAGGAAAATTGAGTATTACAACAATCCAGTTGATAAAAGTAGGATAGTTAGTGAGTGGTACTGCGAGTAATCAGGTCGATGCAGCGGTATTGTCGGAGTAATATGCATTGTGCCGTAAATCGCGAGCCTCAGAGCCCGGGGCAGGGCAATCTCTCGGGAGCACACTGCTATTGTCCTAGCTGTCGTCTATTCTCAGGCTCAACATTGTTTAATTACAAAATGCACCGAAAATAACATCTCTATTGTTAGGTCTTATCGCTTAGTACATGGTTGCGGAAATAATATGAAACGTTTACGACGATGGAGTAATGTTTGGTTCACAAAGGCTCTAAAAGTATAAAATATTAACAATGGCCATTTGTGACCCATTCTGTGTTCATGAGAGTAGTTCTATGGTGGAAAACTGTGTAAAGTAGTGAAACTAACAACAATGAGCAAAACCTATCGAGCTATTTCAGAACGTTTCTCAACGAGGCAAGCGATGGGAGATAAATTCAATATCGATATATCGACATCAAAACGAATGATTTCTTGATACTTGAATAGATAAGTTTATACGTAGGTTCTTATTTTTACGAGCACATAATTATTCAAACAAGTATAATCATTGACCTTTTAATTGAAATTAAATATAAATATGATCATCAAAGTAAACAGCCATATTTTAAGTTAGTAAAATAGCTATTTTCAAAAGAACTAGAACTTCAATAGAACTAAAGTTATTAGTTATGTATGTCAGCAAAATCAGTAATGTTTAAATATCGATATTTTGTCTCCGATACTATCGATACGTGTCGATATCGCGTGACTAGCATCCCTAGAGAGCAATACAAAGCCCCGTTCCCATGGCTCGGCCTCCGCAATGGGCGCGAGTTATTCACGCACAATCAAACGTTTTGCCCACTGCCACACAACACAATGATAACTACATTCTCATGCAACAATGTCATTTAACGTTTATTGAAAAAAAAACCTAAATTATATGGGATTAAACAATGCACACTTGGCTACGGATTCAATAAATATCGTTTCGATAGATAACAGCATACTGATAAGACTACACATTCTAGCGAGAACGATATTCTGAGTGTTAGATAAAAATGTTTGAAATAACTCTTGGTTAGAAATGTTAGAATCCGCTTCTATAAATAACCATGCTGAAGAGAGTGCTCGCATCTGCACATGCAGTTTTATGATGTGCTGATTGACGGGACACATACAGCAGAGACGCGGGGTCATCGCTCGCGATTCGCTGGGGGGACAGCAACCTATCTATTTGCGTCAGACCTCGCAGCGACGAGGATCCTCCGTGAAGGTTGCCTATTTAATTTGTCACGGTAGGCCAGCGTCGCGCCGTCTGCAGCGGGCACCCACGTATTAATCATTGGTTTATTTTTACTCGACCACAAACAACGGCGGGTCGCAAGCCGGCTATTAATTAAACAAGATAGAAAGGCCACCGTGAAGGTCTCCACGTAAAGCCTCTTGACTTGCGGCTAGCGGCACTTGTCGCAATGTGCCAACTGCCTGAGTAACGGAAACTGTGCCCACTTAAACTACGAGTCAAAGGTACAAGAATCTTGAAATACGGATAGGTACATACCAAAGTACTTTGAATTTTTTAAATTCAGCATATTTGCCGCTTTTAAACCAAAACTATTCCATGCAGACATGTCTCTTTTGATCTTTTGTCGTTTTGTAAGATAAATGACTCTACCAGCACCAGTACTAATTTAGATGTATAATCATTGCTTTAAATATCTTACTGGGCCGTGGAATAATTAAAATGACAAAGGAATTTACTTGCTTAGTGCTTATACTAACAATTACTATACGTTTTTAGGGTTCCGTAGCTCAAAAGTTCAAAATGGAACTCTTATAGGATCACTCACTTGTCTGTCCGTCCGTCTGTCACAGCCAATTTAACATATCAAATGAAAGAGCTTATTATGCGAATTTTATTTAGATGGGAAATTTTTGAAGTTATTTAAAAAAATAGGTAAAAATTGACCATTCTCCTTAAATTTCCTAAACCACTGAGCCTAAACTTAATGTTAAAAATACAAATAATAGTTCTTTACCTATAGATTACAGGAAAACCTATTAGAAGTACGGAACCCTCTTCAAGAGGGTACCTCTACATATAATAAACCGGTCAAGTGCGAGTTTAACTCGCACTTGACCGGTTTATTATATGTATGAAATAATTTTAATTTAGTGCACAGTACTTACATATGCACAATACGACTGATGCTGCTGTGAAAATTGGGAATTTAATAAAAAATATAGCATAGCAATCATACATAAAAGGTCCTTAGTTCGACACACACGTTCAATAGCCCTCTTTCAAAGTACGTGAGCAGAAGATAAAGAAGCAATTCTCAAAGTCCTAGCGATGACTGATTGCTGGTTTTATCGATTGGAAGCTGCAAGCAATCCTTGCCTTCTGGATAGCTCGGCTGAATACATAAAGGATATCAGAATGATATCATCATTGCATTTGTTATAGTAAAGTTAATTTGATTTGCCATAAAAGTAAAATATAACAAATAAACAAATTATAATATCGTAATTAAAACAACAATAAAACCCATGCTGCGTAAGTTATTTCACCCAACTAGATTAAAATGCTTTGGAACGCATTTTTTGTTGTTTATATGAAATATTATGTCGATATTGTCGATAGCAGACTTAGGTACATTTAACAATCTAAATATGCTAATAAATAATGTACAAGCCACAGAGCGTAGCATACGTTTATCAATTGCTTTTACTTATCTAAATTGAGCTATACAAAAACAAATTTTCGCTAAAGTATTACTTTCGTTTCGAGACGATATTAATAAATTAGGTTCTCTGTTTTATATTCCGAATAAGTATTTAATTGTTATTTTTAACCGGACTTTTCGCCCATTTGGGACAAAACTTTCTTCGAGCCGAACCCACAAAACTACTAGTAGTCTACTCTACTACTACCAATAGAATTGTGTTTCAATGTAAATCAACACAAGAATTGTGTATATTTTAAGCAACTTTGAAAAGGGGGAACTTTTCAATTCGAATACATAATATATGTTTTTTTGATGTTCCTCAATAACTTCTCTGTTCTTTAACCTATTTAGATTTTTTTATTTGAAAGGATATGTAAGTTGGTCCCATTGTCACTAGGTAAAGATCTGATGATCGATTCCTCGAGAAATCGAGGAAACGCCTTAACTATTCTATACACACATGTAGTGATTTTGATGTTATTGTAAATAAATCAAGCATTTGTAGTCAGAAAGTGTGTTTTGTGAAGTGAAACTGTTGAAGCAGACCAGAAATTAAATTAACTTTTTTTTTGTTTAAAATTATCTGGATACGACGCCATTCGAGACGAACGTGACTCCAGCTTAAGAAACTCAATTAAGGATCCGACATGAGAATGGGGATAAAATTAAATGGACACCCAGACAGACACAGACAGACAAATGTCTCTCGCAGACTCGTAAGATGCAACGAGCAACGATAACTATAAAAGGGCTTCATCACATGACCTAATATTTCAAAATGTTCGCCACATGTGAGTTGGGAATTTGTGTCACAGAATACAAAACTGGCAATGTAATACAATACACAGAGCACGTAGGGTAGACAAAGCATTTTGTGTCTTGCGAGTCACAGCAGACAGAGTCTAGGGCCGCAAGACCCAACGTCCACTTTTAGCATAAGGTGTAAGAGGAATCAAAATAGTGATGGGTTGCTGGCCGCATCGCCTATTAACATGATTCGCATTTTCTGACATTCCCTCGATCGGCTTTTACGGTCTGCGCGGGAAAAGAAGCAGCTGGTACATTCAAAGTTTTTGAAGTGTACACTTCTTTAGGCACGTTGGGCATTTTTTGAGATGGGAAAAAACTGCTGAACTCGCGACACAGTTACCGTGTAACCACCTTGTTCAAGTTTTCACTTCTATCGGCACTCCCGGAGTACCACTGTTTTTCTTTTCTCCAAAAATATTACTCGTAAAGCCTCGAACATCGCCGACTAGTAAAGCAAGTCTGTGTGTCTTCTACAGGCCGCACTTCGGGGAGTGTGCGCAGGAATTACATAATTTAATTTCCCCTGCACCATTCCACCATCGGACAACACGACGTAGACGGGGATTCCACCCATTTGTGGTTGATATTCCTCCTCTAGTAGTAGTGTCTGTTGAAATTCAGGGTGACATTTCATACCTACTGCGCACAGCTACTGCGTTTATTTTATATGTACCTAATTCATGCTACATGAAATCAAATGTTTTCGTGTGAACCACAATCACTAAGCATGCACAATAATAAAATAACTATTAGTATTGAAACATGTTGGAATCCAACCAACGAATGTGGCGAACGGTGCGGCTTTTAATTACAGAAAGTTAGTCGTGCGAACCTTAGAAGGTTGTAACGTCATTTCATATAAATATTTTGTAAGGCTTTCATTGTTATTAGATTTTGATGAAATGTCCGATAGTACAGAAATAATATTTTTATGAGCAAATTAGGCTAATATTTAATTCCCTTTATCCTCAGTTAACATCAACTAGATCCGTTGTCAACTGATATAAGAGCTATACTAATTATGCAATAAATAGATTTATTCCATGCATTACTGTCCAGTCAAGAAGGTTGAGAAGACTTCATCTTTTCATCCGATTGTGTACCTCTTTATAATAAATACTATTAGTTTCATCATAGACGTAAACTACCTGGATAAAACCAGGCTTGTTAACGATACCAAATTCACACTAAAAGTAACGCTAAATAACGTTATTTTCATACAGGTATTAGTGGTAACGTTATCAATTAACGATATAAGTAACGATACTTTTTTCAATACTTGTAAAATATTATATAAATACATATGCTGGAAATCGAACCCAAGGTAGCACAGACTATCACGACATCCTGTATGTAGCTCTAGTAGCCTACTAGACAAACTCTCATCAATTTATTCTGTCAAATATCGAAAAGAAATATAGTGTTGACAATACCTTTTACCGTTAATATCATTGGTAACGTTATCTGATTAATCGGTAAATATCGGTATACCCAGCATAACGTTATCTTTGCTGATAACGTAAACGCCGTTTGACAGAATTAACGTTACCAGATTTTTAACGGTATTCCAAGCCCTGGATAAAACGTTATTAATCACTTCTATCTAGCAATAGCGAACCAACTTACACGCTCCTCGGTGGTTTAAAAATAAATTGGGCTTGGGAGTCTACCCTTTCTACGTTGAAATGGTAAGTACAATATTTACCGTTGCCTGAATAAATATTTACGTTTTCCCTTTTTAGTAACCAGAAACGGTGTTCAAAACGAAACACGCACCCATCTGAAATTTAACATCGATAGTATTGAGAGTTCACTTTCTAATAAATGTTAATATATTCTGGCGAATAAGTACTGTGGAGACAGTTGACAAGTCTTGGAAGAAAGCAAGTACCTACACTTGTTTATTTCAAAATCATTGATAAGTAACCAAAGAAACGATACCACAGAATAAATAATACTAACGTACAGAAGTCTCACTCAGCAAAGAAATTCAAAGAAATATCTAATCAATGTGGCTAGCGATATGGTTTAATTTAGCTCACGTCAGAACTCAGCACCTTTTCGTATAGATACCAAGACATCCATTGCAAGCCAATTTCATTTTTATTACTCTGGACAAACGATTCTTATAATTGAATTTACCACCCGGAGTGGCCGCCTGCGCGCATAGTAATAATGTAAGTAAATTTTCGATGCCTAAACGGGGAGTGACACAGGCTTGACGATACTAAGTGCTAAGGTTCTCCAAGCCAAAGATGCTAATGTCTAGTAATTAAGTCACACCACACACGTATGATGGAACAATAAAAACTATTTATTTCCTGCGCAACAAAAGAATTATGTGCTTACATTTCGATAACATACAAGTCTGAAACCATTATTTTGAAGTTCACAAAAAATGTAAGCTGGCAAAAACGTTTGTGGTAGAGATTTATCTGTATATGACATCATACGCCAATTTAGATTAACAGGATAGCTTTATTATACTTAATAAAACATATAATTTGGCATACGTAGGTAGCTATGTTTATAAAAGTATAATTTGAAGTCAGCGTTCCGACTAAAAAGCAGGCTCTTTTGTTATAAATTTGAGATAGATATGCATACATATTCGAGTAATTATGTCATTATATATAACTATTTGAGATAAAGAAGCAAATATACATGACTATTTAAGAGCTGTGCAAAACAACATCTGTTGACATATCTCTCTCACAGCTCTCAAAACGAAAATCATTTACTTACTACCTTTTTTTTTTGCTAACGTTCCAATGTTATATTGTTTGCTTAACTTTTCAGAAAAAAAAAAAGATTTTTCCATTTTTTTAAGTCCTTATGTCCGTTTAACCTTCGTGTAACCCTAAGGCCACCTTCCAAAGTTAACATGTTAATGTAAACAAGGTCGGTGCATTGCTTTGGTCAGTGGTCCGACCGCTACCGGTGTCGATATTTGCCAGCAGTTTACGAGATGGCTTGGCTTGTGCATCAACCAACAGGTACTTGATTGCTGGTGATCCATTAATAAACATCAAACCTGCTCGTTTATGTCTTTTTAATTGTGATTTAAACCTTAATAGCTTTACTTTGGATGATGCTCTAAGCCGTATTAACGATGTAATTGATACAACTATATGGCAAAATGCAGTCTGCTGTTGCTGCTTTTTTTAACCGACTTTTTATGTATGTTCCCCGATTACTCGAAGACGCCTAAACCGATTTTGAATATTCATTTTTTGTTTGAAAGGCACTTATCAGGTGGTCCCATAGAAAATCAAGATCAGTTATGAACTTTGATTTTTAAACCAAAATAACTGGAAAAAATATGTCGTCTAGTATAACATTTGTTGCGTATTTAGCCTTTCTGTAAATGTGGTGTTGAAGTCAGTTTTACGTTTTGAAAAATTATCATTTATCTGTATTTTTAATATACGTATATAATTTAACTCCCATTCCCGTTGCTATAAATATTGAGGTGAAAGCGCAACCGAGGTACGTATCTAGGTCACTCTACTCTTGGGTTTTTCAAGCATTAATAATAATAAATAATAAAATCAATTCAATTTAGGTTACTATGACCCATATTTAATTTGTTTACATGTCAGTCGCTGTTACAGTCTACAATTTACAATTTATATATGCATATACCTACTTAATCAAAATTACAATTAAAACATTTATTAAACAACTAGCAGTGCCCGCGACTTCGTTCGCGTGGTTGTCGGAACGTAATGTTATATAGCCTAAAGCCTTCCTCTATAAATGGACTACCCAACAAAAAAAGAATTTTTCAAATCGGACCATTAGTTCCTGAGATTAGCGCGTTTAAACAAACAAACAAACAAACTCTTCCGCTTTATAATATTAGTATAGATATGTCAAAAAATTATTATTTTTATTAAATTAAATATTACGTACAAAACTTTGGATTGGATATATCTCGGAGCTGATCATCAAATTCTACTAGAGTGTTTTAGCACTAATCAATATTTGAGGCAGGTTGGATGACAGTAATAGGTCGTCAACCTTAATAATAGAACAATATACTGTCAGATATAACAGGACTAGGGTAGGGTAGGGACACGGTCGTGTCGCACGCGCGTCCCATCGGGCCGACCGACACAAATTGGAAACAGGCGGCGGGAAGTCACGAACATGTCCAATAAAAAAGTTTTCAAAGTTGAGCTGCTGGGCTAGTACTCTTGATTTATGTGATTACATCACATAAGCCGTAACACCACATCGATATCAAGCAAGTTACTTAGAAGAAGTGGGTCGCAGTGGCAAAGGACAGTAAAAGATGGCGCCAGGATAAAATGAGGCTTCGACCAAAACGGTGGGTTTTAAAAACTGTCGATGATGACATCGTTGTCGCCGTAGCATTATAGCAAAATATATTATGTATGTATTTGTAGTTGCTCATATTATCAAATATGGTGCTTCCATGCTGGTCTGGGAAAAAAGAAAAAACAAAGAATGAACCAGCTGCTTCTCTTCCCGCGCTGATCGTAAAAGCCGATCGAGGAATTGGGCAAGAATATATCAATAGGCGATGCGGTTAGCAACCCATCACTATTATGATTTCCTTTTTCCACCTTCATGCCCACCATACGCTGAAAGTGGCCTGGGCTTTGCCGCCCTAGGCTCTGTCTGCCCCGTTAGGGATAAAGACGTGATAGTGTATCAGTAATCTAATCAGGCTAATAACCTGTAATGATAGTGTGTAAGCAATAAAATAAATAAAGTATCAGTGGGATATAATAGGGCTAAGAATAGGATTGCGTTGCGCGTATCATCAGACCAACAGGCTCAAATACTCGTAGATTAGAAATACTGCTGGACGGAAAGTCACGAACATGTCAAAAAGTTTTAGCTATGCTGAAAATGCGTGATTTATGTGATCGTTTCATCCTACTACGGCAGTACATGTATTATCTTGATTGAAAATGATTAAAATGTGATTTTCGCGTGTCTCGCGACTGCCTTCTGTCTGACTTTCGATTTATCTGGCCTACAATTAAGAAATTCTTTAAGTAATAATAAAAAATTAAACATCTTTCCAGCACTTCTTAACTATTAGGCGTTGCTGTAAATAAAGTGGAGACATCTTTAATTTATCTAGAGTTATTTCAAGATGACTTCAATCCGAAGTAGATAATTAAAATTATGAATCAAAATAGAGGCTCTTATCAAGAGGTATAATTGGTTAATTAAGTTTCTATTATTGTAAGTACCTTACAGGTTCATCAGCAGATCCTGAATAACAAGGTATTCTCTTCCCGCGATGGCACAAGACTACGTAATTCATGAATGTCACGATAAATGTCACTGATTGTTCTTTACAGTAAAAAGTACTTTCTCTATTGGTTGATAAATCTAAAATAAAATACAACTGAACTAATTAGTATCAAGTGTGAATTATCTATTATTGAAACATATTTATTAGTTCATAATTGGTTTGTTAAGTAAGCAATGGTCCTACAACTAAAGAAGCTCAAGACCGTGCGAAGAAGGAGAAGAAGAGAAGGAAAATCCGGAAAGCGGACCCCGGGCTTCACAACATTGCAGCTGAGGATGCAACTGGGAATACGCTGAGATGAGAGAGAGAATGAGTTTGTTAAGTTAAAAAATGCATTTTGCACGGGCAATTCAATCACACACAGTGGCAACTGATCCCAACTGATGACGTATTCTTCGGCTAATCACGTGACCCAGCTGTCACGTAAACAGAATAACAGGTGAAGCATTTTAATATACCTTGTTGCATATCATTTAAGACCACAAACTTAATCAGTGTTTGCCTCGTTTTATTATTGAATTCTATTTTCAAAGCTGGACCATCTTCTGGCTCCATCATCAGATCAGTCCTGTGATAATATGTGTATTGTTATCCAGTACAAAAAATAAAAGTTAAATCGAACGCGATAAGTAGTTCTAATAAATCTTGTAAGATAAGACCTAAAGTCAAACCAACCAACAAGCACTGAAACACTGCAAAATAAAAAATAAAAAATTGAAAAAAAAAAAAATTACAAGTGATAAATTTAAAGTTGCTTGTTAGGTTTATTGACTCATCCATCTGTCACAAAAAAAAGTTGAGGAAACAAGTGTCGTATAATGTTTTGATTGGCAACAATGAGCCCTTTGTGGTAACCCTTTCGCTTCCATTAGCGGGGCAGACAGGGAGGGACCGGAAATTAAGGGCGCGTCTAGCATGCTCTGTATTAACCATACATTTGTGACAATACATTCACTTCTACTATGTACCTCTGTATATGGTACAATGCACTCTCTATTCTATATTGTCTGGTATATAATAATTAATCAGGGTATTTTTTTGCGCAATATCACCAAGTTATTGAAGTGTTTGAAGTTCTGAACACGTAACTTGTATATAATCTGTGCACGTACTCCATGATAAAGATGAAACAATAATTTACTTAAATATTCCTTTTTTATTTTACTATAAAGAAACATTTACCTTTTCTTTGAAGTTTCAATTCCTACATTTATTCGCTATACTTACTGTAAAATAGATTTTCTTGGACCTAAATAAAAGCAGATACGTCGAAACAGGACAGATAATAGAATCGTAGAAACATTACTGCACCTTTTAAAACGGGATAGGTATTTGGATGTGGTCACATTAGTTAGGTACATATGTACTCATAACGACGGTACTGCATATATAGGTATGTTCTCTCTATAAGGTCTCTTACATTATTCTGGACGACACTATAGTTAGTGACAACAGAAACTAATGTACTTGGGACATTTGATCGTGGCTTCTGATATAAACGTACCTAGCCCTTATTAGTCTGATACTTAAGTAATGTCATGCACATTGTACACTTTAACGTTTTTTGAGATAGGACATTAGTACAAAATTCTAACAAGTTTTCGAAAAAAAAAATGTACATGCTTTTATCGTGAGGCCTAAGGCTAAGGCTTTCTTCATCTCACTCGGAAACCGGGAAGAGGCTCAAATTTAAGTTGCAATATTTGACCCAACAAATAAACAAAAAACAGGGCAAGCTTAATAAAAGCTTGTCATAACATAAATAGGTCGAACAACTTACGACAAGAGGAACAACTTATTAATTAATTTCATTGCAAATATTATACTCAATTTGAATTTTCATATATAAAAAACACGCAGCTATATGCATTCCTAATGGGTAACCAATTTTTTTTTAAATCCTAGAACATTCCAGGGTAATTTACACGGTGCAAAATGTTAAACACGGGACACGCTCCGCCCTGCCACCGCGCCCCTGCCCCTAAAACACAGGCCATGCCATTTTAACGACCCCAATGACATTATTTCTCAAATCAACAGTATGACACAACGCTATAGGACAGTATAAAAAAGCACTAACAATATCCTCGATGGACTAACAGACCTTCAACCTTTCTAATGGCAATATTGTTTACGATAAACCAAGGCTCACTTCTGGCGATTAATCATTATATTTAATGCCTATTTAAAGTTACTGTGTGATTGAGAGGATTAAAACAAATTTAAAGGGAGATAAATCACCACGTGGCAGCGAGATATTTGTGTAGAGCGCTCATGTTGTCTCGACCAACAGTTTTATTATTCCAATAAAGTCTCCCCCACATTGCCACCCTCCATTTTTATTACACGAGATGGGAATGTTAAATTACAACTCACCATTGATTGCACTTTGTGAAAATCACAAGAAAGACATTAGAATTTAGAAAAGTTAAATGTTCTTGCTATATACAGTCAACATAGATCCCACCAAAAACGGCCAAGTCACACAACATTAACTATAATAATAAAGAAATCGCAGTAAGGAACCTTAGACTTGGCACGACTTTGTCTAGATTTCATTACTTTTTAGAGATAAACAAGCAGCTCCATAGAGACTTGGCTAGTTTTTTACAGAATGTTTTTGGTGGGATTTCACTTCTTTTTGTAGAAACGTGGGCATAATTGGTTGGGCTCTTGTGTTTTCTAATCAGGGTCACCAGTACTCCAGATCTTCGATTATCTTAGTTTTTATAGTTTTCCCTTTATGTGAATTAAACCCTAACTCTGTACCAAATTTCAGCTTTCTGAGTTTATGGGAAGTACTAGTTCTATTTTGATGATCATGAGTGCGTGAGTTTCATAAATGCGAAACTTTGCTTTCGCTTTACTTCGGAACTAAATGACCTACAGACTTGAAATTTTGGATTTTAAGTATGTGATTATAGCTTACTGGATGACGAAAATTTCTGCGTTCTGGTCTTATCCAGAGGTTTTCAAATAGGGGCCTGAAAATGCGGCGAATTGGTTCCAGTAAAGTATGGTACGGCAGTGTTTGCTTCGCGCTCGACTTGGCGGAGGCACTGCCGTGCCCCAAGATATAATAAATGGATAGAACTCAAAACAAAATGCAACGATGAAAGTCATAAATAGATCAGAGTTTAGAGAAGTGAAAGTTATTATCAATATACATTTTTAACACAATACGCTATTTTGCAACAAGTCAAATCAGATACTTTTTTCTTAACGTCAAAAACAAACATTTTCTATGGGATTTGTGTGAAATATCGATTTATGACGTCATAGTTTTTTGGAGTCGAATAGCGCTCTTAATATCCGTTTTTCTGCATTAATAAATCTAAAATCACGTTCAAAGTGGATGTGATCAATGACAAGTGGCATTATTTTTTGGCGTTTTATCCTACTAATAGTACCAAATAATTTATTTTTGACCCACCAATATACCCAATATATATGTATTTAATTTCACGTGGAAGTCGATTAGATAAAATTAAATAGGTGGTAGAGGTAGAGAACCGTTCAACGAACGTGATATACATATAAATAGAAAGGTAGGTAATTATTATAATCAGTAGGATAAGGATAAAAATTATCAATAGAAACGTCAGCAGTAAACAATATCTTCCGATACATATTCGTAATATCTACCTACTCACTGAACAAGGAACGATTTCACTCGACACTCGTACTTATAAATCATACAGAAGTATATTTTTCGAGTACCTATCAAAGTAGAGATGAGGAAAAATATTGTCAAAATGCAATAGGATGCACAATATCACATATGTATGCGGCTAAGCCAAACTAAAGTAATTCATCATAAAGTAGAAGTCTACATTGAGGAAGATAGAAACCATAGGAAGAACACGTGCAATAAATATATAACAGGGTTACACACGTCATGCTATCTTCGTCTAAACAAATTGGTTAGAATTGCATAATTTTGAAATCGTTTACAAAACTTAAAATTTTTTCGCAAATTCATTTCATGCAAATATCATTGAAATATAGTATAGTAGCGCAATAATTGCAAAAGTTTAAAATAGGCAGTCTAGTAGTAGGCTATGTACGGATATGTAAATTAGCTTTACCTGATATTCCAAAACCAAAATAATTTGAAATCAACTTGTAAATGTCTGTATCACATAACAACAGTTCACTTAATTTCACAAAGTTCACAGGTTGGATGTAAAAGTTCACAAACTAAGTATCATGTATAAAACTTGAGGAAAAGCTTCCGTAGCGTCGACACGTCAATATCAGAGTCGGGCACGAGCTAAACTACCAAATAAAAGAGTCGGCGTGATGGCGACCGGCGACGACCCGAGGGGCGCGCCACCATGTGGAGCTGGCTAACCGGCGATTCACATACTCTATCCCCATTATGGATTTCATACTAATGTGCTGTCACCTTCACATGGCAAGGTTACATTTTGCAGGGCGCACACTTGATCATTGTGCAGCTGTAATGTGAAGTCGGACAAAAACTAGTAACTAATCAACATAGCAAGGACTTGAAACTTGTTGCAGATCTACATTTATAAGGGGGTACGTAACGTACCTAGATCATGTGTAATATAATCAAGAAAGAACAAATTCATTCTATTAATTCTTTTTCAAAAACAAGAAGTGCCTGCATTTCATTTAGCTTTGACAAAATCCGTAATCAATCAATCACACAGTATCTTAATATTATATAAGTTTCTGAGATAGTTTACTTTAATAAAATTATTAAATTACGTATGTTAATCTTTTATCTTCTATTATTTTTCTACTGAACTTGACGTATCAATTCAAAGCAGTTCACAAATGATAATCAGAATTATTAGCATGATCATTGAAGATAAACTCCAATCACGATTCAATTGGCCATGTAATCATCTACCAAAATTGGCAATCCGTCTCGGTCGACTACCGCCATATTGCGTGCAATAAGAAGACTATGATCTGATCAGATGCATTGCACACTATCCATATCCAAGACTTGCCGCTATAACTTCTATTTGCATATTACATACCGGTTGTTACAGTATTCTCTGCTGCCTTAGGCTCTAAGAGAACGAGATTACATGGGGTCAAAAATTTACTAAGCGGTTAAGAAATTTTAAGATTAATTGTTTTAAGAAAAATCTCAATAGTGCGATTGTAGAGCCACAAACCAACATTTACAGGACATAGGCGAAGAGTGTTCAATTTATAGCTCCACTACAGTTTAAGTTCGCTTAGTCTTACAAGACTAAGCGAACTTAACCTCTTTATCCCGACAGCCAGAGATTGGCAAAAAATAAATATAAAGAGAGAAGTCGAGTATCGTCACAATACAAAAGATGAAAAGACAAATTTGAGATAAGTACAGATGGGATTCTTGCAGAAATGTACGATTTACTTTAATGCCAGATTAATTAAAATTCTAAACATCTACAAAATTAAACAAGTCTAGACGTTAATATCCTGTCCAGCCAGTCAGACATGTGTATAAAATAGATAGCTTTAATTTTCCCATCACCCCGACTGCCCCCTGCATCAGCAGACTGATTGGATTTGAATCCGTGCAGCGATGAGAACTTATCGATCTATGTAATGAAGGGAAAATGTACCGCCGGCTGTGAAAACGCAGCTGCCGGTGAACCAAAACCCTTTCCAATCATTATCGCTAAAGCTTGAGTGCACTCAATATCTTGAGACCAGACAATAACTATCAAAGACCTTAAAGATAGATGGTGATGCATTGACAGTCACAATTTAGGTCAGCATGAAATTGCTGCGAGAGAAGTCTCTATCGGACATCTTAAGCGGCGACCCAGAATGATCGGCTCACGGCCTTGACCGGTTGAGCAGCAGCCATATGGTGCTGCGTGTGCTTTGAATCTCGATCTGGACTGGTGAGACCGCAGCCGTATAAGGCAACTCCTCGTGACCGTCCCTCGCAAGCGGCCTGACGTGAAATCAGAAAAATATGGTCAGGATAAAATAAACCTTTTTAAACCATGCCCTTACCTTACCATGTTGATGGCTTGGACTTATTGTTCGTAATTTTGAACGTAGACACTTTTTAAGACTTTGACCTTGCAAACCTAAAACGTTGATATTTTGTATTATGCTGCATAACGTACTAACGTATGATCCAGTATGCTAGTCAAAAATGATTGCAGAACATACCGAGATAATTAGTAACGACCTTACATAATTGTGAACATCTGTGTCAACTAAGAATCTCGTATTTTAAAAACTGTGAATTGCACCTGACAATGTTGGTTTTGAAGTTTATTCGATGTACAAGTCGATTGAAAGTTTATTGTTTAAAATTGTAGCAGGTATTGCTAATCACAATCGATTAATCATACGTTGACGCTTAGTGCACTTAGCGTCAACATTGGAAAAGTGCAAAGTTATGTGACAACCAACCAACCGTGACTCAGCTTAGGCACATCTAAAACTGTTTCCGCTTCAGATTGGTTAATTAAACGGTCAAAAGCAAGCAGCCGTACTTAACTGGGTATGAATCACGGAGCAAGCAACCGTGACTTCGAGTCGTTCTAATGAGCTCTAATAACGTACACGGACGGACAACCCAGCTCCAGCGAGATTGCATCCGTGTCATTGCATCAGTGACCTGGCCGCGCCATTGGCACTGCAACCAGATCCTATGCACGTATGTGTATGATGCGGAACCATTGGTCGATCCACGGGTATCAGGTTCGATGCGGGTACACGAGTTATTCATTCCATCATCAATGGACGTGAGAAATTACGAATGTTTCTGTTTGTCCTTAGAAAAAGTACAATTTCTCACGTTTTGCGTAACATCAGATTGGAACAAGAATACTGATCTCGAGTTTAACGGTAAGCTTTCATGAAAAGAATCAATAAAACCGATATTTTATCGTAACTGCTTACAAGTATAATGGCTTTTCAAATGTACTTTGTTTCGTTCAAGGTGGAACGAAAATATTACAGAGAAATGCGGGTGTAAATAATCCGATTACTTCCCTAACCCTTTGTCAACCTCATGGCAACTCGAGTATTTTGCCTCGACGATAGCAACTTACGTAAAGAAACCTATGCAATGTGGAAACAATGGAAAACAGTTTTTATCAATGAGGTTAACAATACATTCAATGTATTGCTCAATTGCGTAACTAATGTATGCAATTGTATTAATAATCGTATTATATGATAGTTAAACTACTTCGTGGATTGCTAACATCGTGATAGCACGTATGAACACAAAAAAGATGTGTTAGACACGGTTATAGCTTTATAGTCATAATCGCGCCATTTAGAACATACATTATATGGTTGGAATTCACGGTATCTGTGGCGAATACGTCGACATGATTAGCATTGCATAAATAAGGGTGGCGTTCTCCGCAGTCTGTATGATCTAATTATATCTTCCTTCATCTCCTAACGCGAGTCTAGTAAGCCTGGAATGCAATCAGCCATATTTACTATTACAATAAACTATGCATCCATAAAATGTGACATAAATCATTGCAGTATTTCGTTAATTTTTTTATCAGCATTCCTGATTGCTGATGGTCGTGAGAAAATACACGATTTTCTTTGTAATGTTCATGGATTGATTTTCCAATGCCTCCCTGTTTTTATCACCCAGAGATCGCCTTTTTCAAGATGTTACAAGATGTTTCTTGTTACCGGAAGTAAGTGGCGATTGATAACAAATTGATAAGAACACCGCAACGAAGGAAGCCAAAGAACGTGTCAAATATAGAAGAAAAGAAACAGAAAGCGGACCTGAACCTCGGGCTCCAAGGTACCACATCACCAGCGAGGATGCAACGACGAACGCGCATAGATGACGGAGAGAGAGATAGGTAGAGACTACGGAATGCAACATTCCGCTTGACCACTTCGTTTAAATATGTACTTAGAATCATATAAAATTAAACATTAGACAAATGTAAGCACTGCAGCATTCCAGACGTTCCTTTTTCTGCTTTATTCTGTAATATACTTAAGGTAATTTGCTATAGCAGAAGCTAAGGCTAGACAGTTACAAATGGCTGGATTATTCGAGGGCTTGCGTTTGTAGAAGCTTTTAGTGGAGCAAACAGGCACGGGAACTAATAAAATATGAATATTATGTGTCGGCTGTCGGATATGCGAGTTCGGCGGCCGATATTTCATTTCGACTTGTTTGGTTTAGACTTCGAATGTCCGCGGTTGATCCGGACATTTCCTCGTGGCATATTCGTTCCATTATTGAGACTAACATTTTGAAAATTTCAAGGAAATCTAAAAAACTATTTCCAAATAACTTTGCCTTAACCAGCATATTAATCTTATTTGAGGAATTTCGGTTTCTACTGATAGATACTCTTTCATTACAGTTTACAATTATCATCATAATTAGCTCTCAACAACCCACCGATGGGCCTCCTTTTGTCTGCGTCATTGAATCCAGTTTTATGAAAATTATTAATTTTTAAAACTTCGACCGAATCTTAGTATCAATTTAGTTTCTATTTTATAGAACAAAACACACAGTCTGTCGAACTTCAGGTTAAGTTAACCCGATCAAGAAGTAACTAACTGTTACAAGGGTAAGTAGGTATCGAACATAAATAAGCTATTGTGCAGATACACTAGCAATTGTTAGATTACAGAGCTCAGCACGCAAGCCAGGAAGAACATTATAGATCAAACAGCTGCACGAAGATGGGCTCTAATAGGATGATGAACGATGTCGCGCTGGCGGTCGGGTGAAGGCCGGTATTGTACATAAATACGCTGATACGAGTAGTTTTAGCTTTACAGGCGTCACAAATAGGAAAGTAACAGATAAGGCCCTTCTCTCTCTCTCTCTCTAACCTCTCATCTAAGCGCGTTTCCGGTTGCATCCTTAGCTGCGTTGCTTCGGAGCACGGGTCCATTTTCCGGCTTTTTCTTCTCCACTTTATATATTTACCTATTTAAAAAATGTAGAAAGAGAATTAATAAAAGTTGTACGAAGGCACTACTTATCTCAAAAGAAATCTCTTCAAGTAGTACTTAGTCTCCATCACCTGAGGACGGTTGTGTACGTAAGTACATAGATCTCGCTGGTTGTGTCTCACAACGTCACAACACAACCGATACAGATAAGGGCCTTCATTCGCTAGATTTGCACACAGGAACCGTACACGTGCATTGATTGTGGATAGATTTTTAGAAACAAAATCGCAATAGTGAGAAATATTACATGATTGTTCCTTCCCCTGTATGCTGTGATCGCCCTGGTCCATAGAAATGTAAAAGTATGGCTTCCTCTTCATGTGCCAAGGCACTTCAATTGGGCTCCTTGTTGGTTAATGTGCAAGTCGAAGCTCATATGAAGGATCATATCTGTTCCTCTGTTATTCGTGCTGGCAGCGGCTCGCTAAATAAGCGACTTCCGGAGCTAGCTACTGAAGTGACTGAGCTAGCCGGTAGACCAGACGTGAACGCTACGGGATGATTAAGATATTATCGCTCTCGAGGTGATATCAATTTGTTCTAATTGAATAATTAATTTCTAGATAATAATTTATGCAAGTAATTTAAGTTATTTTGCGCTTCTTTTTCATTTATTGCCATAATGGAACCACAACCTGCTTGCATGGTGATAAATCAAACTGTTTTGCTGTTGAATAAAATACTAAGGTCGCATTCCTGTTGCTACAATGGTAATACCTTACTCATCGTATTATTTTGGTTTTATGCTCTTGCATAATAAAACAGTTTTATTTAATTGAAGTAAAATTGTGCAATAGAAGGTTGAGTTTAAACGGGACACAGTTATTTATAATTTATGTTAAGATTTTAAAACAATAAAAGTGTATAAAAGTATAAAAACAATTAAAATTGTATAAACGGACACAACAATGCGAATGAAAGTCGGTGAAAATATGCAACACATTCCGTGTAACGCCTATGTTATTGAGTTGCCAAAAATCGGTGGACCGGAGCATCGTCGACACATCGGCGTTACAAAGTGGGACACTTTGGTTACCGTTTGCATTTTAATTGGCGATAATAAACGGATTGAATTAATCAAATATTACAACATTCACCGCGTCATGTTGCACAACCAACAAACAAGAAACGAGGGTGACTGAAAATTGTTACTCACGCTCCGAAATTTGAGTAATTTCGGTCCAAATATGTATATCTGTACAAAAATGCTACAAAACTCATTTCTTAGGTACAAACTAGTAACTCTTTAATCTTTATAATATTTGAATACCAGATGTTCTAAATGAACATATTTTCTGTTATTCAAATATAATTAATCAATATATACATTTTTTTTGTGTTGTTTCAACTAATTTTTACAAATTATCCTCAAAGATATCATTGTGAACTCACTCACACGGCAATAGGTCTATTTCATTCGCAACTTAGTTCAGTGTGTGTGTGTGCCCACATAATTATATTTATATCGGAGTAAACTGTGATTTGACTACCATTATTTCTCTGAACCTAGGTATTAATTATTATATTACAATGCTCGGAAATTTATCCAAATTGGAAAACCATAACGATGAAACAATACGAATGACATCAGTCAATAGATACCAGGAATCTAACAACAATAATAGAACGCTATTAAGAATGGGTATTTATAAATAAATATAAATATAAAGGGAAAAATCACACTGATTGAGCTAGCCCAATTTAAACTTGTGTTATGGGATACTAACTCAACCATACTATATTTTATAATAAATATACATATATAGATAAACACCCGAGACCCAGGACAATTTGAAAAAGGCCATTTTCCAACTTGCCCTGGCTGGGAACCCAGAACCACCAGATTGGCGGACTAGCGTGTTGACCATTACACCACGAAGGTCGTCTTACTTAAAATATGTATAAATAAATTTACATAAAACCAGGCTTCAGCAACTCAAAATTGCCTTCCAATGCATCATACCATACGGGGTCTAACAAAATATACTGAAACTATTTTAAGGCTGAATTCAGTCGATGATACTGAACGACCTTCTTCAAGGAACATATAGGTATCGAAATATGAAAAATAATGTTTGACCTCCCATACAAATTAACCGATCAGCTGATTCGAGTATGTATGGAAAGCAAAAAAAAATAGTTCACTTCGATATATGTTCCTTGGGAAAAGTTGTTCAGTATCATGGACTGAATTTACGCTTAAAATTGTTTCAGTATATTTTGTTAGACGTTTTAATTAAGATTCTTTTTCCTAATATTATAAATGCGAACAAAGATCAAGCCTTAGAAGGAACAGCGACACGAAACAAACATATTAACATTTATCCCCCCCTCCCCCCTCTGGGGAGGGCCCTGGAAGGCCGGTAACGCTCTTGTTACACCCCTGGTGTTGCAATTGTCCATGGGCAGCGGTGATCACTTACTATCAGGTGACCCGCTTGCTCTTTTGCCGTTCTATAAAATTTAAAAATTAAAATTTAAAAAAAAAATATTGCTAAGGAAGGATCAGCGAACGAAAAGCTCAACAACAAAAAAACTGCAATTATTTAAATTGGCAGATGTAGCCAGCAGGAGCACGTGTCTTCAGACCCACGCAAACACGTCCGTTGCGACT